>OX392544.1:23489358-26392386 GCA_947623455.1 Mimachlamys varia | reverse complement strand
CAGTCGCTTGTCTGTAATAGGGCATATAATCTTAAAACTATGGGACACATGTTGATTGAAATTGAATTGTCTTAAAATGACACAAATAATTGTGGTATACAACTGCAACATGATCAGGGAAAATTAATTGAAATTGTTCCAAACAGGATTCATGTAGATTTATCAAATATAGCTTTGTTAATTGATAAATAGTAAACATATTTACCTGTCGGCCTGGGGTAGTTCGCTTGCGACATTGGTCACAGGACGGCTGTGCCTAATGTCCATCCTGCAAATAAAAATATATGCATGATTATCTCCCTTGAACTGTGAGCAAAAAATCTTAATGTTTGGTCATTAGTAGATAACATTTGTACATCTGAAATTGACTTTAGATTTAAGTATGGCATTATCAATCATTAACTTGACAAATTAAAAAAATGGCTATTTATCTGGTAAAAAGTGAAGTGAAACAATTCAAAAGGAAGAATATCCCCAGGGTTTAAACCAAGAGGGATACAATGTATAATTATATACATACCAGAACCGCTGACGGACTTCCCATCCAGTTTTCATGGACAACGCTGTAAAGAGAGTTTAGAATTTCAATTATCGTATTAATTGTAATTAGCGTCCAGGGCCCCTATAAAGTTAATAGGATAACAAAGTAGTCAAAAAGTGTGACTTATTAATATAATGTGACCAGAATTGGTAGTACAGTGGATTCCACTTAATATCACCCCTGTTAATAACACATTCCTCTTTATATCATATTTTTCCAAAACACCATTTTTTCCTCTATATAATAATTATTTTTTTAATTGGTTAATGTCATGTGTTTTGAAGTGAATTCCTCTTTATATCATGTTTTTTTAACCAATCACATTGATGAATTTACCCACAAAACAAGTCTTTTCCATTGATTTCAGATACAACTTGTACAAAATATTTCCCAGAAAATAAAAAATAACCAAAAAAATTGTTTTTGGTGAAATTATGCTATCTATAGATTGAAAATTCTTCATAAATTCATTGAATAGCTTACTTTTAGTTATTGTGTTTGGAAATGCACTAGATTTAGTGGAAACAAATGTTTCTCTTAATGGCACATTCCTGTTAATATAATGTTTTTGTCTGAAAAATGAAACATGATATAAAGAGAAATGCACTGTACTTGTAATATGTGATATCTAGCTGTAAGGAATACTTGAATTTCAATACATCCACAGAAGGAGGGGGCACTTATACCGAAAAGGGGGGGGGGGGGGCGGCAATTATACAGAAGGAGGGTTGGGGGGGGGGGGGTTACTTATACCACAAGGGGGGGGGATTATACAGAAGGAGGGGCACTTATACCGAAAAGGGGGGGGGGGGCAATTATACAGAAGGAGGAAGGGAGCCACTTATACTGACCTAAGGGTTGGGGGGCACTTATACAAGTGTACCAAAGGAGGGGAGTTCTTATACACAGAAGAGTGGCACTTATACTGAAATAGGGGGGCACTTATACAGATGGAGGGGGGCACTTATACAGAAGGAGGGGGGCACTTATACAGAATGATGGGGCACTTATACAGAAGAAGGGGGCACTTATACAGAAGAGGGGGGCACTTATACAGAAGGGGGGGGCACTTATACAGAAGAAGGGGGCTCTTATACAGAAGGAGGGGGCACTTATACAGAAGGGGCACTTATAACAGCAATTCATTTAATCTAGGAAATAGAAAAATTGTGTTGTAATTATAGCCAAATTGTGGGAATGATTCCCAGATGATACGAGAATCACAAAGTATACAGGTATCATCTTACAATATTTCAGTTAAGATGTTAGATCTAAGTTGTGATTTCTTTATTATTTAAATGGAAGATGTTTTAAATATATACTAGGGGATTCAAGGGGATTGGACCAGAAAATTATTTTGCTATCGAGGATGATAATCACCAAGTACATGTAATGTGATATATAGCTATAAGGTTGACTAATTTCAATACATCCACAGAAGGAGGGGAGGGGGGACTTGTACCGTAAAGGGGGGGGGGGGGAATTACACAGAAGGAGGGGCACTTATACAGAAAAACGGGTGGGGCACTTATACTTATACCGAAGGGGGGGTCACTTATACAGAAGGAGGGAGGGAACCACTTATACTGACCGAAGGGGTGGGGGGCAATTATACCAAATGATGGGGGAGCACTTATATCAAGGAGGGGGGTACTTATACTGAAGGGGGCACTTATACCTAAGGGGGGCACTTATACAGAAGGAGGGAGGGGACCAATCATACCGAAGGAGGTGGGAGGGGCACTTATACCGAAGGAGGGGGGACACTTATACGGAAAAGGAGGACATTTTCACCAAAGGAGGGGGACACTTATACCGAAGGAGGGGAGCACTTATACAGAAAGGAGGGCACTTAACAAAAGGGGGGCACTTATTACAAAGGAGGGGGCACTTATACAGAAGGGAGGGCACTTAACAAAAGGGGGGGGCACTTATTACAAAGGAGGGGGCACTTATACAGAAGGGAGGGCACTTATATAGGAGAGGGAACTTATACAGAAGGAGGGGGGCACTTATACAGAAGGAGGGGGCACTTATACAGAAGGTGGGGGCACTTATATAGAAGGAGGGGATGGGCATTTATACCAAAATGGGGCACTTATACTGAAGGGGCGTGGGCACTTATACTTATACCGAAGGGGGGGAGGGCACTTATACAGAAGGAAGGAGGGGACCACTTAAACTGACCGAACAGCAATTAATTGATTCTAGGAAGTAGAAAAATTGTGTTGTAGTTATGGCCAAATTGTGGGAATGATTCCCAGATGATATGAGAATCACAAAGTATACAGGTATCATCTTACAATATTTCAGTTAAGATGTGATATCTAGTTATAAGGTTTACTTATTTCAATACATCCACAGAAAGAGGGGATCCGAGGGGGGACTTATACCGAAAAGGGGGAGGGGGGGATTACACAGAAGGAGGGGCACTTATACTGAAGAAGGGGCTGGGCATTGATACCAAAGGGGGGTGCTATTATACAGAAGGAGGGGTCGGGCATTTATACTTATACCGAAGGGGGGGCACTTATACAGAAGGAGGGAGGGAACCACTTATACTGACCGAATGGGTGGGGGGGAGGGGCACTTATACCAAATGATGGGGGGTCACTTATATCAAGGAGGGGGTACTTATACTGAAGGAGGGCAATTATACCTAAGGGAGGCACTTATACATAAGGAGGGAGGGGACCAATCATACCGAAGGAGGGGACACTTATACAGAAGGGAGGGTACTTATAAGGAAAAGGAGGACATGTTCACCAAAGGAGGGGGACACTTATACCAAAGGAGGGGGACACTTATACCAAAGGAGGGGGACACTTATACCAAAGGAGGGGGACACTTATACCAAAGGAGGGGGACACTTATACCAAAGGAGGGGGACACTTATACCAAAGGAGGGGGACACTTATACCAAAGGAGGGGGACACTTATACCAAAGGAGGGGGACACTTATACCAAAGGAGGGGGACACTTATACCAAAGGAGGGGGACACTTATACCAAAGGAGGGGGACACTTATACCAAAGGAGGGGGACACTTATACCAAAGGAGGGGGACACTTATACCAAAGGAGGGGGACACTTATACCAAAGGAGGGGGACACTTATACCAAAGGAGGGGGACACTTATACCAAAGGAGGGGGACACTTATACTGAAGGAGGGGGACACTTATACCAAAGGAGGGGGACACTTATACTGAAGGAGGGGGACACTTATACCAAAGGAGGGGGACACTTATACCGAAGGAGGGGGACACTTATACCGAAGGAGGGGGACACTTATACCAAAGGAGGGGGACACTTATACCAAAGGAGGGGGACACTTATACCAAAGGAGGGGGACACTTATACCAAAGGAGGGGGACACTTATACCTAAGGAGGGGGACACTTATACCAAAGGAGGGGGACACTTATACCTAAGGAGGGGGACACTTATACAGAAGGAGGGGGACACTTATACTGAAGGAGGGGGACACTTATACCAAAGGAGGGGGACACTTATACCAAAGGAGGGGGACACTTATACCAAAGGAGGGGGACACTTATACCAAAGGAGGGGGACACTTATACCAAAGGAGGGGGACACTTATACCTAAGGAGGGGGACACTTATACAGAAGGAGGGGGACACTTATACTGAAGGAGGGGGACACTTATACCAAAGGAGGGGGACACTTATACTGAAGGAGGGGGACACTTATACCAAAGGAGGGGGACACTTATACTGAAGGAGGGGTACTTATACCAAAGGAGGGGGACACTTATACTGAAGGAGGGGGACACTTATTACAAAGGAGGGGGACACTTATACTGAAGGAGGGGTACTTATACCAAAGGAGGGGGACACTTATACCAAAGGAGGGGGACACTTATACCAAAGGAGGGGGACACTTATACCAAAGGAGGGGGACACTTATACCAAAGGAGGGGGACACTTATACCAAAGGAGGGGGACACTTATACCAAAGGAGGGGGACACTTATACCAAAGGAGGGGGACACTTATACCAAAGGAGGGGGACACTTATACCAAAGGAGGGGGACACTTATACCAAAGGAGGGGGACACTTATACCAAAGGAGGGGGACACTTATACCAAAGGAGGGGAACACTTATACTGAAGGAGGGGGACACTTATACCAAAGGAGGGGGACACTTATACCAAAGGAGGGGTACACCTATACAGAAGGGAGGGCACATATCAAAAGGGGGGGGGGCACTTATTACAAAGGAGGGACACTTATACAGAAGGAGGGGTACTTATACCAAAGGAGGGGGACACTTATACCAAAGGAGGGGGACACTTATACCAAAGGAGGGGGACACTTATACCAAAGGAGGGGGACACTTATACCAAAGGAGGGGGACACTTATACCAAAGGAGGGGGACACTTATACCAAAGGAGGGGGACACTTATACCAAAGGAGGGGGACACTTATACCAAAGGAGGGGGACACTTATACCAAAGGAGGGGGACACTTATACCAAAGGAGGGGGACACTTATACCAAAGGAGGGGAACACTTATACTGAAGGAGGGGGACACTTATACCAAAGGAGGGGGACACTTATACCAAAGGAGGGGTACACCTATACAGAAGGGAGGGCACATATCAAAAGGGGGGGGGGGCACTTATTACAAAGGAGGGACACTTATACAGAAGGAGGGACACTTATACAGAAGGAGGGGGCACTTATACAGAAGGAGGGGCACTTATACAGAAGGGGCACTTATACAGAAGGGGGGTACTTATACAGAAGGGCCACTTATAACGGCAATTCATTGAATCTAGGAAGTAGAAAAATTGTGTTAAAAGATGTTAGATCTAAGTTGCGATTTCTTTATTATTTAAATGGAAGAGGTTTTAAATATATACTAGGGGGACTTTTTTCAAGGGGATTGGACCAGAAAATTGGGCAAAAAATAACCCTGGGAAATAAGTTTTATAAGCAAGAGGAATAGAAATCAGAATTGCAAAGGGCTATAACTCTCTTAACAAAGTGAAATACAATATTAATTGTCACCAAAGGATAAGAGATTTAAAAACAAATTAAAATAAATTATTTTGCTATCGAGGATGATAATCACCAAGTACATATAAAAATAATTTCTGACTAAAAAGGACATACCAGGTAATATAGTTTACTTTGCCCCCTCCCAAAGGGAATAATGGAGGGCCCGGGGGTATTGAAATTTATAACCTTAACAGAGCACCTGATGATCTTTTAATATACACATGCAAAGAAATAGGCTGTAGTATATGTACCTCTGAGACTGGTGAAGATTTTCAAAATAGTACCTTTTAATTCCCCTTCTGGGGCCCAATACTTTACTAGATACAGTCGACATATTATTTACAATACGAGGCATAACTCTAACAATGTTGAAATTGGATGAAAAGTTAAAGGTCATAACTATATATTATAGGGATGTAGCATGCCAAATACAGAGGACTCCACTTAATATCACCCCTGTTACTATCACATTCCTCTTTATATAACCAATTTTCCATCTATATATTCTATGTGATATTATTTGGTTAATATCATGGATTTAGAGGTGAACTCCTCTTAATATCATGTTTTTTTTAACCAATCACATAAAATATCCAGAAAATAATGACATTTCCATGGATTTTGGATACAAATTAAAAAAATATGAAACTTTTTTTTAAATGAAATAATGTAACCTTTAGATTGAAATATCTTCATATATACATTAAGAATGTTTCTTTTAGTTATGGAGATTGGAAATGCACTAGATCTAGTAAAAAAAAATGTTTCTCTTAATGTCACATCTCCCTGTTAATATCATGTTTTTGTCTGACAAATGCAACATGATATAAAGAGGAGTGCACTGTTTCATGTTTTTGTCTGAAAAATGCAACATGATATTAAGAGGAGTGCACTGTATTAGAATATCTTCAAAAAGGGCATAACTCTCTCATAAAAGAGTCAAAATTTCACGAAAAAGCAAAAGGACATCATATATCATAGGAATGAAGTGTGCCAAGTTTGGGAAATAATTCTTCAGTACTTCATTAGATCTACTTTACACAATATTCTCTATAGAATATATACGAAAAGGGGCATAACTCTACCAAATGTTGTCAAAATTTTAAGAAAAGTGAAAGGGCACAACTTTATATCATATTTTTTAAGGATGTCAAAACATGTTTGAGAAGTGTTGCTTCAGTACTTTATTAGATACACTTGACACAATATTCCGGTCAGACAGGGTAATTCCAATATTACCCCCCCCCCCCCCAACTATATTCAGGGGAATTAATTACCCAAAAGTATAATTTCCCTATATATTATAACAACAATAAACTTTCCCCCCTCTCTAGGGGGAATGGGCTCCGGGGGTACTAATTTCACATAGAGAAATATACTGTAGTACATGCATGAATATCCAGACTGGAGAAGACTAGGTTTTTGAAATATTATTTAACTTTCCCTATGGTGCCCCACCCTGGCCCTGAGTGTCAGTCTAACCATTTGTACAAAATTAAATCCCCTTCATCCTTTGATACCATCAAATAATATGTTCCTTTTCCTTTTATTCCCGAAGAAGAGTTTTACAGTCTTTCAGGCCCAAGGGATATCTCCCACCATTTATACAAAATTGAATCTCCTTATCCAAAGCATACTTCACATTAAATTAGGACTGATTCCTGTTTTTCTTCAGTAGAAGTATTTTTAATAATTATTTTTATTTTGAATTCCCCTTTTGGGCCCCACCCCTCTGTCCCCCTGGAGGTCAGTCTTATATAATATTGAACCACCTTCACCCAAAGTTGTCTCGCACTAAATATGGACAGTTTCCAGGATCCTAAACAATTTAGTCAATATATCTTGTCAATCCTTCAGTAGAGGCATTTATTTTAAAGAATGAACTACCCCTTTTTGGGCCCCACCCCTCTGGCCCAGCGGGGCTCAGTCCAACCAGCTATACAAACTAAATCCCCTTCACCAAAGGATGCTTCAAACCAAATTTGGACATTAATATCATTTCAAAGCTTCAAGAGACAGAATTTGAAAGAATTATCTGTAATTCCCATTTGGGGTTTCAGCCCTAATACACTTTTTACATTTTTTAAAATCCACGCCTCTCTGCAACCCCCTCCACTATATATCATTAACATCTAGGAGTCAATATTAAGAATTGAAAAAAGCGCAGGGGTTCCTGACACACCATTACTACATGTACAATATTTAATTCCCTTCCCGAAGGTTTTTTTTTTGTCAAATGTGGTCAAAATATGTTATGTGGCTCATGACTAGAAGCAGGGGATTTACAGGAAACGTTGACCGACTGACGCTGCGCCACGCATCGGGCTCACTGTCCTTATGGGCGAGCTAATTAATAACCATTGAAATGTCGTTTTTACTTAAAGTCGATTCGATCTAAACCCCATTTTATATCCAAAATTACTCTGAATACCCTACCCTACAAAAAATGTAGGTCCTACAATACCTGTGCAAGTTCTCGGGTCCCTGTGATCTGAGCAGCTACTCACATTATCAAGTGTTTTTTTTATTTACAACAATGATCGTAAAAAGTACATCTAATCACGTGAAAAGTCGGCATTCATGGACGTTTATCGAGAGATATACGTTTCTGTTTCTAATATTAATAGATCCAAGATCATATAATCAGTAATTGAAAGCTTTTAAGTCCTTTCCATGTATACGATACTTGGTCAAACAATACAAGTACTAATTCGTCAAAAGATGCATAAAAAGGCATTCGATATTAAAATTCATTGAATCAGAGATTAAACCTATTCTCCAGCATCAATCTCACAGGGTGATTATGTCATATTTTGCTATAGTAATGAAAATATGTTGGACTTACCCAAATGTCAGTCCATGAAGGTTGACTGTGCGGGAAAAAGTGGCGCGAATTTTCAGCTCGCCCGGCGTAGTACCATGGCCAGTGCGTTTTGATTGGCCGAAAGCTATAACAGTACTCAGCTTTCCTTTGACGCCGGTGAACGAGGGTATTTGAGGGGTCGTTTGTAAACAGGTATCTGTCCTTATTGAAATTTGATGAAAGATTACTAAGTGAAGAAACATCGAAATAAATGTCTTTTCTGGAAAAAAATATAAACCTTTTATTATCCTGGTTTCCACACATGCAACGTTTTGTTTAACAGACTTCCTGACCCCATATGAACCCCAGCAATGGTGCGACTCTGTCGGTCGCAAAAAACTGTTCGCGGTGGCAATGTTTTTGACAAATTATTTGCAAGACAATTATCAGAGAGTGTTATACATATTGAAATCCAACAAATTAACAGGCAGATTGTAATTTCTAATCAAATTCTTGGGATTTAAACCTATATTGTAATTCCGTGTATAACAGATATAAACCAGGCATACACAATTTGACCAGAATGTAGCTAAATTCAAAATGTCATTAAATACTAAATAATATATACTTAAAAAGATCGAATGGTACTAGTCTACAAAATACAACAGTTTGTGATATTGAATGTCATTCAGGGGTGGGTCGAGAAATTCCGAATGTGGGGGTCCAAATCTGTTTTCGGTCTTAAAATACGACAAAATGTTCGTTCCTCGTCCGTACATAAATTCATTCGTATCTATCCTCAATGAAAACATAAACCAATTACTTTTTCAATAGTTTAACATCATGCGAGATACATGTACAGCAGTGTTTCCGGTTTAATTAGTAACATCGCGAGTAAACATAAAAATTTTAGGAGAGCACTTAAACGTCCACTCTTCCAGTCCAATACACATTCCTGAGCGTAAGAATGAAAAAAACCGCTGTCGCTGAAATACGAATGCTACACTGTATTTCACGCATGTTTTCTACAAACATGAACACCAATAATTAGTAAAAATAAGCACATATATTAAGGAAAACGCGATTAAACAAGCATCTACAATATCAATAACCCCATCCCCCACTTTTAGAAAAAGGGAGAGAAAAACAATATACGTCCGTAGTGCTATGAACGATCTCGTCGAATGCTAATACGCGCTCAAAGCACGTGCGCCATACTAAACTGCACCCGTAGTACAAATTTAAAGATATCGACAAACGAAACGATATTCATGTGTGTTCTCCTTCGTTCCTCATCCGTACATAAATCAATTCGTATCTATTTTCACTGGAAACATAAACCAAATACTTTGTAGACAATTTAACAGCATGCGAGATACGTGTACAGCAGTGGTTCGAACATCAAAGGAATTAGAGATTTCCTAATAGGGTCTAAATGCAAAGATTGGCGGGAATAGAAAGTTTATGTTTAAGATCATCCATTTAGTTGAAGAATGTTGCATATATGATCGTTGTTAATTATTCACTTAGAATCTGAATGTCACTCTTACAAATTGTTAGAAATGCCATTTGTTTAAATGACATGTAATGCTATGTGTCTTGCATCTAAATACTATAGTGTGATGATATTGAGGTGAGGATGAAAAGGATAATAATGACAACATACAGTGTTGATGGTTACATATATTGAGATGATGATGATGATGATGATGATGATGCTGATGATGTAATTGTTGATGTTGTTGATGATGCTGATGATGATGATGATGATGATGATGATGATGTAATTGTTGAAGTTGTTGATGATGCTGATGATGATGATGATGATGATGATGATGACGATGATGATGATGATGATGATGCTGCTGCTGCTGCTGATGATGATGATGATGATGATGATGATGATGATGATGATTACCATGTTGGAAGTGTGAAAGATGTGTACAGGTGTGAGGGTAAGTATGTTTGTTTATGGCTTGTGATTTATTTGTGAGAAATCTGAAAAACAATAAATATTAAAAAAAATACTATATATTTGCTTTATAATAAAGTCCCATATAATAATTTTTTTTATTGCTAAACCACAAGTTTTCTGGTGTCATACTGTTCTGAGGGAGTTTGTTTTCTTGTATGCATATTTTGAAGTTGGCTGTAAACATATGTCACCTGACAAGTGGCAGATTAGCAACACCATAAATGATAATAGGCCACATATCGCTTATAAAGTAGCATTGATAATACAGACATCGATACCTTTATCATTATGTGATATTATAGAAGAATTTGAAACGTGCAGGCGGTCGCCCATCCAATTACTGACCACGCTCAACGTTGCTTAACTAGAGGGAGCGGGTCCCCGGGGGTATACCGCATGACTGGAAAAGCTAGCTTGACAGTTAGGTAGTATTTCCCATTCATATACCTAGGTAGACATTTCAAATTTTTCAAATTTACATACTATTTAATAAAACATCTGTTGTATACCAATTTTTGACAACTCAAATAAAGTGTTGTTATGGTATCAAATGAACGCTAAAACTACACCCACTCGAAATACGTAGGAAACGTCAGAAACTGGTAATCATGTACAAAGTGGTTGAGGGACTAGCACCAGTGTGACAATATCACTCGATGGAAACCCCTTAAAACGATAGGCGTGTGTGAACTTGTCAACATTATTGAAATAAAATCATGTTCATGTATATCTTCTACAGCTTTTCGTCATTGGTTTAAAAAAATAAATAATAATTTATCTCTTCGTGTGTATGCTACATTGTATATGTTTCGTGCCAAATTTAATTGGGAGTTATCGCCCTTCGACTGTGTGGTTTCGTGCGGCTGTGTGATTAGGAGTTATTGCCCTTCGACTGTGTGATTTCGTGCCCGTTCCAACTTGTCAAGGGGTGCGACCGTTAAAAATCTCCGATATATCCTTATTTAAGACGTTGATAAAAAATACTGGTAATCAGTCTACTCTGTGGCATAGTCTACATGTGTGTTAGTCCGAATCGTTCTGACGATCGGCTATTCAGCACTAGTCGGACTACATGTACACAAGAAAACGATGCTTCAATTTATAATGCAATTGATCGTATCTATAGGATCTAACTTATCAAAAAAGCGCATTAGTTTCATATGAAACGAACCTTTGATGCGTTCAGACAATGCTACATTACTGAGACGTTAAGGCTGTATGCTACCTTACTGTAACGTTCAGGCTGTATGCTACCTTACTGAAACGTTGAAGTTGTGTTCTACCTTACTGAGACGTTAATGCTGTATACTACCCTTTTTAGATGTTAGGGCTGTGTGCTACCTTACTGGGACGCTAAGGCTGTATGCTACCTGACTGTGACGTTATGGCTGTATGCTACCTTACTGAGACGTTAAGGCTGTATGCTACCTTACTGTGACGTTAAGGCTATTTACTACCTTACCGTGACGTTAAGGCTGCATGCTACTTTACTGTGACGTTAATGCTGTATGCTACCTTACTGTGACGTTAAGGCTGTATGCTACCTTACTGTGACGTTAAGGCTGTATGCTACCTTACTGTGACGTTATGGCTGTATGCTACCTTACTGTGACGTTAAGTCTGTTTGCTACCTTACTGTGACGTTAAGGCTGTATGCTACCTTACTGAGACGTTAAGTCTGTTTGCTACCTTACTGAGACATTAAGGCTGTATGCTACCTTACTGAGACGTTAAGGCTGTATGCTACCTTACTGAGACGTTAAGGCTGTATGCAACCTTACTGAGACGTTAAGGCTGGATGCTACCTTATTGTGACGCTAAGGCTGCATGCTACCTTACTGAGACGTTAAGTCTGTATGCTACCTTACTGTGACGTTAAGTCTGTATGCTACCTTACTGAGACGTTAAGTCTGTATGCTACCTTACAGAGACGTTAAGGCTGTATGCAACCTTACTGAGACGTTAAGGCTGGATGCTACCTTATTGTGACGTTAAGGCTGCATGCTACCTTACCTTACTGAGACGTTAAGTCTGTATGCTACCTTACTGTGACGTTAAGGCTGTATGCAACCTTACTGAGACGTTAAGGCTGTATGCTACCTTACTGAGACGTTAAGGCTGTACACTACCTTACCTAGACGTAAAGTCTGTGTGCTACCTTACTGAGACGTTAAGGCTGGATGCTATCTTATTGTGACGTTAAGTCTATATGCTACCTTACTGTGACGTTAAGGCTGCATGCTACCTTACTGTGACGTTAAAGCTGTATGCTACCTTATTGGGACGTTAAGGATGTATTCTTCTGAGAAGTCAAAATTTTTCTGTATTGAACTTTTTTTCTAATATACATTTTTGGAAAATGGAGTTCATGGTATGGCAGAAAATGCTCAGATAATAATATGTCAGCGTGCTCGTTTTTGTGCTTGATAATTGTACCTACTTGTAATCATATTTATTTTGTATCAAAAAAAAAGAAAAGGGAAATTCATAGAATATTTGCAACTCGATATAACATTTTGACTTTCTACATGTTTTATGATTGGACCAAGTCTTTGGAAGCAAGATTTTATTCTGTTGGAATGCCAAAGAATGAAGGTCACGGGTACAGTAAGTGTTGACTTCATAAATACCCTCAGTTTAGTGCAATATCTCAAAAAAGTTGTCTCTGTATAATGTATATCTTAAATTTGTTGTAAGATTTGTATTTATTTTTATACTGACTGATCATGAACTGAGCCAGTTTGTCAGCATTCCTTTCTTTCATGAATTTCCATCAAATTTTCGTGAGGAATTTTTCGCTTAGTCAGCCTCCAAACTGTTAGCGGTGTGGAAATGTTTGTGCTGTCAGTCTTCTGTTTAACAATGTAACATATAATATCCACTGTAGAAAAATTGTATGATATCAAATATTTTTTGCGTGTGGATACAATGTACATCTGAGAATTTTTTTTTTTTGGCAGCGATATAAGCGAGAATTTCCACACCACAAACTATTTCACTTATAAAATACAGAACTTGCACAAAATTAAAATTTCTTAAGGGTTGTAAGGTCAAAGTCACAGTTGCTATTTTTAGAAATTCATTGTCAGCACTCTAGTGGCTTCATTTCTTCACGGATTTCATCAAACTACACATGCTAATACAAAATCAAAATATCGTTGTCAAGGTTAAGTTCACTGTGGCTATTTTAAGAAAATAATTGTCAGCACTCGAATGGTTTCCTTTACTAATGGATTTTCATCAAACCACACAATCTTATATATACAGAGTTAAAATATCTTTGACAAGTTGCAAGTTCAAGATTCAGGGGTGTCGGGTCAAGGTCACTGTTGCCATTTTTAGACAATAATTGTCAGTACTGTAGTGGCTTTGTTTCTTGATGGATTTTTACCAACTTCAAACACATGTAGAGGATTAACATGTCTTGTTTCAAGATTGTTTGGTCAAGGTAAATCAAAATTGCATACATATATTGCCTATACCGGCTTATTTAATATGTGGAATGGTTCAGAATGCACGCAATGTGAGGAACAAAAAGAGTCCAGTGGCTCTGCGATTCCGTTGCCTCATTTTAATGCCAACTCATGAACTTTCAAACTTATTCACCAAAATTTCAACTTACAAGACACAAACTTCGAAACTGTTTTGTGCAAGTGTATTTAAAGGCGATACTTATAGCTGATTGAACTGAAATGAAAATTTGTAAATTCCGGAATATTTGAAAAGTGTATGAAACATATCTGGAGGGTTAAAATTGGTCACATTCCATTAAATGTTATATTTTCTCAACTGATGAGATAACCGGACACACAGATAACATGCTATCCAATCATTCCACACCCAGTTTGAAGTAATGCCGAACAGTGTTTCTTGCATTAGTATTTAGTTTAGCTACGTTTAGCTGATACGTTCATCATTCCAGTACACTGTAAGATTATGTTTGGTAAAGCTTGTAATAATATTAATAATATACAACATTTGATATGGCGCTCTATCTAGCTAATATAAGCCACTCTAAAGCGCTTTACAGTATATAGATATACAATTCTCATACAATTAATACGATTAAAACATACATTTCTATCATATACAATTCTGAGGAGTTCGCAGGAGCTGCCTTATCAGGCGCTAACTACTTGTCCTATACCACCTGGCTAATATATCCACATGTGTGTGTATGTACGTGAGTGCGCTGGAGATGAATTGTGTTCTGTTTGTAGTGGGACCGTGTTTCCAACGGCATCTTGCACCTCACTTGATGCTACAGCACAGATACTGCAGCACCACCAAGACCACCTCACTATTAAGACCAGTTTTGAAAAGTCCCAAATACCACTTTTGCACAAAGTTTCACCTCACTAATAAGACCACCGACCAAACACAAAGTCGTCTGGTGTGTATTCCACTGTGTACACCTACATATACCAAGTGTCAGATCAGTAAGCTGTATTTTGGTGTCAAATTGGCTAATCAGTTACATGTACAATTACTGTGTGTTCAACAATATAAAGCATATATAAATTAGTTAATGGACCATGAAAAAAGGTAAAAAAAATGGGTTTCAGAGAAAGCTGTCTGTATGGTCACCCTCGGTATAAAGACCACCCCGCTATTAAGACCACTTTGGGGTGGTCCCTAAGGTGGTCTTAATAGAAAGGTTTCACTGTATATTTTGGGGGGGAAAGGAAGGAAGGGTAGAAAATAGGCGGGGTTTGCAATGGAGGTGGGGTGGAAAGTAGGGGGGGGGGTGTAGAGGGATTGACCTAGAGAAGACATCTGAATAAATTAATTTTGCCTATTCCCGCAATGTTAAACTTTTTCAGGTTATGTTGTCAGAGATAACCTCAACAATCAGACAACGCAAAAGGTGATGACGTCATATACCGCCAAGTTTGGCGCGGTATTTTGTAATTAAACTTCTGAGATTGGTTGAAGTTGTTTTATGGTGAAATTTATGCACATGGTTGTGTATTTTGTAAAACCACTCGATTTTTATTATAATTAATACGAAATCATTGTATAAGACTTATGTCTTATATATGTATCTTTAGAAATGAAATTATAAGGAATGACCACAATATTTTTGAGGGTTTTACGGTATGTACCGAAAAAACTGTGTGCCCTTTTTTGCATAAACCGCCTCGCGGATTTATGCAAAGTGCACACATTTTTTTCTGTACTTACCGTAAAACCCTAAAAAAAATTGTGGTCAATCCTGAAATAAAATACAAAAAGCGAATAATAAGACAAAATAATTTCAGAATGATCAAAACGGAATCAATTTCATAGTCATTAAGCAAATTAATAAAATGCACTTTCATAATCATAATATATAACAACGTATACACATCAATACGACTCGAGTAAGGGAAAATATAAAAAGTCATAATAATCAAAACCTCCTGATATACAGGTACATACCTATAATGACAAACGGTACCGACATTATCCGGAACATCAGAAGGGTTAACTTGAACACCTCCATGTGAACGAAAGTGCCAGTCTTCAATGTCCAGGTTCCCCAGCTCATTAAATACTTACGTTTGTGAAGGGATAATATATATCAATAACATTTTCCGTTAATTGGGGTTTACGTAAATATCATAGAGAATATCCAAACAAAGGAGGCTAGCTATTTAATCAATACATTTAATACATGATCAATATTTTGCCCTGTCATTAATATATTATGATTTCAAAAGATGATTTATCTAGGTAAGTCAATCCTGCTAATGAACAAATTAATATACATGTACACAAATAAAGTGAAATTCATTTTTTTTTCAATCATTTGGTTGAAACAAAAAATAAGAGAATATCAACGCGTCAACTAAAACATAATCTGAACTCAAAATCGATTCAACTAGGGACACACTATAACAAAGAAACGATTAACATGGAGACATTGAACACGTGCAAGAGGATAAGACCAGGGCCCGGATTCATGAAACCATTCTCAAACATGGATTTTGTGCTCAAGTCCAATTTCTTGTTCCGGTTATAATTTAATATCTCTTATTTAGTAAAATATGGAAGATCCCTTAAGCTGAACACCATTTTTCAATATTTACAACTGACATTTTGATCATTGAAATGGTTTAGACGAGTTTCAAGATATCTGGCTTGAACACAGAATCCATGCTTGGGCATGAGAACGGTTTCATGAATACGGGCCCAGGTGTTCGAGAAGAGTAAGCGTCCTCTGCTTCATCGACGGTACCCGCCAATAGGTCAAATCCAGGTAAATGTCCGATCCGCATTATACAATATATTTACAATTGCACAAGTACACCTAACAGCGTAGACGAAATCGACTGATTTTTCGTTGCCAACTCGTACACAGTTTACACTTTTGTCAACTCGTACACAGTTTTGTCAACTTGTACACAGTTTACACTTTTGTCAACTCGTACACAGTTTACACTTTTGTCAACCCGTACACAGTTTTGTCAACTCGTACACAGTTAACACTTTTGTCAACTCGTACACAGTTTACACTTTTGTCAACTTGTACACAGTTTACACTTTTGTCAACTCGTACACAGTTTACACTTTTGTCAACTCGTACACAGTTTACACTTTTGTCAACTCGTACACAGTTTACACTTTTGTCAACTCGTACACAGTTTACACTTCTGTCAACTCGTACACAGTTTACACTTCTGTCAACTCGTACACAGTTTATACTTCTGTCAACTCGTACACAGTTTATACTTCTGTCAACTCGTACACAGTTTATACTTCTGTCAACTCGTACACAGTTTACACTTCTGTCAACTCGTACACAGTTTACACTTCTGTCAACTCGTACACAGTTTACACTTTTGTCAACTCGTACACAGTTTACACTTCTGTCAACTCGTACACAGTTTACACTTCTGTCAACTCGTACACAGTTTACACTTCTGTCAACTCGTACACAGTTTATACTTCTGTCAACTCGTACACAGTTTATACTTCTGTCAACTCGTACACAGTTTATACTTCTGTCAACTCGTACACTGTTTACACTTTTGTCAGCTCGTACACAGTTTACACTTTTGTCAACTCGTACACAGTTTACACTTTTGTCAACTCGTACACAGTTTACACTTTTGTCAACTCGTACACAGTTAACACTTTTGTCAACTCGTACACACTTTTGTCAACACGTACACAGTTTACACTTCTGTCAACTCGTACACAGTTAACACTTTTGTCAACTCGTACACACTTTTGTCAACACGTACACAGTTTACACTTCTGTCAACTCGCACACAGTTTACACTTCTGTCAACTCGTACACAGTTTACACTTTTGTCAACTCGTACACAGTTTACACTTTTGTCAACTCGTACACAGTTTACAGTTTTGTCAACTCGTACACAGTTTACACTTTTGTCAACACGTACACAGTTTACACTTCTGTCAACTCGTACACAGTTAACACTTTTGTCAACTCGTACACAGTTAACACTTTTGTCAACTCGTACACACTTTCGTCAACACGTACACAGTTTACACTTCTGTCAACTCGTACACAGTTTACACTTCTGTCAACTCGTACACAGTTTACACTTTTGTCAACACGTACACAGTTTACACTTCTGTCAACTCGTACACAGTTAACACTTTTGTCAACTCGTACACAGTTAACACTTTTGTCAACTCGTAAACACTTTTGTCAACACGTACACAGTTTACACTTTTGTCAACACGTACACAGTTTACACTTCTGTCACCACGTACACAGTTAACACTTTTGTCAACTCGTACACAGTTTACACTTTTGTGGGCATGGCTTTGTTGGTCATTTGTCTCACAGGGCCCTGGAAATTTGTTACAGCTAGTTTGGGGCCTAAAATAGGGTAATTAAAGTTATTTTACACATGTGGGTGGTTAAGATCAATTTTTGATAAAAATGCCCCCCCCCCCTCCCCCCTCAACGTTAATAAAAGCTTTTATACCATTGAGGGGGCATTTTTATCGAAAATTGATCTTAACCTCCCAAATGTGTAAAATTACTTTAAACACCCTATTTTAGGCCCAAAACTAGCTGTAACAAATTCTCAGGTCCCTGTGATTTGTCTGAGGAAGGTGACCGAGTTTATAACGTACAATTCATCGAAACGTCATAAAAAATGTATTGGTTGTTTAGAATAAACTTTAACCTGGAGGTGGAGGGCTAGGTAGACTGTCGGGACACCTTAAACACTCGGCCACCGCGGCCCAGAGGAGGAGGGCTAGGTAGACTGTTGGGACACCTTAACCATTCGGCCACCCCGGCCATTATGCACGAAATTTCAATGATACAACGGTAAAAACTTCCATTTTTAAGGCTATAAATGGGGGTGGGGGTGGGGGTGGGGCTGACCCCCAGGAACCCCTCCCCCTCTGGATCCGCTAACGAACAGTCGGCTTAATTTGAAAATTAGAAATAAATAAAATATTCTTCTCAAAGACGTGTTGTATGATAACTTAAAATGACTCGAATAAAGAGGCTTTTGAACGATAATGACGGATAAATCTGTTACCTATTCAGCGCACCAACCTACAGTGTATATGTGATCGAAGGGGAATAACTCTGTCAATCTTACGGAGTTTTTTTTTACTTAAAAGATACCCATATCTTATCTTATTCTGGCGAGAACAAGATATATGAATATTTGTTGTTTGTTTTAATAAACTGTTTCAGTACATACGTCTTTGCTTCCAAAGGGATTAAATCTGAATGTTGCCGTTAAGAGGTATAATTCTGTGTGTGGAAGGGCGTGTCTGTGAAACCAGACCTCAACAGTGATTAAAATGCGATAAATAGAACCTTACACTCGCGTCAATATAATATTCAACTAATTTAACTAGTTGATTAATTGAATAGTAGTTGAATTTACCAGAGATCCCAGAGGCCCCCCCCCCCCCCCCCATTGCTTGATCTTCATTTTTTCTTTAAAATTTTGTTCTTTTTCCTTCTTTATTCTTTCCTTATCATTTCGTTTTTCTGATTAGTCAAAGAAAAACAAATGAAAACCATAGTCAATGAAATTTGAGAAAATCCACCTAACTCCTCAAGAAATTTAGCAATATCAATATTTCTTTGTCAAACTCCAAGATGGCCGCCTTTCAGACATTTATTTTTGTTTGTTTCGCGGATTGGGCCCAAAATAAAAAAAAAACTGACAAAGAGGGGCTAGTTCGAAGGGTTCTGACTTTCTGACCCGCTAAATATTTGGACGACAGTCGGTTTCGCACCCGCCTTTCGTCCAAATATTTAGCGAGTCAGAGAGTCAGAACCCTTCGAACTAAGGGGGGCCTGCACATGAAATGTATGAAAGGTCCATCAAGAACGTCTTAAGAATTAGAAATGAAGAATTATTTAAGTGTATTCTGAGCACACAGCAAAGGAAAATGAGGTCAAGATATGAAAGAGTGAAAGTAAAGGAAATGCACAATTCTTTTGAAAACTTATTAGTCCAGTACCTGTTATTCAAGGTTTATAAGAAGACAAAGAGTGCTCGTGTCTGTTTTTATCATTTTATTGTTTTCGTGTCTGTTTTTATCATTTCCTTTTTATAATAAATATTTCACAATGATATGTAGAGATGATCCTATATGAGTGTCAATGCAATATGGAATTTATTACCTAAATCACCCTCGATATCCAGGGATTACAATCACCTACGCTCTCTACACCCCTGGAATTTGTCACGGCAAAACCCAAGGCTCCGTGTGCGTCACCTTGCTGATGAGGCAAGAAGGACCCGCCCGACCCTTTGATGTACATCAAAATAATCACGTGGTCACATAACGGTAAAAATTCACAGACTTTGAAGTCGGTTGCGGCTCATTTGTAATCCCCAAAGGACAGGCATACAGCTTAGCGATTGGTCAGGGTTTTTTTTACCGGAGCGTGCCATGTCATAGTCCAGGGCACAGGGACATGATAATTTGTTACAGCTAATATTGGACCTAAAATAGGGTGTTTAGAATAATTTTACACATTTGGGGGGTTAAGATCAATTTTCGATAAAAATGCCTCCTCAATGATCATTATAACTTTTATGACAATTGAAGGGGCGTTTATTTTTGGAAAACTGATCTAAACACTCCCCCCCCCCCCTTCCCATCCCCCCAAAAAATGTGTAAAATTACTCTAAACACCCTATTTTAGGTCCAAAACTAGCTGTAACAAATTATCAGGCCCCTGTGGTCCAGGGGTGTAGAGAGCGAAGGTGAACGTACAATGTAACCCCTGGATATCGAGGATGTACCTAAACGGGTTCAATGCTTAAAAGTATACACCACGAGCCTTTAAGTGAGTGACATATAAAAGAAAGTGAAATGATTTATTTTGCCTACAGACGCAGTGTCATGTTTTAATCAAGAACCATTTAGCCCAGCTTGTTTATATTTGTGAATGTATGATATACCGTAGATATTTAAGTTACAGGCGCTTGTTTCAATCAATATTCCCTCCTCAGTAATGCCTAGTGTTGACTTAGTACAAGGGGCTTGGCAAAGACCGAAGAAGGTATATTGATTGCAGCACAAGTGCCAGTGATTTGAGTTTAGGCTTTAGAAAAACAATTTTTCAAAGAAATGTTTACAGAGGTTTACCAGTTCCTGAAAAGATTAAAAAAAATGTTATGATATATTTTCCCTAATAGCTACGCATTTGACTGCAAATAAGCCCCCCCCCCCCCCCAAAAAAAAAGATAAATAAATAAAAATAAAAATTAATATTCAAATAAAATAAACCACAACCATCCCTATCCACCCCACCCACCCCACCCCCCCCTACCCGACCATCCATACCGTCCCGGCCCCTCTTAATTCCCATCCTTATGGGAAAAAACAAGTAAACAAGTGACGAAATGTAGGGAGAGGGCTTAATTTCTTATACCCCATCCCATTCAGAAATATTTGCCGCCAACTTGGACAAACTTTTCTCTTACCCTGGTCCCGGTTTCATCAAAATTCCTTAACTTAAGGAAATTCCTTGACTTAAAATTTTCCATAGGAATGCATTACAGAATTTAAGGAAAGTTCCTTAGCTAAGAATTTTCTCCTTAACTTCTGTAATGCTTTCCTATGTTGATTTTTAAGTTAAGGAGTTTCCTTAAGTTAAGGAACGTTGATGAAACCAGGGCCTGGAAAGGGACATCTAAACTTTTAACCTTGGGATAAGATTCTTAAACTCCTAAACACTCAGCAAGCCTCGTGTTTGGCCACTTAAGAATCTTACCCCTCGGGTTGAGCTCCCACTGTCTCACCCCAAAAACAGCTGAAAGATTCTTTTAAAGGCCCAATATACGTAGCTTTCGGCAAAACTTGAAGCGAAAATAAAGCCTTATAAGTTATTATATTTATATATTTAGTTAAGATTAACTGATTTTAAGATGAATTCTTTCGCGGTTACCGGTGAAGCAGCAGTTGAAACACGCTATTTGTAAACATGCATCCATTTTGAACCGTCTTCTACCTTCGGTTTGTTGTTGAAGTGGGCTCCATCCGTATTATTTTCAATTCTTTGGATTTTTTTTTGTCAAGAGTTTCTGGTTAGTTACCGCTCAGGTTTACTTCGTTTTAGGCTGATTTTTGCATGGTTATCAACTGCATTTTTTTTCAGATTTTTTCAGAATCACGAAAATTTCACTGAAGTTATGTATATTGGGCCTTTAATCCTCTATACCCACAGACACAAACCTTACTCTGTTCATGTCCCACTGAGTGACGGATAGAAAAAACCTGCAGCATCTTCATTCAGCAGCTTCAACCCTGTTTGATAGGGCGTTATCACAGGGAGCAGGAAAACAGATACAGTCCTGATACAGAGGCTGGAAAATGATTCATCAAAGGCAACTGCTGTGTGAGCGAGGATTCAACGGGCTTCATTGAAGAACAAATGTGTGACGATAGCTACTTGTAAACCTTGCTAACCTTTTAACATCTCACCCTGAGGAGTTCGTCAATATCTCGATACAAATTAAGGTGGGTACAACCTTTTATAAATAGTTTCATGAAAATGACATTTTTGTGCAGAGTAATTCATTATAAATTAACACGTTTTTTTTGCAGTTCAGATATTCAGTTCATTATTGTAGTTGATTTGTGACATTTTTGCTTTTTTCGCCTTAGTTATGCGCAAAAACCCGAAATTATAACATTAGAATTTGGCACAAATCAACCACCATATAGTTTGTACCTAATATGATACAGGGAACTTTGTATTTCTCTTTCTAGTTTCACTTTAGGTATAATTCTTCTTTGAAGCTCATTTCATCCACAGTTGCTTGAGTTTCTGTCAGTAAATAATATAAATATAGATATAAGGATCGGAGCCACCCATTACAGAATGTCATTATATTCTATAATTGGCGACTCCTTATCTATAAAGGCCTATATATCTATTTTTCATTTACTGACAGAAACTCAAGAAACTGTGGATCATCTGTATACAACTGAAACAATCTCATGAAATTGGATTTTCAGTGACATTGGCAAGGCAAGTGAATCAGCCTAACAAAAATGATGTGAATATGTATTGTATACTAACCAATATCTTAAGTATGTCATACAATGAATTCCCTCCGCCCCCTCCATACAAGGAGTGCCCACCTCACCCCCCACCCCCAATACAACACATTCCGTTCATCCCTCCTTGCCCCTATACTAGTCCGAAGGGTTCTGACTCTCTGACCCGCTAAATATTTGAACGGCTGTCTCGCACTCGCCAGCCGTCCAAACATAAAGCGGATCAGAGAGTCAGAACCCTTCGGACTACCTTGCCCCCACCCATACAATGAATTCCTCTCTCTCCAAATACAATAAGTTCCCCGCACCCCTCTCTCTCCAACTAACAAAATAAATTCCCTTTACCCTGTCCCCACACGTACAATAATTTCCCCTCACTCCTTCCTCTCAATACTCGTACACTGAATTTCCCTCGTCCTTCCTTGCCTACATCCGTACAATAAACTCCTTTCACTTCTCCCTTTCCCTACCCATACAATGCATATCCTTCCCCTCCCTGCCCCTATCCGTACAATGAATTCTCCCTGTCCACATCCGAATTCGAACATTAAATTCCCTTATCCCCTCCCAACAGTAGCCAATTTTCACCTGCGATATAATTGCATAGAAGATCTAACATTTCTTGAATACAACTTATATTAAAACATAAATAAAAATGTGTAAATTTATAAGAATAATTAACAACATGATTCGTCCTCCTTCTTACAAAATTCGGAGACTGTGCTGTGCTCTGTATCGACTACAAATTAAAACACCACAATAATTGCATGTATCATATTGTAAATATGTTTTCTTTATGAAATATCTGGTGAAAAAAGAGAAATAAAATGAATTTGAATTCGGACGGGAGTATGTATGTAATATTGAATTTATTTAACGAGTTCATTAATCTCGTAATTGAAATTAATAAATGAATAAGGATTATTGGACGAGTGCCAACTAGAACATCGCTTAATTCTAGATTTCATATCGGACGGTCTGGTCATATTGCAGATACCGCCAGCTTAATAACGGCATTGGTCAATTATTATTTATAAACAATATATTATCATAATTACAATACGGTAATAGCACCATATAATTGAGTTTTACGAGGTTAAATGCCCCAGACAGCTAAAGCAATGATCTGCAGCCATGGTTGAAATGAAAAACCTTAATTACCAAAAATTGGTTTGTGATGACGAAATCGGAAAATCGTCAAAGTATTTGTCAACTTAATAGCCAAGGAGCAGTTCATTTCATGGCCCCAGACCACAATTAGTTCTACTATATGTTACTACTAAAGGAAATGAAAAACAAATATTTCAAAACTTTGCAAGGGCCAATGTTTCCAATTTAACATTGTGGATATACTCAAACGGAACCTACAGTGAGCTGGAAAGTACCTCATGAGCTGCATTTAAGGAAGATAATTTCATTTGAATGTCACTACCCTTCATTTATAGGGGACAATACCAAAAACTACAAAATATTAATGCGCAAGCCTCATCGCTCTTTGTCCTGCTGCCAAAACAAACTTGAAAAATGTATCACTAGAATAGATATTGTTGAAAAATCATAACAAAACAAAACTAAAAATATGAGCCACATCATTTTCAGTCAGATACAGTTGAGTGTAAGCTAACCTTTACACCCTAGTGCACTAGGAGTGCACTACGTTTAAACTAGTAGTGCACTACATTTAAACTACAGGTAAACTAGTAGTGCACTACGTCCAGCCAGGTGTGACCACAAAAACCCCTACAGGTAATGGGAGGGTCCATACCTACCTGTGTCCTTACCTGTACAGATGTAATATGATTTACCTGTACTTTTATGTTATACTATTGAAGTCATTAGTTTGTCAGTGCTTCCTCATTTAAGTACAAGAATGAACAATTCTAAGTTTATGCCAGAAGATATTTATCATAATAACTTAAATAAATTAATTCATTGCATGTCAAAATTTTAAATAAAATAATAATTTAAATATACTAACTTATAATTCTTTTTAAAGAAGTAACAATGATTCTTTTCTATTTAAATATTTGCATTCTACAATTAAATTGAAAGGTATGTGTTCAAATAAAAAATGGTATAACACATGTTTTATGTTGAAATTATTAAGTTAATCCTACTAAAAATATATATACAGAAAATAAAGTAAACAACAGATTGTAATATAAAAAAATAGATATTAGAAGAACATATTTTGTACTTAGTATAGTTGTTTCAATAACAAATTACTTAAATATTTGACATTAAGAAGCTAGCTGTGCAATATCAGAGACGTACAAGGTTTTATAAGTCTCTGGTAGTACTACCTTATAGCTACATGTACCAGTATTGGTATTCTGTTTTACTATACACTCAGGTACAATGCATACAAATGAAAGGTTATATAAACATCAAGTACTAATATAAGAAACGATTACTTTCACCAGAACATTTAAAGCCATTTCCTTCTTCATATCAAAATACCAACATACATCTACATGTAATCCAATTGACTGTAATCAATGTTATCATCATTAATCAATCAACAGGCTAGGGCCCTCAGGCCTTTAATCAGACTTGGCCAGTGATGGCTGTGGGGGAGAGGGAGGTGAGAAATTCACACCTGGCTAACTACAGACAGCCTATAGGGGTGTCCCCTATCTTGACCTCTGTACGTGAGGATGTGGCCCAGGCAGGTCAGGTACATGTACGTTATTATGCCTGGAGGGTAAAGGATTCTACCTGAAGATCTATATTAATTTATCCTTTTAGTTAGATTTTATATAAGTCATTAGGTTGATTTAAAAGTACAATAAATGTGACTGGTATAGGCTTAACTTTGTTCAAAGTTAGGTTAATATAACTGCATATTATTTATTTGTTGTATACTTAGTCTAACAATATAGAATTAATTAAAATGATTCCATTAAACTGATCTTGCTTTTTATTATTACATATATGCATAAACCTTTAAGTCATATTTAATACAACCTGTAATTGCCTTCAATATTTAGGCCTAAATATTGGAAATGCATCATTTTAAAATACTTTTATACTGAAAATTAAGTATAATGAATGTTAGTATTTTATTATCAAACTATAATGAACCGACTGAGCCAGAGAGTATATATTCTTAATTATTACTAATTTCAATGTTATTTTATGTACTATCAATTTATTATTGTATAATTAAATGTTTTGAATGAAACAAAAAAATGGATTAAAGTTCTCAAAATATCCACTATTTAAAGAGAAATGTGTAAATATCTAGATATATTCTCAAAGATTTTTAATTTCAGATAAACTTGATAAACCAGAGTAAAAGTTAACATATGTATTATCATATTTATGATCCTGGTCATATCCAGCTTAGCCCTTTATTAATCAAATTAGTTTCAAATTTGACCAGTGATAGTCAGATGAGAAATTCACACCTCAATTATGTCACTGACAGGCTTATGTCAGCAGGTGTTCCTAGACAAGGCTGAGACAGGTCAGGTAATTGCCTGAGGCCTGAGGGTCAAATCAAAACATCTGTCCCATACTGAACAATCTGAATAAATTTTAATTTATTGTTGTATTACTTTTTTTCAACTTCACATTCTTATATTTATATTAACACTGTTGTATGTGGTGATATATATTCATACAGATCTTAATATAGAAAAAAATTAAAAATAAAGATTATCAAAACTCTATAGCGCGTTCATAAATATATAGATCTGAGGCATGAATGTACTTTATAAAAATATATATCTAATTTAATTAAGTAATAAAAGAGTATGTTTTTGCTATTTTCGCAATTAGTTTTTACAATATTTAAAAATATACTTCTAAACAAATAATAATAAAAAGATATTCCTTCAATTTTTCAATATACTTGATTGTAAATTGGTAAATTATTAAAAAAAATAACGTTAATAGTGTATATTAAATGAAATATAAGACATCAAAACTGCTAGATAAATATTAATTTTCTATTTTATTTATATGATGTATGCAAGAAATTTTTTGGGAAAATTGTAAGAGTAATTATCATGATTTCACAATTTCTAGTTTTGAAATGAAAGAAAAAAAGGTTGTTTGAGAAAAATAACTGCATAAGATGCATATATATACATTAAAGTTATAAATATTAACTAATGATAAGGCCAGCTTCAAAGTACTAGCAGACGACAAAGGTGAGGTACAGGTAAAAATCACAGGTAGATGGATGGGACTGCCCATTTACCTGTAGGGGTATTTGACCTATATAGGGTTCAGGGTGTAGTGCACTACTAGTTTACCTGTAGTTTAAATGTAGTGCACTACTAGTTTAAACGTAGTGCACTACTAGTGCACTAGGTGTAAAGGTTAGCTTACACTCAACTGTAGATATACATATGTAGTGTCAAATATATAACTTATTCGCCCCTGACGATCCATAATGGACTATTCCATATATTGAATTGGAAGAGTCCAAATGACTTTTTCAGGGATGAATTAGTTAACTTATTCATCCCACTGTGTGAAACGCAACTGAATGGGCTTCGCAGAATGTGTGGGTAATGTATCTGTTTTAAAGGCCCAATATACGTAACTTTCCGCAAAACTTGAAGCGAAAATCAAGCCTTATAACTTTTTATATTTAGAGATTTAGTTAAGATGAACTAATATCGGCAATATTCAAGATGAATTCTTCTTACGCGGTTACCGGTACAGCAGCAGTTGAAACTCGGTATTTGTAAACACGCGTCCATTTTGAACTGTCTTCTAACTTCGGCTTGTTGTTGAAGTGGGCCCCACCTAAGTTATTTTCAATTCTTTGGATTTTTCTGTCGAGATTTTCTTATAGTTACCGCTCACGTTTCCTTCGTTGTTGGCTTATTTTTGCATGGTTATCAACTGGATTTTTTTTTCAGAATTTTTCAGAATCACGAAAACTTTCCTGAAATTACGTATATTGGGCCTTTAAATAAAGGTCAAATCCGACTTGCAAAAGTCGCTGTGGAAAGAAAGTCTATCTATAACTGGATTTTTTTATTTTCAATTTGATATAATTAATTTTTCATTGATAGTATGCAGAATGCGGCTTTCTGATTGGTTGAGATTTTCTTTTCATACAAAATTTACCTCTATGAAAAAAAAATCTGAAAATGGCGCGAAAAATGTAAAGTCACAATATTGCAATTGATGTTGCGCATTGATTTAAAAAAAAAAAGAATCTGTTGCTAGATCAGTCAAATTGTACTTCAAAATACACTTCAAAATACACTAGGGGGGACTACACAGAACCGCAGAAGCAAGTTAAGTCGATCATGGCAATTGTAATCGGTTGATTTATGTAAAGAGTATTTTACACAACTAATCGTATGTTACGTTTATGTGACGTTTCGATGACTAGTAAGATAGATGTACCCTGTCACCTTCATCAGACTAATGACCAATAAAGCGTATGCACACAGCAGGTGTAAATTGTGTACGAGTTGGTAAACGACAAATTATTGGCTTTACATAATTCGTATTCTTTCCAGCCCCAAGAAAATGTTTACAGATATTAATTATGTAATCGATTGATTTTTCAGTTGTTTTAACGTACAGATGCTAGAGTAACTCGCAATCGGAAACCGTCGGCACTTTCCGTAAACAAGAAAATACGTTTTACTCGTTTACGGAAAGTGCCGATGATTCCCGATTGAAGTAACTCGATTAATCGGAAAACCACTACTTTGCACAATATATCCTATTTTTGAACAGCATTCGTTTGACTCAAACACAACTGGAAAGCTTACTTACATACACATGTACATCCTGTTGTTTTAAGTGGAAACACATTTTTCAGACTGGCAAATGTACATTTTAACATAGAATCTCATTGCTGCATTGTAAGTGGACTCGTTTCAACTAAAATCTCTGATGTAAAAGTTATGTTCTTTAACCGGTACAACATGCAAACACTTAAAATTAAAGTAACGTTTTAAGTAGATCTAAAAACAGGAAAATACAAATCACTATTCTAAAGGAAGCCTCCTCGATATCCAGGGGTTACGATCACCTACGCTCTCTACATCCTCGATATCCACGGGTTACGATCACCTAAGCTCTATACATCCTCGATATCCACGGGTTACGATGACATACATGTACGCCCTCTACATCCTCGATATCCAGGGGTTACGATCCCCTACACTTTCTACATCCTTGATATCTAAGGGTTACGATCACCTACGCTCTCTACACCCCTGGAATATGTCATGGCAAAACTGAGGCTCCATACATGTATGAGCCATCGTGCTGATTTTACAAGAAGACTGGTATGACCCTTTGATTAGATTGGTTCCCGTCTCTAGAGTAGTAAACAGATTGAAAAAAGTGTGTAATACTATGATCACTTGATGTCTGATTTGAGACTAAGGGGAGATAAGCTAGTAGTGAAATTCAATAGAGAAAATTCTTTATAGAAATTTAGGGGCCGGTACCCAGTCTACCCTTGATGTACATCAAAATAATGCCGTGGTCACAAACGGTAACAATAAGACAGGCTTTGAAGTTACGTTCGGATCCTTTGTAATCTTCAATTGACAGGTGAGAGATTAATTATGTTTATTTTTACCTAAGCGTGCCTTCAGTTTTGCCACGACAAATTCCAGGGGTGTAGAGAGCGAAGGTGATCGTAATCCCTTGCTATCGAGGATGTAAAGGAAGAAAATAAATAATAGATATGGATTAAGACTTTTAATTATTCAACACGTCCATGATTGTTTGTATAGGTACATATAGGGTAACTACTTGTCATCTGGCTATCACCACTGAATCTCATTATGAGCTACATGTATTTCGACCTTTGAAATTTAAAGGCCCAATATACGTAACTTCAAGAATTTTTTCGGGATTCTGAAAAATTAAGAAAAAAAATCCAGTTGATAACCATGCACAAATAAGCCAAAAACGAAGTAAACCTGAGCGGTAACTAACACGAAACTCCTGACAAAAAAAATCAAAGAATTGAAAACAATTCAGGTTAGGCCCACTTCAACAAGACAGTTCGAAATCACAGGGACCTGAGAATTCGTTACAGCTAGTTTTGGACCTAAAATAGGGTGTTTAAAAATGGACGCGTGTTTACAAATACCGTGTTTCAACTGCTGCTGCACCGGTAACCGAGGAAGAATTCATTTTGAATATTGCTGAAATCAGTTAATTTTAACTAAATCTATAAATATAATAAGTTATTAGGCGTGATTTTCGCTTCAGGTTTTGCCGGAAGTTACGTATATTGGGCCTTAAAATGGTTCAAATGTGTACTCAGGGGTCAATGAGTTCATCCTATATTTATACCTGTATGTTGTGCTGGTCCATCTGCTTAAATTTTCCTTTTAATCATTTTAACTCATTCACCCCTGAAGACACATTTGAACCGGCACCGAATCAAAAGGTGGAATAGTTCATTATAACATTTCAGGGGTGTTGAAGTTTCTGTTTCAAGAGACGTGCGCCATAGCAACATTAAATGTTGAAAAAAAAAATTAAAAATCGCTTTTTACCACAGCGCGTCGCAGTCATACTTCGGTTTAATTCGTTTTACGTCATATTAGCAGCCAGGATCATTTAAGGACGTGCCAGGTTTTTTGAGGTGGAGGAAAGCCAGTGTACCCTGATAAAAAAAACACCGACCTACAGAATGTACGGTCAGTACCTGGCAACTGTCTCACGTGGGTTACGAAGTGGAGGGCTAGTGGTAGAATGTCAGGACCTTAACCACTCAGCCATTGCAGCCTCTAGCAGTCATAGTTTCATTAAATACCATGTTTCGGTTTCGAAAAAAAGTGACGGAAATCTGCCCAGAGGAAGAAACCAAATGAAATTAGAAGAATAATATTTGAAATGGAACAAACTGAGCAAACGCAATACCCCCCCCCCCCACCCCCTCCACTTCGTTTTGGGGACACAGATAATTATTATGAATATTGATGCACTCCCAGTAGACTATATTGATGGAATAGAAACCTGAAACACGTGCTTTTTACTAGACTTGATTAATGTCATTTGTATAAATAAAAAAAACTGTTGCAAGTCTGTAACAGAGTATGATAATTTGTTCGTATCAGCGTTTTGATTGGTGTCATGTACGTATGATGCCAATGACCAATCTAGACCCGGAACCCGTAATGGATTTTTGGGTTATCTCCCCTGATAAAAGAGATGGGTTAGATTGTACGTCCTTATTAACAACCAGTGTCATTTAAGGACGGCCTCCCGATGAATGTGATGTTGGTGGAGTGATCAATTTACATTTTTTGTCATGGGTCCTTTTTGTACATATTGCCGAAAACAATGGGTCCCATAAAGTTAAATTGAAGTATTTCCAGAATTTCTATGAGTCCTTTCATAATTTTATCAGTACTGGACTCGGGACTCGCATGTAGATTGATCACTGTTGGTGTGTGTGATGAGTGCATGTGTATTTAAGAGGCTGTGATTTGTTTTTGTTCGTGATATAAGAAAAAAAAAATAACGCAAAACATGTTCAATTTGCCCTCAGAATATACATATAATTCAGTTACAGTTCTGCTGTTTTTTTAAGCTTTTTTCCCCACAAATAATTTTTCGTTTTGTTCTTTTATCGATATTCACATAAAAATTACTCTCATGATAAATTATTATGGATATTGGTATATTGTAACGCCCTATAATGTGGTAAATGAAACTTGAAACAAACGCTTTTAACTTGTCGTGTTATTAATATAATTTGATAAATGTTGCAGAATTATCTAATGAGTGCACGATCCATATAATTACAAACCAGCACTTCAGCAAGAAATCGAACTCATTTAGCTGGCTGTTTGGCCGGGATCACAGGGACTTGAGATTTTATTACAGTTAGTTTTGGACTAAACCAGGGTGTTAAGAGTAATTTTACACGTTTAGGGGTTTTAGATTAATTTTTGAACAAAAATGCCCCATTTTTATCGAAAATTGATCTTACCTTCCAAACGTGTAAAAATGTTCTAAACACCCTGATTTAGGTACTGTACAAAACTAGCTTAGCTGTGACAAATTCTCAGGTCCCTGTGATCGGGATCAGTTCGTTGGCTACATTGCAAATTTCGGACAACTCATGTATCGGGAATGCTTCACTCTCACGTGTTATAGTGGTGGTCATCAGATTGCCAAGATCAGTTTCCATGGTAACTGGATTACAAATATTATGTCATTTAATAACTGAACCAGAAAAAAAAGTTTCAAGTTTCATTTTGTATTTTTGATTATATACAGTGCTTATAGCACTGTATGGCAACTGTTAGAGTACTATATTGTATTGTACATAGAATTTACGACCGTATTCTTCGCGAAATTAAATCGCCGCGAAAATAAGTTGGTTTACAGAAATTCAAAAACCTCATATCAGAAATTGGCTACAGCATTGTTAGATTCTATATGTTGATTGTCTTCTGTAGATCAAGTTGACAAAGCTTTAAGATATTTGGTCAGAATGGTTTTATACGTTACCATGGTAACCACACTGACATAGAGAGACTGTCCCGTTGAGATACTTGCTAGATGGAACGATAATCAAATCATTAAAACCCAAAATTAACACATCTATTCATCTTTCTACATTTTCGGTCAATAAAAAGGATTGGTTTAGTTGACGTTGCCATGGTTACGCATATCATCACCATGTGAGGTATTTGTGTATAGTCGAATTCCCTGGTATGAGCCCATTCAGAACACGACAATGTATAACGTATTGATGACTGATGGTATTATTTTGATATTTGGATCGGGATTAAATCTCTCCCTACCATTATTTCATTTCAGAATATCATATAGACAAACTGCGATGTTTGATACTTCATGAGAATATTTGGAGAAAAAAAACAGAATCACCAGAACGATATATAAATAATATCAAACATCCTGTCATATAATCGTTGAAGTGATATCTAGAGGTATGCAACTTAACTTTACACCAAAAATTATACAGTATTTCATCGTTTACAATTTAATTTCTACCAATATGTAACTCTTTCAATTAAGTTTCAACATACAAAACTCAACGTAAGATCAGATTCTAAAATGTATACCATAAGCCCTTAAAATAAGTTTGAATGTTAATAATGTAACATAACCCCTTTAATTAAGTTTGGACATTAATAATTTAGCATAACCCCTTAAATTGAGCTTGAACATTAACAATGTAACATAACCCCTTAAATTAAGTTTAAACATTAATAATGTAACATAATCCCTTAAATTATGTTTAAACATTATTAATGTAGTATAACCCTTTGAATTAAGTATGGACATTTACAATGTAGCATAACACCTTAAATTATGTATATAAAACCCATCCTAAGATCAGATTCTCAAAAATATAGCATAATCCCTTAATTAGCTTGAATAATTAAAAATCCAACATTGTATTAGCTAAACATAATTAATTGAATTTAGTTGAATTGAATAATCAAAAAATGTAATAACAGCTTAACATATTTAAGGTACATGTAGCATAACCCCATGAGTTATGAGGAACAGATTAAATACTCGCCTACACAAATATAGCATGTACACTACAAGTTCATGGGTGGCGTTTTTTGGAACATAAATACCATATTGTATACCCATGTACATGTATACCAGTACAAATTTATACAGTTCTGTAGGTGATTTTGATTTTGGAACAAAAATACCATATTGTATACCCATGTATACCAGCACAAAGTTATGGGTGGTGTTTTTTGGACAGAAATATCAGATTGTATACACATGTATACCAGTACAAAGTTATGGGTGGTGTTTTTTGGACAGAAATATCAGATTGTATACACATGTATACCAGTACAAAGTTATAGGTGGTGTTTTTTGGACAGAAATACCACATTGTATACACATGTATACCAGTACAAAGTTATGGGTGGTGTTTTTTGGACAGAAATACCATATTGTATACACATGTATACCAGTACAAAGTTATGGGTGGTGTTTTTTGGACAGAAATATCAGATTGTATACACATGTATACCAGAACAAAGTTATAAGTGGTGTTTTTTGGACAGAAATATCAGATTGTATTCACATGTATACCAGTACAAAGTTATAGGTGGTGTTTTTTGGAACAGAAATATCAGATTGTATACACATATATACCAGAACAAAGTTATAAGTGTTGTTTTTTGGAACAGAAATATCAGATTGTATACACATGTATAAGAGTACAAAGTTATAAGTGGTGTTTTTTGGAACAGAAATATCAGATTGTATACACATGTATACCAGAACAAAGTTATAAGTGGTGTTTTTTGGACAGAAATACCACATTGTATACACATGTATACCAGTACAAAGTTATGGACGGTGTTTTTTGGAACAGAAATATCAGATTGTATACACATGTATACCAGAACAAAGTTATAAGTGGTGTTTTTTGGACAGAAATATCAGATTTTATACCCATATATAAGAGTACAAAGTTATGGACGGTGTTTTTTGGAACAGAAATATCAGATTGTATGCACATGTATACCAGAACAAAGTTATAAGTGGTGTTTTTTGGAACAGAAATATCAGATCGTATACACATGTACATGTATACCAGAACAAAGTTATAAGTGGTGTTTTTTGGAACAAAAATATCAGATTGTATACACATGTACATGTATACCAGAACAAAGTTATAAGTGGTGTTTTTTGGAACAGAAATATCAGATTGTATACATACGTACATGTATACCAGTACAAAGTTATAGGTGGTGTTTTTTGGACAGAAATATCAGATTGTATACACATGTACACCAGCACAAAGTTATGGGTGGTGTTTTTTGGAACAGAAATATCAGATTGTATGCACATGTATACCAGCACAAAGTTATGGGTGGTGTTTTTTGGAACAGAAATATCAGATTGTATACACATGTATACCAGTACAAAGTTATGGGTGGTGTTTTTTGGAACAGAAATACCACATTGTATACACATGTATACCAGTACAAAGTTATGGACGGTGTTTTCCGAACAGTAAATTATTATTTGCTGAAGACACATCTCCCACATCTGGGTGGAGATGCCAGATGAACAGACGGCCCTATACAAAGTTAATAGGGCAGATTCTCCGGTCACAGGGTGCTTCCCCCATTTGACGGGTTCAGCTGTTTTTTTTCTATAATTATGTTTTATTAAAAAGCAGTTATTGTGCGGTTTTCATGGAGGGGATCTGGTCTTTCGTTATAAATCCATTTTTTATTGGATTTGAGGGCCAAGAGGATTGCTATATTTATTTGAACGAATACATCTAAATACAGTGGAGTTAAAATGCAAGTAAGTCATTTCGTCACGACAGGCATAATAGCTTGTTGTATGCATGTTGTGACGAAATGACTAAACCCACAGATATGATTATGCAAGCTGTTTCGCCCACAAACATTCCTATTCAAGATTCTGGAAGCGGCAATTTGATTGGCTCATGCAAGAGTTCACTAGAAGCTTACCCCAAACTAAGGTGTTTCGAGTAATTTCACATTTGTGTGAAAGGTGTTGGGGGGGGGGGGTCATTTTTTTAAATAAAAATGCCCCTAAGACCATTGGGAGGAGGGGAAGGGGGTGTTTTTATCGAAAATTTGACTGAACCCACAGAGTTGTAAAATTACTTGGAACACCTTAGTTTAGGTAAAAAAACTAACTGTAATCAGATTATCAGGTCCCTGTGGCCCACACTGTATTACGACACAGCAATTATTTATCAATTATTTGTTGTAAAATGTAAACCAGGAAGTTAAGGTAATAGATCATAATAATGAGGTATCATTTTAAACACATCAATTTCCTATCAATAAAATTATTCTCCGAAGGCGGAAAGCGACCCATTAGAACCAAGACAGGGATGGGAACACATTATATATAGCCTAACAACCATCCCGGTATCAGAAACTGGGACATCCCTTATAGACACAGGAGAACGGATACGGCAGGGTGTTTTCGTCACGATATTTACATTCTGTATAGTTGCTGAATTTTGTAGGGTAATATAGTGGCAATGCCATTAAATGGTTAAGGTGTAACCTCTGAAAACACATTTAAAGCCTCCGGAAATTTAGACTTTCATTATGTAGAAAATTTCCGTAAATGGTCTTAGCAGCTTGACCAGAGCGCGCTATCGCAATCGAATTATATAATTCTGCAAACTGTCGTCATCCAATTTCACAGTGACCTGATAATTTGTTACAGCTAGTTTTAAACCTAGACTTAGGGTGCTCAGAGTAATTGTACACGTTTAGGGTTTAGATCAATTAGTAAATGAGTTTGACGTCACTGCACGCGTTGGCCTTTCGCTGTCATTGGATGTCGGTCTTCCTATACATGCAGGCATCCAATGACAGCAAAAGGCCAGCGCGTGCAGTGACGTCAAAACTCATTTACTATGCAAAAGTGGCCTGGTAGCAGACGAAAACTTTGAGACACGAACATTTTCGTGTATTTCAATAATAATCGAGATTATTTCTGCAGAAGGAGGATAAATTTGCCGTGCATTTAGGAGGTTCTTAAAATAAAAAAAAAATCCATCTTTCCAAAGGTACCTCAGTTAGAAATGCGACTTTTGATGAAGAAATTTAGGTAGGTGGGGTCGAGTTTTTGACATGGAAAGTTTTCCACCCTTTAGCCTTTATGACCACTTATGTTGAGGGAGCATTTGTATCGAAAATTGATCTAAACCTCCCACAAGTGTTAAATTGCTCTAAACCCCCTAGGCCTAGTTTAGGTCCAAAACTAGCTGTAACAAATTATCAGGCCCCTGTGTCCAGTTTGTGCAATTTAAGATTCCTCCTGTTACAAGCTATGTGATTTATTAACTATTTCATCCCTCAAGACGTATTTGAACTCTCCCACATCAAATGCTGGATAAGTTCATTGTAAATCTTCAGGAGTTATCAAGTTGAAGCCCCCTGGCGGAGTCTCTTGTTTCTGATTTGTACACTGGCGAGGATATGGTGTACTTCTGACAATATTGCATGCCATTAATCTGATAATATTATTTCTAAACAAATACTGGGGACCACTGTTGCCCAGTGGTTATAAGGTGTCCCGACATTCTACGACTATCCCTCCACCTCTGGGTTGCGAGTTCGAAACCCACATGGGGCAGTTGCCATGTATACTGACCGTTGGTCGGTGTTTTTTTTCGGGTACTCCGGCTTTCCTCAACCTCAAATACCTTACACGTCTTAAATCTAATACGACGGTTCCCTGGTACTTAGTAATGTGCCCTTTTGATTCTGATCAGAAAATCAAAATGGCTGACAATCTTGGATTTTGACAATGATAATTTGTAATGGTTATGTCTTGGGAAGCATACAATGAATCTTTCTGAAGTTTAATGTGCGGGTTCCCCTAGCTAGCTTGGTCTAATGTGCCCTGTTTTGGACTTGAATTGTAAAAAAAATAGTGAGGAGTGACGATCTATGATTTGACAGTTACACTGTTCTTGCTGTTTTAATTAAAACGAAAGCTAGCATTTTCAAATTTAATACTTTTATACTTTCATGTAATATAAGATGTGAATGTACTTATGCATGGAATGTGATTGATGGAAATAAAAAAAAGTTTAAAAAAAAGTATATATTGAATAGTTTCAAATGTTGTTTTACATTGTACATATGTAGTTGGAAATACATCAAATTGCGTATTTTCAAATAATTACTATTCAAGGTAGGTGGAAATAAATGAAAAAGGATATGTTTATAATTATTTTCAAATGTTGTTCTTCAATGTATGTGGAAAACAAAAAATATGTATATTTTGTATATTTTCAAAAGTTGTTCTTCAATGTATGTGGAAAACAAAAAATATGTACATTTTATATATTTTCAAATGTTGTTCTTCAATGTACTGTATGTGGAAAACAAAAAATTTTTGTATATTTTGTATATTTTCAAATGTTGTTTTTCAATGTAGATGACAATAAATAAAAATGTATATATTGAAAAAACAAAATATGAGAAAGAGCAAAAAAAAAGGGGGGGGGGGACAAAAAAATCCAACTTTTAGACAACAAGTAAAGATCTAACAATGAGGAAGAGGGGGCGGGGGGCGAATTATCCGTCTAGAATCTATGCATTTACTATGCCAATACTTTTGCCTTAGGGAGAAAAGTACAGCTAGATATTTATTCAAAAAAACAAAAGCAACCAAATGTATGTTAGATGTTTTGAGAATGTAACAGGAGAACTAGTAAACCTGATAACTTGGTTTAGAATTTCCAGAGTATCATTTTATAGATATATTTTTTTCTCCTCCTTGTCCCTTCGCTGTGACCTTTTGACAATTTTATCTTTGAAGTTGATAAAATTTATCAACATTTTGACTCACATGTTTACCGTTTACAGACATGTGTGTTTCTTCGTTGGTACGGTAAATATCTAGTAAACGCGATGGCACAATTGTATAGGGTTCCAAATTTCCATGATCTATAACAAATAGTAAAATGGATAAATTTCGTTCCAGATAATAATTTAGGTGTGGGCCACTTAAACAAAAAACCGAAGATAGACAGCAGTTTAAAGTGGATGCGTGGTTACAAATACCAAGATTCATCTTCTGCTGTACCGACACCCACGTAAGAATGTTGAATAATGCTGATATCAGTTAAGATTAACAAAATTTATAAGTATATTCCTAAAGTTACCTGATTTTCGCTGCAGGTTTTGCAAAAAGTTACGTATATTGGGCCTTTAAGTATGTAATGAAATTGAATCTAGAAAGGGGAGGGGGGATGCTAGGCCATGTACCTCTTCTGTTTATAGATTACAGGCAATATGGTGAAACGATTTATTCTGTCGCATTGCCTGATAAGTCAGTAGAAACTGTCTACCCAATTTAATAATGTCAGAGTTGAACCTGTTTTCAGCGACCATCTCTCCCGAGGGAAGCTATTGATGACCGCTTTAGACAAGTGGTTAAGGTGCCCCGACATTCTACCACTAGCCCTCCACATCTGGGCCGCGGTGACTGAGTGGTTAAGGTGTCCTGACATTCTGCCACTAGCCCTCCACATCTGGGCCACGGTGGCCGAGTGGTTAAGGTGTTCCGACATTCTTTCACTAGCCCTCCACATCTGGGCTGCGGTGGCCGAGTGGTTAAGGTGTCCCGACATTCTACCACTAGCCCCCTCCTGTGGGCCGCGGTGACTGAGTGGTTAAGGTGTCCTGACATTCTACCACTAGCCCTCCATCTCTGGGCAGCGGTGACTGAGTGGTTAAGGTGTCCCGACATTCTACCACTAGCCCTCCACCTCTGGGCCGCGGTGACTGAGTGGTTAAGGTGTCCTGACATTCTACCACTAGCCCTCCATCTCTGGGCAGCGGTGACTGAGTGGTTAAGGTGTCCCGACATTCTACCACTAGCCCTCCACCTCTGGGCCGCGGTGACTGAGTGGTTAAGGTGTCCTGACATTCTACCACTAGCCCTCCACCTCTGGGCCGCGGTGACTGAGTGGTTAAGGTGTCCTGACATTCTACCACTAGCCCTCCACCTCTGAGCCGCGATGTCCGAGTGGTTTAGGTGTTCCGACATTCTACCACTATAGCCCTCCACCTCTGGGTTGCGAGTTTGAATCCCACTTGGGACAGTTACCGTGGACTGACCGTAGGTCGGTTGTTGTTCTCCGAGTACTCCGGCTTTCCTCAACCTCCAAAACACGACACGTCCTAAATGCCCTGGCTGTTAATAGGACGTAAAACAAAATAAACCCAATCAATCTCTCCAGTCGGTACCGCATGTTCCTCTTTAGGTACAGTGGCATAGCAAATCTATTTTGAAAGTGTATGCTTTTGATAGGGGGGGGGGGGGGGGTCAGGGGCGAGCCAACCTTGTCGGGGGTAATGGGGTGAACTCCCCTTTAAGTATCACAGGTTTTAAGTGATCAAAAATGAGCTTCGTGCATTAATAAACTACACAGACTAACATGACTAACATATACACGAGAGCATTTCCACCTTCTTTCGCTGAATTATTATTAGTTATTTAGGTTACATAAAGGTAAATAAAAAACAATTGAAGACGGAGAATGATATGCTGGTAGAATTAGAGTGTATGCTTGAGCATAACGCACATATGATCGCTACGTCACTGAGGTACTTTCACCAAGGCGTTGCGGGTTCAATTCCGAAATCGGACGTAAAAAGGTATGGGGTCATTTGTTCAACGAACACATGGGTTTATTTTTCAGGTAGTCTGGTTGCCGCTCACAGCAAGCTACCTCTTAAGTTAACTAACATTCCTGCCAACGAAACTGATAGATATAAGTTTTACAACTTGTTTATAAATTTTGTAAAAAATAAATAAAATTTAAATTTCATTAGTACAGCATACCGTCAGATTTCACCCCTTCTGTCATTTGGTGTGTCCTATCTTGCGACACCATCGCTTCTGTCATTATTTTAAACCTGTCAATCTATTAACGAGTACAACTGTCTGTCACTGTAAGTCACCCACCTCTGCAATTTCAAAATGGACTATTCCAACCATTGAAATGGAAGAGTTTAAATGAGGTTTCTGGGGAGAATAAGTAAACTTGTCTAATATATATGTCAGTGTGTGTTAAAGGGAGTAATTGTAAGTGTGTAGGAACTGACACAGTACACAGGGACCTGCGAATTTGTTACAGCTAATAAGCTAGTAAGGACCTTAATTGAGGTATTTAGGGTGCTTTTTCACCTTTAGATGGTTTAGATCAATTTCAATAAAACGTACCCCCTCAATGATCATAAAGGCAAATTGATCTAAAATCCCCCAAAAGTGAATAGTATTACTCTAAACACCTTGGTTTAGGGCGAAAAGTAGCTGTAGCTAATTCTCATGTCCCTGTGGCGGCTGACGTAGATTTCTATCACCAGGAAGTTGTTATCCACGCTTCAAGTAGCAGAGGTTAGGTTACCTAATAGGTCACCATGCCTCTCAATTACTGTGTTACACAAAACTTGATTCATTCAAGAAAAAAGTATTACGGATGCTTTCGCCGACTAACTTATCACATTCAAAACAAATATAAATTAAGGATGCATGCACATGTGTCTACTGTATCAATTCACCAACTTTTCTATACATATATTCAAGAAAAAAGTTTTAAGGATTCATTCTCTTGCCCTTCTATAACTGTATTACTTGAAAACATATCTCGTTCAAGAAAACATATTAAGGATGCACACACCAGCTTCTATTGTACATTTCAAGAAAAATAAAACTTTAAAGCTACCTGCATCATTACTGTGTTACCCAAAACTAATCAATGCAAGAAAAAATTATTAAAGATGCGTTCAAAGACTAACTTATCTTATAAACAAACAAAATTAAGGATACATACAATGTACACCGTCTTCTTTTGTATCATTTAAGGAAAAAACTTGTTCATCAACATTCAAATACTGTGTTACCCCACATAACTGATGTGTCTCGTTTAAGAATAAGGTTACTGTAACAAGTTTCTACTTAGTTACTCTAGAAAAGTACAAGAGAACAAGACCAGGTATTCCGGGAGAATAAGCCTCTTTCGCTTCATCGACGAAACCCACCATGTAAATCAAGGTCAGATCCGAGTAAATGTCATGGTCTCAAAGTGAGAATCGAGGCATAATTTTCTAAATCGTTTAGCATGAAGCTGCGATCAATTAAAATCACATATAATTTAAAAATTACATAAAACAAAAGTACTACAACATTGAGATAACTAAAGAATTCTTTACACTCTAAATGCAGGCCATAACGTTCTGCTCGAGACCTATATAACTATATAATTGATATTTTATGTTTCATGCTTTCTTGAAGCTGATATTTCAGGTACATGTGTACTTGACAGACATCAATTTGGCATCAACTGTTGTTCTCTACCAAAATGTACTTAATGTCTTGATGCCGATATTTTAAGTACATGTGTACTTGACAGACATCAATTTGCCATTAACTGTTGTTTTTTACTAAAATGTTCCTGATGTCTTGATGCCGATATTTTAGCTACATGTGTACCTAACCACCACCAATTTGCCACTAACTGTTGTTCTCTACCAAAATGTTGCTGAAGTTTTTTGATGCCGATATTTTCGGCGCATGACTATTGCGTACCTAACAGACATCAATTATCCATCAACTGTTAATTAACGTTGTTCTCTACTAAAATGATCCTGATGTTTTTTGATGCCGATATTTCAAGTACATGTGTACCAAACAGACACCAATCTGCAATTCATTGTTGTTTTCTACTGAAATGTTCCCAGTAACTGTGGGTCAGATCCTAATTCTGTGGTTTCTCCGCTAACATATGGTGGCTTGGTCTGACGTGTGTACAGGCTGTCAGAAGATGGGTGAAGTGTTTACTTTTGGCAGGCGTCCGAAATATTTCGGAAATTTTTGGAATGGACTGTTTAGCTAACATCGATATGGTCTTGTTATAGTAAGATTGACAGATGTAGTGTATTTGTCCATTATTTGTTTAACTCATTCACCCCTGAAATTTCACAATGAGCTCTTCCAACCTTTAAATTGGACGAGTTCAAATTTACCTTCAGGGTTACTAAGGTTATGATTCATTATGTGATGAAAAATATAAAATTTACACTTTATTCCACTAATTGTCACATTGCATACTTAAAGTCATGTTGTTTAATGTAACATTTTGCTTAATATCACATTTACCTTAGATACTACCGTATTCTACTGGTTTTTTATGTAATTTGGTTAATGTTAACTCCTTCACCCCTGAAACATCATAATGAACTGTTCCAACCTTTAAATTAGAGGAGTTCAAATGTATCCTCAGGGGTGAATTAATATATATGTAAAAATACTAAGTTGTGCGTACAAGATAATAAGTTGTACGTACAAGATAATAAGCTGTACATACGTGATAATAAGTTGTACGTACAAGATAATAAGTTGTATGTACAAGATAATAAGTTGTACGTACAAGACACTAAGTTGTATGTACAAGATAATTAGTTGTACGTACAAGATGATAAGTTGTACGAACAAGATAATAAGTTGTACTTTCAAGATGATAAGCTGTACGTACAAGATAATTAGTTGTACGTACAAGATAATAAGCTGTACATACAAGATAATTAGTTGTACGTTCAAGATAATAAGTTGTACGTACAAGATAATAGGTTGTAAATACAAGATAATAAGTTGTACGTACAAATAATAAACTGTACGCACAAGATAATAGGTTGTACGTACAAGATAATAAGTTGTACGTACAAGATAATAAGCTGTACATACAAGATAATAAGTTGTACGTACAAGATGATAAGCTGTACGTACAAATACTGTACATGTACAAGATAGTAAGATGTACGAATAAGATATTAAATTGTACGTTCAAGATAATAAGTTGTACGTACAAGATAATACTGTAAGATGTACATGCAAGATAATAAACCGTACATGTACGTATAAGGTACTATAACTTGTATGTACAATATACTATTGATAGGTAGGCACACGATTAATTCATTTTTATAGTGGCCCTTATACACCGCCGTACAAAACTTATATTAATTAGATTCTCGCATCCCTCCAAAACATGGGGAGTTGGCTAAGTGTGTATGTATCGACTTATATTTGTCTGAAATATATCAGATAAACCGAAAATTGAGAAAGCACAGATAAATTACATTACATCAACCGAGCAGGCGTTAGTTTTGATTATGCTCTTGTAATTTTAAAATTGAATTATGTAACACTGTTGAAGATAATCTACATAATGATTTTCCGTTTGATATAAACAGATGTGGCTTAAAAGCCTTGTAAAGCTATACGTGTTTCTGTTTTAGACACCTGTTTCTTCTTTTTTGTTTTTTTTTGCTTCCGTACATAATTATTTTTGTTTGATGTTTATAAGAAATTTCAAGTTTAAATATGAAATGATCAAATTTGAAATTTTAATTAATTGATTTGAGGACTAAAATAATTATAAACACAGATAAATATACTTTTTCATTAGCAACGTAAATTCTTTTCTCAATAAAACTTTCAGTTAGCTGAGTTTGTTCACAGGGAAACTTTTAGTTAACTGAGTTTTTCCACAGGGAAACTTTCAGTAAGCTGAGTTTTTCCTCAGTGAAATTTCCTGCAGGGGAGGAAAACTACATAAGGGGTCTATAAGTTTGCACTATGACATCTTCGATATACGGGGGTCACGCTCACCTACGCTCTCTACAATCCTAGTACATCCTCGATATTCAGGGACAACGATCACCTACGCTCTTTTCACCCCTAGAATATGTTTTTGCAAAACTGAAGGTACGCTCGGGTAAAAACTCTGTCCAATCCTTTGAAGACTACAAAGGAGCCGCAACCGACTTGAAAGCCTTTCTATTTTTACCGTTATTTGACCACGAAATTCTCTTGATGTATATCAAAGGGTCAAACCAGTCTCCCTACCTCATAAACAAAGTTTGTGAATACGAAGCCTTCAGTTTTGCCATAACATAGTCCAGGGGTGAAGAGAGCGGAGGTGATCGTTGTCCCTGGATATCGAGGATGTACAAGGGGTGTAGGGAGCGAAGGTGAGCGTAACCCCTGGATATCGAGGATGTACCAGGTATGTAGGGAACGTAGGTGAGCGTAACCCCTGAATATCGAGGATGTACCAGGGGTATATGGAGCGTGGGTGAGCGTAACCCCTAGAAATCGGGGATGTACCAGGTATGTAGGGAACGTAGGTGAGCGTAACCCCTGGATATGGAGGATGTTCCAGGGGTGTAGGGAGCGTAGGGATCGTAACCCCTTGAGATGTGTGCCCTACAAAAGCACCATAAAGGCTAGGGTGAAACAGAGGTAAGGCCCCAGGCCTGGGGAATACAGCAGCAGATGGTTCGTTCACGGCCATTTACGTTCTAGATCAAGATAAAGCAGGTCCCTGATTATCTCGGTATACATCATTTGTAGGAACAGCTACTGTAGCAGTCGCCTCCATGTATTCCGTATGTAAACAGACAGCTGATTGGTCGATCAGGTGTTAACTGACAGCTGATTGGTCGATCAGGTGTTAACTGACAGCTGATTGGTTGCTTTATTGTTATCTGACAGTTGATTTGTAATTTCCATTTTAATTGACATTTTTATGGACCACTCTACCCAACCTTCATGAAAAATATACTTTTTTCACTTTTGAAAGGAAATGTGTTTGTGATAATTGTGTGCGATCATCTTTTTGTATCTACAAATTCTTCTCAGTTTTAAATATCTTCATATATTTCAACTTACGAATTGAATGTTGAAAATAAAATAACATTTCGCAGGTATGTGTACAATTCATGACTGAATGTATTGTCTACGTAAACCTTCTTACATATTTAAGCATTGGGATGCTTTCAGATGGCATTCAAACGCAATATAAATGACATCTAGCAGCAAAATAAAATGCAAAGAACCCTCTTGCTTTTTAGTTTGGATTTTCCTTTGTCGGTTTGGACTAATATAATACTTAAATATCTCCATGAATATCATTCGTAAGCAGTTCAATGCTTATAATTTACGATTTTTTTAATTTGTTCATTTTATCAAAAAATCAATTAATTACACATAATATTCAGCGTATCAAAAAGATCTCAAAAAAGATGTATTTTGTAAATTTGTTTAATTAATAGAAAAGTCAAAGTTGGGTCAGAATGTTATCCAATCGTAACAATTATAACATCAGTATGAATCTATCCATGGCATTCATGACATGTATGAATGCCGAATGAAATGTTAGGGATATATAGTGACAATGTAATGCTTTGTTAAACATATACATGAATGTTTCAACTTCACAATAAATGACTCCCCACCCCCCCCCCCCCCCCACCCCCGAAAAAAAAAGAAATTCAAATAACAAGAATAATAATATTAAGATTAACAAATTAACAAGTCACACTCCATGGCATTCTTGCCATGTATGAATTCCGACTGAATTGTTCGGGATATAAAGTGACAATGTCATGCTTGGTTAAACATATATAAATGTAAACAGTGTCACAATATTAATGTTTCAACTACACAAATGCCCCCCCCCCCCCCCCCCCCCCCCCCAATAAACAATGAAAATGTGAAATTAAAAAAAAATACATCTAGAATAAACAGCTTTCGTGGGTTCGTACACATTTAGCTTTCTCACGGAAACACAGGAAGATAAATTAGACTGTACTTGTGTCACAGTATTTGTCTGTCCGGAGAGAGAAATGGCAAGAAAGGAAACTAACTTGAATTAATGTTTAACTGAGCGAAACATCATGGTTTAATAAGTAAGATTTGTTGCCAAGCTTCAAATTGATGTTTGTCGATCCCAGCATAAATATCAGCTTATTGATTGAGGCACGGTGGTGTAGTGGTAGCTAGGACGCCGGGCTCGTGATCGAAGGGTTGCAAGTTCGAGTCCAGGTTACGGCACTTGTGTTGTACTTGAGCAAGATACTTTACTCCGCGTGTTCCAGTCTACCCAGCTGTAAATAAGTACATGGTGGGGCAGTGTTAGAATGTGTAGGTCCCCAAGGAGAAGACTGGCTCATCCGTCTCTGTAATTATATACATATATTGAATTATTTAGAAAAAAGAGACTAATAAGTTTGATCAATTGGATGTCTCCTTCTAAAGCTAAACTTTAACCCCTGAAATTTCATAATAAACTATTCCAACCTTTGAATTGGAAGAGTTCAAATATGTCTTCAGTGGTGAATGAGTTCAGAGCAACGGTTAAAATTAACAACTTTCTGTAATAGTTTGATTTCACAGGGACCTGAAAATTTGCTACAGCTAGTTTTAGACATAAACTACGGTGTTTAGAGTAATTTTACACTTTTAGGGGTTTTAGATCAATTTTCAATAAAAATGCCCGCTTAAATTTATCGAAAATTGATGTAAACCCCAAAAGTATCAAGTTACTCTAAACACCATATTTAATGTCCAAAATTAGCTATAACAAATCGCCATGTACCTGTGTTTGATATGGCAGAGTATTAAACAAAATATTAATGATTCCGACCAGGATCGGATCACAGGGGCACGCAAAGACTTTTATATTGATATTGTTTGACTTACCGGCGCTGAGTGTGGAATATAAGTTCATATAACACACTCAGCGACCGTATATAGAGTCATATTAGCTTTTATGACTACTGAGGGGGCATTTTTATCGAAAATTGATCTTAACCCCCCCCCCCCCCCCCCCCCCCCAATGTGTAAAATTACGCTAAACACCCTATTTTGGGTCCAAAACTAGCTGTAACAAATTCTCAGGTCACTGTGAGTCAAACTCAAACAATATCAATTCAATATAAAAGTCTTTGCGTGTCCCTGTGATCGGAAGTGTTTGGCAATAAACTGAGGGAGGGAAGTACATGTAGTTATTGTATAATTGATCCAGGAGATGTACATCTACTGGCTATGCTGTGTCTGAGGCCGTAAATACAAACCACCCTCTTTCCCTTTATTTACCAACATCATTCATATACGTGCCTTCACATACACACCCAATTGGTCATAGTGATTAGACACAGTGTCACTCTGTAGGACTGTTACCAAATATATTCAATTTACGAGAGTAACGTGTTGGTTCACTATAAGTGAAATATAGCTTTACAATGGAAATTTTACAAAATTCTTAGATCAATTCAGAGGAGACACGGTATTTTAGTGGTAGGACGCCGGACTTATGATAGAATGGTTTTGGGTTCGAGTCACGGCACAACATTCACGGTGTTGTATATCTTTGAACAGGATGCTTTAAGTCGCTTGTTCCAGTCTACTCAGCTGCAAATCAGTACGTGGTTGGGCAGTGCTAGAAATTGTAGAATGCTAGCTGTGTATGCTGAAATGGCAGCACCGCCTATATGCTCCCAATGGCGTTGGCTTGATACAGAGGCTTTATAACTACGGAATATAATGTATGAACGGCCTTGGGATGACATAGAAACTAGCATGTGATAAAACGGAAAATAAGAACATTAATTAACATTAATTTTATTTAACTATGTATTAAGTTGTTACTAAAAATAGATCATATGCTTACAGTCATTATATCAGAATCTCCAAAAAACTTAGAATAGACTCGGTACACTCAATTTTTACAAGGGTTGATTGTGTGTATAAATAACAGATAAAAGGTGTTTATAGTATTTATTGGTGTGTAGGTCTTTAATATAAAGTGAAATTGTAAGGATTTACGCCACATATCGCTCGAAATCCCGAAACCAGTCTCCTTAAACTTGGTGTGACTATACAGACTTGATATATACGAGTTATAAACCGCATCAGCTCCCATTGAGTGACTCCGCACAGACACAGTCTGCTTTATGTAATATAGTATACGTTCTTGCTCCATCTGTACGACTACACTACGTACCAGTTCCCTTGAGTGACTCCATACAGACACAGTACGTTCTTGCTCCATATGTACGACTATACTATGTACCAGTTCCCTTGAGTGACTCCATACAGACACTGCCTTCTCTATATGTAGCAGCTCCCCTGCAGTGGCCGATCTCCACGTTAGTCACCCAGCATCAATAGCTTCCCTGTATTTACCAACAGGCCCCGTCAGTGAGTGGTCTTTGATTTGAATCTAGATTTTATTATATTGTGTGGTGGCTGCCGGGGAAACATTGTTGGACAGAGACCCTGGATTTACTTCTGACCGACCTTTTACAAAGATAAAATCATAAGGTATGTCTTCTGAAAACATCCAAATGTGAACAAGCTTAAACTAAACTGAATTACATGTATGTCTAAAACACGCGTGCACACTGTAGGTACATTATGATGTAATATATATATATAGTTCAGTGGTCAGTCTACAATTATTTTTCATGTGTGCCTTTTATTTGTATTGCCAAAAACAATTCGTCCTACAATATTAGATTTTACCATTTCCCGAATTTCCATGGGTCCTTTAATTTAACAATGCATGGTAGGATGGGTGTGCCTTATACTACCTCCAATTCGTAAGGCTACTTTCAAACTATTTGAACACTATAACATATATATATATATATAATCTAAGTACAAAATAAACTTGAACGAATAAAGACCTTATCTGTCACTCCAATCCAGTGGGCAAATTGAGGGGCATAGCCATTATATACAAATGTACGTCAAAATCAATGTTGTACGTCAGATAGAATATGTTATTTGTGAAGTATTCTGATATTCAGGAATTCAATGGTAGGTGCAGTTTAACATCTACAATCTTCTGGCTTTGTACGTCTCTGAAATAGAAGTACTTTTAAGATTTAAGTTTCAACTGAATATCCAGCACTGCTAAACGATGCAGTAAAACTGTTGCACTATATATATACTATATATATACACTTCAAGGATGTTAATAAGTTGGTCTAGAATATTCTGTACTCATGTTTATGGGAGGGGGGTAATTAAAATTTGACAAAAATTGCCACCCCATTATTATAAGAATTCTACCTAATGGGTTAGTGCTTTCCTATGGAGATTTTTAAGTTAAGGTGTTTCCTTTTTCAATAATTTCATATGAGACTATTCAAATCATTAATAGAATGATTCAATATTGCATCTCTGAGACACGGAAGTTTTCAAGGGAGACAATTCCAACACAATTACCCAAATTTAAACAAGAGCACAATTGGGGTTTAACAACTCATTCACCCTCAAATACACATTTGAATTGTTCCTATTCAAAGGTTGGAATAGTTCATTATAAGATTTCAGGGGTGAATGAGTAAGTATTCAAGGGAGACAATTCCAACACAATTACCAGAATTTAAATATTTAAACATAATTGGGGTTTAACAACTCATTCACCCTCAAATACACATTTGAACAGTTCCAATTCATAGGTTGGAATAGTTCTTTATAAGATTTCAGGGGTGAATGAGTAACAATAAAGATTTAAAAAAAGGGAAATATCTTGTTGCTTTGCAGGTGTAAGGCAGCTAGTTGGCATCAATGCACAAGTGATTTTAACAGATGTGATTGCTAGCAGACACCAGGTGTGGTCCTTATATATTATTGGACCATTTCTGTGGTAGGGTCGATTTTAATTGTACAACACACATGTTCTGCAAGCTATATTGATAAAAGTGCTTTCCTGTTTTGTAGTATATTATTACATTTTTGTTAGTCATCGTTTCAAATAAAGCCCTAAACACGCGTTTCCTTATTCTCTAAACCTTTTTTTTTTCGCTGCCAACTTTTCAGATTTTTTATGAGAATTTCCAAAATTTCGTCTCCATTAAAAGTTTCCTGTTTTTTTTTTTTGATTTGTTTTGATATTTTTCAGTAATTTTGAGCAATTTAGATCAATTAGATTCTTCAGTTTTTGTCACCATAATTAAAGATAGCGGATTTAAACACTACCATAGTTTTGTTGGCTCAATGAAGTTTTTAAATGGAACACACCCAACTATTATACTTTGCCATGATTACTGAGGTACAGTACATTGTACGTTTGCACTGATAAATCTACAAATACACTTTTCATGGGTCCTTTTCATTTGTATTGCCAAAAACAATGGTTCCCGCAATGTTAAATTTAACCAATTCCGTAAAGTCCGAAAAGTACGTCCTTTCAAAATTCTACGAGTACAGGATGCAGGATGCGTATATGTAGATTTAACACTGGGTTCTTAATTAAAACTGTATTCAGGTGATCAATATATACAGGCCCTATGGGCCTTTTGTTTCCCAGACTAAGCATCAAACCAGTTAACATTACACTACCATAGGTATAAAACTCTGGTAACCTTGACAGAGAATCATTAATAACAAAGCTGGTACATTTTCTAAAATTCCAATTTTGTTCTGGCACCGCCTATAATTTCTGGTGCTTTGAAACTGCTAGCTCTCTAGCAAGTTCTTTGAGATAAGCAAATTGAATTGGATACAAAATAATTGTTATCGCTGTTGTTTATGCGGATCAGATGTGGTCGGATTAACTTTACTCACCCCTGAATACACATTTGAACTCTTCCAATTCAATGGAGGGAGTAGTTCATTATGGAATTTTAGGGGCGAGTGTAACTGAAGGAGATAGGAGCACTTGGTTTGTTTCAGTAACAGTGAGAAGGGGTGGTTTAATGCTTCAGTATGGTACAGATGGTGTTACTTTCATCATTTGCATTATTGCCCCTAATTACCATAAATCAAACTGATTGCGTGAAATATAAATGTGCATTTTGTGTATGCAGTACATTCAGGCCTCGGTTTCATCAACGTTCCTTAACATAAGGAAATTCCTTAACTTAAAAATCTCCATAGGAAAGCATTACACAATTTAAAGTCAAAATCCTTAGCTAAGGAACTTTCCTTAAATTATGTAATGCTTTCCTAATGAGATTTTTTAAGTTAAGGAATTTCCTTATGTTAAGGAATTTCCTTATGTTAAGGAACGTTGATGAAACCAGGGCCAGAAAGACATGCTGAATTTAAACACAATTTTCAATACTTTAAATTATGAATATTGATTTTTCTCATTTGTTGAATAGTATACTGATTGATTATTTACTTGATCATCATCTTGAATATTCATGAGTTTGCTCATCTAATAAATATTGATGATTTTAAACAAGCAGGATTTTCCCTGGGACCCTCAAATTTGATAAATTTAGGAGTCCTGGGATTTTTATCAAAAATAATATATAGTAAAATATCATCTATTCTGGGAGTCCTTTTGGCAATTTTAGAAGTCGAAATGCAGTTTTTTGTGCATCAGGGAAAACCCCGAACAAGACAGGAATATTCATTGATTCAAACATTCTGTGAAATGAATATTTAGTAAGATTCATCTCAATAATAGTTTAAATACATCATCATAGCTTTACATCACAATGCAAGAGGAATTGAATTCAACAGGATTTGTCTACACAGTGCACTCCTCTTTATATCATCTTGCAACTCATGTTGACTTAAACCGTGTGGTTAATTGGTCTACATAATAGTAAATGATTTTACTATAATATAATAGAAAAAAAATCTGAAAATTGTATATACATGTATTGTTATAAAATTTGTCTTTTAAGAGATCCTATTGAAATAATAAATTCAATGTAAGTTTGGTAATTATGAACAAAATACTTTGTTCCATACATGTCCATTGTCCACTTAATCGATTAAGAGAAATTATTATCGATAATCACATCCTAATTAAGAGGGTCAATTACTGATTAATCAATTACTGAAAAAACTTGTGTAATCTAAGTGGAATTTACGCACCCATAAAAATCATCCCAAAACTGCTAGAAAAAGGCCTAGTGTATCAATATAATTTATGCACCCAAAAACAATCCCAACATGGCGGTGTCCTTCAGATTTCTTGATCTTTCACTGTAAAAAACTTGACACACATCTATATCAGTGTAATTTAACCCCCCCCCCCCCCCCCACACACTTTAGGTTTTTTTTCCCTGTGCAGATTACATGAGTTTATGAGTTTTTACGGTAAATGATTTATATCCTGTCATCGTCCCATCACTATACCTGCCTTAATTTCACCCCCAGGTTTTGATTTCGAGGCCTAGGTGGTTTTCTTGGTGTTCTCTAAATAGCTCTTCCGTTTAATTGCTTTGAGTATTCATATGATCTTCATTATGTTCACTTTGATGAGGTTGCGGTGGCTGAGTGGTTAAAGTGTTGACATTCTGCTACCACTGCCCCTTCACCTCTTAAAAGTCCTAAATTTGAGGCCATCATATATTGGCAATTGCCAAGTATACGTACTGCATGACCATTGATTGGTCAATGGTTTTTTCCTCCAGGAATTCCATGCAGTTATAAACCTCCACCACAAAAACCGTGCGGCACTTTTTCAAATGACCATAGCTGTTATTAGGACAAACACAACCAAACCAATCCAATCCATTTAATTGTAAATTTCGCCATTATACAGCGGGCAAAAACCAAACTGCAACGAAAATGTCCCAGTATGCAGTATAATATGGAGATTGCCGATTAAACGTTACTGTGGACGAAACAGAACCATGTTTATAAATAAGTATTGATTTGGCATTTTATGTCACTTTCAGTAACGCTACCATCAATCAATGCGTCGTCTTACTGGAGCAGGACAAATTATCATATCATGGTTTGATACTCAACGCTAAAAGCCATTGATCTTTCCTCAGTTGGTTTCCATAGAAACGTGAATTACATTTTTGAATCGGTAGTTTTTGTACCAGAACTGTGAGATGAATTAATTGTCAATTGAAAATTAAAATATCAGTTTTATTAATGCCATTCAATTTTTCAAATATTAAAATTTTTACAGTCATGCTGACCCTCAGATCTGGATATGTATAACTATGGCTTTTTCTGAGGGCGTTTTGGGGCCGTTAATGGGCCCCATTCCCAATTGAAATTATTCCATATCTTAGCCAAATTCCCCAAATTTGCAGTTTACTCCTGAAAAAAATCTTTCCCAATTAACCAATTTTCTTCCCAAAATCAGACCAAAAGGCCCGTTTCCAAAGTTGTGAGAAAAAGCCCTGGTAACTTTTCTATATTTAATGGTATACAGGCCAAAAAGAATAATGTTTGTTTCAAGTACAACATGCCTGAAAAATATAGGGTAGGTAATTTGTAATCAATAATCGGACACTTAAAATGCAAATTGATTGATTTTCAATGATAACATAAAGTTAATCATCCCGTCATGATCTGTAAGACATTCTGTACGGTAAACCTTCGGTTAGTTCGAATCGGCGTATAGTTCGAACACAGCCTTTCAGTAATAAAAAAAATAATTTTTTGACTCCTAAAAGTTCGAACCTTGCTTACACAGGTTTTGGATAGTTCGAACACACAGAATTTGATTAAGCCTGTGTACTGAACTTACGTAATGGATTGCTCTCGGCGATGCAATTTACAGCCTCTCAAAACTTGTGTAAACTGATCTATTTTCACACCATCGATGTTAAACAACAGTATAACGCGTAGTACTCATGATGTGCGATATTGTTGTCAGCTTTTTCGGACATTTTTTGCATAAACAAGCCACATTTTCCCGATGTTTCTTTCTTGTAAACATAAACATGTGCACGCGCTAATAATCAAACATCTTTATGACCCCGATTAGCATCGAAGCGCGGAATAAAGAGTCACACATGCTGACAGGTACGTGTGTATTATCATGGCATTACTGTGTTAAATTTTGATTATATAATCGCGGCCTGGTCACCGTGATTTATATCTTAATTGATATATTACCTATACAACTGCCGAGACCAAATAATCTATCAGGTATTCGATCGAAGTATTAATCCGTGCAGTTTCAATCCAACATTCGCTTTACATAAACTTTTGACGATGGTTACGGCATAAAATATTTTCTCTTTTTTTTTTGCGAATTAACTTGATAATAAGGCCTAATATGAAAGTGAACATTTAAGTCCTACTTATATAAATCATTGTTCATCTTCAGATTTACAAATAAATCGTAATAGGCCATCATTTTTGAGGAACAACGATTTGACAGTTTGCCGTGATTTTTTTTGCCGATGTCAAAGTTCTCGGATGTCAACCTGGATAGTTCGAACTCCTCTTTATTCCTGCGGCTATAATTTCGTATAATTCGATCAGGATTGACAATATTTATTTAATTTTGGTCGAACTGACCGAAGGTTTACCGTATTTCAAATTACTATTGTTATTTTGAGATCCTAATCAATATTATCTCCCCTGAATCCATTATTTCATTATAAGGATGATGATCAACCCACTGACTGAAATTTAGTGCTGTAGTTTTCACAGATGGTGTTAAACTGACTGTGTATATAAATATATGTATACAATGTACATTATGTGTATATTTATAAACTGTGACTGATCTTGACTGAAATATACTGTTTACACAACAAGAAGACATCAACTTTCCAGGGTCTGCAGTTGTTTAGGCATAGGGGGATCAGTTTACATAGATTGTTGCCAATATTTATTTGATACTAGACAAACAGAAATGACTTTTCTTATACAACCTGTTTGGGTTAATTATAAGCTAGCTCAGGTGATAGGTGTTATGTAATCAAGGGATGGTCTTTGTCAGGTAATTATATACAAATATTGGATAATTATGATACAGAAAATGCCCAAAACATGTACAAGTGTTTTTTTTCACAGATGATGTCATACAGACATCGGGAAACGTGGCCCTCCGAGCCCAAAATATGAGTAGGCGTTTCCTTTCCAAGTTGATGTCATATTACAAATATGCGTTGAGATGAAAAACGTTTATTACTCATCTTAGAAACTTGTCTAGATATTTCCTTCAGCTATAACTTGTGATATTTGATGATTATGTTTTTACTATAAGTTTACACTACTAATTAACCATAGATCATTAAAATTAAAATTGAAAGTAGAGAACAATTAATTAATTTGTTAATGTTAATTTATGAGGCCTTAGTTGCAAGGAATTGCTTTCATTTTTATAATGATGGGTCAACTGTTATGTCATGAGTAAGAAATAAACAACTCTGGTCTACCGAAATTGTAGTTTTAACTTAATTGTTTTAAATTCAGGTATTGTAAACTGTTCTGTTTCCCAAGTTTACAATGTATATAAATTATGTCTGATTGGTTTGATCTTGACAGTTTTACATATGCTATTTGGGCTGGCCCTCCAGTGGGGTCTTGCTGCTAGTGAACAATATTTTGTCTCTACTCTATAAAATGTTTAGATAAGTATGGGGTCCCAGCCTGTGGTGATTGGTATATTAAGATGGCTGGAACCATCTGTTACAGGAGGTCTCTGTTGGGGGTCAAAAGTGTTTGGCCTTCTGTAAGGGTTTGCTGTGTCTGTTGGTTTAGCTGCCCCCCCTCCTCCCCCTCCTGCCCTAACCCTGACCAGATGTGGAACTCAGCTCCCTCAGGTGTCCTGGGGTGCTCCCTGCTGAGTATTTGAGACACTGATGTGGCATGGTGGAAATATAGATTCAGGATGGTCTGGCTGGGTTAACCCCTCTAGCTTTTGGGACCAAGAATAATAATGTAACCTTGGTAAATACTAGCTGCAATATACCCCTCGCCTAGAGAGATCTTCTCTTTAGCTCGATTGGTTGAGCGTAAGACTAGTAGCCTGAGGTTCCAGGTTCAACTCCTAGCGGAGGTATCAAATTGAACAAATCTGTTACAACAATAATTATATATACATATATTAACATTTCCACTGCATTGATTAATCTACCTGCGAGTCCCCGAGTCCTATACTTGTAAAATTATGATGGGACTCATTGAAATTCTGAAAAATACTTAAATTTATTATTGTGGGACCCATTGTTTTAGGCAATATGTACAAAAAGGACCCATGAAAATGAATTGTAAATTGATGAAAATTAATTGTTAATTGATCACTGCATACAGAGACTAGATGAATTAAGCTATATATAGTGTGTCCAATGTATTGTACATTGGGACATTGTGACGTCATCATGCTTATGACTCCATAATTGTGGCATTCCAGACTGCGGGTGGCTGTCTCGGTCGGTCTGGATTTACCAAAACCCTGATACATAACTTTGACTAAAACTATATATGTACAAATGTAAATGAAATAAATGAAAACAAGACGACCGACTTCCAAAGGCTTTCACTCTCTTCGGGGCTCTTCAGGAAAGTTTTGTTTTTAAACGGACAACATCATGACGTCATAAACAAAGTGATATCACAGTACACATACATGTATGTTAACAAAGCAAGTTTATAAAATGGTGCAATTTTTCTATGGAGAATTTATTTTAAAACGGACAACTGTTAATATTTACACCTCTCCCTTCTTGAGCTTATAGTAAACTCTGACTGCGAATAAATTAGCATATATTTATAGACACGCAATGAAAAAAAGGTTCAGCAGATTGATATAATAATATTATTTGTTCAAATAAGGCGCCGTCCATGCTTCAGAACACAGGGCTCTCGCTGGGCTGTATTTGGGGCCGAATTTAATTCGGCCCCATTCCAAATCTAAAATAGTATGTTTTTTCTCAATCGCTCAAGCTGATTTTCACAATTGTGAGCATTTTGTTTTGCACAACCCTGTAAAAGATAGTGAGTTAAGAGATAGGGCTTTGGACTTCTGAAACAACAATAAACCACTTTGAATCTATAAGAGAAGAAATTTTTTGTTGTTTTTCTTTTATTTGTCAATATCTTAAATTTTCACAATTTTAGTCAATACCGCGATAATTTTCACAATTCTGAAGGCCCCGGCCCCATTCACACTAAAGTGAGAGAGACCCCTGGGACAATAACTTTTCGCTGAGGGCCATTGTTTTGTTCCTTCAAGATTTTGAAACATATATGGAACATATATGCAGTGGATTAATCTATGTGTGAGTCCTGAGTCCAGTACTCATAAAATTCTAGGACTCATAGAAATTCTGGAAATACTTCAAATTAATATTGTTGGACCCATTGTTTTTGGCAATATTTAGAAAAATTAAAGGACCCATGAAAATAAACTGTAAATTGATCGCTGTATATGGGATCCATTTCGTCTGATTACCAAGTATACTATAAATGGTTTCTGGCAAACTGCATGACAGTAACGCAAACATGGCGACGCTCTGCAGTTGTGATATCCAACGTTTGACTACATCACAACCAAATCGTTGTTTTAAAATATTCTGTCAGATGATCATTTAAGATCTTTATTTTGATAATATCCAAATAAATGTAAAGGGTCACTGCTCATTTTCAAACAGTGTTCTGGAAAAATGCAAAGAACATTTGATCAACTTTCTAAACAGGCAGAGTTAGCTCCCTTTAGAGTTTTTATACATGTAATTATTTATTATTACCATATATGGCATAAAAGAAACTTTAAGTGATATAAAAATGACACCTTCATGACATTGATAGCTCATGAAATTGAAGAAATAAAATCATGATTTTGAAGAGGTGTAATAAATTAGTTGGTTATTTAAAGCTTAGTGTTTAACGCTGGTACTATACACAGAGAGTAACTCTTGTTTCGACCGGCGCGAGGAGGGGGGGGGGGGGGGGTGGGGATTGCTGCACACCGCCCTCTGAGGTTCTTTGTTGACCTTGTTCTCACAGATCACGCCCCAGGTCCGGTCAGCCACCTGGGTACGGATAGGCTGTCGCTACGTCTGGGCCAACGGATATGGGAGTCCTCATGAGCGAACTTGTACATAGTCCGCTCAGGTGACCACGCACCCTCCTATGGCATACTTGCCAACTTTTTGAAATTTCCATGGGGGAGATTACGCGTCCTCGATTTGAAAACAAAAATAATATGTATACATGTACATTCAGAGGTAAAAGACAACTTTAAATGGCTTCTTTTGAGCTCATCTTTCAGATGAAGTCATCAAATCTTTAAAAATAGGAACAGTTAAGCAAATTCCAAAGTTGAAAATGCAACATTTTAGGGTCCAAAATCGGGAGTCTCTCTCCAAAATAGGGAGGGTTGGAAAGTATGCTATGGGGTTGTAATAAACCCAGCTGTATGTATATACACAAGTACATGTAGTTCATGTTTCCCAGCATGCCTCAGAAAAGTTTATAGAAGAGCACCAATTACCCAGCATGCATCTGCAGGGTGTTGGCACAATTAATAGTTATGGGTCAGGGGAGTATTTTAATGGGAATACCATAAACTCTACATGATAAATACCTACCATGATAATATATCAGGTGCTGATCATCGATATCTGGGAATTTCTTATATTCTTCACTCATTCATCCCTTAAGACATATTTGAACTCTCTCAATTCAAAGGTTAGAATATTCCATTATACAATATTGGGTAAATGGGTTATAGAGTTCTACATGGTGTTCAAATTGAAAGTCTCTGCTCTACTCCAGTTTTGTTGTTTTGGTAAGAAATTCAGAATTTGCTGATGTTTATAACTACAGTGGACTCCACTCCTGTTAATATCACATTCCTCTTTATATCATGTTTTTCCGAAGCACCATTTTTCTCTCTATATAATCAATGTAATTTTATTTGGTTAATATCATGTATTTTGAGGTGAATTCCTCTTAATATCATGTTTTTTTTAGCCAATCACATAAAATATCAAGAAAATGATGTCATTTCCATTGATTTCAGATACCTCTTGTACAAAATATTACATAGAAAATGAAAAATAACCCCAAAAATGATTTTTAATTGAAATAATGTTATCTATATATTTATACATCTTCATATGCACATTGAATAGCTTACTTTTAGTTTTGGGGATTTGGAAATGCACTAGATTTAGTGGAAAAAACATGTTTCTGTTAATGTCATATTCCTGTTAATATCATGTTTTTTTCTGACAAATGCAACATGATATAAAGAGGAGTGCACTGTATAATCAAACTATACCAAGTCACATAGTTTACATAAAAAAAAAAAAATCAGAAAATACCAAAGCGTCAACAAAACCATAATCCGAACTCAAAATTGATTAAACTAGGGGCAAAATAGGAACAAAGAAAAGATTTACATGGAGACTCTCGTAACAGCACAAGAGAATAATTAAGGCCAGGTGTTCTGAAAGAGTAAGCGTCTTCTGCTTCATCGATGACACCTGCCATGTAAATCTTGGTCACATCCAAGTAAGCATCAGTCCTCAAATTGAGAACTGAGTCATCATTGTTACCACAACAAGTAAACACGTACACTAACAAGCAAACGTCCATCTTCATATCCCACAAAGATACAGAATATTTCTCGACGAGATCAAGATCGATGGCGACCATAAAACTTGCCCATAGTCTTCATCAACCTGCATCTCTCAAATCCATTTGGCGTAAGTTTGTTCGTCAGCAGTTGACATCTATCACGAAAATCTCGATATTCAGATGTGTTCTAATTGTTATAAAGTTATAATTGACCAATTAATTAAGGGTAGTGTAACTACTTCAGCAGAAAGCAGTTTATAGATATTTATTGGCCATGGTTTTTGCCAGGAAAAAACTCAGGGTCAAGTTGAAAATCTCACCGAACATTGACTATGAATCAGTTTTTGAAAATGTCTTTCCGAAAAATAAATATGAAATTTGCTGCAAAAGATATCATATTTATGATATATCATTGTGTGGTTCTTTTGTACAAGCATTCACAAATAAATCTTCATCAACTTATATAATTATTAATATATGAGGTTCATGTATGATGTTCATGTATATGGCGCAAGCATCAATCTTTCATTCATTCTAAGTAAATTTGTTTCAATATTTGTTTTTCATCATAAAGAATACGTAAATATTGAAAATATTTTTTTAATTTCTACCCAAATGGATAGAACATACAGCATATATGTTTGTCTATTAAAGATTTTTACAACTCCGTATGCATGGTCAGAGAGATATTTATCTCGTTCACCCCTGAAGTTTCGCAATGAACTTTTCCAACTTTTGATTTAGAAGAGTTCAAATGTGTCTTCGTGGGGGAATGATGAGATAACTCATTCACGTCCCCTCAGGACACATTTGAAATCTTCCAATTCATGGGATGGAATAGTTCAATATACATTTTCAGGGGTGAATACACCATGAAATCACAGTAAGTACTAAAGTTAGTGATTCCACTTCAGATTTAGGTCCTGCCAAAAAAAATATCTGTCTTTTAGTAGTAAATAATTTCTAGCTTCCAGATCTTCATTCAAAGTGTGCTGTAGACCCAGATAGTTATCTGTGTACCTTGGACTCTTGTAATAAATGAGCCATATCTAAGGAAACAGAATCTACTAGTAAGGGTATAGAGTATGGCTGTAGGATGGTGCGTGCCTTAAGAGGTCAGAGGTCGGCGTGATGTTCTGCCAAAACACATTCCAGTTTCAGTGTAGTTTGGCTCATATAGAAGTCTTACGTGTATCAGATTGCTCCTTTTTCTGTGTATTTTGTAAAGTTACCTTTTCTTTAAAAAACATCCTTTTTCTGTGTATTTTGAGAAATTCTGTTCTCTTTAAAAAAATTCTAAGGAAAATTTTATGAAAACATCGCAAAATCAGCAAATGCAAAACTGCATTAGTTTATGTTGGGTTTGCGGATTGTTTTAAAAGCAAAAACATTTATAAATTTAAAGCAACAAACAATTATTGAATTGAAAATATGCTGAAAGCTTGCAATTTTGGAATAGATATAACCAAATCTCATTCATTTACTCATTCACCCCTGAAATTTAATTATGAACTGCTCCACCCTATGAATTGGAAGAGTTCAAATGTGTCTTCAGGGGTGAATGAATTAAGTCTGTAGAATTACTTTCTTGCTTTGAAGGGGAGATAAGTACATTAACTGGTAGATATATACATGTATACATAGTAAATTAATTGGAGAATATCATGGGTCAGGCATTTTGTGATTGACAGCATGTTCTGTAGAAAAAATCTCAGGAAAGATTCATATAGGCCAGAAGTGAAAGATTTCAGCAGATGGGATCCTTGATGATATAGCTGGGTACCACAAAATCAAAAGTACCATGGTATACCACAGTATTTAGGCTGTTACACGGAGAAACAACCCTGCATAAAAATATCAGGAAATTACAAACCAATTCAACTGGTCCGGACTTTTTGGTTTGGTGGTAATGTCATGGCTCCATAACTTAGAGGTCTCGGGTTCGCGCCCGGCTCGTCTCGTTGGTTTCATTTCTGCTCCTTGTTATAAAATACTGTTTATTTCCCTGGTCGGGATGTTTGTATTAATAAGATACCATGTCTGGGTGTTTGTATGTACAAAATGTACTAATTATCACAATGATAATTTCTTAAATATAATTACAACCCCTGGTACCCAAATAAATGTTATGTCGTGACAGATCTGTTTGATTTGTGTGCCTACATCTACATGGTTCTATATGCCGTCGCATTTCGTAACAATTAAGGCAAATACTGCGGTATGTACCATGTGTAACCACCTTGATTGAATGTTTGAGCTAGCTAAAGGTCTCTGGCTGTTTTTGTTCTGAAGCCAATCAACAAGAGGCCTTTCATAAGTTTCTCTTTTTGTTATCCTTTAATATTGTTTGAGTGAAGCCATGTCTGTCCTAGTTGATCAGCAAACATATTGGAATTCCAATTGATCTATGTAACAAAAAGTTCTTTGATAATTTAAATGAAAGTCCCCAAAAAAACGGTACAAGCCCTGGTTTCATCAACATTCCTTTACTTAAGGAAACTCCTTAACTTAAAAATCTCCATAGGAAAGCATTACAGAAGTTTATAAGGAGAAAATCCTTAGTTAAGGAACTTTCCTTAAATTCTGTAATTCTTTCCTATGGAGATTTTTAAGTTAAAGAATTTCCTTAAGTTAAAGAATTTCCTTAAGTTAAGGAACATTGATGAAACCGGGGCCCAGACGTAATGAACCACGGTACGTAACCATCAGAACTTTATCTTACAGTGGTATACCTGTAAAGACCTGTGACACAATTCAGCAACGACACATAATGTTGGATAATAGACAGTTTATTCGTGATCGTAAATTACACCGACATCACAAGTACGTGTTCATGGTATTATAACATCATCAAACTTGTTAGTACTTCGGCGTTGTGTCTCAGTCTGGCTAAGTCAATTGTCAACTTATAAGTCTTCTACATCTTTACTAGCACTAGCCTGTAGCCCTCTTGGCAGTCTCTCGTGTAGACTGTCAAAGTCTTCGTACTCTATATGGTCGTTTCCCAGTACTGACTGACTATCCAATACTAGCTCATACTTATAATTACTAACCCCCCTTCGTGTGCAAAGTAGTGCCGTCTGCATTAATAATTAATTTCCAGCTGGTGTTAATCAACTGACCAATACTGCATCCTGCCCCGGTTTACTGATGTAATAGACAGAGACCCAATTAACCACTAGTTTACTTTAATAACAAATCACAGCATCTAGGCTAATTAATACTTCCAGATGGTACAGCTACCGTGATATATCATATCAACATGCCTACTTTGTTACAATCGTGATATATCATATCAGCATGCCTACTTTGTTACAATCGTCCCTTTTTCACAAAGAAATATAATTTCTAATTATAGTTCTTAAAGATGTTATGCACACTATTTTGTTACATGATTCGTCCCTTCTCCTCAAGGAAATCTGATTTCCAATTATAGTTCTTTAAATAATATGCCAACATTATCCCAATTTTTTTTTTTTTAATTAATTAATTTCACTCCATTCCCACTTCAGATAATTCTAAAATCAATTAATCTAGATTAAATAACCTCCGACATCGTACAATTCCCCGTTGAGCATCTATTAATATCTTATACTGCCCCTTAAATGACGACATGATATAGTCTTATGTTAAATGTTCAAGGTCACCTAGTTTTGTCGTAAAAGTCAATAGTGGGTACATATATATTCATAACAACATATTTACAGATACAAATCATTAAACACAATAGCTTCTTTAATTTAACCCATTAGATATAATGTACAAATCAGAATCAAAATAATAAAATCATTATAGAACCACATGGTTAGTTAATGTCCATGGTATCTGCATATTCATTTAAACACGTATGTCGCGTCCGACATTAAAATTTCACACAATACTGTTCATTAACTCAATCACACAAAATAATGTTCGGGGAATCAAATATGATGATAATATTGAATGAACTAAATCACTAACGCGATTGTCTCATTAATAATGTCTTTCACTATCAAAGATATTATTCACTTAAAAATGATTAACGAATGTCCTTTTGGTTACGTCACGTTCTGAAAGGTATACATATTGTTCACGAGAATAATTATAGATCTTCACAAATTGCACGAATAATTGAAAGAAAATCTGAAGTGTCACATATTTTTGTTTTTCCAGTGTTCCTTCTTCACACGACATTATAGTCTGTTGTGCTCTCTCCAGTCGGATAAATAAGTTTTCAGATCAACCTCCGTATAATTAAACCCATTACCGATGGTGTGTACTCTAGTCTGGCACACGTACACGTATATATGTGCATCACACATATAACAGTTCCTGGTTCAAATAGCATCATTAACTACTTCCAGTCACATACTACTTATTCCCGTCAGATAAAAGAAATTTCAGAATATATCTTCCTTATCAAAAAATCCGCTTCTGACGTCCGCAGATGGAATGTTCGTAGAACTTATAATTTAACAAGGATTCACTGTCTCTCTTTGACTTCCAATAGTTAAAACATGGAACTGTCCCTTTCTCGTTGATCAGTGACGTAGACTGTCGTTTGATCTAAATGGTTGGTGTAGAGGAAACTTCTCTAAAGATGTACTCCCATCCCCAGCTTTAGCCGACACCGATGTGTAACTCAGCAAAGTGATTAGCTTACCTGACCTTTTTCATTCTCACATGCATTATTATTGATGCGTTCAGTTCTTCATGAATTATATCAAAACTTTCTTAAATAACTATTTTCACTTAAGATTTTATCCAATTAAATATGATTTCATATAATTACTTTTCTTTGTTTCTCTATTTTAATCTTTAGATCCTTAATCTAATAACATTTCTTTAGTTTTTATTTCTAATTTTAACTTTTTATCATTACGTCTAATATCACTTCTTTGGTTTTGTTCTTCTGATTTAAACATTCTGTTATTGAGCAAGAGATTGAATCTCACGTGCCATATCCGGATTGGTACGAGAAAGTTCTTTCTTTAAACTCCATAAACTTCTATTACACTGATTCCAATTAAAGTAACTTTTAAATTTCCTCATCAACTGACATATAATCTGAACTATCTTCACTTATTTGGTCATCTTGGTTAGCATCTTGCTCCATCTCGTTACTTGAACTATCTTGTTCTTGTGACTCTAATCTAGCCTTTCTTTCTCTTAAACGTTTAGATAACTCCATTAAAGGAATGTCATCCTCATCTGATGAATTATCCCTTTCCTGACGGAATCTCTTTGTTATTCTGTCAAAGGGAGGTAATTCAGCATCATCTGAACTTGCCTCCGAATCAGAACTATCTTCTGGTTGTACTACAAAATGCGGTTTTCTGATTGGACGGGTGGAAGTACCCGTGGGTATCTCCCAATCGTCTATATCAGCTAGCCTCAGGTGTTCCGCATGCGATTTTGTACTAGTACCGTCTAACTGATTTTTTACAATAAATGTCACTGGTGTCCTTTGCTCCACTATTCTATAATATGGGCGCCATTTATCTTGTAGCTTATTTTTCCTAAGATGGTTCTTTATATACACAGGGTCCCCTACTTGAAACTTGATTTCTTTACTATTTTTATCTGCGTATTTGGCTTGTTTCCGTTTTGATTTCTTTATACGTCTATGCACTAGAGTGAATGATTGATGTTGTTTTTCTAATGCAATCTTATGAGGTTCTTCCCCTAAGTACTTACGACGCGGTTGAAGTAAGTTGTCAATGGGAAGTACAACGTCACGGTTGTATAACAGATAAAATGGGGAGAATTTTGATGATTCATTGATATTGAATCGAACCGCAGCCAAAGTTTGATTTAAATACACATCCCATGTTGCTGTGTCATTTTCAAGTTTCTTTGCCAAAACATCATGGAGAGTTCTGTGGAATCTCTCAACTTTTGCATTACTTTGTGGGTGGTAGTAAGAAGTTGTTACATGACTTATATTTAATGCTTCTAAAGTCTCTTTCATTACCCTGTTAACATTTTCTGTCCCATTATCCGTGATAATTTGTAATGGACAACCAAATCTGGGTACTATGTGCTCCAATAGTAAATGTGCTACATTTTCTGCTGACTTATCAGGGACAGCAAATGCTTCAGGCCAACCACTGTATATATCAACAAAACTAATGATGTATTTATTTCCTGACAGGGTTTCTGGATATGGCCCTGATAGATCTAGTCCCAACTTAGCAAACGGATATGGGGGTATATCAGTTTCTTGCATGGGGGGTTTTGTTTTCTTCGAACTACGCCTCTGGCACGGGACACAACTTGAGACATACTCATACAGTTGTTTGTACATGTTAGGCCAAAAATATTTGGACCTAATAGCGTCAAATGTCTTGTCAATGCCCATATGTCCATTCTCGTCATGATATTGTGTCACTACTCCGAATCTCAAATGATCTGGTACATATAGTCTAACAACAGGATCAACATCTGGGTTGGACAAATAATACAATATGTCATCCATAATCAGGTATTTGTTTTGTACCGACTTTCCCACTTTGTTTTCAGTTAACTGTCTCTTTAATTGTAGTATCTCTTCATCTTTCCCCTGTTCTACTACCATGTCTAAGTCTCCTGGCTTTAGAGTATCTATTTCAGGAATTGTCATAACAGGTTTCCCAATTTCACAACTAGCAAAGTCTTTCGGGTTGAACTTGTTGGAATTTAATGCACTAATTTCAAATGCCTTATCACTGAGATCTGGTGTCAAGTCTTCATTTGGTTTATCTTCCTTAAGGGGGGATCTCGATAACAAATCAGCGCATGTGTTTTCAACTCCCGCTATATACTCTATTTTACAATTGTATCCCGCTATTCCTAATGCCCAAAGTTGAATTTTCTTGTTTTGCATAGGTGACTCCAACAAATATTTCAAAGGTTTATGATCAGTCCTGATTACAAACTCAGCATTGTGTAAAAAGTGATCTAATTTTTGCAGGGCGTAGTGAATAGCAAATGCTTCTTTCTCTATGGTAGACCATCTAGTTTGTGTATCAGATAGCTTATGTGATAGATAGTACAATGGCTTCTCATTCCTAACATTAGGTAATATGTTCTGACCTTCATCACAAGGCTGGGTCAAACACGCACCTATACACGTATCACTAGCATCGGTGTATAACACATATGGTTTTGTTATGTCTGGGTAAGCTAACAGTGGGACTACCGTGAGACTATCTTTCAACTGATCAAATGCTAATTGACAGTTATGTGTCCAGTGAAATTTAGCATATTTCTTTGTCAGTGTGATCAACGGTTCTGCAATTTTTGAAAAATTTGGTATAAATCTCCTATAGTAACTACACATTCCAATGAACCCTCTAACTTCTTTAACGCAACTGGGAGCTACCATTTGTCGCACAGCTTTTACTTTTTCTGGGTCAGGCTTTACACCATTCTGATTGATCACAAATCCAAGGTATTTTGTTTCTGTTTGAAAAAACGGACACTTTTTTAATTTTAATTTCAATTTGTGTTTTCTCAATCTCGAGAAAACTTCTTCTATGTGAGCCAAATGTTCCTCCTCTGTTTCTGAATAAATTAAGATATCATCCAAATAGGCTATAGCAAACTGATCTAAATCCTGTAAAACCTCTGACATAAGTTCTTGAAATACAGCTGGTGCGTTTGACAATCCAAAAGGCATTACATTGAATTGAAACAATCCCTTATGACAGGCAAAAGCTGTTTTTTCTTTGTCTTCATCTTCCATTAAAATTTGCCAATACCCTGATTTCAAGTCAAGCGTCGTGAAATATTTTGCTTTTCCTAATAAAGCTAGAATGTCGTCTATCAATGGCAACGGATAGGAATTTGCTTTAGTTATTTTGTTTAGAGCCCTAAAATCAACACAAAATCTTTTTGACCCGTCCTTCTTGTCAACTATCACAACTGGAAAAGCCCAAGGCGATTTAGATCTACTAATTATACCTGCCTGCAGCAAATCATCAACAGTCTTGTCAATAACTGTCCTCTGTGTCAAAGGTGTCCTATAAGGTCGGAGTTTTATAGGCCTGTTGTCACCTGTATCAATTTTCATCCTAACTGTTTCTGTATGACCTAATTCAATATCTTTTTCTGCAAATAGATCTCTATTATTCGCTATCAAATTTTGAACTTCTCTACGGTTGCTTTTTGGTACACTAACTTCTGTCATATTTACAGTTTCATTTGTCTGGGGTGTACTAGAGGTACATGTATTAATGGTCCCTACACTTTGTTCTTCTAAGGAATTTACCTGGGCAATAACAGTATCCTTTTTCAGTTGGAAGGTTTTGTTAGTGTTATTGACAACCAAAATGGGCACCCTACGGTTATTTTTAAGCTTGGCTATGGAACTTGATACCATTAATCCCGGTTCTTGAGCAATTTCACCTGTATTTATAGCAGATATTTCACATAACTCAGATTTTTCTATGCCTGCACTCTGTTTGAATTTCCCCATGCACACCTGTGCTGTTTGAGGTTTTATAATGGTTTTTGATTTAAGTCTTACAACAGAAGCCACATGAATATCATCTTCGAGTGACGCATACGTATTTTTAACTCTCAAACACCCTAAATCATAGTAAAGCCTCACACCGTTGTTCACTAACCAATCCTGACCTAATATGATATTTCTATTAATTCCCGATACAACATAGAACGAATGACAACACTCGACGTTGCCTATAGTGAACTTTATGCTTATGAGCCCGTCTACGTGAATACTTTTACCATTAACTGCTTGTAAGTTGATTGTTTTCTTACTAAGTTTCGGTTTTTGCTTTAAAGTTTTATAAACCCTCCGATGCATCAATGACACTTCTGCTCCAGAATCTACGAGTGCCCTAAGTCTCTGGTTTTGAATTTTAATTCTACATGAATTTGGGGTACCTGCCAGTTCTATCTTATAATTGGGAATTTTGATTTTTTTATTTCCCTTTTTCCTTGGAGTACCTTTCTTCCCGTCAATTGATTTCCTATTTTTCTTTTCTGGTAACGTCTTAGCTTTTTCATTCCTTCCATCTTTCATCTTATAACCAGAGTGTTTTACTTTTCCCTTTATAGTGTTTTGCGCCTTATTCTCCCTACAGTTTCTTTGTATATGTCCTGCCCGCCCACAATGCCAACATATTGTGTTTCGACAATTTTTTTTAAAATGTCCCCATTTTTTGCACCCCCAACACTTAACCCTTGCTTTTTGACGAACTTTCCTGTCTTCAGTATTTGTTTTATGTCCATCAAAGTGGGTGTTATCGTCTCCTTTCCTTAATTTGAACCTTAATAAAAGATTTTGTTCTGATACTGCGTAATCACAGGCTTCCTTAAATGATTTGGGGTTTTCTCTCATAACTTTAAATTTGATATCGTCATGTTTAAGCCCATCAATAAATAACCCTATCAATTGACTCTCTATAACGTTTCCTCCTGATCTGTCTTGCCCTTTTAAAACTAATTCTGATTCTCCTAACAATCTCTCTGCATACACTTGCACATTTTCATTTGAGTTCTGTCTTATATTTCTTAATGATAACCAAGCATGATGGGGATCGGTTATTTCATCAAAAATAGATGTCAATTCCTTCTTTAATAAATTCCAATCGGTAGATTTATTTACGTTTAAATACCTCTGAATGAAATCACTTACTGGCCCTGTACTAGTTTGAAGTGCTACCAGGTTTAATTTATCTTTTGGTAAGTTTACTGAATTAGCATATTTTTCTATATCTTTTATCCACGTTTTGAATACCTCTGGTTTTCCTGAAAATGGTTTAACTATCTGGTTAAAATGTCCCCATTTTTTGCACCCCCAACACTTAACCCTTGCTTTTTGACGAACTTTCCTGTCTTCAGTATTTGTTTTATGTCCATCAAAGTGGGTGTTATCGTCTCCTTTCCTTAATTTGAACCTTAATAAAAGATTTTGTTCTGATACTGCGTAATCACAGGCTTCCTTAAATGATTTGGGGTTTTCTCTCATAACTTTAAATTTGATATCGTCATGTTTAAGCCCATCAATAAATAACCCTATCAATTGACTCTCTATAACGTTTCCTCCTGATCTGTCTTGCCCTTTTAAAACTAATTCTGATTCTCCTAACAATCTCTCTGCATACACTTGCACATTTTCATTTGAGTTCTGTCTTATATTTCTTAATGATAACCAAGCATGATGGGGATCGGTTATTTCATCAAAAATAGATGTCAATTCCTTCTTTAATAAATTCCAATCGGTAGATTTATTTACGTTTAAATACCTCTGAATGAAATCACTTACTGGCCCTGTACTAGTTTGAAGTGCTACCAGGTTTAATTTATCTTTTGGTAAGTTTACTGAATTAGCATATTTTTCTATATCTTTTATCCACGTTTTGAATACCTCTGGTTTTCCTGAAAATGGTTTAACTATCTGGGTAATATTTTGTACTCCTACCATAGAACATAAACTCGAAAGTTGTAAATTAATTTCTTGAAAAACAGAACTTGCATCAATGTTTGCCATAATGAGAATTACTTTAGTGTCAAGGATAAAACTAAATCACTCACCCACTCTGTCTCTGTCCCTGTTTTTTCTGTAGGTTTCGCTTGTCCGTCATGTTGGCGTCTTCTTCTTCACTTTCTTCTTCAGAATCCATTATTTTCGTAGTGTGGTTATCCCGTTCGATATCCTTGGTCACGGTCACCAAAATAACAACGTCTGTGACACAATTCAGCAACGACACATAATGTTGGATAATAGACAGTTTATTCGTGATCGTAAATTACACCGACATCACAAGTACGTGTTCATGGTATTATAACATCATCAAACTTGTTAGTACTTCGGCGTTGTGTCTCAGTCTGGCTAAGTCAATTGTCAACTTATAAGTCTTCTACATCTTTACTAGCACTAGCCTGTAGCCCTCTTGGCAGTCTCTCGTGTAGACTGTCAAAGTCTTCGTACTCTATATGGTCGTTTCCCAGTACTGACTGACTATCCAATACTAGCTCATACTTATAATTACTAACCCCCCTTCGTGTGCAAAGTAGTGCCGTCTGCATTAATAATTAATTTCCAGCTGGTGTTAATCAACTGACCAATACTGCATCCTGCCCCGGTTTACTGATGTAATAGACAGAGACCCAATTAACCACTAGTTTACTTTAATAACAAATCACAGCATCTAGGCTAATTAATACTTCCAGATGGTACAGCTACCGTGATATATCATATCAACATGCCTACTTTGTTACAATCGTGATATATCATATCAGCATGCCTACTTTGTTACAGACCCCCCCCCCCCCCTCAGCCCTTATTGGTGATAACTATCAGGAATTGTCATCATAATGCCAGTTTTCAATTGTGTACCAAGACTTAAAATGACATAATTAAAATCAGGATTTTCATGAATTTTCAACAACATTTGTTAGAGTTATATAATGCCCCTTTTTGTTTTCTACCACTGACCCTCCATCTCTGGGTTGCAAGTTTGAAACCCGGGATGAAAGATTATTGAAATACAAAAATTATATTTATTTGCTTGCGGGAAAGTACCGAAAACTGATGCAACACTTCTGGTCTATATGGCCCATGTTACGATGGTAGAGTTACTACAGCGGCGATTGTTACATCAAGTTTCTAAGTCACAAATGGTTCCATTAAACATCTTTCAGCAAAATATTATTTACACTGTCGTAAATTAATGCGACTTGGACAGAAAAATTGAAAAAGATGAGTTTAAAGTGATTTGAGCTATTTTTAGTAACAAATACATACCCAAATTGGCGTATTATAGGCCGATTGGCGTATTATACGCCGATTTGCGGTTTTCCCCGACCTGGTTATAGGCGTATGGTGGCAACTGCCTCTTAGCATTGTGTCAATGCAGAGCAAATGTATTTATATATATTTAAGGATTGTTTGTCATATTTTTTACATTCATTGGTGTATAACATACATTGGCTTATATATACCTGCATATTCAACATGGTGCACCACTGTGCATGTGCACCATTCAATATGTAGATGCGCCAATGTATGTTACACACCAGTGAATGTCAATCTGTCTAAGATTGAATATATCAGTGTATAATCTTTTGCTTGACTATATTGAGAAATATATTACAGGACACACTTTACAAGTTTATATTGTAACAAGGTTGTTACCTCAAGTAGAACAGACCCTGACTGAATAATGTCGGAATTAAATCTGTTTTGAAAATCACTCGGGGTTGAGATAAACTTGAATAATATAGCATTTGATGTCCAAATTCAATCTTGCTGTCATGCAACCACATACAATTCATAAAATATCGTCTTATTATTCACTGATTTTTTTTTTTTTTTATTTTCTGCATCCTCATCCTACCTGGTAAATACAGTAGATTAGCTGTTAAAAGTCCGTTCCCTATCTCACCCCTAAAATTGTATAATGAACTTTTCCATCCTTTGAATTGGAATGATATAAACTTGTCTTCAGGGGTGAAAAGGTTAAATCTTCTAGTCATTTAAAAATGTTATTTTGCATGAACATGGATACATTTAAAGGGAGATAACTAAGCAATGGTCAATGAAACCTGTCAGGGCTTTTTCTCATCACTTTGGGAAGGGGCCTTTTGGTCGGATTTTTGGAAGATAATTAGAGAATTGGGAACAATGTTTTCAGGAGTATACTGCAAATTTTTTGGAATTTGCCTAAAGTATGAAATAGTTTCAATTGGAAATGGGGCTCATTAACGGCCCCAAAATGCCCTCAGAAAAAGCCCTGTCTGTACAGCCTTAACTATATTTTGTATTGTTTATAGTTGTGTTGCCAACTTGGGCAATTCATAACTATTACTATTATCATTATAGAGCCTGCTATTTCTGGTCCCGACAAGTATCATACATTGATGTATGCTGTAAATAAAGCTGCAAGTGTTGTATAACGTACTTTTCCATTTCCGGGCCTTTCACTCAATCTCTTTATAGAACGCAAGGTATAAATTCTATCAAGTGAAATGAGATACTGTTCTGAACAATGGACAATGGTTTTCCTCTTGGAAGTTAAGCCATCATATATCATCAACATATTATAGGACCAACTGTGTCTTATTATGAAGCTGATAGATTTTCAAAGCTCGGCCTGGCCGCCGGCAGCTACTAGACAATTTACTATTCTAGACAACTGATGAAGATATCACAATTGCTACGATTTAACCAGATTATGAGACAGATGTGTTTACATTGCTGAGGTGTGCTATATGCATTACCCCACAGGTGTTTTTCAAACACAAAGGTGATTCAGATTGAGGCTCCAGAGGCGAGTAAAGGATGTCAAGATTGATTAATTTACCTGTCGGACAGGTAACAATGTATATACCTGACACACAGGTGAGTGTGTATATAGGTATATTGTCCATTATTATCTCACTCAGTGTCTATGGGTTTGTCGCACCTGTGGTGTAGAGGATATTTAAATCAATTACAAGAAACTGGAGAACATAACATAACAGAGCTGATGTACGTTAATATACATCAAGATTTTGAAGGTTTTGTTGAATTTAAAATTTAGTCATGCTGCTTGCACTATTGTTTGAAATGGTTCCTCGCGGTCGGTCCCTATATAAAAACAACTTCAGATGAAACTCGATTAAACTTTCCATTGTCCTGATTTTAAACTTTTACCATTTAGAATTATCCTGTTTTGAAATTTAATTTAGCTTTCATTTTACATGTAAGTTCAGTAGAAAATAGAAGATTTAAATATCTGAAGGATTGAGCCCCAAAAAAGATTTTTAGTTTAATATTGATAACTTATTTTTCAAAGAGAAAACATTTTCTTGTTAGACTTTCATGAGAAATGATTAAGATGAAAAATGAACAATGCAGTGTTCAGAGGGGCAATTATTGAATGGTGCCACTGACCAGGATTCAAACATATATTTCTGGCTTCAGATAATGCTCAGGGCACATTGCAGCCAAATTAAGTGGTTTAGCTGTTGGGACATTCTGCTACCACTATGCCCCCCCCCCCCCCTACCCCCATCCACCTCGAGCTCTGGGTCATGGGTTCAAGGCCTACATGTATGTACAGGACATGCAGTCATCATGCAAATACCAGCATTTTTTTTCTCTGGAACTCCAGTTTTCCTTTATCACTATATGAAGCCTTCAAGGCACTCCTTTAAATGACCATATCTGTTTATAGGAATCTGATTGTTGAAGATAGAAATATAAAAATTATAGCTACAATGAATTATAAAGATAGAAATATAAAAATTATTACAATGAATTATCTTGTTTCTCCCTCTGCGAGAGCCCCAGGTTAAGTACACACAAACTATCTGACAAGGTGATGGACATGCTAATTACATCTTGGTGCTCTTGTATTCCAACAAAACGCTCAAATGATCAAGATTAAGTATTTTACCTGCGGGGCAATTCGTACAGCGTGGGTTGTTGTGTATATTAAAGCATCATGCTTCAGCAATCTCTGATAGTTTTACTGAGTGACAAAGGGACGAGGTGACAGTGCTTATGTGTAAGGCAAGCCTCTCAGACACTGATGAACAGGTGCAAAATTTACAGGTAATATATCCAGGTACATGACATTTAAAACAGGTAATGATTGTACATATGTAACTATTTTGAACAAGGATGTATAGAGAAATTTATCTGTTCTCTATGTAAGTGATATTTACGTTATAACTCATACATGTACACAGGTGGGTATTGTGTTCATGTATAGGTACTGTGTATGATGAGCGGACATTTGTATATTATGGGGAACTGTGTCATGGATGTGAATATAATTTACAGCCACATACAGTTTTTCACTACAGTAATGCTGTGTATTAATTGTCTCGTAGCTGAATATTAGAATACATGTATGTATACAAACAAAACAAATGGTGATCAGTGCATTAAAATTGCAAGTAAAATTAAAGTAAGTTTTGAAAATGTGTCACGTATACTTTATAATTTTAATGTTGCCTTGGTACATTGTAACTGTATGAAAGCACAATTTATAAAAATCTAAACTTGTGCTGTAAATTTGTATAATGATATATTGGTTGAAAAATTATATATGTATATATACATTGTATGTGCGAGTATAATATATTAATTTACTCATTCACCCCTGAAGACACATTTGAACTCTTCCATTTCTAAGGTTGGACTAGTTCACTATAAAAGTTCAGGAGTGAATGAGTTCATTAAGACGTTTAAGATTTAGAAATGAGATAAGTACTCCCCGACATTGGGTGGACATTTATTGAAATAATATTAAGGGCAATTTGATTATCTCGTTCACCTCTGAAGTTTCATAATGCACTATTCCAACTATTGAGAAGGAAGAGTTCAAATGTGTCTTTAGGGGTGTTTATTTAAAACACTTGCAGTGACAAAGGTAGTTATGATTATGCTGCTTGTGTATATGCATATATATGATCGTGGAAGTAGTGACAGTCCGGACAAATAAATTGTCAAATTTTCAAGGCTATCTGCTCCTTTATCAATTATAAGAGAGCCATATGAAATACATGCTACATCACATAAACAGAATATACATAAAACATGAATCGATTTTAAATTTAAATGATGCCTATAATCCCTTCCGGCTTCGGCTGATCGGACGCCGAAGCTAGGTCCTGCTAAATCAGCAAAGAAACATCCTAAGGTTATGTTAAGTAAGCTTTACCTACATAATGTATATATAGTGGATCTTACCTACGTAGACTAATTTATACACTGTATACACGTATACACTAATAGTAGACTTAATCAGCTTGTTACAATTTTATAGTACATTAATGCAGGCAGAAATGTTGGGAAGTTTTGGAGGTCATTTGTAGGGTATTTAGTGATAATTTACAAGTGTTTGTACATAGATCTGGAAACTTGTATACCAATTAGGAGATAAGAACCAGATATAAGTGAGATAAAAATTAAATATCGGTCATGTCCTCGTGGTATCAAGGACATGCATGCATGTACAGACCTTAAAATGTCATCAGTTCGTATACTAATTAGCTTAATTGCTGAACTTTCCTAAGAATGACCTCTAAGTCACGTATAACAGCTAGGATTAACTTATTTTGGAGTTTTTTGTTATGGAAAAATTGCACACACCCTCTAGAATAATACAGTTGACACCGGAAGTAGACAGTTATTGTTTTAGGTTTGTAAGTGAGGAAAAAGTAAAAATTGAAACAGCGATAAATCCCAATTATCAATTATGAGATATTAATTAACATCGATAATCGTTTTCAAAACTGAAATTGCAAGTTTTCCTTTGTTGATTTGCAGTTTTACAGTTATTTTTATTTTCTGACAAAATGTTTTTGAGGGAGACAATATTTTCAGAATTAAATGATAATGTTTCATAAACAGACAGTTTTATTCTTTGTTTTGAAACACAAACCAATCAGAAACCTAGACACACCAAATAATATGATATTTTTGTTATTTAATTGAATATGTTAATTTATTTTTGATTTAAGTTCTAAATAAAATAAAAAATCCCACCATCAAACAGAACAAATTGAATATGATAATATCTTGCTTGTATTGATTATGTCAAAACTTGTTTTGGAAGTGAGGAGTAAAAAGAAAAGGGAGAGGGATTGTTTGTTTACTGTCAATATATGTGGAAAAATTTAGTTTTGTGGCTTAAAGGTCCAATATACGTTACTATTGGAAATTTTCGTGATTCTGAATAATTCTGAAAAAAAATCCAGTTGATCAACATAATAAGCCTAAAACGAAGTAAACTTGAGCGGTAACTAATAAGAAACTCTGATCTTGACACCGGTAACCGCGTAAGAATTCATCATCAGTTAATCTTAAATCTGACAATTAATGCAATTTAAAAAGCTTTCAATTATATTTTGTTTAAAGTTGGATTTTTTTTCTGGTTTTGAGATCAACTATTGGTGCTTTTGTACCCAAGGGTGTCTATAAACATTGCCAAGCAAGCTAGGTAAATAAAAAATGTCTGCCACTTCCTTGGTTACGAAAACCGGAAGACACATGGTCAATGTAGCTAGGAACATATCTCTAAAGTATTCTGAGTAATCACAATCTGAATATTTTTTTTTCAAATCTTTATTCAAAGCTTTTAACTTGCACTGTCAGCTTTAACTAAATCTATAAATATAATAAGTTGTTAGGCTTGATTTTCACTTCAAGTTAAGCCGAAAGTTACGTATAATAGGCCTTTAAAAAACTTCCCGAAATTCAAGGAACCTACGGAGGTCTGGATGAAATGAACAGAAAATGTTTGTGCCATGTTTATAACAATGACTGTTTCTTTACACACTTAAACCTGAAAGTCTTTTGTCACTGAAAAATTCTCCAATCTTAAATCTGCTGCTACATTCCACTCTGCATCAATGAACCATAATTATCAATTTCTCTACAAATTACGTGGCCAATTTACCACGGAGCTCTGATGCGGGGTCTTTCAATGGAGTCTGTAACGGTTCTTTATGTAACAGCCTGATTTGTCTCTGTATAGAATGCGGTAAGGCACCGTAAAAATTGATTACTTTTGCATGTTTGTAAATTATAGGATAACAATCTTTTTTGGAAGAGGGGAGGGGTGGGGGGGGGCACTGTGTTGTGTGTAGGGATATTATATTTCCTTTGTTTTATACATGTACCTTATTCAATTCAAATAGCAGTGATTTTGTTTGCCCAGTTTTACAGCCGATATATAGGCTGTTTCTCACAGTCAAAACTTGTGTTATTTTTCCAAAATGAAGCAAAATGCAATTTTCCCAATTTATCTGAAAATCCTACTTTATTTTCCCAATTCAATAAGGTTGCCGTAAAATTATGGTAGCAAAAACACAGAAAGCACCCATATCCCTATAGTGCCCCTCCCCCTTTTCAAAAACGTTAGAATGAACGTAACACGTCATACTCCCTTACATGATGCCCATTTGACTCACCTGTTTATCACTGAAGAATCTTTTAAGACTGCATGATTATTATAAACGATTGGAAGGAAAACTTATTGCTGAAAGTGAAATTTTTCGCGTCTTATTAATTGGCGATGTTAGAATTTGACGGGTAAAATTTTGGCTATCTATATATACAAAGATGTATATGCAGACCGGCCAAATTTAAAGCCTGCTAATATTTCCCGCTATACAGTAGTTAAGGTGGTATGCTTCATTTACATACATTTTTTTTTTTTACGATATCATTATTACAATCAAGAATGTACATTTAAATTTATGATTTTTATACCCCTGCCATGAAATGGAGGGGGGGGCATACAGTGTTACCAATGGCTGTCCGATCCCGTCCCGTAGCCAAACTTCGCATACGCAATAAGCATGAATGGGGGTGGGGGGTGGGGGCAGATGCATTTATGTCTCTCAGACATTTCTAGTTTTATAAAACGTTAAGGGAGGTAATTAAGTCACAGGTTAATGTGAAATGATAGTGTATAATTAATGAAATTAATAAATAATACTTAAGGCAAAAATCTATGTTTCAATTAGGTTGATTTATTATTCGAAATTCTGAATGGATAAGTATCTTTTAACTCATTCTGTGATTCCCTAAATACACATTTGAACTCTTCCAATTCAATTGTTGGAATAGTTCATTAAAACATTTCAGAGGTGTAGTAGTGGTTAATTAAAAAGGCCATTGAGAATATTTTTGAACAAAATCTTCATAATTAAATCAAAAGTTTTTTTTTCAAGTTATCAGTCCAATCAATGTCTTGAAAAACAAAACATAAAAAGTAAATAAAAAAGCCAGAAAACAAAGATTATTTAAGTTAATTGTTTTTACAGTTTTCAAATCGCTAGATACAATTTCCACATGGCTTACATGTATGTATGGGATATTTCTAGGTCTGGTTTGGCGAATATTGAGCATATTTACCGTAATACAGGCTGCAGCACTTCCTGCGTATAGCCAAATGACTTTTCTAAACTTTCTTTTGTTTAAATATCGGTTGTTTTATGTTTTACAGACTTTGCTATTGAGCGTGCTGAGAATGGGATAGGAGCATGACTCACCAAGATTGATCACTGAATTCACTCTAGTTTGGCTGGCTGAGGAAGAAAAAAATTTGGGAGAACCGAACATGTCCTAAAATGAACGAAAAGAGTCGCTGAAAACATTTAAATGTCACCGGATATTTGTGCAATTATGTTCGGTGTGTAGATAAAAGGTTTGAAATTCCGGAGAGTTCAGTAGAAGAACTGTGTTTTCTCAACAAACTTTATTTGCAAGCAATTATAGACACTCGTCGTTCTAGAATATTTAAGGAGAACAGAAATTCAGAAAAAACGTCAAAATGTGTTATGTGATAATAACGTGCCGTTCCCTGGGATGGACGTTACTTTCAATCGCCGTTACTTTAATCATCGTCACATCAGTTGTCTCCCCTTACTGGCTGATCGGAATACCAACAAGTTACGGACTGGAATCGCAAAATGAAAGTGTTCAGCAGTCGAGAGAAGAATTTATTCCGACAGTGGGAGTATTTAATCGGTGTCGAAAATTACAGCGCGGATTAAGTCTAATGAAGCGTGAAAATTGTGCGACATTTGTGACAGGGTACACAGATCCTGATGACGATTTCCCTCACGCCTGGAAGGCGGCGTTAGTGTTCTTCGCCTTAGCAGGACTATTGCTTAGTTTTGCAATGATTCTGGCCGTGTTGAGTCTGTTTGTGCGTTCATTCTTCGGAAAAAGTATATTTACGATAGCAGGCCTAGTGCAAAGCATCGCAGGTAAGATATTGCATCATGGGTAATTTTTTTAAAACTCAATACTTAGAATTCTATTATGAAAAATCTTTATTCAAATCCAAACTTTTTTTTTCATATATTAATGAATGATTTTATGAAGTGTAATATTACTTCAACATAAGTTATCAAATTTCTCAAAACATCACAGACATTCGGTTTAAAAGCCCAATAAACGTAACTTCAGGAAATTTTTCGTGATTCTGAAACTGAAAAAAATCCAGTTGATATCCATGCATGCAAAAATAAGCTTAAAACGAAGTAAACCTGAGCGGTAACTAACAAGAAACTCTTGACAGAAAAATCCAAAGAATTGAAAATAATTCAGGTGTGGCTCTCTTCAACAACAAGCCATTTAGAAGACAGTTCGAAATGGACGTGTGTTTACAAATACCGAGTTTTAACTGCTGCTGTATCGGTAACCATGTAAGAATTCATCTTGAATATTGCTGATATCAGTTAGTCTTAGCTTAATCTATAAATATGATAAGTTCAGGGCTCTACAATATTATTTTTTCACACTTGTCCGTTTGCATGGGCAAGTGATTCTAAAATCTACTTGTACGACAGCCAAATGCACTTGTCCAAACTTTTCCCACTAACTTGCAGAAAAATGTTTGCCATTATGTCAAATCCATATGATACCTGTCAGCGTGTTTCCAAAATAAACAGTCAGATCAATCTTTGTCATGTAAACGCTTATATATAGGGCTATCTCTTAAATACAAACGCAACAGCGATTCAGATTTTCATGTTCGGAACACACCTGGATTTACCGCGATCTCTTTGATACCAACGCAACAGTAATTCAGATTATCAAATTCGGAACACATCTGGGTTTTTGAATAACATACCAATAGCTTACCTCTGTGAATCCCAAATGTGGCCATCGTAGTTCAATCGATCTCTTTGAAGTCACATTTAATTGAAAAACGAAATGAACAACTCTTGAATTTTGTAAGAAAGACATTTTAATTTTTTTTGCCATTTCTAAAAACATAGTTTCTGCTAAAAATCACTTGTCTGAGCGGGCAAGTGAGTATCCTGATGTACTTGTCCGACAGAGATTTGTACTGGTACGGACAAGTCGGACAAGCGTAATTGTCGAGCCCTGAAGTTATTAGGCTTGATTTTTCTTTCCAAGTTGTGCCAAAAGTTACGTATATTTGGCCTTTAATGGTCATGATATAGTTCTCTGTTGCAAATGTTTGGCCATTTGCCAATTTATCAGTGCAATAATCTATTAAAATCTGATGATATGCATTATAATTTGAGTTCACTCAATTCAATATGTTTAGATTATTATTTGATATCCAACTATATAGACTTGTCATTTTACAGCCGATGCCAGAGTGATATATTGATCAATTCTCCGTATGGATTCAATTTTAAAGGCAGACTCTCCAATTTATTTTTATTATCTGATATTTTGTTGTCCGTGTGCGAGTGAAAACAGCTTTGAAAAGTTATGCAAAAGGAGGGAAAAGCTTTTGGTGTTGATGTATGTATATAAAAATGTACATAGGGCATGTTTGAATTCTTCAGGGAATAAATTAACTTTGAAGAAGATTGTTAAAGGGATTATAAAACTGTTTTAATTTTACCCGTAATACACAATACACAGTGCACTTTCAAAACAGATTCGCAGTTTGTGTGAAAAAAATCTATTGTAACATTTATGCACAGCAGGGCTTTTTCTATAGGGTCTCTCAGGGGCCGATATAAGGCCCCATTCCCAATGAGATTTTGGTTTGAATTTTCCCAATTTCAGATTTATTTTCCCAATTGGTTAACAAGCCTAAATTTCAGGCTCTAATTTCCTCGAAGTTATGTGAAAAGGTAATAAGAATTTGCAGGAGAAAAGTCAAGACCAAGCTTTAATCAGTTTGCTTTAAGTGTAGAAATCTGATGAGTACAAATAATTGATATTTTTTTGGTATTTTTTAGCAAGTTATTATAAATGATGGCTTTTGTAACGTTTATGTATCATTTTTAAGCCCTGCTAATTATGAAAATGTGAATATTCATATTTTAATTGTTTTATGAATTGATGTATGGACAGCTCAGGCTATAATCTATAAATAAGTACAAGTGATCGTATCCAAGCAGCTGATACCAGTTATTCTTTGTTCATAGAATCAGAACTTTACCCTACCAACAAGTCAAAGGTCAACTGTGCACGACCTCAAGGTCATACATGCACGACCTCAGGGTCATACACTATCAGCCCATTTGTCTTTTTATCGTTGGTACCAGTAATCACTTCGTAAAAAAGGAGGGTCGGGGTTTCTTTGTATCTTCTTCCATTACGAGAAGTTTCCGCTTTATCAGACCGATCAACACACAGAGGAAACTTTAGACACATTTTATACCTTTCCTACGATTTCAACTCATTCACCCATGGAATTTTATAATGGACGACGGTAAATTTTTGGGCAGTTCAAATAGGCGGATAGTTAGAACACACATTTTGAGCAATAAAAATAATAATTTCCTGACTAATGATAGGTCAAACCTTGCTTATGAAGGCAGGTTTCAGATATACAATTATAGCCTTTCTATGAGGTCAATACATGGTTTTATCGAAATGAGAAAAAATATCGACCAATTACGAGGACATTTTGTGTGATATTTAAAAGCTTAACAGACTTTAACTATGAAAGTTTGTTATGAATATTTATCAGAATTATTAATATTTCAGGACCTACATAATTCATGCTAAAATCTGAAAACAACATTGAGGAAAAACATTTAGAGAAATAATATTTTCCGATAAAAATATTTTGCTGTTTGGGCAACATAACAATAATCATGACTAGGATTGGCTCAAGCACTCTTTAAGGAGTCAATTTTTTTTTTGATAGATATATAAACTTTTATTTATCTCATGATTAGATGAGTTGATATATGTACATTAATTAACTTTCATTTTCCTCATGATTGAATGAGTTCTTACTTTCACTTTACTAATACATTGTATGAACCGTTTGTTAATTTCAGGTTTGTTGAGCGTCCTTGGATTAGTGGTGTATCCAGCAGGATGGGGCTCCCATAGGATCAACAGACTCTGTGGGGAGTATGCCAACCCTTACATCATAGACCGGTGTGAACTTGGTAAGTGAGACTACATCATGGAACAGTGAGAACTTGGTAAGGGGTGATGGGAATGGGGTGTATATAAGAAAGGGATAGCAATGTTAGAAACTAGTTTTTTCAGTATATCAGCCCAAAGACTGCTAAAATGTTTAAGGTAACTACTACTAGTCTTGTGGTATTGTACGTGACTAGTCCTGAGGGCTTCGGCCTCGGCTGATCAGTCACTAAGTGATGAACAACGAATAGTGATCCAGCAATGCATAAGCCGGGAGGCTGCTGAGTAAGGGGGGCGGGGGAGTACCGGGGTCAACCTGGGATTAATTTAAATATCTAAATGCTCTGATATGAGTTTTGGTGTGTCCTGAGTGCTAACTTTGTACCATTTCCTCTTCTTGAATAAGTTATTTATTAGAATACAAAAAATGAAATAGAAAACTCAACTAGTCCACAGGACTAATAAACAGAGTATATTTACTAGTCGTTCAGAATTTTTACTAGTTTCAGACTAACAGACTTGTGTTAGTGTTGAACCCTGAACCCTACGGTAGGTAATGGCCACAGGGATGAAATGTACAGGCCCGGTTTCATCAACGTTAACGTTCCTTAACTTAAGGAAACTGAGTGTGATCCTTAACTGAAAAATCCCCATAGGAAAGCATTACATAATTTAAGGGGAAAATCCTTAGCTAAGGAACTTTCCTTAAACTCTGTAATGCTTTCCTATGGAGGTTTTTAAGTTAAGGAGTTTCCTTAAGTTAAGGAATGTTGATGAAACCAGGGCCAGGAAGAGTGTGATGCCTGGGTTGTACAACTGTACAGGAAGGGGGAAGGTTATTGAATGTAAAAAGAGGTAAGGGATTTGATATATACAGGTACTGTGCTCACTCTAGCCACTAATTAGCATTTTCGTTATTAATGAAAAGAAATGCTTATTTGCTTAAAGAAAATATATGCCTTGAGCTACTTTTGCTTATGGTATTTGAGTTGAATAAAACAATTTTCATAAACACTGACTCCCTATAAATGTTTAATAAGAATTAATTCAATTCAATGAATGGTATGTTTAAATACATCAGAATATATATATTTATATTAATTAACACTTGAATTTTGACTCCACTAATGAGTAAAAGCTGCTTAAGGAAATTCTTATTTGCTAAAAGAGAAAAATGGTCTTAAGTGACTTTTGCTAAAACATTTTTCAGAGTAGGGTGAGTACAGAGGTAGAGGGTGGGAAGTGCAAGAAGAAGGTAGAGAATAATGGGATTTATAGACATACAAAATGTAGAAGAGGTATAGCATAGTGAGAACGGTAGATTAAACGATTTTGAGATTGGGGGTTGGAGCATCCTTGATATCCAGGGGTAACCTGAACCTACCCTCTCAAAACTCCTAGATTATGTTATGGCAAAGCTAAAGGCACACGCCGGTATTTAGGGTAAACATAACCTGACAATTAAATCGCAAGGCTCATGCATATGCATGCCTGTACTTTGAAGTTTACAAAGGAGCCGCAATCATGAATACGGAAAGAGTTAAGTATAGAAAGGTTTCACCCCCGAAAACACATTTGAACTCTTCCAGTCCAAATGTTGGAATGGTTCATTATGAAATTTCAGGGGTGGATGAGTTAAAGAAAAGATCGTTGTTGAAGTCGTGGAGAAGGTAGAAATGTTTGTTCTGGTAGCATCCATTACATGATGGAAGTGAGACAAATTAAGTAAATTCTTTGAAGGGAGACAACTCCTGTAAATTCATGAAAATGAGACAACTCAAGTAAATTTATGGAAGGGAGACAACTCTTGTAAATTCATGGAAGGGAGACAACTCCTTTAAATTGTATTTACTTTAAGTAAAAGAAATGTTACTAACTTTTTCCTTTTCTTTCCACAGGTTGGTCGTTTTATCTCTGTGTGGTTGGGACTGTCCTGGTTTTTCTCTGCTCCATTCTTTCTATCCAAGCAGATCATTCCACAACAAGCAGAAAAGTCGAGGAGGAGGTGCTCGAGGGAAAAAATCTCATCTGTGTCATATAATGGAGAAAACCAAATATATATAAGAATTTACAGTTACGCACAGTTCTGGGAATCAACTCATCCACCCCTAGAGACACATTCATCCACCCCCTAGAGACACATTTGAACTCTTCCAATTTATATGTTGGGATAGTTCATTATGAAATTCAAGGGTTGAATGAATTATACATCCTTTGTCCAAAATTTTGAAAATGTTTTGACATATCGAAACAACGTTGGAAGATGTACATAGATATTGTAAATGTATTTGGATCTTGTGAAAATGTATTACATGTTGCAGCAAAATGGTTGTATAATTTATGTTTTGTTTTCATTTTTATTTCTCTTTTTTTTTGTCAACGCAATAGATTGAATATAGCGAATTATAGTATTTCCATAGATAATAATTTTGACCTCTTTTTTGATCAAGCATTTAATTTTATGCTGTGTTTTCTAGGAAAATAAATCCTTACTCATTCACCCCTGAAGATACATTTGAACCCTTTCAAATCAAAATTTGGAATGGTTTATTATGAAATTTCAGGGGTGAATTTGTTAAAACAAACATGAAATGATTCTCTAAGATCTTGTTTATTATGAAAGAGTGTCAGAAAAAAACATGTTAATCTTGCCATCCTTAATGAAAGAGTAGCTGGTTTATCTTGCCACAGGGCCATCACGAAAGATTGCCAGATTAGACAGGTTAATATGCCACAGGGCCATCACAAAAGATTGCTAGATTAGACAGGTTTATCTTGCCACGGGGCCATCACAAAAGATTGCCAGATTAGACAGGTTTATCTTGCCACAGGGCCATCACAAAAGATTGCCAGATAAGACAGGTTTATCTTGCCACGCGGCCATCACGAAAGATTGCCAGATTAGACAGGTTTATCTTGCCACGTGGCCATCACAAAAGATAGCCAGATAAGACAGGTTTATCTTGCCACGTGGCCATCACAAAAGATTGCCAGATTAGACAGGTTTATCTTGCCACGTGATCATCACAAAAGATTGCCAGATTAGACAGGTTTATCTTGCCACGTGGCCATCACAAAAGATAGCCAGATAAGACAGGTTTATCTTGCCACGTGGCCATCACAAAAGATAGCCAGATAAGACAGGTTTATCTTGCCACATGGCCATCACAAAAGATTGCCAGATTAGAAGGTTTATCTTGCCACGTGGCCATCACAAAAGATTGCCAGATTAGACAGGTTTATCTTGCCACGTGGCCATCACAAAAGATAGCCAGATAAGACAGGTTTATCTTGCCACGGGGCCATCACAAAAGATTGCCAGATAAGACAGGTTTATCTTGCCACGGGGCCATCACAAAAGATTGCCAGATTAGACAGGTTTATCTTGCCACAGGGCCATCACAAAAGATAGCCAGATTAGACAGGTTTATCTTGCCACATGGCCATCACGAAAGATTGCCAGATTAGACAGGTTTATCTTGCCACGTGGCCATCACGAAAGATTGCCAGATTAGACAGGTTTATCTTGCCACGGGGCCATCACAGAAAGAGTGCCAGATTAGACAGGTTTATCTTGCCAATGTGTTTTGTTCCTCAGGGTGTTGAATAAGGCAGATAAATTTTCAAGAATTGTTTCCTGTCTGACAGAAATGTCGGAATAGACAGTTGATCTACTTCCATCCATCATGAGAGACTTTCAGATTACACAGGTTGATCTGACAAAATTCTTGTTTTCCACAGGGTGACAAATAAGACAGGTTAATCTCCAGAAATTTTTCTTGTCCAACAAGAATGTCGGAATAGACAGATTATTTTTACTAATTGGTTGTGTCACTGAGTATGTTATAAGATAAGTTTAGCTTCAGATATTTTTTGTGCCATATAGTCAGGAGATTCATGTATACAGGATGTCAGTATCTTGAACTCATCTTACTCAAAGACGCCATTTGATTTAAAGTATTTTGTCTGCTTTGGGCCAAACTCTATACCAAATTCAAACATTCAATTTCACATATTAATTTGAAAAATTGTCCACAGTCCTGCCAACTTGGAAATAACAAAGCATGTAGATGAAGGGAGATAACTCTCTCTCATATTTTAACTGTAACTGTCACTCTTCAAATTTATTTGTAAAAATATTACAATATGTTCAAGAATTCTTTTTTTGTTTGTTTACATCTTAGCTAGATTTGTTTAATGTTGTGAATATTCATGAGGTCTTTATGTGTTTTACATCCAAATAGTTAAAGTTTGTTTCATTTCTCTATCAGAGTGTTTCAGAGCATTCACCCCTGAAGACACATAAACTGTTCAAATTCAAAGATTAGACAGTTCATTATGAAGATTCAGGGGTGGTTAATTACACTTGCCAACAATAGGATAGGATCTTTGGCCAGGATGTACATGTCGTGTAGCAATAACTCGGACATACCATATTCACCGTAATTAGCACCCCTCCCCTTCTAATTACCCCCCCCCCCCCCTCTATGGAGGGATTGAAATTATGTAAGCACCCAATCTCATTGTAACACAACTAAATGGTTCTATTTAACAGTATGGTAATTAAATCTTACTGTTTGCATGTTCACAAGGAAAAAAAAAATATTGGTAATATGTTTACAAATTGTCTGAAATTGATGACAATAATGTTGCACATCACGAGTACTACCCATTTTTGTAACATTTCATTGTACAAGTTACTTAATTTCTTCATATAAATGACATTTTTCGTCCAGATCTAAGTTTTACATGTTATCATATAAAGCGCCCTCTTCAGAACCACTTTTTTTAGTAACACTGGGTGCTAATTACGGTGAATATGGTAACCGTTTTTTTTTTACTTGTTATATAATTAATGTAAATGTTTACTTACATAGTATTTGTATTATGCGTTTCTGTACAAATGCTTTAATTTATCAATGAAGTAATGTTTGTATCTCTATATGTATCTGTGCCGAAAAGCTTTGAGGGGACATTGAAGGACAGGAAGATTTAAACGTCAAGATATTCATCATTTTCTTGAAAACACTCCAGATCGACAGGTCATTCACCGTGTGTGTGACCATTTGAGAGATGTTAACTGTTGTGCTTGGCTAATTTGATATCATATGCTTTGGATAAATGTTTATACTTGCCAATATTGTAAAATGCACAAGGAATCTCATTCTTATCATTACTTAGGTTTCATTTAATTTGAACAAGATTGAACAATTTTATTCAATTTTGTTCAAACTGACCGAAAGTTTAATGTAATGATTGTGTTCAAGTTAGTAGTCTCAGTTTCGATGTCGTGTCTAAATGTTTTGTTCTCTTTTTTTTTTGATTAGCCATTATCTATTCACGCACAATATTTTTCTTTATTTGAAAAAAAAAATAACACGCAAATTTCTTTCTCCATGGAAATGGCAAAATCAAATACTCAACTATATTATAACATTGAAATTTGATCACATATGTAAAATTAACCTTCATCAAGGTTTTGGATTAATGATAAAAATCAATAAATATCAACCCACACACCATTGCCCAGGACATTTTTGAGGGGAAATTAAGTTCATCATAAGGGGATTTCAAGTTGAATATATTTTTCTGGTACAAGTCTATTGCAAGTGCATTTTAAGTGGATTAAGTGGATTTTAAGTGGTTACCATAAGGGGATTTAAAGCGTCTCGAAATATTTAAATGAGCTTTCCAGTGGATTTCAAGCAGTCCTGTTAAGGGGATTTCAAGTGGCTTTCCCAAGGGGATTTCAAGTAGTCCTGTTAAGGGGATTTCAAGTAGTCCTGTTAAGGGGATTTTAAGTGGCTTCTCCAAGTGGATTTCAAGTAGTCCTGTTAAGGGGATTTAAAGTAGTCCTGTTAAGGGGATTTTAAGTGGCTTCTCCAAGTGGATTTCAAGTAGTCCTGTTAAGGGGATTTAAAGTAGTCCTTTTAAGGGGATTTTAAGTGGTTTTTCCAAGGGGATTTAAAGCGTCTCGAAATATTTAAATGAGATTTCCAGTGGATTTTAAGTAGTCCTGTTAAGGGGATTTCAAGTAGTTCCGAAAAACATATTCCAGTGGATTTCAAGTGGTCTGGTCAAGGGGTCTATAAGGTGCTCCACCAAGTGTTTATCGAGTGGTCCTGCTAAGCCTGAGGGGATACCAAGAAGTCCATTAATTTTTGTAATTTTCTTGTAGAGTGAAAACTGCAGCTATTGGCATGAAAGCTGTAGGGAGTTCATAGCTGCTCAATACCTTAAAATAAAACAAAAACAATAAAATAAAATTACATAAATTTATCCATGGAATTATACAAAACATATTTCAAACTTTGATTTTTTTAACTGCTTTCCCAATTGCTGGTCATCACGGAAGTTGTACAACTGGCTTGGATTGTGATGGTGTCCCGGCAATTTCCTATGGTTCTGATTGAATGAGCAGCTCATGCAGTTGATCAATTGAAAAATCTGTAACACACAAGACAATGCAAAATGTATTAAGAATAAATCAGTGACTGAATACAAACAAGTTAGATATTTTTTTCACTAGTATGTCTACGATATGGCATGTTGTTAAATGTTTTGTTTCATTTGCTGATCATTTTACTGCAATTCACTTTTAAGTTAAGTTACATGTAGCATAAATAAAGCCACAGCAAGACAAGAGGCCTAATGGGTCTTAACGGTCGTCATCTCACTATTTATAATTTTAGTTGTTTATGAGATTTACATACTTGACCCCTGTGATCTTGAAAGTGGCCCTCCATACCCTCCTCCCCCGCAAGTTGGCTCTTTGTGCAGATGACCATGAACTTAAATATGACCAATTCAACCAACTACATTGTACATGTAACAGGGCAGCTAATATATGACAAATTTATAGGAGTCTTAAGTGGTACAACTTCATCATCTTTTTAAAATATGAGCTGCTGACAGTGACAAATAAGAATTTAAAAGAAAATTACCATCTGTTGGTGTTGTGATCCACATCACATATTTCTGTTAGTTAAAGAAAATGAAGGTCCGGCATCAAATCTTCCAACATCCAGACCAGCTTTGCACAGTCTAAGTGAAAAAAAAAGGAAAAGAAAAACTATACTTGTACTGCTGTTTCATTCAAACTGTTTGAATTGATTTATAAACTATTCACATGTTTATATAATCAATTTTTTAATTTATTAAAATAAATAAGAACCATCCTGAATTCGATTTTTTTAGTTCAGGTTTTTCACGTCTACATGCCTCGGTTCAAATTTCAATCAACAATGATTTTTCATTTTATTTCAGTAAATATATATTAATTAAATGAAAAGTAAACAAGGTTTTTTCATACAACAATGGTAAACCTAAGCCAAGTTAAGTAAAATCTGAATAACAAATCATTATTTCACACATTTACTTAACATGCAGACCCACATAGTGACATGCCAAAATTCCTATTTCTCCATAAAAAACGTAAATTTTTATACAAAGAAATAAAAGAATAGAAAATTTAAAAAAAATGAAATACTTGGCACGTCACTATGTTTACAACTGTTCCGGCTCATGACTAGGAATCGAACGTTTTATCTCTGTACTGTACTGAAAAGTAGGCCTAATAATAATCAGGAATCGTTAACCAAACATATTTCTATTTAAATCCATATGATTCCTGGATAAATTATTATTTCACAGAGAAAACAATGTCCGAATAATATGGCTAGAGTAGTTAATTTCAACACGTTAGTGTCGTTGGACATCGAAAACCTGCATCAATTTAAAAAAAAAAGAAGATTTTCACGTGGGGAACCGACACTGACAGGGCCGGTATTGACACACAGAAATCGATAATTAGCTCTGGATTAAAAAAGATTCAACGAATATTCACTTATGAACAAGCTAAACTGGATTGCATATTTGTAACATTTCCGTTTAGACAATTCAGGTATTTACGGAAATTCCGCAACTTGACGAGTAAACTTACGTTTGTAATGGCCGCCATGTGTGTGCTGGCGAGGTCTTGGCTATGAGTAGTCTATCTAGGCCTATATCGTCGCCGTTTGTGTAAAAACATATTCCGTTCATTCAGACGTGTTGTTCTCAGGTGCTGGGGATCCTTAATTATTAGCATAACATGAAAAAACTGCAGCTTTCCCGGTGAAATTGAAGCGTTTTGACATCGCCCGGCTTGTTGACATTGTCAGCTCATCAGAGGTCGCCTGTCAAATTCAAATTCCCGCCTTCCCGGTTCTACTGCATTTTGGATGTCTCGTTCAACCAGACTCTTGTCGACAACGAACGAAATAATCGAGCGTCTGGTTGAACGAGACTAGGTTTACACAAACACGATAATGCTTCCGGGTAAGCGGCATTGGTAATAAACTCGTTCAATATTGAACGAACTTTGAATTAAAAGAAATCACCATCACATCAAGTATGAAGAACAGTTAAAGATTATCTATTTATATCTAACTGCCGACCGGTCGCCGATAAAATTACAACGTTGATGAATACAACATAAACGAAGTCGAACGTATGATTTACGACGGACATGATTTTACGGACTGGATGGGAAAGTTTCTTACGATCTTTCCGGCAAGTTTTCAATAAAAAACAGAAGGTATATCAATGCATACCAAAAGTGCTACAGAGTTACACAGCCGGAAATACAGATTTATTTAATTATGATCGATTGTTCAAAACTTCTATAACGTTGCGTTATTTTTTGTTTTGTTTAATATTTCAAAATATGTCATTGAATTTTTCTACGTACAAAAACGATATTATTAAGCATTTATTATCGTTGAGTACAGCATACATTTTTTTGGTTTTAGAAATTTTCGTTTTGTTCCTTTTTTTAATTAGGCAATGTTTATTGAAACCAAAATAACACAGATTTGAAGCCAGTTTATTCATTTGTTTGGCTTCCTATTTTTGGCATTAAAAATACATTTGTGGTTAAATTTATGAAGGTACTGCATATAGAGAATATAGCAGAAATTGTCCAACATATTTTTTAAAGGTGTATTTGTTTAATTGAAAAGAGTTTTTCAAAACTTCGAAACAATATTTTGCATTATTGAAAAGAATTTGAAAGTCTAGTCCAAATGGACACATTTTCGGTAAATAATAATATGATCATGAACATTGAAAATTATCAATGTCTGCAAATGATGATCAAGTATTTTAAGTGGAAAATAAGTTGCCAAAATGGTCTGCAAATTATGATCAAGTGTTTCAAGTGTAAAATAAGTTGTCAAAATGGTCTGCAAATCATGACCAAGTGTTTCAAGTGGAAAATAAATTGCCAAAATGGTCTTCAAATCATGACCAAGTGTTTCAAGTGGAAAATAAGTTGCCAAAATGGTCCGCAAATCATGACCAAATGTTTCAATGGGATATTAAGTGGTAAAAACATCACTTTCATCTATGGGCTTATTTTCCCCTTTGCTGTAAGGTGACTCTAAGTTGGGACACTTGAAATCAAGTTGGTTTTAAGTGGGTGTAATATTCCCCACTTGAAATCCCCTTCAGATCTAATGTAGAATAAGGGGCAAATAGGGGGATTTTAAGTTCCACTTGAAATTCTAAGCCCCCCTTAGGTTTGTCCTGGGTGCTCTCCACTTCCTCTCCCCCTCTCATCATCTTGGCTACTTTCCCCAAAATCTTACTTACATCTCTCTAACTCATTCACCCCTGCAGTCTCATTTGAACTCTCCCAATTCAAAAATTGGAACAGTTCATTATGAAAAGAAGGGGATGAAGGATTTAAAAAACTTGCCCAATATTGATATTAATGGTTGATAATTATTAATATAACAATGAACGGACCATACCATTTTCATTATAAAAAGGTGTGATGTATATTAATTTCTACCACAAGTTAATACTCTGTGTTGTTATTCCACTCTCAGACCATTGTATAAACGTTCTGACTGTTGGATAAATATATGTTATATACCACTATAGTGGAATATGACCTTCCAGACTTTTGATTGGTTGAGAAATTGAACTTTGACTGGAAATCATGTGTTTCAATGCAACTTCCTGATTGTTGACGTCGTCACAATTTGTTGGGAATATATATACAAGATGATGTGTTTTCGCGCAAATATCATCTGCGGATCACAGAAAACAACACTGCCACTACGACTTAATATTATTGTGGTAGAAACAGGTCACATGACTTGTGGTTATTGGATATGGAATTTATTTCACTCTCGTTAATTATTTTTCAAAAGTTACAAAAGACACGAGTGTAATGTATTGGCATATGTATTGGTTAAGATCAGTTAATGTAGATCTTGTCGCTATTTGACGTTCCTATAACGTCCATCACTGAGTCGGTTATTAGTATGACGGATGTAAGATACAATTGCATGATGGGTAATAAAAGCACATGTTGAGACCGCCATCTTCTGCGTTTGTTCAATGTGTGTCATGTCCCGAGATATCTAACAACGAGCTTTAACTTTCAAAAAATAATTAACCCGAGTGAAATAAATTCCATATCGAACAACCACTGGTTGTGTAACCTCTATATGTCTAACTTTGTATACCTACCTCTGGAGTAAAATGGAATAGACTACTACCATTCCCACCTCTACTGAGAACAATTGTGTGTAACAAACTGTACTTTGTATGTTTATATATTTGCATAGCATGTTTACTGTAAAATTAGCATTTATAGTACTAAAGAGAAATAAAAATGTATAATATAAATATTAATATGCAGTGTTGTTATTAAATGATAATTAATAGTGCACCTTGGCCCGAGTTCATGAAATGATTTCAATAGTTAAAGCTGACAATGTAATGTTTTAAGGTAAATTCAGGGGACATCTTGAAGCTTTTTCGTAAAAAAATTTTTTCCTTTAAATCTAAAACAAAAGTTTTAACTTGTACTGTCAGGTTTAAGGGGTTTTTGTGATCAAACCTAAATCTGTTTTGGTTATTCATTGACTTCAACGACTTGTGAGAAAAAAAAAGCTAATCAAAGCAGACAAAGATTTTAAATATTGCGAATTTAATACATGAAGTGAATTTTAAGCACAAAATTCATGATTGGACAGGAAAATGGTTTCATGAATACGGGTACTTGGAAGGAAGACCATTTTTAGCTTACAACACTCTTTGGGCTAGCCATGCACTTATGCAATGGTGGATGTCCATTTATAATCAATAAAAGACACACTGTGATAATATATATATTTGAACAGAACACAGGGACCTAAGAATGTGTTACATTTAGTTTTGGACCTAAATAAGACTGTTTTAGAGTTGTTGTTTTCTTTACACTTTTTCGGGGTTTAGATTAATTTTTAATAAAAAAAAAAACCTTTATGGACATTGAGGGGGCGTTTTTATCGAAAATTGATCTTAACTCCCCAAAAGTGTAAAATTACTCTTTAACACCCTTGTTTACAATTTAGGTCCAAAACTATATAGCTAACAGAATGCTAGAATTGATTTTCATCAACTTTCAAAGTCGTGGAGGCCCCATGTTTAACCTTTTAAAAACATTTTAAAATCATCTAGATTCATCATGGACAGTACTTTTACTCAAAGAAATGACCTTGGCAAACTTTCAATATCACTGGGATTACATACGTAACACTTTTGGAAAATCTTCTACTGTATAACCAGAAGGCACATAGTACTGATAGTGATATACTAGACAAGAAGGTACAATGCACAGGGGCTTGGCACGGACCTATGTCACTATGAAATGATTGTCAGATAATTGCAATGTATTTTACCTCTGGAATATTTCCCCTCCCACTACTATACAGTATATCTGTGTCACAGATATATAGCAGTGGGAGGGGTTATATTTGACAGAGGTAAAATAATTATAATTATCTGACAATCATTTCATAGTGCCATACAAAAAAATGTAGGTCTGTGCCTAGCCTCTGAGGTGCAATGTACAGTATAATATACATGTACATAGTACTGATAGTACAATGCAAAACAAATCCCAAATGAAGGGGAAATAACTCTGACTACCTTAGGCACGTTACAGAGGTTTACCATAGCAACCATATCATGGAACCAACTTCTACAGCAGCTCACGATCCAGCTCGTAGTCAGTGCCACACTGGACAGCTCTGATGACCAGCAGGTACAGCTGCGTTAGATGACCCCCGATTTTAACCACCAATATTAATGTACATACAGAACTACTTACAGCACCAAACCACCTCACACCAAGGATTAGTCCGAAGGGTTCTGACTCTCCCCGCTCACGGTGGGGAATCACGTGGTCTGCAGTTGGTGAGTAACACGAATATGAAATGGCCGCCGCCACTATTGAAAGTGAAAATAGAGGTAAGACACTGAAAATACTCATTACATAAGCATTTCATAGTGACGAGCATATAACATACTGAATTCTGGATATATCGATACCTCATTTGTGCTGCAACGGTCCGTAGTTTCCTGTAACATTCTGACCAAAGTTTTGAATCGAAGCGATTCTCCTCAAACGAGGGGTGATGGTTTACACGAACTTTTACTATTTCGAACGTTTTCTTTGTCTAGACAAGAACTTGGGCTACAAAACTGATCGTTGCAGAAAGCGACGGTCTAAAGTCGATTGTACATCAAACCTTTCTGTTGAAAAATATTGTTTTCAGTGTCAATTCTTTAGTTTTGTTAAGTGATGAGTAAACACGAACTAAATTGCGATGATGAGTAAACACGAACTGCTGAAGAAAGTTTTGGTATCGGATATTAAAAAAAATAAGCATGTTTGCACTGCCATAATATTTTGGTGGTACTGTATTATTGTAAGTGCGACATGAAAAGTAAAATAACCAAATAACAATAAGCAAATAACTATCTCATCCATATGTATAACAGTGGGCCGATTTGGCCTCTAAATATAAAATCTTGAAACATGTATGAATCCACTTTTAATGGTAAAAAAAATGCAACATTTAATTTGAATCACCTTCTTGTCTATAAACTAAGATTCAGATCGTTTCTATCATATACTAGAGACATCTACTGGTCCAATTCGTTTGTGTCTTCAGTACTTCAGATGATTTTCCACAAGATGGCGCACCCCAAGCCTTCGATTTTGTAATGACGTATTCAAGGAGTACTGAGAGCGAGCGTTGGCTTAACTTGATGTCCAGGGCCGGGTTACGCTCACCTACACGATCTCTAAAACCCGGCCAAACTAAAGACTTGCCTTGTTGATGACACAAGAAGACTGGTTAGACCATTTGATGTACATCAAAAGAATCTCGTGGTCACATAACGGTAAAAATTGACAGGGTTTGAAGTTGGTTTCGGATCCTTTGTAAGCGTGCCTTCAGTTTTGCTATGATATATTTCATGGGTGTAGAGAACGTAGGTGAGCGTAACCCCTGGATATCGAGGACAATTCCAGGGTGTAGAGAGCGTAGGTGAGCGTAACGCCTAGATATCGAGGACAGTTCGAGGGGTGTAGAGAGGGTAGGTGAGCGTAACCCCTGGATATCGAGGACAATTCCAGGGGTGTAGAGAACGTAGATGAGCACAACCCCTGGATATCGAGGACAATTCCAGGGGTGTAGAGAACGTAGATGAGCACAACCCCTAGATATTGAGGACAATTCCAGGGGTGTAGAGAGCGTTGGCGAGAGTAACTCAAGGGTATCGAGGATGACCAGATAGCAAAATAAAGATGCTTAATCAAGTATCTAGTTTACAAGAGTACTGCGATGTATTTTATTCTTTCTGATGTCTGTTCCCAGCCATCGTAATATAGACAGACCTCGATATCTAGGATCGTCTCACGGAACAAGAGATTGGTAAAACTAACTGTGGTCGAGGTCACAGATCCGCCTCTCCATTGTCTAATTCCCTTTCACGTGACCTCTCGTGCGTTGCTGACCTCTCTCGCTCACTGCACGCGAGGCGGTATGTTTTATTCACGAATATTTGTCTGTGCCTGACTTTTGTAGAACACGTATTCTTACCTGGCGGTATATACAGGTATGGTTCGATTTAATGTTTTATCTTGGACGATGGTTATGGTCACATGTGCCTGATAATTCGTTATAGCTAGTTTCATACCTAAACTAAATTGTTTTTAGTTATTTTTCACCATTTCGGTATTTATATTATTTTCGATAAAAATACACCCCGATTTGATCATAGAGGATTTTTTGTTTTTGTTTTGTCAAATATCGATTAAAAGACATTTCTCATTTTGATCGATGTAGACCGAGTTCAGACCTATCACAGGGACCTGAGAATTTGTTACAGCTAGTTTTGGACCTAAAATAGGGTGTTTAGAGTAATTTTACACATTTGGGGGGTCAAGATCAATTTTCGATAAAAATGCTCCCTCAAAGGTCATAAAAGCTTTTATGACCATTGAATGTGTAAAATTACTCTAAACACCCTATTTTAGGTCCAAAACTAGATGTAACAAATTCTCAGGTCCCTGTGAGACCTATAACGTTCATTATAGGGGTCATCTCAAAATATATTTTTTTAACTCCACAACGAGTAAAATTGGGAGTAAAGGGCTATAACCTGTTCTCATGTTCCCGTGGTTGTACTATGTATACTTTGGTATCGTTTGTAAGTGCATATGTATACGTCTTGCCTGAGGCATGATATTTCAGTGGGATTGCACTATAAAGTCTGCATCACGTCCACACTAGATGACAAGGTTTGGTTTGGTTTGATTTATTTTGTTTTACGACCTATTATGTGTAACAGCCAGGGTCATTTAAGGACGTGTCAGGTTTTCAAGGTGGAGGAAAGCCGGAGTACCCGGAGAAAAACCACCGACTTACGGTCAGTACCTGGCAACGGCCCCAAGTGGGATTCGAACTCGCAGCCCAGAGGTGAAGGGCTAGTAGCAGAATGTCGGGACACATTAACCACTCGGCAAACGCGGTCCAGAGGTGGAGGGCTAGCGGGGCGGGGCGGGGAGGGGAGGGGAGGGGAGGGGAACTGTCCATCTAGACTGATTCCGGCGTCATATTATGAACGGTTTTCTGAAACGGGTCATTTCACTTTGAGGAAATCTTGAAGAAAAAAATCAACTGCGCCATCCGTCTACCCCCCATACTTAATGGTTAGCGAACGTCCAGTAGATATTGATAAATTAATTATATAAGGAAATGAAATTGACAAAGCAACGTAAATCAGATAAAACCTTCATAGCCTATATCTAAGTATAGTTGTAACGAATGTTCACGTCCTAGGGCATCCTCGATATCCAGGAGTTACGATCACCTAAGCTCTCTACACCCCTAGACTCCTGGACCCCTGTCCACCCAAACCGTTTATCTAGACTGATTCCGGCGTCATATTATGAACGGTTATGAATTATGAAAAAAAAATCGCAAGTTTTCACTAGGAGAACAGAGTAATCAACCTTGATACAGACGCTAGCGTATTGTACTAATCGAAACATCTAGGGGAAATTTCCGGTAATCTTCGGAAATCTACTCCCTCAAAAACATGTATAGAGGGCCACATGATGCATACGTCATGTTCCAAAATGGCTGCGCCCATGGTCAAACCAAAGAATTGATCATTGAATAATTGATAAAGTCCGATGACATTCGAACTACGTCATGATTCACAACATACATGTAGCTCTCGGGCATGTATTCGATGATGTAGATTTCCGGAGATTACCGGAAATCCCCGAGATGTTGCGATTGGTACTGTACCTGTGTTTCAGCTACAGGGGAACACATTCAGTCTTCTATATATAGACGCGCACGTGTCAAAGAGGATGTCAATACAACAATTAACGTTAAAAGAACACGGTTTCCAAGGCGATTGTGACGTCACACTGGGCCTTACGAACATGTCAATTTCAATATATACTTTTTTAATCCCATTGAGGAGCGTAAAACCCAATAATAGTTCAAGGAAGTGAAGTTTAATAGTAGATAATTTAATTTTACATCCCCAGATTCCGTTCCGGCTTTATAACAAAATGCTAGCAGACTGTAACACCTGAATAAACATTTCATTTGTAAAGCTTAGACCTTCATATAATAGACGATTCTTAGTTTACTTACTGAATTGTGTTTTTGTTATTGACTTTTTGGATTAATTTTTCAAAACGTTACACTATTTTTTACCCATTTATTTCCATTTTTGTCTTTTTCTGTCTGTAAATGGTTGATGTTGTCCAACAAGGAACCATCTCATTGAAATCATATTATCCCAGTGTCCATATGTACAATGTAGGCATTCTTTGATATGAAGACCCCCGTTACTCACAACATTCATCCAGTCTGACATCGACCCAGAAGGGGTCGTGTTATGGTGAACTTGTTTTGTATTAGCCAATCAGGTTTTAGCTTGCAGGGCATTGAAAGCGAATGCTGGTGGACGAAAAAGCTTGCATAATCATATTTATATTTTGTAGCAATGGGTTAATGTGCATGTTTTGACGAAATGGTGAGTTGGTGTTAAGATGCATATCCACAAGTACATTTTAATTGTCTATTGATGGCAACCAGGCTAAAGCGTTTCCTGGCTCTTATACGAATGCTAAAAAAACTGGGAAAACATTTATTCGAAACCTTTTTACATACCGGAAAATGTTAAATTCATTATTTATATCACCCAATACCCTTTTCACTTCCAATTAGGGAATCAAACCCCGGCCGCCGTGGTGAAAGGCGGTTGCGCTTTCGACTGCGCCATCCATATACTCCTCACACTTTAAGTTTGGCGAACGTCCAGTAGATATTGATAAATCATAGAGATGAAATTGGTAAAGCAACGTAAATCAAACCAACACTTCATAGCCTATACCTAATTATAGTTGTAATGAATTTTCACGTCCTTTTGCATCCTCGATATCCAGGGAGTTACGATCACCTACGCTCTCTACACCCCTAGAGTATGTCATGACAAAACTTAAGGCACGCTCAGTAAAAAAAGACAAATCGAAAGGCTGCTTGCCTGTTCTTTGAAGATTACAGAGTAGGCGCAGCCAACTTTATAGCCTGTCATGGAAACACCAGAACAGCAATTTATTGCTTTGACGACCCACAGAACCGTTTATAAAAGTAGACTGTTTTGTTTATTTTGTTTTTCGTGATGATGATGGCGTTTGCACTAGCTGTTGTAAGTTGATGACGACGACGACGACGATGATGATGTTTGATGATGATGATGATGATGACTGTAATAACAAGTAAGGTGATGTTGTGACTTGTATGTTTACATGTACCATGTAGTCAAAAGACCTAAAAAAATCAACAATTACAAAAAGTTGTTTATAGTTTATTTTTATTTCACTTCCTATTAACAGCCAGGTTCATTTAAGGACGTACCAGGTTGTGGAGGTGGAGGTAAACTGGAGTAACCGGGGAAAAACACCGACTTGCGGTCAGTTCCTGACAACTTCCCCACTTGGATTTCAAACTCGCAACCCAAGGGGTGGAGGGCTAGTGGTAGAATGTCGGGACACCTTAACCACTCGGACACCGCAGCCCCATAAAAGCACAGGGACCTGAGAATTTGTTTCAGCTAGTTTTGGACCTAAAATAGGGTGTTTAGAATAATTTTACACGTATGGAGGGTTAAGATCAATTTTCGATAAAAATGCACCCCTCAATGGTCATAACATCTTGAGGGGGGAGGGGGGGGGGCATTTTTATCGAAAATTGATCGTAACCCCCCCCCCCCCCCCCAAAAAAGTGTTAACTTACTCTAAACACCCTATTTTAGGTCCAAAACAAGCTGTAACAAATTCTCAGGTCCCTGTGCCTAAAAGTAAGCAAGTGGGTTTCCCTTCGTAGTCATAATAATGGTTTGTTAAACAATACAATCTTTTTCCTTTATTTTCTTTTGTTAATATATACGTTTGTGCCTCTTTTATATTTCAGAACAATATTTCTCTTTTAACAACTCTTACTCATAAACGAATAGAAAAACAAATTCCAGACGTGTACTGTACAAGAGAGCTGTCTTTTTTTCTTCTGAACAATTTGTGTACTTATACATACAATGTAATACAATTACATATAGCACACTTTGTTTTTGAAGACTTGGCAAATTGTTTCCCTAGGGTAAAGTCCTCGGTATTTTAAAGACCACTTTCTCAGTAGACAGTACCGATTTTATTTCTCGAGACAAAGCCGTCAAAACAAAGGATCAAAGGTAGAACTTGCGTTCATTGTGTTTGTTTAAAACATTACAAATGTGAAGGTACATAATGTATGGGCACAGTGATTTAAAAGTCCTGTATGCAAAACATTAATTACTGTAAAATTCAATATTTTCGCGAGTGGAATTTTTCGTTTTCTTCGCGATGTGGAAATTTTCGCGCTGTCAGTCGTGCTGCTTTGCACTGAGTGTCTATAATACTACTAGATACTGTAGAGTTTAAGTAGTTTTAAATATATTCGCGTGCGGATATATTCATTGAGATTTAATGCAAGCGAAAAAAGCGAAAACTTCCACACCGCGAACAATTTAACTTTTACAGTAACATATATCACAGTATTTCGAGATCTTGTTTCTGAAGCATTCATGCACTTTAATAAAGTGCTATTGCCTATCGCCTTTAGTCTTAAGGGTACCAGATTCAAGATTCAAATATTTTACTTGTCTCACCTGTTGTAAAAATCGTACATGTTAAAATCAATAGTTTATCATTAGACACATATTACTAAAAAGAAAGTAGAAATATGGAGTGTAACTCTAGGCTGCAGTTTGTTTGACAATCTGCTAAAATGCCATTGTCTTTGCATTTCTCTCCTGACATCAACGATATCCAGGGGTTACGGTCTCTTACGCTCTCTACACCCCTGGTACATCCTCGATATCTAGGGCTTACACGGTCACCTACGCTCTCTACATCCCTGGTACATCCTCGATATTACCTACGGTCACCAACGCTCTCTAAACCTCTGTTACATCCTCTATATCCAGGGGTAACGGTCACCTACGCTCTCTGCACCCCTGGTACAACCTCGATATCCAGGGGTAACGGTCACCTACGCTCTCTACACCCCTGGTACATCCTCGATATCAAGGGGTTACGGTCACCTACGCTCTCTACACCTCTGGTACATCCTCGATATCCAGGGGTTACGGTCATCACCTACGCTCTCTACATCCTCGATATCCAGGGGTTACAGTCACCTACGCTCCCTACACCCCTGGTACATCTTCGATATCCAGGGGTTACGCAGTCACCTACGCTCTCTACATCCTCGATATCCAGGGGTTACAGTCACCTACGCTCTCTGCACTCCTGGTACATCCTCGATATCCAGGGTTTATGGTCACCTACGCTCTCTACACCCCTGGTACATTCTCGATATCCATGGCTTACACGGTCACCTACGCTCTCTACACCCCTGGTACATCCTCGATATCCAGGGGTTACACGGTCACCTACGTTCTCTACACCCCTGGTACATCCTCGATATCCAAGGGTTACGGTCACATACGCTCTCTACACCCCTGGTACATCCCCGATATCCAGGTGTTACGGTCACCTACGCTCTCTTAACCCCGGGTACATCCTCGATATCCAGGGGTTACAGTCACCTACGCTCCATACACCCCTGGTACATACTCGATATCCAGGGGTTACGGTCACCTACGCTCTCTACACCCCTGGTACATCCTCGATATCCAGGGGTTACACGGTCACCTACGCTCCATACACCCCTGGTACATCCTCGATATCCAGGGGTTACAGTCACTTACGCTCCCTACACCCCTGGTACATCCTCGATATCCAGGGGTTACACGGTCACCTACGCTCCATACACCCCTGGTACATCCTCGATATCCAGGGGTTACGGTCACCTACGCTCTCTACACCCCTGGTGCATCCTCGATATCCAGGGGTTACAGTCACTTACGCTCCCTACACCCCTGGTACATCCTCGATATCCAGGGGTTACACGGTCACCTACGCTCTCTACACTCCTGGTACATCCTCGATATCCAGGGGTTACAGTCACTTACGCTCCCTACACCCCTGGTACATCCTCGATATCCAGGGGTTACACGGTCACCTACGCTCCATACACCCCTGGTACATCCTCGATATCCAGGGGTTACAGTCACTTACGCTCCCTACACCCCTGGTACATCCTCGATATCCAGGGGTTACACGGTCACGTACGCTCCATACACCCCTGGTACATCCTCGATATCCAGGGGTTACGGTCACCTACGCTCTCTACACCCCTGGTACATCCTCGATATCCAGGGGTTACGGTCACCTACGCTCTCTACACCCCTGGTACATCCCCGATATCCAGGTGTTACGGTCACCTACGCTCTTTATACCCCTGGCACATCCTCGATATCCAGGGCTTACACGGTCACCTACGCTCTCTACACCCCTGGTACCATCCTCGATATCCAAGGGTTATGCTCATCTACGCTTTATGCACCCCTGGAATATATGTCATTTAAAAACTGAAGGCTCCGTATGCACCACGTTGATGATGAGACAAGAAGTCTGGTTTGGCCCTTTGATGTACATCAAACGAATCTAGTGGTCACATAACGGTAGAAATTAACAGGCTTGGAAGTCGGTTGCAGCTCCTTTGTAATCTTCAAAGACAGGCATGCTGCCTAGCGATTAGTCAGTTTTTACCTGATTGTGTCTTCATTTTCGCCATGACATATATATTGCAGGAGAGTAAAGAGCGTAGATGATCGTAACCCCCAGGATATCGAGGATGCTCACTTAGATACACTTATCTATATGCAATCATGGTAAAGTATGTTTCGTAGGCCCCTGTACAAGTGAAACTTGGTATGTCTAATTTGTTTTCATGGTCTCAAGTGATCTGGTGCTGTGTGACATAAGCGGCCTCAGGCTGCGACCTTCCACTTCCGGTTCTTTATCTCGTGTGCGTTACACTGTTGATATGCTTTGGTCATATAAAACGTTAGGTGGAGAACATGATGTCATGTTTATTGGCGTGGTGGCAATTTTTTTCCAATATCCAACCAACGCTTGATGAATAGCATAGTCATAAGTACATTTTATATATTGTTCCTATTTCATGGCTCGTATTCATGAAACCGTTCTCATGCTCAAGCGTGGATTCCGTGCTCGAACAAGTAAAGTGTAACAGGAGAAAGAGAAAATGTAGCCACGAGACCGGGGTTAAAACCCGGGACATTCCGAAATCTAGACGAACACTTAACCACTGAGCTACCTGGTTGCTGATGATTGACTTAGTCCAATTTTGCTACATTAATTTCTACCTCTTGCCCCCCTCCCCCGAAGACAACCCTAAGTTCTTGGGTGCCACGCCAGTCACAATTTTTGCCATCCGTACGCCAGATTAACCCTTTGGGCGCCAGAGGGGTCACATATGACCCCTGAAAATAACAAAAACAAAGCAATATTTCGGTTGATTAGGAACAGTTGGTCTTTCCAAACTGTTTTAACGGATAATTTCTGATCATTTCAACATCATATCCATATCGGAACATACTGTGAGTTATTGGAGACAACGTCTCGGATTTTGCATTTTATGACGTTACATTTTCGCGGATTATTTTTACGTCATCGGTTGCGATTTTTACGTCACAATGACGGCATGGCAAATTAGCGGATTTTTTAATAATATGTATCTCCTCCCTTTTACTTACACTGAAATGATATTTATCTTCTCGTATTCACTAACACTGTAATAATATTTATTTTCTCCAGTTTACTTACACTGTAATACTATTTATCTTCTCCACTTTACTTACACTGTAATAATATTGATCCCCTCCCCTTTACTTACACTGTAATGATATTTATCCCCTTCCATTTACTTACACTGTAATAATATTTATCCCCTCCCCTTTACTTACACTGTAATGATATTTATCCCCTTCCATTTACTTACAATATAATGAAATTTATCCTCTCCCCTTACTTACACTGTAATAATATTTATCATCTCCCCTTTACTTACACTGTAATGATATTGATCCCGTCCCCTTTACTTACACTATAATGATATTTATCCTCTCCCCTTTACTTACACTATAATAATACTGAGCCTCTCCCTTCAATTAAACCGTAGGGATATTTATCCCCTCTCTCACTTACACTGTAATGATATTTATCCTCTCCCCCTTACTTACACTGTAATGATATTTATCCTCTCCCCCTTACTTACACAATAATGATATTTATCCTCTCCCCCTTACTTACACTGTAATGATATTTATCCTCTCCCCCTTACTTACAAAATAATGATATTTATCCTCTCCCCCTTACTTACACTGTAATGATATTTATCCTCTCCCCCTTACTTACACAATAATGATATTTATCCTCTCCCCGTTACTTACACTGTAATGATATTTATCCTCTCCCCCTTACTTACACTGTAATGATATTTATCCTCTCCCCCTTACTTACACTGTGATGATATTTATCCTCTCCCCCTTACTTACACTGTAATGATATTTATCCTCTCTTTATACTTACACTGTAATAATATTTATCCTCTCCCCTTTACTTACACTATAATAATATTTAACCTCTTCCCTTTACTTACACTGTAATGATATTTATCCTCTCCCCTTTACTTACACTGTAATGATATATATCCTCTCCCCTTTACTTACACTATAATGATATATATCCTCTCCCCTTTACTTACACTGTAATGATATTTATCCCCTTCCCTTTACTTACACTGTAATAATATTGATCCCCTCCCCTTTACTTACACTATAATGATATTTATCCCCTTCCCTTTACTTACACTGTAATAATATTTATCCCCTCCCCTTTACTTACACTGTAATGATATTTATCCCCTTCCATTTACTTACAATATAATGAAATTTATCCTCTCCCCTTACTTACACTGTAATAATATTTATCTTCTCCACTTTACTTACACTGTAATAATATTGATCCCCTCCCCTTTACTTACACTGTAATGATATTTATCCCCTTCCATTTACTTACACTGTAATAATATTTATCCCCTCCCCTTTACTCACACTGTAATGATATTTATCCCCTTCCATTTGCTTACACTGTAATAATATTTATCCCCTCCCCTTTACTTACAATGTAATGATATTTATCCCCTTCCCTTTACTTACACTGTAATGATATTTATCCCCTCCCCTTTACTTACACTATAATGATATTTATCCCCTTCCCTTTACTTACACTGTAATGATATTTATCCCCTTCCCTTTACTTAAACTATAATGATATTTATCCTCTCCCTTTACTTACACTATAATGATATTTATCCCCTTCCCTTTACTTACACTGTAATAATATTTATCCCCTCCCCTTTACTTACACTGTAATGATATTTATCCCCTTCCATTTACTTACAATATAATGAAATTTATCCTCTCCCCTTACTTACACTGTAATAATATTTATCTTCTCCACTTTACTTACACTGTAATAATATTGATCCCCTCCCCTTTACTTACACTGTAATGATATTTATCCCCTTCCATTTACTTACACTGTAATAATATTTATCCCCTCCCCTTTACTCACACTGTAATGATATTTATCCCCTTCCATTTGCTTACACTGTAATAATATTTATCCCCTCCCCTTTACTTACAATGTAATGATATTTATCCCCTTCCATTTACTTACAATATAATGAAATTTATCCTCTCCCTTTACTTACACTATAATGATATTTATCCTCTCCCCTTTACTTACACTATAATGATATTTATCCCCTTCCATTTACTTACAATATAATGATATTTATCCTCTCCCCTTTACTTACACTGTAATGATATTTATCCTCTCCCCTTTACTTACACTATAATGATATTTATCCCCTTCCATTTACTTACAATATAATGATATTTATCCTCTCCACTTTACTTACACTGTAATAATATTGATCCCCTCCCCTTTACTTACACTGTAATGATATTTATCCCCTTCCATTTACTTACACTGTAATAATATTTATCCCCTCCCCTTTACTTACACTATAATGATATGTATCCTCTCCCCTTACTTACACTTTAATGATATTTATCCTCTCCCTTTACCTAAACTATAATGATATTTATCCTCCCCCCTTTACTTACACTGTAATGATATTTATCCCCTTCCATTTACTTACAATATAATGATATTTATCCCCTTCCATTTACTTACAATATAATGATATTTATCCTCTCCACTTTACTTACACTGTAATAATATTGATCCCCTCCCCTTTACTTACACTGTAATGATATTTATCCCCTTCCATTTACTTACACTGTAATAATATTTATCCCCTCCCCTTTACTTACACTGTAATGATATTTATCCTCTCCCTTTACTTACACTGTAATGATATGTATCCTCTCCCCTTACTTACACTGTAATGATATTTATCCTCTCCCTTTACTTACACTGTAATGATATTTATCCTCTCCCCTTTACTTACACTATAATGATATTTATCCCCTTCCATTTACTTACAATATAATGATATTTATCCTCTCCACTTTACTTACACTGTAATAATATTGATCCCCTCCCCTTTACTTACACTGTAATGATATTTATCCCCTTCCATTTACTTACACTGTAATAATATTTATCCCCTCCCCTTTACTTACACTGTAATGATATTTATCCTCTCCCTTTACTTACACTGTAATGATATGTATCCTCTCCCCTTACTTACACTGTAATGATATTTATCCTCTCCCTTTACTTACACTGTAATGATATTTATCCCCTCCCCTTTACTTACACTGTAATGATATTTATCCCCTCCCCTTTACTTACACTGTAATGATATTTATCCCCTTCCCTTTACTTACACTGTAATGATATTTATCCCCTCCCCTTTACTTACACTGTAATGATATTTATCCCCTTCCATTTACTTACACTGTAATAATATTTATCCTCTCCCCTTTACTTACACTGTAATGATATTTATCCTCTCCCCTTTACTTACACTATAATGATATTTATCCCCTTCCATTTACTTACAATATAATGATATTTATCCTCTCCACTTTACTTACACTGTAATAATATTGATCCCCTCCCCTTTACTTACACTGTAATGATATTTATCCCCTTCCATTTACTTACACTGTAATAATATTTATCCCCTCCCCTTTACTTACACTATAATGATATGTATCCTCTCCCCTTACTTACACTTTAATGATATTTATCCTCTCCCTTTACCTAAACTTTAATGATATTTATCCTCTCTCCTTTACTTACACTGTAATGATATTTATCCCCTTCCATTTACTTACAATATAATGATATTTATCCCCTTCCATTTACTTACAATATAATGATATTTATCCTCTCCACTTTACTTACACTGTAATAATATTGATCCCCTCCCCTTTACTTACACTGTAATGATATTTATCCCCTTCCATTTACTTACACTGTAATAATATTTATCCCCTCCCCTTTACTTACACTGTAATGATATTTATCCTCTCCCTTTACTTACACTGTAATGATATGTATCCTCTCCCCTTACTTACACTGTAATGATATTTATCCTCTCCCTTTACTTACACTGTAATGATATTTATCCTCTCCCCTTTACTTACACTATAATGATATTTATCCCCTTCCATTTACTTACAATATAATGATATTTATCCTCTCCACTTTACTTACACTGTAATAATATTGATCCCCTCCCCTTTACTTACACTGTAATGATATTTATCCCCTTCCATTTACTTACACTGTAATAATATTTATCCCCTCCCCTTTACTTACACTGTAATGATATTTATCCTCTCCCTTTACTTACACTGTAATGATATGTATCCTCTCCCCTTACTTACACTGTAATGATATTTATCCTCTCCCTTTACTTACACTGTAATGATATTTATCCCCTCCCCTTTACTTACACTGTAATGATATTTATCCCCTCCCCTTTACTTACACTGTAATAATATTTATCCTCTCCCTTTACTTACACTGTAATGATATCTATCCTCTCCCTTTTACTTACACTGTAATAATATTTATCCTCTCCCCTTTACTTACACTGTAATGATATTTATCCTCTCCCCTTTACTAACACTGTAATGATATGTATCCTCTCCCCTTTACTTACACTATAATGATATTTATCCCCTCCCCTTTACTTACACTATAATGATATTTATCCCCTCCCCTTTACTTACACTATAATAATATGTATCCTCTCCCCTTTACTAACACTATAACGATATTTATCCTCTCCCCTTTACTTACACTGTAACAATATTTATCCTCTCCCCTTTACTTACACTATAATGATATTTATCCTCTCCCCTTTACTTACACTATAATGATATTTATCATCTCCCCTTTACTTACACTGTAATGATATTTATCCTCTCCCTTTACTTACACTGTAATGATATTTATCCTCTCCCCTTTACTTACACTGTAATGATATTTATCCTCTCCCCTTTACTTACACTATAATGATATTTATCCTCTTCCCTTTACTTACACTATAATGATATTTATCCTCTCCCTTTACTTATACTGTAATGATATTTATCCCCTCCCCTTTACTTACACTATAATAATATGTATCCTCTCCCCTTTACTAACACTATAACGATATTTATCCTCTCCCCTTTACTTACACTGTAACAATATTTATCCTCTCCCCTTTACTTACACTATAATGATATTTATCCTCTCCCCTTTACTTACACTATAATGATATTTATCATCTCCCCTTTACTTACACTGTAATGATATTTATCCTCTCCCTTTACTTACACTGTAATGATATTTATCCTCTCCCCTTTACTTACACTGTAATGATATTTATCCTCTCCCCTTTACTTACACTATAATGATATTTATCATCTCCCCTTTACTTACACTGTAATGATATTTATCCTCTTCCCTTTACTTACACTGTAATGATATTTATCCTCTCCCCTTTACTTACACTGTAATGATATTTATCATCTCCCCTTTACTTACACTGTAATGATATTTATCCTCTCCCCTTTACTTACACTATAATGATATTTATCCTCCCCCTTTACTTACACTATAATGGTATTTATCCTCTCCCCTTTACTTACACTGTAATTATATTTATCCTCTCCCTTTACTTACACTGTAATGATATTTATCCTCTCCCCTTTACTTACACTATAATGATATTTATCCTCCCCCTTTACTTACACTATAATGATATTTATCCTCCCCCTTTACTTACACTGTAATGATGTTTATCCTCTCCCCTTTACTTACACTATAATGGTATTTATCCTCCCCCTTTACTTACACTATAATGGTATTTATCCTCTCCCCTTTACTTACACTATAATGATATTTATCCTCCCCCTTTACTTACACTATAATGATTTTCATCCTCTCCCCTTTACTTACACTATAATGATATTTATCCTCCCCCTTTACTTACACTGTAATGATATTTATCCTCTCCCCTTTACTTACACTGTAATGATATTTATCCTCCCCCTTTACTTACACTGTAATGATATTTATCCTCTCCCCTTTACTTACACTATAATGATATTTACCCTCTCCTTTTACTTACACTATAATGATATTGATCCTCTCCCCTTTACTTACACTGTAATGATATTTATCCCCTCCCCTTTACTTAAACTATAATGATATTTATCCTCCCCCTTTACTTACACTATAATGGTATTTATCCTCTCCCCTTTACTTACACTGTAATGATATTTATCCTCTCCCTTTACTTACACTGTAATGATATTTATCCTCTCCCCTTTACTTACACTATAATGATATTGATCCTCTCCCTTTACTTACACTATAATGATATTTATCCTCTCCCTTTACTTACACTGTAATGATATTTATCCTCCCCCTTTACTTACACTGTAATGATATTTATCCTCCCCCTTTACTTACACTATAATGATATATATCCCCTCCCCTTTACTTACACTGTAATGATATATATCCCCTTCCCTTTACTTACACTGTAATGATATTTATCCTCCCCCTTTACTTACACTGTAATGATATTTATCCTCCCCCTTTACTTAGACTGTAATGATATTTATCCTCTCCCCTTTACTTACACTGTAATGATATTTATCCTCCCCCTTTACTTACACTGTAATGATATTTATCCTCTCCCCTTTACTTACACTGTAATGATATTTATCCTCTCCCTTTACTTACACTATAATGATATTTATCCTCTTCCTTAATTACACTGTAATGATATTTATCCTCTCCCTTTACTTACACTGTAATGATATTTATCCTCTCCCCTTTACTTACACTGTAATGATATTTATCCTCTCCCCTTTACTTACACTGTAATGATATTTATCCTCTCCCCTTTACTTACACTGTAATGATATTTATCCTCTCCTCTTTACTTACACTATAATGATATTTATCCTCTCCCCTTTACTTACATTATAATGATATTGGTCCCCTCCCCTTTACTTACACTATAATGATATTCATCCTCCCCCTTTACTTACATTGTAATGATATTTATCCTCTCCCCTTTACTTACACTGTAATGATATTGATCCTCTCCCCTTTACTTACACTGTTATGATATTTATCCTCTCCCCTTTACTTACACTGTAATAATATTTATCCCCTCCATTTACTTACATTGTAATAATATTTATCCCCTCCATTTACTTACACTGTACTGATATTAATCTTCTCCCCTTTACTTACGCTATAATGGTATTTATCCTCTCCCCTTTACTTACACTGTAATGATATTGAACCTCTCCCTTTTACTTACACTGTAATAATATTTATCCCCTCCCCTTTACTTACACTGTCATAATATTTATCCTCTCCCCTTTACTTACACTATAATGATATTTATCCTCTCCTCTTTACTTACACTGTAATAATATTGATCCCCTCCCCTTTACTTACACTATAATGATATTTATCCTCTCCCCTTTACTTACACTATAATGATATTTATCCTCTCCCCTTTACTTACACTGTAATAATATTTATCCCCTCCCCTTTACTTACACTGTCATAATATTCATCCTCTCCACTTTACTTACACTGTAAGGATATTTATCCTCTCCCCTTACTTACACTGTAATGATATTTATCCCCTCCCCCTTTACTTACACTGTAATAATATTTATCCTCTCCCCTTAACTTACACTATAATGATATGTATCCTCTCCCCTTTACTTACACTGTAATGATATTTATTCTCCCCCTTTTCTTACACTGTAATGATATTTATCCTCTCCCTTACTTACACTATAATGATATTTATCCTCTCCCTTTTACTTACACTGTAATGATATTTATTCTCCCCCTTTACTTACACTATAATGATATTTATTCTCCCCCTTTACTTACACTATAATGATATTTATCCCCTTCTATTTACTTACATTGTAATAATATTGATCCCCTCCCCTTTACTTACACTATAATGATATTCATCCTCCCCCTTTACTTACATTGTAATGATATTTATCATCTCCCCTTTACTTACACTGTTATGATATTGATCCTCTCCCCTTTACTTACACTGTTATGATATTTATCCTCTCCCCTTTACTTACACTGTAATAATATTTATACTCTCCCTTTTACTTACACTATAATGATATTTATCCTCTCCCATTTACTTACACTATAATGATATTAATCCTCCCCCTTTTCTTACACTGTAATGATATTTATCCTCTCCCTTTACTTACACTATAATGATATTTATCCTCTCCCTTTACTAACACCATAATGATATTTATCCTCTCTCTTTACTTACACTGTAATAATATTTATCCTCTCCCCTTTACTTACACTATAATGATATTTATCCTCTCCCTTTACTTACACTATAATGATATTTATCCTCTCCCTTTACTAACACCATAATGATATTTATCCTCTCTCTTTACTTACACTGTAATAATATTTATCCTCTCCCCTTTACTTACACTGTAATGATATCTATCCTCTCCCCTTTACTTACACTGTAATGATATTTATCCTCTCCCCTTTACTTACACTATAATGATATTTATCCTCTCCCCTTACTTACACTATAATGATATTTATCCTCTCCCCTTTACTTACACTGTAATAATATTTATCCTCTCCCCTTACTTACACTGTAATAATATTGATCCTCTCCATTTACTTACACTGTAATGATATCTATCCTCTCCCCTTTACTTACACTGTAATGATATCTATCCTCTCCCCTTTACTTACACTGTAATAATATTTATCCTCTCCCCTTACTTACACTTTAATGATATTGATCCTCTCCCCTTTACTTAAACTGTAATGATATTTATCCTCTCCCCTTTACTTAAACTGTAATAATATTTATCCTCTCCCCTTACTTACACTATAATGATATTTATCCTCTACCCTTTACTTACACTGTAATGATATTTATCCTCTCCCCTTTACTTACACTATAATGATATTTATCCTCTCCCCTTTACTTACACTGTAATGATATTTATCCTCTCACTTTACTTACACTATAATGATATTTATCCCCTCCCCTTTACTTACACTGTAATAATATTTATCCCCTCCCCTTTACTCACACTGTAATGATATTTATCCTCTCCCCTTTACTTACACTATAATGATATTTATCCTCTCCCCTTTACTTACACTGTAATGATATTTATCCTCTCACTTTACTTACACTATAATGATATTTATCCCCTCCCTTTTACTTACACTGTAATGATATTTATCCCCTCCCTTTTACTTACACTATAATGATATTTATCCTCTTCCTTTTACTTACACTGTAATGATATTTATCCTCTCCCTTTTACTTACACTGTAATGATATTTATCCTCTCCCCTTTACTTACACTATAATGATAATTATCCTCTCCCCTTTACTTACACTATAATGATATTTATCCCCTCCCTTTACTTACACTGTAATGATATTTATCCTCTCCCTTTACTTACACTGTAATGATATTTATCCTCTCCCCTTTACTTACACTGTAATGATATTTATCCTCTCCCCTTTACTTACACTATAATGATATTTATCCTCTCCCCTTTACTTACACTATAATGATATTTATCCCCTCCACTTTACTTACACTGTAATGATATTTATCCTCTCCCTTTACTTACACTATAATGATAATTATCCTCTCCCCTTTACTTACACTATAATGATATTTATCCTCTCCCTTTACTTACACTGTAATGATATTTATCCTCTCCCCTTTACTTACACTATAATAATATTTATCCTCTCCCCTTTACTTACACTATAATGATATTTATCCCCTCCCTTTACTTACACTGTAATGATATTTATCCTCTCCCCTTTACTTACACTATAATGATATTTATCCTCCCCCTTTACTTACACTATAATAATATTGATCCTCTCCCCTTTACTTACACTGTAATGATATTTATCCTCCCCCTTTACTTACACTGTAATGATATTTATCCTCTCCCTTTACTTACACTATAATGATATTTATCCTCTCCCCTTTACTTACACTGTAATGATATTTATCCTCTCCCTTTACTTACACTGTAATGATATTTATCCTCTCCCTTTACTTACACTGTAATGATAATTATCCTCTCCCCTTTACTTACACTATAATGATATTTATCCCCTCCCTTTACTTACACTATAATGATATTTATCCTCCCCCTTTACTTACACTGTAATGATATTTATCCTCTCCCCTTTACTTACACTGTAATGATATTTATCCTCTCCCCTTTGCTTACACTGTAGTGATATTTATCCTCTCCCCTTTACTTACACTACAATGATATTTATCCTCTCCCTTTACTTACACTGTAATGATATTTATCCTCTCCCCTTTACTTACACTGTAATGATATTTATCCTCTCCCCTTTACTTACACTATAATGATATTTATCCCCTCCCCTTTACTTACACTGTAATGATATTTATCCTCTCCCCTTTACTTACACTGTAATGATATTTATCCTCTCCCCTTTACTTACACTGTAATGATATTTATCCTCTCCCCTTTACTTACACTGTAATGATATTTATCCTCTCCCTTTACTTACACTATAATGATATTTATCCCCTCCCTTTACTTACACTGTAATGATATGTATCCTCTCCCCTTTACTTACACTATAATGATAATTATCCTCTCCCCTTTACTTACACTATAATGATATTTATCCCCTCCCTTTACTTACACTGTAATGATATTTATCCTCTCCCTTTACTTACACTGTAATGATATTTATCCTCTCCCCTTTACTTACACTGTAATGATATTTATCCCCTCCCCTTTACTTACACTGTAATGATATTTATCCTCTCCCTTTTACTTACACTATAATAATATTTATCCTCCCCCTTTACTTACACTCTAATGATATTGATCCTCTCCCCTTTACTTACACTATAATGATATTTATCCCCTCCCTTTACTTACACTGTAATGATATTTATCCTCTCCCCCTTACTTACACTGTAATGATATTTATCCTCTCCCTTTACTTACACTATAATGATATTTATCCTCTCCCCTTTACTTACACTGTAATGATATTTATCCTCTCCCCTTTACTTACACTGTAATGATATTTATCCTCCCCCTTTACTTACACTGTAATGATATTTATCCTCCCCCTTTACTTACACTGTAATGATATTTATCCTCTCCCTTTACTTACACTGTAATGATATTTATCCTCTCCCCTTTACTTACATTGTAATGATATTTATCCTCTCCCCTTTACTTACACTATAATAATATTTATCCTCTCCCCTTTACTTACACTGTTATGATGTTTATCCCGAAAACATACCCACAAACTAGCAACAATAAAACAATTTAATAATATCGAATTCCTTGATGTTTTTTCAATAGTCAATAGAGAACTACTAAATAAATCTTCATAATTTATTCAAGTTAACATAATAATATTGCATCCATATATAGCAAACACTACGCTAACGCAAAAAAAAAAATACAAATTTGATATAAAACTTATATTAGTTAGGAAACTACAGAGTTTAGCACTAGGGTACCTTAATATTATACAAGTGTCAACTTCGATTTGATTTGTATATTGGTATGTAATATCAGTTTGATTCCTTATAGTACTGCTGTAGGATGTTGTCTACGCTGTACGTAAATACAGGAACACCATCATCTGATTTGGACAGTTTCAGTCCACAGTATGATGTAGCATACTTACAATCATAACCACAATTAGTCTCTCTGTCACCTGTACGTACTTTGACACCAGTAGTGCCATTTAATTCATTGTCAATTCGTTTTTCATCTGGGTTTTCAAGCATTGGTTGATTTGAAGAATGTTTTCCATATTTTATTATGAATGGCTTTTGTTGTTTCAGTTGTGACCGTTCAAAAGTCGTCGGAGAATTATCTCTGCAGTAATTAGACTGTTGAGCGTGTGTATCCAATTGTTCAGGCTGGTTACCTTTCGATGTACACGTCATACTACATAGATTACATCTGTAAGGTACTTCTCCTGTGTCCGTACTGCTCTGTGCTGGTAGAATGGGTATGGTACTACATACCTCCATACATATATCACACTTGTAGATTTTCTCCCCTGTTGGTGTCCTGGTGTGTGGCTGTAAGGGAGATGATCGTCTGAATGCTTTTCTACCGATATCACACTTGACGGTTTTCTCTACTCTGTGTGTCCTTATATAGTGTTGTAGGGAAGATGACTGTCTAAATTCCTTACCACATATATCACACTTGTAGGGTGTATCTCCTGTGTGTGTCCTCATATGGTGTTGTAGGGAAGATGACTGTCTAAATTCCTTACCACATATATCACACGTGTAAGGTTTCTCTCCTGTGTGTGTCCTCATATGTGTTTGTAGGTTACATGACTGACTAAATCCCTTACCACATACATCACACTTGAAAGGTTTCTCTCCTGTATGTGTCCTGATATGTGATTGTAGACTACTAGATACACTAAATTCCTTACCACATATATCACACATATAAGGTTTATCTCCTGTATGTGTCCTCATATGTGTTTGTAGATTAGATGGCTGATGAAATTCCTTACCACATCTATCACACTTGTAGGGTTTCTTCTGTGTTTGTGTCCTTGTGTGTGGCTGTGAGGTAGATGATCGTCCACCGATATCACGCCTGTTGGGTTTCTCTCCTGTATGTATCCTGATATGTGTGTGAAGGTTACATGACTGACTAAATGTTTTACCACATGTATCACATTTGTAAGGTTTCTCTCCAGTATGTGTCCTGATATGAATTTTTAGGGAAAATGATTGACTGAAATCCTTATCACATTGATCACACTTGAAAGGTTTCTCCCTTGTATGTGTCCTGTTATGGTTTTGTAGGGCACTTAACTGACTAAATCCCTTACTACATCTATCACATTTGAAGGGTTTCTCTCCTGTATGTGTCCTGATATGGGTTTGTAGGGAATGTAACTGACTAAATGCCTTACTACAAGTTTCACATTTGTAAGGTTTCTCTCCAGTATGTGTCCTAATATGAAGTTTAAGGGAAGATGATTGACTAAAATCCTTTTCACATTTATCACACTTATAAGGTTTCTCTCCAATATGTTTCCTGATATGAAGTTTTAGGGAAGATGATTGACTAAAATCCTTATCACATTTATCACACGTGTAAGGGTTCTCCCTTGTATGTGTCCTGATATGGTTTTGTAGGGAATTCAACTGACTAAATTCCTTTCCACATACATCACACTTGTAGGGTTTCTCGCCAGTATGTGTCCTCATATGTGTTTGTAAGTGAGATGACTGACTAAATCCCTTACCACACACATCACACTTGTAAGGTTTCTCTCCTGTGTGTGTCCTCATATGTGATTGTAGGATAGATGACTGACTAAATCCCTTACCACACACATCACACTTGAATGGTTTCTCTCCAGTATGTGACCTAATATGTGCTTGTAAATTACATAATTCACAATATTCCTTACCACATATATCACACCTGTAAGGTTTCTCTCCTGTATGTGTCCTCATATGGGATTTTAAATTACCCGTAGTACTAAAGTTCTTACCACATACATCACACTTGTAAGGCTTCTCTCCTGTATGTGATCTGACATGAATTTGTAGGTGAGATGAGGTACCAAACCCCTTACCACATCTATCACACTTGTAAGGCTTCTCTCCTGTATGTGATCTGATATGTTTTTGAAAATCACATGATTGAATAAACTCCTTACCACATCTATCACACTTGAAAGGTTTCTCTCCTGTGTGTGTCCTTATATGATTTTTCAGGGAAGATAATACACTAAATCCCTTACCACATATATCACACTTGTAAGGCTTCTCTCCCGTATGTGTCCTCATATGTATTTGTAGTTTAGATGGTTTACTATATCCTTTACCACATCTGTCACACTTATAACGTTTCTCTCCTGTGTGTGTCCTGATATGATCTTTAAGGGACGATGCTCCACTTAATTCCTTACCATCTATGTCACACTTGTATAGCATTTTCCTGCTCTCTTTAGATTTCTGACTCAATTCCTCACTACTTATATTAGACCTGACAGTTTGTTTCACCCGTATGGGACCTGATTTGCCTTCTGTTACATCCATTTTCTGATCAAATCCATTACTAAAGAAATCATACTTGAAATGCTTGCTTCCTATATCTCCTCACAGACTGGAATAATAAATGTCTTATATTAGATATCTCAACTAGAATGTTTCCGGCCCCATACTCGTTCTTTGTGAGAAATCATTATATATCCCACTTTGTTTTTGCTTTTATAGGTTTGTTCTTTTCCTGGCTTTGTCAGTAGATACTCTTTTGATGTATAATGCCTGTATCACATTTATAGTAACAAGTCCGTCCTTCCCTCGGCTGAGGAATATGTATTATCTTCACCCTATGTGTATTCTACACAGTGGCAAATGATTGACTCGCATCTGAAAGTAAAAAGAGTAGACAAAATTACAATGAGAAAAAGTATCATATTAGGATTGTACTTCATTTTGACTGCGTATACGGCTGTATGCCTATATTCCATGGTGCGAGTATATGCAGTCAAAATGAGGTACAATGTACAATCCATATATGTACATCATTATTAATTTTAAAAAACACATTCGAAGTGGGTTGCTACGATGGTTATTACGATGGTAGTGGTTGCTAAAATAATATAGTTCCACTGAATCTTCATCGATATACTGGTAAGCTTAGAAAATAAACAATGAATAACGCTAATTTTCTTAAAAAACAGCATTTGTAAATTTGGTATTAAATAATATTAAAAGCACCTGGAACTAATTTTTTTAATTTATAACGGTCGTTATGCCCATGCATGACACAGCGAACTGGTTGTGATGCGGTCCGACGTCGGACGTCACGACTGCGGGGCGCCCCCATACATCGTATGCATGTTTTGGTTACCGAAAAAGAATTTCGAATGGAATCATTTGACATCAAGTTTGCTAGAAACCATTGATTGTATAATAACAAAAAATTGATTCAATATATGTTCAATGTTTTAAAATATTGAAGGAACAAAACAATGGCCTTCGGCGAATTTGTAACAGGTGTAAATGTAGTATAAAATGATTCCAATTCCAGTTGTAGGTGGTGATGAAGTTTATAATGTGGAGAGTATACTGATGTACATGGTACGCCCTCCGGAAACCAACTCACTTACATATTTTCATTTGAGGTCAACATTATATTGTACACATCTATATCTAGTAACATATATCTTTCATTATAAGCTAAAACGATACCTAGTATGCTACTGTTACTGTTTAAATTCACAGTATATTTATCAATAATTCTACAGTTGTTCTGCTGAACATCATACATGACATTAGATTCAGTACAAAGGGACGAAATAAACCCTCATTATACAGTCCTTTCTTTTATTGGATGATATCAAATTATAACCAATTTGAAATCAATTTAGTACAAAGGGACGAAATGAACCATTATATGTTTTTATGTCATATAATTTCAAGGAAAAAATATTTAATATATTTATTTGCAAACTTTATATCGATTCGAGAACTTAAAGATTTACAGCTAATATAAAGAGTAAGATTCGATATTTCAGTAGTCACTTTCATATAACAATTAGGTTATCTGTGTTTCGACCTTGGTCAAGTGTTCTGTTAGATATACCGGTAAACAATTCTTACATAAGTTATATAGGCCCTTAGAGATATAAACATTTCTTAAATAAGTTATACCCAATTTACCATTCAGCTATCTGTTATTCAACTTCATAAGATAAGTTGTACCTCACCAGAATATGACACGTGGCAGTGATTCGGTATAAATACAGGTACTATTCATATAAAAATACAAGTTATACAAAAAAAAAAAAAATAATGTGACAAATGTATGATATCAAGACTAAAAGTATTGTTAAACGGAAGTTGTCCCAAAAGAGAAAAAAAAACATTACCAGGCATTAAATTAAATAGAGTATTCTCTGAAATGTTCAACATAATAAGTCTTGTCCTATAAAGTAAAACTAGACGATATTTGATAACTTGTTCTCTGCGCTTAACTTTCGCAGCTTTGATGTTTTTGACTACTCTAGTCATTGTGATGTGTTGGTCTTGAATGACATGTTTGTGAAATTCTTCCCCTAAATACTTTCTACGTGGTTTCAAAAGTGTGTCAAGTGGCAAAATTGGGTCTCTGTGATACAAGAGGTAGAAAGGACTAAATTTTGAGGATTCATTCATATATATTTACATTCTGATTGTTTCTGCTCTATATGAACATACCAACTGAAAACAGCAAACACTAGACTATGAATACATCATGAATACAGTATGAATACATCCATTCACGTGAATTACTTATGACGTAATATATTAGTCTTGTTCAATGGGAGTCTTACGGCTCCGCTTCGGATAACATGGAGAATACCCCCGCGTCAAACGTTCAAATGACTACGGTAAATTATTGGCGCCAATTTTACCCAAATTATGGCTGTTCTGCCTTTTTCGTTTAAAGGACGGTGCAATAACAAACACAGTTGATTAACCAGTTGTTCAATAAATAATAAAATAAATAAGACAATTGTTCAGTAGTAAGAATGTAAATATATGAATTGAACGGCGTTGTTTTAATTTTCATGCCGGTATGAATGCAAATCGGTTACATCCATATTGACCATGAATCCCTATGAAATCTCATGCTAGCCAATTCATGAGGTATGTTTTCATCCCAGTCATTTGGAGTTTCAATCATCAGTTTGGTAAGATACCATTTAAAGTTCTGTGACTTCTCTCAACCATAGAATTACCAGTTGGATTGTAAAAACTAGTTTTTATGTGATTGATGTGAAGACAGTTTAGAACGTCAGTGATGATTTTGTTGACAAACTCTTTACCATTGTCAGAGACAATGTGTAGGGGACACCCAAAACGAGGGAATATCTCTGTCATGATAATGTGAGCGACATTGATAGCTTCTTTGGTAGGAATAGGGAAAGCTTCCACCCATCCTGTTAGACAACAAACAAAACTCAGAATGTATTTGTTGTTGTTGTGTGTTGTATGATGTGGTCCAGATATATCCATTTGAAGTTTTGCAAAGGGGAATGCTGGTGTGTCTGTTTCTTGTTGTGGGACATTTGGTGTAAATGAGGCTGTCTGGTGACATGGTAAGCATGCTTTAATGTATTTGTCTGAATGTTTGAAAATGTTAGGCCAATAATACTTTCTTTTGATTGATTTGATTGCTTGGTAAGTCCTGCTAATGCCTTGGTGTCCTGTACAATCGTGGTATTGTGTTACCACTGCCTTTGTCAAGTGTTCTGGAATGTAAAGTCTGACTTCAGCTTCAGAGTCTGCCTTTGTTATGTAGTAAACTATGTCGTCACATAGGATAAATTTGTGTGTCTGTCTGTCTTCTCGGCCTTGATGGATATTTTTTTTAATGTCAAGAATATTGAAGTCTTTTGATTGTTCATGAGCCATGTCATATTTCTGAGAGTGGCTGTCAAGATTTGGAATGTCTTCAGTGGGCATTTTGAAGTCTGAAAATTTCTTTGGATTGAAGACATTTGAGTTCAGGGTATTGATTTGAAAAGTATTGTCAGAGATATCCAAGTCTTGGTCATCGCTGTTGTCATTTTCGTCAATGTGTGTGTCATTATCTGGCAGTCTAGACAACATGTCAGCAATAACATTTTTACCTCCCTTTATGTATTCAATTTTTGGATTGTAGGACATAATTGTCAGAGCCCAAAGTTGAACTTTTCTATTCTTAACATCAGAGTTAAGCAAAGCTTTTAGGGGTTTGTGATCAGTTTTGACTGTAAAAGTAGCACCATGCAAATAATGATGTAGTTTGTTCAAAGCATAGTGAATGGCGTAAGCCTCTTTTTCTACTGTAGACCACTAACATTGTGTTTTGTTTAGTTTGTGGGACAGAAAATAGATAGGTTTTTCATTTGTTTCGCCTGGAATAATTTCTTCCCCCGGGTCACAGGGTTGTGTAAGGACTGCACCAATACATTGATCAGATGCATCTGTGTACAAAGTGTATGGCTTTGACACATCAGGAAAGCTCAAAAGAGGAACAATTGATAAACTTTCTTTATGAAAAGTAAATGCGTTCTGACATTCAGAAGTCCAGTTGAATTTTGCATACTTTTTGGTGAGATTGATCATGGGAGCAGCTATTTCCGAAAAATTTGGAATAAAACGGCGATAGTAACTACAAAGTGAGATATAAGATCTACATTGTTTGACATCTGTAGGGCATTTCATGGACTGTATAACTTCTACCTTACTATTGTCAGGCTTCACTCTTTGACGATTGATTGTAAATCCTAAATACTTTGTTTCTTGTTGAAAGAAAGAACATTTCTTCATTTTTAGCTTTAGGCTATGTTTTCTTAGCCGGGAAAAAAACCTGTTTGATATGTGAGAGGTGATCTTCCTCTGACTTAGAGAAAATTAATATATCATCCAGGTAAGCTACAGCAAATCCTTGGAGGCCATTTAACAGTTTGGAAATAGCGGAAGAGAATACCTGAGGGGCATTCATTAAACCGAATGGACAAACATTAAATTAAAAAAGACCTCTATGGCAAGTAAATGCAGTTTTTTCTTGATCTTCTTTGTCAATGGGTAACTGCCAGTAACCGCTTTTAAGGTCAAGAGTTGTGAAGTACTTTGATTTCCCTAATCTTGCTAAAATGTCATCAATAACAGGAAGTGGAAATGAGTTTGGTTTAGTTATTGCATTTAGCTTCCTATAGTCTATACAAAATCGTAGACTGCGATCTTTCTTTTTAACCAAGACACAAGGAAAACTCCAAGGAGAACTAGAGGGGGAAATTATATTTACTTCCAACATGTCATCGATAGCATCAGATATTTTCTCCTGTGGCTGTAAGGGAGTACGATATGGTCTAAGTTTGATAGGTGAATGGTTACCCGTGTCAATAGTCATTTGAACCAAGTCCGTACGTGTGAGGTCTGTGTCTTTCTCTGCAAAAATATCAATATTGTTTTGAACTAGCTTTGTCATCAGGTTTTTGTGAGTACTTGGGGTGTCAAGGTGCTCAAGTGATATGTGAGAGTGTGACTTGGTGTTTGCTGATGATTCTTTTTCCGATATAATGGAAGAAACAGCATCAACATGTGTCTCTGTCAGTCTAGCGATTGAACACCCCTTATATAATGTAACTGTTCGTTGAGACGAATTGACAATGGTTAGGGGAAGTTTTGTTTTGTAGTCTGAGATAGAACATATAGACTCGAGCACTTGTATGTCTGGTTCATTTGTTAAAGATGTGGACTGGTTGTGTTCTAATGGAAAAGTTTTGTACCTTTAATAGCTCTGTAATGAGGTATTTTACCTGTACAAACAGTGCTAGATTGTGGTGGTAGAACAACTTTTTGTGACAGAAGATACGTAATAGTCATCAGTAATGGGAACTAGGATGGTTCTTACCTCTAAAGCATGTTTATCAAATGGAGACTAACTCATTCTTTCACAAACCAATACCTGCCTAAAATACAATTCCTTGACATGTCTTTTGATACACAAAATGTGTGTGTGAATTTGGAACCTCTAATGGTGAATTTCAAAGTTATTTTTCCAGACACATCCAGTTTGTTTCCATTTACAGATTTCAAATAAACAGAACTTTTTTTCAATAGTATTTGTGAGGTCTAGTTGTTCTACCACTCTATAGTGAACGAGGCTTAAATTAGCTCCACTATCTAATAAACTCCTGAATTTTTGTTTCCCTACTTTTAGTTGACAGGAATTAGGATTACTACCAATAGTGTTAGTTGTGTAAGATAGTCTACCTGATTGTGATCCGACATCAGCCTCTCGAAATCGGATCTTATTTAGTTTCCCTGATTGTAAGATCGGTGGTGTTGACGTGAGCATATATTGGAATGATTGTTTGGGTGTTGATAATGTTGTTGATAATGTGGCTGATAATGTTGTTGATAATGTGGTTGATAACGCTGGTCTTGTGTCTGATCGGAATGTCTGTTCTGACCCTGCGGGCGATTGTGATAGTATCCCGTATAATCCCTGTTTGACCTGTGTGTGGACATTTGTCCTGAGGTGTGGTTAGCTTGTACTGGGTTTGGTAATAAAGTATGGTGCGATATATATGATCATGTGTGGTGTGTTGTCTGTTGTAATTTTGATGTGGTCGGTTCCGCTGTCTGCCATTGTGATTGTGTGTGTATGCATTAATGGATTTTGACCTTGCTGCATCAATTTCCATTGGTTCTTCTTCCCTAGCAGTACTTGTTTCTGTGTGTTGGTGTTGTTGATTTCGTGAGAAAGAAAAAGACTTTGAGTTATTCTGAGACCTTATATTAAATTGTTGCCTAATGCTCATTTGGCACATAGCACAATTTACAGCTCTGTCAAAATTTGTAAATTCCCCTCTCATTGCTTTTAACCGAATGTCAGAGGCTTCTAACCCATCCTCAAAAAATCTAACCAGCTGCTGCTGTATTATTTGGGAACTGAGGTAATGATTGTCATAACCCTTTTCAGATAGTATTCTTTGTGCAAACAGTTGCACAGGTTCGTCAGGACGTTGGCTTACTTGTTTTACGAGGGCAAAAGCATGTGAGGATCCCTGAATATCCCCAAAACAACGGGTTAACTGGGTTCTCAAGTCGTTCCAGTCAGGGGCTACTATTCCTTTGATGTAACGCTGAATAAATACACTAACCGGTCCTGTAGATGATTTTAAGGCAAGCAAACATTTCTTATCAGTATTACCTGTGATATGGGCTTGCTTGTCAATGTCCCGCATCCATTGCTCAAATTTTGTGCGTTCCCCATCAAATAATTTGCCAGAACACCAAGAGTGGTCACTTAAGACTAACCTATTAGTGGCATTTTCCAGCACTCTTAAACGTTGAGCCTGATTATTGATCAGCGTTATCACACTAGTGGCATTAGCAGTTAAAAGCTCAATCGCATAATCTGTTGGCGATTGGGTTGGTTGGGATGGTGTAGACATTATGTATTAAAACTAAACCTAAACTTAAATTTTGGTACAAATGCTTGCAAATAAAAGACATGAAAATAAATCAACTTACTTTGTGGCTGATCGTTGATCGTATAGTGGAGTTTTCTTCGCAGGTTCGCTCCGAGGTCACGGCGCCAATTTGTAACAGGTGTAAATGTAGTATAAAATGATTCCAAGTCCAGTTGTAGGTGGTGATGAAGTTTTATTATGTGGAGAGTATACCGATGTTCATGGTACGCCCTCCGGAAACCGACTAACTTACATATGAATAGTACCTGTATCTATACCGTATAACTGCAACGTGTCATATTCTGGTGAGGTACAGCTTATCTTATGAAGTTAAATAACAGATAGCTGAATGATAAATTGGGTATAACTTATGTAAGAAATGTTTATATCTCTAAGGGCCTATGTAACTTATGTAAGAATTGTTTACCGGTATATCTTAAGAACACGTGACCAAGGTCGAAACACAGATAACCTAACTGTTGTATGAAAGTGACTACTGAAATATCGAATCTTACTCTATATATTAGCTGTAAATTTTTAAGTTCTCGAATCGATATAAAGTTTGCAAATAAATATATTAAATATTTTTTCCTTGAAATTATATGACATAAAAACATATAATGGTTCAAATTCTTATTGTTCTGAAGCGTGAACGACGCAATATTTGAAAAATATCAATCCGCCGAGCCTGTGTCACTGCCTATACGCTAATATATTCGCAGTCAGACTTTACTAAGCACAAGAAGGAAGAGGTGTAAATATAAGTTTATAAAACGGCAGTAACATGTACAATGTATATGTATTTAATACGGATATTACGAGTGATTCCTGCTATGACGAGGTTTATAGGTAAAAACCTCTTTGTTGTTCATTCTTAATTTGTCTCAAGACCCATTGCGATCACTTTAACTTAAAACAGAACCAGTATTCGAATACTTGAAAATATTTTTTTAGATATTAAGCAGGTCCATTGAGTCCGAGTTCAGAAGAATAATGTAACTGTAATGATATTGAACAATGTGATGACGGATAATTTTAAAAATTAAATGAACCAAATTAAATGAACCAAATTAGTTGTATGTGTATGTCACAGGCACCACGTATCCGTAAATCCCTATAATATCAATTGGAAGTGACTTATTGACAAATAATGATAATACAACAAATCGCAAGTAATCGACATTATAATCACTAGTTATCATACAGTCAAACATATCACAACAAACAAGTCATCCTACACTGAAATTGTTTTGAATATTTCCTTGTAATTTAATTTTGCCTATTCCCGCAATGGTAAACTTTTCCAGGTTATATTGTATAACCTCAAAAATCAGAAAACGCAAAAAGTGATTACGTCATATACCGCCATGTTTGGCGCGGTATTTTGTAATAAAACTTCTGATTGGTTGAAATTGTTTTGCGGTGAAATTTATGCACATGATTGTGTATTTTGCAAATCCATTCTATTTTTGTTATATTTAATACGAAATCATTGTATAAGACTTGTGTCTTCTATATGTATCTTCGGAAATGAAATTATAAGGAATAACCACAATATTTTTTAGGGTTATACGGTATATACCGAAAAAAATGTGTGCACTTTTTTGCATAAACCGCTTCGCGGATTTATGCAAAGTGCACACAGTTTTTTCGGTATATACCGTATAACTCTAAAAAAATATTGTGGTTATTCCTTAAAGAGGCTCTTGTTTCATTTTCTTCTGTGAAATTAACCAAACTTTAACAGATTTATCATTACAATTGTACATTACAATTATGGAGTGATAATCTATAGGTATGAAATGATATCGGGCTCAAAAATTGTAAAAAAAAAAAAAACTGTTGTATCAGTTTTGACTTATTTTACAAACCAGGCAGTGATTTAAACCAAATTTTACCTCGACTGGCAGAGCCCGTCAACTTATTTATTTAGCTCTCGATTTGGCGATCGCTGCATTTTTAGCGCTAAAACTACGAGTAGTTTTGGCGTCTATTGCTGCCACTATTCTGTGACCTTTTGACCCATGTCATTTTTTCCCCTCCCGCTCCGGAAAAGCTTGAATAACTACCAATCGCATGATATATGAACTATTTGAAAGCCTGAACATTAAAGGAAATGATGTTCCCATGGTATTGTTGATAATTATGATGACTTCAATAATCTATATTTATTTCTGGATCTTATACAGTGCCGTTCGACCACAGTGATATACTGTACATGTACGTTCTTTAGCATAGCTATCTATGTTATAATTATTTGTCTAAAAAATACATATTTCGAAATAAAAAAGGAATCTGTGAATATATATCATGTATAGTCTTTCACTAAAAATGGTGTTATATTATTATCGTAATATATTGTATGAATTATATCACGTGTTGTAAATTTAATTCTGTGTGATGTATTTATGGAGAAGAGTTCATAAGTTATTATAGAACCTGTCTCTTATCAATTTGTCTTTGTTTGACAATCAACATATGTTTAAATCAACAATAGTGTCAGTATGGAGAAGATTTTCTAAGTTGTTACATGAAGAACGTGTCTTTCATTCATCTGTCTTTGTTTTGACAAAAAAATTGTTTAAATCAACAATAGTGTCAGTATTTACAGTTTCAAAACTAACCATTATTTATGTCAAATACTAAAACCAAGATTGTTTACTTTCATACAAGGAAAGCAATTATATATATATGGTCTAGTACATGTAAGTAATATCGACGGTATGATCCACTATATGTATGGATCCTAACAAACAAATTTTCGTTGGATGCGTATTACTTGAAATAGATATATGATCGTGGAAGTAATAGCGACAGTACGGACAAATTGTCAAATTTTCAAGGTTATCCGCCCCTTTATCAAGACACAACTATTTTTTGTATTTCAAGTGGGACGAAAATGTACCGACTCTGACTTTCTCGGGGTCGACCCAATCTGAAACAAATTTTAAAAAACAACCCAATAGATACGCTCAGTAGCTGTCATCCACAATTATTAACAACAATTTTGGCTGAAGTTTATACTTTCTTAACATCACCTTAGAATGATTTTTTTGCTGATTTGGTGGGACCTTCGGCGTCCGATCAGCCGAAGGGATTATGTGCCTTTAAACATTTTTTTTCATGTTTTATGTATGTTCTCTTTATGTGATGTAACGTGTGTTTTATGTGTCTTGATAAAGGGGCGGATAGCCTTGAAAATTTGACAATTTATTTGTCCGTGCTGTCAAAAACCGGTTACATCAATATTGCATGAAGCCCGCTAGGGCTTCATGGTCAATATGGGTGTAACCGATTTGCATTCATACCGGCATGAAAATTAAAACAACGCCGTTCAATCCATATATTTACATTTTTCCTATTGAACAATTGTTTAATTCAATTTCTTATTTATTGAACAACTGGTTAATCAATTGCGTTTGGGTAAAATTGGCGCCAATAATTTACCATAGTCATTTGAGCGTTTGACGCGGTGGCGTTCTCCATGTTATCCGAAGCGGAGCCGTAAGACTCCCATTGAACGAGACTAATATATTACGTCATAAGTAATTCACGTGAATGGCTGTATTCATACTGTATTCCTGATGTATTCATAGTCTAATGTTTGTTTTTTTCAGTTGGTACGTCCGTATCGAGAAGACACAATCAGAATGTAATTATATACTAATAAACTACAGAATCATGACTTACCTAGAAGAGAAACACGACGTGAAGGCCTCCATGGTTATTTATTTAGTGGCAATATTCAACTTGTCAGACAATATAAAGACATTGTTGGCAAGTTAATGCGCATGTGTTTAAAAAAAAATCACACGTCCTCACTATTGCCTTAAAGGCCCAATATACGTAACTTCAGGGAAATTTTCGTGATTCTGAAAAATTCTTTGAAAAAATCCTGTTGATAACCATGCAAAAATAAGCCTAAAACGAAGTAAACCTGAGCGGTAACTAACAAGAAACTATTTATAGAAAAATCCAAAGAATTGAAAATAATTCAGGTGGGGCCCACTTCAATAACAAACCGAAGGCAGAAAACGGTTCGAGATAGACGCGTGTTTACAAATAGCGTGTTTCAACTGCTGCTGTACCGGTTACCACGAAAGAATTCATCTTGGATATTGCTGATATCAGTTAAAGAGTAACTGTAGTGCAAAACCATCTTTTGTGTATGGAAAGATTGGTAAAAAGTAAGTGAGATAATTCACACGAAAAATTATTTTTTGTAAAAATTACGAAGTTTTGACCATTTTTCTAAATTTCACACCTGAACGCAAATCAGAAAATCCCCGATTTTGCCATACGACCGGAAGTGACGTCACAACGGTGACCGCACTGATAGACTTGTGTAGTCATTATATGAATCGTATCACTACTTGTTATTTGTATAGAGTCTTCTATTCAAGAATATGACACTTATTATATATCAAGGTTGTATGGAGTTCATTAATGACCCTACTGATAATTCCAAGGTGTTGTATGCCCCAGGGGGGCCGTAATTAGTGGTGAGGTGGGGTCGGGAGTTCCACAGGTGAGCGGCACACGTGGTCATGATCACTCGACCATAAATCAATTACCGCCGGCTCGCTAACATGATTTACAGGTTATTATTTTGTGGAAAATCTTTTAGAGACTTCAAAACATGCACTTGATATGATTAGGTATTAATTTTCTCATATTTTATTTCATATAACACCGCTAAAACGGCGTGTGTATTCATTGATGGTCACGTTGATTGCATGCACATATCAGCAGAAACTGATCGTAACATCAGTAAAATGCACACAGACAAATATTTATGCATGTTGGTCGATTGTATAAATATAAAACTTCGTAGAAACAACCTCAATAAACACAAGAAAAAGAATATTTGTGTTACTGTAGACCACGGACTTAGATATAATCTAATTCCGTGTATAGACTCGGAACTTCGAAAACCATATATTTTATTGGACTTCAAAGAAGAACAGTTAGTAACGTCATATAGAACGACAAGACCAGCCTTTTTATACGTACAATACGATGTACGTATATTGGAAAATAAAAATATATAACTTTTACCAATGCTTTCGACCTGTTTAAACTGTTTTGACGGGTATCACATTTCGACTTCTTTTATCCTTATATATGTTTGAGAAATTATAGGTGTGTATTAAAGTTAACAGCTTTCTATCCATTGATGATTTATTAATGTCAATGCAGTATAAAAAAAAAAACATTTCAAATCGTGAATATTGTAAAATAAATAGAATATGAGCGAAATTCTGATGTTACCTGTCTTCAGGCACATACATCGAAATAGAAATCAAGAGCAATGCATTTCGAATTCTGTTTGAGAAAAAATAAGATTAGATCTTTGAAAACCCTTGTGTTTTACTGACAAGAAATGGACATGGAACATCTTTTGAAAATAAGATGAGAAGATTACTTAATTGGTTTTAATCACAGGCACTTGTGGACAGGAGAATAGTCATCTAAATATATAGAAAATTGGCAAAATATGAATAATTAAAATAAAATATAAAAACTGACTTAAACAATTTTTTTTATGTTATTAATCATCTAAAACCATAATGAAAGTAATTGCCAAATTTCAGCTTGATACGTCAAGCGGTTAAATTTAAAAAAAAGAGTGTCTGATAGTCGATTTTTTGTTAAATTAAACCGCTTGACGTATCAAGCTGAAATTTGGCAATTGTTTTCAATATGGTTTAAGATGATTAATAGCATAAAAAGAAAATATGAAAATTCAGTTTTTATATTTTATTTTAATTATCATATTTCGCTATGTTATCTATATATTTAGATGGCTATTCTCCTGGCCACAAGTGCCTGTGGTTTTAATCCGCATTTTATTCATTTATGTTTTAAAAAAATATGAAAAAACTGTGATACAGACATACCAGGGAATTATATGTGCATATACGTCCCTGAAACATATCAAGCAAGTTTTCAACAGATCTTTTCTCGTTGAATAAAAGAGTCAAACTCGAAATTAAAAAAGTGTCATGTACTGTGTGAGCTGACGGTGGGTTACGGAGATTTCAAAAGATACACGTGCACTCGATAGTCTATGTTCCAGTCGAGATCTACATGTAACAGATTTAGAGTACACATTTTGAAGTTATAAATAGGGGATAATAACCGCAACATACTCAACTATTACAATTAAGTTAACTTTGATAGCCCCCCCACCCCTCTCCAATGTTATAATTAATTACTTGCTATTTGAGTAATAAGTTACGTGTGAAGTTATCGAACTGACCAGGTAGATTATCCCGCTAATCTGATTACGTAATATAATGGACACTAAAATGAGATGTACAATATTCAAAGGTATTATAATAAGAGTCACTCTTGAATCATTGGATAAATGATATGTATAACTGACATTATAAATGACACAGAGTATTACAATATGATAGCGCATATGGGTCCATTAAAATGAATTTGAACAATCAATAAACACTATATTTATGAAAGAATCAAAATAAAGTTATTTCAATGACGATTTCAGATTATTCTCCCGACCCTCATATTATGGTACGTCCCTTAATTTCATTGTATAATACATTTTGAATCATTAATCAACCAGACGTACATATTACTATTATATATAGAGAGACATAGGACCCAATTTCTTGTGTTCCCGTTGTGACGTCACTAATACGTGTGCACAATTTTTAGCGGTTCGCGGTGCGCTTAATTAGCGTGTGGCAAAACAGGTAAAAAACCAAACTTCAACCTGTCGTAACTTTGTAACCGGTCGGCCGATTTCGATGCGGTTTTCGACAATGTATTAATGCCGACACAACGAGTCTGATCATTTCAGTTTCTATTTGCACTACAGTTACTCTTTAATCTTAACTAAATCTATAAATATAATAAGTTATTATACTTGATTTTCGCTTCAAGTTTTGCCGAAAGTTACGTATATTGGGCCTTTAAGTAAAAGTACTTATCAAAATATATCTATAATAATCAACTTATACCGGAACGATGTGTTAATAGGTCTCCTAAAACGGAACAATATCGTAATAATAGCTTTAGGGCATAGTGATATTTCCCGACAGATTTGACCCGAAAGAAATATCGTACCCGAGGCGTATTACAGGTAGACATGTCAATTATAAGTTGATATACGTTGTATTTCTGATATGATATATATCTGATAACGGTTAAAAACGGTTGATTTGATTGTATTAACCTTATTGTTAAAATTGCTTAATTAGGGAAATAAGCTTTTAAGGATGTATGGGCTATCCCAGGTGAAAGGATGAAAGAAGTCAAAAATTGTGATTATAATTACCATCTGTGATATTTTAAATTCAATTGTCCATCTAAATATTGTATTTAATTGTTGCCTTTTACCTAAATAAATATCATTATTATTTAGTGTAGTAATTATAACAATTGTACTAATTTATTTTACTAAGTACCTTATTGTGATAAACTGTCTAGTGCAGTAATTATAACATTAGAGTTTATGTAATTGGTCTAACTTATTTTATGTAATGGTTGTAACATAAAGCTAACTAAGTACCTTATTGTAATAAATCGTTTACTGTAGTAAATATATAAGCATTTAACAACATTCTGTTCCGTGTTCCGCCCTATCACACGGAACAGGATTATAGCGCATTATGATTATTATTGAAGGGAAAGAGGCCTCCTGTGTGGGGTTACATGTTGTAAGAGGGATGATCCCAGGGCACCCCAACCCTGGCATCCTTCCAAAAAAAAGCTGGGGAATTTAAACATTTTTCTGAACCTAAAAAAAAACAAAACATAAAGCTAACGTAGTACCTTATTGTAATAAATCGTTTACTGTAGTAAATATATAAGCATTTAACAACATTCTGTTCCGTGTTCCGCCCTATCACACGGAACAGGATTATAGCGCATTATGATTATTATGGAAGGGAACGAGGCCTCCTGTGTGGGGTTACATGTTGTAAGAGGGATGATCCCACGGCACCCCAACCCTGGCATCCTTCCAAAAAAAAGCTGGGGAATTAAAACATTTTTCTGAACCTAAAAAAAAAACAACATTAAGCTTACTAAGTACCTTATTGTAATAAATCGTTTACTGTAGTAAATATATAAGCATTTAACACCATTCTGTTCCGTGTTCCGCCCTATCACACGGAACAGGATTATAGCGCATTATGATTATTATTGAAGGGAAAGAGGCCTCCTGTATGGGGTTACATGTTGTAAGAGGGATGATCCCAGGGCACCCCAACCCTGGCATCCTTCCAAAAAAAAGCTGGGGAATTAAAACATTTTTCTGAACCTAAAAAAAAAACAACATTAAGCTTACTAAGTACCTTATTGTAATAAATCGTTTACTGTAGTAAATATATAAGCATTTAACACCATTCTGTTCCGTGTTCCGCCCTATCACACGGAACAGGATTATAGCGCGTTATGATTATTATTGAAGGGAACGAGGCCTCCTGTGTGGGGCTACATGTTGTAAGAGGGATGATCCCAGGGCACCCCAACCCTGGCATCCTTCCAAAAAAAAGCTGGGGAATTAAAACATTTTTCTGAACCTAAAAAAAAACAAAACATAAAGCTTACTAAGTACCTTATTGTAATAAATCGTTTACTGTAGTAAATATATAAGCATTTAACAACATACCGCCCCATCACACGGAACAGGATTATAGCGCGTTATGATTATTACTTGTCTCCAATCCTGTTCCGTGTCATAGGAACATAATTCCGTTTCTTTTGATAATTCATTTATTAAATTATATTTTACATATGTTCTAAGAACTTATGATAGATTTCTAATAAATAGAACAGCCAACATCTCAAATGTTATGATTATGACGTCACAATCGTAATGACGTCATAAAAACCACTCCAGATTCATGGTCTAATAACTCGGAAGTTGCCTTGGTAGTTCTACATGTATACAGTGGTAATGCAGAGCAGATGTATTACATCATGATAAATATTATTGTACTGATTTTTTTTATGTTGTGGCTGTCATAATAAATTGTAAAGTTTTACGTTACTTGTTTGGCCAATGCTTTGCTAACATTAATTCACGCGCAAGAGTTTCCTTGGGGATACGTTCAACAAAATCATACTCAATAAACGGAAGGCATCGTCTTACCAATGGCGCGCGATATGGAAATACTGCGTATGTCAACTAGAAGATAAAAAGGGAAAACGCGAAAACGCGAAAAAATTACTTCGAAAAACGCCAGGTTGTTGGACGAAAAATTATTTGCCTTTTTGCGTGCACTTTTTCGCTTTTTTGCCTTTTTTGCGGCTTCGCTTTCTCGATTTTTCGCGGAAGTTGTACGCGAAAAAGCGAAATTTTAACATTAAATTTTCGCTTTTCGCGAATTGTACATGAAAATGGCACAAATCAGCCACGCTACATTAATCTCTTGAATTTTTTTCGATGAAACTGAACAAATAACATGGAACATGAAAATAAAAAAAATATAAAGCAAGTTATTTTGCGCTTGTAATTGTTTCAATCGTAATTCATCTATATTCACGATTATCATCGCAACTCGAGTCTTTCGAATTTGTCGAACTGCCAGTTATTTTGTTGTCAATAAATGTCATGTGTGATTAGAGTTATTCACCTTTATAATGCTTCCGAGGACGGTTTTAACAGCTTATTTTCAAATTCAAATTGTTTTAGGCCTTACGGTCTATACGTTCAAATACATATTGCGATCATTAACAATTTAGTTTAAACATATTTTATTGCCAAGTTGTAATTGGATTGGGCATGAACATTAATATTATCAACGCCCTTTCCAACCAATATATTCAATTATATATACATATTATACACTGTAAGATGGCTTAATTAGTTTAAATTTCATAATCATAATGCTATATTATGAGAGAGTTGGGGGGGGGGGGGAGAAAGGAGGGATTACCTCCATATTAATGTTATATAAATACTTTTACACTTTCTCTCTTACTATTTACACATTTACTCTATAATTACACAGTTAAAATACATAAAGAATACATTTATGATATATATCAATATTTTGGTCAAGTGATTTGGACCACCCAGCACAGTCAGCACAGTGATATCCTGGTACTAGTACTATTCGTTTCATCCAACTATACTATACAACTATACATATCATTAACAATATTAAGGCTTGTATATAGACATTGTATGATGATTGTATATAGCTATACATCTACAACATGTAAAAGAGTTAAAGGAGATAGCGCTCATATATTGTTTTAACATGTAAAATATGTCTTTTGTAGTCGAATGTTTGCCAATGCAACTTTGCCTGAAGCATTTGGGAGTACGCGTACGCATAACCAGAGGTTGCCCGAACTTGGGGTTGTCTTCGGGGGAGGGGGGGGGGGGGGGCAAGAGGTAGAAATTAATTTAGCAGAACTGGACTAGGTCAATCATCAGCAACCGGGTAGATCAGTGGTAAAGTGTTCGTCTAGATTTCGGAATGTCCCGGGTTTTAACCCCGGTCTCGTGGCTACATTTTCTCTTTCTCCTGTTACACTTTGCTTGCTCGAGCACAGAATCCACGCTTAAGCATGAGAACGGTTTCATGAATACGACCCTGGAATAGGAACAATATATAAAATGTACTTATGACTGTGCTATTCATCAAGCGTTGGTTGGATATTGGAAAACAATTGCCACCACGCCAATAAACAGCACATCGTGTTCTCCATTTTATTGTATTAAAAGACCCAATAAAGTAATACGATTAGCTTATAAACCAGAGACAAACGATGCCATGGAAAAGAACTGGCTAATACTGGCTTGCTTCGATAGCTGTGGTCCGAAGAAAAGGATTTTCAAAGATTTAAAAATGCTTAAGAACAGCATCAAATTCTCGAAAGTGCAAATTAGAAATGACCTTACCAAATTCGAAAGGGAGAAAGAAAAGAAACTATACGAAGAAGCCAAACTTAAAGAAAGAGAGGACACAGGGGAATGTATCTACCCTGTTCGAGGCCCGCCATGGAACAGGAAAATTGTGCGTCTTCCAAATCCGGCGATATACAATACTGCTCTTCCGGGTGTTAAATGTTCTATTCATAGATAATCTTCAAAATATTATTCCAGGTATGCTCATCACCATGTCATCGAAAATGAGGGAATTCTTGGCAGTAATGCCAGAGCAAGACTGTGGACAAAAATAGGCCTCTCAGAATTCAAAGCTTTCCTCGCTATTCTTTTCAATATTGGCGACACGTCACAAACTTGGTTGTACGCTCTCTTGTTTGAAATCAGGAGATTCAAATTTTTTGCAGTCTAAGAGTTAATAGTGTATTCATTTATCGGAACGTACCAGATGTGCTAACTTGGAACTTGTCGACTTAATGGAACAGAACGTCCCGAATTCCGTTCCTGCGGGTAAAAATCTAATAATCGAAAACGAAACGACTTTTCCGGAAATAGCCAAAACGGTTCGGTCCTAAAATCTGCAAAACAACGCCAGTTATCGCTTTTATTTACAAATTGTACACACTATGATACCACTTGGAATCGGTAATGATATATTTTACTGATGAAATGCAGTCTAACTGGTTACAGTTATATCTATTTACAATTTATTGATTATCTGTAGCGAAAACATTTAACTGGCCGCCATATTGGATCCAACTTTGAACCCTCAAATGAGACGTTCCCGACCAACCGGTTCGTTCCGGCGGAACCAGGGAACGTCGCATTCCATTTAGCGGAACATCTGGTTCGTTCCGAAACAACCGGAACGTTCAGCTAAATGGAACGCGCTATATAACAATAAGAATATTTCAAACCGCTGTATTTGACCCCATATAAATCCGCTAGTAGGCTTCATAATGATTAAATTAAAACTGCATTTATATTTTTTATCAGGTTAAGTATCTATAGATTTTATTCAATAAAACATATATAAGTATCCACACATTGAGATTACTCAGAATTACAATATTATAAACCGGCGTTTATTTAGTTTTGCGATACTTAAATCCCGCGTAGGAATACTAGCTACTATATAGTATCCTAGAATTATGTCGACCCGCTGGCCCAGGCAGTGATTTTTCTACGCTAAGGAAGGCGATAGACACTCTTATTCTCAACTGAAAGGACTTTTCTTGCTATATAGCCAGTTGAGTGAAACCCCTCTTCAAAATCAATCGGGACGTTGAATATATGACGTCATAAACCAGAATCAATTGCGCCCGACAAAAACGCGACCCAACAAGATTTGTTTATCTATTGGAAAAGGGACGGAAGAAACGAAGCAGCAACCAGTCTAAATAAACTCGCTCTCTCACACAGATATATTCGCTTAGCCTTATAACAAAGCTTGCTCGTGAGACGAAATTGATTAAATTATTGGCTGTTTACTATATCGGACTGGGGCGCACAGACATACTAGTTAAATACCATATACACGGGACTGGGCCTGTGGCGTGGAATATAGGCACGCGGAGCGAGCGCGCGGAGGGCCGTTAGACTCTGTATGTACTCAAGGTTTACACTCCTAATATAGTGCTTACAAAATTTATGAGACATGTTAAAAAACGGGGTTAAATTTCACTCGAAATACGTCACAAGTTTGGACAGAACGGCTGATTAAATTGAAAACATTGGCATTATAAATCATATCTGTGAACTTCGGCAAGTGTTTAGTACTTTGGTGCACAAGGGATCTCCATCGGTACCGTTAAATCATAAAACAATCTTCCAGTGTGGAATTAGTCAAGTCTGGTGAATTCAATTACCGGAAAGGGTAGTGTATTACGTTTCTCGGTGTTGGGAGTTGACGAGAATATCGCTGGACGGGAACAATTGCTCCTACGTTTCCTAATCCATTGTGTCGTCACGGACCTTTGACGAACAGAGAACGGAACCAACCGCTTCTGTGTTTTCTGATTCATTGTGTTGTCGCAAATTTATCTTTTGTTTCCCATCAGGTGACAACCGGATTTAAAGTTGTAAATACCGTTTAACCCGTGTGATTTGTATATATCACGTGCTTGTGTGTGACACATACGCACGTGCTTGACACGTGCATGTGTTCGTATCGCTGGCTTTCAGGACCTTTACCAGAGCCGAGATGGATATCAACAAAGCCACTGTGTACGGTAAGTTGTTAAATGGCCACCTTGAATAGTTTACACTAAAACACACACTATATCACAGTTGTTCAAAAATTGATTAGCTTCACCAATGATTAGCATATCGATTAATTATCCTGTGACTTAAAAACGATGCCATTGACTTAACTACAACGTTCAAGATATCAAATATGTAGTAGAGTCAAATAGCATGCAAACTTGTGAGTTTTTACCTTTCATACTTACAAAATTATTACAGATTTAAAGTTGTCGTTAAATATTGGTTAAGTTAACTATCTTTTGGAGAACTAAGCCTGGTTGTTTAACTCAGTAATTAAACCTCTGTATTGATTGACTTGCTTTGCGCTAGTTTTTCACAAACAATATAGGACCGCAGCTTGTTGAGATTTCGTGCTTTCTTAAAGTAGAGAGTTCTATATACTACGTTTTCACTGTGTCAAGACCAATTTTCATATATCTTCTTAAATTAGTGATTTCTGCAATCTGTTCACTGCGCCAAGACCAGAGCTCCTATCTTCTAAAATTAGATAGTTCTGCAGCTTGTTCACTGCGTCAAGACCAGCTTTCTTATCTTCTTAAATTAGATAGTTCTGCAGCTTGTTCACTGCGTCAAGACCAGCTTTCTTATCTTCTTAAATTAGAGAGTTCTGCAACTTGTTCACTGCGTCAAGACCAGATTTCTTAATATCTTCTTAAATTAGAGAGTTCTGCAATGGGTTTACTTTTAAAGAAGAGTGTTCTGCAATTTTTTCACTGCGTCAAAACCAGTTTTCGTATCTTAATAAAGTAGAACGTTCTGCAGCTTGTTCACTGCGTCAAGATTGGTTTGGTTTATTTCGTTTTACGTCCTATCAACAGCCAGGGTCATTTAAGAACATGCCAGGTTTTGGAGTTGGGGAAAGCCGGAGAAAAACCACCGACCTACAGTCAGTACCTGGTAACTGCTACATATGGAATTCGAACTCGCAACCAAGAGATGGAGGGCTTCTGGTTAAATACCGGGACACCTTAACCACTCGGCCATCGCGGCCCAGACGTGTAGGGTTTGTGGTAGAATGTCGGGACACCTTAACCACGATCGGAAACCGCCCCCACCCCCCACCCCCCACCCCCTACCTCCCCCACGCGTCAAGACATTATTTGAAAAGCAAGCTATCCTGTATAGGCTGTGAGTTTGGTTTAATTTTGTTCAAACGGCGTACTAATGTAAAAGATGTGCATGGATTATGTTGTCTTACAAGCGTGAGCTGTAGTGAATTTCCCTTTAGCTCAGTCGGTAGAGCATCGGACTGAAGATCTACGGGTCGCGAGTTCGACTTTGGGCTATGAGACTACGCAAATTACTGATATATAGTGGAACAAAAATAATAAACTGATTATAGAAGTAGCGGGAAATGATTTTAAATACTGGGTTCGAAATGTTTTGAGCGGCAGGGGACGTAGCAAGCCTTTGTTCGGGATGGATTCATTCAGGAGCAAATCTAGAATAGGAGAGTGAAACGGATTTTTTTTTTCGTGTGTGCTGTTTTAAATTTCGGTAGATTCACCCGCATAGTATTGTGTAAGCAGCTACGTAAGTTTGCGCGTCTAGCCGGATGTTTACGTGCAAAGGAGGTCGAGTGTCCGGACATTTAACATTAGCCCTCCACCTCTGGGTTGCGAGTTCGAAACCCGCGTGGGGCAGATGTCAGATACTAACCGTAGGTCTGTGTTTTTTATCCGGGTACTCCAGTTTTCCTCCTCCTCCAAAATCGGGCAAAATCAGAGAAACAATAAAAAAACCATGGGACGTTCAACCCGTTGATCGGCACATCTTAAATCAAAACGAAACATAACTCAGGGAAGTTTCCGGCAATCTTTGGAAAACCTACTCTCCGGAGATTGTCGGAAATTTTACAAGAGAGATACCATATATAACCCGAGGTAACCCGAAGTCTTTCTGACCTCTGACCCAATCACCAGATTGCAGAGAGGTATTCAGCCCTTCCTCGATCTGATTCCATCGATCCAAACTTCATCTAAAATTGATTGCACGAGCAAGGTGCAGTATCCACCAGTATTCTGTATATACAACACATTAAAGGCCAAATAAACGTAATTTTCGGCGAAAATTCAAGCCATATAACTTATAATATTTATAGATTTAGTTAAGATTAACTGATATCAGCAATATTCAAGATGAATTCTTACGCGGTAACCGGTACAGCAGCAGTTGTAAACACGGTATTTGTATACTGCCTTCTAACTTCGGTTTGTTGTTGAAGTTGGCCACACCTGAATTACTAGTATTTTCAATTCTTTGGGTTTTTCTGTCAAGAGTTTCTTGATAGTTACCGCCCAGGTTTACTTCATTTTAGACTTATTTTTGCATGGTTATCAACTGGATTTTATTGTTGATAATTTTTCAGAATCCTGAAAACTTTCCTGAAGTGACGTACAGTGTATATTGGGCCTTTAACATATGACAGGGTTGTGGAATATATTTCCAGCCATCAGCCCCTTAAAATAAACTTGCATGAAATTGGCCAGTAGGGGGATGGGATTTTTACCAAAAATAGCCAAAACTCACTTTAATCATGTCCGGGTCTCACTCGATAGGTAGAACAAATTAGTCTGTTCCGGTTTTACTCGATTGGTGGATTTTTATCAGAACCACAGAAACCTAATCCCAACACTTCAAACGAGTACACCCATTGATTATCCAAAGAGAGACGTACAGTATATATGTTATTTGTATGATATAGGTTTCACAATGATTTTTTGAACTGCAAAATTAAACCCCGGCGAAGAAGTTAAAGACAAAAAAATCGCGAAATTTTACACCCTCGAAATTTAATAGCTATACAGTATACGTCTCTAATAGATTACTTCAAACATCTTTAAAAGATACATGTTTTTGTTTTTATATATATATACAGTATATAAGAAGCCGCCTTTTACAGAATGTAATGGAAGTATACAAACATAATTCCTCAACTGTTTGTAAACAATGAAAATAACTTACTTGTAGTTAGACTGTCGTGCAATTCTCAAACTAAACATCGACATTTCAGTTAAATTTAGATATCAATGCACCCCAAGAAGGTAGTTTCGTTTTATTTAACGATACTTTCTCCATCGTATGGAAGGTGATTTAAGACGAGGTGACCAGCAATTGCTTAAAAAAGTGTCCGGTCACTTCGTCTCGTCATATATAGGCCTTATATTACATGTATTTGTTTATTTACTGACAGAAACTCATTTATTTACTGACAAAAACTCAAGCAACTGTGCGATACGTTACATGTACGTGTATTCACCCCGGCCTTCAACGGTTTTCTTTGTCTCCATTCAAAGTACGAAATAATTCACGTGCCCTAGTTCCTTTGTAATGTCTTTACCGTCACGAGATAGTAAATAAGTCATAAATAACTCTCATTATAAACAACCTATTGTTGTCAGAGTAGAGACTCGTGCGTCCTTATTGTTAGACAGTGACTTTCTATTGTTAAATAAAGACAGGGGGTACCACTACACGTATATATATATACAAAGTACAACAAGATATATATGTTTAGTATCTCCGCTTCGTTTAAATTGAATCAAAAACAATTGAGGGTATTTTTAAATCGATGATGAAGCATGATCGAATCGTTTTCTTTTGAGGTACATTTATTTTATTATCAAATATGTGTTTATTTATCTGATACAAGAGGCCAAGTTGGCCTGAATCGCACACGTGCTAGTGAAATATAATATAATAATACAATACCGTGCACTCCTCTTTATATAATGTGGCATTTGTAAGACAAAAACATGATATTAACAGGAACGTGACATTAAGAGAAAAATGTGTTCCCTCTAGATCCAGTGCATTTCCAATCTCTATAACTATAAGTAAGCTGTTCAATGTACATATGAAGCTGTTCAATGTACATGTACATATGAAGCTGTTCAATGTACATATGAAGCTGTTCAATGTACATATGATGAAGAAGTTTCAATATACATGTATAGATAACATTATTTCAATTAAAAATCATTTTGGTGTTATTTTTTATGCAACATTTTGTACAAGTTGTATCTGAAATCAATGGAAATGACATCATTTTCTGGATATTTTATGTGATTGGTTAAAAAACAACATGATATTAAGTGGAATTCCCCTCAGAATACATGATATTAACCAAATAATATTTCATAGATTATATATAGAGAAAACGATGCTTGGGAAAACATGATATAAAGAGGAATGTGATATTAACAGGGGTGATATAAAGTTGAGTCCATTGTACCGTACAGCTACAGGTTAAACACCAGTGTCCTTGCTTTTTCTTTATCAAACATTTTTGTTTATTTGATATGATAGAACGTTGAAACGGTTGGTACGTATTCAGTTAAAACCGATAATTATGCAATTGACGAAATTATATTTGTGCAACTGTTATTTACATGGTGACGATGGGCCCAGTTGTTAAAAAGATGGTTATCCTAATCATTATTTAACTTTTTTTTTCAATCTTTTATAAAATCTGTCAATATACAAGGTAAAACGTTGCAATTTTGCACGTAAATTTACACTAAAAGATATTTGATATCTGCAAAAGATGTGACTTAGTATATTATAATGGTAAATTTTGAAGCTACCGGATAATCAAAATTGGTGCTTCATGTAATTACGGATTAAGCTAATAACAATTTAAACATTTGGGCACATTAATTAGTTCACATTCGAATACATGCAGTGATATTTTCAATATCAAAATGATGTATTCATCTGTAGTGCCCGTTAGCAATTTGAACAGGGACGGGTGGCAATCTTATTATAAACTTTCTCAACTATTTTGAAAAGAAGATTATTTCAACTGATATTAATCACTCTTGCTGGCCCAGATGTAGTTTCAATGGTGGAGGTTACCGGAATACCTGGTCGGATAGTTGACCCAGCACCTTGAAGTATAAGCTTGATAAAAGGCAAATACGTTACATTGTATTCATTGCGCCACCCGATTGTGATCACCTATGCACTTGCACTCGTTGTACCAACGTTACACAACGTGGTTATGGGCATGTGTGCAAGGGTGTGACATTGCATCATTCATTCATTCGTTCGTTCAGTCGTTCGTTCGTTCGTTCAGTCGTTCGTTCGCTCGTTCTTTCTTTCTTTGTTCGTTCGTTCGTGCATTCGTTCATTCATTTAATTTCATTCATTCAATCATCCCATTCCTTCACTTTAATTCATTCATTGTTAACACTGACCAATACATGTAGCTTGCCATATATGGTGAATGACGTCCAGCTGTGCCGAAGGACACTACATTTTGTATGTTAAAGAAAGGGTGTTAAAATGGCGTCTTTCCTCTATGATGGTACCCTGTCGACAAGGAACCATCATTCGCCATTGTTTATTTCCATCATCAACCATTGCCTATAATCCTTTAAAATTTTGTTTGAAACAAGCATTTTCATTGGTTTAAAAAGTTATGTTATCAGCCCATAACGTAAAAAATGACGTCCCCGTTTATAACGTCGCTTTTGATTGGTTGATGCTGCAGCGTATTAATTTGTAAAAGAAAAGAGTGCACCAATAAAGTTAATTTTCGTATAGATTTAATTATAAGTATTAATTTTAATCATTTTTTTATGTTATGGGGTTGTAACACAAAAAATCGGAGTGTACTCACACCATTAACCGCTTCGCGGTTTATTTAGAGTACACTTCGTTTTGTTTGTGTTATACCTCCATAACATAAAAAATATATTCAAGTACTCCTTAAATAATTTTAACGTTCGTTCAAAAAACGTTCGAAAATTGATTCCAAACGAATATCTGTCGTGTTGGCAGCTTCTAAGTACCGCAATGTACGATCTTAAGGCGCGTGTGTGTAGGTACTTGTACGCCTATATGGTTATTTTCTGTTCTGGTCAAATCAAGTCTAAACCCGGACCCGTCCCGGTCGATGACATTTAAGCTGCCTCATTCCCAGGCACTAATGAAATAACTTGCCATTTCAATCGTATGTGCCTAAAAGGGAAATGAGCTGTTACCATGCATTTTTGGAAAATATCGATTATGTCCCTTTAGTACTTCCGGTTTGAGTTATAGTCCTTCTATGGAGTTTCAGAAAAATCACCTTTTAACATCGTTATCCACATTACTTTATTATGATTCCCCATGGTAAAAAGAATACACTAAAAGTTAACGCATAGGTGAGAAAAAGTAACCAAATTATGGTAAATAGAAAATCAAATTCTCGCGGACAGAGACCCTTTAAATTTAATGGAAGTTAAGCCCGTATCGTATATATCGACATTAAGCTTATGGAAAGTGACGGGTACTGTAATACCTACCAAGTAATCTAATGACGGCCCGAGAAACCTTAAAGTTGGGAATCAATTCGTCACATAATTATATCCCAAGTACAAATCACCCTCTCGGGGGTTTCTCTTTGTCAATACGCTCCAACGGGAAGTTTTCTGGTTAATCGTCATTATGACGTTATAATTTAATCTTGTTTGGAACAAGCATTCTCATTGGCTAAAAAAATATGTTATATCAGCCCATAACGTAAAAGATGACGTTGCCGGTTATAACGGCGCTTTTGATTGGCTGATGCAGCAGCGTGATAATTTGTAAGAGAAAAGTGTGTATCAATAAAGTGAATTTTCGCAAAGTATAGATTAAATTATAAGGATTAACTTGAATCTATTTTTTATGTTATGGGAGTATAACACAAAACTCCGGAGTGTACTCTCGTCATAAACCGCTTCGTTTCAGGGGTTACGATCATCTACGCTCTCTCCACACCTGGAATATGTCATGGGAAAACTGAAGGCTTTGTTTGCACCACCATATTGGTTAGGCAAAAGTACTTCTTCGACTCTTTGATGTACATCAAAAGAATCCCCGTGGAAATACTTATAACGCTAAAAATTGACAAGATTTGAAAACTGTTGCGGCTCCTTTGTTATCTTCAAAAAACAGGCATGAAGCCTAGCGACTGGTCTGAATATTTTACCTGAGCTTGCCTGCTTTCATGCCATATTCCAGGTGTGTAGAGAGCGAAGGTGATCGTAACCCCTGGATGTCGATGATGGGGGCCGGTGGGTTGAACCTTCCTTAGACCAACTAGACATGGTCATCTGGTACAGACCAGGGAAGACGGTTGTCATGGGTACCACCTGTCATATTAAACTCATTCACCCCTGAAATTTCATAATGTACTAATCCAGTCATTGAATTGGAAGAGTTCACATGTGGCTTCAGGGGTGAGTGAGTTAAATAAAGAATTTTCTAGGCCTATTTGCGTGGGATACAACCTCTCATATACTACATTGTACATGTAGCTTGGCCTATAGGCCCACTTTTGACTTTATTTAATGCACTGGCCCCCTGGGCTTATTGCCGGGGAAATACGGTAGGTTGCAGCTTGACAAAGAAAAGCTAGGCCGGTGACCCTGGGGTGCGACTTCTCGTAGATCAGATACAAATTGCAATTTCGAGGATTTCTCATGCATGTATATATATATGTGTGTGTCGTTATAGTATACTAGATCCGTTTCTTACAATAAATTTCCACAACATGATTATGAATGTTCCAAAATTAAATAACACAAAAACAGAATTGTTGACTAATTTTGAAAAAATATTAATTTAAATTGCAAAAATAATTGAGTAGTTGTTCTTTTCTCATTTCAAAATTGAAAAAATGCAGTTCACTTTTTAATGTAACTTTTGAAAAAAATGAATTGTCATAATTTTCTGCCCATATTAAACCCATGATGAGTACAGATAGATGAAAAATATTGCAATATATGAAAGTCTACATTTACATGACAGTTTGTAGCTTAATTGTATTTGCATTGAGGGGAAGCCACATTTGACGAATCTTTTTTTCAGAATGTGATGATATTATCAGAGACGAAAACATCCAAAGGGAGGAAACCGACATTTTAAGGGGTTTTAATGGTGAATTGAAAGAATTAACATTACAGCAAAAATATCAAAAACGAGGAATTCCTGCTTTTGGCAGATGGTTTTCATGCCTGTATTAAAGGCCCAATATACGTAACTTCAGGAAATTTTTCGGGATTCTGAAAAATTATGAAAAAAAATCCAGTTGATAACCATGCAAGCCTAAAACGAAGTAAACCTGAGCGGTAACTAACAAGAAACTCTTGATAAAAGAATCCAAAGAATTGAAAATAATTCAGGTGGGGCTCACTTCAACAACAAACCGAAGGTAGAAGACAGTTCGAAATGGACGTGTGTTTACAAATACCGTGTTTCAATTGCTGCTGTACTGGTAACCGCGAAAGAATTCATCTTGAATATTGCTGATATCAGTTAATCTTAACTAAATCTATCAACATAATAAGTAATTAGGCTTGATTTTTGCTTCAAGTTTTGCCGAAAGTTACGTATATTGGGCCTTTAAAGAGAGTTGGCTGTTTCTGTTCGAAACATTGATTACTTTTTTCGAAATTCTTTGTCTTTTTACTTAATAATGTAGAATAAAAGATAATACTTGTACATACTCATTATATGGAACGCCAAATGAACATATCTTCAATTAACTGAAGATAGGTTCAATTCAATTGAAGATACATTTTGTAGTTTCAATTCAATTGGATAAAGGTTCAACTCAATTGAAGATAGGTTTAATTCGTCTAATTTGACCTATCTTCAACTGAATTGAACCTATCTTCAATTGAATTGAACCTATCTTTAATTGAATTGAACCTATCTTCAATTGAATTGAACCTATCTTTAATTGAATTGAACCTATCTTCAATTGAATTCAACCTATCTTTAATTGAATTGAACCTATCTTTAATTGAATTAAACCTATCTTTAATTGAATTGAACCTATCTTTAATTGAATTGAACCTATCTTCGGTTCTGAAATGACTCTAGCAGTTATTAGGACGTAAAAGTTATCAAACTATCAGCCAATAAAACTGTTACAGGCTTAAATACGCAACGGTTACATATTTATAGCGTGGGGGAAATTATAGAATTATTGGATCGATCGCCATTCTTAATCCCCCCCCCCCCCATTCCCTGTCAGTTTGCATTGCGTTCCCCAAAACAATTACTAAAGTGGCAAATACGTTTCATCAAAGTCAATTATGTCCTGAATAATTCATGTCAGTCAGTAATACACTAAACAGTCTAATAGAGGGAACCAACTAACTGTGAATAATTCCGGATTAGTATTGACCGTTCAAAGATTGCAATCATTACTGCTAATGTAATTGTTGCTAAATAGTAAATAGAAAATGATGTATCATTGTCATCACATAATTCAGTACAGAATCTAGAAATCAAGTCAAAGCTAGGATAGGTCGGGTGGTGTAGTGGATAGCGCACTTGCCTTTCACCAAGGCTTATTCCCCCACTGTTAAACTTTTTCAGGTTATATCGTATAACCTAGAAAATCAAACAACGCAAGAAGTGATGATCTTGTAATCAAACTTCTGATTGGTTTACGTTATTTATATATGTAAAATGTTTTTGCAAAACTATTTGATTTTTGTCACAATTAATACCAAGTCATTGTATAATACCTATGCCTTAGAAATGTATCTTTATACGGAATGACCACAATTTGTTTGAGGGTTATACGGTATAATTATAACGAAAAAACTGCGGATTTATGCAAAGTGCACACAGGTTTTTTTCGGTATACACCGTAAAACCCTAAAAAAATTGTGGTCATTCATAATTATATCTGAATGTGGAATATTTACTTCAGGACTCTTAAGCAATGCTTAAATACTGATACTGATTGAGAAAGACAGTGTTACCTATTGGTTCGAGCGCGAGGGATCCTACGTCAAGAGGAAACCGGAGTCCGAGGAGAAAACCCCACATTACAGGGCAGGTGACCCCAAACATGTTCATGTTCTATCGTAGAATCGAACCCCGGCAGTCTTCGTGATAGGCAAGTGTGTTTTTCACTGCTCCAACCGATCTTGGTTTTGTCTAAATCGGAAAGGGATCCTTACATGTTTAAAAGCAATTCCATAAGAATGAAATAAAATTGAAATACAGAAAACCAATACGTCAGTAAAACCTTAATCTAAACTCAAAATCAATTAAACCAAGGACAAAATATAAGAGTAAAAAGGATTTACATGGAGACCCCCGTAAAAGTACAAGAAAATAAGACCAGGTGTGCCGGAGGTGTAAGCGTCTTCTGCTTCATCGACGACACCCGCCATCTAAATCTCGGTCATATCAAAGTAAACGTCACGTCCTCAGAGGGAGAAATGAGGCATTCTTAATCACTTATGAGCATATTAAAAACCGTCCACTTTCCAATCACGCAAGGACGCAAAATAGAAAAGATAAACAAAGAGGGAAAATACAACAATAAAGGTGCCCGGATGTGGCCCCATCCTACAAAGATGATGAATCAGCAAAACATCCGGGTTAGATCAATGGCCTCATCATGTCGAATCAATAACTTTGACCGACACACTGGATAAGTCGCTCCCTGATTCTACTGTGTAGGATATTTATGGAACCATTGACCGTGTGTAACGGACGGTAAAACAACGCTATCTTCACTAGAATGAAAACCCCGACCTTCTCTACCCAAAATATGATCAGTAAACACGCAATCTCACCATCACGTTTCTGATTTGAAGCTAATGTCGGGAACAGCTGTAAGTGTTCTTGTGTATGGAAGGGGGAAACGTAAACCTTGTTTTACATGTACGTTTGACTTTCTATTTTCTTTCTCAAGACATAGAAAATAAATAAACAAATGAATAAAACAATTAATTAAAAATATAAACTTTATTTATTTTACAATTTTGAAACAAGTTATCGAACTTACATTAATCACTCTTGTTGGCCAAGATGTTAGCGCGCGAGGGGTCTTATTGTTGGAGGAAATCGGAGTACCCGGAGAAAATCCTCAAGGTCGGGCAGGTGACCTCCATAGCTTTTCACGTCCAGTCGGGGAATCGAACCCCGGCCGCCCTGGTGAAAGGCAAGTGCGCTATCCACTGCATCACCCGTTCACCTCCCAAAAATAATTATAGCCAATAGTCAACTAGGTGTTATTTACATGTACATTTAAGAGAGTGATTATGCTTTAGTTTCTTGTTTACATTGTATTAACCTTCTACCACTACCACACAGTAGCTTCAGTATTTCCGGTATAAAACAAATTTGTAGGATAACGCCTTAATAGGACTGGCACAACTAAATTTTTCCAATCAAAAAGTGTTTCATACGTTTGTTGTCCTTATGTAAAATTAATTCCAGCTAATTAATGGGCCATTGAGGAAGTTTAAAGAGGAACTGATGACATATATTTGCATAAATGAAATGTACAGAAACGTAATTTTTGAAAAATGTGTACTTTTAATATGTCTTTTAAGTCTGTGTGCGGATGTACACGGGGTCAAATATTATTGGGGCGGTCCTGTTTAGGGTCAACAATTTTGCATGAAAACTTCTGGGTGTCAACTTCTGGACATTGCGGCAGCCCAATTTGCCAGTAAACTTCCAAGAAAACTCTATTTGTAGTCTTTGTCAGGTATGTATCTATGAATCTACACAGTTGTCAATAGTGTCGCAGTTTAAATATTGAAGTTATTAGTTAAAATATTTGGTAATATTTCATCAAGTTAATAATTTAGTTGTGCGCGCCCTTAATACCGGATATGTTTTAGTTTGAGCTTTAAATTTAAAACGTTTGGACACATAAATGTTAACAAAAAAGGGTTGTTTGTTTGTGTTTACGTCCTATTGACAACTGCTTACCTGTTAAAGCATGGTTCTTTAGAGCGAGTCCAGTTTTAGTGGCGGAGGAAAGATTTATACAAGAACATTTATTTCAAGTCGTATACATGATTACAAGGAACATAAGCACTGAAGTGCTTTTATTAGGACAAACGGGAAAATTTGGAATTAAAATGCTGCGCAAACAGAGTTGTCTCCCCTTGGTGCTCCCATTTGCATATGATTTTGCCAGGTTTTGGAGGTGGAGAAAACCGGAGTACCCGGGGAAAAACCACCGACCTAAGGTCAGTACCTGGTAGCTGCCTCACATGGGATTCGAACTCGCAACCTAAAGCTGGAGGCAAGGGTCAGTGGTTGAATGTCGGGGCACATTAACCGCTCGGCCACCGCGGCCCCAAAATTAATTACCAGTACATGTCCCAGGACATAGCCCCATATAGGCCTCTAACTTTCGACCTAACGGTGCCCCTTCTGGTGCCCCTAGAAGGCCAGACTCCTGTTCACTCGCCCACAACAAACCTTTATAACGCGAACGACCAACAGACAATAACGACCGGAAAGCGATTATACACTATAAACCTTCAACGCGCATGACCACAGTTCAATTTCCTGCATGACAACGAATCTGTCGGTGATTTAATCATTTCTCGTCCGTAGCAACCGTTCGCTGAGCCTTGCAACCACCGAGGTCTCTCAGATAGAACAGGGAATATTATATCATAGGTTTCTGTAATATACGCCCCGTGGAATAGACATAGGAGTAGACAGAGGGTCGACGTTACAGTGGGTACTTACTACATTCCGAGCATTAGGAATGACAAACGGCCGCCACATTGGTCGCTTACGAGCTGAATAAGGCCAACGGTAACAAAATATATGTGTATCCAATTCCTGTCCTAGATTTTCCAGTGATCTGGAGAAGAATCATCATGTGCTTGCATTGTCGGCAGCTGACAGGAAATCAATAAAACTACTTTACCACCTTACTGACCCGTCCAGTCATGTCATACGGCCATGTCATTAAGATGATATTACATAAGGATTGAAAGTCATTTTTTTAACTTTCATAGTGCTATGAAAGGTCGGCCGTTACATCCATATTGAATGAAGCCCGCTAAATATGGATGTAACGGCTTGATCTATGACGTCATAATTAAACCACTTGCTACGTCTTGTGAACCATTGCTTTCATACTTTTATGAAAGGCATTTTTACTGGAAATGTTCATATAGTTGGTTGCAGCGCAAATGTAAATATACACGTGTAATAACACTATTGTGACGTCATAAACAAATGACGTCTTCATGACGTCATATGATTGTCTCGGTAGTGAAAATCAAACCGTCAAAGTAGAGTCTAATAGAGAATGAATTGGAGATTTTCGGTGTATTTTCTCTTAATTATAAGTTATGTGATAAATAGAATCTTACACTCGTGTTAATGTAATATGGAAATTATTAAACTCGCTAAATAATTTAATATGTCACTCGCCTAAAGGCTCGTGGCATATGAAATTATCGAACTCATTTAATAAATTCCATATTACATCGGTACTGGTGTAAGATCCAGTATTTCTTTCTGTTCTTCAAGTTTGCCTCTACTCGAGACAAATAGATATTAGTAATTTGTGGACAATCACTTGCATTATTACATTAGATATAGGCCTAATAATGACATGTGTCCATGGAAATTGTAAATACAAATATTTGCCTATATCGACCTACTCTACTTTTCAGACGTGTTACTTATAGCTTAAAGACAAGTGCTACAAAAAGTGTATGCTACATACGAAAGTATATCTAGTATTTCTCTTGAGGACTTGTCCTAGCATTTCAGTCATTACTTGTAATTCCCATAAAATCTGGCTGTAATGTGAGCGAACCCCTGGATATCGAGAAAGGGGGGGTACAGAGCGTAGGTGAGCGTAACCCATGGATATTTAGAATGAACATATTCCAAGGGTGTAGACAGCGTAGATAAGCATAACCCCTGTATATCGAGAATGGAGTGTAGAGAGCGTTGGTGAGCATAACCCCTGGATATCGGGGTTGGAGTATAGAGAGCGTTGGTTAGCATAACCCCTGGATATCGGGGTTGGAGTATAGACAGCGTAGGTGAGCGTAACCCCTGGATATAGAGGATGGACATATTCCAGGGGCGTAGAGAGCGTAGGTGAGCATAACCCCTGGATTTCGAGGATGGAGTGTAGAGAGCGTTAGTGAGCGTTGCTACTTGATATCGAGGATAGGGCGAAGAAATCGCATGTGAGCGAATCCCTGGATATCAAGGATGTAATCCATTAATATAGAAGAATGTCATATTCCAGGAGTGTAGAGAGCGTACATGTAGGTGAACGTTACCCTTGGATACCAAGGTTGGGTTCAGAGAGCGTAAATGAGCGTAACCTTAGGATATCGATGATTAGGTGCATCAGGTGAAGTCCGACGTGATTGGTTAGGTTTTGGTTTATTTTGTTTTATATCCTATTAACAGCCACTGTTATTTAAGGACGTGGGAGATTTTAGAGGTGGAGGGAAACCGGAGTACATAGAGAAAGCCACCGACCTACGGCCAGTACCTGGCAACTGCATGCCCCCGTTGGATTCGAATTGGCAACCCAGAGGTGGAGGACTAGTGGAAGAATGTCGGAACACCTTAACCACTCGGCAACTGCAGCACCTAGTCAGACGTGAAAACTCATAGAAACATTTTGCCGTTCTGCACTCTATTAGTATTTGTAATTTTCATCATCAAGATATATGTTGTAGATATCTATACTACCTTCGTCTTATACATCATGAACGTGTGTGTTCGAATTATACTCACTAATGAAATATTTCGAAAGGGGATTCAAATTGTGTGTATCTTTAATCATACGCCACGAAATTATCTTATCATTTACTAAAATAACAGAGAAATAATTTCATTGCAAGGAACAAAAAATCATTTGTACATAGATCCCGAGGAAAAGTTAATTACATTTCTGTTTCGTCACGCAATTTAATTATTTCGGAATGATGTGTATGGGTTCCGCTTTTCCCTATCTTCCCTTAAAATGTACAAATGAAATTACCTTTTGTATACTGTAATGTGACTTACTGTGAACAGTTTTTTATCGATTGGTTTAAATCGCATTTGTAGACTGTTGTATTGTCTTGCTTGTGTGTACCTTTCTGCAGAATTGGTGCATTCTGGAATGCAATTAATGACAGCAGTTCCATCTCAAGCCCTATATTTCTTTAAGTTCACCTTAGAGCTAAAGTCATCTAATTAAGTGTTAAAATGGATCTTTTAAACATGTATAATGGTACACTCTCATTTCCATTGCAAGTACCTCTATGCCCACTACAATAAGAAATTGCCTTTATTGGGCTATGAACGCAATTAAACCAACGTTATTTCAAGACTTCCCCTCCCGCTTCTACATTTAATAATAGCCGACAACAGTAAGAAACAAACATTTTGATGACGTAAGACTGTTCCAGGTGTCTTGTTTGCCCCTGACATCATGGGCCGCGGTGGCCGAATGGTTAAGGTGTTCCGATATTCTACTGTACCACTAGCCCTCCACATCTGGGTTGTGAGTTCGAAACCCACATATTGGGCAGTTGCCGGGTACATTGTACTAACCGTAGGTCGGTGATTTTTCTCCGGGTTTTCCGGCTTTCCTCCACCTCCATAACCTGGCACGTCCTTAAATGACCCTGACTATTAAAAGGACGTAAAACAAAACAAACTCTGACATCATAAAAACATTGACATAGAATTGGCTGTATTTAGGTCACTGATAAGTGAACATTAATTATGTAAAATATCAGGACTGAACGGCTTTTTCAAAGTTCATGCCGGTATAAACGCGAATAGTTTGTACGTTCCTGCCGATATAAACGCGAATAGTATGTACGTTCATGCCGATATAAACGCGAATAGTATGTACGTTCATGCCGATATAAACGCGAATAGTAGGTTACTGACCGAAAAGAACAAAAATGCCGATCCAACTTCAAGCTTATAAGTTATCCCATGTTAAGCATACCACTATTTAAATATATAAAATGTCAAAGTTTTTAACTTACGTATTATATAAAAGAGGGTTTTTTTTTTTTAGTTAAGGAAATGTCACTTCGTTATCCCATGGTAAACCACTGTTTAGATTTATAAGATCTCAAAGATTTTAACCAACGTATTATATAAAAAACGTTTTTTGAGTTAAGGAAACCTTTTAGCTAAGGAAATGTTGAATTGCCTCGTTAATGCTTACCTCGAGTAAATGAATCAATTGATGAATTTCCTCTCGTTAGAAGTGGTTGGTTAGTTGAAAATTAACGTTAAACTGAATTCATTGTAAGACTTCCTCGAATCAGAGGGTATAAAAATGGCTTCTTCCGTTTTCGTGATGTACTGAATAATTATATCAAAGGCATCTTCGTGCCTTTTTAAGTCAATGACACTACATGTGACACAAATTGAAAGTGGCTTGAATTGACTATAGATATGTGCGATACAGGTATATACATATGTACGAGGTCATCGTATACCGTATAGCGGGAACTTTTATACAAGGTCATCGTATACCGTATAGCGGGAACTTTTATACATGTACGAGGTCATCGTATACCGTATAGCGGGAACTTTTATACATGTACGAGGTCATCGTATACCGTATGGCGGGAACTTTTATACATGTACGAGGTCATCGTATACCGTATAGCGGGAACTTTTATACATGTACGAGGTCATCGTATACCGTATAGCGGGAACTTTTATACAAGGTCATCGTATACCGTATAGTGGGAACTTTTATACGAGGTCATCGTATACCGTATAGCGGGAACTTTTATACCAGGTCATCGTATACCGTATAGCGGGAACTTTTATACGAGGTCATCGTTTACCGTATAGCGGTAACATTTATACGAGGTCATCGTATACCGTATAGCTGGAAATTTTAACGGTTATAACATATGGCGATTTGGTCATGAAAACTGAAATTTAAAATTTGGCGGGTTAAAATTTGGCGATTTTTATCCTTTAATCTAGGGTTTAAATGTGGCGTTTAGCATATATATTACCTATCGGTAAATATAGATAATTATGTCATGTCGATAACTCCTATCTATGCTGATTAAGTTTGTCGTGTATTATCGTCAGTTGCCAGACAACCAACAATACCCACCACTCGTTACGTTCGAGAGTTATCGGAGCAACGGGAGTTATCGTAGGTCAATGACGGACGGAACTAAAATTATTGTTGAAAGAGAAATTTCGGGTCTTTTGGTTTGGCGTTGTTAAATTTTGGCGATCTGTATACGGACTCGCCCAATCGGCAAATCAAAGTCTCGCTACAAATTTCCGCTATAAGGTATATACAAAATATAGCTATACACGCGATAGTTTCATGAAAGGCCCAATATACGTAACTCTAGGGAAATTTTTCGTAATTCTGAAAAATTCTGAAGAAAATCCAGTTAATAATCATGGAAAAAATAAGCCTTAAACGAATTAAACCTGGGCTGTTACTAACAAGAAACTCTTCACAGAAAATCCAAAGCATTGAAAATAATTCAGGTGGGGCACACTTAAACAAGCCGAAGTAAGAAGATAGTTCAAAAAGGGCCGTGTTTACAATACCGAGTTTCAACTGCTGCTGTACCGGTAACCACGTAAGAATTCACTAAAAGTCGAGTACACCAACATACCCTGTCTCCCGCAAACAAACATCAACATACCATGTCTGCCGCAATCATACAACAACATACCCTGTCTCCGGCTATCATACCCCAACATACCCTGTCTCCGGCTATCATACACCAACATACCCTGTCTTCCGCAATCATACACCAACATACCCTGTCTTCCGCAATCATACACCAACATACCCTGTCTTCTGCAATCATACACCAACATACCCTGTCTTCCGCAATCATACATTAACATACCTTGTCTCCCGCAATCATACATCAACATACCCTGTCTCCCACAATCATATCCCAACATACCCTGTCTCCCGCAATCATACACCAACATACCTTGTCTCCCGCCATCATACACCAACATACCTTGTCTCCCGCCATCATACACCAACATACCTTGTCTCCCGCCATCATACATCAACATACCTTGTCTCCCACAATCATACATCAACATACCCTGTCTTCCGCAATCATACACCAACATACCCTGTCTCCCACAAACATACACCAACATACCCTGTCTCCCACAAACATACACCAACATACCCTGTCTCCCACAAACATACACCAACATACCCTGTCTCCCACAAACATACACCAACATACCCTGTCTCCCACAAACATACACCAACATACCCTGTCTTCCGCAATCATACACCAACATACCCTGTCTCCCACAAACATACACCAACATACCCTGTCTCCCACAAACATACACCAACATACCCTGTCTCCCACAAACATACACCAACATACCCTGTCTCCCACAAACATACACTAACATACTCTGTCTCCCACAAACATACACCAACATACCCTGTCTCCCACAAACATACACCAACATACCCTGTCTCCCACAAACATACACCAACATACCCTGTCTCCCACAAACATACACCAACATACCCTGTCTCCCACAAACATACACCAACATACCCTGTCTCCCACAAACATACACTAACATACTCTGTCTCCCACAAACATACACCAACATACCCTGTCTCCCACAAACATACACCAACATACTCTGTCTCCCACAAACATACACCAACATACCCTGTCTCCCACAAACATACACTAACATACTCTGTCTCCCACAAACATACACCAACATACCCTGTCTCCCACAAACATACACTAACATACCCTGTCTCCCACAAACATACACCAACATACCCTGTCTCCCACAAACATACACCAACATACCCTGTCTCCCACAAACATACACTAACATACTCTGTCTTCCACAAACATACACCAACATACCCTGTCTCCCACAAACATACACCAACATACCCTGTCTCCCGCTATCATACACCAACATACCCTGTCTCCCGCTATCATACACCAACATACCCTGTCTCCTGCTATCATACACCAACATACCCTGTCTCCCGTAAACATACACCAACATACCCTGTCTCCCACAAACATACGCCAACATACCCTGTCTCCCGCAATAATACACCAACATACCCTGTCTCCCACAAACATACGCCAACATACCCTGTCTCCCGCAATCATACACCAACATACCCTGTCTCCCGCAAACATACATTAGCATAACCTGTCTCCCGCAAACATACATTAGCATACCCTGTCTCCCGAAAAAACACACCAACATACCCTATCTCCTGCTATCATACACCAACATACCCTGTCTCCCACAAACATACACTAAAATACCCTGTCTCCCGCTATCATACACCAACATACCCTGTCTCCCGCAATCATACACTAACATACCTTGTCTCCCGCAATCATACACCAACATACCCTGTCTCCCGCAATCATACACTAACATACCTTGTCTCCCGCAATCATACACCAACATACCCTGTCTCCCGCAATCATACACTAACATACCTTGTCTCCCGCAATCATACACCAACATACCCTGTCTCCCGCAATCATACACTAACATACCTTGTCTCCCGCAATCATACACCAACATGCCCTGTCTCCCGTAAACATACACCAACATACCCTGTCTCCCGCTATCATACATCAACATACCCTGTCTTCCGCAATCATACACCAACATACCCTGTCTCCCGCTATCATACACCAACATACCCTGTCTCCCGCAATCATACACTAACATACCTTGTCTCCCGCAATCATAAACTAACATACCTTGTCTCCTGCTATCATACACTAACATACCTTGTCTCCCGCTATCATACACCAACATACCCTGTCTCCTGCTATCATACACCAACATACCCTGTCTCCTGCTATCATACACCAACATACCTTGTCTCCTGCTATAATACACCAACATACCTTGTCTCCCGCTATCATACACCAACATACCCTGTCTCCTGCTATCATACACCAACATACCTTGTCTCCTGCTATAATACATCAACATACCCTGTCTCCCGCAATCATACACCAACATACCCTGTCTCCCGCTATCATACACCAACATACCCTGTCTCCCGCTATCATACACCAACATACCCTGTCTCCTGCTATCATACACCAACATACCCTGTCTCCCGCTATCATACCCCAACATACCTTGTCTCCCGCAATCATACACCAACATACCCTGTCTCCCACAAACATACACCAACATATCCTGTCTCCCGCAATCATACACCAACATACCCTGTCTCCCGCAATCATACACCAACATATCCTGTCTCCCGCAATCATACCCCAACATACCTTGTCTCCCGCAATCATACACCAACATACCTTGTCTCCCGCTATCATACACCAACATACCCTGTCTCCTGCTATCATACACCAACATACCCTGTCTCCCGCTATCATACACCAACATACCTTGTCTCCCGCCATCATACATCAACATACCCTGTCTCCTGCTATCATACATCAACATACCCTGTCTCCTGCTATCATACACCAACATACCCTGTCTTCCACAATCATACACTAACATACCTTGTCTCCCGCAATCATACACCAACATACCCTGTCTCCCGTCATCATACATCAACATACCCTGTCTCCCGCCATCATACACCAACATACCTTGTCTCCCGCAATCATACACCAACATACCTTGTCTCCTGCTATCATACACCAACATACCCTGTCTCCCGCAATCATACACCAACATACCATGTCTCCTGCTATCATACACCAACATACCCTGTCTCCTGCTATCATACACCAACATACCTTGTCTCCCGCCATCATACATCAACATACCCTGTCTCCTGCTATCATACATCAACATACCATGTCTCCCGCCATCATACACCAACATGCCCTGTCTCCTGCTATCATAAACCAACATACCCTGTCTCCCGTAATCATTCACCAACATACCCTGTTCTCCGCAATCATAAACCAACATACCCTGTCTCCCGTAATCATTCACCAACATACCCTGTCCCCCGCAAACATACACCAACATACCCTGTCTCCCACAAACATACAAAACACACGGGACACACGTCCTTTGGTGACCCCAGCTGTTACATGTACAAAAAAAAAAAAAAAAAATAAAACCACACGTAACTTTGCAATACAAGATCCTAAATTCAAAAGTTTAGATAAGACACTTTATATTTGGTTCAGAACTAGCTGTAAAAAATTCTTCGAAACCTGTGTCACTAACTTAAGTACAAGTCACCTTTTTAGTTTGATTTCTTGATTGCCCCTCAATCTCTTATAACTACCGGTCTGAATAACTTTCAGCGGAAACTCATTCCCCTCGTAATTTAATATGTCGACCATACGTATCGAGATATCGAATTATATGTGTTCCGTTCGGAAAAGATCAAATGATAAAGATCGAACACAGAGGCTTTCCGAATGATCTACACCAATTACAAATATCACAATATAATAAAAATAGGAAAATGAATTTCGAATGACCTCGGGAGCGGGAGAACGAACCAGAGGCATTCCGAATAATTTGATTACAAGCGTCCCAGTGACTCTCTCCAATATGATGCCAAGATGGATGATAGAGATTTGAGCTGTTTTATAAAATTAGGCAAATCATGGCTACTCGATATTAGATAGAGACCAATTCGATGAAGACACAACAAGGTTAGTTGTGGACATCGAGACATTTATGATAAAGAATGGTTTCTGATCCTAATCACATGCACTTCTGAGCATGCGTACACATTGCATACGATTTTAGATGACGTATTCATGTACCGGTGTAATGGTGTAGAGCACAGGGATCCGAGAATGTGTTACAGCTAGTTTCGGGCCGAAAAAAGGATCTTTAGACTAATTTTACACTTTTTTGTTTTGTCTTTTTTGTTGGTTTTTTTTTTTTAGGGGGGGGGGGGGGGGGTCAAGATAAAAAAAATGCCCCCTCCCCCTCCCTCGATAATCATAAAAGCAAAAACTAGCTGTAACATATTCTCAGGTCACTATGGTGTAGATTAAACCGTACTGTATTTAAGCTTTAGAGCTAATAATTTAAATATTTGAAGTTCAACACTAGTGACAACTGCCTGGATTCACATATACATACATGGCAAAGACTTCAAATGACATTTTATCAGGAGTTTCGTGGCATTTTAGCTCGCTACGGGCGTCTGCTTCGGACAACCGAAAATTTACATGTCAAACCAGTTAAATGGGACGGGAACACCCGCTGACTTTTGACCCCAAATCAATCCGCCATCACAAATCAAAATCTACCAAAAGTATACATTTTTGTAAAGTTACATATCTATAGATTTCATTCAATGCAGAATATGTCAACAATTACCTATTTAGATTATTCAGAATCACTGTACTTAGCCGGAATAAATTTTCGGTAGGGACTACAATCGTATGAAACACTAAGTGATAGGCTGATTTAGTTGTGTGAGTCTTTTACATGGTTCTTACATGAATTTTGACTCTCTCCTTGTGCAAGCTTTAGAAAAGTTGTTTTACGGAATCCTGTACTTAAACAATACTTTAGACAGATTTCAATATCAAAATCTTCGGTCTTTAGCTGTTTTGTTTCATTGTAAATGAATTTTGGTATACAGTATCTATAGCACTTTAAATATAACATCACGCGATCATACGTTCAATTACTTGTACATTGTACGTTTTTTTCAATTCTCATAAAAATACACGTATTAAAGTACTGTATTTAGACGATTTGTGTCTTTACGGAAGATTTTTGAGATATTTAGATTTTTTTCTTGTCCTTGTTTTCACTCCCTGATTTATTTTCAAGAGCGTAAGGGTCGACGATTTGGTGGATTACAATATCATAAGCGACCAAGATTTTATGGTAACAAACGAAATCAAACTGACATAAGTATATTGACTCGTGCATCTATTCGGAAGAGCGTGCGGGACAATCAGATTGATTAAAGCGACATAATCGACTCTAGCTTATGGTAGACGAAAAATCAAGTTGACAGAAGTTGATCGGCTATGCATTTGATTGAAAGACGTTGAGGGACATTCAATCGATCCATAAGCCCCAAATACAGCACAGGAACTATCAAATTGACAGATGTGGGCCGAGTATGTAAACCGGAGCTACATAGTATATACAACGTGAATTGATTTTTTGCTTGGATTACATGTAAATCGACAGAGCCAGTGATAGAAGGTATATCATGTAAACATGATGCCGACACTGGTAATAACAAAATTATACAGTATAAATAGAAACCTGGGGGAATATTCGCTCCTTTCTGTGATTCTTGACGAGAAATTAAACGAGTTACCTCAAACGGTCCTATCTTATCGCCTAGAACTTTTTGCAGAAATTTCAATAATGATAATAACTATTCGAAGTTCTGATATACAACTTTATCACAACTTATAGGTCCTCTCAAGGCGTTTCTCAAATTATTATCCGTGGTTATAGAGCCTATGCAACCTGCCAAAATCGTACGCAACTCCAAAGGAAGCATACAACCGGTGCTGCCATTTCGGCGCTCACAGCTAGCAATCTACAATTAATTTCTAGCACTGCCCAACCACGTACTCATTTACAGCTGAGTAGACTGGAACAAGCAGAGCAAAATATTTTGCTCAAGGATACAACACAAGTGCCGAGACCGGGACTCCAACTTGCAACCGTTCGATCACGAGCCCGACGTTCCTACCCCTAGACCACGGTACGCGTGCCTGCAGAAAAAAAAGAAAGAAAAATAAGTTTAAAACGAACGCGGCCTCATTTCAAAGCGTCTATGCGATAGCTCCGATATTACATATCGAGCGTCTGTCTGATGCGGAAACTTTTGTAAGATTGAAAAAAAGTTTTTCACAAAGCATTTCAAACATAATAAAATCACTGAAAGCAAGCTACATGATGTATTACGTGTACGGCAGAGACAGGGATTCTTGCTTAAAAGGTATGACGTCATACAAATACCATTAATCAATCGACGATTCGCCAACTCAAAGATCTAAAGATATTATCTAATATGTACTCAACGTTTATCTGAACTATCTTTGGTTTGTAAACAATAAAACAGCTGTTACTTGGTGTACACATTGTAAAACATACGTGCTTATCGATTTCATATAAATATTTCTTGGAATTTGATCATTCATTAAAGGCCCAATATACGTCTTGTACATTTCGGGAAAAAGTAAAGCGAAAATCAACTCCAATAACTCCTTTGCCGATTTAGTTCGTGTAAGCCTCCAATCTGATTAAGCAAAAACAAAAATCCAGGGGTTACTTTCACCTACGCTCTCTACACTCCTATAATATGTAATGGCAAAACTGAAGGTACACACAGGTAAAAATGAGCCTGACCAATCACTAGGCTGCATGCATGTCGTTCGAAGATTACAAAGGTTTTACAACCGACTTCAAAGCCTGTCAATTTTTACCGCTATGTGACCACGAGATTCTTTTGATGTACATCAAATGGTAAAGCTAGTTTTCTCGTCTCATCAACAAAGTTGGTGCGCACGGAGCCTTCAGTTTTGCCATTTCATATGCCAGGGGTGTAGAGAGCGTAGGTGATCATAACCCCTTGATATCAAGGATGAAATCGACTAGGACTTCATAGCGTAGCGTATAGTAAAGATCTGTATTTTAAAGGCCTAATATACCTAAATTTTTCGGGATTCTAAAAAATTATAAAAAAACCAGTTGATAACCATGCAAAAAATAAGTCTAAAACAGGTAAACATGAAGGGTAACTAACAAGAAACTCTTGACAAAAAAAATCCAAAGAATTGAAAATAATTCAGGTGTGGCCCACTTCAACAACAAGCCAAAGGTAGAAGACGGTTCGAAATGGACGCGTGTTTACAAATAGCGTGTTTCAACTGCTGCTGTACCGGTAACCGCGTAAGAATCCATCTTGAATATTGCTGAAATCAGTTAATATTAACTAAATCTATAAATATAATTAGTTGTCAGGCTTGATTTTCGCCTCAAGTTTTACCGGAAGTTACGTATATTGGGCCTTTTATCAGATTGATTTAAACCCAATCAAGCCTTCATAGAGTTAAAATCATGGAATGCCAGTAACTACTGATTTGAATCCTCTTGCATCCGGAATGCTATTTCCTCTGAATCTCTGTCAGTACATGAACTGTTACTAATCAGCTCAAACACCCCTAAAGTCACATTTGAACTCTTCCGTTTCAAAAGTTGGAATAGTTCATTATAAATGTCAGGGGTGAATGAGATAAATACTCACACGAGAGGCTCCAGTCTACTTTGGCAGTACTGTTTAACCTGCTTGTGGGCACACATCCAGCTCCTTACGTCGCTCGACATATTGCTGAGATATTGAAAACGTTCCAAGGTTTCTCAGAACCTCTGTAAAATATGGCTTGTCTGTAAGGTGTAGAGTAGAAATGGCACGACCCTCAAAATAAACGACACGACTGACGTACACACGTACAGTGATTTTATCTTGCACCACAGGAAGCATATAATTTTTAAATATTACTTTTTAATTAATTTTCTTTCTGGAATAATATTTTTTTCTGAAAGTGGTTTTGCCAGATTTTAGACTCGTGAGAACAACGGATACCACATGAAAAATTCTTTCTTTTCTAGCACTGCACAACCACGTTCTCATTTACAGCTGAGTAGACTAGAACAAGCGGAGTAAATTAACTGTCATTCCGTCGATATTTTGACGGTATTTGCACGTGAAATGTGTACAGAAATAGACAATTGTTTCCATATATGATTTAAATTGTATTCGTAAATTAATTCCGTAGATTCTTTACAAATGAAAGCATTTGTTTTAACAGTTGCTTTATCTGAATTTTAGTTAAGCTCATTTGCATGAAGTGAATATCGAGCAACATAAAAGTATAGGTCAAATCAAAAGCTGAACTGCAAGACAATTAAACAAAATTATTGCCACATTGCATTATATTGGCTAAAAAACTACAGGTTTAATTAAGCTCTATTTAACAGTAACAGTTTCCATATTTTCCCAACTTTTTGAACATGCAGTGTATTTTCTCAATTGAAAAGGTATGGGTGGTTAGAAAAAGTTGGTAAAAAACACACACTGGATTTGAAACATAAACTTTATACGTTTACCGTATCCGCGTAGAACAGCAACACCATCACCGGAAGTAAACGTAATAATAAAATTTTTGACAAAAACCGTAACTATTATCCGGTGAGTGTGAAATTATATAGAATGAGATGACCTTTTGAATGAAAAGGGAAGAGAATGAATAAAGTATGGCGAATGATAGCCCTCATATGAGGACATTATTTGCATATGTTTGTGTCTTTAAAAATAAAAACCGAAAAACAAGCTGAACTGCGGTATGGAAAGACTAACCAACTTATTTTTGCATGCAAATTAATTACGCGTTTTCATATAAAACAACCATTTCGCGGAGATTTAATTTCTCGATAAATACGGTCGTAAATCCTATGTACAGTACTCCTTCCATTTGCACACATTTGATTGAAACTATTTCGCGGCGATTGTAATTTCACGAGTTTTAATCACTCGCGAAATATGCGAATATTAAACGCACGCGAAAATAAATTGGTTTACAGTACACCAAATCTCAAAGAAATCATCGTACAATGAAATTCTGTTCAAAGACAGTGGCAGCGTTTTAAAAATCTTTACGGTAAGTTGGTTACGGAATACAACTCACTCTAAGCACGTAATGTTTTCAAACTATAAACAAACAATCCTTTAAAAGCTCGTGTGCTATTTTCTCAACACGAACATTAGAATAATCGATTTCCAATAATTACCGTGAGTTTGAGGAAGCAGATGTTACGGTGATGAGTGTGTAGTCAATAGTATAGATACATTTTGTAGCCGGGGAGTGACCGGACACGGGAAGGATACTGGCCATAGTGGACTGGACACCTACGTATTGACCATTTCACTGACCAGGCGTGACGCGTCGATATCACTGCTCTGGTCAATAGATAACTAAAACAAGAAAGTGCTGTCAGCTTGGTTTTTCAAGATTTAGATTTTTATTTGCACTCAGGCACACTATCACACTATCATTTGCAACAAGAGGTCAACAAAAATTACAACAGCATAATACAATATAGCTGTACAGAATAGTGAGAAGAGTGAGAAGAAAAAACATACTTCCCATACATTGATACATACATTATACACCATACAAAACTTGGTAAAATATACGACGATATAAGTTTCAGTAATATATTGTCATAATTTAATATGAGTATACAGTATTAATATCTAATACATGTACCTATAATAAACCTTCAAACAATTATATCGCACACTATTGATGCCATCTTTTTAGCTGCTTGTGTGAAAATGATCGGAAATATACTCTAATGATTGAGAATACAAGAATATTTCTCATCCTTGCGGTGAGACAGGGAAATCTCAACCCGAGGGGTAAGATTCTTTAGTTGCCAAACTCGAGGCTTGCCGAAAGCTTGGCAGCTTAAGAATCTTATCCCGAAGGTTGAGATCCACTATCTCACTATCAAGGGTGTGAATGCTTATTTTTCTCTTATCCTGTTAAACCTCTTATATACATGTATCTTATATCGACGTTACACCAATGCAAGATAATGTTGATGTGATTGAGTTGTCGACGTGACGTCATTGTATTGTTGCTGTTACGTCATGGTATTGCTGCCATGATGTCATACTATTGTTGAGAACGTGCAAAAAGGATATGAAGCTTGTCTCAACCCCAGAGCGAGATTATTAGAATTTATAACCCCTGTGTGATGTAGATTGAGGAATCTCAACCCGAGGGTAATATTTATTAATTTTAGCACGAGGCTTTGCCGAGTGCAAAAATTCACAAATCTTATCCCGAGCGGTTCTCTAATTACTATCACAGGTATCTACATTTTTTCGACCAAGAGAAAGTTCAAACATCTGTTTTCCAATGTTTGCAGTTTCGCTTTTTTATTTTCCTATGTTGGTAGTAGAGGATCTTACACGAGTGTCGATGTAATATGGAATTTATCAAACGAGTTCAATATTTCAATTTCATGAGCCTTTTAGGCGAGTGACATATTAAGATTATTTAACCTGTTTAATAAATTCCATATTATATTGACACGAGTGTAAGATTCTATTTATCACATAACTTATGTTTATGAGTTTTATGAGAAAATACACAAAACCTCACAAATTCATTCCCTATGAGAAAGGTAATTTCTACATTAACGGAACGATTTTCACTATCGAGAAAATCGTATGACGTCATAAAGCATCACTTATTTATGGCGTCACAATAGTGTTATTACACGTGTGTAATACCATATTTATGACATGGCCGTATGACATGACAGAAGGGGTCAGTTATGTGATAAATGTTTTTAAGACTTTGTTACATGTACACAACTTGTGTTATGTATCAATATAATTAAACTGGTTCATTCATGTCATGCATCATGATCAGGGATTTATTTGATAGTCAAAACCAACCATCGAATTATGCAGAAATATCATATATAAAACAAAATATTAAGATTCCACCGGATAGCTCCTTTGATGGAAATTTGTTCGATATCTCTTTCTGTTTGAAAACGGGGGATAATGTGAATATCTAAAGGATTTTGTACGGTGATGCTAATCAACATTGTACTGAAAATCCCCTTGGCCTTAACTTCTCCACACGTGGATATCGATTGTATCGAATTTATAGTCCCACCTACCGTAGCTGTACGTAAGTTTGCATTATTAAATAACTGCTGTAATCATTGGCTACCTATCGTTTAAATGTCCGGTTTTTTCTTTTGTATTCCACAGGTGAGACCTGAGGGTCGGACGGTAAACATAGCCAGGGAGTTCACTTCGTAATAACCTATGCATTTAATGATATACTAGGTAAGTAAATCTACCTTCATTTCTTAAAGAAATAGGTTAATTCGACTACTTTACTTTCATTTTTGTGCTTCTCATTAGCATGCAGATTAGCTCAAATCTATAAATGTGTAATTGGCATTTACTTTTGAGGGAATTAACATTGTATTTACATATGTATTAAATGATCTACAGTACCAGGTAAGTCTACCTTTTATTTTTAAAAGAAAATGGTAAATCAACTTTCCTTCTTTCATTTTTTTGTTTCTCAGCATGTCAGTAGCATGCAACATAACTCATGTTTGTTTATTTATTTATTTTGAAAGTTTTACGTCCTCACATGGCCTTACGACCTTCGGTGGACGTGTTTCGCTTCGCTTTATCTTTTAAGGGAAAGGCAAAATAAAATCTTTGTACATGTAGTCCGTTATCCAGAGGTCAACTGTATATTTATAACTTAACTGAGTAGGTCAGATATGTCTGGCCCTAACAGACAAGTGACTTATATAGATATTTATTAGGATTTATTAGGATGTATTATGGACGCAGGGTGCTAGCCTCAATGTCCATATCAATAAATTACAAAAAAATATATGAAATAATATCATTCCGGTGCAATGAACACATAGCATTTGAATGATTATTGCTCTTTATATAAAAATTAAGTGTTTTTCCAATGCTTGTCTAATAGGATTTCAAAATGAAAAACAGTTTTTGCATTAATGACATGTTGTGGAAGACTTCCAGAGATCAACAATTCGATAACTGAAGAAGTGTTAGCTTCCATCCCGTCGACATCGCTTTTTAACAATTTTCTGAGAGTGGCCTCTAGTTCTGTTATTATTGTCCAACTGAAAAAGTTTTTGGTAACTCTATTATCATATATATTGTTCATTATTTTTAAAATGCCCTTTATAACAAGCTGCACTGTTCTAAAATAGGACCAGGGGTTCCAGAAGAAAACATCTCTCCGCTTGACCGCAAAAACCCAGTATGCCAATCTAACATAAGTCCAAACTATTCCATTTCCTCGAAATAAGATCCAAGGTTGTTATAGTGGTGTTAATGAGATAATGCTTGGATAATCTGTGTCATTGGAGCGATTGACTCAAATGTGTACACCGTCTTATTTCTTATTTACAAAGCGTTTCGATGATAATTGTAAATCTGAAATGAGGTCTCGTGTGAACAAATCAATCGCATCATCTCGGGGAAATTTCCGGTAATCTTCGGAAATCTACTCCCTTGAATGCATGCACCTGAAAGCCATGCTGTGAATCAGGACATACAATATGTGGTTCGAAATTTCTCGGACTCTATCCACACAAGACGGGACCGTCTTCTTCGGTGTGGCCATGCATGGGCGCAGCCATTTTGGAGCAGGACGTTTACACCACGTGATCCTTTATGCATTCGAGGGAGTAGACCAACGAAGAGTACCGGAAATTTCCCCGATATTTTGCAATTGGTGAACAAATCTAACTTATTCCCGGCACGAGTGATGTTACCAGGAGCTATTGGAATCATCAAGTGAAGCAATATTGAAAATGTAAACATCTAAATTGGTATATGTTTACACAAGTTCTGATATGAAAAAAATCAATAAAAACCTTATAATAGACAATATAACATCTCACTTCCAAAAATAACTGAATTGCTGAAATAAACGTGTATCTGTTACTTTATCCGATAGCTAACTTAAAAGGTGCAGCATATACCGTATGTGCGTGTTACGTCATCTTTGCGTACTACGTCATTCATGATGGTGCGATGCACTGACTTCACATTACAACTTATTTTACGTAAGGAACGACAGGGGGAATCTATTGATCTTGTATATCTCCCATTAAACTTTTCAAGTTTTTGACTCGAGTTCATCTCTTTGTGTGTCATATTTCTAACCTTCTCATCATTTGTTATTTATAAATATTTGCATATTGTATATTTCGGCAAAATCCAATTTTACATGTGGCCAAATAGTATGCTAAGTCAAAATACTGTACATGTACATATTCTAGCACAATCATTTTTTGTGAATACTCTAAATTAAACAAATAAGCACACTAAAAACTGGGCGTACACATAACATTTGCTGTAGAAGCAATCTATAAAATTTGTCACAGTACTAACCGCAACCATAATTCAGAGAAATTCATTCAGCGCGAAAACCGCTAAAATATGTTTATCGCTAGAATTTATACTTTCACAGTAAACTCCAGCGATTAAATAAGACGATAAGATTATGAACTACAAACGCAATCAATCTGATTGTCTTATCACGAGCAAAGCTACAAAAATAAACAATCGTATTGTCTTATCACGAGCAAAGCTACAAAAACAAACATTATGATTGTCTTATCACGAGCAAAGCTACAAAAGCAAACAATCTGATTGTCTTATCACGAGCAAAGCTACAAAAACAAACAATCGTATTGTCTTATCACGAGCAAAGCTACAAAAACAAACATTCTGATTGACTTATCACGAGCAAAGCTACAAAAGCAAACAATCTGATTGTCTTATCAAGAGCAAAGCTATAAAAACAAACAATGTAGTTGTCTTTTAACGAGCAATACGGGTGCCCCAGATGTCCTATAATATTTCTTCGTAAACTACAAAAGCAAACAATCTGATTGTCTTATCACGAGAAATAATATCACTCCAGATGTCTTATAAGATCCCGACAGTATAGACCCAACTCCTCTCACGATAAACACAGTATTTGACCGAACACACCCAGCCATTGTCCTGTACAATAGAGACGTTGCCAGGCAGTCGCTTATATCACCACATGGTGACAGGGCGTATTGACGAGGTTGGCAACAGATTGCGGGTCGCTTACGTCTGTCCAAATAAAAGCTTAAGTTGAACAAACGCTTTTTATATATAGGTCGTTTTTAAAACTTCATTGTTTGTTTAACGTCTGATTTCGTAGATTTGCATGTGTCGCCAACTGTAAAAATACATTACAGATGATCAATTCGGAAATGTTAAAATTATTTGAAATGTAGTCAGATTGAACGGAATGCACGAAGTCCGGTCAATATAAGTCAGCAGCTTTTCCACGAACATAAAGTCGAACAATGGAAAATATTGTCTATAGCCTATGTCCAGGAGATTATTGATAATCAAAATAGTGTGTACTAGTAATAATTTTTGAAGATTGTGTTATAAACGAACAAATGAATGAATAAATGAGAAAGTGAATGAATGGATGAGAAAATGAATCATGGGGAAAACGGTACAAACATATAGAACGAGAGGTCCGAACGTATTTTACAAGTTTTTTTTTAATTATTCTGCTATTCCATGTGCGGTGGAGCTGTTGTTTTAATACGGAATCTACCGAAAAGGAAATGAAAAACTCTTATTTCATTAACTTGGGGCGGTGGTCTAGTGGTAAGACTTTGCTTGTTCAAGTCTGCTCCGCTGTAAATGAGTATGTGGTTGGGCAGTGCTAGAAATAAATTGTAGAATGCTAGTTGTGAGCGCCGAAATAGCAGCACTGGTTGTACGCTCCCACGGGAGTCGAAAACGATATTAGCTGATTTCTAAGGCTTTACAATCACAGATGATAATTTGTGAACCATTTTGACCTTTGGTGACCTTTAGGTTGTGATAAAAAGGTATATAAGAACCTCAAACTATTATTATTATTAACTGAGCAAAAGTGTTATACATGTCATACAAGATAAAATGGATCATTACACACGACAAAAATACTATTATTTTTATACCTACTGAGGTACACGCCTTATGTAGAGAGCTTGATATGACGACTGCGCGGTACCGATGGTTTACGGAATCAGCCGAAGAGTCTATGATTACTATTTTTCCCGCCGTTCTTCACCAACTTCCCACTAAGAAGGAACAGAAAACTGCCACCATAATTGTGCTCATACTGAACAAAAGTGTTTGTCTTTAAAATAAGTCACCAGCAAAACTAAACCACATTCTGTATAAAGATCGGTCTCAGTCCTAAGTATCTTTTATCACTAATAAAAAATGCTGTTGGTAGCTCTCTGTTCTTTTTTTTGAAAGCTAATACTTGTGCAGGGTTTATGCAGCGTTTGCCCAAGAAAGATAACTCTTACAGCAATAAAACAAATTGTAACAGTTATTAACACATATCTGGGACCAGCTGTTCTAAGGGAGATTAGCCAAATCAGTGATTATTGCAAATTTTAATTCTCTTGTAACTTTAAAACTAAACCATTGAATGAGATATACCTTTCCAGATATCAAATATCTAGTACAGTCGATTACATGCACATTTATGGGTTTGCACCTTTTATATTGACAGAATAATCGATGGTTGAACGATATTGTTAAATAGACATTAATCATTTTTGAACAACTGGACCCTGGTTACATACAACAAGAAACAGTTATCCCGACATTCTTGCAATTGTAGTGATCCGGACAAGTTTGGACAGGTGTTCGGTCCCTTGCTTGGTTTTTATTACCATCGTCAATGCCTTTAGCCATATATTTCACTAAAATTGAATTATGATCAATTTTTCTAGAACTTTAAGCAATAACGTGATTAAAGAACTAGATCAGAAGGTATGTGTGTCACGATTTTATTAACCATTCAGTATTTTTTTTATTTTATCCTTTAGTTACCATGGTAACGACAATGTGAGGAAGGCCCGTAGCAACAGTCACCGCTGTATACGCAATGATCCGGATCGCTGTCATCATGAACGTCATCATCACCCTGGTAGGGGTGACGTCAAATCACGGTTAGTGACGTCACACATTAGCACCAATAGTGTTTTTGCAGTATCCAAAAGGTTTTTCCGTCTCTTACATCTAGCCATCAATCAGTGAGTCGCGGGTTCGAGTCTTTGTAAAAAAATACCCTAGGTAATCGACGGTTGTCGGTGGTTTTCTCCTGGTACTCCGGTTTTCAATCACCACTAAAATCTAGCTCGTCTTTTTATGAGCATTATAATTATGATTAATAGAATGTTAGACAGAAACAAACATTGTGTCTTTCCTTTGTCTTTGGTCGCTAGTATGCACGGTTGATTTTTAATTTTTTAGTTACGTGCATTATGACACGGTGAACTAACTTGGTTTTCTATTAATTTGTGTTCAATTTAAGTTTGCCCTCGCGACGAATTCGTCTAGGTTATTAGGGTATCTGGCCAAACGTATGTTCGCACAAGTCCTATATACGATGTCGCCGCTCCTCATGGGGCTTCATTTTTAAATAAATTGTCACGAAACTTCATACACCTATTCACAATAATCATAGCTTGTATAAGTGTTCGTTTCGACTTTCTTTAAAATAAACAAGGTATCTGTAACTCTCAGTAATATTTCAAAATTTATATTTCTCTTTCTTTGTTAAATACTTTCATTTTAGCTGGATTCCGTAAAAACGCCATTCTAAATTTTGTATTTTTGTCTCAACGTTCGTATTCCTCTTTCTCTGTTAAATACTTTCATTTATCGCTGAATTCCGTTATAACGCAATACTGAGGCGAAGTCAATATGTTTCTTTCTGGTCAATATCACAGCATATTAACTAAGTAAAAAAGTCCATATTGTTTTATTATATAACGAGTAAAGATTTAAGATGACAAACATGGATTTCAAGCTCAACACATACATCGTGTCGTGCATCGTTACATGTACAGGATCCCGGATGTTAGGGTGTTTCCAGAATCTATTTTTAGCGGCGCTGCAATCAACCGGTTTTTTTTTTATTATCTGGTTCTCAAGTCAATATCACTATATAACAAAAGTCACGTGAAAGCAATTCATCCAATGACAACATCCATAAAAACACATATAAAATAATTCCATTTATCGCTAAATTCCGTTATAACGCCATACTGAATACCATTTATCGCTTAATTCCGTTATAACGCCATACTGAATATTGTTTTTTGTTTTTTTGGATTTTTAAGATCTTTTCATAATTTTTTTTGCATCACATTTCAGACCTTCTGTAAACAATGATAAGTTTTCTCATTTCATAGCACTAATGCCATCACATTTCGTTATAACGCCATACTGAATACCATTTATCGCTTAATTCCGTTATAACGCCATACTGGATATTGTTGTTTTAATTTTTGATTTTCAAGAACTTTTATTATGTTTTTTTCATCACATTTCAGACATTCTGTAAACAATGACAGCATTGTTATTTCACCTCTCATTACAAAGATCTAATGACATCACATTTCGTTATAACGCCATACTGAATATTGTATTAATATTTTTTTTTGATTTTCAAGAACTTCTATTATTTATTTTTCTTCACATTTCAGACATTCTGTAAACAATGACAAGCTTTGTCATTTCACCTCTCATCTTATAGAACTAATGACATCACATTTCGTTATAACGCCACACTGAATATTGTATTCCTATCTTTCAGTTAACTACCGTCGCTGTAAGTGGTCGAACGAAGACTGCGTACAGGATTCGGATTGCTGTAGTGATGAATGCTACCTCGCGCACGAGGGCACGGACCCTCGGTGTGCGAGGGGAACCGTCGGGTTCCCGTGTTACGCTGACTATCAGTGTGAAAGTGGACTGGATTGCGGAACTACCTACAAATGCTGTGCCCCATACTGGGGAATATGTTCCCATATAAATCAGTGTTGTGATCAAGAAAATCATGTCTGCCGGGAGGAACAAGGATTTTCCTACAGGCGATGCTTATACCCAAACGATGCACGACGTTTACATGGCTCAAATCTAACAATACTTTGCATTTCCTTTTTAACACTGTTGTTTTTAAATATAGATTTATATCATTTTTTACTAACACAATTTACAAATTTCTCTTTACCTGGATTTATCTTATCGAGATGATTGACAACTGTGAATTAAACGCTATGCAAGGTCCTTCTTTACAAGCGCCTTTCCTACAATTGTAACCAGGAAGAAACAAGCTTTGACAACAGTATGAATGTCAATATGAAATGGAACTGCATGTCACATCTTGTTTATAACTGTTTATTCATGCCACTACATGTATTTCAGTGGAAACTCGTTGTTTCATATTTATTGCTATGCAGTCGTTGCTTTAAAGGATTTCAATTTTGGGAAGTTTATATTTGACCAGATGAAAGATATTCCAAAAAATTAAGATGAACCACAAGTGCAACATCCTCGAAATTCAGGGGTTACGTTCACCTTCGCTCTCTACACCCCTTGAATATGGCATGGCAAAGCTGTAGGCTGTGTGTGTACTACCTTGTTGACGAGACAAGAAAACTGGTTCGACACTTTGATATACATCACAAGAATCTTGGGTCACTTAACGGTACAGAACGACAGGTTTTCAGACATTATAATGCGTATGTGCAAAAAGATGCAACATTTGTGCAAGTTACATCGGAAGACAACATTCAAAAAAAGGCACGCTCAGGTAAAAAAAAAATCCTGACCAATCGCTAGGTTGTATGCCCGTCATTTGAAGATTACAAAGTAGCCGCAACCGACTTCAAAGCCTGTCAAATTTAACCGTTATGTGGCCACGAGATTCTTTTGATGTGCATCAAATGGTGGAGCTAGTTTTCGCGTCTCATCAACAAGTTGACACACATGGAGCCTTCCGTTTTGTCATGACATATTCCAGGGGTGTAGAGGGCGATGGTGAGCGTAACCCCTGGATATCGACGATGGGGCCAGGTCGATTAATCGACAATAGAACATATGTCTTAGATAAGCATTACACTGTCGACATCATAGAAGTATTGGTTCGACATAACATGTTAGGTCCTCAGATGGTGAGGATACTTAGTGTGTTTACCTATAGTATTTAACAGATATTTAACACTCGGATAACAAGCATGCAAGACCCTCAACTGAAGCAGTAGACTATAACTAGATAGCGCTCCAGTTTTCCCCCATTTTCCTGTGGCTACTGTAGGGCTTTTTTGTATGAATGATCAAATGAGCGGAAATGTTTCCATTTTTGAGATCCAATCAAACAAGACGGACATAGGCCCAGTTGTTCAAAGGGTGATTAGCTTAATCAGTTTAAAACGACATTTTTCAAACTTTAATAATTCTGTTAATATTCAAGGTAAAATCTTACAATTTCGCATGTTAATTTTATTGGATAGTAGATATCTGCAAACTTATAACTAAATATATGGTTTAATTTTAAAGTTACAGGAAAATTAAATTTTGCCCTAATCACTGATTAAGCTAATCACCTTTTTGCACAACTGGGCCCTGGACTAGAATTGCTCGACAAATCTATGAGTCTATGGATACAAATGTTTATGGGTATATGCTAATTCGATCCCAAAGCCAAATCCCTTAGATTTCCAAGTTTTTCCTCCAACTTAGTATAGAATTGCATTAAGGCATCGAAGCTTTGCTCCATTATTTTTGCATTAGCGTTTGCAGTTTTTTCACTTCTGTAACCTCATTTCTGAATAATAATTTTCATTTATCGATTGTCTTTTAATGTATTTTTCATTTTTTTTTCGGCCTTATTAAATACCCTGTACGTTTAGCTTTATGTGATTGTTTTCATAAATGACTATTTTGATTTTATCAACTAAACCCGTCACAAAATTTCAATGTTTAATTTTCAAAAAAAAACATTTGTTGTTTAATATCGTATAATGTCTACATCGCATATGCAAAAGCGAGCACATCCTTTCTGCTACATAGCTTTTGTAAGCTCGCGCCTGTACATACAGTTACGTACCAAAAGTTTTTTAACTTTACAGTGTATATTCTTTGGATTTGCAACTTTTTCATTGAATTTTCCTGACTTTGTTTACGGACGGACTTTGACAAAAATTGGACATTTGGCCTAGAAGAATCCATAATTTCTTCACAGAGTACTTATTATTCCGTTGTGTATTTTTGAATTTCAATGCTTTAAACGGCTAATGTCCGTGTGACGTCTTTTTCAATATAACGCGACCAAAATGACGTCAGAATGGCGTCCTAAATATTGGATGTTTATAAATAAATTATGATTTCTCTTGTCATGCACAATGGAAAACGATACAATTATTATGAGCTGAAACAGGAAACAATTCTCTATATAAATGTCCAGAATTTTACTTAAATTTCTCCATAAACTAAGTCAGGAAATTCATTGAAAAAAGTTGGAAATACAAAGAATATATAACAATTAAAGGAAAAAAAGAAGACTTTTGGCACATCGCTGTATATCACAAATTAAAAAAACATTATCTGTGTGTATTGTTTGTATATACAACAAATAGATGTTGATAATTGTTTGTGTATATGTCTTTTCAATATATCAAAATCAAACACCATGCCCTTACTTTTAATATCACCATTCCAATAACAATGCAAGATGTCTTGACCATCGGTCACTTTCGTTTTCTTGTACAGAACACTGTATAGAAAAATATATTGATTTATTTCATTAAAAAATCGCCTATATCCAATTGTTTGATGATGGAGGTATTTTGATAAGTATGTACATTCATTTATGTAATTGTATATAATTGTCACGTGTAAATATATTATAATGTATCAAAAAATATAGCTTGTGTATATAATTGTTTATTTACCGATATAAATGTATATTCACGTGTATATAAAGGTAACATGATCTCTCTATATACATGTAAATAATTTAATCTTGTTTGAAATAAGCTTTTTCATTGGTTTAAAAATTATGTTCCATTGTATCATCCCCATTCGGAACACCTCGGGTATTCTTCAAGTGTTTTTCCGTATTAACTTGAATCTATTTTTTATGTTATGTGGTTATAACACCACAAAAAAACCGGAGTGTCCTCATGATAAAAAGCTTCGCAGTTTATTTAGAGTACATGTGCACTCCATTTTTTTGTTTGTTTTATACCTCCATAACATAAAAAATAAATTCAAGTTATTCCTTAAATATATGATAGCTTTAATTTCTTTTGTCTTTTATGTACACTGTTGCATACTGCGCAGTGGGTGTGATGCAACGTGCTTTGATAAAATAAGGGGCGGATAGGATTGAAAAATTGACAATGTATTTGATATTTAATAATATGTATATTCATCTGTTTATATACATATTTTTAAGCGTATATATAACAACATTCACTAGAAATGTTCATGCACCTAGGCGTGCATTCATTTGTTTAAGCATTTAAGTATTAATGTAAATATGGATGCATCTAAATAAAATGATCCCGTCAAGGAAACATGATGTGTATATCCAAGAGTTACGCTCACCTACGCTCTCTACACCCCTAGAATCATCCTCGATATCCAAGGGTCACGCTCAATTACGCTCTAAACCCTTCGAACCCTTCTTGATGTCAAAGAGTTACGCTCACCTACGCTCTCTACACCCCTAGAATCATCCTCGATATCCAAGGGTTACGCTCACCTACGCTCTACACCCCTCGAACTCTTCTTGATATCAAAGAGTTACGCTCACCAACGCTCTCTACACCCCTGCAAAACTGAAGGCACCAGTATACCCCACTTTGTTGATGTGCCAAGAGGATTGGTTTTCTCCCTTTGATGAACATCAAATGAATTTCGTGGTCATATAACGGTAAAAAATGGCAGGCTTTGAAGTCAGTTGCAACTCCTTTGTAATCTTCGAAGGACAGGCATGCAGCCCAGCGATTGGTCAGGATATTTTACCTGAGCGTGCCTTCAGTTTTGCCCTGACATATTCCAGGGGTGTAGAGAGCGTTGGTGAGCGTAACTCCTGGACATCGACGATGAAGAGAGAGCGTAGGTGATCGTAACCTCTGGATATCGAGGATGTAGAGAGCGTACATGTAGCTTAGCGTAACCCCTGGATATCAAGGATGTAGAGAGCGTAGGTGAGCGTAACCCCTGGATATCAAGGATGTAGAGAGCGTAGGTGAGCGTAACCCCTGAATATCGCGGATGATTCCTTAACTATTTGTACGTAAAACACACCACTGTATCATAATGGTCGTTTCCATTTCATATTTTTAAAACACAATAATTTGTAATATTATTCATGGCTTTTCGGTAAAAAATGCCGAACATTTCATTTTATGCCAAAAACCTACTTAACATGATAAAAATGTATGCAAAACGGACATACATGTAAGAAAAACCACACTTACTTGAACTCTTCGGGATCTTTGATCAATAGTTCGAGGAATACATGGTATTCGAGCAAACCGATGTTGGTTGAATATATACAAACTCGGTCGGGACCAATCGAACTGTTCAACGAATGAGGGATATTCGATTTAACCATGTTCGAGTAAGTGGGGTTTTACTGTACATGAATGAGTGAGTGTTTTATAATTTATGTGTCTTAAATTACGTAAGACTCGTTTATGCAACTACATATAACCCATCATGCAATCTGTAGCATATAGCACCTGTATACACCGTTTTTCTTGGCATTCCAGATAATTCGATTCCATTTTGTCAAATTACCATGTTTCGTTTTTTAAAGTAATTTTCTGTTTGAAAAAAAATGAAAGTTCACTTTTATTACAAATCATTTTGAAAGATATCAGTTGAAATGAATGTTACATTATATTAAGTAAAAACTGAATTAGTTTTGAGCATCTGGATTTCGAGAAAAAAACTCGACATGAATCTGTGATTTGTTTGAAGTTTGAAAGAGCTCAAAAACGTTATGTATGTCTTAATTTGATTGGTTAAACGATACACATACAAATTATGACGTTTTACCGATCTGAAAGGGATGTTACTGTTTGCGCCTTCTCTCAGCAGCATTTTCGCCTTTGTCACGGTATACGTTGTTTACTTGATATTTGAAAATAAGCAAGTTTTATGGTCGCCATCTTGATCTCATCAAACATATTCTGTATCTCCGTGTGATATGCAGATGTACGTTTTTGAGTTTGCTCACCAGTATTCATCTTGAATATTGCTGATATTACATGTAGTTAATCTTAACTAAATCTATAAATATAATAAGTTATTAGGCTTGATTTTCGCTTCACGTTTTGCCGAAAGTTACGTATATTGGGCCTTTAATCAGCCTTTGTATAATATATCTATATGGGATTCTATTTAGATTTGGAATATGTTAAAGAAGCACGTGAATTAAAGAATATCTGATTATTTGACGTTTTATCCATTTGAATGTACTAGAAAATGTATATATAACGTATTACAGTTAACACATCAACGCGTAGTCATAAGCAAATATATGATTTAACAGATGTTGCAATTTAACATCACTGAAATAAATGTACTGGACAAAATTTGCAGCTGAATTACTATCCATAATAACATCCATATGCTACGATTTGTAAGATGACTTAATATATTATCAAATCGTGGGATGCGAGTTCGAATCCATCATGGGGCAGTTGCCATAAACTGACCGTAGGTCGGTGGATTTTCTCCGGGTACTCCGGCTTTCCTCTACCTCCAAACCCTGGCACGTCCTAAAAAGCCCAATAAACGTAACTTTCCGCAAAACTTGAATTGAAAATTAAGCCTAATAACTGATTATATTTATAGAGTTAACTAAGATTAGCTGTCTTCTACCGTTGGTTTGTTGTGAAGTGGGCCATACCTGAATATTTTTCAATTCTTTAGAATTTTTTGTCAAGAGTTTCTTGTTAGTTACCGCTCAGGTTTACTTCGTTTTAGACTTATTTTTGCATGGTTGTCAACTGGATTTTTTTTTTATAATTTTTCAGAATCCCGAAATATTTCCTGAAGTTACGTATATTGGGCCTTTAAATGACCCCGACTGTAAAACAAAATAAACCAAATCAAACCAAACAAATCGTGAGAAATATCTCTATTAACTTGAGGAAATACAGAGTTTTAGCGCTACAGTAGATTCAGTACTATGATGAAAGTCTTTAGTATTTCCAAGCATGTCCTGTACTGCAGTTCAATAACATCACGTTCCAAATAACTTTACTCTATATACAATCTGATTAAAATCATATCTTGATCTCCGCGCCGTTCCGTAAACTTCTCTATGCTGCGTTAAGATCTGAGATAATCCCAAAGGGGGTCATGTCCCGATGACCTTTCGCATTAGCCAATCAAATCACTACTGGCAGAATCTTGACAGTGAAATTTTGAGGCGACAAAGCTTGCATAAACACATTTTTCCATTTAGTCATTTCGTTACCAAAAAGTTCGTGCGGAATAATGTGACGAAATGGCTACAGCTGCAAGATGACAGGTCGTTAGAAAATTATTTTAGTGTTAAGTAAAGAGGCGACAAAGGTCATCTGGACATGACCTCTTATGGGATGTTGTCAGATCCTTGTTAAACGGAGTGAGAACAAGGATCTGTATTTTAACCAGATTGCTCTATATATTTATAATAAATAATTGATTTCGTAGTGGCAAGGCAAATTACTTCCAGTCACAAAGGACTGAATGACCTTTTTCCTATGTCTATATTTAGCCAAGGTGAACTATTTAGGAATTATCCGAAAAAAAAAACAATTTCCGGTGAATTATTTTTGCATGCGTTTAGCCTATATGACCGGCTGGTATAATTTCGAACTTACCAGTGATATAAGTATTCTGAAAAGAACTTGCTTTTTAAATGGAATATCAATATTTCATTTTTAAGTGTTCCAAATGAATATCCGTTATCTGATTTAGAACCATCCTCGATATCCAGGGGTTACGATCATCTACGCTCTCTACATCCCTGAAATATGTCGAGGCCAAACTGATAGCAAGCTCAGGTAAAACAAATTTGACCAATCGCTAGGCTGGTGCTTTTGAAAATTACAAAAGACTTCAAAGCTTGTCAAATTTTACCGTTATGTGACCAGGACATTATTTTGATGTACACCAAAGGGTCGAGCTAGTTTTTTTTTTGCCTCATCAACAAAGTGGCGCATACTGGATCCTTCAGTTGTGTCATGACATAGTTCAAGGGTGTAGAGAGCGTAGGTGAGCGTAACTCCCGGATATCGAGGATCATTTTGAACACGGAATTGTGACCATATTATTTTCATATTACGAAAATGCAACGATTTAAGCAATAGGTTTTGATTATTTGAATATGATTTTTTTATGAATTATTCCTCAAACGTACCCCCCCCCCTCACCGTTACATGTTTAAAACGTATAAACCAAACACATCATATACCACGTATTCATTGCAATTAGCTTATAGTGTTTTTTGAGTGAATTTCTATGCAACATGAATCTTTAAAAAATATGCAAATCCGTTGCAATGTTGTATTTTTTACCAGTGATATGAACATGTCCACTGGTACTGCACCAAGACTAGACGAAGCGACTGTGCCCAAAGTATGTTATTTTCCAATAACATATACATCGGGATATTGTGACATCATCATCCTTATAACGTCATAATTGTAGCGTTGGAGACTGTATTACTTCACTGCCAACGGATGGCTGTTCATGAAACATGCTTTGACTAATTGTTCTTATATGTCTGTATTACCTGAGTGTTTGTTAACAAAACATGTCAATGTATGTATTGGTTGTCATATTTTCGACATTTAGAGCGTATCATTCAAAATGTAGGTGCGCCAATGTATGTTACATAGGTCAGCCGTTACATCCATATTTAACATGAAGCCCTAGCGGGCTTCATTTGATATGGATATAACGGCTGACCTTTCATAGCACTATGAAAGTTCAAAAAATGACTTTCAATCCATATATTTACATTTGTACTATAGAGCAATTGCTCAACTTCATATTTTTTCCGATTATTAGTTTATTACCTGCGTTTGTACATGTGTCGTCATTTTAACGACATTGGCGGAACAGCCCAGCTTGAATAAAATTGGCGCCAATGAAAATAATTAGTCATTTGAGCGTTTGACGCAAGGGCATTCTCCATGTTATTCGAAGCGGCGCGACAAGACTCTCATTGAACAAGCTTGATCTATGACGTCATAATGAAACCACGTGCTACGTCGCGAGAACCATTGCTTTCATACTTTTATGAAAGGCATTTTTCCTGGTAATCTTCATATAGTGGGTTGCAGCGCAAATGTAAATATACATCAATATAAGTCAAAAATTTGAAACCAATCCTCAATTTCGTAGCTTGCAATTGTGTAAGGTCATCTTTGACATTTAATGATAAGTAAATCTGTAAATATAATAAAGATTAATTAATTGACAGGACTTATTCTTAGCTGTATTTTCAATTTTGTTTTGTTTAACTGTAAATGCATTCTGCAAAAAAAAAAAAGAAAAAAAAACGGAAAAAAAGTTATATACATTGTACAATATCTTCGAATATGCTAATTTAGTTGGTATGTTATAAATATAAACGTTATTTATTTTACAACAATTATGAAACAAGTTATTTAAATTATATTAATCACTCTTGTTTGCCCGGATGTTAACGCGCGAGGGGTGTTATTGTGGAAGGAAACCGGAGTACCCGGAGAAAACCCACGTGGTCGGGCAGGTGACCCCATACCATTTCACGTTGTTTTGTTGATTTAATGTTATCGCTTAAAATCAATCTAAGAAAAATAAAAATGTGATAAATGGTCTTCATTGTGTTTTTTTATATGAAGAGCATCACAAATGAAAAACAAATTAAAAAAGACGACGGTTATTACAATAAGCACATGATAAAATCCATTTTTAATTTTCATAAATAAACTTATTTAACTTAATTTACAGGCAAGTGTAGTCGATAAAGCGGTAGACGCTTACCCTTCCGAAACACCTGGTTTTATTCTCCTTATATTTCGATATTTCTTCCTGATCATTCACACAAAAGTCATACTGTTGTGAAATGAACATTTTAGCAAATATTGTTACAGTCCTTTAACATACATTGCTATTGATGACAAACTAAAAAAAGCCCGATAGGGCTTTATGTAAGTTTGTCAGCAATAACAATATGTGTTATAGGACTGTAACAATATTTGCTAAAATGTTCATTTCCTATATTTATTTTGATAGAACTATTTTGCTTTATTAAGTTTCTTAGGGCCGATTTTAAACAGCAAATCAAGTGAAAACAAAAATGAAATTGATGACGCCACAATACCAACTGCTGTTATAGTCTGAGGCACTGGGTGTTATAGGCGTATGGCAGCAACTGCCTCTTAGCATTGTGTCAATGGGAAAATTACAGAGCAAGTGTAAAAAATATGTGTTAGAGATTTCAATGTTTGTTATTTTGCAAATTGAACAGAAATCAATAGACTACCTATTTTCTAACACAAAGACATGAAAGACGTTTGCGTTAGAAAAAAAAACTTCAATGATTATTATGTAATAATTTCATTTCAGCAATGAATGTTTTAGTAAATGTTGTGTTGTTACAGTTCAATAACATATATTGCTATTGATTACAAACAAGATGAAGCCCGGTAGACAACAATTAAATTGATGACGTCACAGGAGATTTATGACATCACAATATCAAATGTTGTTACTGTAACAATATTTGCCTTCACAAAGCATGACCATAGAAGGTTGCAGAGCAAATATTAGTATATGTGGTGATTTTGTTTTGACTTGAACCTGTTTAAGAGACTACCAGTGTTAAAAGACCACTTCTTGAACTGGTTTTCTTTATCAAGCAGGAAATATTTTACATGCTTCGGAACATTTTAAATCATACATGTATTCAAACTTATTTCCAACTGATTGTTAGCAATATGGATATAATAAGAAACTACTTGGTATCACAGGAGCTTGGCACGGACCTATGTCACTATGGAATGATTGCCAGATATGTTTTTACCTTTCTCGAATATAGCCCCTCCCACTACTATATATATAGCAGTGGGAGGGGCTATATTACAGAAAGGGAAAAAAATTATCTGACAATCATTTCATAGTGACATAGGTCCGTGCCTAGCCCCTGTGCTTGGCATAGACAAATTTCATCAGGTAATTATTTATGTTTATATCTTTTAATTACGCTGAACTAGAAAAAAATGTATTTAAACTTGATTCAATACTTATTATTTCTGTGTGAGACTATTGAGTTAATTTTCACGAACTGAACCAGTTTTGTCAAAAAAAAAAAAAAAAATTATTGAAGTTTAATACCCTAATAAACGAAATAAAAATATCAAAACAGGGTTTAGTTTTTTTTGTATGTTTTTGTTTATAAGACTGATTTGGGTCATGTCATGTAAGAAACGGATATGTCTTCTGAATACTGTAACCTTCGCTTGTATCATTCATCGTGACTTGTATTAGGTACATTTCAAACCATTCGCCTTTCCAAATATAAAAGCTTGTCTCAATCCAATATCAGGTACTATATGTGCCTCAAGCTAACAAGGATGTGTTAAAGGCCCAATATACGTAACTTTCGGCGAAACTTGATGCGAAAATCAAGCCTAATAACTTTTTATTATTATAGATTTAGTTAAGATTAACTGATATCAGCAATATACAAAATGAATTCTTACGCTGTAACCGGTACAGCAGCAGTTAAAAATTGGTATTTGTAAACACGCGTCCATTTCTAACTGTCTTCTACCTTTGGCTTATTTTTGAAGTGGCCCCACCTGAATTATTTTCAATTCTTTGGATTTTTTTGTCAAGAGTTTCCCATTCAGGTTTACCTGGACTTATTTTTGCATGGTTATTAACTGGATTTTTTTTCATAATTTTTCTGAGTCCAGAATAATTTCCTGAAGTTACATATATTGGGCCTTTAAAGTAAAATGTGTTTATAACAAACAAGCTTACAACGAATTCATGGTTATAACATAGTGGTTTTCATTCCCCAAAAAGTGTTTTTTTATCTTTATGTTAAGTATTCGTAAAGGTCTATCTCAAAAGTGTTGTTATCTCCCTTGTTTGCCATATCATGGTTACACTGGGAAGTGGTTTTGAAACAAATTCACGCCATGTTATTATGATGTCATAATAGAAATGACGTCATCAGATTGTCACATGGCGCTAAATCATCACAAAACACTACCCGGAAGTCCATATTGTATCCACCATTGTTGCCAATCAAGGGGAAAAACAACACTTTTGGGAAAGGTCCATAACAAAAAAAGTTCCTAGGTCTCCATAGATTCATTAGAAACGTACATTTTTTGTATTTTAACTGTATTCAATTTCTAGATTCCACGCCTTAAATCAAGTTGTTTCTCGTGTACGTGTTAACATGCCTTTTAGAAAACATTCATAAGGAATAGTTGGTTGATTATGTGATCTAAGAGGCGCACCTGCCATCATGATAAAAAGGAGCTCTCAATCATGGGTAGACATCATATTTGCTGAACTGTAAAAGTTTAGTTTTGGCCAATTTGAAGCAGGATGAAATCCATCAAGTCCACATGAAGCCTTCTTGTAACAATAAACAATTGACCGACTTGAACAAAACTCTGCTTTGAATTCAGACAGGTAAGGTTTTCTATCTGTATCCGTTACATCTCTTCTCATGAAGATTGTAAAGTTGATATACAACCATATCATTACAATGGTTGCAGCGTTCACATTTTCATGGAAGAGCTTCAAATCCACCATTTTTTTAAATAACACATCATTCTGACAGTCATATGCAAAAACTGATATTTGACCTGGCGTACAACCAAATGCTGGAATCGGAAGGCCAGAGAGGGAAGGATGTTTGTTGACTTGAGCAAAGGAATTCGTTATCGTTTCTGCAATTACTTGACTATAGCCTGAGCTTTGAGAGGTGATCGAGTCAAACAAATGTTCATCTTCTTTCACTTCAACTACCATTTTCATCTCTTCCTGAGGATCAGTAGACTGTAGGACTTTGACTGGCTGTGTACCTCCCACAATCATATCCACAAATCCATGCCAGCAAGATTCAATACCTGAGGAGAGAAAACAAGAATTGTGCATTATTTTATGTCTTGCCTTTCTCCCTTTGTCGATAAAGTTAATGTCTAACCAGAATATAAGAGCATTAAAAAACAAGAGGCCCAGAGGGCTTGTATGGCTCACCTGGATACATTGGTATCTAGGTAATCGTGGTAAAATATTTTCTTTTTGGCCCCACCCCTCATCCTCCTAGGGGGACAGTCCCACTATGAGTATGAGCACAATTTTGAATCCTGAGCACATAGGGATGTTTCCTACCAAATAAGGCTGATTTCCTATCAGTGGTTATAGAGAAGAAGTCGCTAATTTAAATATAGCTAAATAATTCTTTTTGCCCCTGCCCCTCAGCCCCCTGGGGGGGGGGGGGGGGGGTCAGTCCCACCAAATATTAGTACAATTTTGAATCCTGAGCACATAGGGATGATCCTGCCAAATAAGGCTGATTTCCAATCAATGGTTATGTTGAAGAAGTCGATTAAACCCATATATATGTAGCTACATGTGAATAACCCTTTTTGGCCCTGCCCCTCAGCCCCCTTGGGGGTCAGTCCCACCAAAAATTAGTACAATTTTGAATCTTGAGCACATAGGGATGCTTCCTGCCAAATAAGGCTGATTTCCAATCAGTGGTTATAGAGAAGAAGTCGCTAATTTCAATATAGCTAAATAATTCTTTTTGGCCCTGCTCCTCAGCCCCCTGGGGGGTCAGTCCCTCCATGAGTACAATTTTGAATCATGAGCACCTAGGGATGCTTCCTGCCAAATAAGGTTGATTTCATAACAGTCGTTATGGAGAAGAAGTCGTTTAAAGAATTGTTGATGGACGACGGACGCCACAGTATGGCATAAGGTCACCTTGGTTCTTCGGACCAGGTGAGCTAATAAATACAGCAAGTTGGTATCAGTAACTTGGCCAGGTTACAATTCAATTACATACCAATAAGACTATAAAATGTGGACCCTGACATAATTTCTCGAAATTTATTTTTCTAATGGCTTGTACCTCAAAACAGAAGAACCTGCAAACAAATTTCCTCCACGTTACACCTGTACATGTTATTATACCTACCATGTGTGCTGTGTTACACTTTGCAGAAGATAAAACTGTTGGAAGTTAAGATTTATTTTCATGCAACTTTTAAAGAAGATCTAGATCATTCATATGGATCTTTCATTCCAGTATGTTACATGTTGAATAACGATGATACTGAGCATATTTTATGGAGAAGAAATCATTGAAAGCATTTAACATATTTCACACCTAACTGTGACCTTGAAAGTAGGTCAACATTATACATTTATGGCCCCTTTAGTAGGGTGATATGAAGGTTTGTCTATCCGAAGCAGTCATATTCCCCAGAGGGCATAGCCTGAGGGGAATATGACTGATGAGAGTAGACCAACCTTCATATCACCCTTATCAAGAGGTCCATAAATTGTTTATTATACCGAAAAAAAGCAAACAATATTTTTTATTACATTTTTTACAAGTTTATTTATGTTTGTTTATATAATGAAACCAAAAGAATCACAACTCTTGCTAGATTCAGAAAGAGGGTCGCCATGGGGGCACGTGCTCCAGGGAGAAACAATTTAAAATTTTGTCAGCCCTAGGGAAGACACAATGCTTTGTAACACTGTTATGTGACGTGTTTTAACAAATCAGCATTAGAGGAATCAAGATGAGGTATAATCTAAATATTCATTATAACAAACTTGGTAGTCCTCCATTCCAGCATGACCCCATGTGACCTTGAAAGTAGGTTAAAGTATATTGATTTGCATAAATTTGCATTGATAACCCTCAGTCTAGCATGCTACAGGGCCAGTATCACGAGCCCAGGCTTTTGGTTTTGAGAATAACTAGTTTAACAAGAGATCCAAGAGTGATCTTGGCTTCCACTATTGAATAATCAATGCATAAGTTTGATTTTTTATGCCCCCGCCATGAAATGGGGGGGGGGGGGGGGCAGGCATATAGCGTTACCCTGCATGTCCGTCCCATCCCGTCCCATTGTAATGTAACCAGCTTATTTAAATAGCTACTGATCCGATTGTCATCAAACTTCGCATACACAATGTATGTAATAAGCATTAAAAACTCATTTCATATGGGGGAAGGGGGCATTTATGTCTCTAGACATTTCAATTTTCCCTTTATTTCTCTTCTTCCCTCTTAATCATCTGTAGTACAGTCATGTCAATAGTAAACTAAATACAGTACATTCCTATTAATAACACTCCTGTAGATATCATCTTTATATCATGTTTTCCCCAAACACCATTTTCCCCTCTATTTAATCAATGTGATTTCATTTGGTTAAGATCATGTATTTTGATGTGAGTTCTTTTTAATATCATGGCTTTTTTTTTACCAAACATATAAATTATCCAAAATAGGATTTCATTTCTATTGTTTTCAGATACAACTTGATACAAAATATTGCATAGAAAAAAAAAAAAAATAGAAATGTCTGCAAGACATAAATTACGTCCCTGCCCCCATATGAGAGCAGTTCTGCAAAATTACATTGAACTTGGACAATATTTGGATTTTGACCAATCAGAGGCCATGAAATGTCCCCTATTTTAGTTTTCACAAAATGAATACTAGCATTGCTTTCTTATTGCCAGATTACATACACAAATCAAATTTCATTTAAATTGGCCAATATTTAATTGTGACCAATCAGAAGCCTCTATTTGGCAGCCATCTTGAAACATAATGCCAAATTTTTTTCTTTATAACGAGTGCCTTCATGTTACATCCCTCCCACAAAGTTTCATCATAATCCGTAAAGTAGAAGAAAATTTATTACAGAATATATGTTTATAGCCAATCAGAGGGAGTGGGCGCCATCTTGGATGCTTGATCCGGGAAAAAAAGAGCAAGGTACACAACAGGACATCAGACTTATTAAATATATATGCGAAGTTTGATGACAATGGTATCAGTACCTATTTAATTAAGCTTGTTATATTTCCATAGTTATGGAGATTAGAAATACACTAGATTAAGTGGAAAACATGTTTCTCCTAATGTCACATAGCCTTAAAGAATTAGATCACCACTTTTAACCTGTATACACACCAGGCTTTAATTATCACCCCTCTTTTTAGGTCCAGTAAACGGACCCATTCCCAAAGGAAAAAAGGTGTGATTTTCCCCAAATTTCCTCTTAAAAATTTCCAATTCAGACACTTCAACAAAAGTTGGTGGTTTTATATGCTTCAGGAGATTCATGGACATTAAATTTAACAAGACAGATGGGCTGTAAATGTCATGAGAACTGACAGTACTTCAAATAGTAATTTAGAAAAGAAATAATGTACTTATATATATAGTTTTGATATTAGTGTTTGTCAAAATTTCCCCAAAAAACTGTTATGTCGATCATTTTTCTCCAATTTGATCTCCGGGACTGATTCCCAAAGCCCCTTGATAAAGCCCCCGAGACTAGACCACAAACAAAGGACCGTTAGCAAGATCCTCAGCCTTAATGAAATAGATCACAACTTTTAACCTTTATACAGACAACACATATAGGACCGTCTGCACGATACTCTGCCCTAATAAATTAAATCACAATTTACAAGCTTAAAAGAACTTACCTATTCCTGTTGGGCCTCTCTCTATTGGAGCTCCACATCCACAACTACAGAAACAGTTATCTTCTCTAGCAATACGGGTATTGATCAGACATTTTCGCCACTCAGAGGATTAAACAAGTGTACATTCAGCGACTTTACAACTTCTGTTTCACTCAGTCTTTCAGATTCTTTATTCTTTCCAAGTACTTTTTTCATACAATCCATGTGGTGATCCATGTCTGTAAGTAATAAGCAAAAATGTTTACATGTACAGGCATGGTGGTCTCTAGTGGTAGGACACCGGGCTCTTGATTTAAAGGTTGCGAGTTCGAGTCCCAGTCAGAGCACTTGTGTTGTATCCTTGAGTAACGTACATTAACTTACTCCGTTTGTTCCAGCCGGAGACTACTCAGCTGTAAATGAGTACGGGGTTGGGCAGTGCTAGAAATTGTAGAATGCTAGATGTGCATGAGTGCCGAAATAGCAGCACCGGTTGTATGCTCCCAAGGGATTTTGATATTGGCTGATATTGGCTGGTTGCTAAGGCCCTACAATGTAGCTATCCCCACAGATAATAATTTGTGCATCTTTGACTACTTATAGACAAAATTCAGGTTGTGATAAAGCGGTAAATAAGAAACTTGAAAATTATTATTTATTATTATTACACTACATTTCCTAACACCAAGAAAACAAATCTTTTGTGACTAACAGAGTTGCATCCCTTTTATTTCAGAAACAGATCTAGTTTTTACCGCTAGATGTCAACATAGAAAATTCTGTAGTCCTGCTAAACTGATTAAATTGACCTCACAAACATCCTGAAACATTTATAAGCAAAGTGAAACACTATAGTGGCTTTACCATGCTTTAAATCTGATTATCGATATTGATTACCGGTATATAGAGAATATTACATGGCGATTTCCATATTAGACCTTGTATCAACCCGAGATCCCAATATCGACGCGAAGGCGAAAGGCCCAAAGGTCAATATTGGGTCGAGGGTTGATACAAGGCCTGATATGGAAATGACCATGTCATATTCTATTTATTATATACATTGGAGTTTTGTGACGGTTCATGATGATCTGTGTTTGATAATGTCTCTTTTTTTGTCCCTTGTTTTGTCATCGTCTGGACATTGATGAAGATAAGAATTCATACAATTAACATTAGATTCGGAATCATTTACCTGCTCATCTACCTGTATCGGTGTCTTCGTTTATGTCTCTTTTTCTTCTATTAATTCATCAAGCTCTAGTATTCTTTATACAATAGACTCAATTACTTTCTCGCCAATTTCAACGTCAACATCTGTTCCCTATCCATTTCCGATTGTTGAAACGTCATGAACATCATATGACGTCACGGCAATTTCGGAAACGGGCTGATACAGTGTATTCGGCCCGCTCAGCAAGCGGGCTGATACAGTGTATTCGGCCCGCTTATCGAAGAATTGCCCATATTGGCCCGGTGAGCTGATATGTACTAAAAACATGTGTTTTTAGTAAGTATGTAATAAAATCCATTATATGCCATTTAAAGTATACAGATAGTAATTGAAACATGACAGACATGAACCTTTTTTTTAATTAATTTAAACAGTTACTGCAATGCAAGAGCGGTCTTACTTCAAAGTGTCTTCAAGCGACTTCAAGTGTGCATGACCAGACAAAATCTTTAAAAATACTTCTTTTAGTAAGCCACATTGGAAGATATGTTGTTAATACAACAAACCTCGGTACAAAATTTCTGTTTGATATTTTAAAAAATGAAAGATTTATGACAAATTTAATTTTTACGATTGGCGGTGTGACATATACGCGTGTATACTATAAAATCTCCGCAAATATATATCTACATGCGAACATAATAACGCTTCTCAAATTTTATAGTGTATCAGTGTTTTTCCTGCCTATATAACTGGGAACGCCAAACGACCCAATTCCCAATGCGTTTTAGTGTTTTTTTCCCCCCAAAATCAACTTGAAAATTCCCAATTATTACGACTTTTCAAATCGGGAAAAAAAGGACACGCACATGTAATAATGAATAAAAAATCATTAAAAGAAATATCAGTGAGCGAGTCTGTGACTCAGACTCGACTCACCATGTAACTCCCACTTTTCTTTGTTTTCATTGTTTACCATACCATAAAGCTAAATGATACACAATAACACTGTGCACTGTAAAATTAGTTAGCATGGAACATTTAATGAGTGTGGTTCGGTTTTAATTTTTCCCCAATTTATTACCTGTTCACGCTAATTTTTTTCCCAATTTGGCAAGTTGAATTTTCCCCAAAATACCCAGGAAAAACACTGTGTATATTGTATTATAGTGTTAATGGAACCCAGTACAAAAACAGCCCACTTGACAGCGCGAACATTTCCACACAGCAAACAGTTTAAAGGTTGACCAAACGAAAAAATTCCACACAGAAAAAAATCAACTTTAATAGTATTTTTTTTACCGATTACACTTATGAAAGCGTCGCAAGAAAGTAATGTATACCCTTTAAAATCCTGTACATAGTAAAAGCATGTTCCATTTAGCGGAACGTTCTGGTTGTACTAATTAAGTTGGAACTGGTCTGTTAAATGGAACAGAACGTGCCGAAATCCTTTCCTATGTGTAAAAATCTAATAATCAAAAAAGAAACGATTTTTCTCTCATATCTCGGCATGTCGGATAGGGTTTGCCCATGTAAGAATGCTATGTAAGAAAAATCTATCTCACATAGCATATCATGCGACGTGACGTCACAATGGCTCAACAATGACGTGACGTCACGAATACGGTAAACTCTGATGCCGGAAAGAGAAAACGACGGCGTGATGAAATTAAAACCTTTCATAAAATTTTAACCATAAACACCAGGAAGAGGAGATTAATTTTTCTGCGCAACCTCTGTTTGCAAATATAGGGTATGCTTAAACTCGCTGTCTAATTCGCTTTCGTCAAAAAAGCTCAAGGAAAAAGTTGAAATTTCAAAATGGCAGCTTGTTTAAACATATTTTCATGGTTTTTGAGCTTATTTGGGTAGTTGATATGAGAGAAAAAGACTCTTTCATTATGTGTGTATGTAGGATAGGGATATTCCACCCGAGGGGTCACAAAATGTGGTGAAACCCGAGGCTTGCCGCATATGAAAGAGTCTTATATTCCGGAATCAACCAAAATGGTTCAATCATATAATCTGCAAAACAATGCGAGTAATCGCAACCGGAACGTCCGCTAAATGGAACATGCTGCAAGTGACATAATCAAGAGACATTTTATTAGTATGACAATAAAATACCTACCTGTAGCTAGACCAAATTTAATTTTAGAAACATGTGTGTGAGTATATATAGAACTCAAATGATCTAGAAGCGTCTTTAAACTTGATATTGCTGAAATTAATTGATAAAGTGCAGATTCCAGACAAAATGCTTTGTGAGATCTCGCTCGAGTTTCTCTCTGAACTACCTATTTTGTATCATGTGACTTTAGAAGGCTGCCATTTTCAAACAGGTGTCTATAGAATCTGGTTATCTTTTAGGAATGGGTCACGAGTCACGACAGTTATTTTTTTCCCTTCTGTAACTTGATCTAATATGTAGGTTAGTAGTAAAATATCTCTTCTTTCTATTGATACCAAATTTACATGTTTAAAAAAGTTGCATATTATGAAACACTGCCTAATCAGCGACTCGGTGACAGGTCGCTAAAATTTTGCATATTTATTATTTGGAATTCCGAATCTTGTGGGCTGGTTCCAAAATATAGCAGATCATGATAAGAGAGTCAACATCTTTTGGACGAGGTATAAGCCTATAGTCATATTAACAACATATGTTCTGATGTCGCTTACTTAATTTAACATTTCTAAAAGAAGATTTAATCGGGTCTCCCTAAAATACGCCATAGGAGAAAATACGCCATAGGTACGCCATAGGATATTTTCGGCGCCATAGATAAATGTACGCAATATATTTTCCAAATACATCCTTTTATTCATTGATTGGTGCATATTACACCATCTGGTGAAGTTTCATTGAAAAAAAATGTGTACTTTGTACCAAAAAACGATCTTATATCGGCAGTGATCGGAGGCTCTCAGACACTAAAATACGCCATAGGAATCTAGTCAAGCAAGCGTTAAATATCACTGTTTTATGCAACAAATAACTTATTTATTACAGTTATATATGTCATTTGAAAGTTATGGTTAAGTTTTAGTGTTAAAAAAATGTGCACTTTGTAAGAAAATCGGTAAAATTACCGTGACGTGAAATTCCGAATCAAGGGGCGTAACTCTAATTATACTCCATACAGATGTAAACTCCTATGGCGTATTAAAGGCTATATTTTTTTATATTAGTATTTATTTGTTCATTAATTCACTCAAGCATTATATTTAATACTAACAAATATGTATACCTAAAAAGCACAATAAAAGCTTTCTATTTGATACCATTTTCTATGTTATATTAAGACTATAGATGTATTTTTTATATTAATTTTTTTTTTATTCATTTATTTAAAAAAGATGATTTTTGTTAGTTAATATATATGATATAAATACATATATGCATACATAAAAAGCACAACAAAAACTTACATTTTATACAATTTTATTAATATTTTTTTCATAAAAAAGTATTCACAAGCAGTAATTAACATGAATATATATATATACATGTAGTTAAACATTATGTATAATTTTACAAATAATTAATATTCATCAAATTCACTATATTGAAAATTCCATTGATATTTTATATCATGCAGGTAAATATTTTAGATAATAGAAATTATATTATCTAGCTTTCATAAATATATATCCTGGAATAAAAATTGTATTTTCATGAATATAATAAAAAATACATTTTGTAAATTGTAAATGAATGGAAAAAATGGATAAATTTCATTAAAACTTCTTGATCATGTCATAAGCTGATATATATTACACTGTCAAATTTTACGTCTTATAATAATATTCTTCATGTATGTTTATTACTGTTTCTTTTCTTTTTCTTTTCCTTCGTTGTCTTTCAAAGTCAATACCTTTCTTTGTCTTTTCTTTTTTTTTGTTATTTGTTTTGCCTCCATGATTCCTTCCTTTTGCTGTTTTCACTCCACTTTTTTTGCCTCTTAATTACATGATTTCTTATAGCATACAGTAGAAATCTGACAAACAACAATTGCTTTTAAAGTCAGATATCAATATAAGGTATTTATTTATAACGGATGAACATTGTTCCTGTATAATATTGTAATGTGTGCATACCCAGTTTGCATGAATATTGATGTACACAACTGGTACATATTGTAGTACTGATAATGTGTGAATATTGGTATGCTAAGGCGTTGTTGTGGTATATACTATAGTATGTATTGTTGGAAAATTGGTTATAGAAAATTGGTTAAGAAATTCCAACCAATCATCAGTTAAAATTGGTTGTAATCAGATTGTTAACATTATGAAATTTAGATTTTTGTTGTGCCTTACAACAAATACCAATAATCAAATCTGTATTCACGGATCATCTCCTGCTGTCTGACTGAAAAACCACAACATCAACTAGTACTTGAGAGGGAATTACCCTGGGGACTATGGCCACCAACTTGTGCACTTCTATGTGACTCTAGACTGTACACAGCTTTATGCCCTCAGACAGCCATTTCTTAGATATTTGTAGATTTCTTTTAATTTGCAGCATCCAAAATAGATTAATTAAATATTGTTTGTGTAAATTAATGTAGTAATGCCTTTGAAATTGAAAACACATAATTATGTGAAAATGAATTTGATAAATATATATATATGTTGAAATAGAGTATAGATATGTAATAAATGTGATGAAGAAATAATTCAAATTTAAATATAAATTTAATATAAATTGTTTGTTTATTGAAACAAAAAAAAATGGTTTATATGTGAATAAAGATATCAATGATATTATGAGATGAATGTTTTGTGTTTATAGATCTGTCATGATGCTTCACAGTGTATTTATGTATAGAAATTTCTATCGCAATTATATGAATTAAAATAAAAAATCTGAATGAAATCTGATGTATGCAAAAATGATCAGTTAACGTTATTAAAACAAATAAAATAAATTAATATCAAATATAAATAAATATATTATATATTGATTGACCAATCCATGGGAGAAAATATAACATAGGTAAAGATATATATATTATATTGGCATTTTTTTTATAAATGTGGTAATTTAATTAAATGTGTATAATGGTGAATAAAATCATAATTAGTAAAATTATACATAAATAATAATTTTTAAAAAAAAAATTCCCTTATTTTTTTCCCTATCAATTAAAATTTTAATATTTTCTATTCCATTTTTAAAATATGAATGAAATTTTCCCTTTCAGGGTTGACATCTGTATGGCGTATTGTTAATGTCAATTACTGCTTGTGAATATTTCTTTATGAATAAAATAGTAACATAGGTATTAATAAAATGGTATCAATAAATAATTTTTGTTGTGCTTTTTATGTATGTATATTTGTTTGTATTAAATATAATGCTTGAGTTAATAAATGAACAAAATAAATAGCAATATAAAAAATTCATTGTCTTCATTATTTATTGGTCACTCAACAGGAGCAAATACGCCATAGGATTGCCAATAGTACGGTATATAAAGAGAGAGTTCAGTATGAGTTCAGTATGGCGTATAATTAGAGTTACGCCCCTTGATTCGGAATTTCACGTCACGGTAATTTTACCGATTTTCTTACAAAGTACACATTTTTTTAACATTAAAACTTAACCAAAACTTTCAAATGACATATATAACTGTAATAAATTAGTTATTTGTTGCATAAAACAGTGATATTTAACGCTTGCTTGACTAGATTCCTATGGCGTATTTTAGTGTCTGAGAGCCTCCGATCACTGCCGATATAAGATTGTTTTTTGGTACAAAGTACACATTTTTTTTCAATGAAACTTCACCAGATGGTGTAATATGCACCAATCAAGGAATAAAATGATGTATTTTGAAGATATATTACGTACATTTATCTATGGCGCCGAAAATATCCTATGGCGTACCTATGGCGTATTTTCTCCTATGGCGTATTTTAGTGTGACCGATTTAATCAGGGGACGCTTGGAGTCGCATTCAGACGCTTTTATACAATCCCCGTCGAGAGTTATAACGAGCCGTACCAAGCATATATTTGTTTAAGTTTCCAAGAGCTTCGTTCTCTTCGTTATTAGGTATAGGTTTACAGATTGTTTGTCTCTTTCTTTGGGCTCCCTCTTCGCCATCCTCTCCTTCTTCCTCCTCATTCAAGTTCAGCTCCACCAATGCGCGGAGTTTCCGAACGTCCCAGACATCTTCAAATGCCAATGTGCACGATTTTTCTGTTGGAAAGTCTTGGAACGTGCTTAACATTTCTTGTGTAACAACTGAAGCAGCACTGAAAGGCTTTCCCCCAATGCAATCACACGAATTTATTTTGAGTGTCATTATTTCGTTCCGTTTCTGCTCACCAAGAACTGCTTTCAACTCTTTTACAGCACTCCTTGAGTATGTCGCCATTTTGTAGTAATACTAATTTCAACCCGGCAAAGCCCGGTAGAGCCCGGCACAGCCCGATATTGATCGCCCGGTGATTGTTTCAACTTATACATCATTAACTGGACGTACATATTTCAATCTTCAGGGGGTTGATCAATATTATTCATATGCAGGTTCCCCTTGGTCCTTATAATTAGTTTTGCTGTATTGATCTTGGGACTAATCGGAAAAACTAAATGGCTAACCGGCGGCCATCTTGGATTTTGACAATGAAATTTTGTTACCGTTATATCTTGTGAAGTACTCAATGGATCTTTCCCAAATTTCAAATGCAGGTTCCCCTCAGTCCAAAGTTGTGCTGTATTGATTTTTGGACTGATCGGAAAAACAAAATTGCTGATAGGCGGCCATCTTGGATTTTGACAATGAAAATTTGTTACCATAATATCTGGAGAAGTACTGGATGGATCTTTACAAAATTTCGTATTCAGGTTCCCTTAGTACCTAGTTGTGCTGTATTGATTTTGGGGCTTATCGGGAAAAAATGGCTGACCGGCGGCCATATTTGATTTTGTCATTAACAAATTGTGTTACCGTTATATATACATTTGAGCGTAAGCTAACCTTTACACCCTAGTGCACTAGGAGTGCACTACGTTTAAACTAGTAGTGCACTACATTTAAACTACAGGTAAACTAGTAGTGCACTACGTCCAGCCAGGTGTGACCACAAATACCCCTACAGGTAATGGAAGTGTCCTTGCCTACCTGTGTCTTTACCTGTACAGATGTAATATGATTTACCTGTATTTTTATGTTATACTATTTAAGTTGTCTTTGAAAGTCATTAGTTTGTTACTCATATAAGTACAAGAATGAAAAATTCTGAGTTTAGGCCAGATCATATTCATCATAATAACTTATGTTTTAAATCAATTAACTGCATGTCAAAGCTAAAAAAAAAGTAATAATAATCAAAATATACTAACTTATCATACTTTTTTAAAGAAGTAACAATGATTCTTTTTTATTTAAATATTTTCATTCTACAATAAAATTGAAAGGTATGTGTTAAAATAAAAAATGTTATAATACATGTATTATGTTGAAATTATCAGCTTAAGTTAATCCTTCTAACAATATAAAAATGTATACAGAAAATAATCTAAACAATAGATTGTAATATAATAAAAAATCATATATTAGAAGAACATATTTTGTACTTAGTATAGTAGTTTCAATTACAGATTACTTTAATATTTGACATTAAGAAGCTAGCTGTGCAATAATACCTACATGTACCGGTGTTTGTATATTTGGTTTCACTATATATATATATATACACTCATGTACAATACATACAAAGGTTATATAAACATTAAGTACTACGAGAAGATTAATTTCACAGAACATTTAAAGCCATATTCCTTCTTCATATCAAAATACCAATATACATCTACGCGTTATCCAATTGACTGAAATACAATGTTATCATCATATAGGACCATTACTAAACAATTAGCAAGGCCCTCAGGCCTTAAATCAGACTTGGTCAGTGATGGCTGTGGGGGAGTGGGAGGTGGGAAATTCACGCCTGGCTAACTACAGCCAGCCTAGGGGTGTCCCCTATCTTGACCTCTGTGAGGTGTGGCCCTGGCAGGTCAGGTACGTAATTATGCCTGAAGGGTAAAGGATGCTACCATAAGATCTAGAGCTGTCCTTTTTAGTTCGATATTATATAAGTCATTAGGTTGATTTAAAGGTACAATAAATGTGACTGGCATAGGCTTAACTTTGTTCTTATTTAGGCTAATATAACTGCATATCATATAATGTTGTAAACTTAGAATATAGAAATAACTGAAATGATTCCATTTTACCAGGGACGTATATGTCCCTGATTTAACTGACCTTGCTTTTTAAAACAAATATTATAACATATGCATAAACTTTCAAGTCATATTTGATACAACTTTTAATTGCCTTCAATATTTAGGCCTAAATATGGGAAATGCATCATTTTACAATACTATTATACTGATTATTAGAAAAAAATAAGTATAATGAATTTTAGTATTTTATTATCAAACTGAATGAAGCGACTGAGCCAGAGACGTATATATTCTCTCACAGATACGTCCCTGATAACACCACAGACTAAGATTATGTAAGTCTGTGATAACACCCAATATAAACTAGATAATTTGTCATCATTAATTCATTTAATAAGTATATTTGTACATATTTAGAAATCAAAATGCATCATTGGATTGTATTCATTCAGGTGTCATAAGATACTTGGTATTCAATATTTAAGAAAACCAGAATCTGGTAAAAGCCTGATATAGACTTACATTGTTGTCCAAATAATTATTATTTATTTCAATGTAATTTTATGTACTATCAATGTATTATTGCAGAATTAAATGGTTTAAATGAAACAAAACAAAATATATTAAAGTCCTAAAAATATCCACTTTTTAAAGGGAAATATCAAGATATATTCTCAACGATTTTTAATTTCATATAAACATGATAAACCAGAGTAAAAGTTAAAATATGTATCATCATATGATCCTCGTCATCTGGTTCACCAGTCATCTTCAGCTGAGCCCTTTATTAATCATATTGGTTTTATATTTGACCAGTGATAGTCAGGTGAGAAATTCACACCTCAATTATGTCACTGACAGGCTTATATAAGCAGGTGTTCCAAGGTCAAGACTGGTCAGGTAATTGCCTGAGGCCTGGGGGTCAAATCAAAACATCTGTCCCATACTGAACAATCTGACTAAATTTTAATTTATTGTTGTATTACTTTTTTTCAACTTCAAATTCTTATATTTATACTGTTGTATGTGTTGATATATATATATACACACAGGTCTTAATATAGATAATTTGAAAATAAAGATTATCAAAACTCTATAGCGCTTTCATAAATATATAGATCTGAGAGATGAATTCATTTAATAAAAATATTTATTTAGTTTAATTTAGTAATAAAAGAATATTTATTTGTTATTTTTACACAATTAGTTCTTACAATATTTAAAAATGTACTTAACAAAAAATTTATCAATAGATATTCCTTCAATTTTTCAATATACTTGATTGTAAATTGGTAAATAAATATAAAAAAATCTGTTTATAGTACATATTAAATGAAATATATGACATCAATACTGTTAGATAAGTAATAATTTTCTATTTATTTATGTCCTGTATGCAGGAAAGTTTTGGGAAAAACTCTAACTGTAGTTATCATGATTTCATAATTTGTAGTTTTGAAATGAAAGAAAGAAGGTTTGATAAAGATAACTACATGAGATTCATATATATATATTAAAGTTACAAATTCTGTATTAGCTAATGATAAGGCAAGTTTCTAAGTACTAGCAGACGGCACAGGTGAAGTACAGGTAAGAATCACAGGTAGATGGGACTGCCCATTTACCTGTAGGGGTATTTGACCTATATGGGGTTCAGGGTGTAGTGCACTACTAGTTTACCTGTAGTTTAAATGTAGTGCACTACTAGTTTAAACGTAGTGCACTACTAGTGCACTAGGTGTAAAGGTTAGCTTACACTCAACTGTATCTTGAGAAGTATATATACTAGCTGGATGGTTCATTCTCATATTTCATATAAGGATTGTACCTCATTTTGACTGCGTATACGGTAGTATGCCCGCAGTTGGCAACAAACATATTCTATGGTACGCAGTCAAAATGAGGTTCAATCCTTATATGTGCAAACGAAAACAACTTCTATATATCTGCTTTGTGACTGTGGCTGTACGTATTTATAGAGGTTTTGGTATAAATATGGCTAGAAACATCACAAAGTCCAGATCAATTACCATGTCTATAATATCCAAATAGGTGGTGAGGTGACAAGGCTTTCTGTGTGTACTCCACGTGCCATATTTATGCACGAGCGCACCAACACGTGTAATGATTCCACTCATTGTGACTCGCACGTGCATGCATCGCCTCACCCTGCTGTTTGAATATTATTGCCATGGAAATAGATTTTGATTCGGTGTTCTTTCTAGCCATATTTATCCGCAGAACTCGGTAAATATAAATTATGTAGGTACAAATGTACGTAAAACCACGAACAGTACTAAAGAAAATATATTGAAGATTTTTTTTTTCATTTCCATATATACTGTTACGTGTTAAAAACAGAAAAGGGTAACTAGCAGCTAAATTCAAAACACAATTTAATGAAATAAACAAAATATATACAGATATAATTAAATCAGTGGTGTACCGAGACGTTTAGGTGAATAAGTTAATTTAAACTTATCTGCTTGAAAATATGTCCTTGTAGGTTTCGTTTCAATCCGTAATTTCAGAATTCAGAATGTTAATCACAGTTCACGGTTCACAGGCAATATTACAGTTCCAGGCAATTAATATCCAACAGGTCGTTTAATCCTTCAAGCTTTACCTGTTCTGCCTGTACATTTTCTGCCAGGGTATTTATATTAAATATTATTGGAAAACTAGTATTCTCTTCAAACTTCTATCTTCTAGAATTCTCTACACCACTCGGATAAACACACAAACAAATTGTTATGTAAACAACCCAGACAATACTACTAGAACATTCTTCATGTTTCTTTGTAAACAATTTACATAAATCATCGATTTTTGCTCAAATTTAGTATGCAGGTGTAATTAAGCACTGCTTACCGGTACACAAGAAAATGCGCAGTGATACTGGACGTAAATTTTTATCGTCACTACTGATAATATAAAATTACTTATATTACCATAAGTGATGATATAAGCATTGATGATATCGGTTTATCAAGTTGATATTTTCTGAAATTTATTGGTAAAATTGTAATAAAAAACATGTTGATATAAAAATATCGACTGCGTATTTAATATGTAAATATCTAAAGTTACTTACCGACGTGTAAATGACATAAGAAACGTAAGGATAATGATTTTGTTTCCGTATATCATGGAAATAAAACATAACGTTTTCCATTTTTGCATTGTAATATATTGTGCATAGAAAAGATTTACATTTAATCTATCAGAACATGTAAATCTTGCCTTTGTTCATATTTTGCCCCTGGTTTAATCGATTTCTAGTTCGAATTATTATTTTGGTAACGCTTTGGTATTCTCTACACAATACGCCGTCTCGTGCATGGTTTGTACATTTTTTTCTTTTTTTTTTCCTGAATAAATACCACATAACTTTCTCTAAGAAAGATAACTCTATCAGAATCAGACTATTTGGAAACCCAATGGTCATTGATTGTATGTGCCAATATTTACATAGCGGGTGTCGCCGATGAACAGGGGCGTAGCTGGAGGTATTTTGATGTGCAAGCCCCGCTACGTGTACAAATAGGAAAGGGGGACCTACAGGGGAAAGATCACATTTGGACTTCAAATGGCGCCATTGTTTTGGACATGTTTGAATAAGCACTGTCTGGCCTATCATAATACAAATCATTAATGCGAAAATGGAACACGATATGTTTTATTTACATGATGTATGGAAACAAAATCATTATCACACTTACGGCACAAGGATTCGAGGAATGCAGGTTGATGAAGACTATGGGCAAGTTTCATGGTCGCCATCTTGATCTCATCGAGAAATATTCTGTATATTCGTGTGATATGAAGATGGACGTTTTTGAGTTTGCTTATTAATGTGCTTACTTGTAGTGATTGACAATGATGACTCGGTTCTTATTTTGAGGATTACTTGGATGTGACCAAGATTTGCATGCCGATGAAGCAGAAGACGCTTACTCTTCCGGATCACATGGTCTAATTCTCTTGTGCTTTTACGAGGGTCTCCATGTAAATCTGTCCTTTGTTGTTATTTTGCCTCTTGGCATACATCATTTTTAGGAACAGCTACTGTAGCAGTCGCCATCATGTATTCCGTATGTAAACAGACAGCTGATTTGTCGATCAGGTGTTAACTGACAGCTGATTGGTTGATCAGGTGTTAACTGGCAGCTGATTGGTTTATCAGGTGTTAACTGACAGCTGATTGGTTGATCAGATGTTAACTGACAGCTGATTGGTTGATCAGGTGTTAACTAACAGCTGATTGATTTATCATGTGTTAACTGACAGCTGATTGGTTGATCAGGTGTTAACTAACAACTGATTGGTTGATCAGGTGTTAACTGACAGCTGATTGGTTGATCAGGTGTTAACTGACAGCTGATTTGTCGATCAGGTGTTAACTGACAGCTGATTTGTTGATCAGGTGTTAACTGACAGCTGATTGATTTATCAGGTGTTAACTGACAGCTGATTGATTTATCAGGTGTTAACTGACAGCTGATTGGTTGATCAGGTGTTAACTAACAACTGATTGGTTGATCAGGTGTTAACTGACAGCTGATTGATTTATCAGGTGTTAACTAACAGCTGATTGATTTATCAGGTGTTAACTGACAGCTGATTGGTTGGTTTATTGTTATCTGGATATCGAGGATGCATACTTTGATGCATTGATGTTGTCTCTGTTTAATCTAAATAAGTGTTCAAACGATGTAAAACCCAATTGTTCTTACTATCATATCTCTGTTTTCTCTAAATATTACAACCGTGATAAGTGTTCAAACGAGTAAAACCCAATTGTTCTTAATATTATATCTCTGTTTTATCTAAATATTACAACCGCTATAAGTGTTCAAACGATGTAAAACCGAATTGTTCTTAATATTATATCTCTGTTTTATCTAAATATTACAACCGCGATAAGTGTTCAAACGAGTAAAACCCAATTGTTCTTAATATTATATCTCTGTTTTATCTAAATATTACAACCGCGATAAGTGTTCAAACGAGTAAAACCAAATTGTTCTTGCTATTATACAGTATCTCTGTTTTATCTCAACATTACAACCGCGATAAGTGTTCAAGCGATGTAAAACCGAATTGTTCTTGCTATTATATACCGTGATACAATATTTTCATTCCGAATTAAGTAACAGAGATATCAATCGTCACATACACTACTAGATTTTTTTTTCTATCTCGACTAAACTGTCTTGTACCTTTACGATGTTTTTACATTAGGATACATGTACCCAAGCGTTTTCTGCATTTGTTGCCGATAAAGAGAAATACCCTTACCCTTTCCTTGTTCTATTTCAAGAGTATAGGTGAATATATGTTCTTTGTTCCATGCGGCCACGGTGACTTAGTGGTTAAAGTGTCCCGACTTTCTAACACTAGCCCTCCACCCCTGGGTTGCGAGTTCGGAACCTACGTGGGACAGCTGCCAGGTTCATGGGTCAGTGTGTTTTGCTCCGGGTACTCCGTTTTCATCCACCTCGTGCGTCCTTAAAGCTGACAATGCAACTTAAACATCTTTCATTTGAGATTAAAAATTAACAACAAATTTCTGGTTCTGAGATCTTCCCTACGTTTTCTGACTATCGTTTCTAAGGAAGTGCCGACTTTTTAGTTTTGTCATTGCTTGGTCTCTATTATGGGTCCTGATGGACATATAAAGGGCATAACCTGAAAAACCAGATTTAAAAGTACTCCTAACCGTCACGCCATTCAGTGCTCCGCGCACTCGGCAACCGTTATCAAAATTCAATCGCACCCACCTGAGGATTTTGAACCACTCAACTGGAGATTTGAACCTCAATACTGATATGCTGGTTGTAAATTATAACAGATTCTTGAAATAATGTTTCCAAATTAAAAGATTTATCGCTGAAAATATTTCAACAAATGCATATAATCGCACCCACATTCAGTAGATATTGTACTGTAGTTGTATTATTTTGTTAAAGTTTCATGGAAATATAGATCTTTTTATTCCAATTTCGTTTCACATTCATTATATATCTTTTCAATATATCCATGTTTATATTCGTTAAAAAAAGGCAAAAGAGCCGTAACGCAACATGTATTTGTACCTATTAAAGTGCTACATGTACAGCGAGAGGACAGTGCCGGAATGCAACCGGTTTTGCAACTATTGGTGCTTTTAAACCCAAGGGTGTCCATACACGTTTCCAAGCAAGGATAAATAAAAAATGTCTGCCACTTCCTAGGTTACGAGATCCGGTAGACACATGGTCGATGTAGGCAACGGAGCTCGGAAAATTTTTTTTTAAGCAAATTTGAATTGAAAGCTTGTTGTGTTACAGTAATGTGACGTAAAACAAACTAAATCAAACCTTTGTTCATACTTTTCTGATAGACTGATGGATTATGGTCTTTGTGATGCTTAAGCATTATTTTTTCCCAGTGTTGTCATTTAAACGTCAAAAATAATCACAAGGAATGCATAATCCGAGCTTAAAGCAATCTATCTAAGAACAAAATATGAAGAAGGGGAGGATGTACTAGTTGTTCCGGAAGAAGTGTAATCATTTGGTTTATCTATGACATTTGCAATGTAAATCTAGGTCACAAATCAAGGAAATGCCACGTTCTCAAAGTGAGAACTAAGGAAACTGCATCTTACATCTCCCTACAAGTAAGTGTCTTCGTCAGCACCCGACATCTACCACAAACAATCGGATACTTAAATACAGCCATAGACTAACGAATCAAATGTGACAGGTTAACACCATAGATTGGGAAGCAAGGTTATCAATATCAAGAAGGAGAGATAAGGATCCGAAAACCGTTTGTCGTTAGCCTTCCGTCTTGTAGTTAAAAGTGGATTTCTTCCAGTTTCATGCATTGTATAAGTAATAGAGGTTACACAAAAAGTGGTTGTTGGATATGGAATTTATTTCACTGAAATTAATCATTTTTTTGAAAGTTACAAGAGATACCAGCTTTAGCGAGTATCTTTTGTAACTTTTAAGAAATAATTAACGGGGATGAAATAAATTCCTTGTCCAATAACCTCGAGTCGTGTGACATGTTTCTACTACAATGATATGAAGTCGGCAGTGGCAGTACTAGTGTTGTTTTCTGAGTGAACCACGGACTATTTGCGCGAAAACACATCATCTCGGATATATTCCCGCCAAGTTGTGACGACGTCAACAATCCGCACGTGGCATTGTGAACCGCGTGAATTCCGGTCAAACTTCAACTTCTAAACCAATCAAAAGTCCGGAATGTCATATTCCACTAGTGGTATTTGACATACATTTATCCTACAGGTAGCACGTTTATACAATGGTCTGAGAGTGGAATAACACAGGGTATTGTGGTAGAAATTTCCATTGCATAGTAATTCTTATTGTATAAGTAATTCCCATTATACAATTTATCCCATTGTATAGTACCATTGTATATGGTTTTCTAATTGTATAAATAATTCCCATTGTGATTAATTTCCATTGTCTCAGTAATTCCCATTGTCTCAGTAATTCCCAATGTCTCAGTAATTCCCAATGTCTCAGTAATTCAGATTGTCTCAGTAATTCCCATTGTCTCAGAAATTCCCATTGTCTCAGTAATTCCCATTGTCTTAGTAATTCCAAATGTCTCAGTAATTCCCATTGTCTTAGTAATTCCCATTGTCTTGGTAATTCCCATTGTCTTGGTAATTCCCATTGTCTAAGTTATTCCCATTGTCTTAGTAATTCCCATTGAATGAATCCTTTTCATAATACAATTACATGTCATTATATAGATACTCCCCACGGCAGAACTACTTTCATGGGAGTCTTTCTATTGATAATTAAACAAAAGATAAAAATCCTCCATATTCAGACAAATGTGTTTTACAATTTATTTCTATATACAGACACTTAAGCTCACTATTATAAGATACAAATATGAAAAGATGATAATTATTTACAGAAATGTTTTTTAAATATTTATATCTACAATTCAATTTCTGTACAATACCAAAAAGAAATAAATACTATTTTATTCTACCGCTGTCATTACAACTCGGATGTCCGATGTATGTAGATGTTTTTTCCTCTTCCTTTGTACATTTATACATGAAATGTCTGAAATGAAGTGTTTTACAATATGCTAATGACTGACATATACATAAAGTCGAAGATGATCACACATATCCTATGTATCATCTAACTTTACCATAGCCAGGGACATATACCCAAGGATTAACCTTTTATTTTGTTTAGTTTTGAAGTTACTAAAAGCAGTATCTTTCCTGTCCCTGGCAACCTTTAACGTAAACGCGAATCCTTATATTTACAGTATTTTTCTGTAAATGGTTCATAACTATTCAGTTCAATATATCTCCATCATCGGACATATATCTCATTTCAAAACTTTAAAACGTGAAAACGGTTCAATAAGTGAAACAGCATGAAGTTTGCATAAGCCTTGGTAAACTCCACCCATGTCCTTTGTTGATGCTGTCAAACAATTGTGACTCAAACTGGATAATTTGCATAGTTCCGCCCACATTGTATAATTGTCGACGTCATAGAAATTTGACAGGTTCTGACGTATATATATTGGAAAATACCTCTGGTTTGAAGGATAATTGTTATCGAGTGAATGTCAATGTATACTGTACTTATTGATGTATATATTGAAGACACACAGCATGTGATGCCAATGCAGTTGTGCTTCCATCTCGTCAGTACCTCCTTTGTGAGGTCACCGTCAGTACCTGGTTGGTGAGGTCCCGTCAGTACCTCCCTTGTGAGGTCACGTCAGTACCTGCTTGGTGAGGTCCCCGTCAATACCTGGTTGGTAAGGTCCCCATCAGTACCTGCTTGGTGAGGTCCCCATCAGTACCTGGTTGGCGAGGTCTCCGTCAGTACCTCCTTGGTGAGGTCCCCGTCAGTACCTGGTTGGTGTGGTCCCCATCAGTACCTGCTTGGCGAGGTCCCCGTCAGTACCTGCTTGGTGAGGTCCCCGTCAGTACTTGCTTGGTGAGGTCCCCGTCAGTACCTGGTTGGTGAGGTCCCCATCAGTACCTGCTTGGTGAGGTCCCCGTCAGTACTTGCTTGGTGAGGTCCCCGTCAGTACCTGGTTGGCGAGGTCCCCGTCAGTACCTGGTTGGCGAGGTCCTCGTCGTTTTGCTTGGTCATATCATCTTTCCTATGATTAAAATATAATTCAAAAGTCAATTTGACCTTAGAATAGTCTTCTATGATTCGGGGTCGTTAAAGCTTTCGTCTAGAGTTTGTGTTGACTACAAAGAGTATTATTCACATGTAAACGTTTCATTGAAGGATTAACTTGAATCCATTTTTTATGTCATGGAGATATAACACAAAAACCGGAGTGTGCTCTAAATAAATCGCTCCGGTTTTTTGTGTGATACCCCATAACATACAAATTAGATTCACGTTAATCCTTATAATTCAATTTTTACCCTGCAAAAATTCTCTTTATTGATGGACTCTTTTCTCTTACAAATTAATACGCTGCTGCATCAGCTTCAAAAGCGACGTTTTAAACGGCGACGTCATTTTATACGTCATGGCCTGATAATTTAATTTTTAAACCAATGAAAAAGCTTTTTTCAAACAAAATTAAATTATTCTGTTGTATCAACAATGTACCAAGGTTTAGGGTAGGTAGACGGACAGTAGCAAAAAAACCCCAAATAATTTTGATGTGATATATATTTTGCATCTAGATATTCATGCTCGGTATATAGAGGATATTCAATGGTTTGCCGTTTAATATCGAATATATTTCACGAGTATGGCATATTTTTTTATATTTTCACGAGTGCGTAGCACGAGTGAAAATATAAAAAAAAAAGCCATACAAGTAAAATATATTTGATATTAAACGGCAAACCATTGAATTTTCTTTTTATTACATTTCGAAAGAGGACTAACATACTTTCATGATTTTTTTCTTGGTCTACTTGCCTACAGTACGGGTGGTATTTTATTGTCGGGTCACTTTTTCAAGTTACACTGAAAAAGCCTTATATTTTCACGGCAAAATCTTATATTTTCACGGCAAAATCTTATATTTTCACTGCTCATCACTGCAGTGAAAATATAAGTTTTATCAGTTTGATAATTTTCTATATTTCACTGGCAAAAATGTAATAAATCTTGTTTCTTGAGCAATAAGTTTTCCATTTAAAAACAAATTGAATTGATTATTTACAATATTAGCACCTTTGAACTTTCCTTGTACAAATGTTGGAATAATACATTTTGATATTTTAGAGAAGATGGAGTTAACAAATATAAAACACTTTATTGTGTTTATAATATCCATTTTTTACGTAGGACATTGCTACATTATAAACTGTACATTTTTTACAGTGATCAGAACTTACTCTTTGTCGTTTCCGCCATATTTCTGTAGCAGTGTACAAGAACGGATTTATAGCAGCGTTGACTGGCAGCACAAAAATCATCACCCAAGCATATGCATCATCCGGGATAGCGTATCCAGATTTTGACATTACACCTGTAAGTCACCAATGAAACGTCGATAAGAGTTCAACAAAGTATGGTTAGAAAACCTGTTTTAGATAATGATATTGTGTTGTCGTTGACACGATTAATGAATTGCAACCTTGAAGTCATTGTTCTACAGTCAGATACTTAGTACATGGTAATTCTAAAGTCTAGGACAACTAGTTGTTCCGGTTTGTATATAAAATTAAAGCAACTTGATGATGATTTCTTTCTTGGTATCATAAGTTAATCAAAATATGTACCCATCACAAACAAAATAAATAACCGACCGGACGTGAACAGGTATGGGGTCACCTACCCGATAACGTGGGGTTTCTCCAGGTGCTCTAGTTTTCTCCCACAATATGACCCCTCGTGCGCTAACATCCGAACCAAAAAGAGCGATTAATACAATTAAACTAATTAAACTATTTAATTATTAATGTTATTACTTGTTTCAAAATTGTTGTAAAATAAATAAAGTTTATATATAAACTGATACAACTGTCATCATATCTACAAATGGTACATACCCATGACACCTATTGGAAACCAGCAGCAGAAGTCTGAAGCCACTACCATGAAGAGAGATTTTGCAACAGACACATCTCGTTGTCGACTCCTTGATGAGCTCAAGTGTCCACCGCTTGTCACAATACTTTTAAAAATGCAGATTTGACCTATGACTATTACAATAAAGATGATACTGTTCAGGCAAACGAAAAGTGCAAAAGAATACTCTGAGCCTGGTCGCTTGTCGCCCGTCAGTGGTAAGGCTAGACACACTCCAGACTGCGAGTAATATTGTCCTTTGAAATACGACTGCAGACAAGTAACAGGAATGATCGCAAGGGCAACGGAAACCATCCACAAGGACACCGAGATAATGATAGCTTGTTTCCACGAAATATTCCGCTGAGAAAGACGGGACATAGGGAACACTATCACCATAACCCTGTCTATTGTCACCAGTAGAATCAGAAATGAGGACATTTCACTGGATATAGTGGACAAAATTCCAGCTGTGGTACACATAATACTTCTTCTCCATTGTTGATCTTTCCATGCGTACACACCGTCGTAATATACATCAGTAAAGCCTATTATCAGTAGGTAGACACCCATGAGAAAATCGGATATACTCAAGTTTAGTACAAAAAGTGAATAACTCTTTGTGATGTTATCTCTGTCGAGGAAAAGTCGATAAAAGAAAACAAAAATATTTCCAAGTAAGGCAGACACCCCGATAAACCAAAGACAAACTCTCTGTATTACTGACCCTATCAAAGCATCACATGACGATATCGCATCAACTTTTGACTTGCACGACTTCAGCCTATCATAACACTGTCGTAGTAGATCTATGTTCGCTACCTGTGTTTTTATACATCTGTTTTCCGTAACTGACTTTGGTTTAACACAGCACATAAACGGATTATCAGTAATTATGGTTTTGAGATTATCCAGACCTTCAAACATATTTTCTGTAACTTCAATATCATTACCTGCGATATTTAACAACGACATTTCACTATTATTGATAAAAAATCCTTTGCGCAGATTTGTGAAGGAATTGTATGATATATCAAGTACGGTAACAGTGAGAGGCAAAGCAGGTAGAGCTGACAGCTTATTACCATCTAAAAAGATTACTGAAATGCCTTGCAATCTTGTAAATATATCATCGGAAAGAACACTTATATGATTCTGGCTAAAACGAAGCTCCAAAAGCCCAGTTAGTCCACTGAAAGCATTGACGGGCAGAAATGTAATCTGGTTTTCACTTAGATCTAGAGATAATAGTTTAGTAAGGTTATTGAAAATATTATCGGCTAAAAATGTTATCTGATTTTTACTTAGATACAGTGTAGCCATTTCAGTAAGACCCTTAAATACATTACCTGGTAAATGTGTTAAGTGATTTCCGCTTAGTGTTAGTCTCGCAAGTACAGTTAGACTATTAAAAACATTTTCGGATAGAAATGTTATCTGATTGTCGTTAAGATATAGATCATAAAGTGTTGAGAGTCCATTGAACACATTTTCAGGAAGATTCGCTATCTGATTACCTCCAAGTTTCAGACTTGAAAGTACATATAGTCCCGTAAAGGCATTGGCGGGAAGTAATGCTATTTGATTTTGTTCCAAATTCAGATATTCTAATGCAGACAATCCATGGAAAATATTACCAGTTAGATATGATATTTGATTTCTTGATATATCAAGTTCTTCAAGTAAAAAAAGTCCATTAAAAACAGTGATGGGTAGATCTTCTATCAGATTGTTGCTCAGATCCAGATTTATGAGATGAGAAAGTCCGTTAAACACATTGTTTGGAAGATGATTGATCATGTTTGAGGATAAATCCAAAGACTCCAAATTGGGCTTGTCTCTGAACATAAAATCAGAAAGAAAGAAGATTTTGCTACTTGACACTTCCAGTGATTTAATGCTGTCTAATCTACCGAGGAAACCCTCGGGGATACTGTTTATGCCATTTATAACCAGGTAGCTAAAGTATCGCAGATGTGGAAAATCTTCAGACTGGTGATCGTTCTCTGTGGTGTAATTTACGAAGTGTTCTGAATGAAAACGGGAAACATCCATGTTAGTCTCTCTGTAGTTTAGTATTAACCCAATACACATAGAGGACGGCAGGCACGGTCTGATACAGGTGGACTCATCATCCGAATAAGGACACTGGTCAATGTTATCACAGACTTGTTCTTTAGGTATAGTTTCTCCATCGCCTGAGTCACAGTGGAAACGAATGGTACAGTTGTATATTTCTAGAACAGAAAAAAATATGGAAAACGGACAAAATCTTGCTTCTATTGTGGCATTGCTACGTATAGTTTAATTCTTATGAGTGAACTATTTGAAATGGTTATATATACCGTATTGTTGCTAATAGTTACACGTGTAAATACCAGCAAATTTCGCTTAAGATTAGCATTTGATTATGTTGTTGTGATTTGCAAAATTAAATCCCGCGAATCAGTTTCAGACTTAAAATCCCTAAACCTGCGAAATCTAAAAAACCTACAATATTAAGAATAGTGTCGGTTACTTGAGATACTTTCTTGCTCAACTCTCTTGTTAAATAATAAGAACATGTTTTATCTTCTGCACTTTCGTTGTATAACATATAAGTTCATGTATTTCTCCAAGAAAACAACATTTTTAAACTAGAAATTGTTTCTGAACAATTTGACGGCCTTTTCACACCTAAATCAGATTTTGTATTTGGTGAAAGGGAGGTATCTTTTACATATTTTAAGAACTACTTCCCTTTTACCACTGATAGACAGTATACCATTTTTATACAAAGAATATATAGGGAAATTTTCTAAATGGCGTACTACCTTAACCGGAAGTGCTATCAAGACACCGAAGGTATCAATATCATAGGAATGACATACTCTATTTATCTCCGGAAAAGTTTTTTAAAATAGTAAAAAATGAAAAAAAAAATAAAAATAGATTAACTTTGACCTTGACCCCTCTTTTTTACAAGACATATTTTGTTATAACTTGTAGAAAAAAAAGTTGTCCCCAGATGTATTCTACAATAAGATATCTTTGTAATATCTGTACATGAAATAGTTTTTAAGATTTAGCCATTTTAACATTTTAAAGTATGACGTCATGGCGGCCATCTTGGATTTTGGATCAACTTTAAAATATCAAACTTTAGTCGAGACTATCCCACGATCATTTAAGATAAGTTTGAGCTGCATCCCACTGGTGGAATTTGAGAAGAAGTTTAAAATGTAAAACGATTTTTTATATAGATCATATACGGGAAAATTCAAAATGGCGTTCTACCTTAACCGGAAGTGCTATCAAGACACCGAAGGTATCAATATCAAAAGAATGACATACTCTATTGATATCCAGAGGAAGTTTTTCAAAATAAAATCTAAAAATAGATTTAATTTGACCTTGACCCATCTTTTTTACAAGACATATTTTTTGATAACTTGTAGAAAAAAAGTTGTCCCCAGATGTATTCTACAATAAGATATCTTTGTAATATCTGTACATGAAATAGTTTTTGAGATTTAGCCATTTTAACATTTTAAAGTATGACGTCATGGCGGCCATCTTGGATTTTGGATCTTCTTTAAAATATCAAACTTTAGTCGAGACTATCCCACGATCATTTAAGATAAGTTTGAGCTGAATCCCACTGGTGGAATTTGAGAAGAAGTTTTAAATGTAAAACGTTTTTTAATATTGAATATATAGGGATTTTTTTTCAAAATGGCGTTCTACATTAACCGGAAGTTCTATCAACACAGCAAATGTATCAATATCATCGGATTGACGTACTCTATTGATATGTAGAAAAAGTTTTATAAAATAATTAAAAACGAAAAATTTCTAAAAATAGCTTTAGCGAGCTTTTTTGTTTGACCTCTAACCTCAAAGCCGTAATTATAGAAATGTTGGCCCCAGATGAATCCTACATGAATATACCTTTGACTACTTTTAACCTCCTACCATTTTTGAGTTATGGCCGTTTTAAACTTTTTAAGAATGACGTCATGGCGGCCATTTTGGATTTTTTGACCTACCTTAAAAAGTTTCTGTCACCCCTTCAGTTCATGCCATAGAACATGCTAAAAGTACATTGGTATACCTCTTACACTTTTAGGAGATGTATTGCTTACAAACTTAAGTGTATAAGAAGAATAATAATAAGAAACGGAACAAAAACAATAGGTCTTTTCACCTTTTGTGAAAAGCCCTAATAATAAACATAACAAAAACAATAGGTCTTTTCACCACATGGTGAAAAGCCCTAGATACACATAGTACAACGTGTACTTACCACAGTCAATATTTTCTGTGTCATTTCCTAGACATTGCATGTTACACCTGTAGCTCACGTGCTGAAAGAATTGTTTCTGGCAAACGCGAAACTCGAAGAAAGAAAAGTCCCCTCTTCCTAAAAAGATAGGTGAAAAAGCAAAATTTTAAAGGAGCGTGTCCACATGTATCTTTAGAAATGTTTGTGTAACTTTAAGTTTCACACGTTTGGAATTAATTTTCATGTTGGTATGAATGAGAATCGGTTACAACCATATTGCCCATCGTTGGGCCAACGATATTTTCTTCAACTAGTGGCCCAACGTTGGGCCAATAGACAAAAGCTGTTTTGCCAATGTTGTATGCATACTTTGGGCAAATGGTACATTTTTGTTGAGCCAACTTTGGCACATTCGGCGGTCGCTATCTGGGGAATAATACATGTAGTAAGAATTTTTAATAAAGGCCTCGGTGAGAGATTTTCATGGAGGCGTTAGTAACGCCGTGCATATAGCGCTTAGTTTAAACCGGATAAACGGAGTTTGAGACACCTAGCGGTAATCTCCGTAATTACTATTAATGAGGGAGACATTTTTTAAAGTAACGGAGTACAGATGAAATAATGTACAAGGGATAATTTAAATGATTGTTTTCTAAATCTTTTGTACGTTCAGATAAAACTTCTTGATACTTACGCATGATTTAGAGCACTGCAGCCTAAATTGTACATGAGATATACACGTGTGAGAATAATGCCTGCGATTTTCATGTTGGACGTCTCTGAGATACATTATGATTTAGATCAATACTTGAGGAATTAACATGCAAGTTAGAACAAAGATATTTAAAAGACTTTAGATTACAGTATCATGAGTATATATTTACGCGATTCATGGAATATGTCCAGAAGCCAATGCTGTTTTGATCTCATAAATGTTTAAAAAATAAATTTCATTCCTTAAAGCTGACAATGCAAGTTTAAAAGCTTTTTTGTTGAGATTAAAAAAAAAAACGGCAAAGTAAAATTTTTAGAAATCTTCTGAGATGCCCCCTTACAGGTTACTAAGGAATGGCAGACATTTTTCTTTTTGCCTTGCTTGGAAACGATAGTCGGCTTCCTTGGGTATTAAAGGCACCCATGCCGTCCAAACGGTTCTCATTGTTGTGATCAAACCGCACGGTGACACTTCAATAGACCAGGGACGTATATGTCCCTATATAGATCTAGCCATCACTTACTTTCTGATTTCTGTGATATTTTCGATCAGTATCTGAATAACATTGACATGGATATTGAAGGTGTTATTATAACGATATGATACACTATGAACAAAAAAAACAATGTTAGATTATACCGAAATTCGGGCGAATAAAATACAAGTTCATGAATGACAACTGATAAACCTACCTTAATATTCAATTGGAACATCATATCGCTAAGAGTAGTCAGTTCATGTGTGATAAACATTGCTATAACATCCATTTATTTCCATCAAAATAAGTTCCCTCACTCGCATGTGTTCGTGTTTTACATATTCAAGACTATGCTCGCGTGTTACACTACATTTTCATTACAAGCGCTTAGTGGCAAGGCGTAATATTATAAGTAGTATTAGGAGCGAGTACATATTCTGTTCGGAACGTTTCGCTCTGCTTCCGAATGTAAATTCAACATGTCGATGTCCATTACGTATACATAGGTGAAGGGACAGTTATATAGGGTGTTTTCAGTTTTATTTCTTTTATTTTGCTTTGGCACCCGATTTATGATGGTGCCTGAGAGAGTGACTATCTTCACGTAACTTCAACTTCAAGGTAGGTGTGTTGGTCATTCCAGTTTTGTAACTCCAGTGTCACCTGTTATGTCCGCAGGTGTGTTGCACTTTGCACGGCCAGTGTTCATGTAAAAACCGGTTTGACAGGCTGGGTGCCTTTTATACCAAGGGAGGTTTCCAAGCAAGGCAAAAACTAAAATGTCTGCCTCTCCTTAGTAACCTGTAAGGGGGCATCTCAGAAGCTTTCTTAAATATTTATTTGCCGAATTTTTTTTTTAATCCTAACAAAAAAGCTTTTTAACTTGCATTGTCAGCTTTAAGTAAAAACACCAAGTAAGATTGTTTTCTTAAATATGTTTCATAACTGAGAACTGTTTCAGATTAACAGACTTTTGAACATTGTTAGATAATATTTATTATTCTTCACACAACTTGAATTGTGCTTGTGATTTCTTGAATCCTGACTGACCAATATATCTCAGTTACAATATGTTTTAATTAAACAAACAACAATATAAAACGTCAATTGATTTCTGATAACATTCATAGTAATGTTTACAAGACATGGCCATAAGAGTTAAATTAAAATATGACAAAAGTGCCGTTTATTTATGTACTATCTATGGCTTCTGGACTTCCGGTTAGCGCCTGACAAGACTTGCTCCCGTAAACTCCTGACAAATTTCGTATTTCTCACGCACATACCTTTTTAACAAAGCTGTCGTTTACCAAAGCATCATTTTTGTAGTTTCTGATTATTTATTTTGAATTATGTTAGTTGTAAAAGTTGGAAATGTGTGGTTATTAAGGTTTGGAATTCTGTATGTATCAGAAGACTGAATTTGACCGCTGGGTCTGATCGAGTTACTCGAAAAGCAAACTCGTCCATATATTTTCGGATTTTTCTAACTAGTAACTGTATTGTACAAATTTCGTTTAGGGCATTTGCTTCTTAACATCCACTGTTATTTTTAGTTTTTCTTGTTTTTATTCTGTATATATGGAAAGACAGACTTTGACTATTGGGCGAGTTGTCTAATCCCGTCTCTCGAGCAAAACCGTCTCGATATTTTTCGAATTGTAATTAGTTAATTTAATCTTTAATTGCTTGCTTATTATTTTCACTCATTTTGAATTAAAAACTTCTTTAAAATCTGACTTATAATATTCACATTTGTAGTAATACAAGTTTGTAGTTTCATAAATATACGCAGTAGGCTTATCTTTATTTTCATCTGGCCTGGGTATACGCCATTTTGGTTTATCCTAGTCTCGTCCCGGTGTTTATTTATAAATTGATTATATAAGAGCGCGTCCAACTGTTGTGAAACAGTTTTGTAAAACAGTATAGTTGATATTTCAGTATCAGAGCGAATACTCTTTAGCAATTTTTGAGCTACGTCAAATTTTCGATCTGTACATACGTAACTAGACATCTCGTCCCAAATTTGCCTTAATATCTCGTCATATATTTGCCATATTGTGTTAACCACCAGAACTTTAAGCGTTTTCCAGATATAAACCAAAATAGTACACAAGACCAAATAGTGTTATATAACCGTTTAAGTTAAGCGGGCTTTACTATAAGTTATCTCCAATTTGTGAAATTTGAACAAGTCCCAGGTAAAAAGCCTTCCAATATTAGCATCAGATAAAATAAATTTTACATGTTCTAGAAAATTGGTGCAGCTGCTCTGCTGATTAGGTGTTTATGGGGTAAATACAGTAACAGGCCAGTATCAGTTATTCGCAAATAGACATTTTTAGTTAATACATGTCGTCTTAGTAAGTGTCACAAAAAAGGCGACCAATGTACAAATGGACACCAACAGCAGATACGTTTAAACGTCCAAGTAGTCTTTTCCCCGTCATGTCAAGCTAATATCCAAGTCATGTTTAGGTATACGATATCTGTTCTCCTGGCACTTAGACCAGTGAGTCATGATATCACTAAACCGTTTGGTAAATTGTCAGAAATCGAATTTGGGGAAAAACTTGCGTACAAGGCGTGGAACACGGGCATGAAAGGGTGTTGCTAAGCAAATACCATTGCTTAAATGTGTTACACCACGTGAAACCAGTGTTTGTACCCACTCATGCTTAAACACTAACAATCTTGTAAATGTAGTCACATCAAATGGTCTATCCGCCTCGCACACTTTCTTGCAAGGATACAATACCATCAGTATTGTACGAGAATTTACACGGAAACAACAACAACAACAACCAGTTAAGTATCCTTAACCTGCCGCTCGGTGAAGAATAAGTCATCGTCCATCAGAGATCTCAGGACATTGACATTCTTGCACTGACAGAAACCTAGTTATTCAGATATCGATGACCAAGTACTTGCTGAGCTGATACCAACTGGTTACAGATTTATCTACAATGTTAGAGACGGCAGACGTGGTGATGGTGTGGCAGTTCTGTTTAAGAAAGGCCTAAGTGTGAAAAATCTCTGTCCTAGCCATGATGAGGTATTCACACACTTTGAGCACATGACTTGCTCTATCGTAGCCGATGATAAAAATTTCAGGTTGTGCATCATTTACAGGCCTCCTCCATCTAAACAGAATGGTCTCAGAAATACTGTGTATTAGACCACCCAGTTGTTGTGCCACAAGAGATAATTATCAAGGGGGACCTTAATTTTCACATGGACAATCTTTTTAATGCTGATGCTTGTCAGTTCTCAGGGCATATTGAGTCCAGAGGTCTGATTCAGCATGTGACAGAAGCTACACACACCCGCGGCCACACACTTGATGTTGTTATAACAAGGGAAGAAAACTCTGTCATTCATGGAGCGATTTCAGTTATTGATCTATGTCTAAGATGTAAAGGGAAACCAAACTGGTGATCACTTTGCTATCCGAGCACCACTGAATTGTAGAAGGCCAGCTCGTATAAGAAAAAAGGTGAGCTTCCGGAAATCCCGCGAAATTTCGATACCAGAGTTCAACAATGATATCCTTCTTCTGCCCTTCAATCTATTGAAGCCAGTGAAGGTGGGCTTGATGAACTTGTTGAAGCATACACGTCTGGTATAGAACCCTTATTGAAAACACGCACCTCTTCAAATTAAGGTGATCACCCTGATACCTAAATCCCCGTGGTACAATGACAATTTGCGCGAGAAAAAAAAATCGCAGAAGAGCAGAAAGACGTTGGCGAAGGACCAAATTGACCGTTCAACATCAGGTTTTTAGGGACCAATGTCTGTTAGTTGGTTTACCTCTCGTTCAATCAAAGAAGACTTATTATTCAGAAAAAATCGAAGAATGTGGTAAAGACACCAGGCAGCTTTATAGACTCACAAAAACCTTATGGGTCAAAAGGGTGAAATCATCCTGACAAGCTGTACCTCTGAAAAAGATCAACACGATTAGAAGAAACATTGAACAAGTGAATTCCACAACTGACAACGATGTATCTGTCAAGAGTGCTGACATTTCATTTGACGGGAAACCATTGTCAGAGCTCACTCCAATAACTCCGGATAAACTACGCAGCATCATTCGGACATCGCAATCAAAATCATGGGGACGTGACCCCTTCCAACAGATAACCTCAATCATGAACAAATCATCGGCCGAGTCAAAGGTTCCATTGTGTTTCAAGAAAGCCCATGTAAGACCATCGCTGAAGAAGCCTGGATTGGATAAGGAGGAGTTGAAGAACTACTGTCCAGTATCGAATTTGCCTTTTCTGTCTAAGATCTTGGGGAAGGTTGTGTCCCGCCGTTTAGAGGCTCATCTCCATGCAAACAGTCTCCATGACCACCTGCAATCGGCATATCGCATGAGACACTCAACAGAGACGGACCTCCTACGTGTGCATAACGACATAACTTCTGCATTGGATAACAAGTGCAAAGCGGTGCTCGTCATGCCTGGACTTGTCAGCGTCTGGAGTATTCGTATGGAGTGACTGACGACGCCCTATGCTGGTTACAGATCTAAGGGATCGACGGCAGTGTATTGCAATCGGATCTTCTTCTTTCACGTGACAGCATGCTGGATTTCGGGGTTCCTCAAGGTTCGATGTTAGGACCCCGTAAATACTGCATGTATTAAAAAACAATCGGTGAGATTTGTCATTGACATAACCTTTGTTATCACTTTTATGTTGATGACACACATATCTACATAGCCATCAGACCACAGGACAGCTGGGACACCATATCAAAAAATCTGGAAGTTTGTCTGACAGACATTAGAAGCTGGATGAATACCAGTATGCTAAAGCTAAATCAGGAAAAGACAGAACTGATCATCTTTTCTCCAAAGTGTAAGCAATCAACGACTCTCCAGCTCAAGGTCGGATCAAGTACTGTAGAGGCTATCCCAACTGTTAAAAATCTAGGGGTGTGCTTTGATAGTTCACTGAACATGGAGAAACAAGTGAATGTCATTGCCAAATCCTGTTACTACCTGATCAGGAACATCAGCCGTATCCGGCAGTTAAAACTGCCGATGCTTGCAAGATTTTGGTGCATTCACTTGTTACCTCACGGCTGGACTATGGAAATACTCTACTCTGTGGTATATCTGACAAACTAACAAGTCGCCTACAGAAGGTCGAGAACACGACAGCACGTCACGTTTCTCGAGATAGAAAGAGAGAGAGAGATCACATTACTTCTGTTCTGTATTCATTGCACTGGTTACCTGAACAAGACAGATCACAGTACAAAATCTTGGTTTACACATACAAGGCACTGGACGGAGTAGCTTCCCAGTACATAACGGAGCTAGTTACCATGTGTCAGCCGTAACGATCACTGAGGTCGGAGACAGAATCATTGTTGTGTGTCCCAAAATCCCGTACTGTTACCTATGGAAATGGGTGTTTCGGAGAGTTTTCCCCTTTTTATACTTTAATGGCGGTCAATGGGAAGCAGGAAATACCTATAATAACCGCTTCCCGGATTCCATTCGAAGTAAGCCTTATTTTTCCGAAAATGTGTTTAAACTGCCTTGTACCTTTTTAATTTCAAGACTGTTCATACGGAAAGTTTACGTTAAAATACGAAAAAAGATGACCCGCGGAACATTTAGTACAGGGACCTGAGAACTTGTTATAGCTTTTTTGGGTTTGGATAGAATTTGTCGGAAAAATGTCGCCTCCCCATTTGTCATAGGGGCTATTTGAGAGGGCATATTTAATATTCAAAATTGATATACCCCCCCCCCCCCCCCCAAAAAAAAAGGTATAAAAATAATCGTAAACACCTTAGTTAAGTTTCAAAACTAGCTGTATCAAAATATGAGGTTCCTGTGGTCTGTATTGAATTGTTTGCAACAATGTTGCAGAACGTTTTGTAGGTCTGTGTGTACTTTTAGTTATTTCCCACGATCGGCCATGTTTCACTTACATTGACTGGCAAATGATAGTTCCGAATTCTATTGTACTCGGTCAAGGGGAGGAGCCTCACTAATACTACATGGTATTAGTACATGAAGTGACTAAATGCTGCCTTCCCATTGGCTATACACATGGGTAATATGAATTAAGCGATAGTGTCCGCTCACCCGGGCACTATCAAATTTGTTCAACGTGAATCTATTATGATGTCACTATTAAGTTACGTCACTTTAACGTCATGCTACTATTCTGCTAGAAAATGGCTGCCTCTGGAAACGACCCGAAGCTGGCCGTGGTATAGCTCAACAAAACGAGGCTTTTTGTATACGTATAAATGGAAAGGTGATATACTAAACCCATTATGGCCCTGTTGAGAGGGCACTATTGCCTCATAGTATTGTCTCGTGATGAGATAGTGCCCTCGCCTTCGGCTCAGGCACTATTCCATCCCTCGACAATACTATGAGGCAATAGAGCCCTCTCAACAGGGCCATAATAGATGATTAGTAAAACTGTGAAAATTAGTTGGTTATATCATAGCTAGATCACAGGAAAAGTGACACGTCTATACGACAAACCATAATCCGAACTCAAAATCGATTAAACTAGAGGCACATTTCAACAAAGGGGAAATATTGCCATGGATGTTTTTTTAAGTACAAGAGAATAAGACCAAGTGTTCCAGGAGAGTAAGCGTCGTCTGATTCATCGACGACACCCGCAATGTAAATATTGGTCACATCCAAGTAAACATCAAGTCCTCAAAATAAGAACCGAGTCAGCATTGTCATCGCAACAAGTCAGCACATTAATTAACATTCTAAAAGATGTCCATTTTCTTATCACACAAAGATACAGAATAGTTTGCAATGAGACAAAAATGGTGATCATTAAACTTGCCAACAGATCTAATAAACCTGCATCTCTCGAGTCCTTGTGTTGTAAAATTGTTCGTCAGAAGTCGACATCGATGAGAAATAAAAGCAGTTATAAAAAGATCATAAAAGTCGAGCAATCGCAACGGGAAACAAAACACTGAACTGTTTCAATCAAAGGTGGCAATCTCTTGTTGGCGCTTTGGTATTCTCTGATAGCAAGTTGACAACGACACAATATATAGAGGATATTCAATGGTTTGCCGTTTAATATCAAAGATATTTCACGAATATGTCAAACAAAATTTTACGATTGCGTAGCACGAAAAAGGTGCCATACGAGTGAAATATTGTTGATTTTAAACAACACACCATTGAATATTCTTTTATTACTATCATCTAACAAGGCCTTAAAATGTTTTGTTAAGTTGTTTTGACCTGCCTTCTGGAAAGTAGCTAGGCCAATCAGTCGAAGTCACAACCGATAGGGTCAGCTAATCGGGATAAGTTGGCATTTCTAAAAAAATTAAAGATGTTGCCATTTCGTCAAGATCAGCCATTTCCGTCTTCCTGCAATAGACTGGTCCTGACAGACAACAATGCCAAAGGGGCAATGGGGGAGTTCGATCAAAGGGAACAAGAGAGTCGTTCCAACAAAACATTTTATTTCCACTGCAAAATCTTAAATTTTCTTGTTCATCACTGCAGTCAAAATATCAGTTTTATAAGTTTTCTAAATTTTACAGGCAAAAAGTGTAATAAATTGGTTAAAGAAAAAAATGACTTACTATTAGGGCATTCTTCAAGTCCTCCCACCGAAGCAGTTATCTTCATGGTACCCTTGAAGATCCCAAATGCATTGTTCCTTTGGCTGAATTTAATTGTGGAATTCTCTGACGTTCCCAAATGCGCCTTTCCATATGCACCAGAATGGAAGGTACACATTATCACAATTGATATAAAATGTGACATAAGTTTATGAATAGCCATTACGATTAAATGTAGAAGTGATGAATCTTATGTGTTAATGTATCAATGAAGCTTGAAACAACTTTAAGGAAGTAAAGCAATGTAGAGATTTGACCACTGCGAACTGTCCCAGGGCAGCCGTCTACGAGTTTCGTTTCACCGCAACTGAACGTGTGCTTTGCTTCAGAACAACTGTCCGCATGATATGAAGAACGTCACATATATTTGAATGGCAGCTTCTGAATCAATTAAACACAGGGACAAGATACATTTAATGATAAAGGTATTTGATTTCCTTTCGGAAGACCAGCGAAATATTAATATCACCAGGAGTATAACGTATCCCTGTGTATAATACATTAACATTTGGAACTTCCATGGTATGACTGTACATTGCTCTGTTATTTGAGTCCTTTCAGAAATAATTGGTATTAATTTCATCTATTGAAACTATTCAATGGCAGAAATATTTTCATATAAAGTTTCATGCTGATTCAAACATGAGGATGGACTATGTAATATATCTGCATACATCGAATAAATTAACTTTATAATTCGATAAGGTTTACCGTGAATATCATCTATCTCAAATTGACCATCAGGTTATTGTTGATTGTCATTTTAAAATGTCATGATCTATTCGTTGCCGTACAACGTGATATGGACGGTGAACGATTGGAGAGTTTTAAAACTTGTCAGCTCATGTTACAGCATTGTTTGCTATAAGTCCAATAGGTCCGGTTGATGATATCCTACAGACACAAACAATATCAATGACATACGCTTTGTTGGTCATAAGTCTGATGAAGGTGACAAGGTACATATCGTACTAGTCATCGTAACGTCACAAAAAAATTTTGGATGTGCAAAATAATCTGTACAAAAATGCTATTTTATAACTAAGCATTGATTGCAATTTTGTTAGTTTCATTGGGGTATGAAAAAAATATTGTTTGCACTTTCGCGGATTCATACAAAAGTTTGCAAGTAATTTTTTTCATAACCTTTGAAACTAAAACATAAATGGTATCAACGCTTATAATTAATTTTTGAAACTAATTCTCAAATTTAAAACATGTTTATGTACAATTTGACTGATCTTACAACGAATTCGTTTTTACAAATCAATACGCAACGACAATTGCCGTATTGTGACGTCACATTTTTCTCGCCAATTTCGATTTTTTTTCATAGAGGTATTAAAAGAAAATCTCAACCAATCAGAAAGCCGCCTTCTGTATACAATCAATGGAAAATATATTATTATTGAATATGATTGATGAATATCGGAGTCTTGTTTTTAGATTGCTCAGGCTGGTAAAGTTTAGGTGTCACTATGGATCTCATTTTAACAGGTTCCATGGCAAGTGTCAGTGTATATTCCAAATGTTGTAGGCGAAATCCTGTGTTACTGTATATTATGTAGTCTGTCGGAATAGACAAGTATCACAGATGCATATATCACACTGTTTGTAGTACAGATATTGGAAAAATCTGAGAATATCGAAGCGTCACAAAACCATAATTAGAAATCAAAACAGATTAAACTAGGGGCAAGATATGAACAAAGGACAGATTTACATGGAATATCCTAGTAAAGCATAAGAGGATTAAACCAGGTGTTTCGATAAAGTAAGCCTCTTCTGTTTCATTGACGACACCCGCTTTGTACATCTTGGTAACATCCAAGTAAACATCAAGTCCTCAAAGTGAGTACGGAGTCATCATTCGCAGTCACAGCAAGTAAGCACACCAATAAGCATACTCGTCAATCTTCCTATCACACAAAAGATACTAAATATTCCTCAATGAGACAAATATGGCGACCATACGAAATGCTCGTAGTTCTGCATGAGAAATAGATTTATTTGTGAAAATAAAAGACGAAAAAAAATGTCTGGTTTATTGCTCCTTGTTGACTTTGAAAAGGCATTCGATTCGATAGAATGGGTTTTTATTCATAGATCTCTAAAATCTTTCAATTTTGGCGAATCTTTAATAAAGTGGATGAAGCCGAATTATTAACAATGGATAATTTTCTTCCCTTTTTTAAATTTAAAACGTGGATGTAGACAAGGGGATCTCATTTCACCATATCTTTTGCTTATAGGTGTTGAAATTTGAGCAATACACCTGAAAAAAAAAGAAAATATAAAAGGTGTTCAACAAAACAATACGGAATATGTGCTTGGTCAATATGCAAATGATGCCTTTCTATTCCTGAATGGTTCTTCAAAGTCACTATCAAATACTATAACTGTGTTTAATATGTTTTCTACAGTATCTGGACTTTAATTTAACATTAATAAGTGTCGATTAATATGGATTGAAAATAAGAAATATTCCAAAGAAATTGTATGTTTTGAATATAAATTTGACTTGTCTGCAAAACAGTTCAAACTTTTTGGCATAGAATTTTCTTTGGAGCTTAAATCATTTAATTAAAATTTACAGAACGATATCAAAAATAAGGAAATTGCTAGGAATGTGGTCTGAACGAAATTTGACTCTTTTATGAAAAATCACAGTGGTTAAAACACTTGCATTACCTCTTATTACACATTTACTGTATTCACTTCCAAACATAGGTAAAAAAATGCTAAGTGATATTAAATATTTTTTCTGTAGATTTATATAGGGATACAAACCAGACAAAATCAAACGGGACACAATGACTCTTGAATAAGGAGAAGGGGGTTTAAAGATGATACACATTGAAAGTTTTATGAAATATCTGAAAACTAGGTGGATGAAAAGGTTATGTAATGAACATGGGGACTGGCAAAGTTTAGCAAAATGAAACTTTAGTATTTGGTGGGGAAAGATTATGGAATCTGAAAAATGCGAAACTGGAGGAAATAGCGAAAAAATATTATTAATGCTTTCTGGAAAGATGTTATTTTAGCATGGAAAGAGTGTAAAGATGATTATAATGAAATATTCATTTTTTTTGACAAAGGCGGCCGGGGTTCGATTCCCCAACCGGACGCGAAAAGGTATGGGGCTACCTGCCCCACCACATGGATTTTCTCTGGGTACTCAGGTTTCCTCCCACAATACGACCCTTCGCGCGCTAACGTCCGGACCAACAAGAGTGATTAATATAAGTTGTACAACTTGTTTCATAATTGTTGTAAAATAATTAAAGGTTATATTTATGTTATATACCAAGACAAAAATAATCATCCAGTTAAGGATGATTTGAAGTCGCAGTGATAGACGGTCCCGTATATAATATTACATATATTAAGCACGGTACAATTACGACATGAAAATTGTACCGTGCTTAATATATGTAATATTGTACAATTCCTATCCATGTATGTATATGCATTGCGATCCAGGTGTTCACATCACTATAATAGACGATTTGCCACTATGATCATGTCAGAATACCGGACCGTCTATCACTGCAACTTCAAAACATCCTTTTTTGGGGATGTCGAGTTGGCGCAGTGGTAATTAATTTTCCATTGAACGTATGCATAATGCGGCTTTCTGATTGGTTGAGATTTACTTTTCATACCTCTATGAAAAAAATCCGAATACTGTGAAGTCACAATGCGGCAATTGACGTTGCGTATTGATTTGTACAAAAGAATCCGTTGTTAGATCAGTCAAATTGTTTTAAACATGTTTTAAATTTGAAAAATAAGTTTCAAAATTAATTATAAGCGTTAAATTTTCCTTCGAACTTTTCATTCAGTTTGCAAACAAATTGTTTCATACCCCAATGAGATTAAAAAAATAATTAACATCAACGCTTAATTATTCTGACTAAACTCTATTTTATCTCAATTTTTTCGTTAAACTATATTTCAATTCCATGCATACAGATGGCAGTTTCCGATTTGCACTGTATGGTTGGGATAAAGAGTGTATTTTCAGAGAGATGCAATAATGCAAAAAAATGATTTAATTTACCATGCGAATTCTACTTGAACGACTTGTAATTCGAGATTGCGTATTAGGCGGATTGGTCGAGTGGTTAACACTCCGGCCCTCCATGCAGGCGGTCGGGGTTCGGTCCCCGTAATCGTCATACGCATGGAACATTCAGAGAAAGTGTTTTTCTCCTTCCCACACAACTCCAACAACCCAGGTGGAGTATCAAATGATCTGTGGTGGGTGTTGCAGTATCTGTGCTGTAGCATTCAAACGTGGTGGCACTATTAAAGATGCCGTTGAAAACACGGTCCCACTACAAACAGAACACAATTCATCTCCAGCACACACACACACATACATACATACACATATGGCAATATTAGCCAAGTGGTCAAGGACAAGTAGTTAGCGCCTGATAAGGCAGCTCCTGCGAACTTCTCAGAATTGTATATGATAGAACTGGATTGTATGAGAATTGTATATCTATGTACTGTAAAGCGCTTTAGAGTGGCTTATGTTAGCTAGATAAGGCACTATATCAAATGTTGTATATTATTATTATTATCGTTGTAATATGGCATGCTATCACAAATAAATGTGTTTATATTTGACCTAGCCTTTGACCTTTCGAGGTTGTACATAACTTTTCAATACCCATAAATGGTTTCTTAAGACGTACGTTGTACATTGTGATTTTGATAATATTTATCAACAGGAAACAGCCGGGTCCTATACTTAAAACTTGCTGTGTTGTCAAGAGCATACTTGTAACCACCAGTGGCAGAGTAGAACGGAGAGCCACAACAACGAAGCCGGTGATGATTCATACAATGAAACCCGCTGTATGTTCATATACTATGCATGTATATCTTTGTAAAGATGTTATGGTCTAGTAAGTAATATCGACGGTATGATCCACTATATGTACTGGATCCTAACAAAGATATGTTCGTTGGATGCGTATTACTTGAAATAGATATATGATCGTGGAAGTAATAGCGACAGTACGAACAAATAAATTATCAAATTTTCATAAGTCTTTCTACTTTAACAAATTGCTTTCGTGATCTTATTTGTATATGGCCATTTATTTAAACAAGAAACAATCATGATGCAATAGAAGTTAACAACACAAAAAAGTGAAACGGAATATCTCTTGGTTTAGCAATCAGGTTAAAATTTCAAATCAACTCCCTTACAATTAAATCACATTATGGGAGAGTTTAAACAAATGTTTAATATCTACATATCAATTGTTTAATTATGGATATCACTGATAACTTTATAACTAATATGAACCCGAATCCAAACGTAGGTATATCAGAACGGAAAAACTCAACTAAGCGGGCATGGTTTCAAGTAGCATTTATAATCTATCCGATCACGTAATTTGCTTGTTAGTGTGTTTATTTGTTGTGATGACAACGATGACTCGGTTCTCATTTTGAGGATTGATGCTTACTTTGATGTGACCAAGATTTACATGGCGGGTGTCGTCGATGAAGCAGAATACGCTTACTCTTCCGGAACACCTGGTCTTATTATCTTGTGCTTTTACGAGGGTCTCCATGTAAATCTTTCATTTGTTCCTATTTTGCTCCTAGTTTAATCGATTTTGAGTTCGGATTATTGTTTTGTTTACGCTTTGGTATTCTCTAATTTTTTTTAAATGTCTTTTCAGTAAACACTGCTAACGCTGCTATCATGTCAAGAGCACAACTGTAACCACCAATTACAGGTCCGCATAAACAGAGGATCTAACACGAGTGTCGATGTAATATGGAATTTATTCAACAAGTTAGATAATTAAATATGTCACGAGCCTTTAGGCGAGTGACATATTCAATTATTTAACGAGTTTAATAAATTCCATATTACATTGACACGAGTGTAAGATTCTATTTATCACATAACTTATTATATTTATGAGAAAATACAAAAACTCTTATATTAATCATCTATAAGAAAGGCAAATTTCTTCTGTGACAGCACGATTTTCACTACCGAGACAATTATATGACCTCATTTGTTTATGACGGCACAATAGTGTTATTACACGTGTGTGTGTAATACCATTTTTATGACATGATCTATGGCATGACTGAAAGGGTTAGTTATGTGATAAAGATGATTCATACAACTAAATCCGCTATATTGATTTATAAAAAACATATAAATTTGTATTGTAAGCGTCAATGGGGTATTATGCAAGTTGTAATAGGTCATCCTTTCCAATACGGGAAACATAAGGCTTGCATATGCATTTTTAAAGTTGGAAACTATTTTCCGTACAGGAAAGATAAGAACATCAAAACCATATGGTGCTTATCGAAGTATTTTATCAGAAGCATCGACTTTCAAAAGAGTTTAAAGAATGTTGCTGGACATAAAATTCTGTCGGTTGTGCAAAAAAAAAAAAAAAAAAAATTAAGTATGCATTGTAAATGTCAAATAAATTATTTGTTAAAAAACTCAAAACTGAAGATAATTGCAGTCATGGAGCTTCGCATGAATCCTTTTTTCCCCGGCACTGAGTGACCGGAAGGACAAACGTTTTTGAAGCTTAAATATATACATTGTTAAATTCAAAATCATTATTTAACAAGTTCAAGTTGTCTAACTTTATATTAATCACTCTTGTTGTCCGGATGTTAGCGCGCGAGGGGTCTTATTGCGGGAGGAAACCGGAGTACCCGGAAGAAACGTATGTGGTCGAGGTCGAGGTGACCCTATTTCACGATTGGTCGAGGAATCGAACCCCGGCCGTCTTGATGAAAGGCAAATACACTATCCACTACACGACGTGACCACCTTAAAGCTATATGATTGAATCTATATTCTCATATTGTCCTGTAAGTGTTGTATATGTTTTGCTATGACGACTTTTAATGCTCAAAATGCCCGCTGTAATTTGTCATAGAATTTCAAGTTAGTGTAATTGCAAGAAATACGAAGAGATAAATATTTGCTAAGGAAAAAGAATGTCATTATTGTCGAGTTTTCCTAATCTTGATCATAGCTACTGCGGAGCGAAATACAAAGGTGAAAGACACGCGTTGTAAAACTGAAGTATGAAGTCCCCCTTCCCTGGGGATACAGGTATCTCCTTTCCAATGTAAAAAAAAAAAAAGTAGAAATTGATGCCTTTAAATCTCTTAAACTATTGTCTTTTAGCATTCATGTGCATTCTAAGTGATTCATTCCACTGTTTTATCAATATATCTTCCAAGCGTAGTAATATACGTTGGTCCTAATAATAAATGTTGCAGCCCTAACGAGTTAGTACTCGTTTGTTAATGTAACACATATTCAAAAAGGCAAGAGTGCTACCCGTTGCACCATCCGACCATCCGCAATGTACAGTGAGTTTCACGATATCCGTTCCCATTGAAGTCCCAAATTACGGATCCATCAATAAAACTTTGGGATACGAATTGTTGTAAAAGTGTTTGCAAATAATCTATTCAATGCATGTTTTTGAATGAAGGTAACCATTTTTCTCTGATTTTGCAAAGAAAAATAGAACCTTAGTTATTTTGTCTTCCTTTAAACCAACTAAGTATAAATTATATCTACCCATGTAGTTTGGCTTAGCTGATCACTACAAACAATGCATATATATACATATACTATTTTTACTATTAACTCTGTGTACACAGGCTAAACTAATGCGTCACTTAAGCACGCGTTCGCAGAAAAAAACATGTGCATCTAGTTTCCCTTTAAAACATGAGCACATGTGTGTTACGTCATCTTGAACTTGAGATAAATTCATGAATATTCATAAACTAGTGGCGACATCAACTGAGTAACAAGGCACGGAACAGCGTCAAGTCAGTCACACCATTGAAGTTATTCGACGGATTTGACGGATATATTTCGTTCTGTCTTTTGTGTTTTCTTTGATTACCAACATGACTTTTGTGATTATGTGGAAGTACTACCCGATGTCTGGTGGTATCATCTTAGATCCAGCGTATTATGAAACATCTTTGTAATGTAAGTTGCTTTACATTATTATTTTTTAAGTAATTATGGCATTTATTTGAATTTGCCTTTATGTAATTAAATTGTTTAATATTTTGTTTTCTTATTTGATTAACTCGAAAATCTAAGATTTGATTTATTCAGATATTCAACGTTCTAGCCATATTTCATTTTCATAAAATAATCGTTTTCTAAAAACTAATTTTGTTGATGAAGGGGAAAATGTCTGCTTCAATAATATTGGTATGTGTTTTAACAGGATAACCTATATATTTGCATTAATCTCAACTATCATAGCGTCTATTTTCAGTAAAAATAAATAAATTAAAATTAAGCTTTCGACATTATGATTAATTTTAATTTTGATATTCGTCTAAGAGGAGAACAAAAATCTGCATTTATATTGGATAAAATAAATGACATTTTGAAATAACTTTTGTATAAATCAAAACTAAAACCAATTCTATATTAGCCGATACTTTATCCCCTGGCAAATTTTTTTGCCCCCCCCCCCTCTCTCTATTACAACTTGTATCTGTTGTGGTAAACGTCCGTATCGCGTTTCTTGTTACAATTCAATACCACTTTGGAATGGTAACTGTTTATTTTCTAGTCCCGATATTTCATCAAATTTATTTTCAATAGCCAACGCTTTTATGAGTTTTTAGATCCGTTTAAACTCTTTAAACATTTTTTAAGTCAAAGAATGACGAAACATCTGTATGATTCAGTTTGATTAATCTTTACGGCATACTGTAACTATTACTAGATTTAGAAGGTGCAGAATATGTGTGAGTGTTACGCTATCTTTCATGATAGGTGTGTTTATTTAGTCCTCGAGCTTTGCTTTAGCTGCTATATTAAAATTATCTGTTTTGAGTAGTGACACAGTTTATAATCTACACACGTTCGTAGTACACGATTTGAAATACAGTACTCATTTCAGTTTTCTTCTTAATTCATAAATTAAAGGTGTTTTTTCCCCTTGCCCTTCTGCTTCTATATTTTTTTGGAAATTTCGATTCCCGGCACTTAAATCTAGCAATACTGACGATTCTAAGAAGGATAATACAGGTGTATCGCAAAAATAGAGAAACCGAAACGTTAACCAAAACATAATACGAACTCAAAATCTATTAAACTAGGGGTAACATTAAAACAAAGCAAATATTTAAGTGGATACCCTTGTAAAAGAGAATACGACGAGGTGTTCCGGAAGAGTAAGCGTCTTCTGCTTCATCGATGATACCCGCCATGTAGATCCTGGTCACCTAAAAGTAAACATCAAGTCCTCAAAATGAGAACCGTGTCAGCGTTATCAATCACAACAAGTAAAAACACTAATGAGGATACTCAAAAACGTCCATCTTAAAGGCATATACCTTTTCTCAATGAGACAAAGATTGCGACCATCAAACTTGCCCATAGTTCTGATGAACCTGCATCTCTCGAATCCTTGTGTGTTAGTTTGTTTGTCAGCAGTCGACATCGATCTCGATATTCGTGATATTTAGAGTATACTAAAGTCCTAGAATAACTAATCTACTGCGACATGAAAACACAATAGGGAATATAAATTAAACACTTCAACCAATCAATTAAGGAATACAAATGACTTCATCTTTCATTATTTAGAAAATAATCAATTAAAAGAATTCAAATGGAAACTATTAAACAAAATTCTTGCATCAAAACAAATTATGCACCAATGGAAAATAAGCGATACTCCAAACTGTAATATATGTAACAAAATAGAAGGTTATGAACATTTCTTCATAATATGTAAATATTTCCAAACTTTTAATAATAAAATCATTGAGGTGCTAAAAAATCTAGGCTACAAAAAAAATTATGCTGACACTTAAAAATTTAGTAATAGGATATAAGATTGAAGAAACAAACTACAATGAGTTAAATCTCATTCTAACAATTATCGGTTATGTAATATATAAAAGTTACTACATAAGCGAGGCAAAAACAAAAGCTGTAAATGTGATGAAAATATTTAAACAACATCTGCAAATGACCCAAGATATTAACAAATATAGAAGAAAACAATGTAAACTTGTACAGGATACGCTGTGTCACCTGTGACCGTCACCCATCCAACTCATGGTCAACTCTCACTTTAAACTCGATTCTCTTTTTCTTTATGGATCCACTTCAACAGCATCCCTAAAATAGAAATACAATTCAATCAATACACATGTATATACAGAGTTACACATCTTTATTTTTTTTTATTATTGTTCACTCAGTCACATGTGAGATATAATTGTATCAGCTTAAATTTTATAACAAGTGTTTTTTTTCAAACAGATAGCCTAGTTGTAATTAATCTACACTGATATACCTGTAATGGTAGACCTATATCTCCATGATAAAATTAAATTTTGTATTGTTGTACGATCAGGATATGCACAAGGTGTCCTTATTTAGTGCTTAGGTAGAATTTCGAGGTTTGTTATTATTTACATTGGATTACAGTACATGACCCCAAGACCTCTGAACCAAACGTTAACCCGGTGACCTAATTGACAGCAGACCAGTTGACTAGAAGAGGCACCAAAAGGGGAAACAAATGTTAATATGGTATAGTATTTGTTTTATACGCCAATGGACCGTAATATCTGCACATTGAGTAAAACTCATAAAACAAATAATTAAATAAACTAAAATACAAAGATATTCGATAACTTCTTAAATACAAATACAATATAATTATTCGCGGTGTTGATAAACTGTCTATGCAAAGCATGGCTAACTTACGCTATTTTACCCTTTACACAATATCATATCCAGAAACACGAACAGCTCGCAAAACACAAAACAGTAAAATGCCGCTAAGAAACTATTCCCATCCTGTCAACATCACCACCGCCAAATGTGTAAACACATAAATATAAAGCCGGAAAAAATAGATAAACCCGGAATTTCCGGAAAAAAAATTATATCAAGTTTATTATTTACATTGTATTTACTTACACTGTGAAAGCATTTTTATGAAAAAAAGGATTAACTATTTATTTATTTTGATATGAGGTATTTACTTAATGTTGAAAGATAAGATGTATGTGAATGTACTTATGCATGGAATGGAATGTGATTGATGGAAATTAAAAAAAACTGTTAAAAAAAAATACATATCCATAAGATTATTTTTGTATTTGCAATTATATGACTGTATTATAATGTTTTTGAAAAATATATTAACGGCCTAACAGTACCAAGAAACGAAAATGTGATCATGTTGTCATTTTAAGCATCAATTTGTATTGAGATAATTTGGACACTTTTAAAACAAATTTAAGGCAGTAATTCAAACATGATTGACAGTTTCTGTCGTTGAAACGTGATTACAATGTATATGGGTGTTGATAGGATTTTTTAATTTATTTTATCTATTTTCATTGTTGTACAATTCGTCTTGTTTTGGCCACCTCATGTACTAGTTTGCCTATTCAATGGACGAGTATTTTGGTGATATTACTATTCTTAAGAAACTTGGGAAAGGGGTGTTACTATTAATGAAAATCACTTCATTTTCGCAGATAGTTGGATTACAGTGAATATTCACACATTATTTGAATTAGCAATTGATTTTCTTTGCAATGTTTTTTCTCAAAATGAGTAAACGTGTTAATAAAATGATCTGCAGTTCAAAAAAAAAAAAAACACAATAGGTTGGTGAAGCAGGGTTGTTACTATGATGAAATGGAAACTTCACGACCGGAAAATTGAAATCGTAACGTTTATCGTATAGCTTAGTAGTAAGCTGTCGATTTTAGTCGAAGTATATGTAGATATCGAAGTAAGCTGCTGATGTCCTTTATTTTAAGGTCAGCAAACGAGTTATTGTTTATCAACAACACATCGTCGATATATCTGAAGCCACAATTAAAACAAATTGCCAAGGTTTTTGTTACCTGTCCTGATCAGCTCTATAACAAATTCAGCCTGGTGTGAAAACAAAAACAAGTCAGCTAAGACAGTTACATTATTTGTTTTCGGCATACTGTATCTATAACGCAATCTGCAAATGAAATAAATAAATGAATAAATTAATTAATTAATTGAATCAAAATAAATAAATAATGAAATTAGGGACCACTTCTCGGTATCCTTTATCTTAACAAAAATCAAAATTATTGTCGACTAGTTTTTTTATTTGCGTTGTTACGATTTTAAATGATTTTAACAGAATATGAAAATGATCGAAATTCTTTTCGGGATTTATTCATGTGAAACGTATTTTAAAGGTTTTAATAACAGTAAATCCATGATGTATTTTCCACTCAAACATAACTGTAACAACACATTTTAGGAGTATTATGAGTTTTGTGTGTATGTAGGATACAGTAATTGAAGCAAAAAAACATGAACTCAAGTAAAAGGTAGCTGGTTATAATTTTCTGTCGAACTTTTCTTCTTTCGGATCGCATGTTATACATTATCTTAAATATGAAGAACTGTTCCAAAATATATGAAATTGTGATGGGGTGAATAGAACCAAAGTATATAATATTATATGAACAACTTCCGTATTCAGTGACTACCAGATGGAACAGACGCTGGTAACGACATTGCTTCTTTTATGATTATATTTTGGCAAAATTATTGATTTCAATTATATTATCGAACGAAAAAAATAACCATCAATTTTAATCAACCATTGTTAAAATGATTAAATTTTGCCTTTTTTTGTAAGAATTGTCGCATATATATACTTTCATATGATTAGTCGAGAAATCAACAATATCAGTTTGACTTTACTTCTTTCCGATTACTTTCTGTCTTTTGTGATCAACGTCTGTACCATATTTATTGGTACATGTACCAGTGCAGATCACTTTAGTCCAAAATCTTATATTTTCACTGCAAAATCTTATATTTGTACTGCTCATCATTGCAGTAAAAATATGAGTTTTATCAGTTTGATAATTTTCTATTTTTTACAGGCAAAAGCCTAATAGATGAACACACTAATTTTAAATGCAAAAAACAATACATACAAGGGAAAACATATCTCTTTCTAAGAATAGTTAACATTTTTCATCATTGGTTTATTGCAAAGTAGGTTTTTCTGATTGTTTTTCAATAATTTCCGAATAGCGTTTATAATGTCCCATCAAAACATACATTTCCGAAGTAGTAAACTAATATTTGTAGGGCTTGCAAGGTGGTGCGAGTTTAATTAAGTAGTAGGTCTCCAATTCTAGGGAAATGTCAATCATGTCTCCTATCGAAAGTCAAGTAATAAAAAACATGTCTTCATGTAATAGATAGTTCCCTCTTAAAGTCTCAAATACTGAATGCATGATAATGGAAATGAAAAACAAAAAGTAAAAAAAATGATATAATTGATATAACTGAACTGATTTGCAAATCATTGTTTATTATCTATTGTGACTTTAAATACCATAAGTTGACATTTATTTTAAATAGTATATAATATATATAAAGCCGGTATCATAGTTTCAAATATGTTAATGGCGGGAACATAAACCCACTCTTTATGAGCAATCTTCATATTCATGCAGATTTAAGGCATATCATACAATTTAACTATGTTTAGACTCCGTTTTAATAACGGTTTACTTTATCATTGTTCATCGTTCATGAACAACTGTTAAATAACATCATTGTCCCATATGGGATCGTTAAGAATCTTACCCCTAGGGTGGTGATTTTCTGTCTCACTACAAAGGAGGTGAATGGTTATTATTCGCTTACCCCGTTAAACCTCATGTATATCTAATATTGACGTTACATCAGTGCAAGACAATATTGATGTGATGGGATTGAGGTGTTGACGTGGGGTCAATGTATTGTTGCCTTGACGTCATCGTATTGTTTGTTGCTTCGACGTCATACAATTGTTGAGAACGTGCAAAAACACGTGTAGTTTGTATCAACCTAGGGTGAAATAAGAAAATCTCACACCGGTAAAATTGTGGATATCCCTGCCCAGGGTAAGAAAATGAAATATATTAATCCTGTGTGACAATTGGTTAAAGGCGTTTCTTGATCTTATTTCAATAACTGTTACATACAATGTAATTCGTAGTGAATATCTCATCTAATAAGCCTAGACGTGTAAACTTTCTAAGTTTGATTTTGATTCCTCACATTTTCAGGTTACTTGTTGTGGTAAATATCCATACCGCATTTTCTGTCAATATATGTAGCGTTATATTTTGTTTTATTTTCTACGAAAACAACAACAACAACAAAAAAATCAATGGTTTGATGAACTTCTAGATGCGTTTGCTATCATTGAAACATCATCCGAAACAACAATTGATTACATTTTGTTTTTTAATTTTTTTTTAACATTTTAATTTTTTTTACTACATATGCAAATAATAAAAAGAAACGGATGAACTGCGAGTTCTTGTTGAGAACATCTTTGTGAATAGTATCAAATAAATTGAAAGTTTACATTTTTGGTTTATTGTCGAATTTGTTTTTTTTTTAAATATTTAACTCACAAATCAACGTCAAATCTGTGTTAATTAACGTGTTTGACGATGAAAATTGGTCTAATGAAGAACATTCGTTACTTTTCTGTTGTACTCATAATTCTAGCTCCCGAAGATATGAATAAGTTATTTCTCTTCTGTTTTTCCATATTTATGTTTTTATATATACCTTGTGTTTATAGTCACATTATTCATATACATAGCTGTTTACAAGAGTTAAATACATTGCAAATCTGAGCAACTGTCTCTACTCTCTCCCCCTTCTCGTGCCCCTTTTCTATCTTTCCATCACTCGTGTTCCTTTTATAATCAACTTACCGTAAGATTTTGTTTTCTTTCTCAATATCATAAAGGAATGTTGTCCTCTATTTCCAAGCCTAGTTCTTTCACTGGTTATAAATAAACATTAGGTAGCATTCCCCACCTCCCCCCAAATTCAATTAAAAAGAAAAGCAAAAGTGTATTTGCTCTTCAAAAAATTAAAGTAGTTTTATTTAAAAAAAAATCAACACAACATGTTATTTAAAAAGAGTTTTCCTGATTTATTGGAATTCTTTTTATTATAACAGTTATATGCAGATTTCAACAAGGGACAAAATAAAAGCAAAGGAAAGAATTACATGCAGACCCTTGTAAAATTTCAACAGAATAAGACCATGTGTTCCTGAAGAGTACGCGTCTTCTGTTTACAAATTCAAATCCGAAACAGGAACAATTCATATCATTATTCTTAAGCAATATCTGCCTCAATATAAATATAAGGTATATACTACAATTTTTTATAACATTACTATTCTACATCTTGTTATAACGTTCGATTATAGTTTATCTTTCAGTGCTTTCGACTGGTGATACAAAATAAAACAAATGCTGGTTAGTATCAGCTGTTGAATACAATTATTGCTCTGTGTAGAAAGATAAATGATTATATAGTGATATCTTAAGCAATATGATTTATGATAAACTAATGTTAAAAAAAAAAAAAAATAAGACATAAAATAAACAAATTTTGTTTGAGCATTGACAATGTTTTTCCTATAAGATTTACTGCCTAATTCATACTATTAATGCATTCTTATTTTTGTCGATAAATAACTCCATATTAGTTTTTTCTCGCTTCATTCCGATTGCTATTTTTGTCCAATGGGGAACATTTTTCTACACTATGGCTCTTGGTACCAGTGGTCATCACCTAAGTGAAATCATTGTTGGATTTTTGATTTCGATTATTTGACCAGATTTTTCTTAAATACTGAACGCTTTTATGAATGAGTCTTTAGCTTCGTCTGAAATCAATACATCATATCGCCTGAAGGTTGAATATAACAACTTGGTTATTACTTTTTTTTTCATTTCATTTATTCTTTTCAAAGCCCGAATAAAATCTTATGACCTCAATTAGAAATAAAATATAAACAACCCATGTGCCATGTCCTTTGTCAGACAAGAAACAATAAATAACAGTTTACATTTCTGCTCCTATTTTTTTTTTAAATATCAAATTGAATCGGAAAAATAAAATTACATGTAAATCAAATATCTTTTCCAAATCTATACATGCACATATCGGAAATCGTTTTAATTCGTTCATTGCAGTGAAATTCAGAATATAGTAAATACTTTTTTACTATTCAAAATATCTGTTATTATTCATTTAATATAAAATAAGTAATATAAAGTAATTAATAATGTACATGAATCAGGATTGTATATATATTTTCTATTTTAAACACGGTAAGAAATTGTTACATAATCATATCTATCTAAATATCGAACATTAATCATTTTAAGATATACATTTAAAAGTGAGCATACAGACATTTAATTTTGATCATATATTAAAAAAAGATATGCATAAATATACATGTACAAGTTTTTTACCATAGGTGACTTCTATCGCTCAGTAATAGACGAACATAATTTTGCAGTATAAAACGATTAAATCTGCTTTCTGAAATATATATATATTTTTTATAGATGTGTTTGATTTCAACATTAATTTAAACGTACAGCTAATTGCTAGTCGTAGGTACAATGTTTATTATTCCCTGTACTGTGTTACTGCTCGACTGTAGACTGCTGACAAACAAACTAACAACACAAGGATTCAAGAGATGCAGGTTGATCAGAACTATGGGCAAGTGTTATGGTCGCCATCTTTGTCTCATTGAGAGATATTTTGTATCTTTAAGTGATATGAAGATGGAACTTTTGAGTATGCTCATTAGTTTGTTAACTTGTTGTGATTGACAATGAAAATCGGTTCTCATTTTGAGAACTTGATGTTTACTTGGATGTGGCAAAGATTTACATGGCGGGTGTCGTCGATGAAGCAGAAGACGCTTACTCTTCCGGAACACCTGGTCTTGTTCTCTTGTACTTTTGCAAGGGTATCCATGTGAATCTTTCCTTTGTTCATATTTTGCTCCTGGTTTAATCGATTCTGAGTTCAAATTATGATTTTGTTAACGCTTCGGTATTTTCTTCTTTATTTTTACAGACATCAAGGAACCATAGCTAATCCTTCACATCTGCATTATGCCGCCGCCTGCGGAGAGCTTGATAACGTCAAGGCGTTGGTCTGGTCTGGGGCTCACCTTGGGGCTAGGGACAATACAGGAAATACCCCTCTGATGTGGGCGGTGATCAATGACCATCGATCAACTACAGAATTTCTCGTCAGGGAGATGACTATCTCGGACCTGAGAATAGTGGACAACACCTGGTACAACGTGCTACATTATATGGCTTTACGGATTCGTCCGTGGGTAAATGTTGTACGGGACATCACTGACAGATGTCCTGATATGTTAATGCAGAGGTCCAGATCAGGGATCCGACCGATAGATTTAGCGAAATCTCAAAGTCGGACTGTTTATGGCATTTTCAGTAAGTACGCCTATTCGTATTAATGTAGATTAACATTTATTCACAAATTATGATTATTATTAAATGTACAAAAACAAAAAAACAAAAACAGATGCTTGTAGTTTGTACATTAAGTAACCTTGAACATGCGTTAATTTAAATGAAAACTTGTTTGAGATATTTTAACTCTTATATTTTGCAAAAAAAAAAATTCGCGTAAAAAGGGTCGAATCCTAAATTAAATCTTCTGTACACAACGACGTAATATATTGATCATTCAACATTCAATAAAAACTACTGGTTATTAAAGATGGAGATTTCATGAAGATGTAATGTGCAAATTTTCAGATATAATTACTTTACTACTTACCTAGATAGTCGACATAATTTCTACAATAAGGGGCATAACTCATACAAATGTTGTTGGAATCTGATGAAAAGTGATATATCACAACTAAATCTCATATGGATGTAGCATGTTAAGTTTGCAAAATATTGTTTCAGCACTATATTAGATCTATGTTCACGACCAAATGTCGTCGAATTTTTACGAAAAGTAAAATGCAGAACTTCATATCATATAGGAGATCGAACAAAGGTTTGAAAATAGTCTACAAAGAAAACGTAACGTCTGAAATTTGTGAAACATTATCAAGAATGAGAGGCCACACACATTAATGTTAAATTTTTTTTTGACTAAACTTAAGATAAAAAAATTGCAAATTTTCAGGGCAATAAAAGACTTCAGTTCAGATAAACAATGGCAATATCTTGAGCTTGGATACAATCGCGTGACTAGTCACAAAGCAATTTCTAAAAGATACCATTGATATAAAGTTTCTCGAGTAAATTGTATTGTTTAAGATATGGATATAGAGGCACCCGCTGTATGCGTCCATTACATTTCATATAACCGAATTCTATTTGGACAAGGCTTATTTGTAGTTAATTTTGAATTTTTCTCTAGACTCATTGCGGTCATAAACCTATAAACAGTATTCAAATAACCAAACTTTCGCGCTCCTCGGAAAGTTAATTGAAAAATAATATTTAAAATGTATAGTAGGTCTTTTAAGTCCAGGTTCAGAAGAATTATATAGCTGTATTGATTTTGACCAGAGTGATCACAGGTCATTCTGAAAACCACAAATGCTCATATTCAAACAATTTTTATAACGTGTCATATGGATGTGTATCTTAGAAAACGGTCATATTCATGTTATATGTGTAATTCACACGTACCTGTACATATATGGTTGCTAAACCTCTGTAATAACAATAGGAAACAAATTATCGTGCTATGATGATCATACAACAGAATTGTAATCAACAGTAAATCACTAGTTATAGTACAGTCTTTATCACAACAAGAATACAGTAGCCGTTAATTAAAAGCGAGGATGATCAAATTTCATACATTTACTTAACATGAAATTGTTATTAATGCCTCGATCTTTATACTCTCTTTATTTATTATCGTATCTAAATTTAGTAAAAATATAATAGATTTATTTTTAAAAATGTAAGAAGAAGATCGCTTGAATGTAAGCGCTTGTGGTTGATGACCAAACATATATGATTATAAAGTGATTATATGTATATGTATGAAATGGTACCGGGTTCAAACGTTGCAAAAAAATGTTGGATCGGGTTTGATTTGTCATTCAACACCGACAGTGATATAAATCAAATAAATTTTACCGCGACTGGCAGTGCTCTTTAACTTGTTTATTTCGCTCTCGCTTTGGCAATCGCTATTTCTGGAGCCAATAACGTGCCGTTCGACCACAGTGTTATTTGTCAAAATTCAATAATTTGATTTGTAGGTGAAATAGGATTCCACGAACTCTATCGAAAATTATGTTTTATGTATAAACAAAATCGCCACAATTTACTCTACTCGCAAGATTTTAATCAAAATTCTGTATGATCTTGATACTGTCCTTTTTTGTATTTGGCTATGTGAATGTAATTTACCACTTGGAACCGTCATTCGGGATTTTAGGTGACATCTGTTATGGTTTTCGTTCACCGTAAATTCTCGTTTTTTTCATGTGATCTTGTCAATAAATTAGCCACCTGTGTTCTACAGTGTCTAATGAATATACTATTCAGCTGTTCAACTTGAATTTGGCAATTTTAAAAGTTCATTAAAGACAAAATAATTGGTGATGTGGACTCTCTACTAAGTAGAGTAACTGCATTCTAATTTTCATAACTTTCGATTTGTGAGATCAGTACAAACACTTTTCATTGCCGACAAACTCAAATAACATATTATCATTATATTGCAAGCATTTCTCTTAGAATTTATGTCTAATACGGCGTTCTAAAATCCGGTTCTTTCAATAGCTGCTGTTCACACTGAAAAGAAAAAGATAATATGCACTTTAAATGCATTTTTTCAGAGCGAATGGAAAAACGACAGAAGAAGAGACAGCAGCGGAGGCAACAGGAGGAACAGAATTACAAGACAGTAATAACCGAAAAAGAGGAACACCCCTGCAACATAACCATTACAGTAGTTGGGCACCACGGAGTTGGCAAGTCCTGTTTTGTCCATCAGATCCAACAAGAATGTATTCCAAAAAATGGCCCCGACGCGACGGACACTGCTGACTTCTTGGTGAACCACCTAGCCTACGACCCAGAAACTGGATACTTGATAAAGAAGGAGAAGTCGAAATGGGTCGGCAATGGCTTAAGATGATAGTCGATAGATCCCTAAACAAGGAAGGTGCTGCAGCAGAACTATCGTCAGTATCTCCAGTTCAACCAGATTATTCAGAGGAGAAATCGTTTGTTACACCAGATAAAGACAGCATTGATAGAGGAGAGGTGTCAGCAACAGCACATGCACCAACGGTGCATAAACATTTGGCAGGTATTACAATAACAGATACCTCGAAAGACATATCTTAACGATATTATAAAGATTATTGTTTAAAAAGAATAAAGAAAAACATCAGCCAAATGTAAATTGCAAACCTAAAAACGTATTAGTACCCAACGAGTAATTAACAAAAACTGGTTATTTTGTTGGCAAATTGATTGTCACAATAATATATTTAGTCGGGGTGTCTTGATATCCAGGGGAGACGATGTGCATGGCTGATTGAGAGCGTACAATATTGAAGTATACTATATTAGTGTGGTTAGCTACTAATTATGTTTTGATATATTAATTTTGCAGGTGTCACACAGAAACTGAAGGACGTTTTTCTCGGCGTTTAAGTTAAGATGGGGAGTAAAAGGTCTTTGGCATTCCATGTACATAAAACACATGTTGTAAAGCACTTGTATCAGTCTTTATCAGGACATACTGCTATATCCAAGGATCCAAGCCGAGCAAAAAATGGATACGGTAGTTTTGTATATTTTATATGATATTGGTTTTAATTTCCACATTTTGTAATAACTAAGACAAGAAATACTTCAACCTTATTATAACGTTCTTATGTTGCATTTGTTAATTTGGTATTACATCGAAACAATAACAAGACTGGTTATGTTATTCAACGCAGTTGTTTGCTGTACAGAACGAATAGAATTCTGGCTGAGGAATGTTGCTACTTATGCTATCGACAGAGCGGCACGCGGCAAAGGGACTCCACCTGTCATCCTTGTGGGTTCTCACATGGACCTTGTTTCTGAAAATGTGAGTTTGAAAACTACAATCAATACAATACGTTCGTTTGCTCATTCATTTAGTTTCGACGGATCTAGAATATTTAGAAAGTCTCTCTAAATATTATTTCTTTTAACACATACATTTATATTTTAAAGTGCAAATGCTTGATTAAATGTATAATTTTCAAAGTCAGTTCTATTGTATACTAGAAATTCAAATTTATTAAGGAAAGCACGGAGCTGTTCGGTGTCCAATTTAATTAAATATCTTCCATGTGTCTTAAATAATATAAGAAAAAACAAACTTTCTTTGATTTTTCCGGAAGTATGATGATATGTTAACATTGATAACATTTTAAAGTATGGTTTTATTTGCAGAAAGACGAACAGAACAGGATATTTGACTTAGTTCTCCAAAAACTTTCTGAAAAACCCGGGCTTCGTGATATCATATCAGCATATGTTAAGGAAATGTTCCCCATAGCAGATCTGAATGATTCCACTAAACAACAAGACACCTACGAGCGGGTATGGAACAAGATTTTGGCGATTGCCCCACTCCAATCTCAGTGGATGAAGAAAGTACCTGCACGATGGGTCGCCTTCGAATACGAGCTTGTGAGACTGAAAAATGAAGGCTGGAATATCCTGACATATGCTGATTTGATTGAAATCAACAGGAAGCTTGTTGTGCCTTTAGCAACAGATGATGTGATGAATTTCCTGTGGTAAGTAGGAATTGTCAAAGTTGATCTTGAGTTATGTTATTAACATTTGATAGAGCTAATAAGTTTCTTCAAAACTTACATTGAACCGCATTCAACTTAACTGGGACACATGAAAAACTGTAGAAAGAACATTAACACATTCAAGAAATCAAGGAAGAGTCAAACGTTTCCGATATTTGGTCATTTGATAACTAGTATAAAGGTTTCTTAAATAAAACGCACTGACTTTTTTGCTTGCAAGTTCAAAAATGTTAAACATTGTCTTCAGAATTTCTTATTATTGGACAAATATCAAGGCGAAAAAACAAATCTATTAGGACACTTGTTAACATTGGCACTAACATTTGCAGTAGAGTTTAAACAGTTTTCTCTTTTCTTTTATAAAAGTACAAAAAGTGTCCTTAGCACGCGCCATATAATACTATTAAGTGTCAAAATTGTATATGCAAACTCATTTTTCCAGGAAACTAAGGTTCTCTGGATCGTTCCTCTGTTTTGATCTCTATAGCAAGAATCCCTTCATCGTTCTTCAGCCACTATGGATAATCAATGCATTCAAAGCGGTCATTACTGATCCAAAGTTCACAACAAACCTATCGCCAAAGCAAATACTTGAATGGAACGAGTATGAGAGATCCGGCGTGTTGTCACAGGATTTCGTTCGACAACTTTGGGAACTTCCTGCGGGACAAGGCTTCCTAGACGAGGAAGAACGACTCTACATAATCATGGAAACTCTTGGCCTACTTACAAAACCAATATCGGTAGATTCCGAGGTGGATTACTTCATTATACCAAGCATCCTTCAACCTGCAGATCCTAAGATAATTTTCCAAGTCCTTGCTGATCCCGACACAGTTACCACTGTCACTCTTTGCGTGAAGTTCGACAACCCATTCATCCCACAGGCCGTCTGGGACAAGATGATTGCCTACTGTATCCACAGGTTTCAGCGACTGAAAGAACTCGGACATGATGGTTTAACGTTCATCCGACGCGGGTTTGCCTGCCTGTCGGTTGACTTTTTGTGGAACATGATTGTCCACTGCAGCGACAATGCCATGAAGGTTACTATGTTCAGGAAGGTGAGGACAGATACAGATCGCTCAGTACCAATAGGAACTGGGATTAACCTACTCAACATTCTCAAATTCCTTCTCCAGCGGATTCTAGAGTTGAATCACCAAGATCATCTAAGCTACCAATTCTACCTCCACAACGACCTCCGGTTCACAGCAGATGAACAGATGGTGAAGGTGGACGGTCTACGTGAGACGGGGCATTTGCGATGCAGCGGTGTAAATGGCAGCGAGTGGATAGACAAAAAAGTCCTGTACATCTGGTTCGAGAACCCTGGGGAGAAGGTACTTATAAGCGCTATTATATTTAATATTCTTTTTGTTTTTTTACCAGGGGCAGTATTGATAAAACATTTGCATTCAGCCCATTATCGAGATATTCACAACGATTATGTTTTTCTTTGTTACATATACTAGATACATTTCTAACTGTCAAACGATTGGAATTATTTATTGGAATGTATGGATCTGTCTTTCCTTTTTTACTACTCTAATGTAATGCAGATTTATAGGATAAACTTAGTGCTGAAAGTATAGTTAAATTAAGAGGTGAGAAAAGTTTTTTTTTCTTTTTGGGACTTATTCGCTAGCATGAACTTTCGGGTTTTGCCGGTATTATTTGTTCTTTCATGATAATAAGTCTTTAGATGGTGTCATTTTTTGCGGAATTTAATTTGACCACAAATATAGCGAATTAAAAAAAACCACTGCGAATAAAAGCAACTATGCAGTATGTAAGAAGTGGAAGATTTCAATGTCAATTATAGGGGTACACTAAACAGTAAAAAAGTTTATAAATAAATTGTATTATTCGTGATTCATCTACTTTTGAAAATACCAACACAGAGGTATTCTTCTTGTGAATCTACTTCAAACAACAGCTTGACAACACCAGTGGCCTACTTCTCGAATACAAGAGGAAGCGCTATGTTGATGCATCATCTCAGAGAACAGTATAGTGATCAAAGTATATTGATTTATCTATTTCATTGTTGTAGAAGAGACAGTCACGTAAGCGTCCTGTTGGTAAGTAGATGCCGATTAACAGTTATATACATATAACACTATTTCATGAGAATACCGTTTTGTGTTACCGTAAGGAAATGAAAAGTATTCTTTCCAGTGGATAATGAATATTTAAACCATGCAAATAAATAACATTTTACTAGATAAAGTTTACTGTTGAATCCTTTTGTTTTCTTCTTATTTTATAAAATGTTCAAATGATGTCAAACATTTTCATTAATTATTCAGATTACTTCTCATATTATGATGATTATCTAGATATTACATACGGCGGTAAGTAGAGCACTTTTAAACATAGGGTGTCTTCGCTAATATAGATCAAAGACTGTTTTATCGCTTTGTCCAATCTACACTACACAGTTTTTATATACCATATGTATATTTAGTTAATGAAGATATCTTTATTGCAGCCAAAACACAAACACTACCAAACAGAAGGCTAACGTTCAAAGAGGTTGGTAGAGTTTCTAGATACATTGGCAGTACTTAATTGTCGTTCTTTGCCGAACTTGACTGCCCAGTAGAGGTAGTGGAACAAGAGATGGAAGAGCACCGCCACCTCGCCTTCAGATCCCGCATCACAAAGATCTTCATCCAGCTCCTCAAAGCCAATGCTGATACTGGTTTCGTTGCTATTGCAGACGTAATGTCACGACACGGGATGGACCCTACTAAGCTTCAGAACATTCTTGATTCAAACAGACCTACAACATTTATAGGTAATGAAAAAGATAGTAGCTTCCCTGCCACAAACCATTTTAATAATTTATCTCATTTAAGGGAGTACGTTCCAAACACTTTGTCTGTGCGTTTGCTCATGCGAGTGTAGGCAGGAACGTATTGACAAAATATCGCATGATCACCTTGGCAGATTGGGTTCATACACACACAATAGCATCACATTATCAAGTTCTACACCTGATTCGATTTTGTTGGTAATTTATTAAAGTTTAAAGTCACCACTGACAACCTTGAAAATAATAAACCTTGTGTACAATATACCTCATTAATCCCTGCATATATTTGTTTTTCGTAGTCATTACGTTTTTAACCAAGTAATCAGTACTTAATATATCCCATTTTTCTCTGATTTTCCGTTGTTTTACTTCTGTTAATGTTTTTGTTTGTTTTTTTCACAGACGAAACATTGTCAGAGAGATGGTTAGAGACAAAATTGCATGTCAATCAAGCTTCTCTCATTGCCAAAAACGCAGATGTTAAATCCTACTTCAACCTTTTCCTTGAGCTTGGACTGCCGCCAAAAACAATAGATGAGTTTGACGACCAATACAGAAACAAGAGAACGCGAGAAAAGATCGCTGCTTTACTGAAGGCGTGTATTACAGAGTCCAAGCCACGCCCAACTGTGAATGATATTCTTCTAGCAATGCAGGAATGCGCAATGGACACCGAATCCGTCATTAGAGCATTGAAACCGTCTTAGGAAGTGTATTTCCATTAACATATCAATGTGAAGAAATCATTACATTTATTTCAACTTGAAACGTAATTTCTTTACATTCGGGGATACATCCTAAATTCCTGATTAAACCCTGCAGTAAAATTCAATGACGAGATGTAAACGCCTAGTTATTCTAGGAAGAAGGATCAACACGCAAAAAACGTGTTGACAGCGACTACAACTTCATTATTTAGGTAGGAATTCCTTTTTTGCTTCGAAGCATGTTGAACCCTTGCAATGACAAAAAAAAGTATTCTTTATATAGTAAAATTTCTAGAATATCTATAAAATCAGTCTTACTTTTAATGTTTTCTAACCAAACCATGTCTCGTTAGTTTTGTTTTTTATATAGAAATTCAAGACATCCTCGTCGTGAAAATATTTGTTTTAAGTTTCGGAATTGTTTCAATTGCAGGTTAGAGACTTCAATGCGTTATGACACACGGAGGCTGACATGAGATAAAGAAGTTGTGTGGTGTTGCAATGATCAATAGCATTACCCCATGGACGGTTTGGGAAATTATGATCAGAAACATAAAGCAGGGTAGGACTGGCAGAAGATATACTTATTATCTATTATATCATAGTGAATATACCATTTGTCATTTTCATCTGACGTATGGCGATTGGAAAACAATTAACAGACTAAAACCTAAACGAATAAATATTTGTGCATTAAAAAAAAATACCAAAGCGTCAACTGAACCTTAATCCGAACTGAAAATCGAATAAACTAGGGGGAAAATAGTAACAAAGGACAGATTTACATGGAGACTCTCGTAAAAACACAAGAGAATACGACCAGGTGTTCCGGAAGAGTAAGCGTCTTCTGCTTCATCGACGACACCTGTCATGTTATATAGCTGATATAATCCAGAATCACGAGATCCCTGTAGTTGATCTCAGACATTTATTTTGTAAAATACATGTACCTGAATTATTTTAGATTATTTAAGAAGTCAACTATGTTTCAACAAAAAATAAAATAAAACATAGCATACATAAGCAGGTTGTAAACTGTGTTATAACAGATATGTAAAAACAAAGTGAATGACTACCTAAGAATTAACACTTTATTTTGTTTTGTTTATGAGTTCAAACATCATGTAGAATATTAGGTAAACTGCATAGACTATATCGACCTCGTAGTTGAATTAAAGGTTCCATACACTTAACAAAATGAAATGGTAATCCTTTGAAATAGTAAGCTAGTAGTAGTGCACCCTAATAAATAGGGTGTTGTATCAGAAATGTAGATATAGGCTACATAACTAGGATGCTTATTGTGTTATGACAGATATGTTAATACAGGCTACACCAATAGGATTTGCATTGTGTTGATAATAACAGTGATGTACATAAATGCGACATAGCAAGGAATTGAACTTACTTGTTTCGAAGTTTAAGTAATTTTAGGTCATCGCGCAGCATCCGTCGTCCGTCTGTCTGTGGGTCCATTAACTATTTTTCTGTAAAACACTACTTGTCATGAACGGCTGAGTTGATTTTTAAAGCAAGTTCTTCTTTAAAACACTATCTTCCATAGGAATGAAGGGACTTGTCCATATTTTGTCTGGAACATTTTTGGAAGAAGGGTTTAACTTTTGTATAAATGATAGGTCTGACACACTACGTACCTGTCGGGAGGGTTTATAAGTAGGAAATGAAGCCGGTTCATATTTAAAACCCTTACTCGTTCGAAGGAATGGAAATTGGTTCCATATTTTAACAGAAATATCTTTGGATTAAAGGAAACGCATTTTTTGAGTCTGGTCTTCCTGAGGCTTTGGGACAAGGCCGAACAGGGAAAATTGAACAAATTTGATAAAGATTTACTTATTTATTGTTGCAATTTGAAAATTGTTGTATGAAATATCAATATCTTAAGGGACACCATGCATGTTTAAAAAGTAGGTAAAGCCGTAAATGAGGGGCAAACGTTTTGAAATATTCAAAACAGCATCCTCTCAATAACATACAGGTTCAGTGTACTGATACGTGGCTTGTTAGTTTGTTAAATGCCCAAAATACGTAACTTCAGCAAATTTTTCTTGATTCTGAAAAATTCTGAAAAAAATCCAGTTGATAACCATGCACAAATCAGCCTAAAACGAAGTAAGCCTGATCGGTAACTAACAAGAAACCAATGACAGAAAAATCCAAAGAATTGAAAATAATTCAGGTGTGGCCCACTTCAACACAAGAAGACAGTTCAAAATGGACGCGTGTTTACAAATACCGCGTTTCAACTGCTGCTGTACTGGTAACCGCGTAAGAATTGATATCGAATATTGCTCGTATCAGTTAATCTTAACTGAATCTATAAATATAACAAGTTATTAGGCTAGATTTTCGCTTGAAGTTTTGCCGAAAGTTACGTATATTGGGCCTTTAAAGTGGATGCCTTTGTCTCGCTTTTAGTGATGCAGAAGTCAACTGTATGTCAATATTCAAACAAATTTTACCGTTAACCGAATCACCCAATGTTCTGCTATTTGGCCTGTGTCATGTTGGGATACAGGGCTATCAAACAAATCACTTTGTATTTATTTCTAATTTCAAAGTCACATGGGTCATAACCATTATGCAAACAACTTTGTAAAAACCAACCAAACTACATGACCCTGTCATTAGGATGTTGATTGTGTAATAACATAGATATAAAACAGACTGTACATCCTGGATGTCTATTCTGCAATAGCATGTTTGTAAATGTATCATTAAGCTGTTTTTACATTGCTTAACTTAGTTCTTATTTGTAAAAGAATAAAGCTTTACTAATAACATAGGAGCGGAAATGTTTATTATACAAAATACTTCAAGACGTATTCCGTTAAGGAGTTGTTTTATTGAGGAAATATATGTTGTCTTTTAAACGTTTATGATGTCACATATTAAGGCATTTTAATCATTTGTTTACGCACAGTAATGTTTGCTTCGCTGATCAATAGTTTATGTATGTTTATGTCAAAATGTGATAGCATATAAAACTGTCACAGTTTTTCCCTCGGGTAGTGTTAAGTTTTTTCTGTTTGAAATTCATATAAAACATCACACGAAGGGATATAATATTCAGCTTTAAATATTAAAAATGCAGTTCACTGTAGTACACCAACTACTTTAATTCTATAATCAAAACGCTTTGGGTACTGATATATGGTATGTAGTATGCTAGGATGATGTGCTACCAATTTTTTTTATTTTTTTTTTAATGAATAACCTTGTCATTCTTTCAAGGTCACAGAGGTCTGAACGTGTTCAAAATCTTCATACTTGTTTCATCTCAATAACTTAAAAGCGAATGGTACTGTTTTGACTAGAAGCTTGCCAGCATCAAGTCCCTTTGAACGACCATATGTTTAGGACTTAGTAAGTTTTTAATTAAGAAGAACTGATGGTGTATTTACGGATGTATAGAAAAATCCATGTTTACTTAAATCTCAATTCGACTTACATTGTTGAGTTTGAGGAGTTTGTGTGAGCTTTGGCTATCTTCGATGACCTATTTAAAATTTCCTCACTTATTTAATACCAGGGTTAATCTTATAATGTTGTTTTTATATCAAATGTGCATTTTTGTATCGAGATTTGTACGATAATGACGTTAGTATTATTATTTTTTTTTAAATGTTTTTTATTTCCATCAATCACACTCCATGCATATCTTATACTACATATTTCAATATTAAACATCTCATATCAAACTGAATGAATAAATAAATACTCTTTTTTTTCATGATATTGCAGTGTGAAAAAAAAATAACAAGGCTTGTTCTCACTTTTATTTATTTAGGAAATTCCGGGTTTTAGCTATATGTCCGACTTTATATTTATGTATTTTTTGCGGTGGTGATGTTGACAGGATGGTGTTGGTCTAGATCTCTTAACGGCATTTTACGGTTTTGTGAGCTGTTCGTGGACGTTAGTATTATAATATGTATGTGTGTACTGAATATCAATTCCATAATGTTAACGATTCTATCGATGAAGATGATGTAACACATACATATGCTGCACCTTTTAGATTTAGTAATATATACAGTATGCTGATAAAATGAATTAAAGTACATCATCAGCTGGTCACTCAAGTCAATTATCTTTCAAAACATCCAGTAGGGGTGCGCAAAACAGAAATCATTTACGAAAATAGTAAAAAATATATCAGTAACAAGGTTATAATTAATCGCTGAAATTAAATGCAAAAAGGTGTATTACCAAATGCATAAAAAATAAATACAAAAATATGCAATGTACATCTGTCACGATCCGACTTTGTATAACTGTTAGATGACAGGTAAGTAGGTTAGCTAAGAACGCTAGTTATGACATAGGTAAGTACGCTATACGCTATTGTACGGCTGGGCGTTTTGGGCTTCCGTAGTCAGTAATCCACCCGGCTCGGTAACATGGCGATAATGGCATGGAAATGCTGATGCCTATTTTCTTGGAGGAAGCGTGAAATTACAGTCACGGTAAGTGCATAACTATCATTCTTCTCTTTCTGAATGTGTATGTAGTCGTTGACATGAATATGTTTGGCGAAAGGTGGTTTTAAGCGTGGATAAACGAAGTTGTTATTGTGTTTACCGGGTACGCTAGTGCACGTGCGTGAGTACTGTTTATATTACATGTATGGACACACTAGTGTAATGGTATAATAAGTTAACGCTTACAAACATGTTTATTCATAATAGTAATTACTGTAAACGTATAAACATAAAGTTTAGGGTTTAATTTCGTATGTTGTAGCTTCACATGAGGGGACACGCTGTCCAACAGTGAAATGTATGGAAGCCGGGAGACACCAGTGTAAATGTCTATAGACTGCTGATTACTGATCTGAGTACCACGAATCATATCATAGTAGATGGTGATTGTGGGAGGTAGAGGACACCGAGATATGTGTACTCGAGGGTAGCGGATACAGCTACTGCATTTTCGTGTGGAAGACCACATATGGAGGCCTGGAGGGGTCATATCAAGCCTTTGATTTATTGACTGAGCTGAAGCCATCAGCGTTGGGAAGAACAGACTCAACGAGGCAACTGGCAGTTCTAGTTCTTTATATATTCATCGGGACCCGGAGACTTTCACCACATTATAAATGGACTTAGTTTCCAACTGTGATTTCCAGCTATGAGAGATGTGATGCTACAAAGACTTTAGGATTTAGTTTATGAATCTCATATATATCTATATCTATAATGTGCCTGTGATTCTGTGTGTTAGAACTTGTTGAGTGTATCAAGAAAGGAGTTGGTTGAGTGGATGTAAGCGGGGTTTGGTAAAACCTATATATAGATAAATTAAATCTTGTATATTGATTGTATATTGCTTGTAATTATATTGTATAATAGAAATTGTAAATATGTACTTCCTGAATTTGTTGTTATTTTGGATAAATATGTGGCAATCGCTCGGCTAGGTTACAACATCACATTGTAACGTGAGGTGACAAAGCGTTAAGACTAGATATCGAAACCGTGTTGTCAATCGAGTTACCACCCTTCGGGTAGCATGCGCTAGCAGTGGCAAAGATTATCTCTATTACATGTGACTTATGTTTAAAAAAAAATAATTACTCGTATATCTAATTCACAAACGTATTCGCTATAGCTTGACCTATTGGCGGTAGAAATCACATACTTAAATGTTCTTGATAGACGTCTACGTTTTGAATTGCTTTAAAAGAAAAGATATTAAAGCGAGCATACGAACAAGATTCATTCATGTATATTTCGAAATTAAAGTCATTTAAGATGAATATGTAAGAAAAAAGGTGTCTTCATCCTAGAACAACTTAATACCATAACACTGTTACAGAAGCCATGTAAATACAATAGCTTTAAGGATTAGAGACATTGCATACTACATTATGTAAATGGTTTAACGAAAGTTTATTTTACGACAAACAAACGATTTTACCTAACATATTGATGAAATGGAAGCATTATAGTTTACGAGTATTTCACAAAATCTAAATAAATCCCAAAGACGTTAAGGAATCTGGTCGTTTTATTTTTAGGTGATATCATGCTTTCTTATTTCTAGGTATGCAACACTGGCCTGTCCAGGGCAATACACCTATAGTTGCTGTAGTTGTATTAAACACCTACCCATGCAGTTCCTTACTTAAAAGGCTATGTAAATTATCTCAAGAAGGCATGTACGAACTTACTGCAGCATCTCCAATACGCACACACCCAACACATATACCTATAGCGCATACACCGGGAGGCTATCCTTTCATGCAATTAACTATTGGTAAGACGTAAATCAAAATAAGATATGAACTATATTAGACTTAATAGTCTCATTAATTACAAAATATATGTCAGATTTATGATATAATGTGTTAACACTCGCCGTTAGAACTCAATAGGTCGTTAATATAAAGAAATGTAAACATAAAAAAAAGAAATCAAAGATTACCAAAGCATCAACAAAACCATAATCCGAACTTAGAATCGATTAAATTAGAGGCAATAAAAGAGCAAAGGAAAGATTCATCGAAGACACTCGCCATGTAAACCTTGGTCACATCCAAGTAGGCAGCAATCCTCAAAATGAGAACCGAGTCATCAATGTCAATCACAACAAGTAAACACACTAATAACTAACTCAAAACGTCCATCTGCATATCGCACAAAGAAACAGAATATTTCCCGATGAGATCAAGCAGGCGACAATAAAACTTGCTTATAGTCTACATCAACCTGCATCTCTCGAATACCTGTGGCATAAACACACAATTTTATTTCAAAATCACAATTTATTCATTGAAACATACATGTACCCCTTCTTTTTTGTTATTATAACAAATGTTCGACGATTGAATTATGCATTCTTATTGGGTATCTATTGCAATAACATAAGTTCTTAATTGCATTGATATTGGTGCATTTCTCACTGCGATATTATGACAAAGGGATATGAAAATGTAAGTCTTGTTGGTTATTTTGTTTCATTTTATACATTAAATCCATGTAATAATGCAATGAATTATTAAGTGCTTTCCTTATTTTCTCCCCCGGTTTCCTCACGTCTTTTTATCTTTCAGTATATATATACTGTTTGTTACCTGGAGCCATGCTTGTCTCTATCTCACTTCTAGTTTTAATGTTAAGCATTGGGTTATGTCTCCGAGCCGAGACATACATGTACCATTATCCTTAGATACGCTAGATGTTATTTTTTTGCGTAGTATTATACGCAAATTACCCAATTAAATGATACTACTAGCCGAAATACTGTTTAAGTGCCTTTGCCTTTTCAATGTAAGAACGCTGTTTGTTAATAAACAAAAATAAACAAATATACATTTTCTTCATCAGCATGCACGATATAACATTACTTTAGCAGTTGGTATGAAATCAAAGTCTTTAAAACCAATCAGCCTCACTACCAAATATATATCCTCTAAATGTTAAATCCACACTTGGTAACACCTTACATCTTATGTGAATCAACCACACGTATTGTCTAAAACTTAATTGCTGAACAAACACAACAGTTCTCGTTAGCTGTTTGGAAGAGGTGCATTAGGTGTTATAATGTTAACCTAAATAATTGTAATGTAATTAAGAATATTTAAACATAGCAGTATGCAGTGTTCTTCATTTGCTGAAGATCACAAACAAAAGATTTAGCACACGGCTCCTGACACAAGGTCACCAGTGTTGTAACATGATAACAAGCGTTCTATTATCGAACAGTACCGGCGGTGTAGATTTAAAATATAACACAAACAAATGGTCCGACAAGCACAAACACTTAAGGTCAAATAATTCCAGCTATGAGGCGTGTATGATATATCGCGTCTTTTAACCACACGACAATTAAACAAACCACCTGTTTTATATGAGATTTATCTATCGGTATTCGTTCACGTAACGCATACCGTCTTCTGTCCATGTTACATTATCTCAATATGACCGTCAAAGCTGATCGAGATACCGCCATTGTACTATTGTAGCATGAAACCTTCGTATTACAAGACCTACTGAGACGTAGCCTGTGTATTGTTATACACCATAGCTTACCTAATATTATTAACCGAAATGTCTTATATAGTGTGCATTGAACCGTTTTACATGGCGGTATCTTAAAAGATACAAAAACGGTTTGGTCTTCATAAAGACAACTGTGCTCTAACAATGACAGAGATTTGTGTGTGCATTAATCGTATATACAATGACTAACTTTAAATATCTCAGCATGTAGAAATAAGCGATTAATATTTTAAGATGTGAGGAATACTTCACTATCATGGATTATGTTCTCAGTGACCACAACCTACATTTGATGGAAGTGTTAAGTGAAACGTCCCATCCGAAGTGTGTATCAAACTTTCATCTTTCTGCTGACATGTGAGATTCAGGTAAGTTTTTAAATATGTTTCACCTTTGGCTCACCGACTTGGTCCTCTCATACACCCTAAGTATCTTTGAACCCTGTCTTATGACTCTTACGCCTGGACATGTTTGGGAGGTTAGTACATTTAACCAGTTGATGTATATCACAATGTCTGTTTTCCTTTACAGCCTCCATACCGCACATTCGCTTTATTACTCATGGTATTTGGTAATGCTGAAACTTGGTATACATCTTTTTGTTTAACGCTATACTTGAATCTTAGCCAGGGTAGTATGTAGTTACCGATAAAATAAATCTAAAAAGAAAAATAGTTAAGCGATATTTGAAGTTGAAAAGTATCCAGATGTTAACATTTGTGTTGGCTGCGTGACATATTGGCTACAGTTCTTGACTGCGTATAGCTTTTGCATTTGATATGTAGCCAGGGATGAAAATAAAGTCCTGGAAACAACATTTAGGTTTTGTCGTTTACTACCTGATATTAAAAATTGTTTATTTTTATTTAAGATACTACCTATCAAAACTGTCAAATGTTTGACTATATTGTGTTTTACTATTTTTCGATACCTGCCAATGAGTCGCACGCCAGATACAGATAAACAATAAATTAATCCACGCGCCTCTGACAAATGCGCTTGTGGCTACCTGCCGGGTACGTTTCATCAAAGCTAAGTTCCTTATGTGCGCTAACATCAACAGGAGTAATTAATATAATTTACATAGGACAATGCCGTATTATATATCACACAGTATTGTATTGTACCTCACACAGTACCGTATTGTACACCACACGGTACCGTATTGTACACCACACGGTACTGTATTGTACACCACACGGTACCGTATTGTACAACACACAGTACTGTATTGTACACCACACGGTACTGTATTGTACACCACACGGTACCGTATTGTACAACACACAGGACTGTATTGTACACCACACGGTACCGTATTGTACACCACACGGTACTGTATTGTACATCACCCTGTACTGTATTGTACATCACACGGTAACGTATTATACATCACACGGTACTGTGTTGTACACCACACGGTACCGTATTGTACACCACACGGTACTGTATTGTACATCACCCTGTACTGTATTGTACATCACACGGTAACGTATTATACATCACACGGTACTGTATTGTACACCACACGGTACCGTATTGTACACCACACGGTACTGTATTGTACACCACACGGTACTGTATTGTACACCACACGGTGCTGTATTGTACACCACACGGTACTGTATTGTACACCACACGGTACTGTATTGTACACCACACGGTACTGTATTGTACACCACACGGTACCGTATTGTACACCACACGGTACGGTATTGTACATCACCCTGTACTGTATTGTACATCACACGGTACTGTATTGTTCACCACACGGTACGGTATTGTACATCACCCTGTACCGTATTGTACAACACACTGTACCGTATTGTACATCACACTGTACCGTATTGTACATCACACTGTGCCGTATTGTACAACACACTGTACCGTATTGTACATCACACTGTGCCGTATTGTACATCACACTGTGCCGTATTGTACATCACACTGTAATGTATTGTACACCACACGGTACCGTATTGTACACCACACGGTACTGTATTGTACTTCACACGGTACTGTATTGTACATCACACGGTACCGTATTGTACACCACACGGTACTGTATTGTACACCACACGGTACTGTATTGTACACCACACAGTACTGTATTGTACACCACACGATACTGTATTGTACTTCACACGGTACCGTATTGTACATCACACGGTACTGTATTGTACACCACACGGTACTGTATTGTACTTCACACGGTACCGTATTGTACACCACACGGTACTGTATTGTACACCACACGATACTGTATTGTACATCACACGGTACCGTATTGTACAACAAACGATATTGTATTGTACATCACACGGTACCGTATTGTACACCACACGGTACTGTATTGTACAACATACGATATTGTATTGTACATCACACGGTACCGTATTGTACACCACACGTTAGTGTATTGTACACCACACGGTACTGTATTGTACTTCACACGGTACCGTATTGTACATCACACGGTACTGTATTGTACAATATACGATATTGTATTGTACATCACACGGTACCGTATTGTACAACAAACGATATTGTATTGTACATCACACGGTACCGTATTGTACACCACACGGTACTGTATTGTACAACATACGATATTGTATTGTACATCACACGGTACCGTATTGTACACCACACGGTACTGTATTGTACAACATACGATATTGTATTGTACATCACACGGTACCGTATTGTACAACAAACGATATTGTATTGTACATCACACGGTACCGTATTGTACACCACACGGTACTGTATTGTACAACATACGATATTGTATTGTACATCACACGGTACCGTATACTACATCACACGGTACCGTATTATAAATTACACGACACCGTATTGTAGATCACACTAGATCGTATTGTACATCACACGGAACCGTATTGTACATCACATGGTACCTTATTGTACATCACACGGTACTGTATGGTACATCACACGACACCGTATAGTACATCACACGACACCGTATTGTACATCACACGGTTCCATATACTACATCACACGACACAATATTGTACATCACACTGTACTGTATTGTACATCACACGGTACCATATACTACATCACACGGTGCCGTGTTGTATTTGCAGTCCACACTGACATTAACTCTGTAACCATTGTTCAACAAACAATTATTTATATCTCAATACTTCACTGAAGAACAGCATTGTATTTTACATCACACAGTATTGTATTGTATATCACAAGTCGCCGCTTTGTACACCACACGGTATTGCATGTATACATTACACAGTACTGCATTTATACATTACACAGTACTGTATTTATACATCACACAGTACTGTATTTATACATCACACAGTACTGTATTTATACATCACATGGTACCGTATGGTTCATCACACGATACCGTATTGTACATATCACGGTACCGTATTGTATATATCACGGTACCGTATTGTACATATCACGGTACCGTATTGTACATATCACGGTACCGTATTGTATATATCACGGTACCGTATTGTATATATCACATGGTACCGTATTGTACATATCACGGTACCGTATTGTACATATCACGGTACCGTATTGTATATATCATGGTACCATATTGTACATATCACGGTACCGTATTGTACATATCACGGTACCGTATTGTATATATCACGGCACCGTATTGTACATATCACGGTACCGTATTGTACATATCACGGTGCCGTGTTGTATTTGCAGTCCACACTGACATTAACTCTGTAACCATTGTTCAATAAACAATTATTTATATTTCAATACTTCACTGAAGAACGTGTCTCATTTCAATGACCTCGACAGAAATGCAGGTGGGATAGGCTATGCAAATTACCACTTTCGAGTCACAAGTGTATTACATCATCAACGATAGACATAGTTGGAGTTAGCATCGTCTTATGTAAAGTCCATGCTGTTAATTGTTTTGAAATATTTACTATGGAATGGCATTGCCACTATATAATCCTACCAAATTCAGTTTGCATTCATCAGGCCATGAATGTCAATGACCAATTTTTGACGTCATCATTATTATAACTTCATAATTGTAACGTTGGTTACCATTGACCGTCCCTGGGCGATGGCTGTTCTTTTCATTGAACAAGCATATGCGACAAATACATTATTTAAGCTAAATGCTGAGAAATAAAATGTTATTGCTTTATTAAATGAACAGATTCTAAAAATGGTAAATATAGTATTGAACTGTTTTCAGTTGGCATTCATAGCCTATGAATGCCAACTGAAAGCAGTTTTTTGCTTAAATATTTTCACGTCTGTTAGTTTTGAAAAGAAATTTCTGTCTGCAGATTGACAGTATCATATGAAATGTATAAGACACTATTTGTACAATATTGTGTTGAATATAAGGGTAATTATAATTGATAAACGTTGATAGACTAACAAATTGTACTCGTCGTCCATTTATGCATTGGAGATTTACCATTTTGAGTGGAAGTCGAAATCCTATGACGATTTCAATTTGATTGAATATCAATATTGAATAAAATTATTGTCTATTTTCGCCGATGATGTGAAATAGAATGTAAATATCATGTACATCTCTAAGTACATGGATTGCCAACCACTGTATAAGAACAATCATTTTGATAACATATTGGTGAAATATAATTTTATAAAAATTATAAAAATGCAGGGACCCGTCTATGACTTGACTGTTATGACCCTGATAATTTGTGTAAAAGTATTGAGAGATCATAAGGATTGACTGCGGAACGTTCCCCTCAATGGTCAGGCTCCTTGGCTGATAGTTCTGTCGTGTGCTTAGAAACTTGCCTGTTGTAATGTTCTAGATATATTAATACATATAAATGGTCCCAGCCTGGGCCGAGTGGTCCTTGCCAACAATAATTTACCTACTCATGTATCATGGTGCAAATATAATAAAATTAAAGAGCGACAATGTAACCATTAACATTTAGTTGACTTCAGATTAATTCCAAAATGTATGTTTAAAGTATAAAGTAAGTGTGGGCAATATCATAGATGACAATTAAATGCATCGCCTAAACTGAATTCAACCAAATCTCTGAAGTATGCAGTAAGTGTAGTGTTTGAAATGCTCTTGTCGATACCAAGTCTGATGTCACTCCTCCATTTAAATGTTACAAACAATTGTTCTGGGTTCTGGGTTCAAGATATGAATGACCGGGATTTATCGTACGGCTTGATAGCATGACTTTGTGAACCAAATTATTATGTTTGAATATTTTAATCAGGACTAAGTTTATATTGGATAGTATACCTGTACATACATATATAAACAATGCTACACATGATCAGTCAATCGTCAACGCTTTGTTTTTTTTTTATCAGATGTAAACACGGGTATGTAGTGAGGTTTAGAGCACTTGGCTAATTGATTGTCAGAGTTGACTGGTGCGTAATAGTTTTTTCATTGTTATATTCTGCCACGTAGTTTACAACAGCAACGGAGTGTGCAGTGTATCGCTATGTATATCTAGAGATTTGTTTGTAGAGATCGTTTGCGCAGACATATTTCTATCCCATGCAGAGTATCGCTATGTATATCTTGAGTTTAGTTTGTAGAGATCTTTTGTGCAGACGGATTTCTACCCAATGCAGATTATCGCTATGTATATCTAGAGATTAGTTTGTAGAGATCGTTTGTGCAGAAATTTTGCGTGTTTTTGGAGGAAATGGAGATAATTTCTACGGGAATAGGATACAGTTGACTTGCATTTAGGAGGTTTTTTTAAAAATAAAACTTATCTATCTTTCCAACGGTACCAAGCGTTTTTTCGTACCTCAATTAGAAATCTGATTTTTGATGCAAAAAAGTAGGTAGGGACGATTTTTCGACCTGGAAAGCTTTCAACCCTTTAACTTGTATGACCATTGAGGGGGCATTTTTATCGAAAATTGATCTTAACCCCCCCAAATGTGTAAATTTACTCTAAACACCCTATTTTAGGTCAAAAACTAGTTGTAACCAATTCTCAGGTCCCTGGCATTTTCACTTTAAGATAAAAACGGGGACTATATGAGATGGATCATACAAACATGTCCATTTATGATCCTATACATCATAATAATAATGACCTTTGTTCGTCTCTGGGCTAAGGGTTCCCAGTCAAGTGACCCAATCATATTAGACAGACAGCCAAGGTCTCTTAATTTATGGTCGTTAAACATATATCTAGCAGCTCTACGTTGGATGTTTTGAATGATCTAGGACCTGGTCTGATGTAAAAGGGTCCCAGCTTGTTGCTGCGTACTCTTGAGCTGGTCTTACTAAAGTTCTATAAGTTTGTGCTTTAACTTTTCTGGAGCAATATGGCAGGTTACGTAGCAGAAATCCTGAAGTTTTGTTGACTTTGTCAGTAATGAACTCAATTGTTTGTCCCAGTTTAGATTGGAAGTGAAATTGATCCATATAAAGTTTCTAGAATGTAAACTGACAAGAGTTTGACTGTGAAAGGAGTAACTATAATTTATAGTTTTTTTTTTGTGATGTTGATACATGTAGTATAGCACCAGTTTGCATTAAATGCCATCTGCCATTTATTTTCCCACTTTTCCACCGTTTTAAGGCCATTATCGAGTTTGTAACAGTCCTGTAGAGAATTAATTTATGTGTAGAGTAAGCACTTATGAGCGACGAGTTTGATGTTGCAAGAGGCAGATTTGTCAATATGATTAATACAGACTAGGAACCAACGGCAATGCCCTGGGGTACACCTGAGAAGAACACTTTCAGAGCTGGTACCATTATTGATAACTTCTTGTTGTCTATTATCAAAACAAATGAAAACCAAGGTTTATTTTTTGAGTTTATGCCATAGTATTTTAATCCTGAAAGTAATCTTGTATGAAGGACTATATCAAATGGTTTTGAAAAGTCAAGAAGGGCGACATCAACTCCTTTATTATTGTCCAGGTTCAATTCCTATGTCATCATTATTCAGAACTAGTTGTGTTTCAGTGGAGGAGAATTTTGATCGGGACCAATATTATGAATTAGTAAGTATGTTATTTCGTTCGAGGTAAGCCATTTCACTGATGTATATACTATGTTCTAGCAATTTACAGGTTATAAAGGTAAGGGAGACATGATAGTAATTTTCAGCAGCTTGTTTACAGTGAATCCGCGATAATCCGGACGCCGATAGTTCGGAAAACTCACAAACCGGACGGAATTGCACGGAAACGGATTTCCGTCACGTTAGTTGTACTCATCAGTCCGGAAATTTGGATTCCATTTGGGAACGGAACGTACTTTCCATTAGCAAAATTCCTGCAATAATCCGGACGGTTTTTCATCCACGCAGAGAGAAAAAAAAATCACCTGTGTCAACAGCTGTACAGAATATCGCTATATAAGAAAACATATGTTAATATTTATATCTAAAAAAGACCCGAATTTATTTATGTAGTGCCATTAAATCGTCTCGTCGTGTATATAAACAAGGAACATAAATCTTGCGCGACACATTTTTTGACTTGGCAAACGAAATTTGGCAGTCCGGAAAACTCTTAATCCGGACGGTTCGGGCTGGGAACGAAGGTGTCTGGATTATCGCGGGTCCACTGTATCCCCTTTTTGAATACTGGAACGATGTGAGCTACACGCCAGTCGTGTGGTACAGAGCCTGTATCTAAAGATGTTTGAAAGATGTTAAATACCGAGGAGAGATTTATGGTGCCAGTTCTTTAGGCATTATGGCCGGGATAAAATTAGGGCCAGTGGCTGTAATATTTTGATGGATTAAAGGAGCTTATATACAACTGTCTCACTAATGATGATATGTGGCTTAGGTTCAAAATGAGACGCACCTCAATTGGGAAGCTCCGATAGATTTCATTTTGTAAAAACAGGCTGGAATTGTTGATATAGGGCGGAAGCTTTAATTTTTCCATCATAATATGTAAGGTCACATTCAGGGAACCTGTTTTTTTCTGAGAGTTGTGGTCTAATGATATCATACATATAACTACTATATGCTCTACAGGTCTCCTTTTCTATCTTACATATTGCATCCAATCTTTTGGATTATGGGTTTTCCTTAACCTTTTGTTGTGATATAAGTTTTTGTCTGGCTGGCTTGTTGATACTATTATTCGACCAATGATTTGTAAATGTAAATGTTGACCTGTATATTTGTTGTGGTTCATGTTGTTTATGACGGAGTGGATGACATTCTTTAAATGTGTCCATGCTTGGTATATATCTAAGATTTGATCTTCTAAACATGGCAAAGTTTGTTTGACCTCCTCTTTCATAAGGTAGGTATCGGCCTTGTTCCATAAATATAAGTGCGTCTTGATAATTAGAAACAATATTGGATTCAAGCATTTTCGCTTTTAACATTCCGCATTTTTCTTTAAGATATATTTTCAGTTTTGATATTAAAACGATTAATGTTCTATGTTTTGTCTTTCTCGAAATATAGGAACTACAACTGCTTTTCGGATTTGTATTTTGTTTTGTTATAAGCTGTTAAATGTTAATTTACATATCAATGCATAAGCACATAATAATAGTAAGATTTATATTGTATAATTATGCAAATCTAAGCGCAGGTACAACGTTTAATACTCCCTCCAGGAACAATGTCTGAATATACCCGTCTTCTTCGTGCCGCCATATCGGAAGACTTCGATGAAGATAAAGCGCTGATCTGGTCTGGGGTTGACATACAGGCAAGTGATCAAAGTGGGTATACACTTCTTCACTATGCCGCCACGTCGGGGAAGCTCGATGTAGTAAAGGAGCTGGTTTGGTGTGGAGCTGACCTAGATGCAGCAAGGAATGCATATAGATATACACCTCTTCACTATGCCGCTAGCCGGGGACACCTTGATATAGTAAAGAAGCTGGTCAGGTCTGGAGCTAACCTTGATGCGAGGAGTAAGTCAGGGCGTACACCTCTTCAATGTGCTATATATTTTGGAAAGCTCAATACAGTAAAGGAGCTGATCAGATATCCGGCTGACATAGATAACCTGGATATGTTTGGATATACACTTCTTCACCATGCCGTTGACAGTGGAAACATCGATATAGTAAATGAGGTTGGCAGATCTGGAGCTGATATAGAGGCAAGGAATTTAAAAGGGCATACACCTCTTCATCATGCCGCCAGGTCGGGAGAGATCGATACAGTTAAGGAGCTGGTCAGGTCTGGAGCTGACGTACTCGCCAGGAGTAGCTATGGAAATACACCTTTACACTTTGCCGCCTACCGCGGAAAGCTAGATATAGCAAAACAGCTGGTCTGTTCTGGGGCTGACCTCGGAGCAATGAGTAGGGATGCTGTTACACCCCTGATGTCGGCCGTGATCAATAGTCATCGAACCATTGCGGAATTCCTTGTCCAGGAGATGACTACCCCAGAACTGAGTGTAGTGGACGAACGCGAGCGGAATGTGTTACATTGGATTGCAGTATGGGATCGTCCATGGCCACATCTAATACATGAAATAACTGACGTATGCCCTGATTTGTTAACGCAAATAGAGGCATCAGGGGAACGGCCGATAGATTTAGCAAGAAACAGAGATCATGATGTTTACGACATACTTGGTAAGTACGCCTAGCCGTATTTATATTGTTTTTTGCGTATTTACACTTACGATTATTCCAATGTATACAACTAAAGGGAAAACAAGAATAGAGAATACGGAACCGTCAGAAAAAACTATTGTATAACTGTTAACCGATTAAATTAAGGAGTTAATATGAAAAAGAGAAATATCGTTTCATGAGGACCCTTGTAAAAGCAAAAATAAATAAAAAATAAGACCAAGAGCTCCGGAGGAGAAAGTTCCGTGCCCTCATGTTACGCACCACACATTAAACATGTAGAATACATATATGTAACAGATTTGGAACTTGTCGGGATACCTATTACTATTCAATACCTAACCCTTTTTGAACTCCGTTTTGGTTTTTATTTTTGTATTTTCTTGTAAAGCCATATGACATACAGTAGATGACATAGATATATTACTTTTTGTCTGAATTGACACGTATACCTCAGTCGCTCCTTAGATATCGTGTTTCACAACGCAAACAAATTACTTTTTTTCCGATACGTTAGGTCTTTCTCTCCAACAATATAATTAAATAATTCCGTTTTAAGGGAATATTACTTACAAATCACGCATTTAAGTTTAATTACACACATTTCATGTAACAGAGAACTGATTATGTAATGATAATTATTTTGCATATTTTATAATCTTGTAAAAGAACGTTCACATTTTCAATACAACTGCAGGCAGTCATTGGACATATATATACTTTTTTTAATTAATGACTTTGGTAATGCATTACATTTTCGTATCAAATTCAAAACTGGGATCCCAACCCGATAATATTCGTGCCTTCCTAATTCATAGATTAACTGGGAAAATCAGTTTTTTTCTCATGCAAAATGACATGAATTTATTCCTTTTGTCCGAATAGAAGCCGTATTCCTCGGTCGCACGTTCCGTTTTACAACGTAAACAAATGACTTTTTCCCGATACATTATATCTTGTATGTGAAAATGTCTTTCTCTTCGGCAATATGATTAAATCACACAGGTAAACATGAACATGAACTATTATAAAGATAATTTTACAAAATATGCTGTTTTAGTTTAATTACACTCGCATTTCATGTAACAGAACTGAAAGAGTTATCCCTCGGGAAGGTAGCCCCAAAACCAAATCAAAGCTTTCTTTGTTTGTGTACCGGCTACACATCAGAAATGTATAACCTACACAATGTTGGGTAGTTAGTTTCTCCTTTGAATACCTCCCATCTCTCAAAATGCTTCCACACGTAGTCCTTGCGTTACATAACTATATAGTGATCAATATTCCAAAGTAGGTGTTTTGTATAAAGTTATTTACTTGCGACGTTCGCAGCGGGATTTTTGGATTTCAATATTAAACCCCTGTGCAGACTTTAGTTATTGCAGTGTAATATCGCATTTTATTTTGACCTGCGTGGGCTGTTTAAGAACAAAGTCATAAAATAACATTATTTGTATCATACTTTGTCATTTGTGATGTTATATGTTGAGGAAAGCAGCTAGTAGCCTTCGGCTTTTTCCAATCCACGTTATACAAATTAACAATTAAATCCTATGACTCAGTTTTCAAATTCAACAGATTGATGTGCAGTACGACGCCATTAATACGTAATGTCGTTTATAGTAATGATAATCAATTTTAGTGCTGGTTTTTTTTTTTTATTTTTCCAATTGTTTTATAATGAAACTATTTTACGGTAGCTGTTTTCCATGGACTATATTGCAAAGTGTCCGTTCCAGGAGAAAACACGTGAAAACAGTTTTCATTGTTCGAAAAGGAGCACGCGCTAGAGGCTGTTCTGTAAATTCAACATTCAAGAGATTCTTTGAACCACATTTTGTTTGTTTGTTTCGCAGTAACTATTTTTCGTATATGTTTAAAATTGGAAATGTTAATATAAATATTTGACTGCTCTTGTTTCGAGTTATAAACAATATTAACGCTCACTGTATTATAGGAAAGTAAATCAGTAATCGCTAGTGTTTTTCCTGTACTGCAGTGGGCATATATATTGCCTATTACTCGAAAAAGACGCTATTTGTGTGCTTTAATTTCTGTCATAGCCTTTAAACTTTCCCTTACTTCATGTCAGGCGGCACATTTGTATCTTTTTTATTTGCACGAGTCTGTAATTTGGTTTTTAATGTAAATTCCATGAATAAGTATTTTGTATTGATGCATTTTTCGTTAGCAGATGTTTTTTATATATATAATGTGGTTGATGTAAGCCGGTTCTTTGATACATATGCCATTGTCGGTCGGTATTTTTGTACCTTGAATCGTGTTTTTTCTCTGTACTGCTAAATGTTAATTTTCCATCGTCATATTGTTGGATGTATCATTCTGAGTTTTTTTTTATTTTACGCCATTCTCATAAAGATTCGGGTAACACATGATCTCACTATAAATAGAATGACATCCGAATGGACCTGGTTATGCATGATAAGCATCCCCGCGAATCTGTTACTAAGATGAAAATGTATTTACAGTTAAATCTGCATTTGTATTGCTTTAATTTAGAGATTTTTAGCCGTCTCTAAATTTCTATTTTTTGGCTTTTATTGTGTTATATAAAAATGTACACTCTTCATATGTCACATATTGTTGCTATTTTAGAAGAAGCGGAGCGACGACAGCAGCAACGGCAGTATACGGAAGGAATATCAGATAATGTCGATAATCCCTCTAACATAAACATCACTGTGGTTGGTCACTATGGTGTTGGGAAGTCTTGCCTTGTCCGTCAGCTAAAACAGGAAACCATTCCAGAAGGCGGTCCTGGCTCAACGGACACCGCTGACTTTTATATCAACTATATTGGCTATAACCCAAACTCTGGTTTTCGACAGAATCTCGACAAAGACGGAGAAATCGAGACGGGTCGACAGCGACTCAAACGGATCATAGAAAGATACCGTAAAGAAGACAAGTCTACTGTACGACCGTCTGACGATAGACCAACTTCATACCACGATGAAGAAGAAGCTTCAGCAGACACGTCAGATCAATACGATGTTGAAGAGGAAGAACTTGCAAATACATCAGATCTACAAACAGTAACACTTCCAACGGCGGAGGTGCCATTGTTGTCAGCTAAGAAAAAGACAGGTAATTAAACAAATACAAGTTAAACATTTTGTTGATAGATAGCATATTAGGGACAAAATTCGTTTCAGTATTCAGTTCGTTTTACTTATTTGAACATCAATTAAATTTGTATTTTGTCCTGAAGAATTTGTTTTCTTATCATTTTTTTTTATGATGTTGAAGAGGAAGAACTTGCAAATACATCAGATCTACAAACAGTAACACTTCCAACGGGGGAGGTGCCATTGTTGTCAGCAAAGAAAAAGACAGGTAATTAAACAAATACAAGTTAAACATTTTGTTGATAGATAGCATATTAGGGACAAAATTCGTTTCAGTATTCAGTTCGTTTTACTTATTTGAACATCAATTAAATTTGTATTTTGTCCTGATGAATTTGTTTTCTTATCATTTTTTTTTTTTTTATGATGTTGAAGAGGAAGAACTTGCAAATACATCAGATCTACAAACAGTAACACTTCCAACGGCGACAGAATCTCGACAAAGACGGAGAAATCGAGACGGGTCGACAGCGACTCAAACGGATCATAGAAAGATACCGTAAAGAAGACAAGTCTACTGTACGACCGTCTGACGATAGACCAACTTCATACCACGATGAAGAAGAAGCTTCAGCAGACACGTCAGATCAATACGATGTTGAAGAGGAAGAACTTGCAAATACATCAGATCTACAAACAGTAACACTTCCAACGGCGGAGGTGCCATTGTTGTCAGCTAAGAAAAAGACAGGTAATTAAACAAATACAAGTTAAACATTTTGTTGATAGATAGCATATTAGGGACAAAATTCGTTTCAGTATTCAGTTCGTTTTACTTATTTGAACATCAATTAAATTTGTATTTTGTCCTGAAGAATTTGTTTTCTTATCATTTTTTTTTTATGATGTTGAAGAGGAAGAACTTGCAAATACATCAGATCTACAAACAGTAACACTTCCAACGGGGGAGGTGCCATTGTTGTCAGCAAAGAAAAAGACAGGTAATTAAACAAATACAAGTTAAACATTTTGTTGATAGATAGCATATTAGGGACAAAATTCGTTTCAGTATTCAGTTCGTTTTACTTATTTGAACATCAATTAAATTTGTATTTTGTCCTGATGAATTTGTTTTCTTATCATTTTTTTTTTATGATGTTGAAGAGGAAGAACTTGCAAATACATCAGATCTACAAACAGTAACACTTCCAACGGGGGAGGTGCCATTGTTGTCAGCAAAGAAAAAGACAGGTAATTAAACAAATACAAGTTAAACATTTTGTTGATAGATAGCATATTAGGGACAAAATTCGTTTCAGTATTCACTTCGTTTTACTTATTTGAACATCAATTAAATTCGTGTTTTGTCCTGATGAATTTGTTTTCTTATCAGTTTTTGTTTTTGTTTTGAAAAAAAAAATATCTATATTATGATGTTATGATTAATTGACTTCATGTTTTGTCACTGATATAATAAATATCTATTTTATTATTTAGGTATCAAGCAAAAATTGAAACGACTCTTCATGCTACCATTCAGAAGAAAAAGAAGAGGTAATGCAGCTGCATTTCTATAATAAGTGCAATTATAATATTTAAAATCTACCTTTTCAGCAAAATGTCATTGATAAACCGAATCATAGCACGTGCTTTATGATTATCTTTAATATTGGGTAATTCAGAAATGTGTTCACGATACCAATATATAAAGCGATGTCGTTTTGATAAGATAAAAATCACACATTTCTCTCTAATATTAAAAATTGTACAACGAATATTGATAAACAAATTGATTAAACTACTTCATCTGCCTTCCATATATCCATGTTCACTTTATCATAAAAGCATATTTCTCTACAGAAGAGAATCAACGAGAGGCGATACCTCAAGAAGACAGCAGCGAAAGTGTTTCCTCTTCAGAACAAGTCTTCATGCTACCATTCAGAAGAAAAAGAAGAGGTAATGCAGCTGCATTTCTATAATAAGTGCAATTATGATATTTAAAATCTACATTTTCAGTAAAATGGCATTGATAAACCGAATCATAGCACGTGCTTTATGATTATCTTTAATATTGGGTAATTCAGAAATGTGTTCACGATACCAATATATAAAGCGATGTCGTTTTGATAAGATAAAAACTACACATTTCTCTCTAATATTAAAAATTGTACAACGAATATTGATAAACAAATTGATTAAACTACTTCATCTGCCTTCCATATATCCATGTTCACTTTATCATAAAAGCATATTTCTCTACAGAAGAGAATCAACGAGAGGCGATACCTCAAGAAGACAGCAGCGAAAGTGTTTCTTCTTCAGAACAAGAACTACCTCAATATCAAAGTAGTGAAGAGTTCTTTACATCTTCAGAAAGCAATGAAACCCAGGAAATACCCATCGACCAACAGAACGTTATAGAAGCTGTGATGCGCACGACGATTGATGGCGATAGTAAAGAGGAAGTGAAGGGCTACGTCACAATCTACGACTTTGGTGGAGAAAAGGTGTTCTATAACACACATCACTGTTTCATGTCCAGCAACATGGTCTTCGTCCTGGTGTTCGACGTGGCTATGTGTCTTGATCCGCAAAGACAGAAAGATGGCTACGGTATTGTTTATCCTGCTTTACTACTTACCTGCATGAAATAATACGTTGTAGGTTAACATAATGTGCAGATTATTTTCATCAAATAATGTAATTGACTAATAGGTCCAAACCCACAGCAAACCTATGCAAATGATTATCATTTAAAACATACCTGACCATGCCTCATCCTGACTAATATAGTCTTTCCCTATTAAGACGTTGGTGTTAATTAATTTTTTATTAACAGCAATAATCGAGTTCTGGTTGAGGTCTATAGCTACATATGCCATTGACAGAGCTGCACTTGGTGAAGGAAGTCCTCCTATCATCCTTGTGGGATCTCACATGGACCAGCTTTCTCCAAATGTACGTAATATGACTTTCATTAAAATAACAAGGATTGTTTGCATGCAAGCTCTGTATGTTGCATGATTAGAATCGTATGTACTATTTCTAGTAAAACAAAAGAACTAGCCATTTTCTTACCCCCATAACTGCTTTACTGGATATTAAGGTACATAATCATAAACCAGTTTGCATGTTAATGACGCTCTCAGATATCGTTAACTAAAATCCATGAGGCGATTCCTATTTTTAACAAAACAAAAAATGGATTTTAAATACTGAATTGTTTGTTCAGAAAATATGTATGTTCAAACAGGTCCTCCAGTCGCCAAATAAACTTTGATATACAAAAAATAGTGTTTTCAAAATCTTGCCGAATGAGGCAACCATAAATTATTCAGTTACTAGTATCATTATATTTCCATTATGTTGGTAAGTTCGTCAACTCGAATGGTTCTGTCAAGACTGGAAAATGTTCGAGATTTAATCCCGAGAAGATGAGTGTTTTGTCTAAGATTGAAAAAAGGTCAATAAGTGCCCTAAATGTAACAGCTATAATGTACAGTACCTACACAGAAGGCAGGTTCTATCAGCAACCAGACATGTTTTCTTTAACACAGGAAGGAGAACAACAACAATTGTTTGCCTTAGTGCTGGAAAAATTGTACGAGAAACCTGAACTACGTGACATCATGGAAACCCACGTCCAGGAAATGTATCCCATAGCAGATATGAATGATTCCGCAAAAAACCAAGCAACGTACCAACAGATGTGGGAAAAGATCATAGAGATCGCTCCACTTCAGTCTGAGTGGATGAAGCCAGTACCTGCAAGATGGGTTGCCTTGGAACACGAGTTGGTGAGACTGAAAAATGAAGACAGGGTTATCCTGACGTATACCGAGTTGTTAGAAGTCAACATGCAGCTGACAGTGCCGCTAGCGGAAGACGACCTCATAGAATTTCTATGGTAAGTAAAAACATTATCTCACAATTCATCAGATATGATATACTTTGTAATAATTCAATACATGTTTAAACAAACATTATTTTTTTTCCAGGAAACTCAAGTTTTTTGGATCGTTTTTGTGCTTTGATCTTTATAGCAAGAGACCATTCATAGTTCTACAAGCACAATGGATAATCAATGCATTCAAAGCCATCATCACAGATCCAAAGTTCCTCACTGGCCTAACAATGAAGCAACAACTTGAATGGACAGCATATGAGCAATCTGGTGTTTTACAAGTGCAATTTATGCGGAAGCTTTGGGGACGGAACCAGGACTATCGATTACTTGAGAGGGAGGAGAATCTCTGTATTGCACTTGAAACTCTCGGTTTATTGTCAAAACCTTTTTCTGTGGAGGCTGAGGTGAATTACTTCATAGTACCAAGTATTCTTCAAACCGCAGATCCCGAAATTATTCGACCGATACTTGATGATCCGGACACTGTCACCACTGTCACACTTTGCCTCAAGTTTGACAACCCATTTATCCCACAGGCCGTCTGGGACAAGATGATAGCCGCCTGTATTCACAGATTTCAGCGACTTGATGAGCCCGGTGTTGATGGTTCAAAACTTATCCAACGCGGATTTGTCTGCCTATCAGCTGATTGTCTTTGGAACATGGTCATCAACTGCTGCAATAATTGCATGAAGATCACCATGTTCAAAAAAGATACAGATCACTCGGTACCAGCTGGAAGTGGGTTAAATCTTCTCAGTATTCTTGAATTTCTTCTCCAAAGGATTCTTGAGTTAAATCACCAAAGCCATCTGCGTTACCAATCTTACCTCCATAACGACTACCGGTTCACAACAGATGACAAGATGGTGAAAGTAGACGATCTTCGACAGACGCCACGTCTACAATGCTACGGTTTCAATGGAACTGGGTGGATCGAAAGAGATGACCTTTACATCTGGTTCAAAAACCCAAATCAGAAGGTATGCAAATTACGCATTATATTTCTTTTTTGATATATCAAATCTTTTCCAAGTACTATACCAACCAAAGTACTATGTCGATGCCCAATATTCCTAGTGCCATCGCTTCGGCTCGAATCTGCGACCCTTAGCTTTCTAACCAAGTGCTCTTCCACTGGAAATTCTCCAAACGGTCACGCTTGTAAGGCAGCAAAAACAATGGACAACTTTTTTTCCAAAAAATGTACACACACTTTCACAATATGGTGGCATTCTTATGTTATAGTACAATGTAGTTGAATTCAAATAACTGATATCACCGGACAATATTTCAAGAGTATGTTAAAAAAAACAATAAGTCAATCTGATCTGTTTAGAATATCGTCTTACCATATTTATATAGGTATATCACAAACATAAATCACAGTCAACAACTTTGTTTTTTACTCTAGATATATAACCTCTTAAACTTTGAATCATTTGACTGAATCTCTCATAGCAATTTGTATTGTTCTGTTATATATGGATTGAGCGGCGTTTTTTAATTTTCATGCCGGTATGAATGAAAAACGGTAACATCCATATTGCATGAAGCCCGCTAGGGCTTCATAGTCAATATAGATGTAATCGATTAAAACAACGCTGTTCAATCAATATATTTACATTTTTTACTATTGAACACTTGTTTAATCTCTTAATTTCTTATTCATTGAACAACTGGTTAATCAACTGCGTTTGTTATTGCGCCGTCCTTTAAACAAAAAAAAAAGGCAGAACAGCAACGATTTGAGTAAAATTGGCGCCAATAATTTACCGTAGTCATTTGAGCGTTTGAAGCGGGGGCGTTTTCCATGTTATTCGAAGCGGAGCCGTAAGACTCGTATTGAACAAAGCTAAAATATTACGTCATAAGTAATTCACGTGAATGGATGCATTCATACTGTATTCATGATGTATTCATAATCTAGTGTTTGTTGTTTTCAGTTTGTTTGTTTGAAACAACAGAATGTAAAATATAATACATTAACAAGCAAAATACCATACATACATCAGCTCAAGTGCGATTTTTTTAAATCAACGACAAACACTATTGTCTTTTACCATAAACACAATTTCTATGTGTGATGACATTTTGAAGTATGTACGTTATCTTAATTTAGAGTCGGTGTTCATTTGCGATACAAAAGTATAATAATGTTCTCTGGTTTTACAGACAATACAGAACCGTTTGAGTCATGTTGGTGAGTCAATGTTCTTAAACACTTGAACGCTTAATTGCATTACGTTGATAAGGTATGTACATGGAGATTATGTTTTGCGTGTTATTATTGCTTCACTTATTTATCTTGGAATTTGAAAGTTTATATTTGTTTCTTCTTAATACTACAAAATGTTGTGAACATATACCAATTGAAATCTATGAACTATTTTTAAAAATTGAGACTGGTTAATCATATTCGTTTATGCGAAACAGCCATATCACGATGTGTTGATTTGCTAATCAAAGGTTTATGGAACCTCGTTATCTTGAATTCAGCAAATTAATCGAGTAAAACGAACTCGTATAATTAATCTTGTATTTAATTATAAGTGTTAAAGATAACGATGCTCGGCCGTAATTAAATGTAAACAATTAAAACTGATATACCAAATTAATTATGATTAATCATCTATCAATGTCAACTTTAACTTTTCATCAGTACTGCTGGAAACCGCATCAAATATCGGATACCAGCATGGTTTCTTTTTAAACTACGCTATGCTGGTGGTGTTACCTATATTACAGATTTAGAAACATTACCAGATAGAAAACTGTCGTTCAAAGAGATTGGAAGAGTCTCTAGACATATTGGCAGTACATACCAGACGTTCTTTGCCGAGCTCGACTGCCCAATCGCGCTGGTGGAGCAGGAGATGGAAGAGCACCGCCATCTCTCCTTCAGATCCCGGATCGCAAAGATCTTCATTCACCTCATCAAAACCAAGCCCGGTACTGAATTGCTTGCTATAGCAGATGCAATGTCACGACACGGGATGGACCCGACCTTACTCGTTAGCATTCTGGACTCAAACAGGAATATTATTCTTAAAGGTAGTAAATGCTTTAATTTGTATGTTTGTTCTTAATCCTAAATCGATCTCTCTTTCTCTTATTACACAAACTATATTATAAATGAATTTTGTTTCTGTAATGCTTGTTCATACATAATTTTCTGTAACATCTACCCTTCCCGGTACATGTCCTCGTTGTTTTAAGGGTAATATAAAACATTCATCTGTCTATACCATTTTTAAATCCTGAGACATAACCTCGGTGTCCTAAATTTTTTATAATGTATTCATCTGTCCTTAACATTAATCTTCCTGAAATATGATCTGTTTAAAATATCGTCCTGAAACATATCCATGTTGCTCTGGGAGTTTTGCTCTCTTAGTATTTCCAAACCGGTAGTATATTGCTATTTTTATGTTTAACGTTTAAACAATATATAACAGCCATTCATTTAATGGCAAAATCGTCGATGCGCATTCTGTAGACATTGTCGCGCGATTTATGTTACATACTCCATCAAATCGACTTGTAAGTTACTCCCAAAAATGGCCTCGATTTCTGCATAATATATTTCATCAGTGAAAAACAAAGAGAAAAAAGTATCGTCACAAGAACTGTATAAGATACCTTAATATCGTGTTGCATTAAGGGTCTCGTAAAGTACGATTTTTAGTTGTTTTGTTTTGCGTTTTTTGTACTTTAAAGATGACACATTGTCGGATGAATGGTTACAGACGAATTTGTCGGAAGAGGATGCCTCTATCATCGCTGATCATGTAGACATCAAGTCATATTTCAACCTGTTTCTGGAACTTGGATTCACGCCCAACAGTATCGATGAGTTTGACGACCACTACAGAAACAAGGGAACCCGACAGAAGATCATCGCTTTACTTGAAGCCTTCATTACTGAGACCGATCCTCGCCCAACTGTGAAGACCATTCTTCTTGCGACGCAGGAATGCGACATGGATACAGAATCTCTCACTGAGGCACTAAACCCCCCTAGGTACTGTATTTTATCTTTTTGTTTGGGGGGGGGGGGGGGGGGTACGATTAGAGATACCATGCTATTATATTTATTTAAAAGAACTGCCTTTTATTTTAAAAAATAAATCGTTCGCAATGTTTGCTTGTTAACATTCTGGACTCCAACAGGAATATGACTCTTAGAGGTAGTAAACTTATTTAGTCTGTCTGTTTGTTGTTTATTCTAAAAAAAAAAACCTTTCTCTTTTCAATGTAATTTTGTTTTGCATATATTTGTTCAGTGATGATTTCTCTAATATAGTTTTGGCATTTATATAGCATTACCTTTAATTTAAAAAATAAATCGTTCGCATTTTTGGTAGATCAAATGCTATTACTAGATGTAAAAGTCTATCAAGGAAAATGGGTCAATATTAATATTACATTGTGTACACAAATAGTTCATAGTTTTTTCTGTCGCTTCATTGTTTTCCTGTTATTATTGAACCATTTTTTTATTACAGTAAAAACTGGGTCGATATAATCTGTCATGGTATATCCACAATAGTCTCTGCCTGTCTCGGTGATCATTACTGACGTCAAGAACAATATCGTGAAATATAATGAACAAACCAAAATCTGCTCACGTTAAATTTGTTTGCATTACCAACTCGTTGCGGGGTAATCGATCGTTTTAATGAAATCAAAATCTAAATAAGATATTAATGAGAATGGGCACTGCGCTATTGGATTTTGTGTTAAGTTTTGATTTAACTGATTATGCTTTTGCAAATATTTGTCTGTATTGTTCACTTACGCGTTGCATATGAAACTTAAGTATAAAAATTATATATGTAGTGTAACTAGCTTAATGTTTGAATTAAAACCTGATTAATATTTTTCTTCTTTTTTCCCTTTTTTTTCTAGCTGGGTGTTTAAGACAAGACTTTAATACCCGGGAGAACTGGTGTTCGTTACCATGGCCAGGTTTCACTACTCGGAATGTCGCGGTCTGGACCTATGAGAGATGTCTATCTTACAGACCAGTTATAGAAGATTTGGACCTGATTACAGTTACTTATGTTATGGACTATTTCCTTTCGCAGTATCTAACCTACAAAATGTTTTCATCAAAGTAAGAACAATAGACTTATTGATAAGCGAAGGTCGATAACTGTCATGCTGGACTGAAACGACTGAATAGACTGTGTATATCAAACCATTGATTGGTTATTTTTGTTTTAATTATTGAATGTAATTTAACTGTTGTCTATGTGTATACTTCCCAACCCAATGCAAGGATGAATCATCGTATCCTGTCTTTATCCGTGAATTATTTTGTTGAAAATATGGTTGCGTTTTTGTAAGAAATCGATATGAAAACATAATTTGTGTGCAAGCGTGGAGCCTTGAATATTACAAAATTAATAATAAACATAACAAATATGAGCCCATCAAATTGTATACACTGACATGAGCCTGAATGAACTTTTTCTCAATGAAAAACTATCGGTTGAGACACTAAATGTGTATTTGATGAATGCATGATGCAAACGCATATGAGGTATACAAGCTATTTTATACATATGGTAAGTTTTGTTTGAAACGGAATGTGAATACAGGCTGTACAATAAGGATGTTAACTGTGTTATATCATGGATTGTATGTTTCCGTGATGTAGCATGCGAATGCATTATATGATTACTTTGATGTCTCAGGGAGGTAAATACGAAACTGCAGTAATGGTGCACTACTGTGGTAAATGACGTAAATCAGGATTTGTTTTTTTTATATATAGACTACATAACTATTGTTTTGTCTGGGTTATAACATGTTTGTAAATACATGGTACATAACAAGGAACTTTATATCACCCGATTATTGTATATTTGATCTATACCGAATGGATTCTTTTCAAACTTAGCCAGGATATTCTTTATTATCAAATAGTCACAAATTAAACAACACAGAAAATTGTCAATTAATTTTCTCTTGATTACTTATGAATTGGCAAGTTATTGCCATTGTAATATAATTATAAACTAATAATTTGGAGTGACCAGTGGGAACAAAGAATCAATCCAAATTAACTTTCCAGCAGACGTTAACATTGAGATGTGTGAATTTACCACTGAATCAAGCTCAAGAAACAGGTGATCGCGAATTTTATGCCGAACAGTTCACAAATATGACAAAGCTCTCCATCAAGACCACCATTCAAAAGTCCAATGTCCTCTTCTGTAAGGAACATTGTGAAAAACATCATCTGTAAACAGAAATAAACTGGCGCCACAACAGTTACTATTACAGGGAGGGAGGGTAAAATTGACAATTGCAATCAGGTCAGCGTTGTACAGCCTGTCGCAGCTACACCGCTCTCAAAAAGGAACTTCTGTTATAATTTCGTCTTATAAATTTAACGGATACATATCCGGATCAGCCCTGTATTTTATACAAAGAAAGACAACTCTTACTTAATTCCTGACATTATGAAAAATGGTTTGAAAATATAATTTTAAAACTTATTATATGAGAATACAAAATTGGAAAACAAAAATGGGATTCCTTCCCGACCCCAGGATCTGGGGCGGGACCCAAACGAAAAAAAAACAACCAATGTTTCATGTACTTCTCCAGACCAATACAATCTATTTCCCTGCATTGCTTGCTTTGTTAATTTCAGTACCCCGGGGCCCCCCCCCCCCTCCTGGATTGGCTGTAAGTTTGACTATAGTTAATGTAGGGGGATGTCATTTTTGGGTTTTTTTATGACTTCTAAGTAGACATATATCCCTACATGGCAAGCATTGTCTTTGGAGCAATATACACTGTAGTAACAATTTGTAAAAGAGCAAAATGGTTATTTGAGTAGTTATTTATTGGTGGTTCGTAACCTGTTTTTTACCATGACAACTATTTTTTTCTATCACTTATATTAACATGTTCATCTTAATGAAATTAAGCAACCCGTATGCTTATAGAATAAATCAGGTTGGCCGCAAAGGCCCTTAAGTCTCCTGTTCTTTGTCACAACAGGGATGTCAAAAAATGCTGCAAGGATAGGATGTGTCAGTGTGCTATAATATAGATGTAGCTATATGTTATGTAACTAGGATGTTTACTGGTTTCAACACGGATGTAAATACAGAGCCTATAATTACAATAGCAACAGTGTTATGCAAGTATGTTTGCTGTTTGCTTAGAGAAATGTGAGAACAGGCAAACCAACGAGGATTTATAATTTCTTATAGTGTACATATGAATTTGTTTAATGTATTATAACAGATGTAAATTCATGCTTTATAAATAGGATTTTCCAATGCTATATATCAGGGATGTAATGTTTATGTTTTATAATTTGGAAGTAACTGCGCACGTAACTAGCTCTTGTTCGTTTGAAACAGCTAGAAATGCTTGAAAGAATTGATATTGAAATTTCTGTATGCAAAATTTCTAACAGCTCGAGCAGATGTCATTTCTGTGTAATTTTAAATAATTGCCTTTGTAGTGTTATATTGTGGCAATGCAGAGCAAATTCAATTATATTAGTATTCAATTCTGTATGAATTGTGAAAATTCTTGTTGTTAGAATGTTGTGTTTAGTTGTAACTGGTCAATTATATTTTGATCAGTTCATAAGCAAATAGTCGTGTTGTGTATGAAACAGTTCTGAATTAAATATTGATCTGTTTGTATTTCAACTGTTAATATTGGTACGTTAGTCTGTACTAAATGCGACATAATGTATACATTGTAGCAGTTTCAGTCTTAGACATACTGCTACAAATTTTGTTATATTTTTGTTTAGAGTATTATATATTCTGTATATTAGATATGGTCCGACTTTCCTTAACTCTGATTGGCTAAAATATGGTCACGTGGAGGTCAATATTTTCTGATATTAACCTGCGGTTTCTAATTTTTGAAACACCGAATCAAAATTGCATTTGTGACGCCAGGTGAGCGATGCAGGCCTTCTGGACCTCTTGTTTGCAACTAGGGCCAATTTTGTCTTTCATCGCCTATATTGTTTCATGCCATTTTCTTTTCATAAGATGATAAGATCTTGATTTTTTTAATATTGGAACCCAAAAGAGAAAACTGAAACTTTGAACCGGGAGTTGACATCTTGGACAGAGATATGCCTGACATAAGCATTCATTGCAACCATAGTTGTAAACATAATTAAGGTTGTGACAGTTGTTTTTTAAGACTTTGGAGGTTAACATTAATTTCCGATAAAATGTCACCATAATCTAAACTCCCAAAAAGTATACAAGGAAACTAGGAACGAAAACGCGCTTGCCACACCCATTTTATTTGGAAATGATGTGATTAGAGTTGTTTCACTAGTTTCATTGGGGCGGAGCGGATTAAGAGGATTTTGTTTCAAAATAAAATATATTTCCTCCTGTTCTTATTGTGAGGATTTTGTTACATTGTATTTGTATAGTACATTTCTGTAAATGTCATATTAATTTCTTTATAATTTAACGCCTGTACAAAGTTTAAATGATGAGACCTGCAACAGGTTTATGTTGTACAGAAACGTTGTTTCGTTATTATAGAAATTATACTTATTGTAAAATTATCACCGAATAGGAAAGTTTTAGGGCATTCATTTTTAAAATGTTTGCGAAATCATTTCAAGTAGTGTTCCTTAACCATTGTACCATCTTTAGAGAACTGTTCGTTATCACTTGAAATAAAAAAAAACTGAAATTGATGTGACCTCGTTGTGTTTTCATTTAAGAAAACAATATAATATAAGCATTTGAATATGGCATGAATCATTTGAGTAGACATCAAGTTATCGTGTGTAAATATATGTTCATTTTTTTTGGGCCCAATATTAAAAATATAGATGCGCTTTAGTTTTGACTACGACTGTACGATTGTCCACGAACTCAGCTCATGGCTGCAGACTTATGTATATATTTACCGATTTTCATGAAACTTAATTCAGATGTTCAGTTTACAAAAACACCTATAAGATCAAACAGTCGATGATGCTGTGTCAAAGGTCATGAGGTTCCAAGGTCAGTGTTAAATTTTGTAAATACTTTTCACTGATTGAATCTTTGTTATGATATTACAAAGCAAATCTTTCCGAAATTAAACAATCAACTGACGAACAGATAAAGTCGCCGTGTAAATGTCACTGTAGTTTCTTTTGCATTTTTTTCACTTACGTTCAAGGTCAGATGTATCCTTTTCACAGATGAACAACCTATTATCATGAAGCGAAGGTAGTTAGAAGTAAACAAGGCGACAGCTGACCGATATTCAAGGTTGCCAGGTAAAAGGTCAAGGTCAAATGTTGTACCTTTCTTTGATGAACATTTATTGATGTCTGAATGTTCGTCGGAATTAAACAATGTGTCAAGGACAAGTGAACAGGTTACTGGGGCAAACGGCAAGGTTCAAAAGTCAAGGTTACTTTTATTTATTTTTAAAACTGATTATCTTTCTTTGCGACATTATGAAGCAAATTTTTCAACATTTAACAATGAGTCAAACGACAAAAAGACAAGGTCCCCGGGTAAAAATTCAAGGTCATGTTTTTGTATTTGTTCACTTAATATCAAGGTAAAATGGTGAACCTTTATATTGATGGACAATTTGGTATCACATTATATTTACATTCTGATTGACTTTTTTCAATACGAACATACCAACTGAAAACAACAAACAATATACCATGAATACTGCATGAAAATAAGTTAGAGAATACCGAAGCGTTAACAAAATCATAATCCGACCTCGATTAAACCAGGGGCAAAATATAAACAAAGGATTGATTTGCATGGAGAACATTGTAAATGTACAAGATAATGAGAGTAAGCGTCTTCTGCTTTATCGACGACACGATGTAAATCGTTGTAACATCCAAGCAAACTGAGAACCGTGTATCATTGTCTATAACCACAAGGAAACACACTAAAGAGCTTCCTCAAAAACTTCCATCTTCATATCACTTAAAGATACAGAATACTTCTTAATGAGACAAAGATGGCGACCATAACATTTGCCCATAGTTCTGATCAACCTGCATCTCTCGAATCCTTGTGTTGTTAGTTTGTTTGTCAGCAGTCGACATCGATCACGACAATCATGTTATTTAGCGCAAACACTAGACTGCGACATGAAAACAGCATAGGTTTGAGAAGCAGGGATGTTACTATCAAGTAATGATTGAAAAGTTCACAATCGAAAATTGAAATCGTCATGTTTATCATACAGCTTAGTAGTAAGTTGCCCTTGTTGGTCATAGTTTAAGTAAAGATCGAGGTAAGAAGCTGATGTAAGAGAGTATGTTGTGTCATTCATCTCATGTCCAGTAGGGTATATACGATCGACGTGGTCAGCACATTTCTTGTTGTTTATAGACAACAACAACACATCGTCGATATACCTGGAAGTGCGATTGAAGGAATTGGCAAGGTTTTGTTACCCGTCCTGATAAGCGCCTCGACAAAGTTAGCCTCGTATGAAAACAAAAACAAGTCAGCTAAGAGTGGGACACAGTTAGTGCCCATTAGAATGTCAATAGTCGTTGGAAAATCTTTCCTCCGAACTTAACAAAGATATTGTCACCCAGGAATTCGATCATTCGTACTATATCTTCTTCAGTATATTTCAACCGAGCTTTTGTTGTGTTTTTTATAAAGTATGCTCCAAGATAGCTCACAACCATGTATTTTTTTTCGTCGTTCGCCTTTCTTGGAAAAGAAAACTCTCATAATGAGGAACCAAATACTTTCTTTCAGTTGGGTATGTGGTATGGTAGTGTACAGGGTGGAAAAATCAAATGTTTTGTTGGACGAACTATTTTTTGAGAAGGGGGAGCTCAAGACTGGGCATACAATTTAACCTATGTATTAAAACTGTGTACATGACCAGAACAGCAATATATAATAGCAGGTTGTCCTCGTAGACACACTGTTCTTTACACTACAATTCTTTTGTATATCCAATATGGTGGATAAGGATATTGGGGAGATTGACAACATTTTATTTCTACACCGGATACATATGAAATGGTCCTAGTCGAGATTCCATGATATTTAACCCCAATCACTTTACAATATGTACATACTTTCTAAATCAGCCCATGTTGTTATTGTATATATCCAGTATTATCGCATTTATATTGCATTATACATTTTGATGTGAGAAATTTCAGTCCAATACAATTGGAATCACATAAATAAGAGGTCACACTTTCGGCAAATTTCCATTGGTATCCCATATACCATATGGTCTTATTAAAGGTTTACCATATTTTTCTGTACTAAAGGAAAGCATATTAAGACCTTTACGATACGAGTTCTCTTGATTATACATGTGTAAGGTAAATATTATTTTGGATATATCAACTCCATCTAAAAAGACATGGAACGCGGGTACCCTGAAACTACATTGCGTTTGGCAAATTTCAAATTATGATTCGAATAGACACTGAAATATATTTTTATGAAATGAAAACTGCAAAAAAACGGTTAAATATATAAATATATAAATAATGCGTTATAGAAATATAACTTCGATCAATAACATGACTGAAGGTTTTCCTAATTTCGTTTACAGAGCTTCAGTCACTCGGATACATAAACATTCATTGACATTTCTATAATTATTAATACTTTTGCATACTACATGGTATTAAGGAAGATAACTCTTACAAGCCAATAGGATTTTCGATGTGAGGACTAAACTTAAACACGTATAAGAGTAAAACGCTTTCAAGATAGTTATAGTAAAAATGCTTAAATCATCTCAACTTTTAATATCATTGTTAATAATTTTTTATACATAAAAAAGGTTTTTGTCCTCAGAATTCAAAAATAAATATGTAAACATATTTGTCTTTGGCTAATTGATACGCGTCCCAATAAAAGTTATGTTATATTTTGTAAATAACGATAGTTTTACTCGTTTCATCCCTTGCAGGAAAGAATCAACATAAAAACGAGAAAATTTGTTTTTTTATTTTATTGGCAGCTTTTCCAAATCAATACAGAATACAGAAGCATGGTTTTCTCGTTTTCTTACTCTCTTTCTCTTTTTTATCGTTAAAAATATAAACATTCTCATCTAAAAAGGAAACATGTGCACGAGACTCCACTGCAATAAGCGTTTCAGACAGGTTATGTAAGACAATGTCACCTGCCTAATTCAGTCAGCAATATGCCGAAATTTTACTGGAGCTCATTTATTCGGCGGAGAAACAGAACAACTATGCAAATTAATCTAACCTTAAACCTTATATCTTGCGCGAACAAATTGCTATAGTGTACGTACAACTTAGATTATCGTACATACGATTGAATATTTACTTTTGCGCTGCGATGTCACTATATAAACCAAGCAACGTCCGTCTCGGTTCATAGGACTATAACCCGAAACGAATATGAATACGAACGTGAGATGAAGGTTAGAAACAATGCATATCACGCCGAACTTTCGTTTGGACGAGAAATAACTATAGATAACTTCTTGGCTTAATTTAGTCCATTTAAATCGCTTAATAGATAAAATCGAATATACTTATTTTAACATCGAAAAGGAAGCGTCCTCAACACAAATATAACCTTTTTATCAAAAATTCTCCACCATTAAGAGGGCCCCCTCCCAGATTCTCGGAATGTACAGAAGGCTATCGTCCGAAATGTTGTCAGCATTATTGCCAATCTGTCACCACATATATTTTGTAGAAAGACTATTCGTATACCTACCATCAGTGTGAAATCGGCCAAATATAGCATGCATGTTTTCGGGTTTTTATGCATTGTAATTATATAAATGAGCCGTATCACAAGTGGCAAACACAACGACGCTGACAATTTTGCAGTGGCGAACCACGTCACAGTAGTCATTTTTCAAATTCAGTGGACATGCCTCCGCAGCACGACGTTATACATACGCGATGTCATTTATAATGACGACAATTTTTTCAAGTGTTATTTTAAAGCACCCATAGACAGAAACTGTGCAAATGAAAGAAAAAAAGTCTCAACATGTTCATAATAAAATCGTTGTACGGTAGCTGTTTTCCACGTACTATATTTCCAAGTCGCCGTTTCAGGAGAAAGCACGTGAAACGTTTCCCTCTCTCGAAAACGAGCACGCGCTACGGGCTGTTCTGACAATTCAACATACCGGTGTTTCTTGGAGCTTCAATTTGTATTATTTTATGATCGAAATTATTTTTTCGGATATGGTTAGAAGTGGGAATGTAAATATTAGCATTAAACTGCATTCTGTTTCGAGTTATAGGCGATATAGCGCGGTTCATGCTATTTTCCTGTAATGCATTGGGCGTTCATATCGCCTATAAGACATTTCCGATTTTCAGGTACACGGAGTACCGACACCGACACGGACGCCGACTACTGTTTAATTCGGGGTCGTTTCAAAGGTATATTTGTTTCCATGGACAGAAATGCTAGAACTTTGTTTTTAGGTGCTGGTATGTTATAACATGCATATTCGTTAGCAATATTAATTCAAAGTATCCATTTCAAATCGTACGACAAACAAATGTAAGATGATCACAACTTCGTATTATACATATATATGTGTGTAATAGGACGAGGAAAAGTAAAAAATATAATGCCGTTGTTGGGGTTCGAACCCGCGACCCTTGGCTCTTCTGCCCGATGCTCTACCGACTGCGCTAAAGGGAAATTCCGTACAGCTCACGCTCGTAAGGAAACCTACTCAATGCACATTTAAAACATGTATACGGGTATACGAAATGACATCTATTTGTCGCACACTAGCGGTCGCAAAGCTACACACTATGTTGATGTGAAAGCACGCATGGCAAGTCCGCAGTGTTGCAATATGAAAAAAATGGGGGGGGGGGGGGTGTTCCCATGTGCGTTTAATTTATTCTCATTTTTTTCCATTTCAAATATACGTATCTTCAAATGAAAAGTTGACATTGCAAATATTCACGATTGATGATATATACCATAAATATATTCCGTATAATGTTAGATATGTAGTTGGCATTATGTGTGTTGTTCATGTATGTATGTATACTTGTTTTGCCAATATGCTCTTTCCCGTTGTACTACACGAAATGACACAAATAAACATGTAAACATACATGTACATAAAGGGTAAAGCGGCAAACGGGCATTAATTAATTAATTAATTAATTAGATATTCAATAATTTAATTGATAGAGTGGAGAGTGTAACAAATATTTCCGTAATGGCGTTTTTATAGCTATTCGAACCCATACTTCAGTGTTGTCGAATACACATGTGTGAGGCTATGTGTTCGTACATTGCACGTGAATTTATATCAGTTGGACAATGCATATGCATTCGAAGCAAATAGTTTTTGAGACGACCCCCAATTTACCAGTAGTCCGCGTCCGCGTCCGTGTAGGTCCTCCGTGTACTTGCACATCGGAAATGTCTATAACTAGAATCAGAATGCAGTTTAATGCTTAAATACACTGCACGTACAACTTAATGTATTGCATGCATTCGTTTACAACAAAGTATTTTGTAATTCCATATGTTGATGTGTAGGGAAATTGAGTTCAATGAAATCAGTTTTCTATGAAAGAACAATTACTGGTACTATCCTTAAAGAGAGGAATAGTACCAAATGTCAGTCTTTGTGTGTTTAAAAAGCAGTGCGCAAGTACAATGCATGTGAACGGGCGTGCGTTTGCATGAATAGTTTTATAAATATATGCGTTTCGAGGGATTGATACAGAATATCCATATAATTCGGGGAATATTATTTAGTCATTTTTCTAGTTGAATCTGTAAAGATTTTTCAAGATGCTTGCTTCCTATCTTAAAAAATAAATAAATAAATAGAAGGAAGGCGTGGGTATGACTTACCAGGTAGGCTGAGGGATTGTCACTTTTCAAGGTAGAGAGGGGTCTGATTTACCAGGTAGGTTGAGGGGTTTTCACTTAACAAGTTAAAGATGGAGGGTGTGCCTTACCAGGTAGGCTGAGGGATTGTCACTTTTCAAGGTAGAGATGGGGTCTGACTTACTAGGTAGGCTGAAGAGTTTTCACTTTTCAAGGTAGAGAGGGGGTATGACTTACTTGGTAGGCTGAGGGGTTTTCACTTTTCAAGGTAGAGAGGGGATCTGACTTACAAGGTATAGTGAGGTGTTCACACTTTACAAGGTAGATGGGGGTGTCTAACTTACCAGGAGGGGTGAAGGATTCAAACTTGAAAATGTAGATGGGAATATTTTCTGTTACCAGGTAGGACGAGGGGTTCTAACTTTACAAAGAGGGCGGGTCTGACTTACCAGGTATTGTGAGGGATTTAAGCTTTACAAGGTAGAGAGAGATCGTGTGCGTTACCAGTTAGGAAGAAGGTTTCCCTCGATGTAATTTTTATATATTTTGAAAATTTATATAAGGCTGGACTTGTGCGATTACAAAGATAGAAGGACTGTGTGTTGAGTTTGTCTTCATTATCTGGAAAACAACTATGATATTGGTTAATAAGTGTCATGTGTCTAGTACATTTGAGATTAATACGTTAACTCCCCAACGCGAAATCAAAATTACTTTATAGTACGGTGGTGTCATGCTTAAGCTATGTATATCAGAAAATGCCTATTTGAACTACGTTTTTTTGATAATTAATGTTTATGTTTTGCAAGACAGTAAACTTGAATGATACTGTGAAATAAAAAAAAAACACATGACTCATCGTGATTGTAGTTTGAACTGATACTACTTTTTGACTTATCGATATCGAAGCGGATTTAAAATATTTTGATCAGATATTGAAACTGCGGTAAGCGCAGTCATATGTAAGCAGAATGCGTTCTTCATGAAAATTGCTGAAACAGGATAGTTACTAAAATTGTACGCTGACAAAATTTCTGAAAGTTAATCAATGTCTTTGTACAAATAGAACACAGAGAAAAAATGTTTTTCTTTATAAAGCTCTGTGACTAGTTGGCTACATGTTTTTCTCAACAACCCCTTAACCAATTTGAATGAAATTTATCAGGGACCTTCCTGAGCCAAAGATGCATCATACTTGTGAGTTATAAGGTACTAAGTTTAAGGCAATGTAAACACTCAAAATGTAAAAATATTTCGTAATTCACATGTCATATTTATCATGACATTGACAAATTTGGTATCAAAATATAGTTCCATATCCTACCAACTGTATATGAAGCAGAATACATGTGGGCACTACATAAACTTACTAAATTATGATAGTATTGGGTCCCAAATGCCGAAAATACTTCAAAGTCAGCGAACTCAGCAGCAGCAGCAGACGACAGTGTATTTTACACAGATTTGATTTTTAAAATATTTGCAAATATTTCTCAAAGTTTATTTAAAATGTATTTTTTAACAAATATCTACTGATTGATTAGTTGGAAAATAAACAGCATTTAAAATGTGTTTTTAATCTCATGTCAGTGTAAGTTGACAGTATATGTTAGCCATGTTTGTTTACATTGTGCAAGTCTCGTGCATATATTTCTCGCCCTGAGAATATTAACTTCAGTTATACTCTAATAACATTAAGCTGCTATCTACAGCTTTTAAGGAGACATATATAAGGGTTTTGCCACACCATATTTAAATATATGATTATATCGCATTATAATTAAGTTACACAGGCGTTTGTTGTATTGTACAAACGTTGTATAATTATGTCAAGTGTTGATGTAGCTGTCAAAATAGCCTGTTGCATCACCTTTTCCCATTAGTTTTGGATATCCATTATGGATAACATTAAGAATGTTTATACATCAAGATTTAATGAGGACTGACTTTATTTGATATTGATAGCCCCAACGTTTTTTTTTAAGCTTAATCATGTAAGTGCCCGTCGTATCGGCATAGACAACGTGTTTAACTCAGATATGTGTTATGAAAGTAGAAAACAGTGTATTAAAGTTTACCTTCATATCTGAATCCAAGTATCTAAATGACGTTCATTGCCTTATTTAAGCTAGACTCATCATTAGGGACAAAATATTATTGTATCCTGTGTACACGACAACTGGGATTGCGGCGATTGTTATTTTATTCCTTTTGACCAGTAAGATATCAGAAAATATTAATTTGGCATATATCAACAAATACTACATGTCTCACTACACGTTCTCCGTAAACACTAATAGAATACCAAAGCGTCAACACAACCATAATTTGAACTCAAACTCGATAAAGCTCGGAGCACAATATGAACAAAGGACAGATTTACACGGAGACCCATGTAAAAAGTACAAGGGAATAAAGCCAGGTGTTCCGTGAGAATAAGCGTCTTCTGCTCCATCGACGACACTTTTATGTAAATATTGGTAACATGCGAATAAACATAAAGTCCTCAAAATAAGAACTTAAATCATTTTCACTCCCAACAGGTAACCACAATATTGAGCATACCCAAATACGTCCATCTTCATTTCACACTAAGATACACAGAGTTTCACTAAATGAGACAAAGTTGGCGACCATGCAACTTGCTCAAAGGTCTCATCAATCTGCATCTCTCCAAATCCTGTGTAGTAGGTTTGTTTGTGAGCAGTCGATATTTATTATGAAAATCCCGATATTTAGACCAAGCCCCTGAAAACGAATCAACTGAGACATGTAAACACCGTAGGTTTTAGAAAAACGAATTTACCATAAAAAATGGAAAGTTTTTGATCGGAAAATTGAAATTGTCACTTTTATCGTATTGCTTAGTATTTAGCTGTCGATGGTGGTTACAGGGTAACGATGTAAACGACATTTTCGATTTCAATGAGAAGTAAGTACTAGTTTGAAATGTTGTACCACATACAGTTTCTCATTCTGTTTAGAGTAAGATAACAGGAAATATAAAATGCAACAGGCAGATCAGGATTTGAAACCAGGACTTGTAAAACATCGGTAGTAATTGTTACACCAACATCATATATCTACAACACAGTCATAGTATTGTATCTAAAAGGTATATCTGGTATGACATAATACAAATACATTAACTGAAACGTGGAGCAATACTTTAATTTCTTATATTCAAGTTTAATTTTGAGCTCCCCAGTATTACTCCGTATGTTTTTCTCGGCATCAACCATTGTCAATATTATGCTTTATTGCGGATCATATGTTTACATATCACCAGATATCGGTAGCGTATATTTTTGCATGCCACTACCCATGTACACAGTCGGTAGTCGATATAAACTTCAGTGTTGTGTCACTATTGCTTTACACAATGCAACGCGCCATTGTATACTTTGAATGACGTCAAACTGGAATATCCCTGAAATTGTTGTGGCAACAGTGTCTGTGCTGTTATTTAAGAGACAGTGGCATTTTGAACGGAATACAGTACCCGTGCTAATTGGGACTCGCACTAAATATTTCTAATCGCGGTTTAAGAATGGGAATCATTGTAGACTTAACCTGTCAGTGTTTAAAATATGATCGTCTGGTTTACTATCTCGCAACGAACATGTACGGCATAGCTACCTGGGAATGAAGCCATTGCAAAATACTGCATACAAACGGAATTCATCTTTGAAATCGCCGCTTTGATTCGAGGTAAGTCATTTAGTATAACTGATACTTTATATGCTAATATGTTTACAATGTCACTAAATAAATATACATGTAGATAGCATTCTGATATAATGTCTAATACAAAAATGATACATTAAGTCTTAATTTATCTCTGATATTTAGATATACCGAAAATGAATCATGGTTAAATATACTGGTTTAGAATGAGATAATTTTCATTCAGAATATAATCACATTTCCATAATTTACAGTCATTAGGTCGAGAATTAAGTTAAACAGAAATGGTCCGGCTGAATTGCAAGGATATTTGTTTTTAAGATTATGTAACGTGTCCTGTCTGGTGATCAGGTGGCCGAACAAGTTCCGTCATAGGGCTATTTCTCTCAAGTATTTAAGTAAGTTTGATCGCAGGTTTTCTGGACAAAATTAACGATTTTGCTATGTGTTTAAGCTGAACCAGCCAAACCAAAACTGATAACTCAATGAACTGTTTTATGTGTTGTGCCCTAGTTGCTTGTTTTGTCTAAACTCTAAGCCCCTATTTGTATAAATAACTAAGTCTGGTGCCGGGGCCAGTTTTTGAAAGATTGTTATTAAGAATCAATTGCAGGAGCACATAAACATTAGAACTTCAAAAAATAAAAAGTTATCACTGATAGGCAGAGTAAAGGATTTGATTGGCAGCCCTCCGTTTGTGAATTCATACTTGCTTTTCATTTGACGGTCTTTTTCATTATAAATATTTTCTATTCGGCTGTTTAAGGACGACTTTACTTTCACAACTTCGTATTGAAATCAGGATGTACACCTCTGAGGTCTCAGTCATGTTCTAGTCTCGTTTTGATCTCATTGAAAACAATATGTTATATTACAGAAAGTATGATTAATTTTAATAACACATATGCATCTGAAAATTGTGTCAAATAAATAGATGTCTGTTGCTTGTAGAACTGTTTTTACATACATTGAAAAAAATACAAGTCTTCAGCAATTTTAAAATAAGTATTTTTTTCACTTCGCGAAAGGCCGAGATTTAACCTTACTGATGCTAGATCAATCTCTTAAAAACATCAGCGTTTCGCCATTTTTTAATTTTAGCAAATTCATTTTGTTGTATCACTATTAAATGTTCAATATTATAATAGAAGTATTATGCAATACAGTGTATAATTATACAATTTTGGTATTTTTATTCATTTAATATCGTAACTTTTTTTTTATTTTTGAACCCAAAATTGTGAAAAATACCACAAATAGTAATGGGACAAAGAAAGAAGCACATGTACCATCATTTTGTATGACTGTTTTGGTTTTCTCTTTATCCGCTTAATATTTACAAAAAGTTTAATAGCAGAACTTTTTATATTAAGTGTTAAATCTGAAAAAAATGGTAAAAAAGAGAAGATTTACCCATTAGAAAATTAAGGGTAGGGGTAACTCAAAATACATTCCTGAGTTCCAATTGCAAGTTCATAACAATTTTACTTCCATAATTCAAACGAAAATACTATTTTCGTCATTTCTGCAAACATTTATACATTTTGGATTACACATTTGGAAGATACTGTATGAAGATATCCTGCAATAGGTCAAAACTACAAAACACACTTATAATCCCTTATAATGTCATTTTGGTGCTTTTGACCGATCATAGCACAGACACGAGCACATCGACCTAACATTGTCTTTCATTTTCTGCCTTGCCATGAACTCCAAAAATGCATATGAGCAAAAAAGTTTAATACAGGAAAAGTTTGACTTCTCAGAGGTGTACATTGAGTGTATATATACATGCTTCATTTTAATATCGCATTTAAAATTTTATCGTTTTACAGATCTATTGAAAAGCCGTTTTAAAAACCGATTAAATAGTTGTCGGAATACACCACTACTTGTATTTAATTTATATCGATTCAAATACTTTTCTACCGTAGAGAAATGTGTCTGTCATCACACGAGGTCATGCTGTGTCTGAGCTTTGTTCATATTTGAATAGATTGTGGTTCTCTGTCATAAACTACATGAAATAGATTGCCGTTTGATCCATTTGTATACTGAACTTGTGTAGCAGGCAATCTATTGTATATATGTCTCTTCGGCCTACTTAAACATGCGTATAAATTTTGTGAAAGGGGAACAAAGTTTTAATACAGAACACCAAAAAACTAAAGTCGATTTAAATATTTTGATAATACACTACCGTTTGTTTGTAGTAAAGCATTGAAATATTTCCCTAGCAACAATGATTACACCTTTCAAAACATAGTTGAGAAGCCTCCTAGAGCATCAATAAAGGAAACCGATTGCCAGTTCATTTCCTTTATGCATATTCTATGTCTTAAAACACACCCACTTGTTGCACTTTTTAAATTTAGCAATAGATACAGTAGATTCCTACAATGTGGCTCTGGAGGCTCCAGCAAACATCAGAGACTTACAAATTCAACAGCAAAGTCTACTACCCCCTATCTTAGACAGATGGCCACACAGTGTATTTATTCAAATTAACACGGATTTAGTTTTAGTAGGTTAGTCTTGTTAATGAATACATGATCCTTCAATTCATATAAAATTAGAAAGAAAATAACAGCAATATTTTTTTAATTTGTAAGTGATTACTATCCCCTTTGTAAACAAATTTAGAATTCGCACGCGTGTTTTCCTGTTTTTACTCCATCGAAGTTATTTCGAGAGCATGGCTTACAATCATTCTTGTGTATTATTTGAGGTTTTAAAGGGGACCTGCACGGTGACGTCGACTGTTTATTAAACAAGTTGCTGCATTTAACTTAAGGATATGTCAGTCTGTTAAGATAATGTTCATCAAGAGGTATAGTACACTGGAAGATAAATGGTAAGGGTAACTTCAATGTCCCCATGTTGCGGTTTCCAGAGGGACTTGACAAAACACCGAATATCTTTCGATCAAAGCCATCTACTCTTTACCGCATGGTTCCCAAACTGGATCACACCGTGATGTTCTAAAATATCCGTAACTTCATGCTTCACTTATCCCTTATTCCTACGCTGTATCGACTGCAGTAGGCCATCTACTTTTTATCTGATTATTCTAACACATGATGTCTCCGTATAACCCCATATAGACTATCTACTCTGTGTTGCACTGTTCATACATAGGATCAGCTTACGATTACTCTATCATATACTCATTACATGCAATATGTAATTCCTAGACCACTTTTAGTATATTCCACTACGATAGCTGTGGCTTCGCGATCATTTCCTAGAGCAGCTCATATCTAAAAAAACTAACGAGTCCTTACTTAAAACCAGTTCTAATCAACGGATAAATAGCATTAACGCGGATATAAATGAACATAATAAAAAGGAATATACTCATTGTGTTATCTATAGTGAGATAAATACGTAATTTGTTACGGTCGAATTACTATTGTCAAGCTCGTCGAAGAAACATCTTCAGTTATTATGACAAAAACTTTGTTTAAATAGCCGTGTAGCATTCCATATGTACTTTTTGGTTTGAACCAAATTGATAGGAAATGACAAAATCAACAGTTTGACAATGAATTGAAAACCGTGATTTTTAGAAACTAAAACACTGCATTTTGTAACGTATCTGTATATATTAAAATACAAAGCAGATACTGTTTTTTTATTTTAATTTAGATATTAAATGAAACGTCAACCCTCATTCCACATAACCCGTGGTATCAGTCATTCTTTGTCAATACTACGCTCAATCGCGGATCAACTGTTTACATATAACTACATGTACCTGTACGTTACTTTTCGTTCAGGTGAATACCCAACTGCTTGTTCAAATACAAATTAAACGTTTTTTTCTATCGGGACACTACAAAGCCAAGGGCATGAATTGACTATGCCATACGGTGCATAGAATTTGTTAATCTTTTAATTGATTTCGGTCCTCTGACATAATCAATTTGAAAGAAATCGATTCATTCCTTTGTAAAATCAAATTGTGCAGTAGGCATTTAATTGTATACCCTTTTTTCGGCCCTCTTGCCTTTGAACAAACATACTTTGGGTCGTATACGTCTCGGTAAAGGAAGAACAAAATGTCAATATAGAACAATGGAAACCTGAAGTTGATAGAAATGTTTTGTTATACTCATGCATTACCGTTTGTTTGTAGTAGCACATTGAAATGTTTGTCCTAGCAATGGCTACACCGTTATGATTGATTACAAAGTTGCGGGCCCTCCTAAAGCAGCATGGATGCAGGAAATATTTTGCCTGTTTGTTTCCTTTTTTCATATTCCATGTCTTAGACACATAACCAGACTGTATTTATTAAGCTAGGTATGAATTGTTCTTGTTAAGATTTTCTTTTCTGGATTTCAAATAACAATAAGAAGGAACATAAACGCAATATAAGCTGGGATGCTTTTGTTTGGATAATATCCATTAAAAGATGCAAGGGAAAAATGAAACTACAAAGCTCCATTTCCCCTATTTTGCAGTATCCACAGGGACCAGACTGTCTATTCATACAAATTATTGAATACAATCTATGTTCAAAATCATTCACTCTTCACTTCATAATTCCTAAACCACGGTATTCTAAAAGGTCTGTTGCTTCATGTCCCAATTTTCTCCTATTTCCAACACTGTAGTAGGCTATATGCCTTTTATCTGAATTTACATCGTTATGTTTATTAAACTCCACACGGACTGTCTTCTCTTTATCACCTTGATCTTAGGAAAGCGCATATCTTAAAGAAACTTACGCTGTTTTACTTAAAACCGATTACAATCAGGAGATGTATACTATTACCTCGAATATTAATGAAAATGATCGTACCGCATTTTATTCATTAAGTTACACTCTAGATAGCTAAATAGGTGTCTTGCTGCTGGCGAATGACCACAGCTTAGTCCGCCAAATTCCTCCTAACCGAAGCCACATCTTCAATTATTATGACTTCAACCCAGTCTAAACTGGCCCGCTGCCTTCCAAACGTACTTCTGTTTTAATGAAATGTATAGAAACAAAAATAAATGAGTTTGACAATGATTCGAAATATTTGACCTTTAAAAAAGAAGTAGATAAAATTGTACGAATATCGTATGTCTCCAGTGCAAACATAACTTTGTATTTTGAAATGTACATACATGTATGATGTATCCCTATATTATATATTGAAATGTACATACATGTATGACGTATCTCTAAATTGTATTTTGAAATGTACATACATGTATGATGTATCTCTATATTGTATTTTGAAATGTACATACATGTATGTGTATCTCTATATTGTATTTTGAAATGTACATACATGTATGATGTATCTCTATATTATATATTGAAATGTACATACATGTATGATGTATCTCTATATTGTATTTTGAAATGTACATACATGTATGATGTATCTCTATATTGTATTTTGAAATGTGCATACATGTATGATGTATCTCTATATTGTATTTTGAAATGTACATACATGTATGATGTATCTCTATATTGTATTTTGAATGTACATACATGTATTATGTATCTTTATATATATTGTATATTTTTTCTTTTTTTTCTTTTATTTTTCTCACCCCTCACTCCAAATTATCCGGTTTTTTTATTATTTTGTTTTGGGGACTCCCTTGGGGAAAACTCCTTCAGCCCTCTTTTATATGAAATGCGTGTGTCATTCAATATAAAATAATGTTTGTATTATTGCCTTGATAAAATTGCATGGTCCAGTAAAATGGCATGACTTAATTATATTGCTGAAGAGAAAAACCTTATCATATACAAAATGTAATGTATCGGAACATTAATTTGTTTACGTTGTAAAACGATACGTGCGACCGAGGTGTATGGCTTCGATTCGGAGAAAAGAAATATATCAATATCTCTATACTTACAAAAAAAGATAGATTCATGCCTAATCCAGAAATTAGGGAAGGTACAAAAGTTGACGTTGAGAGTTTGAGACTCCGGCATTGAATCTGATACTAAAAATATATGCATAACCGAAGTCATAAATCAAATCATAATTGGTATGTTCCATGCCCGCAGTTGTGCTGAAATAGTCAACCTGCCTTTTCAAGAAGATAAAACAAATATGCAAAAAAAGAAAACAGAGTTCATAATGGGTTACGTTTTGAATAATTATAAGCATTTTGACAAGTTCCAAATCTGATACATGCATGCAGTCTACATGCTTAGTGTGTGGTGCGTTATATGAGTGCACGGACTTAATAACTAGTGTTAACGTATGCAGTTGTGAGAAAAACAACATTGCATTTTAATTTTTTTTTAAAGAAATTACGGTTTTCCCCAATGCTGTATTCCGTATCCTTTTGTACCCGTCTCAGTCAGGTAATAGATGGTAATATAGATACTTCCTGGTGTTGATAAATGATGCTGAGATGCCGACAAATATTTCTTCATTTGACTATCGGTATGTTTGTAATTAACGTGATTGCCCTTTAAGCAACATATCTTTTTAAAGCAACAGCCATCAGTATGGTGTTTCACCCCTTTTTAGCTTTGCATTATGCAATGAATAAAAGAGCTACATGTATTCATAATGCAAATGCGATGCAAAATGGGTTTCATCACAAATTCACTTGAATGTGTAATTGCACCTATGTTTTGTTAAATAGCGACATGGAATGTTCCTTAAATACATTAAACAATAAAAACAGTACAATAGAATAAGACCAAATGCGTCTTCTGCTTCATCTACGACATGCGATATATAAATCTGGGTCGCATCTAAGTACATGTCATGGCAACAAGATGAGGACTGAGGCATCATTTTCAATAACAAATAAGCACATTTTATAGCGTATTACACAAAACAAATGTCCACCTTTACATCATACATGTAGGATGATACAGCATATTTATTATTGATACTGGGATGATCATAAAATTGGCTATACGTCGTTATTGATTTGCATATCTCGAATCCATGTGCATGTATATTTGTTGGCCAATACAGGAAGCTTTAATAGCGATCAAGGGGTACGCCTCATATGTCGTTATATTTGAGTTCACAAGTATTTGTATAAGAAAGACCTTCTCGTGATAATTATATGTATGCGGTAAAGAATTGTTGAGGGACGATGAAGTTGTCATGATCTTGTATCGCATTACTTGTTTATATAGTGTATACCGCAATCGATGAAATATAGTTTTAAAAAAACCCTATTAAAACGTGTTTGTAAAAGCCGATTAAAAAGATTTGTCATTTGAATACACGGTTGTTTGTTCATACTAGGGCATTGGGAGTCATTATAACCTTTGTATTTTATATTTACACAGTTATTGTTGATGATATATTGTAGTAGACTCCTATTGCTTGGTTTGTAGGAAATTGTATCGTACAATGATAACAGTATACATTATTTAGTTGCACAATCGCTTGTTCATTATGCAACTATTGTTTAGGTTTGTCAATAGGTAAATATGCTGTCACGATTTCGTATTGCTTAGTGGTTTTTATTAGGTTTGTATAGACTTACACATAGAAGGGAAGAGACAAGGTGAGAAGAAAAAAAAGCATTGGCAACTTCTTTTTACAAGTAGATTGCATGTCATCTGTTGTGCATACATTGTACGTCCTTTGCTTATATTGCAATAGGCATGGTTAACAAAAATTAAATGTTAATGTAGCAGAGGTCATTATTTATTTCAATGCCTCCGCTAGGAGTCGAACCCGGAACCTCTGGCTACTAGTCTTACGCTCAACCGATCGAGCTAAAGAGAAGATCTCCCTAGCCGAGCGGTATATTGCAGCTAGTATTTACCAGGGTTACATACTCCCTCTCCAGGAAAGAACTCGTCCCGAGTTTTTCCGGGGGTCATATGGATTCCTTTGCAAGTATCCCTAGGTATGATTCCCGGGTCCTTACGTGGGCGCCATATGTAGCAGAGGTCATTATTTATTTAAATGCCTCCGCTAGGAGTCGAACCCGGAACCTCTGGCTACTAGTCTTACGCTCAACCGATCGAGCTAAAGAGAAGATCTCCCTAGCCGAGCGGTATATTGCAGCTAGTATTTACCAGGGTTACATTAGGTTTAACGTAGGAGAAACAATGTAGTGCTATGTGTTTCGCGAATATCCAAGATCCAAGTTAACTTGTATGCATGGGCTATTTGTAAACGGCACCATCGTCTAACCTTATGGCCTGATCAATATGTATACCCCAGCTGGACACTACCGGGTGCAAATGTTTTTGTCTACAAGGTTTAAAAGGTTAACTAACACGATTTTGGTATGCACTTACAATTACTTACAAGTATCACAAAAAAGTGCATTATGGGTTTGGAGTATTGAAGAATTAAATAAGCGACCAATGACGTGTCCTTTAATTTCAAAACTTAATCACGTCAAAAAAAGTTTGTCCAATATTACAATAGACTAAACGACAGATTGAAAACATTGTTTTCAATGTCATGGAAAGTCAGAATTAGTCAACGTAAGATTCTTAAACAAGACACAATATCTAGCACATAGAAACACCTTTTGTTTAGTTAAAACCGAAATTTAACACTCAAAACTTGCATCTTAAAAGAAAATGAACTGCGAATGAGTATATGGTAATGCAATTTATATAAGTTAGTCAACAGCCTATTCAGACTATTGCCAAACACTGTGCAATCATGCCAAGCCATGCATGTTAATAAATGAAATACATTGAAATTTTCTACTAAAACGACTTGTTAACACTGCTGTTCTTTCGTTATTTTTGCAATATTTTGAACAGTTTTGATGATTTAGATCATACCTTTCGCGGTAAGACTGATAACGTAACCACTTACCTGGCTTAATTATGTCACGTGACGATATACCTTGCTGATGTTTACCTTTACAATCTAGTTAAACATAACATCACACCAAATGCGCTCGATTCCCAATTGGCTAACTTCATTATTGCAGTCCGAAAAAAGAAAAGCGGGAGTATGAATCAACATCACTGAAATCTATCATAGGCAGTATGTTTGCACATAAAATTGCAGAGACAGTACTAGTTTCATTGAGACGGACCGAACTGAAAATGCAAATATTATCTGTTAAAACTATACTAAAAAAGGCATGAATCGAAATCATTTTTCATTATCTGTAACCTAATTCAGATGAGTTTGTGCTCAAGGCCAATTCGCCTATACGTTTGCTCTTGGTTGGGTTTGGTTGCTTATATCAGAAAGATCGCCCGGCACATGCACTGTGTGGGTGTTGATTTCAGATCGGTATAATAATACTATTTATACGAGTATTTTTACAAAATATTTGCCTATTGAAACTTGAGGTTACAAATAAAGTTTGGGCGAATCGGTAAACTACATCATTCATCTATAAACAAATTAGATGTTCGATCAGCAATGACTGTTTCTGTCAATATGCGTATTCGGATTTTTGAAAATCATATATAAATGAGTCTTGTAAGTAAGGTTTAAGTATGAAAAAAAAAAAGAAAAAAACATATACATGTGTTTAAACTGGTTATTTTTGCTACATATCAACTACTCTTCTTGGTCCGGATGCTCGCGCGCGGGGTCTCGGTGTTAGAGGAAAGTGAATTTCTCGAAGAAAACTAACAACATCTTCACGTCCGATCTTCGTGTCAATAAACTTACAGCTAGCATAGAAACACAAAGGTCGAGGGAAGAATATCGTACTTAGATAGCTTTAAAAACTTTACATATTGAACGTATCACAATTATATATACAATCTATATTTCAAATACCTACAAATACACTGTGTATTCAATAGTATTTCGAAGGTACCACATAATAATATATTGGAATATTTTTAATACATAGATTCTGAAACATTTTTGGATATATTTAATATATATAGGTTTTGAACATGAGTTACCTTTTTGAATAAACATACTGTTCCTTTTCAAAAAAAGAGCGCAGCTGAAGGTGCCCAAGCAAAGCTCTTAAATGATAACACATGCGTTGTTTACCCTATTGTTTTTTCGTCGTGAAGTAACCCTCCAGTAGGGAAACAGGAATCATGTCGTCACACAATAACGTTACGTCACACAATTACATTACATCACACTCAGCCCGAATCGATTGTTTCTTATTTCTGTTGCACTTATCTCTTTCGTTGCTTCAGAAGCTGTATTTTGTCGAATTGTTGACCTCAAATTATAGAAATATTATCATTTTCTGAACCAGTATATGAATGATTTTCAAAACCTTTAAGACATGAACCATAAATCCGGAATTTAATATCCTTTTATTTTTCTATGTTGTTGTTAAAAGTAAACATTAATACCAACCTTTATGTACATATAACAACAGTACGTGTTAAATTTGATATGCTATGGTAGTTGTGAATTAAATGTATAATTAGTATTATTCCCTCTGATGTGTTGCAGATAACAGGGGCCATGACTAAATATACAGCTCTTCACCTTGCCGTCTTGTTTGGAGATCTCGTCAAAGTAAAAGAAATGATCATGTGTGGGGCTGACCTAAGGGCCAGGATTAGTGATGGAGATACACCTCTTCACCTTGCCGCTAGGTCGGGAAATCTCGATATAGTAAAAGAGCTAATCAGATGCGGGGCTGTCCTAGGAGCCAGGAGTAGACATGGAAATACACCTCTGATGTGGGCCGTGATCTATGCTGACCAAACCATTTCACAATTTCTTGTCAAGAAGATGACTGTCCGGGACCTGAGTGTAGTGGACGACGATGGATGGAATGTGTTACATTATATGGTTGGTAATGATCGTCCGTGGTCAAATGTGATACTTGACATTAATAACAGATGCCCTCACCTGTTGAAACAAAAGTCCAGGTATGGACACCGACCGATAGATATAGCAAGAGATCGACGTCAAGGTGTTTACAAAATTCTCGGTAAGTACTTTTACATGCTGATAACGGCCATTTATCACCATATTGTCATTACCTAATATTAATCATGATTATAACTAGTACTTATTTTGATGGGGACCATTACAAAAGTCCCTCAAACCCCTGCAGGTCGTTTCGCAGTGTTAAAGTTTACGCACAAACCAACTTTCATCCAAATCGGACGATAATCAACATTCAACGAATCAGAGACCAGGAAATTGCGGCCATTTTCTTGATTCATGAAACCGATATTGAGGCTACATACCAAATTCCATCTAAATTGGACATTATTTAAATCAACCTATCAGAAGTCGTCCTGCCGGCAGCCATTTTGTTTTTAATTATAACTGTAATTAGGGCACCTCATAGAGTATCACTCGAATAATCTTCAAACTAAGTTTAATGAAATTCCTACTTTTAAAAGGGGAGATATAGGCGAACAAATTCTCATCCTATCAGACACCTGAAAATAGCGGAAATTTTTTAATTTGTCACACCATTGGCTGAAGGAAAATAATAAAAGAAATAGTATTTATTGGAATTGGGACCGTTGCAGAAGTCTCCCAAACTCCCGAAGTTCCTTTCGCAGTGCTAAAATATACCCAAATACCGAATATATGAAACATCGGGCGATAACTAAATTTCAACAAATCAGAGGCCATGAAATGGCTGCCATTTTCTTGAATAATAAAACCAAGATTGCAGTTGTGTTTGTAGAGTCAACTCAACTTCGAAATCCTTGGTTGTAAAGCTTTTGAAAATGATTTCAAAACTGTGGTGTACGGCTGAGAGTGAACTACTATATACATAGTGCGTCAAATATAATGTGATGCAATGATGTTTTGTTTAAGTGCAAATGGAGCAGCGGCAGCGGCGCCGGCGACAGCAGCAGTATATGGCGGGGATATCTGATAGTGTGGAAAACCCCTGCAATATAACGATCACTGTCGTTGGTCACCATGGAGTGGGAAAGTCCTGCTTTGTTCGCCAACTCAATAAGGAATCCATTCCAGAAGGTGGTCCTGGCTCAACGGACACCGCTGACTTCTATATTAAATATATTGGTTATAACCCGATTACTGGTTTCCGGCAGAACCTTGACAAAAACGGAGAAATTGAGACGGGCCGACAGAGGTTAAAACGGATTGTCGATAGATACCGTAAAGAGGATAAGTCTGCTGTACAACCGTCTGACGATAGATCAGCTCCACACCAAATCAAAGAGGTAGCGTCAGCAGAAAACCCAGATATACACATCGAGAAAGAGGCAGTTGAGATAACCAAAGAGATATACGTTAATAAAGTCCAGGTGTCCGCAAACGTATTAGACTTATATGATCAAGAAAGCAGGTCTGCGAGTTCTTTAGATCTACGATCGACAACATCACATTTATCAACAGTAGACGTGGACGTGTTCTCAACCTGGGAAAAGAGAGGTAATTTGATAAATATAAGTTACATATTTGAAACATATGCTATCATATCAAGAACAATTATAACAAATTTGCCTATAACCTTGTCTTATTTGTCGTAACACCAATACAACACCATCGCATTGATAATTAAGAAACTGGATAATTAATAAGCATAATTAAAGTCAAAAGAAGAAGCGATTATCTATTACATTTTTACTGATGAAAACCAATCAAAACACAGCTTAAAAAACTTAAAGCTGACCATCTTGTCAAATGTTGTCTAGATTAACGACACGAATGCCTCATTTTACTACCCAAACTTATCAGATCTGTTGCCTAGCATTAGGGTGTTTTTCCTTTGGATATCACAGCGTTTGATATCACTATTCATATCTGTTCCATAAAAAGAAACTTTACAAAATTTGCAAAAAAGTATAAGAGAATTTGGATCATTTCTGACAGTGATATTGATAAGGAGTAACTCACATATGCGGTACTGATAGTACTAGATACGTTTTGACAAAACAACTACGTCTACCCTCGCTCACCAACATGTAAAACACCGGAGTGATCCGAGTTCATTACGGGGCTTTTAAAAATATATTACATTATAACAGTAATGTGACATAAATATGAAGTCAAATTAAATTTTCATTAAAAAAAGTTATCAAAAGAGTTAGTGAAAAAATATCAAAATATTAGCCACACACATGAGATATATTTCGTATTACTGAAGACACTGGTAGATATCCTAATATTTATTTAACTGCTTTTCTTTTCTTATTAGCATCTTTCGAACAAAAGATAAATCGTAAAGTAAAAGTAAAATAAAATCGTTGAAAACGGAAAAAACATTATTTTCGATATATGTCAATTTAAGATAGATGGTTCCTGGCGATTTGTATTTAATTCAATAAGATAAGCATACAGTGTGTCCGAATGTCTAATTTCAAATGTTTGCAAGATGTATAAACATAGCTTTTCCATATTAATAAAGAACTGTTTATTGATAGTCTGTGATCTCATCGAAGGGACATATATTTCAAGCAATTTTGATTTTGTTAAAGGATTGTCTTCAGAAAAACAGTACAGCGAGATAGCAATTCACATTTTATACACTTTTTTCTAGAAGCCTGATTGCTTCAATATTGATCGTTCGTTGTTAAATTGTATGAAATTTCAGAGTGCCCGAGATCAAAAGGAGATCTCGACGTCATTTAAGTTATAGATGTAGTAACTTTATACAGTATATGCTCTATTTGACTTAATGTAATGTCACTGAAATAATACAAGATTGTTTATTATGAAGGTATCAAACAGAATTTGAAGCGAGTGTCTTCCCTCTTCAGAAGTCACAGGCAAGGTAAGGCTTTAATTTTAAATTCATTTTTTTTTGGGGGGGGGGGGGGGGCGCATTTTGAAATTAAAACTTTGCAAATTTATTTGGCAAAATGTCAAAGAGCAACTTATTCATAGCAAATACGTACTTGACATCGATAAGAGATGTTTTATACTACTAGATACGTTGCTCTTTTAAAGCAATTTATTACCATTCGAGATTGCGGTTATGAATTATGAGGGAATATAAGAGTGTGTTGATAGATACAATTGCTTAACATTGACAACCACTAAGTGTAACTTCAGGTTAAATGTTTTTCATCCAGACGAAAATCAACAAGATATACTCCAGGATCAGAGTAGCGGAAAATCGTCCTCTTCAGACGCTCAACATGACAAACTACCACCAAAACAAAGTAACGAAGATCCTATATCTTTAGAAGAAAAGAAACTCAGCGAAATACCGATCGAACAAAAACAGAAAATCGAGGAAATACCGATAGAACAAGTCGAGGAAATACCAATCAAACCAAAAAAGAAACTCGAGGATAAACCCATCAAACCAAAAAAGAAACTCGAGGATAAACCCATCAAACCAAAAAATAAACTCAAGGAAATACCAATCAAACAAAACAAGAATGTCGAGGAAATACCCATTGTACAAAAAAAGAAAGTCGAGGAAATACCCATCGACCCTAAAAAGGAACTCAAGAACATACCTATGAAACAAAAGGGCGTTATAGAAGCGGTGATGCTCACCAAGACAGATGGCGATGGTGATGAGGAGGTGAAGGGCTACGTCACAATCTACGACTTCGGAGGGGAGAAGGTGTTCTATAACACACATCACTGTTTTATGTCAAGCAACATGGTCTTCGTCCTGGTGTTCGACGTGGCTATGTGTCTGGATCCGGAAAGACAGAAAGACGGATACGGTATTGTTTTTCCTGTGTTCTACTTACCTGCATGCTTCTATAAAACTTCGAGTTAAATGGTCTTTATAGCAAAAACGAATTACAACACAAAATTGTGAAAACATTCAGAGCTCCTACTTCTATGCCATATATAATTTAAAAAAAACGTATCGCTGGTGAAGTTGTGAACAGTTGACACTCCTGATATAACCGGTGTGACAAATATTATTTGTAAATGTTGAGTGTTCTGTTAAGGGATACTATACAATTATGGCCTATTTACTTGGTTAATATGCTGTGATATTGACCAAAAGCAGACATATTGACTAAGGCAAAGCCAAGGTCAATTCGTTTATTTTTGGTTACTTTCACAGCATATTAACCAAGTAAGAAGCCAATAACTATTTTATTATACAAACATTGTATAATAAAACTCCATATAAACTTCGAAGTTTTGGACAGGTCACTTATATACTTAACTTACAGATAAACATGTACTAGTTGATTGAAGGTTTGTGAATATTAAGTCTGTGAATATCACATATAAATATAATATAATTAACGTACAATGTAGCAACCAGGAGGTTGGGGGTGCAGTGGATAACGCACTTGCATTTCACCAAAGCGGCCAGATTTCGATTCCCAAACAGGACGTGACAAGGTATGGGGTAACTTGCCAGTCCCCGTGGTACTCCAAATTCTTCCTACAATAAGACCCCTCGTGCGCTAATATCTGGGCAAACAACAGTTATTAAAATAAGTTGGAGACCTTATTTCACATTTGTTGTAAAATAAATAAAAAATTACAATATGACAAAACAGACTGTTTACTTGTTCCCTGTCAGAGCCTTGAACACGTAATCTTCCCCTGTTGCACTTTTTGTTTTGTTTTACAGAAAGAATCGAGTTCTGGCTGAGGTCTATAGCTACATATGCTATTGACAGTGCAGCACATGGTAAAGGGAGTCCTCCTATCATCCTTGTGGGATCTCATTTGGACCTTCTTTCTCAGGATGTAAGTATTGTGACTGACAACTAAATAGCTTGGGTTGCTTGAAAATGTACGTAAATACAAAGCACAGATAATCCACATTCTATTTCAATATGGTTTTGCTTGTTTCAGCCGCTGCAACAGCCCCCCCCCCCCTCATTCTCCTCTCCCGGAAAAAGATAAGAAAAGAAAAACATACAACAAGAAATGAGCGCTTAAAGTGGGGCCCAGTAAACATGACTCAAATTAAATGTTCTGTTTCTTATAACTACTTTGCTCGAGGCTAAATAACCTGTTCGGATTGAGTCATTTAAAATGAATGTCCCAGATTAAAACAAACATCACTCACTACATATTTTTAGTTGAAATATGAATGAATGATATTTCGTTCTAAATGCACAACTTTATTTTGGTTTGGAAAGCATGGTTTTTTTAAAATAGATTTCTACAGGTTGTCCAGGTTTTTAATAAAACATGTATATAAAAGGAAGTATTTCAAACAGTTCGTCGGAGTTGACATCAATATCATATTTAATAGCTGCGTGTTATGACTCAGCTCTTGATTCCGTTAGTAAGTAATCTCCTCCATTCCATGTGATTTAAGAGCTGGAAAAAAGTCCACGGCTGTTTAGAGGATAAGTGTTATGTGTAAAATAAGATCAGTGACTGTTCAAAGATTAACGATTACTATGTATATTACTCCCAATGGAGACATAATTGATACGTTTTCATTCGTATTGTCACTTACACAGAAAGATGAACAACGACATTTATTTGCCTCGGTGTTAGAAAAGCTTCGCGAGAAGCCTGAACTTGGTGAAATTATGGAAAACCATGTCCATGAAATGTTCCCTGTGGCAGATCTGAATGATTCAACAAAAAACCAAGGTGTGTACCAGCAGATGTGGGAAAAGATCATAGAAATTGCCCCACTTCAGTCTCAGTGGATGAAGCCAGTACCTGCGAGGTGGGTTGCCTTTGAACACGAGTTGGTGAGACTGAAGAATGAAGACAGGGTTATCCTGACGTATGCAGACTTGTTAGAAGTTAACAAAGAACTAGCTGTGCCATTAGCAAAAGATGACATCAAGAATTTCTTATGGTATGTACACACGCTATTTTGTTCAGTTATGATATTTCGATTCCCACCGTTTGGTCACTTGCATTACTGACGAGTCATTTTAAAGGCATACTGTATTTATTACTAAATCTAAAAGCTGCAGCATGTGTTTATGTGTTACGTCATCTTTCTGTATCATTTTATTTTTTTTTTCAAATAGACGCTATTGTCTGTCTGTTTATTTTCCAGGAAACTCAGATTTTTTGGATCATTCCTGTGCTTTGACCTTTATAGCAAGAAACCATTCATAGTTCTACAAGCACAATGGATAATCAATGCATTCAAATCCATCATCACAGATCCAAAGTTCCTCACTGAACTAAGTATCAAACAACGTGATGACTGGACAGCATATGAGAAATCTGGTATTTTACCAGTTAAATTCATCCGGCAACTTTGGGGAAGATGCAAGGAATTTCGATTTCTTGAAAATGAAGCAATTCTATGCATTGTACTTGAAACTCTCGGTTTATTGTCCAAACCACTATCTGTAGACACAGATGTGAATTACTTCATAGTACCAAGCATTCTCCAAAACGCAGATCCCGAAATCATTCGCCCGATTCTTGATGATCCGGACACTGTCACCACTGTCGCAATTTGCCTCAAGTTCGATAATCCATTTATCCCACAAGCCGTCTGGGACAAGATGATTGCCGCTTGTATCCATAGATTTCAGCGACTTGACGAACTCGGTATGGATGGTTCAAAATTCATCCAACGCGGATTTGTCTGCTTATCAGTTGATTTTCTCTGGAACATGGTCATCAACTGCTGCAATAATTGCATGAAGATGACCATGTTCAAGAAAGATACAGATCACTCTGTACCAGCGGGAACTGGGATTAACCTCCTCAGCATTCTTGAATTTCTTCTCCGAAGGATCCTTGAGTTAAATCACCAAAGCCATCTGCGATACCAATTCTACCTACACAACGACTACCGGTTCACAATAAAAGAAAAGATGGTGAAGGTGGACGATCTTCGGCAGACGCCACGTCTACAATGTCGTGGTTTAAATGGATATAGGTGGATCGACAGAGACGAAATTTACATCTGGTTCAAGAACCCAAATCAGAAGGTATGCTTATTACGCATTATATTTCTTTTTTAATATATCGTGTTAAAGTAATATACCAAACATAGTTATATACCAAAGCCAAATGTCCATAGTACCAACGCTGAGGCTCGAACTCGTGACCCTTTGTGCTCCAGCCTGGTTCTCTACTGCGGAGCTAAAAGGAAAACCCCCAAAGTGTAGCTTATTATTGACATTTGCGAGATATACAAAATACACACATTCGAAATTCTAAACTGAAAAAGCAGACCACTTATTCATTTGAAAATTCGTGCAATATTGCATTTTTAATGTGCGTTTTTTCGACGGCGTATTTCACTTGTGTTTTGCAAATGATTTACTTTAAAAGTGAGCAAAAAGTACACACCCTTTCCCAACAAGGTGATATTCTTATGTGAATTAATTAGATGAATTCGAATGACTGATATTACTGGAAAATATGTCGAGAGGATGTTATACAATATTACAACAACAACAACAAAAATCTGTTTCACAAACGATTTTGTATAATGTGTTACAGCTTTTACTCTAGATATGTACCGTCCCGAACATAAAATAATTTGACTGAATCTATCACAGGAATTTATATGTTTGTGTTATAGCACATTAATAAGCTACTATACAGTACAGAAGATTAACAAAAGTGGGTTGTTATCGAATCTACGACAGACACCATTATTGATTCACTATAAACACAATTCCTATATGTGGTGATCTTTTGAAGTATTGGAGTTATCGTAATTTAGATTCGGTATTCATTTTTGATAAAATGCATAATACTGTTTTCTGGTTTACAGACAATACTGCCTCGTTCGAGTAATGTTGGTAAGTCAATATTCTTTTACACTTCACTGCATTACATTGATAAAGTCTGTAAATGGAAATTGTGTGGTACATATTAGTATCGCTTTACTTATTTGTACATGGAATTCAAATGTTACACTTTTTCTGGTAAATACTGCATCGTGTTGTGAACATACAGTAATTGAAGTTAAGGAACTATTTTGGTAAATTGACCGGTTCATCAAATCAGTTATGTAGTTATGCGAAAAGCCTGAGCATACAGTAATTGAAGTTAAGGAACTATTTTGGAAAACTGACCGGTTTATCAAATCGGTTATGTAGTTATGCAAAAGAAGCCGTATCATGATGATTGTGTTTGCTTATCAAGTGTTAATCGAAACTCGTTATCTGGATTTCAAAAGGACCATGGGAAAACTTTTTATTAATCAAAGAATATAAGTAAAAATAATTCGTATAATTAACAATAAGTTTGGCAGGTATTATCACAAAAAACTTCGAATTAAAGGAGCTATTCGAGTTATACGTGTTTGCAATAACGATATCTGGGTTTATATCCATGGTAACATTTAAACTGATATCAGTTGTAATAAATCTATAGAGTGTTTTGTATTAACTTTCGTCGGAAATAATGCATTTGCAGAAAACGTATAACCAGATTAAAAAAGTCACAAGCAATTTTAACTGTTCGTTCATCAGTACGGCTGGAAACAGCATTATACAGTCAATATATCGATTACAAGCCTGGCTTTAGTTTATGTTTAATCTACGCTATGCTGGTGGTATTACCTATATTACAGATTTAGAAACATTACCAGATAGAAAACTGTCGTTCAAAGAGGTTGGCAGAGTCTCTAGATATATTGGCAGTACATACCAGACGTTCTTTGCCGAACTGGACTGCCCAATCGCACTGGTGGAACAGGAGATGGAAGAGCACCGCCATCTCGCCTTCAGATCCCGCATCACAAAGATCTTCATTCACCTCCTTAAAACCAAGCCTGGTACTGGATTCCTTGCTATAGCAGATGCAATGTCACGACACGGGATGGACCCGACCTTGCTTGTTAACATTCTTGACTCCAACAGGAATATGACTCTTAGAGGTAGTAAACTTATTAAGTCTGTCTGTTTGTTGTTTATCCTAGATAAAACCCTTTCTCTTTTCAAAGTAATTCTGTTTTGCATATATTTTTTTCAGTGATGATTTAGTAGTATCATATATCCGCATGTCTATAACATTACCCTTCCTGAAACATATCCATGTTGCTCTGGGAGTTTTGCTCACTCAGTTTTTCACCACTGGAAGTCATTTGCTAGTTTTCGGATTAAACATTAAAAAAGTAAAATGTGATTCAGTTAATAGTTGAAAAATTCGGAGGAGCACATTCTTTATACATTGTCGCCCGATTTATGTTTCTTACTCCATAAAATCGACTTGTAAATTCCCGAAAAAATGGCTTCGATTGTCTTCATGATAACTTGCGTAAAAGAAAATAAAATAAACAAGTATCGTCACATGAATTTACCAGATACTTAAATATTGTGTTTTGTTAAGGACCTCGTGATGTACGATTTTAGTCATTTTTGCTTTTTTGTCGTTTGTTTTTCTTTTTAGATGACACGTATCCGGATGAATGGTTACAGAAAAACTTGTCTGGTGATGATGTTCCAATCATCGCTAATCATGTAGACATCAAGTCATATTTCAACCTGTTTCTGGAACTTGGATTCACACCCAACAGTATCGATGAGTTTGACGACCACTACAGAAACAAGGGAACCCGAAAGAAGATCATCGCTTTACTTGAAGCCTTCATTACTGAGACCGATCCTCGCCCAACTGTGAAGACCATTCTTCTTGCGACGCAGGAATGCGACATGGATACAGAATCTCTCACTGAGGCACTCAACCCCCCTAGGTACTGTATTTTATCTTTTTGTTTCGGGGGGGGGGGGGGGGGGGGTACGATTAGAGATACCATGCTATTATATTTATTTAAAAGAACTGTCTTTAAATTTAAAAAAAAAATCGTTCGCAATTTTTGCTTGTTAACATTCTGGACTCCAACAGGAATATGACTCTTAGAGGTAGTAAACTTATTTAGTTTGTCTGTTTGTTGTTCATCCTAAATGAAACCCTTTCTCTTTTCAAAGTAATTCTGTTTTGCATATATTTGTTTAATGATGATTTCTCTAATATAGTTATGGCATTTATATAACATTACCTTTAATTTAAAAAATAAATTGTTCGCATTTTTGGTAGATGAAACGCTATGACTAGATATAAACGTCTATCAAGGAAAATAGGTCAATATTAATATTACATTGTGTACACCAATAGTTCATAGTTTTTTTCTATCGCTTCATTGTTTTTTCTGTTATTATTGAACCATTTTTTTATTACAGTAAAAACTGGGTCGATATAATCTGTCATGGTATATCCACAATAGTCTCTGCCAGTCTCGGTGATCATTACTGACGTCAAGAACAATATCGTGAAATTTAATGAACAATCAAAAATCTGCTCACGTTAAAGTTGTTTGTATTACCAACTCGTTGCGGGGTAATCGATCGTTTTAATGAAATCACAATCTAAATAAGATATTAATGAGAATGGGCACTGCGCTATTGCATTTTGCGTTAAGTTTTGATTTAACTGATTATGCTTTTGCAAATATTTGTCTGTATTGTTCACTTACGCGTTGCATATGAAATTTAAGTATAAAAATTATATATGTAACTAGCTTAAGGTTTGAATTAAAACCTGATAAATATTTTTCGTTTTTTTTTTCTTTTTTTTTCTAGCTGGGTGTTTCAGACAAAGTTTTAATACCCGGGAACTGGTGTTCATTACCATGGCCAGGTTTCACTACTCGGAATGTCGAGGTCTGGACCTATGAGATATATCTATCTTACAGACCAGTTATAGAAGATTTGGACCTGATTACAGTTACTTATGTTATGGACTATTTCCTTTCACAGTATCTAACCTACAAAATGTTTTCATCAAAGTAAGAACAATAGACTTATTGCTAACCGAAGGTCGATAACTGTCATGCTGGACTGAAACGACTGAATAGACTGTGTATATCAAACCATTGATTGGTTATTTGTTTTAATTATTGAATGTAATTTAACTGTTGTCTATGTGTATACTTCCCAACCCAATGCAAGGATGAATCATCGTATCTTGTCTTTATCCGTGAATTATTTTGTTGAAAATATGGTTGCGTTTTTGTAAGAAATCGATATGAAAACACAATTTGTGTGCAAGCGTGGAGCCTTGAATATTACAAAATTAATAATAAACATAAAAAATATGAGCCCATCAAATTGTATACACTGACATGAGCCTGAATGAACTTTCTCAATGAAAAACTATCGGTTGAGACACTAAATGTGTATTTGATAAATGCTTGAAGCAAACGCATATGAGGTATACAAGCTATTTTATACATATGGTAAGTTTTGTTTGAAACGGAATGTGAATACAGGCTGTACAATAAGGATGTTAACTGTGTTATATTATGGACTGTATGTTTCCGTGATGTAGCATGCGAATGCATTATATGATTACTTTGATGTCTGAGGGAGGTAAATACAAAACTGCAGTAATGGTGTTACTACTGTGGTAAATGACGTAAATCAGGATTTGTTTTTTTTTTATATATAGACTACATAACTCTTGTTTTGTCTGGGTTATAACATGTTTGTAAATACATGTTACATAACAAGGAACTTTATATCACCCGATTATTGTATATTTGATCTATACCGAATGGATTCTTTTCAAACTTAGCCAGGATATTCTTTATTATTAAATAGTCACAAATTAAACAACACAGAAATTTCTCAATTATTTTTCTCTTATTACTTATGAGTTGGCAAGTTATTGTCATTGTAATATAATTATAAACTAATAATTTGGAGTGACCAGTGGGAACAAAGAATCACCCAAATTAACTTTCCAGCAGACGTTAACATTGAGATGTGTGAATTTACCACTGAATCAAGCTCAAGAAACAGGTGATCGCGAATTTTATGCCGAACAGTTCACAAATATGACAAAGCTCTCCATCATGACCACCATTCAAAAGTCCAATGTCCTCTTCTGTAAGGAACATTGTGAAAAACATCATCTGTAAACAGAAATAAACTGGCGCCACAAAAGTTACTATTACAGGGAGGGAGGGTAAAATTGACAATTGCAATCAGGTCAGCGTTGTACAGCCTGTCGCAGCTACACCGCTCTCAAAAAGGAACTTTTGTTATAATTTCGTCTTATAAATTTAACGGATACATATCCGGATCAGCCCTGTATTTTATACAAAGAAAGACAACTCTTACTTAATTCCTGACATTATGATAAATGGTTTGAAAATATAATTTTAAAACTTATTATATGAGAATACAAAATTGGAAAAAAAAATGGGATTCCTTCCCGACCCCAGGATCTGGGGCGGGACCCAAACGAAAAAACAACCAATGTTTCATGTACTTCTCCAGACCAATACAATCTATTTCCCTGCATTGCTTGTTTTGTTAATTTCAGTACCCCGGGGTTATCCCCCCCCCCCTTAGAACGGTTGTAAGTTTGACTATAGTTAATGTAGGGGGATGTCATTTTTGGGGTTTTTTATCACTTCTAAGTAGACATATATCCCTACATGGCAAGCATTGTCTTTGGAGCTATATACACTGTAGTAACAATTTGTAAAAGAGCAAAATGGTTATTTGAGTAGTTATTTATTGGTGGTTCGTAACCTGTTTTTTACCATGACAACTTTTTTTTCTATCACTTATATTAACATGTTCATCTTAATGAAATTAAGCAACCCGTATGCTTATAGAATAAATCAGGTTGGCCGCAAAGGCCCTTGAGTCTCCTGTTCTTTGTCACAACAGGGATGTCAAAAAATGCTGCAAGGATAGGATGTGTCAGTGTGCTATAATATAGATGTAGCTATATGTTATGTAACTAGGATGTTTACTGGTTTCAACACGGATGCAAATACAGAGCCTATAATTACAATAGCAACAGTGTTATGCAAGTATGCTTGCTGTTTGCTTAGAGAAATGTGAGAACAGGCAAACTAACGAAGATTTCTTATTTCTTATAGTGTACATATGAATTTGTTTACTGTGTTATAACAGATGTAAATGCTTCATAAATAGGATTTTCCAATGCTATATATCAGGGATGTAATGTTTATGTTTTATAATTTGGAAGTAAATGTACACGTAACTAGTCCTTGTTGGTTTGAAACAGCTAGAAATGCTTGAAAGAATTTAGATTGAGATTTCTATTTGCGAAATTTCTAACAGGCCGAGCAGATATCATTTCTGTGTAATTTTAAACAATTGCCTTTGTAGTGTTATATTGTGGCAACGCAGAGCAAGTGCAGTTATATTAGTATTTAATTCTGAATGAATTGTGACAATTTTGGTTGTTAGAATTTTGTGTTTAGTTGTAACGGTGCATATTTTAACTGGTCAATTATATTTTGATCAGTTCATAAGCAAATAGTCGTGTTGTGTATGAAACAGTTCTGAATTAAATATTGATATGTTTGTATTTCAACTGTTCATATTGGTACGTTAGTCTGTACTAAATGCGACATAATGTATACATTGTAGAAGTTTCAGTCTTAGACATACTGCTACAAATTTTGTTATATTTTTGTTAAGTGTATTATATATTCTGTATATTAGATATGGTCTGACTTTCCTTAATTCTGATTGGCTAAAATATGGTCACGCGGAGGTCAATATTTTCTGATATTAACCTGCAGTTTCTAATTTTTGAAACACCGATTCGAAATTGCATTTGTGACGCCAGGTGAGCGATGCAGGCCTTCTGAACCTCTTGTTTGCAACTAGGGCCAATTTTGTCTTTCATCGCCTATATTGTTTCATGCCATTTTCTTTTCATAAGATGATAAGATCTAGATTTTTTTAATATTGGAACCCAAAATAGAAAACTTTAACTTTGAACCGGGAATTGACATCTTGGACAGAGATATGCCTGACTTTAGCATTCAATGCAACCATAGTTGTAAACATAATTAAGGTTGTGACAGTTGTTTTTTAAGACTTTGGAGGTAAACATTAATTTCCGATAAAATGTCACCCTAATCTAAACTCCCAAATAGTATACAAGGAAACTAGGAACGAAAACGCGCTTGCCACACCCATTTTATTTGGAAATGATGTGATTAGAGTTGTTTTACTAGTTTCATTGGGGCGGAGCGGAGTAAAGAGGATTTTGTTTCAAAATAAAATATATTTCCTCCTGTTCTTATTGTGAGGATTTTGTAACATTGTATTTGTATAGTACATTTCTGTAAATGTCATATTTATTTCTTTATAATTTTACGCTTGTACAAAGTTTAAATGATGAGACCTGCAACAGGTTTATGTTTGTACAGAAACGTTATTTCGTTAGTATAGAAATTATAATAATTGTAAAAATATCACCAAATGGGACCGTTTTAGAGCATACATTTTTAAAAGGTTTGCGAAATAGTTTTCCTTAACCATTGTACCATCTTTAGAGAACTGTTCGTTATCACTTGAAATTAAAAAAACTGAAATTGATGTGACGTCGTTGTGTTTTCATTGAAGGAAACAATACAATAAAAGCATTTGAATATGGCATGAAAAATTTGAGTAGACATCAAGTTATCATGTGTAAATATATGTTCAAAATTTTTAGGGCCCAATAGTTAAGATATAGATGCGTTTTAGTAGTGACTACGACTGTACATTTGTCCACGAACTCAGCTCAAGGCTGAAGACTTATGCAGATATAAGCATACATTCTCAAAATGAGGACCGAGTCATCATTGTCATCACAACAAGTAAACACACTAATGAGCATACTAAAAACGTCCATCTTCATATGACTTAAAGATACAGAATAGTTCTGAATGAGACAAAGATGGCGACCATACTAGTTGATATTATTTAGTCTCAAGTCCGTGAACCTTTATTATGAGTTTCATTATATATAGAAATCACGAAAAATTAGAATCGCGAAAATAGCCAGCCATACGGCAACTGACACGGTTGAGCAAACGAGGATGTACACACCTCATAAGAAAATACATTTATACAGTTGATATCCACAGGTCATACAGAATCGACAGAGCAATGAAGTCGACTTCTTCAGAAACTTGGATGAGTACAAAAATGGATTTGGCAATCTTCTTGGAAACTTCTAGTTGGGTAAGCACGGGAAGCAAATATTATTCTTATCTTTAAAAATGTTCACTTTAAAAATGCAAAAATAAAGTAATTTTGTTTCCATGCGTGATAACTTATATCTCATTGTCGGAGGAAGAAACCGGAGTGCCCGGAAATAAAATAATGTGGTTGGATAGTTGACTTTATGATTTGTTTTCTATCGGGTCAGTGAATAGAACCACTACGGCATTTATCAAAGGCGAAACAAATGCAACAAGTAACGCGGTACCTCACAAGTTTTATTTCCCATCTATTTATGTTTGGAGTAGTTGCATGGTTCAAAGTATGAATTGTCTACATATCATTTTATCAATGTGGCAGTTTTTTTTGTTTCCCTACCAGATGTGCAATTGTTGGTACAAGGTGCATTAGTCCCGCTTATCCAAGGCGACACGATGGATTGATACATTTTAATTATTGTTTTTTATTAGTATTATGTAAATACAACAGATTCATATGCAACCAAGACTTAACATGTGTATTAAATGGTTTTGTTTAACAGGAAACGAACATATATTGTCTCTAACTCGTACACCGTGCATCCTCCGTATACAACTTGAATCTCTCATTGAGACATTTGGTTACGCTGAATACCAGGAATTCAAGTTCGCCAATGAGACCAGTAACTTTACAGTGTATGTGACTGGTTTCAGTGGAAATATTTGTAAGTCTTTATAGTTAGTTAATCTACATATTCGATAAACTCAATCAACAATGACCGACCGCGTAGCAAATCGAAATATTTCATAATTTCGTATTAGGTACAAATTAAAAAAAATAATGAAAGAAAAATTAAAAAAAATAATGAAAGAAAAGACATTTTAATTGCTTTTGTCACATAAGAATATGTTACCATATCTATACTACAAATTATTTTTAATACTTATTTAATATATATTTGAATTATTGATTTCGTCTATTTGACTTTTTATATGAGAAATTTGTTTCCTTAATATCACTTTTATGCATTGGTGATTCCAATCATATGTGTTCGGTTTCCATATTGCTTGCTTATTTTATAGCTCAAAATAGTTTCATTTGTTGCCATCACTGTTTCTGTAGCTTGTTTGTTATTAGCGGTTTTTTAGTTGGACGAAGTCTGTTATTTTATTTTCTATTAAATCTCCCCTATCTTTTTTCAGGTAATGCCTTAAGACTTATTAATGGAAAGATGTTCACAACGAAAGACAGAGACAACGACATTCACCCAATCAATAATTGTACTGAAACGAAACACGGAGCTTGGTGGTTTAGAAGTTGTACGAATGCTAATCTAAACGGCATGTATGACTTTATCAGTATCAGACATTCAAAGTATTGGAGGAATTATTTTGGAAAAAATATGTTCGTTCCATTGAAGACATCAAGAATGATGTCGAGGTACATATGATTCTTATTTTCACTAGTATCAAACGAAATCAGTCAATCTAACGATTTTTAATTAAACATTCTCAATTTTTGAATTCATGAATTTCCGAAGTGAACTTTAGGTTCACTCATGTAGTCTGTGGCGATATATACAATATTACAACAATAAACTTCAACAACATTACAAAACAGTAAGTTCGTCCTTCAGAGGAGTTACCTGGCGGACACTGGCCAAAACATTACAAAGAAACATCCTCGTTCTCGGGTTTCAGTGACCGCTACTCGGGGTTACATAGAGGAAAACAATGGTGAATACGTATGAAGAAGTGTGACTAATACGTATTTGGAAATACTCTTATCTTGAACTTATCTTCCAAACCAAAATTGTATCGTAGCAATATATAGAACATACGGATGTGTTCAAACTTCTTCGTTCATGTATGGTAAGTGCACATATTTTTTTATCGGTATGCGTGCATACTATAAAACCAAAAGTTAATAATTATAAACACAAAACAATTGTCATACCTTAATTAAATTAACTGCAACATTGCTATTTGAGAAACAGTCAGCCCGAGGAAGGGTGAAGCCTTGTCGATATGTTTGGCCTTTTTACCCAACATTACCAAAACACTATTAAATACCGTAAACAATCTGTTTTAAACAGAAGCATGCTATGCATGTAACAAGAGTAGCTTAAATGGCTTAGGTTTGCTCTTTTTTATCGGGAAACGTTCAAATTGTTATTAAAACGTTCACCATTTGCAGTGTTAAAATAATCTTAATTGCGATAGTTTTGCATGGTTACAGAAGCAAAAGCATGCTTGTTATCCTATAGCTTCCCATTTCTTAAATTAAAATAAATAATATAAGAATAAAAAATCTAAAACAAAAAGAACTACAAAAAAAACAAAAATAAAAACCAAATGCAACAGATACATGATGCAAAGTTTACATGTAAGCATGCTATCTTTCAGCCTTATTCAGCCAGGCGCATCCCAAGTAGAATTTACACGAACGGTGTTAAAAGTGGACATGGCAGAGATAAGGCTATGAATGATGTATACAAGAGTCAGATGTTAACACAGGGGACTGTGTACGAGGTACCAAACACTTGTTTAGGCGCTATATTTGGAACTTTATGATGTAACTGTTTTTTATTCATCACGTTTCAATTAGGCATACTACAAGTTGAAAGACTAGATGACTTTCCGATATAGAACAAGCTTCCATTTCCGGAATTTAATATTTTAACCATGTTTCCCTGATGTGGTTTTACATAGTTTTGTATGTAAACAATTAAAACAAAAGCGTATTGCTTTTAAGAAAGTGCATAAACATGTTTTATTTAGTATGAACTGGTCTGGACAACGTTTGACAATATTGCTGAAAGACTAAATATAGCAATGTTAAATTTCAAAGGTACAAAAATAATATCCTTGGTTCTTGTGGTTCATTTCATTCTTCACGCTTTTGTTAAGTTTTACCTGGGCAGAGGACAAGGGAATTTCCTAACAGGGAACTTCTTGTCATCTCAAGGGGAATGGATTTCCCGATTTCTTCACTTCGAAGAAACTTTTATCAAATACTTATCAACTAATCAAGTTATATAGTTTGCTTAAAAGATAAAGGATGCAATGTACGTATGTTTGTTCTCTACCATAAATCGAGTTCAACACACTAAAAACTATGTCCGTTTAATATTTAGCATACATTTTGACATATAACACTTTTGATAGCTTTAGACTTTACAACCTTGATCATCAATAAGCTGTGTAACATTTAATGCAGAGAAAACATGTCATGTTAACTTTGGTGCAAATAAACAGTTTTACCTGTCAACAATTATGATAACCATAGTTTTGCAATATTTGTATGTGTCTGTGTAGTATGTAATTTTTGTGTAATTGTTAATACATCACCTATTATCACTTATCAAATGGTTTGTCATATTATTGGATATAAGTCATACTAGAATAACGCGTTTTGCAGCATCTGGAGCTAATATTCCTGAACACGATACTACAATTTATATTGTGTTAATTGATTCCATAAACATTATCGACTGAAAAACAATTCACACAGACAAAACACAAAACAGTATTAATCCGACAAAGTTTTTAAAACAGTTTTCCGTCAAAAATGTAATTTTAATAATCCAAGTTGATTACTGATTAGTACCCTTGCTAAATGGAAATTGCAGTAATGCCGAGAAAACAATTTCAAAAGCCTTGTTGTTTGTTTTTCGGAAATCTCTTAGCTAGAACTACTGACCATATTTTATAATGCGGATAAGGCTTGTACTCACATGTATATCCTCTTACTTGTCATCATGACCACTCCTATTGTAAAACAAAATCGGAAAATAGGCCTAGTACCGGCACTGTCTCAAACTGGAGAGAGAACCGCCGAGTGTATAATTATCACTGTTGGCAGATCAAATACAACACTATTATGCTGATTTAAATATAACAAAGAAGGATAGTTGTTGAAATATATTTAGGCGTTTATATATTATGCGATATATATATAACAATTTATATATTATGTTAGAATACTACCAACTATAAACAAATCATGATAGCATCAAAGGAAGACAAGCTACCTAAACACTGTTTTACATCTAGTTTTAAATAACAAGCTTGTCTGTGTTATATTCATTTAATTCTTTGCGTGTGTTTTATGTAACTATATGTTATGTAAATAATTTGACTGTGAATACTGAATTGTGTCCGCTAGATATAAAAACAACACACTTTGTAAAAATCTTTTTGTCATTTTGCAATCAATAAAATATTTTTGAGGAGGCTTTTGACATGTTTTTTTTCATTTTATTACATGTTTGTAGTTGTCAAGAAAACTCACAATAAAAAAAAAACATATGAAAGTTTAAAATAATCTAGCGGTTAATTGCGAAAGGGTCGAGCCTCCTTAATATAAATAATATATTTGACATATGATAGTCATGCAACTGGTGCAATTTTATTCGGGATAATTTTAAAAATGTACAAAATGTACCATTTGAACTAAATAACTAAGTCAACACTACTTGAACTAATATGAATACACATACTGTAAATCGCCTACGTTTCGCGAAAACTTTATTTCGCGAACTTCCCTCTTCAGGTATGTTCGCGAAAACATGATTCCGCAAAATGTGGTTTAGAAATTACCATAAATTCGCGAGTGATCAGCTTCAGATATATATGCACTCTGTAAAACTCCTATATATTGGTTACCAATAGCTTCATATTTGACGGCATTATGTTTCGCATGTAAGTTAATGTTGCTCCCAATTCTTTCCTGCATAACAGGAATAACGGTGGTCGGGACGTGTGTGTATGTATCGTTTTATTTACTGTTGCCATGGAGTACACTGTTTATAGGAAACACAGGAGGGAGAGTTTTAAAAATGTGAACAGCATTAACATACACAAAGAAAAATAGGCCAGCGCATCATTTTCCGCTATATATATGATCAAATCTGATACATCAATGAAAACTGCAATTAAAACAATGGCCGGTGATGAGTTGGAGCAGTTTCAAAAAATCCCGGGTTAGCGTGAAATGCTTAGTTTAGGGTGACTTATGTGTCATAATCGGGAAATTGGTCGACTATCACATTATCTGTTGCTGATCTTAAGTGAGTTAAAACTGCAAAACATTTTGTCGTGATTAATTTTTGATTATTTACAAATGTAGACCGTTAAGGACTAGGTACAGCCATATTGGTTGTTACCTGGATGAAAATGGTAATATTGAAATTTTAATGTTCCCTTCCAATACATGGCATAAGCTTTATCCCATTATGTTAAATATTGATATAAAATGCAGTTAAGCCCCCAAAATTAAAAAAATCTGTACTTAAGAAAAAATATATTCAGTAAATAATATCGAAATGGGAGTGCGCAAATATTTTTCATACAGTTATTTGAAACATTTCAAAAAAATAATACAAAGTTACTGCAATGTACATAGAATGATAACCCAGTGTTAAAATTTCGATATTATTCTGTAAATCAGAGTATCAGGGAGAAATACACAGGTACCCCCTCTAAAAAATGTCGTCCATTGTATGCTGTTTTTAGTTCAGGTAAAAGTAGTTACCTGTATCTCGCGGGGGCAATATAGGGGCATTATTTTATATTAAATAGGTCATTTGTCATGTAAGTTAATGTTGCTCCTCATTCTGTCGTTCATTTGTGTATTAAAAAAGATACATTGTTGCAAGTTATACATCGCGATGACGTCACAATGTTTGCAGTGTCCCGCCGGAAGGTCTGCACTGACTGACATGTAGACTTATTTTGTTGGCGGACACTGACAGCGACAACAACAGTTTAGAAACAGAATAAAAAAAAACTAGGTCTATAGTACCGACACATTGTCAAATTGGAGAGAGGGACGCCGAGTGTATAATTATCACTGTTGGCAGAACAAATATATGTACAGCTATATGCACTATTATGCTGATGTTGATTTTTAAACGTTTGCGATGACTTTTTTGTGTTTACATTGATGATATAATGTAGTATAATATAAAACAATATCAGACATTTTTTTAGTTTTATCAATTACAATTAGTCTCGTGGTAAGATATCAACTTTCATTCTGTCGGTCCAGCCATCATCGGCCGTCGTAGCAACAATAGGCCTAAAAATAATATATTGCACTGTACAATATAAAACTGTATAAAGATGTACCAACTTGTAAGAATATCCTTCGACGTACAACAAGATTTGCTTCATCTATGAAAACTACCTACATACATGTTCGATGAATTACAGGAATAACGGTCGATCAGGACGTGTATGTATGTATCTTTTTATTAACTGTTGTCATGGAGTACACTGTATATAGAAAACACAGGAGAGTTATAAAATTGTGAACAGCATTAACATACATACGTTGAAATAGGCCAGCGCATTATTTTGCGCTATATATATGATACAATCTGAATGAAAACTGCAGTTTAAAATTTTAAAAATCCCGGGTTAGCGTGACATGCTACGTTTATAGGGTGACCTACGTGTCATTATGGGGAAACTGGTCGACTATTTCATTATTTGTAGATCGTAATCAGGTTGTCCAGTATACGAGAAAAGGGTGCGCTGGAAATGTTTGAGTCGTGTTAATGCTGGTCCATTTCGAGGTAACGTGACTTTTTGACAGGAACAGTAACTGAGTTATGCAACCAAATTTCACGACAAGATGCGACAAAGGACTAAAAATGGTAGTTTAACCGGGGACATAGTAGTTTATTTAAAAAATGACCACATTTCTTCAATCGTGTTACGTGAACGTGCTGTGTCAAGACAAAAGAAACTTATGAATATGAACGCACCCCAACATTAAATTAAAAACGCCAGTGTTCTCAGAATCAAATTCCTCGAATAGTTTATAACAAGGCGTAGAGGTTACTAAACAGGTACACTGAAAGTTCTATTTTCATAAAAAATATAAATCTTTCAAATATACAAAATGGCTGACCCTTTACTGAAATTGACTTGCAAACTCGAACGATGCTTTTCTTCATATTGATAATATGTGTTGAACAATTATGACCCTTCAAAGTTTATTGCAATTATACGTCATTAGTATAAAACCACTTCCACACCTCTGGGCATCAAGCTATCTCAAAGGATCCAGATAGAAGAACATCGGCCATAGGGTAAAAAGGGTTCTTAGGACAGTACAGTCGGGGGTCATTTAATATCATGATATGAAATAGGCACTGCCTAAAATCGAGTGCACATAGTGCTGTAACCTTTATGATACTTTGTGTAGATACATTTGTATCTGGCGGCCAGGGCCAGGTAAGGGCTTTAGGCGACAAAAATTGTTTATTGCTTGAACATAATTATTATATTGAAGGATTAAAGTTTCTTTCTGGTGGTTTTATCAAAGGATAAAGTTCAGTAGAATATCGATAGTTGGAATGGAACGCGAAGCGTTCCATGAAACAACTATCGATAGTTGTAACAACTATCGATATCAGAAAGAAACTTTAATCCTTATATTTACTGTCTAGACCTTATATTCCCACGTGTAATTATTTCTTTAATCAGATATTATGATACTTACTGCGATGAAATCAAACATTATCGTTTGGTTTCGGTAGACTGTTGAAACAGCCGCCTTATGAGGTGACGAACTCCCGCGAAATTTCAGTCAACAAGTAAACAAAAAAGTTCCAAAAGATTATATGTTTTTATTGTTATTTTTTCACATAAGTTTATATATAAAGAAACCATACTGTCTTTGTTACTGTTATTGTATTTAAAAAAAACATTAAAATGCTTCTTATTTATTTCTTTAATACATTAACACATACTACGCGGCAGGATATTGATCGAGTCTGTAAAGTAGTGACGCGGCATCATGTATTACTGCGCACTGCGCCAATAGGCGCGTGATCCACTGATTTTATCGGAAAATAAAGTTCAGTAGACATTCGTAGAAATGTATAGGCCATAAACTATCAATTCCAAACAGACTGTAAGTATTTGATCATGGAATTTCCTTTTTAAAATATATGAATATATGAACGCCCGAAGGCCTGTTCACTGGATGACAACACCAAAGACTTGGATAATTAAATAAAAACAAAATATATGTGCTAGTTTAACAGCTGATCAAAATCCATAAATGCTAAGTTGTATGAAAACGGTACAGCAAAGAAAAGGTAAGCCACAATAAAGAACAAACAAACATACATAAAATATTATTTAGAGTGTATTAAATAACGGAAACTAAATTGAAGAGTTATATTATAGGTACTGGTAGTTATGCATTATTTTAACATGCTTTTTTTATTTGCTATGTTTCATTTATTTCAAGTTAAAGTTGTGCTATCATTTCCACCAGGATTTGAACCTTGGTCTCCCACCACAAAGTGGCAAGTGTGATGACCACTACACTATAAACATATATCATAGTACTAGTGAATTCTTGAAATGTTTTGCAATTTGAAATGTAACCTTAAAATTATACTCCTCCTCTTCTTTTCTCAGCAAATCGGAACTGGCGTAACAGAAATTGATACATTTAACTATGTATCGGTATATGTCAGACTTAGAATGTAAATTTTTCCTTGCAGTTATCTCGACTTCAAAAACTAAAAAGGAATTATGTATATGTTTGTCAAAGAATTACATTTAGCGCCAGGAGTTTGCCATGTTAACCTATTTTAATTGAAGAACTATTATTTGACTTTTATTTTGGACCAATATCACGTTTTAATAACAAACAGATGAATTAGATGAAGTTATTAAAACATTATTCCTGGTTTTTGAAGCGATACTTAATAAATTCTAAATTAAAACAAAACGCAGTTGTTAATTACATGATAATTCTATGAGAGTACAGGTGATTGTAGCAGTTTAAAGGTTCATTATATCCTGATAGTTTTTATCGTTAAAACTATATCTGCAGTTGACACAGCGGACACTTCAGTAACTTATAAGAGTTATCTCCCTTAATACTATGCCGCATACATGCAATACACATAACGCGATACTCCTGATCCTAGTCATGATATTATTAATCAAAACTTAATGATGAATAATATGCATCAGAGGACACCTGGAAAAATGATAGATTCTTGCATTGTTTAAAAAATATACCTGCGACATTTTAGTAATACAATATACTCGAAAAATACATAAGCCAACTCGCTGTGCGTGAACCGTGTAAAGTTTCGAAAACAAATCACAGATGGCTATTAACCGTTTGATGTGATTTTCTTTCTTAAACCTATCTTACAAAACAAAAGGCATACGACAGTGACAAGAATGTTTTTCTACAAGTTACAAAGCAAAATTGCTGTAATCTAAAATAGGTTGCAAAGTGCAGGCAAGGTAATGCGACTAAATCATGCAATCTCTTGCGAGTCATCCAGTTACCTGCGTCTATAAATAGCTTGGGAATATTTTTTGGCGGATGATTTTCTTTTTATACAGAATTATGTCACTTAAGTGGTGTAGTTCAGCCTTGCATGTACAGACTCGGTAAACATCCCTTTTCTCGGGATGATAAATCCTTATATCAATCCGATAAAACGTCAATATATGTATCATTGGGTATACGAATGCGTATTAAAATAGGTCAAACGTGAAATAATATATTCCTTAAGCCTACAGATTGAGTTGGATAAGAATGATGCTATCAGAGGCTCGAATTCCGTTAAACACAGTCTGTTTAACAAACAATTTTAACACATATTTTAAATGTACTTGCGTTACTATTAATTAGGTCATCTGAACCCGTGCATAACAATTGAATAGTTGCCATATTTCATCAACGTCGGCGATCGCATACAACTGACTTAACCCTACAATGCATATTTTGTTCTATACCTACTTATTGTGTTTAAAATGTTACGATCAGCGTTACATTCATTTATAAATTACTAATGGACATGTAAGCTGTGTTGTTGTCACAAAATAATATAAATAGCCACAATTATGATATATGAATTGTATATATAAGCTTATCGCAGGCCTGGGGAGTTGTGATAAGTAATAAAGAAACTATCGTCAAACATTTATCTGTTTTAAGCGACATTTTGAATATATTTGAACAACATTGTAAACAGAAATCCTATATTACACGACAGCAATCAACAAATATGTTTTACGAAAGCTTTATAGTAGGACACTTTACTTGTTTAGACAAGTTGTGAAAGCTACATTGTTTACGCTAATATGATCCCTGTCTGGGAACTTGGCATGCAAACTCTTTCTGTAACATTAATAGCAACCTTTTCAATTTAAAAGCTGATGGTGTTAAACGTCCTGTCAACATACAGGCCGTTTTCATTCTTCTAAAGTAGAGAGTTATGCATACCTTGTTATCATTAATTCACGTGTTGGCCATGGACCCGTCACCACGCGGGACTCTTCTAATAAAGCCAATTCAACGAGTTGAATAATAGTCTCCATTTAATTATAAACGTAATCAATAAAATCGAATGACAGTCTCGCAATTATGAACGTGAACACTATACTATTGATCGGAATGCAGAACGCAACTATTATATGTTATGACCCTTCCCCGGAGAACTGTTTTCTTATAGTGTTGCCTGGGAAGGTAGTGTTTCTCTAACACAACACTATAAGAGGGGAAAGGCCATACTAAATTTAGTACATCACATGACTGTCATTTACAAATATAAAATACGATACACATTTTGCTGTGCCTCTGTGGAATTGCCAGCATATCCTATTCCGAAACGTGCCATGTTGGAAAACGATAGCGGTGAAACAAAAACAGACTTTGAATCGCCTCCTACCACGTCGCGCCACTTTTGACGTCACATTTCTTTTCCCTCGGGCCGAAAAAAAGTGTAGTTCCCGTTGCTAAGGAAGGCAGATAACTAAACCAATAGAACATGGTAATTATCTAATCGCCTTCCTAGATATGATCATATGATGTATTAAAATACTTTTTGTCCGAGGTAACCAAACATGGCGGCTTCTGAATTAATACAGGGCAGAGTGCAATCTTACAATGCATGTCTAAATACGTAATACATACATTTATACTGAGCAATAGCAAAACCGTATATTGTATACATGTATAAGAGATACCCAATATTCCTCGAACAATAGTTTATCCCCGACTCCTCAGTCATAGCATTATCGAGTTTGTCTATGATTTAAAGGGAAAATATTTCATTTAAAACACCAACCGCTGTGCTGGCGGAAGTGGGTTTTTTAACTTTTGATCGACCATATTACAAAATGGCGATATAAAGCGGAAAAATAACGCTGTAGCGTTTTCGCGACAATTTATAGGTTTTCCTGATCGGTAGGATGTTTTCGTTGCACAATTAATATAATTTGACTGTTTATTGGTTATAAGTAAAAGATAGTATCCATACGTTACGAATGGACATGTAATATAACCGGTAGTATATATATGGCGAACATGGGCATTACAAAGAGTAAAAAGACGTCAGATTCATGTTCATACGTATTTGCATTGTAGCTTAATAAAAACGATGTGTATATGTTATTAAAGTTTCATATCATTTTAAATGATTCAAATCTTTACTAATCTTCCTTTTTTCAAACTAACATGCGGCGCAAAGTGTTTGGGGGTTAGCGATCGTTTAAAATTATGTCAATCTTGATTAATCACAAGGAAACGTTACAATAGTAATGTATGTATAAAGTATACGGGGATCGATATAAACATATCGAAACCACCCACCCCCATATAGTTTTTACAAACATTACTATTGTAATATGTACCTGTGATAAACTTCCTTTTTTCAAACCCTCATGCGGCGCAAAGCGTTTCGGGGGTTAGATAAGTTAACACTTTGTGCACATCCGGTACTGCGTGATTTTTTTCTGGAAGATTAAGGCCGCATACGGTGTACACAGATAGTATATCAGCTATGATAATATATAGAAAATGGCATGGTTTCCGCTTATACGATACACATTTGGCAGATTCAAATTTGTGCATATGAATAAGGATGTACTATTGTGAGGTTTCAAGTCTCGTTTACGTCTCATTTACAGATTTTATGATATATTGAAGAAAGTATGATCAATTTTAAAGGCATATATGCGTTTAAAATTGTGTCAAAAATATAAATGTCTGCTGCTGGTAGAAATGTTTAAGGTGAATTTGGAAAAATTAACCGATTTGGCGGCCGTTTTGAATATGCGTATTTCTGGCTAAAAATCAAAAATCCAAAAATGTATTTGAGAAGAATAGTTTGATTCCGGAAAATTGTGTAAAAAAGAGGTGTATGTCCTTAAAAGTAATGCCGCTTTCTAGCTAGGAGCTAGAGGCGATTGGTAGAGCGTCCAGCGAAGCACCTGGTAAATTAGGGTTCGAACCCTTTGGAAGCTCACTATTCTGTTCCCTGAACTTTGCAAATTGTTATTTACCTGACTTGTGGTGTTCATGGACGAGTACAATTTAATGGAGATGGAAGCAGATTAGAAATGCACATCAAGGTAACGGGAAGACATTTCCCCTCTTTCGCAGCGGAACAGAGCGTCAGGGTGTCGGAGAGGCAGTGGTTGCAGTTTCGAGCCCAAAGACGACAGAGTCATCACGCTGTTTTTCGCCCTTAATTTGTATTCAACAAAATAAAAGCAAACTTATTAGCGTTTAGGCAAAACTGATGGATATTAGATGGGATCCAAACGTTTTTATCATTTTTGGCCAGAGAACGGTTGATATCTTATCTAAATGTCATTGTCAAAATTAATAAGCTTTGAAATCGCTTTACTTGTCACAATATATGCACATGTAATGGATACTTTAGTGAAAATTCTTCAACGTTTAAACGGCCAAATGACTAGATTGCATTAATAATATAATTGACATTGTTCCAGAACCAACATCAAAGTACAGGAATACCATGATATGAATTCCCGTCACTTTTGATCAGGTCACCACAAGTTCAGGTATATGTCCTGGGTTTTGCTGTATTTAAATTGAATTGTTTAATGTGAGACACATTCAAGCACTAACCTTAATCTCACATAAGCGCAGAAAGTTGAAAAGTATGTCACCAATGGCGGATCGTCATCCCTAACACTTCCTCTAGGCCTACGTGTTGACTCTTAATCACCGTTCCTGTGACGTGTGTAGCATGCTTGTTTCAAAGTTCAGTTCTAAGCAAGGATACAATAAGATTTACCCAAGTTCTTCATTTACCCAAGTTCTTCATTTACCCAAGTTTAGAGGTGAAATTGACGATGAAATAAGATTTTGGAGGAAGTGATGACGATGATTTGTTTTAAAGACTTTGGTATCATAATTGACGATGAAATAAGATTTTGGAGGAAGTGATGACGATGATTTGTTATAAAGACTTTGATAGCATACCAACTCCTAAAAGTAATGTATGACATGCCCTCCTGCGAGTTGTGTAGTCGTGTATGAGTGTATGTATACATAAGTTTTGATTATGTCTGCTTGCAGACATCCTATAAACGCACCAACTTGAAAGCGATATCTCGTTTAAATCAAACTGAAGGCAATCGTCACAGCATTACGCCCGGTCAATCAGGTACTTATAAAGCAACTCCATTAAGGCTGCGTAGGAAACAACAAATACTATAGATAGAGACATGTGTTTGTCCTACCGCGGGGACATAACCGAATACAATTTTAGGCCTGAGCGAATTTGGTTATCGTTGAATAAAGCTAGATACATGAACAAGAACGGCTTAAGGGAATGTTCTGTACATACATAATTAAAAGATGAAAATGAAGGTAAGGCAAATCGATAAACCAATATTAAAAGTAGGAACACCACTTAAACAGACAAGAACGCAGAGTGGTAGTATCTAGTACGATAACGAAATAGAGTTTACAATACAATAACCGAGGCTCGAGGTGGAGTGTTACGTAATTTCTACATTGTATTTCACATGTTTACAGAAAACACCAGCGTTAAGCTTGAAAACAGGTAAGGATTATCAAATTGCTATCCCTAACAAACAGTCAAACTATCCTAAAATCGTAACTAACGGAACGCACAATAGCACCATGGTAAAGCGAATTGCTTACTAACTGCTTAACATAGCATATAATGTTTAAATGCATTATCGTAATATTGGAAGAATGAAATAAACCTATCCATATCTTTGCAAGAAAAGTATGCTTAAATAAAACACAATGTGTTCTTACAGTATTAAAATTTCATTCCATTCGAGAATGAAAAAAAAACGTACCGTAGACATCAGTGGCAAAGACGAAACAAATGAAAAAGACAAAGGAAGAGAACAAAAGGAATGTAGAAAGGGAACCACTATGTGACAATGGTACAATTTAGAAGTCGCAAACAGAGGTGTTAATAATGTATGAAGTACTTTGTATATAGAACGGGTTCTAATAGGGATTGAACGGCGTTTTTTAATTTTCATGCCGGTATGAATGCAAAGCGGTTACATCCATATTGCATGAAGCCCGCTAGGGCTTCATGGTCAATATGGATGTAAACGATTTGCATTCATACCGGCATGAAAATTAAAACAACGCCGTTCAATTCATATATTTACATTTTTACTACTGAACAGTTGTCTAATTTATTTTCTTATTTATTGAACAACTGGTTAATCAACTGCGTTTGTTAATGCGCCGTCCTTTAAACGAAAAAGGCAGAGCAGCCATTATTTGCGTAAAATTGGCGCCAATACTCTACCGTAGTCATTTGAACGTTTGAAGCGGGGGCGTTCACCATGTTATCCGAAGCGGAGCCGTAAGACTCCGATTGAACAAGACTAATGTATTACGTCATAAGTAATTCACGTGAATGGATGTATTCATACTGTATTCATGATGTATTCATAGTCTAGTGTTTGTTGTTTTCAGTTGGTATGTTCATATAGAGAAGAAACAATCAGAATGTAAATATATGGCGAGTGTAACCGATGATTAAGCCTAACACTTAATGGACACGGCTTGTTATTTATCGATCGTATCTAACATTACCGAGACTATTCAATTTGGTTTAGTTCTGTGTTACTAATTATCAACAGCTGAGGTCGTTTACCCAGTGTATGCATAATATATGCATTACTACATATCAATGATAAATGTGGTATTAGAGACGAGCGTAAACAGATGTTTACACATTGCAATATATTGATACGGTTTGATGTTTGCTCTACCAGCAGTGAGACTGTTAGAAAGATAACTACAGTATATAAGACTAAATAAGGAATGGAATGCAATCAACTAACCTTCTATGACTTTTCAAATAAAGCGACCATATTCCTTTAACTGTAGCGTACTTTTGTGAGACGCTGTAGGATTAGTATGTCAACATATTCGTAGTCTGCAAGTACAAACGGAACTTTTGGTTTGTCGAATGATAAATTGTTACTATTTCAACAATTATGTTACTAAAATTCCTTAAGTGATTCATGCGTTCGAAAGGTAATCATTATGGAGGTTTACCATATGCACGTGGTATTTGTCAATTTGTCCGTTTAAATGTATGATAGAGTGTGGCAATTATCATGTATCCCTTAAAAATGACGTAACACACACATATGTTCAGACAACTGATTACTCAGACAATCGATTACTCATATGCAATAAACGGCATATGGAAAAGAATATGTTTTATTTTTCCTGATTTAATGCTGACAAACACAATTGTTATAAAATGAAACAGAGTGACCTTTGTTTTTGAATTTCATACGAGTTATTTATGTTTGTTGTACTATTAAGGGAGTATATCGCATATCTCATAACTGAAACGATTTCTTTTTAAAAAGATATGACCTTTCCATTGTATATAGTGGCGTATTAACATGTGCGAATGTATCCGGACACGAACATACCGCGGCCTCCCAAATACACACGCTCTCAACACATACACACACACACACACACACGTCGCATACACCAGGACCATGTCCTTAAATTGCTGTTATTAGGACGTAAAACAATCAACCAACCAACCAACCAACCAAAGTGTAACCGGAACGTCTTTGTCTGTTCACCTATAAAGCAACATAATTAGATCACACATACCATTCGATAAATTGTGTTAGTTATCAATTTACATGTAAAGGAACGTTAACAAAAGCCAGACTTAAGGAACTTATTGCATAGTATTCACCTGACAACAGATGCTCGACGATAGTTGTTAACAAGGAAGTGAAGGGGCATAATCGCTTTCTTCATCCCCAACAGACTTGACATTTTGATTTGGTGACGACCATCAAATACATTCAGATGTTTACTGATTGAAGCTGAAAAATTTAATCAACTTAGAACCTTGTCGAACTGTCGAATTCTCTTGGTTGATTTCCGATACAAAATTGTAATACACTATTTACTGCAGTCAGGTTGACTTTGGTCGCAACAACTGTTGTTGAAATGTAATCAGTTTTGAATGTACTAACATCACTAGCTTTGATATATTCGTGATTATCCTTTGTCAATGTGTTTTGGAGTTTTTTCTTCACTTGTTTAACACAGATTAGAACTGAATATCATCATGATTGAAGCGGTCAATCTTGGGATTGCGACTGAGTCTGCGGTTGAGTCAAATGAGGAGCTTTGTATTATTGCAAGCACCGGATCTTGTCGTGTCTCAATTGCGGATTTTATCTGATCGTACCCATGGCGTTGACACATCAGCTTGCCTTGGGTATACTTTATATACTGATATGTCCTTTTTTCTTACAGGACACTTTCTACCTTTTTCTCACTCAATCATCTGGTCTCATTTGCTATAATGACTTTTAGGATCCACGTGTTAACACATCACTGCCTGTAGCTTCCAATGGTACGCAATATAGTAAGTGTTACGGTTGGCCGTTCAGATAGTTCCCGTGTCCTGATAAATAATTCAGACCATCCGCAGCAGTAGGCGGATTAGGCCCCAAGGGTTGCTCGTCACGCAGGTTTTGCCTAGACACGATCGATTTTTCGACATGTACAATAAAATATGGGAATGAAATGCTTGAATCCAGGTTGATGATGTCATGAATCTGTATTGACTCGTGATCCGTAACCAGAGTACTGTACAGTCAGCAGCGCAAGGCAGATTCGAATTGACGAAGAAAGTCCCACCTATGCTGTTTTTGGACGCATGCAAGTAGAGATTTTGTATACTTTAATAATTGTTGAGCGTAATTCTTTCCTATCCTATCCGTCATTCTTTCTTGGGAGTCATTACAAACTTACTGACGTCAATATTTATATTTTTCGGTTATATATCTTTATTGCTAAGGCTCAGCCGGATTCAGAATTACTGACACTCTGAGTACTTTCAAGAACACATAGTTACATGAGTATTCTTGTGAGATTCCAGGTCTCGAGACTCTATAATGGCATGTACAGTTCGAGAGATGATTATTGATTTCCTGAAAGATTAAACGATTCGTTGAGCTTATCGTTAACGTGAAGAAATTAAACCACTTTCAGATTAACTCTAGTCTCTTATCCACAAGGTCCCAGAGACAACACTAACTGCTACTCTGCGATGATTTATATGCAAATTTGTCTTTGTCATGTTAAAAATATGTATTTTCAACTTTATGTTTTTTTCATTAACATCCCAAGCCTCTGTGTTTTGTTCTCAAGCCTCTGATTTTTGTTCTCAAGCGTCTGTGTTTTGTTCTCAAGCGTCTGTGTTTTGTTTTCAAGACTCTGTATTTTATTCTCAAGCCTCTGTGTTTTGTTCTCAAGCCTCTGTGTTTTGTTCTCAAGCCTTTTTATTTTATTCTCAAGCCTCTGTGTTTTGTTCTCAAGCCTCTGTGTTTTGTTCTCAAGCCTCTGTGTTTTGTCCTCAAGCCTCAGTGTTTTGTTTTCAATCCTGTGTGTTTTGTTCTCAATACTGTGTTTTGTTCTCAAGCCTCTGTGTTTTGTTCTCAAGCGTCTGTGTTTTGTTCTCAAGCCTCTGTGTTTTGTTCTCAAGCGTCTGTGTTTTGTTCTCAAGCGTCTGTGTTTTGTTCTCAAGCCTCTATGTTTTGTTAAGTAAAACATGTGGTCCGAAATGAAATATTGTATATTCACACTGGTCTTTCACGTTCAGTTGTTAAGGTAATATGCAGGAGACACAGGCCAATTGAACGTGCCCTAGCAGTGATGTATGTGTGGAAGGAAGGGTGTGTTTATGTGTGGAGTGGGGTGTTGGGGGTGGTTACATTGTCCAAGTATGAAAGACATGCTCTCTGGTGGGTTTTCGCACTGGTCTATCACGTTCAGTGGGAAACACAAAGTAATAGAAGTTACAATTGCAGTTACGTGTGGTGCTTGGTGACAGGGGGGGGGGGGTACATTGTGTAAGACAGACGTGAACTCGGGGGGGGGGGGGGGTGTATGTTATATTCGTTACACAATGTCAACATGTACAGGTACATTGTATTATCACATCCGTCATTTGGATTTAAAGTAATTGAAGTTACCGTTGCATTTAGGGTCTAACAAATTCTGCGGGAGAAACACAAATCTATTTGAATTAAGTTGTAATAGCAGGTATGTGTGCTGTGTTGGGAAGCTTACATTGCCTTAGTATGGAGACGTGCTCTCCGGTGACTGTTTAATGTACAATCAAATCCGTCATTTGGATGTATGCCCAGGGACGATTTAAGTATCGACATTCAGGATTAATGGCAGCTATGAAATAGGTTAACAAAGCTTGCAGCATCTGTTTTCTTTTTTTGTTCTTTTACAACACTTTTTTCCAGATAAAAGACCGCGTTTGTGATGCATGTATTTAGTTAATGTATTCAACAAGTATTTAAAATAGCATTTTTTTTTATGTTGTTTTTGTTTTTTTATTTTTCCATTAATTATTATGACGTCACTTTACTTTACTCAGTCTTTCATAGTAATAATGTGCCTGTACATATTTTACCTGTTTCGCATTGCATCCAACTTAATTTTCAAGGTATTTGTTAAATATTGGCTAATACATCTGTCATAAAACAAGAAATAATCCCACCTAAATCATTATCATTAATTGTCATTAGTGGTAATTCAAGTTGTGTGCTTATTAACTATTTAGGGCATGACCCAAATTGGAACCTTGTCGAACTCTAGTCAGACTTGTGTAAAATGTTCGTAGGAGCTCGAATTCCGATACAAAGTTGTAGTACACTATTTGTGTCGTGTCTCAATTGCGGATTTTTTCTGATCGTACTGCTTATCATTATGAAACAAAAAATGGTTTTAACACGTTTTCATAAGCCAAGCGATAAGGTTTCTATTCATTTACAACGTTTGGATTAGCTCCGGTTTGTTTGACATAGCATTTTACGGGTTTAATTTCAGTTAAGTTTAGCAGCCATCGGAAAGCCATGATCTTTTTGTGCTACACTACTATGATGGGAGCTGTGTGAAAAATATGTTCAAAATATAAAATGAAACGTTGCCATATTAAAACCAAAAGAAAACATATGTTACATAGACATAGTGGATATGAAATCGTTTTCTGTTTATTAAAAAAAAGAACACGAAACACTGTGAGCATAGACAAATATGAACATATTAACAGGCACTTTCATTCATATTTCTATGTTTTCGTGTTATTTCATATAACGATTGAAAGTCATTTTTTCAACTTTTATAGTGCTATGAAAGGTCAGCCGTTAGATCCATATTGCAGAAAGCCAGCTAGAGCTTAATGTTAATATGGATGTAACCGCTGACCTTTCATAGCACTATGGAGGTTAAAATAAATGACTTTCGAACGATATATTTATATTTTTACTATAAAACAATTCCTATTTTTTTTATTTATATTATTTCAATCAAAAGTTAATTACCTGCGTTTGTATATGCGTCGTCATTTAAACGACATTGGCGGAACAGCCCAGTTTGAATAAAATTGGCGCCAATGATAATAATTTGTCATTTGAGCGTTTGATACAGGAGCGTACTCCATGTTAATTGAAACGGCGCGACAAGACTTTCTTTAAACAAGCCTGATCTATGACGTCATTATTAAACCACGTGCTACGTCTCAAGAACCGTTGCTTTCATTCTTTTATGAAAAGGATTTTTATTGGTTATGTTCATAGTTGGTTGCAGCGCAAATGTAAATATATGTTCATATATGATTTTGTTACAATTTTAGGTTGCAAAAACGCGAAGATGAGATGGAGGTCCATATTTTGTGATAACGACCAAGTCAATATTGCATTTGTGACGTCATATGCATTGTTACGTTATTGTACTTATGTATGCAACTGTAAATTCCATTCTTTATCAAGATAAATATAATGCAATTTAGTCTTTTACAAACAAGTTTCGCATCTAATCTAAACATCCAGGACCTTTGATTCGGTGAATATGGTGTTATATCGACCTTGAAGAATTGACCTAAGCAAAGGTCCATAATTGATATATGTTGTCGTGTTTGCAAACTATTATATGTTATTTCATATGTTCATATGTGATTTTGTTACAATTTCAGGTTGCAAAACGCAAAGATGAAATTGCAGAGCAAGTTCTTGATGTTCCTGGTAATTTGCTTTTCCGGGTGTGTCCTGATGTATTATATTGGTACAAGTATTGTTAAAGTATCACTAAAAACAGAAACTCCCCTCATAACTTTGTTTACGACATGGAGCACATATCCTGAAGGTTTTGTGGTATATAACAACACTTTACGGAACTGGCCTTCATTGCAGCCTCATGTGAGTATCATACTCTTCACCAACGATAACATACCGACCGAGATGAAAGAGTTAGGGTGGATGGTGTTACCAGTAAAACGACAAATCAAAGGTCATCCTGTTTTGAAAGATATGTTCATCGAAGCCAAAAAGTTGCAGCAGAATTCAAAATTATATGGATTTGTAAATGGTGATATACTCTTTACCAATTCTTTAATTGACAGTTTGCAAGGAATTACAAGTTCACCTTTACTTGCCAATAACACGTACTTGGTAGTTGGGCGACGAATGAACACACCAAATGTAACACACGAAGAAGCAAGTTCATGGGAGAATATCAGAAAAGCGGCAAAACGAGGAAAATTAATGCCCGATACGTATGGTATTGATTACTTTATGACAACCCCGGAATATCATTGGAATGATATTCCGGAAGTGCAAGTCGGTAATGCTCATTACGACAATTGGCTAATTTGGGACGCTAGAAGAATGGGGTACAATGTTATTGATGCCACTGGTACTCTTCTAGCAGTCCATCAAAACGCGCCTTTACCAAAGCAACATGGAAGGAAGGACAACAACCGTAACTATATTAACGCACCTCCAAACTTGCGTATGAAAGGGACAATTTCATGCTGTCCGTTTCATACAATAAGCTCAAATGGAACAATACTTCTTCAAAGACGAAAACAGCTTCCACGATATTGTACTCTATGATATGATCGGTGTGGCTCTGCTTCTAGTTTGGCCTAATCTCCAAATTAAATTGTACTTCCTTTAGTCGAAGGCCTTTATCTGGACTCGAAGTCGACATGACAATGGGATTAGCTATCGAGTTTAACGAGTTAAGGGTTGGTTCGAAGTTTGGTTGGAAATCACTGCACACTCTGTCGAGCACATTAAAACAATTGTTGTCATACAACGCAGACGACAACATTCCTATCATACTGGTTGGCATATAAGACTTTTATTTGAACTAATATTAACATGATAAGCCTTTCTTCATTACATATAAAAAAAACCTTTGTGTGACAAGTTGTCCTTTGAAGATTTCAAATAAATAAATTATGTCAAAATTTATGCTCAAAATTAAAGCCATTAAACAAATGAATAATGTCAAAAGTTAAACTAAACATTAAAGCCCAGTGCAATTTCACGTTGGGCACTCACCATAACTAGTATATAAATATAAATGTTTAGTGTTGTAATGTAAGGCAGGATCTCAACCTCGATGATGAAAATTGATGAAATATAAACGCACAGCACAGTTCAAATCAATTGATATTAAAAGTACCTCGTAACAAGTCTATGGTGGAGTAAAGTTGATGAAATTAAAATGTTGTCCTCTTCATTTCCTGTAGCTTGTTGATCGTATAGTGGCTGGTTCGTTCGGGGTCACGGTGCAAGTTAAACTATTATTTTGAAAAAAAGGTTTTAAAGTTGTTTAACATAAGTTTATAAAGGTTAAAATGTTGAAATGACTCAGGTGTAGTTGGTCCGAATAAGTTGTTTATTTTCTTCGGCATCGTGGTGGACAGTTTAGCCAGAGGGACTTATCAAACTATATGATATATATATATATCTGGCATGTTAAAAATGACTACCCAATCAACAATTTACCTAAAATAACACGATATTGGCTGAATAACACGATATTGGCTTATAACAAAAATATTGAAGAATGATAATATGAACCGCAAGGGTTTTTGGTTCTTCTTCAGGACAAAGCGACTGATGTAAATTTAAAAATTAACCAAAGTAAAAGGCAATTAATAATTTCGAATAATCCCACACTTGCTTGTCTCATGGTCACTGTAATACCGTTTACTGTATATTGTTCAATTGACATAATCCCAATAAATATGATGCGAATTTAAATATGTTTTTGGACATGAGGGTTCCATATGTTTTTCATTCCGTAATATGTATCGACCAATTGTACCAAATCGTGCGTGTAGGCGATTCTTATCGCACACATAAACGCACGTTCTTTAGATCGCCCAGTTGTGCGCACCATGGGCAAACGATGTGTGCATGATGCACGCGCGCAGTTTTTGGTGCGTTTTGCGATACCACAACTGTAACAAAAAATTAAAGAATAATAGTATGAGCCGACAGGGTTTTTGGTTTTTCTTCAGGACAAAGCGAATGATGTAAAGTTAAAAATAAATCCAAGTAAAATGCGACTAATATTTTCGAATTATGTTTTTGAAGTCATTTCAAAGTTAGAGACAGAAAAACATAGCTTACAAAAAAAATTGAAGAATGATAGTATGAGCCGACAGGGTTTTTGGTTTTTCTTCAGGACAAAGCGAATGATGTAAAGTTAAAAATAAATCCAAGTAAAATGCGATTAATAATTTCGAATTATGTTTTTGAAGTCATTTCAAAATTAGAGACAGAAAAACATAGCTAACAAAAAAAATTGAAGAATGATAGTATGAGCCGACAGGGTTTTTGGTTTTTCTTCAGGACAAAGCGAATGATGTAAAGTTAAAAATAAATCCAAGTAAAATGCGATTAATAATTTCGAATTATGTTTTTGAAGTCATTTCAAAATTAGAGACAGAAAAACATAGCTAACAAAAAAAATTGAAGAATGATAGTATAAGCCGCAAGGTTGTTGTTGTCAATGTCTTCAAAGCTCTTGACGTTACGTAATATTTCTATTTCTAGAAACACCCAGTCAACCAGCCTTTTTTACCAGCTTTTATTTAACGACCAGTCAATATGACTTCTTATCGGGAATCACGTGGCGCTATCTTAGCCAATCAGAAAGTGTAAAAAAATATTAATTTATAATAAATATATTATAAACTACGCACATTCACAGTCAATTTAACAATATCTGTAAATGTGTACGCGATGTTCGAGTGTCATGCGGCATAACAACAAAGACGAATTGAAAGAGGAGCTCAGGTTATGCCTGAGGTATACTATAGAGGATTTCGATTAGTTACACACATTATCGGCTAAAATCACCGAGAAGTAAATATGGGACACATTCTAAGGGGGAGGGGGTTGTAATCCAAACGACAAGCAGAACTGTCGAATATATTGACGAATTAGACGCTCAAAGAAAACCACGTATTTAATACGGAGTAAAATTGGCTTAAGCATGATAAAGTGGACTTTGTGGACTTCAAATTTGTAAAAAGAGAAACAAAAATATGGTTAGAGATTTAAATTTTGACCCTTCCGAAACGGGTGTCTACACATGAAAAGCTAGCTTTACAGGAAGTGAAATTTCGACAACAGCACATGAGGGAAAATAGCGAAAAATCTAAACAAACGACCTTTACTGGGACACAGATAATTCTGTAACCAATTATGTAATCTTTAGTTTTAGATAGGACATAAGAAAAAAATCCTATTGGCGAGGGTAAAATTTCTGGGCAGAAATAGTGTTTTGTTGCATTTTTCAGTAGTTTTTGATGTGGTAACCATGGTTTTCACACAAGTGACATACATACAAAATATAAATTAATTCACTTCTCATTCCTCTCTATGGGTCGGAAATACAATGATGTTTGCAAAAATATATATAATCATAAACTTTATGTGTAAATTGTACACCCTGTGTTCATGTTTTTGGCCGAGGGCTAAATTTCCAGAAAACTGTTAATGTTACTATACTCTGCTACCTTATTTATAAATTCATAAATTTGACAATCGTCTGGTTAAATAAATCAATGTTCGGTTAATGACGTTATGAATGGTTGACGGGTTAATCGTTGACAACCCTTGTTGATACAAAATACTCTGTTCCCATTGGTTGATTTTGTGTACTAGCACCTATTATGTTATATTATTTGCTGCGTGACACACCGGATATCCTTTTGATCTTGTTCTCAAAAATTGACCCACATCATTATATACTCGTTTATACTTCACTGGATTTTGTAAGTGCTGACACATTTTACAAAACTCTGTTTGCAAAACACCTACAACAGTTTCAGACGCGTAATGCCTTCTCCAGTTAAAGTAACTCATGTATTCGACATCGTTTGCGAACAACTCTTTAATACGTCCCGCTATATTATGTCATTAATGTATTTTTTATGTTAATCACATATTCGTTTATACAAGTGAAATAAACAAAGCATGTATGTAGTTTTGAACCGGAAACCATGAAAAATGTGGACTTCCTAGCGGCGCAAAACACAAAAAAACATATTCCCGCGATGCCCTGATATTGTAATGGTGATGTGGGATGTTTTACGTAGCTTGGTGTAAGCAAAAATAGCCCTAACATAAAATATCATGTGATTTATATATTGCCGATGTTATTGGTGCATATGATTAAGGCCTTGTAGCTTCGATCTAGATGAGATTTTCATTCAGCTCATTTAAAAATGACGTAACACACACATATGCTGCACCTTTTAAATTTAGTAATATATACAGTATTCAGAAAAACAATGAATTAAACTGCACCATACAGCTGCATCGTCCTCTTAGAACTCTTCAGTGATGCTAGAAGCCAAAAGGTGAGAATCCAAAATTTCTACAATAATGTAGAAGCAGAAGGGTCAGGTGCGTCGAACCCCTTTCGTTTATGAATTTAAAAGTAAAATTAAACTAGTTCTGTAGCGTAGTACAAGGAACATGGAGAATGAGGGTTCAATCCCCTGTGGAAACACACTATTTTCTTTTCTATTTCAAATTGCGTCCGTGATCCTCACCTTTTTTTCTTTATTGTCGAACACAAGGTGCGGGAGAGGGATGGATATATTTCAATTGTACGTACGTTTACAGTCACTTAGTGCGAGTGAAATTTCCTTCAGCGCAGCGGTAGACCATGGGGATGTCTGAGAGCAATCGATCATGGGGTGCAAGCCACAGCGGCGCTATTCGCTATTCCTCGTCATATTACATGACTACTTATAAATCGAAAGAAAATTGATTTTAAAAGCGTACTTCAGAATTTGAATAATAACTGTTGTTTTATTTGGGCTACAGATAACTCTTTATAAACACGAGACTTTAAATCCAAAAAAAATTTTCCAAAAGAAATATTTGTGGAAATCGCCGTAATTTTGACAAGAACATAAGCATACAAAGGATACTTTATATGAACCTTTGCTATCCGTATTTCCCTTAGAAAATGACGTTAATTATTACAGAATATGTTTAATGAGATGTTATCAATTTACATTTACCTGTTGTGATCCAATACTTTATTGGCAATAGTGCAACTTTTAAGCATACTGAGCGTGAATAGGATAGTTCTGAACGAAAAAAACCTATAAGATAACATAAAGAAATAATACCGTTTCAATTTGATGTTTCCAAGTATGTTAGTTACGTTCGATCTTCGTTTTTGGACTACATTATTCATTTCTCATGAAATTACTTTTGTAAACAGCAGCTTTGCTGCATTTCTTGTTTACTTCTCTCGACGCAGTTATTGCTGTACTGAAAACAAGTTTGTTTTGTGTGCGTTTGACATCAATATAAGGCGATATTTTGTATTATTTTTAAGCAAGTTTGTTGTTTGCAAATGTTTTCAAATAGAATTATAAACCTTTACCGATTAGGAGTTTGAAACAAAATGTCAAATATAAACTGAAAGTTTGACGATGATCGTAGAAAAAACAACTGTTTATACTCAATGACTCCTTAAAATAGTTTGTATTAGGAAAATTTTAAAACATAGATATATGTATCATATTCACGTACACAAATAAGACAGGTTTAATCCGTATATATACTGTGATCAATGTGTTTGGATAGGCAAAAGCTAGCAAGTGGCATTTAACTGATAACCCCCTCTTCGGGGTATAATATATAACGTTATAAACTCTACAACAAGGATGCAAGAATATGACATTAATACTAGTTGATTTATGAAAACCTCTTGAACATTTTTATGATATAATGTCTTGGTCAAAAAAGCAATTAGAAATAAGGATACTGAGCTCAAAAAGGATCACCCTGAACGGCTTAATGGCATTTTGGTACAATTTGATGTATCTGAGTATGTCGGGTACGTTCGATCTTAGTTTTTGGACTGTATAATCATTTTTCATAAACATCATTTTGTATGCAGTAAGTAGCTTTGCTGCATTTCCTGTTTACTTCACTCAACGCGCGCATTTATTGCTGTATAGTTAACCTCTGATGTATTCATGTACTGGTTCAGAAAGAGATAAAATGTCCGTCATCCAAGGTTGGCAAGTCGAAAAACAAGCAATACATCAGCTGAAAAAAAATGTTCCTGTTATTTTCAACCTTCCTGAAATAACCGATTAAGGCTGATTGTGACGTAACGTAGTTGTGTGACGTAACATAATTATGTGACGTTCCTCTGGTCTCCCCACAGGAGGGCTACTTCCGAACTAAAACAAGAACAAGCAGATCTTTTTACGAACGCATGCGTTACCATTCAAGAGCTTTGCTATTTGTTTAATATGTAAACGGATTATCCGTGATGGAGAACACAGCTATGGTATACGTACGGTATATTGGCCTAATTTGGCCGACACAGTTTAAACAGAAAAATCCATCCCGGAACACTTCAATTAAATCAGGTTTGTACTAAACCACAACTTATGGATTGTCCCTCATTTGTTGCACAATCCCTTAAGTCAATACATCCCTGCTCTAATGATATATTTCTTGCATGTTCTACTTCATTTTTATTTTCATAATTAATTTTTAATTTTCGACATCCGGTTTTTAAATTTTCACTTTCTTGATTATATTTCTTTTTCCTTGCAGGGTCTGGTGGGAATTGTTGCTGCTTTGCTTTTCAAGTGGGTTTTGTTATCGATGTTTGATTTTTGAAATGACATTTTGTTTTTCTCACACTTTGTTTTGTACATGCGGTATAGCCTTCAGATTTTTTTTTGAAAGTTCCAAAGATTTTCGCTAAAACTCGTGTCTTTTGTTATTTTAAAAAAATAATATATTAAGTGGTTGCTGGATATGGAATTAATTTCACTTGTGTTAATAATGTTTTAAAAATAACTTAAGTTATATAATGAAGAAAAATACCTTAAGTATCAATAATGTTAATGTGTAAAGTAACGTTTACACCATGGACTTCATTGCGTCTTTACACCAAGGTTCTTTATTTCTATATGTTGGGTAAGTAGGCACATTGTTTGCAGTTGGAATGTATTTATGGCCCTGTAAAAACATACATCAAGTGCGTTCTAGCCCCCTCGAGCATTTAATATATAGCTTGTTTCAACACTCCAGCTGTGGTTACTCGGCAACACAGTTTTCAGGTTCACAAAATAAATAAAGTGACACGAATATAACTTGATTTATAAACTATCTTTGACAAATATAACGACAAAACTACCGTAAATGTTTTGACAGCAGGACTCACTTAAATGTACTGAATGGGAATAAGTTATTGACTAAAGTTATAAGACGGCACAATATGATACCTTGTTGAAAAATATATATATCTTGATGATATCAAGATTGAGACCATCAGATTAACCGCGTAGCATGAAATCGTTCATAATTAATAGGTATTTGTTCATTGTATATTACAATATAAGCATTTTGAATTATCTGTGTTTTATTGATTTTTTTTGACAATTATTTACGGGTTTATATTATTATACTAATTAAGTACATTTTACTGAGTCATTTGTTTCCTTAGTATTAGCATGAGTTGAATCAATTGTTCATTTAATAATGAGAATAAACTTCGCAACTTGTCCTCGTTTGCTTGTTTATTTCTTTGGAAAGGATGAACATTTCGGATACTTAAACCCTTTATGCGGACTTACACCACTTTTCTGTAGATTTTTTACCGTTTTTCGGCAATTTTAAATGCGCGGATTCGTCTGCTCAGCTTATCTTGAAAATGCCATATGCGTGTTTATTGTCTATATTATAAAACAATTTTGCTTGTTCCTCAAATTCAAACTAGGTAAGGTTGAAACTTAGTAATATATAGAAGGTACAGAGGTGTTCAAACTTGTAATCGGATGTACATTTGTATGTCAAGTGCACTCCTGTTTCCGGTATATACCACAAAACCCCACATAATGATGGCCATTCCTTTAGAAAAGCAGTTGCAACATCGCTATTTGGAGAACAGGAACAAATATCATTCCACGGTAGGGTTAAATAATGGCAAACTTTTAGAAGCGAAAAAAAAAACAAAAATAAAAACAAAAAAAAACAAAACAGAAATGAGTTGAGCAAAAAAAGAGCAAAAACTACTTTATGCAAATATTAACATGCGAGCATTTGTTTTCTCTGACACCAGTATTATTATCAACGCTTTATCAGCCAAGCGCGTCCAATATAACAATATATACAAACAGTAATTAAAATGGATACACCACAGATACAGAAAATCAGGTTATAGATTATGTAGACCAGTGTCATATGTTACCACTGGAGACTGTGTACGTGGTACCAAACACTTATTTAGATGCCGTTTTTGGAATTTTATGACATAAATTAGTTACTGTGTTTATTCACTGCGTTTCTATTAGGCAGACTACAAGTAGGAAGACTAGATGCCATGACTAAACAGACCAAGCTTCCATATCCGGGAAATCTCTCAGAAGAACATACATATTTAATAGTTTACTGGTTAATCATGCTTCCCTGATGTGGCAGTGCATCGCTTTATTTCAATTAAAGCAAATAATTATTGCTTTTAAGAAAGTACATAAACTGATCGCTTTCTTTCAATTAAAGCAAAGAATTATTGCTTTTAAGAAAGTACATAAACAGAAAAATATATTATGTGAACTAATATGATCTGCGTTTGACTTCATGGTTGCAGTTTACTATACTCTTTCATATGTTGTTCACTTTTTATTCTAAAAATGAAAGAATTGCAAACAAAGGAAAGAGAGAGAAAAAATGTAATTATTTATCTAATTTTATGTCGTTTAATTTTCATTTTTACACTAATTGCTTGTTACTGAATGATGATGTTTTACCCAGAATTCCAAAACAGTAACCTTTGTTTCGTTTCGTCGTCTTAGTTTCTTCCACGTGAGGGAAAACCAATCATGTAGTTCACAACCTCGTCACACAAGAAACGTTTTCACATGTAATGAAGAAATGGTTTTTATGTTAACAAAGGCTCAAATTGAAGTCTTACCTGTCAACAGGTATGATAGGAATGTATTTGAAATGCTTGTGTGTGCATGAGGAGTATGTCGTTTTTAGTCTCATTATTGTTTTTAATTAACATATTATAGGGTTGTCCATTGCTACGATCAAAAACCTGTCCGACTGCTAGATGCTATCTTGAAGTAATATTCTTAAGGATTTACTCTTCTGAGGTTTCAGTCACGTTCAAGTCTTTTTTATGTCTTATTTAATGATTTTATGTCATATTGAAAAAAGTATGATCACTTTTAATAGCATATATGCGTCTGAAAATTCTGTCAAAAACATAAGTGACTGCTGCTTGTACAACTTTTTTTACAAGAATTAAAAAAAGAAATTACCAATGTTGCGGCCATTATGAATATGCATATTTCTGTCTATTTTATGCATTTTGCAAAAGGCCAAATTCTCACCATTTTGAAGATATATCAATCTAAATTTAAAATATCAGTGTTTCGCTATTTGTAATTAAAGCAAGCTCATTTTGCTGTACAACTTTATGTTCAATTTTATAGAAATATTATGCTACAAAGTTGATTAAATCATACAATTTTAGTATTTATTTCAAATATTAAGAATAAATGAAGCAGTTTTTTTTTTGAACACGAAACTGTGAAAAATAACACAAATAATACAAAATTAAGAACTCTTACCTCCCATTTTCATGACGGTTGTAAATAGAGGAACCCAATTTCTTTTCATCCGCTTAATATTTTAAAAAAAATTGATATCAGAACATTTTTATTCAGCGTTAAATATGCGAAAAATGGTGAAACAATGAGGATTTTTCGTATCAAAAATAAGGAGTATGGATACCTCAAATTGCTTTCCCGAGTAAAAATATTTAGAAACTTTACTTCCTTAACTTAAAAGAAAACACTTTTTCACTTCTACAAATATTCATATATGTACATTTCAGATTACAAATTCGGAAGATATTGTATGAAAATGTCAAGCAATCTGTTAAAATTACAAAATTCATTTAAAATCGCTTATTATGTCATATTTGTACCTTTGAACGATCATAGCACAAAAACGAGCACACTGACATATCATTATCCGGTTCCAGAAATGTGGATGAGTAAAAAATTTTAATACAAATTTATTTTTTGACTTTTCAGAGGTGTACATCCTTAAACACTGGGGATATTTAGATGGCGTGTATGTCGAACCTCGTTGTTTCGAACTCGTTTAATTTTCGTTAAGTTCGAAGTGTGCAGTGATTCCCAACCAAACTTCAAACCAATCCTTAACTCGTTCAACTCGATTACTTGGAAAGAGTTATCTCCTTGTTATGCCGACTTCGAGTCAAGATAAAGTTCTTCGACTAAAGGAAGTACAATTGCATTTGGAGATTTGGCCAAACTAGAAACTGAGTCACACCGATCATATCATAGAGTACAATATCGTGGAAGCTGTTTTCGTCGTTGAAGAAGTACTGTTCCATTTGAGCTTATTGTATGAAACGGACAGCATGAAATCGTCCCTTTCTTACGCAAGTTCAGAGGAGCGTTAATATAGTTACGGTTGTTGTCCTTCCTTCCATGTTGCTTTGGTAAAGGCGCGTTTTGATGGACTGCTAGAAGAGTACCAGTGGCATCAATAACATTGTACCCCATTCTTCTAGCGTCCCAAATTAGCCAATTGTCGTAATGAGCATTACCGACTTGCACTTCCGGAATATCTTTCCAATGATATCCCGGGGTTGTCATGAAATAATCGATACCATACGTATCGGGCATTAATTTTCCTCGTTTTGCCGCTTTTCTGATGTTCTCCCATGAACTTGCTTCTTCGTCTGTTACATTTGGTGTGTTCATGCGGCGCCCAACTACCAAGTACGTGTTATTGGCAAGTAAAGGTGAACTTGTAATTCCTTGCAAACTGTCAATTAAAGAATTGGTGAAGAGTATATCGCCATTTACAAATCCATATAATTTTGAATTCTGCTGCAGCTTTTTGGCTTCAATGAACATATCTTTTAGGACAGGATGGCCTTTGATTTGTCGTTTTACTGGTAACAACATCCACCCTAACTCTTTCATCTCGGTCGGTATGTTATCGTTGGTGAAGAGTATGATACTCACATATGGCTGCAATGAAGGCCAGTTGCGTAAAGTGTTGTTATATACCACAAAACCTTCGGGATATGTGCTCCATGTCGTAAACAAAGTTATGAGGGGGGTTTCTGTTTTTAGTGATACTTGAACAATACTTGTATCAATAAAATACAACAGGACACATCCGGAAAAGCAAATTACCATGAACATCAAGAACTTGCTGTGCAATCTCATCTTTGCGTTTTGCAACCTGAAATTGTAACAAAATCACATATGAACATATGAAATAACATATAATAGTTTGCAAACACGACAACATATATCAATTATGGACCTTTGCTTAGGTCAATATGATTATTTTAGGTCGGTATAACACCATATTCACCGAATCAAAGGTCCTTTATGTTTAAATTAGATGTGAAACTTGTTTGTAAAAGACTAAATTGCATTATATTTATCTTGATAAAGAATGAAATTTACAATTGCATGCATGAGTACAATGACGTCACAAATGCAATATTGACTTTGTCGATATCACAAAATGACCATATTTTAGCCAATGAGAATTGAGGAAAGTCAGACCACATCTAATATATAGAAATATGAATAAAAGTGCATGTTAATATGTTCATATTTTTTCCTGTTGTATGAAATGCTTCCAGTGTTTCGTGTTCTTTTCTTTTGATTGAACAGAAAACGATTTCATATCCACTATGTCTATGTAACGTACGTTATATTTTGGTTTAAATATTGAAACGTTTCATTTTGTATTTTGAACATATTTTTCACACAGCTCCCATCATTGTAGTTTAGCACAAAATGATCATGGCTTTCCAATGGCTGCTAAACTTAAATCATATCAACCCATAACATGTGATGTCAAACAAACAAGAGCTAATCTAAATGTTTAAATGAATAGGACAACACTTGGCGCCCAGCTTATGAAACCCTTGTAAAACCAATTTTTTTTTCATAATGAGTAAGAGTAATAAGCATACAATTTAAATTAACACTGGTGACGTTGAATAATACTTATTTAGGTTGGGATTATATCTTGTTTTAGGACAGATGTATTAGTCAATATTTAACAAATACATTGAAAATTAAGTTATATGCAATTCAAAACAGGTAAAATATGTATATGCACATTGTTACTAAGAAAGCCTGCGTAACGTAAAGTAACGTCATAATAGTTATTGGAAATATAAAGAAAAATCAATCAAATAAAATGCTATTTTGAATTCATGTTGAATATATACTGTAACTATATGCATCACAAACGCGATTTCTTTTTATCTAGAAAAACAAGTGTTGTAAAAAGGCAAAAAAAAAACCCAAACAGATGCTGCAAACTTTGTTAGCTCATTCCATACCTGCCACTAGTCATGCATACGTACCCGATGTCAATAAAAAAGCGTCCCATGGCATACAACCAAATGAAAAAAGTGATTGTTCAGTGAAAATGTAAAGACGGTTTGTGGTCGATTCCATTCAGAATTGTTTAACCTGACAAAACACAGAGACTTGAGAACAAAGCACAAAGGCATGAGAACAAAGCACAGAGGCTTGAGAACAAAACACAAAGACTTGAGAACAAAACACAGAGGCTTGAGAACAAAACACAGAGGCTTGAGAACAAAACACAGAGGCTTGAGAACAAAACACAGAGGCTTGAGAACAAAACACAGAAGCTTGAGAACAAAACACAGAGGCTTGAGAACAAAACACAGAGGCTTGAGAACAAAACACAGAAGCTTGAGAACAAAACACAGAGGCTTGAGAACAAAACACAGAGGCTTGAGAACAAAACACAGAAGCTTGAGAACAAAACACAGAGGCTTGAGAACAAAACACAGAGGCTTGAGAACAAAACACAGAAGCTTGAGAACAAAACACAGAGGCTTGAGAACAAAACACAGAGGCTTGAGAACAAAACACAGGATTGAGAACAAAACACAGAGGCTTGATAACAAAACACAGAGGCTTGAGAACAAAACACAGACGATTGAGAACAAAAAACAGAGGCTTGATAACAAAACACAGAGGCTTGAGAACAAAACACTGAGGCTTGAGAACAAAACACAGAGGCTTGAGAACAAAACACAGAGGCTTGGAATGTTAATAACAAAAACTTAAATTTGAAAAAATATATTTTTAACATGACAAGGCAAATCTGCATATAAATCATCGCAGAGTATCAGCTAGTGTTGTTTAGTTTAATCGCAAACTTTAATTCTTTTCGGAATAAGGGACCTGGTGGACCAGTGTCAATCTAGTAGTATAAGCCCATCATGTTAACGATAAGCCAAACGAATCGTTTAATCTTCCAGAAAATCAATAATCATCTCGAACTGTGCATGCCATGTCTCGATACCTTGACTCTCACGTAACTCTGTGTTCTTGATAGTCAGAGTGCAAGTCATTCTGTATCCGGCTGAGCCTTAGCAATAAAGATATCTGAACCGAAAAATAGAAATGTTGACGCCAGTAAGCTTGAAATGACACTCAAGCAAGAATGACAGATAGGATAGGAAAGAATTTCGCTCAACAAGTATTATAGTATACAAAATCTCTAATTGCATGCGTCCAAAAACAGCATTGGTTGGACTTTCTTCGTCAACTACTGACTACTGGCTACTGATCACGGGTCAAAATAGATTCATGGCATTATCAACCTCGATTCAAGCATTCCATTCTTATATTTTATTGTACAAGTCGAAAAATCTATCGTATCTAAGCAAAACCTGCGTGACGAGCAACCCTTGTGGCCTTATCCGCCTACTGTCCCGGATGGTCTGAATTATTTATCAGGACATGGGAATTATTTGAACGGCCAACCGTAACACTTACTATATTGCGTACCATTATAAGCTATAGGCAATGACGATTCAAAACGGGGAGCTGTAAGGTTATTATAGCAAATGAGACTCGATGATTGAGTGAGAAAACGTAGAATGTGTCTTGTAAGAAAAAATAAAGTATTTGTTAAAAGTATGCATGTACCCAAGAGAAGCTGATGTGTCAACGCCATGGTTACGATCCGATAAAATCCGCAATTGAGACACGACAAGATCCAGTGCTCGCAATAATACAAAGCTCCTCATTTTACTCAACCGCAGACTCAGTCGCAGTCTTAAGATTGACCGCTTCCATCATTATGATTGTCAGTTCTAATCTATGTTAAAAAGGTGAGAAAAAAAACCCAAAACACATTGACAAAGGACAATCACGGATATATCAAAGCTAGTGATGTAAGCACATTCAAAACTGCTTACATTACAACAACAGCTGTTGCGACCAAAGTCAACCTGACGGCAGTAAATAGTGTATTACAACTTTGTATCTGAAATCAACCGAGAGAAAGAGCTCCTACCAACATTTTACACAAGTCTGACTGGAGTTCGACAAGGTTCCAATTTGGATCATGCCCTAAATAGTTAAAACTTTCAACTTCAATCAGTCACCTTCTGAATGTTTTAGATTATCGTCATCAATCAAAATATTAAGTCTTTTGGGGAAAAAGGCGGCAATTATCCCTTTTACTTCCTTGTTGACAACTATCGTCGAGCATCTGTTGTCAGTTGAATAACATACAATTATTTCCTTAAGTCTGTCTTTTTTTAACGTTCCATTACATGTAAATTGAAAACTAACACAGTTTTTCGAATGGTGTGTGTGATCAAATTATGTCGCTTTAAAGGTGAACAGAAAAAGACGTTCCGATTACACTCGCACATGTTGATAGATCACTAGATACAATGGAAAGGTCATATCTCTTAGGAAAGATATCGATTCAGTTATGAAATATGCGAGGTACTCCCTTAATAGTACAAAAACACAAATAGCTCGTATGAAATGCAAAAAAAAAAATCGCTTTGTTTCATTTTGCACCAATTGTGTTTGTCAGCATTAAATCAGGAAAAATAAAACATATTCTTGTTCATATGCCGTTTATTGCATATAAGTAATCGGGTGTCTAAGTAATCAGTTGTCTGAACATATGTGTGTGTTACGTCATTTTTAAGGGATACATGATAAATATGGAATTGCCACACTCTATCATACATTTAAACGGACAAATTGACACATACCGAGTGCAAATGGTCACCTCCACAATATTACCTTTCGAACGCATGAATCATTTCAGGAATTTTAGTAACATAATTGTTGAAATAGTGACAATTAATCATTCGACAAACCAAAAGTTCCGTTTGTACTTGCTTACTACGAATGTGTTGACATACTAATCCTACAGCGTCTCACAAAAGTACGCTACACTTAAAGGAATATGGTCGTTTTATTTGAAAAGTCATAGCAGGTTAGTTGATTGCATTCCATTCACTATTTAGTCTGATATACTGTAGTTATCTTTCTAACAGTCTCACTGCTGGTAGATAATGCACACACCATCATCATCAAACCGTATCAATTTATTGCAATGTGTAAACATCTGTTTACGCTCAACTCTAAAACCACATTTATCATTGATATGTAGTCATGCATATATTATGCATACACTGGGTAAATGACCCCAGCTGTTCATAGATACGATCGATAAATAACAAGCCGTGTCCATTAATCATCGGTTACACTCGCCGTAAGAACCCGTTTTATATACAAAGTACTTCATACATTATTAACATCTCTGATTGCGACATCTAAATTGTACCATTGTCACATATTGGTTTCCTTTCTACATTCCTTTTGTTCTCTTCTTTTGTCTTTTTCATTTGTTTCCTCTTCTGCCACTGATGTCTACGGTACGTTTTTTAAATTCTCGAATGGGATGAAATTTTAATACTGTTAGAACATATTGTGTTTTATTTGAGTATACTTTTCTTGCAATTGATAATCCTTACCTGTTTTCAAGCATAAAGCTGGCGTTTTCTGTAAACATGTGAAATACAATATAGAGATAACGTAACACTCCACCTCGAGCCCCGGTTATTTTATTGTAATCTCTATATCGTTATCGTACTAGATACTACCACTGTGCGTTCTTGTCTGTTTAAGTGGTGTCCCCTGCTGGTATTATATTTTTATCGATTTGCCTTACCTTAATTTTCATTTTTTTATTGTGTATGTACAGTGCATTCCCTTAAGCCGTTCTTGTTCATGTATCTAGCTTTTTCAACGATAACAACATTCGCTCAGGCCTAAAATAGCATTCGGTTATGTCCTCGCGGCAGGAAAAACACATGTCTCTATCTACAGTATTTGATGTTTCCTACGCAGCATTAAGGGAGTTGCGTCTCACATTAGACAATTCAATTCCAATACAGAAAAAAACAATACATTTACTTGAAATTGTGGTGACCTGATCAATAGTGCAATGGATTCATATTATGGCATTTGAGTAGTCCGATGTTGGTTCTGGATTTATTTAAATAGCATTCATAATTGCAGGCTAGCTATTGATAATACCTGTCATTCAAATGTTATTAATGACGTTTATAATTAAATGGAGATTATTATTCACCTCGTTGAATTGGCTATATTGGTAGAGTCCCGCTAGGTTACCTGTCTATGACCCACACGTGAATTAATGATACCAAGGCATACATAACTCTCTACTTTAGAAGAATGAAAACGGCCTGTATGTTGACAGGACGTATACACTATCAGCTTTTAAATTGAAATAGTTGTTTTTAATGTTACAGAATGAGGTTGCAGACACGTTCCTAGACAGGGAACATCTTAGAGTACACAATGCAGTTTTCACAGCTTGTCTAAACAAGTAAAGTATCCTACTATACTGCTTTCGTAAAACATATTTGTTGATTGCTGTCGTGTAATATAGGATTTCTGTTTATAATGTTGTTCAAATATATTCAAAATGTCGCTTAAAACAGATCAATGTTTGACCATAGTTGCTTTATTACTTATTTAACAAAGTATTGTAAGGAATCACAACGCCCTGCGATTAGCTTATATATACATTTCTTATATCATTAATGCGGCTATTTACATTATTTTGTGACAACAACACAGCTTACATGTCTATCAGTAATGTATAAATGAACGTTATATTGATCGTAACATTTTAAACACAATAAGCAGGTAAAGAACAAAATATGCATTGTAGGATTCATTCAGTTGTATACGATCGCCGACGTTGATGAAATATGGCAACTATTCAATTGTTATGCACGGGTTCAGATGACCTAATTAATAGTAGCACAAGTACATTTAAAATATCTGTTACAATTATTTATTAAACAGACTACATGTATGTGTATAACGGAATTCGAGGCTCTGATAGCATCATTTTATTCCAACTCAATATGTAGGCTTAAGGAATATATCATTTCACGCTTGACCTGTTTTAATAAGCATTCGTATACGAAACTATGCATATGTTGACGGTTTTTTTTTTAGGTTTGATGTAAAGATTTATCATCCCAAGTAAAGAGATGTTTACCAAGGCTGTACATGCAAGGCTAAACTACACCACTTAAGTAACATAATTATGTATAAAAAGAAAAGCACTCGCCAAAAACTAAAATTTCCCCAAGCTATTTAAAGAAGTAGGTAACTGGATGACTCGTAAGAGATTGCAGGATTAGTCAAATTACCTTGCCTGCACTTTGCAACCTATTTTAGATTATAGCTATTTTGCTTTGTAACTTGCAGAAAAAAAAACATTCTTGGTACTGTCTTTTGCCTTTTGTTATGTAAGATAGGTTAAAGAAAGAAAATCACATCACACGGTTTATAAACCATCTGTGATTTGTTTTTCGAAACTTTACAACAGTGCTCGAACAGCGAGTTGGCTTATGTATTTTTCGAGGATATTGCATTACTAAAATGTCGAAGGTATATATTTTTAAACAATGCAAGAATCTATTATTTTTCCCGTTGTCCTCTGATACATATTATTCATCGTTAAGTACTGATCAATAATATCGTGACTAAGCTCAGGAGTATTGCGTTATGTGTATTGCATGCATGCGGCATAGTATTAAGGGAGATAACTCGTATACGTTACTTACGTGTCCATTGTGTCAACTGCAGATAAAGTTTTAACGATAAAAACTATCAGGATAGAATAAACCTTTAAACTGGTATAATCACCTGTACTCTCATAGAGTCATCATGTAATTAACAACTACGTTTCTTTTTAATTTAGAATGTATTAAGTATCGCTTCAAAAACCAGGAATAATGCTTTAATAACTTCGTCTAATTCATCTGTTTGTTATTTAAGCTTGATATTTGTCCCAAATAAAAGTCAAATAATAGTTCCTCAATTGCAATTAGTAAGCATGGCTCACTTCTTTCGCTAAATGTAATTCTTTGACAAGAGAGAAAGTTAACAAATCTTTTTTTTATTCTGACAAACATATACATAGCTCCTTTTTAGTTTTTGAAAAGGAGATAACTTCAAGTCCTGCATATACCGGTACATAGTTAAATATGTGTATCAATTTCTGTTACGCCAGTTCCGATGTGCTGAGGAAAGAAGAGGATGAGTATAATTTTAAGGTTACATTTCAAATGCAAAACATATCAAGAATTCACTAGTACTATGATATATGTGTATAGTGTAGTGGTCATCACACTTACCACTTTGTGGAGGGAGACCCAGGTTCAAATCTTGATGGAAATGATAGCACAACTTTAACTTGAAATAAATGAAACATAGCAAATAAAAAAACATGTTAAAATAATACATAGCTATTAGTAACTGTAATTTAACTCTTCAATTTATTTTCCGTTATTTAATACACTCTAAATAATATTTTATGTATGTTTGTTAGTTTGGTCTGTATTGTGGCTTACCTTTTCTTTGTTGTACCGTGTTCATACAACTTGGCATTTATGGATTCTGATAAGATCTTAAACTAGCACATATATTTTGTTTTCATTTAATTATCCAAGTCTTTGGTGCTGTCTTCCAGTGAATAGGCCTTCATGCGTTCATATATTCATATTGTTAAAAACGGAAATTCCATGATCAAATAAAATAATTATGTTCAAGCAATCAACCATTTGTGTCGCCTAAAGCCCTTACCTGGCCGTGGGCGCCAGATATCTACACCAGTAAAAGTTGTCGAATAATAGAAAACACATATGTTACTTCTTAAAAGAGAACGGATTTCTGTGACCAATCTCAAACATTTTATTTTAGTCTTGGACATGAAAAAAATGCGAAATCTGCCGACGGCGACGGGCAGATGATCCCATTTACATTAAACGCACGATCATCGAGGGAATCAATGAGTAATTTAGGACCAACATATCTTCAGAAACATATACTTTCAGAAATTTCAGAATTTTGTCATATCAAGTATTATTAAAGCTATGTCTGATACGATATTGGCATACCTCATCGGCATGTAAAACAGCTGTTTTACGTGTGTAGTAATCTCGTACATTATTGCACACAGTTCGTCTAGGACGGTACACTGTAAACAAATGTGTTACTTCGCCAGGAACGGAAAGGTGCGTGCCCCACTTGTTTCATCGGGAAATGAAGCAACTAGAGTTTACTAGTTTCATTGAGGCGGAGTGAAGTTAAAATGTAAATATATTATGATATTAAATGACCCCGACGTTACTGTTTTACAAACCTTTTTACCCTTCGGCCGATGTTCTTTTATCTGGATACTTTAAGATTGCTTGATGCCCAGAGGTGTTGCAGTGGTTTTATATTAATGACGTATAATTACAATAAACTTTGAAGGGTCATGATTGTTCAACACATATTATCAATATGAAGAAAAGTATCGTTCGAGTTTGGAAGTAAATTTCAGTAAAGGGTCAGCCATTTTGTATATTTAAAAGATTTATATTTTCCATGAAAATGAAATGTTCAGTGTACCTGTTTAGTAACCTCTACGCCTTGTTATAAACTATTCGAGGAATTTGATTCTGAGGACACAGGTATTGTAAATCGACGATGAGTCGTTTTTAAAGTTGGGGTGCGTTCATACTCATAAGTTCCTTTTGTCTTGACAGAGCACGTTCACGTAACACAATTGACGAAATGTGGTCGTCTTTACATAAACTAATATGTCCCCGGTTAAACTACCATTTTTAGTCCTTTAACGCATCTTGTCGTGAAATTTTGTTGCATAACTCAGTTACTGTTCCTGTCAATAAGTCACGTTACCTCGAAATGGAAAGCAGTATTTACACCACTCAAACATTTCAAGCGCACCCTTTTCCGTATACTGAACAACCTGATTTGTAAATAATCAAAAATACAACTCAATGTTGGGCAGTTTTAACTCACTTCAGATCAGCAACAAATAATGAAATAGTCGATTATGACACGTATGTCACCCTATAACGTAGCATTTCACGCTAACCCGGGATTTTTTAAACTGCAGTTTCCATTGATGTAACAAATTTTATAGTATATATAGCGGAAAATAATGCGCTGGCCTATTTCAACGTATGTATGTTAATGCTGTTCACAATTGTATAACTTTCCTGTGTTTTCTATATACAGTGTCCTCCATGGCAACAGTTAATAAAATGATACATAGATACATGTACACGTCCTGATCGACCGTTATTCCTGTAATTCATCGAACAGGTATGTAGGTTGTTTTCATAGATGAAGCAAATATTGTTGTAAGTCTAAGGATATTCTTACATTGGTACATCTTTATACAGTTTTATATTTGTACAGTGCAATATATAATCTTTAGGCCTATTGTTGCTACGACGGCCGATGATGGCTGAATTGACAGAATGAAAGTTGATATCTACCACGAAACAAATTGCAATTAATAAAACTAAATTAATGTCTGGTATTGTTTGATATTGTACTACATCATCTCATCAATGTAAACATAATAAATTCATCACAAACGTTTAAAAATCAACAGCAGCATAATAGTGCATATAGCTGTACATATGTTTGTTCTGCTAACAGTGATAAGTATACACTCGGCGTCCCTCTCTCCAATTTGACAATGTGCCGGTACTATAGACCTAGTTTCCTATTCTGTTTCTAAACTGTTGTTGTCGCTGTCAGTGTCCGCCAACAAAATAAGTTTACATGTCAGTCAGTGCAGACCTGCCGGCGGGACACTGCAAACATTATGACGTCATCGCGATGTATAACTTGCAACAATGTATCTTTTTAATACACTAATGAACGACAGAATGAGGAGCAACATTAACTTACATGCGAAACATAATGCCGTTATTATTCGTGAATTGAAGGTCATTTCTAGATCACCTTTTGCGCAATCATGTATTCGCAAATATGCCTGAAGAAGTAAGTTCGCAAAATAAAGTTTTCTCGAAACATAGGCGATTTACTGTATGTGTATTCATATTAGTTTAAATAGTTTAGACTTAGTTATTTTGTTCAAATGGTACATTTTGTACATTTTCAACATTATCCGAATACAATTGCACCAGTTGCATAACTATCATATGTCCAATGAATTATTTATATCAAGGAGGCTCGACCCTTTCGCAATTAACCGCGAGAGTTACTTAAAACTGTAATATGTTTATTGCGCTACCTGGTAGAGATGACTTTGTGACAATATAAGCATCCCAATGACTTGGTAAAAAAACACCGCAAATTTGTTTTTTCAAAATTTGTCGTTTTTGTATTTTATTTCTTGTGAGTTTTCTTGAAAACTACAAACATCTAATAAAATGAAAAAAATATCAATAGCTTCCTCAAAACTATTTTATTGATTGAAAAATGACAAAACAATTTTTAAAAAGTGTGTTGATTTTGTATCTAGCGGACACTATTCAGTATTCACAGTCAAAATATTTACATAACATATAATTACATAAAACACATGCAAAGAAGTGAATGAATATATCACAGACAAGATTGTTATTTAAAACTAGATGTAATACAGGGTTTAGGTAGGTGGTCTCCGTTTGATGCTATCAGATTTTTTTTATAGTTGGTAGTATTCTAACATAATATATATGTTTTATATATATCGTATAATTTGTACACGTCTAAATATATTTCAACATCTACCCTCCTTAATGTTAATAGCATAATAGGGCTATATTTTTTCTGTTTATTTGCACCAAAATTAACATGAAATGTTTTCTCTTCATTAAATGTAACACAGCTTATTGATGGCCAAGGTTGTGAATTCTGAAGCCATCGAAAATGAATAATGACAAAATGCATGCTAAATATTAAACGGACATAGTTCATCAAAACGGCTACTGTGCTGACATAGTGTTTAGTGCGTTGGACTCGATTCATGGTAGAGAACAAACATACGTACCCTTATCTTTAATGAAAACTATATTACTTGTTTAGTTGATAAGTATTTGATAAATGTTTCTTAGAAGTGAAAAAATCGGGAAATTCATTCCCCTTGAGATTACACAAAGTTCCCTGTTAGGAAATTATCTTGTCTTCTGTCTTGGTAAAATATTATTGTTCATGACTCAGTGATTGAAGGGAGTTAAAAATGATTCACGGAAATGGGATAAAACTTGATGTTATATATAAAAAAAAATGTGAATTGGGATCAATAATTGCAGATTATTGTTTAACAGTTCTTGCTAAAACAGTAAGAGACTTAACAAAAGCGTGATGAATGAAATAGACTACAAGAACCAGGGATATTATTTTTGTACTTTTGAAATTTAACATGGCTAGGAATGGTCTTTCAGCAATATTGTCAAACGTTGTCCATACTAGTTTATACTAAATAAAACATGTTTATGCACTTTCTCAAAAGCAATAAGCTTTTGTTTTAATTGTTTACATACAAAACTATGTACAACCACATCAGGGAAACATGGTTAAAATATTAATTATTTATGTCTTTATGAGAAAAATTCCGGATATGGAAGCTTGTTCTGTATCGGATAGTCATCTAGTCTTTCAATTTGCAGTATGCCTAATGGAAACGTGATGAATAAAACACAGTTACATCATACAGTTCCAAATACGGCGGATAAACAAGTGTTTGGTACCTCGTACACAGTCCCTTGTGTTAACATCTGACTTTGGTATACATCATTCATAGCCTTATCTCTGTCATCTCCCCTTTTAACACCGTTCGTGTATATTCTACTTTTGGATGCGCTTGGCTGAATAAGGCTGATCGATAACATGCTTACATGTAAACTTTGCATCATGTATCTGTTGCATTTGGTTTTTATTTTTTTTTTTTTTTAATTTTTTTTTTTAGATTTTTTATTCTTATATTATTAATTGTCAATGAAGAAATGGGGAGCTATTCCTCGGGCTGACTGTTTCCCGAATAGCAATGTTGCTGTTGATTTGATTAAGGGATGACAATATTTTGGTGTTTATTATTATTATTATTTTGGTTTTTTGGTATGCATGCATACCGGGAAAAAATGTGTGCACTTACCATACATCAGCGAAGAAGTTTGAACACATTCGTATGTTTTATATTGCTACGGTACAACCTGGGTTTGGAAGAAAAAATTTCCAAATACGTATTAGTCACACATCTTCATACGTATTCACCATTGTTCTCCTCTATGTAACCCTGAGTAGCGGTCACTGAAATGTGAGAACGAGGATGTTTCTTTCTAAATTTTTGCCAGTTTCCGCCAGGTAACTCTTCTGAAGGACGAATTTACTGTTTTGTAATGTTGTTGAAGTTTATTGTTGTAATATTGTATATATCGCCACAGACTACATGAGTGAACCCAAAGTTCACCTCGAAAATTCATGAAATTCAAAAATTGAGAATGTTTAATTAAAAACCGTAAGATTGGCTGATTTTGTTTAATACTTGTGAAAATGATAATCATGTGTACATCGCTAAGGTTTCTTCAACATCATTCTTGATGTCTTCAATGGAACGATTATATTTTTTCCAAAATAATTCCTCCAATACATTGAATGTATGTTACTGATAAAGTCATACATGCCGTTTAGATTAGCATTCGTACATTTTCTAAACCACCAAGCTCCGTGTCTCGTTTCAGCACAATTACTGATTGGGTGAATGTCATTGTCTCTGTCTTTCGTTGTGAACATCCTTCCATTGGTAAATCTTAAGGCATTACCTGAAATAAAGATAGGGGAGATCTAATAGAAAATAAAATAACAGACTTAGAAGAGGAGTTCGTCCAATTAAAAAATTGCCAATAAGAAACAAGCTACAGAAACAGTGATGGCAACAAAGAAACTATTTTGAGCTATTTTCCTTCCTGTAAATAAGCAAGCAACATGGAAACCGAACTCATATTATTGGAATAACCAATGCATAAAAATGATATTAAAGAAACAAATGTCTCATATAAAAAGTCTAATAGACGAAATCAATAATTCAAATATATATTAAATAAGTATTAAAAATAATTTGTATTATAGATATGGTAACATATTTTAATGTGACAAGGACAATTAAAATGTTGGTTTTTTTTTTATTTTTTTTTTAAATTTGTACCTAATACGAAATTATAAAATATTTCGATTTGTTGATTGAGTTTATCGAATATGTAGATTCACTTTCTATAAAGACTTACTAATATTTCCACTGAAACCAGTCACATACACTGTAAAGTTACTGGTCTCATTGGCGATCTTGAATTCCTGGTATTCAGCATAACCAAATGTCCCATTGAGAGATTCAAGTTGTATACGGAGGATGCACGGTGTACGAGTTAGAGACAATATATGTTCGTTTCCTGTTAAACAAAACCGTTTAATACACATGTTAAGTCTTGGTTGCATATGAACCTGTTGTATTTATATAATACTCAAAAAATAATAATAATAAGTTATCAATCCATCTTGTCGCTCTGGATAAACGGGACTAATGTACCTTGAGAAAAATACCCAGGTCGGTCGTACCAACAATTGCACGTCCGGTAGGGAAGCCAAACACTTTGGTAAAATGATGTGTAGATAATTCATATTTTGTACCATGCAACTACTCCAAACATAAATAGATGGGAAATAAAACTTGTGAGGTACGGCGTTACTTTTTGGATTGTTTCGCCTTTGATAAATGCGGCAGTGGTTCTATTCACTGACCCGATAGAAAACAAATTATAAAGTCAACTATCCAACCAAATTATTTTTTTACGGGCACCCGGTTTCTTCCTCCGACAATGAGATATAAGTTATCACGCATGCAAACAAAATTTCTTTATTTTTGCATTTTTAAAGTTAACATTTGTAAAGATAATAACAATGTTTGCTTCCCGTACTTACCCAACCAGAAGTTTCCAAGAAGATTGCCAAATCCATTTTTGTACTGATCCCAGTTTCTGAAGAAGTCGACTTCATTGCTCTGTCGATTCTGTATGACCTGTGGATTTAAACTGTATAAATGTATTTTCTGATGAGGTGTTTACATATTCGTTTGCTCAACTGTGTCAGTTGCCGTAGGGCTGGCTATTTTCGCGAGTCTTATTTTTCGTGATTTCGATATATAATGAGACACGTAATACATTGTACATGTTCACGGTCTTGAGACTCAATAATATCAACTTTTATGGTCGCCATCTTTGTCTCATTCAGAACTATTCTGTATCTTTAAGTGATATGAAGATGGTCGTTTTTAGTATGCTCATTAGTGTGTTTACTTGTTGTGATTGAATCTTTCTTTTGTTCCTATTTTGCCTCCAGTTTACTCGATTTAGAGTAGTTCGGATTATGGTTTTGTTGACGCTTTGGTATTTTTATTTTTTATTAATTTTTTTTTATTTGTTGGTGATTTTAAATTTCCTATACTGAAAGAGTGCTTCTCTTTGAATTGTAACAGTATGGACCGATTGTACATAAGAGGCATATTTGTGACTTGTATATGAAATTTTTGATCCCACCCGTCACATCAAACAAATATATGAGGTTACGGTTAAGCCCTCAAAAAAGCCCCCCTCCCACCTTAGGGCATTTTAAAGAATTTGCACGTGTTGCCTTAAACTAATTTTCCTACAAACAGTCTTGTTATGTTCTTAAGTTTTAATAGTCTCTACTAAGAACTCGTCTGATGATTACACTACACCCTCATATGCTAAATTTGTGTGAAGGTATTCACAACCGCCATTGGCAATTCAACGTCAAAAAAGTGTCAAACACCATTTGCAATTCAAGGATAGAGCACTATACCGTCAAACAAATGTTCTTATGGTGTGATATAGACACTTGAAGAGTATAAAAGCATAGCTTGTTTCGAAGTAATCCTACTTGAGATAGTATACATGAACTGTCTGATGGCGAAAAAAGATATATTGATGGTATGAAAATGTGTCATTTATATTGTGTGTGACATTTATGCGTATCATATATTTACATGGTTCAATTTTCTCGTAATTTAATGTAACATAACGTTATGCACACTAAACCATGAACTAAACAAAAAAGTGTATATTGTTACTTACTAGGACACGCAGAGGTGCAAGGTTGTATGCATTTAGTGACAAATGTACCAAGCGCATACTTCCCTAAAGTGTAAGACAGTTTCATATGAAAAAAACTGCTGAATCCACTTGACTTGGTGACACAGCTTTGTAACACTGAATAAATGTATTTCTCTCATATCTCGACATATTGGATAGAGGTTGCTCATGTAAGAAAGCTATGTAAGAAAAATCTATCTTACATAGCATTTTACGCGACGTGACGTCACAATGGCTCAACAATGACGTGACGTCACGAATACGATAAACTCTGATGTCAGAAAGAGAAAACGACGGCGTGATAAAATTAAAACCTTTCACAAAATGTTAACCATAAACACCAGGAAGAGGAGATTAATTTTTCTATGCAAACTTCGTTTGTAAATATAGGGTATGCTTAAACTCGCTGTCTAATTCGTTTTCGTCATATGTGTGTATGTAGGATAGGGATATTCCACCCTCGAGATCACAACATGTTGTAAAACCCTTGGCAAGCCTCGGGTTTCACCACATTTTGTGACCCCTCGGATGGAATATCCCTATCCTACATACACGCGTATGAAAGAGTCTTCTATTATTAAATTTTTGCCTGTGAAATATATGGAGGATATTCAATGGTTTGCCGTTTGATATCAAATATATTTCACTTGTATGGCAGATTTGTTTTATATTTTCACGAGTGCGTAGCTCGAGGACTTTATATACTTTTATGATGTGTTTTCTTTATTTGCCTACTATAAAATTACTAGATTTTTCTAGACCTAATCCGTCGAAATTACAACCAGGATAAGCTGATCGGTAAAAATGAACCATTCTCATCTTCCAATTCATTACCTATTAAATTGTGCAGCAGTTTTTCATCAATATTTACTATTGATGCCATTTCTTCAAGATCATCTTTCCACAATAGACAAGTTATAGCAGACGACAACAACATGCCGAGCCCCCAATAGCCATGTTCGATTCGATCAAGGGGAACAACTCATACAAAAGTCCCGGTGTAATGTGACAAAATTACCCAATGGAAAACTACCCATCGTTGAAATCTACGGCGGGTCACTTTCTCAAGGGGACGAATTACAGAAATATCGAGTTGGGTAATTTTCTACAGATGGCCGTGTAAGATTTCTACTGTAAAATAACGACCCCGGGTAACTTTTGCAACGTAGAATTATGACCCCGGGTCGTTTTTTTTGGCGGGTCACTTTTTCACATTACACTGAAAAAGCCTTATATTTTCACTGCAAAATCTTATATTTTCACTGCAAAATCTTATATTTTCACGGCAAAATCTTATATTTTTAACGGCAAAATCTTATATTTTCACTGCTTATCACAATAAGTTTTATCAGCTGATAGTTTTATATATTTCACAGGTAAAAATGTAGTAAAGAAAATTATTAAATTGCTGAATCTTATATTTTCACCGCAGTGATCAGCAATGGAAATATAAGATTTTGCAGTGAAATTTAAAGTTTTCTTCCAGTGTTACGTGGCAAATGTTACCCGGGGTCGTTACTTCACAGTAGAAATCTTACCCGACAATCTCTAAAAACAATTACCCCACTCGAAATTTCTGTAACTCGTCCCGTGAAAAAAATAAAGTCACTATGAGAGTCAAAAAATAAACGTTAGAAATCTGGAAAACATAGATTGATATCCAACAAATAAAACATCTTTCCGGGTTAGATTTCAACGAGTAATGACCCGGGTAGTTTTTCCACCCTGGTCATCTTTTTTTCACTTTACACCAGAACTGGTGTATGAGTAATATCTCTTGATCGAAATCCCCCATCGACCCTGGCATTATTGTCTGCTAGTGTACCTATAAAATTGGGAAAGATAATATTGAAGAAATGACAACAGCATTGTCATATTAATGAGATACTGTTGCAGGATTTAATGCATTTGAAGATGGGTTAAACACACATATTCTACACCTTTTAAATTTAGTAATAAATACAGTATGCCGAACATAGAAATTGCACTGCATCATACAGCTGTTTCGTCCTCCTAGGACTCTTCCGTGATGTTACGAGCCAAACGGTTTCTGAACTAATATGTAAGTAGAAGGGTCAGGTGCGTAAAACCCCTTTAATTTATCAATTTAGAAGTAAACTAGTTTTGTATAATTTCAAAGCATGTACTACGAAAAGTGTATAGTACCACCGTGTCACTACTCAAGTGAGATTAACCGTTATTACCCTTGTTCGAACTCCCCCATTGCCCCTGGCAGTGTTGTCTGCTAGTGTACCTGTATGATGGGGAAAGATGACTCTTTCATTATGCTATTATGTATTATTCTAAAATGTACCTCCATATCTGAGTGAAAGCTTATGTGAGATAGACTCTATGTCGATTGTAATTCACCCCAAAGCGTCCTTAAATGAATAAGCTGTTTAGACTTTGATTTTAACACAACCACAAACCAATCCAAACATATTATATGTATCGAAAAATAATTAGAACATAACTAGCATTCAGTCATCAAGCACAGTTGAATTTGTATTGGTTTCTTTATATGTTCGATGGAATCTTAATATTAACTTAAAGTCTCACCAATCCCGATGAGGCGAAAACTATTCTGGTCAAGAAAATGAAGACTATTTAAGTGAGTGTTACGATATTGCACTTGCCATACTTACAGTCCAAGGACCATGTTCACTGTCTGTATCACAGTACACATCGAAGCTGTCTTCTGGTACGGGTGTAATGTGATACACCCCTGACTGATTTGCTGGATGGAGGTCTGCACAGGTTTCTAGATGTATTTCCAAATCTTCAACTTCTATTTGAATAAAAAAAAGAATGCGTACTTTTTGCAAACAAACAAAACGATTACCTAATGATGTGACAGTCGACGGTTTGCATCTAACAATTCCAAATTCAATACCATTAAAAAGTTTATAATTTTCAATGTGCGTAATACCTGATATTCGCACACCACTGCTAAAAACTGATTTTGACAAAATAAATAAAAGAATACCGAAGCGTTAACAAAATCATAATCCAAACACAAAATCGATTAAACCATTGGCAAAATATGAACAAAGGAAAGATTAACATGGATACCCTTGCAAAAGTACAAGAGAATAAGACCAGGTGTTCCGGAGGAGTAAGCGTCTTCTGCTTCATCCACATGTAAATATTTGTCACATCCAAGTAAACATCAAGTTCTCAAAATGAGAACCGAGTATCATTGTCAATCACAACAAGTAAACACACTAATGAGCATACTCAAAAACGTCCATCTTCATATCACTCAAAGATACAGAATATTTCTCAATGAGACAAAGATGGCGACCACAAAACTTCCCCATATTTTTGATCAACCTGTATCTCTCGAATCCTTGTGTTGTTAATTTGTTTGTCAGCAGTCGACATCGATCACGCAAATCCCGATATTTAGAGCAAGCCCTGGAATACCGAATCACCTGCGACATGTACACACCATAGGTAGGAGAAGCAGGGATGTTACTATCATGAAATGGAAAGTTAACGATCGAAAAATTGAAATAATCACGTTTATCGTATAGCTTAGTAGTAAGCTGTCCGTGTTGGTCGTAGTTTAAATAGAGATCGAGGTAAGCAGCTGATGTAGAAGAGTCTGTTACTTTATCTTCTTCAGTATATTTCCTCTTTGCTTTTGTCGTTGTTTTGACAACGTATGCTCCAAGATAGCTCACTACCATATATTTGTATCGTCGTCCGCCTTTCTTGGAAAAGAAAGCTCTCATAACAAGAGATCGAAGACGTTCCTTCAATTTTGTATGACGTATGGTAGTGTACAGGGTGGAAAAATCAAATGTTTTGATCGAAAAGACATTTTTTAGGAGGGGGTGTTCAAGATTGATCAAAAGATCTTTCGAGTTTTTCAAAATCCATATCCCATTTATTCCACTTCTATATGTACATATGACTCCATGACAATAGTCTTGTTCAATCATTCCCGATAGAAAAGAAAACAAAACATCACGGGACCCGACCGGATGTGAAATGGTATAGGGTCACCAGCCCGACCACGTGGGTTTTCTTCGGGTACTATTTCTAAGCGCGCTAATATCCGGGGCAACGAGAGCGATTAATATAAGTTGGATAACTTATTTCATAATTGTTGTAAAATAAATAAAGTTTACGCTGCTATCCAACCAAACTATCCAAACGTTTTGTTACAAACGTTGTGTACATACTAAGCCATTAGCCAACAAAAAATGAACACAAGTGATGCAATTTCCTAAAGAGAGTCCACTTATCAGTGACAATAAGCATTTAAAAAACCCCACTAAGTCTTGAAAATTGCAGGGAGGGTCAAGAGAGAGGTCTATTTTTGATAATGTTCAGAAATGAATAAAAGTTGTTTTTTTTTATTTGCACAATTAAAAGGAATGAATACAATGATCCACTGTCAAAAATATAGGAAAGAAATATATTGTTGAACTTTATGTATTAAAACATGAAATTGCCAAAAATAAAGTATTTTGAGGATTTTAATTGTATCAAAAATCAATACATACATGTAACGAAAAAAACTAAACTTCGAAAGCAGTTAATTATAGCATAAAACTATTATTAGTAATACAAGGCTTCAAAATTGGGTTTTGCACAATTTCAATGCGTTTGCAGAAAAGATGTATCAGAACTTTTGGATGGCAGTGTATATTATTGGATATATCTAACGGATTGTTTTGTTATAAAAAAACAAAACCCGATGTTTATTTCGACATCGTCTTCAAGCGGTTGTTATATGCAGCATGTCCATTGTTGTAATAATAGCAAGTGCAAAAAAAACTTATAGTTAAACTATTTTAAAGAAATCTGTTAATATATCTAGTATATCATAGATTATAATGGCTTTTCGTGTATGGATACTATTTTATGCACTTAAAAACAAAATTATATAATGAATTTACCTTCGAATCTTTTTTTTTATGATTCACAATTTTGTGAAAACCGTAATACTAACAGCCAGCTTGAAAATGTCCTGTTTCACGTCTTCAATAGAGTGCATTGGGGTTTTAATAATATGAAGTGCATTGAATCGCAATAAAGTCAGATGGCACAACAGGATCAATTCTCGTTGCCAAGCAGGGCAAGCTAAATATATTACACCTCCTATTCCTCAAAACAATGATCGAAGCAAAAATGTGTGTTTGAGTGGGGAAGGGAGTTTTAAAACTGAAGAGAGAACAATAAAACGTTTCCATCTTAAATACAAATTAATCTGAAATAAAAGTTCTACTAATATTGTCAGTTTAAGAGGTATAAAACAACATTTTCTTACCTGGCCTGAATGTAAACAAATAGATCAAATCCATTTGTGTACTGGTACTGTAGATATTACACCTTTGTGATAATCTGTCGTACATCGCCAACGACTTGTTATTAGTCACCGCTTTAAGTACACATACTATGACCGATCCGGTCAATATGTCCATGTAGGTACTGTTTGGTAAAAAAGTTGTATTGGAGACTTTTTCCATGGTCCACATTTTCCATATTGTTGCATCACAGCAAAGAAGTTTGACCGCTGTAACAAAAATTTAAAATATGATTTTTATTGATTCCATTTATATATCACGTGTGTATGTATACGAGGAAGAATCTAATAACATAAAGGCAGATATGCTATTTAGGAATTCACAATGCAGATGACGTAACACACACTCATGCTGCAGCTTGCTTTTGAAGATGATGTAACAAACACATGTGATGCAACTTTTAAATTTAGTAATAGATACAGCATGCCGAAAAATGAATTACACTGCACCACACAGCTGTTTCGTCCTCTTAGGACTTTTCAGTGATGCCAAGGGCCAAAAGTTGGGAATTCAAAATTTCTAAAACTAATGTAGAAGCAGAGGGTCAGGTGCGTAAAACCCCTTTAAAAAATTTTGAATTTAGAAGTAAAATTAAACTAGTTCTGTATAATTTCAAATCGTGTACTACTAGTGAAATTAGTAATGGATACAGTATGCCGAAAGTAGTAAAAACAAAATAAAATGTGTAACACCTGTAACACCTAACACATGGAAACAATCAATTTAATACCCAGCACTTACCTGTAAACACTGACAGTGCTAGCGACCATACCATGACTGCATGTCACGCTTCCTGTACGCCTAATGACAACGTTGCACACACACACTGTTGGCATATGGTGTGATTGTGATGAAAACCGTTTCTATATTTTGCAGAATAAAATTTGTTATTACTGTTGAAAGTCCCATAGGGAGAACGTTCTGGTTTGTTCTCATGATTATTGACTGTTGATGAAAAGATTGCTAAAACCGTTTCAATACATTGCTGATACACTATTATGGTTTTAGAAAGTCCCAAAGGAAGATTGCTATCGTTTGTTCCTTATGGTTATGCTATTGTATTGTCGCTGTCTAGAAACCTACTCCTCTTAATGGGTTTGGTGGCTGTATGGTATATGTTTTACAACTACTCCGCTGCTGTCTTTCACGATATATCTTATTTTTTTACAAAGTTTAAACATTGATGTGCTGACAGGTTCAAAATTGACTATAAGCGACAGTGGCGACCGACATTGTTTCCTTTCCTCTAGCAAGATATGATTATATAAAATATGTTAATTTGCGTATCACCAAAGTGGTGTTACCACATAGAGTTGTGATGTTATTATACCTCATCTCGACTCCTCTAAAGCTGATTCGTTAAAACACGTCACATGACTGTGTTACAAAGCATCGTGTCTTCACTATGGCTGACAAACTTCGTATCTCCCTGGACCAAGTGCACCCATCGCCACCTTTATTTGATTCTTGTAAGAGTTGTCGTTCTTTTTAGTTTCATTGTGTAAACAAACATACATAAACAAAAACAAATGTAATCAAAAAAATAGTTTGTTGATTGAAAGTGACGTATACTGTTTTTATTCGGTATAATAAACAATTTATGACCCTCTTGATAGGGTGAAATGAAGATTTGTCTACCCTCATAAGTTATATTTCACTCGGGGAAATATGACTGCTTCGGGTAGGAAAACCTTCATATCACCCTACCAAGAGGGTCATAAATGTATTATATTAGCTATTTATTAATACAACAAAGTACAGTTTGTGATATAGAGGATATACATTAAGAATGTATTCTTCTGAGAAGTCATTTTTATCCTATATTAAACTTTTTTTTTCTAATATACATTTTTGGGAAATGAAGTTCATGGCATGGCAGAAAATGAAAAAATAATGATATGTCAGCGTGCTCATTTTTGTGCTCTGATCTGTCAATGATATCAATATTACATAATAAGTGATTTTAAGTGAATTTTGCAGTTTTGACCAATTGAAAGACATCTTCATTCTATATCTTCTGAATTTGTAATCCAAAATGTATGAATGTTTGCAGAAATAAAAAAAACATGCTATTTTCTTTTACATTATGTAAGTAATATTTCTCTTACTTAATATTTTAATTCAGGAGGAAAGCAATTTAAGTTATCCCTACCCTTATTTTTAATGAGAAAATCCTCATTTTTTCACCATTATTTGCATATTTAACGCGAAATAACCAAAGTTCTACAATTTAACTATTTTTTTATATTTAGCATATGAAAAGAAAATGGGTGTCTCTGTCTAAAACCGTCCTAAAAATGGGGGTTAGTGTGCTTTTTTTTGTCCCGTTACTGTTTGTGTTAATTTTCACAATTTCCGGTTCAAAAATAAAAAGTGCTCCAGTTACACTAAAAATATGAAAAAATACAAAAAGGATATAATTATCCACTTTGTTGCGTTATATTTTTATATTACTAAAAATTATAAAGTTGTACAACAAAATCTAATTTGCTATGATTAAAAATGGCGAAACAGTGATGTTTTTAGAGATCAATCGAGCATCAAAAGATGAAATTACAGTTTTTCGCGAAGTGCAAAATATACACAGAAATACGCATTTTCAAAATGGCCACCGAATTGGTACTTTTTTAAAATGCATGTAAAAAAAAGTTCTACCAGCAACAGACACCTAAATTTTGACACAATTTTCAGAAGATACGCTATGAAAATTGATCATTTTTTTTTAATATAACGTAAAATGTTTAAATGAGATTTAAACGAGACTTGAACGTGACTAAATCCTCAGAAGAATACTTCCTCAATACTAGTTACCCCTACTAAGTTTTCGTACCTATGGTGAATGTGGTAAGAACACATAAAACAGTTTGGATCGATATAAATATCTAAAACTTCAGTTGAACTAATTTTCCAAACAAATCGTTGGGGTTCTGAACTCGATGAAGTTCCCCACTCTTAGCTGACTTGTTTTTGTTTTCATACGAAGCTGAATTTGTGGAGGAGCTCATCAGGACAGGTAACAAAAACCTTGCCAAATCTTTTAATTTCACTTTCAGATATATCGACGATGTGTTGTCTATAAACAACAAGAAGTTTGCTGACCACGTCGATCGTATATACTCTTCTGAACTTGAAATAAAGGACACAACAGACTCTTCTACATCATCTGCTTACCTCGATCTCTACTTAAACTACGACCAACACGGACAGCTCACTACTAAGCTATACGATAAACGTGATGATTTCAATTTTCCGATCGTTAACTTTCCATTTCTTGATAGTAACATCCCTGTTTCTCCAACCTATGGTGTTTACATGTCGCAGTTGATTCGGTATTCCAGGGCTTGCTCTAAATATCGGGATTTTCGTGATCGATGTCGACTGCTGACAAACAAACTAACAACACAAGAATTCGAGAGATGCAGGTTGATCAGTACTATGGGCAAGTTTTATGGTCGCCATCTTTGTCTCATTGAGAAATATTCTGTATCTTTGAGTGATATGAAGATGGACGTTTTTGAGTATGCTCATTAGTGTGTTAACTTGTTGTGATTGACAATGATACTCGGTTCTCATTTTGAGAACTTGATGTTTACTTGGATGTGACAAATATTTACATGGCGGGTGTCGTCGATGAAGCAGAAGACGCTTACTCTTCCGGAACACCTGGTTTTAGTCTCTTGTACTTTTGCAAGGGTCTCCGTGTAAATCTTTCCTTTGTTCAAATTTTGCCCCTGGTTTAATCGATTTTGAGTTTGGATTATGATTATGTTGACGCTTCGGTATTCTCTCATTTTATTCTACAACAATGGGCATCCGGCATTATTAACCAGGTTATAATAATCTCCATAATTACAGGGCAGTGACAAACAAAAATATATCGTCCATATTTGATGAAGACTGAGAAATGTCAATCCAGGGGTAATTTATGAATTTTAGCACGAGACTTTGCCAAACAGACTTTCTAAACGCCATTAAGTCAAGAATCATTCCCCGAATTAATATACCCTTTGACGATACCGAAGCATGCAAAAATGTAAGTTTCCAGGGGTGGGACTTCATCATTTATTTATTATTTCTATTTAACAACTCAACGTTTGTTAGATTGAACAATGCATTTATTGCTTGAAGGCTGCCTAGTAATGGCGATTGTGTGACGTCATTTGATGGAATAGTATGTATGTTAAGTAGCCGAGTCTTAATCCCGACCTGTTGTTTGGTTGATGCAACGTTTTTCATATTAATATATATCCCCACTATTGTCTCGATTTCGCTTATCTGTGCTTAAGTCCTGTGTTTTAGTCCGATAACTAAAGTACACCTATCGAGCTAAAACACACCTGCACTCGTGTGTTTCCGATGAGCCAATCGGGCAAGAGGTGGGCGGAGCTTGTTGCCGAGCTTGCTCACTGATTGGTTATCGGCGCGAGAAATGGGCGGAGCTTGTCAACGAAAGCGCCATCTATGTGCAGACGACACGTCCTCTTGTTTACATTAAATAATGACATTGACACGATTCCCTGAACTTTATGAAAGTGCTCTTAAGACGCTCCTTTTTTGTATAAGTATATTAAAACGGTTTAGGTATGGGGTTGAGGGATATACTCCATACTTTAACTGTATATATACGAACGATACATTTGTCTATCTCGTGTGAGCTTTGCATTTGATCAAAGAACTTAAAAGTTTCTAGACGTCAATTATAAATGGTATAATGAGAACAATATAGCGTCCCGGGCCTCAATACCGAACATAGTTTCATTTTCATTGTTATTGTTATTCTATTAAAACATTTTGTCAAGCTGGAGTCAAGCTGTGTTACCTTTTACCACAAAGAGTTTGAAAATACGTGTCAGGTACTTCATGTGCCATTAATTTTCATTATATTTACCATTAAATGGGATGGAATATCAGAACCGTATTGTTTGTCAGTGTAATCCAGGTAACATGATTTTATAACACCTGTTTGGATTGCTGACGTCTTTTTGTCCTTTCTAAGTTAGATTAGAACTTGTTTTGTCTTGTTGTATTGTGTTAGAAAAATATTGGTCATAATCAATAAAGTATATGTTTTAACTTGCCAAGAGTTTCATTCTGTAAAACATATCAACCGATAGATTTTTGAACTATCATTTGGCGTTACTGAAACAAATATCAATCTTAAAGTAATGAAAACAAAATATGCCTTGATTCTGAGGTAAAAGTTATGAAAACAAAAAAGTTTAAAAAATGTATGTGTTTATCAAATAATTTATCTATGAAAGTTCAAGTGTTTATAGCAGTTTTTGAGTTTTATTCTATCTTTTTTTTTTTAATTATTAAAACTCAATCGCATTGTCATAAAGGAAAGTTTAGTAATTTGAAGGAGTTATATCTCTTGGTACTGTATAGCATGCATGCAAGACATAAATAAATGCTCGGGGCCTTGTCAAGAGATTATTGTCCAATGCTTCTATTCACAATCAAATCAATAACAGGATGTTTATAAGAGGACATTCAGAAAAAGAGGTGAGGCTTGCTTACTTAATGATAGGTAATCGATGTAATTGTTCGGGAAATGCATACACCATCTCGTTTAGTGTGTACTGTTTGTAAAGGCATGAACAAAAATGTCAAAATGGTCTATTCAAGAATAGAATTACATCGCGGATGTCGTCGATGAAGCAGAAGACAAAAAAAAAAAATTCTGTATTTCTGACAGGCTAAACAATATGTGTTCAATAGTTTGAACAGTGCCTGGTCGAGTGCTGTTTGACATATCATTGCTTGGAAAACATAACAAACAGTTCGTCTTTAATATTGGTTCAGTTTCGCCATTGACACATACACATGTATGGATATCCAATATAGCATTTTCCGGGATGTATGTATAACCGTGGATAACTTGTATTATAAGTCTCAGAGACGTTCGCTAACTGCAGAAAAAGTTTCGGGAAATTTGCAAACTATTGAACATCGCGTGACGTTTCCTATCTTTTTTAAGCGTCAAAGTCAGTCAGATGTAAATGCTGCCAGACCACAGGCTTGTCGACTTTTACAGGAAAGTTGTAATTTGGAGTCCCAAATGAATACGGATTGATATTTTTGTGGTTATTACTCAGATAATTGACTATTTACCTTTTAATTCTTTTATATATCAGAGTTCACGAGATACATTATAAAACTGATCTATTACCATACAAACACATGTTAATAAAATAAACAGTTTCAGTTATTCAAAGTATGTTTTAGTGATTATGTAATAAAGCACGTATATCATGAGTGACTGTGCAATAGTTCAGAATATTTTACCCTCGGTACTGGTAAAATCGACCGATGATATATTGCTCTTAGCCTGCGGCCTTGTGCCATAAAATATAGGTCGATTACCAGCACCTCGTGTCAAATAGTCTCGACTATTGCACAGTTACCCATGATATATTTATTAAAATGTAATTTAACATTGTTAATATATTGATAATTGGTATTTCTATTTGTCAACTTATAAACTACAATTGCTTAGTTGACTAATCTTAAAAGAATATTGATCCTTTGGTCTATACCAGTCGCTGCCCATGAACAACTCTGCAACGAAATCCTATCATAGATTGCATATCAATGAACACACGTTTGTACCACATTTCGCAATGGGCCTTTTGGATTTTTTTAAATTATAAGTAGAAATATAGAAATTATGTCGAAAGTATGATATCATGTCTTTTTATTGCGCTGAGTAATTAGTAAACCTCGGGTAACATATAATCTTTATGGTTTTGTTGAAATATATTTTCTGCCCGCAAATGTTTGGTCGTTTTAGAAAAAGTGCAATGCTATGACATTAAATATAAAGAAAGTTCAGAACTATGATCAATAAGATAGTATGTGTGTATCAAATAAATAAGTATCAAACGGATTATTATGTGTCTTGATGCATTTTAGTTTTTTTTTATATTTTTTTTTTTTTATTTTTAGGTTTTAATAGTTCTTCTAAGCGTCAACCAATGCATTAAGCAACGTGTTCAAGTTTGCCATCTGGAAACAGGTGACTTTATGTTTCTATGCACATTGGTGTGTTACGTCATCGTTTTAAATAACCGTATCATTACATTTGTATTGATTTTTGACTTTGTCTAGCTAGATATGTGATGGATTGAACTAAACGTTGGGAATGCATTGGTATTTTTTCTCCACGTGTGTCGTTGACATGTTTTATAGGACATTTCCTTTAAAGTTTAAACGTGAGTTAGCTCTACTAATGTAGCAGTTGCTGGCCATGAACAAACACTTTTGTATCAAATCACTATCATAAAACATAAAAGATATAGAATAAATTAATTATACAAAATATATTATTTTATTTATTTTTTTTTTTTTTTTGTGAAAGGGAAATTGAGTGTTAGTCTCAAAGTGTGAAGTCGGTTTCATGACAAAGATAAGTTGCAGGCCAATGACAAGGTACGCTATTAGGTATTTGTGTTGAGGACTTATTCACAATAGCTCGCTGTCCTTACATGTCGGGACATTTCAGGAAATATCAATGCTATGAAAAAAAATGTTTCCAAAAACAGAAAATATCGAAGCGTCAACAAAACCATAATCCGACCTCAAAATTGAAGACGCTTGCAACAGAACAAGAGGATACGACCAGGTGTTACAGAAGAGTAAGCGTATTCTGTTTTACCGATGAACCATTATCGATGACACCCACCATGGAAATCTTGGTCACATCCAAGTAAACATAAACTGATACTTAAGATACCATGATTATGTACATCGATTGAATCAAATTGTATTATTATACCTATCATGTCTCCCCCATGCGGAGCCCCTCGCAGGATTATCTAGAGAGTTGTCGTTCGTGGTACAGAACTCTCCGAGGTGTTCCGATGAACAAAATGGCAGACGACAGACGTTTTCATAAAACAGACGCCGATGAAATCAACAATATTCTGCCGGCAAAGGAATCAACAAAGTGACATTGAAAGATTAATATAATTACATTTTCTTTTAAATTGAACTGTTTATTTCTATATATTGTTATCTAATAAATGTATTGTTTGTGAATCATATGAAAACAGTCTTTATTGATGCTGTATTTTGGTATAATAAACAATTTATTGCCCTGGTTGTAGGGAAACATGATGATTAGTTAAACCGCGGCCAGCCATATTTCCTTCGGGCTTCGCCCTCGGGAAAATATGACATGCCTTGGGTAAACAAATCGGCACGTCTCCCTACAACCAGGGCAATGCATGTATAATAGTGATTCCAATGCCTTCTGATTCAAAGGTTTCAGAGCGATATTCATTATGCAATATATACGTGAAAAGAGTTATCAAATATATTCGCCAATTTGAATGCAAATGTCGTTAGGGTTGAGATATTTGTTTTAATGGACACATTAAGGATAATTCCGTGTTTGCCTGAAAGGTTCGTGCAATCTATGAGTTTTGAAATTCTGATTTGGTTTCGTTATATTGCAAAATGTTAATAAATTTCACTTTGTTCAACCTCAATGGAACTTGTAAATTCTTAACGAAAGTATGCGTACCTGACTTGAGCACGCGCTTTTTCGCTCCTGGCGTGTTTACAACGACGCATTGCTAATGTTGTGCACAAACACGCCTTTGTACGGGTTTACTTTACACGTAACTGCTAATTTTATATCGCATTCATCTTTTCAAATATTTGAACTGTCAAATCACTGACATTTTCGATAACATTATTGTTTTCAAATTGCAACTTCTTTTTTCATATGAGTCATAGACGGAACAAAGTCTTACAGTTCCTTTCCCTTCATGCTACTAGTTACTGTTAAATCACATAATATGTCATGTTTTAAGCATATTCGCATTGTCTGAAACAGTGATCCATACAGTGACGTGTTACGGTGCAGAGATGTTTTTCGTTCAGTGTTAATTAGAAGCATTTGTGACAGTCATGCATTCGATTAGCTGTCAACAATTGAATAAATCATTGTCATATTGTTAGTGAATATGAATAGATTCATACGATATGATCGAATGATTAAAAGTTAAATATTTACTAGTATATCAAGATGCTTTAGATGCATTTGTTCTTACGAAAGAAACGCAAACAAGTCACACCAATTTTATTGATTTTATTTCAATTCATATGTCGTTAATGTGAAATTCCAATTCATCCCTATCAAAATGAGCTGGTAAAATATTGAAAATGATGTCGCAGACATCATTGAGGGGCTATATTTTTTAAAACTTGTACTTTCGAAAATGATTAAATACTTGTACATAACTTATAAATTGCCAGCATGATGGAATGAGTTTCTTGTGCACAACTATGCATACCCTTTACTTGCTGTTTTAAGTTATAGATGCAATTTCCAAGGACATGTTAGACTTAAGTCAAACAATTAAACAATTTTGCGAAATAATTCGTAATAAAACTAATAAATACCATATGAAATATTGTTTAATCACATTAACAAACATTGTGGCATTTGTAAATGTAAAATGATACTTTTTCTGATCACAGTATGGACACTGATAACATCATTGAAATGTTCTTGATTTGACGTCATAACAACAAAAATTGGAAAAAAAAAACCAATCACAGATTATAGATGATTACTGTGAAAATGTATATTCAATGCTTAACACGACAAACATTTGATGATGACAAATTAATCTCTTAGATACTACTTTATAGAAATAATCTTGCCAAAATTAGCCAAAGTACTACTAAAATATTGATTTAAAAAAAAAACATTGAATTGATATTATTACAACTAACACGATACAATTTTGACATGTTTTTATGAGAATACGTAGAATTATTAATCCTAGAAAGTGACATTTTGCGAGGCCCGAGGTGGTTTTTAATACCGTGGTCACCCGTGGTCACCCGGAAACATGTCAATACTTGCTTTATCATTTAAAATTTAAATAGTTCAAAACAAATCTGAAAATACCAAAGCGTCAACAAAACCATGAACATAATTCAGACACTTCTACATTAGATGGGTTTGTTTTCTGGACAGGTATTCAAACATATAAACAAGCTAAAAAATGTAAATCGCAGCATATTTCACGTCAAAACTAATGGGATCACATCTCCAACATTACAACATTTTTAAGTACACCCATATTAAGATATGAATGAACTAAGGCATACCATGATGCAAGATAAAAGCATAATTCCAAATGCTATCACTAAAAATAGTGATACGCTTTAATTAAATTTTAAAATATCCAACAAAATCATATAAAAACCTAAACTTTTACAGCTTACAAATTTATTTGTATGAGTGCATTTTTTATTAAAATGACGTATCGTTTGAATCTCAACAGTTACAACTTATAAAGTAGATCTGCAAAAATAAAATTTGATTAAGTGAACAGGCACGACTTCAAGAGCATATATATCTGTCATAAATAAAACAATACCGTTATGAAATATTGGTACGAATGGTTCTAAGCTTTTCAGACTATATAATGCTACCTGAACATCTTTATCTTTATTTATTTCTTTTGCTGCAGAACAGTTTCCTTTTTTGCGAATGTGTAATTACTGTCACGTTTACACTTCAGTAAGAAATGTTATTTTATTTTGTCAATAAAAAGATGTTTGAGCGAAACACAGAAATGCATTGAAAAGGCAAAAAGAAAATATTGCATATTTATGTTATGTCAAAAGATAAAGTGTGTATATATTGTTAATGGTATTGCCATTACATATCAAACAATGTTTAATCATAAAATAGTGTGCTAAGTGTCATAAAGGTGAATAACTCTGTAAATACAGTTGTAGTAAAGCATCATACTGCAGAATTTGCGTGTTCAAATCTTGCATTTATTGTCTACAAACTATTCACACATTGTAAATACAACTGTACGATCCAGCAATAAATCGTTCCGTTTTGCGCGTTTCTCCACACACGCACGCACACACACACACATGGTTTCCTACAAATGATCTATCAATGAATAAAATGGAAAACAAATCTTGTCGAATAAGTTACAACGCATAGATTTGCATCAATTTATTAATTAACTTTAAAATCAAAGAATAAATGTTCAGTTGAATTGCCAGAGAAACATCTTTCCATGTCTATGACATTGGAATATTATTTTAATTGGCGAAATATTATCATCTCACAATTATCACTGAGAAAGAAAGAAATATACCTGAAAAAACTGGAGCTGTAAATACCAGACCAAAGTCTATATATAGAGGATCTTACACGAGTTTCGATGTAATATGGAATTTATTAAACGAGTTAGATAATTTAATATGCCAAGAGCCTTTAGGCGAGTGGCATATTAAATTATTTAACTAGTTTAATAAATTCCATATTACATTGAAACTCGTGTAAGATCCTCTATTTAACACAGAACTTATATTGATGAGAAAATACACAAAAACTTTCAAATTAATGCTCTATAAGAAAGGCAGATTTCTTCTGTCACAGTACGATTTTCACTACCGAGTCAATCATGTGACGTCATGAAGACGTCATTTGTTTATGATGTCACAATAGTGGTATTACACGTGTGTAATACCATTGTATGACATGGCCGTATGACATGACTGAACAGGTCAGTTATGTGATAAATATTGTTTTCAGCGTTTTAAATTGCTGCTGGTGTTGTCTTGTCAGATTTCCAAACAAAAATGTAACGGCTAAGTGATGTACATACGTTGGTGTAAGCTGTCAAAATGTGAAATCTGACCTTCGGACTATGCAAAATAATTCATGAAGTAAACGAATCTTTAAAAGTAATATAATACATTCAATTTATCCTCCTTTCAATTCACAATTTTGTAAATCATAATTATATTTCCTCAAATTTCAAGGGTAAATAGATGCACGAAACTAATGTTTACAATCCCATTTGGTAATAACATTTAAAAAAAACATAACATGCAGCAAATAAAAAGAAATGCTCAACAAATCCGTAATTAAAATCGAATACAATCGATGCAGAAAAATACTTTCTTTTATTATGTACATGGATACAAATCATACTGATCTCAAATCTTATATTAGTTCAGAATTTATTTCAAAACATATTCACTATTCTATTTATTATCTATACATCCTTGTATCATCTAACTGACCATCCTAGTTATGTCGCTTGTATTTACATCCTTGTATCATCTCACTGAACATCCCAGTTATGTAGCCTGTATCTACATTCCTGTATTCCATTCCTGTATCATCTCACTGACCATCCTAGTTATGAAGCCTGTATCTAAATTCCTGTATTATCTCACTGAACATTCAAGTTACATGTATTTAGCCCAGCATCTACAATACTGTATTATATCACGAAATATTCTTGTTATGTAGCCTATATCTACATTCCTGTATCATATCCTGGAACATCCTAGTTATGTAGCCTTCGTTTACATTCCTGTATCATCTCACTGAACATTCTAGATTTGTTGCCTGTATCTACATTTCTGTATCATCTCACTGAACATCCTAGTTATGTAGCCTGTATTAACATTCTTGTATCATCTCACTGAACATCTTAGTTATGTAACCTGTATTTACATTCTTGTATCATCTCACTGAACATCCTAGTTTTGTAGCCTGTATCTAAATTCCTGTATTATCTCACTGAACATTCAAGTTACATGTATTTAGCCCAACATCTACAATACTGTATTATATCACGAAATATTCTTGTTATGTAGCCTATATCTACATTCCTGTATAATATCACTGAACATCCTATTTATGTAGCCTTTATCTACATTCCTGTATAATATCACTGAACATTCTAGTTATGTAGCCTGTATCTACCATCCTGTATTATCTCACTGAACATACCATTTATGTAGCCTGTATCTACATTTTTGTATAATGTCACTGAACACCCTGGTTATTTAGCCGGTATTTACATTCCCGTATTTTCTCACTTAACATTATGGTTATGTAGCCTGTATTCAAATTACCGTATCGTCTCACTGAACATCCTATTTATGTAGTCTGTATCTATATTCCTTGTATCATCTCACTGAACATCTTAGTTATGTACATTGTATCTACATTCCTGTATTATTTCACTGAATATTCAAGTTACATATATTTAGCCCAACATCTACAAAACTGTATTATGTCACGAAACATTCTTGTTATGTAGCCTATATCTATATTCCCGTAACATCTTGTTGAATATCCTAGTTTTGTAGCCTAGGCTACATTCCCGTATGCTCTCACTGAATATCCTAGTTATGTAGCCTGTATCTACATTCCTGTATTCCATTCCTGTTTCATCTCACTGATCATCCTAGTTATGTAGCCTGTATCTAAATTCCTGTATTATCTCACTGAACATTCAAGTTAAATGCATTTAGCCCAACATCTACAATACTGTATTATATCACAAAGCATTCTTGTTATGTAGCCTCTATCTTCATTCCTGTATCATATCACTGAACATTCTAGTTATGTAGCCTGTTTGTTATTTTATGAAATAACACAATAAACTGTCTACCTACCACATATGCATTTGCATTTATTTAATATCATAGTGAGCATTTTATTGGTGTACCGGTTATAACCCAATTATGTCCTTATAATATGTTTTTTGTATTTGTAGACTGTTATTTCCCAGAAAAAAATAAATCCTTTTCGTGTAACATGTAGTTGTGTCTCTTTTATATCATATTGAATAACCTAGCTATCCAACCTGGATATACATGTTTCTGTAGCTAAATATTTAATGCAAACACGTATATAACAATACACTTCAACAATAAACACGAGTGTATCCATGTACTCCTCTGACTTATATGTGTGTACAACATGTAGATATGCGATTATCAAATATAAAATAGTTCGATAACCCTACCCTGTTGTATGTCTCTGCAAATGACCGCCCGTTTCCTGAGAAGACCCATCGTCTTAATACAACACATTGACGGCCGTACTTAAACTGCTAAAGGTCTCAATGAAGTTTTCAACCTGAAACGATAATGAGATTAAGCTTATAGTAAATGTTTAAATAACAATTTATTTTTATTGTATTTATATTCATTGTAAAGTATAAAAGTATGTAAATAAAATATACAACATTGAAATACAAACAAGGGAGTATTGTCATGCAGCAAATTGTGGCATATAAACACAATTTGTGGGAGAAGCAGCAACGTTACTATCACGAAAAAGAAAGTTTGAAAAGAGGCATTCGTTGCGGTATCTATATTGATGTCATAATTTAAGTAAAGATCGTGGTAAACAACAGATGTAGAAGAATCTGTTTGGTCCTTGATTTCAGGTTTAGAAGTAACGTTTGTAGTAATATTCCTTTAAGGAAAAAACTATTTTATTTTCTTTCATAAAAAAAAGTCAATATGACCCACATACCTCTTGAATATTAATAATCAAAATGATCTGTGCAAATTGCTCTTAGTTTTATGTAGACCAAACAGGTTGCAAAATGTATCAGCATATAAAATTTTAGAGACAACAGACAAAAATGACCATATCACATTTTGATCAATTTCAACCATGTTAAAATAACACATATTTAAAACAAAAGTGTTTGGCATTATTTTACCTAGTGTAATATCAAATTTATTATCTAACATATGTGATTTTCTCTCATATCTCGCCATGTTGGATAGAGTGTGCCCATGTAAGAAAGCTATGAAAGAAAAATCTTACGTAGCATTTCACGCGACGTGACGTCACAATAGCTCAACAATGACGTGACGTCATGGATACGGTAAACTCTGATGCCGGAAAGAGAAAACGAGTGCGTGATCAAATTAAACCCTTTCACAAAATTTTAACCATAAACTCCAGAAGGAGGAAATTATTTTTTTCTGCACAAACTTCGTTTGCAATATAGGGTATGCTTAAACTCGCTGTCTAAGTCGTTTTCGTCAGAAAAGCTCAAGGAAAAAGTTGAAATTTCAAAATGGTAGCCTGTTTAAACGTATTTTCATGGTTTTTGAGCTTATTCGGGTAGTTGATATGAGAGAACAAGACTCTTTCATTATGTGTGTATGTGAGATAGGGATATTCCACCCTCGGGATCACAAAATGTGGTAAAACCCTCGGCAAGCCTCTGGTTTCACCACAGGTTGTGACCCCTCGGGTGGAATATCCCTATCCTACATACACGCATATGAAAGAGTCTTATAATCTTATATGATTACATATGAATTGGAAATGCCGTTTCCTTTTTGGAATATTAAAAGAAAAACACTACCTGAGGTTGAGTCAGTGCTGTAATGACGGATTCAGTGTCCATGTCGCATTCTTGCATCGCTAGAAGAAGTACATTCACGGTTGGGCGTGGCTTGGTCTCTTGGATAAACGTTTTTAGAAGAACGGTAATCTTCTCCCGCGTCCTCCTGTTTCTGTATTGGTCATCAAACTCATCTATCGTTGTGGGCAGTAATCCAAGCTCCAGAAATAAGTTGAAGTAGCATTTCGCATCCAAATGATCAGTAATAACTGGAGCATCGTTTTCAGACAAACTCGCCTCTAATTGACTTATTGGCAATGTTTCGTCTTAAAAAAAGAAAACAAGTCAAAACATTAACACCTAGTTATCCTCGATACACCCCCGGATTATATCATGAAAAAACTGAAGGCACGCTCAGGTAAAAAAATGACCAATCGCTAGGCAGCATACCTGTCCTTTGTAGATTACAAAGGAGTCGCAATCTACTTCAAAGCCTGTCAATTTGTACCGTTATGTTACTACGCGATTTTTTTAATCTGCATAAAAGATTCGAAGGATCGAGGATGTCTATCTCTTAGCAATTAGCATACAGTTGTAGCTTAATTTCATAAAATAGGGTCATGTGAAAATACCCAATTTTCTTAATAAATTAGGCGTTATAAACACCGATCGATCGAGACGAGGAGGACTGTTCAAACTGTTTTACCTATAAACACCATATCCCTGTTTGAATTTAGAATGCTCCTAAGTTTCAAAGGATCCATCCCATGTTGTGTCATTGCATTTGCTATAGCCCGGAATCCAGTATCAACCTTTGTTTTGAGGAGGTGAATGAAGATCTTGGTGATGCGGAATCTGAAGGCGAGGTGGCGGTGCTCTTCCATCTCCTGTTCCACTACTTCTACTGGGCAGTCAAGTTCGGCAAAAAACGTCTGGTATGTACTGCCAATATATCTAGAGACTCTGCCAACCTCTTTGAACGTCAGTTTTCTATTCGGTAAATCCTTTGCCAATTCTGTAACATATTTAACACAATCAACAACTATCATCCATAGTGTAGTTAAACAGAAGCAGAATACGTACCTATCCTGTATATTTACCATATAATGTTGACATCCTTAAATACTCAATGCTAATTTAAAAACACGATCTTAACTAATAAATATAAATAAAAGGGTGACACTTCATTATCTGTACAGTAACCAATATCATTGTAAATATTGATTTAATTCTTTGAAGAACACTTAATCGTTATGATATGGCTGTATTACATTAACTGCATAATCAGTTTAAAAAGCCAGTCTTATTTTTTCCAAGACTAATTTCATGTGTTATAGGATGTTTGTAAAATCAAAATTCATAGTGCAAAAAACCCAGAGAATACCAAAGCGCCAACAAAACCATAATCCGAACTCAAAATCCATTAAACAAGGGGCAAAAATAGAACAAAGGAAAGATTTACATGGAGAATCTCGTAAAAGCACAAGAGATTAAGACCAGGTGTTCCGGAAGAGTAAGCGTCTTATGCTTCATCGACGACAATCGCCATATAAATCTTGGTCACATACAAATAAGCATCAATCTTCAAAATGAGAACCGAGTCATCATTGTCATCACAACAAGTAAATATATTTAACACAATCAACAACTATCATCCATAGTGTATTTAGACAGAAGCAGAATACGTACCTATCCTGTATATTTACCATATAATGTTGACATCCTTAAATACTCAATGCTAATTTAAAAACACGATCTTAACTAATAAATATAAATAAAAGGGTGACACTTCATTATCTGTACAGTAACCAATATCAGTGTAAATATTGATTTAATTCTTTGAAGAACACTTAATCGTTATGATATAGCTGTATTACATTAACTACATAATCAGTTTAAAAAGCCAGTCTTATTTTTTACAAGACTAATTTCATGTGTTATAGGATGTTTGTAAAATCAAAATTCATAGTGCAAAAAACCCAGAGAATACCAAAGCGCCAACAAAACCATAATCCGAACTCAAAATCCATTAAACAAGGGGCAAAAAAGGAACAAAGGAAAGATCTACATGGAGAATCTCGTAAAACCAAGATATTAAGACCAGGTATTCCGGAAGAGTAAGCGTCTTATGCTTCATCGACGACAATCGCAATATAAATCTTGGTCACATACAAATAAGCATCAATCCTCAAAATGAGAACCGAGTCATCATTGTCATCACAACAAGTAAACACACTAGCAATCAAACTCAAAAACGTCCATCTTCATATCAGACAAAGATACAGAATATATCTCGATGAGATAAAGATGGCGACCATAAAACTTTTTCCATAGTCTTCATCAACCTGCATCTCTCGAATCCCTGTGTCGTAAGTTTATTCGTCAGCAGTTAACATCTATCACGAAAATCTCGATATTCAGAGCAAGCCCTAGAATAACGAATCAACTGCGACATGTAAACACCATAGGATGGAGAAGCAGGGCTGTTACTATCGAGAAAGGGAAAGTTCTCTATCGGAAAATCGAAATCGTCACGTTTATCATACAGCTTAGTAGTAAGTTACCCGTGCTGGTCAAAGCTAAAGTAAAGATCGAGGTAAGAAGCTGATGTAGGAGAGCCTGTTGTGTCTTTAATCTCAAGTTCAGTAGGGTATTTACGATCGACTAGGTCAGCAAACGTCTTGTTATTTATAGACAACACATCGTCGATATACCTGAAAGTGAAATTGAAAGATTTGGCAAGGTTTTTCTTACCCGTCCTGATAAGCCCCTCGACAAATTCAGCCTCGTATGGAAACAAAAACAAGTCAGCCAAAAATGCCCAGTGGCATGCCAACAGTCTGTTTGAAAATCTTTCCTCCGAACTCAACAAAGATATTGCCAACCAGGAATTCAATCATTCGTAATATATCTTCCTCAATATATTTCAACCTAGCTTTTGTTGTGTTCTTCACACAGTATGCTCCAAGATAGCTCACAACCATGTATTTGTATCGTCGTTCACCTTTCTTGGAAAAGAAAGCTCTCATAATGAGAGACCGAAGACGTTCTTTCAGTTTGGCATGTGGTATGGTAGTGTACAGGATGGAAAAATCAAATGTTTTGATGAACGAAACATTTTTGAGAAGGGGATGCTCAAGACTGATTAGAAGATCTTTTGATTTTTTTTACTGGATTCCTGATTTAACGGTACTAAGAATGGTAGTAAATTGAAGTTTTGATAATGGCTTGGTTGAGCAATGAGACGAGCCAGCGATAAAACGTTGCTTTAAAGGATCCTTGAGTAGTTAAGATATCATAATCACAAACGTGTCATGTAGGTCATTGAGTGTTGTTCGAACATCGGGGTCAAGAAAGATCGACTTGTGTTTAGTTTTCATTTTGTATCGCAAACTGCTCATTCGATTCTGAATAGAAGACCTGATATATTTAACCCATTCTGAAAGTGAATACAATTCAGTCATTATCTTATCTTAATCACACTTTGGTTCGTGATAACCAACGGGTGTTGCGGATATCTCTGTGATTAAAAGATTCATTTTTCATGTTGATGCCAAAATATTCGTTAATTTAAAAAAAAAACAGCATCGGCGTTTAGGCACTATAGCCCAGGATAACAAATGTTATTCAAACACTTTTTGGGTCTACGATTGACACTTTTAGCCAGAGAACGGTTGATAATTGATAAAAAATCACTGTCAAAAGAAATATTTGTAAAAATCGCTGTACTTTTGACAAAGTATTTATGTATATGATACTTTAGTCACAATAATCTAACTTTTAAGTGAACGGAATAATTCTGAAAGGCAGAATTATTAAATCAAGTGCCCGGCACGTTCTCTCGTGCTTTTTGTTAATAATTCATTTTCATAACCAAAAGATTGTGTTCAACATCTTTGCTGCATTTTCCTGGTTTTCCCCCATATTTTCGCATGTGTAGCCAAAGGATTTTCAATATCAATGATAATATACTTTGCCTCGAATTATTGTTATTTTAACGCAAGCTTTGGCAATTACATTTCGTGGAATTCAGTAGACTTACATTATCCAAATTAAATTAAATTGTTTTAAATATAGATTTATAATTAAATTGTGTCTGCAGGGAATATTCTGATTTTGCTTCTAGTTCAATCGATTTTAAGTTTGGATTATGGTTTTCTTGACGCTTTGGTGTGACACGACTTTTTGATATACAAACCAAACAAAGAATGACAGCTTCCTATAATTTTATTTACGGTAATAAGATACTAGGTTATACATTTCACTGATGCAAATTAGAACAATAAAATAAGGTACTTTTTGTCATGTTCATAACTCTCATAAATACTAAGATATTATACAATTACCACACCGCAACTAATTCAAGGTGAGTTCAGGAGTTTTCAACATATGTCATCGTCTATATGCAATGTAACATGCTGAGATAGACATATTTTTTCTCACACACTTCACCGGTTCATTAACATTTTTTCTAGGGAAAGTCTTCTTTCAGCGGGGTACAGAAAAGACAGCTCACACGTACTAATTGTGACGTCATGATGATTGTTACGTTATCATTTTATGCAGTATAACCAGAATAACGTCACCAATTTTATCACACGTTGCATCCACCATTGATGATGGCGCGATGCACTGATATCAGTTTTTGCTTATTGCTTATTTTACGTTAGGAAAATGTGTTAGAAAAATAAACAATCACTCCTGTGTTATGGAAACAGATAGATTTCAACCCTCGGGATAAGGTTAATGAATTATGAATGAAGGTTTCTCAGTCTGCATCACACACGGTATATATTCTATTGTTTTTAATTTTGCATTTCTTATAAATACAACATACCTCCAACAAATGTAAGCATAACAACATTATGGTACAATAAACATATTCGTTATGTAGCATGTAGGCTAAACAGTGAAGTTCTATCAACATATAACCGTTAATATACAGTTACAGCCTAATGATAACGCCTATAGTGAAGACTTTTGTTTAACTTTAAATGATGTGATACACTATTTCCAGGCATCAAAATATCATTTTCAAATGATTTTCTATGATTAACACACTCTACTTCATTCTTGAACAGTATCATGGTAGAACAGTGTATACCCCATACCGTTACAGTAGAATAAACTTCTCCATAGTAATACACATCAGTAATAAAAAGAACAGTGTATGTGGTCATCTGTCCTCATCATCATAATTAATTGTGTCTCTTTGGTAATACACATATATCCTTACCATCACAGAAGAACGCAGACTGGTAATACGCATCAGTCCTTACCGTCACAGATGGACGGTGTCTCTATGGTAATAAACATATGTCCTTACCAGCACAGATGAAAGGTGTCTCTATGGTAATCGTATCAGTCCTTACCATCACGGAAAAACGGTGTCTCCATGGTAATACACATTAGTCCTTACCATCACGGAAAAACGGTGTCTCCATGGTAATACACATTAGTCCTTACCATCACAGAAACACGGTGTCTCCATGGTAATACACATCAGTCCTTACCATCATAAACGAACGGTGTCTCTATGATAATATACATCACTCCTTACCATCACAGAAACACGTTGTCTCTAAGGCAATACACATCCGTCCTTACGATCACAGAAACACGTTGTCTCTAAGGCAATACACATTAGTCCTTACCATCACAGAAACACGTTGTCTCTAAGGCAATACACATTAGTCCTTACCATCACAGAAACACGTTGTCTCTAAGGCAATACACATTAGTCCTTACCATCACAGAAACACGTTGTCTCTAAGGCAATACACATTAGTCCTTACCATCACAGAAACACGTTGTCTCTAAGGCAATACATATTAGTCCTTACCATCACAGAAACACGTTGTCTCTAAGGCAATATACATTAGTCCTTACCATCACAGAAACACGTTGTCTCTAAGGCAATACACATTAGTCCTTACCATCACAGAAACACGTTGTCTCTAAGGCAATACACATTAGTCCTTACCATCACAGAAACACGTTGTCTCTAAGGCAATACACATTAGTCCTTACCATCACAGAAACACGTTGTCTCTAAGGCAATACATATTAATCCTTACCATCACAGAAACACGTTGTCTCTAAGGCAATACACATTAGTCCTTACCATCACAGAAACACGTTGTCTCTAAGGCAATACACATTAGTCCTTACCATCACAGAAACACGTTGTCTCTAAGGCAATACACATTAGTCCTTACCAACACAGAAGAACGGTGTCACTATGGTAATATATATCTCTCCTTACCATCACAAAAGAACGGTGTCTCCATGATAATACGCATCAGTCTTAGCCGGCACAGGAGCTCGCTTTTTCTTGCAGTCTTTTCAAGCCTATACTAATAGAACAAAATAACAGAAAAAAAACGATACAAAAACATGAACAAGATAACACTGATTTTGGGGACAAATATAACCTATATTTGATGTCAAATGAAACAGTTATGACCTAATCATCTTATGTACATGGAGGAATGAAAAACCCATTCTAATTCAATTAATGTAAACTATAGATAAATTAAGGTTTAACGATCAAGTATGATACGGATTAGAATGCAATCAAATAGTATTTCTTGCATATCACATGTCTTGTATTAGTTACTAAGGAAGGATCCATTATTTTATACCTGTTGATCTTGTCAATAACAAGATCGTAATGAAGAAGCGAGGAACGTAATAATCTGTGTTTAAGTGTTAAGTAATTTTTGCCCTGCTTACCCTGGATAGTCGTTAAGCCTCTGATTAAAAAATAGTGTATACTGCTTAAAATTCAAATAAGTGTTTTCAATAAAATGATAATATATTCAACATACTAAACCCCAACCCCTTGAATAAAGCACACTCAGTAGTATTACCTATATAGGCTTAAGGGCTATGATGAGGGACTCGGTGTCCATATCGCATTCCCTCATCGCCAGTAGAATAGCATTGATAGTTGGACGGGGGTCTGTCTCATTGATGAAAGCTGACAGTAAAGCGGTGATCTTCTCCCGAGTTTTATTGTTTTGGTATTGGTCGTCAAACTCATCCAGAGTCCAAGTTCCAAGAACAGGTTGAAGTATGTTTTGATGTCTATACAGTCAAAGATTGTTGTTACATCATTTTCGGACAGACACGTCTTTATCCATCCCTGTGGCAACGTCAGGTCTGAAAAAGAACCCAAAACAATGAAATGCAAACAAGTTATTGCGACCTAAGAATCATCTATCAGAATCTAAGACAGAAACAAAATCATTATAAACATCGAAACAAATAAATTTTACAGGAGACTGAGAGGTAGAACGAAATAATTTAAATGGTTTGATGACGCTAGATTATACAAAATTTCTTTACAGACGCCACAGAACAAAAAAGATATATCAAACCATGTAAATTAAATCCCGATTATCGATAACTGTACCACACAGCTGGTTCATCCAACTGAGATTCGTCAGTGATGATGATAAACAATAAAACTGTCAAAATCTAGATGCATGTAGGTTAGTGCACTAGTATTCAGTGAATTGCATAATTTTCAAATATTCAATTTTTTCCAAGATATTTTGCGCGATAGAGAAGCAGACCCCTACGGTATTTGCAAATTACCTGTGAATGTCAAATTCCTGTTCGAGTCGAGATTATCCATGGGTTTTCTAGGATCCATCCCGTGCCGTGACATTGCTTCTGCTATCGCCAGGAATCCAGTATCCGCCTCGGTTTTGAGGAGGTGAATGAATATCTTAGCAATGCGAGATCTAAAGGTAAGGTGACGATTCTCTTCCATCTCCTGCTCCACTAACACGATCGGACAGTCCAGCTCGGCAAAGAACGTTTGATATGCACTGCCAATATACCTGGATATTCTTCCAATCTCTCTTTGAATGAGAGTTGTCTGTCTGGTAGACCCTTCGTCGTATCTGCAAGAATTAAGAAATGACACCAGCAAGTATGGATACAATAGCTAAACATAATAGTTGCCAAAGATAATTATCATACTTGCACATGTACGTAAATTCAATATTTGTAAAATATGATTTTATAACAAGTTTGGAAATAGACGTTACTTCTTTGCAAGATGATCTAACAAATAAAATGCGTCCTTTGGTAAAAATTAAGAAACGATATAACAAACAATTGTTCAGTCATTTTTGAAATAGTTGAGATACATACTTTCAATATGTTATTATAATTTGCGTGGTCATGGTATAAGATACATTCTCTGACATTTGAACTGTTGTCAATGGTAAAAAAATAATGGTGCTATCTTACCGAGACAACTTGTATTTTTCCGTGTCGTCTGCAAACAAACAAAATGTCATATTGCATGGCTATCCATTAATGCTGAAAGCGGTCATTGCTGTGAAAAGCGCATGAAAGTGGAAATAGATATAGATGTGTTTTATTTTAAAATAGCTGTTCGAGTAGTTTTCTTAAGAGTGCACGTACGTTATTGATTATTTTTGGATAACACGTCGTTAGTATATTCATACAAAGCTATACTCATATATCGACAAACACATTCAAGTGTAATCCTCTTGTTTACAATATGCATTAAAACTAATCTGATCTATAAATCGACATACAGCCCGAGCGGCCAAATACAATAGAGCTTTTTGATACAGGTGTATTTATCAGTCTGATTAAAATACAGATCCGTGTTCTCATTCCGTTTTACAAGGATCTGACAATATCCCATAAGAGGTCACGTTCAGATGACCTTTGTCGCCTCTTTACTTAACACTAAAATAATTTTCAAATTACCTGTCATCTTGCAGCAAGTCATTTCGTCACATTTTTCCTCATGAACGTTTTGGTGACAAAATGACTAAACGGACAAATGCGATTATGCAAACTTTATCGACCCAAGATTCTGACAGTAGTAATTTGATTTGGCTAATGCAAAAGGTCATCCGGACATGACCCTCTATTGGATTATCTCAGATCTTAACGTAGCAAAAAAGCGTAGCGTAAAATGCATTAGCAAAAATAACAATAAGTGACAAGATGAAGTTTTAACGTCGTTCCGCGAGGAGGTAACGCTTATCTTAGAATGGAATAGCGAACAAAGACGAGTGGGCAACGGACACCGAATTGATGAAGATTTTAGTCTATACGTTTTTTATAACACTCAGACAACTGCAAACTGTTTACCTTCTCGTTTGAGGTCTTGAACCAGATGGAGAGGGCGTATCTGCCAATCCATTCTGATCCATTAGCACTGTAGCATTGTAGACGTGAAGTCTGTCTGAGATCGTCCACCTTCACCATCTTTTCATCTGATGAGAATCGGAAGTCGTTGTGTAAGTAGAATTGGTATCCTAGATGACTTTGATGATTCAACTCAAGAATCTGCTGAAGAAGAAATTCAAGAACTTTGCGCAGGTTGATTCCAGCCCCAGCTGATTCTGTATCATCTGTGTCTTTCTTGAAAATAACAACCTTCATTGCATTTTCGCTGCAGTTGATTATCATGCTCCAATAATAATCAACATTCAGACAAACGAACCCGCGTCGGATGAACTCTTTACCATCAGGTCCGAGCTCCGTCAGTCGCTGAAATCTGTGAATACAGGAGGCAATCATCTTGTCCCAGACGGCCTGTGGGATAAAAGGATTATCGAACTTGAAGCACAGCGCAGCAGTTATGAGAGTGCCTGGCTCATTCAGCAATTGACGCATTATCTCAGGAGCTGCAGTCTGAAGAATGCTTGTTACTATGAAGTAATCCACCTCGGAATCTACTGATATTGGCTTCGTAATTAAGCCAAGAGTCTCCATTGCGATACAGAGTTTGTCTTCTTCTTCAAGGAAGTGATTACACGTATGACGTCCCCAAAGTTGCTGAATAAGGTCATGTGACAAAATGCCAGATTGTCCATACAGCGTCCACTGACGTTTTTGCATGGTTGATAAGTCGGCTGTGAATTTCGGGTCAGTGATGATGGCTTTGAAAGCATCTACTATCCATTGTGGCTGAAGAACGACGAATGGTTTCTTGCTATGAAGATCAAAACATAGGAATGATCCGGAGAATCTCAGTCTCCTAAAAAAAAAGGTTTATATTCATACAAACATGATAACAATAACTGTATATTGTTTAATAACTGATTCATTTTACTATACAATACCACCAGGTCATTAATATGGTATTACACATGCGTAATAACATTATTGTGACGTCATATATACATTACATTATATGAAAAGTGTATTATTAGATTAGAACAATTCCTTCCTTAAAGAGAAATACCTTTTAAAGTTTTCGCGTATTTTCTCATTTATATGAGCTATGTGATCAATGGAAGGTTCAACTTGTGTTGAATACAAGTTGTTAAACTCGTTTGATATATTCAATATCGCATCGACACGCACGTTATAAAACCAATTTATGACATTGTACACTCTTACTTCAAAAAAGTAATGATGTCATGTTCTGCTAATGGCACTGCTGACTTGCGGTTGATTTCTAACAAATCGTCATATGTCACAATAATTTGTCCTAAAGCCTTCAGTCTCACCAACTCGTGTTCCAAGGCGACCCATCTTGCAGGTACAGGCTTCATCCACTTCTTCGTACGTTCGTTGGTTTTTAGTGCAATCATTCAAATTTGCAATCGTGATCATTTTACAGACGTGTGCTGCAATAATGTCTCGGTTCTCAGGTTTCCTCTTCAACTTTTCTACCACTGAGTTGAATACTTCTCCCTGTTATTCTTCCTGTGTTGAAATGAAATATCTCTTTTGATTTCATAATTATGTCAATGGTGTGCAAGCAAGGAAGCAGTACTGTTCAGATAATATTTTCATTTTAATGTATGCAATTTAGCATCTTTATTTGGGCAATTAAAAGCGATGATCAATAAAATTCGAATTAAATCTTCATGGTCGCAATCAGCATTTAATTATACAAAATGTATACAGATGAAGTTTTTCAACTGCATTATGGTATCGGTATAATATTTCTTGACGATTTTTTTTCTCTTCACTGGTAGCTTATCTAGCTGCTACATCTCCCCTCTCTTTCTATTATGAATGGTTAGTTTGTTTTATAAAATATATAATTTGACAAACAATTTCATTTATACTGAACTTCCAAATGCTTACATCAGAAGAAACCAGGTCCATGTGCGATCCCACAAGGATGACAGGGGGAGTTCCTTTCCCTTTTGCCGATTTCTCAATCGCATAGGTAGCAAAGACCTTCAGCCAAAACTCGATTATCTCTGTACAACAAACAATATCATAAGAAGTATGGTTAACGATATATTTAGTTGCGTTACGCTGACTAGTTTGGTCCATTACAAGCTTTGAAGGCATATTATATTTACTGTTCTATGAATGGCCAGTGCCATTATATAAAGAGGTTAATCGAAATCAATCTGCGGGACCCTTCCTAATTGCTAATTGTGATTACTATAAGTTCTTTTGGATGTTTGACTAGCCGTAAGTCCTAAAACAGGAGGTCCCCGTTGTTATTTCATCTACTCATCAATACTAAAAAATAGACATGTCAGAATTCGTGTTGTGGCAAAAGTAAACATGAAAAGCTTTTTTATTTTGTAAACCAAATACCGTAGCCATCCCGTGATCGATTTTTATCTTTATCCAGACACATAGCCACGTCAAACACCAGGACGAAGACCATGTTGCTGGACATGAAGCAGTGTTGTGTGTTATAGAACACCTTCTCCCCTCCGAAGTCATAAATCGTGACGTGACCCTTCAATCCTAGATCGTCCCAATCATCCAGATTTATTGCCATTACTACATCAATTACATTTAGTTGTTCTTCAGACAGTTCTCTCGAACGGGAAGGATTGATGAGTGGTGTTTCGACGTTTTGCGTTCTACCTGTAAGCGAAATAAATTATTATTTGATTAATGATGGTTTCAGATTTTGAATAAATTGATGACGTCGTAAACAATTAATTGATAGTTATATTGTGAAACAAGAAGACGAGTGAAACAGTGCGGTTCGATAATCATATGCTGTTTTTCAATTATTATATTCTGTGGTACAGTTATTTTATGTTGCGATCCCGTTATTATATTAAGTTGTTATATTAGTACATGCTGCGGTGGTCCTATTATCAAAATCGGCGGTTCTGATATTATATCCTGTTATATTATTATAATGATGAGGTATTGAATTCGTATACGGAAGCTGTTTCGGTTTTTGCAGACGAGATGATTGCAGGCGCTAGGCCGACTTCGTCTCCGTTAAAAGATATTTTGACCGAATTTCATCTTCAACATCTCTCACAAATGTTCCATAATGAAAACATTGACAGCGTATAACATCATATAATATTAGTACCACCACATATAATACCAGGTTCACAGCATACAATAAAAGAACCACAGCATATGAATACTTGACCACCGAATATAATAATAGAAAAAAATCAGAGAATACCAAAGCGTCAACAAAACCATAATCCGAACTCAAAATCAATTAAACTAGGGACAAAATGGGAACAAAGGAAAGATGTACATGGAGACTCTCGTAAAAGCACAAGAAAATAAGACCAGGTGTTCCGGAAGAGCAAGCGTCTTCTGCATCCTCGACGACACCCGCCATGTAACTTTTGGTCACATCCAAGTAAGCATCAATCCTCAAAATGAGAACCGAGTCATAATCGGAACCATAGCATTTAATTAAAAACAATATCAAACAATTAAATTAAAACACATGACACAGCTTTAGCCCTCCGTAGTAAGTGTTTGCTTAAAACTTACTTTGAGTTTCTCTTTCATGGGGGATGTTTTGAGAATAAGTTTTTCAGCTTCCGGATTAACCCTGTAAAGTAAATGTGTCATGATTATTTCTTGTGCGTTACAGTAAGCATTGCAAAAACACAAATAATCGTGATCATAATAGTTGATTATAAGTAAATTATTAAGGAATTGATTTACCCACTTTTGTTAGAACATTATTTCAAAGGCCCAATATACGTAACTTCAGGAATGTTTTTCATAATTCTGAGAAATTGTGAAAATCATAACTTTTTTATGAGCATACTCATGCCATGGACCATGAGTATGGAACCATTGAAAAATAAGCATAAAACCAAGTAAACCTGAGTGGTAACTTACAGGAAACTCTTGACAGTATAATCCATAGAATTGAAAATAATTCAGGTGGGGCCCACTTCAACAACAAGACGAAGGTAGAAGACAGTTCGAAATGGACGCGTGTTTACAAATACCGTGTTTCAACTGCTGCTGTACCGGTAACCGCGGAATAATTCATCTTGAATATTGCTGAAATCAGTTAATCTTAACTAAATCTATAAATATAATTAGTTATTAGGCTTTATTTTCGTTTCACGTTTTGGCAAAAAATGTATATTGGGCCTTTAAGTTTTAATGGTGTGGTGAATGTTGTTATTTTGATATTTTGTTACCACTTTTAGTATTTCTGCTATACTAAAATATGTCTTTAGAGATACCTGACGTTTCTCTAGCTGACGACAACGAAGCTTCAATAGTTGATGTTGCTGACGCGTCTGTATCACTGTGTCGTTGAGGTGTGTTTGTCGACGATCGTACAGCAGACATTTCTTCTTTTCTGACGGTCGATGTTTGTGAACTATCAATGATACGTTTAAGTCGCTGATGACTCGCCTCAATCTTCCCATTCCCATCAAGTTTTAGTCTGAAGCTGGTGTTTGGATTGTAGTTGAAATTTTTGACATACAGATCAGCGGTATCTGTAGAAGCTGGTCCACCTTCAGGAATATCTTCCTGTTGGAGCTGCCGGACAAGACAATATTTGCCAACTCCATGGTGACCAACGACGGTAATTGTAATATCGCACGGGTTTTCCACGTTGTCAGGTAACCCAGTCGTATACCGCTGCTGCTGATGTTGTTGCTTTTGCTGGTGTTGCAGTATCTGCTGCTGCATTCGTTGTTGTATCTGCCACTTCTCTTGTTGCCGTATTTGCCGCTGGTGTTGTTGCTGTCTCTTCCGCTGCTGATGTTGTTGTTTCTGCTGCTGGTGTTGTTGTTTCTGCTTCTGCTGTTGTTGCAGTATCTGCTGCTGTTGTTGCTGCTGCTCCATGATGCATTCTAATAAAATCAAAATATTTTGATTTTTGAAAAGAAATGTATAAAATATAACTAACTAATCAGATAGCTGGGGAACTTGATCAAATTTGGACTCAGTTATATAATCCTTTCTAGGGGAACCTCGACAAAGCCTTTGTTAAAAATCAAGCATAGATGGACTGAGATAAAACATGCTGAAGTGAAAAAGCCCAGCCCCCTTCCCGGTAGAAATGCGCTTATAAGTCTTCGAAATGAAAACCAAGTCCTCATTGTTAATTGCAACAAGTAAATTCACGTATGAGCATACTTAAAAACGTCAATTTTCATATCACAAAAAGATACAGAATATTTCTCAATGAGACAACGATGGCGACCATGAAACTTCTGATCGACCTGCGTCTCTCGAATCCTTGATGTGTTACTTTGTTTGTCAACAGTCGGCGTCGATCACGAAAATCACGATATTTAGAGCAAGACTGCACATAACGAACCAACTGCGACTTGTAAACTCCAAAGGTTCGAGAGGCAGGGATGTTACTCTCAAGAAATGGAAGGTTCACGACCGGGAAAGCGGGGTAGAATAACGCTAATTCGCAGTTATAAAGGCATCGGTCGCTACACAGAGACATAATTCTTGCGTTGTTTTGCGTATTTTTCATTATTTTCTATTTTCGCTGCAAAAAGGGGTTCAGTTGGGCGTTATAACGAAAGGATGAACATAAAACGACCAAGCGTTCTTACCAAGAATTTTGTAAACATCTTGTTTTTTACGTCTTGCTATATCTATCGGTCGTTCCTCGTAACTGTCCCTCTGCTCTAACATATATTGGCATCTGCCAGCTATGTCGTGAATAATCTGTGGCCACATATTATCAAAGTAAGCCATACAATGTAACACATTCCATCCTCGATAGTTCACTTTACTCAGGTCCCGATCAGTCATCTCCTTGACAAGGAATTCTGTAGTGTTTTTTTTTTATCATTTTCGACAGCCAACATCAGAGGTGTACGTCCATCGTTATCCATGGTTCCTAGGTCACTCCCGAATCCGACCAGCTTCTTAGCTATATCAAGCTCTCCTCGGTAAGCGACATCGTGAAGAGGTGTATTTCCATATCTATTCCGGGCTCCTATTTCAGCCCCAGATCTGACCAGCTCCGTCACTATATCGAGATCTCCCGACCTGACAGCACGGTGAAGAGGTGTATCTTTCGACATGACCTCTGATTTCTGTAACACATTATATGAAAGAATAAGCATTTGCCTACGACTCGCGAATAGCTTCGAATATATAATATAACAAGTATGTTATCTGCATATATGTTATATATTTAAATTTTCATTGAATATGGTGTTTACTCCATGAGTGGAATTAACGGGATGTGGATTTGAACCGCCCTCCCCCAAATATCCCCCTCCCACCTGTACACTACTAAACCTCATACAAAACATACAGAACGTCTAAATCTCTCGAAATGAGATTTTTTTCCAGAAAAGGGCACAGGACGATACAAAGATATGGGAGTGAACTATCTTAAAGTATACTCTGTGAAAAATAATATAAGATACTAAAGAAGATAAAGTAAGGAGATTTAATTCCTGATGGACAACATTTTTGTTGAGTTTGGAGGAAAGTTTTTCAGCAGACTGTTGACATTCCTATAGCAGCCACAAAAAAGAAAATATTTGAAATATAAATGTGTAATAATTTAAGAAGACACCGATGCTTTCCCATACTGCTGCTATTGCTTGCGTTAAGACATGCAACTGTAAGGGGTGTAAGCTTTGTCCGTGCACTAATAACACGAACTCATTCAAATGGGAGGTCAACGGACAAAGCTACCACAGCCTCCAACCAGTGTCATGTACATTGGCCAATGTAGTATACCTCATAACCTGTGCCAGATGGAGTATATGGGACAGACCTAAGCACCACTTAACCTGAGGATCAAAATTAATCGTTGTTCCGTCAATCAGAGCCACCAGGGCCTGCGATTAGAAAACAAATATTTTAACATGCCAATTCATACGTGGCCCGACATGTAGCTAGATCGTCTTCAAGGATGTTAGGAGCACCAATGAGTTAATTTTATTCAAATTAAAAGGTAAAATGTGGTCTTAATTCTGAGGTTGTCTTTAAGCGAGGTTTCACTATACAGGTATATAAGTCGCCTGCAATTAGACATCGAACATAACAGTGTGTACATTGTCACTTTAGCAATAAGACAAACATTCCAATTTGCAAGTAATGGTGCATTGGCTTGACAAATGTTTTGAATCGGCTTTTAAAACCAGTTTTCAATACTCTTTAAAAACGCTATTTTATTCATTGCGTTATGCAAAGCTAATATGGACAGGTTATCTATTGCAAGATCACCAAACTTGGCATGTATCATAATACGAAATCATACAGCTTGATCTCTCTGTAACACATCCCTACAACATTCTTAGTGCAAGATCAACAAACTTGGCATGTATCACAATACGAAATCATACAGCTTGATCTCTCTGTAACACATCCCTACAACATTCTTAGTGTAAACAAGAGAATGTCAGTTTCAGTAGCCAATCAAAGGAAAATAATCATGTTTTGAAATCGGTTAGTCACAAAATGCGAACTGCAGAGTGTTACTTGAGTTCACAGTATCACTCCAGTTCAACCTCTAACAAGACATGCAGTTGTGTTACCAATTGTGTCTGATACAGGTAGTATTTTTTATTTAATCTATTGAAAACAGCTAACGAGACCTAGCGTGTAATGCAATCACAAAATCGTGAATCATTGATCACCGCTCGACAAACTGTTTTGAATGTATAATTTGTACACTGAAGAATACAAAGGAACTTATCCATACATATAATCAAAGTCATACCGACCACAGACTGATCAGGGCCCAGCTGTTCAAAAGATGATTAGCTTAATTAGTAATTAGTTCAAACTTTAATTATCATGTAACTTTTAAATGAAACCATACATTTAATTACAACTTTGCAGATATCAAAAACCTGATATTGTCAATGTACACACACAATTTTAAGATTGTTACTTGTATATTGACAGAATTATTCAAGTTTGAAAAATGTCGCTAAATAGTGATTAAGCTAATCACCCGTTGGACAACTCGGCCCAGGTTTTTAGATTTAATGCGAGAATCTTTACAGGTACATTTCCTTACGTTAAGGTGGTATAAACTTGTGCCGTATGCAAACATTTTACTAAATATATTTGTTTTTAAATTGTGAATTAAATTTCGCTCCTTCTTGTCCTTAAGTCAGCAATACATCAAACTTCCTTACATTCTTTAGTGCATAACCTACCTCTAGTAATAGGTAATACGAATGAGAGATTGTCTATAATTTCAGATTTCCTAATAGTTTGTATTTAAGCATTTTGGGTCAACCAAACGATGAAAAAAAACCAATAAGAATTTAAATGATGTGGTGTGACCCTCAGAAAATGTCAGTCCTAATGCTTGAAGATACAGTTAACATGATAAGTCTATGTTTTATAAACGAATACTGCTTATTACATTGTGGAACAATAACTAGTGTTAAGATGAAACATTAAATCAGAACCATGGGTAAGTTTTAAGGTCGCCATCTCATTGAGAAATATTCTGTATCTTTGTGTGATATGAAGATGAACGTTTTAAAGTATGCTCATTAGTGTGTTTACATGTTGCGTTTGACAATGTTGACCCGCATCCCACTGCGATGACTTGATGTTTACTTGGATGTGACCCAGATTTAAATGGCGGGTGTTGTCGATGAAGCAGAAGACGTTTACTCTTCCGGAACATCTGGTACTATTCTCTTTTACTCTTACAAGGGTCTCCGTTCGGATAGTTCCGATTATGGTGACTATTCGGTATTCTATCCTTTCATTTCGTAATATAAGAAAAACAACTGGAAAATGATATATACCGGAACATAGTTAGTTGATTTATTACAAAATTGATACATGTTAAAATGTCGTAAAAAACTTGTGATTGGTTGAATGAATGTCGCTTGCAGTTCAATACTGTATATAACAATATAATTAAAAGTTTTGTCACAATTTACATTAGGAACAGCGATCGCAATCATCCTTACCAAGGTGTAATATTCCAAATGCAACTTCGAATAACAGGATAAAATTTCTTTTGAGTGAGATTAAAAAACCCGAACTGGATATATAACTAAAATTGTTATGATGCCTAAATATTGAATATGTTAAAGTTCACAGTCTTTCACAATAAAACATCGTACAAAATTTACAAGATTTCAACATGAAATTATGTATTCCTCTAGTCTACATGTTGAACTAGAATAATACACTACTATTATGGCATTATGGTGCATTTATACATGCATTGTGAAGTTCCCGTATTTACGTTAAAGAAGAATCACTTTTACAGATATGATTTGTTTTTGTATGCAAAACAAAAAAAAAACCTCTATATGCTGACTCAATGCTAAGGCCGAGTTGCGTACATAGATAGCAATTATACATCACTTTGATACAGATGTAGTAAGTTCCTTAGTAATATGTCGGCATTATAATCTATAGTTTAAAAGACCTGCGCAAGTTGTTTTGAGTGCCGTAAGCTTATTCATTTTTCACAACATGTTCCATCCTGCGATAATATATTCATGTTTTAAGATAAATTATTTTGATTTTGTATGTTTTGCTATTCTTCTGAGTTTTAATTCGATATGTGGTCGTCTTGAAATGTACACTTTTTAAGGCAATCATTTATTAAGCTGATCACGTCTTGCGCGACTGGACTATTTAAACTAACTATACATTTATTCTGTTCAGTGGGTCTTTAAAACCAGTATAGAACAATGGTATGATAGATATTTGTCAATCAACCTTATGGAGCGTTTACAACTGACTTGACACTTACAATATATGGTCTTCTACACCGGAATGTGTACATATATACGGTATCTGCATGGGTATCATTAAAGGGTTACCATTTTTGGCGTCCAAATGTATCATATGATATACAATACCATTCTCTATATAATGAGCACCAATTACAGACAATTAAAGGAGCAATGTGAAGCTTCCTCACCTTTTGCATACATTTTACAAGTACATTAATACAATTCTTGATGTGGGAAGAACGAGAGTAGCCAGGCAGGTAGCCGCATACATATCCACGCCCGATAGTGCAGTCGAACCCCAGTGGCCGTGGTAAAAGACATATGTGTTATCCACTGAACCATCCAACCACCCATCATATACAGAGTGTTTACTTGATAATTCTCTCGACTGCCTATTAAGGAAAAAATCCTATTTATGTGCCGTTCGACGCTGCTTACTTTGATATCATTTCCAGGGGAATAGTGTTTTATATTGACACCTCTCCCTTCTTGAGCTTAGTAAACTCTGACTGCGAATATGTTAGTGTATGCGCAATGAAAAAGGCTCGGCGGATTGATATTTGTTCAAATATGGCGTCGTTCACGCTCCAGAAAAATAGGTATTCGCTGACGGCCATTGTTTGGTTCCATCAAAATTTTGAAACATTGAACATATATGGAATCAATTTCGTATGATTATATAATGAATGGTTTCTAGCTATTGATGTGCATTCGAAATTCTTTGACGGTAACGCAGACATGGCGGCGGCCTCCAGTTGTGACGTCAAAACGCGTTACAACCAGATCACTGTGTCAATACGTGTACATTACGACCGTTATAAAAAAAGAAATGCAATCAAAGTGCTAGTAATATTACTAAATATCAAATTTATAAATGATGTCATGAAGAAAAATAGTGTTGTTCACTTTTTTTTCTAAACTTACCAATATATCGATGACGATTTAGTGGGACTATATTATCTTAGCAACCACGGCTATCGTAGTAACAATCGTAGCAACCCGCTACGAATTTGTTTTCTCCGTATAACACTTGGAAATTGATAATGATGTAAATATAAGGATTGTACCTAATTTTGACTGCGTATACGGTAGTATGGCCGCAGTTGGCAACGAACATATTCGCTATGGAGCGTTAACGCGCACCATGGAATATATTCGTTACCACCTGCGGGCATACTTCCGTTCTTTACGTGTGGATCATGGACAGGTATTTAAGCGATGCGCTATCAAGGAAACCATTTGGTACGTAACTAGATTAGCGATAGTCTCCCACTATGTGTACGTCCCCCTCGAAATCGAAGGACGGGTATGGTACTATCGGTAGATAATATACAATAACGATAGTTTTAGTTTTGTTGTTATTGAGACTCAATACAGACCATCTATTGAACAGTTAATCTAGAAGAGTGAATTACAATGGTATAATAACGATATCTCGATCAACTGCAATGGTCATATACAACTGTCATAACATTAAAAGCTCAATATACGTAACTTGCCTTATGTAAAAATAAAGCCTGATACTTTATTAAATGTATAGATTAAGTTTAGATTAACTGATATCAGCAACGTTAAAGTTGAATTATAACGTGGGTATCGATACAGCAGCAGTTAAAACTCGATATTTGAAAACATGAATTTATTTTGAACTGTCGTATAACATCGGCTTGTTGTTTTAGTTCTCCACACCTGAATTATTCTGAATTCTTTTGAGTTTCCTATTAATAGTTTCTTGGTAGGTACCGCTCGCGTTTACTTCGCTTTTGCCTTATTTTGCATGGTTATCAACTGAATTTTTTTCATCATTTTTCAGAATCACGAAAAATTCCCTGAAGATTCGTATATTGGGCCTTTAACGTACGTACCGTTTGACGGGAGACCACCTACAGGAATATCAATATTTTCATACGAAATTATTAAAAGAATAAATTTTCGAAAAAAATACATGAAAAAACAAGAAAATCCACATAGCTACTTAACACAAAATATCCGCTATAAAAAAATCCTGAAGATGCGTAAACCGGGCCTATAACAATACATGTTGCTCTACCCTATGTGTGTACCTACATATTCACATGGGGTCTATCAAACGGTTGCTGTTTTAGGCAACCAAATATACCGTACGATACTCAGGCTTAAGAGTCCAAGGACAGGATTCAAAGATACTTAGGGTGTATGAGAAAACCAAGTCGGTGTGTAAAAGGTGAAACATGTTTAAGTACTGATTTTATAGTCGTATGATCAAATATTTTGAGGGCGTAAGTGTTGAAAGGCAGGGTTTATAGATATTTTGGATGTAGGAGAATGTTGTGTCAAAGGCGAAACATTAAACACACTTACCTTAAACTAGCATGTCAGCAAAAGACGATTGTGTCGTTCACTTATGGCTGAACGTCAATGTGTGATAATCCAAAAATATTGAAATGTTAATTGCATAATTACACATGCTGTAGTTATCCACCTGTATTCAGGTAGCCTTTGTATATACGGCTATTACACACACGAATCGCCTTCATTGTAAAAGCACGGTTGCCTTTATGAGGATGACGCCGTTTTAGTCTCCTTTAATATGCAGACATATATAACGGTTCAAAGCACACACTTTTACAGACTACTCGGATAATTATATCAGATAACCTAAAGTGTATACCAATACAGAATTTAAGTCACAGTGGGTCGTGTAATACAAATGTTTCAAGTTACAATAGTCCAATGGTGCATTGGCAATCATATATATAACTGTTAATTTAAAAAAGAGGGTATGTACATACCGATAGATATATGTCATATAAATGTATGTAATAGCTTTATTAAATGTACATACCGATAGATATATGTCATATAACAAATGGTGTTTTTAAATGTCGTGTGTTTAAAGACACGATATGGAATACGTACCTCCTATCAAAAAATCATTTGCTTGGCATTTGCTTTAAATCCAGATCTCTACCATTTGTAAATAAACTGTTGCATTTACAAAAGAGGGTATGTTATACGTGAATGTATACTGATAGATGAATAACATATAAAACAATCGATTTGTTAAATTAAATCGTACATCTTATCTAGAATTAATTTGCATGAAATTTGCTTTAAACCTGGATTGCCCCTACCATCTGTTACATTAACAAAAGAGGGTATGTTATACGTGAATGCATACTGATAGATAAAAAACATATAAAACAACCGGTTTGTTAAATTAAATCGTACATCTTATCTAGAATTAATTTATATGACATTTGCTTTCAATCTAGATCGCCTCTACCATTTGTTAATAAAACGTTTTAAATCATGTTACATAATCGCTGATCTTGTATCAGGAACCTATATGCTAATATATTGTTTGTTACCTTAATTTTTTAAATAAAAATGTATACCGATAAGTTTTAATTATTCTTAATAGGCGGGGTTTTTTTTAAATCCCCGCCATAGTTGCCTAGTTTACATGAACCAGTATATCACTTGATAGAAGAAGTTAATTAAGTAAAGTAATTAAGAGGATGATTGGTTAAAATGACTTGATATCAAATCGAGTGTTAAAGTCTTTTAAAATATTTGGCATGCTTATGAATAAAAGAAAGCATAAGCTTTCACAAGAGATTATGGCGTAAATAAATGTACAATATTCCAATAAAGCATATAAAGTACATCTAGTCTACAAATTTACCTTGAATTATACACTACTACATCAGGTCGATATCACAAATTTAGACCTCCATGTGACCATATTTTAGCCAATGAGAATTGAGGAAAATCAGACCACATCTAATTAAGTCTCATATTGCCTTGATATGCCTAATGTTTTGCCACAAAATTATCACTCCGTCAAGTGTACAAAGGCAGCAATCATTTATATAATGATACATCAGGTGGGATTTTTATTTTTGATGCGGACGTAGTAATATGTCGGCATTATTCATCAAAATTTAAAAGATCTGCGCCAGGTGTTTCATGTGTCATAAGAAAAAAAAATCAGAGAATACCAAAGCGTCAACAAAACCATAATCCGAACTCAAAATCGATTAAACTAGGGGCAAAATAGGAACAAAGGAAAGATTTACATGGAGACTCTCGTAACAGCACAAGATAATAAGACCAGGTGTTCCGGAAGAGTAATCGTCTTCTGCTTCATCGACGACACCCGCAATGTAAATCTTGGTCACATCAAAGTAAGCATCAATTCTCATCACTATTTAACCACATATTCCTAACTATGATAATATGTTAATATTTGAGGATAAATATTTATTTTTATTAAATACGTAATTGCACTCTTATTTAATTTATGTTTGCTTAAAATTTTATCTCAGTTTAGGGTCGTGTTGAACGGTAAACTGAACACTAGTTTTAAGTAAATCCCATATTAAGCTGACTATGTTATGCGCGGCTGAATCATGTTAACTAGTAATGCACGTGTTACTATTTTAACAGTGACTCTTCAATAGCAGGATAGGACACTGATATAATAGCGGTTTGTCTATCAACTTCGACGATCAAATACAAATGACTTAACACTAACAATATATGTGTTCTACACCTGAGTGTGTACAAAATGTTAATAAAAAGGTTGCCGTTTTAGGCGAGCAAATGTATCATTCAAAAAACATTCTTTTTGCAATGCCTGCTATCAAATGAATAAGAGAATACCGAAGCGTTAACAAAATCATAATACAAAATCAAAATCGATTAATCCAGGGGCAAACTATGAACAAAGGAAAGATTTACATGGAGACTCTTGTAAAAGTACAAGAGTATAAGACCAGGTGTTCCGGAAGAGTAAGCGTCTTCCGCTTCATCGACGACACCCGTCATGTAAATCTTTCTCACATCCATGTAAGCATCAAGTTCTCAAAATGCGAACCGAGTATCATTGTCAAACACAACAAGTAAACACACTAATGGGCATACTCAAAAACGTCCATCAAACATATATAATGCTTCAGCTGTACAGTAAGATAATTTCCCTATTTAACTACATGTTATACTTAAAGATGTTTCCCTGTCACCGAAAGCGACATTTACGTTTCTGTGACATTTAAATAACCCCTATTTCAGTTTAAAAGCAGAGTGATTCTATCTCTTTATGTTGACAGTTTATTACGGATTTCCCCCTAGGTTCTTTGAGTATGGGTGTTTGTGCAAGATATGTGATAGTGCGGAAGGTTGGCAAGTATAGATTTTGTTTTGTGTTGCTTACTTTGACTTACGTGCGTGTCATGAACATGTATCCAATCGAATCTCTGACACGGTAGCCGATGTACACGATTTGAAAGTATACAGTGCTAGTCCTTTTTTCTAATTTCATCAATTAACTGGCTTTTACCCACCTAACCTTTCAGCTTCTACTTTAGTTTAGAAAAGTCTGACTCCCATCCTTTGCCCCTACATCAGCTGTATGATTCAGAGTTATGATATTTTTCGGCAGACTTTATCTATTATTGAATTAAAAATGTGTGACACAAGAGAGTGTTAAACAGAGAATACCAAAACGCCAACAAAACTATAATCCGAACTCAAAATCGATTAAACTAGAGGCACAATAGAAACAAAGGAAATATTTACATTGATAAACCAAGTTATCATTCAATGATAGGCACAAAACAAGAATACGTATAACACGTTTTAGCATTACCATGTAACATGAATTGTCTATCAGATGTTCGGTATGGTGGCTGCTTTGCAAAAGAAATATTACTTAGAACAGGTTGTGTTTGTAAATATTTCACGTTTTTGCTATACGTAAGATTCCACAGACAAAGTTTTAAGATCTTATGGAGGTACGGTGGTCAAGTGGAAAGAAGACAAACTCATGATCGAATTGTCGCGAGTTCAAATCCAGGTCCCAGCACTTGTGTTGTACCCTTAAGCTTGATACTTTTCTCCCCTTGTTCCAGTCCACTTTCATTAAGTCTACATGGTGTCGTTAAGGAACTATTTTTGAAATGAGTTATCCCTCATATTTCAAAATGTTGTTGGCTTAATTATTCATGCTGAATTATAAACATGTTGCATATACGATTTTTACACGGACATTTTGCCCAAGCACTTACAGCACAATAGTTTTAAGAGGACGAAGCCATTTTAGTATGATGCAGGGTAATATGAATAACAAGAAGTTTGTAGACCACGTCAAGCGTATATACCCTTCTGAACTTGAAATATAAGACACAACAGACTCTTTTACACCAGCTGCTTACCTCGATCGATGTCGACTGCTTACAAACAAACTAACAATACAAGGATTCGAGAGATGTAGGTTGATCATAACTATGGGCAAGTTTTATGGTCGCCATCTTTATCTCATTGAAAAATTTTCTGTATCTTTAAGTGATATGAAGATTCACGTTTTAAGTATGCTCATTAGTGTGTTTGCTTATTGTGATTGACAATGATACTCGATTATCATTTTAAGAATTTGATGTTTACTTGGAAATGACAAAGTTTTGCCATTGATGAAGCAGAGACGCTCACTCTTCCGGAACACCTGGTCTTATTCCCTGGTACTTTTACAAGAGACTCCGTGTAAATGTTGCCTTTGTTCATTTTTTGCCCCTGGTTTAAATCGATTTGGAGTTCAGATTATGATTTTGTTAACGTTTAAGTGTTCTCTACTTTATTTCCATATTTTCCTTTAGGTGACACAGTTGATAATTAAAACTGTATTTTTTCATATATGTTAAGGTCAGAAATAAACAAGAGTAAAGCAAACACAATAACAAAGACTCTTTAAGATTTAACTATTTAATAACAATTTAAAAAACAAACAAAATTGGAATATACTTAACAATCTCCCCTAAAATAATGATAAGAATGGTACTCTCAAATCCTCAGTGATGAGAAATAATTGTCCAATGAAATGTCTGTTCATTGTCGGACGGAATGCCCTACACTGATAAGATAATGTAGTTTAAATTAAAAAAAGGCAGAGTAAAGGTGTACAGAATCGTCACAGGTCTATAAGCAGTGCTTTGCCAAGATAATATAGATCCAGCTTCTATATACCAATAAGTACCTAGAATGTCTTGTAGAACCATCTAAAATTATCTTGTAGAAGATCTGGAATGTTCCTGATCCAACGGCCGAAATGAGTGTCTAGCATTATATGTTAAAATAAACACTGAATAAAAATGAAAAATAATCAAGTCAATAAAATGTGTTGAAATTGAAATTGAATTTTCTCAGATCACGTTTAGCTAGTCATATTTTGCTCCTCAATTGATTTACTGTCTGGTAGGGTTGTACGGATTACATAATATACAGAATGACATTAATAAAATAATAGCTAACCGACATTTTTACATTATTTAAATAGATAACAACAATAAAACAGCGAAACAAAATAACAAATGTCACATTTTTATATTGTTTCCATGTATTTCTCTATGCATTTTTATTCTAAAATGATAGACTTACATTCCTGCAGCTTATAAAGATTTTTTTCAACGGATGCTCATTTGACAAACAAATGTTTTACAAAAAAAGTACAAGTTTATATGATAATCATTTGGCAGGGTTACACTTTTTCAGTTTCACGTTCTTTCTATTCATAGTTTTAAACAGAAAATCTATCAATCTTATGAGTCAACTTATTAAAATGATTTCTATGTCAGTAAATGTGTCTAGCAAATGGTATATTAACAGCAATAAGTTCCTTAAAATTCATGATGAAAACACAACAAACAAAAAATCCACAATTTATACATTTTCTAGCAAATATGCGAATGTATCAATAGAGGACATATAGTAATTTAGACATATGAAAACAAATAAGCTACAGTTGAGACATTTTGTCCAAAATATTTACATTTCCAAATTACAGATATAAAATGTTTTGCTTACTCATGATATGTAGTAAATACTTTAACATACTATGTCTCCTTTAAGGCAAGTCACCAAATTTTGAATAATTATATGTCCGAATGATTATTCTATATCGGATGTTTTTGCAGAAAAACAAATTGTCACAACTTCGAACTAAAATTTACATTGCTATAAGAATGTGCTATTAAGTTTAGTGTATCCAGTTGTTTCGTCCTGCCTGGACTCGTCTCAGTGACGCTAAGTAAGGGCCTTAAACATGAAGTTGATGTTCATAATGATGATAGTGTTACTACTCGAAACAATTGAAATGAAGTACGCATTGGAATTTTTATGTTCACCATCAGTGACTTCCATCTGCTTGTACGAAATACAGAAATTAAATTAGACATAACACATCTATAATTGACAATATGATACCTTATGAAAAAAAGAAACGTAAATTCACAACAAATGTATAAAAAAATTAAAAGCGATGTTACTAAATGTAAATAAGATACAACATTTTGAAAATGGAATATGCATTCATTTTTTTTTAAATACAGCCATTATATCCTAATCCTAAACTTGTAAATATCGCAAATCCCATTTAAGTCGAAATCACTTACCTCGAATACTAAGATAAATAATTTGTCTCACGGTCTTGTCGTCTTTGGGATAACGAGGTGTGACTATATATAAGTATTTTAATTTCATCTTTCTGGTTAATCAAATAAAAAATAAATTGTAAGAAAGAATTTACACGTTAGAAAAATATTTTTTGGTTGTCTGCGTTGTTTGTGAAGCATTATAGTATGTTTGCATATTAATCAGATCATTAATCATGTCGCATACGTTTTTTCTGATATTTTAAAGATAGCGTATACGTTTTGAATCCTATACGTGATATATCTTATTTACTTAGCCAATGATTACTCTACCACTAATCTGTGTTACGCTAACAAAGTGTTTTTTGTATCGTCTTGGTCACAAACATGACGGTTATATATGCATATTCTTTTATTAACAATAATAATAATAATTCGAGGTTCTTATATACCGCTTTATCACAACATGAAGGTTGCCTCAAAGCGGTTCACAAATTATTATCTGTGGTTATAGGGCCTTAGCAACCAGCAAATATCGTTCTCAACTCCCAAGGGAGCATACAGCCGGTGCTGCCATGTCGGCGCTCACAACTAGCATTCTACAATTTCGAGAACTACCCAACCACTTATTCATTTACAGCTGAGTAGACTGGAACAAGCTGAGTAAATTATCTTGCTAAATGATACAGCACTTGTGCCGTGACCGGGACTCGAACTCGCAACCATTCGATTACGAGCCTGGCGTTTCATCATCATCTGGAAACTGGGTCACTGTTATGTCACCCGTCTCCATGTCAACAAACTTCTTGTCTACAATGAATAAAACGGGGCAAATTATCACAATGACATGCATATATTTTTCTTTATAGAGTTATGTAATAAGTTTGTTTATATTGTTTTGTAATTCAAAATCAAGTTAAGTGTTTGGTTGATAGAATAAGGCTTACATTCAAACATATATACAAGAAAGCATCAAACACCATTATGTAATCTATATTAGGATTCAATCGATACAATTTAATTTTCGACATTATAAGTTTCATTGATAAGAAACGTTAAGATGTCCTGTATTCATACTTTGTATCAATTGGTTATTTGAAATCTACATTCAATTTATAGTAACGTATTGTCGTTCTAAATGCGACATCATGCAAAACAATAGAAAGTTGCCTTGGCGTTTGCACACGTTTCTATAGTACAAGTGTCAGTACCTATGGGGGTGTCAATGCTGCAACCAGTGATTTGGTGTCCATGTCACATTCTTGCATCGCAAGAAGAACTGAGTTTACCGTTGGGCGGGGCTCGGTCTGGTCGATGAACGCTTCTAGCATGGCACTGACTTTCACGCGGGTTCCCATGTGGTTGTATTGGTCGTCAAAGTCATCCACCTTTGCAGGTGAAAAACCGAGCTCGAGGAACAAGTTGAAATACATCTTAATGTCGACATATTCAGCAATGGTGGACGCATCTTCTTTAGACAGGCATCGTTGCATCAAGCTTTGCGGCAACGTCTCATCTAGAAACAACCATTTATATTGAGACAGAAAGCAACAGAAGCGATATCATAAATATAAAACACATTTGTAAGATGATTCGGTAATGTTTAAATTATTACCCAGTATGCACCTGAGTGATTACCAAGTTTAAGGATCGAGGAAATTTTACATTTGAAATAAAACGTTGCTAAGGAGAATAAAAAGTGTCTTCTCTCAGATTTTACCTACCAATGATTCTCTAACTCAATTACAAACTACAGATATGTTACAATAGTTTATATCAACAGCTTACAGAAACAGAATATATCTTTAAATCTCAAGTGAGTTACATTTACGCATTGATATATTCGACAAATATAAGCAGCTTGCAAAAGAATCGAAAAAGTAAACTTATATTAATTGATGTTATATTTAAACACAATGATGTTTTTGTACTTCTTTTTAAAGTACATCAAACAAAAAATTACAAATTGTTGACGCACAAAAAATAGCAAGAAAATCAAATGTAGGCAAATAAACGTATTTCGCCATAAACTCTGTCCACGTTGCTTTCAATATCAAGAGTGGTCAAGAGCTGTGAGGAATCCATTCCGTGTTTTGACATTGCGTCAGTCATCGCCTCGAAACTAAAATCATCCTTCATTTTGAGTAGGTGCAGAAGGACCTTTGTGATTCTGGATCTGAACGCCAGGTGGCGGTTTTCCTCCATTTCCTGCTCCACTATCTCTACTGGACAGTCTAGGCCGACAAAGAATGTCAGGTAAGAACTTCCAATGTATCTAGATATTCTTCCAATCTCTTTGAATGTCAGATTTTTAGCATTTGCGCCTGCAATAAATGCCGATTCTCAAGATGAAGAAAGTGATATACAACACATATTTAATACACAGAACTACCAATCTAAAAGTAACAGACAAAAACACATGTACCATGACATGGTTACTGCTGGTGAATAGTACCATAAATCTTGGCAGACGATAAGAAAAAGCCTAAATTTTCGTTTATTTCCATTTCCTTATAGTTTTGAATAAACACTTACAAAGCGCATTAGGATAATTTCACATATCGTTTTGTATAAAATAGTTATTAGATGATTAACTACGTTTGTCATTGTATACATTTCTATCAATCAATTAGAAAAATATATTATGATATTTAAATGTAAAAACTCAAGGTAAGATCTTGCTACGTATGAAAGCACGCTACAATAGTTTCTTCTTAAACTGTTAAAAAAACATACAGACAAGTTCTCGCCATCATACTAAGATATAAGATTAATGCAGACACGAGCACTTTCCGACGCGACTGGGCTAATTTTGCAATTCTGAAAGCAACTGAAGATATGCTAATAATATTATCTTACATGAACCTTCGTGGCGCTGTCGAGTCTGCTTCTCCTGTAAAATAGATTGTATATTGATTATCTAAAATAAAAACCATGAGTAATATGATCAAATGAAAAATCAAACATGAAACCTTGTGTTTAAATTCGCAAATAAAATTACATATCAATATTAGATAGTTCATTCATTATATTTTTATTGCATTATTTAACGATAGATATTTTACAAGACACTTCGGCAAACTACAGTCCATCGCCTATGTTACCGATTCATCAATGTTAAATCATACCACAGGTATACTAATTCAATGTTTAGGGTAATGTATAATATAAAGCCCTGACACACTTTTACTTTGATTTAGGTCAGAGGTCAAAATGTAGACCAGATAGACATACAATTAATATATGACACACCGCGTGTTTCATACATATAAACCAATATCACTAGTACGAAGTTTCGATGGGTGGCTTAAGTACTATTGTTTATAGAGCCCTGACACACTTTCTCTTTACGCCCCGCCAAGGTTAAACCATATCCTTAGTATAGCATTTTATCCCAATGGCAAAAGATAGCAGAAGGACGAAAACGGCTGGAAGACGTCCACAACGGAAAACTTAAGTACCCCTATCCCTTCTCTATCACCATCCCCAACTCCCACTCCAATACATTAAATATAGTATATAATTCAATTGACAAAAGATAGCAAAAGGACGACAATGGTGTGAAGACTTCCACAACGCAAATCTAAAGTCCCCCTATCCCTACTCATCACCATCCCCAATCCAACCCCTCCTCCAATACCTTAAGTATAGTATGTAATTTAAGTGGAAAAAGATAGCAGAAAGACGAAAAATGTGGAAAGACTTACACAAAGTAAAACCAATGCCCCCTCCCCACTCAAATACCTTAAGTAAAGTATGTAATGCAAGTGGCAAAAGAAAGCAAATAGTCGAAAATGGTGGGAAGACTTCAACATCGCAAAACTGTAGTCCACAACCCATCTCAACCCCTTCCCGCGGTTCCCGATAAATGAATAATTGAACTCGCTTGATAGCCTCTAAGAGTACATACCTTCTCATCGACATCTTCGAACCAGACGAAGAGATCCTGTCTGTTTATCCATTTAGATCCATTTGCATCGTTGCATTCTACACTCTTCCTTTGATGTAGTTCTTCTCTTCTCACCATTTTGTCATATTCAGTGAACCGATAGTCGCTGTGAAGGTAGAACTGGAACTTAAGATGACCTTGGTAATTTAACTCAAGAATTCTCATTAGAAGATCTTTCATTACTTTACGAAGGCTAATCCCCGATCCAGAGAGAGGTACTTCTCTTTCCCTACATCGCGTAAACATGACCATTTTCATCGCGTTGTCTTTACAGTTGATGATCATTTTCCAAAGACAGTCCACCTGCAGGCAGGCAAATCCTCGCTGAATGACCTTTGAACCATCCAGTCCGGGCTCTTCTAGACGCTTGAATCTGTGGATACAGGCGGCAATCATCTTGTCCCAGACGGCCTGTGGGATAAATGGATTATCGAACTTGAGGCAAAGTGCGACAGTGCTGACAGTGTCCGGATCGTCAAGAATTGGTCGAATAATCTCGGGATCTGCGGTTTGAAGAATACTTGGTACTATGAAGTAGTTAATATCTGCGTCTACAGACAGTGGTTTTGACAATAAACCAAGAGTTTCCAACGCAATGAAGAGAGTTCCTTCTTCGTCAAGGAATCGCCGTTCTTGGTATCGTCCCCAAAGCTGTCGGATCAATTCTATTGGAAGAATACCAGATTTTTCATATGCTGTCCACTCGAGTCTTTGCTTCATTTTCAGTTCAGTAACGAATTTTGGATCCGTGATAATGGCTTTGAATGCATCGATTATCCACTGTGCTTGCAGAACGACGAACGGGCTCTTGCTTTGAAGATCAAAGCACAGGAACGATCCAAAAAACTTAAGTTTCCTGAAGAAAACAAAATGTCATTTGTTTGAAAAAAATACCAAATTATACATGGATATCTGATGAAATTAAAAATTCGAACTCAAAATCAATTAAATCACGGGCAAAATATGAACAAATAAAAGATTTACACGGATACCCCTGTTAAACGTCTTCTGCTTCATCAACGATACCCGCCATGTAAATCTTTGTCACATCCAACTAAACATAAAGTTCTCAAAATGAGAACCGAGTAACATTGTCCATCAAAACAAGTAAACACACTAATGAGCATACTCGAAAACGTCCATCTTCATTTCATTTAAAGGTACAGGGTTTTTTTCAATGAGATTAAGATGGCGATCATAAAACATGCCCATAGTTCTGATCAACCTGCATCTCGACTCCTTGTGTTGTTAGTTTGTTTGACAGCAGCCGACATCGATCACGAAAGTTACGAAATATATTATCATAATTTATACTTACCATAGAAATTCCGTGATGTCTTCCTCTACCAATGGCACTGCCAACTCCATGTTTATTTTCAACAAATCAGCGTATGTCAGAATAACCCGCCCGTCGTTTTTCAGTCTCACCAACTCGTGTTCAAAGGCGACCCATCTTGCTGGTACAGGTTGCATCCATTGGGATTAGAGTGGAGCGATCTCTATGATCTTTTCCCACATCTGCTGGTACATTGCTTGGTTTTTCGTGGAGTCATTCAGATCTGCTATGGGGAACATTTCCTGCACGTGAGTTTCCATAATGTCACGTAGCTCAGGTTTCTCGTACAGTTTTTCCAGCACTGCGACGAATGCATGCTGCTGGTCTTCTTTCTGTGTGAAAACAAAATCATACGATTGATAGCTTATAAACTCTTCTTTTGTCAGAAGTGTTATATGAATATCTAGTAATTATATTTCATTCAGTATGATAAATAGTGTCTTAAATATTTTTTTCAGGATTCGTCATAGAATGGATGAGATTTTTGCTTGGCTTTTACTTTTACAAGACATATGAAATCAATCAAAACAAATCATGCTTGTTTACAAATCAAATACTTCTAGAGATAGAAAGGGGAAAAAAGTCATATTTGATTTCTTTTTACTTGGCATTTCGACAACAGCAATATTCTAAGTGACAGAGATGCATTTTGTAAAGGTTAGGTTATACATTGTATGACTTTATCTGTGAGAGTATTTAACTTTGGTAACAGGTTCAGATGTAACCTCGAGTTAAGTCGTTTTGGTGACAGTGAAATTTAAGAGGCTTTCATATTTTGATCACTCATTTGGAGCAAAATCGAAACTACCGTGTTTACTCTATTCGCAAAATCGGATCGGGGTTACATTTATACTTTTTAGAATCAAACTTTAATCCAAATTATATATTGAAAACTTAAAAATAAATTAGAGAATACCGAAGCGTTAACAAACTCACAATCCGAACTTTAAATCGCTTTAACCAGAGGCAAAATATAAACAAAGGAAAGATTCACATGGAGACCCTTGTTCCGAAGAGTAAGAGTCGTTCGCCTCTTCGACAACACCTGCCATGTAAATCTGTGTCATATCCAAGCAATCATCAAATATAAATGAAAACCGATTTTCTCTTACCAGTGACAGGGATATCAGCATTTTAACCGGTGTGAGATTTCCCTATCCCACCCTAGGGTTGAGGCAAACTACACGTGCTTTTTGCACGCTCTCAACAATGTGAGACGTCATATAAATAATGACATGACGTCACAACATCAATACAATGACGTCACTTCGACAACTCAATCCCATCAGCTTGTATTGATGCAACGTAAATATTAGATACATATGATGAGGTGTAATAGGGTAAGAGAAAAATAAGCATTCACCCCCTCGGTATGGAGACACTAAACTTAAGAATCTTACCCCTCGGGTTTAGATTTTCTTGTCTCACCAAAGGGGTGAACGATTCTTCTAATCCCACAGACTTATCATGTTGTAGGAAACAATTTAATTGTTTTTGCTTAAAAATTATACTTTTTGAAATGGGCACCTGGCAACAGGCTCATTAAGCTATGAAACAATATTGTGTAGACAATCGATCAGTCAGACTTTCAAATTGACGATATAGCATAAAAAGAATGACAGAACTATACAACATGTCAATCTATGATGCGTTAGCGTGTACATGTATTATGATTTTTTGCTTAAAATAGATCGCACTTGTCCTACATAACCAGTCCATATGCTCAATACACTATCAAAAGTATGCTTTTTTGTTTATTAACCCTTACGTTCCGAGAAACTTTGTCCAAATGAGATCCAACAAGGATGATAGGGGGGCTTCCTCTTCCTTGTGCTGCTCTGTCAATAGCATATGTAGCTATAGACCTCAGCCAGAACTCAATTCTTTCTACAAAACACAGCAAAATATCACAACGTATGTAGCAAGGCAGATCAAACGTGTAATCATTTTTTTTAACAAAACAGGTAGTTTGAAGGGATTTGAATCGAGACAATGACAACGCACTTTTATTTGTTGTTTTAAACGTTTTTCAATGTAAATATTTCCCTTGTTCATATTTCCCCCTAGTTTTATCGATTCTGAGTTCGGATTATGGTTTTGCTTCGGTATTCTCTTTATATTTTTTTGCAACATTAGTATTTTAACCCTGCCCATGATTCATTCGAGATTATGCAATAGTGCCGGGGGTCAGGAATCCAACGCCTGGACATTTACATCAGACTATGTTGACATGAAGGTTAATGCATGAACTCTCTATGAACAATTGCTATGCAGCTTATTACACATATTCTATAAATGTATCTTAAGGGTGAAATTAAATTTCTTTTATTATAATATATACATTCTGTAAACTGAAAATAAATGTATGACTTTCCTAGCCGTATCGGCCTGTCGACTATTGTAAGGATCACGTAACACACACATATGCTGCACCTTTTAAATTTAGTAATAGATACAGTATGCCGAAAAAAAGAATTTAACTGAACCATACAGCTGTTTCATCCTCCTAGGACTCTTCAGTGATGCTAAGGGCCAAATGGTAGGAATCCAAAATGTTTAAACTTATGTAGAAGCAGAACCATGTTATTTTATTCTTCGTGATCTAAACAAGGGCATGGTTGTACAGAATTGTCCTTGTTTGGTGTGATAGTGTTTAAGTCCTTTTAACAGCATTTAAGGGTCAATTAAGGATTACGCGATGTGGGTGCGTTTGTTGGATATGTGGTTGGTTGGTTGGTTGATTGTTTTTACATCCTATTAACAGCCAGGGTCATTTAAGGACGGCCTTCCGGTGTTTGCAATGTGTGTGTATTTAGGAGGCTGCTGTATGTTCGTGTAAGCATCCTTGCGATTATCCGGATCTTTTTGTCGATTTAAAGCACTACCACACTGAAGTATAGCCGCCAAACGTGCATTTGAGGACAGGGCTACTAGGTGAAAATATCATAATGAATTAAATAAATTCAGAGCTTTGAAGGAAAAGCATGATTGTCAATGAACAACTAGTAAATTAACAAAGGAATTCATTATTCGCATTGAGTTATTAATTTTATAGATGGACAATATGTAACAACCTGGGTGAAAATGTCAAAATAAGTGTACTTTACATCGAAACGACATACATAATGACGGCTCTGCTGATGAGTAAAGCATAATTTGACCAGATCGTTTTACAAAACATTTTAAAGGCGAGTACAGATTAGTGATGAAATAGGTAAAAATATAACCGTAACCTTCCTTTGCTCTTTGCGGATCAAGACACATTTCGACGTCGAACACCAGGACGAAGACCATGTTGCTCGACATGAAACAGTGATGTGTGTTATAGAACACTTTCTCTCCTCCGAAGTCGTATATCGTCACGAGACTCTTCATGTCGTCGCTACTATCGCCATAAACCTCGGTCCGCATCACGTCTTCTATAACGCTATTTTGATCGTTCGGCATTTCATTTTGTAAAGTTTCTTTAGAGGAAGAGCGTTCTTCAATCTGTTCGTAACCAGACACATCTTGATGATCTGCTGCAGCTAGGCTTCCTATTCTATTTTGTTGTTTAGGCATCATCTTCTGTGGGGTTTTTTCTGAAAAGAAAGATAATTCGTCCATGTGATATTGAACGCAAACTTTACATAAATATGTTAAGTTTTAACCATTGTATATATTAATATGGTCACATGTTATGTACACTGTCCAACCTCGCAAAGTAAAATATGACACGTTTTGCTAAAAAACAAAAACGACATTTTTAGTTTTATTATTAAAATGATTGCTTTTTAAAACTATCATGCATATGAGATACAAGTTGATCATTTTCTATAATCTCATATGCCATTTCTGTGTCGTAAAGTCAGCTACCATTGCTACCTGTACGTGGGGCAGGGACCTTCTACACCTGATGGTAGAACTTCCATATCCAACCGTTCTAGCATAGGATGGAGTGTATTCCTTGCTTTTTTATATAAAATGCACAAGAAAAAATATCCCACATGGCGAAATTGTATATAAGCTTTGTATTTTTCTCAATGACAATTAAATCAAGCACAAATTTGGAATAATCAGAGAAATATGGTTTACCGAATGTATATTACGAAAAATCAGATATACAATCAAAGTTTCGAAATAAATAGAAAAATATATATAAACAATTGTTAATTCTAATATACCATTACCCATTCCTGGCCGACAATATTTTTTTTTGAGTTCGCAGGAAAGATTTTCCAGCAGACTGTTGGCATTCCCATGGGAACAAACTGTTCCCAACTCTTAGCTGATTTGTTTTTGTTTTCAGACGAGGCTGAATTTGTGGAAGAGCAAATCAGGACTGGTAACAAAAACCTTGCCAAATCTTTTAATTTCACTTTCAGATATATCGACGATGTGTTGTCTATAAACAACAAGAAATTTGCTGACCACGTGGGTCGTATATACCCTTCTAAACTTGAAATAAAGGACACAACAGACTCTTTTACATCAGCTGCTTACCTCGATCTCTACTTAAACCAACATGGACAGCTTACTACTAAGCTATAAGATAAACGTAATGATTCCAATGTTCCAATCGTGAACTTTCAATTTTTGATAATAACATCCCTGCTTCTACAACATATGGTGTTTACATGTCGCAGTTGATTCGATATTTTTACAAGAGTCTCCATGTAAATTTTTCCTTTGTTCATATTTTGCCCCTGGTTTCATCGATTTCGAGTTTTTTCTTTTTTTCTTGACCTCGAATAAAGTCAAAATGCTTAGCCATTTGGATTTTGCTTACGATATAAGCATCGCTACTACAAGATGTTTTCCCTTGATACCGATAAGAAAAAAATCAGAGAATACCAAAGCGTCAACAAAACCATAATCCAACAAAAGAAAGATTTTCATTGAGACTCTCGTACAAGCACAAGATAATAAGACCAGATGTTCAGGAAGAGTAAGCGTCTTCTGCTTCATCGACGACACCCGCCATGTAAATCTTTGGCACATCTCAAAATGAAAACTGAGTATCATTTACCTGAGATCAGCAGGTTATCTGTGTGGAATATAATTATCTCACATGGGTGTTCCACAGGGGACACATTATCTCACACACAAGAACAGATTAATCTTACCTTTTCTTTTTCTTCTAAACGATAGCCTTGTGAAAACTCGTTTCAACGTCTGTTTGATATCTGTAGAAAAATGTATTAGCTTTTGTCAGTGACGGTTCAACACATTCTACACATTACAATAATTCTTGTTTGTAGTTTTTTCTTCTGACATGAGTCAAACCTGTGACATGATTTGCCCTGATCCTTTCTTACTTACTAATGTGCAATATTCCCTAATTAAGAATACGAATTTTAAGCAAATGTAACTAATACAGTCCCATATTATATATTAAATAAGTATTTTTTCTCATTTAATTCCTCTCGGACTCTATTTGGGCATTAAAATGATATGTAAATTTTTATTTTTTTTTACAGTTACCATTCATTGTCCTTGGTGATAATGCAGGGGCAGCCGTCGTTGGCACATGCAGTTGTGGAGTGATTGGATCTGGATTATTTGCAGACTCCTCCTCCTCCTCAATATCCTTTTGTAGGTGTGTTCTACTTGTTGACTCCTCCTCCTATGCAGGATTTAAATCTTGTTTACTCGCAGACGGGTTTTCAGTGGTGTTGTCTTCTTTTCTGTATCGATCTATAATTCTCTTCAACCTCTGACGGCCTGTCTCAATTTCTTCACCATCATCAAGAGTCTGCCATAACCCGCTGTGTCGGTTGTAGACTAAATGGTTGACATAAAAATCAGCGGCATCTGTCGAGCCTGGTCCACCTTCGGGGATATATTCTTTTTTCAATTGATGAACAAAACAGGACTTGCCAACTCCTTGGTGTCCAACGACAGTGATGGTTACGTTACAAGGCCTTTCCACATTCTCAGCTATTCCTGACATATACTGTTGGCGTTGTCGCTGCTTTTTCTCTCGTTCCAATCGTTCTAAACAAAACAACATCATTTGACTCTTAAAGAACCAGTACCACATCTCGTTTATATTTACATGTTACAACGTTTGGACCATTTGGCCATTGTTATTTGGCAAGATAATTGACATTTCTCTATCGTGATTAAAAAATAGCCCACAACATTGCTATGAGAACATGGGCACACAGATGAAAACGCTTTCTCAAATACTCATTATTTAGGTATATTTCATAGAAAGGTAATAAAACATATAACTTATAATTGAACTGTACGGGTAATTTGCTTACTTTTATTTATTGAATACAAATCAACCGAAAAAGGGTTTAATTCGTAAAAATAAATATTTATTTATATTTTATATTGATGCATGATGATACATTTTAATATCTAGATACACTTCAGGTAAGCTTCAATATTTAAAAAAAAAATTACTTACCGAAAATATTGTAAACATCTTGATGTTTTGGTAATTGGTGTATTGCAACATCAATTGGTCTTTGTCTAAAGATGTCTTTCTGTTGTAACAATGACGGACGCTTCTCAACTATGTCCTGTATAACTTGGGACCAAGGTCGGCCAAAGAAAGCCATCCAATGGAGCACATTGTCCAAATTGCTATCGACTTTGTCCAGGTTTGAGTCAGTCATGTTTTTGGATATTAATTCAGCAACCGGCTCTTGGTTATTTATTACGGCTAAGACCAGTGGTGTTCGTCCTAAGCTATCTTTTGCCCCGAGGTCAACCCCCAACTTGATCAGTTGTTTTACTTCAGAGTTGTCTCCCCTGTTGATGGCATTGTGTATCCGTGAAGACTCAGACATCGCTCCTGGTGGCTGTAACATAGAAAATAAGACGATTTATTACAGTTTTGCCTGTGAAATATAGAAAATTACCAAACTGATAAAACTTATATTTTCACCGCTGTGATAAGCTGTGAAAATATTAGGATTTTTCCGTGTAACGTGAAAAGTGACCCGCCGAAAAAAAGCTCCGGGGGTGATTATTCTACGTTGCAAAAGTTACCCGGGGTCGTTATTTTACAGTAGAAATCTTACACGGCCATCTGTAGAAAAATGACCCCAATCGATATATCTGTAACTCGTCCTCTTAAGAAAGTGACCCGTCGTATATTTCAACAGTGGGTAGTTTACCATTGGGTAAGTTTTTCACGTTACACCGGAACTTTTGTATGACTTGTTCCCCTTGATCTAATCGAACATGGCATTTGGAGGCTCATTTGGAGGCTCGGCGCGCATATTGTTGTCGTCTGCTAGAACTTGTCTATTTTGGAAAGATAGTCTGGCATCAATAGGCCTATTAAATATTGATGAGAAACTGCTGCAGGATTTAATATGTAATGAATTGGAAGATGAGATAACCATCCTTCGTGTTGGCCCGGATGTTAGCGCGAGGGCATTATTCTGTGCTATTATTCTAGTCGCATCCATATGTATGCAACCATATACACATATTACAGATAAAACAGATGAAATAAACTGCATCATACAGCTGTTTCGTCCTCCAAGGACTCTTTAGTTATGCTAGGGGCCAAAATGTGGGAATCTAAAATCTCTTAACTAATGTAGAAGCAGTGGCGTCAGGTGCGTACAACCCCTTTAATTTACAAAATTCGACGCAAAATTCAGCTAGTTCTGTATAATTTCACATCGTGTACTACGAAAATGTGTATATTATGTACCGTGCCACTACTCAACTGAGAATAACTGTGGCTATGGAGTATCCAGCAAACCTCGGGGACTAAAAAATCCACCAGCATAGTCTACCATCCCCTATCATGAAAGATGAACACACAGATGCTGTACCTTTAATTTTTTTAAAATGTCCCGCACATCATGTTATATTGTATTATATCTCTGTATGTGGATGTTATACAGATGAGCTTTAAAGTTTCGTGTAATCAAAATCAAATTTCTAGTTAAAGTTTCATAAAGTTACAAAAACGATGTCATCAGTCAAGTATTGAAAACGTGTATAACAAAAGCAGGTATGAAGTATTTTTGTAACAAAACTCACCTTATCCTTACAAACAATTATAATTTCTCACACTCATTGCGCATAACCACGTCTCAATTCTCGAATATGTAAACACCGCCACTACACTACACCTATACAAACTTACTTTTGATGCGCTAGAACATACAGTCGGAGGGGCTTTTAAACCGGGGTTCTATTCATTGAAATGTGCTGCCCTAGTTTAAACATGTAACACAATACCCTATCGTGATAGTTTATTGTCCCTTTAAAACGCATATATAGACTACACAGTATGAAGAAGGGGAGTATTACATTCACTAGTGAACACAGACACACAAGACCAATAAGGGCAGATAGTTTGACAAACATTCGAGAAAACAAGGTATTGAAAAGTCCAGGTGGTTACTGGAGGACCAAGCACCTTTTAAAAAATGGAACTTTTTTAAGACGAATGTTCTCGAGGTGTTATTATCGACTTCGATCTGTTGAATAGTATACGTTAGTACAATAGGTTTCACAAGTAAAGTTTAAACCGTATACAGTGTACCCTTGTTATACCGCCACTTTTCGTCCACAGCAATTATGGTGGTATAACGAGGGTGGCGATAGTATCGAATTATGAAAATTATTACCATGAATTAAATTGCATAATAGATTGCATTTCTAACATTTTATTAAAAACAAGCTTAGTATTATATCGTCATATAGACCTGCATTGGCACAAATTTATATCTGAAAATAGTTATTGATCTGCTTTTGCCGCATGCCATTCCAAATGAAACACTAAGAGTTCCTCGATCTCAAAAAACAGAACAATCTGGCGTTATCGTCGAGGGAAATGTATAGCGATTCGGGACGTATGTATTTTAAAGGGTGTGGCGGATGTCGGTATGCGAGAGTGGCGAATTTAACGAGGGAATTATGTAGAAGGGAAATCCGTTCAAGAAGGTAAGGTGGCGGTATGCGAGGGTTGCGATAGGTCGAGAGTACAATGTATTATGTTCTCCTTCTTACGAGGCTAACACGAACATACTGCATCCTTTCAAATACCTACGCACACAAAACACAAACTCGAATCGGATTCACCGACAGACCGACCTTAACCGATCCTAGCTATAAATAGCATTTAAAACCAAATAGAACTTAAACCAGGCCCTTTTACCAAAACGTATGCATATCTGATATGCTTTCCTCTACTTCCATATACAGGATACGTCACGCGCGAAAATTCAAACTAACTTCTCTACATAAACAGCAATTATTGATGTGTCATACGGTAACTACAGTAACCCATTTCTGGTGTTCAATATCTTGCAATAATACATCACGTGACTGAATACTGACTTCCCATTGGCTACACAAATGTGTACTATGAAACGATAGTGCCCGCTCACCCGGGCACTATCAAATTTGTCGCGATGTTCAACGTTAATCGATTATGACGACACTACTATTCCATCCCTCGACAATACTATGAGGCAATAGTGCCCTCCCTCTCAACAGGGCCACAATAGATAAATATTCCCAAGTTATAAATGGCAAACGTTATCGCACATACTTTCGACGTACCCGCCATCTTTGTCAACCAATGCACATTGTAATTCAAAGCATCATAGCTGATATCAAATCATTGTTGTTCATTTGTTATTGAGAATGAAGACTCGGTTCTCTTTATAAGGATTTACCATTTTCTTTCATATGGCCACAATTTACGCTTTGAGTGTCGAAGATGACGCTGAAGACGTTTACTCTTGTTCTTTTGTACCTTTACAAGGGTCTCCATGTACATAGTTCTATGTTCATTGTTTTACAGCATGTTGGATTGATTTTGAGTTCGGATTATTGTTTTGTTGACGCTTCGGTAACACTATTTCAACACTATCAGTTATAGTCGTTTAAACGCTACAGCTAATATACTTCCTCGGACTATTTTGTGACAAGGGGTTGTTGGGGTTGTGTTGCCACGAATTCGAAATATGCTCGGCCTCCTGATTGAAAAGCCCAATAGTTAACGGGTCGACCGATCCGCCGCCTGTACACTATAAATACGTACACAGAAACAAAAGTAGCATAGCAATACTTGCGATGGTTTGTAGGGCGTATTCGTTTTTTAAGTAGGGCGGGTAATGATATAGCTATTGCGCAAACTAAGATCATATTCGAGGTCTTTGAATAATAATACTTTCCAAGTTTATACTCGATATGAGTTACACCACCCCTACTTGCAAACACACACACAGACTCATAAACACATATCACAGGTAAAGGTGAAAGTTAACGTGATACACATTTTCTAAGAATTTATAATGCATACTTTAGATTTCCGTGTACAACCTATTCAACAGTAAAGGTGCACTTACTTCAAACAGCACCATCAGATACAATATATACAATTGAAGCTAGAAGAATGAAGCTAGTGTGTTCCATAGATAAGGACTTCGAATCGATTCACCATATAATTATATACTAGATATTCATGTAGCTGTTTGGCCCATAGTATCACTGACGAGTCATGTGAGGACAAAACAGCTGTATGATGCAATTGAAAATCTAAAGGTGCAAATTTTATAGTTTTATGATAATGTCATAAGTTCCTTATGAAATACATGAAAAATCAAATCACATATAATATATTTTCCTGTAACAAAACTTACCTTTATGTTGCTAGATAAACCTGAGGGTAATTGTTGTGTTGACACAAAGTCTGTGATAGGGTCTGTATACACAGATGGATGATTTATACATGTTGACGAGGCATTTTGTTAGTCCATGATCCCATTACAGCCCAGAAAGTGGTGGTCTACACACCGACCGAAGTTTTCGCTATAATAATAAGTATAGCAACGCATAATTTTCCATTAAAATCAGCAAGTGAAGAGAAGTCCAGTCCTCAAACGTGTGTATAAAAATGGCCGTGTATACATCGCTACTACGATTATACGGCAGACTGTTGATGTTCTAAAACATCACCGACTAAGTTTTTGCTATAATAATAAGTGTGGCAACGCATAATTTTCCATTAAAATCAGCAACTGTAGATAAGTTCTCAAACGTGTCTGTAAAAATGGCCCTGTAAACATAGCTACTACGCTTATACGATATACCTCGAATGGTCTTAAACAAACAATACATAATGCCTTCTCACGCTTTCAAATTCCAGACTGTTTTTAAAACTGGTTTTCAATAGTTCTTAAAATAAAAACGCTCTTCTATTCATCCGTGTGGTGTGCCAAGCTAACATTAACGGGTAACCAAATGATTTAGCGTGACTGTTTGATGACCTCTAAACAAATAATATACCGCGTATGTTGTATAGAGAAGAGATAGTCTAACTAGTCTGACTTAATATCTACACGCAATGCTACTTTGTTACTGAATAACTTTATAAAACCTCAACGTAACAAGAAACTCATGGAAAACAAAATAATTCCTAAGAAACTATATCATTTACAAAATATGTGTAATAAACAATATAGGGACTGATGTATAATGATCTTGGCTTCTTTCAAACGTGCCCTCAGTAAGTCTCCTACAATGCGTCATCAAATGTAGTGTTGTAAACGGTGTCGCTATGGCAACACGTCAGACATTGAAATACGCTTGTTTAGATAGGCAGCGGTGCATGAAAATGACCGAACATTTAAAAAGTGTTGTTTTTGTTCAACCAGCGTTCAATAGTTCTAAAAATATGGCCGAACTTTTATCATTAAAATTGACTAAATCAATCAGCAGTCAACACATTATGTAATCGCGAGAAACCTAAACATAAAAAGTGATGTAGTGGTAGTAGAGCGTAGTACTGACAATGTTTGATGCCAAATATGGAAAACATAAACATGTAACTTAAGTTAGTTTGGTTTATTTTACTTTAAGGACGTGCCAGGTTTTGAAGGTTGGGAAAGCTGTAGTACCCGGAGAAAAACAACCGACCTTCGGTCAGTTCCTGGCAACTGCCCCACGTGGGTTCCGAACTCGCAACCCTGAGGTTGAGGGTTAGTGGTAGAATGTCGGGCACCTTAACCACTCGGCCACCGCGGCCCCGGACCAAGGGACCTTAAAGTCTACAAGTGACAGGTTTTACAAAACATATTCCCCTAATATTTAAGAAATGACGTAAATTGTTTGTAATTGAAGACATGATTTGATATTGGATACAACTAATGACTGTTTACTCCTTATTTCGTTACTCTTCTCTAATGTTTGACATTCTGAAAGTTTACATCGCATAAAAAAGGTAAAACAGTTAAGGATGTAATAGCGCAGTCGTTGATGGCGTCATTAAAGATGCAAGCTGAACAACAGAGCGGTGCGAAAGTTTGCATGACTACCCAACAAATCTTTTCACATATGCTGGAATAATCTCTTTATGTTTTTCTTACATCAATTTAGTAGAACAAATACAACAAAGTCGGAACAGGTGTTGCAATAAGTAACCTTTGATCGGGCACCTGTGATGTTGATATAGCTTTTGCATGATAAAAGATAAACAATTGTACGTTGGGTTTTTCCCATTTCATTTACCTTTTTGCTGTTGTTTAGCATTTACAAATCAAGTAACACTTCGTATGAAGTATCAATAAGCGTCTTCGTTGTGTTAAACACTAACCATTAGTATATGCCTTGCCTTTGTTTACATATTTGTTTACACGAAATTTTCATTATTGACTTTACACGCTAAACAGCTTGCAACTGTTCTGTGTACACGAAACTGTCATTGATACGCTCTTTAATCAGATTGATAAAGTCTATTTAAGCATTAAACATCATTCTGTTCCGTGTTATAGGACCATAACACGGAACAGAATGATGTTTAATGCTTATATTTACATTTTTCTATTGGTTTTGATAATAAATTCTATTCTTCATTTGTTCTGAAAATTTAAGGTAGATTTCTAATAAATGGAACAGCGAACAGCCAGTATCGGCCTGCTATTTCCAACGTTATGATTATGACGGTGTGGTGTTATATAGTGGCAATGCAGAGCAAATATAAATATAAAGACGTCAAGTATAAGAATAAAAAATCCAAGCATGTTATTCCTGTATTAGCTGTAAGGATATTCCGAATTGTGCAATCGTATATAGAGGATATTACACGAGTGTCGATATAATGTAAACTTTATTAAACGAGTTTAATTATTTAATGTCATGAGCTTTAAGCTGAGTTGCATATTAAATTCTTCAACGAGTTTAATAAATTTCATATTACATTGACACGAGTGTAAACATTCTTATAATCACATAACTTATATTCATGAGAAAATATACACTAAAACTCTCAATTTCATTTTCTATCAGCCCGGGAAATTTCTACTTTAATGGTACGATTTTCACTACCAAAACAATCAAATGACGTCATAAAAGACGTCATTTGTTTATGACATCACAATAGTGTCATTACACATGTGTAATACCATATTTATGACGTGGCCGTATGACATGACTGAACGGGTCAGTTATGTGATGTATAAGGATGAAATAAGACCTGTCACTTTAACACTTTAATGTTTATTTGTGTGAGGCGGCTTTAACACATACCCTGCGTAATTGCAAAAATGAATTGGCTTTTTAAAACCTGTTTGCGCTACATTTTTTTGTACATTCTTTGGTCTGTTATCTACTGAACTAAGTAATCTAATACAGGTATATTACGTTATGCATTGATCAGCGCTTGAAATTTTTTTCTGCAGAAGTATGTACTTTTAAAAATAGTAAGGGCTCTCTCTATCCAGAAACGCAAGATTGTATTTACCTCAAATTGTTAAAGGATTTTAGCCACGATTTTTCATAATTTCATATTTCAGTCTCATTTGATGCAACAATGCGCGTAGTGACCAATACCACGTCTCCTTCGGTCTTGGGAAAAATAGAGTTTATTTTTTTTTATTTTTTTTTAACACAGGCAAAAGTTAAGATACGAATATATATTGATATTAGCATTTTTGTCATCAACAAGGTTCTCTTAATAATTCTATCGGGACAAACCATCACGTCATTACACATGTGTAATATCATATTTATGACGTGGCCGTATGGCATGACTGAACGGACTAGTTATGTGATAAATAAGGATTCACTTTAACACTTTAAGGTGCATTTGGGTGGGCCGTTTTCAAACCATGCCCTCCGTAATTACACAAGTCAATTGGCTTTTTAAAACCTGTTTGCGCTACATTTGGTTTGCATTCTTTGGCCTGTTATCTACTGAACAAAGTAATCTAATACAGGTATGTTACACATACATGCAGTCGTTATGCATTGATCAGCGCTTTACATTTTTTTCTGCATAATTATGTTCTTTTAAAAACAGGAAGCGCTTTCTCTATCCAGAAACTCAAGACTGTATTGACCTCAAGATTATTAACCTTGTGGCATTAACTGTAAAGCAATCATGAAAGATAAATCAGACCAAAGAAAGATTTTAAATAGCAGACAGTGTAAGACTAGAGCGGTGGACCTAATATAGACAAAATAGTAAATTCATTGAAATAAGTAATCTTCTGTATGAACGACACAGGATATTGTCGAAATTTGGCCTGAGGTATTATTAGGTATAGTGTATAGAGGCTATTCAATGATTTCCCGTTAAATATCAAATTTAAAATTTACTTTTACAAATGATCGGGACGGAGTGACTAAGGCTTTTAGAATATTAATACGTGACAGGATGAAGTTCTATTTTTTGTTCAACATTTGGTAAAAATACAAAAACATATTAATAAAATCCATTAGATATCTATTAATTTCACAAATACTGTAAACGTTTTTAATTGCCTTACTTTTTTACATGATTTATTCTAGAATAACGAAAATAAATACACAAATATTGCGCAATTATATCGGACCGAAACTTATATCATCACTATCAAGGGAATTATATTCTGTTTAAACAGTTGGTGTGTATCTTCCACTACTGAAGGATGCGATACAATAGAGAAAAGAAAGTTAATTATGTAAATCAATCAATAACATCTTCTACGGCAGGTCAAAATTTGGTTTGAATTAGCATTGGGGTAAATGAGAAATACAGTTTGTATACCTATACTATAACTCTGTCATTAAAAGATATTAACTGTAATACTTACTCTGTCCACTATAAACATACTTGATGAAGACTATGGGCAAAGTTTATGGTCGCCATCTTGATCTCATCGAGAAATATTCTGCATCTTTGTCTGATATGATGATTGACGCTTTTGTGTTTGCTTATTATTATGATTGACAATGGTGACTCAGTTCTTGTCTTGATAATTGATGTGACAAAGATTTACATGGCGGTCGTAGTCGATGAAGCAGAAGGCGCTTACTCTTCCGGAACACCAGGTTTCATACTCTTGTACTTTAACGAGGGTCTCCATGTAAATATTCCTTTGTCATATTTTGCTTCTATCAAATCGATTTTGAGTTCGAATTATAGTTTTGTTGAAGCTTTGGAATTTTTATTTTTATTTAGTTTTGGCATAATCTAGCGTAAATCCAATTTTAGCGATTTTCCTGCCTAAACTCTGAATGAAGATCCCATATACTATTTTTTACGACAAGTCGCAAATTCATCATTGCACTTATATGGTTTAATTTTCGGTTATGCGCCAAACAAAATGAATTCGCCAAAATAAACACGTTTACAGTATTTAATACATATATCATCCTCAACATAAGCTGCATTTAAGCACAGACACCGCATAAAACTTGTCCGTGAAAATCCCTGATATTTATTCAAAGCCGCCCTTGACACGGTATTGTTGTTATTCTTCAACTGACCGACTTTAAAAATATATAATTTCTCTCTTTCTGAATCAGTGAATTTCACTCTGAGTAATATTACTAGATATAATTATCAGAGAAACTAATAAGGCTATGCTCTTTTAAGGATTAGTTTTTTTCTCGAAATTATAACGGAAAAGTTATCACTATGAAATAAACATATGCAATGTTCATGATTCAATTGATTCATCACTACACACTTTGGATCATCACAAATTCGGTTGTCAGTAAATATGATATCATACATATACAGTTGTGGTAACGCACAACGCATCACAAAATGCGTGCACCGCTACAACAGCCTTGACCGAGCGACCGTTATGAACACAAACTGGACTTTTATAATTAGTTATTTGAACACCCCCTCCCCCCCCCACCACTTTGCCTGTGTTTTCACACCTAGGCGAGTGTTGTAAGTGCCCCGGGCAAGAGACATCTTCATATATGATCTATGTACATGTATACATGAAAGTTAACATGTATCTATTTAGTTGGTTTAAAAAAATACAAAAAGACTATTCCTTATTTTAAGAAAATATGTAGATATAAATATCAGCTAATGTACGTAGTCAAAATATGGTAGTATGCTTAAAAATTAACGCGAAACCGTATATATTGTTAAGCCACTTTTCATTTTACATCAACCACGATTGTCATCGCACAATGTTAGTTTATCGTGCGCCCACATGTGCGCTAGACATAATTGCCCATAATCGGATCGTTTTCACATCGTGCACACTTCGTGCATACACCGTTCCCCCATCGAGCGCACACCGCACATCGTGTAACGTTGTGCGATCCCACAACTGTATGTAATAATAAGATTGTCATATATTCATGTTGTCTTCAATGAGAGGAAAACACACACAATTGATTTGATTGTTACCATTAATTTAAGGCATATATAAAATAAAGATATTCTCAAATATCCATGTTGTTTTTAATGAGAGGAAAACACACACACACGATCTGATTGTCAGCATTATTGTAAGGCATCTATATAATAATAAAATTGTCAAATATGCATGTTGTCTTCAATGAGAGGAATCACACACCCAATTGATATGATTGCTACCATTATTTTAAGACGTTTACTTCTGTGTGATCACCTTAGGTTGCAACTGTTTATGTCAAACCATGTAATCACACATTTGTTTAGCTTTGAGCTAACACGATAAAAATGTTTCTGTTTAACTCTTTCCGTACTTTGTGTTCTTTCCGGATGCCGTAGCGGAAGTAGTTATTAGGCTCGCCCCCAGAAGTTTAAACAAAATGGCAGACTACATGTGCATTTTTGGTGTGTTGTTTTTTCATATAAAAACTCAAAAGTTAGTGTTATCTTTGTACATAATTAAGAACTATTTAACTAAATAAGATCTAGATGTCAGATTGAACACTCTTAGACGTCCTTTATACTGATATCTGAAATGCAAATGTAGCAAGCCGCCATATTGTTTACATTAACAACATTTCGAGAAATTATCACCTATTGCTCTAACGCAAAAACATGTAACCCAAACGAATTTATCAGCAAAAATGTTTGATTCGAAAGTTTTGACCACCTTTTATTTGTCATTGCATCAGGGGATTGTTTATGTCGATTGATGGTTTCAACAAATCAACACTTCAATAAAGTCAACAACGGGGAAGAGGGAGCTATAAATCATGTCGACTATAGTCGACAACGGGGAGGAGGGAGCTCATTTTTATGTCGACTATAGTCGACAACGGTACTGAAAGAGTTAAAAGGAATCATAGAACACAACAAAAAACGAATTGTTCCAATGTCGTTTTAACGGTATCCGAGTAGTATCACTGCGACATCAAAACATCCTTTTGGGGGATGTCGAGATGTCGCAACGGTAACGGTATCGGGTATTTCTGGCTAGGCGATATGGTACCGGAGATCGTTAGTTCGAAGCCCGGACAGGACACGAGTCATACATTGTCTTCCTTCGTCATTTGTGTTTCCGTGGTATTTATAAATATATTAAACACAATGTATCATATACACTTAGTGATGTTGATCCGAAGGTGAAAATGTAAACTTCCTTTCGCAATTGTACCTTGTTTGATACGTGTAATACTTGTATATTTCGTATCCATGTATATATATACATTGCAATTCAGTTGTTCGCATTATCTATAATAGACGATTTGTCACTATGGTCATGTCAGAATACCGGACCGCAGTGGTAACGGCCGCAGGTATTTCTGGTTAGGCGATTTGGTGCCGGAGATCGTGAGTATAAATATATTAAACACAATGTATCATATCTCAGTGTTGTTGATCCGAAGGTGAAAATGTAAACTTCCTGTCGTAGTTGTACCTTGTTTGATATTAGTTTATTTATCTGAGTGTAACTGCTGTAATCAGAGATTGGATGTCCATGTCGCATTCCTGCATCGCTAGGAGTATTGTCTTTACCGTTGGGCGGGGATTGGTCTTGTCTATCACAGCTTTTAGCATTGCAGTGACCTTCACGCGGGTTCCCTCCTTTTTGTATTGGTCGTCGAAGTCATCTATCTTTGCAGGTGAAAACCCAAGTTCCAGGAACAAGTTAAAATATGCTTTGATATCAACATGGTCAGCAATGATGGGCGCATTATCTATAGAAAGGCACTGTTGCAGCGAACTTTCTTTTATCGTCTTGTCTGAAAATGAATAGTATTGTTAAACATTTAAGAAAAAAACTAGCAAAATCGATACCGTAAAAGTGCGAATAGAACGAAGGTAAACAAAGTCCTCTTTGGTAATTTAGACCCGGCACAGACACCGCTCGGCAGGACAATTAGACACCAAACAAATAATCTGACAGAGAAAATGGCATCGCGTAGAAGAGAACAACGTTTAAAGTTTGATGTAGATCATTAACGGTACAAAAAAACTAAATAAAGTCATATTTGCTGCGAAGTATGTGTCCTCGACACAAACTTACCGACTACAGCGAGATGCTTAACGTACCTTTGAACTTTAATTTTCTGTTTGAGTCCAGAATGCTAACGAGTAAGGTTGTGTCCATCCCGTGTCGTGACATTGCATCTGCTATAGCCATGAATCCAGTACCGGGCTTGGTTTTGATGAGGTGAATGAAGATCTTTGCGATCCGGGATCTGAAGGAAAGGTGTTGATGTTCTTCCATCTCCTGTTCCACTAGCGCCATCGGGCAACCCAGGTCGACAAAGAACGTCTGGTAAGTTTTGCCGATGTATTTTGAGAGTCTACCAATCTCTTTGAATGATAGCGTTCTATCTGGTAATATCTTTGTCATGTCTGTAATATCAAAAATCCCATTTCTGTATCGACTTTCATTTGATAAACAAAGTATTTACTACGTAATGCAATTCAAGATTCAATTCCTAAAAAATAATTGAAAAAAGTATCCCACAGTATATCGATTATCGGACAATGAAATTAAACGCTTGCTCAAACATTATACGAAAGTGGCAATTTAAAATGAAAACTTTGAAGTATTAAAATTCACAATTAATTATTGAATAGATTGATATGGATATTAGCGAATAGTTGGCTTTTTTCATGCTTGGATAAGTATATAAAAAATACATATATTGACAATTGTTTGTGTAGGTAGATCAAAGATATATGTCAAAAGCCATCAACTTACCAACGCAACGATCATGAACTCTTTTCACCTAAAACAAGCAAAATGTTTTTGGTTTGTTGTTGTTTTGTTTTTTTTCGCTTTACATATTAATTTTTAAAAAAAACAAATAAAAAATGCTGAATTTCAAAACATTCACAGTTATTGTATAACACACGGAACTAACGAAGACATATCAACTCTTATAGGAAAAAAGGTATAATGTTACCTGGTGGTTCGGGTCTTCAAACCAGATATAAAGATCGTCTCTATATATCCATCCGGGTCCCTTTAAACCGAAGCAACGCAAATGTTTGTGCTCTCGAAGATCGTCGACCTTCACCATCCTATCATCGACTGAGAACCGGAAGTCGTTGTGAAGGTAGAATTGGTATTCCAAATGACTTTGGTGATTCAACTCTAGAATCTGCTTGAGAAGAAATTCAAGAATGTTGAGTAATGCTATTCCAGTTCCTCTTGGTATTGAGTGATCTATGTCTTTCTTGAACATAGTAACCTTCATGACATTGCCGCTGCAGTGGATGATCATGTTCCACAAACAATCCACGTACAGACAAGCGAATCCGCGTCTAATGAACTCTAAACCATCATGCCCGAGCTCTTTCAGTCGCTGAAACCTGTGGATACAGGAGGCGATCATCTTGTCCCAGACGGCCTGTGGGATGAATGGGTTGTTGAACTTCACACAAAGAGTGACAGTGGTAACTGTGTCGGGATCAGCAAGGACTGGGCAAATTATCTCAGGATCTGCAGGCTGAAGGATGCTTGGTACAATGAAGTAATCCACGTCTGCGTCTACAGATAGGGGTTTGGACAATAAACCGAGAGTTTCCATTGTTATGCAAAGTGCTTCCTCGTTTTCCAAGAATTTGTTTTCCTTGACCTGTCCCCAGAGTTGTCTCAAGAAATGTATCGGCAAAATACCAGATTTTTCATAGTCGGACCATTCAAGTCTCTGTTTCGCAGTTAGGTTTGTGGTAAACTTTGTGTCGGTTACAATTGCTTTGAATGCATTAATTATCCATTGTGCTCGGAGGACGATGAACGGTGCCTTGCTATAAAGATCAAAGCACAAGAAAGATCCGCAAAACTTCAGTTTCCTGAAATTAAGACCACATTGTGTTAGACAAATAATTTAAAATTTTAAGAAGCATAACAAAACTGAATAAGAACTACTTCTACTTACCATAGGAAAGGAGCTATGTCATTTGTTGATAATGCCACTGCTAAGTCATTGTTCATTTCTAACAAATCGGCATACGTCAGTATAACCTTTTCTTCCTTTTTCAGTCTCACCAACTCGTGTTCCAAGGCGACCCATCTTGCAGGTACAGGCTTCATCCACTGAGACTGAAGTGGGGCAACCTCTATAATCTTGTTCCATACAGACAAGTATGTACAATGATTTTTCGATGAAATATCTAGATGTGCAATAGGGAACATTTCCTTGACGTGAGTTTTGATAATTTCATGGATTTCTAGATCTTCGCACAGCTGTATTATCACGTTGTCGAATAATCTTTGCTGCTCTTCCTTCTGTAAGAAATATAACTGAATCATTCCTAAATGAATTTTAAAAAAGTTAATCTTACCATAATCTGATGAAAATCATATCTTGATCTCTGTTCCGTAAACTTCTCTCTGCTGGAGTGAGAACAAGGATCTGTATTTTAATCAGATTGATCTTACCATTGACTACATGATTCTTTTTTTTCTAATTTTCCGGTTGTTCATTTATAGATTATCATTCGAATTCAGCATCGCAAAATATTTTGCTGAAAAGAATATCAATAACTTTTTACAAGGAAAGACAGTTTCTGACAACGAACGAAATATATATGAATATGCATTCTGCTCCCCTCCGATTTATCTGTTAAAGTGTTAAACAGATAAATCGGAGGGGCACGGAATACATATTCATATAATCGTTCGTTTGTTGTCACATATGAAGTTTAAAATTAGTAAATTAAAATTGGAGATTTGAAAATTCAAAATTATTTCAATGCACCGATATACTAATAGTAAATTAAGCCATACTGATAAAGAAGTCATTATAAAAGCAACATACTCTTAAAGTAAAGACAGCACGTGTCATTTAGCAGTACATATTGTATTTTTGTTTTATTTTAACCCCTTACATTAGGAGAAACAAGGTCCATATGCGATCCCACGATAATAATAGGAGGGGTTCCTTTTTCATGTGCTGCTTTGTCAATAGCATAAGTAGCTATGGATCTCAGCCAGAACTCGATTCTTTCTGTAAAACAAAAAAAATACAATGTTCATAAGAGAAGCCGTTGATGTTTGTAGTTTTGTTATTTGATTCAATAATTGCCCCGCCTTCCGTACTACAGTTACAAATAGTACCACACCATTACAACATATACCAAAACAAAAATAAATAACACAACATTACAACATATACCAAGACGTCACCACACTGGTTAAAATATACCACATCATTACAAATATTATGCAACAGCAACACACTGGTGAAAATATACCACACCATAACAACATCTACCACAACGTCAACACAGTGGTAAAACTATACCACACCAATACAACACATACCAACACGTCAAAACACTGGTAAAAAAACACACAAATACTTTATAAATACACTATTCTTTCACATTCAAAAAGCAGCTTTAAATCAAAAGGCAATATTATTTCTCAATAACAAGAAATTACCACACCACCAACACACAGTTTAAATATAATATAGCACATTATCAACATAGAGTAAAATACACCATCAACATACAAAATATAGCCTACCACCAACAATAGGTCACAAAACACATCAATACACAAACTATAGCATACCACCAACAATAGGTCACAAAACACATCAATACACAAACTATAGCATACCACCAACAATAGGTCACAAAACACATCAATACACAAAATATAGCATACCACCAACCATAGGTCACAAAACACATAAATACACAAAATATAGCATACCACCAACCATAGGTCACAAAACACATCGATACACAAACTATAGCATACCACCAACAATAGGTCACAAAACACATCAATACACAAACTATAGCATACCACCAACAATAGGTCACAAAACACATCAATACACAAAATATAGCATACCACCAACCATAGGTCACATAACACATCAATACACAAAATATAGCATACCACCAACCATAGGTCACAAAACACATCAATACACAAAATATAGCATACCACCAACAATAGGTCACAAAACACATCACACCATCAACACACGGCATCAACCATCAACCAAAGTTTTAAATATACTACATCAACATACAAGTTCAAAAATGTACGGCGCCATCAATAACAATTTTGAAACGAAATGCAATTTAAAAGATATACCACCGATCAATACACAGTTATAAAATTTTCCACACCATCAACACATAAGCATTACCGTAGCCATCTCGTGATCGGCTTTTATCTTTATCGAGACACATAGCCACGTCAAACACCAGTACGAAGACCATGTTGCTGGACATAAAACAGTGATGTGTGTTATAGAACACATTCTCCCCTCCAAAGTCGTAGATGGTCACGTAGCCCTTCACTTCTTTTGCATCATCACCATCTTTTTCTATGCATATTATTGCCTCTATAGTGCTCCTTTGTTCGTGGGATAATTCTTTGTGAACTTTTTTTTCTGAAGAGTTGTTTCGAATTTGTTCTTGTGGTATTCCCTCTTGTTGGACTTCCGAGGAGGGATCACTGCTGTGCTGTTTACGCATTCCCTCTTGTTGGAATTCTTCTAGAAAAAAAAAAGAAATTATAAATAGGGGATCTTACAAGAGTGTCGATGTTATATGGAATTTATTTAACGAGTTCAATAATTTAATATGTGACGGGCCTTTAGGCGCGTGACATAAAATTATTTAACGAGTTTAATAAATCCCATATTACATTGATACTAGTGTAAGCTTATATCCATCACATAACTTATATTTATGAGATAGTACACCAGCATTTTCAAATTCATTCTCTATGACAAAGGCAAATTTCTTCTTTGACGGTACGGTTTCACTACAAAGACAATCATATGACGTCATACATAAGTAATTTGTTAATGACGTCACAATAGTGTTATTACACGTGTGTAATACCATATTTATGACATGGTCGTATGACATGACTGAACGGGTCAGTTATGTGATATTAAGCTATAACAAATCATAATATGTCTATTTTATCGTGATGTTGACTTGGTGTATCTAAAGACTGTTTTGTTGACGAACCATTCTCTTCGAGGTGTCGACTAATGATTCGTCTTAATCGTTGACGACCCGTATGCATTTCTTCATATTCATTAAGTGGCTGTCGATGACCAGTGTTTGGATTATATCCTAAGAAGTTGACATAGAAGTCAGCTGTATCCGTCGCGCCTGGTCCACCATCGGGAATACGCTCTTGCTTGAGCTGTCGAACAAAACAAGTCTTGCCAACTCCCTTGTGGCCAACAACTGTAATGGTTATATTACAAGGGTTTTCGACATTGTCAGCAATGCCTGCAGTAAACTGCTGATGCTGCTGAGTCTGCTTCTCTCTCTGCTCCTGTTGTTGTTGCAATTGTTCTGAAAATTAAAAAAAAAAACTCTATTTGGGATTTTAAAAGTGTATAACGTATTCCTTATTTGAAAAAAAAATCAGAGAATACCAAAGCGTCAACAAAACCATAATCCGAACTCAAAATCGATTTAACCAAGGGCAAAATAGGGATAAAGGAAAGATTTACATGGAGACTCTCGTAAAAGCACAAGAGAATAAGACCAGGTGTTCAGGAAGAGTAAGCGTCTTCTGCTTCATCGACGACACCCGCCATGTAAATCTTGGTCACACCCAAGTAAGCACAGTCTAACCCCGACAATATTGGGACCCTTGATATTCAGGTAGATTGTGAAGAGTTCGGGGTGCTAAAAAATATTATCAAAATTATTTTTGATGTATTGATACGTCAAAAGACGTATTGGTGTTACTCATCAATAAACATTATGAACCGAGAAAAAGAAAATCGGTCCGATCGATATATTGGTCAAAATCGTGATCACCATGGCTCAGTTGTTCAAAAGGTGATTAGCTTAATCAGTGATTAGCCCATATTTTGATTACCCTTTAACTTTAAAATGAAGCCATAGATTTAGTTACAACTTTGCAGATATCATAATTCCAGTAATGTTGATTCACATGCCAAGTTTCGGGACTGTACCTTGTATATTGACAGAATTATAAATGTTTGAAAAAATGTTGTTAAATAATAATTAAGCTAATCACCTTTTGAACAACTGGCCCAAAGAGATTGATCATTCATTTTGAGAAGAAATAAACAGGAGCTAAAACGAATCTTGTTTACATACACACAAAAACTTTTGCTAGGATTTGAAAGATTTTTTTTCAGTAAATTGCATCATCAAATCTATCGACCTTGCTCAAAAACACATTAAACCAGCTTTGGCAGGTTTTCAAGAACTATTACAAAGCCATTTTTTTGTAATTTAAGAATTTGGCATATTTCAAATTTATCCCCTTTTAAAAATATTTTTCTTTCATTAGCCACGACCAAATCTGAAATTAAATATAAATGAAACCATGCCCCAAAACTTATCAGTGCCGCAGTCCGTCTGTTCGCTAGAACATTTGCGGGAAGATAAATTGATATCCGTGGCTTAATAATACACGAACGAGCGTTTAATCCGTTGATATTAACCACATAAAGAATGCTTGGTGTGGTTTAGTTTATTCAACGTCTTATCTACAGCAAAAGGATTTGAAGGACAGCCTCCAGTGCATACCATGTGATGGTATGTGTTGAGTACGTTTGCATTTTGGAGGCTTCGATATGTTCGTGTACGCCTTCCTAGTCCGGATCTTTTACTACTTTAGAGTGTTACCGCACTAAAGTAAAATGTAGCAGTACATCCCATCTGGTCACGTTGTATAACCAAAGAGTTAACCAGTCGTTCCATCCCAAAGATGAAAAAATTACCATTTTGGATTAAATTATACAGAACTAGTTTAATTTTACTTCTTAATTCATAAATTATAGGAGTTTTATGCAACTGACCGTTCTGCTTCTACATCAGTTTACAAATTTTGGATTTCAACATTTTGGCCCCTAGCATCACTGAAGAGTACTAGTCCTAGGATGACGAAACAGCTGTATGGTGCAGTTTAATTCATTATTTCGGCATGCTGTATCTATTACTAGATTTAAAAGGTGCAGCACATGTGTGTGTTACGTCATCTTTGATACTCTGATATGTCTTTGCTAGAGGACATAACCCCAATACTTCATCGAAGGGGCGAACGCTCAATTGAAGATCAAAAATGGGAAAAGGGAGGCTTAAGAAAAATATATGAAAGAAGAAAAAATATAGGTCCAAAATTTAGTCGATTCATACAAATCGCGCAATGGAGGCAGCAGTTACATCGCATACGCCCTATCTGAAAAACGGATGAATAAAGTAATTACATTCTAACGGAACATGTACTGTAATTTAATGTACTGTTGATTAACAGTTGTCTTTTAGGTGAAGGTCAATATTAATATACCTATGTGTACTTACCAAGTATTTGGATAACACCTTGATTTTTTGGCTGCCTTTTTCTTGCAGTGTCTATTGGTCGTTTTCCTGAAAGGTCCTTCTTTTGTAGTAAATTAGGACACGTATTCGATATGTAGTGTAACAGCCGTTGCCATGGAAGGTCAAATAAAGCCATCATATGAATCACATTGTGACCATCTTTGTCTATCGACTCCAAATCCTGGACAGTCATCTGTTTTGCAAGGAATTCAGCAATATCCTCATAGGCTAAAGCTACCGCACACATAAGGGGGGTCAACTCTTTAGCATCCCGGGCACCAAGATCTGCCCCAGACCCGACCAGCTTCTTTACTGCATCGAGGTTCCCCCGATGAACAGCATCGTGTAGAGTTTCAGGTGATAATACGGATCCTGCCTGTAACATAATTAAAGACGCTTATCCCCAACTCTGAGTACTTAATCGCATATTGTCTTTTGGTGTTACGTATAACAACATTTATATAAGATTAACATATCTCTATAGCATATAACATTTCCCTGGTCTAGTATACGTTATAAATTGTTAAATACGTCTTTTTCATATTAGGAAGAGGACAAGTTGCAGATATAAATAACATGAATTCGCATTGTTAACAATACATTACAACATGAGGCCCAGAGGGCCTGTATTGCTCACATGCATGTAGTTGTTTAAAAGTAATCTTTAAAAAATGACAGTTTCTTAAATATATATTCTATTTCTTTAGAAGAAATGATTTTAAGGTAATTACTTTATTACCCATATTTGGCCCCACATGGGAAAATGGATGGCGGTTTAGTTCCACCGATACAAAATTAAATCCCCTTCACTACAAATGGACGACACCTATCATTCATACACAAGAAGAAAGATTTTAAAGAATTCACAACATTTCCCATTTCGGGCTCCGCCCCACAATCCACAGGGGTTTCCTACCAACGAGTTATATACAAAATCGATTCCCTTTCATCAAAGGATGCATCAGCTCAAATCTATTGGGCCCCCGCGCCAGTCTCATCATTTAAAACTATTTGCATTATATTTAACCAAGGATGCTTAACACCAAATATGGGTAGTGTCTTGCAATTCCTAAAGAAGAAGAAGGATATAAGGAATTTACTATATTTTCTCTATTTAGCTTTAGCACTCAGGCACCAAGGGGACGGGGTGGGAAGAGGTTGAGCCAGACCAACCGTTTATACAAGTTGAATCCCTTTTACCAAAGGATACTTCTGACCAAAGTTGGACAATACACTGACATTCCTAAAGTAGGAGAAGGAGAAGGATTTTAATAAATTTACTATATTTTCCCTATTGGGCCCTGACCACCACCAGTTCATGTTCCAGTTCATAATCATATGGCGAGTAAACTTCCTGTTTATTGACAATTGCGGCAGTGAATCGTAATCAAACTGACGTTTCAATTTCAGCCTAAATCACTTTAAAAAATATTGATTGTGATTGTAATAAGAATCCATATACATACACTGTCACTGAATAACGAGTTGCTTCGTTAAAAAAAATGCCCTATCTTTAAATGTTTTATTACTTAAGTATAAGATACCTGACATCCTAGTTGTGATGGTTGTCCTGTCGCCATTGCTAATTTAACACTTTCACCAGTTCTGTGTCCTGAAAAGGTATGAATTCAAGCAACACTTTAGGTACGAAACAAAATTACAAACGTGTTATCATTACGAAAAGAAATTACAACTGTGATTGATTCTGGTAAAAGATATGTCTGGAAGTGTTAATTTAAAATTGGTTATCTGCTTTATAACGTTCACACGTCACAATAACGTCATACTCGGCCTTTATCGTTTTTTCGAAAGGATGAAATATTACCCGAAAATTTCTGCAACTGATGTGTCTTTGTTGGTGATTCGGGAGGTTTTTTATTTATTTCTGTGCCACATATACAGGCTGATGATCCTTTTTGTCATCAACTGTGTTTTAACTTTTTATTTGTTTAGGTTATCGGGGGATAACTACAACAGAGCAAGGGTATATTCAGTAATTTACCTGTTTCGCACGTGGCATTGAACCACGTGATTTCCGGTCAACTTTCATCTAGTCATATACTGCTAGTGACATATCGGTAACATTTATTGCACAATACCACGTTTACACAATGGTCTGATAGTGGAATAACATAGCGTATAAACACATATTACATTTAAAGTGTGAAAATGTAGGGACAACCTAATTTTGATTCACTGATCTCAAAGTTTAGAGCTGATTATACAAGCTTTATATTCAAATCGGCAGAAATTATGCAAATTTATGCAGCAACAGCAATTTCGTAATACACGAGTTGATAATCTACAACAGGTGTATCATTATCAAGTTGATGCAATGTTATATCACATTATTGTAATTTGTTCACCTAATCATAATAACCAAATAAAGAACCATTATTGTCTTATGATTGTATGAACTGTACGTTTTAGGAATGACATGTTTTACTGTTCCACAATGTCACTAACACGACTTGCCTATCATGTAAGGATTAACTTGAATTTATTGTCCCCCGCTTCCGGAGGAACGGGGGATATTGATTTGGGTTTGTCCGTCCGTCCCTCCGTCCGTCCCTCTGTCTGTCTGTCACACTTCGTTTCCGTGCTCTATCTTTTGAAGGAATAATCCGATTTTCATTAAACTTGGTCAGGATACTTATCATCCAAGTACCTCGGATGAGTTCGATTTTCGTGAAATTCCGCGCATATTTTATGGAGTTATCCCCCTTTTATCACCAAATATAGGCATCATGTACAAAATGCCATAACTCTTATGTTTTTTATTTAATTCACTTTAAATTCTGTAGAATATTATATAAGGTAATGATGTTTAACATATATTACGGGTTTGGATGTCGTATCTCAACTTTCTTTGGAATCCGACAGAGTTTTGTCCCTTTCATTGCCTCCCTCTGTCCGTCTGTCTGTCACACTTCGTTTCCGTGCTCTATCTTTTGAAGGAATAATCCGATTTTCATTAAACTTGGTCTGGATACTTATCATCCAAGTACCTCGGATGAGTTTGATTTTCGTGAAATTCCGCGCATATTTTATGGAGTTATCCCCCTTTTATCACCAAATATAGGCATCATGTACAAAATGCCATAACTCTTATGTTTTTTATTTAATTCACTTTAAATTCTGTAGAATATTATATAAGGTAATGATGTTTAACATATATTACGGGTTTGGATGTCGTATCTCAACTTTCTTTGGAATCCGACAGAGTTTTGTCCCTTTCATTGCCTCCCTCTGTCCGTCTGTCTGTCACACTTCGTTTCCGTGCTCTATCTTTTGAAGGAATAATCCGATTTTCATTAAACTTGGTCTGGATACTTATCATCCAAGTACCTCGGATGAGTTTGATTTTCGTGAAATTCCGCGCATATTTTATGGAGTTATCCCCCTTTTATCACCAAATATAGGCATCATGTACAAAATGCCATAACTCTTATGTTTTTTATTTAATTCACTTTAAATTCTGTAGAATATTATATAAGGTAATGATGTTTAACATATATTACGGGTTTGGATGTCGTATCTCAACTTTCTTTGGAATCCGACAGAGTTTTGTCCCTTTCATTGCCAAATGAAAGCATTATGTACAAAAAATTGCTTTCCGTGCTCTATCTTTTGAAGGAATAATTCGATTTTCATCAAACTTGTTGAGGATACTTATTATTCAAGTATCTCGAATGAGTTCGATTTTCGTGAAATTCCGCGCGTATTTTACGGAGTTATCCCCCTTTTTATCATGAAATATAGGCATCATGTACAAAATGCCAGAACTCTACGCACATGATGTTTCCCCCCAAGTGGCCCTGAAGCGGGGGACATAAATTCCACGAATTAGCTTGTTTTTTTTATGTTATGGGGGTATGACACAAAAAACCGGAGTGTACTCATGATAAACCGCGAAGCGGTTTATGATGAGAGTACACTCCGGTTTTTTGTGTTATACCCCCATAACATAAAAAAATAAATTCACGTTAATTCTTATAATTTAATTTATACCCTGCGATAATTCACTTTATCGATGGACTCTTTTCTCTAACAAATTAATACGCTGCTGCATCAGCCAATCAAAAGCGAAGTTATAAACGGCGACGTCACTTTTACGTTATGGGCTGATAACATATTGTTTTAAACCAATGAAAAAGCTTGTTTCGGACAAGATTAAATTATCATGTTTTAAAATAACTCGAGATAAATATATGCATTACATGTAGAGGCACCTATTTTCAAATATGAACCTCATAGACATATATCGTTTTACATTCAGGGCTTTGAAATATCTCGTTACAAAAGTAGCTTAATTCTAAATGACTACGTAGAACGCTACGCACGTTACATTATAAGATATTTAAATATAAATCAGGCATTTTAAAATGAAGGCGATACGGTGTGTTCGTTATCATAGCTAAGCTTGTATTTAAAAGATAGAATTCAAGCTGAGATCGAAGGAGAAATTCCTTGTCCATGCCATGTCATACAATATCATTGCAGAATCGTTTACAATTTATGATTGACAGGCAATTACTCTACCGTGATATCGATTTAGATATATACACAAAAGATCGAGGTGTATTGGTATATTTACGTCAAAGACAATTTCCTTATGGAGTATTAATTATTAAGTATTTTTTTATATATGTAAGATGTTATAATGATGCGTTTTATAAATTTTAAAAATCAAGTTCAAAGGTGAAAGCTGCATAGATTTGCAGCATGATCTTTGCGGTTTACTGGTCTTATAAATTTCATGAAATGTCTTGCTTTTACATTGTAACATCTGGTTATTTGCTATTTAAACATTTTGTTTTTGTTTTCGACTGAATAATTAACTAATTGCATACATATAACTGATCTTAACAGCTAGAAAAACGAATAATGAGAAACCGTTTATGTTGTATATTATAGGTATTGACCTTGGTTTAAGACTGCAATTAACATATCAGCATATTGGTATACCTGCAATAAACATTAATATATCACTATTGTAATGAATGATCGCCACTAGGTACAAGTTGTTTCATCATAATCGAATACGTTAAGCAACTTTGACTCTTTTCAAATGGATAAGGGCAATATGTATATTGGTTCTTCCCTATTCCTAATAAGAGCGCAGTTTTCCGGCGCTCGAGCGAAGCTATTAAATAGTAGGTAACTCATGCATTTATAAACAGAGTTCGTTCCCTTGGCTACCTTTTGGCCTTGATTTTTTTTTTTTTGTCTGGAGGAAACCCTCCATTTGGGAAGCCGGAAACACGTCACACAATTACATCACGTCACACTTGGACTTCATCGGTGATTGCCGGTAGGTTGAAAAGAACCGGAATATCTTTCAGCTGATGTCTGTTGCATTTATCTCTGTCGTTGCTTCAGAAGCTTTTTGTTTTCGACTTGACGACTTTGAATAATGGAAATTGTAATTCATTCTGAACAGGAACATGAATGATTTTCAGTATCAGAGCTTTGCTTTTGTCATATTATCGTTTTGAATAAACGTGTTTCAGCTTTGTGTTTCAAAGATCAATAATTCACAGCTTAAATGACTCCATTATAAAAAAAAACAAAAGCATATCGTATAACTTCTACAAGCGTAAAAAGGTAATATTCTTGTTGAAACACGATATGGGTTATTCGCATGATATCACATTTATATATTCATATAAAACCAATCCAGTAGGTTTAAACTTCATATCAAACAGTAGGTTTAAATAAAAGTAATTTTGTTTACAGCTGAATCATACCTTCAAAACCGTACAACATACGTATGATGATCTTGTTTGTGTCTTGATGAAGGAGCAGATTGCTTGAAAGCACCATTTTGTCTACACTGTTGGATTCACTTTATAACCCTTTATAACATTTTAGGTAATTCGTATCCTATAAATATCCTTTTGTTATGTTTAAAGCTACCGTTGATATTACTTCTTTGACTTATATCATGAAATATAATGGTAAAACACTGTCGCTACTGAAATACGACAGACATTTCAATACGCTAACAGAAACAAACAGAGGTGCAAACATCTGTCAAAACACTAAGATCGACTTTTCAAACCAGAGATCAATACATTGGACAATAAAACCTATTTCTAACATTTTGCAGTGACAAACACTAGTCGCACGTATCAACGTAATGTCGACAAACTAATACTACTGTGTTAATGGATGGTACCACAGTAGCCATGGCATTCACAATGGTGGATTGTGCCGTTTATATAAATCCAAACACGGGTAACTTTTGATCTCTTACAATCATGGTATCTTATACACAAACCCCAACCCCCGCAACGAAATTAAGGGGATATGCTTGAAATAAGTTGTCCGTTCGTCCGTCCGTCTGTAGACACAACGATATATCGGCTACTCCTCCTAAACCACTGAGGGTATTTCAACAAAACTTTATGACTTTAATCTTTATACATTGTAGGTGTGCGCAAGATACATATATACCACTTATAAACAATGATTGCCATGGTAACCAGGTCGCTATACCTTTTTAGGGGGGAGATTTTTGAAGATTACTACACAGGAAAGTGAGGGACCATGTGTAAATGTGCATGCAGGGAATTTTTTCTGTTTAAAATGTGGTTGTCACAATCCCACGCACATGATGGTCTTCATTTCTTCTTTTAAAAATGGTCCTTTCTCTTCTTTTCATTTATACCTATATATGACACGTTGATTATGTGAAATTTGAATGACTGTTTAAATGTCAAAGTAAAAATGGCCACCTAACAGTAAACCTGAGATCAAGGAATAAATAAACATATATATATGAGATTTAGAAAAGATCCATTCTGTACTTCTCAAGAAACAGCGATGACGTATTATTGTTAAATTCTATGTTGGCCAAATTGTTTTTTCGCGTCTGTCTGTACACTAGTAGAGACCAAAGGGAATCTACCTATTAATGATCAATCTAGTACTTGTCAATAAATAAACAAACAATTACTGTCGAATCCAAGATGGCCGCCTGTCGTTCATTTCGTTTAAGGATATGTCCGAAAAAAGTTAGTGCACAACTCAGGACCGAGGTAAACCTCTAAATGAAATTTTAGGATGATCCATCCAATTCTTTCGAAGAAATAGTAATAACATTAAAAAAAAAACCAAATGTTAAAGGAAAGAAAGCCGATCACGGACGAAGGTCGATTTAAATAGCCCACTTCCTCATGATGGTTGCCTAAAATACAAATAGTAAGCAAGTGTCGTTGTTGTTGGAATTGTTGTTATTTATTTATGTATGTTTTGGTTTAATTTACATTGACCTCCCCAGTGAAATGTTTCTAAAGTGTATACAATTACCTACCTTAAGTATGGACGCTGGGCTAGATGGCATATTACAGGCAGTGGTTTGCAATCCCTTATACGCAGGTTACTAGAGTCTACCTTCACTTCACATATGACATATGTTCACTGACTTCCGAGGTCAACATGAAAACTTCTTATAGTGTTTCGTAGTAGCTGCGGGAAACTCCTCAAACATGCCATCGTAAATAACGACATAAACACTGTTACTATGTTGCATAGGACAGATATTCCAGTTCGGCGTTTGAAAAAAATATCACACATTCAATGGTTTAATTATATGCAATTGGCTTTTGAAAACCAGTTTGCACTACATTTTGTATAGATAATTTGTTATCCTACACACTAAAATGTATACACCAATACAGGTATGTAACACATCGACAAACTTGTGTCTGCAAAGGTATGAATACGAAACACAGTTTTCTCTATATATAGTGTACACGGATGTTCAAGGTTGGTTGACCAGATTGCATAGCAGCTTATAACACGAATGTAATTGGTACGTGCATTAATTAAAGAAAGGACTTTAAAGATAGTAAATACAATATATAAAAATGAGTCATAGCAAACACGTTCAGGAAGTTTTTTACGTTTTCCTTGTATTGTAGCCTTGCATTTTGGCTCTCGAGATCTTAACTCAGAGAAATATAAACACGTTCCCTTATAATTTTAAGGATCATCTGTTACTCAAATAATTTAATATCTTGATATCGGCAAAAAAGGGTTAAATAGCGGTTAAATAGCAAATCCAGTAGATTACGAGATTTGAATGCGATGATTCGTCTTTTTCATGAGATACACTATTCTCTATCCTTTGAGTTTTACTATTTTTATTTTTTTTATACGGTTGTATATCAGTTTTTTTAGCGTATGCTATAGTTCGCATTTTCTGTACAAGTCACATGTTTTATATTTAGCATACTCTATATTAAGCGTTGACTTAACTACACTTAGTAATTTTAGCGTATGCATCATATAGAACACATACATATGAGTAATGTACAGTTATATTTTTTAAAACTCTCAGATATTGCATCAAATACTATCGTGAAGGTTACATCAGGGCCCAGTTGTTCAAAGGACGATTAGCTTAATCACTATTTAACGATATTTTTCAAACTTAAATAATTCTGTCGATTTGCAAGGTAAAATCTTAAAATTTTGCATGTTAATTCACACTATTGGGTTTTTGATACCTGCAAAGTTGTAACTAAATCTATGATTTAATTTTTAAGTTACAGGATAATTAAAATTTGTGTTAATCACTGATTAAGCTAATCACCTTTTGAACAACTGGGCCCAGGTGGTGCTTTGAGATGATTATACCATTTAACCAACAAATTTGCACCTAATGGGTTCATCATGTACTGTATTTTATACTGTATAATACCAATGGGATCCGGGGAAATATATCACACTGACAGTTTGATCTCTAACAATCATTGCTTAAGCTTTGTAAATTTACAGTGTAAGTGCTGTGGTATGCATGTTAAACTATTTGAGTGAGCAGTAACGGTATTGGGCCCGTCAGGTATATTTAAACATCAATTAATACTAAATTCAATAATGTGCAATCGAACAAAATGCGACACACTGTTATACAGTGCCCATACAGCTGTTCGGAAAGGGTTTTAATCACAGGTAAAAAGACAGGTAAACAGCGTTTTTGGTTTATGTAGCTTGGACGTTACAAAGACAGCTAATATGTGATACTTCATTACCATTTTAAATCACCACTTGAAGTAAATAATTTGTTATCTGTGTTCGTTTTAATCAATTTAAAGCACCCCGTCACCTGGATTGATGATCAAACCTGTGCGAGTTGTGCAAGTGTCCCGACTGTAAAAAAACAGTCTATGAACATAAACAAGGGGAATATGTGTACCTGGATATGGACTCATGTGCATATGTGTTATCATTGGACATGTGTCATTACCAACGTTGCATCCGTTTGCTTCTTCTATAACATTTACATTACACAATTCATATTTGTTTTACAGATAATTTACATAAAAAGAACCGAGTTGACTGTAGATATATAATAAATATAAGACACTAGGTAACAACGCGATTCATGGAATATGTCCAGAAGCCAATGTTGTTATGACCTCATGAATGTTGAAAAAATAAATTTCATTCCTTAAATATTTACATTTGCTCTGTAATTTTCCCTTGACCCAATGCTAAGAGGCAGTGGCTGCCATACGCCTATAACACCCAGTGCCTCAAACTATAACAGCAATTGGTATTGTGACGTCATCAATTTCATCATTGTATTCACTTGATTTGCTGTTCAGAATCGGTCCGAAGAAACAAAATAAAGCACCAGAATTCTATCAAAATGTAAATATAAGTACAGTTGTGGTATCGCACAACGCACCAAAAACTGCGTGCGTTCATCGTGCATACATCGTGCACACATCGTTCGCCCATGGTGCGCACAACGGGGCGATCTAAAAATCGTGCGTTTATGTGTGCGATAGAATCGCACACACGCACGATTTTGTACAACTGGTCGATACATATTACGGAATGAAAAACATATGGAACCCTCTTGTCAAAAAACTATTTAAATTCGCATCATATTTATTGGGATTATGTCAATTTAACAATATACAGTAAACAGTATTACAGTGACCATGAGACAGCCAAATGCGGGTTTAGCTAACAGGTAACAGAATAGGTAAATAATATGCCAGAGTTTTACCTGTCCCGTGTGCGGCGATCCGCTCCGACAGCCATTACCGAGCGACCGTTATGAAAACAAACTGGACTCTTATAATTAGTTATTTGAAAACCCCCTCCCCAACAATTTACCTGTGTTTTCACACCTAGGCGAGTGTTGTAACTGCCCCGGGCCAGAGACATCTACATATATTGTCCATGTACAGGTGCAGTGTATAACTTGGTAAAAACTGGCAATATTTACTTGAATGAGAACTTGTCAATATGTGTTGAAAGTTTACATGTGTCTATTTGGTTTGTTTCAAAAACTACAGAAAGACTATTACTAATTTTATGAAATATATAGATAGAACTATCAGCTCATGTAAATAGTTACAATATAGAAATATGTTTAAAAACATCTAGCGCGAAACCGTATATATTGTTTAACCATTTCTAAATTTATATCAACCACGATTGTCATCGCACAATGTTAGTTTATCGTGCGCCCACATGTGCGTTAGAAAGTATCGCCCAGGATCGCATCGTTAGCACATAGTGCATACACCGTTCGCCCATCGTGCGCCCACCGCACATCGTGTAACGTTGTGCGATCACACAACTGTAATGAACATTTTAGCAAATATTGTTACAGTCCTATAACACACATTCCTATTGCTGACAAACTTTCATAAAGCCCTAACGGGCCTTATTTAGTTTGTCATCAATAGCAATGTGTGTTATAGGACTGTAACAACATTTGCTAAAACATTCATTGCTTAAATGTATGTTTTGGTTTAATTTGCAGTGACCTCCCCAGTGAAATGTTACTAAAGTGTAAACAATTACTTACCTTAAGTATGGACGCTGGGCTAGATGGCATATTACACGCAGTGGTACGCAATCCCTTCTAAGCAGGTTACTAGAGTCTACCTTCACTTCACATATGACATATGTTCACTGACTTCCAGGGTCAACATGAAAACTTCTTATAGTGTTTCGTAGTAGCTGCGGGAAACTCCTCAAACATGTCATCGTAAATAACGACATAAACAAAAATAGTGACACAGCTCAATCCAGAGCTACACAAGTATTCACCTCAAGGTGAACATCTAAGTCCCCTTTGCTACGCTTAGCAAAGACAGCGGTACAGTAGTACCGTAGTGTCCATGACACTACACCTCTATTTTACAACTGAGGTACCTATGTCCTCCTGAAGCACGCACGGCGGCTGCACATCGTTGTATTCCCTTGACACAAGCCTGAGTGATGATGGGTTCCGTAGTATGGTTGAACGGTGTTGACATCACGCCTGGTCCTGACTGGTTAACAAACATTAAGCCTTGACTGCCGTCATGTGAAGCTACAATAAGTAATAATCAAAATAGTTAAATTCAATCACTCACAGTTTCATACTGTTCTCAATATCTAGCCTAAATCGAGAAAATAAGCTAATTAACAATAATTACTTCATAACTGTAATTATGAAACATTATATTTATATAAATATGCCTTTTAATACCTAAAACTAGTGTGCGGGTCCAAAATATAGCAAAATCAAACATTGTTACAATATGGTACATATAGGTTTCCATACTTTTTCCACTCGACTGCGTACTCAGTACACTAAGCTATGCCTACATGGATCAGGGCTTCCATAGATTATTTAATCGAACAAATGCACGATATAAGCAATTAAACCACATTTAAGTTAAACCAATTACGTTTATATTATTTCAATACAATAGTAATACATGTATTTTAAGTATTTATACTTCAAAACATTGGTAAATATAACATATTACACCTGCATAAACATCGCTCATAATAGTCATGCATGATTGGACCGCACCGATAGTTAGATGGCTTGACCTGATAAATATATGGTACAGACAAATAATACCAAATCTAAATATTGAATAGAAATAAAGAGAAGGTACACTTACCACAGACTGTATCCTGTGCCTGGTTCACACATATAATAAGATGAATTATATCACCTAATAGTAACGGACAATGCCATGTCCACCCGTACTATACAAGGTCTCTCTCGTGCTTCCAAAACACCGCTACGCCTGACGTACTTCCGTCTTATACTTTAAAGATACCTACCTCTAACTTTCTTACCTAACATACTTACCAAATATTTACTATATATACTTGCGTACGTAACACTGTTACTATGCAACTAGGACAGATATTCCATTTCGGCTTTTGAAAAAAACAACACACATTCAATGGTTTAATTATAAAGCAATTGGCTTTTGAAAACCAGTTTGCACTACATTTTGTATAGATAGTTTGTTATCCTACCCACTAAATTATATACACCAATACAGGTATGTAACACAAGGCCAAACATCCATTGATCATATATCGACAAACGTGTGTCTGCAAAGGTATGAATAAGAAACACAGTTTTCTCTATATATAGTGTACACGGATGTTCAAGGTTGGTTGACCAGATTGCATAGCAGCTTATAACACGAATTTAATTGGTACGTGCATTAATTAAAGAAAGGACTTTAAAGATAATAAATACAATATATAAAAATGAGTCATAGCAAACACGTTCAGGAAGTTTTTTACGTTTTTCTTGTATTGTAGCCTTGCATTTTGGCCCTCGAGATCTTAACTCAGAGAAATATAAACACGTTCCCTTATAATGTTTAGGATCATCTGTTACTCAAATCATTTGATATCTTGATATCGGCAAAAAGGGGTTAAATAGCAAATCCTGTAGATTACGATATTTGAATGCGATGATGTCGTTGTCTTTTTCATGAGGTACATTATTCTATATCCTATTAGTTTCACAGTTTTTATTTTTTTTTTTATCGGTTATATACTGTATATCAGGTTTTTTAAGCGTATGCTTAAGTTCGGGTTTTCTGTACAAAATCACAGGTTTTATATTTAGCGCAATTTATATTTAGCGTTGATTTAGCTACACCTAGCAATTTTAGCGTGTGCATCAGATAGAACACATACATATGAGTAATGTACAGTTATATTTTTTAAAACTCTCAGCTATTGCATCTAATACTATCGTGAAGGCTACAGTAGCACGACAATACGCCGTTGTAGTGCTGCTAAAGTTACATCAGGGCCCAGTTGTTCAAAGGGCGATTAGCTTAATCACTATTTAACGATATTTTTCAAACTTAAATAATTCTGTCGATTTGCAAGGTAAAACCTTAAAATTTTGCATGTTTATTAACACTACTGGGCTTTTGATACCTGCAAAGTTGTAACTAAATCTATGGTTTAATTTTTAAGTTACAGGATAATTAAAAGTTGTGCTAATCACTGATTAAGCTAATCACCTTTTGAACAACTGGGCCCAGGTGGTGCTTTGAGATGATTATACCGTGTTATCAACCATTTTGCACCTAATGGGTTCATCATGTACTGTATTTTATACTGTATAATACCAATAGGGTCCGGGGGTATATATCACACCGACAGTATGATCTCTAACAATCATTGCTTAAGCTTTGTAAATTTACAGTGTAAGTGCTGTGGTGTGCATGTTACACAATTTGAGTAAGCAGTCACTGCATGTGGCCCGTCAGGTATATCTAAACATCAATTAATACTAAATTCAATAATGTGCAATCGAACAAAATGCGACACACTGTTATACAGTGCCCATACAGCTGTTAGGAAGGGTTTTAATCACAGGTAAAAAGACAGGTAAACAGCGTTTGCGGATTATGTAGCTTGGACGTTACAAAGACAGCTAATATGTGATACTTCATTACCATTTTAAATCACCACTTGAAGTAAATAATTTGTTTTCTGTTTTCGTTTTAATCAATTTAAAGCACCCCGTCACCTGGATTGATGATCAAACCTGTGCAAGTTGTGCAAGTGTCCCGGATGTAAAAAAACAGTCTATGAACATAAACAAGGGGAATATGTGTACTTGGATATGGAATCATGTGCACATGTGTTATCATTGTACATGTGTCGTTACCAACGCTGCATCTGTTTGCTTCTTCTATAACATTTACATTACACAATTCATATTTGTTTTACAGATAATTTACATAAAAAAGAACCGAGTTGACTGTAGATATATAATAAATATAAGACACTAGGTAACAACGACAACACAAAAGTCGATAGATTAATCCACAAAGAAGTTAAGGGGATGCTACTGTAAATAGTATCATTAAACAGGTTAAGGGGATGCTATTGTATATAGTATCATTAAACAAGTTAAAGGGATGTTATTGTATATAGTATCCTCAAAGAAGTTAAGTTGATGTTATTGTATATAGTATCCTCAAAGAAGTTAAGTGGATGTTACTGTATATAGTTTCCTCATAGAAGTTAAGTGGATGATACTGTATATAGTTTCCTCATAGAAGTTAAGTGGATGATACTGTATATAGTTTCCTCATAGAAGTTAAGTGGATGATACTGTATATAGTTTCCTCATAGAAGTTAAGTGGATGATACTGTATATAGTTTCATCATAGAAGTTAAGTGGATGTTACTGTATATAGTGTCATTAAACAAGTTAAGTGGATGTTACTGTATATAGGTTCCCAAATAAAAGCTCTATTGATCAAGATTTGATATTAGATTCTGTCCGCTAAGTGATTGTAACATATGGATGTATTTCTTGTAATTGTAGTTGTATGAATCGATTTATCAAACCCCCAAAAATGACTTCTTTAATTAACTGCATTTTTTTCAAGTAATAGTTATTGCTTGTTCAAATTAATTGAGGAAGAAATATATCGGATTTTGAATTATAAAGATTTAAGAGTTATCAATGTATCATATTTTATTTACAATAAAAAAACTATCCGCCAACTATCAATAAATACTTTTAATGATTTTATCAAAAATGAAGACTTTCGAGAAAAAAGACTAAACCGCCAACAGTGCAGGTCAAACTGATGATCTACAGGACAAGCACACGGCAATTTATCCATATACCAAAGAGCCACAATATGCATATTCATGAGATTTTATGAATATTCTTACCCGCCCACAAGTTACAATTTGTTTATTCATTAATCATGAATTGTTCATTCAATATTGCAATTAAACCCATACACATACATTGTTTTGCATTGTGCATTTTGTATGTTCTCTTAATTTTATTATGTGGGTGCTTTTAGCAATGTGACCAATCTCTGGCGCATCAATAGAGACTGAAAGTGTCAGAGAAAACCAAAGCGTCAACAAAACCATAATCCGAAGTTGAGCATTTATTTTTCATTAATAAATGCGCTTATCCGTAGATTGATCATTTTTAGTTATCCCCCTTCGATCATTGAATGGTATTTAGTGTATATCTTCGTATTCTTCGACTTGCACAGTTTTAACTCTAATAGCATTCAAATCTTGAAATTCCCGCCTGATGGCTAGTCTCCACATCATCTATGTTTTAGCTAATTAACTGTGACGGCGTATTGTTGCTTAGTTGCTAAGAACGTTTTATTATAAATTGATATTTTTTACACTTTCTGATTGGCTAAGATAGCGCAACGTGATTCCCGATAACAAGTCATATTGACAAGTCGTGCAAAACAAGTTGGTAAAAAAAGCTGGTTGACTGGGTGCTTCTAAAAATAGAAATATAACGTAACGTCAAAAGCTCCGAAAACCTTGGCACTGCTTGACAACAACAAGAGTAATGGCAGACGACAGGTTCGCCGTTCTTACAAAAGATGATATTCTCGACGGCGTGGAGTCTAACAATATCAAACGGAAAACATGAACAGCTGTTGAAGTGTTTAATATTGTATTGTTATAATATTGTTTGAGAATTTGATTAAAAAACTTTTTATGATTATAAAAAATCTTTTTCCCGAGTCTGAGTTCAAATAAAAAACACAAAGGGCCTGTTTCCAAAATGGCCCCTTCTCTGATTCAAATTTCCTGTTGGTGGTGCATTGCCCATGCCGTTGTGGTCACAAATCTATAAAGTATAAAGATTTAGGTCACTTGGTTTGTTTTTTATGGCTCCTCAAAGTTGTACCTTTCAGAAGCTGTCTAAGTGTTGATAAAATGTGCATGTTATGTAAAATATTAATGAAAATCTAATCAAATGATAGTCACCGTAAAGAATACATTCATGGCATGATTGTGACAAAAAATCATGTTTCCATTGCGCCATTTGGCTGTTTTATGGAAGAAACAATCTCAAAAATGCCATTTTCGATGATAACATTTTAGACACAAAAACCGTGTTTTTTTAGAGAATACACCCTTTTATGGGCGTTGGATGCAAACCAATTTTTATTCTATCAAACAGTACGTAATATGCTATTGATTAGAGGAAAAATCATCAAAATGTAAATGGTGGAACATTTTCAAATCTTGGGTTGAATTAGCCTATGGTTGAATTGCCGATTTTCGACTTTCTTTAGATAATTAACAAAAACACGAGAGTATTTGCTCGGTATGTTGAGAATATGTACACAGATATGAAAAAAAGTGAGAGAAACACTTTTTCATGAAAGAAATCCAAGATGGCTACTTCACAAGTCCCCGTGGTTGAAGACATTGGCTGACAAATAGACAGAACAACACACAAAACGTGTTCCGTATGATTTTGGTTGGTTTTTGCTTTTACGAGAGTGTTCATAGCTACGGGCGATTGTATATTACCTATATTTATAAGTTTGGTGAGTCACATGGTAACGGGGATCTTTCATATCGAGCCCCAAACATACTTTTGACATATGACATTTTGACATGTTGCCGCATGGAAAACTATTTCAAGTTTTATCGGAATTTCTTTACCTGTGGTTGTAATGGTCGAGGGTTTTCCAACGCCCTGTAATACCCAAGGTACAATTGTAGTACAAGATACTGGAGATATGCGCACACATTCCCTGGGCACTGGCAGTAGTAGTCTTTTATTGGGGCCTCATCATCAGGTGAAACAGTGAACCGTACCCAAACGTTATATTTCGTTTGGCTTTTGTATCGCGAATGTATTTGACATCGGAGAAGGTCTGGGGAGTGCTGGTAAAGCCGCACCTCATAGTCTCCGTCATCACTTAAACGTTCGGCGATGTAACCAGGAGCCAGAGATATCTGATACGTTCCACACGTAATGGTTCTCAAGTAATCGAGATCGAGACGGGGAAACAGTACGGAAGATGCATCCATCTTGACAAAATCGGACCTTGCCCGTCTAGATAGATCCGGATCTGTCTTGACTCTCTGAGCTAAACCATTCGGTGTTGTCAAACGGTCCTTCATACGTTCAGCCATTAGCCTATCTTTGGCACCTCTCTCTGGAGATCTCTGGTAAATCGGTCCTCTATAACCATTCAGACAGGCTGTGACGGTTCGAAGCAAAGCCTCAATGACATTGATAAAGCTGTCGGAAGAACGTCCAGTGTTTCAGACGACCATGATAGGATTCCACAATCCACCTCGATTTGGTGATAGCTCTGTCAAGATTTGCTTGGACGTCAGAATGTTGACTGACCGTGTTTCAGGTATGACGGCATGCTAGCATTGAGGCCAGAGGCTTCGAGAACTTGTAGGACATCTCTAAAACCTCGGTCAACGACAACATTGTCATCTGGTTGTAGCCAAGTAACTAGCTTGTCCATGACATCTTTTGTAATTGTAGCATCATTTTCGCTGCCAGTGAATGGTCCTACTGTGTCCAGAATGTAGCCATCTAGTAAAGCGATGCTCATGAATTTGAGATAGTTTCTCTTCTTCTGGCTAGGACATTCGCTTGTGGTTGAAGCTTTTCTGGATATAAATATAGGTGCCATCTAATATGGCAGTGGCTTTATCTCCAAAAAATGCTTCTGAAAAGACAGTATTGTGCCCGAGCAACTGTTCTCTTGTCAAGTGATCCGGCCCTAGCAATTGTGGGTCTATCGATGTGTCTAATGCCTGTACTATGGAATGGAAAGTTTTGGACACACTTGACTTGGAAATTCCAAAAGGAGAAGAACACTGACTCCAGGAAATGTCGGTTTTCAGTTTTACCCAGAACAGTAGTAGAGCATCGTGTGTAGTCTTGGTATATATACCAGATGAAAGATATGGGGAACAGTGATAGTGGATTTCGAGGAACTGATCTTTGGACCAACCTGTCCAGGCCATGCATGCCAAGTCATCAAGAGAAGAAAAGCTTATTGCAAACGCAGACTGGTTCTGTGAAAGGACGTGCGACACTTCTAAGAGGTCATTAATGATTTCGGACGATTTTGATGGTAACTGAGATTCCAAGGAACCTCTACCATCAAGGACTACCTCTGTAGACGGATCTAAGTCGTTACCAATAAGGTGAATGGAGCAGACGCGGGATGAGGTGGGGCAGCACAGATTGTGCGAATAGATCAGGTGATGTCTTTGATTCTGTTCCATTTATTGCAAAGGTAACAAGACAGAGACAAGATGAAGGTGTGAAGATGATCCATTCAAAAGATCATGAAGGGTCAGCAACGGCAGGATATGGGACGGGGAGTCGTCTTCTTCCTCTATTTCCTGGTTCTCCTCGGTTTCAGGTTCAGGCTGATTTTTGTTCCGAAGATACTTCATGTAGCACTTCTGGCAAATGAGTGCTTGTTCCTTTGCTGACAACAATCCTTGTTGCACCAGCGTATCTAGGAGCCATTAATATTGTGGACTATTAACATTGCGTGCACTTCTGTTCTTATTGCCACTACGTTTCTTGAAGTATAGTTGACAGCCTTCTCCAACACATTTACCCTCCATCTTGAAACAATAACGATTGGTTTATGAAGCGTCGATAAAGTAACAAAATAGCAAGCCACCGATGATTGCTGTAAACAGCTAATACTTAGTAGTGTGGAACAATTATGCGAAAATGTGTGATAATAACGAATTGATTGATTACTTAGAACAAAATAAAGTATTTCATATAGATAATGTATCTAATCGATGTGGCGTGGTCGGCAGGCACAAAGAAAGTGAAACAAGTCAGGGTCCCAACCCTGACATAACGCTTTGGAGATGGGACAATAAAACAAGGAAAGTGAGACAAGAATAGCTAGCGTCGAGTCAATGATTCCGTAAACGTATAGACAAAGACAAGAAGATACGGATAAATGTTTAAGGTCACACGATCAGAAAATTCAGAAGAGGACAACTTGAGATAGAAAAGTATTCATGTATCAGGGTGTCCTCAGTGTAAATCTTTATATCGATACTGTTTATTTAGTTGTTTGATATCATAAAACTGTCATGAAAATAATCGCTCTGATATTCAATATAAAATTTTGTGTATAATAAGCTATATAATAGGGTTTCAGACAAGGTTGTTACTCATTTCCTCTTTTCTTTCAATTTACAACCACATTCAGGCGGTGATATGAGAACGTTCCACCACATGGATGGAATTAGCTGATTTTTGGTACACATATGAAACAGGTTAAGCTCTATCCGGTTTTGTGATGGAAATTTGCATCCAAAACTATATAACGGGAGAAAATTGCAATTTTATGGCATTTTTTTCCCTAATTGTGTCTCTGCAAGAGCATTTTCATCCGAGAATTTTTTTTTTATGTTTTATGAATAAACACGATGTTTTGCAAATATTTATCAAAAAAAAAATATACTATGTTGCTAATTACAATTTCGAGATAACCTTCTTTTATTTACGACCTTGTGTCTTTAAAGCTCAAAATGACAACTTTATAAAAATACATTTTCACTGAAACTATGAAATCCGGGTGTCGGAAAGGTGTAAAATTATTCTTCGGAAAAGAAAAAAACTGTAGTGGAGCTAGATAAGAAATTACACGGGGGCAGGCTCCTATGGAGAATTAACATTACTGGAAACAGGCCCTTTATAATAAAACTTGTATTGCCTTTTCATTTCGGTCGATACATGGTTTTATCGACCTGAGAAAAAATATCAACCTCCGACTTCGTCCTCGGTTAATATTTTTCTCCGGTTGATAAAACCAAGTATCTACCTCATCAAAAGGCTATAATTTATTATATTATATAACATATTATATTTCTACTTTCTTTGATGTTTGCTTCACTAGCACAAGACCAAAGCACAGGAAGCGCCATTAAGGAAAGGGAAAATTGGTCAGAACGGAAAAAAAAATGTTGTTGCTTGTTGCATGGAAACATGCAAAAGGGGCAGCAGGTAGAACTCTTACGCCCTACCCCTAGGGCATGAATTGATGTCAAATGGTTATCAAGTATATAATTAAATTTCTTCCAAAATAGATTAGTTTAACATCTTTGTACTGTATATAAAGGTTATACAACTATTGTTCGTTGGATATGGAATTTATTCCACTCGAGTTAATTATTTTTTAAAAGTTACAAAGGACACCAGCTTAAGCGAGTGTATATATACGAGAACTGGCTATTTAAACTTTGTTGTTGAAAGCAATAGTTCTGCCACAATACTATTAAGTTGCAGTGTTTTTTTCTGTGAACCGCGGATGATGTTTGCGCGAAAACACATCATCTCGAATATATTCCCGCCAAATAGTGACGACGTCAACAATCACCACATTGCATTGAACCACGTGATTTCCGGTCAAAGTTCAACTTCTAAACCAATCAAAAGTCCGGAAGGTCATCATATTCCAATAGTGGTGCGTATATAACATATATTTATCCAACAGTCAGCACGTTTATACAATGGTCTGAGAGTGGAATAGCACAGGGTTTGGTCGTAGAAAAATTGATACCCGATCCGAAATCCGAATAGTGAATAACACTTGTATATAAACAAATTATCGCTCCCTCGCGAAAAACACATTCACTTGGAAAACAATGATAAACTGTATTTCGAGGGATACATTTAAATGCTATATTGTAAGCCTTGCACTTCGTCTCAGATAGCATGTATTATGGCTTTGAATCACTCGCTTAGATGACACTGATTTGAATAAGTCTATTATGACGTCATTTCTGGCGCCATGTCGGACTACGTTACGTCAACGCTTTGCACTCCGCTTCAGATAATATGTATAATGACTTTAAATAAATAGCTAAGATAACACATAAATCATAACGGGCGACATAATGTTAACTGTCACCCAAACTGTAGTCATATCGACTGTAAACTACATCTGGTAGCAGTTCATTGATTAAATATACATTCATAGTTTGAATTATTACGTTATTCCCACTTTGGTATCCTTGTTATTTCTTACCAAGATCTATATTCCAAGGATACCTTTCCAGTTAAAGATTTCACTTGTGCAAACAAACGTTCTTATTTGGAAAAAAATAAGTTAAGTGTATTTAAGCATTGAAGTCTCTTGATATAGTCTGTATGGCCGAGATAAATGACAGAGCTTTGCAGGCAAACATTATATTGCACGCTAGTCAACATCAAAACATTTCAATGTTGTATTTACATTTCCTCTTCCTCTCCATGCCGCTGACTTATATTAATTTTTTATAAAATTTAAACTATGAAAAATGCATGCTAATCTACATCTTAACTCGTAAATAAAACATGATTTTTTACAGCGAGCCGGGGCCGTTTCTATGTTAAAATAATTACGTCATAATCATCACGCGCGCGGTGTCGTTTATCGTCTCTTAAATCGCAAGTCTCCCTGACTAGTTTATATAGTGAGTTTACTATGCAAATGTAAATCATTAATTTTTCATTGATTTTATGCAGAATGCGGCTTTCTGAATGGTTGTGATTTTCTTTTCATATCTCGATGAAAACAAAAATCCAAAAATGGCTCGAAAAAGGTTACGTCACAATACAGCAATTGACGTTGCGTATCGATTTGTAAAAAAAGAATCCTTTGTAAGATCAGTGAAACATGTTTTGTATTCGAAACTAAGTTTCAAAAATTAATTATAAGCGTTGATGTCAATTATTTTTCAGTTTCATAGGGTTATGAAAAAACAAGCATCCGCTATGCGGATTCATACAGTTTGCAAACAAAAATGTTCATACCCTAATGGAACTAAAAGAAATTGTCATCAATGCTTAAATGTATCTACTTTAGTGCTCTAAGACCACGCTAGTCGTGAGTGGTGGAGGAAAAAGATGACAACATCTGACACTTATGTTTAAAAAACCACTTCACCACATCCTTGTTTGTTGAATTGTCATCCGTGTTTAAATTTTAATCTGTAGGCTCTGCTGATGAAATCGCTAGTCCCTGAAATTTATGGAAGGGAAGCATTGCTATAATTATTTTCATGTAGTTCGTTACTTCTGGATTTGATCTGATCGTACTAAATCAGCTGGTCTATCGCCGCCATCTTCAGCTTCCTCGTGGTCGGACTCGTCTGACACAGGGTTCGACAGTAGGAAATCTCGGATCCGAGTCTGTATAACTGGACTCATAAATGAGTTTGTAAATAACACATTTTCCTCTTCAGATTCCTCAGATTCGAAATGAACGATAGGTTCATTAACTAGGTCATGATTTGGCCCAACGTTAGGTCTTTTACATCACGAGATCGAGAAGGAAAATACTCACTGAGTTCTCTATTTATGTCGTCCAATAAATCCCCATGAGAAACACCGACTGTACAAAATCCATCTGGAATAGTAAAAGTGGAAGCCATGTTGAATATTGATACCTTCAGATTACTAGATAATCTACCGTACCAATATTTACAAATGGACACTGTTTACAAACAAGCTTCATACGGTATCGACGGCGTGTCGTCATATCTGTTGGGGATTCCCTGGGATTTCCCCCTGTCACTATTGCGCTTCAGAAACATATTCTGCCTAAACAATTCATCAAAGAATTAAATTTTGACAGGTAATAATTCGATTGGTATATATTCTGATTTATTTCCACAAAAAATGTTTCTGTTTTATTCATAGTTCTCTTGTATTTGATCAATAATTACACCAGGCGATAGTTTTATTTTTAGCCATAGCGCGTGAAGCATTGAGCTGGGTTGACGTCATTAAGAATTCCCCCGCTTCATTGGCTATGTTGTAAGGTCGATTTTGTCAGCCGCTGGCCCATATGAATGCAGCATTGTATGCCAATAAGATATTTAATTTCAAAAACGCATAATAACTTAGTGTCAATAGAGTAGCCTAATAAAAATTGTCTCTTTAAGTATCTTATTGACGTATTGTCAAATAAATACTTAAATTCATCGGTCACTTACTGTTTTTTATGAAAAAACAAGCTAAGCTAATTCGTAGAATTAATATCCCCCCCCCCCGAACACCCATTATGAGGGGTATTCATATTGTAGGCAAAAATTTTTTTGTAATTTTCATGCTGTTGATATGCAAGATTTATTCATTGGAAATTGAACAAAAAAAACAAGCCTTATTCACAGAAATTGGATAATATTTGTTACCATGATTGCAAGAAAGCGAAAGAAAATGATATTTTTCGTTAATCAAAGGGCCATAACTCAGTAAATATTATTCGCCAGAACTGGCAATCGAATTGACCGAGCTCTTCAGGCATTTTACCTTGTAAACTAGTTTCAAGAAAATCGGATACTGTTTGTTGCCGTTATTGCACGGAAACGAAGTGTGACAGACGTTATTCACAATGTCCAAACTAAACGTGCATTAGTGATAAAAAACAAAATTTGACCTTGAAATTCCTTGTTTAATTCCAACCAACTTTGCTACATAATCTCATAACAAAATGGTTGTCTGTGAACAGATATAAAATTTAGCCTTGATCTTGACCTTTGACCAAGTGACCTTAATTTTGGTCAGTTTAATCTTTTTTTGATTCAAACCAACTTTGCTTCATAATGTCATAACAAAAGCATATCTGTAAAAGAGCTAAAAACATTGACCCTAAAATTTGACAGGGTCACCTTGACCTTTGACCTCACTATTTATGTGAACTTATATCTCGAAAAATTTCATGTTACTTATAAAACGTCTCAAAAATCCAATATCAACTGGGGTAAACTTCACCCCCTCCCCAAGGTGTAACCTGAAGTTCTGTGGACATGCTGGGTTATACTACAGGCGGGGTTTATAACAGGGCGGGGTTATACTACAGGGCAGGGTTATACTACAGTCCAGAGTTATACTACATGGCGGGGTTATACTATAGAGCAGGGTTATACTACAGTCCAGAGTTATACTACATGGCGGGGTTATACTACAGGCCGAGGTTATACTACAGGGCGTGGTTATACTACAGGACGGTGTAAGACTACAGTGCGGGGTTATACTACAGTGCTGGGTTATACTACAGGGCGGGTAAGACTACAGGGCGGGGTAAGACTACAGGGCGGGGTTTTACTACAGGCCGAGGTTATACTACAGGGTGGGGTTATACTACAGTGCTGGGTTATCCTACATTCCGGGGTTATAATATAGGGCGGGGTTATACTACAGTCCGGGGTTGGACTACAGGGCGGGGTTATCCTACAGTCCGGGGTTATAATATAGGGCGGGGTTATACTACAGGGTGGGGTTATACTACAGGACGGGGTTATACTACAGGACGGTGTAAGACTACAGTGCGGGATTATACTACAGGGTGGGGTTATACTACAGTGCTGGGTTATACTACAGGGCGGGGTAAGACTACAGGGCGGGGTAAGACTACAGGGCGGGGTTATACTACAGGGTGGGGTTATACTACAGTGTTGGGTTATTCTACAGTGCGGGGTTATACTACAGTGCTGTGTTATACTACAGTCCGGGGTTGGACTACAGTGCGGGGATATACTACAAGGCGGGGTTATACTACCGGGCGGGGCTACACTACAGGGCGGGGTAAGACTACAGGGCGAGGTTATACTACAGGGCGGGATTATACTACAGTGTGGGGTAAGAATATAGGGCGGGGTTACACTACAGGGCGGGGTTATACTACTGTGCGGGGTACGACTACAGACTGAGAACAAGGTACATGCTACAGTGCTTGGTTGAGACAAGATGACAAGGTTAGGGCTATAGGGAAGGGTAAAGGCTGCAGTGAAAGATGTAGGGTGTATAGCGAGTTTTGGACTACACTAGTATACATGTCGGGCTTAACACTACAAGGCAGATTTAGGAAAACATGCTATAGATGACAGGGAAAGGTGAAGGCTTCAAAGCAGGATGTAAGTTAAAGTACAGGATCTAAGTCTGATTGCAAGTAGGTATTGTAAAATCTCGAAGTCGACGGTAACGTGGTAAGACTTCGAGTTATCGGAGTATTCGAGTTACATGAGTTTGAATGCTAGTGTAAAGCTTGACCGGGACGAAAAAAAACACTTAATAATTACTTAAACGGGTCGTCAAATTATATGAGTTCGAGATAATGATGTTCGGCTGTATTTGAATAGTTTATAGTAGGGAAAACGGCTCTGTTTCGAAAGGCAATCAAACTGGTAAGTAAGCGATATTGATGGGCACTATACAAAATAATTCTTTTTTCTTTTTCAGATATAACAGTGTGTTCGGATTACCTCGTTTCCGGATTGTACGGTGTGGGAGATGGATCGTTGACCGCATCTTCCAAATGGCCAAATAATGTTATGGACCATGGTGCTGCAAACAGCAGATTATATCATGAACATTCTGACTCGAAAAGGGTAACTGGAGCCTGGTCACCTCGCATAAATGATTACCTACAGTATATACAGGTATCTACTTTTTGGTTAGTTGGTTGATTGTTTGACGTCCAATTAAAAGCCAGTATAAGCAAAGTTGATTTGGGTGTTAAGGCGTGTGTATTTGGGAGGCTGAGATTTGTTCGTGTAAGCCTTCTTGCGATAGTCCGGATCTTTTGCCGATTTAAAGTGCTACCACAGTAAAGTATACTGCCGAATCCATCCACCCGGTTACATGTCCCACTCCCATATTACAATGTGTACAATGCGTGTGACGTTTGGAGGCCACAGCATGCTCGTGTAAACATCCTTGCAATACCAGTAGTCAGAAGTTTATGCAGATTTTACGTCCTATTAACAGCCAGGGCCATTTAAGGACGACCTCCCGTTGAAAGCGACGTGGGTATGTTAAATGCGTGTGTATTTGAGAGAAAAGATATGTACATGTTCCTACCCTTTGGTATATTGTGGCCAGGGACAGATTTAAAAGCCTTCCCTGAAGGGGTGAACGATTAACTAAAGGCCAGAAGTGATGTAGTGTCAAGGAAGACATTAGAAAGAAGAAAGTTGTTTAGAAAACAAAGAAAAATAAACCAAATTTAGTTGCCACTTATGATCATGCAAGGGGGCAGCAAGTATAATTCTAACGGTACGATGGTATACAAAGCGGACCTTCTAGAATCGTATTCACGTGATAGCATGGCCCTTTTTCTCAAAACAAAAATGGTATCACAGTACTAAATCAAAAATATGTTTTGTTATCGATGAGAAGAAGAAAAATGACTCAAAGCCAAATACTGTTTTCAATTTTTGAATATCTTTGATGATTTTCCATTTTAAGTGGGTCGATGTATGTTTTGAAATTAAATTAAATTAATTATTAAATATAAACATTTTTGTTGTTCTCATCTGTGAATTTTGATTTTAAAGGTTCAATTTCCGAGAGAAACGGAAGTAGAAGCAATCTTATTGCGAGGACGAAATGATCACTATGAACAATGGGTTGAAACCTACCACCTTCGGTACAGTATGAACCAGACGGATTGGGCTACAGTGATGTCCAACAACGGGGAACCTCGGGTAGGTTATATCCCCAATCTGATTAAAATACAAATCCTTGTTCTCACTCCGTTTTACAAGGATCTGCCAAGATCCCATAAGGGGTCACGTTCAGATGACCTTTGTCGCCTCTTTACTTAACACCAAAACAATTGTCAATGACCTGTCATCTTGTAGAAGTCATTTCGTCACATTATTCCACATGAAATTTTTGTTGACGAAATGACTAAACGGACAAATGCGATTATGCAAGCTTTGTCGCCTCAAAAGTCAACCTTCAAGATTCTGAAAGTAGTGATTGCAAAATGTAAAAAGGTCATCGGGACATGACCCCCTTTGGGATTTTTTCTCAGATCTTAACACAGCAGAGAGAAGCTTATGGAACGGCGTGGGGATCAAGATATGATTTTAATCAGATTGGTTATATCCCAAGAAATAGTGTATCATGCATGCTCATACGTTAACAAATAAGGTACAATCCGTTAAGTGCTTCACCTTTGTTACACTGTTGCATACTTACGGTACTACGCGAAACTGTTATGCCTTCCATTCGCATGTCTTTTAAGCTTTGTGTGTCCATCAGCGCTTCACTTTTGTTACAGTGTTGTATTCTTACGGTACTACGTGGAACTGTTACAACAAGCTACGTTTATCATTTAACATCAACAACAAATATATAGTTCAAGACAAACTTTTTAATTATTGTTACATATAAGTGATATGTGATCATACTCTGTTTGAGGTTGTTTTTAGTCCCCGAGGTTTGATGGAGTCTCCATAGCCACGTTTTGTTTTCATTTGAGTAGTGGAATGGTTCATAATTTCGTAGTACTCGATTTGAAATATTTACAGAATTAGATTAATTTTACCTCTAATTTATAAATTAAAAGGGTTTTACGCACCTGACCCTTCTGCTTCTACATTAGTTTAGAAACTTTGGATTCCCATCTTTTGACCCCTAGCCTCACTGATGTGTCCTAGGAGGAGCTGTATAATGCAGTTTATTGATTTCGGCATACTGTATATATTACTAAATTTAAAATGTGCAGCATATGTGTGTTACGTCAACTTTCTTAAGCTTTAATAAAATAAAACGAGTCTTAAAATAGCGTAGCGTTATAGTGAATCCCTTATATTTACAATCTACACTGACATTCACTCAATTTCACCGCATAACTATACTCAAACACGTGCCGAAATTCTATGACGTCGACAACAATACATGTGGGCGGAGCTATGCAAATCCTCCAGTTTGAAACACATTTGTGTGACGTCACTAACAAATAAACGTGGGCGGAGCTAACAACGATTTATGGAAATTTCATGTTGTTACATTTATTGAACCATTTTCGCGTTCATGGGTTTTGAAATGAAATCTGTGTCCGAAGATGGGACTCTAATGAAGAAAATAGTTACGAACATTTCACAGAAAGATACTGTAAATATAAGGATAATCTTTCTATTTTGTTTAGGTTATCGGGGGATAACTACAATGGAAAACGGGTAAATTATACATAACCGGCTTCTGAATTTACCCGTTTTTCATTGTAGTTATCCCCCGATAACCTAAACAAAATAGAAAGTTAATCCTTAAATATTAACTGAGTATCATTCATGTACTGGTTCAGAAAGAAATACAAAAATCCATAATTAAAAATCGGCAAGACCAAAAAGGACATCGTCTGAAGTAACGACAGATACAAATGCAACACACAGCAACAGAAAAATATTCCGGTTATTTTCAATCTTCCGAAAGTAACCGATGAAGACCGAGTGTGACGTAAAGTAACTGATTGACGTTACTTAATTATGTGACATGTTTCAGTTTCCCCACTTCAAGTCTCCTTTCAGACGGTTAAACCCAAAAGTCTTAGGGTAGCAAGGTTAACGCACGCATGTGTTGCAGTTCAAGAACTTTGCTCCGGTTCCGAAGCGCTCGAAATCTGCACTCTTAATACGCAGATGTTTAAAATGAGCTGACATTTTGACATGTATATCATTTTCAGTTGTTTATCGGAAACAGTGACAAAACCACTATAGTCAAGGCCAGCCTGGTCCCTAGTATCACCGCTGTGTTCCTCCGAATTAACCCTAGGAGCTGGAACAATCACATATCTCTCCGGTTTGACGTCAGCGGCTGTTACACCGTTAGGGAAACACGCTACCGTAAGTATCTTCATGCTGTATAATTAATACAGCTTTTGTGTGTATAATCATAAGCGCAATTTCTGCTACAAAGGCCAGAATGGCTCGCCTTTTGTTCAACTTCCATTGTATAACAAAAAAGCATTTTTGTAAAGAAAGACTTTCTTCTAAAACAAACATATTCGTCCATAACTCTGCAAATACAGTATCTGTTTCAATGTCGATGTGTTTTTCCGAATTAAAGATTTGTAATTGGAATTACATTTTTTTTTGTCTATTCGCAATCTTGTAATCCGTTTGTCGGGTATATAAGCTGCTAAGAGATTTTGTAAAATAAATTACCAAAACAAACCCGACAGAGAAAGTTAAGGTGTTCTTCATAGGCTACACTCCCTTGTTTCCATAGCTCCTTGGTGTTTCTGTATATTGCTGCTCGTCAAAACTGTGTTTTTTAATTTTAATCATTTTTTTTCAAGTGAGCCATTAAAAATTACAACGTCGGTTTTTTTTGGTTAAATAAATAAGAGAATACCGAAGCGTTAACAAAATCGTAATCTAAACTCAAAATCGATTAAACAAGGGGCAAAATATGAACAAAGGAAAGATTTACATGGAGACTTTTGTTAAAGTACAAGATAATAAGACCAGGTGTTCCGGAATAGTAAGCGTCTTCTGCTTCATCGACGACACCCGCCATGTAAATCTTTGTCACATCCATGTAAGTATCAAGTTCTCAAAATGAGAACCGAGTATCATTGTCAATCACAACAAGTAAACACACTAATGAGCATACTCAAAAACTTCAATTTTCATATCACTTAAAGATACAGAATATTTCTCAATGAGACAAAGATGGTGACCATAAAACTTGCCCATCGTTCTGATCAACCTGCATCTCTCGAATCCTTCTGCTTTTAGTTTGTTTGTCAGCAGTCGACATCGATCACGAAAATTCCGATATTTAGAGCAGGTGATAGAATTAATTAAAATTAATTAGAATTAACAGACCGTCGTTTCGACCAATGTTCTATAACTATTAAAACATGATTTAAATGTTGTTCAATTTCCATTCTGTTATTTTGCGGAATATGCGAGTGTAGCATCAACAGCAAACATTCTCGATTACTAATAAAAACAAGTTTACAGATATATCGTTGATAACTATTAAAAATAAAAATGATCCAAGAACAGACCCTTGTGGAACTCCAGCATTTAAATAACCTATATCCGATTTAGTGTCGCCTATAACAAAAATGGGTTAGTAATAATGCCTGGGCCCTCGCTCACAAACAACCATTGTTCAACTCTCTCACACTCCCGAGCCCTGATTAAGACACGACAACAGATGACACTTACATACGTGGATACACACTCGCATACAGTCGGATGTTGTTGGCGGGTTTTGGGCTAGTTATGTAACCCTGGCCCTCGCTCACAAACAGCCCTTGTTCAACTCTCGCTCCCTCGTCGTTCCATGTCTTCACAATCCTCTGATGAGGCACGTGAACAACAGAGCTACCCTACTTGCTTAATAACTCTCACAAACTCTTTAGAAATTAGCATGTTACACAATCCCAGCTGTACTTAACGTCGAGTCGGGTATAACATTATAGTTATATCTAAGGAACGAGCATTACTTTTTGATTGATGAAGTTTTCAACTAGGCATCAAGTAAGTAGCTTTTCAAATGAGTTTACGTGTTGTTCCAGCGATGCAGAGATTTACGATACATCGAGTTTCGATTAAGGGCTAGTTTATGCCAAATGGAGTTCCAGAACTACTGTAAATCACTTATATTTCGCGTGTGAAATATTTTCGCGTCAATACGCGAGGGTAGCCATTCACGAATTCGAATCCGTCACGATTATTTTTATTTTTTCTGTTACAGATGACACTAAAAAGCTATTCATTCGCAACTTTAGTAGTAAAGTCATTAATTGAAACACCATTCGCAAAATGATGTTTTTGTGAATATGTCTGACGAGGTGAATTCGCGAAATGAATTATTCACGATATATAAGTGATTAACAGTATAATTAAGTTACATTGGTCACATAATGAAAACGTTCTATCGAATCTCAAGATTGACATTTCCACTGCACACCACTGAGTCTAATATTTGTTATTTTCCAAAAACAAAAATACTGGGACATTGTGACGTCATCATGTTTATGACGTCATAATTGTAGCGTTAGAGATTGCACTGCTCCACTGGCAAAGGGTGGCCGTTTTCTGTCTGGATTTACCCTGACGTTGAAATATGCTTTGCTAGTTGATATGAAGATGGGCATTTTTGAGTTTGCTTGTTATTGTGTTTACTTGTTGTGATGACAATGATGACTCGGTGCTCATTTTGAGGATTGATGCTTACTTGGATGTGAGTAAGATTTACATGGCGGGTGTCGTCGATGAAGCAGAAGACGCTTACTCCTCCGGAACACCTGATCTTATTCTCTTGTGCTTTTACGAGAGTCTCCATGTAAATCATTCCTTTGTTCCTATTTTGCCCCTAGTTCAATCGATTTTGAGTTCGGATTAAGGTTTTGTTGACGCTTTGGTATTCTCTGATTTGTTTTACTTTATCCTGCGCAAATTACGAATAAACCAGAAATATTTAAGAATTGTATGTCATATAATATGTTGGTGCGCCAATGTATGTTATACACCAATGCATGTCAAAAAGATGACAACAAATCCTTAGATAGTTCTAATGTCCTTGTAATTCGATCATATATTGTATCAGTAATTGGTGTGTAACATAATTTGGCACACACTTAATCAACATGCTTTGAATTGTGTATTTAATTGAAGTCATACTCACAGCTTTGGGCTTCAAACATGTCACGGGAGGCGCAATGTACAGGGTGAACGAGCGCGGACATAACCAGCTGGACGCGGCTCTGTACCCAACAGTACTCACAGCTTATCAAGATAAATTCCTTGTCAATGATGGAAGCACTAAAGACAGTCGTGATGGAAAACGACATACTAAGTAAGCAAGTGATATACATGTAATTATAACTTTGTCAGTTTCTGCGCTGAATCGTTATTCTTAGAACTAACGAGGGACGGTTGTCTAGTGGAAGGACGTCGGGCTCGGGATCGAAGGGTTGCGAGTTCGTGTCCTGGCCACCGCACTTGTATATTTAACTATGCTTGTTCCAGTCTACTCCGTTGAGAATGAGTACGTGATTGGGTGATGCTGAAAATTGCGGATTACAAGCTGTGAGCGCCGAAATGGCAACATCGGCTGTATGCTTCCCGGGGAGTTAAGAACGATATTGGCTGGTTGTTAAGGCCCTTTACCAACTGATGATAATTTGTGAACCACTTGAACATATATGTTGTTTTAAATACATGTAGGACCCAAGGTCTGATATTTGTCGAGGGTTGATATGGCATGGGCTTTAAATTTTACCATGTAATATTCTCTATTTATCAAAACATATAGGTCGTCTCGAAGTGGTTTACAAATTAGTATCTGTGTTATAGAGCCTTAACAACCAACCAATATCGTTAGTGCTACACAGGGTAAGTGCATATAAATCCGCGTTCAGCAGCCCTAGAATAGAATGTGGTAAATTTGAGGGCACAAAGTCAGCGGTTTAATTCTCGGTTAAACACCTTACCAATCCCAAGAAAATACCTGTGCATTAAAAAAAAGGTTCAACCAGCCTTCAACGTCCGCCATTCTTTCACGCGGCCACAAGATCATTTTATGCATAAGACAAAACATATATCGATATTACATATTATAGAGTTGCAGTGAGCGTACAATGTAAGATAGTGTTGAACCTCGATTATCAAAGGGATCAAGATAATATAATATTATCATTCATATTTATCTTTCCCAATCCCCAAACATATCCAGCATCACCCCAACAACCAATGTTTTGAGCACACGGTCTTTCTGTGAACGTTTCTTTGTTCACGTAGTCGTCCAATAGTGTTTGTTTATAAAGCTGCATTAATGTCTCTTATGCATAACTTTAATTTATGGCGATAAGCATACAAATATTTAACAAGTATTGCATGTCACTTCCGGCAATATGGGAGTTTATGGACTAGTCAGTCACCCAAAAATATGTATATGGACTGAAGCGAAGATAAGGTCCTTATACATATTTTTGAGGGACTGACTAGTCCATAAACTCTCATATTGCCCTAAGTGATATGCTATATTTGCTGTATAATACCGAATCTACCCAACACCACCACATAATATGCCATAAAAACAGTCCAACACATCATATGCCATAAAAATAGTCCATTAAGTCAGACGCATATTGCTCATTGTCTGGAATGATGACGTCACTTCATTGTCTATAACGTCATCCTGCAATTATAACGTCAAAATACATAGCGTCGGTCCATAGTCCTTGTCTCCGGGCCAACATACGAAAATATTGACCGAAGCAACTACTAGAATCATATAGGCACTTAAGTGAATTGTTTATAATATTGGTTGATAGTAAAAGCAATACAATATTTAATGACAAAAGTATTTCCTCGAGGAAGCACTTACTACTAAATATACAAACAAAATAATTTGCATGTTAATTTTACAGGGATCGCTCACAATGAACTATACGTATCCGGGAAATATGCTGCTGGTCAATGGTTAAACAGTGATGGCTCAGGAGTGATTGACAGCGCCCTTTGGTCTCTAGGCAACCCTGACCCCAGTCAAGGTCACTGTGTCATGTTGACATTTACAGGGTTAACTAGTGTAAATTGTGCTGAAGAACTCTTCTCTGTGTGTGGACACCTGTGATATGTTTTAATATATTCACATTACCATCAATTGTCACCAGACAACGTACGTGAAAGTCTTGCCCTTGATTGTGCTTAAAATGATATGTAAGTCTCTCCTTGGAATAACGATAATCATATTCAATTACCATGACTTATCTATAAGTGTTCCTCCTATATCTGGTGCTGTTTTACTAAACGAGTTACCATTAACAACGCAGCTTTCTCACTAGCTGTTCTCCCCCATTACAAAAAAAGTCAATGTATCAAATACGCTTTAGTGCGAAGGGAGACTACTCATGTATTATATTAGTTTGTTGTATAATCCTAGTACAATGTATATCTATATGGTGTGTAGGAGTGTGTTTGTGTGTGTGTTGTTTACTTGTCAGATTTTATTTATGCGAAATCCATGTCAGCTAGTAAGGAGAGTATTGTTCAGGTTTTTGCCTGTTGCCTAATTCCTTTTGAAAATTTATTCAATAAAGTATTTACGGAATGAACCTTGATGGGTAAATCGAGAGGCAGTTCTTTATCAATCAAAAACACCGTTCGATTTATTGAAAACAGAAATATGATGTGAAGACTAACGGTAGACGACAAGAGTTAGAACCGTGAAATGCAGAGAAAATGTAAATAAAATAAATTGTACGACATCATTTATGTGATGTTTAAAATTTGGGCTGACAACATAATGCACTGTGTAACGATTTACAAATAAATTAATGACAGGACAAAGCTGTCATCTATACCAGGTCATTTCGTCACAATAAGTACACCATCTTGTTGTGACGAAATAACCTAATGCACAAAAAGGACTTTGCAAGCTTTTTTTGCCCCAAACATTCACATTTAATATTCTGAAAGTAGTAATTAGATTGGCTAGTGCAAGATACCATATGGGATGTTGTCATATCTTGACACAGCAGAGAGAAGTTTACAGAACGGAGCGGACCGTTTTACACAGGCATCAAAACGTTTTACATGTACGAAATGGAAAAACGACCCCAACTGTTTTGATGTCACTGCAGATTTCATTGAAGTATTCTGGACATGTGAAGGTTCAATGAAACAGCCGAGATTTAGGTATATGTTTTGAACAGGTGCAGGTTTATTGATAGACACCAAGGGGGTTCAGGGGAATAGCTTTCCTAGGTGCAGATGCGGTATATATAAGAACCTCGAATTATTATTATAATTATAAGAAAAACGTTAGTCGGCAGTTTTCACAAGAGGAGATCCTTAAATTTTCACAAGAGGAGATCCTTAAAAGGGCAGAAGAAAACAGTGGACATAAACGAACGCAAATAACGAAGTTTGCAGTGCCCCCCCCCCCCCCTCCAAAATCCATGCAGTTTTAATACTTGAGATATTTAATAATGTTTTGTTTTTTTTATATCATGGCGCCTTACTTATCAATATATCAATTGACTTTAGTTCTTAGGGTTCCCTGTGTAAAGAAAGCAAAATTATTGTTTTTGTTAAATATATAATTCCTCTATAAGCTTGTCTGAATTAACAATTATAATTCCTCTATAAGCTTGTCTGAATTAACAATTATAATTCCTCTATAAGCTTGTCTGAATTAACAATTATAATTCCTCTATAAGCTTGTCTGAATTAACAATTATAATTCCTCTATAAGCTTGTCTAAATTAACAATTATAATTCCTCTATAAGCTTGTCTGAATTAACAATTATAATTCCTCTATAAGCTTGTCTGAATTAACAATTATAATTCCTCTATAAGCTTGTCTGAATTAACAATTATAATTCCTCTATAAGCTTGTCTAAATTAACAATTATAATTCCTCTATAAGCTTGTCTGAATTAACAATTATAATTCCTCTATAAGCTTGTCTGAATTAACAATTATAATTCCTCTATAAGCTTGTCTGAATTCGATAAAGGATAAACAGTTCTTTCTCAAAATCTAAGCTATTATTGTTTTCTTTAAGTAAAGCTTTGGTGAAACAAACGTTTTATGGTAAATGTACTTGGCAGTCTGGAAATATTTGACCAATCTGATTAAAATCATATATTGATCTCCGCGCCGCGCGTTCCGTACACTTCTCTCTGCTGCGTTCAGATCTGAGATAATCCCATAGAGGGTCATGTCCCGATGACCTTTCGCATTAGCCAATCAAATTACTACTGGCAGAATATTGACAGTGAAATTTTGAGGCGACAAAGCTTGCATAAACACATTTTTCTGTTTAGTCATTTCGTCACCAAAATGTTCGTGCGGAATTATGTGACGAAATGCCTTGCTGCAAGATGACAGGTCATTGGAAAATTATTTTAGTGTTAAGTAAAGAGGAGACAAAGGTCATCTGGACATGACCTCTTATGGGATGTTGTCAGATCTTTGCAAAACGGAGTGAGAACAAGGGTCTGTATTTTAATCAGATTGATATTTGACAAAATCCAGTCCACTGCTGCCACTCAGTAATGTCGAACCTATATGTATTAACAATACAGGGTTTACCTTCTGTCGTATTATTATCTGCTCTTATATTGGAATGGCGAGCGATTAGTTCAAATTTAGTCAAGTGGGTTTATTAAGTCTGCAATATACAAGTATGGATTTCATTGAAAGTCAACGTATTTTAAAGAAGGATATTGGATTTGCATCAATTATTTTAAGGTCTACCAAAGTATGCGTATTATTGAAGCGTATTATTTCAGCGAACCAGATTTTACACCTGTACATATGTAAAAGACAGTATACGGACAAACCTGTCATATTGCAGTACACATCTCAATCTGAAGTGAAAATTACCAGAAAAATATTTCCAAGAGTGAATATCTACTGAATAGAAATCCGGTATATCTATCTATCATCAAAGATGATGTAAAAATACATATGTTTACAAGGTCATTTAGTTAAAAATGTATCCGTGTTTCAATGTTGTCAATTGGTTCATAATTTACACGGTAACGAATGCTCCAGTTTCTTTCCTATAACAAGAAAGATACCATATATCTAAATGGTACATGTACACTTTATTTCAAGATTGTTAATTCGATTATCATCATAAAGCTTTGACATAAAATGAGAAAGGATAAATAGTCACAGAGTATAACAGTTGTATTTTACTTTTCTTCTTGGAATTAAATTAAATTTTAAATAAAGGAGTGGTGTTTCTATATATTAGAGATTGACAGTTATTTACAGACTATATCTCAGAAACAAGAAAAGCATTGTGCTTATTTCGGCGTAACGTATCAAAAGTGTACCATGGCTATATTTGGAAAAAAACAACAATAATATATTTTCAAAAGAGCATAATGAAACTTTTAAATAAAGTATTAAACAAAAACACATGAAGAACCTAAAGATACATAAAATATTAATTATATTCATATTTAGTAACAATTATTGTTTATTTTTCACCTTTTACTTTTAAAAGGCGGGAAATTGGAAGGAAAAACCTTTAACAATTTCTTTTCAATATTTGAAAGCTTTCGCTTTCATCCAACCAAAGGAATATTGGACAGTTTAAACATTGTTATATTAATACTAGTTCTTTAACACACATACAAAGGTTCTCATTTATGAATATCAATATTTGTGTATTTTTTTTATGTTGCAGTAAATGACCAATAACGCCCTAAATCATTTTCAGTATCTCATAACTGCAAAATACACACGGCGATGAAAGACCAGAGATTTTTGAATGTGTGTTTAAAGTTAGACTGACTTTTTTCTATCAGATAGAAATGAATGTAAAGAAAATGCAGAAACTATTCTTGCTTTGATATACAATGAAAATAAAATCAGCATTACAAACGTTTTAAATGTTTTGAGTTGGCGATAAATTATCCATAACGCTCTAATTCACCTCACCGAGACAACTTTAGATTGATAAAGTCATGTAAGTAATTAAAGTGTAAACGTAATATTTATATAACAAACCTGGCAAAGCTAGAGTAGGTATCTTGTATGTTAAATATGTAAGGTGACTCTAAAAATGTACAAGGTGGATATACGTCTGTTTTATCGACAACATACGCCTTGTTTGACATGGTACAACTGTAAAAACCTTTTCAAAGTTGGCAAAAATGGACATGTGTAAAGCCTAAACAATACATCGTTACTAAATAAATAACAGAGGTTATGACAAGCGTATATACGTAATTGACAAAGAAAAAGAGAAAGCATGAGAAAACAAATATGACAGAAAATAAAATGTATATACATTTATACATATGTCAACTCCACAGACATTCAAAACTCTACAGCTAGCAATTTCAATGAACTTGAAATAATTCATTTAGTGGTAACTGAATATCTAAGCATTGGGATGTCTTGATATGGCCTTATGGTCGATATGAATGATATAATTTGTAAGAAAACATATAATATTGCTTATCCCATAGATCACAAAAACCTTATCAAAGACACTTCACAATTTGTATTTACATATTCTATCCATGTTGCAAACTAGTACCGATTTCAACTTGATTCAAACTATGATAAATGCTTCATTATTGACATCGAAATTCGAAATATGAAACAGCCATTTTGACGATAAAACGGTCACCGTTTTTATGTGAAAATAATGACGGCGAAATAATCACGCATTGGTTAGCTCATACAGTGTTTTAATATGTTAATATAATGATTTAACAAGCACAAACATAAATAGAAGGGGACAAGGTGGTATCCATGAAAGAAAAACAAATAAATTGCAAACAACAAATTATGCTATAACATGAATCACTTTCTATTGTTTTATATACACCCTACGAACGTTTAAGTTAATTTAAACAGTTATTTATTTTGCTATCAGAAGGAACTAAGGATGGTTTTGACTAAAATGAAAAAGGACACAATGCATATATGTAATTCTAGTATAGTTATAGGTGCAGATGACATCTTTTACACCGTGTGAATATACTTCCAACATGATACAGGGAAACCATAAACAACCATTATACAAGTGTCTAAAATAGGAAACAAACGGAAGATTATACATAGTGTAGTATAAGAAAGAAAACTGTTAAGCCAATGCATTATTAAACAGTAAATGGGGAAATCGCAGGATATTGGCATTATCACAATTCAGATTTGACCCTTTCCCCTATGCTTTCGTGTTATTTCAATACAGTTGACAGCAGTCTACAATGAGTTAACACAGACAAACTCAGTTCTATAATTTGTCCGGGAAGTGACACTCGTTCCTCATTCGGGTAGTGTCTCTTACTCCATGAGATGTTGATGATATGTCTTCATTTTTTATCTGTATATTGAAAACATGGACACGTCATAAATATTAATGTACACCAAAGTTATCACAACATGAAGTCAGCTCGCAAGTTTTATAATTTGAATAATTCATAAATGATATTTTGTTCATAATTATTTCTAATTGGAATTTTGCTGTTATTTGTACGTTTTGAATGCCAAGCCGTTGGTACAATCGTAACCATTAATAAGAAAGAAATTTAATTTCATATTTCTGCATAGAATACCGTATATCTTTACAGACGTTAAACGGTTACCATTTTATAGAATAATTCACTTACCCTTCCCAGCACTGTCTTGGCGTCCACTGAGGGCGTCACAGCTCTGCTGTTCAGCCTTGGTCGTGTTTACATATTCCTGGCCTTTGTAATAAAACAAACACCATGCATACAGAAACGGCTGTGATATTCCGGGATAAGACTTCATCATTTTGTAATCGACGTAAATTGCAACTAGAGTGTGACCATGGAATGAATAAGTGGTGCATGATTATCATAGATAAAACATATTTCTTTAAACTTAACGAATTAAACTGTAGTTTAATTTTAACCTACCTCTGACTTGTTCTGCTTTAATGTATTCGTCCTTATCATCCATGTGAAGAATATCAAGTTCAATAGCATCAGCTAGTGAAATAAACAAAATAAAAAAGGCAGATATTATGATAATAATTAATATATAAGTATATTGAGGACCTATTCATCGACCGGACGTGAAAAGTGATTGGGCAAATTTCCGACAATGTGAGTTTTCTCTGGGTTCACCTTCAACAACACCCATTCTTCCGTGCGCTAACAAACACACCAACAAAGCTAATTAAAATAACTTAAAATAAACAGTTTCATAATTTTGTGAAATAGATAATGTTTATATTTCACACAAATAATGTAAACGTACATATTTTTGCGGTAATTTTACTATGGCGATTTTCGAGCTGAAATCAATTCGCTAAATTGTTATTGCTGCCTTAAATTAGTATTGTTGGTGCGCCAATTCATCATTGGGCTTATCCGTTTAAATAATGTTATGCGCTTAAATTTTAGAGCGCCACAATAACTACGTACTCAGTATTACAATGTAAAAGAAACATAACCGTTTATACCAATATTGCGAATAGATCATCTATTATATAGAAATATATTTTATTACATTTTTGCCAGTCAAATATTGAAAATTATTTGTTCTATGAAAGAAACATAATGACCGTTTACACAAATATTGCGAATAGATCATCATTTTTACCAGTGAAACATTGAAAATTATATATTCTATGAAGATATAATTCGCTTTTGCTGATTTGACCAATCAAAACACAGCTTACAAACAAGCTTAGAAAACTTCAAGCTGTCCTTCTGTTCAAATGCTGGTAAGCTTAACGACACGAAAGCAGCATTTTACTACACAGAATTATCAGATCTGTCACCTCATTCGGGATTTTTTCTGTGTTAAAAGACAGTGTTTAATTCCACAATTATCTTTGATTTTATGGAAGCTGTTATACTATGCAATTCAGTAATTCTACCTATTTGATAGAAAGAAATTTGTATTAAGCGAAACACGGAGTTGGAGTAACCACAGCGTCTCCAAGAAGCAAAATATAAGTACATGTATAAAAGAACTGGGACCATCTCTGACGATTGTAGGGAAAAAGAGTAACTCACACAGGGTGGCACTGGTAATAATCATCTGGATAAATGGTGACAAAACAACTCCACATTTTCATTGCTTCTCACCATCGTACAGACAATAGATTCGGCGGTTACCAACATTGCGTAATGATCTGCGTTGATGATGGGACTCTTTCAAGGTATTTTGCATAGTACAGTAAAATGACATATTTATTTAGGATATAAAGACAACTCTACGCCAGGTATTGTCAACTTGATGTCTTGTTTTGCAACAAAAATGTAATAAATAGAATATCTAACAGTATCTTCGTATCCTATAAATATCCGTTTTTAAGGATCCATTGTTTTTCGGAAAACAACCGTTGATATCACTTTTTAGACCAATAACAGTATCTTCGGTAATACGAAATATATTTCACTCCTTTGGCAAATATTTTAATATTACGTGATAGAGGCTGCGCACTCGTGAAAATTAGTTCGTATTATTGAAGACACTGTTAGATATCCTCTATCAGTTCGTAATTGGTCAAGATCCAATGGTAGCGATAAAGAAGTTGAGTAATTAATAATATTTTCCCCTTAAATTATTATGTTCACGGACCTTGATCACATATGTATGTTAGGACATGTGTTGTTAGGCATGCATTGTTTTGAATTTGTGCCTCTTTATCTGATTTAATTTCATTTAGAGTATCACAACAAAAAAAACAAAAACGCGATTACTAAGTTACCAACGCATCTGTAAGAAAAAACATTGTTTTCCGATTCGGTTCAGAGATTTGACAGCCTATCAACGGGAAGCTATGCCTGTTTGCCCGAAAACGGAAGCGTCAACAAAACCATTGCTCGATTTCACTCGGGGCAATATGTGAACAAAGGAATAGTTCATAATACAATGTGTGTATTGAAATCGCCATATTCATATCATACACGGATAAAAAATGTTCCCGAATGAGATCATGATAGCGATCATAAAAGCCCGAAATTTTACCTTTCTGATGCCAGATCGATCTCTTAAAACAAATTGTTTTGTCAAAGCAAGCTCATTTTTGTTGTGCAACTTTATAATGTTCAATATTACAGAAATATTATGCGACAAAGCCTTCAACTTAAGGCTATACTGTTTGGAACAGGGAACACAATATGTGAATTGGTAATACTATTTTGAAGAGTTACCGCATTGTATTCGGAAGTCAAAACATTAAAGTGCGATCCTTGTCCACAGCATTGTTTACTCTCAGTAACATTTGCTTCAAAATGCCGGAATTTGGCTAAAAAATTAATTTATTAAACGTTTTTATCCAGTTTCCTGTCCGTAACTTTAATGCTTTGTATTGTAAAGCATTTTAAAACTCGATCCCTTTTATCCTAATAAGTCCTAGTTGTTCTTTGCCAAATCGAAGATAATCTAGTATACGTGTATTCAGATTATGGTATAAACGTTGAATGATCATATGAATGACTACAATTGGTCGTAAAATATTCTACAATCTGTGATGAACCAGATGACGTAACACACACATATGCTGCACCTCTTAAACTTAGTGATAGATACAGTATGTCGTCCTCCTAGAACTCATCAGTGATGCTAGGGGCCAAAAAGTAGGAATCCAAACTTTCTTAACTAATGTAGAAGCAGAAGGGTCAGGTGCGTAAAAACTCTTTAATTTATTAATTTAGAAGTATTTATGTTAACCAAGAAATAAAGGAACAATGTCAATAATTTTAATAAACGTTTTACTTTTTTGTGTGGTTTTATTAGGTTTATCTTCTTCTTAACAGCTAGGGCACATAATGACGACCTTCTGGTGGATGCGATTTGAGTATTTGTGTTTAGTGCAGTGCGTTTGTATTTTGGAAGCTGTAAAAAAATTGTGTAAGCCTCTTTGCGATAGTCCGGATCTTTTGCCGATTTAAAGTGCTACCACACCGAAGTATACCATCGAAGGCATACATGTACTTCAGGTCACACTATACTTTACTAGTCTTTCTACTCCCTTATAGGTGTACGTAAGTTTATAGATAGCATATTACGATTTATTCTTACCTTCGTCTCGTTTCATCTTCATATATCCGTGACAGTCCTTGGACATTACTTCATTAGGAGATTCTCCATCTTGTCAATAAATAGATACAGGAGATAGCAAACGATTATATTGATAAAAGTTTATATTGATCATTGACAAAAGGTTTGTGAATAGATAATCCATGGCATAAGTTTGTCCCATCTCAGACAATGGAATTTGTTCTGAAAATGGCCTTGAGCTATCACATACTCAGTCGATCGCTTCTAATAACTATTATATTATTTTCCAATGCATTTAAGATATTTGACAGTAATTACAACCTAACATAGGGAGGCATGTCAACCAAACCATAATCCGGACGCAAAATTGATTAAACTAAGGGCAAAATATGAACAAAGGAAAGATTTAAATGAAGACCCTTGTAAAAGTACAATAGAATAAGACCAGGTGTTCCAGAAGAGTAAACATCTTCTGCTTCATCGACGACACTCGCCATGTAGATCGTGATCATATCCAAATAAACATCAAGTCCTCAAAATGAGAACCGAGTCAGCATTGTCAATTGAAACAAGTAAACACACTAATAAGCATACTCAAAAACGCCCATTTCAATATCACTTAAACATACAGAATATTTCTCAATTAGACAAGGATGCCGACCAAACATTTGCCCATTGTTCTGATCAAGCTGCATCCCAGGAGTCCTTGTGTTGTTAGTTTGTTTGTCTTCAGAGCAAGCCCTAGAATAACGAATCAACTGCGACATATAAACACTATAAGTTAGAGAAGAAGGGATGTTACTATCAAAACATAGTTAACTAGATAATACAAATCAGAGAATACCGATACAAAACAAAATCAGAGAATACCAAAGCGTCAACAAAACCATAATCCGAACTCAAAATCGATTAAACTAGAGGAAAAATAGGAACAAAAGAATGATTTACACGGAGACTCTCGCAAAAACACAAGAGAATAAGTCCAGGTGTTGCGGAAGATTAAGTGTCTTCTGCTTCATCGAATCAACTGCAACATGTGAACACCATAGTTTGAAGAAGCAGTGATATTACTATCAAGATAGTTTACGATTGGAAAATTGAGATCATCACGTTTATCGGACAGCTTAGTAGTAAGACGTCCATGTTGGTTGTACATTAAGTCGAGATCAAGTTAAGCAGCTGAAGTTTATCGACAACATATCGTCAATATATCTGAGAAAATGAAATTAAAAGATTTGGCAAGGTTTTTGTTACTTGTCCTGATGTGTTCTTCCACAAATTCAGCCCCGTATGAAAACAAAACCATTAACTGAATCCAGTATCGATTTAACTAGTGGTAAAATATGAGCAAGAGGAATATGTATACGGAAAAACAAACAGACCAGGTGTTCAGGAATGTCTGGATACCTAGCAAACCTAGATCACACCCACATTGTCCCATTCTCAACGTCAGAACAGAACATTTACAACATTAAGAACGTCCATGTTCAAATCACACCGAATATTTCCCAATGCGACCATGATAGTAACCACAAACGTCTCCCATAATATTCACCATTTTGCATCTTTCGAAGTTTTGGTTCGATAATTTGGTTTGTTAATCCCACACTTTCCTTTTTATAAAGTCACCTGTCCATAACTACAGGTTTTAAGGTGTTAGAGGAACCGGTTACTGTACGAGTTAAGACAAGGGATGTAAAACCATAACCTGACCAATGTAACTTACGTAACCGTATTCAAGTGTGTACATGCTATAATATTAACTTACCTGCGTCTCCTGGCATCTTCAAATATCCATGTATATCTGTGGAAATGACTTCAGGTCGAGATGCGCCATCTTGTCAACAAACAAATGGATAAGATATAATTCCAACAAATTATATTGATAATCAGCATACTGAGTATTGTTAAAGAAATACATGCCCCGTACCAGTCGCCGAAAACTCTTAAGATGCAATGATTCATTAAACAAATAATAGGGACCTATATGATGTCCCCGCGATGTATCTGTATACCAAATTTCAGTTCAATAAGTGCACACGTTTCAGTGATAATGATCAGAAACTGAATTATTTGAAAGGAGGGATGCAAATTTTGGCCTTTCTGTGACCTATCAGTGATAAGGCTACTATTTTGCAGGAAGATACTTTAACGTCAGTTGCACATTGTATTATGTTCAAAACATCTGATTTTGTGTGGGCTCATAAACAATTTGGGGGCCAAATGGGGAGGGTGGTGGGGGGGGGGGTGTTATAGTGAAATGAAAAGTTTGTTATTGAAGTTCCCATGGACTGAAAAATGTAGCAAAACTGACAGTTTGTGTAGTTTCTGTTAAATATGTAGTAGATTTAAGTGGAATACAATAGTAAAAAACTCAAAAAGTATGTCAAGGTCACATAATTGTTAACTGGTTTATTTTTTATTCGCAGTCAGAGTTAACTAAGCAAAGAAGAGAGAGGTGTAACTATAATTGGATAGCTCACTTACCTCCGAAATGCTTTACGATGACGTCACTGCTCTGAGGCTGGCGGTTTATTGAGTGGTATTTATGTCCATGATCTTCAGAATATATAAAATCAACATTGTCAGAATTCAGGTTTACAGTTACTCTAAAAATATATTTTGTGCTTGTGTTGTTTTTTTATTGGTTTTAATTATTTACTTAGTTTTTGAAGACACTCTTACATCTTTATCTAGCTTTCTATCCATAACTGCATTTGTTGCTGTGTAAGAGGAACGTAGCTCCATAGGAATATTGCGCACTATTTTAATCTGTTTCATTCTAATTACTTTAGAGTCGTTATTTGCCAGATTAAAGATACTATTCCGATTCGAGTCTTTTTTTATTATGAAATATCTAAAACCGGTAACTGAACGAGATCATACAATGAACGTATGACATAACATACGACCAATGTTAGTTACTTAATCGTATTTAAGTGTGTAAATGATGTTATATAAACTCACCGCTGTCTCTTGGCATCTTCAAATATCCGTCTTCATCTGTGGGAACGTTATCGTCTGGAGATACACAATCGTACCAACAATTTAAATAAAAGATGTAGATTGCAAAAACCAAATTCTCTTTGAGTAGGTAATCAAAAACAGTAAACTATCCAATCTCAAAAAAGTCATCTCTTCCGAAAATGACATTAACCGATTGCATACTCAGTTTTTGGCTAGTTACTCGGCAACATGATGTTAGAATGACATATTTACACAATTAAAACAAGAACACTTGACATGAGCATGACAATGAACGATTAGAAATTAAGCGATATAATATATGAACCTGTCTTTTCATCAGTTTGACCTTTTGGTTAGGTCAGGTGACATCTTATTTGATTCAGATCACAATTGCTTCAAAATCTGATAACAAAATGTTAAGATATTGATGAATTTATGATCTGACCGTTGACCTTGTGACCTTGAGAATTTGTACGTTGACACCAAATTTAATTCCGACCAATTTTGTCTTAGAATGTCAAAAGAAAATGTTGTGCAGATAATAAATGTTATGTTGACCTTGACCTTGAATCTTTGACGTTTACATTGCTCTTGAGGTTTTGTTAGTTGAAACTAAGTTAGTTGATTATGACGGTGATTGGTGCGGGGTTGAGAACAGCCTTTGCATAATCATTTTCTGAATCATAACTTTTAAACGATTGAGATCCCCACCCCAAAATCTATATATAAAATAGCCAAGCATTATGAGACGTTCACAATCGTGATTTTAGATTTTACCCCCAGGAACCACCACGCTCTTGCAGACTTCACTCCTGAGTCATAACCTTTAACCGGTTGAGATCCCCACCCCAAAACTATATATACAGTTGCTGAGCATAAAGAGATGATCACAAACATTACAAAACTACACAAGGCCATTTACGCCTTTGCATACTGGACTCCTTTGTCACATCTTTTTATCGTAAATATAAATAGCTGGAAATTAAAAGACGACCACAATCATGATTTTAGATTTTACCCCAGGAACCACCACGCCTTTGCAGACTTCACTCCTGAGTCATAACCTTTAACCTACACAAGGCCCTTTACGCCTTGGCATACTGAACTCCTTTGTAACAACTCTTAAGCGTAAATGTAAATAGCTGGACATTAAAAGACGATCACAATCATGATATTATGATTGGTCTCGAGGTCTGCCACGCCCTTGGGAGACTTCCTACCCCAAGGGTAAGGCCAGAGTCCTATGGTCGTAGTTTCTCAACAGACGAGATACCCATCCATTAACCAATTTCGACAGATATGCTTAAGGTCTGTCTTTGTCCATTGTAGGATGTGTTCAAGGGCCAGTTACTTAATGGCATACCGCGGCATCAGTCGTTCGTCCGTCAACCTTTTTCTTACAAATCGCTACTAGTCACGACCACCTGAAGGAGTTTTGAGCAAATTTGGTCAGAAGCATAATTGTGGAACGGAAATTCAACTACTTTTGTATAAACGGTGGGTCCCCCCCCCCCCCCCCCCCCTCGTGCCAGAGGACGGACCCAATAGGGAAAATAGAGTTACAGTTTAAAGTTTAATGAACAAAGAACAGATTAATTTGGAAAGAATATTCAACAAAATAACAAGCATACCGAGTATTAATAAAGCAATACACATCCCCTACTAGCCCCCCGAAATATATTACGATGCAATAATTTATTAGATAAAGTCAAGCCCTGAAAATCAAACTCTTCGAATACATTTTGGTTCATTATCAGTATGCGAAGGTTTAAAAAAATCCGTGAAGAAAAGAAGCCTCTGGAGTCCTGACAATCTTAATCTATAAATAGCAACGATGACTTTGACCTTGACCTCGAATATGAACAAAATTATAAAATTGTTCTAATATAAAAATGTAAATATATTGATTGAAAGTCATGTTTTTTCTTTCATAGCGCTATGAAAGTATAGCGGTTATATCAATTCGAAAAGTAAAAAATGACTTTCAATCATTATGTGCAATTTTATGAAAATCCATGAAGAAACGAACCACTAGAATGTTGCCTATGATTTTCGACAACTAGCAGCAATGACCTTGACCTGACATGCCTGAAATTCAAACTCGTCCAAAATATTTAGATTTTTCACATGTAATGTGAAGTTTGATGAACACCAATTGCCGTAGGTTCCTAGCATTCGGTGACATTATGCAGGTGGACCAGTCGTTCCAATTCCATCATGATGAGAGTCAAGCAGGAAGGAGTAACTACCATTGTTTTGAACTCTGGGATGTGTCGGCCTTGGGACAGAACCAAAAGCCTTCCTCATAGGGACAAACGCCCAACTAAATGTCAATGTGAAAAGTGAGGTAGTGTCAAAGGAGACGTTAGAAAAGAGAAAGTTTTTTAAGAAAGAATAGAAACGTTTCTCCTTTAAGTCGCCACTTACGGTCATTCAACGAGGGGAGCAGGTCTTACAACCTACCTGCATGGCAGGAAACATTTAAATTATATAAGGATAGAGATCTATGAAGAGAAGTTTACGATAGGAAATTAAAAAAACTACATGTTTCTCGCTTAATTTTGTAACGGGCAATAAAATATAAAATAGGCGGCTTATAGAGTAGAGATGTATAGTTGTTGCTATTAAGAAAGATAAAGTTCACGACAGGAAAATAAACAAATTCATGTCTTAGTTACTGGCAATAAGGTAAGCGGCTGCTGTAGATTATCTGTTAAGTCTACTTTTTACGTTTCCGTTCCGTAACTGCAGTTTTTTAATTGTAAAGGGAACCTTATTGGAATGAAATATGGTGCACTATTTCAAACTCTATTCGTTTCATACTAATTAGTCAATAGTTGTTCTTTGTCAAACCAAAGATTTTCTCCGGATTGGGGTCTAAACTTTGAATAGAAAATATCTACAACCGAAAACTGAACGAAATCAGAAAATGAGCGTAAAATCTTAACATCGGACTAATATGTAACTATCATATTTAAGTGTTTTCATGATATATCTTAAACTAACCTCTATCTCGCGGCTTCTTTAAATATTCGTGATAATCAGTGGAGCTGACTTAGTTGCACAGTCTAATCAACAAAACTAATAAATAAGGTAGATAACAAATTATGATATTGATAAAAAATACAGTCAAACCCCGATTAATCGAACTTCGATGATTCGAATTTCTCAATTTGTTTTCACGACGGTCCCGCCGCAAAGTTCGAAACATCGAAGTTTGACTGTAACATAAAATCATTAACAGATTTTGTTTTTAGTATACAAAATCCATAGCATTAGTTTATTCAATCTCTCACTCACTCTCAGTTTGGAGGTCTTGTTTGTTGGGAATGTCTGGTAGTTCGTCGTCGGCGATGGTATAATCATATTCTTGCTCTGTGAAGCATACACAATGCTGTCAACTAAATATATCTGGTAAATATTTCAGGACAAAACAGAGTTAGACGTTTTTGGTTCAATCTTGTTTTCTTTTACATCAAAAAATGGATTAAACAAAATTATATCAAGCGTAAGATATTTTCAAAATTGGTTTAATCTAGTAAGTCAAGTAATTAAAAAAAATACTGTTTGAAACAACTACTAAATCTACTGGCATTTGGAAAGACGAAGAAATACAGAGGCGTGGTGCATGGCAGCTGAAAGAATCGTTGCAAAAAATGCAGATATGAAACTAAAAATTAATTACTCACTCTCAGTTTGGATTTCGTGGTTGGTTGGAATGTCTGGTAGTTCGTCGTCAACGATCGCGTAATCATGTTCTTGCTCTGTGAAGCATAAACATCGTTGTCACCTAAATATATTCTGAAATATATCTAGACAAACATAGATAGACTTTTCTGCTTAAATTAAGTTTCGATATGTTACACAAGATAATGACCATGCTAATATTGTGCGGAATAAATTGTCTTACAAGTCAAATAATTAAATACAGAGCCAATATTAGGGTCTCGGGGCCAATATTGGGTCCGATATGGAAAATGGTATGTTTTATTCAATTTATTGTATACTAAGTAAAAAAACACAGAAAACTATATAATTTTAAAAGAATAAATAATTCCAATGTTTTAATGTTAACGGCCCAATAAACGTAAATGTGTGTATTGAAATCGCCATATTCATATCATACACGGATAAAAAATGTTCCCGAATGAGATCATGATAGCGATCATAAAAGCCCGAAATTTTACCTTTTTGATGCCAGATCGATCTCTTAAAACAAATTGTTTTATCAAAGCAAGCTCATTTTTGCTGTGCAACTTTATAATGTTCAATATTACAGAAATATTATGCGACAAAGCCTTCAACTTAAGGCTATACTGTTTGGAACAGGGAACACAATATGTGAATTGGTAATACTATTTTGAAGAGTCACCGCATTGTATTCGGAAGTCAAAACATCAAAGTGCGATCCTTGCCCACAGCATTGTTTACTCTCAGTAACATTTGCTTCAAAATGCCGGAATTTGGCTCAAAAATTAATTTATTCAACGTTTTTATCCAGTTTCCTGTCCGTAACTTTAATGCTTTGTATTGTAAAGCATTTTAAAACTCGATCCCTTTTATCCTAATAAGTCCTAGTTGTTCTTTGCCAAATCGAAGATAATCTAGTATACGTGTATTTAGATTATGGTATAAACGTTGAATGATCATATGAATGACTACAATTGGTCGTAAAATATTCTACAACCTGTGATGAACCAGATGACGTAACACACACATATGCTGCACCTCTTAAACTTAGTGATAGATACAGTATGTCGAAAAAAATGAATTAAACTGCATCATACAGCTGTTTCGTCCTCCTAGAACTCTTCAGTGATGCTAGGAGCCAAAAGGTAGGAATTCAAACTTTCTTAACTAATGTAGAAGCAGAAGGATCAGGTGCGTAAAAACCCTTTAATTTATTAATTTAGAAGTATTTATGTTAACCAAGAAATAAAGGAACAATGTCAATAATTTTAATAAACGTTTTACTTTTTTGTGTGGTTTTATTAGGTTTATCTTCTTCTTAACAGCTAGGGCACATAATGACGACCTTCTGGTGGATGCGATTTGAGTATTTGTGTTTTGTGCAGTGCGTTTGTATTTTGGAAGCTGTAAAAAAATTGTGTAAGCCTCTTTGCGATAGTCCGGATCTTTTGCCGATTTAAAGTGCTACCACACCGAAGTATACCATCGAAGGCATACTTCAGGTCACACTATACTTTACTAGTTTTTCTACTCCCTTATAGTTGTACGTAAGTTTATAGATAGCATATTACGATTTATTCTTACCTTCGTCTCGTTTCATCTTCATATATCCGTGACAGTCCTTGGACATTACTTCATTAGGAGATTCTCCATCTTGTCAATAAATAGATACAGGAGATTGCAAACGATTATATTGATAAAAGTTTATATTGATCATTGACAAAAGTTTTTTGAGTAGATAATCCATGGCATAAGTTTGTCCCATCTTAGACAATGTAATTTGTTTTGAAAATGGCCTCGAGTTATTGCATGATCAGTCGATCGCTACTAATAAATATTGTATTATTTTCAAATGCAGTTAAGATATTTTACAGAAATTACGACCTAACATAGGGAGGCATGTCAACCAAACCATAATCCGGCCGCAAAATTGATTAAACTAAGGGCAAAATATGAACAAAGGAAAGATTTAAATGAAGACCCTAGTAAAAGTACAATAGCATAAGACCAGGTGTTCCAGAAGAGTAAACATCTTCTGCTTCATCGACGACACCCGCTATGTAGATCGTGATCACATCCAAGTACACATCAAGTCCTCAAAATGAGAACCGAGTCAGCATTGTCAATTAAAACAAGTAAACACACTAATTTGCATACTCAAAAATGTCCATTTTCATATCACTTAATCATACAGAATATTTCTCAATGAGACAAGGATGGCGACCAAAAATTTGCCCATAGTTCTGATCAACCTGCATCCCACGAGTCCTTGTGTTGTTAGTTTGTTTGTCTTCAGAGCAAGCTGATGTAGAAAAGTATGTTTTATCCTTTATTTCAAGTTCAGAAGGGTGTATACGACCGACGTGGTAAGCAAACATCTTGTTGTTTATAGACAACACATCGTCAATATATCTGAGAAAATGAAATTAAAAGATATGGCAAGGTTTTTGTTACTTGTCCTGATGTGTTCTTCCACAAATTCGGCCTCGTATGAAAACAAAACCATTAACTGAATCCAGTATCGATTTAACTAGTGGTAAAATATGAGCAAGAGGAATATGTATACGGAATAACAAACAGACCAGGTGTTCAGGAATGTCTGGATACCTAGCAAACCTAGATCACACCCACATTGTCCCATTCTCAACGTCAGAACAGAACATTTACAACATTTAAGTGTGTACATGCTATAATATTAACTTACCTGCGTCTCCTGGCATCTTCAAATATCCATGTACATCTGTGGAAATGACTTCATTTCGAGATGCGCCATCTTGTCAACAAACAAATAGATAAGACATAATTCCAACAAAATATATTTATAACAAGCAGTGATAATGATCAGAAACTGAATTATTTGAAAGGAGGGGTGCCAATTGGCGCCTTTCTGCGGCCTATCAGTGATAAGGCTAATATTTGGCAGGAAGATACTTTAACGTCAGTTGCACATTGTATTATGTTCAAAACATCTGATTTTGTGTGGGCTCATAAACAATTGGGGGGTCAAATGGGGAGGGGGGGGTGGTGGCGGGGGGGGGGGGGGGGGTATAGTAAAATGAAAAGTTTGTTATTGAAGTTCTCATGGACTGAAAAATGTAGTAAAACTGATACTTTGTGTAGTTTCTGATAATACGAAGTAGACTTGAGAATTTAAGTGGAATACAATAGTAAAAAACTCAAAAAGTATGTCAAGGTCACATAATTGTTAACTGGTTTAATTTGATATCAAATACTTTAAGAAAATTAAGAAAATCTTCCATTTACCGACTCCAAAACAGATTGACAACAATTATTACCCCTACATGGTGACCATAATAAAAACTTGGTAAGTTACTGACCCCGTAGGGTTCTATGGCGCCTTGTGATGGGGCCCATGAGGGGTTATATTGTGCATTTTGTAGTTTTATGCTTTCAAGAAAAAAACTTGGACGTGAATAGTTATAGATCTGAAGCAGGAATGACGCCATATTTGAACAAATATCAATCCGTCGAGCCTTTTTTCATTGCGTATACGCTAATTTATTTGCAGTCAGAGTTAACTAAGCAAAGAAGAGAGAGGTGTAAATATAATTGGATATCTCACTTACCTCGGAAATGCCTTACGATGACGTCACTGCTCTGAGGTTGACGGTTTATTGAGTGGTATTTATGTCCATGATCTTCAGAATATATAAAATCAACATTGTCAGAATTCAGTATAACAGTTACTCTAAAAAATATTTTGTGGCTGTATTGCTTTTTTATTGGTTTTCATTATTTACTTTTTTTATTGAAGACACTCTTACATCTTTATCTAGTTTTTTATCCATAACTGCATGTGTCACTGTGTAAGGGGAACGATTCGAGTCTTTTTCATTATGAAATATCTACAACCGGTAACTGAACGAGATCAGACAATGAACGTAATAACATTACATATGACCAATGTTAAATATCGTATTTAAGTGGGTACATGATATATAGAGGTTACATAACGAGTGGTTGTTGGATATGGAATTCATTTCATTCGAGTTAATTATTTTTTAAAAGTTACAAAAGACACGAGCTTTAACGAGTGTCATTTGTAACTTTTAAAACATAATTAACGAGAGTGAAATAAATTCCATATCCAATAACCACGAGTCGTGTAACCTGTTTCTATCACAACAATATTAAGTCGCAGTGATAGTGTTGTTTTCTGTGAACCGCGGAATATATCCGCGCAAACACATCATGTCGTATATTTTCCCGCCAAATTGTGACGACGTCATCAATCGATGTCGACGTCAACAATCAGCACGTTGCATTGAACCACGTGATTTCTGGTCAAAATTCAACTTCTCAACCAATCAAAAGGCAGGAAGGTCATATTCCACTGGTGGTATATACCATACATTTATCCAACAGTCAGCACGTTTATACAATGGTTTGAGAGTGGAATAACACGGGGTATTGTGGTAGAAAATATAAACTCACCTCCGTCTCCTGGCATCTTCAAATACCCGTCATCGTCTGTGGGAAGGTTATCGTCTGAAGAAACACAATCGTACCAACAATTTAAATACATAATGTAGATTACGAAAGTTTTCTTTGAGTAGATGAACAATAACAGAAAACTATCCCAAAAAAGTCATCTGTTCCGAAAATGGCTTTAACCGATTGTATACTCAGTTTTTGGCAACATGCTGTCAGAATGACATATTTACACAATTAAAACTAGAACACTGACTTCTAAGGAGGACCTCGCTATGTGCATGACAATGAACAATTATAAGTTAAGCGATATAACATATGAACCTGTCCAGTTTGACCTATAGGTTAGGTCAAGTGACATGTTATTTGATTCAGATCACAATTGCTTCAAAATCTGATAACAAAATGTTAAGCAATTGATGAATTTATAATCTGACCTTGTGACATTGAAAATGTGTACGTTGACACTTTATTTAATTCCGACCAATTTTGACTTAGAATGTCAAAAGAAAATGTTGTGGAGAAAATAAATGTTATGTTGACCTTGACCTTGAATTTTTGACGTTTGACATTGCTCTTGAGGTTTTGTTAGTTAAAACTAAGTTGATTATGACGGTGATTGGTGCGGGGTTGAGCACCGCCTTTGCAGAATCATTTTCTGAATCATAACTTTTTAACGCTTGAGATCCCCACCCTAAAATCTATATATAAAATAGCCAAGCATTATGAGACGTTCACAATCATGATTTTAGATTTTATCCCAGGGACCACCACGCCTTTGCAGACTTCACTCCTGAGTCATAACCTTTAAACGGTTGAGATCCCCACCCCAAAACTATATATACAGTTGCTGAGCATAAAGAGATGATCACAAACATTACAAAACTACACAAGGCCATTTACCCTCTGCATACTGAACTCCTTTGTCACAACTTTTTAGCGTAAATATAAATAGCTGGAAATTAAAAGACGACCACAATCATGATTTTAGATTTTACCCCAGGAACCACCACGCCTTTGCAGACTTCACTCCTGAGTCATAACCTTTAACCTACACAATGCCCTTTACGCCTTGGCATACTGAACTCCTTTGTAACAACTCTTAAGCGTTAATGTAAATAGCTTCACATTAAAAGACGATCACAATCATGATATTATGATTGGTCTCGAGGTCTGCCACGCCCTGGGAGACTTCCTATCCAAGAGATGACATCCATTAACCAAACTTTAATTTCGACAGATATGCTTAAGGTCTGTCTTTGTCCATTGTATGATGTGTTCAAGGGCCAGTTACCTAATGGCATACCGCGGCATCAGTCGTTCGTCCGTTAACCTTTTTCTTACAAATCGCTACTAGTCACGACCACCAGAAGGAATTTTGAGCAAATTTGGTCAGAAACATCATTGGGGAACGGAAATTCAAATACTTTGGTGAAGGTGATTCCATTTTGTATAAACGGTGGGTCCCCCCTCGTGCCAGAGGACGGACCCAATAGGGAAAATAGAGTTACAGTTTTATGAACAAAGGACAGATTAATTTGGAAAGAATATTCAACAAAATAACAAGCATAACGAGTATTAATAAAGCAATACACATCCCCTACCAGCCCTCCGAAATCTATTACGATGCAATAATTTATTAGATAAAGTCAAGCCCTGAAAATCAAACTCTTCGAATACATTTTGGTTCATTATAAGTATGCGAAGGTTAAAAAAAAAACCGTGAAGAAAAGAAGCCTCTGGAGTCCTGACAATCTTAATCTATAAATAGCAACGATGACTTTGACCTTGACCTCGAATATGAACAAAATTATAAAATTGTTCTAATATAAAAATGTAAATATATTGATTGAAAGTCATGTTTTTTCTTTCATAGCGCTATGAAAGTATAGCGGTTATATCAATTCGAAAAGTAAAAAATGACTTTCAATCATTATGTGCAATTTTATGAAAATCCATGAAGAAACGAACCACTAGAATGTTGCCTATGATTTTCGAAAACTAGCAGCAATGACCTTGACCTGACATGCCTGAAATTCAAACTCGTCCAAAATATTTAGATTTTTCACATGTAATGTGAAGTTTGATGAACACCAATTGCCGTAGGTTCCTAGCATCCAGTGACATTATGCAGGTGGACCAGTCGTTCCAATTCCATCATGATGAGAGTCAAGCAGGAAGGAGTAACTACCATTGTTTTGGACTCTGGGATGTGTCGGCCTTGGGACAGAACCAAAAGCCTTCATCACAGGGACAAACGCCCAACTAAATGTCAATGTGAAAAGTCAAAGGAGACATTAGAAAAGAGAAAGTGTTTAAGAAAGAATAGAAATGTTTCTCCTTTTAGTCGCCACTTACGGTCATGCAACGAGGGGAGCAGGTCTTACGACCTACTTGCATGGCAGGATACATTTAAAAATCTAAGGATAGAGATCTATGAAGAGAAGTTTACGATAGGAAATTAAAAAACTACATGATTCTCGCTTAATTTTGTAACGGGCAATAAAATATAAAATAGGCGGCTTATAGAGTAGAGATGTATAGTTGTTGCTATCAAGAAAGGTAAAGTTCACGACAGGAAAATAAACAAATTCATGTTTCAGTTAGTGGCAATAAGGTTAGCGGCTGCTGTAGATTATCTGTTAAGTCTACTTTTTACGTTTCCGTTCCGTAACTGCAGTTTTTTAATTGTAAAGGGAACCTTATTGGAATGAAATATGGTGCACTATTTCAAACTCTATTCGTTTCATACTAATTATTCAATAGTTGTTCTTTGTCAAACCAAAGATTTTCTCCGGATTGGGGTCTAAACTTTGAATAGAAAATATCTACAACCGAAAACTGAACGAAATCAGAAAATGAGCGTAAAATCTTAACATCGGACTAATATGTAACTATCATATTTAAGTGTTTTCATGATATATCTTAAACTAACCTCTATCTCGCGGCTTCTTTAAATATTCGTGATAATCAGTGGAGCTGACTTAGTTGCACAGTCTAATCAACAAAACTAATAAATAAGGTAGATAACAAATTATGATATTGATAAAAAATACAGTCAAACCCCGATTAATCGAACTTCGATGATTCGAATTTCTCAATTTGTTTTCACGACGGTCCCGCCGCAAAGTTCGAAACATCGAAGTTTGACTGTAACATAAAATCATTAACAGATTTTGTTTTTAGTATACAAAATCCATAGCATTAGTTTATTCAATCTCTCACTCACTCTCAGTTTGGAGGTCTTGTTTGTTGGGAATGTCTGGTAGTTCGTCGTCGGCGATGGTATAATCATATTCTTGCTCTGTGAAGCATACACAATGCTGTCAACTAAATATATCTGGTAAATATTTCAGGACAAAACAGAGTTAGACGTTTTTGGTTCAATCTTGTTTTCTTTTACATCAAAAAATGGATTAAACAAAATTATATCAAGCGTAAGATATTTTCAAAATTGGTTTAATCTAGTAAGTCAAGTAATTAAAAAAAATACTGTTTGAAACAACTACTAAATCTACTGGCATTTGGAAAGACGAAGAAATACAGAGGCGTGGTGCATGGCAGCTGAAAGAATCGTTGCAAAAAATGCAGATATGAAACTAAAAATTAATTACTCACTCTCAGTTTGGATTTCGTGGTTGGTTGGAATGTCTGGTAGTTCGTCGTCAACGATCGCGTAATCATGTTCTTGCTCTGTGAAGCATAAACATCGTTGTCACCTAAATATATTCTGAAATATATCTAGACAAACATAGATAGACTTTTCTGCTTAAATTAAGTTTCGATATGTTACACAAGATAATGACCATGCTAATATTGTGCGGAATAAATTGTCTTACAAGTCAAATAATTAAATACAGGGCCAATATTAGGGTCTCGGGGCCAATATTGGGTCCGATATGGAAAATGGTATGTTTTATTCAATTTATTGTATACTAAGTAAAAAAACACAGAAAACTATATAATTTTAAAAGAATAAATAATTCCAATGTTTTAATGTTAACGGCCCAATAAACGTAAATTCAGGGAAATTTTCGTGATTCTGAAAAATTCTAAAAAACAATCCAGTTGATAAACATACAAAAATAAGCCTAAAACTAAGTAAACCTGAGTGGTAACTAACAAGAAACTTTTGATAGAATAATCAAAAGAATTGAAATAATTCAGGTGGGGCCCACTTCAATAACAAACCGAAGGTAGAAAACGGTTCAAAATGAACGCGTGTTTACAAATAGCCTGTTTCAACTGCTGCTGTACCGGTAACCGCGAAAGAATTTATCTTGAATATTGCTGATATCAGTTCATCTTAACTAAATCTATAAATATAATAAGTTATTAGGCTTGATTTTCGCTTCAAATTTTGCCGAAAGTTACGTATATTGGGCCTTTAAGAATGAACTTCATTTTTCATAAATGCAACAAATTTGAAAATAAACGCTTATTTATTTTAAATTATTTAAGTGTTTAAAATCTGTATAAGTTTTATATTAAATGTTATGTACATTTTTGTCATATTAACAATAACTTTTAACACTAACGTCCTGTACAAAATGTGTTTTTCTATCATGTGATTGTCACCGATCATCCAGGAAAATAGACTAAATTATCATTAAAAGATACTTCTACTGTGGAGCGAGAATTTTCCATTCCCTCTGCTATCATCTTTTCTTTATCTGTTAGGTATTATAAATCTACCAATCTTGCTGCTAAGGAATTCAAAACTTTCTTTCCCATATCTTGATCTGTTCCTCTTCGTGACGACATGTTTTTGTTCTCGTTTTGCTTGTAACACAGCAGCTAAGTCAAAACCCGAGAGACACGAATGGTTTGATGCGACGTAAAATCTAGAGGTGTTCCACAAAGAGGGCCAGTACGGGTTTTGGGGTGCATTACTGAATCAATAATCCTTAATCTTGTGTCTTCGAGTAAACAAGCAAACAGTATTATATTTCCTGCTTGTAAAAATAACTGAATTTCCCATCATTCCTCTTACATTTTCTGAAAGACGACGAAATGCTGAGGAATATTGCATGGCAACTGAGAGAATAGTTGAAAAAATGGAGAAATGAGACTTCAAACGCATTACTCACTTTTAGTTTGGAGATAGTGGTTGGTGGCAATGTCTGGTAGTTCGTCGTAAACATTAGCATAACCTTGTTCTTGTTCTGTGAAGAATAAACATACACTGTCAGAACTAAATATATCCGGTAAGCACTTCTGGACAAACATAGATTGACTTTTCTCCTTTAAATATATTCTGAAATATATCTAGACAAACATAGATAGACTTTTCTGCTTAGATTATGTTTCTATATGTTACACAAGTCAATAGACCATAGTAATATTGTGCGGGATAAATTTCCGAAAGTGGTAAGCTTTAGCATGTCAAATAATTAAATACAATGATTTAATGCTTGAAAAAAAAACTAAATCTCGTGTTTTCGAGTATTTCTGTCTGCAAACAGTATTTTTTCACAGAAAATACCTTACCTACATCATGACGTCGTCCATGGATAGTTACTCTGCTATGGAGTTGGACGGTTTCGGCTTGGCGGCTGCGGTTAATGTTGACATCAGTATGACCTTGACCATTGTTACTATATGTTGAACTGCCTATTAATACGTAAACGGTGCGTAAATATTACAATCATTTCGTCAAATAATAACCTTTCACTTGATAATGGATTAAGTATATTGAAATCTTGACCAAATTTTTTCATATTCATTTTGGCATGCACAATTATCAATCATTATTCAGAATAACAAAAACGTCTGACATAATGATTTCAGGAGTGAGTTGTTCTTCTTTTTTGAAGTTCATTATCCAATTCTGAAATACCTAAAAGGGAAACAAATCACGTCTGTTTCAGGTAAAAAAAAATCAGAAAATTCCAAAGTGTCAATAAAACCATAATCAGAACTCAAAATCAATTCAACCAAACAAATAATACAATTAGTACAAGAGAATAACAACAAGTGTTCCGGAAGAGTATGATTTAAGTGAGATTTACATGCTCAGAGACACTTTTTTGCGTAGACTAAAATTTATGTATGTTACTAGATTGGCACGTGCCCGTGTTACCTAGACGACGTGTCCGTTTGATGACCATGGCGGTGATGACCACAATGCTCACCAGGACAACTACACCGGATATCACTAGGCCGATAGTCAGGTGTAACTGTGGGTCAGGATTATGTGGAGTCTCTGGAAGTAAAAGGAACATGGATACAATCAGCAATTAGATCATTAATGATGAGATGAGGATTTTACAAATTCAAATTATTGTGTGATGGCTTATTATAAGAGTAAATTCTTGATGCAAAATCCCATCATATCAAAATGGGATGATGATTTCACAAATAGGAAAAACCGACATGCTGCGCCTTTTAAATTTAGTAATATATACACTATTGATACAGCTGTTTCATCCTTTTTTGTCAGTGATGCTAGGGGCCAAAAGTGGGAATCCAAATTTTCTAAACTATTGCACAAGCCTTGCGGTCAGGTGCTTGATATGAATTTAGAAAGCGAGTTAAATTAGTCTATGAAATGCAGATACATTTCGATCAGGACAGAGATACAATGTTACAGTCTGTATTCAAAACACATTCATAGTCATAAATCACATTCATATTACAGTAAATATATATTTCTCGATTAGTGATCTCTTTAAAACCATATGCTCGTGTTTGTTCGTTTTTATCCACACTTGTCATTGATATATTGATATTTACAGAAAGCATATTGATACCGAACCCTCGTTAACACCATCCTCGATATCAAGGGGTTGAGATCACCTACGTTCTCCCCTGGAATATTCCTAGGCAAAACTGAATGCACGCACATGTAATCAAAATCCTGACAAATCTCTAGACTGTATTCCGTTCCTTTGAAGATATCAATGCAGCTGCAACCGACTTGAAAGCCTGTCACTTTAACCTTTATGTGACCTCGATATTATTTTGATGTACATCAAATGGTCGCACCTCATCAACAGGTGGCGCACACATAGCCTTCCGTTTTGCCATGGCATAATCCAGGGGTGGAGCGAAGGTGATCGTAACGCCTGGATTTCGATGACGTGTTAACGCCAAAGCAGCTAGTTACCCATCCAAACAAGAAGATAAACGTTTCACACGGCCATTGTGCAATTACAGATCTGGGAAAACATTTCACAAGGCATTTGTGTAAGTACAGATCTTGGAAAATGGCTGTGTCAAAGGTTTAGTTTGATTTTGTATGAAAACATTTCTTAACAAACTGTATCAAAGTTTAACAAAATAAAAGAAGAAACAAACCTCTTCTTATTAATAGGCAACAACGTGTCGATGTTCTTAAAAATAATAATAAAAGATAAAAGAGGTCCTTCATCTTTACACTAGATTTCTTCAAACATGGAACATAACCGGTGAATAAGTAATAAAGTCGACGGGACTGTGGTAATCTTCGAGTTAACCGACCATTCGAGTTACACGAGTTTAATTGATATTGTAAAGCTTGGCCGGAACCGTCAAAAGACTTCAAATAAAACGGGGTCTTCGACTTGTACGAGCTCTAGATAACGAGGTTCATCAAATTTTGGAGGATTTAATCGCGTTTTATTCTGAAGGGAAATGTTTACAGTTCCATCTTAGCCCATTTCAATTTACTCTCAGATTACATTTGGGCTTTTAATACTAGCTTCTATCTCTGTTTTAATAGGAAATTGAAAGGCCGAAATTTGGCTTACAAAATAATTTGTTAAGTCTACTTTTTACGTTTTCGTTCCATAACTGCAGTTTTTTACATTGTAATGGGAACCTTATTGGAATGAAATATGGTGCACTGTTTCAAACTTTATTCGTTTCATACTAATTATTCAATAGTTGTTCTTTGTCGAACCAAAGAGTTCTTCCGGAATACGGTCCAAACTTTGAATAGAAAATGTCTACAACCGAAAACTGAACGAAATCAGAAAATGAACGTACAATCATAACATAGGACTAATATAACTATCATATTTAAGTGTTTTCATGATATATTTTAAACTAACCTTCATCTCGCGGCTTCTTTAAATATTCGTGATAATCAGTGGAGCTAACATTGTTTGGAGTTGCACCATCAAATCAACAAAACTAATAAATAAGGTAGATAACAAATTATGATATCGATAAAAAATACAGTCAAACCCCGATTAATCGAACTTCGATTATTCGAATTTCTCAATATGTTTTCACGACGGTCCCGCAAAGTTCGAAACATCGAAGTTTGACTGCAACATAAACTCATTAACAGATTTTGTTTTTAGTATACAAAATCCATAGCATTAGTTTATTCAATCTCTCACTCACTCTCAGTTTGGATGTCTTCTTTGTTGGGAATGTCTGGAAGTTCGTCGTCGGTGATGGTATAATCATATTCTTGCTCTGTGAAGCATACACAATGCTGTCAACTAAATATATCTGGTAAATATTTCAGGACAAAACAGAGATAGACGTTTTTGGTTCAATCATGTTTTCTTTTACATCAAATAATGGATTATACAAAATTATATCAAGTGTAATATATTTTCAAAATTGGTTTAATCTAGTAAGTCAAGTGATTTTTAAAAAAAGATTTACTGTTTGAAAAAAAACTACTAAATCTCGTGTCATTTGGAAAGACGACGAAATACCTAGGCGTGGTGCATGGCAACTGAGCGAATCGTTGCAAAAATGCAGAAATGAGACTTCAAACGCATTACTCACTCTTTGATTTGAGATCGTGGTTGGTGGGAATGTCTGGTAGTTCGTCGTAAACATTAGCATAACCATGTTCTTGCTCTGTAAAGAATAAACATACACTGTCAGGACTAAATATATCCAGTAAGCATTTGTGGACAAACATAGTATCAAAATCTGTTGTATTACTTGTTTGCGACCAGGATGCGGAACCGCATGTTTTGTCATGTATTCCGAAATTTACAAATGACCTCTTTAACTTTTTAATTATTATCTGTTGAAAACGCAATACATTCTTAGATGAAATATACCGAGGAAAACATACTACGAATGCTTGAATTTCTTGTTAATTAATAACTAGGTTGAATTCAGAGGATATATATTTACTTGGCATTCCTATGGACTTGTCGACACATTGTTGAGGTCAGTTAACAAATCTTTTGATTTCAGTTTAAGGTAAATCGACGATATGCTGTAATTAATAAGTTTGCTAACCAAGTCGAGGGTATATAATCATCTGAATTTAAATAACAGAACACAGCAGATTCCTCTTAAGCATCTACTAACATCAAAGGTGCAGCATATATATGTGTTACGCAGCTGACTCTTCTGCTTCTACATTAATTTAAAAATTTTGGATTCCAACCTTTTTGCCCCCAGCATCACTAAAGAGTCCTAGGAAGACGAAACAGCTGTATGATGCAGTTTAATTATTTTTTTCGGAATACCGTACACATATGTGTATGTTACGTCATCAAACTATAACAACCATGAACGGCTTACTTCTAAGCAATACAATACATGTGGTGATTTCGATTTTCCTATCGTGAGTTTTCCCTTTCTTGATAATAACATTCCTGCCTCTCCAACATATGGTGTTTACATTTCACAGTTACCGCAAACTAATGTCAACCCATATAAAACTACGAATACACAAATTGAGTCCTTTAATAAAGCTGTTAATTATTAAAACAAGGATATCTTTACCTTCAGGAATGATCTGGAAGTGAACCGTTAATACACCCGGTAAAGCATTGGTGACATTTACGTGGTATATCTGGAAGTCAGAGTCCGAGGTAATGGAGACCCGCCCCGTGATAGTATACGTATATCCGTTGTTTTGTAGGACGTCAAGTGCTGTCACACCATCAGACCATTGACTAGTAGGCCTCGGATTGGCCACTACACTTACATCGAGTGTAACCGAATGGCCCAATTCCCCTGCTATCTTGATTATGTCATGTGTGGTATCACGTCTTCGTGGGGCGCCTACAATTAACCCATTCACAGACAACATCATTTATAGATATTAAGTATTAAATCATGAGTAGGTACGGTTGTTAATCGTAAGAGGCGACTATTTGGGATCTTAACACAATCTCACTTTTAATTTAATTGAGCGTTCGCCCCTGAGAGGAAGGTTTTGCGTTCTGTCCCCAGGCCGAAACATACGAGTTATCGGAAGAAGGCTTGCACGAAAAAACCTTAGCCTCCTAAAGAACACGAATCATCGCATATACTGAGAGGCCGTCCTAACATGGTCCTGGCTGTTAATAGAAAAACACTCAAACAAACCAAACTTTATCATTAGATTAGCGCACACACAGAACTATTTCTAATTATATACACAACCCGGTGTTATATTTACAGATATTTACATCTCAACATTTAATGAACAGTGATCCGTCAGTTTTGACCATGACAATGAGGAAAAGCGTTTATTTATTTCTGTAAATATTGCTCATAGGTTGTGTTTCTGGCATGATAAAGAGACTGTTTTAAATGTGAGTTGTGCGAAATGAAAGTATTTAAGTTAAGGTAAACAACCAATACTTACAACTGACTTGAATTCCGAAGTGTTTTATGGCGCTGTTGATATTACTTCTGTTCCGAGTGACAAAGTTGGCCGCTTTAACTTGATACCACCCTGAATGGTTGCACTGGAGATTATCAATTTTGATGTAATGAATACCACTTAGGACAGGTTCGTAGACCGCGACTGTGGTCTGGTCACGTGATAGGGTGACGTCACCCGGTGGATTGCTATCAACGTCAACACGCAGCTCCAAGCTGGACCCTTGTGTGTACATGGAGTTTGTTCTGTCAAAAGGCATGTAGCGGTTAACAACGGGGCGAAACCGCAGACGTGTATAGGGTGGGTCTGTGGACAAAAAGACTAACTTTTTTCATCGGATAAACTCACAAATAGGCCTATCTCAAAATGTTGTTATCTCCTTTGTTTACCATATCATGACTACATTGGGAAGTATTTTTGAAACAAATTTGCGCCATGTAAGTATGACGTCATAATGGGAATTATGGCATCCGATTGGCACATGGCGCCAAATCTTCACAAACAAAACACACCACCAAAAAACGGCAGTTCACTTTGTATCCACCATTGTGGCCTGTCAAGGGGAATAACAACACTTTTGGGAAAGGCCTTTACGACAATGCATTGTTATATGACATTACTTTTATGAAAAAATGTAAATTAATATCATATACGCAAGTGCCAATATACCAGAAAGAATTAGCTTGTTTTTACCATTATCGACAAAATCATTATGTTTTTTTAATCTATTGTTAAACAGTTATTACGTGGTAACGCGGTCCGTGTTGACCATATTTTAAGTAAAATTAGATGTAAGTAACTGAAGTAGAAGAGTTTGCTGTGTCTTTGATTAGTGGATTTCGTATTTGCAAATCTGAAGCATTTTCCTATTTACTGCACTAAAGGCAAAATGGTTTCTCGTCATATTCCTCATAAAATTTTAACCGAACACACACACACTCGTTTTAGTTAAAAACAACGATTTGCTTTTTAATGCACTCCTGAAACTAAATTACTTTCCGAATATATAAGATGAGTATCAAAACCATTACAGTTTGCAATTCTTTTAACATCGATACTGTTTATCATCTTTTAACAATTGGACCAATATCCTATGAGTTGTTTTTACTTACAATAAACAACCACTGTTATGTTCTTTTCTAGTTTCGGTTTACTAAACCCTGCTGATGAAACCACGCTTGCTTGACAAGTATAAGTTATCTCCCGTGTTCTTGGTAGCAACCGATCCACTAGCTCCAATTGATTGCTTAATGATCCCCTACGTGATGATTTAAAAAAGATGCCTTGTCTCCACCACCTCATTCTACAAGCAGGGTTGCAGTCGGTTCTACAGACCACTGGACCGTAACCATTCCCTCTGATCGCTATGGATTTACCCTCAGTGCCCTCTATGTTAATAAACTGTGGTCCATCTGAAAGTGAAATATTCCAAGAACGTATCTGATTGTTGTTTACTCTTTATTGTATACCCTGTATATGGTTATGATGTAGGTATAATCCCATATGACCACGTTATGGCCCTATGACTGAGTTGTCAAGGGTGGGGCAAACCATTTAGCAATCCTCGTAGTATGTTTATTTTAATCTTAATTGTTTAGGATCAACAATGGTATTGAGACTTAATTACTGATCCACAAATGGTTATATGGTCTATGGTTTAATATTGTTACAAATCCCAAGTTGGACACATTTCTACATCTGACAATGCTTCCTACCAAATAATTCAGACATCAATAACTAAGATCCAGCTATCTCTAAACCTTCTTCGGGTGTAGATTCGAGATATTAGTTGAATGTATTGTACAACTTTTGGGGAGGAATGTTTCCATTCAAATTCTTATTACTTTGCATAACCGAAAAGGAAAGTGTTTGTTGGAAGCTGATAATTACTCGGCTTATTTTTATTGCTAACATGAGGACAGAAACAGCGTATATAATTAAAAACAAATATTTTGGAATATGCAACTCTGCAAATCGGATATTAATTTAAACTAACGCTTAATTTTGAACAATCCATTTCTCTTACTTATTTCTTATTCCTATTTCATTTATAAAACAAAATATGATTATTTAAGAACAAAAGTATATATTTACAGTCTACACTGACATTCACTCGATAACAATTACTCAATAGACTATCATTATCACTGCATAACTGTAGTCAAACACGTGACAAATTTCTATGACGTCGACAACAATTCATGTGGGCGGAGCTATGCCAATCCTACAGTTTGAAACACAATTGTGTGACGTCACCAACAATTAACGTAGGCGGAGCTTGCAAATTTCCTGCTGATACATTTATTGAAACATTCCCACGTTTATTAGTTTTGAAATGAAATCTGTGTCCGAAGATTTGAATATAATGAGCAAAATAGTTACGAACATTTCACAGAAAGATACTGTAAATATAAGGATTAACTTTCTATTTTGTTTAGGTTATCGGGGGATAAGTACAATGGAAAACGGGTAAATTATACATAACCGGCGAAATTGAATTTATCCGTTTTCCATTGTAGTTATCCCCCAATAACCTAAACAAAATAGAAAGTTAATCCTTAAATCAATACATGCGAGTTTCAAATCACGATTTTTTCAATAGATATCAATTCTTAATATGACAAAGGCAAAGTCTTAAAAGAGCGTAGCTTTACAGATAATCTCTTATATTTGCTGTGAATCATTCATGTACTCGTTCAGAAACAGCCAAATTTCCTTTATTTAAAGTCGAGAAGTCGAAAAACAGCTTTTGAAGCAATGACGTAGAAAACTGCAACATACCTCTGATAAACAACTCTGTGCACGCACGGATGTGTTACCATACCTTTGGTACCCGAGAGCTGCGCTCTTATCATTATTTAAAATCTTCTGCCTTGTGTACTTACAACGTGGCGTCAGGTTGTATCCTACACTTTCCTTTGAAGGCGTACCTATGAATCCTGTTCCTGTCTCCCAAGCCACACACGTGTAGATATTATACTTGTCTTTGGTAACCACTCGATTGATAATGAGTCTATAACCTTTAACGGAAAATCGAACATGGTTGATATCACTTCCATTTAGTTTCCAAGTGGTTTTTAATACCAATCCATGATTGTCAGGTTTACTTCGGGATTTTGATGAGCATCCCAGAGTCACAGACTTGTCAACAACGGGGGAACGGTTTGAAGAAGTAATGGATGGCTGGGTAGGCGTGTCTGAAAACACATTTGTCATGATTTAATTATGTAAATAAAGACAGCTTTTTATAAAGGGCAAAGAAGTCCAACTATGTAGACAAAATGAAGCTGACAAATATTGGGAACATGCCGTTACAAAGAAACATGAAAAAATACATAACAAAAACAAGATTGGAAATATAATCAGATTTGGTTTAAAGGCCCAATAAACGTAACGTTTGGCAAAACTTGAAGCGAAAATCAAGCCTAATAACTTATGATGTTTATAGATTTAGTTAAGATTAACTGATATCAGCAATATCCAAGATGAATTCATGATTTTCGCATGGTTAACTACTGGATTTGTTTTCATAATTTTTTCAGAATCCCGAAAAATTTCCTGAAGTTACCTATATTTGGCCTTTAAGTAGTTTAGAAACAAAATAATAAAATATATAAAAATGACCGTTTCATCGTCGACCGAGTACACTCAATGTGAACATGATAATAACAAAAAGATAAAATATCCCTGGAAAAACTGAAGCGTGAAGATAGGTATGTTAGTTGAATTGTTGAGTTCCCTATATTTTACATCATGGAATGCTTACTACCAAATGACCATTGTGATCCACAGTTAAACTGCTCTTCGTAAGTCTTAGTTTCGCATGGGTGTTAATGCTGTACATTTAAAATAAAATTGAAGAAATGTGGTCATTTTTTAATAAACTAATATTTACCCGGTTAAACTACCAATTTTAGTCCTTAAACGCATCTTGTCGTGAAACTTGGTTGTTAAATACCAGTATTGGCGGCATAACGCAGTTACTGTTCCTGTCAACAAGTCACGTGACCTCGAAACGGAGCGGCATTAACACGACTCAAAAAAATATCCCTGCGCACCCTTTGCCCGTATATTAAACAACCTGATTACGATTTACATTTATCAATAATCAAAAATAAATCACGGCAAAATGTTGGAGCAGTTTTAATTCACTTTAGATCAGCAAAAAATAATGAAATAGTCAACCATTTTCCCGATTATGACACAAAAGTCACCAAATAAACTTCACATTTCACGCTAACCCGCGATTTTTAAAACTGCTCCACCACATCACCGTTTATTTTTTAATTGCAATTTCCATTGATGTATCAGATTTTATCATATATATAGCGGAAAAGGGTTCGCTGGCCTATTTTACCGTATGTGTGTTAATGCTGCTATATACTCCTTGGCAACAGTAAATAAAAAAGTTACATATAACTGTTACACACGTCCCGAACGACCATTATTCCTGTAACTAATGGTATGTAGAAAGTTTTCATAGATGAAGCAGATCTTGTTGTATGTCTAAGGATATTCTTACAATTTGGTACGTTTTTATACAGGTTTATATTGTACAGTGCAATATGATATTTAGGCTTATCGTTGCAACGACGGCCGATCACGGCTGGACTGACAGAATGAAAGTTGATGGCTGCCGCGAAACTTACTGTATTTCATAAAACTAAATTCATATCTGGTTTTGTTTGATATTATACTATATTATGTCATCAATCTAAACATAACAAAGTCATCGCAAACGTTTCAAAACAACAAAACAAGTGTACATGTTAGCCAGTACAAACCTACCCGCGTGTCACTCTAAACATTGTGACGTCATCGGAATGTATAACTTTCAACAATGTATCTTTTTATGAATACACTAATGAGCGATAGAATGAGGAGGAGCATTAACTTCCATGCGTTATAGTATCTTGGGGCCAAACAGGACCGGATCGCTAGCCTGATATTAAAGAAAATCAGAGAATACCAAAGCGTCAACAAAACCATAATCCGAACTCAAAATCGATTAAACAAGCGGCAAAATAGGAACAAAGGAATGATTTACAGGGAGACTCTCGTAAAAGCACAAGATAATAAGACCAGGTGTTCCGGAAGAGTAAGCGTCTTCTGCTTTATCGGCGACACTCGCCATGTAAATCTTGGTCACTTCCAAGTAAGCATCAATCCTCAAAATGAGAATCGAGTCATCATTGTCATCACAAAAAGTAAATACACTAACAAGCAAACTCACTAACAAGCAAACTCAAAAACGTCCATCTTCATATCACACAAAAAATAGAGCAATAGGTCAAGCAACAGAGTTTGATTCAAAGCATCTATTATACATTTTTTAATATATGATTCATGTGACATTGAAAGTCCAAAGCAGGATGTATTTATAGATTATCACACTATTCAGGGTCTGTCCTGAGAACAATTTTCGCATCGCGCGCACGTAGATAAAATCGAGAGGCCACCGCAAAAGACAAACCCTGAAAAAACCTCGTGATCAACTGTTTATCATCTATATACTACTACCTTATAAATTTCTATATCTAAGAAATAAAAATTAAGCACCATTTTTTTTAATCGGCTTCTAGGTTCATCGATCGCGATATGCCTTTCTCAAACGTAAACACTGAGGAATACCATGAACACTAAAATTCTGTGCAGCTTGGCGTATGAGTCAAGGTCATTCATTTGAACACATGTGGTAATATTTTATTCCATGATGCTACAGTCTCAATATCAGTGTCCTCAGTCTCCTGGCTATTGAGAGAAATTTAAAACACAAAGCTTACATGCTCAAGTTTAGTAAAAGTTTTTCTTCAGCTTAAATGGTCGCTTCTTTGTCTCATTGAGAAATATTCTGTACGTTTAAATGATATGAAGATGGACGTTAGTGTATTTACTTGTTGTGATTGACAATGATACTCGGTTCTCATTTTGAGAACATGGTGTTTACTTGGATGTGACAAAGACGGCGGGTGTTGTCGATGAAGCAGAGGACGCTAATCTTTAGGAACACCTGGTCTTAGTCTCTTGTACTTCAACAAGGGTCTCCATGTAAATCGTTCACTGTTAATATTTTGCCCCTGGTTTAATCGATTTTGAATTCGGATTATGATTTTGTTTAGGCTTGGGTATTCTCTTATTTATCTTCAAAGTCAGAAATCACTATCATATATATATATATATGTAATAATAAATAACACAAATTACGAAGGAAAACAATGTTTTCATGCATGCCATGTTCGGGCCTCGAACTCACGATCTGCGCCACCAAATTGCCAATCAAGAAATATCCGAAAACTCGACATAAAAAGTGATGTGTCGATGTTGCAGTAATAGACAGTCCGGTATTATAATTTTGTCATAGTGGCAAATTATCTATTATAGATGATGTTAATACCTGAATCGCAATGTTTATATTATATATAAATTATATATTATATTATATATATAGTCTCCAGGTAAATCTTTCCTTTGTTCATATTTTCCCCCTGGTGTAATCGATTTTGAGTTTGGATCATGCTTATGTTAACGCTTCGGCATTCTCTTATTTATATACATTGATACGAATTGGGCAAATATTACATGTATAAACACTATACAATAACGACAGGAAACTCACATTTTAACCTTCGGGTCAACAACGCTGTAAGTGTATATGACACATTGTGTTCAATATCCAGTTAAATAACAACGTTTGACTCATGTCCTGTCCGGGCCTCAAACTCTATTAAAGGGTTGTTGAGTTGGCGCCGTGTTAGCGACAGCAGGTATTTTTGGCTAGGCGATTTTGTGCCGTAGATCGTGCATTCGAGGCCCCGACAGGGCACGAGTCAAAAATTGTCTTTCTTCGTCATTTTTTTCTGTGATATTGATTTTAATATTAAACACAATGTATCATATACAGTGTACCCTCGTTATACCACCAACTTTCGTCCATAGCAATTGTGACGGTATAACGAGGGTGGCGATAGTATCGAAATATGAAAATTATAGCCATGATATTGCATAATAGATTGCATTTCCAATGTTTTATTAAATACAAGCTGAGTATTATATCGTCATATACATCTACATTGGCACAAACTTATATCTGAAAAAGTTATTGGTCTGCTTTTGACACATGCCATCCTTTAATTATTCTGTCAAACAATGCAAAAATATTCAGACACGCTTTCTTAAAGCGACCTTAACAAGGGAATTGTATAGGAGGGAAATCCGTTCTAGAGGTTTAGGTGGCGGTATGCGAGGGTGGCGGTAGATTCGGGTGGCGATAGATCGAGGTAAAACACAAAACAAATTGTTGTTGTTCGGAATGTTAAAATGTATAAACGCGTCAACAAAACAATAATTCAAACTCAAAATCGATTAAACTAGAGGCAAAATCTGAACAAAGGGAAGTATACGTGAAGATCATCGTTAAAATACAAAAGAATGCGACCAGGCGTACCGCAAGATTAAGCGTATTCTGCCTTATCGAAGACACCTGTCATGTAAACCTATGTCAAATGTCATGGCTTTAAAGTTAGAGCTGGGACATAATTGTAAATCACAACAAGCAGGCATACTAATGAGCATATTCAAAACCTTCCATCTTCATATCGTGCAAAGATGTAGAATTTTTTGCATTGAGACCAAGATGGCGACCATAAAACTTGCCCAATATTCAAAGCAAGCCTTAGAATAAGGAATCATCTGCGACACGTAATCTATGCAATCATGTATAACGTATAAAGTAATTTTGACTTACCAGTTACGACTAGCATTTGGCCTCCGAGGATTATATTTTCACTTGGCCGAATGATGTAGTAGTACCCAGCATGCTCTACTTCCGTCGAAGCAATGGCAAGTTCTGTATTTGCTGACGTCACATTGACTGTTACACCATTCTCACTTCTAGTGTTACCACCAACTTCATCATTATCAAGGAAACCGAAAAGTGTTTGACTATTGAGGACAATAAATGATAGACCATCAGGGGGTTTTGGAAGGGTCAATCCTGTCCATGTCCCTTTCCGTCCATATATGGCAGGAGCTGTAAAACAGATATATTTAAAGACAACGATTAAAGAAACATGTCATGGTTCTAATTGTGAGAATTGCTCCATTGTTACAAATCACACAAAGATGATTTACTTAGCAGCATTTCACTGGTTACATAACACTTTGAAAATCTGTGGACTAAGAATTGACAGGACGTTTTATGGTACAATGTATGACGTTGTCCGTCCATTCGTCGTTTGTCAGAAGGTTTCCTTCTACAGTTTCATCCGCGATATCTTTCAAACCTGGTAGGTTTAATAAATATAACATAACGTTGTGTTTTCCTGAAATTCATTTTCGACGGTATTTGATTATGTTTTAACCCTTTGGGACTTTCTTGGTATGCAATTTTGGGCATTTTGTTGAATATTGTACAAGTCTTTTGTATTTTCGTTCATTCCATTAAAAGGGGTGTTTCGCGAAACAGTACCGCATGATTGCCAAATAAGAATATTATTATGCAGGAAATGCGTTTTCGTCTTACATACTTTGGTTGTCTAGATATCTCTTCTAACTGTTTTTATAAGATTAACTTTTAAACTTTGTACAGTAGATCGCCATAAAACGAAGATTTCCCTGAACCATATTTTGGTTAAACTTTATATACTAGACTATCTTAATTCCGCGTGTTGTGTTCTGTTTCACATTGCGGTCGTGGCACTGAATGTCATCTCCCCAAGTAGGATATCTAACAAATTAAACAAAAGTCCTTTGTAGCACAGTTCCTGAATATAACAACTAATCTTCCCGCACACAGATGTCATGTTAGAACATGAAGCCCATAGTTCTAAAGCACAACAAGGGTTGTACAGGGGCAATACCAGGTCTCTCTGAGACCTTCCCTAGTCATACATCACGCCTCTACGCTCCAGACTCCAAAGACGTATCCGTGATAATCACGTATTCATGATCTCATACCATACATAGTATATATATAATCTTGTAGATGCGAAGATATAATCTTATTTTATCAAGAAATATTCTGTATCTGTGTGTGATATGAAGATGGACGTTTTTGAGTTTGCTTGTTAGTGTGTTTACTTGTTGTGATGACAATGATGGCTCGGTTCTCATTTGGAGGATTGATGCTTACTTGGATGTGACCACGATTTACATGGCGGTTGTCGTCGATGAAGCAGAAGACGTTTACTCTTCCGGAATACTTGGTCTTATTCTCTTGTGCTTTTACGAGAGTCTCCATGTAATTATTTCATTTGTTCCTTTTTTTGCCCCCAGTTTTGAGTTCGGATTATTGTTATGTTGACGCTTTGGTATTTTCTGATTTTTTTTTTTTCATTCTGTTTTTTGCCTACCAGAACGCAAATACTATTGTACAAGTACTATTATACGCAAATACTATTATACCATTGTGGCAACGACAATTACCCTGTCTTCTTTTGGGAGATCTCTCCCTCTTTTCTATCGCTTTGTCATCCATTTGAGGACATAATGTTTGCTTGTATGTGGCTAAGATTAACATGGCGGGCGGCCTGGATGAAGTAGAGGCCCCATTACTCTTCCGGAACACCTGGTCACCAAGTACTATTATACGCAAATACTATTATACCATTGTGGCAACGACAATTACCCTGTCTTCTTTTGGGAGATCTCTCCCTCTTTTCTATCGCTTTGTCATCCATTTGAGGACATAATGTTTGCTTGTATGTGGCTAAGATTAACATGGCGGGCGGCCTGGATGAAGTAGAGGCCCCATTACTCTTCCGGAACACCTGGTCTTATCTTCCTGTACTTTGACCGGAATCTCCATGTAAATCTGTTTTGATCCTGGTTTAATCTATTTTGAGTTCGTATAACGGCTTTGTTGACGCTTCGGTATTCTCTATTTGGTATAGCAATATCTACATCTCAGTATTCTCCCTATCAGTCATGGCAAGTGAACTGGTTGAAATATTGTTGAATGCCATCATAGACACCTTAATAATTTGTGATATTTGTTCGATTATTTCGTTGTATGCAGCTTAAGAACTACATAACCCACCAACATTAATAAGAAAAGGCATGTGATTTTGTCAAACGGAGACCATTTTTGAGTCTGGTCTCGCACTGTATCCCCCTCCTAACATTCGTCGGAATTATTACTTGTTGTGATTGACAATGATACTCGGTTCTCATTTTGAGAACTTGATCTTTACATGGATGTGACAAAGATTTACATGGCGGGTGTCGTCGATGAAGTTGAAGACGCTTACTCTTCCGGAACTCCTGGTCTTATTCTCTTGAACTTTTACAAGAGTCTCCATGTAAATCGCTTCGATATTCTATTATTTATTCCAAGCCGCGTTAATTTCATTTCATATTATTATACATAACGCCAAAGCATTTTGATACAAAAATATATCCTTTATCGGCGATAGCCAAGAGCAGACCCATATTAGCACACTCCATTTGTCCTCTTGTTCATATAAATAAAAACATATTGGGAACATGATGCTTACTTACTATTATATATGCGATGTAAACACAATATTAGTGTGTTGGCCCATACTGTGTTTGGTTAACTTATTTGTGACTTTAGCACATACATAAATGTATATGTCACAAAATTTGAAAAAATCGTCTTCGGGCTATATTTTTTCTGATGCCTTGTGATGGACGAAGCTAGCTCTTTTTGTATATGTATTTTGTATTTTTGTAAATAGCGGGAAATTTTAACTAGTTAATGTAATTTTTTTTCTGTAGCCTTGTAATGAACGACGCTAGCTGTCATCTGTTTCGCGTATATACATACGCGATAGTAAGTATAAAACAATGTAACAAAAGTGGAACTGTCAACTTAAAGTACATGTATATGGAAATGGCGCGGGATATTTAAATTGGTTAATATGTATATAGCCTCGAACAAAAGAGATGAGCTACGAAGCAGTTCATGCATCTTTTTCATAAGCATCACCCCATGCAAACAGCAAAATAGATATCCAATCCTTAAACTAATACATTCTAAATAAAATAAAATAAACGGCCTCGGTCGATATTTTTTCTTTGGTAGATATAACCATGTGTCATTCTAAATATAAACGTCAGGAGGTACTTACGAGTTGTCACGGTTGTGAAAGATGAACCCTTGTGGTGGGCTGATACAGCTAATACATTGAACGTATACGCTGTGTTTGGTCGGGGGTTGGAGTACTTGTACAAACGACGACCAGCTGATAAAGAGTGATTTTCATCGGTCTCCTCGACTTCAACGTCATAACCATCTATTTTCCCTGTTGTGGTAGGATGATCCCATGTAACCCTGATGGTTCCATCAGCTACGTAAACAGATGTAAGGTTGGCTGGGCCGAAGGATTGTGCTAAATAAAAACATACATCTATTTCACATCCAGGAGTACAGCCATTTCGTATTAACAACTCAAACACAATGTATGCCTGTTGTATGTATACTACGCGTCGGATGAAGTTGACAGTGTTCATATCGTCATAGTCATCAAAACATCACATATAAACATATTCAGGTTGAGTAAAATAATCTTTACATAAATCTTACTTTACAACCTGAAGAAAATGTATTCCTGTCACAAGATAATGTATGTTCATCTACACTCCAAATAGTACATTAAGTAGCTTTCATGATAGGGGATGGCAGACTCTGCTGGCGAACTTTTTATTCCCCAAGGTTTGCTGAAGTCTCGATGGCCACAGTTGTCCCATTTGAGTGGTAGCAAGGTACATTGTACATGATATACACATTCTCGTAGTACAAGATTTAAAATCTTACAGAACTAGCTTAATATTAATCCTAAATTTTGCGAACCCGACCCTTGTGCTTCTGCAAAGGTTTAGGGATATTGGAGTCCCACCTTTCGACCCCTAGCATCACCGAAGAGTCTTATCAGAACGAAACAGCTGTATGATGCAGTTTAATTCAAAACTTTTCGGCAAACTGTATCTATTACTGGATTTAGAGGGTGCAGCATATGTGTGTGTTATGTCATCTTTCATAATAGGGGGTGGCAGACTCTGCTGGTAGATTTGTTGAGTCGTCCTACATGTATATCGTTCTCGTGGTATATCATCTCATTGTTGATCAAATTTATATATATATATACAAAATTTCCGGCGAGAAGTTAGAAGGGCATCACTGTGGTCTGTTCCTCGTTTATAAATACAACAAACATACCTAAAATTAGTGTCCTTATTGGATATGCCCTACCGATTTTGTTGATGTAGATTTAAAATCATGTATAAATGTATGGCAATTTTCGGGGTATATATCGGTCTGGCCAACATTTTGCTCTGGGACATAGCTGTCAATGCACTTCTGAGTATCAACCAATGCATTTTAGGTACATATTCATTTACGTTTTCCCTGCAACCAACTTTATGAATATTACAAGCAGAAATGTTTTGCATACAAGTATGATATCAAAGATCCTCGAAAAGTAAGACGTGGTTTACAGAAATCATATACCAAGCTTGTTCAGTAAGGGTCTTGTCGCTTCGCTTCGAATTAAATGGGGAATACAGTTAATAACTAATTTTTTGAAAATTATCAATTAAATTCATCAATTGTGCTATATTAAAAATGTAGATATATTGCGTGAAAGTCCCTTTTTATCTTTCATATTGGTATGAACGTTCAACTATGGCTTTCAATCAATATAAAAAGAAACCTTGACTCACCAGTAACGACTAGAGTTTGGCCTCCAATGACCATATTCCCTCTAGTCCTCATGGTATAGTAGTACCCAGCATGATCTGCTTCTGTTGGATAAATGGTCAATTTTGTTTTTGTTGACGTCAATTCGACTGTTACATCATTCTCACTTGACGAGTTACCATCAACTATGTCACCGTTAAGGAAAGTGAACAGTATCTGACCATTAAAAACAATAGATGATAAATCATCGGGGACTTTTGGTAGCGTCAATCTTGTCCTCGTTCCGTTTTGTCCATACATGGCAGGTGCTGTAATCCCAGAAAGGAGAAGCAATAGTGAGACTGTAATTTATTATTTCAGTTTGTTGTATACGGACAGATAAAATAATGAAAATTTCCCATATTTCCAAGTGTACGGGATACAGATTTAAGTGTATGAAAAGCATATAGGAGATTACTATCTTACATCACGTCCACAAGACTTCACTTCAAAATGGCCATTCAATGATGCTCCAACCCGGCTAGCCAGAGGCGATGTAATAGCAGTATTACCTATTACAATATTTTAAGAGAACAGACAAGATTAATTTTCTGAACAAACGTTATTTCAATACTCTTATTAAAGATGTAAGATAGGGAGAGTCAACCCTCAGGATTTCCAATTTGTTTCAAAATCTTATGTGTGGACTGATCCTGTCTCTTATTTCTAAGTGTGTAACACTGGCTTTTGTAGGGCATTACACCCAAGATCACTGTGATTGTATTCCACATCCACTCATGCAATACAACCTCAATGTGACGTCAAAATGACTCAACGTGACATCACGAATACGGAAAATATGATGCCTATAAAAAAGAGGGGGAGAGGAAACAATAATAATATTTCACAACATTTTAATCGTGAACATTATAAAGCTGAGATTACATTTTCTGTGACCCCGCTGACTCATTCGTTTTCGTCAAAAAAGTTCAAGGGAAAAGTTGATATTTTCAAAATGGTTCCCAGTCAGAAGATATATTCAAGTTTTTTTTAACTTTATCAGGTTGTTGAAATGTGAGCAAAAATACACTTTAATGAACAAAAGTGTAAAAAAGGGAAATTCAACCAAGTTCCCTATCCTACACACCTGGTCATGATAGACTCTTATGATATTACACTGGACGGTTACTTTTGTAGTAAAGGGCTTCAACTCTGTTAATGTGTGCATTTGTTATCTTTGAAGACCTGTGCTTAGTCGCCCGTATACTTCACTCTTGTAACATATTATGCTGATTTGATATATGTTGGTCAATTTTTGCTGAGTCTTTTGTTTGATGCAAACGAAAATAACTGAAATTCGACATCAACAGGAAAAAACAAAAAAACGAAAGTGTTTTGTAGCGTTCAAACATTAACGAAGAAAATACACATTTTGGTTTTCATTTGTATCGAATTTTTTAAAATGAATTTAGTAGACATTACACAGAAAACTGTGTTGAAATATTATACCGTTTTTTTCTATAGTTTTAAATTGTTTTAAATAATAAAGTACTCATAACTCAGAAGAGTGAAACTTGTGAAGAAGCAACATCATGTTCTTTAGACACAGACCCTCCTTGTGTTGAATGTTATCAACAAATCTAATTTTATAGTTTCGTTGATAAATTATTCTTAAAAAGGATGTCTCGATTTACCATGGTTACATTACAGAGACCACAAAGTTGTTTGAATATGACTATTTTTTATTTTGAATCCAAAAATTAAAAAAATAAATCAATAATAATAAAGAAGCACTTGTAGAATTTTGATTTCGGTCGATACATGGTTATGTCAACCTAAGAAAAAATAATAACCTTGGATTTCGTCCTCGATCAATATTTTTTTCTTTTGTTAATATAACCATGTATCGACCTTATAAACATGCTATAATTGTGTAATATTTACATTCTAAATATAAACGTCGGGAGGGGCCGCGATGGCCGAGTAGTTAAAGTGTTCCGACATTCTACCACAAGCACCCAACATCTGGATTGCGATTTCGAATCCGACGGTGGACTGTTGCCAGTACTGACCGTAGGTCGGTTGTTTTTATTCCAGGAACTCCAGTTTTCCTCCACCTCAAAAACCTTGCACGCCCTCCAATGACAATAATAGAACGCAAAACCAAATAAACGTCAGGAGGTACTTACGAGTGGTGATTGTTGTAATAGATGAACCTCTGTGTGATGATGTAGCTGATACATGGAAAGTGTACTTTGTATCTGGCTGAGCGTGGTAGTACTGGTAAACACGCTGACCAGCTGATGGATAACCATATTCACCTGTCTCCATGACTTGGACAAAATATAAATCAATGTCCTCTGATACAATTGGTGGATCCCAGGTAACCCTGATGGTTCCGTCAGCCACGTACACGGCTGTTAGATTGGCTGGACCGAAGGATTGTGCTGAAGTAAAACATGAACAAACTTAATTCGACAGAAGTATGGTATAAATGTTATTGACAATTATCACATAAAGATCAGGGCAAGATGAATTTATTTCCTGCACAGGCACATTTTTTTTCCTCTTCACCGAACTCCAAATAGGATATTACCTCCCACAGAGTCGGTATAAATGAAAACAGGGGAAAAATAAATATTATAAAGAAGGGGAAATGCATGCAATAGAAATGAACCCAATTACATATTTTGAAGTGTTGAGATATTTGTTTTTGCATATATGGCAGTGTAAATGCTGCAAGTATCACTGTATGGTTTATTGTTATTTGTAAAAGGCAAATCAAACCCAGAAAAATGATCTGCATTCGGAAAAGTACTCGAAATAACAAAAACAGAGGTGCGCGACTTAAATCTACTACAAGTGATTTTTGTGTTAATTTATTTTTGGATGCGGCCGAATAATGATATCAACGGTGCATGTTTAAATCCACCTTTAGTTTCACGTTCTTTTCTTTCTTTATATAGGCATGTGGTGTTTGTTTTCTTACTAAAGGAGGTTCCTAAAATGCAGGTATGGTATATTTTAATGAAAACCAGGCATTCTGATACGTTCGGGTTTTTCTGATAAATAACGAAAAAAAAATCGTCAGTTTTAGCTTTTTTGTTCCATCCCTTTGTTCTCGTGTAGGTAATGTTGTACGTGAACCTCTCGCTATTTGCGTCTCGGTTATTGTCCTCTTTGAAAGAGCTTCAGAGTTTCCTATTCTTATATTCTTGTCTTTCACTTTCTCCCATGACTTCATAATAGTGTTGATATTCTCTTATCACATTGTTTACATACTGTAAAGTTAATATTTTCAGTCGTGGAATATTTCGCTGAAGCCAGTCTCCAATCTGTGAAGCGCGTGTCAGTCGCGTTCTTTTTCTAATCCTTGTTTAAAATACTATTTAACACTGTTGCGTTTTAATGGAGTTAAATACATCAATGTGTGTATATATTTGCGGAGATTTAATGCAAGCAAAGTAAGCGAAAATGTCCACACCGCGAACAATTACGTTTTTTAGTACTATTTGTGATCGTGTACGACCATATCATACTGACTCAAACACGATGATATGCTTATGCTAGTAACTTAAGTTAAAGCTAATCTTTCGGAATATTTAAAGGTCTATATACTTCTTCCAAATTTTCTTGTTCCATGGATGTCTAAATACTGGCCAGACAGACCTAGCTCTGGTGCACCCTAAAGTTTAAGCCATGTCTTCTTAAATGGACAGGGAAACTCTTGGCAGCGAACAGTTTCTTACGATATTCTTTAAACTTATATCGCATTTGATTATATAACTGGAATTATTAGAAAATTATGAACGCTGTTATAATGCTATTTATGTTTCCCCTTTAATCTAAATAAAAAACATATTAAAATATAAGATAAAAATAGTGATAATAATTCGAGATTCTTATACAGCCCAATCACGACGTCAAAGGCATCTTAGAGTGGTTCACAAAGTATTATCTGTGAGCATACAACCGGTGCTGCCATTTCGGTGCTCACAACTAGCATTCTACAATTTCTAGAACTTCCCAAACAGATACTCATTTACAGCTGAGTAGACTGGAACAAGCGGAGTAAAGCCTCTTGCTCAAGGATACAACACAAGTGCCGTGACCGGGACTCGAACACGTAAATATGACGTCATTACACACAATAATCATCACAATGACTGAAAAAGTATATTATCCTGGTTTGCATGAACCAACATGCAGAAGACAGGCGCTGTTAGTTCTATGTGTGCAAGTCACAAGCATATTCAGAGCTTTACTAGTAATTGAATTAAATTTAATATACCTCTTCTGTATTACTCTAACGTCACGCTACCGCAATTGGTACGTTACTCCATTTGGTACACGGTCACAAAATGGTTGGAAAAGTTCTTAAAAATGAAATTTGAATATTTTCCTTTGACAGTATAACAAAATAGATACTTTTCAGTATTACCACCAAATAGTTTTGCTTTCTGGAACAATTTACAACTACACGATGACATCAAAGTCAACATATCAGAAAACCAGAAAAAACGCTGTGCGTCGACATTTTGGCGAATGTTAAAGGGGGTAATTTTAAGCATGTTTAAATGTTGATTTTGAGTCTTTATAACCAAATAATATCAAAGAGGATATGTATAACTGTAGTTCAGAATGGTGTTTAAAACAGCAGAATTTTTTGTTGCAATAGGCGCATCCATTAGTCGAAATAAAAGCAAATTCCATAACCTGTGATATGGTGTACCAAATAAGGTACTAATCACGACTGAAAAACGGACGCAATCTCTGGGAAAAGCTTTGTGTTCTATTTTCAAAACAAAATGACATAGTATCATTTTTGGTTCTGAAAATGAACCAAAAACGTAGTCCTTGACAAAAATAAAGAGACATTACAAATACAATATAAGAATTTGTAGATATCACTGAAAAACTCTCGAAATTTTACTAATTGTGGTAGCGTGGCGTGATATATAATTGAACTGGTGAAGTCCCCACTTTGTCTCGACTTCGCTTAGCTGTGTTTCAGTCCTGCCTTTAATTATGATAACTAAGGTACACCTACTGAGCGAAAACAAACCGGCACTCGTGTGCTTCCGGGCGAGAGATGGGCGGAGCTTGTTGTCGAGCTTTCAATCAAATACACAGTTATACAAGGTTTGATTCATGGATAATCATTTTCTTGTAAAAAGTATCTCTCCAGTTTGTATAGGTATATAAAAACGGTTAAGGTATTGAATTAAGGGATATAGCAAGTTTCTGGTTTCCCTCAACCATGCCTATTACCCCCGGCTTCGCCTCGGGACATAGACCTGGTATCGGGAAACCATAAACTTACTATATCTCTCAACCCCATGCTTTAACTGTATAATAATAAAGTTGGGGGAATATCAAGATATTCATCCAATCATAAAAAAATACTACAACATCCAAAGAACAACACTAAGGGGTATAACTCACCGTTACATAACGTCAAACACACGTAAGATAAAATCAACAGCCAGTTATTATCCTCCATCTTCATGTGCATTTTGAAGTATTGAAGAAAACTTTACAAAACAAGGATAAATCATCATTTTCATAACAGTCATACACAGTTTAAATGTCACATCCTGACTTTGAGATGGTGTAAGTAGACAGTCCTTAAGTGAGTAAGGACATTTCATTTCAAATTTTTCGTTTAGCGCTTAGAGTGGGGTCATTTTAGGCTCTCGTCAGGGTTTTTCCTGAATACGTTTAATCTTATTGACGGGGGTCTGGTCCCTTCTTACGGAGTTTTTGTGCATAATATATACGATATAGTTTATCAGACTTAGATTGACATAGGAGAATGGTGTCTCTGACGTAGATTGACAAAGGAGAATGGTGTCTCTGACATAGATTGACATAGGAGAATGGTTTATCTGACTAAGATTGACATAGGAGAATAGTGTCTCTGACTTAGATTGACATATGAGTATGGTTTATATGACTTCAATTGACATATTAGTATGGTTTTTCTGTCTTAGATTGACATATGAGTATGGTTTATCTTAATAGATTGACATATGAGTATGGTTTATTTGACTTAGATTGACATAGGAATATGGTTTTTCTGTCTTAGATTGACATGTGAGTATGGTATATCTGACTTAGATTGACACAGGACTATTGTTTTTCTTACTTAGATTGACATGAGTATGGTTTTTCTGACTTAGATTGACATAGTAGTATATTTAAATTCTGTGTTGCCTTCGCCTTTATATGATTAGTAAACGACATTTATCTATTATGGCCCTATTGAGAGGGCACTATTGCCTCATAGTATTGTCGAGGAATGGAATAGTGCCTGAGCCGAAGACGAGACAATACTATGAGGCAATAGTGCCCTCTCAACAGGGCCATAATGGGTTTAGTACATCACCCGTTAAATTTAAATGCACACGTATACACAAAAACTCGTTTTATTGTGCTAGACCATGGCAAGTTTTGGGTCGTTTCCAGAGTCAGCCATTTTCTAGCAGAACAGTAGCACAACGTAATAGTGACGTAACTTAATTGTGACGTCATAATAGATTCACGTTGGACATCGCGCCAAATTTGATAGTGCCCGTATGAGCGGGCCCTATCGCTTCATAGTACCCATGTGTATGGCCAATGGGAAGGCAGCATTCAGTCACATGATGTACTAATGTAGTATATCACATTGTAGTCACGCATCACATGACGTAATGCTGACGCCATGTTGGACAACGTTACGTCAACTCCTTGCACTCCACCTCAGATAACATGTATAATGGCTTTGAATCAATAACTTAAATAACATTGATTTAAATCAGGCTTTTCCAGTTAATAAACACACACGGAAAAGGGAGAACGTTTACCGACTAAATCCCAAAGAAATAGACACAAGCATATTTAACTATCATCTTTAATGTAAATATAAGCATTGAACTGTCCCCAGATGTAGTATACAGTCGATATGAATACAATATTGGTGACACATTGTTTATCTTACATAGATTGACATAGGAATATGGTTTTTCTGACTTAGATTGACATAGGAGAATGGTATATCTGACATAGATTGGCATAGGAGAATGGTTTATCTTACATAGATTGACATAGGAGAATGTTGTCTCTGCCATAGATTGACATAGGAGAATGGTGTTGATGACTTATATCGACATAGGAGAATGTTGTCTCTGCCATAGATTGACGTAGGAGAATGGTATCTCTGACATGGATTGACATAGGAATATGGTTTTTCTGACATAGATTGACATAGGAGAATGGTGTCTCTGACATAGATTGACATAGGAGAATGGTATCTCTGACATGGATTGACATAGGAATATGGTTTTTCTGACTTAGATTGACATATAAGAATGGTGTCTCTGACTTTGATTGACAGAGGAAAATGGTTTATATGACTTAGATTGACATAGGAGAATGGTTTATCTGACTTAGATTGACATAGGAGAATGGTATCTCTGACATAGATTGACATAGGAGAATGGTGTCTCTGACATAGATTGACATAGGAATATGGTTTTTCTGACTTAGATTGACATAGGAGAATGGTATCTCTGACTAAGATTGACATATAAATATGGTTTATCTGACTAAGATTGACATAGGAATATGGTTTGTCTGTCTTAAATTGACATAGGAGAATGGTTTATCTGACTTAGTTTGACATGGGAATATGGTTTTTCTGACTTAGATTGACATCGGAGAATGGTTTATCTGACTTAGATTGACATAGAAAAATGGTGTCTCTGACTTAGATTGACATAGGAGAATGGTGTCTTTGACATAGATTGACATAGGAGAATGGTGTCTCTGACTTAGATTGACATGGGAGAATGGTGTCTTTGACTTATATTGACATAGAAGAATGGTGTCTCTGACTTAGATTGACAGAGGAAAATTGTGTCGCTGACTTAGATTGACATAGGAGAATGGTGTCTCTGACTTAGATTGACATAGGAAAATGGTATCTCTGACTTAGATTGACATAGGAGAATAGTGTCTCTGTAATAGATTGACATAGGAGAATGGTGTCTCTGACTTTCATTGACAGCGGAAAATGGTGTCTCTGACTTAGATTGACATAGGAATATGGTTTATCTGACTTAGATTGACATAGGCATATGGTGTCTCCGACTTAGATTGACATAGGAGAATGGTGTCTCTGTAATAGATTGACATACGAGAATGGTATCTCTGACTTAGATTGACATAGGAGAATAGTGTCTCTGACATAGATTGGCATAAGAGAATGGTATCTCTGACTAAGATTGACATAGGAATATGGTTTATCTGACTTAGATTGACATAAGAGAATGGTGTCTCTGAATTTGATTGACATAGGAGAAAGGTATCTCTGATTTAGATTGACATAGGAGAATGGTATCTCTGACTTAGATTGGCATTAAACAATTGATAACCCCAAATTGGTGTGATATGAGGATTTGTCTCCCCGAGGTTGGTAATGTCACCCGAGGGCAATGCCCGAGGGTGACATTACCAGTCGAGGGAAAACTTTGCTAGTCCTGGACATCATTCCGAAAAGAGTTTCAAATGAAGTCCCGAGTTGCACATTGTTTAATTTTCAGACTGATCAGAAGAACATTATATGGCCGACAGGCAGCTTAACGTCTTGCATTTTGACAGTAACCGATTTTAATAGCTATATATATTTCTTGAGAAGTACAGGACGGAACATTTAAAAATTTCAAATGAAGGTTTTCCTCGGTCACTAGTTGCGTCTAATTTTGCAACTGTCTAATAACAAGTTTGGCCGAAAGGCAGCCATCTTGGATTTTGACAGTAATAGTTTAGTTTGTTTACCACTAATTCTTGACAAGAACTGAGTGGAACATTTTCAAATTCAATAGGAATGATCCCCTTGGTCCCTTGTGCATTGTCCAATTTCTGGGCTGCTCTGAAAAGAAGCAGTACGGCTGACATGCAGCCATTTAGAATTTTGACAGTAATAGTTTGTTAAATACTGTTATTTCTTGAATACTGGGTGGATTCTTCTGAAATTTCATATGCAGGTTCTACTTATTTCTTTGTTGTACATTGTTTAGTTTTGCACTGTTTCAAAAAAGGATATGGCTGACAGGAGGCAATCTTAGAATTGAATTTAATAATTGTAATTGCTGAATGAATGCTTCTCAAATTTCATCTGCAGGTTCGGATAAATTAAAACTCAAAATCAAGAAGTTGACATAGCCATGCATGTACTACAATTTCCTCAAACATTAGTTTACACAATATATAAGCATTATAGGTAATAGAAATCATGTATGAGTTTAGTGTTTATCTTTGTTTTTGTCTTATGGTAATTATTAACTTCGGCATGCTTTTTACTCTGTTTTCTTATTGAAGAACTTTTTTTCATTGATACTTCCTTTATACTTGATACTTCACAGGAAGCATTAATTATGTTCAAGTTCAAAGTTCATTTGTTTCAGGACCTTAGCACCCTGGCCTCCCCTGAGTAGCAGACACATTGCATGTTCCAGTTTTGTCAATGCTTAATTGATTCTTCCAAGTTTGTGAGCAGCTAAGAAATGGATCCTCTTGGATATAAGCCATTGCTTGTTCATTTTGAGACTGATTAATTTTAGGTATTTGACATATTGCCAATATGTATTAGGGACATAGTACATATATGTAGTACATACATAAAAAAGAGGAAGCGTGAATATGCATGTAAGTGTATGGAAGTAATAATTGTCAAAGCTAATCCAGGTATCATGGGCATCAGTGTAAGATGTTTTATACATATTTTAGCCACATGTTTAATCAGTGACAGGGTTATTGTCTCTACATTTCATTCGCTCCGTGACATCCTTCAGGTGTCACCCCACTAGTATAATGAAAGCAATACTAAGTATCAACATAAAGGCAGGTAATGGTTTTAAATGAAATATTTTGTATCTGTGTGTGATATAAAGATGGACGTTTTTGATTATGCTCATTAGTGTGCTTACTTGGTGTGATTGGCATGATTATTCACTTAACATTTTGAGGACTTGATGTTAAATTGGATGTGACCAAGATTTACATGGCGGGTGTTGTCGATGAAGCAGAAGACGCTTACTCTTCCGGAACACCTGGTCTTATTCTCTTGTACTTTTGCAAGAGTCTCAATGTGAATCTTTTCTTTGTTCATGTTTTGCCCCTGGTTTAATCGATTTTGAGTTTGGATTATGATTTTGTTAACAATTCGGTATTCTCTTATCTATTTTGACTTGATGTTAACTTGGATGTGACCAAGATTTGCATGGCGGGTGTTGTAGATTAGGCAGAAGACGCTTACTCTTTCGGAACACCCGGTCTTTGTATCTTGTACTTTTACGAGGGTCTCCATGTAAAACATTCATTTGTTCATATTTTGCCTCTTGTTTCATCGATTTTGATTTCAGATCATGGTTTTGTTGACGCTTTGGTATCTCTGATATGTTTTGTAACACCTCAGCCAGGTACAAACCGACAGAGGCGACCCAATATTTAGTTATCAAAATTGCAACTTTAAAAATCAACAAGAAGTATTTTAATGATACTTATTAAACGTCGGTATTCTCAGTTTTGTCTTTATTGATGAATACATGAACATAATAACATAAATACAGTTAATGGTTATTTATCACATAACTAACCCGTTCAGTCATGTCATACGGCCATGTCATAAAAATGGTATTACTCACGTGTAATAACACCATTGTGACGTCATAAACAAATGACGTCTTTATGACATCATATAATTGTCTCGGTAGTGAAAATCGTACTGTCACAGAAGCAATTTGCCTTTCATTTAGAGATTTAATTTGAGAGTTTTTGTGTATTTTCTCATTAATTAAGTTATGTGCTAAATATAATCTAACACTCGTGTCAATGTAATATGGAATTTACTAAACTCGTTATATAATTTAATATGTCACTCGCTTTAAGGCTTGTGACATATTAAATTAGCTAACTCGTTTAATTCATTCCATATTACATCGACACTTATGTAAGATCCTCTATATATGAAAACTGATGAATACAATAACATATAACGCAATATACAATATTAAACACGGTCCTATACGGTCATGTTGTAAACTACAATGTTTGCTATATACCTATCTGCGTGCTCCGGTTTCCTCCCACAATTAGACGACGCCAGCTTACATCCGGGTCAATAAGGTTGGTTAATATAAGTTAAGTGCCTTCTTTTATAAGTGTAATATGAGTAGCTTGTTTCACAGTTTTTGTTGAATGAAGATGGCGTATATGATGTAGCTCAAAAGCACGGCGAACATTTATCTCGCTATTTCTTAACACTTTGAGTAAAACAAGCCTACATATGTAGTCTTATTTAAAAAAAACCTGAAATAGTATTTAACCAAAGTAAGTTTCAGTGGCGATACAAGACATTTATGCTCGCATCTGTGCCTTTTAAGTTGATTTCTTTCATTTTGACCACTTTATTGGCGACTGGTTTCTGTTCTGTTCCATATCAATACCCCTCGTATCTTGACACTTCGACACTCACACTTGGAACACACCAAACGTCTTGCTATCTTTAATTAACATGGCTGATGCGTTGTTTTAACGGATATTTTTTACTTAGTTCTAGTTAGCATGATTTGAAACGTAGGAAATTAAGTTAATGCTGCAACTATAATCGGCGATTTTCAAATATAACTGACTTTAGAAAACAAGGCTACATGAATAAGTTTCTACTAAATACACGAGCAACAAAAATAGCGTTTGATGGTTCATGATTTATGGTCTTCTGATGTTAAGTAGTGTTACATGTATCACATTAATTTTCTTTTATTTAACAAATATACAGTACAATCCATACATCATGTACTTAAAACGATGCTTAAATTTATGAACATTATTGGTATAATAAAATACACAATATGTAAACAAATCATTTTATCAACAAAAAGTTATGAATTTATCATAAATGTAATATACAATATTAAAACTAAAAATACGAAAAATCAACAAAAAAGCAACGTACAAAATTAAACACGGTCCTCTGAAAAATCTGTTGGAGAACGTACGAAAATCTTGCTTCAAAGATATGATTATAATGATTCAAGCATTTGTTGAGATTTTACATGAAGAACAAAAGCATTTACAGAAGAAGAAAACACAAATCATATTCTTAAATGTGTTAAGAGTTCTTGTTACAATCCATGCACGAGTTTAAAGCAAAATATCAATAAGTATACACAAACCCAATATATATTATTTCTTTAAAGAAGAATACCTTTTACATAAAATATTGGATCACATATTTTAATTATTTATAGAATTGATAAAATTGATATAAGAAAAACAACATGATATCATAACAAAAATAGTCCCAAACGACATGGAATACCTCGCGACAACGGTGGCTTTGAGATTATTAGAGAATTTAAATAAGATAATGTCCCCGGTAAATGTTCATATAAGAAATTACCCGGAGCAATTCCTTCTCTATCAATACCAATATCAATAAACATTTTTTTCCAGTTTTTGAAAGCTTCCACTTGCATCCAACTAAAGGAATATATGTTTTGGCTAAGGGTTTAAGTTCTTCATAATTTAGCAAAAAGTCAATATATATTGATCTGGTTCTGCTTAAAAATGAAATGATGTTGCTTTGGTGCAGAACCTTCAAATGCACGCTGAACATAAAATCTGCTTTAGTAAAGATAGCCCTTGTATAATTGAAAAATATATTTATTTATTGATGTGGCAGTAAAAAACCCATAACGCTCTACTGTCTTTGCAATTTCTCCTTACTGAAAACGTATACATACCAATCAAACATTCTATCAAATATGTATATAAAAAAAACAAAGCAGATATGTGCAAATAGTATTATTCATGTTTACCTTTACGTCAATATTTATTATGTCTACTATAGACTATTTAATATGTGTACTTCATTTGTATCACATCAGAAAGATACAGACTGGTTTGATTAATTTTGTTTGGCGTCCTATTAAAAGCCAGGGGTATTTTAGGGAGTGCCATGGTTTGGAGGTGAAGGAAAACTGGAGTACCCGAAGATAAACAACGTACGGTCAGTACCTTACAACTGCCTCATGTGGGGGTACAGACTCAGAGGTAGAGGGTTAGTTGTATAATGTAGGGACATCCTTATTACTCGGCCAACACGGCCCAACATTTAAATAATTGACAATCCATGTGATGAAGGCGTAAATAATAGGATAAATCGCATGTATGTCACAAGCGTATAGATACGGCTGGTATACATACAAGTGTGGACGCAAGGAAGATAACTGCGAGAAATTTAAAATGATTCAAGTGAACACGAATATGCTAGCATGCGTTTACCAAATTGAAGATAACATACAATATATAGGGGATATAATTGTTACTTGCTGTAAATATTGTAAATTTGATGTCGACCACATGTGAGACGAGTCTCTGACTCAATGTGTTATCGAATTTTAAATAAAGTCTATTATTATTATTATTATTATTATTATATATGCCTACATATCTTTGTTAACCTTCGCTAAATATTTGTAGTCTGGGCACAAGTGAAGAAGTAATAATGATAACTCTTGTAGAGGTGAGTAATTAGTAAATAAGAACTTTCATACAAGTGAATAAGAATATAATAACATGCATTTACCAATATCTTATATAGGGAAGTTAATTGAAAAGCATATCTGAGTATACTCATCAGTGTGTTTACTTGTTTTGATTGACAATGATACTCGGTTATCATTTTGAGAACTTGATGTTTACGTGGATGTGACAAAGATTTACATGGCGGGTGTCGTCGATGAAGCAGAAGACGCTTACTCTTCCGGAACACCTGGTCTTATTATCTTGTTCTTTTACAAGAGTCTGTCCTTTGTTCATATTTTACCCCTGGTTTAATCAATTTTGAGTTTGGATTATGATTTTGTTAACGCTTCGGTATTTTCTTATTTATTATTCTCTCATACTTTAAATTATGTTCTATCGCAAGGAGGCGTTCACGACGATACAGCATCAAGCCTCAAAATGCGAATGCAAACACTGAGAGTCCATCTTTAAATGGCTTTAGGCTGTCGTTAGGACTAGGACGTTATACGATTAAACCCAAACCCTGGAAAACATTCTACATAGTTGATAGGAAATATAATAGCCTACGGGGTAAACATTTTTCAGTTTAGACGTATTTCTTTCCTTCTGAATCATGTTTTCAAAAATAGTTTGAGTCAGTCAATAAACGAACACAAATAAACTTGATTCTATGATATTTTCCTGAAAAACAATTTTCAAATATAAAATGAAATGGTCACAGTGCATACTTATATAAATTTTTAATAAGGGGAGGGGAATCTCTAGCATACGTGTGAAGAAATGAAAACATGATACCGGGAAGTAAGACATAAATGAAAATCACGTGTTTAAAACCGCAAACTTAATGATGACACTTAATGATGTTTTCCAGCACAGCCTCTTTTAAGGATCCTCTTCGCTGGACTCGTAAGTGTCATTATAATCAAAATGATACATTTCGCTTCCGGTTGTGAATCGTATACAAACAGACGATTCTTCATTGTATACAATAGGAAAGTGAACTGTGACGCCAACACATCGCGCGTTACGTATCTTAAAAAGTTGATGGGGAAATTTCACGATATTGGCATTTTTCTGGACAGAGATACTGTAAACATACTTGTTTTAGTGGTAGTTTAATTTTTGCGGTTTTTGCGCTGTTTGTCAGCGCTAATTTATGTAAAGCGCTAAAACTTTGAAAGTACGTATTCAATGTAGCCGAGTTTGTATCAGTGTACGTATAACGTAGTCACCCAGTCATCCAACGATAGTCGATACCAATACTAGCTAGACTATTCTATTGATATTAAACAGGAGGAATATTCAAACAGAGTACACCATTCAAACGACAGCGATTTTCCTGGTTTGTATTTCCCGACTGCGGTAAAGCATATCCACGCTAATAAATCATGTTTTACATTTCCCGTGTTTGCGCTAAAATTTGACTGCCCTAAAATGAGTACGTTTACAGAAGCATACAAATGAATCTGAGTAAATATAGTTCAGTTTTGACCTTTTTCCTCTGTGCTTTCTCATCATTTCAATACAGTTGTCAACAGTCTATGGTATGTTAACATAGACAAACTTGATTCCATCATTTGTCCTGAAAGTGACACTCTCTCCTCCATCGGGTAGTGTCTCTTCATCCACGAAGTTGTTGAAGATATTTCTTAACTTCCTAGCTGTTGATTGCAAACATGGACGCGTCATAAATATGAATATATGCCTTTATCACAACATATAATCAGCTCGCAAGTTTTATAATTTTAATGATTTATAAATGATTTTTTTGTTCATAGAAAAATGTCAAATTGTATGTTTTGAATACTAGGTCTTTGCTATTACTAGAGCAACCATTAATGAAAAGGAAATTCATATTTCCATGTTAAATACATTTTGTCTTCAAACACGTTAAACTGCTCCAATTTCATAAAATACTCACTTACACTTGCTAGCACTGTCTTGACGTCCACTGATGACGTCACGAATCTGCTGATCAGCATTGGTGGTGTTTACATAATCCTGCTCTTTAGAACAAAACATAAAAACATATTAACTTCTTCCCTACTTTAACGGCTTTACAACGTGTAACATTTTAATTTCTTTTTCCGAGCAAAAACACACATAAAAATGGTGTGAAGAATTCATCGTTTTGCAATCGCAGTTATAGTGTATAAATAGAATAATAAAAATGTATATGACTATCCCGCATGAAATATTTAAATCTGTTAACTGAACTAATTCAACTGTACCGTAATTTAACCTACCTCTGACTTGTTCTACTTTAATGTATTCGTCCTTATCATCCGTGTGAAGAATATCAAGTTCAATAGCATCAGCTAGTGAAACAAACAAAAAAGGTAGATAACAAATAACGATGAAAATTAAGGGTGGTCGGGTGGTACAGTCCCCGCACGTGCCTTTTGCTATGAATACTGATTCCCCGATGGGGCGTGAAAAGAAATGGAGTCACCTTCCAACCACAGTAGGACTCCTTCCCCTCCGTGCTAATATTCGAGCCAACCATAATGAGTCATATGAGTTGAACTAAATTGTTTCGTAATTATCGTTAAATAAATATAGATTAAATTTAAACAATGGTAATAATTTAAATATAAATATTCCTATTTACAAAAATATGAAGAAAAGATTATGGAATATTCAGAAATGTATTAAATTCGTTCGTTGGCCAAGATCGAAAGTTTGCTGGATCAGTAGCAACTACTGCTTTGAAGACACCAAGTCACAAAAAAAAAATGTTTGTCACTACACGAGGTCGAGAAACAATATTATTTCATCCTAAGTAAAACAGGACACTTAAATCTCAACTCAACAAGGGGATTGGTTTGTTTTTTATTTAATTAGGTTTTAAGTCCAATTTTTGACATACTGTATCTATTACTAAATTTAAGAGGTGCAGCATATGTGTGTGTTACGTCCAATTTTAAGGATTGTCTTCCGGTTTATGCGATATAAGTGTGTGTTGAGTCAATGAGTGCTTGAGTATTTGGGAGATTGCGGTATATTTTTGTGTAGGCCGAAGATAACAAACCAAAGCATTTACAAATAAAAATGAGATTTTGCCGAATTTTACAAATCATATAAAGCGCTATATAAATGTTGTATATCATTAATATTATAATTTGCCCGAATACCAAAAGTGTCGACAAAATCAAAGTCTGAATTCCAAATCGATTAACCTAAGGAAAAGTATTGAAACAGTTGAAACAATTCCAATATAGTTGCACGTAAGGGTCTAGAAACTTACCTCCGTCTCGTTCCATCTTCATATAACCGTTATCCTCATTGTAAATTACTTCATCAGGAGATGCTCCATCTTATCAATAAATAGATAAAGGAGATAGCAAACAATGATATTGATAAAAATTAACATAGAGGCATTAACAAATGTATATCCAATCTCAGACAAGGTCATCTGTTCCGAAAATGGCCGATTGCATACTCAGTTGTTGACAACTTTACATGAAGGCAGCACGGATTCAGAATAGCATATATACGAAGGTTTGGTCAGAAGTATCACTCTCTTTAGGATCAATGGTCAATGCTTGCTCTAAATTATTTAAGCAAAGAGGTTTTTACTACACATTTTACCCTTCTGCTTCCAAATTTGTTTAGAAAATTTCGATTGCCACATTTTGGCCCCAAGCATTTCTGACGATTCATAGAAAGAGAGTGCAGGTGCAGATGTATAGTGCAGTACACATCCTATTTGCGGTTTAACGCATTTGAACCTTCTCCTTCCACATTAAAATTTTGATTACCATATACGTCTTCCATGTTGTATTTTTTTGTCGATATGATTGCAATCTGTGTGCACGATTTATCTGGCTCCCATATTGCATTCATTTAAGCAGTGAATGTTTTAGCAAAAGTTGTTACAGTCCTATAACACACATTGCTATTGATGACAAACTAAATAAAGCTCGACAGAGCTTTATGTAAGTTTCTTAACGTTTACCGGCTGACCGCCCCTGGTACACTACGGTAATACTCCGCTTTGTCGATGGGAACATTTACCGGCTGAACGCCCCTTGTACACTACGGTAAATATCCGTTTTGTCGATGGGAACATTTCCCGGCTGACCGCGTTTCGAGAGAGTTGATTATTGGGCTTTTTTCGAGATTAACCCTAAGAAATGAAAAACACTCACTTTCAGCTTGTTGTTGGTGGTTGGTCGGAGTGTCTTGAAGTTCGTCGCCAAAGGTGGCATATGCATATTCGTCGTCTGTAGAACATTTAAATAAAACGCTGTTTTCGATCATTTGCACTAGATATGAACATCTGGAGTAGGATTGCTTAATTTTGTAATATCATTAAATTATAAGGATTGTACGTGTAATATATAGGTCTAAGGATTTACCGGCTGACCGTTCCTCGTTTATTACGGTAAATCTCCGTTATGGCGATAGGAACATTTACCGGCTTACCGCTCCTCGTACATTACGGTAAATATCCGCTATGTCGACAGGAACATTTACCGGCTGACCGCCCCCGTACACTACGGTTATATCATTTTATTATAAGGATTGTACTTGTAATATATTGGTCTATCGATGGATAGACCGAAAACTTAAATCCACTCATTTCATAAACTGCTTCGCGGTATATTTTGAGTGGACTTCGGTTTTCTGTCTATACTCTTTTATTATATTACTAAGTACAATCCCTAATTGGATTAGCTTCAGTCAGATTATCAGTTTTTACAAAGCAAGAATTTGGATTAGCTTCGTTGGTATACGACATACCGAGAGTCAGGGGCCTTCAGTTGTATGTAATGTGGATTCGTGTGTTGAGTGGGTGTGTGTATTTGTGAGGTTACGTTTGTGTTAGCCTACCTGTGATAGTCCGGATCTAGTATCGAATCTATATTTCGTCGGTTGCAAATTAATTTGATTCTTTATTTCAAATTTGTAACCCTTTCTTTATATTTCCTTTTTATTTTCGACATATTCACTAACTCAACACTCCAATTCTCTTACTTGCATCTCTAATTCGGTTCAGAGCTTCGACCGAGTTCACAACTCTCTCTCTCTCTCTCTCTCTCTCTCTCTCTCTCTCTCTCTCTCTCTCTCTCTTTCTCTCTTAAATATTTTGCACCTAGTGTAGAAAGTAAATAAATAACTTACCTGGATATTTTCGTCGTCCATGCGTCGTTTCTCTGCTTTGTGGTACGGATCGAGTTGTTGTTGATGACTTGATGACTTACCAGACTTGGATCAACGTTGTCAACAGTATGTTCTTGATCAATATAGTAAAAACATTACGATAAGTATGTTCAGAAATCAATAGTTAATTATAGGTGATTATGGCCGTTTTAGGACAACCTTGTCTTTAAGAAATTCATATAATAGGATATTTACATACTTTAATCTTATATTCGATTAATATTTACATTTGACATGACAGTGTCCCATTACAGTAATGTTAATCTTGACTGTATCTATGTCTGTATAGATGCAATTCAGACTTGGCGTAGTGATACATTGTACCATTAATTACATTGTACACACAATGTAAACAAACAATATGGCCGCCGTAGTCCTGGAGACTTCACCTCTGCTATAAGAGAGGTTGACAACCGGTTGATTCATCAACTAAAAATTGCAAAAATATTTTTAAAAAAATATTTATAAAATCTTGAGTATCTGTGTAAAATTTTTAAATTAAAATGACTACTTTAAAAATTAATCATACATTTTCTATCTGGAATCTGTCGTCTGCTAAAAATGGACATGTCTTCCAGTGACTCTGAGATTGAGAAGGAAAATTTGCTGCCTGTGGATAATTTTCAGATAGATTTACCAGCGGAACTGTTATCTGATTGTTTTAATGACCTCACTGCTAGCGATGAAGAACTTTTGCTAAATATGGATTCAGAAGAGATAGAAACATATGCGGAAGCAACAGCAAGTTCAGTAGCCAATCTTCTGAATGACATGCCCGACCTCACTCAGGCAGCAATTGAGGAATTACCGAATGTAGAAGCTCCAGTAGTTCCATCACACATGCATGTAAAGAGAGAGAACCCAGCTGGCCGACAATTTACTGAACCACAACCAACAAAACGGTTTAAGTCAACTACCGAGGAAGAGGTTGAACAACTTTTCCAGTCTAGACAGGCGCCTTCAACAAAGAGCAACACAAAATGGGCAGTTAAGATGTTCCAGGGTACGTAGATTATAAAGTTGTCATGATTTGTTGATTAATTCGCACCGTGTAAACAAACAACGAAGTTGTACATTGTATACATGTACTGTTGTAACTGAAACGAATGAATTGTTGTTTTCATAATCACAATCAATCACATGCTGTTCCAATTTTACACGAAGGATATATTTGATCAGTTGACAACTTGCTGCAATGATAAAAGAATTTGAAAAGAAACTAACATACATACAGTAGATCTAATTTGTGTAACTAATCTTCCTGAGAAGTATCTAGATACATTTTTCCCTACTAAATTACAGAGTGGAACGTTGAAGTTAACGGTAATGAGATGGATATGACAACAGTAACACCTGAACAACTGGCAACTTCATTATCAAAATTCTATGTGGAAACCAGACCAAAAGTTACCACCAACAATCCTACAGACTTGGTTTATCATCGAAACAGTCTAAAAAGTATCCGTTCTGGTATCAACAGATTCCTCGCCGATTTGCACAGGAATATAGATATCGCGAGAAACAGGGAATTTAAAACCGCAAACGGTGTACTAGACGGATTACTGAAACAGAGAACACGCAGTGGTCAATCTAAACCAACTAAACATAAGGAGATAATTGAAAAAGATGATCTAAATAAGATAAGCTCTTACCTGTCAGCTGCCCCCACGTGTCCCATAGTCCTTCGTCACCACGTTTGGTACAACCTCACTATCCATTTTGTGACGAGAGGGATGGAATTCCATCACCAGTTGAAAACAAATTCTTTCTCGTTTGAAAACGATGAAAGTGGCGAGTATGTGACGTTAAACGTAGAAACACAACAAAAGAACCACCAGGGTGGCTTAAACACCGATACCGCCCCCTGTGATAAACGTATGTATGCAACAGGCACGCCAAGTTGTCCGGTAAATATGTTGAAACTTATGTTGAAAAAAACAGACAAAAAAGCTACAAACCTCTTCAATCAGTATCGAAAGAATGCAGTAATCGCTCCTTACTCCAATGAAATCTGGTTTACCGACAAACCACTGGCAAAGAGAACTTTCGCGAACTTTCTAGCTGATATCTGTAAATCAGCGTCCGTCACAAAACCGTACACTCCGCATTGTTTACGGGCTACTGCAATACAATTTCTCAATGACGAAGGATTCGAGGCAAGGCACATAATGTTTATGAGTTCACACAAGTCAGAGAGTTCACTTAGGTCATATAACCGCACCGTGTCAACAAGTCAGAAAAGGTTGCTTAGTGCATCACTATCGGCCATCATCCATCCAAACCGCGAACAAACTGTTTCTAGATCCCCATCGAAACATGCCTCTGGGAACAACGAGAACACAGATTCGGAATCGGCGCTAGTTGTAGCGAATGAACGATCAGGCCTACCTCTTACACAAAACACAAATATAAATCTTCAGACAAACTTGGCAACACCGAATTTCTTCACCAACGCATCGTTTTCCGGGTGCACCTTCAACTTCAGCAAGTGATGGAGTTTTGTGAATGGACTGCTGTGAATGAGTCGCATTACGCTTTCTGACTGCGCGTAGGCCTATTTAGTGACGTCACAGACAAACTGTTATTTGCAGCCCTATGGCAAACATCCACCAAAAACATTTTTAAGCAAAGTTTATATAACATTTTACGAAAAGAATCTAATTATTAAAGGTTATTATAAGTTTGCATTGTTATTTATTTGTTTATTTCCAGGTACTTTTTTCTGTTACCTCGAGCGTGGCTGTTCTGTTTATTGTGGCGATTTACATTATGTATGTATTAGGCGGGAAATTCAAAATCCTTTCAATGATTTTAACTAGGAAAATATATAAGATGTAAATATAACAATTAAACGCTTGTTAGATTGTATTTATTGTCAATATCAATGCAATCTGGGTGACAGATAAATAGAATGGCGCCCGTTTAATTGTTAATTGGCAGACGAAAGTTATTAACTATTTTTATTCATTGTTAAACCTCTATAGAATTTCGTCTAGCAATACTCTTTTACCGGATAATGGATAAAGAATATTTTGAACTTGATTTATTTCTTCGAGGAAGACCGAACTATCAGATTGTTTTACATAATAAGTTCATAAATTTAACTTTAAAAGAAAGTTTTTTGTTTGTTTGAAGTTTATAGACGATAGCTTCAATATCTAAATAAATGACAAAATGTGAGGTTCAGTAAAAATTTTAAGGTGATAAACCACCAAATTCTAAAAAATGCTACATTTAGTGTCAAATTATTAATAAAACATATAAATGTTAATTGTCATTCTCGTTTTTCAAAAAATAAATCCGTAATGGTGCATTTTTTACAATTTGAAAACGAACCAACTCGTTCGACGTGAAAAACTAAAATAAGTACGCAGTTACTTCCCTCTGATTGTGACGTCATTTGAGACGATCGGAAAAGCGCGCCAACTTTCCTTCAACGTAAACAAACGGCATGGTACAGTGGCCTGCTTCGCTGAACCACGGACTTACATTTAACTCACCTGCGAGTTTTTAAAATGTTGTTAAAGCCATTTTGATCCAGGCAGCTTCGTGAAAGATACATTGTTGATGTCTTCGATAGGATTTGAACCTAAAATCTGAGGCTAGGCCAAAACCCGAAGTCTTACCAACACTTGGTCGTCCAAAAAGCTTACGTTAAACAACAGCGGCTCGGTTACGGAATTTGAGCGATAGGCCTCTATGGCGTAAGTCCTTTCAAATAAGTCGATACCCTCAATTTTACAATGTTATAGAACGTGAATAAACAGCGGAAAAAAAGTGTTTATGCTATTTACTGGTGTGCATGCCTTTATTATAAAGTGAAATCAAAATTATTTACGCCATAAATCGATGAACATCCCGAAACCGAGCCCCTGTGCGTTAAACAGGAAACGAGTACGGAGCAATGTCGTACAGGCGGAGACTTGAGGTAGCGTAGGCATACGTCATATTAAACAATACTTAACCAAAAATATAACATTGTTTACCAACTTCTAATATGATTAAATGTGTAAATGTCTATTGAACAGATAAATAAAAAAAAAACTTGGTTTGTTTACCCATTGAAATATAACTGTTACTCAGCTGCCTTCAAATACATTAACAGAACTATTCTATGACATTTTAATCATAGGTTTTAGCCGAGATCTAGGGTACAGGAGAAATCGTGATGTTGAATTAACCCGTCTTCTGATATGGCTATTATAAATTTTGATGAAGATGTATAGTTTGGGCATCCCTGGTTCTGAATATATATGCAAGTATCTTTGTGTAAGCACGGACTAGATCATCTAATATTCCGTGCTATAACATCGAGATTACATTTTACTTAAATGAATTTATTTTGAGAGATGGAGAAGATAATCTCAAATTATTGTTGAACGGCACTGCTCAGCAATATATTAAAGTAGGAAAAACCATAATTTCTGTTAAAAAATGTCTTAATCAGAGAGTGATCTCACTTATTGGTAAGGAAATGTACAGCATGCTCAAAAGAACTGTATATCAGGCAATCGGTAACAACTTGATTATTTGGTCTCCCTTTTTTATTTTGACTTCAGAAATCTTTTTTATTTATTTTTTTTTATTTGAAAATGTTGAATTTTATATATCACAGTCTATGCTTAGCAGCATTGCACTTGAACGTAAATTCTTTACGACCCCAGCCAATGGAAGTTGTTGACAATATGTCTAATTTCCTTTTATACAGGAAGCAAAGGCATGCTGAACCAAATGAAGTGAAAACAAAAAAGACTTTCAGTACATTTCTTTTTGTTATTATTTTGTTAACAAATATATAATTTTTTTGAATACATCATTAAAAAAATGGGCATTTTATATTAACACAAATCGGTTCATATTCTCTGAATTCATCATTGCTATAACTAGATGAAATCACTGAACTGAATAAGTTATGACCAGGAACACTCAGTTCAACACCATCAATGAACTTCGATCACTAGCCAGAGATGCTATGAATTACAGTAAGAATGAAGTTATCCACAACCCTTTTAGACATTTCAACAGCTATGTCAGAAATAAGAATACTTGATACTGGTGTACTCTTCTGAAGGAAAATGTTTTGCGGATAGTTGACCCCCCGCCCCGACAAGGCGTCTCTATGTACATCTTATAAATGTTCTGTAGTCCACAAGTCCAATGGATTTAAAAACTGTACTAGACTTCTACTATTCTACTATAGAAATCAGATTATTGGTTCTGCTTTGAAATACATGTATTGCTCTTAAACTTATTTTGAAATTTTAAGAATGGACATGAAAATTTTAATAACTGAAATTGCTGTTAATGTGCATCGTCGGAAACCCACGGTACACTTCTATAACGTTTGCATCCCGTGGGCCAGAATCGGTATAAACCTTCGTTTCCCCGAATAGAAGTTTATTCGGAGATTTCAACCAATCAGAATGGTTGTTTCTCGTGACACTCTGTTAAATGATTTTACCGTGACCACGACCAGCATAATTCTGTAGGCATGACGCCGATGTCAATCGCCGTATAGCAGGACATTATATTTTAATCACAATCGGCACAATTATAACACAATCGCCAGATTTTGTTGACAGGCGGTGCTACAAATGAAACGGGATACCCCGGCTTGATGTCCCGGCTGTATGTAGTCACGGATGAAACCATCGATATGATTGGCTACTATTTTAGTACGAAAACGAGAATTTCTTTCGATTTTAGCCAACTGGATGCAAACGTCAGAGAAGTGTACCGTTGGTTTCCGACGATGGTAAATGTGTGACTCCTGCAAATATCTATGGCATCTCCTTCTTTTTGGCAATTCATATAAGAATGTCTCTAAAATATGGATATTTATTCAGACGGGCTTCATCGCTGATTATCCAAAACGTCTTCATCCCGACACATGTTCTTTTATTGCGGGTTTAAATCAGGGGACATAAACAACAGGAACACCTACTAAATAAAAATAAAATAATTTTAAATCAGCACTCTGAAGTTATTGGTCAATTCAAGATAAGTCATAACCGTCATAACGTATTGAAGTTGTTCCTAATGACAAAAATGCATACTTTTATGCTTCCAAATATGTGTCTTGAGCACATGTAACTGTCAACAATATTAGTGATATTTTTTCAGGTGCTTAGAAAAAAATCAATTTGATGTTTTAATATTTTTCATCATTAATAGTTGGTACTATAAGGAAAATAATAAATTTGTGTTATTCACATGATGCAAGATACGGGGTGATGAAATTTTGAAATCTTTTTCCCCTGTCAATATTAAATATATCGGAATACGTATCGCAATACACTCTTTCTGTATCGCAATATCGCCATATAATCTGGGCGTGCCTGGCACCCCTATGTCGGGAGACCGGTAAATCTGAAACACATTGTTTGCCCCCACACAGTTAATATGTATTGTCGACCACAGTGTTTGTGAAGATCTAGATTTGTAAAATTGAAGGTGCATAAGAAATATAATATATATTGTTGTACTACGAGTGCTGCAATTGTATCTATATTTAATACAAGGTAATCTTTATATGTTTTGTTTATTTGAAGAAAATTGAAATGTCATCTATAAAGTATTAAAAGATGTATGTGTTGCCTGTTTTTTTGTTTTTGTTTTTATCAGTATCAAATACTAAAGGGGGTTATTTGTAAACGCACACATGACCAGGAAAATAGCCATCTCTATCAGGGACGTATATAGAAAATATAGCGACATATGAATAATTAAAAATCAATAAAGAAACAAAAGTTTCAAATGTTCTTTTCGTGTAATTTATTTTCTAAAGCCCTTATGAAAATCACGGGCACTAGCATCGTCGTTCAAACACTTGTAAAGTTAATATTATAGGTGTGTAACATACGAGGCTAGTGCCTGTGGATGGTTATTCTCCTGCCCACATATCATGTACCTCTGGCTTAATATGAACCAATTATATATTTCTGTTAATAAATAGAGCTGCAGTAGATAGGCCTATAGCTTCCCCATATACATGTACATATATTGAAAGATAGCATGCATGTAACTTCCTGCCATATCTGCCTATATATATATATATATATATATATATATATATATATATATTTAGCCTCAGAGTGATCGTATTAGTACCAAGCCCTAATCAACACAGGGGCGTGCTGCGTGCTGCCGTCACGATGCGACATATAGGCCTAGAGCTAAAGATACATTTTCATTAAACTGTGTCATGACTTTAACATCATAACACAGTTACAGTAAAATATAATATTTCATTGGCGACTATTAACCGACAACGATCAATTTGGTACCAAGCTTTGAAAAGTCGACGTGAGAACTAACCATTTATTGTGTAAGATCTGCCGGCCCGGTTTTCCTGACCTTGTTAGCCGTCACTGACATCCAACTCAGACGCATCAGAGTCGCTGATCACCTCATATTCTAATCGTTCTGGTTCAATCATGCATAGTTGAATGTTCAATGTTAAGGAAACTTCTAAAATCTCCTCGTTGTCACTAAAATCCGCAGAAAACATCGCTCCGGTTCTAGTTAGTTTGACGTGCATGGCTTGAAACAGGTGGTCGCGATCGTCTCAAATGACGCCACAGTTTTTCCAGTTCAAGAACGATAACTCCTGCTAACTTGTATTTCAGATTGTTGATGTCGGTTACAATATTTGCAAATTTTCGTTATTTCCGTGTTTTCAAAATAATTTTTGTTTTACACGAGTGATATTTGATACATAATGCACCGAAAATTATAAAAATCTTGAGAAAGTGAAATTGGGTTTTTATCACCTTTAAGTTTCAGGTGCTGAAACCAGAGATACAGGGACACTTGCTTTCTTGTTTTGCGTAAACTGATATGCCATTGTTATTCTAGACCGGCACGTGCACTGGTGGTTATCTTGACGACGTGTCCGTCTGATGACCAAGGAGGCAATGACCACAATTAAAGCCAGGCCAACTACGCCGCATGTCACTGCCATAGTAATCAGTATTGTGCCTGGCTTCTGTTTTTTCTCTGAAAGTAAACAAACGTGGATTCCGATTATTTTCTTTTCGATAGTAACAAGTAAACATTTCAGTTTTTATCAAGAGTACAAAATAATATTATTCGTAATCGTTTTAAAAACATTAGATAGCCTAGCTAGGTTTGCTTATTTAAATTGTCTTGCTTTTTTATCAACACTGGAATCTAAAGTGATTTGTCACTATAAACCTTTATGTCCAACTCTTTAACGAACGAAGGTAGTAGATTTCGTATTGACCAAGCAATTTTTTGTTTTACGTTTAGTTTTGTTGTTATAAATACCCGACTAAAGATTCTAGTCAGCTTTCTTGCCATATTTGTATAGATTCATGGGCAGATTGGTCGAGTGGTTAACACTCCGGCCTTCCATGCAGGCGGCCGGGGTTCGATCCCGTAATCGTCATACGCATGGAACATTAAGAGAGAGTGTTTTTCTCCTGCCCACACAACTCCAAATGTATAAAATGGTCTCGGTTGGGTGTTGCAGTATCTGTGATGTAGCATTCAAGTAAGGTGGCACTATAAAAGATGCCTTTAGAAACACTTTCCCACTTCAAAGAGAACACAATTCATCTCCAGCACACACGCATACATACACACATATATGGAGATATTAGCAAGGTGGTATAGGACAAGTAGTTAGTGCCTGATGAAGCAGCTCCTGCGAATTCCTCAGAATTGTATATGATAGAATTGTATGTGTTAATTGTATTGATTGTATAAAAATTGTATATTTATGTACTGTAAAGCGCTTTAGAGTGGCTTATGTTAGCGATATAGGGCGCTATATCAAATATTGTATATTATCATATTTATTTATAAAAGGATACCTACTCGAGGTATTGAATAATTAAATGTTTGTTAATTGAGATAAAGGATCAACAACATTTTGACAAACATTTATATGGATTTATGCATTTTTTTTAAATGTCTGCATTTACATTCACTCGATAACTATTGTCCTGCTAACGCAAATTATTTTCCTATTACTGTTGTTGATAACGTGCCACATTTCTATTACGTTGATAAGAATAAATGCTATGCAAATTAGCCATTTCGAGTCACAATTGTATGACGTGATCAACAATGGACATTGGCTGAGTTAACCACGGCTAATGGAAACCTCATGTTGTAACATCTATTGAACCGTTTTCAAGTTTGTTTATTTTGAAATGAAATCGATGTCCGCAGACGGGCTATATTAAAAAGAATCATTAACTATTTATAAAAAAAAAATACTGTAATTCTAAGAATTAACCTTTGACTTTGTTTAGTTTATGATATCAAAGCTTACATGGAGCAGTCGATACATTTAACGTAAACGATTCGAGTTTACGCAATTTATCTCGTGCTCAATTGGATTTATGATCTCATAAATCATAAATCTCTATAAATCTCTCTAAATATTTTCCAATTACTGTTGTTGATAACGTGCCACATTTCTATTACGTTGATAAGAATAAATGCTATGCAAATTAGCCATTTCGAGTCACAATTGTATGACGTGATCAACAATGGACATTGGCGGAGTTAACCACGGCTAATGGAAACCTCAAGTTGTAACATCTATTGAACCGTTTTCAAGTTTGTTTATTTTGAAATGAAATCGATGTCCGCAGACGGGCTATATTAAAAAGAATCATTAACTATTTATAAAAAAAAATACTGTAATTCTAAGAATTAACCTTTGACTTTGTTTAGTTTATGATATCAAAGCTTACATGGAGCAGTCGATAAATTTAACGTAAACGATTCGAGTTTACGCAATTTATCTCGTGCTCAATTGGATTTATGATCTCATAAATTACACAAAACCAAAGATTAATCCTTAACTAATGTTGCAATCGTTTTGATAGTTTAATCAGAAAATGTTGAATTTCATTTGTCCTCCTCATCGGTCTGTGATTGTTAAATTCATAGAATTCATGATTTGAAATTTAATCAAGTAAACTAAAGCTGTGTTCGTTGATCTTTCCATATGATATGATAAATCTGGAGAAATATCAAAATATTCATGTCATCGTAATTTTTATTTTGAGAATTGATGCTTACTTAAATGTGACAAAGATTTACATGGCGGGTGTCGTCGATGAAGCAGAAAACGCTTACTCTTCCGAAACACCTGGTCTTATTCTCTTGTACTTTTACGAGAGTATCTTTGCAAATATTTCCTTTGTTCCTATTTTGCCCCTTGTATAATCGATTTTGAGTTTGGATTATGGTTTTGTTGACGCTTAGGTATTCTCTGATTTTCTTTTAGCATGATGATCGATACAAAATAATCTGCCATGACATATATGCATATTATGGATAATAATAAATCAGAGAATACTGAAGCGTTAAACAAATCATAATCCAAACTTAAAATCGAATAAACCAGGGGCAAAATATGAACAAAGGAAAGATTTACATGGAGGCCCCTGTAAAAATACAAGAGAATAATACCACGTGTTCCGGAAGAGTAAGTATCGACGACACACGCCATTTAAATCTTTGTCACACCCAAGTAATTATCAATTTTTCAAATGAGAACCGAGTATCATTGTCAATCACAACAAGTAAACACACAAATGAGCATAATTAAAAACGTCGATCTTCATATCATTTAAAGATACAGATTATTTCTCAATGACGACGATAAAACATGCAGAATTATTTTTACATCCCTAGCACAACACAGGAATGGTCAAACTTACCAATAGATGACTGAAAATACAATTGCAATGTAAGTAACAGCAGGCCGATACTTGTCGCCATGTTTATGTTGTAATATTTAAGAAACCAGTTGTTCAAAAGGTGATTAGCTTAATAAATGGTTAGCGGAAATTTTAATTATCGTATAACATGAAAGTGTTACCATTGAATCGGTTACAACTTTCAAGATAGCATTATACAGTAGGGCCAATGTAGAAATGAACGTATGAGAGCGTATCTTGTTTATTGATAAAACTATAAAAGACTGTAAATTGTTGTTAAAAATTGATTAAGCTTACCATCTTTTGAGCTAGACAGCCCAGTCTCCTAGATGATTTCGCTAGCCCGTACACTGCCCTTGTAATAAACAAGGACATTGATAACGGAAAGAATGTCATTTTTTTAATTTCCTGATAAGCACTTAGAATGACAAAAGGACTTTCCCCCTGTCTCTCCAACTTATGGTGTTTACATTACATGTCGCAGTTGATTCGATATTCTAGGGCGTGTTATAAATATCGTGATTTTTGTGATCGATATTGACTGCTGACAAACACGCTCGAGAGATGCAGGTTGATCAAAACTATATGCAAGGTTAATGGTCGCCATCTTTGTCTCATTGAGATATATTCTGTATCTTTGTGTGATATGAAGTTGGACGTTTTTTAGTTTGCTTATTAGTGTGCTTACTTGTTGTGGTTGACAATGATGACTCGGTTCTCATTTTAAGCAGTTCATGTTTACTTGGAAGTGACCAAGATTTACAAGTCTGATGTTGTCGATGAAGCAGAAGACGGTTACTCTTCCGGAACACCTGGTCTTATGTCTTTTACTTTTGCAATGGTCTCCATGTAAATCTTTCCTTTGTTCATATTTTGCTCCTGGTTTAATCGATTTTGAGTTCGGATAATTATTTTGTTAACCGTTCGGTATTCTCTAATCTTATTTCCTTGCGTGTACACTTTTATGCTTATGAAGTGGATGCGCTATATCCAATTGTGTTTGCCTTCATCACATAGACTGTCGTTTATTCTGATAAAATTATTATAATGTTTCACACCTGCTGATTAGATTCAACGGAAAAGGTCAAAGGTCATCGTTGACAACTTTGAGAATAAGAAGCTTGTGTACAAGTTATCTAATGGATCCTTGTATTGATTTGATTCATTTAAATATATTTACATTTGCGCTGCAACCCTCTATATATACACTTGCTTAGCTTTGTCACTAAACAACATTACCAGATTAATCTGTTTACCATACTTGCATGGAAACACCATGACCTTTGAACTTGCGTATGAAAATATTATTGGGCGAACTACTTTTCCCAAACACATGGCTTTGTTTACGTTTTACTCCATATACGATCTTTTTTGTAATACACAATGAAATATTAGTAAAATTGAAAAAAATAATATTTAAATAGAAAATGAATATTTGTAATACAGAAAAAAAACATTTCAGAATATGCACTGCCTTCTCTTTCTGCCATCTGCAACATAAACAATGTCAACATTTATGGAAGTTTTGACTTGCAAAATGACATGTTTAAAACTTCACCTGAAGGAATGAAGAGCTCTAATGATGAAGATTTGGGAAGTATTGATCTAGAAATACACGCAATGGTTGAAAATGTAGCTTCAGACGAGACACAGGGCATTAGAAAAATTATTGATGAATTAGCAAGGGCCGAAGAAGATGTTACGATTCCAGCTGTTATGACATCAGCTAGTCCCTCGACTGATGTTAAACCTGCGCCTATTGAGAACCCTAATATTTTATCTGCAATAGAAAATCAAGAAGCCAACAAGAAACGTTTTAAAAAAACAACAGAAATAGAAAGGAAGGAAATAGGTAAAAATTCCCAGTCACACAGAACAAGCAAAATACAACTTGGGGAAAGAAAATATTTCAAGGTAAATCAATATGAAATCTGGATTGAAATATATCATATAAACTACAATCAATGGCGACAAAAACCAAAAAGCAACTTTGATAAATAAATTTAAAAAAAAGAAAAGGAAAAGGAAAGCAACGAAAACCTGGTGTCGTGAATTGTCATTCGTGTAAACTGTCATTTCTATGAAAGAAATTGAACACCGGTAAATCAACAGTAATCTCAAATTTTATAATAAAGTGATTACCTGCTAATTTATCCGTTACACAAAAGACTAAGAACATGGGTATTTTTTTCAGCATTGGATATGGAAGTCAGTGACAAAGAAGTAGACAATTACAGCAGCAGAACTGGATGAAATGTTATCAAGATTTTACTGCAAGGCAACACCAATAAATGTAGAAAAACACACAGAAAATCTTCCTTCCCAGTAAGCACAAGTTTACCATAAAAAATCTTTAATATATATCAGGAGAGCAATAAACCGTAAACTGGCAGACTTAGGGGGAGACATTTGGTAAGGGACAAGGAATTTAAATCCTCGAACCGTAACATGACAGGGCTGGTAAAACAAAGAATGCGTGACGGCTTTTCAAGTGCAAAACAGCATAAAGCTATAATCAATGAAAATGATTTCAAAGAAATGTCAACTTACTTTTCATCTACCTGCTCCTAGCTCACGTGTTGTGCTACGCCAGTGTACGTGGTACAACATCGCCATCCATTTCGTGAGAAGAGGTTTCGAGTTCCACAAGCAACTTAGGTTAAATTCCTTTGATTTCTGTTCTGATGAACATGGGAAATTAACGCTGCTTAACCATGAAACACAGCAAAAGAATTATCAAAGTGGTATATCCCATTCCGATGCTCCGGAGAAGAGAATGTATGCAACCGGTGCACCGAATTGTCAGTTGCGATGTTCAAACTTTTCATTAAAAACACTGACCCAAATGCTAAAATGTTGTTCAATCAATACGTGAAAGGTGCAAATCTCAAAGATGAAATATGGTTCACTGACAAACCTCTCGCATCTCGCACTTACAGCAATTTCATGTCTGACATATGTATTGCCGCACAACTTTCAACAAAATACACTGCTCACAGTTTGTAAGCTACAGCTATTGAAGCGCTCAACAATCACGGTTTCGAAGCTCGACACATGATGTATATGAGTGGACATAAAACAGGGTCTTACAATAGGTTATGCAATCCTCAGCAAAGACAAGAATTATCCAAAACACTATCTTTTCTTGCTTGTGCTCCATGTAATGACAGTTCCGCGCCTACACATATGTCTCAACTTGCTCAAGCCTGGCCGACAAATTCAAATGAAGTCGTTCCCTTGGGCGTTGACACAAATTCTACTGAACACACGGAAGTATTGTCACAAAATCAAACAGCAATATCCAACACGGCTAGCTACTTAAACTCTGGACTGATGACAAACAATGCATTCCACGGTTGTACTTTCAACTTCGGAAAACTTCAATAACAACATGTCGTGTGTGACCTACATGCGTCAGCCTAAAAAATGATAGCGTGGATGACTTTCGGTTTGTTTAAATATGGGGGGTTTGTTTATTGCATTGCATTTATCTAATAAGATACAAAATGTTTCACCAGATTAAACATTATATTCCATGAAAATGCTTCTGTGTTTCATTTTACTTCCGCACTTTAAAAAAACAGGACCTTTTTTCCGTCGCGGAAGAAAGTTTGAGTTGTTGCGATGAGTCACCATTGGCTGTTCTACTGATTGAACCCCCTCCCACCAATGACCGAATTGTACAGTAATATTAAGGCACATACAATGTACTTACGATCGTTGCACTGTAATAAAGTTGCTGGAAAATAGTTGAAATGTAAAAATTGGGATTGGATTTCTTTTTTATGTTAACCATGCTTTTGTGGAGCAATTACTCTAAGAATATATTCTAAATGGGGCGCGCCCCATATAATATATATTTTTAGAGAAATTGCTCCATAAAAGCATGGTCAAAATAAAAATGAAATCTAATCCTTTTATGAAATAAAACATCGTCAACAACTAGGGTACTTATCTGATATGTATAGATGAATTTGCTAGTAATATTTCATTGAGCGAGTTCTCATAATTCCGTTCGGAGGTTTTGCAGAGATATTCTATGGTAGGGATCAGAACTGGGTCAGTGCAGACATCTCATCATCAATCAAAATACTCTCTTCAGAAAAAAAGGTGAAATGAAGTCCTGTCGCCATTTACCAGCTTGTAATTTCAAGTTTCAAACTGGTATGTGAGACTGGCACTTATCGACACTTAACAGGAAATTTGAAAATGACATTCTTCCCGTTAGCAATACCATTGCTCATACAAAAAAGAGTGGACATGCTAGTGACAACAGCACCTGGGAACCTGGTTGTAACCTTTGAACTGTATATGGCGGTTATTAAACTGTTTACATTTCCCTGTTTCGCAGCATTTTCTGAACTTTACATGAAGATGGGAAATGTTCGCCGGCTGATGCTTGCATTGCATGTGTATTTGGAGTTATATGTTGGTAAGTTTAACCCCTCTGGTGTTCTATGCATGCAGAAGTAGTTCCGATCAAAAATATATTTCTTTCATAGTAGATTATTTTTTTAAACCGAACTTTATGTTACAATCAATAATTACGATTGGATGAACATTTTGACATTTTTCCAGGTTTATCATATAATTTGAAAAAGTCAAAGCGCACAGCCTTAATTCTCCTCTGATATATAGTGAAATTGAAATTTACTAAATTATCCCATTGTTCGATTCTTGTTAGGCATTATGATGACTATATATCAAAATCTAGACAATAAAAAAGACTGCGCTTTGCCAATAAGAAAGCTAATATTATCTTTCTCTTACAAACATATAGCTTTTCAGTTACCAATCGAAACACTTTAATGTCCAATTTTGATTATCTTACAAATCTTAGTCTGTATCCACGTTTGTTTATTTTCATGCTGACACAAGGATTCGAGAGATGCAGGTTGATCAGAACTATGGGCAAGTTTTATGGTCGCCATCTTTGTTTCATTGAGAAATATTCTGTATCTTTAAGTGATATGATGATGGACATTTTTGAGTATGCTCATTAGTGTTTTTACTTGTTGTGATTGACAATGATGCTCGGTTCTCGTTTTAAGAACTTGATGTTTACATGGATGCGGCAAATATTTACATGGCGGGTGTCGTCGATGAAGCAGAAGACGCCTAGTCTTCCGGAACACCTGGTCTTATTCTCTTGTACTTTTACAAGAATCTCCGTGTAAATCTTTCCTTTGTTCATAGTTTGCCCCTGGTTTAATCGATATTGAGTTTGGATTATGATTTTGTTAACGCTTCGGTATTCTCTGATTTATTTTCAGATATACCAATACCTTACAAACTGTCAACACTGGTTATCATTGTGTTAACATGCAGCGTAGCTGTCCTGTCTGTCACTGGGATTATAACCTTCTTGGTCCTAAGACGGAAACGAGGACAACAAGGTAAAGAGACTAATCTGATTAAAATACAGATCCTTGTTTTCACTCCGTTTTACATGGATCTGACAACATCAAATAAGAGGTCACGTTCAGATGACCCTTGTCGCCTCTTTACTTAACACTAAAATAGTTTTCAAATGACCTGTCATATTGCAGCAAGTCATTTCGCCACAATATTTCACATCAACTTTTTTGTGACGAAATGACTAAACGGACAAATGCGATAATGCAAGCTTTGTCACCTCAAAATTTCACTGTCAAGATTCATACAGTAGTTATTTGATTGGCTAATGTAAAAGGTCATCGGGACATGACCTCCTATGGGATTTGCTCAGATCTTAACGCAGCAGATAGAAGTTTACGGAACGGCGCGGAGATCAAGATGTGATTTTAATCTAATTGGTAAAGAGACGTGCCAGCCTAGACAATAAGGTTATTTCAGTTTACGCAAAGCAAGAAAGCAAGTGTTTCTTATTTGGCCACTTGAAACATAGTCTTCACTGAACCTGGCATTATGTCTTTTATCTAGACATTAGGAATCGGCTATGAACTTCAAAACAACGAAAAACTCTATATTGAGGTCATAATATTAGGTCAAACGATTGGATAAATGATATTTCGATCTTCCTCAGAAAATTGCAGATCAAGATTAAAATATCCCTGATCCATTATCAGGTAAAATATCAATATGATGTTTTCCTGATCGTACGTGACATGCAATTTTTTTCTCTTTACTACTCAATGAAAAAAAATCTAAAGCTCCGCCATTGGATCACGATTGGTCAATAGCAACACAATATTTTTCTTATGAATGAAATTTCAGTTTACTATCGCGTAATGCATATTTCTACATTAACAATTATCACTATAATTTACTCACGAAGTGGATACAGTACCTGACTAGACGCATAGAAATTGTCATTTGCTGGCTGCTGCCACATTTTGCATTCCATTAATGTACATTTCTGTTTGCAAAGTAAATGACCGGTCCATGAATGTATTTCCCGTTGTTTGAAAATTGCGTGAATGGCCTGTCTATGACGTCACATTAAGCGTTCTTTTGCATACAAATGTGTAGTGATGTGTTTTAATATAATCTGTCGATTTATCATCAAATTACAGCATGCATGAACCATATTTTTTTAACTTTTTAAACATATTCAAAAAATTATTTATAAACTTTGATACGCTATGAGCATTCATTCAATTTGCTATCAGGTTTTTTTTTCATACCTGCATGAAAATAAAACAAATATTCCTATAAAAACTAAATTGCTTAACGAAAGTGTTGTAAAATTAACGTACACTGTAGCATTCATATATTTATAAAGGCAGTTAAGCAAATAGTAGTCATTATTTATCTAGCAAAATTTGCCTTGCAAGGGGCTGAATTTTATTTTTTTTTTCAAGGTTTTTCTATTTCCATCAATCACATTCCATTCCATGCATACGTACATTCACATCTTATATTACATCTTTCAACATTAAGTAAATACCTCATATCAAAATAAATAAATAGCTACTCCTTTTTTTTCATGATATTGCTTTCACAGTGTAAGTAAATACAATGTAAATAATAAAACTTTATCTCTTTGTTTATATTTCTTAATATTTAAAATTTCTATCTCTCACATACCACTACCTCTTTGATCTTAAGATAAGTGTTCGCTCCTGGTAGGAAAGCTTTCTTTTTAGAGTTGTAACATTGCCTTTACAAATTGCCTCTTATCTGTCATCTTCACTTCTGAAATCAATTACTATATGGACCGTGATACTATCATATCGTAATCATATCATCATTACCGGTGTCTATCGTCATGTTACTGTATCCTTGCAGCTCGCATATGCATCGCTTCAAATTGACGCGATCATTCTTGCCTCATTAATACTAACGAAGAAAAAACAGTAAATTACTTTCGTATGCCAATAATCGCACGTTAATTGAAGTAGTAAAATATCTTCTGATACGAAATATACTCCATAAGAACAAATTGTTATTGTTGGAATCTCGAATAAAATAGTAAATCTGTTAAAATCAGTCTCGAGTTTCAAACTGAATCTGGCACCTATCGGTACTAATACTTGTTAATAACTAATAAGTTGTAAACCACTTTGAGGTAACCTACGAACTTCGGTGTGATTAAACGGACATAATATCCTACAGTTAACTATTGGTTTCTGAAAATGTATTTCCTTATGTTTTACAATATTGCTCAAAGCATATACGGTTGTCATTGTAGATCAAAGCCTTCATGTCAAAACCAACAGCTTCGAGCTCCCAGGCAGAGTTACCGCCCATGAAAAACGCAACGGTACAGGTAAGTTATTTGTTTACTTTCTACTAATTTTGATTCACCGATTTGTTCATTTCTAGAATGTTATTTTTATGGATTTCTGGAAACTCTCCGTCGTGAAAAAAAAAATCAGAAAACGACGCATTAACAAAAACATAAACAGAACTCAAAACTGTTTACACTAAGCGCAAAATACAAACAAAGGCAAAATTACATGGATACCCTTGATAGAGCACAAGTTAATAAGACCAGGTGTTTCGGGAGAGTAAGCGTGGTCTGTTTCATCGACTACATCCGCAATGAATGATGAAACTAGGTCACGTCCAAGTAAATATCACGAAAATCATTCTCAGTCACAACAAATAGGCATATTAATGGTATTATACAATGTTACAGAATATATTCAATGCTACCAATTTGGCAACCACAAATCTTGATAGTAAACTGAAGAAGTAAAAATATTTCTACATGTTATTATTGACAGATGTGACAATAAAAATGGAAATCTCTGCTGATTTTTTTATCATATACTGTAGCAAGTGACCTGTCTTTGAATGTCATATAAAGTACGATCTAGGAACATTGAAGAAGTTAAGGAATCATTCGTGTACAATCGATACGGTCATGATCGGTTTTTCTTTAAAAGTAGTACATCCTCGATATTATTTAGAGTGAAAATGAAGGGCTTGGCTGTGCTATTATTATTAAGTCTAATATTAGAATCAAGAAAAAGTCAAACTAGAGTATTTTTTAATAAATTATCACTGATTTCAGCAAAAATACCATTAACGTGAACACATGTTCGCAACTAAATCTTCGGTATATCACATGTTAGATTGTGTTGTGCATGCAAGAATATGTTATCATGCTTCAAAACAAAATGCAACCATGAATCTATTTTTTTTGTTAAATAGATGGCGCAACTCCGAATGAAGTAATTTCCGAAGATTGTCACGGATATATGAAGATGGAACGAGACGGAGGTAAGAATAAATCGTGCGATAAACACACTTACGTACAACTATATGGGATTGAAACGACTGATTTAACCGCTGTCAGTATAATTTGACATATCTTCCTTAGATTATTAGATTTTGAATTCTGTCTAATGTTTTGTCGACACTTCGGTACTCGGGCAAAAAGGCACATGCCTCCCGCTGTTTGGTTGTGAATTCGGTAAAATCTGTGAATCGAATTTGAATATAATGTTAGAGAAAGTTGTTTTTTCTTACAATTGCGTTAGTAAGTTATCGAATTTCGGCTAGCACGAACATACCGCAGTCTCCCGAATAATCACGGGAGACTGCAGTATGTTCGTGCTAGCCGAAATTCGACGAAGCATACTTATGATCTTGGCCAAGTTACAAATTTTAATACATGTCTGTATATTCGACGATCTATTCGCGATATTTGTGTTTTAGATCTTGGCCAATGAACGAATTTTAATACATGTCTGTATATTCGACGATCTATTCGCGATATTTGTGTTTTAGATCTTGGCCAATGAACGAATTTGAATATATGTCTGTATATCTATTCGACGATCTATTCGCGATATTTGTGTTTTAGATCTTGGCCAATGAACGAATTTGAATACATGTCTGTATAATCGTGTAAACAGTTATATTTCTCTTAAATCATAACCATTGTTAAAAATATATTAACTAATCATTTACAATAATTATTGATATTATGAAACCATGAATTTTGATACTCGTTCAGTCTTAATGCCTTGGTAAAAAACTATCGCTCTCACTAATTTGCATGATTTTGGTAATGTAGGTAGTTGAGAAGTATGACGGATTGACAGAACAAAGGTTATTTTCAATGAAAGTTGATGTGGCAGCAATTAGTCTGGGGAAATCAGTATTATTTCACAACTGCAACACAGACGTATTTATACTAAATTTAAAGTAAGATATTCGGACGATAGCTCGGCTGAGCTGCCAGAACCGATAGCAATAACACTTCAAGATTCCCCGAAAATTGCTGAATAGAATGCATTACATTATCGTTATTTTATTAAGTATTTTAATACAGAATGGTTTGAGGTTGTGAATATCTCCAACATAAAGAAAACATAATGAAAACGTTTCCTTTTCCGTTTCCAATAAAGCACCAAGTTCATTTGCAGACAAAGATAGAGGTATTTTCTGCTTTTACATGTTAGAGCTGACAAGCTGACTGAATAAAGTTCAATCTAAAAATCTCTCGCGCTACCTGTTACTCGAAAACATGATTAAAAAAAGAAATTGTTAAATTGTATTAATTGTTAATGAGAATTATGCCCCAGTTCTCACTTTCAAGTTCATTTGCAGACAAAGATAGAGGGATTCGCTGGTTTTACTTGCTAGATCTGACGAGCTGACTGAATAAAGTTCAATCTAACATGTTCTCGTGCTACCCATCATCTAGTGTAAATGATCGAAAACACGATTAAGGAAAAAATGTTCTATTTAGTACTGACAGTGTTGTATTTAAATGTTCTACAGAGCAGGGGGAACATGCGTATGCCACTGTTGGCGACCTACTCCAAGATTCCCCAACCAACCACGAAATCCAAGCTGAAAGTGAGTAATCTGTCTGTTTTATTTTTTTTTTTGCTTTCGTATATATGAGTTATTCTGGAAAACATTTAACCGATTTTATAACAAAAAGCAAATTCGTTTTAAACACTTTCCTAATTTGACTATTTGTTGTGATTCTAAGCAATGATTAATTCCTGGACAAAAAAAGATCAAATTGCCCATATTAAAAGAAACACATATATATTCAACACCAATTCACAATCAGTGAAATAAGTGTCATTTTTACGCCAAGGTCATCTAAAAACTAACTATAATAATTATGTTTTGTTACGTAACACCCTTACGTGCTTCACCTTTTAAATTTAGTAATATATACAGTATACCGAACAATTTAATTAAGCTACATCATACAGCTGTTTCATCATTCAAGGACATGTTAGTGATGCTAGGGGCAAATAGGTTTGGAATCGAATTTCTCTAACTAATGTAGAAGCAGAAGGGTCATGTGCGTAAAACTCCTGTGGGTTATGAATTGAGAAAAAAAAATAGAACTATATTATTACAAAACGTGTACAACGAAAATGTGTATATTATGTACCTTGTCATTACTCAAACGAGATAACTGGGGCTATGGAGGCTCCAGCAAACCTCGGTGACTAAAACATTAATCAGCAGAGTCTGCCACCTTCAATCATGAAAGATAATGCAACACATACACATACCTTAACACGGAAATATTTATTTCAATGCAATATTAATATACACATTTTCGTAGTACAGGATTTGAAATTATACAGAACTAGTTGAAATTTACTTCTAAATTCATAAAGGGGTTTTACGCACCTGACCCTTCGGCTTCTACATTACTCTAGAAATTTTGGATTCCCACCTTTTGGCCCCTAGCATCACTGAAGAGGACGAAACAGCTGTGTGGTGTAGTTTGATTTATCTTTTTGCCATACTGTATATAGTACTAAATTTAAAAGGTGCAGCATATATGTGTGTTACGTCATATTAAACAGTTCAAATGATTGATGGTATTGATATGTCGAAATTAACAAGCATCGAAGCATCAATAATAATTAATTTAAGCCGTGATTATGTAAGCTAATGTTGCTACAGTCCTATAACACACATTGTTATTGATAACAAACTTACATTATTTAATCTTGTTTGAAACAAGCTTTTTCATTGGTTTAAAAAATTATGGTATTAGCCCATAACGTAAAAATTGACGTCGCCGTTTATAACGTCGCTTTTGATTGGCTGATGCAGCAGCGTATTAATTTGTAAGAGAACAGAGTCCATCGATAACGTGAATTTTCGCAGGGTATAAATTAAATTAGAAGGATTAATCCTTCTAATTTAATCTATAAATAAAGCCTAATGTGTGTTTGTTAGCAATTGCAATGTGAAATAGCATTGCAGTAAAGCTTGACATTGAAGTAACACAACAAGGAAATATAGATACTTCAAGTGTTCCGCCGGGCGATGTAATATTTGAGGACGTTTGTGTGATCCAATTAATTTGATAGCATTGCTCTTTCTGAAGATAATATTAACATGTTTCTGTATAAAGAATTAAGTGATTACAGAACATCTTATTTCTCAAACTCATGTCATATTTGCTATCAAACCAGTATATGATTTCGTAGTTTCTCACGCAATTAAAACTTGACGTCACATGGGTGCCATTAATTAGTAATTAATTTGCCTAATTTACCGATCCTGTAAGTGATAAGGTGATCAAATGGACGAATAACCACTACATGATGACATATGAGTTCTAATTTTTTCTGAATAAAACTGTAGTTAATACTTTCAGAAAAAACAATACTTCAATCAAAAAAATAAAATGAACGTTAATGAGCAACAGCAAAATGAATTCCAAATCAGAACAAGCCCAACTAGAAGTACAAAATTGGGACTTCTGTATGTTTGTTAAAGAAACCTAGAGTTGAACTCTCCTTCTGTTTATCTACAATGGAACAAGAATTCTTGGGGGAGTGATAAAATGTGACCAAACCTTCGTACCTGTCATTCTGACATTATGTTGCTGTAACTGGCTGTCAGCAACTGAGTATACAATCGCTCAAGGACACTTTCGGAACAGATGACCTTCTCCTAGATTGGATGTTAATTTGTTAATGAATTTCAATTAATCAATATCATTGTCTACTGTATATTTAATGATTTTGGTTTGTTGATTAGAGGGCGCAACTTCCAATGGAGTACATGTAATTTCCAAAGATGATCACAGTTATATGAAGATGGAACGAGACAGAGGTAAGTTTCTACACACTTTCATATAGTTATATTGGAATTGAGCGGCTTTTTCAATAGTTTTCCTTTAGATTAATTGATTTTGAATTCAGTGCCTGACCCAGCAAATTTGTGATCTTAACCAATGAACAAACTAAATACTTTTCTGAATATTCGATAATCTATGCTTTATATTTGTGTAAACAGGCATATTTCCTTTAGAATATTAGTATTATTTAAGCATTGAACTGCTTTCAGTTGGCATTCATAGGCTACATGAATGTCATCTGGACAAAGCCAAATGCAATGAAGCGCGTTAGCGCTTCATGCTTGATTTGCTTTTGCCCAGTTGTAATTCATGTGAATTCCTATGAATGCCCACTAAAAGCATTTTAATATTTATATATACCATTTTTAGAATCTGTTCATCTCATGAAAAAATTAATACCTCTTTGTAATTCTCAGCATTATGCTCAAATAATATATTTATCGTGTATGCTTGTTCATTGAAAAGAACAGCCATCGCCCGGGGACGATTAATGATTTCCAGCGTAACAATTATGACGTCATATTAATGATGACGTCAACAATCGGTCAATGACATTCATGGTCTTATGAATGCCAACTGAATTTGGTAGGGTCATATTGTGGCAATGCCATACGATGGGAAATATTAAAATTCGATCATTGTTTATTTCACAATAGTTATGAAACAATTTAGTTGAACTTATATGGTTCATGATGGTTGGCCTGAATGTAAGCACGCGGGGAGGGGGAGTCGTATTGTAGGAGGAAAATGGAGTACCCAGAGAAAGACCTGTGGTTGGAAGATGAATCCATATCTTTTAACGCCTGATCGAAGAATGAGTATTCATCGCAAAAGGCACGTTGGGGGAATGCAGCACTCTTACTTATCGTCTGTGTTTGATATCTACCTTTTATTTTGTTTCACTAGCTAATGTTATTGAACCTGAGGCCCTTCACACTGATGATAAGGACGAATACATTAAAGGAGCACCAGTCAGAGGTAGGTTGCAGTTATATTACAGTGAATTAGTTCAGATAACAGGTTGACATTTGTTTCATCCTGGATAGTCATACATATATCCATTATTCTATTTATACACTTTAATTGCAATTACAACGGATTGTCATACATATATTCATTATTCTATCTATACACTATAATTGCAATTACAATGGATAGTCATACATATATTCATTATTCTATCTATACACTATAATTGCAATTACAATGGATTGCAGAACGATGAGGTCCTTGCCATGTTATTTGTGATTTAACTCGGAAAAAGAAAGTAGGAAAGAAGGTAATTAGTTTTTTTTTGCGTTATGTTTTTAAGGTCAGGATTATGTAAACACCACAAATGTTGATCACCAGATCTGTGGCACAATCAGTGGACATCAAGGCAGTGTTAACAGAGGTACGCGAATTCTTTCATGAAATGGTTACCGTTAATCGTCTTTGAAGATAAAAGGGGTTCAACACAGAAATATCACTTTTCTATTTTTAATGGTTACGATAACAGCAAATACTTAGTATAAAAAATACAATTTACATTCTTCATGAACAAAATATCAATTATTATTTATCATAATTACAAAACTTAAGAGCGGCCTTCATGCTGTGATAAATTTGGTGTATATTCATATTTATGACGCGTCCATGTTTGTAATCTACAGATAGGAAGTTAAGACACATCATCAACAATTTCGTGGAAGAAGAGATCCTACCCGATGGAGAAGAGAGTGTCACTTTCAGGACAAATGATGGAATCAAGTTTGTTTACGTAAACATATCATAGACTGCTGTCAACTGTATTGAAATGATGAGAAAGCAAACATAGAAAAGTTCGAAACTGAACGATATTTACTCAAATAAAATAATTCTGTATGCTATCACTGCCAAGCACAAATGTCAATATCGGGAGATTTCCCCCTTTAGGATTACTGACAAGTGATGTGATGGTGTCACAGTTAACTTTCCTATTGTATACAATGAAGAATCTTTTGTCTGTATACGAATCACAACCGGAAGGGACAATGTCGAATATATAAAGGGAAGCAACTGGTACGTAACATATATGTTCAAGGGGAATACCTCATTTGACCTTATGTGAAATTAAGTGTTCTAGAAAATTTACGCTGTTTACATAGTAAGTTGTTAACATAAATTCATGATTTGTTTGTGTTTATTAGGTGTGCTAGACAATTCCAGAAATAAAAAAATTATAGATAATACTATTTGTATAAATAGCCTGGTAGGAAATGACAGGACCAGAGCTGGTTTTATACTCTTGTTAGGGAAAGCTTTAGGACATAAATAATTGCCTGTGAACAGTGATTTACATTCTTTCTTATCTCTGGAGTAACAGATAGGACGGACCAAACAATGCAGATAAGTTGATTAAATGTGTTTATTATTAGCACCTAAAGCTTTGTTCAACACACAAGTTAATTGTTATATCTTTGTATTTGTTTAGTTTTGTATATATCATTAAACTGGGTTTTAATTTAGTTGCTGGTTTCCTTTGTCTGTTATTATCACGTAACATTAAACTGGGGGTTGGTCCGGGGTCGATTTATCAAAGTTAAACTTTTGAATTATTTACTCAAAATTAATTTTTCAAATTTACTTTGTAATTGTTCATACTCAGAAAACCAACAGCTAAGTAATTATGGCTACAAGTATTAACATCGAGAAGTTTGTTAAATGATTTAATGCAAGTTAATAAGATTTATTGCCATTAGGGAAACATTTAGGTACAACTGTCAAATCTCAAATGAGAAAAACTAAATTAAACTAAACATCTTACCCGTCCAACTGTCTACCTGTAGTATTAGAGTACATTTGGACGAAATGCCGCGCTACGTTTTTGACAGCTGACTTCTCTAACTCGCCCTTTTTTAGGTAGCGAGCTGATTTTAGAGGTCAGAACACCGACACTCGGCTATTGTACTCTTTGCTTGACAAAGGAAACAGACGTTTTCGAAATCTCGCAAATTAAGTTTTCAATTCCTGTTTGTATACAAAACAAACTCGGTATATATCATTCATACCAAACTGATGAATCTTCTTCCTAATATGAAGTCTTAAAAGTCGATTACTTATTCACAAATCACGGATTTAAAAAAATCAATTTGATGTGATACTCTGACTACCCATCTCTTCTCATTTTATGTCAAAACTGTATTGGGACCATCAAATTGATTATTTTGAAATTCCGATAAATATGATTACAACATCTGTACAATATGTTGGTATACCGGAAATCGAATTTCGGAATACTGACGAGCAGTCGATAACTCCGATCCAAGGTGAATTCTATTTCATGTAAAGATGTGCCATACAGTATACAAGGTTTTTTGTTTCATAAATATATCATGTGGAACCTGGTGCGCTTAACCTAAAAATATTACGCAAACTTCAGTAGGTCTGAAAGTTTTGATACAAAGTCTTATTTCCTTTTCATGAACCGTTGAATTTTAATCAAATTTGCACTTTTGTCACGTAGATTAATGACCCCGGGTTGGTTTTTGATGCCGAATATCTTTTTCACGTTACAATGACACAGCCTTATATTTTCCCTGCAAATATAAGTTTAATAATTTTCTATATTTCACAGGCAAAACAGTTATAAAACTATATAGTGCAGTCTTAACTAATACCCTAAAATACTCTTATACCAGACTATTCGCTTTTCAAATGATAAAATCACCATTAGACAAGACCGGTTCGTGTGATTGATCCAACATTACTTGTTGGGACATTATAACAGTACACTGGGAATCGTCATTGATGACCGAACCGTCTTGTGTATCTTAAATGTAACATTTGCAACCCTATAGCTTCACCATTAGTCAGAAAAAGAAAAATCTTCTGGTAAATATATTAAGCAGAACTTTCAATTCAAAAGGTGCAGGCTACCTGTGTGTTACGTCACATTTACAACGTGATCAGAGCATGGTAGGTTGCTCGAATGCAGACAAGCTTAACAAGGGATCTTCATTGTTAATTTTAAACAAAATAATCATACTGCCTTTTTTCACGTGGTCAAACCTTCAAAACTAAAGCCAAATATACTGCAAAGAAGGGGCTAAAAATAACAAACATATTTAAAAGTAAAGACGAAGGGACAAAATCAAATAATGATTATAAGTTCGGACCCCAGTTGTTCTGACTTGCGTGTATGTCCCCGTTTTCATCTCTTCTCTGAACCCCTTTCTTGATGGTATGTTACCTTAAGCGTCATTGTACGTAATTACACGTTATTTGTTTAAGCATATTTTTGAATTACTTAAAGTAGTCGTAATTCTCTTTGTAATTGAGTTTATATAATATCTCACTTATTAAATGTAAGTGGTATATATAGTAATCTATTTATATGCTTCCGTCTGTGCGTCTGTCCATATTTATACTATAGAATCACACGTTCATGATTAACATCTGATTGGATTTTGGTAGTCATTGTTGAAGTCAATGGCCACTGTCGACCACTTTTAAAATAAAACGTGTGTGTACAAGTTATCTCATGAAACCCTGCATAGAGTTAGTTCATGTTTACATCATAACATCACAGAATATTTTTCTACACCTGATTAGATTTTTGCGGTCATTGGTTAACGGAAAAAGTCAACGGTCATCGTTGACAACATTGATGATAAAAGCTTGTGTATACATTATCTCCTGAATCCCTGCATATATTTGGTTCATATTCATATCATAGCATCAAAGAATACCACTCTGCATATGATTATGTTTGGATAATCAACGGTTAAGGTTTTAAAAAGGACAAGGGTCACGGTGACCTCCTTTTGAATAAAAGCTTGTGTGGAAAATTCTCATGAACCTCTAGATATTTGAATCATATTAACACCATAGCTCCAAAGGGTGAAGTTCTACACCTGAAAACATGTTGGTGGCCAACTGGCAAGGTTAATGGTCAAGGTCACTTTTGATAAATTTAGGCATGGAAAACCGATGTAGAAGATTTTCATAAACTCCTGACCATGTTTTAATCATAACCAAACAACAGCAATATACTATCAAATTTTACATCTCATCAAATTTTGTTGGTCATCGGTCAAGGATAAAGAGTCTACACTAGACCACCCCTTTAACGGATGGGGCATATCTAATTGAACCCCTGCCCACTTTGTTATCATTTCTTATGCAACAATCTTTTCACCAATTGTCATTGTTATGTACAGTTCTAGGTGCCTTCGGCAAGGTATTTAAGTTAGAGAAACTAAAACATCCGTACTAGACCCGCGTTATTACAAGGATTCAACTACAGCAATATACTATGTCTCCAGGGTACGTTCATGCTTTTTTTACAGGAAAGTACGTCTTAAGATAACCCTGAACTTGAGAATATTGTGCGAGTATCTTTTAAAACAGACATCGAGAATAATGCGTGAGTATTTTATTAAACAGACATTGAGGATATTGTGTGAGCATCTTAAAAAACCAACATTTAGATTATTGAACGTTTTCAAGTAGTTTATAGTACAACCTTCCAAACAAACGGCCGCTGTTCCATCCCAAAGTTATCGCACGCATTGATTATTTAGGAAACTAATTTCTTATATCATGAATACACAACTCCAAGAATCTATGTTAGTATTAGATTGGCATATACTATGATTGTATTACAGCATTCAAGAGAGATTACACACTAAAACACCGTTTGAAACACTGTCCCACCATCAACAGAACACACTACATTCCCAGCATTAGATCAGGCATTCACGTCAGGGGATATATAAGCCAGACGGCACAGGGCGTGTAGTTAACGCTGGTTCTGGCAACTTCAGCAATTGTTTGTGTACCCTGTAGTCTTTATGCGAATCTAAATGAGATATACGCACAAGGTTTACATATTATAGTCCCACATTTCAATCTAGGGGATTCATTCACACTTGATATCTACACGGCAGTCCCTATGTCAGTCTCAGTGAGATATACAAACGGTAGTCACTATGTCAATCTCAGTGAGATATACAAACGGTAGTCCCTATGTCAATCTCAGTGAGATATACAAACGGTAGTCCCTATGTCAATCGTAGTGAGATATACAAACGGTAGTCACAATGTCAGTCTCAGTGAGATATACAAACGGTAAACCCTATGTCAATCTTAGTGAGTTATACAAACGGTAGTCCCTATGTCAATCTCAGTGAGATATAAAAACGGTAGTCCCTATTGCAATCTCAGTGAAATATACAAACGGTAGACCCTATGTTAGTCTCATTGAGATATACAAACAGTAGTCACTATGTCAATCTCAGTAAGATATACACATGGTAGTCCCTATGTCAATCTCAATGAGATCCACAAACGGTAGGCCCTATGTCAATCTCAACGAGATCCACAAACGGTAGTCCCTATGTCAATCTCAATGAGATCCACAAACGGTAGGCCCTATGTCAATCTCAACGAGATCCACAAACGGTACACCTTATGTCAATCTCAGTGAGATCCACAAACGGTAGACCCTAAGTCAATCTCAGTGAGATATACACACAGTAGTCCCTGTGTCAATCTCAGTGAGATCCACAAACGGTAGACCCTATGTCAATCTCAGTGAGATCCACAAACGGTAGTCACTATGTCAATCTCAGTGAGATATAAAAACGGTAGACCCTATGTCAATATAAGTGAGATATACAAACGGTAGTCCCTATGTCAATCTCAGTGAGATATACAAACGGTAGTCCCTATGTCAATCTCAGTCGAATATAGAAACGGTAGACCCTATGTCAATATCAGTGAGATACACAAACAGTAGTCCCTATGTCAATCTCAGTGAGATCCACAAACGGTAGTCCCTATGTCAATCTCAGTAAGATATAGAAACGGTAGACCCTATGTCAATCTCAGTGAGATACACAAACGGTAAACCCTATGTCAATTTCAGTGAGATACACAAACGGTAAACCCTATGTCAATTTCAGTGAGATACACAAACGGTAAACCCTATGTAAATCTCAGTGAGATACACAAACGGTACACCCTATGTTGAGCAATGTCAGATATTTACCAAGGATATACCCACTATAAAATAAATAGAGGATATCTAACAGTGTTTTCAGTAATACCAAATATGTTTCACGAGTGAGGTTAATATTTCAATATTTTTTACGAGTGCGAAGCACGATTGAAAAATATCAAAATATTAGCCACACGAGTGAAACATGTTTGGTATTACTGATGATACTGATAGATATCCTGTTTATTACATTTTGATAGCAAAATCTACAGTGGCAGTTTTTGATTTTCCCAAATGTCGTTTGTAAGCAGCGTTCTGATTGATCAAATCGGAAAAAGTGATATTTTTCACTTGTGAAAAATATCAATTTATAGAATGAATAATTTTTGATATTTCACTGGTAAAAATGTAAGAAATTATATTTCTATGTAAGTTTAAGTGCAACATATCTTCCAGATTCAACGTTGAGTGTTGTGTTTCCAGTATATGGTACTACAGCTGCACAGGAAGTAACAACTCCACACTAAGTATTACCCACTTGTAACATTCAGAAAACTACAAACACACTACTAGAATGCACTTATGATAATACATATGGGATGTTGTCGTGTATGAAAGTCGGGTTATATTTTGGAAAAAGTAATAATTTTATCAGAGTAGACACTATATGAAGGCAGAACTATAATTTTTAACATCACTCCTATTCTGTATTCATTGCACTGGCTACCTGTGCAATACAGGTCACAATACAAAATCTTGGTATACACATACAAGGCACTTGATGGAACAGCTCCCCAGTACATACGGGAGCTAATTACCCTGTATCAGCCGTCACGATCACTAAGGTCGAAGACAGAATCATTGTTGTGTGTCCCAAAATCTCGTACTGTGACCTATGGAAACCGGTGTTTTGGGAAAGTTTCGGCCACGTTGTGGAATAGATTACCATCCGCTATCCGAAAAACAAATACTCTGGCCAAATTCAAGAAACTTCTGAAGACGTACCTTTTCACGTCTGCATATTAGGGACAACTTAGACGTCATGTATATACTGACATTTGTTTATCTACAGTAGATGTAGTTCGTATTTATATGCAACTTTTTATATTATCACATTAGCTTGGATTGTAATAACTTCTTTATTTATGCAGTGTAAGTATCAAATTATTATCTACATGTTGTGAAGCGCTTTAGAGTAATTTTACAAATTATATAGAGCGCTATATAAATGTTGTATATTATTATTATTATTTAACATGTGTGCAGTTACCCGATTGGCAACTCACATTTTTGTTCCTGACACAAATATTTTAAGAAACGTGCCCAGCTCCATCAAACCCAGCAAGAGATTTTAAGATGGAATTGTAATTTCAACTATGTACTTTTGTGAATTAACTATCTTTCTTATACATACCGCTTATCACGACCTTAAAGGCAGTCTCAAAGCGGTTCACAGAGTATTATCCATGGTTATTGGGCCTTATCAACCAGCTAATATGGTTCTAAACTCTCTGGGGAGCATAAAACCGATGCTGCAATTTCGGCGCTCCCAACTAGTATTCTACAACTTCTGGCATTACCCAACCACATTCTCAGCTTGGTTGACTGGAACAAGCAGAGTAAAGTATATTGCTCAAGGATACAATACAAGGACTGTGATCTGAAATCAAACTCGCAACCCTTCGATCAAACATCTTATTAAATGTACAGATGTTACAAAGGTATCTTATTGTAGAATTCATTCTGGGACAATTTTTTTCTTCTACAAATTATCAAAAAATATGTCTTCTAAATAAAGACGGTCAAGGTCAAAATTAATATATGCTTAGATTTTTTTTACATTTTTATTATTTTTAAAACCTTCTTATATACAGATCAATAGAGTATGTCATTCCAATGGTATTGATACCTTCTGTGTCTTGATAGCACTTCCGGTTAAGGTAGTTTTGAAAATTTCCCTATATATTCTTTGTATAAAAATGGTTTACTGTCTATCAGTGGTAAAAGGGAAGTAGTTCTTAAAATATGTAAGAGTTACCTCCCTTTCACCAAAGACAAAATCTGACATAGGTGTGAAAAGCCCGTCAAATTGTTCAGAAACAATTTCTAGTTTTATTTACATTTTGTCTGCATTGCACGGTTCTAACTCAAATTATGTTTTGCAATATCAAATTTTCGTCTATCGTTAGTCTTCACGTCATATTTCTGTTTTCAATAAATGGGACGGGGTATTGTTCCTGGTTAATAAAGAACTGCTTCTCGATCAATTTTCATTTCTCAAATATTTTATTCAATACATATTCAAAAGGAATTAGGCAACAGGCAAAGCCTGAACAAACCCTCTCCTTTCTGGCTGACATGAATTTCACATAAATAAAATCTGACAATTAAACAACACACACACACACAACCTTACACACCATATATATATACTAGCATTATACAACAAAATAATATAAAACATGAGTAGTCTCCCTTCGCACTAAAGCGTTTTTGATACATTGACTTTTTTTGTAATGGAGGAGAACAGCTAGTGAGAAAGATGCGTTGTTAATGGTAACTCGTGTAATAAAACAGCACCAGATATAGGAGGAACACTAATAGACAAGTCATGGTGATTAAATATGATTATCGTTATTCCAAGGAGAGACTTACATATCATTTTAAGCACAATCAAGGGCAAGACTTTCACGTACGTTGTCTGGTGACAATTGATCGTAATGTGAATGTATTAAAACATATCACATGTGTCCACACACAGAGAAGAGTTCTGCAGCACAATTTACACTAACTAACCCTGTAAATGTCAGCATGACACAGTGACCTTGACTGGGGTTAGGGTTGCCTGGAGACCAAAGGGCGCTGTCAATCACTCCCGAGTCATCACTGTTTAACCATTGACCAGCAGCATATTTCCCGGATACGTATAGTTGATTGTGAGCGATCGCTGAAAATTCAACATGCATGTTATTTTGTTTGTATATTGAGTAGTAAGTGTTTCCGCAAGAAAATACTTTTATAATTAAATATTGTACCGCTTTTACTATTAACCATTAGTACATCACGTGACTGAATACTGCTTTCCCATTGGCTACACACATGGGTACTATGCAGCGATAGTGCCCGCTCACCCGGGCACTATCACATGTGGCGCGATATTCAACGTGAATCCATTATGTCGTCACTATTAAGTTACGTCACGATGTTTGGAGAGCACGATTATTGGCGCGAAAATAAACATGGATCATGAGTTGCTCTTGAAAATGGCTGACTTTGGAATCGACCGAAAGCTGACCATCGTTATCACAATAAAACAAGTTTTGGTGTATATTTAAGGGGAAGGGTGATGTACTAAACCCATTATGGCCCTGTTGAGAGGGCACTATTGCCTCATAGTATTGCCTCGTGATGGAATAGTGCCTGAGTCGAATATTCCATCCCTCGACAATACTATGAGGCAATAGTGCCCTCTCAACAGGGCCATAATAGATAAATATTATACACAATTCACTTAAGTGCCTATATGATTCTAGTAGTTGCTCCGGTCAATATTTTCGTATATTGGCCCGGAGTCAAGGACTATGGGCCGACGCTATACATTTTGACGTCATAATTGCAGGATAACGTTATAGACAATGAAGTGACGTCATCATTCCAGACAATGAGCACAATGGTGTCTGACCTAATGGTCTGTTTTTATTGCATATTATCTGGCCGTGTTCGGTAGATTCGGTATAATTTAACAAATATTGCATGTCACTTAGGGCAATATGGGAGTTTATGGACTGGTCAGTCACCCAAAAATATGTATAAGGACCTCATCTTCGCTTCTGTCCATATACATATTTTTGGGTGACTGACCAGTCCATAAACTCCCATATTGCCCGGAGTGACATGCAATACTTGTTAGATATTTGGTTGCTTATCGCCATAAATCAAATTTATGCATAAGAGACATTAATGCAGCTTTAAAAACAAACACTATTGGACGACTACGTGAACAAAGAAACTTTCACAGAAAGACCGTGTGCTCAAAACATTGGTTGTTGGGGTGATGCTGGATATATTTGGGGATTGGGAAAGATAAATATGAATGATAATATTATATTATCTTGATCCCTTTGATAATCGAGGTTCAACACTATCTTACATTGTACGCTCACAGCAACTCTATACTATGTAGTATCGATATTTTTGTTTCTTATGCATGAAAAGATCTTGTGGCCGCGTGAAAGAATGGCGGAGACACACTGCCACCTAAACCTCTAGAACGGATTTCTCTCCTATATAATTCCCTCATTAAGTTCGCCACCCTCGCATACCGCCATCCGCCACATCCTTTAAAATACAAACGTCCCGAATCGCTATATATTTCCCTCGACGATAACTCCTTATTGTTTTGGTTTTGGAGATCGAGGAACTCTTTAGTGTTCATTTGGAATTGCATGCAGCAAAAACAGATCAATAACTATTTTCAGATATAAAGTGCCAATGTAGATCTATATGACGATATAATACTAAGCTTGTTTTTATTAGAATGTTGGAAATGCATTTTTATGCAATTTTATTCATGGTTATCATATTCATAATTCGATATTATCGCCACCCTCGTTAAACCGCCATAATTCCTGTGGACGAAAGGTGGCGGTATAAAGAGGGTACACTGTATATCATTTGCTTACTTAGTATGTCGTTTTCCATCACGACTCCCTGAAGTGCCGCCATCATTGACAAGGAATGTATCTTGATAAGCTGTGAGTACTGTTCGGTACAAAGCCTGGCCGCGTCCAGCTGGTTATGGCCGCGCTCGTTCACCCTGTACATTGCGCCTCCCGTGACATGTTTGAAGCCCAAAGCTGTGTGTATGCCTTCAAATAAATACACAATTCAAAGCATGTTTATTAATTGTGTGCCAATTTATGTTACACACCAATTAATGATAAAATATATGCGCGAATTACGAGGACATTAGAACTATCTAAGGATTTGTTGTCATCTTTTTGACATGCATTGGTGTGTAACATACATTGGCGTACATATTATATGGCATACAATCCTTAAATATATTTATGGTTTATTCGTAATTTGCAGTTCATCAATCTAGTATATAGTATTAGCAATCAGATTTCAACGTCAGGGTAAATCCAGACAGAAAACGGTCACCCGTCTGGCAGTGGAGCATTGCAATCTTCAACGCTGCAATAATGACGTCATAAACATTACGACGTCACAATTTCCCAGTATGTTTGTTATTGGAAAATAACAAAAATTGGACTCAATAGTGTGCAGTGGAACTGTCATTATTGAGATTTGATACAACGTTTCCATTAAGTGCCCAATATAACTTAATTATACTGTTAATAACTTATATATCGCGAATATTTCATTTCGCGAATTCACCTCGTCAGACATATTCGCAAAAACATCATTTTGCGAATGGTGATAAATTAATGACTTTACTTCTAAAGTTGCGAATGAATAGAATCATCTGTAACCGAAAAAATTCGATAGCTACACATAATCGCGGATTCGAATTCGAATTCGCGAATGGCTCGCCTCGCGTATTAACGCGAAATTGTATTACACGCAAAATATAAGTGATTTACACTAGGTCTGGAACTCCATTTGGCATAAACTAGCCCTTAATCGAAACTCGATGTATCATAACTCTCTGCATCGCTGGAACAACACGTAAACTCATTTGAAAACCTACTTACTTGATGCCTAGTTGAAAACTTCATCAATCAAAAAGTAATGCTCGTTCCTTAGATATAACTATAATGTTATACCCGACTCGACGTTAAGTACAGCTGGGATTGTGTAACATGCTAATTTCTAAAGAGTTTGTGAGAGTTATTAAGCAAGTAGGGTAGCTCTGTTGTTCACGTGCCTCATCAGAGGATTGTGAAGACATGGAACGACGAGGGAGCGAGAGTTGAACAAGGGCTGTTTGTGAGCGAGGGCCATGGTAACATAACTAGCCCAAAACCCGCCAACAACATCCGACTGTATGCGAGTGTGTATCAACGTATGTAAGTGTCATCTGTCGTGCCTTAATCAGGGCTCGGGAGAGTGAGAGAGTTGAACAATGGTTGTTTGTGAGCGAGGGCCCAGGTAATATTACTAACCCATTTTTGTTATAGGCGACACTAAATCGGATATAGGTTATTTAAATGCTGGAGTTCCACAAGGGTCTGTTCTTGGATCATTTTTATTTTTAATATTTATCAACGATATATCTGTAAACTTGTTTTTATTAGTAGTCGAGAATGTTTGCTGTTGATGCTACACTCGCATATTCCGCAAAATAACAGAATGGAAATTGAACAACATTTAAATCATGTTTTAATAGTTATAGAACATTGGTCGAAACGACGGTCTGTTAATTTTAATTAATTTTAATTAATTCTATCACCAGCTCTAAATATCGGAATTTTCGTGATAGATGTCGACTGCTGACAAACAAACTAAAAACAGAAGGATTCGAGAGATGCAGGTTGATCAAAACGATGGGCAAGTTTTATGGTCGCCATCTTTGTCTCATTGAGAAATATTCTGTATCTTTAAGTGATATGAAAATGGATGTTTTTGAGTATGCTCATTAGTGTGTTTACTTGTTGTGATTGACAATGATACTCGGTTCTCATTTTGAGAACTTGATACTTACATGGATGTGACAAAGATTTACATGGCGGGTGTCGTCGATGAAGCAGAAGACGCTTACTATTCCGGAACACCTGGTCTTATTCTCTTGTACTTTAACAAAAGTCTCCATGTAAATCTTTCCTTTGTTCATATTTTGCCCCTTGTTTAATCGATTTTGAGTTTAGATTACGATTTTGTTAACGCTTCGGTATTCTCTTATTTATTTAACCAAAAAAACCGACGTTGTAATTTTTAATGGCTCACTTGAAAAAATGATTAAAATTTAAAAACACAGTTTTGACGAGCAGTAATATACAGAAACACCAAGGAGCTATGGAAACAAGGGAGTGTAGCCTATGAAGAACACCTTAACTTTCTCTGTCGGGTTTGTTTTGGTAATTTATTTTACAAAATCTCTTAGCAGCTTATATACCCGACAAACGGATTACAAGATTGCGAATAGACAAAAAAATGTAATTCCAATTACAAATCTTTAATTCGGAAAAACACATCGACATTGAAACAGATACTGTATTTGCAGAGTTATGGACGAATATGTTTGTTTTAGAAGAAAGTCTTTCTTTACAAAAATGCTTTTTTGTTATTCAATGGAAGTTGAACAAAAGGCGAGCCATTCTGGCCTTTGTAGCAGATATTGCGCTTATGATTATACACACAAAAGCTGTATTAATTATACAGCATGAAGATACTTACGGTAGCGTGTTTCCCTAACGGTGTAACAGCCGCTGACGTCAAACCGGAGAGATATGTGATTGTTCCAGCTCCTAGGGTTAATTCGGAGGAACACAGCGGTGATACTAGGGACCAGGCTGGCCTTGACTATAGTGGTTTTGTCACTGTTTCCGATAAACAACTGAAAATGATATACATGTCAAAATGTCAGCTCATTTTAAACATCTGCGTATTAAGAGTGCAGATTTCGAGCGCTTCGGAACCGGAGCAAAGTTCTTGAACGGCAACACATGCGTGCGTAAACCTTGCTACCCTAAGACTTTTGGGTTTTTCCCGTCTGAAAGGAGACTTCAAGTGGGGAAACTGAAACATGTCACATAATTAAGTAACGTCAATCAGTTACTTTACGTCACACTCGGTCTTCATCGGTTACTTTCGGAAGATTGAAAATAACCGGAATATTTTTCTGTTGCTGTGTGTTGCATTTGTATCTGTCGTTACTTCAGACGATGTCCTTTTTGGTCTTGCCGATTTTTAATTATGGATTGTTGTATTTCTTTCTGAACCAGTACATGAATGATACTCAGTTAATATTTAAGGATTAACTTTCTATTTTGTTTAGATTATCGGGGGATAACTACAATGAAAAACGGGTAAATTCAGAAGGCGGTTATGTATAATTTACCCGTTTTCCATTGTAGTTATCCCCCGATAACCTAAACAAAATAGAAAGATTATCCTTATATTTACAGTATCTTTCTGCGAAATGTTCGTAACCATTTTCTTCATTAGAGTCCCATCTTCGGACACAGATTTCATTTCAAAACCCATGAACGCGAAAATGGTTCAATAAATGTAACAACATGAAATTTCCATAAATCGTTGTTAGCTCCGCCCACGTTTATTTGTTAGTGACGTCACACAATTGTGTTTCAAACTGGAGGATTTGCATAGCTCCGCCCACATGTATTGTTGTCGACGTCATAGAATTTCGGCACGTGTTTGAGTATAGTTATGCGGTGAAAATGATAGTCTGTTGAGCAATGGTTATTGAGTGAATGTCAGTGTAGATTGTAAATATAAGGGATTCACTATAACGCTACGCTATTTTAAGGCTTTGTCTTTGTCATATTATATGCTATTATATTCAGATATATACTTCTCTCCGCCCCAATTAAACTAGTTAACATTTATCACTTCATTTCCACATGAGAATGGCGGGTCACGCGCTCTTTCGAAATTTTACATTAATGTGTACAACAGTGTATCGTTGTACACCTAATTACTTGGATATGTAGACATTTTTGAAATCCGAAATCTTCATTTCCCACGCTTCAAGTGTGACAAAATCACAAACTCGTTTTATTTAATTAAAGCTTAAGAAAGATGACGTAACACACATATGCTGCACATTTTAAATTTAGTAATATATACAGTATGCCGAAATCAATAAACTGCATTATACAGCTCCTCCTAGGACACATCAGTGAGGCTAGGGGTCAAAAGATGGGAATCCAAAGTTTCTAAACTAATGTAGAAGCAGAAGGGTCAGGTGCGTAAAATCCTTTCAATTGATAAATTAGAGGTAAAATTAAACTAGTTCTGTAAATATTTTAAATCGTGTACTACGAAATTATGAACCGTTCCACTACTCAAATGAAAACAAACCGTGGCTATGGAGACTCCAGCAAACCTCGGGGACTAAAAACAACCTCAAACAGAGTATGATCACATATCACTTATATGTAACAATAATTAAAAAGTTTGTCTTGAACTATATATTTGTTGTTGATGTTAAGTGATAAACGTAGCTTGTTGTAACATTTCCACGAAGTACCGTAAGAATACAACACTGTAACAAATGTGAAGCGCTGATGGACACACAAAGCTTAAAAGACATGCGAATGGAAGGCATAACAGTTTCGCGTAGTACCGTAAGTATGCAACAGTGTAACAAAGGTGAAGCACTGTGTGACATACACAGCTTAAAAGAATGGTAGGAAATTAACAGAGCAACGTAGAGGTAAGGAATGCCTAGTTTCCTGCTTGGATAAAGAAATGAAGGGAAGGGAAACTAGTGTATACTTATGTGAGCGCAGTAGTTTATGTTTGTACGATTCAACTGTTAACTACAAGATATACTGCTAAATTATGTATAGATGATTTAACATGACTGTCAATGTAATATATTTACATTCTGATTGTTTTTCTCTATATGAATATACCAATTGAAAACATCAAACGTTTTACTATGAATACAGCATGAATACAGTATGAATACAGTATGAATACAGTATGAATACATCCATTCAAGTGAATTACTAATGACGTATTACATTGATTTTGCTCAATGCGAGTTTTTTCGCTCCGTTTCGGATAACATTGAGAACGCCCCAGCGTCAAACGCTCAAGTGACAACGGTTAATTATTGGCGCCAATTTTATTCAAATCAGGGCTGTCTCGTCAATATTGTTTAAAGGACGACAAAACACAAATGCAGTTAATTACAAAATAAAAATCAACAGACAGTAAATGAAATTTAAAAACTGCTTTAGTTAAAATGTTAATATATAGATTGAACGTTTTTTTTAAATTTCCATGCCGGTATGTATGTAAAACAGTTGCATCCATATTCACCATGAAACCCTAGCAGGCTTCATGGGCTATAGATGTAAACCGATTTTCATTCTTACCGGCGCAAATTTTTTTTAAAAAATCCCTATATGAATTTATTCAATTGGTTAAATAATTAAAAATGTCACGCACGTGCCTTTAGGCGAGTGATAAATAGAGGATCTTACATAAGTTTCGATGTCATATTGAATTTAATAAACGAGTTAAATACATTCCATTTTATATTGACACGGATGTAAGATTCTATTTATCACATAACTTATATTCTTTAGAAAACCCACCAAAATCCTCAAACATTTCTTATAAGAAAGTCAAATTCTGCATTGACGGTCAGATTTTCACTTCCGGGAACATTATATGACGTCGCCTATTGATGACGTCACTATAAAATTATTACACAAGTATGTTTGACAAGACTGAACGGATCGGTTTTATGATGAAATGCTGTATGTGATGTTTTACAGTCTTAGACTGTGACATCTTTAAGTTTTCACTTAACGGATTGTACCTTATTTGTTAACGTATGAGCATGCATGATACACTATTTCTTGGGATATAACCAATCTGATTAAAATCATATCTTGATCTCCACGCCGTTCCATAAGCTTCTCTCTGCAGTGTTAAGATCTGAGAAAAAATCCCAAAGGGGGTCATGTCCCGATGACCTTTTTACATTTTGCAATCACTACTTTCAGAATCTTGAAGGTGGATTTTTGAGGCGACAAAGCTTGCATAATCGCATTTGTCCGTTTAGTCATTTCGTCAACAAAATTTTCATGTGGAATAATGTGACGAAATGACTTCTACAAGATGACGGGTCATTGACAATTGTTTTGGTGAAAGAGGCAAAAAAGGTCATCTGAACGGGACCCCTTATGGGATGTTGGCAGATCCTTGTAAAACGGAGTGAGAACAAGGATCTGTATTTTAATCAGATTGGGGATATAACCTACCCGAGGTTCCCCGTTGTTGGACATCACTGTAGCCCAATCTGTCTGGTTCATACTGTACAGAAGGTGGTAGGTTTCAACCCATTGCTCATAGTGCTCATTTCGTCCTCGCAATAAGATTGCTTCTACTTCCGTCTCTCTCGGAAATTGAACCTTTAAAACAAAGTTCACAGATATAACAAAAAATCACCAAAACCAGTATATAATTTTCGGAAACATTTTTTTTTTTTTTTTCGCTTTAGTAATAACGTTGAGTTCGTGTAAAAAATACCATCATTTGCAGGACTTTTATCGGAAATAATAAAGTGAGAACAACAAAAATGTTTATATTTAATCGACAACAAAACATACATCTGACCCACTTAAAATGGAAAATTATCAAACATCATATTCAAAAATTGAAAACAGTATTTGGCTTTGAGTCATTTTTCTTCTTCTCATCGATAACAAAACATATTTTTGATTTAGTACTGTGATACCATTTTTGTTTTGAGAAAAAAGGGTCATGCTATCACGTGAATACGATTCTAGAAGGTCCGCTTTGTATACCATCGTACCGTTAGAATTATACCTGCTGCCCCCTTGCATGATCATAAGTGGCAACTAAATTTGGTTTATTTTCTCTTTGTTTTCTAAACCACTTTCTCCTTTCTAATGTCTTCCTTGACACTACATCACTTCTGGCCTTTAGTTAATCGTTCACCCCTTCGAGGAAGGCTTTTAAATCTGTCCCTGGCCAAATATACCAAAGGGTAGGAACATGTACAAATACACACGCATTTAACATACCCACGTCGCTTTCAACGGGAGGTCGTCCTTAAATGGCCCTGGCTGTTAATAGGACGTAAAATCTGCATAAACTTCTGACTACTGGTATTGAAAGGATGTTTACACGAGCATGCTGTGGCCTCCAAACGTCACACGCATTGTACACATTGTAATATGGGAGTGGGACATGTGACCGGGTGGAGGGATTCGACAGTATACTTTAGTGTGGTAGCACTTTAAATCGGCAAAAGATCCGAACTATCGCAAGAAGGCTTACACGAACAAATCTCAGCCTCCCAAATACACACGCCTTAACACCCAAATAAACTTTGCTTATACTGGCTTTTAATTGGACGTCAAACAATCAACCAACTAACCAAAAAGTAGATACCTGTATATACTGTAGGTTATCATTTATGCGAGATGACCAGGCTCCAGTTACCCTTTTCGAGTCAGAATGTTCATGATATAATCTGCTGTTTGCAGCACCATGATCAATATCGTTATTTGGCCATTTGGAAGATGCGGTCAACGATCCATCTCTAATACCGTACAATCCGGAAACGAGGTAATCCGAACACACTGTTACATCTGAAAAAGAAAAAAAAAAGAAATATTTCTTATAGTGTCCATCAATATCGCTTACCTACCAGTTTGATTGCCTTTCGAAACAGAGCCGTTTACCCTACTATAAACTATTCAAATACAGCTGAACAGCATTATCTCGAACTCATATAATTTGACGACCCCGTTTTAGGTAATTATTAAGTGTTTTGTCGGCCCGGTCAAGCTTTACACTAGCATTCAAACTCATGTAATTCGAATACTCCGATAACTGTAAGTTTTAACACGTTACCGTCGACTTCGAGATTTTACAATAGCGTTCAAACTCATGTTACTCGGAAAACTCGAAGTTTTACCACACCCGTTGACTTCGGGATAACGAGGTTCAACTGTATTTTCAAAATTAAATTACATTATCTCATTGTCAGTAAATAATATTGCACAACCCTGACGACAGAGGTTGATGATAATCACTGTTCTGAATTGTTCTTTATGCTCTACTAGGAAATGTTTAATTGTGAAAGCACTTACCAGGGGCTACGATGGGGTTATAGAGTATATCATGAAAGAAACATGTGTCAACGTTTTTGAATAACCTGTTTATGCGGGGTGCATACATTATTTGGGTATTTTCCAAATAACCTTCACAATTATTCTGATTACCCTTATAACTCACTTAGAATTGTAGTATTCGAATAATTGTTTAATTCGAATAAAAAGGGATATGTTGTTTTTTTCCTAAAAAAATCTTTACAGTGTTTAAAACAAGACCATGTGTAAAAGGTGCAGCACATGTGTGTGTTAAGTCATCTCTTATGATTGGATTTGAAATTATACAAAACTGTTTTAATTTTACTTCCAAATTTATAAATCAAAGGAGTTTTACGCACCTGACACTTCTACATTAGTTTGGAAATTTTGTATTCCAACCTTTTGGCCTCTAGCATCACTGAAGAGTCCTAGGAGGACGAAACAGCTGTATATGCAGTTTAATTCAATTTCCGGCATACTGTATCTATTACCAATTTAAAATGTGCAGCACATGTGTCTATTACGTAATCTTTGCCTTTATTACAATAATATATATATGTAAAGCCGAAAGTAAAACGCACTGAAGTGTACATAACACACATGCAAAAATAAATGAAAAATAATTTCCCCACATTTCTATTTCTTGGAGAAAAAAACTGTATTGGTTAACGCTGTTGAATACTCTCTCACTCCTCAACGCATAAAATATGCGTCAAAATGTAGTTAATTGCCATGGTTACTGTAAGTTGTTTACATGATATTGGCCTTTTGCAATATAAGTAACATATCGCATCAGTTATATTTGTCCACTTTGAAGATTAGGACATACATTTTAGCAAAAAAAACACAGATTGTACATAGTAGAAAATGCAACCGGTGCTGCCATTTCGGCGTTCACATATAGCATTTTACAATATCCACCACTACCCAACCACGTACTCTTTACAGATGCGTATATTGGAACACACAGAGTAAAGTATTTTGCTCAAGAAGATATGTACAACATAAGTGCCGTAAACTTGAAAGTGTAACGGGATATCCGTTTTGACGTCTAATCCCCTTTATATAGAATTGCAACTATTGTTCAGAGCGGTGTTTGAAAGAATGGACAAATAATAATAATAATATATGAAGACTTCTACTAGGAAAACTCATACACATAAATTGTTTCTGAAAAAAGCATCAAGTGGTAACACAACACTAATAAGATTTAATCAGTTGATTTTTTTAACTGTCAAAGCAAATATTTCAAAAAATCGTTTCAATTACAACTGGCATAGATTCAAACTCATTTGAATATTCTACCGTTAAACGGACAATGTTTGTCGGCTTAGATGTGTAGTAAGCCGTTCTACCTTTCCTTTTATTGATCGTGTTTATTGATGCTTCTATTTTATTATTTGCATCAATCTTAATTTGATCACCTTCCTTGTTAACAGTCACATACACTTTATATTAATTGACCGTTTTAAGGCAACTTTACTTATTTGAAAGTATAATCATTACACGTTTCGATGTTTTAAACAAAACTAGAACTGTAAGCCGATGGCTGACTAATACCCCCCCGCTACCTCTTATTAGAGGTGTCTGACATGTTTTTGAAAAAAACATGATGTAGTACAAGTTGTATATAACATGCATTATATAATGTATTATTTTATATTACTATGTATCACCGCATATCTAAAAAACAAAAACAAAGAAGGCACCTTTGGTCTTACATACATTACAGTGTAGATTTCATATCAACAATGTGGATGCATATGTATGTTTCAACTTGTGAAACTCACTGAATGAATAAAGAAAGGTGATATACATATTAATAAGAAAATTTATGATGCTGATTGTTTCAATACAATGCATCTTACGTTTATATTAATAGTGGTGTAAATTAGCCCATGGGAAAGCCAGTGATATGAGAAAATGGTCCGAGTAGTGCTTTGGAAGAATATCGGCCAGGACACCCCTCATAGGAAAGTTGATGTAGATTTGGTCCAGCAGTCCTCCTCTACGATGTGTTGGTAGACTTATACATGGCTGAAATCCATAGTAGCGAAGCAACTTGGTAAGTTTATTTGAAGCAGGAGTTTGCTCAAAAAATACGGCTACCAGTCCAGCTCAACAGTCAGCAGAATTTTAAAAGCCGAACGGACAAATTTTAACCTGTGTATAGTAATCCTCAACATTACTTACTGCGAAGTTTCATTGAAAATGACCCAGTAGTTTAGAAGAAGTTGTCCAGACATCATGTTATTACGGAAACCTGTGTATAGTCACCTCATTACCATGGCAACCAAAATTTTGACAAACGAAACCCTGTATGCAAATCTATACATGGTCCCCAACAATACTGCCAAGTTTCACTGAAATTGATCCAGTAGTTTAGGAGGAGTTGTCCGGACAACACATTATAATGGAAACCTGTGTATAGTGACCTGGTTACCATGGCAACCAAAATTTTGACAAACAAAACTCTGCATGCACATCTACACATGGTCCCCAACAATACTGCCAAGTTTCATTAAACTCGATCCAGTGGTTTATAGGAAGTTGTCCGGACAACACGTTATTACGGAAACCTGTGTATAGTGACCTGGTTACCATGGCAACCAAAATTTTGACAAACGAAACCTGCATGCACATCTACACATAGTCCCTAACAATACTGCCAAGTTTTATTGAAATCGATCCAGTAGTTTAGGAGGAGTTGTCCGGACAACATTTTTCTACGGACAGACGGACAGACAGACAGACGGACAGACAAGCTGATTCCAGTATACCCCCCCCTAACTTCGTTGCGGGGGGGGGGTATAAATATATTCTATATGAACCGACGGGTGGGTTTAATTTTGTTATCAATCACGTTTTATTTTGGGGGGGGGGGGGTAAACGGAATGGTAGCTTGATAACAAAATATCATCGTTCTGTGGATTATGTCTGTCACTTACAAAAACTTCTGTAGAAATATTTTACTTAGTTTCACACTTTATACATCTGTTGATAAACACTTTTACACAATACAGCGTTATTAAAGTGAGTCACCAAGCAAGTTGGCCTCGCTGATACATATCATATTTCACTGTAGCTTTTAACAATGTACCTACTTGTTGTAATCAGACGTAGATCCTGTACTTTAACTTACATCCTGCTTTGAAGCTTTCACCTTTCCCTATCAACTATAACATGTTTTCCTAAATCTGCCTTGTAGTGTTAAGCCCGACATGTACACTAGTGTAGTCCCAAACTCGCTATACACCGTACATCTTTCACTACAGCCGTTACCCTTCCCTATAGCCCTAACCTTGTCATCTTGTCTAAACCAAATACTGTAGCCTGTACCTTGCATCTCAGTCTGTAGTTTAAACGTCGCTCTACCTGGCTGTATTATCATACATTGCTGTTTAGGCTTCCCCCTTTTTCTGTAGTCCTCATCGACACTGTACTCTAAGCCCGCCCTGTAGTATAACCCCGCAATGTAATATAAACCCGCAATTAAGTATAACCCCGCCCTGCAGTCTAACCCCACCCTGAAGAATAACCCCATCCTGTAGTATAACCCCGCCCTGTAGTATAATCCCGTTCTGTAATATAACCTCGCCCTGTAGTCAAACCCCGCCATATAGTATAACCCCGCCCTGTAGTATAACCTTAGACTGCAGTATAACCCCGCCCTGTAGTATAACCTCACCCTGTAGTATAACCCCGCCCTGTAAGATAACCCCGCCCTGAAGTATAACCCCGCCCTGTAGTATAACCCCGCCCTGAAGTATAACCCCGCCCTGTAGTATAACCCCGCCCTGTAGTATAACCCCGCCCTGTAGTATAACCCCGCCCTGTAGTATAACCCCGCCCTGAAGTATAACCCCGCCCTGTAGTATAACCCCGCCCTGAAGTATAACCCCGCCCTGTAGTATAACCCCGCCCTGTAGTATAACCCCGCCCTGTAGTATAACCCCGCCCTGTAGTATAACCCCGCCCTGAAGTATAACCCCGCCCTGTAGTATAACCTCACCCTGTAGTATAACCCTGCTCTATAGTATAACCCCGCCCTTTAAGATAACCCTGCCCTGTAGTATAACCCCGCCCTGTAGTATAACCCTGCCCTAAAGTATAACCCCGCCCTGTAGTATAACCCCACCCTGTAGTATAACCCTGCCCTGTAGTAAAACCCCGCCCTGTAGTATAACCTCACCCTGTAGTATAACCCCGCCCTGTAGTATAACCCCGCCCTGTAGTATAACCCTGCCCTAAAGTATAACCCCACCCTGTAGTATAACCCTGCCCTGTAGTATAACCCCGCCCTGTAGTATAACCTCACCCTGTAGTATAACCTCACCCTGTAGTATAACCCCGCCCTATAGTATAACCCCGCCCTGTAGTATAACCCCGCCCTGTAGTATAACCCCACCCTGTAGTATAACCCTGCCCTGTAGTATAACCCCACCCTGTAGTATAACCCTGCCCTGTAGTATAACCCCGCCCTGTAGTATAACCCTGCTCTATAGTATAACCCCACCCTGTAGTATAACCCTGCCCTGTAGTATAACCCCGCCCTGTAGTATAACCTCACCCTGTAGTATAACCTCACCCTGTAGTATAACCCCGCCCTATAGTATAACCCCGCCCTGTAGTATAACCCCGCCCTGTAGTATAACCCCACCCTGTAGTATAACCCTGCACTGTAGTATAACCCCGCCCTGTAGTATAACCCTGCTCTATAGTATAACCCCGCCCTGTAGTATAACCCTGCTCTATAGTATAACCCCGCCCTATAGTATAACCCCGCCCTGTAGTATAACCCCGCCCTGTAGTATAACCCCACCCTGTAGTATAACCCCGCCCTGTAGTATAACCTCACCCTGTAGTATAACCTCACCCTGTAGTATAACCCCGCCCTATAGTATAACCCCGCCCTGTAGTATAACCCTGCCCTAAAGTATAACCCCGCCCTGTAGTATAACCCTGCCCTATAGTATAACCCCGCCCTGTAGTATAACCCCGCCCTGTAGTATAACCCCGCCCTGTAGTATAACCCCGCCCTGTAGTATAACCCCGCCCTGTAGTATAACCCTGCTCTATAGTATAACCCCGCCCTGTAAGATAACCCTGCCCTGTAGTATAACCCCGCCCTGTAGTATAACCCTGCCCTAAAGTATAACCCCGCCCTGTAGTATAACCCCACCCTGTAGTATAACCCCGCCCTGTAGTATAACCCCACCCTGTAGTATAACCCCGCCCTGTAGTATAACCCCACCCTGTAGTATAACCCTGCCCTGTAGTATAACCCCGCCCTGTAGTATAACCTCACCCTGTTGTATAACCCCGCCCTGTAGTATAACCTCACCCTGTTGTATAACCCAGCGCTGTAGTATAACCCCGCCCTGTAGTATAACCCCGCCCTGTAGTATAACCCTGCCCTAAAGTATAACCCCGCCCTGTAGTATAACCCTGCCCTATAGTATAACCCCGCCCTGTAGTATAACCCCACCCTGTAGTATAACCCTGCCCTGTAGTATAACCCCGCCCTGTAGTATAACCCTGCCCTAAAGTATAACCCCACCCTGTAGTATAACCCTGCTCTATAGTATAACCCCACCCTGTAGTATAACCCTGCTCTATAGTATAACCCCGCCCTGTAGTATAACCTCACCCTGTAGTATAACCCTGCTCTATAGTATAACCCCGCCCTGTAAGATAACCCCGCCCTGAAGTATAACCCCGCCCTATAGTATAACCCCGCCCTGTAGTTTAACCCCGCCCTTTAGTATAACCCCGCCCTTTAGTCTTACCCCGCCCTAAAGTATAACCTCACCCTGTAGTCTAACCCCGGACTGTAGTATAACCCCGCCCTGTAGTATAACCTTAGACTGCAGTATAACCCCGCCCCGTAGTCTTACCCCGCCCTAAAGTATAACCTCACCCTGTAGTCTAACCCCGGACTGTAGTATAACCCCGCCCTGTAGTATAACCTTAGACTGCAGTATAACCCCGCCCTGTAGTCTTAACCCGCCCTGTAGAATATCCCGCCCTGTAGTATAACCTCACCCTGTAGTATAACCCCAGACTGCAGTATAACCCCGCCCTGTAGTATAACCCCGCCCTGTGGTATAACCCCGCCCCTTAGTATAACCCCGTACTGTAGTCTTAACCCGCCCTGTAGTCTTAACCCGCCCTGTAATATAACCCCGCACTGTATTCCTAACCCGCCCTGTAGACTTACCCCGCCCTATAGTATAACCCCGTACTATAGTCTTACACCGCCCTGTAGTATAACCCCGCCCTGTAGTATAACCCCGCCCTGTAGTATAACCCCACCCTGTAGTCTAATCCCGCCCTGTAGTCTTAACCCGCCTTGTATTATAACCCAGCCCTGTAGTCTTACCCCGCCCTGTAGTATAACCCCACCCTGTAGTCTTACCCCGCCCTGTAGTATTACCCCGCCTTGAAGTCTTACCCCGCCGTGTAGTATATCCCCTTCCTGTAATATATCCCCGCCCTGTAGTCTTACCCAGCCCTGTGATATAACCCCATACTGTAGTATAACCCCGCCCTGTAGTTAACCCTATACAATTGCTTTATTAATCAGATGTGGTTCTATATTATAAATATTGTTATATGGTCTTAACTCTGCTTTGTAGTCATAAACCTACCTTATTGTTTAGACGGTGCTCTGTATTAAAGATCTTGGTACGTGGTGTAAATCCTATTCCGTAGCCCTAAATCTGCCATTATTGTTTAGACGCTGTTCTCGCTAATGAACCTTAGTATGTCGTCTAAACTCTGCTCTGTAGTCGTAAACCTATATTTTTTATTAGAGGCTGCTTTATATTATATTCCGCATCCGTATTATGTGGTCCAAACTCTGTTCTGTAGCCCTAAACTTGCCATTATCAACCTTAGTATATTATCCAAACTCTGCCTGTAAGTCATAAACCAGCTTTGCTGTTTAGACGTTGCTCTGTATATTATAATCGTTGGTATGTGGTCGAAACCCTGCCCTGTAGCCCTATACCTGATTTGGTGTTTAGACACTGCTGTATGATGTCCAAACTTTGTCCTGTAGCCCTGACCGTGCTTTATTCTTTAGACGCGGCTCTCTATATTATAAACTTTGGTATGTGGTCGAATCCCTGCTCTGTAGCCCTAAATATATTGTATTGTTTTGACGCTGGTCTACATTATAAGCCTTAGAATACTAACCAAACTCTGCCTTTCAGTCGTAAACCTGCTTTGATGTTGAGACGTTGCTCTGTATAATAAACACTGGCATGTAGTCTAAACTCTTGTCTAAAGGCTAAACCTGCTTTGATGTTAAGACGTTGCTCTGTATTATAAACCTTGGAATGTGGTCTAAACCCTGCTCTATACCCCTAAACCTGCTTTGGTGTTAAGACGTTGCTCAGTATAATAAACACTGGCATGTAGTCTAAACTCTTGTCTAAAGTCTAAACCTGCTTTGGTGTTAAGACGTTGCTCTGTATTATAAACCTTGGATTGTGGTCTAAACCCTGCTCTATATCCCTAAACCTGATTTGCTGTTTAGACGCTGGTCTCTATAATAAACCTCATTATATGGTCTAAACCCCACTCTGTAGTCTGAGATACGTACTTTAGTCGTAACTCTGCACTACAGTTTAAGCCCCATACTGCTGTTGGACAAGAATCGACTGCACTGATTGCTTACAGTTATGTTTTATAAATATTTGTCTAAAACATAAACATAGCCATACTTAGCACCCTATTGAATTCCTCCAGTTTTTCAACACGTGTAGTTAGGGCCTGGATAGTGTCCTGCAGTTCCAACACATGACCTGAGCACGCATCATCGACGGTACTTTGTTCCCTCAGAAGCGGCCTAAAATCATAAAATGGCATTTGTTTGCAAATAAAGTAGGATGTATCCCACTTTTAATGGTATATGCCGGTTGATAAGAATTATGGCAAAGTTTATGGGCGTCATCTTTGTGATTGTGAAATATCCTGTATCCTTGGGTGATATGAAGAAGAGCGTTTTAGAATATGCTCAATAGTGTGCTTACTTGTTACATGTATGGAGAACGATAAATCGGTTCTCACTTTGAGGGCTTGACATTAACTTGGATGTGACCAAGATTTACATGGCGAGTGTCGTCGATACGGTCCCTTAATAATAAACAATACAAAACAGAATATTCAATAACTCGTCATATTTAAGCATTAAACTGCACTCTGTTTCGAGTAATAGGCGATATGAACGCCCACTGCATTACAGTAAAATAGCATGAACAGCGCTATTTTCCTGTAATGCAGTGGGCGTTCATATCTCTTATAACTCGAAACAGATTGCAGGCATGTCCGCTAAATTTGAATAATGAGTAATGTGACATGGTGCGCCATGAAAAAATCTTCGTGTTGTTTGTTACCTGTGATACGCTCATATATGATAATGCATGCTATATTTGGTCGACTTCACACTGATGGTAGGTATACGAGTCGTTTTAATTTCTACAACATGTATGTGATATCAGATTGGCAATTCTGCTGACAATTTTTCGGACGATAGGCCTTCTGCACATTCAAAGTCAGGGAGAGGGCCCCTCTTCATGGCGGAGGATGGTTGATAAAAAGCTTATATTTGTGTTGACGACACTTCTTTTTCGATGTTGAAATAAGTTTATTCGATTTTATCTTTAAACGATTTAAATGAACTGAATTCAGTCAAGAAGTTGTCTATAATTATTTCTCATCCAAACGAAAGTTCGGCGTGATATGCATTGTATTTAACCTTCATCTCACGTTCATATTCATACTCGTTTCAGGTTATAGTCCTATGAACCTAAACGGAAGTTACTAGGTTTATATAGTGACACTGCAGCGCAAATGTAAATATTACATTTTAATCAGTAAAATATCAGAAACAAATAATAAAACAATAATAAATATGAAATATATTCCACGCGTATTGCAGATTTTTAAAATATTTCACTCGTGCTGCTACGAACTCGTGAAAATATAAAAAAAGTCTTCAATACTTGTGAAATATATTCAATATTTAACGGGAAACCATTGAATTGCCTCTATATATCTGACAAAGACCATATTCGCCCATTTCCATACTAAAAGTGGCAAATAAGCCAGGATCCGGAGAGCGAAAACAAATAAGATAATAAGCAATACTATAAACTTGAAATTATTATAACCATTAGAAGAATTCTGATTGATTTATATTATGATAGCGACACCGTCCTCAAATATAATCCCTTGTTGACCAATGCAAGCAAAGCGAATTATCTTGTTTAAATTGAAGATAATTAATGACATGCAAGCAAAGCTGTTTATCTGGTGTCATGAAAAAAATATTAAGATAATTCATGAAATGCAAGCATAACTCATAAACAGGTGTCGCAAAAAGAAAATTAAATATAATTCGTGAAATGCAAGTAAAATTGATAATCTGATGTTGCAAAAAATATATATATTTTTTTATTATTATTATTTTATAATTCGTGAAATGTAAGCAAAATAGATTAACTCCGGAAACAAAAATATAGTAAAAAATTAAAATGATCTACCTGATTTGTTCCAGAACTCTTTGTTCAATAAGAGCTGCTTCTAATGTTCTGCGGTGGTCAGATGAGAGCGGTTGTCCGTTCATTAACTTGAAATATGCGATTGTAAGTAACAGACTACAGACAAATCGTGGCATATTAACACTGTACATGTTTATGTACATACCGGACACACCGAGGTCTAGTGAACGTTAGGCTCGTGACTGCAGCGACACGGGACTGTCTTGTATATTTAAAAAGATACCTTACTCCGTTTTCCGGTCTATTATGTTATACATGAGTGGTTTGGCACTGTGGAAAGGTACACAAATGGTTCAAATTGGATAAAATTTCAACTGTTGACGTAAGACACAGATATGCTGTAATCAAATAATCTTCATAATTGTGAATTTCATGCGTCCCGGACTTGACATTCTCCCCTGAGGGGAGGGGATGGGTTAGTATAGTTTATATAGGAAAATGACACTTTTGGATATATTTTGTTCATTTTCAGTTGGAACTGGTTTGGAATTATAAACAGGAGATTACCATTTGATTTTAGAATAATTTTGACTCTTGGTTAACCCCCGGGCTGTGCGGGGGGGGGGGGATGCTAAGAAGGGCCAAATTGTCTAAATTTCAACAATCTTCTTCTTAACACCAGGATATGCTAGAATCAAGTACTCTTCACAGATAGATAGGTATTTAGATAGATTTTCAAGCATGTCCACAGAACTTCAGGTTACACCTTGGGGAGGGGATGAAGTTTACCCCAGTTGATATTGGATGTTTTAGACGTTTTTATAAGTAACATGAAATTTTTCAAGACATTAGTTCACTGAAATAGTGAGGTCAAAGGTCAAGGTAACTCTGTCAAATTTCAGGGTCAATGTTTTTAGCTCTTTAACTGAAATACTTTTGTTATGACATTATGAAGCATTGTTGGTTTGAATCAAATAAAGATTAAACTGACCAAAAGTTAAGGTCACTTGGTCAAAGGTGAAGATCAAGGTTAAATTTTATATCTGTTCACAGACGAACATTTTGTTATGAGATTATGTAGCAAAGTTGGTTGGAATTAAACAAGGAATTTCAATGTCAAATTTTGTTTCTTATCACTAATGAACATTTTGTTTTGACATTGTGAATAACGTCTGTCACACTTCGTTTCCGTGCGATAACGGCAACAAAAATTATACGATTTTCTTGAAACTGGGTTACAAGGTAAAATGCCTGAAGAGCTCGGTCAATTCGATTGCCAGTTCTGGCGAGTAATATTTACTGAGTTATGGCCCTTTGATTAACGAAAAATATCATTTTCTTTCGTTTACTTGCAATCACGGCAACAAATATTATCCAATCTCTTTGGGGTTTTTTTGTTCAATTTCCAAGGATAACATCTTGCTTCAACAGCATGAAAATTTCAAAAATAAGTTTTTCCTACAATATGATTACCCCTTACTAATAGGGGGGGGGGTGATATAAATTCTACGAATTAGCTTAGCTTGTTTTTTATAAAAACAGTAAGTGACCGATGAATACAAGTTTTTATTTAACAATACGTCAATAAGATGCTTAAAGAGACCATTTTTATTAGGCTACTCTATTCAAACTGGGTTATTATGCGTTTTTGAAATTAAATATCTTATTGGCATACAATGCAGCATTAATATGGGCCAGCGGCTAAGATAAAACTATCGCCTGGTGTAATTATTGATCAAATACAAGAGAACTATGACTAAAACAGAAACATTTTTGTGGAAATAAATCAAAATATATACCAATCAAATTATTTCCTGTCAAAATTTAATTTTATGATTAATTGTTTAGGCAGAATATGTTTCTGAAGCGCAGTAGTGACAGGGGGGGAATCCCCGGGAATCCCGAACAGAAGCGTAAGGCACGCCGTCGATACAGTGTGAAGCTTGTTTGTAAACAGTGTCCAGTTGTAAACACTGGTACGGTAGATTATCTAGTAATATATAGGTAAATCATAGCGATGGATTAGTGTTTTACAACATGGCTTCCAGTTTTATAATTCCAGTTGGATTTTGTACAGTCGGTGTTTCTCATTGGGATTTATTGGACGACATAGATAGAGAACTCAGTGAGTATTCTCCTTCTCGGCCTTCTCGATCTCGTGATGTAGACAGACCTAACGTTGGGCCAAATCATGACTTAGTTAATGAACCTATCGTTCATTCCCAGGAATTCCGAGGAATCTGAGTAGGAAAAGGTGTTATTTAATAACTAATTTATGGGTCAAGTTATACAGACTCGGATCCGAGATTTCCTACTGTCAAACCCTGTGTCAGACGAGTCCGACCACGAGGAAGCTGAAGATGGCGGCGATAGACCAGCTGATCAAGCACGATCAGATCAAATCCAGAAGTAACGAACTACATAAAAATAATTATAGCAATGCTTCCCTTCCATAAACTTCGGGGACTAGCGATTCTATCAGCAGAGCCTACAGATTAAACTTTAAACACGGATGACAATTCACAAACAAGGATGTGGTGAAGTGGTCTTTAAAACATAAGGGTCAGATGTTATCATCTATTTCCTCTTTCCACCACTCACGACTAGTGTGGTCTCATAGCACTCAAGTAGATACATTTAAGCATTGATGACAATTTCTTTAGTTTAAATAGGGTATGATTTTTTTTTTTTTTTTGCAAACTGTATGAATCTACATAGCGGATGCTTACAAAAGTTTGCAAGTGTAGTAGGGCTAAGGGACATCTATAAGAGGGGGTCGCCACACATTCGCGTTGTGTTCTAATGTCGAACAATTTCTGATTGGCACCACCCAGTTATGTCAGTGCCTACTACTCCCAGGTTCGATAAGTGCCAATGACACTTCCTACGTGGAGTATTGACTGACGTGCGAGACAAACTGTCAGGAATAACTGAAGGTCTAGGGGAACCTGTTTGCTTGACCCTAGTCTGTTGACCTTGACCTACAGGGGTTGAAGTAGCTACATATTCGTCCAAACCGGATAAATCTACATCAGAAAACTGACTCAAGCTTCTACGAGAAGGAGCCATAGTGATAAATCTTGTCAAAAATGTGTGAAAATAATTAACTAAGATAGTTAACTAAAAATATGTACAAAAATACTATTACTCTGAATCTTGTGGATTTAGTTTCACAATACTACGCCATCCTGGTCACGGCACCAAATGGTGTTTGTAGTAGGGCTAAAGGACATCCATAAGAGGGGGTCGCCACACATTCGCGTTGTGTTCTAATGTCGAACAATTTCTGATTGGCGCCACCTAGTTATGTCAGTGCCTACTACTCCCAGGTTCGATAAGTGCCAATGGCATAGAGTGAAAAACCACAAAGAGTTATATATAAAGATCAACAATTTAATAAATAATAACAGTATGATGATATTTACAATGATATTAGGACTGGATAAAGTAAGGCATCAGCCCTGTATGATTATCTAGAAATAGTGAGAAATTATCCCTGATAAGGGTTTAAGATAACCCACACAAATAGTATGACTAGTTGGTATAATTACAAAGTTATAATTCCTGACAAATAACACTAATGTATAAGTACAAAAATACCAATATGGTAGCAATGACTAACAAACCTCAATGTGTAAGAGTGATAAATGACAAATGAGATTCAGTATAACACGAGACTGGCGTGTCCTTAGTAAAACTACCCCCCTGTAAAGTTGCTTCCCTACATATCTAGATGAGGGATACGTGAATGCATAAATACCACCCGTCCACCCAACTACATCTCAAAAACGTACCCTGCATTATAAGCACTATCCAAAATATCTAACCCCTACCCCAAAGCTATATAATACGACCACATTCCGCTGACGGAACGAATTGGCATACGGACTAATAAATAAAGGTAATATAATTCCGCTGACGGAACAAATAGGGACTAAAGTAAGGTTCTAATTTAAACCTAAACGTACCACATTCCGCTGGCGGAACGAACGTAAACAAACTACGACATGTTTATATGGCTGCTGATATCCCGCTGTCGGGACAAGCTAATTACTAAAGAAAGAAATGGACAGCAGCATCCCGCTGACGGGACGACTCTTAGGGAGGCTTACCTCACCTGAATAGAGTGGAGCTATATAGTCGGCAGCCGACCAGAAGACAGAGACCGGACACTTCGAACTACTCGGCTACATACCCGAGAAATAATCTCTAACCAAACGACTCCACTAAACAATATCCTACGAAACGAACGATTGGCTGAAGCCGAGACGAACAACCAATCACAAAGCGGCTAACAAAACACTTCCGCCAATATGGCAGCAAAATAGGACAACAAACAGACCACGAAGTGTTCTGTGACAAAACACCGGAATTAAAAGAGCACAAATAATACACGGTATTACAAAATGGAATCTAGAGATAACAGATTACTTCCGCTAGCCAACGAACACAGTGTCACGATATGCGAAGGTCCGTATAAGTTCATACTGGCTAAAACCACCACTGCCACACAAGCAAATGTTTTTTCATAACCCTAAGAAACTGAAAAAAATAATTGACATCAACGCTTATAATTAATTTTTAACTTATTTTCGAATACAAAACATGTTTGACTGATCTTACAAAGGATTCTTTTTTTACAAATCAATACGCAACGTCAATTGCCGTATTGTGACGTCACATTTTTCGAGCCATTTTTTTATTTTTTTTCATCGAGATATGAAAAGAAAATCACAACCAATCAGAAAGCAGCATTCTGCATACAATAAATGAAAAATTAATTATTGCATAGTAATCTCACTTTATAAACTAGCAAGGGAGACTTGCGATTTAAGAGACGAAAAACGACACCGAGCGCGTGATGATTATAACGTCATTATTTTAACATAGAAACGGCTCCGGCTCGCTGTTAACAATCCTGTACTATTTTACGAGTTAAAATGTAGATTAGCATGCATTTTTCATAGTTTAAATTTAACAAAAAATTTATATAAGTCAGCAGCATGGAGAGAAAGAGGAAATGTAAATACAACATTGAAATGTTTTGATGTTGACTAGCGTGCAATATAATGTTTGCCTGCAAAGCTCTGTCATTTATCTCGACCATACAGACTATATCAAGAGCCTTCAATGCTTAAATACACTAAACGTATTTTTTTCAAATAAGAACGTTTGTTTGCACAAGTGAAACCTTTAACTGGTAAGGTATCCTTGGAATATAGATCTTGGTAAGAAATAACAAGGATACCAAGGTGGGAATAACGTAATAATTCAAACTATGAATGTATATTTAATCAATGAACTGCTACCAGATGTAGTTTACAGTCGATATGAATACAGTTTGGTTGACAGTTAACATTATGTCGCCCGTTATGATTTATGTGTTATCTTAGCTCGTGATTTAAAGCCATTATACATATTATATGAGGCGGAGTGCAAAGCGTTGACGTAACGTAGTCCGACATGGCGCCAGAAATGACGTCATAATAGACTTATTCAAATCAGTGTCATCTAAGCGAGTGATTCAAAGCCATAATACATGCTATCTGAGACGAAGTGCAAGGCTTACAATATTGCATTAAAATGTATCCCTTGAAATACAGTTTATCATTGTTTTCTAATTGAATGTGTTTTTCGTGAGGGAACGATTATTTGTTTATATACAAGTGTTATTCACTAATCGAATATCGGATCGGGTATCAATTTTTCTACGACCAAACCCTGTGCTATTCCACTCTCAGACCATTGTATAAACGTGCTGACTGTTGGATAAATATATGTTATATATATACATACCACTAGTGGAATATGATGACCTTCCGGACTTTCGATTGGTTGAGAAGTTGAACTCTAACCGGAAATCACGTGATTCAATGCAATTGGATGTTTGTTGACGTCGTCATCGATTGTTGACTCGTCGTCACTATCTGGCGGGTATATATTTCAGATGATGTGTTTTCGCGCAAATATCATCCACGGTTCACACAAAAAAAAACACTGCAACTTAACAGTATTGTGGTAGAACTATTGCTTTCAATAACAAAGTTGAAATAGCCGGTTCTCGTATATGTACACTTGCTAAAGCTCGTGTCTTTTGCAACTTTTAAAAAATAATTAACTCGAGTGGAATAAATTCCATATCCAACGACCACTCGTTGTGTAACCTCTATATACAGTACAGAGATGTTAAACCAACCTATTGTGGAAGAAATATAATTATATACTTGATAACCATTTGACATCAATGTTTGAAAACAGAGGCAAAAGCTCGGCTAAAGACCAAACTTTAGCCGTGCTTTTGCCTCTGTTTTGGATGTTTTGGGTTCTGTACCCTGAGTGACATTAACCTATATAACGACCATATAGACCATATAAAGAGACACTTCTATGAAACACACTGAATGTATTTTCTCAAATAAGACCGTTTGTATGCGTAGGTGACATCTTTAACCGGCAATCTGATTAAAATCAAATCTTGATCTCCGCGCCGTTCCGTAAACTTCTATCTGCTGCGCTAAGATCTGAGATAATCCCATAGAGGGTCACGTCCCGATGACCTTTCGCATTAGCCAATCAAATTACTACTGGCAGAATCTTGACAGTGAAATTTTGAGGCGACAAATCTTGCATAAACACATTTTTCCGTTTAGTCATTTCGTCACCAAAAAGTTCGTGCGGAATAATGTGACGAAATGGCTTGCTGCAAGATGACAGGTCGTTGGAAAATTATTTAGTGTTAAGTAAAGAGGCGACAAAGGTCATCTGGACGTGACCTCTTATGGGATGTCGTCAGATCCTTGTAAAACGGAGTGAGAACAAGGATCTGTATTTTAATCAGATTGCTTTAACCGGGAAGGTATCTTCGGAATATTGATCTTCGTAAGGAATAGCATTGTGACATTACGGGATAATTCAAATTGCGAAATTGGGAAACAATATACAGGTAGTATAAAAAAGTATCCTTTCTAATTAATTGTTTTTCCCCCAGGGGGAAATGGTTATTTCCTTCCATACAAGTGTAAGTCACTGATCGTATATCAATTATGGACCTTTGCTGAGGGCAATATGGTGTTATACCGACCTGTTAAAATCAAATATTTTAGATTCTACCAGGTTGGTATAACACCATAATGACCGCATCAAAGGTCCTTGTTTTGTATATTAGATATGAAACTTATTTGCAAAAGACTGAAAGTGCATTATATCTGTCTTGTTGGGCACTACCATGTCACAATGATTTTGACGTTACAAATGCAATATTGACTCGGTGTTCCTAAAATCATCCACGCGACCATATTTCAGCCAATGAGAATTAAGGGAAGTCGGACCATTTGTAATATATATTTATATACTTGACAACTACAATATGTATTTGACATTGAATCATGCCCTAGGCATAGGGCGTGAGAATTCTTCTTGCTACCCCTTTTGCATGTTTTGTAACAGAGACAACTATCGGGATATTTTCTTTTACATAAATCTAAACCTACATAATTGGTAGTTTCGCTTTCCTGCTTTAGGTTTGGTATTAACTGGTGAGGTCAATAAATGGATCGGCTGTTGTCAGTATATTGTGACAGGACGAAGACTTTCCTGGATACTTTACGCATTGTGTTTCATGGAGATAGCACTCAAACATTGGTTTCAGAACCGCGCTATTTCAAGGAAGCAAGTATATAGAGGTTACACAACGAGTGATTGTTGGATATTGTATTTATTTCACTATTGTTGGTTAATTTTAAAAATATTATAAAAGACTCGTTTTATCCAACAATCACAAGTCATGTGACCTGTTTCTACCATTATTGCAGCCGAAGATAGCAGTGTTTATTTGAATTCGTATGCCTATCCTTCTAACTGTTTGTTATCAGTTTCCTTGTTCCTTTCTTGACAATACTTCCTTTTGGCTTTTGTTCTTAGAAAGATGACGTAACACACAAACATGCTGCAACTTTTTAAATTTGGTAATATATAGAGTATGCCGGAGCAAATAACTAAACTGCATCATACAGCTATTTCGTCCTCCTTGGACTCTTCAGTGATGCTAACAGCCAAACGGAAATCCAAAGTATCTAAAGTAATGTAGAAGCAGAAGGATCAGGTGCGTAAAAAACCCCTTAAATTTATGAATTTAAAAGTAAAATTAAAATAGTTCTGTATAATTTTCAATCGTGTTCTACGAAAATGTGTATATTATGTAGCGTGCCACTACCCAAATGAGATAGATAACTGTCGCTATGTAGTCTCCAGTAAATGAAGATTCCTCGTTAACTTTGTGTGACTTATGTACAGGTCTGCTTGTTAATTTTCCATTTCTTGATATTAACACCTTACTTTTCCAACCTATGATGTTTGCATGTCGCAGTTGATTTGTTATTTAAGGGCTTGCTGTAAATATCGAGGTTTTCATGATCGAACGTGATCGATGTCGTCAGCTGACAAATAAACTAACAACGCAGGAATTCGAGAGATGCAGGTTGATAAAAACCATGAACAGGTTTTATGGTCGCCACCTTTGTCTCATTGAGAAATATTCTGTATCTTTAAGTGATATGAAGATGGACGTTTTTGAGTCTGTTCATCAGTATATTTACTAGTTGTGATTGAAAATGATGACTCGGATGTGATTTTTAAGGACTTGATGTTTACTTAGCTGTGACCAAGATTTACATGGCGGGTGTCGTCGATGAAGCAGAAGACGCTCTTCTAGAACACCTGGTCTTATTAAGTTGATTTGTTAAAATTATAATCAAACTTCATATAACTGTTTAAATCTCGTTTACAGGCCCAATATACGTAACTTTCGGCAAAACTTGAAGCGAAAATCAAGACTTATAACTTTTTATATTCATAGATTTAGTTAAGATTAACTGATATCAGCAATATTCAAGATGAGTTCTTACGCGGTTACCGGTACAGAAGCAGTTTAAACAGGGTATTTGTAAACACGCGTCCATTTCTAGCTGTCTTCTACCTTCGGTTTGTTTTTGAAGTGGGCCCCACCTGAACAATTTTTAATTTTTTGAATTGTTTTTGTCAAGACTTTCTTGTTAGTTACCACTCAGGTTTACTTCGTTTTAAACATATTTTTGCATTGTTATCAACTGGAGTTTTTTTCATAATTTTTCAGAATCTCGAAAACATTCCTGAAGTTACGTATATTGGGCCTTTAAGTTTAATTTGTAAAATTTCTTGTACTATAGTTACATCATCATCATCATCATCATCATCATCATCATCAACAACAACAACAGCAACATTATATTTAATAATTGAATATAATAATATAACATAATAACTGAATATCTTAGTATTTGTAATTTAAAATGATGCAATCATCATTCAATAAATGAAATTAGAAATGATGTCAGCATATTATAAAAGATTGTATAAAACACAAACGAAAGAATATAGCAACTTTTTAATTTATAATAAGATGCAGTCGAGCCAAATAATGAATAAAATCCGTTAGTCCGTGATTAAACGACATCATACTGCAATTTCGTCCTTCAGGGATTCATCAGTGACGCTAGGGCCTAACAAGTGAAGTCTGGGAAGTGACTCGGGAAACAAACCCGGCATAAATAAATGTCAAAGTCGGATTGGGAGGTCAACTAGTACTAAATTCAATAAATTTCGAAATAATTTTCAAATATTGAATAATTTCAAATGAATATCAAGTACACGTGTATATTTTGAACCGTGCCTCAATTCGACGTGGGCTGCAGGTTACGGAAAACCTCGGGGACTTTTAAAATCCACCAGCAGTGTCTAACACCAATACGGTCACAGAAGATTGTACAACAGACACACAAGAAAATTGCACCTTGGTGATCTAAAATAAGAAGCAGTCGAGCCAAAATAATTAAATTAAATAATTATTCGGCAGTTTCCCTTATTTCTAGTTTGTTTCAATATACGTTCGACCATTTTTGTTTTCATTCAACAAAGCACACATAATGTACGAGTTATCTCCCGTTCTCCGCCTCTTAACTCAGTCCGTACCTGTTGCACCTGTAAAGAGTTATCTGTTTTGTTATACTTTTAATTTTACATACCATATAGACAATTTTTTAACATTTCACTCCATTTTCGAGGTGTCAAAATTAATTGCATTTATAATCATATCAATTTATTTTTTTCCCAACTCAATCATTAAAATGGTAATTGATAATGTAAATAAATAATTTATAATAAAGGAATTAAAAACAATTAAGATAATCTAATTTTCTTTATATAATGAAAATTTGCATAACAAATAATCAAGCGTTATTCGAGCGTTCTATGTGATGCTTTTTATATTTCTCCTGTTGGATAACACAACGTTGTCCCCAAATGAATATCACATTACAGTGAAACCTCTCTTAAAAACCACCCCGTTTTTAAGACCAACTCTCTATTAAGACCAGTTTTGAAAAGTCCCAAATGCCACTTTTGCAATACGTTTCACCTCACTACTCAGACAACCGACCTAACACAAGGTCCCTTGTTGTGTATTACACTGTGTACATCTGCCAAGTGTCAGATCAGTAAGCGTTATTTTGGTGTCAAATTGGCTAATCAGTTACAATGACTGTGCAATAGTACAGAATATAATTGAACATCGGTACTGGTAATCGACCGATGTTTTATTGCACTCGGCCTTCGGCCTTGTGAAATAGAACATCGGTCGATTACCAGTTCCTCGCGTCAAATATTCTGTACTATTGCACAGACACCCATGATATATTTGTATAATAATGGACGATGGAAACATGTCAAAAAGTTGAATTCAGCGAAATCTGTCTGCATGGTCCCCCTCGGTATTAAGACAACCTCGCTATTAAGACCACTTTGGTGTGGTCCTTAAGGTGGTCTAAATAGACAGGTTTCACTTTTCTTTTCTTTTTCCGGTACCATGAACATTTGTATAATGTAATTCTGAAGTAAAAGTGTACGTGACTTACCTACCCGAATATGTGCGATAACCGCTTTTTATAATCAGCATCTCAATAATAATACTTCATGTAGGGGATATGGCGAAAGTTTTTGGTCCCGGGAATTTATCAGCACCTTTATCACATTAAAGATTAACATTAAACACATTGTCTAAATATACACAGTACACAAGCAGTATGTCAAAGGAGTTGTACACGAAATATAAATTTCATAAGAAATATGAATTTTATATGAAATGTGAATTTCACATGAAATATGAATTTCACATGAAATATGAATTTCACATGAAATATGAATTTCACATGAAACATTTCTCGAGAAGAAACATTGGTTGTGTTCTGTCAAAATCTGAACACTACACAATGTTGTCCAGCATGCAGTTCTACATTAGTTTAAAAATTTAATTACAACCTTTGGCAGTTTACTTCAGTGTGGTAGCACTTTAAACCTGCAAAGGATCCGACTGTTGACATCACCTTGACGTACACAAGGTTTAAATCTAAATAGCACAACAGAGATGGGAGTCAACATCACTTGGACATACACAAGGTCCCAGTTAAATAAAAACAACAGAGAAGGACTGTTGACATCACCTTGACGAACACAAGGTTTAAATCAAAATAACAAAAACAGAGTAGGGCGTTGCAGCATCTAAATATTCACATGGTTTAAATTAAATATCAAAAGAGAGAATGAGAGTCAATATCACCTTGACATACATAAGGTTCCAACTAAATTAGAAAAAAAATAAAAAAGGAACGTTGACATCACTGTTTTAAATCAAATAACAAAACAGAGAATGGGAGTCAACATCACTTTGGCGTACACAAGGTCTCTGTTAAATAAGAACGACAGAGAAGGAGCGTTGACATCACCTTGACATACGCAAGGTTTCAATTAAATAAAATAAACAGAGAAGTGTTGACATCACGGGTGGTCGACTGGTGCAGTGGATAACGCACTTGCCTTTCACAAAGGTGACCATGACATATCCCAGTGGTGTAGTCATGACTTATCCCAGTGGTGTAGCCATGGCATATCCCAGTGATGTAGGCATGACATATCCCAGTGGTGTAGCCATGATATATCCCAGTGGTGTAGCCATGACTTATCCCAGTGGTGTAGCCATGACATAACCCAGTGGTATAGCCATGACTTATCCCAGTGGTGTAGCCATGACATTTCCCAGTGGTGTAGCCATGACATATCCCAGTGGTGTAGCCATGACTTATACCAGTGGTGTAGCCATTAAATATCCCAGTGGTATAGCCATGACTTATCCTAGTGGTGTAGCGATGACATATCCCAGTGGTGTAGCCATGACATATCCCAGTGGTGTAGCCATGAAGTATCCCAGTGGTGTAGCCATGATATATCCCAGTGGTGTAGCCATGATATATCCCAGTGGTGTAGCCATGATATATCCCAGTGGTGTAGCCATGACCTATCACAGTGGTGTAGCCATGATATATCCCAGTGGTGTAGCCATGACCTATCACAGTGGTGTAACCATGACATATCCCAGTGGTGTAACCATGACATATCCAAGTGGTGTAGCCATGACATATCCCAGTGGTGTAGCCATGACTTATCCCAGTGGTGTAGCGATGACATATCCCAGTGGTGTAGCCATGACATATTCCAGTGGTGTAACCATGACATATCCCAGTGGTGTAGCTATGACATATCCCAGTGGTGTAGCCATGACATATCCCAGTGGTGTAGCTATGACATATCGCAGTGGTGTCGAAAGGGTACATGAGTGAAACACCTGTATTTTGAAGATGCTCCCTGGATGGATGCCCCCAAAAAGAATGTCCCCGAAAAGTAGCACCTACCTAGGATTTTCCGAAACCCGATCGGAAATAAAATATTTCTCCAATAATACCCTCTGTCGGAATGAACGATCTACATATTTCTGCAACCTGTAATGTTAAAACAGAACAAGCAAATAGAAAATAGTAAAATCATCAAATATGTTTCTCTGTATGTGCATCACGTATTGTTAATACTAGTTATAGTACCCTGAGTTTGCAAATATGTCCAAGCGTTGATGATGAGAACTCCTCTTCATATATTTGTCTCAACACTGGGAAAACGTTTACGATTCTGAACAACAAAAAATGATTATTTTTCCCGCTATTTTTTTCCCATGGAACAAATTACTTTTCCAGTAAAGTCATGTAAATATATGTACGCCATGAACTGCATTTGAAGTTGAACTTATTTGTAATTTTATCAAACATTATGTTCCTGGTATCCTCCAATTCTATGCTATAGAGGAAAGAAAAAATGTAATTTGTTAAAATATTGTTTATTTATTTTGGGTTATTGTTTGCGGGTGTCGTCGATGAAGCAGGAGACGCTTACTCTTCCGGAACACATAGTCTTATTCTCTTGTGCTTTTACGAGAGTCTCCATGTAATCTTTCCTTTGTTCCTATTTTGCCTCTAGTTTAATCGATTTTGAGTTCGGATTATGGTTTGTTGACGCTTTGGTATTCCCTGGCGGATGCTATTGCAGTAATTCCTACCACATGTGTTGACAGTCGCTATTTTCAAATGTTAAGTAAAATCATTGCATGAAATGAGATTTTTGGTCAACCTGAATTGTTTCATTCTTTTTAGAAGTCTCCATTAAGATGACATTTCTATTAAGAATAGCAAGATTTAAAAGTAATTTTATGAGCTTTAAGCAATGTCTTTTGACATTATCTAAATACAAATTACATAAATTGAGATTTTTTTTCAATTTTGACCGCCAGATAACTCCAAATTAGTACTACCAGTCAACCTCGAAAGTAAAATCACTCATATAAGAAAATTTATTACAGTTTACCTAATACAACCAAACATTTTTTAGTTGATTTTTAATATAAACTTTATTTCATTCCAACAGTATATATACAACATTATAGACAGAGAAAATGAAGGGATATGATCAGAAAGCCAACAGTATCGTGTTGAAAATAAATATTAACCATATTGACAGATCCATATGTCATTGTTGAAAATCGACCCATTTGTATATTGACTCCTTTACCCCAGGAGCCACACTTGAACTCTTCCAATTCAAAGATTTGAGTAGTTCATTATGAAATTTCAGGGATAAATGAGATAAGTCTTGCAACAGTTATTTTTCCAACTCGTGCCACTCTTAATGATTTTTGTTGATTCAATTCAATTGTTTCTATTTCTTTTCTTTTCTTTTTTTGCGGTAAGGGAAAACATTCTTTCCAGAAGTGATTTATAAAAATTATAGCTGGCCAGGAAATGATTGTTCCAGTTTTTGGCAGTCAGAGGTAAAGGACTCGCACAACTAAATCAGCCTATCACTAGGTGTTTCATACGTTTGTAGTCCCTACTGAACATTTGTTCCGCCTAAGTACAGTGATACTGAGTAATTTAAATAGGTAATTGTTGACCTATTCTGCATTGAATGAAATCTGTAGATATTTAACTTTACAAAAATATATACTTTTGGTAGATTTTGATATGTGATGGCGGATTGATATGGGGTCAAAAGTCAGAGGGTGTTCCCGTCCCATTTCACTGGTTTGACATGTAAATTTCCGGTTGTCCGAAGCAGACGCCTGTAGCGAGCTAATACGCTAGTAAACTTCTCATAAAATGCTTTGTCATGTATGTTTCTATGAATTTAGGCAGTTTTCACAAGTGTTGAACTTCAAATATTAAAGTTATTAGCTCGAAAGCTTAGTAATAACATATAGTAAATTATTTAGTTATGTGAGTCCTCAAGTCTGGGAGTGACTCAGGAAACAAACCCGGCATAAATAAATGTCAAAGTTGGATTGGGAGGTCAACTAGTACTAAATTCAATAAATTTCGAAATAATTTTCAATTATTGAATAAGTTCAAATGAATATCAAGTACACGTGTATATTTTTAACCGTGCCTCAATTCGACGTGGGCTGCAGGTTACGGAACACTTTGGGGACTTTTAAAATCCACCAGCAGTGTCTAACACCTATACGGTCACAGAAGATTGTACAACAGACACACAAGAAAATTGCACCTTTATGATCTAAAACATGATGCAGTCGAGCCAAAATAATCAAACTAAACAACTATTCGGCAGTTTCCCTTATTTCTAGTTCGTTTCGATATACGTTCGACCATTTTTGTTTTCATTCAACAAAGCACACATAATGTACGAGTTATCTCCCGTTCTCCGCGTCTTAACTCAGTCCATACCTGTTGCACCTGTAAAGAGTTATCTGTTTTGTTATACTTTTAATTTTACATACCATATAGACAATTTTTGAACATTTCATTTCATTTTCGAGGTGTCAAAATTAATTGCATTTATAATCATATCAATTTATTTTTTTCCCAACTCAATCATTAAAATGGTAATTGATAATGTAAATAAATAATTTATAATAAAGGAATTAAAAACAATTAAGATAATCTAATTTTCTTTATATAATGAAAATTTGCATAACAAATAATCAAGCGTTATTCGAGCGTTCTATGTGATGCTTTTTATATTTCTCCTGTTGGATAACACAACGTTGTCCCCAAATTAATATCACATTACAGTGAAATCTCTCTTATAAACCACCCCGTTTTTAAGACCAACTCTCTATTAAGACCAGTTTTGAAAAGTCCCAAATGCCACTTTTGCAATACGTTTCACCTCACTACTCAGACCACCGACCAAACACAAGGTCCCTTGTTGTGTATTACACTGTGTACACTGCCAAGTGTCAGATCAGTAAGCGTTATTTTGGTGTCAAATTGGCTAATCAGTTACAATGACTGTATGTTTAACATTATGCAACCTATATATTGCATATTGCAACCCTCGGTACTGGTAATCGACCGATGTTTTATTGCACTCGGCCTTCGGCCTTGTGAAATAGAACATCGGTCGATTACCAGTTCCTCGCGTCAAATATTCTGTACTATTGCACTGACACCCATGATATATTTGTATAATAATGGACGATGGAAACATGTCAAAAAGTTGAATTCAGCGAAATCTGTCTGCATGGTCACCCTCGGTATTAAGACCACCTCGTTATTAAGACCACTTTGGTGTGGTCCTTAAGGTGGTCTAAATAGAGAGGTTTCACTTTACTTGTTTTTTCCGGTACCATGAACATTTGTATAATGTAATTCTGAAGTAAAAGTGTACGTGACTTACCTACCCGAATATGTGCGATAACCGCTTTTTATAATCAGCATCTCAATAATAATACTTCATGTAGGGGATATGGCGAAAGTTTTTGGTCCCGGGAATTTATCAGCACCTTTATCACATTAAAGATTAACGTTAAACACATTGTTTAAATATACACAGTACACAAGCAGTATGTCAAATGAGTTGTACACGAAATATGAATTTCACAAGAAATATGAATTTTATATGAAATGTGAATTTCACATGAAATATGAATTTCACATGAAATATGAATTGCACATGAAACATTTCTCGAGAAGAAACATTAGTTGTGTTCTGTCAAAATCTGAACACTACATAATGTTGTCCAGCATTCAGTTCTACATTAGTTTAAAAATTTTATTACAACCTTTGGCAGTTTACTTCAGTGTGGTAGCACTTTAAACCTGCAAAGGATCCGGACTATCGCAAGAAGGCTTACACGAACATACCGCGGCCTCCCAAATACACTCGCTCTCAACACACAAATCGCATACACCGGGAGGCCATCCTTAAATGAACATGGCTGTAAGTAGGACGAGAAAACAATCAACCAACCATCAAACAACAAGGTTTCAATTAAATAACAAAAATGATAAGGAACGTTGACCTTACCCTGACATACACAAAGTCTCAATGAAATAATAAAAACAGAGAAGGACTGTTGACATCACCTTGACGTACACAAGGTTTAAATCTAAATAACACAACAGAGAATGGGAGTCAACATCACTTGGACATACACAAGGTCCCAGTTAAATAAAAACAACAGAGAAGGACTGTTGACATCACCTTGACGTACTCAAGGTTTAAATCAAAATAACAAAAACAGAGTAGGGCGTTGCAGCATCTAAATATTCACATGGTTTAAATTAAATATCAAAAGAGAGAATGAGAGTCAATATCACCTTGACATACACAAGGTTCCAATTAAATTAGAAAAAATAAAAAAGGAACGTTGACATCACTGTTTTAAATCAAATAACAAAACAGAGAATGGGAGTCAACATCACTTTGGCGTACACAAGATCTCAGTTAAATAAGAACGACAGAGAAGGAGCGTTGACATCACCTTGACATACGCAATGTTTCAATTAAATAAAATAAACAGAGAAATGTTGACATCACGGGTGGTCGACTGGTGCAGTGGATAACGCACTTGCCTTTCACAAAGGTGACCATGACATATCCCAGTGGTGTAGTCATGACTTATCCCAGTGGTGTAGCCATGGCATATCCCAGTGATGTAGCCATGACTTATCCCGGTGGCGTAGCCATGACTTATACCAGTGGTGTAGCCAAGACATAACCCAGTGGTATAGCCATGACTTATCCCAGTGGTGTAGCCATGACTTATCCCAGTGGTGTAGCCATGGCATATCCCAGTGATGTAACCATGACATATCCCAGTGGTGTAGCCATGACTTATCCCAGTGGTGTAGCCATGACTTATACCAGTGGTGTAGTCATGATATAACCCAGTGGTATAGCCATGACTTATCCCAGTGTTGTAGCCATGACTTATACCAGTGGTGTAGCCATGACATATCCCAGTGGTGTAGCCATGACATATCCCAGTGGTGTAGCCATGACTTATCCCTGTGGTGCAGCCATGACATATCCCAGTGGTGTAGCCATGACATATCCCAGTGGTGTAGCCATAACATATCCCAGTGGTGTTACCATGACAAATCACAGTGATGTAGCCAAGAATAATCCCAGTGGTGTAGACATGGCATATTTCCTTGTGTTGTAACTTTGACATATCACAGTGGTGTAGCCAAGAATAATCCCAGTGGTGTAGACATGGCATATTTCCTTGTGGTGTAACTATGACATATCACAGTGGTGTAGCCAAGAATAATCCCAGTGGTGTAGACATGGCATATTTCCTTGTGGTGTAACTATGACTTATCCCAGTGATGTAGCAATAACATATCCCAGTGGTGTAGCCATGACATATCCCAGTGATGTAGCCATGACTTATCTCAAAGGTATAGCCATGACTTAACCCAGTGATGTAGCAATAACATATCCCAGTGGTGTAGCCATGACTTATCCCAGTGGTGTAGCCATGACATATCCCAGTGGTGTAGCCATGACATATCCCAGTGGTGTAGCCATGACATATCCCAGTGGTGTAGGGATAATTCCTTGTGGTGTAACTATGACTTATCCCAGTGATGTAGCAATAACATATCCCAGTGGTGTAGCCATGTCGTATCCCAGTGATGTAGCCATAACTTATCTCAAAGGTATAGCCATGACTTATCCCAGTGATGGTGTAGCCATGACATGTCCCAGTGGTGTAGGGATAATTCCTTGTGGTATAACTATGACTTATCCCAGTGATGTAGCAATAACATATCCCAGTGGTGTAGCCATGACATATCCCAGTGATGTAGCCATGACTTATCTCAAAGGTATAGCCATGACTTATCCCATTGATGTAGCAATAACATATCTAAGTGGTGTAGCCATGACATATTCATGTTGTGTAGCAATGACTTATCTCAGTAGTGTAGACATAACTTATCTCAATGATGAAGCCATGACTTATCCCAGTGATGTAGCAATAACATATCTCAGTGGTGTAGCCATGACATATCTCAGTTGTGTAGCCATGACTTATCTCAATGGTGTAGCCTTGACATATCCCAATGGTGTAGCCATGACATATCCCAGTGGTGTAGCTATAACATATCTCAGTGGTGTAGCCATGACTTATCTCAGTGGTGTAGCCATGACTTATCTCAGTGGTGTAGCCATGACTTATCCCAGTGGTGTAGCCATGACATATCCCAGTGGTGTAGCCTTGACATATCCCAGTGATATAGCTATAACATATCTCAGTGGTGTAGCCATGACTTATCTCAGTGGTGTAGCCATGACATATCCCAGTGGTGTAGCCATGACTTATCACAGTGGTGTAGCCATGACTTATCCCAGTGGTGTAGCCATGACTTATCTCAGTGGTGTAACCTTGACTTATCTCAGTGGTGTAGCCATGACTTATCTCAGTGGTGTAGCCATGACATATGTCAGTGGTGTAGCCATGACTTATCTCAGTGGTGTAACCTTGACTTATCCCAGTGGTGTAGCCATGACATATCCCAGTGGTGTAGCTATAACATATCCCAGTGGTGTAGCCATGACATTTCCCAGTGGTGTAGCCATCAACTATCCCAGTGGTGTAGCCGTGACATATCTCAGTGGTGTAGCCATGACATATCCCAGTGGTGTAGCCATGACTTATCCCAATGGTGTAGCCATGACTTATCTCAGTGGTGTAACCTTGACTTATCTCAGTGGTGTAGCCATGACATATCCCAGTGGTGTAGCCTTGACTTATCACAGTGGTGTAGCCATGACTTATCCCAGTGGTGTAGCCATGACTTATCTCAGTGGTTTAACCTTGACTTATCTCAGTGGTGTAACCTTGACTTATCTCAGTGGTGTAGCCATGACTTATCTCAGTGGTGTAACCTTGACTTATCTCAGTGGTGTAGCCATGACTTATCCCAGTGGTGTAGCCATGACTTATCTCAGTGGTGTAACCTTGACTTATCTCAGTGGAGTAACCTTGACTTATCTCAGTGGTGTAGCCATGACTTATCTCAGTGGTGTAACCTTGACTTATCTCAGTGGTGTAGCCATGACATATCCCTGTAGTGTAGCCATGACTTATCCCAGTGGTGTAGCCATGACTTATCCCAGTGGTGTAGCCATGACTTATACCAGTGGTGTAACCATGACATATCTCAGTTGTGTAGCCATGACATATCTCAGTGATGTAGCCATGACTTATCCCAGTGGTGTAGCCATGACATATCCCAGTGGTGTAGCCATGACTTATCACAGTGGTGTAGCCATGACTTATCACAGTGGTGTAGCCATGACTTATCACAGTGGTGTAGCCATGACTTATCACAGTGGTGTAGCCATGACATATCCCAGTGGTGTAGCCATGACATATCCCTGTAGTGTAGCCATGACTTATCACAGTGGTGTAGCCATGACATATCCCAGTGGTGTAGCCATGACTTATCCCAGTGGTGTAGCCATGACTTATCACAGTGGTGTAGCCATGGAATATCCCAGTGATGTAGCCATGACATATCCCAGTGGTGTAGCCATGACATATCCCAGTGATGTAGCCATGACTTATCACAGTAGTGTAGCCATGACATTTTCCAGCGGTGTAGCCATGACTTATCACAGTGGTGTAGCCATGACATATCCCAGTGGTGTATCCATGACATATCCCAGTAGTGTAGCCATGACTTATTCCAGTAGTGTAGCCATGACTTATCCCAGTGGTGTAGCCATGACATAGCCCAGTAGTGTATCCATGACTTATCCCAGTGTTGTAACCATGACATATCCCAGTGGTGTAACCATAACTTATCCCAGTGGTGTAACCATGACTTATCTCAATGGTGTAGCCATGACTAATCCCTGTGGTGTAACAATGACTTATCCCAGTGGTGTAGCCATGACATATCCCAGTGGTGTAACCATGACTTATCCCTGTGGTGTAACAATGACTTATCCCAGTGGTGTAACCATGACTTATCCCAGTGGTGTAACCATGACTTATCCCAGTGGTGTAACCATGACTTATCCCAGTGGTGTAGCCATGACTTATACCAGTGGTGTAGCCATGACTTATCCCAGTGGTGTAGCCATGACTTATCCCAGTGGTGTAGCCATGACTTCTCAGTGGTGAAGCCATAACATATCCCAGTGGTGTAGCCATGACTTATCCCAGTGGTGTAGCCATGACTTATCCCAGTGGTGTAGCCATGACTTATCCCAGTGGTGTAGCCATGATATGTCCCAGTGGTGTAGCCATGACATATCCCAGTGCTGTAGCCATGACTTATCTCAGTGCTGTAGCCATGACTTATCCCAGTGGTGTAGCCATGACTTATCTCAGTGCTGTAGCCATGACTTATCACAGTAGTGTAGCCATGACAGTTTCCAGCGGTGTAGCCATGACTTATCACAGTGGTGTAGCCATGACATATCCCAGTGGTGTAGCCATGACATATCCCAGTAGTGTAGCCATGACTTATTCCAGTAGTGTAGCCATGACTTATCCCAGTGGTGTAGCCATGACATAGCCCAGTAGTGTATTCATGACTTATCCCAGTGTTGTAACCATGACATATCCCAGTGGTGTAACCATGACTTATCCCAGTGGTGTAACCATGACTTATCTCAATGGTGTAGCCATGACTAATCCCTGTGGTGTAACAATGACTTATCCCAGTGGTGTAGCCATGACATATCCCAGTGGTGTAACCATGACTTATCCCAGTGGTGTAGCCATGACTTATATCAGTGGTGTAGCCATGACTTATCCCAGTTGTGTAGCCATGACTTATCTCAGTGGTGTAGCCATGACTTATCCCAGTGGTGAAGCCATAACATATCCCAGTGGTGTAGCCATGACTTATCCCAGTGGTGTAGCCATGACTTATCCCAGTGGTGTAGCCATGACTTATCCCAGTGGTGTAGCCATGACATATCCCAGTGGTGTAGCCATGACATATCCCAGTGCTGTAGCCATGACTTATCTCAGTGCTGTAGCCATGACTTATCCCAGTGGTGTAGCCATGACTTATCTCAGTGCTGTAGCCATGACTTATCCCAGTGTTGTAGCCATGACATATCTCAGTGGTGTAGCCATGACTTATCCCAGTGGTGTAGCCATGACTTATCTCAATGGTGTAGCCATGACAGATCCCAGTGGTGTAGCCATTAAATATCCCAGTGGCTATTAAATACCCCATGACTCATCTCAATGGTGTAGCCATGACTTATCCCAGTGTTGTAGCCATGACATATCCCAGTGGTGTAGCCATGACATATCGCATTTGTGTCGAAAGGGTACATGAGTGAAACACCTGTATTTTAAAGATGCTCCCTGGATGGATGCCCCCAAAAAGAATGTCTTCGAAAAGTAGCACCTACCTAGGATTTTCCGGAAACCCGATCGGAAATAAAATATTTCTCCAATAATACCCTCTGTCGGAACATATCTCAGTGGTGTAGCCATGACTAATCCCAGTGGTGTAGCCATGACTTATCTCAATGGTGTAGCCATGACAGATCCCAGTGGTATAGCCATTAAATATCCCAGTGGTGTAGCCATGACATATCTCAGTGGTGTAGCCAGGACTTATCTCAGTGGGGTAACCATGACTCATCTCAATGGTGTAGCCATGACTTATCCCAGTGTTGTAGCCATGACATATCCCAGTGGTGTAGCCATGACATATCGCATTTGTGTCGAAAGGGTACATGAGTGAAACACCTGTATTTTAAAGATGCTCCCTGGATGGATGCCCCCAAAAAGAATGTCTTCGAAAAGTAGCACCTACCTAGGATTTTCCGGAAACCCGATCGGAAATAAAATATTTCTCCAATAATACCCTCTGTCGGAATGAACGATCTACATATTTCTGCAACCTGTAATGTTAAAACAGAACAAGCAAATAGATAAAGTAAAATCATTAAATATGTTTCTCTGTATGTGCACCGCGTATTGTTAATACTAGTTATAGTACCCTGAGTTTGCAAATATGTCCAAGCGTTGATGATGAGAACTCCTCTTCATATATTTGTCTCAACACTGGGAAAACGTTTACGATTCTGAACAACAAAAATTGATTATTTTTCCCGCTATTTTTTCCCATGGAACAAATTACTTTTCCAGTAAAGTCATGTAAATATATGTACGCCATGAACTGCATTTGGAGTTAAACTTATTTGTAATTTTATCAAACATTATGTTCCTGGTATCCTCCAATTCTATGCTATAGAGGAAAGAAAAAATGTAATTTGTTAAAATATTGTTTATTTATTTTGGGTTATTGTTTACTCTTCCGGAACACATGGTCTTATTCTCTTGTGCTTTTACGAGAGTCTCCATGTAATCTTTCCTTTGTTCCTATTTTGCCTCTAGTTTAATCGATTTTGAGTTCGGATTATGGTTTTGTTGACGCTTTGGTATTCCCTGGTGTTTTTTAACCTGAATTATGTTTAGTCAAAAGTGGCATGCTATTGCAGTAATTCCTACCACATGTGTTGGCAGTCGCTATTTTCAAATGTTAAGTAAAATCATTGCATGAAATGAGATTTTTGGTCAACCTGAATTGTTTCATTCTTTTTAGAAGTCTCCACTAAGATGACATTTCTGTTAAGAATAGCAAGATTAAAAAGTAATTTTATGAGCTTTAAGCAATGTCTTTTGACATTATCTAAATACAAATTACATAAATTGAGATTTTTTTTCAATTTTGACCGCCAGATAACTCCAAATTAGTACTACCAGTCAACCTCGAAAGTAAAATCACTCATATAAGACAATTTATTACAGTTTACCTAATACAATTAAACATTTTTTTGGTTGATTTTGTATATAAACTTTATTTCATTCCAACAGTATATATATACAACATTATAGACAGAGAAAATGAAGGAATAGGATCCGGAGGCCAATATTATCATGCTGAAAATAAATACTAACCATATTGACAGGACCATATGTCATTGTTGAAAACCGACCCATTCGTATGTTGAATCCTTTACCCCGAGAAGCCACACTTGAACTCTTCCAATTCAAAGCTTTGAGTAGTTCATTATGAAATTTCAGGGATAAATGAGATAAGTCTTGCATTTCACTTGTTTCAATTTCTTTTCTTTTCTTTTTTTTTTTTTGCGGCAAGGGAAAACTTTCTTTCCAGAAGTGATTTATAAAAATTATAGCTGGCCAGGAAATAATTGTTCCAGTTTTTGGTAGTCAGAGGTAAAGGACTCGCACATCTAAATCAGCCTATCACTAGGTGTTTCATACGTTTGTAGTCCCTACTGAAAATTTGTTCCGCCTAAGTACAGTGAAACTGAGTAATTTAAATAGGTAATTGTTGACCTTTTTTGCATTGAATGAAATCTAGAGATATTTAACTTTACAAAAATATATACTTTTGGTAGATTTTGATATATGATGGCGGATTGATATGGGGTCAAAAGTCAGAGGGTGTTCCCGTCCCATTTCACTGGTTTGACATGTAAATTTCCGGTTGTCCGAAGCAGACGCCTGTAGCGAGCTAATATGCCAGTAGACTCCTCATAAAATGACCCTTGAAGCCTTTGTCATGTATGTTTCTATGAATTTAGGCAGTTTTCACAAGTGTTGAACTTCAAATATTAAAGTTATTAGCTCGAAAGCTTAATAATAATTTTAGTTCGTTTCTATATATACGTTCGACCATTTCTGTTTTCATTGCAACAAAGCACACATTATGTACGAGTTATCTCCCGTTCTCCGCCTCTTAACTCAGTTCATACCTGTTGCACCTGTGAAGAGATATCTGTTTTGTTATACTGTTAATTTTACATACCATAAAGATATTTTTTGAACATTTCACTCCATTTTCGAGGTGTCAAAATTAATTGCATTTATAATCATATCAATTTTTTTTTTCCCCAACTCAATCATTATAATGGTAATTGATAATGTAAATAAATAATTTATAATAAAGGAATTAAAAACAATTAAGATAATCTAATTTTCTTTATATAATGAAAATTTGCATAACAAATAATCAAGCGTTATTCGAGCGTTCTATGTGATGCTTTTTATATTTCTCCTGTTGGATAACACAACGTTGTCCCCAAATGAATATCACATTACAGTGAAACCTCTCTTAAAAACCATCCCGTTTTTAAGACCAACTCTCTATTAAGACCAGTTTTGAAAAGTCCCAAATGCCACTTTTGCAATACGTTTCACCTCACTACTCAGACAACCGACCTAACACAAGGTCCCTTGTTGTGTATTACACTGTGTACATCTGCCAAGTGTCAGATCAGTAAGCTGTATTTTGGTGTCAAATTGGCTAATCAGTTACAATGACTGTATGTTTAACATTATGCAACCTATATATTAGTTATTATTACATAATGCGTTTGATTTTCCTTAACTATACGCATAAGCCATATTTTGAACCATTTACTAGGGAAATGAACTATTACATGGCTAAAATGACTATTGCATGGCTAAAATGACTATTGCACGGTCACGTGCGAACTATTGAACACCGCGTGACATTTCCTACCATCTTACTGGTCAAAGTCAGTCAGATGTCAATGCTGCCAGACAACAGGCATGGCAACTTCTACAGGAAGGTTGAGATTTGGAGTCGCAAATGAATACGGATTGATATTATTGTGGTTATTAATCAAATAATGGAATGTTTATCTTTTTTTTTACATACCAGAGTTCATGTGATACATTATAAAATTGATCTATTATTATTCAAAAACATGTGAATAAAATAAACAATTTCAGTGATCCAACGTGTGTTTTAGTGATTATGTAATAAAACAAGTATATCATGGGTGTCTGTGCAATAGTACAGAATATAATTGAACCTCGATACTGGTAATCGACCGATGTTTTATTGCACTCGGCCTTCGGCCTTGTGAAATAGAACATCGGTCGATTACCAGTTCCTCGCGTCAAATATTCTGTACTATTGCACAGACACCCATGATATATTTGTATAATAATGGACGATGGAAACATGTCAAAAAGTTGAATTCAGCGAAATCTGTCTGCATGGTCACCCTCGGTATTAAGACCACCTCGCTATTAAGACCACTTTGGTGTGGTCCTTAAGGTGGTCTAAATAGACAGGTTTCACTTTACTTGTTTTTTCCGGTACCATGAACATTTGTATAATGTAATTCTGAAGTAAAGGTGTACGTGACTTACCTACCCGAATATGTGCGATAACCGCTTTTTATAATCAGCATCTCAATAATAATACTTCATGTAGGGGATATGGCGAAAGTTTTTGGTCCCGGGAATTTATCAGCACCTTTATCACATTAAAGATTAACGTTAAACACATTGTCTAAATATACACAGTACACAAGCAGTATGTCAAATGAGTTGTACACGAAATATTAATTTCACAAGAAATATGAATTTTATATGAAATGTGAATTTCACATGAAATATGAATTGCACATGAAACATTTCTCGAGAAGAAACATTGGTTGTGTTCTGTCAAAATCTGAACACTACACAATGTTGTCCAGCATGCAGTTCTACATTAGTTTAAAAATTTAATTACAACCTTTGGCAGTTTACTTCAGTGTGGTAGCACTTTAAACCTGCAAAGGATCCGGACTATCGCAAGAAGGCTTACACGAACATACCGCGGCCTCCCAAATACACTCGCTCTCAACACACAAATCGCATACACCGGGAGGCCATCCTTAAATGAACATGGCTGTAAGTAGGACGAGAAAACAATCAACCAACCATCAAACAACAATGTTTCAATAAAATAAAATAAACTGATAAGGAACGTTGACCTTACCCTGACATACACAAAGTCTCAATTAAATAATAAAAAAACAGAGAAGGACTTTTGACATCACCTTGACGTACACAAGGTTTAAATCTAAATAACACAACAGAGAATGGGAGTCAACATCACTTGGACATACACAAGGTCCCAGTTAAATAAAAACAACAGAGAAGGACTGTTGACATCACTTTGACGTACACAAGGTTTAAATCAAAATAACAAAAACAGAGTAGGGCGTTGCAGCATCTAAATATTCACATGGTTTAAATTAAATATCAAAAGAGAGAATGAGAGTCAATATCACCTTGACATACACAAGGTTCCAATTAAATTAGAAAAAAATAAAAAAGGAACGTTGACATCACTGTTTTAAATCAAATAACAAAACAGAGAATGGGAGTCAACATCACTTTGGCGTACACAAGATCTCAGTTAAATAAGAACGACAGAGAAGGAGCGTTGACATCACCTTGACATACGCAAGGTTTCAATTAAATAAAATAAACAGAGAAGTGTTGACATCACGGGTGGTCGACTGGTGCAGTGGATAACGCACTTGCCTTTCACAAAGGTGACCATGACATATCCCAGTGGTGTAGTCATGACTTATCCCAGTGGTGTAGCCATGGAATATCCCAGTGATGTAGCCATGACATATCCCAGTGGTGTAGCCATGACTTATCCCAGTGGTGTAGCCATGACTTATACCAGTGGTGTAGCCATGACATAACCCAGTGGTATAGCCATGACTTATCCCAGTGGTGTAGCCATGGCATATCCCAGTGGTGTAGCCATGACATATCCCAGTGGTGTAGCCATGACATATCTCAGTGGTGTAACCATGACATATCCAAGTGGTGTAGCCATGATATATCCCAGTGGTGTAGCCATAACCTATCACAGTGGTGTAGCCATGACATATCCCAGTGGTGTAACCATGACATATCCAAGTGGTGTAGCCATGACTTATCCCAGTGGTGTAGCCATGACATATCCCAGTGGTGTACCCATAACATATCCCAGTGGTGTAGCCATGACATATCCCAGTGGTACAGCCATGCCTTATCTCAGTGGTGTAGCCATTAAATATCCAAGTGGTGTAGCCATGACATATCTCTGTGGTGTAACAATGACTTATCTCAGTGGTGTAGCCATGACTTATTCCAGTGGTGTAGCCAAGAAATAACCCATTGGTATAGCCATTAAATATCCCAGTGGTGTAGCCATGACATATTCCAGTGGTGTAGCCATGACATATTCCAGTGGTGTAACCATGACATATCCCAGTGGTGTAGCCATGACATATTCCAGTGGTGTAGCCATGACATATTCCAGTGGTGTAGCCATGACATATTCCAGTGGTGTAACCATGACATATCCCAGTGGTGTAGCCATGACATATTCCAGTGGTGTAGCCATGACATATCGCAGTGGTGTCGAAAGGGTACATGAGTGAAACACCTGTATTTTGAAGATGCTCCCTGGATGGATGCCCCCAAAAAGAATGTCCCCGAAAAGTAGCACCTACCTAGGATTTTCCGAAAACCCGATCGGAAATAAAATATTTCTCCAATAATACCCTCTGTCGGAATGAACGATCTACATATTTCTGCAACATGTAATGTTAAAACAGAACAAGCAAATAGATAAAGTAAAATCATCAAATATGTTTCTCTGTATGTGCACCACGCACTAAGATGACATTTCTGTTAAGAATAGCAAGATCAAAAAGTAATTTTATGAGCTTTAAGCAATGTCTTTTGACATTATCTAAATACAAATTACATAAATTGAGATTTTTTTTCAATTTTGACCGCCAGATAACTCCAAATTAGTACTACCAGTCAACCTCGAAAGTAAAATCACTCATATAAGACAATTTATTACAGTTTACCTAATACAATTAAACATTTTTTTGGTTGATTTTGTATATAAACTTTATTTCATTCCAACAGTATATATATACAACATTATAGACAGAGAAAATGAAGGAATAGGATCCGGAGGCCAATATTATCATGCTGAAAATAAATACTAACCATATTGACAGGACCATATGTCATTGTTGAAAACCGACCCATTCGTATGTTGAATCCTTTACCCCGAGAAGCCACACTTGAACTCTTCCAATTCAAAGCTTTGAGTAGTTCATTATGAAATTTCAGGGATAAATGAGATAAGTCTTGCATTTCACTTGTTTCAATTTCTTTTCTTTTCTTTTTTTTTTTGCGGCAAGGGAAAACTTTCTTTCCAGAAGTGATTTATAAAAATTATAGCTGGCCAGGAAATAATTGTTCCAGTTTTTGGTAGTCAGAGGTAAAGGACTCGCACATCTAAATCAGCCTATCACTAGGTGTTTCATACGTTTGTAGTCCCTACTGAAAATTTGTTCCGCCTAAGTACAGTGAAACTGAGTAATTTAAATAGGTAATTGTTGACCTTTTTTGCATTGAATGAAATCTAGAGATATTTAACTTTACAAAAATATATACTTTTGGTAGATTTTGATATATGATGGCGGATTGATATGGGGTCAAAAGTCAGAGGGTGTTCCCGTCCCATTTCACTGGTTTGACATGTAAATTTCCGGTTGTCCGAAGCAGACGCCTGTAGCGAGCTAATATGCCAGTAGACTCCTCATAAAATGACCCTTGAAGCCTTTGTCATGTATATTTCTATGAATTTAGGCAGTTTTCACAAGTGTTGAACTTCAAATATTAAAGTTATTAGCTCGAAAGCTTAATAATAATTTTAGTTCGTTTCTATATATACGTTCGACCATTTCTGTTTTCATTGCAACAAAGCACACATTATGTACGAGTTATCTCCCGTTCTCCGCCTCTTAACTCAGTTCATACCTGTTGCACCTGTGAAGAGTTATCTGTTTTGTTATACTGTTAATTTTACATACCATAAAGATATTTTTTGAACATTTCACTCCATTTTCGAGGTGTCAAAATTAATTGCATTTATAATCATATCAATTTATTTTTTCCCCAACTCAATCATTATAATGGTAATTGATAATGTAAATAAATAATTTATAATAAAGGAATTAAAAACAATTAAGATAATCTAATTTTCTTTATATAATGAAAATTTGCATAACAAATAATCAAGCGTTATTCGAGCGTTCTATGTGATGCTTTTTATATTTCTCCTGTTGGATAACACAACGTTGTCCCCAAATGAATATCACATTACAGTGAAACCTCTCTTAAAAACCATCCCGTTTTTAAGACCAACTCTCTATTAAGACCAGTTTTGAAAAGTCCCAAATGCCACTTTTGCAATACGTTTCACCTCACTACTCAGACAACCGACCTAACACAAGGTCCCTTGTTGTGTATTACACTGTGTACATCTGCCAAGTGTCAGATCAGTAAGCTGTATTTTGGTGTCAAATTGGCTAATCAGTTACAATGACTGTATGTTTAACATTATGCAACCTATATATTAGTTATTATTACATAATGCGTTTGATTTTCCTTAACTATACGCATAAGCCATATTTTGAACCATTTACTAGGGAAATGAACTATTACATGGCTAAAATGACTATTGCATGGCTAAAATGACTATTGCACGGTCACGTGCGAACTATTGAACACCGCGTGACATTTCCTACCATCTTAATCGTCAAAGTCAGTCAGATGTCAATGCTGCCAGACAACAGGCATGGCAACTTCTACAGGAAGGTTGAGATTTGGAGTCGCAAATGAATACGGATTGATATTATTGTGGTTATTAATCAAATAATGGAATGTTTATCTTTTTTACATACCAGCGTTCATATGATACATTATAAAATTGATCTATTATTATTCAAAAACATGTGAATAAAATAAACAATTTCAGTGATCCAACGTGTGTTTTAGTGATTATGTAATAAAACAAGTATATCATGGGTGTCTGTGCAATAGTACAGAATATAATTGAACTTCGGTACTGGTAATCGACCGATGTTTTATTGCACTCGGCCTTCGGCCTTGTGAAATACAACATCTGTCGATTACCAGTTCCTCGCGTCAAATATTCTGTACTATTGCACAGACACCCATGATATATTTGTATAATAATGGACGATGGAAACATGTCAAAAAGTTGAATTCAGCGAAATCTGTCTGCATGGTCACCCTCGGTATTAAGACCACCTCGCTATTAAGACCACTTTGGTGTGGTCCTTAAGGTGGTCTAAATAGACAGGTTTCACTTTACTTGTTTTTTCCGGTACCATGAACATTTGTATAATGTAATTCTGAAGTAAAAGTGTACGTGACTTACCTACCCGAATATGTGCGATAACCGCTTTTTATAATCAACATCTCAATAATAATACTTCATGTAGGGGATATGGCGAAAGTTTTTGGTCCCGGGAATTTATCAGCACCTTTATCACATTAAAAATTACCGTTAAACACATTGTCTAAATATACACAGTACACAAGCAGTATGTCAAATGAGTTGTACACGAAATATGAATTTCACAAGAAATATGAATTTTATATGAAATGTGAATTTCACATGAAATATGAATTTCACATGAAATATGAATTGCACATGAAACATTTCTCGAGAAGAAACATTGGTTGTGTTCTGTCAAAATCTGAACACTACACAATGTTGTCCAGCATGCAGTTCTACATTAGTTTAAAAATTTAATTACAACCTTTGGCAGTTTACTTCAGTGTGGTAGCACTTTAAACCTGCAAAGGATCCGGACTATCGCAAGGAGGCTTACACGAACATACCGCGGTCTCCCAAATACACTCGCTCTCAACACACAAATCGCATACACCGGGAGGCCATCCTTAAATGAACATGGCTGTAAGTAGGACGAGAAAACAATCAACCAACCATCAAACAACAAGGTTTCAATAAAATAAAATAAACTGATAAGGAACGTTGACCTTACCCTGACATACACAAAGTCTCAATTAAATAATAAAAACAGAGAAGGACTGTTGACATCACCTTGACGTACACAAGGTTTAAATCTAAATAACACAACAGAGAATGGGAGTCAACATCACTTGGACATACACAAGGTCCCAGTTAAATAAAAACAACAGAGAAGGACTGTTGACATCACCTTGACGTACACAAGGTTTAAATCAAAATAACAAAAACAGAGTAGGGCGTTGCAGCATCTAAATATTCACATGGTTTAAATTAAATATCAAAAGAGAGAATGAGAGTCAATATCACCTTGACATACACAAGGTTCCAATTAAATTAGAAAAAATAAAAAAAGAACGTTGACATCACTGTTTTAAATCAAATAACAAAACAGAGAATGGGAGTCAACATCACTTTGGCGTACACAAGGTCTCAGTTAAATAAGAACGACAGAGAAGGAGCGTTGACATCACCTTGACATACGCAAGGTTTCAATTAAATAAAATAAACAGAGAAGTGTTGACATCACGGGTGGTCGACTGGTGCAGTGGATAACGCACTTGCCTTTCACAAAGGTGACCATGACATATCCCAGTGGTGTAGCCATGACATATCCAAGTGGTGTAGCCATGCCATATCCCAGTGGTGTAGCCATGACGTATCCCAGTGGTGTAGCCATGACTTATACCAGTGGTGTAGCCATGACATAACCCAGTGGTATAGCCATGGCTTATCCCAGTGGTGTAGCCAAGAAATAACCCATTGGTATCGCCATTAAATATCCTAGTGGTGTAGCCATGACATATCCCAGCGGTTTAACCATGACATATCCCAGTGGTGTAGCCATGATATATCCCAGTGGTGTAGCCATGACCTATCACAGTGGTGTAACCATGACATATCCCAGTGGTGTAACCATGACATATCCAAGTGGTGTAGCCATGACTTATCCCAGTGGTGTAGCCATGACATATCCCAGTGGTGTAGCCATGACATATCGCAGTTGTGTCGAAAGGGTACATGAGTGAAACACCTGTATTTTGAAGATGCTCCCTGGATGGATGCCCCCAAAAAGAATGTCCCCGAAAAGTAGCACCTACCTAGGATTTTCCGGTACCCGATCGGGAATAAAATATTTCTCAAATAATACCCTCTGTCGGAATGAACGATCTACATATTTCTGCAACCTGTAATGTTAAAACAGAACAAGAAAATAGATAAAGTAAAATCATCAAATATGTTTCTCTGTATGTGCACCGCGTATTGTTAATACTAGTTATAGTACCCTGAGTTTGCAAATATGTCCAAGCGTTGATGATGAGAACTCCTCTTCATATATTTGTCTTAACACTGGGAAAACGTTTACGATTCTGAACAACAAAAATTGATTATTTTTCCCGCTATTTTTTTCCCATGGAACAAATTACTTTTCCAGTAAAGTCATGTAAATATATGTACGCCATGAACTGCATTTGAAGTTAAACTTATTTGTAATTTTATCAAACATTATGTTCCTGGTATCCTCCAATTCTATGCTATAGAGGAAAGAAAAAATGTTATTTGTTAAAATATTGTTTATTTATTTTGGGTTATTGATTGCGGGTGTCGTCGATGAAGCAGAAGACGCTAACTCTTCCGGAACACTTGGTCTTATTCTCTTGTGCTTTTACGAGAGTCTCCATGTAATCTTTCCTTTGTTCCTATTTTGCCTCTAGTTTAATCGATTTTGAGTTCGGATTATGGTTTTGTTGACGCTTTGGTATTCCCTGGTGCATGCTATTGCAGTAATTCCTACCACATTTGTTGGCAGTCGCTATTTTCAAATGTTAAGTAAAATCATTGCATGAAATGAGATTTTTGGTCAACCTGAATTGTTTCATTCTTTTTAGAAGTCTCCATTAAGATGACATTTCTGTTAAGAATAGCAAGATTAAAAAGTAATTTTATGAGCTTTAAGCAATGTCTTTTGACATTATCTAAATACAAATTACATAGATTGAGATTTTTTTTTCAATTTTGACCGCCAGATAACTCCAAATTAGTACTACCAGTCAACCTCGAAAGTAAAATCACTCATATAAGAAAATTTATTACAGTTTACATAATACAATAAAACACTTTTTTTGGTTGATTTTTGATATAAACTTTATTTCATTCCAACATTATATATACAACATTATAGACAGAGAAAATGAAGGAAAAGGATTCGGAAGCCAATATTATCGTGTTAAAAATAAATATTAACTATATTGACAGGTCCATATGTCATTGTTGAAAACCGACCCTTTTGTATGTTGACTCCTTTAGTCCCAGGAGCCACACTTGAACTGTTCCAATTCAAAGATTTGAGTAGTTCATTATGAAATTTCAGGGATAAATGAGATAAGTCTTGCAACAGTTATTTTTCCAACTCGTGCCACTCTTAATGATTTTTGTTTTTTTTTTCAATTCAATTGTTTTTTTTTTTTTATTTGTTTTTTTTTTTTTGTGGCAAGGGAAAACTTTCTTTCCAGGAATGATTTATAAAATTGTAGCTGGCCAGGAAATAATTTTTCCAGATTTTGGCAGTCAGAGGTAAAGGACTCACACAACTAAATCAGCCTATCACGAAGTGTTTCATACGTTTGTAGTCCCTACTTCCCTATTTTTCGTTTCATAGGGCTATGACGCGGATTCATACAGTTTGAAAACAATATTTTTTCATACCCCGATGAAACTAAAAAAAAATTGTCATCAATGCTTAAATATATATGATTATAAAAAAGAGAATGACATTAATTGAAAACATGCATGAAATTAGAGAAAATTGATTACAGATGAGATTAATTATATATACCAATGTATTAAGAGGTATTGATGACATGGCAGAATAACTATAACGAATGTTTTAAAAATCTATAAAAATCAATAGGGGGAATAACATGCATCTTCTTGAAGATGACGTAACACACACATATGCTGCACCTCTTAAATTTAGTAATAGATACAATATGCCGAAAAATGAATTAAACTGCATCATACAGCTGTTTCGTCCTCCTAGCACTCTTCAGTGATGCTAGGGGCTCAAAGGTAGGAATCCAAAATTTCTAAACTAATGTAGAAGCAGAAGGGTGAGGTGCGTAAAACCCCTTTAATTTATGAATTTAGAAGTAAAATTAAACTAGTTCTGTATAATTTCAAATGAACAATAGATGTTAATTGGAGTAAAGACAATAATTTGTTTTAAATGTCGTATCAAAATACTTATCAATTCTTACAATATAGGCAGATAAGTATTTGGTAGTTTGAATTGATTTATAATTATAAGCGAAATTTGTCCAATTTGTATTTTTATATTTTATGACATATGTATATTTATAAAATGTTTAAATGTATCCTAAAAACTTGGAATGGTTTTTTTTGGTAGATTTGACTTAGGCAAATTTCTCTTCAACAAAAGGGATTTCTTTATCTATTAAATATATATATTTTATGTTCAAAATGTCATGATATATTAGTAAGCTGTTATTTATTTATTTTTTTTAAACTTTTTTTTTATATAAAATTTTGTATGTTTCTCAAAATATCTTGTTATGATTATTAAATAATTTCTGCACTATTAACTATTAAACAAATTTCAACTCAATATGCAAAGCCTGTTATATCTGCTTAATATTTAAAACTAATTTATGATTTTATTTTGACCTATTAATTCAGCTGTTTCATGTAATTATATCAAAAGGCTTGATCAATTTTGATGATTGTTCCTATGGGATTTGGTTGAAAGAAGGCTTATTTAGAGATTACTTATCTAATTTTGTTTAATAGCTGTTAAATCACGAAATTAGAATTTGATAGCTATAATCTAAGTCCGTCCATAAAAAAATCAATCAAATATACATAAAAAATATAGGATCTGAAATAATTATTTTAGTGGCAGAATGAAATTAAAATTAAAAATTGTTTTCCTTAGTGGGTATCAACTCTCTGCAAGTAATGATCTGTGATAGCTTCTTATTCATATCATATATAGTATCAACACGGACTTAGATAGCAAAGTCCGTGGTATCACGTAATTTTAAATTGTACTTACGGTATTTATATAGAAATGATAGATTGTATGTTCTAAGTTGTTGAAATTGAAAAAGACACCACAAAAATATAAATTAAATCAAAGACATTTTACTTTGAAACGAAATTAATTAGATACATGGAAATAGATTGATATAAATTACTATATTGAATGAATAATGATTCAATTAGTAGTATTACCTTATTTGGCATTTAAACTATCTTGTCAAATTAAATGATAAAATCATTGAAATTGAATCCCTTACTACTCCAGAAATTGCATATTCAATAAAGTTAATACATGTCAGTAAACTATTGTAATAAAAACACAAGCTTAATACGTTTCAAGACTTCAATTTATTCCGTTATAAATCACAATATCATATTTCACATATTTTGTTTACTCTGGGAGCGTACTTCCGGTTGTGACGTCACACCTATTCCGCCATAGTATACGAAAACGAGGGTGTGCCGAAAAGCGGGGATATACTGCTACCTGGGTAAGTCATATCATTATATATAACTTTTTTCAGAAGATTTACCGTTAGATTAAGTTTCTCAGTAACATGTTTGAAATTTTACAGCATTGTAGGCCTGAAGGAAATGCAATGTGGCTGTAAGCGCTGTGGAAACAAGCTGAATTTGTTTCGCTACAGCAGCTGCATCTGAAATAATTACAGCGATGGGTTCCCCCTCGTTCCGTTTTCCCGATATGGGCATCGAGATAAAGCAACGATTTTTCATTTTAATGTGTATGTGACCTTTATTTAATGCACAAGTAATGGTTAAGTGGTCAATGTACTTTTAAATGGTCTTCACTTTCAGCAGATCTCGTATTTACTCTTTGACATACATCAACAAGTTTGCCGATACTGTATGTGTGTAATTTTGGAAGAGGCCCCCAAAGGGATGTTTGTTTATGATACAAAATATACACGTGTTACAAGTATGTGTGTGGCACTGCTCAGTTGGATGATGAATATAAACATTCCTGAACGACACTGTTGTGTTATAGCCATCACGATTACCCTTGCAGTGCTGTTAATGATCAGATCTCTCACTGACTTTGAACACAAATTCTGATCTAATAAATGTGCTAACAGACTTTATATCCAGTGCTGTAACACTGTGTGTTATATTATGTATGCAGAATATACTTGACTTCTTACTGACCTCTGTAAATTGTAAATATTGGAGTAATAGCTATATTTATAGAATCTTACATATTATCTATTGACCATCCATTCAACAACTTCCTTCCCGTCTATTTATAGGATCATGAGTAAAGCTTTTCTTAAATGTCCTGAATGCCACTAAAAAAAATATGATGAGTCCCATTTCAAAGAGATATTGGGTTCTTGGAAAGTGTGGGAGTGAAGCAAGGGAAAACATAAGCTTTTGTATTTGATACTGTAAGGTGTGTCCTACGTAAAAACCACTTCACACTATACAATGATAGGTTTCATTCTTTGCCGTACGTTTTTAACTTGTAATCTGGATTTTTAGTGACTTTTTGTAAACAATGTTATCCATGACTAATTTATGAGAATTTGAAGACTTATACTTGAAGGTACGTTGTGTGCTCCCTACCACTGTAATGTTTGTATTAGGGCTGGGCGGTTTTATCGGTATACTGTGGTATAAAGTTTTGATGGTACGTACCGTGGTACATTAGTCCTATACCGGTTTTTCGGGGACTTTCATTTAACTTATCAAAGAACTGTTTGTTACATAGATCAATTGGAATTCCAAATGGTTTAATTATTTCCTTTTTTTGCTGATCAACTAGGACAGACATAGCTTCACTCAAACAATATTAGAGGATAACAAAATGAGAAACTTATGACAGGCCTCTTGTTGATTGGCTTCAGAATAAAAGCAGCCCTAGACCTTTGGCTAGCTCAAACATTCAATCAAGGTGGTATACCGTGGTACGTTCCGCAGTATTTGCCTTAATACCGTGGTACGTTTGATTTTGTGGTACCCAGCTCTAGTTTGTTTGACTAGTATCATTTTATGTCCTTATTGAACTTATTAATCACTTAAATTTCATAATGAACTCATCCAACCTTTGAATTGGAAGAACTCAAATATGTCTTCAGGGGTGAATGAGTTAAAACTAATAAAACATAAATAATAGAGCTGTGTATCGCAAGGGGGTTGGCGATACGATACATATCACGATACAAGGGCCACGAAACGATACTTGCCACGATATATGTGAAACCAACAAACACTGAAACAGTCTGACAATGAACATTCCATTGCCAGTTTAACTTCTATACCTACAAGTCACATTTAAAAGTTAATTTTGTAGTGTTATCTGTGGAAATGATACGGCAGAAACAGGCACATCAACACACAAAACAGTTTTCTATTTTCTTCAACCGATTACGTTTGCATTTGACATCTGTGATCGAATTCACACGTGTACATTCAGATTTGATTGTCCTTTGAAACATAGACTTTAACTTAACTTTTGCCTGTTTAGATACTGCAGAGGCCATAAAGCCATAAGCGCTGATATTTAACATTAACATGCATTGATGCCAATGTCGTAGTAATTTTGTCGTGGTATTGTGAATGTGTTGTCTTCGTCGTATTCCCAGAATACTTGAGTCCAACCCCACTTTCATTACAATTAATATACAGACGTTTTATCGGTATCCCATAAACCACTCTTGATTTTGGTTGATCATGTTTTAAATAAGTCCAATAAGCAGCTTTGAAAGTCGCTAGAGTAGCGACATGTTTCTGTTCAACCTTTTTCCTGCTTGTCGGCCATGATGGTTACTTAATGCGACAAGGGAGATAACTCATTTCAGGTATCACGATACCAAACAAAGCCAAACGATGCATCGGTGCACTGTCCTGCGATTCGATACATCGATGAATCGTTACACCTCTAATAAATAACGGCACATTCTCCTGGATTCTGCACCATTATCAGTTGGTGTTCCAACATTGTCCATCTTCAATGCCATGGGGTTTAATTTCGCACCAAGTATACATTGATACATTTACAAATTATTTCCCAACAATGTTCCCTGCTGTTGGCTTGTGACAATCACATTTGTAATAACACTGATCAATATATAATTAAATTACAGATTTATTTTAGATGAAAGGAAAACTGATCCCAATCAATATCAAACAAACTTTAATTCTATACGGGGTGTTCCACGGAGATCCAGCTTCCATGTGAACAGTTCAGCCATTTTCTGTGTTGCCAAGCAGAGCGATTCCACAAGGAAAACAGAAGTCTGGTTATATATATGAGAGTAATCAAAATTTAAAGGCCCAATATACCTAACTGAAGGGGAATTTTCGTGATTCTGAAAAATTCTGAAAAAAAAATTCAAAAATAAGCCTAAAAGAAAGTAAACCTGAGTGGTAACTGACAAGAAAATCTTGACAAAAAAAGTCCAAAGAATTGAAAATGATTCAGGTGGGGCCCACTTCAACAACAAACCGAAGGAAGAAGACAGTTCGAAATGGACGCATGTTTACAAATACTGTGTTTCAACTGCTGCTGTACCGGTAACCACGAAAGAATTCATCTTGAATTTTGCTGCTATCAGTTAATCTTAACTAAATCTATAAATATGATAAGTTATTAGGCTTAATTTTCGCTTCAAGATTTGTCGAAAGTTACGTATATTGGGCCTTTAACAGATTTAATCCAAGTTTACGTTGACTAGTTTTCTCACAAGTTTGTGAGTCAACATTATCCTGGATTATACACGCATTATAATGTCATGGTCATTTTTTATTTTTTTATATTGCATTATTTTTATAGTAAATTGAAAATTTCACTATCTCTGTATCTTAAAAATCAAGCAGCCCCAGGATATCAAGCTGTAGCGGAATTTTAAATCTCTGGAACATCACACTTCCCTTTAATTGATTAATGCATTGCAAAAATACTGTTCAAGTTCTTACTTATTTTGGTGCATTCAACCTGTAGCATACTATACCGCATAAAACTGCATTTAATGTAAGTGCAGTGATGAACTGGCATATTCACTATACTTATTGTATAGGAAGCAAGAACTATACAGAAACAGTAATTATCACAACTATAATTAAATAAGTTGAATTTCAGGTTGAAAAATTTGTAAAATAAGATTGTCATCCAAAAATGTATGTTTACAGTATAAGAATATATAATGGGTGCAGATTTGAATTTTATAAATTGGTATATAATCCAGGTATGATAAAGGTATATTTTAAGTAAATATGCAGAAAAGAACTTTTTAAAATTTTAAATCTTGGTAACTTAATGAACTTATTTACCCCTAAAGTTTCATAATGAACTATTCCAACAATTGAATTGGAAGAGTTTAAATGTGTCTCCAGGGGTGTATGAGTTAAGCAGGTCATGTAAAGCTAACCATGCTTTGAGGATGTGGCTGCACTAACTGCTGGAAACCGTTGTTTTATAGAGAACACATGATAATTGATATGGAACCCCATCTGTTTACTCCATGCTGTAGTAGACATGAGAACAACACATGTTCCTGAAATGCTTATGCTATTTCTCTGTTGCAAGTATTTTACACAAATCCATTCCTGATATTTTAGGATTAACTTTCTATTTTGTTTAGATTATTGGCGAAGTACATACAATTTAACATGGGTAAATTCAGTTATGTCGTTTTCCATTGTAGTTATCCCCCGATAACCTAAACAAAATAGAAAGTTTATCCTTATATCTACAGTATCTTTCTGTGAAATGTTCGTAACTATATTGTTCATTACAGTCCCAATCTTTGGACACAAACGTCATTTCAAAACTAATAAACGTGAGAATGGTTCAGTAATTGTAACAGCATGAAATTTGCATAAATTGTTGTTAGCTCCACCCACGTTTATTGTTGTTGATGTCACACAATTGTGTATCAAACTGGATGATTTGCATTGCTCCGCCCACATGTATTGTTGTAGATGTCATAGAAATTTTGCACGTGTTTGAGTACAGTTATGAGGTGATAATGAAAGTCTGTGGATATCAAGATGATAAAGTATCAGTACCACCCAGGCTTATGTGAGTTATGCTTTATCCCTATCACTGTCAGAGATGACCCTAGTTCTACTATACTGTACTTTTCAGTCTGTGACAAATAGATAGAATTGCTAAAGGCCTTTCTCGAAAGTGTTGTTATTCTCCTTGATAGGCCACAATGGTGAATACAAAATGGACTTCCGGGAAGTGTATTTTTTATGATTTGGTGCCATGTGATAATAGGAAGGGATGATGTCATTCCTATTATGACGTCATACTACAGTGAAGCCATGCTACGGCAAACAAGGGAGATAACTTTTGAGATAGACCTATAGTATAACAGCTGCCTTAAAATGAAAGGAAATTGTGGAGTTAAACGCATGTTTTCTAAAGACAATTTCCGGAATGATAGGTGACAGATCTGATAATTCTGGGCAGTAGAAATGGAACTTTCGTGTCGTTAAGCTAACCAGCATTCAAACAGATTGGCAGCTTGAAGCTTTTCCCAAACAGTGTTTTGATTGGTCAAATCACCAATAGTGATATTTTCAACTAGTAAAAATATGATATTATTCACTAGTGAAAAGTAATGCATTGGTAAAAATATAATAAATAAGAAATCATTATTTTGTTCTTATGGAGTTGTCTTCCCATACCACATCTGTGAAATGACTTCTCTGACCTTTCTCAATCGTAGAAATTACCTGGTTGAAGGTGTATTCATGAAAAAGAGGCTGAAACTGTTTGTACTGGAACGGCAAGACAAAAAAGTGGGGAGAGGAGAATTACTAATTAGGGCTGGGTGGTTTTACCGGTATACCGTGGTATAAAGTTGTGATGGTACGTACCGTGGTACATTAGTCCTGTACCAGTGTTTTGGGGCTTTCATTTAACTTATCAATTGACTATATTTGTTACATAGATCAATTGGAATTGCAGTATGGTTTAATTATAATTTCCTATAAGTTTGCTGATCAACTAGCTAGGACAGATATAGCTCCACTCAAATAATATAAGAGGATAATACAAAGAGAAACTTACGACAGGCCTCTTGTTGATTGGCTTCAGAACAAAAATAGCCAGAGACCTTTAGCTAGCTCAAACATTCAATCAAGGTGGTATACCGTGGTACGTACTGCGGTATTTGCCTAAATACCGTGGTATACCGTGGAACTTTTGATTTTGTGGTACCCAGCTCTATTACTAATGGAATGTCAAGCGAAGCAAATGATCATGTTAACATGTACCAGTATATACCAAAAGGTGAAGATGACCATGATTAATTTTGACACAATAGATGTGTCGTCTGACTTCGAAACAAATTTAAAATATAAACATTTAGGTATAAGGACTCACATTGGATCCCTCACTCCCTATGGATATAATTATGGAATTCCATTAAGTGAGTGGACTGTAAGGTCTTGATGTGGGATGCAGATAAATTGATGGAACAGCCATCTTCCTGTCTGTCTATGGATAGGTATATATATATACTCCCAGACAGCTGACCATGGTGTATACAAGTACAAGTCATGCATGTTATTGTCTTTCAAGTAGAACTTACCGGGCCTTACTTCACCCTAATAATATGATATATATATATAATGTTGGTCATTTTGTATCATGGATTTCTTGTGTACTTATGGATATTGAAGATGCACTCTGAAACAGCTGTATGAACTAGGATCGAAACGTTAGGTCGGAATAGACAAGGTTTCGATTAGATAGTTATGATATAGAAGATACATACATAGAAACAGCTGTATGAACTAGGTAGGTTAAGATGGAAATGCTGGGATAAAAAAAAGAAGGTCGGAATAGACAGAGTTTCAAATTTAAAAGTGTTGATATAGAAGATGTACTTGTACACAGAAATAGTTGTGATGAACTAGGTATAGACAGAAATGCCGGTGCCAAAAGAAGGTCAAAATAGACAGGTTTTGGATAAGATAGTGTGGATATAGAAGATGTACTACACAGAAACAGCTGTGATGAACAGAACTAGGTCAAGATAGAAATGCCAGCCCTAATTTGCTGGGGTCAAAAATTAAGGTCGAAATAGACAGGTTTTGGATTAGATAGTGTTGATATAGAGGATGTACATGCAGGGTTTTCCCTGGGACCCTCAAATTTAATAAATTTAGGAGTCCTGGGACCCCTATCACATATAATATATTGTAAATCTTCATCAATTTTGGGAGTTCTTTGACAATTTCTAAGTCAAGATGGAAATGCCGGCCCTTTGTCGGGGCCAAAAAGTAAGGTCGGAATAGACAGGGTTTTGGATAAGATAGTGTTGATATAGAAGATGTACTACACAGAAACAGCTGTAATGAACAGAACTAGGTCAAGATAGAAATGACAGTCCTAATTTGCTGGAGCCAAAAATTAAGGTCGGAATAGACAGGTTTTGGATTAGATAGTGTTGATATAGAAGATGTACATGTACACAGAAACAGCCATGATGGATAGAAGTGGGTTTTTTTAAGATGGAGATGCTGGGACCAAACAGTAAGGTCGAAATAGACAGAGTTTTGATTTAGACATTGACCATAATGTTAAGTCCCTAGATATAGTTGGGCTTAATACTGAGCAGGGGTTTCGATAAGTACGGGCCATCTCTGTTTAGACCAGGGTCCATTCCACTCTGGTCTTATGCTAAGTGCAGACTTGTCAATACTTAGACTATAAGGAGTTATAGGACATTTATAAGGAGTTATGGGACTTGGATTTGATTGTGTGGATGAGTCAACAGGAATACAACCATTGCACGGAAGTGAGAATAATAAACTAATTCACCCCTGAAGACACACTTAAACTCATCTACTTTGAATGTTGGAATAGTCCATTATGAAGTTTTAGGGGTTAATGAGTTCAAATTTAGCTAGACTCCTGTAATGAGTGGTTAATTGTTATATTGGATATTTGTCACCATATTAATTCGATAATGTTTCAATACATATTGTGAAACCTTGTTATATTGTTACACGTACCTCTTACGGTGTACACAACTCTAACTATCGATGATAATATTAATTTCCTGTTATTGATGAGATATTTTTATTAATTTTATCATAGGTTTGGCAGCTCTTAATCATGATTATGTTGCAAAATTTTATCAGGTAAGATAAATGGCTTTTTCACAAGTTGTGTAAGGTTTAGTATGATTTATATACAATAACCCACATCTATGTCGTCGTGTATGTGCAGTAACCTTACAATTACGATCTTGTCATGGTCTGATGATGTTGTATGAATTCTCTGAGTTGTAAAATTCCTGAATACTAAAGTCAGTTAAGTATGCGAATGAAATGTTCATCTGTGTAGTAAATGTGTGGAAATTCCGTCAGAAAATTGAAATCTTTGTTTTAGAATTCAAAAAAGAAAACAATCAAAAACTAAAACTGCAAGGGTTGGTCGTAGATTAAAACCCTTTACCATAGTTATAATACAGGAATTATACTCAACTGGTTATCAAGTTGAAAGTCCAACTTATATTTAAAGCATTGTGAATACTTGACAGGGGAAGTAACTCTAAACCAGGAAAATGTTTTTGGTTGCTTCATTTCAGCTATTATAAAGAAGGGAGATAACTAAAAAAAACTTGAGCGGAATGCTTCTTTGTGATTATGAATGGTGCATTGGTCCCCTTTTCCTTATTAATTATAAAATTATATCATTGTCTGTGTTAAGCATACTTGCCCCCCCCCCCCCCTATTTAGGAGGGAGACTCTCGATTTTGTTGCATTTTCTACTCTGCTTAACTGTTCCTATTTTTAAAAGGGTTATTTTAATGTATACAAATTATTCATGTTTACAATTCAGAGCACCTGTAATCTCCCCCATGGAAATTTCAAACAGTTGGCAAGTATGGTTATAGGTAATTTATGGAAGAAATAGTAATAGAAGCAGGGGGGAATAATGACACAAATATTTAAATAAGGCAGTTCATGATATTTTATAGCAAGAATGGGGAAACTAGGAAGGAAAAACAGACAAGATACGTTTTCGTGCAATATTTCAAATACTGTAAATTGTATCAACTTTCACATGAGGTAACATGTCTGTAATATGTATTTAAGGTCAAACTACATCATCATCATCATCATTATCATCATCATCATCATCATCATCATCATCATCATCATCATCAGTCCCTTTTGATTATTGTGCAGGATTGGGGGAAATGTCCACAAGAGTGGGCCCCCTTCCAGACAGCTGCTAGCTGCATGCATACAGTCTGCAACTTCGGCCATTAGTCCTATGCCCATGACTAGTAAATTTGGGTTAGGACTAGTGAAAAGTCCTTAAATTTCAATGTATTTGTTATCATATTTCGCTTGTCCAGACTTAAGTGCTTAAAAATGTTGATGTCACAGACTGCGCATATGGCAGTGTTCACCCCAGATCTCCACTTTTGTCGATCCTGAGGGTCAGCGTTTAAGAATTTCCAGGCTTAAAGTTAATGTTTTTTCTTGTTATCAAACTGAAAACAATAATGTTAGTCAGTAGGTAATAAAATCTTATTAGATTTATATTGGAGAGCAAATTTTGACTTAATCATTCACCCCTGAAATTTGATAATGAACTGTTCCATCTGTTGAATTGGAAGAGTTCAAATCTGTTTTCAGTGGTGAGTGACATTTAACAATGCTTTCTTAGAAATTGACACAAATGTTGAAAAAATGAGGTGAAAGAAATTTTGGGTAGCCATGGTAACCAGGAACAGAATTTTGTATTGTTGATATTATAGGAATCTGAGAGTAACTCATCGTAGGATATTGTTTACAAATGTTCATTCAGAATCACTATGGATTACAATCTTTGCCAATTGTGACCCTGGTTTAAAGGCCCTATATACGTAACTTCAGGAAATTTTTTCGTGATTCCGAAAAATTCTGAAAAAAAATCCAGTTGATTATCATGCAAAAATAAGTAAAACAAAGTAAACCTGAGCGGTAACTAACAAGAAACTCCTGACAGAAAAATGCAAATAATTGAAAACAATTCAGGTGGGGCCCACTTCAACAACATACCGAAGTTAGAAGACAGTCCAAAATGGACGTGTGTTTACAAATACCGAGTTTCAACTGCTACTGTACCGATAACCACGAAAGAATTCATCTTGACTATTGGTGATATCAGTTAATCTTAACTAAATCTATATAAAAAGTTATTAGACTTGAAGTTCGCTTCAGGTTTTGTTTAGCGTTAAGTATACTGGGCCTTTCAAGAGTTTTGGATATCAAAGTTTATGGGTAGTTGTTGCTAAAGTGAAACTGGAGAAAGTGAGAAAAATAGAAGGTTTTGTGTGACAAGTATTTAAAAAATGTGACAAGATAGTTGGAGGTCTATTATTGTAAGTATGTGTGTGTATGTATATATATGTAGACAGAGAAACATTAGTGTACCTTTACTGTAACTATTAAAGATCCCTGTGCCAAAAAATGAAAGGCCATAAAATAATATTTAAAATTACCTTACTGTAACTTTTAAAGATCCCTGTGCCAAAAAATGAAAGGCCATAAAATAATATTTAATTAACTTATTCACACCTAAAATTTAATAATGAACTATTCCAACCTTTGAATTGGAAGGGTTCAAATGTGTCTCCAGGTTAATGGAGGAATTATATAGGCAGGGATGATTTGTATTTTTTAACAAAAGGCTAAAAGGACATGTAGACCAACCTTCAAATGATAACTATGTAATAAATGATTTCATTTTCTGTTTTTGTTATCATGCAGTCTGTGACATTAACTTTTTCAAACACTACATGTAGTCCGGACAAGCGAAATGCTGTGTTTATCATAACACATATTTATTTTGAAATTCAAGGAATTTCCACTAGTCCGAACCAAAATTTAATAGTCCTGGGCATAGGACTAGTGGCTAACGTCGCAGACTGATCATGACCGAGTCACTTAAATGTTTTGAGTCAAGTTTTAAGTCTTTTCCCCTGAAGAAAAAATAACCTTAAAATCTTGTCTACTGTTTTAAAATGATCATCTTTTGCTATAATTATTAAAGAACCTGTATATTCTGAACTGAAAGTCATTGCCAGATTTAGACAGGTGTCATTGCACTCCTTATCAATGTTGTTGCATCTTGATTGAAGGATTAACTTGAATCTATTTTTTATGTTATGGAGGTATACAAGGTCAATTATGAGTATACCTCGGGACATCATTGCATTTTAGGGTTCAAAGGTCAAGGTCACAGTTGCTAAACATATCAGAGGGTGCTTATTTGTCTTACTGACATTTCCTTGTCTTAAGAACATTAACAGAGAGAGATATGAGCAATATTCAATGCGACCTATTTTTAGTGTGTTATTGGTATACGATGGGCTATGAGCAATATTCAATGTGACAGGCTATGAGCAATATTCAATGTGACAGGCTATGAGCAATATTCAATGCGACCTATTTTTAGTGTGTTATTGGTATACGATGGGCTATGAGCAATGTTCAATGTGACAGGCTATGAGCAATATTCAATGCGACCTATTTTTAGTGTGTTATTGGTATACGATGGGCTATGAGCAATGTTCAATGTGACAGGCTATGAGCAATATTCAATGCGACCTATTTTTAGTGTGTTATTGGTATACAATGGGCTATGAGCAATATTCAATGTGATGGGCTATGAGCAATATTCAATGCGACCTATTTTTAGTGTGTTATTGGTATATGATGGGCTATGAGCAATATTCAATGTGACAGGCTATGAGCAATATTCAATGCGACCTATTTTTAGTGTGTTATTAGTATACTATGGGCTATGAGCAATATTCAATGTGATGGGCTATGAGCAATATTCAATGCGACCTATTTTTAGTGTGTTACTGGTATACGATGGGCTATGAGCAATATTCAATGTGACAGGCTATGAGCAATATTCAATGTGACAGGCTATGAGCAATATTCAATGCGACCTACTTTTAGTGTGTTATTGGTATACGATGGGCTATGAGCAATATTCAATGTGACAGGCTATGAGCAATATTCAATGCGACCTATTTTCAGTTTGTTACTAGTATACGATGGGCTATGAGCAATATACAATGTGACGGGCTATGAGCAATATTCAATGCCACCTATTTTTAGTGTGTTATTGCATTGGTATACAATAGGCTGTGAGCAATATTCAATGCGACCTATTTTAGTGTGTTATTGGTATATGATGGGCTATGAGCAATATTCAATATGTGACGGGTTATGAGCAATATTCAATGTGATGGGCTATGAGCAATATTCAATGCGACCTATTTTAGTGTGTTATTGGTATATGATGGGCTATGAGCAATATTCAATGTGAGGGGTTATGAGCTATATTCAATGTGACCTATTTTTAGTGTGTTACTGGTATACGGCTGGCTAGACACTATAGGACACTGAACTGTGTTTGTTGTGTGAACAATGGCACTATTGTTTTAGCCATACTTAGAATAGGATATATATATGTACAACATATGTGTATACGATAATGATATGCTTTATATATACATTGTACAAACCGTATATATCCTTGTAATATCGTCAATATGACTGTTTTGTATGTGCATTTAAAAAATATACTGTATAACAATATCTGTTAATTATTGCAGAGCTTAAGGCTGGACAAAAAAAAACATGTTTTCTGTAATGTGTTGGAAAATGTTTTGGGGTAGTTCGGAAGGTAACCAATAATTTTATGTTTTTTTATATAGAATGGGCTTGATCATCAGACTTTGACAAATTTGCTTGAAAAGCTTAGAGAAGTTTAAAGTAGGTATTGGGTTACCAAAAACACAAAAAAGTTGTTGTTTGGCCTTATTTTATGAGCTTGTTTTCATTGATCAGGAGCAGGCGGTAATGAGTTGGTGTGGAGGGGGGCTATAGTGTTGTCACATTTGTTATCATCAACAGGCAATTATATACATTACCCCTATACCTCTACAATACAAGTGTAGTTTTAATTGTGTTTGGATAGTGTAAAACTCCAGTGGTTTAACCATCTTCATTAAACAGGGCACTTCCTATAATTGTATTAGGATATATATAAGGATACAACTATGCGTACAAGATTTACATCCAAAACTTTTATGTACAATATATTGTCTCGCCACGATGATAGTCGAGAAAGCGAGGCTTAGGTGTTACTTTTCCGGCGGCATCAACATTTGCGATAAAGTCCACTCTTCACAGTGTTTTAATTAACTAATTGAAAGTTGGTCACATTACTCAAACCATCATACTAAATACCCAACCTCAATTTAAATGAAATTGTGTTACAAATTTTGCTGTTTTGGGCAAAAATATGGGAATTTTGAGAATATGCGTTCAAGTCCACTTTTTATAGTGTTACAAATATCTGATTTATTGAAACTTAAAAACAGTTAATATTATCATCATACTGAACACCTTACTGAAATTTGAAGGAAATTTATTTTCAGGTTCTGCTGTTTTAAGACAAAAAACATGGACAAGTTACATATATCATCTTGCTGTAGGAATTTTGTCATACTAATTTTCCATTGGGACTTAAACATTATCAGCAAAGCAGGAAAGGCAAGACATATAATTACACGTAATTCTTATTTTCTATTTTATTTGCCCAGGTAGTGGAATATCCAAGATCCCTATCCTGGGATAAGGTTAACTCATACACCCCTGATGACACATTTGAACTCTTCCAATTCAAAGACTGGAATAGTTCATTATGAAAATTTTGGGGTGGGTAGGGGCAGGTGTGTTCTTATGGTGGGAGGAAACTAGGGTACCCGGAGAAAACCTGTGTAGTCAGGCAGATGACCACATACCTACTGTATTCATGTCCGGTCTGAGAGTCGAACCCTGGCTGCCTTAGTGAAAGGCAAGTACCATAGGACAACCCAACATTGTTTTAATGTATAAATATTTATTACATTTTTACCAGTGGAATATCGAAAATTATTCTATAAAAGTGATATTTTTCAAGTGAAAAATATGATATTTTTTTATTTCACTTGTGAAAAAATATCACTTTTTCCGATTTGACCAATCAGAATGCTGCTTACAAACGACATTTGGGAAAATCAAAAACTGCCACAGTAGAGTTTGCTATAAAAATGTAATAAACAGAATTTCTAACAGTTTTTTCAGTAATACCAAACATATTTCACTCGTGTGGCTAATATTTTGATATTTTTCACTCTTGCTGCGCACTCGTGAAAAATATCAAAATATAAGCCCCACTTGTGAAATATATTTGGTATTACTGAAAACCTTAGATATCCTCTATATATCACATCTCGGCAAGCCTTGATATCCAAAGGACCAGTCGTTTTGCCCTGCAAATGTTACGAGGAATATATTAATAATAATGGTTACTTGGATCAGCTATGGTAAGAATATGTGTCACTTACATGAAGAAGTCTGTATTTGTAATGACTAAGTGACACACGGAATTAATTACTACGTTATACCTAACGACCTTGTGTCTTCTACAGCTGTAAGTGAGGTGGAGATTACAGTGGTATATAATGTACAACTCCTAGAGTCTGTGATCCTGTAGACTGTTACTTATAGATCTATACAAACTTGTGTTAAAGGCCCAATATACGTAACTTTCGGCAAAACTTGAAGCGAAAATCAAGCCTAATAACTTATTATATTCATAGATGTAGCTAAGATTAGCTGATATCAGCAATATTCAAGATGACTTCTTTCGCTGTTACCGGTACAGCAGCAGTTGAAACACGCTATTTGTAAACACACGTCCATTTCGAACCGTCTTCTATCTTCACTTTGTTGTTGAAGTGGGCCCCACCTGAATTATTTTCAATTCTTTGGACTTTTTTGTCAAGAGTTTCTTGTTAGTTACCGCTCATGGTTACTTCGTTTTAGGCTTATTTTTGCATGGTTATCAACTGGATTTTTTTTCAGAATTTTTCAGAATCACGAAAATTTCCCTGAAGTTACGTATATTGGGCCTTTAACCCTGCAGCAATCAATTGACAATCTATTTTCCTGGGTCCTTTTTGTAAATATTGCCGAAAACTATGGGTCCCGCAATGTTAAATTGAAGTATTTCCAGACTTTCTCTGAGTCCTTTCATAATATTATGAGTACTGGACTCGGGACTCGCATGTTACAAGATTGATCCCTGAAGCTGACAATGCAAGTTAAAAAGCTTTCTTGTTGAGATTTTAAAAAAAGGCAAAGGAATATTTTAAAAATTTTCTGAGATGCCCCCTTACAGGTTACTAAGGAATGGGCAGACATTTTAGTTTTTGCCTTGCTTGGAAATGACACTTGCATGGCTTCCTTGGGTATAAAAGGCACCCAGGCCGTCAAAATATTACTTTGCCATATATTTCTATTTTAATCTCAACAAAAAAGCTTTTTAACTTGCATTGTCAGCTTTAAATAATTTAAGGATCCCCTCCCCATTGATAGATATACAAATTTGTAATTGGGGAACTGCCAGAAAGTTTTTAAAGATCACTGTCCAGCTCGAGTGTACTGGTATAGGGATCTTTCAACTCATGATTCACCCCTGATGACAAATGTGAACTCTTCTGAATCAAAGGTTGGAATAGTCATTATGAAATTTCAGGGGTGAGTGAGTTTTAAAATAACAAATTAGAATATTTTTCTACCTGTTTGACAATCAAAAACAAAATTGATGTATTTTGCTGGGGAAAAAAATACCTCTGACATCTTCAAAGTTTTGAGGATGAAAAGCACAAAATGGCCAAACTACTGTTGGGGGTCAATATCAACCCTGCATGGACCTCCCATTATGATAGCCTGTTGGAAATAGCCATAAGGATATTGTGTTGACTTGTGCCTTGTGCATATAATTTATACAATAGTATGGATAATTCTGGCTCTTATTTATTTTTAAAACCTATGGGAGAATTTGAGTGATGTTATGGGATTAGCAGAATTTCTATGAGATTTTTCAGTTTAAAGTAATACCATTTTTAGTTTTTTAACAAGATTTTCAAGAAAAATCCCTAAAGTGATCCCTCGATAGTAAAGCTTTATTTATAAGGCTGGTCTGTTAAAAATGGGATATTTACTTGTTTACTATGGTAAAGCTATATGTAGATGACAGGGTACTTTATCTGTGTGACGATATAATGGTATATATATATAGTCTGGCAGTAATATACCTACACACAGATACCTATACACAGTACACACAGATAGTATCATTGTTAACCTCCCTGGTACACCAGTAGGTACACATCCCATTCATTAGTTCCATACCAACCTGTTAATAGGCTACCTCTCAATGTCCAGCACAGCTGACCAAAGGTCAGTCAGGGCACTCCAGGGGGGTCAACAGAGGTCAATCAGGGGTGTCTCCTTACAACTGTTGGCTTCTGGCCAAAATCTAATGCAGAGGCTAGCCAGAGTGACCTTTGATCTCTAGACAGTTGGTGACAGGTGACCTTTGGTGGGTATTATGACCCTGAGGTCAATTAAGGTCAATGTTTGTTTGTTTGAAGGGTTTCACTGGGAGTAGCCAGATAATTAATGAAGTTGAGGAACTTGCATCAGAACAAATATGGTGTACTTGCAACTTGTAAACTTGCATGTGCATATTGCTTCAGGCTAAACCATAAATGTTTATAAATATGTGTTACATAATAAGGCATAAGGCGAAAAAGAAAACATTTTTTTTTGCAAAGAACAAAACTATTTGCAAATCACTTAGTAATTTTGATTCTACAATATAATATAATATTCAGCAATTTTTTAATCATCACAATAAAATGAAGTTATGTACTAAGACCAAGCAAAATACATGTGTGGTACGTGGTCTCTGTAACAGTAATCTTAAGAGAATTTTATTTAAGATGTGTATTGAATTTTCAAAATGTTTCTTTAAATTCTTATCTGTTAAATACAGTACCTGCCAAAAATCTTTGGAACTGGCACCAAAAATAGATTGGAAGACTGAGGGAAAAATACTGCTTACAGTTACTGGGCTGAATTATGTCAGTACTGCCTCAGCCAAAAAGAATTGGGGAGTTAATTATTGTCTGTTGACTTGAATTGTTTCTCGAGTTTTATCCCACAATTAGCCCCAGTTTATAGATACCTACCAAAAAAATATTATTTTTCTAAAATTGTTTTGGAAAAATAAAGTACTACAAAATGTTCTGCCTTTATCAAAGAAAATATTCCATGGTTTGATTAACATTATAGTGCATAATATACATATTTTTTTGGTCTGGCCTGATATAGATGGGATTGCCTTTGAATGATGATGTTTCACTTTGTTAATGTATTAGAAATTTGGCTACACCTTGAGAATACATTAGAAGTTTGGTTACATACCTGGTAATATTTTGTTGGCTTGGCCTGATACAGGGCAATGGTTCACCTTGAGAATACATTAGAAGTATGGTTACATACCTGGTAATATTTTGTTGCCTTGGCCTGATATAGGGCAATGTGGTTACATACCTGGTAATATTTTGTTGCCTTGGCCTGATATAGGGCAATGTGGTTACATACCTAGTAATATTTTGTTGGCTTGGCCTGATCATGATATAGGGATTGTCTTTCTCTATGGCAATAGTTGAGTGCAGACAAATTCTGTACATTTGTACATGTACACATGAAGCATATAGGTTGTCTCATCTATTTAATTAGGACTAATTGGTTCTTTCATTTGGCAATTTGCTGCTGAAATGATTAGATGCATCATACACGAGCGTGGCTACTGGTGTGTTACTATAGTCACCAGAGCGTTTAAAGTTTCAGAGGGTCGATTTTGTTCAGAGACTTATAGCTATTTCCCCGACACTTATCACTTATATTAGTCTTGTGTAGCTCTTGCAGTCATTCTTCACATCTCAAAATCTCGTTGTAAAATTTATATATCATAAATCTTTGACACACAACAAACAAAAATTGTATTAAAAAATATTGATATTTTATAACAATTATGAAAGAGGTTATATGACTTCATTAAAACATGCTTTAAATTTCATACATAATGAATCCTTGACACAACACACAAAAATCCAATTAAACAAAATTGATATGAACTTTTGATTTATTCGACATGAACTATTGAAAAAGTTATATAACTTATGTTAATCTGTTATCTCACGTTCTTGTTGGTTGGCCTTGATGTTAGCACAAAGGGTGGTGGAAGGGGGGGGGGTCTACATTTGGGAGGTCTGCAAGAGGAACTGGATTTCCTGGAGAAGAAAACCCATGTGGTTGGGCAGGTGAATAAGTCATACTTTGTCATGTTTGATTTAGAAATTGATCCCCAGCTGCCTTGTTGTAAGACATGTACCTTATCCACTGTGCCATCTGATGATGCCAATTTACACATACGATTCAATTCCATTTTAAAGCTAAAAAAATATCAAGAAAACAAAAATCTTATTAAGAGCTACTTGGCAAAATAACTTCTAAATTGAGGACAAGATTCTCTGACCAAAGTGGACAAACAAATTTGAATGTTGTCAGTTGGGCTGGCACTGTCAATGTTAATTACTGGGCAAGTCAATATCACTGAGATGCTTGAATCTTATAGGAAAGTAAGCTTAGGTCGCTCTTGATGATGAAACATTAGAAAATAAAACTAGATACGTGACAAGTTCAAGATTGTTTCAAAGTCGACATGTTGCGCATTGAGCTTTTACAGATAAAATTACCCACTTGCTTTTTAAGTGGATGTTCTGAGATAATTTGAAGGAGAAAAACTTGAGACGGCCACCTTGAAAAACTGCCAACGTAAAATTGTTAAAATTACGAGTTCATATTGCCAAGGGTTGTAATTGTTGACAGTCATTTTGTTGACAGTCATTTTGTTGACAGTCATTTTGTTAACAGTACTATACTTAATGCATACAAATATTGCTTCCTTGAAATGTCTAGATTGAATTCCCTGAAATATCATACGGAAGATGAAAGGGGCTTGAATTGGGGGTCGGTGCTGGAATTTGCTCACAAATGCTTGAATAGTGTTGGAATTCATGCTTACTAGCTGTAAACATGTAATTTTTCCAGATTTATATTTAAAAAAAGAAGTATAAAAGATCATAAAAATTCTTAAAAAAATTAAAGTCGTCAATAATTCACCTTTTCCTTGCATGTTTGAACACAAAATGCACCTTGAAAGTTGAGAAAAAGTTGAAAAATCTGTATGAACCATGTTAATGAATATTAAATTAAAAATCCAAATAAAGGCAATATACACAAGATAATTTGCAATTTCAATCAAAGAGTTATGACTGATGCAGTATATAAGTACCCTTATGTTTCATTGGTATCCAACATCTTTTTTCTAGGGGAATAAGAATAAATAGTTAATAAATGAAGTCAATTTAAGTGTATACTCATGTTTTGAACAAGGCCACAGGGTGAGAAGGGATAATCTCAGAATTATGTTTTTGATAAACCCATGCAGCCCCAATATAGAACATGTTAGCTAGAACATAACGCACATAAATATTTATTTTTGGATGGGGGACAGTGTAAATATTTGTGTATAATTTGTTGAATGATTAGTTGATGTATAGAGTCTAAATGCTAGCTACAGTGTGAAACTTTTTGAAATGTAGAAATGTATTATAAATATACAAGAATAAATATATTTGTATAAGGCTGAGGGGTATATTATGAGTGTATTGGGTCCGGAGGCTGCGGAGGGAAATGACAGGAAACAACCCTCCTAAAGCAGGGCAGTGACTCACAACACAGTTATGTTCATTTGCCTAACTGTTTTACTATCAGGATTTGGGGCACCCCACAGGGTAATAATGTAAGGTAGGATTTTGAGGTTTATTATAATGTAAAAACAGATAAAAATATTTTTGATTAATTAAACTTGCATCAAAGTAAGCTTCTCTAACTGACAAAAATGAAATCTGTTAGATAAAAAAATACATATACCTAAATATTTTCATTCTATGGCAATTCATTTTGACCCAAAAATAATTTTAAATGAAATTTTTAATGCATTGATAGCTTATTAAAATTTAAATTCTTTTAGGGCATTTAGACCAATCAAATGAATCTTTCGTGAACAAAACAATTTTTGTACAGGTTAGATTGACTTTTTTTCCTAATTTAGGTCTGTACGCTAAACCCATTGAACCCTGCAATCCCATAATGATTTATTCCAAACCTTGGATTAGAAGAGTCCAAATACTTCCTCAGGGGTGAAGAGTTGAGTAAGTTTGGTTTAATGGTCTCTTATTTTCCACGAATTGCCCTGGCAGGCCCCTGAGTAATTCTAGCAATTGGGAAAGTTATTTTGAGGAGTTAATTTCTTTTTTGGTAAACCTAAATACCATTATAAATGGTTAAGGGTTCAATTAGATGTTATATTTTTCACTATAATGAATTTCCCCACTCGAACCCCTGAAGTGAGTACCTGTAATTACAGGGGAAATATTTATGTATGGAAATCCTGTAGTACCCTAATTTCAGGTTCGTCGAATTATGCTATTTTGGTAGACCAAGTACTTTGAGGAGAAGGGAAGCTATCTTGAAATATAATTAATTCCCCTGTTGGAGCCCCAGTACCTTCAGGTGAGGGGAAGAAGTTTTGATAGATAATAAATTCCCCTGTTGGAGCCCCAGTACTCCCAGGTAAGGGGAAGAAGTATTGGAAGATAATTAATTTCCCTGTTGGAGCCCCAGTACCCTCAGGTGAGGAAGAAGAAGTTTTGGTAAATATTGGATTTACCTGTATGGAAACCTGAGTACTCTGGGCTTTATAGGAGACAGTCTAATATTACTTATAGCCTATAGGCTGTGTCTGTTATTTGGGTAGATCATTAATTAACCCATTGGAGCCCCAGTACCCTCAGGTGAGGGGAAGTTATTTGAGTATAGATAACAAATTTCCCTACTGCGGCCCCAGTTACCTGGGGAAGGATGAATTATCTCATTATTTAGGTAGATTATAAATCCCCCATTAGAGCCCCAGTTATCCAGGTGGGGTGAATTATATTCTATTTGTGAAGGTAATGAATTTCCCCATTGGAACCCAAGTTATCCAGGTAAGGAAACAAATTATGTTCCATTTGTCAATGTATTTAATTTCCCCATAAGAGCCCTAGTTACCCTGGTGAGGGGTGAATTATGTCTTATTTAGGGAGATAATGAATTTCCCAAAAAGAACCCCAGTACCCTGGGGTGGGGTAAATTATTTATTATTTAGGGAGATAATGAATTTCCCAAAAAGAGCCCCAGTACGCTGGGGTGGGGTGAATTATGTATTATTTAGGTAGATAATGAATTTCCCCAATGGAGCCCCGGTACCCTGGGGTGGGGTGAATTATTTATTATTTAGGTAGATAATGAATTTCCCCATTGGAGCCCCGGTACCCTGGGGTGGGGATATCCTCCAGAATGTGTCTGTTATTTGGGTAGCATTATCTCCAACTGTGACCCCTTAGAACATCAAGTCAAATACATTGTCAGGTCAAAATAAAATTCTTCTCCTACCTTACCTTACTGAAAAACAACAAAATGTAGATTTCATGCAGGGATCTTGGTTGGTTTGATGTAAAATTGACCAGAAACATTGGTGAAACTTTTGTATTGAGATAATTTTGTATTCTTTTTGAAAACTTTTTTTTATAGTCCATTTCATCATCAAAATTCATTTGAACAGCTTATATGAAGCAATACATTTCACTGCATTATTTGGTGAAATTTTCTGAATGATAATTGAAATAATGCATTAATAATAAACAGTTTAATTAGTTAGTTTAATAAATTTTGGTACATCTTAAATTAAAGATTTTGCTAATTAATTTCAAAACATCTTTTAAAAATTACAGAAAAAAACCCCCAAATAATTCGTCTTTTCATATTCAAGTATTGGTTGTGGTAGCCAGGGCACCTGTAGATTTTGTAGAATGGTGTATATTTATGGATACAAACAGACAATATCTGTAGGACATCCCTGGATAACATCAGGTGTGTCGGAAGTAGGAGATCTACAACTTATAGTGGTGATAACTGGAGGGGGTGGGGCCCTGGGGATCTACAACTTATATTGGTGAAAACTGGATGGGGTGGGGATGGGGGTGGTGGTAGGAGATCTACAACTTATATTGCTGATAACTGGAGGGGGTGGGGAAGGGGTGGTGGTGGTAGGAGATCTACAACTTATATTGCTGATAACTGGAGGGGGTGGGGAAGGGGGGGGGTGGTGGTAGGAGATCTACAATTTATATTGCTGATAACTGTAGGGGGTAGGGGTTCTACAACTTAAATATAGTGACAATATAACTTGAGGGATGGGGGTTAGGAGATTTATACAAACTTTTAGTGACAATAACTTGAAGGGATGAGGCAATGGGGTGGGGGAGAGGAGATCTACAACTTATAGTGACAATATCACTGGGGGTGGGGGATGGGGGTTAGGAGATCTTTACAAACTTTTAGTGACGATAAATTGAGGGGGTGGGGGATAAGAGATCTACAACTTATAGTGACAATTACTGGTTACTGGAGGAGGAGGGGGTTAGGAAATCTACAACTTACACTGTAGGGTGGGGGGGGGGGGGGGTTAGCAACTTATAATGATGATAACTGGTAAAGGGGGGATTACTAATGTGAGGGGGGATAGAATATTATGAATGGGGTACACCATTAACTATACCGGCCAGCAGGAGGCCTATGATAAGGTTATATAGGTGTACCTTTATGAACAGTAAAATATATAATAGGACACATACTGCTAATGTAAAGTGGGTTCTACCAATGTGAGGTAAAGTTTACATTAATAAATGATCAAATAACTGATTACACCTGTGATAGGGTTTCTACACATGTGGGGTAGATTTGGTTGTAATGAATGGGACTGATGCAGAGTAGTTTGTATATATATTTATGTGAATGTGAATCAATTTCATCCAAATGTATGTCATCAAGTTTTGAGTCAACATTCAACATGCAAATCAGTAGAACTTTGGGTTTCAGCAAATCTGAAAATTCACACCTATGATAATTTTAAGATGTGGCAGGTTTTCCTGGTGGAGTTGATCGAAGTACCTGGAGAAAAAAAACATTGACCTGAGATATATATACAGTGTACCCTCGACCTATCGCCACCCGAATCTACCGCCACCCTCGCATACCGCCACCTAAACCTCTAGAACGGATTTCTCTCCTATATAATTACCTTGTTAAGTTCGCTACCCTCGCATACCGCCATCTGCCACACCCTTCAAAATACATACATCCCAAATCGCTATATATTTCCCTCGATGGTTACCCCCATATTGTTCTGTTTTTGGAGATCGAGGAACTTTTTAATGTTCCATTTTAAATTATTAAAATATTCCACGACTCATAATGGAATGTTTGTTTACCCTTTTCAGTCCTCCATCATTTGAAAAAAAAATATAATCGTCCTGTGGGTGGCCTCTCCAATAAACTCGCCATTTGCAGCTGTTTTATATAAGAGATCCCGTGGTGAGCCCCATTTTGACCCCCTGGAGCCCACATCCTTCATCACCACTGAGCAGACAGACTTTGTCATACATGCTTAGATGAATGGCGTGGAAATAGATAGACCATTCTATTTATAGTAACGATTAGTTTATCTTACCCTGTAGTGTTACATGTGGGGAGATACCAGGCCAGACATTGACCCCCCCCCCCCCTCCCCCCTCCACGCCCCTCCCCCCAAACACATACCACAAACAATCAGCAACACTCCCCCCCCTCCCCACCCTCCTAACTAAACAACCATTTTACTCAAAAACATTTTTACTTACTCAGCAAAATCTGTTTCTTTTTAAAGCTTTCATCATTGTTACACGGGATTTTCATCAAGTGAGTTTACATTTCAGCCGAAAGATCCAATACCTGTTAATTCTGATTACGTTGATCTGGACCAGGATTCGCATGTATACACACTAAGAGGAAGATAATGGTTTTAAAAATATACACTCTTTGCTCGATTTTTTTTTTTGAAATTTAGGAACATTGATCAGTGTGTATATTTAGCTTTAAATCTCTTTAATTTGCCTAATTTACTAGATTTACATCAGTAATTTCTTGAATATTTTATTTCAATCTGACTTCAAATGTTCCAAAGCAACAAATATTTGGATCCTAGTGGCCACGCTCGGTGCAATATGGTTCTGATTCGTTACTCATACCTTGGCAAGTTTAGTCCAGGTTTATTTTTGTCCGTAAACTTTTAACACTGCTACTGTTTCATTGGTTGAAAATTTAAACTCGAATATATTCATCATCTCTGTTGAAATTGGCAGCAATGTATGATATCAACGGAGTTGGACACAGTGCTTTGGTAATTAATCGTACGACAGAATTACTTGGACGACGGAATAGGTGCGCGGGGTATTTTTGGACAGGGATGAGGAGGATGACGAAAACGAGGTGACTAAGACACACCGTTTCATTACAAGAAAGTTGTAGTGATTTCTAGGTAGTAAACAATCTAATAATAGATTGTTCCCGACTCACCACTGGGAGTAGTAGTTATGTGCTATATAGTGTACAGAGGCGAAGTGATGCTATGGAATCGTACTGTCTGTATTGGTAGGTAAGTGCAGGAGACCTTTTAATTGTTCTATCTCAAAATCTTAAGTTAACCCAATCACCCCTGAAGACACAGTTGAACTCTTCCAATTCAAAGGTTGGAATAGTCCATTATGAAATTTCAGGGGTGAATGAGTTAAACGAGGTTCTGTTTGAAGACACTTTCAATGGCTTAACGATCAAGAGGTAATGCCAATGTGTATTCCAATATTTTTTCTCTACTCAAAAATATAGGCAGATAAATTTCTTGGAAAATTTTGAAATAATCCCAATGTTGGTAATGGCCAGAGAGTGTACATGCATGTTGCCATCTATTCCATATTTTGAAATATCTTCGATAATTATGAATGATTTATACTGATGACCCCTGAAATTTTATAATGAATTATATTCAAGCATGGAATTTGAAGAGTTCACTTGTGTTTTCAGGGGTGATTTCATGGCTTAATTTCTTATAAATTTGAATTTTATTTTGAATTTTTTTTCTTGGTTTGTTTGGCTATAATGTTATGAAAGCTTTAAAATAAAAAAGAAATTCTACAACAATATATATATTATATTCCAGAAACGAAACACATGGTTCAAATGTGTCTTCGTTGGTAATTTAAATGAAGTTGACATTTGATAACCATGCCAGGGTTAGTGCTAGTTATTTTTATAAATGGGGTCCTTTCCTTAATAAATGGGGTCCTTCGAACTGCATTTTAAATGCATATGGGAATCCTGAAAATTAAGGAGGTTCTTTTCTGTTTCTATGCTTCTAAAAGATATAGGGACGGCTTCAATACAAACCCTGATGTTCTAAGTTTAGCCGTCCAAATTAAAGCCATTTAAACCATAATTGAATTAAGTATTTTTTGGGGCTCCAATATCTCCGACATCTAGAACAGGTTTGTAAGTGTGCGGCTGGGTACACATGTTACTTGTACATTCTGTTTACATTACCACTGATCCAGAGTATCCGAGCTATGATACGGCTCAGCCTCATCAACATCTCTCAATTTCTTTGTATATACATCTCCATAGATGCCAAACATCTTGATGAGTTAGATGACCTTGATGTACTGAACTCTCTAGGGATGGAGTAACAGCTAACGTTAGTACTGTCATTTCTGAAGGTGCAGTGAAAATTTTCTTGTTACTGCCGAACTCTATAAGGATGGATAAGAAACATTTGCTTTACATGTATATAAACAATTTTGAAGCTGGATTTCAAATTTGGATGTGGGTGTTGAGAGCTTAAGGCTGAGTTAACCGATGTTACTAAAGGAATATTGGAAGCAGAAAGTACAAAGTTGGTAAAGTTTGGCCTAAAGTTTAAACTTCCTGAAACTGTAAGTGATATTGGATTGATGTAATAGTTCTTCCATTAAGTCTAGTTTCAACTCATTCACCCCTGAAATTTCATATTGGACTATTCCAACCTTTGATTAGGAAGAGTTTAACTCTTTCCGTACTCATGACGCCTTGAGACGTCATAAAAAAGTGTTCCTGTATCCTTCATGACGCCTTGAGACGTCATAAAAAAGTGTTCCCTTATCCTTCATGACGCCTTGAGACGTCAAGAAAAACGTGTGTGTGACTCGCTCGTTTGGCGTGTTTGTACGAAGGAGTTTACAGACGAAATTTGTATTTAACAAATAATAAATATCAAAAAGAAATTCAAAACATTCAATATTACTTATAACAAGCGTACCTTTTTGTTATAATAGTCGTTTTCACAGAAAACGGCAGTTTTTTATCATGTTAAGTCCGAGTTGTTTACACTGACAACAAAATGGCGGACCCGGATTTTACTTTCGATTTCAAGGCACTAATGACGGTAAAAACGGCAAAAAAGTAGTACAAACGTTCACAAATATACAGCTGAGTACAAATTATCATCAAAATAAAACAAGAATATGTTTAACGTGTTTTCGCAACGAAATAAAAGGGTTACAATAAAGTGATATTCTACACATGTGTGACACGGTGAACAGATAAACAGTTCGACTTCCTGTCATTCTACCGGACGATTTCGTCATGTATTCTCGTAGATACTTGATAAACATGTTTCTGCCGATTTCATACAATGCATTTCAACAAACAAATGACAACGTACCAGACATATAAGCACCAGACAGCCGTAAATCATCCTTTAATCGAAGCTGTAGCATTCCGCCATGTGTTCTGAAAAGCAAAGGACGAACCGCTAATCACTTCCGGGTAGCGAGCAGGAAATTTGAACGAGTACGGAAAGAGTTAAATGTGCCATTTGGGGTGAATGTGTTAAAGTAGATCAGAAATGATCTGGAACGGACCAATACTGTAAGCAATCCTTGTTTTATGAACGCAGCTCTCGGGGGTCGAAAGCTCTTGAATTGTAACACATGCATGCGTAAACAGAGTTGTTTCCCCTTGCTGCTACCCTTTGCCTTTGATTTTTTCGTTCGGAAGTAGCCCTCAGAAGGGGAAACTGGAAGCATATGTCACACAATGACGTTATGTCACACTCGGCCTTCATCAGTTATTTCCGGAATGTTGAATATAACCAGAATATCTTTCAGCTGCGGCCTGTTGTATTATCTCTGTCGTACGTTGCTTGAGAAGCTGGGTTTTATTCCGACATACTGACTTTAAATTATGAAATTGTATCTCTTTCTGAATCAGTACATGAATGATTCTCAGTAAATATCAGAGATTTACTGTAGCTACACTCTTTTAAGACTTTGCCTTTGTCATATTACAGGTAATTACAGTATATTGACTCCCTCAGTCTCAACATTCAGGACACTATCTATTATATTTGTTTTATGTCATGCATGATTCACGAATGTCTGAAAAGTTTGGTTTTCTTGCTCAGAAATACCTTTAAATTGGCCAAATTATTAGGCCTTGCATGAACACGCCGGTCGTAACACGGATATATTTCTGTGTCTATAGCCACGTTAAACTCGTAACTAACTAACTAACTAGGCCTTGAACCTGCGCCACGAGGCGTTAGGCTAACAAGCATAGTTGGTCAGACACTGTAACCCAGGCCTGTCACTAACCACTGTGATCTCTTCGTGTTCAGTTTCACTGTGTCATTGCCTTGGGCTGGTTTGGATTTAGTTTGTTTGTGTTTTAAGCTCTATAATATAGCAATGGTCATGGGGATCCAAAGGGGGTGTTGACGGCCAGGTGTCGGTCATTCTGCTACAGTGTGCCCTCAACCTCTTTGTTGGGAAGTTGACTTCCCCTTTCCTCTACCAAAACAAAACAAAACCTGGCACATATGATCATGACCACTGCTGTTCATTATGAGAAGAATGACAGACACCTGGCCGTCATCCCCCCCCCTCCCCCACCTACCCCACAGGACCCACCCCTCCTCTAGGCTCACAGATTTCAATGTCAGGGTTAATGAAATATATATTAATTTACCTACCGTAATTTCCTGTGTATTACCCGCAGGCTATACAATTTTTTACATCGGAAGATGCCTAGTGTGGGCTATCTACTGGTGTGGACTATCTGTTTTTTATTAAACCATATAATAAAATAATGCAGGCTATACGTTGTTAAATGCTTCCACTTTTATCTAAATGTAGATCTACGCTATTTGTAAACAAAATATATAATTGATAAGTTAATATAGAGCTTTAATTATAAAAAAACATATATTTACAAAATAATACACAATCTGCCAGTGCGGGTTATCTGGAATTTATTTTACAAGAGGCCCCAACAATGCTTTAATTTACTTCCTGGGGCAGGCAATACGCAGGAATACGGTATATATTTTAGACTTGAAAATATCAAAAACACCTTGTATAATACTTCCCGATTGATACATTGTACTTAAAATATAAAATTGTGCATCATATGTTCTCTTGTAAATGAAAAGGAAGTTAAAAAATGAAACTTGATCAAGTTGAGTTGACGGAATAAGTGTACGTTGAACCCTTCTCCCCCTGAGTTATTAAAGTGGACTCTTCCTGATTGGGAAAGGTTCAAAAGTGCCTTTAGGGGTGAAGGGTGAACAAGGAGGTGCTCAAATTGATGAAATGTTTGCGGAGGATTTGGAACAGGAAACAGCTAAAGCCGGGAGCAGGAAGGGACTTCACTGACAAGAATTCAGTCAATTTGTTGGGGGCACTAAAAGGGTTATAACCTGTATATAATGTACACATAGTCATGTGGACATAATGTTGCATAATTACATTTAAAAACATTGCAAATGTCACAGTAAAACAACTTTGGTGTACTGAATTGGGGTGAGCTATTCTGTGTGTGGATTTATATACAGGAATTTAAACATATATACTGTCATCATGAAACTGACTCCATGCAGACTCAGCTACATATGTATTGTAGCACTTAATTGCAACTTCATCCTTTGATACATTTTGTTAAAAACCGAAAACCGTGTAGCTCAGCTAAAAAGATACGGGAATGTGTAGCATGGGCAAAGTTTTAAGTGAAAGTTTAGGAAAGTAAGGTTTAAGAAAGATGGGGTGATGTAGTGGATAGCGCACTTGCCTTTTACCAAGGAGGCCAGGGTTCGATTCTCCGACCGGACGTGAAAAGGTATGGGGTCACCTGCCCGACCAGGTGGGTTTCTCCGGTAGCTCCTCCATATGTTTCTTAGCTGTTGTAAAATATAGGAAAGGGTGATTTCACAGATACCAACAGAAGGAGGGTGCATTCCTGTCAAAATTTATACAAATGTCAAGTTTGAGTGTACCTTTGTTGCCTTTTAGGGTTCAAATGTCAAGGTAAAGGTCACGACTGCTGTAAATAAAAAAAATCAAAAGAGGCCGGGGACATTCATGTCTTGCAGACATTTTTTAGTGTACCAAAATTTGTACAGCAGCCTACATGCATGTTCGTTTATTAATTGGAAAAATATGGCATTATTTTATGGAATTAATTCTTAGTTTTTGGTCAATTTGGGAAAACAATGCAATTTTTGCCTGTACTCTGAGTGGCTGTAAAAGTGGGTAAAAAAGTCATGATGCACTGTTCTACGACAAGTTCCTGCTGTAATTTTGATTATTAAGCTAAGAGTAAAGTGCACTCCTCTTTATATCATGTTGCATTTGTCAGACAAGAACATGATATTAACAGGAATGTGACATTAAGAGAAACATGTTTTCCCACTAAATCTAGTGCATTTCAAATCTCCATAACTAATTGTAAGCTATTCAATGTACATATTAAGATGTTTCAATATGTATAGATAACATTATATCAATTAAAAATCATTTTTGGGACTTTTTTTAAAAAAAAATTATGCAACATTTTCGTATCTGATATCAATGGAAATGACATCATTTTCTTGATATTTTATGTGATTGGTTAAAAAAAAACAACATGATATTAAGAGGAATTCACCTCAAACTACATGATATTATAACCAAATAAAATTACAATAATTATATTGAGAGAAAAATGGTGCTAGGGAAAAACATGATATAAAGAGGAATGTGATATTAACAGGGGTGATATTAAGTGGAGTCCACTGTACCATCACACAAAACTTCGACAAATTGATAGGCCGATTATACACCAGAATGAATTTCAAATAACCAGCTGTTTTCTTTTTGTACATCTGCACTGAATTTCCATCAAAACATACCTCTGGCATACCTCGTGCACGAGTCCGTTACAAACAGTTAAGCATGTTAAACGGTATCTATTTAACAGAAAATCCCAAGGACAACTTTTACTTAACGCAGATTCTTAAAAGTGCAACTGGGAGCATTTTGTGTGGGGGAATGGTCGATTTTTATACTGGATAAATATTTTCCGCAGACAAGGGAATGCGTGTTGAAAATTACCATGTGTATATGCTAAATGATTACCTGCGTCTGGATCTGCTATCAACAACTTATGTCTAAATGTGATCTGTTTTGCTAACTGATAACTTAATTGAGACAAATTATTATGTTGAAATTTTCTTAAAGGATTTTATTGGCCAAAACAGACTGGTTAATGCATTTAAAATATTCCTTAATTTATTTACCCCTGAAATATCATAATGAACTATTCTAACCCTTGAAATGGAAGTGTTCAAATGTGTCTTCAAGGATAGGTGAGTTACTGTAGAATAAATAGAGAAAAAGACAACAAAAAAGGAGAATTTCTACTTTTGAAATTATTTTGGTTTAATTCTCTTTAAAAATATTAAAATAACTTGATGCAGAGTCACATTGCAGTTTTTTCCAAACAATGATTAAGGGGATATAACTCTATGCAATAAAAACAGCAGTTTTATTCAAAAAGTAATTAAGGGGATATAACTCTATGCACTTCAAACAACAGTTTTATCCAAACATTACTTAAGGGGATATAACTCTATGCACTAATTAAAAACATGTTTTATCCAAAAAGTAATTAAGGGGATATAACTATATGCACTAAAACACCAGTTTTATCCAAAAAAGGAACTACTTTAAGGGGATATAACTCTATGCATTGAAAACAACAGTTTTATCCAAAAAGTAATTAAGGGGATATTACTCTATGCACTTCAAACAACAGTTTTATCCAAAAAGTAATTAAGGGGATATAACTCTATGCACTTCAAACAACAATTTTATCCAAAAGTAATTAAGGGGATATAACTCTATGCACTAAAAACAGCAGTTTTATCCAAAAAGTAATTAAGGGAATATAACTTCATGCACTAAAAAACAATTTTTATCCAAGAGTAATTAAGGGGATATAACTAATAAACTCTATGCACTAAAAATAGCTTTTTATTTTTACACAAAGTAATTAAGGGGATATAACTCTATGCATTAAAAGCATGTGAAGTGGATTTTAGTCTCTTGAGTTTTTCAAGTAGTGGAGTAGGATTCTCTTACCTAATGTATAGGTCCATTTAACTTTTAAAACTATTATGTTGATGGGTGTTATACTAAAGTTAGAGTTACCAAATATTGTTTATGAAATTCATGCTACATAAACGAGGTGAAATCGCTTCAAATATTACGATGTCAATTTCAGCTTATTTACCATTGTTCATTCTTGTGTTATTGATTCTGTTTCGCCATATTCTCCAAAGGATCTTATAATTCTCTGTTTATTTCGTAATAGATATCTTGAATATCGCAAAATTACACTGGCATTCGCACGCACAGCAAATATTTACGGAGCTAAATCGTTTTGTGGTATTGTAATCATATAAAAGTTTTGGTAGAACTGGCTGACTCGACAAAATTTACCGTTTTCCACAATAGAAATGACAATGATAGTCCCTATGATGCTTATCAGCGAATTGCCTGTGCTTCAGTGCTCCAGAGTGGAAAATCGAGCCTTGGAAATGGCCGACTACCAAGACGACTTCTCATTGATCTGGGTTACGAAAATGTTTGTTGATCACAGTAATAGTTTTTATATAGATTTTGACAAAATTTGTTGTTATGTACGTCAGGAAACATCTAATATCTGGGTCATGCTAAAGTTTGTTACTACACAATGATTTACCCTTGATCTGGGTCATGATAATGTTTGCAGTTACCTTTTGTTTTATTATTGATATATATAAACTTTATTTATTTTACAACAATTATGAAACAAGCTATACAACTTATATTAATCACTCTTGTTGGCCCGGATGTTAGCGCGCGAGGGGTCTTATTGTGGGAGGAAACCGGAGTACCCGTAGAAAACCCACGTGGTTGGGCAGGTGACCCCGTACCTTTTCACGTCCGATCGGGGAATCAAACCCCGGCCGCCTTGGTGAAAGGCAAGTGCGCTATCCACTGCACCACCCGACCACCAGATTCTTGATCTCGGTGATGATAAAGTTTGTTGCTACACAATATTTTACCCTTGATCTGGGTCATGATAATGTTTGCAGTAACATTTTGTTTTATTCTTGATCTGGGTCATGATAGAGTTTGTTGCTACACTATGTTTTACCCTTGGTCTGGTTCATAAGAAAGCTTGTAGCAAAATAATGTTTACCTTTGATCTAGCTGTATCATAATTAAGAGGTTGATCAGGTTATAACCCTTTGATCTGGGTCAAAATAAAGTTTGTAGGTCACATACTGTTGATTTGAATCATTATGCAGTTTGTAGCTTGCATTGAACATGTCTATACAGTGTTACATTATAACAAATGAAATTATTTTATTTTCTCTTTAAAAAATTTTTTGGCTTTTTAACATGAATCGTTTTTTGTTATATTGAAAGTAAAAAAAAAATCAACTACATTATAAAAGTATTGTATTCAAGCTTAAAACTTTTATTTTTGCGTTTCTCTGTTATACAAATAATGACCACTTTGGATCTTGGAGCACAAAAGTATCAACCACTTGTGTTAAGGGCTGTAGATCTTTTGAACCCGGTGTCGTCTTCTCATCTGGGCTAGTTCTCTTACAGCGGTCTGTAGCGTTCAGATTGTTATGCGGGGATCAAAGTACAGAGTTGTATAATTTTATGGATTTTGTCAATTTTACTTGTGAAAGAAAACAAAGATGATTGCATTGTTATGGATGGGATGGGCTTCAGTCTAGATCATAAGTCTTCTAGCTCTATCTTTGATTTGAAAGCAAAAATTGTAAAGAAAACGTTTATTGTAGAGTTTACAAAACATTTGATCCTTTACACATTCACCCCCGAAGACATATTTGAACTCTTCTTATTCAAAGGTTGGAATAGTTCATTACTAAATTTCAGGGGTAAAAGAGGTTAAAATTCTTTACAAATACATTTGTTTAGATATATTTGTTAAGAGCGGAAAGTCTTGAACACAAAAAGTGCTAATATAAAATAATATTATTACTAAAATATGAATATTTATAGTATTTCTGTTAAATAAAAATTTTGTTTAGATATATATATCTAATTCACAGTCAATTGTTGATAGTCTCTTAAGTTGAAAAAGATACAAAATGATCAAGTTGACTTCTAGAATTAATCAATATATTACTTAATTCAAAGAAAACCTTCAGGTACCCCACTTATATGTTAATTTTTGCCTCGAATTTGATGAGTCTTTGACATATCTCCTTTTGCGTTCCCCATTTTATGCAAATATGTACTCCCGATTTGCTTTGAGAAATCCCCTCTTGTATGCCTCCACGCTTTGTAAATGTGAATGCCCCTATCGCTGTACAAATTCTCCGGCAAATGTCACTCGAAAATGTCAATTCTTCTAATTGGCTAATGGTCCCATGCATAGTTGATATGACAGGGAGAAATTGGTATAAAATGTCGGCCGGTAATATCGTGTCGTTTTCCTGTATTTGGTATATGGCATTGTTTCTCTACCATCTGTTTATATTTAAATGGCTGTGTTAAGTTACTGTGGTTTTTTGTCTGTTTAAAAAACAAATGTCGATTTCTGTAACTGATTCCTTAAGCATTGATATTCATTGTCACATGGAAAATCAATTACTGAAAATGTATTTATTTAGCGCACTTAAATTTTAGCGCATAACTGGATTTTAACAGATTCAGTTCAATGGTATATTGACACAACCACAATACTTATTGACATTGAAAGCAATGAACAGATTTAATAGCAATTAGGGTATTCATAAGTTAGCGGAAAGTCTTGAACACAAAAAGCGCTAAAATAAAATAACATTACTGATAAAATATGTATATTTATATTATTTCTGTTAAATAAAATGAAATAATTAATTCATTATTTTAAACAGGATTTTTCATTCAGGGTAATTTTAAAGTAATTATTACAGGTTTTGATTGATTATGATAATTATTAAGGAGGGGTATATATATATACAATTTACAAACATCAAAACCAGTCAATTTGGGACGTCATTGTAAATACAGTGCACTCCACTTTATATCATGTTGCATTTGTCAGACAAAAACATGATATTAACAGGAATGTGACATTAAGAGAAACATGTTTTTCAGCTAAATCTAGTGCATTTCCAATCTCCATGACTAAAAGTAAGCTATTCAATGTACATATGAAGATGTTTCAGTACATAGACAACATTATTTTAATTAAAAATCAGTTTGTGGGATAATTTTTATTTTCTATGCAATATTTTGTACAAGTTGTATCTGAAATCCATGGAAATGACATCATTTTCTGGATATTTTATGTGATTTGTTAAGAAAAACATGATATCAAGAGGAATTCACCTCAAAATACATGATATTAGCCAAATTAAATTACATAGATTATATAGAGAGAGAAATGGTGCTTGGGGAAAACATGATATTAAGTGGAATATGATATTAACGGGAGTGATATTAACTGGAGTCCACTGTATTTCTAAAAAAAATGTCCCTCAAACATTTTCTTGCTGATATTCACCCCTGAAATTTCATAATGAAATATTCTAAGCTTTAAATTGGAAGAGTTCACCTGTGTTTGCAGGGGTGAATGAGTAAACGACCATTAATGTATGCAATTTAAGAAAAGAACAAGTTGGCATGTTTTCGTCTTGTCTTCTGAAAAAAATGAAAAAGTGAATCTTGTTATTTTCAATTTGTCAAACCTGTGAGATAATAAATTTGAAATTAGCTGTTTAATGACAAATATTTTGTAAATCTTTTCAATTGTGTTTAAGAATAAGCAGTTCTATTTATGACCAATGAGTTGATTTGATAAAATTGGGTAATTCATTCCAAACTCTGTTCATGGAAATTTAATGTGAAACAAAAATAAAATCTTTATAAAATAAATCATTTCGTTAACTGATGATCTGAACTGAAGGAATCTAAAATTATTTACCCTGGGGTGGTATCGACTAGGTCTCCAGACAAAGATAAAGCTATTGACAAGTTCCAGAACAGAGTCAAGTTACAGTACAAGGGACGTAACTCTGAAATACATCTTGGACTTTATGCTACTGACACATACAGTTTTCTTCATTCATTTATGATCCCTGGAGAAACAAACTCTTCTAATTCAGAGGTTTGCTTAGTTCATTATCAGATTTCAGGGGTGAATGAGTTAATATTTTCATTTTTTCCCCCCACTTTTTTGTTTTGCTATATATATACTTTATTCATCCCTGAATACACATTTAAACTCTTCCAATTCAAAGAATGGTTTAGTTCATTATCAGATTTCAGGGGTGAATGAGTTAATATTTTCAAATAATGTTTTTGTTTTTCTCTCTTTTTTCGGTTTCCAAATTGTGTAATTGGCAATATAACAGAATTTTAAAAATATTTTTTTTGTGTGAAATATTTATAGTAACAGAATTATAGCTGAATAGAAATATCACCGAAAAAATCTTTTTACATAGAATTCCTTCTCTGCTATTAATAAGAATATTACAAAAAAAAAAATAATAATTCAAATGTAGAATGACTATTCTGCTATAAATAAAAAGCTCATAGAAAAAAAAAGGATAATTAGAAATTCTTATCGATTATAAATGAAAAATCTCAAAGAAAAAACTTTTGAAATGTAAAAATTTCTTTATTTGCTATAAATTACCATTGTTACTATTACTAAAAGTAGATAATTTGCAGTTTGAAGATATGTAAATATTAAATGTGTAATTATTTATTGAAATAATTGACAGTAATTAGCATAGCTGGCATACTTGTGTGTGGAGATATAGAGCTATATCCTTATAATGGCTGTTACATGTAATTATACCAGGGGTGTGTCAAATCGGGGAATTATCGTTATCTAAATGATTTAAATCTCAATTATGTTATTATGATATCCTGTACCAGATGTTAGGGTAATGCATTGATGGAGCACCTCACGGTATGATGGAGCAGGGCAGGAGACGGAGGCTGGAAATCATCTGTATTTAAATGTTTCAGATCCTTTCGCTGTGAAGAATAGTACCCCTTCATCCAGTGATGGTAGTTTTGTTTGTTTCTTTGTGCTGGTCATTAAACTTCATTTTCCAATTTAATGTTTTGAATATAGTTCTTATGATGTAATTTCAGGGTTGACTATTTTGGAATAGTTCATTATGCAATTTCAGAGTTGAATATTTTGGCAGTATGTTTAAATCATTCATCCCTGAAAATGAATAATGAACTATTCCAACCTTTGATTTTGTACAATTTAAATGTGTATTCGGAAATAAATGAGTTAAATACAACGAGGGAAAAAAAGGGAAATTTTGTTCAAAATTATTAAAAAAAAAAAATGAAAAATTAGCAAACAGAACATGTATATACTATATCTTTGTATCATGTGATTATATTGCCTATACATCACCAACAGATGTTTTTGACAATATGTACAATAATATATCACTGACATTTTATATAAACTATTCACCCCTGTAATTTCATAATGAACTATTCCATCCTTAAAATTGGGAGAGTTTAAATGTGTCTTGAGTGGTGAGTAAGTTTATACAAGCATAAGGTCCTAATTATGAGTAATAACTATAAGGCTAAGTAGGGATGTTGTTACTGTGGTATATAATCTAGAGGTCACCGGTGAAAATATTGTTTCTCACCGCTAAAAAATAAAGATTTTCACCAAAGGAAATAGAAATAAAAAAATATAGATATCTCCCAAATTTCAAATAATATCATGTAATTTCCCCTCAGTTTATCTGAAAGAAGCTGTAATATATTTTCGGTAAAAACAATGCATAGTGCAATGCTGGTTTTCTAGAGTAATCTCCCTTTAATTCGTTCGTAAATTTTGAAAACAGAATTTGGCATCAAGTCTCTAAATATATATATATACCAAAACTTTGATAAGACCTTTTAAATAATTTAGAACACAAAACAAGAAATTAGACTTGAGCATAATTTTAAATCCTTACATAGGAATGAGAATAGTTTCGTTAATACGCAGGTCCTGGTGTTTTTACGGGGACATGTACGGTATATTTGTCCCGTAGATTGTCATATGCTGCGATGTGGATATGAATAATCTCGTTCCCTCGGTGTCCCCTAATCACTTCCTGTAATTACCAGACAGCGGAAATGTGTAATATTATAGCCACTCGCATTCCTCCTTATATCAATAGAACGAGCCACATCACACAAGGAAGAGGCCAATATTCGAAACTAGGGGCGACAGATTGATTATTTAAATTTCCTACTTTCATTTCCCTGGATGCTGGATTCATACAATTTTCTGCTGGAGATTTATTGATATAAATTTACCCTTTAGGACTATAATGTATTAATGAAGGTCAAGTTGAAAAAAAAATATTCATGATGTCGTATTTGGGGCTTTACCAGCTAGATTCAGATCAAGTGGTTTGTAATTTTTGCACAAGTCAATTGCAAGCATTAAATGAAACTCCCCAAATTGTAGCTTTCAACTTCCTCCTCAGATTTTTTCTTTCACACAAAAAAATTAATGTGATATTAAAAATTTCATGTCATTTTTTGATAAAACAAAAAAAATGGACACCTACATAAAAATATTGGTGAAATTTTCCCCTCGAGGCCCCAATAATTATTATTATAGATCTCCTTCATTGACCCCCATTAAAAAGACACTTGTTGCCCTATAGAAGTTTAGCAGAATTTGACCTGTATTTTCCTGAACAGTAGTTCTACTATAGAGTTTATAAAAACATACTTTTTTATCTGCCGATTCCTGGCCTCAGCAAGTCTCTATCTCCCGATCAGATCTGTTCACCCCACATGTTCAAAATTGGGGCGCCAGAAGGGGTGATTGTGGACATGAAGGGGGAAAATTCATAAATTATTTTTAATACAGCTGTATGTGTCAAAATATATGTAACTACACACAGCTGATGATAATTCTTATCTTTATACATCTTATCTGCTCTTCCCGTGAGCCAAGCAGAGGTCACAGAGGTCGGGAGATAACAATGGTACGCTGTAGTGGGTATTGCCATGGGGGGCTGGAGAGTATCTCCGTCTGAATGTGTTGTTTTATATTCTGATGATTAATGGGGTTTTTTTGGGAGTTAATTTTAGAATGATATAAAAAGATCTTTCACATAGAGTGCAAGATATTACTCGCTCCCAAAATCGCATTGTGTTACAAGATTTTACTCGCTCACAAAATCGCATTGTGTTCCAAGATGTTATTCTCGCACAAAAGTGCAAGGTGTTCCGTAACGTTATTTTCTCTCAAAATTGCAGTGTGTTCCACAATGTCATTCTCTCTCAAAAGTGCATCATGTTCTGAGATGTCATTCTTTGACAAAAGTGCATTATGTTTCGAGATGTCGTTCTCTCAAAAAATGAGGCGGCTTGAAAACATTGCCTTTTTCTGCGACACTCGAGCTCACACATTTGTTTTGTCGCGACACTAGTTTTAGTCTGACAGTGAGCCAGTCTACTATATGGACAGTCTCTGCTTACGTGTTGGTGTTCTGGTTTGGGCTGCGACATTCAACCTTGCACATTTGTTTTGTCGCGACACTAGTTCTAGTCAGTGAGCCAATCTACTCTGTGCACAGCCCTAAGTGCTGACGTGTCCGAGTTCTATCTTTTGCTGTGACACTGGAGTTCGCTTGTTAGTTTTGCTGCGACAGGGGTCCTGGTCAGCGATTCTACTCTACATATGCCGACACCCCTTGCCGACGTGTTACTGGTCTACTTTTTTGCTGCGACACTCGACCTCGCACATTTGTTTTGTCATGACACAAGTCCTGGTCAGTGATTTCATCTACTATATATGTGGATGGCCCTTGCTGACGTGTCAGTATTCTATTTTTTGCTGTGACACTCAAGTTGGCTTGTTTGTTTTAGCTGAGACACAAGTCCTGGTCAGTGATTCTACTCTACATATGCCGACACCCTTTGCTGACGTTTCAGTGGTCTTCTTTTTTGTTGCAACACTAAACCTCGTACATTTGTTTTGTCATGACGCAAGTCCTGGTCAGTGTTCTCATCTACTATGTGGATAGCCCTTGCTGACGTGTCCCGTGTTCTTGTTTTTGCTGTGACACTCGAGTTCGCTTGTTGAAGTTTTGCTGCAACACAAGTCCTGGTCATGCAGTGATTCCATTCAGCAGGACGACACCCCTTGCTGACGTGTCGGTGTTCTAGTTTCACCGTCTGACTCGCACGTTTGTTTTGCCGTGACACAAGTCCTGGTCAGTGATTATACTCTACATATGCCGACACCCCTTGCTGACGTGTCGGTGTTCTAGTTTCACCGTCTGGCTCGCACGTTTGTTTTGCCGCGACACAAGTCCTGGTCAGTGATTCTACTCTACATATGTGGACTTTCTGTGTCTACTGAGGGTTTTATCCAGAGATCAGCTATTAGCTGAGGCAATAGGGGGCTATTAAGCATGCGCCTCATTACCATACCACAGAAAGTTCAATTCTATATAATCACATATGCATTGTATGAGATGGAGTCCCTAGACCTTTTGGCTGGCATATCTACAGTTGTCACTGGGAACAATCAAACATGCAGACAATTTGCCACATCCTGTACAAAAATGTCACTCACTCACTGTAACATGAGGCGCATAAATATGACAACTCTCTTTGTTATTGAAGCACCTATTGAAACACCATGCTGTATGAAAGATTGAATCATTAACTTCAATAACTCTTTCCCCCCCCCCCCCCCCCCCTGAAATTTCATCATGAACTATTCCAACCTTTAATTGGGAAGAGTTCAAATTTGCCCTCAAGGGTGAATGAGTTCATAGATGAGAAATTGTACAGGAATGTAAAACTTTATGAAATATACCGTATAACAGAAAATGTTCCTGGATATTTTTCTTCATGGTTTGAAGCCCTTCTGATAGATTCATGTTTTGAAATATCAAACTGAAAAACAGAAAATATTCATGGGTATATTCCTTCGTAGTTGAAAGTCATTCCGGTAGATCATATTGGGTCAAGAGTTACATCCCTTGGTTAGGTTTCATTATGCTGCTTGGAAACCAACGTAAATATGTGGAAAATAAAGGTTTAAAGCACAATTTTCTTAAACTGATGATGTCACAATGCTATTGATGTAATCACTCACCAAAATGGGAGACAACTCTTGTTCTGCGAAGGTATTGAAATCATAAAAGCGCCTCTACGAATCGTGACAAATCGTTTCGAGGCTCAGCCTAGTGAAAAATTCAACACGTGAAAATATTGACTTATACATTATACCATTTTTACCATGTATGGTTATATATAGTTTTTGTATAAAGAGGAGTTAAGGACACGCTTATATTTGTACTCTGTATTTTATATGTGCTTGTACACATGTGCATATGAATATCCGTCTTTGAGAGTAGAGGATTTACAATAAAAACTTTTATTAAAAACGTTTAATTCAATCTGCATCATAAAATGAAAGAATTAAAGCACATTTTCTGTGCTCTATGTCATATATATGTGTTTGTATGTATTTATAGCTATCCAATATCTGTCAGAAAATTGAGTATGTGTATATATAAAAACTTGCGTAAAATTTCATAGGCTTCATAGATAATGAAAAAAATGTCCTCTGTCTTACAGAAATTGCAGTGTTGCATTAAATTATACTATATTGCATCATATTCATAAACACTTCAGCAGATATGGATTTTTACGGCATATGGACATTGTCAAAACTTGGCTGGAGCTCCGCTACTAATACTGCCGGTACTATCCGCGAATCATTGATTTTTTGTACTGTCAAAGACGAACCAAGTGCAGTTTCGATCTTTACAAATTTCAGTGCCGTACTCAATACTGATGCCTTGAACAGTGGTACGATCCTCATTGTATTCTGTAACGAAAAAATTCGCTTGATATTTCAGTGCAGGGGCCCGCGCGGTGGCCATGCGGTTAAGATGTCCGACTTTCTGCTTCGCACCTCTTGCCCTGTACCTCTAGATTGCGGGTTCAAGACTATGTATACCTCAGACAGCTAGTTGCTGGGTACTGGCCAATGGTCGGTGGTTTTCTCCAGGAACTCCTGCTAGTGCGCAGGGTTAAATGATCCTAAGCTGTTAATAGGACATATATATATATATATCAAAATACAAAACAAACCAATAGGACATAGTGACTCTAACAAGCAATATTCCCTTTATGCACTTTGGTATATATATATCTAAACATTATATAAAAAAATAAAACTAGAAGGAAAATTGCATTGAATCAAATTTCAATGCAACCTTGAACTGAATTTTGTCAGAAAAATAATGTTCTCAGAATTGAAATATTGAATTGAAATTCCAGTAGATTCTATGTTTCAATCAGGCAAATATTGGAACTAAATAAGGAATGGAAAGTTTGGAATTTGAAAAGTTTTGAAATTTTTTAGCATACGTTGGATAAAAGATATATCGAAAAGAATATATACAATATTACTGGATAAAGTGTTGTCCCTCTCTTCAATTTCTCTCTAATTTTTACGCCTGTTTGTGAAACAATTATTTCTCTCTAATTTTTGCACCTGTTTGTGAAACAATTATTTACATTTTTACCAGTGAAATATCGAAAAAAATTCTTTCTATAATAGTGATATTTTTCACTAGAGAGAAATATGATATTTTTCACTAGAGAGAAATATGATATTTTTCACTAGTGAAAAATATCTCTTTTTCAGATTTGACCAATCAGAACGCTGCTTACAAACGACGTTTGGGAAAATCAGAAGCTCCCACTGTAGATTTTCAGATAAAAATATAATAAACAGAATATCTAACAGTGTCTTCAGTAATACCAAATATATTTCACGAGTGGGGCTAATATTTTGATATTTTTCATTCGTGCTGTGCACTCATGAAAAATATCAAAATATTAGCCCCACTCGTGAAATATATTTGGTATTACTGAAGACACTGTTAGTTATCCTCTATTTCTCTCTTATTTTTACGCCTGTTTGTGAAACAATTATTTCTCTCTAATTTTTGCACCTGTTTGTGAAATAATTATTTCTCTCTAATTTTTGCACCTGTTTGTGGAACGACTAGACATCTGTGATATGTAACGACCATGTTCCACACATGTGAAAGAGTTGAAGCACACACTTACATCATTGTGTGTTTCAGGGATAAAGGGTTGACCTGTACACTGGTATAGATATCTGTATATATATAAAGTGGTTTGTGTGGCCCACACTGACAGAACTGCTGTGTCAGCAGTTTTACAGGTCTGTACAGGCCTGCAAACACTTGTTGATCTACAGAGACCGGCCTGTATATGTCAAAAAGAAATGTGAAGGAGTGTTTCATTGGTATGACAAAGGAGGGGTGGGGGAGGCGGGACCCAGGGTAGGGAGACAGAGGATTTGAGTGGTTGTTTAATGTTGGGGGAGGGGGGATCCAGGGTAGGGAGACAGAGGATTGGAGTTGTTGTTTAATGTTGGGGGAGGGGGATCTGGACCCAGGGTAGGGAGACAGGATTTGAGTGAGGGTAGGAGAGGGGGGAACCCAGGATGGGTAGAGAAATCTTGTGGGTGGTTGTTCAGGGGTTGGGGGGGGGAACCAGGGGGTAGTTAGAGAAATATTGTGGGTGGTTGTTCAGGGGTTGGGGAGGGGTGACCCAGGGTAGGGGGGCTAGGGCTAAAAGAAGGGGTGGTTATTTAGGGGTTGCGGAGGGGGGTGGGGGGTGGATAGTAATTGTGAGTGGTTGTTTAGGGTTTGGAGAGGGGGGGGGGGGGGGGAGATAAACGATTTGGATTTGGGTAGTTGCGGTGTAGGGGCAAGCTAGGGCTGGGGCTGAAAGAAGGCGGGGGCAGGGTAGAGAGATATTGTGTGTGGTTGTTTAGGGTTGGGGGAGGGAGGGGGACCAGGGTAGGGAGACAAATGGTTTGGGTAGTTGTTGGGATGTAGAGGGGCCGAGGCTGTTGCTAGAAGAAGGGGTGGTTGTTTAGGGATAGGGCTGTCATCAATGTTTACAATGTCAGGTGATTAATGCCGGGTGATTGTTTGTAGGCGATGTTACGGGAAATAAAGTGGGGGTTGGGGTTGGAGCAAGGGTTAGGGTAGACTGGACTCTTACTCGTAAAAATATCAGCTCTAATTCAATTATGATCACTTGTTTCATGTCCGATTTCTCAAATGAAGGTGTCATTTTTTGTAGATTCTCACTTCAGAGTTCCTGGTCGTTGGTTGTGGTATAAGTGTAAACTTATAATGAGTCCGTACTTCACATCTGTCCTTGATCATGATAAGATATTTAAGATTATATTAATCATTCACCCCTAGAATTTCATAATGAACTAAGTCCAACGTTTGAATTAGAAGAGTTTAAAAGTGTCTTCAGGGGTGAATGAGGTAGGATTATAATTTTAAGTGCAAATGGAGGAAGTGAGATCATACTGGGGGCCATTTATATAATTACGAAAAAACCGAAAGTGAACTTTGTGATGTCCGGAAAGAATGCTGTGACATGACACCTCACCACGTACACCAGAGTCTAAAGTCAACGATCAGATGGCAGCTCATATGCTCGGTTGTATAGCGGGAAATCAAAGTAAATTTTCACTGATTCTCATAAAGTTGGTTTGTTTGCCACATAAATATATTGATATATTTCTGTTGTCAAATTTGTTGTTTAGTTGGAAGGAAATAACATTTCAGAATTTTTTTTATTTAATTTGCGAATGCTTTAACTTATGTGGAAAATATAAGTCTTCTCATGTATATAGATCTAGTTTTTACCTTATTCTTCATCATAGAAATTAAAAAAAAAAATCCATTAAAATTACTTCAGACTAAAATGATAAACAATATACAAAGAAGAGAAAAGCAATAAAGACAAAAACAGTGTTTAAAAATATCAATTAATTCACCCCTGAAATTTCATAATGAACCATTCCAACCTTTGAACTGGAAGAGTTCAAATGCGTCTTCAGGGGTGAATGTCGAGTTAAATCGTAGAGTTTTGTTGAGGTGATGATAATTATATCTAAGCAATAAATCAATTATAAGCTTTTAAACGCATTCACCCCTAAAATCACATTCAAACTATTCCAATTCAAAGGTTGGAATAGTTCATAATGAAATTTTGGGCAATGATTGAGAGTCTGAAACACCCACCGAGGATTATCTTGCTTATCTCCTTTACAAGCAATTAAAAATTTTTGAGAGTCAAAAGTGAAAACACAGAATTTGTTTTGGGGAATTTTGCAGAATTTCGTACATGTGTGTGTTAAATGGTTGTTACTTCTAATTCAGGCCTGTCTGTAACAGCTAAAGCTCTACATGATATATAGGGGCCGAGCACTGATGTTTGAGGCATATGTAAAATCACATGTACTATTCACACGCGTGTGTGAGGGGGCGTGTATATCGACTAGTTTCAGGCTCACTAGCTCTGGGATGAAGGAAGCGTGGTGGACCATCAAGGCCTGGTTTGTCAGAACACACTATTGGGTTTTTGGCACGACTGACAGATACTGGTAATTATTATGCATACATGTTAAACAGACAATGTTAAGAAGTGAAAGATGTACTACAGACATGTACTAGTATTACATGTATCTTCAGTGACACGCCCAAATACAGGCGCTATACATTCATTCTGCAGTTTGAATCATGACTGCCATGACAGTGAAGACAGTTACTTCAGGGAATCCCAAAGGGCCGAAATAGTTTAAAGAGGAATCTCAAAGGGCCAAACCAGTTGAAGAGGAATAACAAAGGGCCAAACCAGTTGAAGAGGAATCACAAAGGGCCTGGATTCATCATGTCATATATATGATCAGGACTTTAAAGACAGTTAAAACATGGGACTCCCAAAGGGCCAACACAGTTAAAGAGGAATCCCAAAGGGCCAACACAGTTAAAGAAGAATCCCAAAGGGCCAACACAGTTAAAGATGAATCCCAAAAGGCCAACACAGTTAAAGAGGAATCCCAAAGGGCCAACACAGTTAAAGAGGAATCCCAAAGGGCCAACACAGTTAAAGAGGAATCCCAAAGGGCCAGAACAGTTAAAGAGGAATCCCAAAGGGCCAGAACAGTTAAAGAGGAATCCCAAAGGGCCTGGAATGGAATTTCATCTTCATTGAATAATTTGCACAATTTCTGGATCTTCAAGTTCAAGGGCCACAGATTGCTTGCATGATATCTGGACCCTTACTAAGGACCACAAAATTAAGTTTAGATCTTCAGGATTTTGAACCATAACTGGATCCCTACGGACCGAAGATTGAACTTTAGATCTTCAGGTTTTGAACCATAACTGGATCCCCAAGGACCGAAGATTGAAGTTTAGATCTTAAGGATTTTGGATCATAATCATAACTTGATCCCTACGGACCGAAGATTGAAGTTTAGATCTTCAGGACTCTGGACCATAACTGGATCCCTACGGACCGAAGATTGAAGCTCAGATCTTCAGGATATTGGACCATAACTGGATCTCTAAGGACAACATTTTAAGGTTTATATACGTGGGTTTCTGGACCTTTGCTGGATCCCCTGGGGCCTAGAAGTGTAGTACAATTCCTTATAATTAGACACTATAGATGGTTACTTGATCCCTACAGCCTACACATATTGTAGATGGGTCACTTATAATACTGTGGAGATTATACTTTTACTTGACCCCTAGCAGTCTGTACTCTGAACCCTAAAAGCTGTTGAAAATAGGAGGGCCCCTTAAGTACCAGGGAGTATCAATTATATGTATTAATAGCTGGGTCCCTAAGGGTTGTGTGTAACGAGGGGCCCACAGGGACTCTGCAGATGATACTTATCATATCCTGTTCAGATTATTATAAAGTGACATAACATTCAAAGTCAGCAGGGAGACCACTTCCACATCCAAAGTTTGTACTTAGTGTTAAAAATGGAGGCCTGATGGCGTGTATACACTGTTTCGTGGAATAAGTCTGGGTCATTCATGTGTAAGGATGCTTGACTATAAGGCCCATAGCAAACAAGAGTTAAGGGGCTTTAGCACTTGATGGCATTCATGATCAGTTATATGGACTAAACGAGTGTTTTTCTGTTTCGATAGATAAGTGATTGGGCTAGTTTGTTGACAACGACAACAGTGGGTGTTTTCCTGTACAAAGTCCCGTTGAGTATGTGGGGCTGTAAGGGCTCCCTTGGGTCCTAGACGATGTAGGGACTCGGTTAGGGCACTCAAGGGTCCACAGTTTTAGGGCAGAATTTTGTTCTGTGGTCGTCTGACCTTTAATGGAGCACACTTGCCGATAATTGGTAAATCCAGGCAAATTAGTACTAGGGGAGGCTTTGGAACATTTCTGATCTCCAATGCAGATAGTTATTGGAATCATTCGAGCGTGACGGTGCTCACCACACCAGCCGACCAACCGCGACAGCAGTCTACCGACTGAAACAGGGTGCCAACACTTTACTGATTTTTGGACCGGAGTCATTCCGTGTGTAAACGGTGACAGAAGTGGCCGCGTTCAGACTGGGACGGTCTCCGTCAAAATTGTTTTAATTGTGTTTGCCGAAGCTAGCAGTAGCCACTCATGGCCGATATTCATGGGTTACCAGTACTTTGTGAAATGAAAATAGCTCAGGGAAGATATCGCATGTGATGAGAAGTCGGAAATTATTCCTGAATTTTTTTTACTGGACAAGTTTGATCTTTATTGATCAATATATAATATACCAGGAAGACTTTTGAGGGTATAGATACTGTTAGTCATTTCCAGAAAAAATATCATTCACATTTTGAAAGACTGCACATGTCTGGTGTTATTAAATAACACTACAGATTCTGTTTGTGTATTAAGCCACTCCCTGTATGTGTTCGACAAAAAAAAAATTAATGCTGACATTATTTCTGACATGCAAAATGACGACATTTCGTGGAACGTTTGTAATTAATATGTTCAAATTTCCAACATCGATACGAGATGTGCTGACATTTCGCCTGATGGACAGATCAATTTCATCATCTGTTCCGTCGTGTCGCCCATTGTTACTTCGGCAGGAAAAACGGAAGTCGTTAGATGTGTCCAAAATGGGCGTTGGCAGTTTCGAAATATCACCAGTGCCGGATTTGAATGAGAAACACTTTCAACCACCAACAATTTCGTACAATATTGAAAAGGGTTAGAAACACTCTTATAAGATTTGGACATTAGAAAAAAAAACCTTCATGTCTATCTTCATTGTCCCCTAGAATCCATTGGACAGAGAATCTACTGTTTTCATGGTAAGTTTTAAAAATATTCATGCATGTATTTGTCATAAATTTTATAATTCAAACATAAATGTTTCATTTAAACGAAAAGTAAGATTTCTTTTGTTTTGTGTTTAATGACATAAGAAATTTAGAATATGTCATTATGGAAACATTTCACGATAAAACAATTCAGTCATTCACCCCTGAAATTTCATAATGAACTTTTCTTATCTTTGAATTGGAAGAGTTCAAATGTGTCTTCCGGGGTGAACAAGTTGATAATTAAGATGGGAACAGTAAGATGAAAGCTTATGCTGATTGAAATTTTGAGAGAAAGACATATTTTTTTCGTATAATTCTTCATATGCCATAGAAACATATAATATATGGAACGAGTCAACGGTATCGCTAATTTTATCATATAAGTCTATACATGTCGTTGTGGTCAGGGTGTATGTTGGATCCATAAAGAGAGGTATAGGCGAAACATTAGTGCAGTGGGGCAAAGGTCCTGAAAATATACTTTTCAATTTTTTTTTTTGTACTTTTGAATAGCATCATACAACATGATCAGTACAGACCAAGGAAAAAAATTCCAATGTGTTACGAGAAAACTTTATAGTGTCAGTTCTTGTGATGTTCTGTTGGCATTTAAGTGTTATATGTACCTTCGTATTAGTAATGGCGGTGCTATTATTTTGTACCTAATGTGAAATCGAGTCCGATATTTGGACGTAAAAATGAGTCGTAAAACAATGCTATTTGGTATCCTATCAATAATTCACGCACCGCTTCCGACTTCTCCCTGGACAATCTGTGTTAAAAACATCCTAACTCGATTTGCGAATTTGCCAGGGAGCAAAAGACACTTGGCCTGTCTATGGGTATGTGACACATTACATTAAAGCCGTACAATTACATTTCGGGGGAAAGGTTTCGTGGGAGAATAACAGTTCCCGTATTGTGTGTAACAGCTTTGACAATTCGTGTTAAAATCTTTTGATGCTTTTTGGGATTTGGCTATGTTCCGGAGGGCCTGCTGGTTTGTCGACAGTGTATGACAGGTTTGAGTTCTCCACCAGGTGGCGCTGTTAGTTGTCACGCTTATGTACTTACGTGATTGGGAAGTACGTGCCACATATTGTAGAATCCTCCACCAGGTGTCGCTGTTAGTCGTCATACTTTCTTCATCCAGTACACGACATATGCTGGCTATCACCACCAGGTGGCACTGTTAGTTGTCGTACTTTTTAGGTCCTCAGTTTGCGACTTGCTGGAATTCTCCAACAGGTGGCGCTGTTAGTCTTTATGCTTTATGTCTTGTCTTGATTACGACGGGACACAAGAAATATATCTCAAAATATCTATGTGTGTACTGCTAATATATATCCGAAACAAATTAATTTCTGTCGCCTACAACAATCAAACTGTGTTGGAAAGTTCTTCCTCCTGCGTTATGGCATGGTGGCATGTTAAAACTGAGTCACATATTTCCTGTGATATACAGAGTTATTGCCCTTTGTTCATTTTAGTTACCAATCAATTTTTATAGACCTATCTCGAAAGTAATATCTCCCTTGTTTGCCATATCATGGCTACATTAGGAGCTGTTTTTAAGCAAATTTGGGCCGTGTAATTATGATGTTATGAGAATTATGTCAACCGATTGTCACATAGTGCCAAATCATACCAAAACACTTCCTTGAAGTCCATCTTGTTACCCACCATTGTGGCCTAGCTATCAAGGGGAATAACAACACTACCTGAAAATCCTTTTCCTGCGAACTGACTTTCAGAGTGAAGATTATGACAAGGATACAACATTATAGGAGGTTTATGTGAAGGATGATATAGAACGTGGCCTGCAAATTAATTTTCTTGCTTATTCCCCCCTGCAATTTAACAATGAACGTTTATAAGCTTTGAATCGGAAGAGTTCAATTGTGTAATCAGGGTGAGTGAGTTACCAGTGAAAAGGGAATATTTAACTGTGAACTGTATATTAAAATCATTTTAATGTCAAATATGATTTAAATCTGATTGAAAAAAAGGCATCTAATGTATTTGTGGATATTATAAACTTAAAATATGAAAAACAATTATTTAAAAGAAAAACCCATCTGTTACAGATTTTACAATTTGTCATTTAATACAATAGTTAAGTGGGAGCTTAAAAGCCTGCATAATATGTGAATATCTGTACACTTTACTCAATCTGCTATCAAATGATACGGCAGCTGATCGGGATGAAGCCAGATGGTGGAAGAACCAGTTGACTCAATTTGGCCCTGTAGGGATTTCAAAATAATTGGCAAAAGTGGGGCACTTATTGTATAATGACCGAAGCTCTTTGTAATTTTTCACTTTAGCCGAGGCCCTGGGGGCTGATGGATGCCTTCACAGAACTCAGTGACAAAATGACCCTAGTTTGTACTTCAATAAAGGCTGTTTGAAACAATTTGATAATTTTATAGTATTTGATTAACAAGAGTTATTTGCCCTTGTCACGATTAATCATGAATTACATGCATAAATTGTGTTTTATAAAATTTAGCTGTAAACTTGTTTATTTTATTGGAGAAATTATATAAAGAATATCTAAATCATCAGTCAATTAATACCAAATATATTTCACGAGTTGGGATTATATTTTAATAATTTTTACGAGTGTGCGCATACAACACAAGTGAAAAATATCAAAATATTAGCCACACAAGTTTACATTTTAATAAGAAAACCTAACCGGGCAGCTTTTTATTTTCCCCGTTGTCTTTTTGGAAGCAGTGGTCTGATTGGTCAAATCAGAAAAATTGAAAATCGTATTTCTCACTGGTAAAAAAAATAATGAAAAATATTACTTTTATAGAACGGATATTTTTCAATATTTCACTGCTAAAAATGTAACAAAATCTTGGACGATACAGTGTATTTTGAAAGATGCCGGAGGTGGCAATATTTTGCTTTATAGATTTTTGTGATACGATATATGAGTTTTTTGTCAATGCAGGAATCGAAGCTTGGTTGTAGTGGGTGACATGCTACAAAGTCAGAAAATGTTGGATTCATTTTACCTCTCCTTGTCGGAGTACGGACTATCAGAACCAGGATGTTTATGCGAGCTTTTAGAGTGTTTTAGCCTTCCGCCTCAATTATTATGTTACGTATACTTATTCAGAGACAAATATGTATTATACATGTGTATGGGTTGGTAAAACTGGCAAAATATAGTCGTAGTTATTTGTACATATAGGTATCATAAAGAATTGTTGTGAGTGTAGTGTTGGTTTTTCAAGATCCTTGTTTTATAGAAATATTAAAAAAAAAAAAAAATAATAAGCGAATAAAAAAATCCTCTGCTGTATTTAATAATTAAATCTTAGCAGATTGGACGAAAATCAAACTACAAATTTTGCAAGGTCTTGTCTAAAACATAGAATATAGACACAAACATTTTGTTTTATTGGCCTTAGCTAGCTAATTGAGATATTTTGTAGTCCTGTCCAATGAAATTTTAAGTGTTCTGTGTTGTCATCTTCCTTCCCTGAAAAACACTCAGGAAATTATAATAAATTACCTCTGTTCATCCCTTCAAGTTTAAAGTCGACTTGCCCAATCATTGAATTGGTAAGTCTCAAATGTGAGTTTTGGGGGGCAATGTAGTAACAATCTTGAAGAGTTTTCCTAACATTAAACATTGATATCTAAAATTATTCAAATTTCTTAAACTTCCTTGTACAGTCAATCTTTGTTATCTCAAACTTGTATGACTCGAAGACCTTAATTTATTTTTAAAGAAGTATTTAACCTGTCCATGCTGAAATTCACTCTTAAAACTCCCCAAGTTTTCCAGTGGTCCTAATATCTTCCTAAAAAAGGTTGGCTATATATATGTGTAACACATTTACACATATATGTTTACATATTATTAAGCAAATCGAGTTGTGTTGAAGTGAATTATTTTCATTCAGAAAAGTAGTATTTGTTGCAAAAAAAAAATAAAAAATTTGTTTTCACTTTTGCATTCTGAAATACAGTTAAGAGATTGATTTCTTGAAATGTGCCATATTTATTATCAATATACTTCAGCTTCATGGCTGTTAACATTAAAAGCAGAACAGATGAAATCTATTGAAGATCAAAAATGAGAAAATCTTCATTTGAAATGTTCGCGACTGTGATGAAACCAAGAAACAACGGCAAGGCATCTCGCATCACGATTGTGAAAAAGATGTCAGAATGGAATTGAGAGCCGACGTTGAGGCAATGAATTTTGATCGCCAAATCATAATGATGGATGCTGTCTCCTTCTTGGAGCATAATACCAGTAAATTAGCCGAGGCTCTGACAACGAAGCTGGCCTCTTACCCCTGTGAACCATGTTGGATTGAGCGAGATCAATGAAAGATGGAGCCTATTTTAATTACATAGGGGTGGTAGCTTAATCGAACGTCTGTATGGGAAAAAATTGCTAGTGATACTCGTGGGATACAAATGTTTGTATCCATGTCCCGAGATCCACGTACATTTCTTAATCGGGGTCCATTTTGCCACCAATTTATGATGCAGCAATCAAAAATGATTTTCCCCTTCACTGCGGAGCCTCTCTCTGCCATTCAGCCTAGTTGGCAGGGCTCGTTTTTCCTGTATTGGTTGTGATCGCGATTGAAACTGTACAAGAAATGTGGATATTGGATTTTTTTTCTCAGAAAAATACATTAACAGACCAAGCCATTCGAAAGACATTTTAGATTCGTGAACATTATCATTCACCGCCAAAAAGTAGAAGTATGGGATCGATTCTTGAGAAGATCATTTCTGTCGAAAACTGCCCAGACATCAAATTTCATTATATAACAGTCAACTTTCTTATCTGCTTTTACAAATACAATGTCCAGAACCTATTTATGTAGTAAATGTTTTTTTTTTTGTTGACGAAAAAAGTGGCTTGTTAAATTTCCATACCATCACCATTGTAGGTCTGTTAAATTTCAACTGCAATGGGAATTTCACAGCCAATGGTCCGTCATACCATGGTTTGGTATATTTTGTTTTATGTTCTATTAACAGCCTGGGTCATTTAAGGATGTGCCAGGTTTTGGAGGTGGAGGAAAGCCGGAGTAACCGGAGAAAAACCACCGACCAACAGTCAGTACCTGGCAACTGCCCCATGTAAGATTCAAACTCGCATTGTAGGTCTGTTAAATTTCAACTGCAATGGGAATTTCACAGCCAATGGTCCGTCATACCATGGTTTGGTTTATTTTGTTTAATGTCCTATTAACAGCCAGGGTCATTTAAGGATGTGCCAGGTTTTGGAGGTGGAGGAAAGCCGTAGTACCCGGAGAAAAACCACTGACCAACAGTCAGTACCTGGCAACTGCCCCATGTAAGATTCAAACTCGCAGCCCCCCCCCGCCCCCCACCGGCCCTTCATTCAATTAACACGTACATCCCTTATAACACATTTTTACTCTTCAAAATTCCATGGGTGAATTAGCTCAATGCTTTTAATTTCTGGGCAGAATTATCACTGGAAATGTGTGTAAAAAAAACCCCAATTTGCATGGTCAGTAATATATTTGACTTGACTGTTTATTTGTTAAAGTGCGCCTCTATTGGTAAAGCCCTGGACTAAGCATGCAAGGAATAGTCACCAGGGAAATGATTTACCAAAATAAGAATAATGTAGCTGAGAAACATATGTACAAGTTTCACTCGGATGAAAAACGGTCCAATTGAATCTGTGATGAAGGGGATGGGGGGCCTATGTACAGGAACCATGTGTTTGGATGTTACCTTAGAAATTGTCTATTTTAAAACCTTTTATGTACAGAAGGATTACTATAAAAAACAAGTTCAGTGTTCAATAATTCATCAAATGAGATATATATTTCACCATACCAGAATTATAATGTCAATAACACATAATACCATATTTGGTAAACACCATATATAATACCATATAGGGTAGTCATCACACAATACCATATTTGGTTTAAACAAAATGTCATTTACCATATTAGTAGATAGCACACAATACCATATTTGGTTTTAACAAAATGTCATTTACCATATTAGTAGATAGCACTAAATACCATATTTGGTTTAAACAAAGTGTCATTTACCATATTAGTAGATAGCACAAAATACCATATTTGGTTTAAACAAAATGTCATTTACCATATTAGTAGATAGCACTAAATACCATATTTGGTTTTAACAAAATGTCATTAACCATATTAGTAGTCGCACAAAATACCTTATTTGGAAACAATAACATACCATAAAAGAAGGGTACAGTACAATACAATATTTGGTGACTATTTAACCATATATTGTATAAAAGGGATAAAAGTCCAGAACAAAGTAATGCTTCATTGTTTCAAAGGACAACACATCATGTGAAATTCAGGACAAATGCCAACTAGGAAAAGTTCACGCGTATAACTCGACAATAGGGACATTCTATATTCGGAAAATGAGAACGGAACAGGTCCGCAGTATAAATGCCAATGGTAAAACTCTCATGCATAAATAATTGTTGAGAGGGACGTTTCGGAGGACGAGGAGTGGAGAGGGAGGCTAGCGGCCATCAAAGTCCCGTTCACGGATGATGGATCACAATACACTGGGCGGGGGAATTATTTCATTACCGCAGAAAGGCTGGATCTAAATGCCACTAATTTGCCGGTATTTATTTCAATAACTCCCGCTAAATTGATCGCGATTAGGCTTATAATCTGTAATTTCACTCTGGTTGTTTTCAAAGCATTTTACAAAACGGCCGGGGGACTCGGATCAAATGGCAGGGATATTGGTGCTCGCCATATGAAGTTGAGACCAGAGAACGAACATTAAAAGTTGGGCACCAGATGAAAGGGGTTCCATGATATTCGGCGTAAATTCAAGTCGTTATGCATGCATGATATTACAAAAAATTAAGTGTTCAAAACTTTTTGAATAACAATAATATGAAGTTATTTCTTAGTCACACACAATTTTTTTTTCTACTTTTATCTAACGATTTAATACTCTTATTTAACAGTCTTTATCGACCTCAACTGTTCCGAATGTGTGTTTTCGAAATTAAAAACAAATTATTAAATGTAACATTATCCAGGTGTCGTCTGTTCGGATCTGGAGCAAAAAATTAAGGCTTGCAGATTTGTATTATGGAATGAATAATTTATCATCTGTCAAGTAACTTCTTAAACAAATATTAGAATTAAATTCTATGATATTTAAGTATATCTTTTTGAAAAAGACTGAATTTTTGCTCATTATGAATAAGACTCATTTTGTATTATAGCTGGTACTCTTTCCTTAGAGTGGCCGCGGTGGCCGAGTGGTTTAGGTGTTCCAACATTCTAGAACTATAAGCTCTGCACCTCTGGGTTGCGAGTTCGAATCCCACGTGGGGCAGTTGCCAGGTACTAACTGCAGGACGGTGGTTTTTCTCCGGGTACTCCGGCATTTCTCCTCTTCTAAAACCTAGCACATCCTTAAATGACCCTGGCTATCAAAAGGATATTAAATAAAATAAACCAAAGCAAACTAATCTTTCCTTAGATTTCACTTGATATCTGTACATGTACAAATTGTACCATTCCAATTTTTAACCTATGAATTGGATGAGTTCAAATGAAACGTGTCTTCAGGGGTGAATGAGCTAATTGTCTTGAATTGCACACGCATATATACATATTGTTAACTTATAATGTCTGAAGAAAGGAAAGTTGATAATTATACAGATAATAAAATAAAATCCAAACTTAAAATTTCATAATCTAATCTCCTAACGTCGTAAAATTATCCACCAAGAGTGTAATTTTTCAAAAAAATCAAAAAAAATTATTAAATTATTAATTTTTTGGGACAAATAGAGTGTAGCTCAGATTTTGAAACATTGTGATAAGAAAATGTTGTATTTGCATTTGCGCTGCAACCCACTATATGAATATCATACAGTGGACTCCACTTAATATCACTCCTGTTAATATCACATTCCTCTTTATATCATGTTTTTCCCAAGCACCATTTTTCTCTCTGTATAATCTATGTAATTTTATTTGGTTAATATCATGTATTTTGAGGTGAATTCCTCTTAATATCATGTTTTTCTTAACCAGTCACATACAATATCCAGAAAATGATGTAATTTCGATTGATTTCAGATACAACTTGTACAAAATGTTGCATAGAAAATAAAAAAATATCCCCAAAATTGATTTTTAATTGAAATAAAGTTGTCTATATACTGAAACATTTTTATATGTACATTGAATATCTTACTTTTAGTTATTGAGATTGGAAATGCACTAGATTTAGTGGAAAACATGTTTCTTTTAATGCCACATTCCTGTTAATATCATGTTTTTGTCTGACAAATGCAACATGATATAAAGAGGAGTGCACTGTACCAGCAAAAATGCCTTTCTAAAAAAGTATGAAAGTGCTGGTTCTCGAGATGTAGCACATCGTTTATTTATGTCATAGATCAATCTTGTTCAATGATAGTCTTTCAGTGCTATGAAAGTAAAAAAAATGACTTTCAATCCCTATATATTAACTCAATCAACCCTTAATACGCATTTGAACTCTTCCCGTATATAAAGGTTGGCATAGATTATTGTGGAATTTCAGGGATGAATGAGCAAATGTTGAAAGCCAGGAAAATCAAATATCTATAAAAGTAGAAGACAGATTTGATGGCTGGGAGCTTTATTATAAAACACATAAAGACCTTGTTTAATCACCATCAACCTTAACAGCTAATAGTCTAACAATATTTTTATGACAATTCCAAAATCACGACTGAATCATCGCAAGAGCTCTGCTGAACCAGACAGTGTCAAAACGTTGCTGTATATTTGTACGCAGATTTCTGGTTTAACTACCTCTATCCGTGATTCTAGATAAGTTCCACGATCAAATTCTTGTAGGCTGAGTAGCCAAGTCTCGTTTCCTTTCTCATCAAATGGTATCGAGACTATTTTGCCATTCAGAAAGTGCGGCACATCAAAAGGCAGAGAAGAGGAATATGACAATAATCAAATTAATGAAAACCCGAGGGAACTGTGTCGATGGCAGTATCATAAGGGGCCGCTTTGTCGGAGCGTTTGGATTACTGTTATGTAAATGAGTCCTTTACTTGGATATCTGGGAATTCCGAGTTTAGGTCTTCCATCGTCATTCCGGGAAACTGGGACGCCTTTCCCTCTGGGAGATTGTACATAGTCCATTATAGTGATCAGTCGCCATCTTAAGATAAAGATTCTGTTGGCATGGCAACCAAAACGTATTCATGCTCCCAATTGTACCATGTAGTCATTATAGTATTGATGACTTTTTTTTTGTAAATGAAATAAAACATTTTATTTTTTAATAAAAATTAGTTTCAATTTCATGCAAAATTATAAAACAAGAGTTTCTATAAGGTTATTAATGTCATTCAAAATTTCATTATGCATTGCAGTAATTTTGAATTGTGAATATTTTGAGTTTTTAATTAAACACTTTATCATAGGTGTCAACCTCTGAAACCTCCAATGAGGGAGATCTCCCTCTTTCCATATTTCCAATGAGGGAGAAAGTGCGTGAAATGGGACTGAAACTGCATTGATCAAGTTGTCTTTCCCTTATTATGTATCAAAATAACTTCACAAAGTATTTATTTGATCCATATACACCTATTGTGGTCATTACACATATCCTGCAGTTACTAGGATGTCATTTGACCACAGGACGTAGATTTTGAGTTAATTATTGTGGGGTTGGACATGTCAAGGGAGATTGGTAAATTTTAGTCAAAATGAAGGAGTCTCCCTCCTAATGAGGGAGGGTTGATGTGCAGGTATGCTCTATTAATTAACACTACTTATAATTAACTCCATAAGCAGTCTAATGAATGCAAATGAAATCTTTTATATATATATACTTTTCGTTTTGTATTCAGATTTAGGGCAAACTGTAGTTTACATGTGATGAAGTTCAATTTGCATAAACAATCCCAATATGTTGGCGAGTCCGTACCGTACAGTTTTCGGACAACTGTCGGTTCTGACTTTTCTCCATGTTGATTTCATAAGCTGAGCCTGTCTGCCTATAAGACTCCAGCATTCGTACATTCGTACATTACAATATCGACAAAAAGGTCTAGGATTTGCCGATCACCGTACAGATAAAACCAGCCCTGGTTTTCGTTGGAATGGAGGGCAGGATTTATCGGGATTTACAAATGGCCGACATGGGTTGTATTTCATGAATAATTTCTCTAAAGCATCTGGTGATTTTGTTTTTCTGGACAAAGTTCCATTGAGCAATGGCCATTACATATGACTTTGATAAAGAAGGAAGTTGATGGTATCTTTGTTTATTTGACAAACATTTATTTCTTACTTCATCCAAACTGATAGGACGAGTCGTTCTTTTGACCGAAGTTACAAAAACTGGGAAAAATTGTTTATAGGTTGTAAAGACGTTTTAAATCCACGCCTTTAATGTTGAATGTCGTCTGGACAATTTTCTTGGAAAAAAAACAAATTTGATAAAACAGAAATGATTTTATTTAATCAATGAATATTTTAGCAAAGGTTTTTACAGTCCCAAGATGATTATAAACTCAACGTACAGAGCTTTTATGTAAGTTTGTCAGCAATAGCAATATTAATGTGTGTTATAGGATTGTAACAACATTTGCTAAAACAATACCTGGTAATACATTGTGATTTACATTTTGATGGAATTATTGCGATTTATTTAGTTATTTCGAACTGTTTTTGAACAGCAAATCAAGTGGAGACAACAATGAAATTAATGATGTCACAATAGCAAATGTTGTTATAGTCTTATAACAGCATTTGCCTTTAGAATGCATTACAAGAACAGTTCCTTTAATTTGGTCCCAACCGCGAGTTCTTACATATTCAGCCAACCTTGGATTATTCAAATATGATGTATTCCTCGAACTATTGATCAGGTCCCCACGAGTTTGAGTAAGTGGGGTTTTACTATATATCTCAGTAGCTTATTAATATGATTGAGTGGTTGACAATGTTTAATTGGCTTTAAATCAAATGGTCCTGACGGCCCTGTACTTATGCATACACAATAAAGAAATCACTAACAGTGTGTAGGGATATGTGGATGGAGAGTATTGCAGATGGTCGGGGCTGCGGCTAATGAGATGCATTTTTCTCTCTCTGCGATTAGCGCTAAATGCCTCCAAACACGGAACATTTGTTGAAAGCAGAAATTGCAGGGTGTTTGTAATTATGGTGATTCAAATTGGACCCATTTGTATTAAATTACATGCGTGATTGTCTTTGTTTTGTGTGCTACTAAGTAGGGGTCAGAGTTAGCCAATCAGATCAGCAGACCTCGGTACCACAGTTAAGGGTGATTGTATAAATTTTGTCATGAGTGGTACTTAAGGGGCCGATTTAGTGACAATGACCATTCCATCCAGTTAGAAAATATATATGTATACATCTCGCAGATCAGTTCTTTACTTTACATGTATCATAAATCAAACCTGTATATAAAGGACACCCAAAGGGCAGAGCATAATTGTCCTTTATATAGACAGGCCCCGGTTTCATCACAATCCTTAACTTAATGAAACTCCCTAACTTAAAAATCTCCCTAGGAAAGCATTACGGAATTTAAGGGAAAAATCCTTAGTTAAGGAACTTTGCTTAAATTCTGTAATGCTTTCCTATGGAGATATTTAAGTTAAGGAGTTTCTTTAAGTTAAGGAACGTAGATGAAACCGGGGCCAGGTGTCCTTTATACGAAGGTCAAGTTTATACTAGTAAATGAACATGGACTCTACAAACTCACTGGATCTCATGGCGTGGTCTGAGGAGGACTGCACTCTCGACAGACAGACAGGCCACACTCTCGGCATGAGTATCAATCGGTGGCCTGTATAATCAAAACTGGTTGATGATGATGAAGATGATGATGATGACAGAGGTCAATTATATAGTTAATTTTACTGAGTGGGTCTGATGAGTCTGTCCTTTATAGACAGGTGTCCTTTATACAGAGGTCAATTATATAGTTAATTTTACTGAGTGGGTCTGATGAGTCTGTCCTTTATAGACAGGTGTCCTTTATACAGAGGTCAATTATATAGTTAATTTTACTGCAAGAGTAGGTCTGATGAGTCTACCCTTTATAGACAGGTGTCCTTTATATAGAGGTCCTTTATATAGTAAATTGTACTGAGTGGATCTGTTGATTCTGTCCTATATAGACAGGTGTCCTCTATACAACTAGAGGTCATTTATATAGTAAATTGTACTGAGTGGATCTGTTGATTCTGTCCTTTATAGACAGGTGTCCTCTATACAACTAGAGGTCATTTATATAGTAAATTTCACCACAAGAGTAGGGCTGATGATTATGAGTGCCCATTTAAGACAAGTGTCCGTTATATAAAGGTGTTCTTTAATTCATAACAGGTTTGATTGAATGTTGAGTGTAATTGGAGTCTTGTTGGTCAAATTACGAAGGTATAAATGCTAATATGTGGGACCATCAATCTTGATTCTTTCCTTCCAGCCTGCAACCTCATATTTCATTTGATAAAAATATAAATTTGTAAGCTATTTATTTAAAATATATTCATAAAATAATTAATTGATGAAAAAATTCTGATAAATATACATACATATATGTATACAACATACATATTATACTGTAATACATATTAAAGGATGCTGGATCCACAATGACCATATAAGGTCACAGGTCTCGGGGGCACTTCATATTTACATACTAAATATTATGCATGTGTTGAGAATTCTGAGGGCTTATACACAGTTGATCACTGGATTGGAGAATTCAGACCCAACATTAGGGATTGGTTGGAATTGTACCTGTAAAATGCAAACCAAGTATTTTTTGCTAAATTGATTGCATTTTATAGAATCAAAAAAGTACAAAAAAAGTTTTTAATTCAGTGATCAATCTTCGTTTGAGTCCAGTAATCATAAAATTATAAAAGGACTCATAGAAATCCTGGAAATACTGCAATTTAACATTGTTGGACCCATAGTTTTTGGCAAGATGTACAAAAACAACACATGAAAATAAATTCTAAATTGATTGCTGTTAATTATTAGCATTTTTTTTTTAAACTTTCTAATTTTAAAACTGGTTAAATTGTTTTTGATACGGTTGCAATTGAGAATAAAAGAAATCACAATGACTTTTTCACAAGTAGTTCAACTTTACAATTGTTTGAGGGTACATATATTAAGAATCCGGTGAATTTTTATGATATTGCAGTTTTGCAACAATGTCCGACAAAGTTCACCCCTGATGACAAATATTATCTCTTCCAAGTCAAAGATTGGAAAAGTTCATCATAAAAATCTAGGTTGAATAAATTAAAACATATATATGCACGACCTTTAAGAAGAAGAAAACTCTCAGAGGTCGGGGATGTACTCCGAGTAGATTGGCAAATCTGATTGGCTGTCTGATAGTACATGTAGTCGTATGTACTGAAAGTAATTTTGTGATCGTACACAAAGTGCTCATGAATATTCATGATTTGGGAACTGTAGGAAGGCTCTAGGTTATTGATATTGATGTTTGTCTAGTTTTTTTCCAGTTTTGTTGTTAAATGTCATGAAAATGTTGATAGACATGCTTTTAAAATAAACTCTAAATGTAAAACCCGGGGAAATGCAGGTTAAATCAACACAGGTCTTGGTAAAATAGCATCAGAAAGGTATTTGAATTTTTTTAGGACTTTTTCACTCTCTATATTATTTGTCAACATGCAAATTAAATTCCGACTTCACTGACTTTATGATCCAGTACAAATTGAATATACAATGTCAGGTCCAAAGGGCTAGCTCCTGATTGAAACATTCACCTCTGAAATTTGATAGTGAACTATTCCAACCTTTGAATAGGAAGAGTCCAAATGGATTTTCAGGGGTGAATGAGTTAAAACATTCCAATTCGGAATTTATCACAAACATGCATACTATAATACAAACACGCTACATAATAAAACTTGTAGTAATTAGTTTGATAATTTCACAGTTTCTAATGTATGATTTATTGACCAGTCTTTGAATAAAGCTTAGTCTGAGCTAGTAGGTGATTACTGATTTTGATCTGTTGTCTGGGATAAAATTGAAACGTGTGCATTACATTCAGTTGAAGGTGAATTAATTGCCTTTACTTTGAAAGATACACAAAATTCTAATAAGACTTACGTACCAAATGTGATGACCTATGTGTGTATTTTGGTCAAAAGCTCTTCAGAGCTTATGTTATTTGTTTTTATGCCCATTGACTTTAAATAAAATTTATCTTATCTTATCTTATATCTGTACTACACGACTGCATCAAGTTCATGCAAGCTAAATGCAAAGTTTCAAAAGTTAGAAAAAAATTATGTGAAATTGATGAAAAAGGGAAAGTTTATAATCATCTGTGTAAAAATTTAAGCATTAACAAATATTTAAATATTGTTTTAAAAAAAAACGTATCAATTTTCAAAGTTTTCTTTGTGACAAAATTAACTTATCTGCATTTTGAATAAAAAAATGTACTTCAATTTTCTGTAAATATTAAAATAGGACATTTCCTTGTCCTTGTGTTTCATGTCTATAAAATCTACCAAAAGGTAATCTTTTTATAGACTGTGAACATAATTATTAACTTCAATTTGTGTAAATATTGAAATATTAAATTTCCTTGTGTGTCATATATCTGCCTTATCTGGAATTGGGTATAGAAAGTTATATTTGAAATTAGAACTTCCACAATGTACAATTATTTCCTCTTGACCTCGCAGGGTCTGCATATAAACTAGGCCATGGAAATGTTGTATTTTCGCCTCGGTGATAATCTTGAATAACTGTCCATCAGCAGGGGACACCTAGCTAATTGAATGTAATATTTTTGAAATTTTCAATAGGTTAAACGGCATTTTCCACGTAACAGAGACGGAAATGTTTTCCGATTGAATAAATTCAGCCTTTTTTTAGAATTTGCCATATGTCCATTTTCATCTCTGATGTAATTTTTAACTACAGACCTATGATATGGAAGTGTTAATATATTGTTCTTTCTATGAGTTATATTTCTGAGCTTACATCTAGGGGTGTATCAATGCATCAAACTATCAAACATGCATTTAAAGGCCCAATATACGTAACTTCAGGGAAATTTTCATGATTCTGAAAAATTCTGAAAAAAAATCCAGTTGATAATCATGCAAAAATAAGCCTAAAACAAGAAACTCTGGACAAAAAATTCAAAGAATTGAAAATAATTCAGTTGGGGCCCATTTCAACAACAAACTGAAGGTAGAATACGGTGCGAAATGGACGCGTTTTACAAATAGCATGTTTCAACTGCTGCTGTACCGGTAACCGCGAGAGAATTCTTCTTGAATATTGCTAATATCAGTTAATCTTAGCTAATTTATAAATATAATAAGTTATTAGGCTTGATTTTCGCTTCACATATCGTTACGTATATTGGGCCTTTAAGCACTTTAGAGTAATTTTACAAATTATCTATAGAGCGTTTATATATAAGTGTTGTATATTATAAACTATTGATGCATTGCAATAAGTGTACCACCCAATAGTTCTATCGCAATAGTGTACCACCCAATAGTTCTATCGCAATAGTGTACCACCCAATAGTTCTATCGCAATAGTGTACCACCCAATAGTTCTATCGCAATAGTGTACCACCCAATAGTTCTATCGCAATTAATAGTAAAGTGGCAATGCAATAGACAATCGCAATAGTATGTGACTATCGCAATTAAGTATGGATCATTTCAATATTAATATTTTGTTAAATAAATGGCATCATTTAAAATAATAATTATCAAGGATTTTAATGTTGTTGGTTAATGAAACACATTTTAGAATATTACAATTATTATAAGTTACTACTCATATGCAAACTTAATTAAATGGACTAAAAAAGATAAATATTCTGGCCTATAAACTCAGTATATGAAGGTGTCATTTTGAATACAATATTCTGAAATATTTTGGCTATACAATGAATATCGCAATAGCAGGGATAATTCTGACATTCAAAACTTATGGGAGAATTCGAGGGATTTAATGGAATCAGCAAAATATCTACGAGATTTTTCTATATAAAGTAAAACGTTTTTGAATTTTTAATGAGATTTTCAGGAAAAATATGGGTAAAAATCCACAAATCTCGCCCCAAAGTGATCCCTGCAACAGTATCGCAATAGTTTGTTGGTATCGCTGTACTATCGTAATGGTAAAATTGTGCTCAATAGTCACCATCTACTAACATCACTAACCGTCACATCACAAGTGCAGTTCTTTTTTCTGTACGACAAAATCTCAGTATCAAAGTGGCTACATATCCGGTAGTGTTGGGTGAGAACAGAATAGCCAGGCCATTGATTGTGGCAGTGTAGTATAAAGGCGTACTGTGACACGAGTGTGGGACACAAATCCTCGTCACACGGAATAAAAGACCAGCATGTATCCTCCGCCCCAACACCGCGATGTATCGAGGTAAATATTTCTGGCATTGTGTGTACGACAAGGATTTCCTTTTTGATTGAAGAAGAACTGTGATTTAATGTACTTTAGTTTTTTTTTTTTATGTACTGGATGTAGTTATTGATGCTAGTTATGATGATGACCGTTTTTTCTTGTTCCTGGGGGGAGGGACAAGAGCGTAATGATACTTCCTATGGAGAACGAATATTTATGAACTGAACAGACTCACCATTCTTGGGTTAGTTGTAAAGGAATTAGCTCTAGTGAAGTCTTATCCTTGCATTATTTATAAGTAATTATTATATTGAAGGGAAATCAAAAATTTTTCTTGTACATTTTAATTTTTTTTTCTGGAAAAAAAAATCTGTTTTTTTGGAACCATTTTCATTTTCCATAAGGTTATTTGTTACCCTTTGTGATTTATTTCATAGTTATCTCCCTTAGAATAATTCAGTTGGTATTTTGTGATATTCGTTTGACAGTGTTGGATATATCGGGAAGGAATGTTGGTGTTAACGTTGCTAATATGGCATGCAGTACTGAAGTCTCCATCTCAAAATCAACGGATATTTTGCATACCGTACATGTCAGGGTCTTTAAAGTTGCATACACCCTTAAGTCTCTATGTTACAGATAGGTAGCATATATATACACCCTTAACTCATTCACCTCTGAGGATTCATTTGAACCCTTCCAATTCAGAGTTTGCAATAGTTTATTATAAAATCTCAGGGGTGAATGATAAAGTTAAGACTTGGAGGTAGCATAATATGCCCTTAATTAAGTCCCCATGTCACAGTAAGGAATATATAGCACATATATATACACACCCTTAAATCTTCATGCCACAATATAGTACTTGAAGAATATCACACAACCTTAGACTCGGTAAGGCATATATAGCATAGCATACAGTACATGTATACACCCTTTAGTCTGTATGTCAAAGATCCTTAAAATATTTCATGACCATTAATTGTAGTTAAGTGTAATGCGTGAATGCCTGAATTCTTCCTTGTTGAGGTGAAGATGATGAGATATTTGTGAAATATTTCCTGTTTCACTGCAATTACAATGGAATGTGTCATTATTTGTGGACCCAGTATTCAGTATTAGACTCAGTTAGGACACTTAAATGTAGAAAGTTCATAAGCAGGATGCATGATGTCCTAATGTTTAAATTTCTTCAGTTTTCTTCATAAGTATGTCAAAGAATAAACTGACCCACTTTTATAGTCTGTGAAACACTTCGCTTCCAATTCTCTTGATATCTGATTTATTTTGGAAACAGACATAAAATATATCCTTCGGATGGAATATACATGTATATATAGCTACTTGACAAATTGAATTAATTGAGTGGGGAAAAAAATAATGCTTTGCTTACATGATTGTTTGTTATATATTGCCAATATACAACAACCCTTTGCTGATATCGTACTATAAAGCTCACACCCATATTGAGAAGTGATGTTCCGTACTAAAAACAATCTCACAGGTCGTTTTTGTTCTTCTCTTGGACCAATCATTAGTCGGTATTTGTTGGACACTAAAACAAAGCCTCCGCGTAACTGGATTAACGTTGTTTCTACAAACGTAATTAGGACCCGGAATCGAGCAGTAACATCTTCCGTTAAATACGTTTGTATTGATCCTAACATGCGTGTCCTTTGCATTCAAAGGCACTCAATTTCCGAGTGCATTTCACGACGTTTTAAGTGTGCATGTGTCGCGACGGAAAAACTATTCATCAACGCCTGCTGTTTGATTTGTCAATCAGGAAAAACAAGCTGGAGAGAAAATTAGAAATTAGCTAGGATAAAAAACATAGAAAAACTGTGTGATTTTGACAGCCGATTTTCATTAAATAAGGGAAATTTTATCGAGATTTGACCGGAAAAAATGTGACAAATTCTTGCCTTGGGTGAGAATTCCAAGGTTATCAATTTCACACATAAGACATGAAATTTTAAAATATGTTTCAAAATAACAATTAAAGAAATGAAATGGATGATGTTTGAAATTGAAGAAGTTGTAGCACAATGTACAAAATTATCTTACATTCAGATATTTTCATTATCATCAAGTATGTGATATGACTAAAAACTCCAATCAAAATATGTACATTCATCATAAAATCTCTTCAAATGATTAATTTTATTTTTAACGATTAGATTCATTTCTGCCTAAATATATTAACCAACAGTTTAGTGAAATAATTAAAATTCCAGTATCACAATTTGAAATTAAAAATCAATGAATATGATTTTAAGTCATTTACCTTGAAGACACATTTGAACTCTTCTAATTCAAATGTTGGAATAGTCCATTATGGAATTTCAGGGGTGGTCTGTATGAGTGAAACTGATTACCTGTCATGTACACTAAAAGCCCATATTAACCGAAACTGTTTTATATACAGTCTCAAGAGTTAATGTAGAAGATATAAATAGAATAATGCAGATGTGTTTTAAAAAAAAAACGGAATTAATTTTCAAGATAACATAATTTTGTATTTGCTAGCTGCGATATGTTTTAATCATTGAATCATTATATTTATTCACTCATTATGAAAAAAAAAGAACTTCAAAGACGACTTGATCCTTGAAGTAAATAATTTCCAAGTACAATGTACAATATTTTTTTACAATCTTCTATCATTGTAAGGTCCCTTCCACCTCTAGATCGAAAGTTTGAGGCCTAATTGTGAAACAGTCCCCAGGTACTGGCCGTTGGTCAGCAGTTTTTCTCCGGGAACTCCAGCTTCCCTTCACCACTAAAACCTGGCACGCTCTAAATGACTGCATAGCTGTTACAGTAGGAGGCTAAGCATAACCATTAAAACCTTTAAGGTTTAATTTGAACGCTGGGATGTTGCAGTTTTGTACCATGAAGTTGACAATACCAAGTCAGTTGTATAGAAATGTAATTGGCAAGATGGCATAGTATTGATTTGCTAAAAACTCCACAATTAGAGATAAACATTTCCGTATGTTAGGAGACGAAGGCAAATTAAGCGTGGCTGCGAAAAAGCTACACAATCTGTTCATCAGTTTAAAAGCCATCACACAAAAAAATTGACTGAAGTCTCTTTGAGTATTTCATGAGTGGAAAGAACTGCAGAAATTTTAACAGAAAAAACTATTTGAAGATTTCCCAAATGTTCTGATTGTGATATTTAATTGAGTTGGTCATAATTGAAAAACAAAAAGGAAAGAAAATGGCACTGACTTTATGAAAAAGGTTTCATGGTATATTATGTGTGAAAAAGTCTTGAAACATTTTTGTTCAATGACTGTAAAGACTTTTGTGTTTTCCGTTAGATATTTCTGCTTTAAAAATTGAAAATTAAAGTGTTGATTTGGGCCAAAATTAAATCAAAATAAATCTTGTGTATTATTTGAGCACAACACAATCATCAGAAATAAACTCTTCAGAAATCAAGGGAAACTTGATGTATGAAAATCTTCAGGTTATAGATTAATTAGATAGTATATATCTCTGATAATTTTCCCCTCATTTCTCCCCATTTCCCCTCTGGTGAGCCCCACGGAACAGCGGAAATGGTTCAACGGTTGGGCTGAACAGAGAATAGAGGGATAGATTGAAGTTTGGTCCTATAATACTTATGTCACTTACTGGTGGCAGTGTAGGGTTTGTATGGGGTGCCTTATTATTGAATCAGTTTTCTGGTTCTCTGTGTACTTTCCTTCTTGGTCAATACTAGCAATCCGAGGCACAATATTATGCAGAAAAAACCAACAGGAACTCTCGGCTTTCCTCCAAGCTCTGCAAGCTTCAGATTCAATTTACCGGAAAAAAAACAACCCGGAAAAACAAATTGTTCACTTATACATTGAATTGATTATTATGAATTAAAAACTTAAGAATATTTTATCCCAAATAATTAAGATGTTTAGAAACAAATTATATTTTTAGAATTTATTTAAATTAAGCAGATGTTTCACAAACATGGCTATGAAAGCTGAAATGATCTTGACAGATTTTCGTGAACAGTGCTCCGAGTTGATGGAATTTCGCATAGAAACAATTACAAGCTGTGTGTTTGTACTTACTAAAGTACAATGTAGGTACTAAAAGTACTCAATTTGTCTTGTATTGCTGCGAAAGGTCAAGCAGAGTACAAAGATGGATGATACTTTAACACTTCATCCCTATTTATACTCACCGTCTCGATGTGGGAGCGAGAACTCTCGATTCTGGACCCCAAACGAGCATTTTCAAGGGTTGAATAATAAGATATAAATTCAAAAGTTGAATATACACATGTAATTAAAAATTTAAGAGTTAAATATGATATAAAGATATAATATAAAACCAACAAGTTGAATAGGATAAAAAGTTCAGAGTTGAATATGATATTAAGTTGTAAGAGTTGAATATGATATAAGGTTACGGTAAGATTTGAATTTAATACAAATTTGTAAGGACTTGACTATGATTCACAAAAGTGTAAGAGTTGAATATGATACAATGCTATAAAAGTTGAATTTGATACAAAGTTGTAAAAGTTGAATATGATTGAGTTGACTGAAATATATGTGTGAATATGATATAAATGTATTATTTGAAAATGTTACAAAATTAAAAGGGTTGAATATGTAAAGTCAAGTGCTGAATATATTATGACAAAAGAAAAGTTGAATATGGTGCAAAGTCATAATTTAGAGTTGAAAGTTCTAATGATACAAAATAACCGTAATATATGTACAGTAAAGGGGTTAAATGGGTATTTATATTTAATAATAATAACACTGCATATAGTTCATGCCAAAAAAGACGTAGAAATCAAATGAATACCGTCGGGGATTACTTTGGGGCGAGATTTGGGGATTTTTACCCATATTTCCCCTGAAAATCTCATTTAAAAATTCAAAATTCAATTACATTATATAATAGAAAAATCTCATAGATATTTTGCTGATCCCATGAAATCCCTCAAATTCTCCCATAGGTTTTAAGAGTCAGAATTATCCCTGTACCTTATAATGTTTTAAGTTAACTAGGGTATAAAGTGTGTTGTATCAGAATATTTACGGTACACAGTGAAACAGAGAAGTATTTTGTTATTATTATAATTAATGTTTTAACTTTACTACGGTATAAAGTGTGTTGTATTAGAATATTTACGATATGCAGTGAAACAGAGAAGTATTTGGTTATTATTATAATGTTTTAAGTTAATTACGGTATAAAGTTTATTGTATCAGAATATTTACGGTACACAGTGAAACAGAGAAGTATTTGGTTACTATTATAATGTTTTAAGTTAGCTACGGTATAAAGTTTATTGTATCAGAATATTTACCGTACACAGTGAAACAGAGGAGTATTTGGTTATTATTATAATGTTTTAAGTTAGCTACGGTATAAAGTTTATTGTATCAGAATATTTACGGTACACAGTGAAACAGAGGAGTATTTGGTTACTATTATAATGTTTTAAGTTTACTACGGTATAAAGTGTGTTGTATTAGAATATTTACGGTACACAGTGAAACAGAGAAGTATTTGGTTAGTATTATAATGTTTTTAGTTAACTACCGTATAACGTGTGTTGTAATATTAATAGGTTATCTACGGTACACAGTGAAACAGAGCAGTATTTGGTTATTATTATAATGTTTTAAGTTTACTGCGGTATAAAGTGTTTTGTATTAGAATATTTACGGTACACAGTGAAACAGAGAAGTATTTGGTTATTATTATAATGTTTTAAGTTAATTACGGTATAAAGTGTGTTGTAATATTAATAGGTTATCTACGGTACACAGTGAAACAGAGCAGTATTTGGTTATTATTATAATGTTTTAAGTTTACTGCGGTATAAAGTGTTTTGTATTAGAATATTTACGGTACACAGTGAAACAGAGAAGTATTTGGTTATTATTATAATGTTTTAGATTAATTACGGTATAAAGTGTGTTGTAATATAAATAGGTTATCTACGGTACACAGTGAAACAGAGCAGTATTTGGTTATTATTATAATGTTTTAAGTTAGCTACGGTATAAAGTTTATTGTATCAGAATATTTACGGTACACAGTGAAACAGAGGAGTATTTTGTTATTATTATAATGTTTTAGATTAATTACGGTATAAAGTGTGTTGTAATATTAATAGGTTATCTACGGTACACAGTGAAACAGAGGAGAATTTGTTTATTATTATAATGTTCTAAATTAACTACAGTATAAAGTGTGTTGTATTAGAATATCAGCGGTACACAGTGAAACAGAGAAGTATTTGGCTGTATGAATCCAATCCTGATGGATCGTGGTCGGGTCGTTTTCAATTGGACGTTATTAATGACTGTCATCCATTGATTACCTCTTCAGTCTGTACAGATCTGACGGCCGTCCAGGTTTCAAATTGATTTATTTTAACAGCGACGATGGACATAACAGTGGTCCAATATTACATACATAACAGTTGGATAACATTGAAACATGGAATATGGCAGAAAATATAATCTCTGTCAGCGTTTTCTTTTAAGAACAGCTAGTTGTTTAGATGTTCTATTTATGTGTTTTCTTTGCAGTTTAATCTGCATTTTAAAATTGTTTTTGTTTTGAAATATTACGAATAAGATTAATAAAAAATGAAATCTGTTCTCAGCGTGAACTGGAGAAAAGAAGATTTGGAATAAATTCATTTTTTTTTGTCAGTTTGAGAATGTTGCAGTTTTACTTTTGCTTGGGACAGGAACCTTCGCTTGTTAGGCTTGGCAAAACAAATAATTATATTTTTCCACACAAGCAATTTGTAATGCGAATTCAGAATTCCACAAGCAATGATTTAATTAATTTGGCTCTGAAATTAGCGATATTTGTACAATTATTTTAAGGCTCTGTTTGAAAGTTCCAACACAAGTTGCTCCTGACCCTTGAGATCAAACTGGCACCTACATGGCACATTGTGGCTGAAACGGTGACAATCTTTCTAGACCTTTTGGCTTCCCGATCTGGTTTTTATTTCTGAAATGAAGAATTCGCGAATGATAATATTAACACAGTTATTTTTTTGTAGAATCGACTCATTTACCCCATAAGACACATTTGAACTCTTCTAATTCAAATTTTGGAATGGTTCATTATAAAATTTCAGGGGTAAAAGAGTTTGTTTGTAATTAGTTTTTAACATGGCTTATTCCATTTTCCAATTAAGCAATATTATAATTGAAAAAATATTCATATCTTGTTGAAAAATATTGGCAATTTAGTCAGAGGCAAATCTTAATTTTATGTTTTATTGTAAAATTGCACTGTCAGCAATTCTAGAATTTCTGTTTCGTCTGGGGAAAATTTTTTTAAAAAAAATTGTTAGATATCAGAAATTGTATCAGTAGCAATTCAAATTTCCCCAACACTTTGTTGATAAAGAAAATTTTGATTACAAGAAAATCGAAAAAACGAAAAAAAATGTAACATTTGTTCTGCATGTCTCCGAGACGAATGGGTTTTCTGTTCAGAGAATGTATTAGTATCAACCCAAGCAGGCATTGATTTTGATATCTTTGGTTCAGACAGCAATGAATGATTCAATCATATCATATCTCAATAAATATTTCTGTTTGGTGTATGATGATTTAGTGACTCGGAGCTGAAAGCTAGAAGTGCTGCTTAAAGGTCAAAGGTCGAGTAAGGGCATGGTGGACTCTTTTAGAGTGAAAATGAGATTGTCCGCTTTTGAACTGTTATGGTAAATTTACCGTTTTCATTTCATCTTTGGAATTTAAAAAAAAAAAAATTAAAAAAAAACAGACTTTGAAAAAAAGATTATCACATGATCAGAATCAACTCATTTACAATCTTGGCACCAAGATCAGGAAACTATCATAAATCTAAATTTGTCTAAATATTTGACTTAACCAATCATGATAAACGTTTCGAAAAGTAATGTCATATACTTGATTGAAAAGTAATGCTATTCCTGATTGGATAATTATCAGCACAAACTCGAGTCTCAAAAAGAAGTTTGGCTTAGCACAAATTTAAATCTAAGTTTCATAATCTCAGGGCCTGATTAGTTTTAATACCACCTGCATTAATACTTCAAGATGAAACAAAGAGCACTTTTTGGAATCTGATCCTTCTTGAAAATCTGAGGTTATATCGTCTCAAACATTAATGAACCCATTCTGTTATATCTTGCAGGTGTGCCAACATCAGAGGCAGGAGAACGAGAGAAAACTTGAATCTACGAACGAGAGAAGAAACAAAACTGGACAAGAACGAGAGAACCATTAACAAAGATCATATACAACAAAACACCAAATAAAGGCGGGAAATCAATCCAAGATGGCTACCCTATCGCTGAAGATCAGCGTGGTGGGCAATAATGTTGTGAAGACGATGCAGTTCGAACCCTCAACCCTCGTGTATGATGCTTGTAAAATCATTCGAGACAAGCTGGTGGAAATTCAACAAGGATATAGTAAGTTAGGTTTAAATTTCAATTTCAAAATTTTATTGAAGATTTAAATCGACTAATTATTTGGAACCATAAATAATTAAAAATCTAGATCAGATCTGCACTCATAAAGAGGCATGTACACCAACATACCATGTATCCAGAACACACTCACACCTTCCCACATTTCCAGGTGCAAAAACATCCTTCAAACATTCTGACGTAACATTTACCATGTTCCCAATGGGTCCTATCACCATTCTAATCACAATTAAGCATTTCTTTTATGTTTGCACGTGTTTACCACAGTCTCAAAGGGACTGTCAATTCAAATAGAATCGGGGAGTAAAGACAATTATCTGTCGAGTAGGACAGCCAGATTGGTAGTAAGAAGACACTAATTTGACCCCAGATGGCTATGACTTTTGACCTTGTGTTAATGGAATTTTCTGATGAATGATATTGATGCTTGGCCAGTACTTTGATCCTGTAAATAGCACATGATACCATTTACACAGTGATAGTGTATAAAGTGTTTATTTTATGAACTGACCTGTGTCTTAATTAGGTCAACTTGTTCACCCCTGAAGAGGCATTTGAGCTCTTCAAATTCAAAGGTTGGAACAGTTCATTATGAATTTTTAGGATAGAATGTGTTAAAATCAAAATTACAATTTTCATGACACAGTAAGGCAAAGATAAATACCTAACTCGTTTACCCCTGAAAACACATTCAAACTCTTCCAATTCAAAAGTTTGAATAGTTCATTATGAGTTTTCAGGGATAAACTGGATATCATTAACTTATTGAGATGTCCATCCCTTACAATGTTGCATATTGCAACATTGGGTTGTCGGATGGTGCAGTGGATAGCGCACTTGCCTTTCACCAAGGTGGCCGGGGTTCGATTCCCTGATCGGACGTGAAAAGGTACGGGGTCACCTGCCCGACCACGTGGGTTTTCTCCGGGTACTCCGGTTTCCTCCCACAATAAGACCCCCCGCGCGCAAACATCCGGGCCAACAAGAGTGATTAATATAAGTTGTATAGCTTGTTTCATAATTGTTGTAAAATAAATAAAGTTTATATATTATACAATTTTGCATAAACTTTAGGCTCCTTTCAGTAACTATATTCTAATGGTTGTAAATAGGACGTAAAACTTAATAAACCAAAAAAAACAAGAAACCAAACCAAACTAATTGTTAAAAATCCTATAATTTAATCTTGTTTGCAACAAGCTTTTTCATTGGTTTAAAAAATTATGTTATCAGCCCATAACATAGAAATTGACGTCACCGTTTATAACGTCGCTTTTGATTTGTAAGAGAAAAGAGTCCATTGATAAAGTGAATTTTCGCAGGGTATAGATTAGATTATAAGGATTAACTTGAATTTATTTTTTATGTTATGGGGTTATAACACAAAAAAAAACCAGAGTGTACTCTCATCATAAACCGCTTCACGGTTTATTTAGATTACACTCCGTTTTTTGTGTTATACCCCCAAAACATAAAAAATGAATTCAAGTTAATCATTAAATAACTCATTCACCCCTATTAGACACATTTGAGCTCTTCCAATTCAATGGTTGGAATAGTTCATTGTGAAACTTCAGGGATGAGTGAGTTGGTATAAGTGATTGTGAATTTAGAGTAGCACTGTAGACTGAGTCCCTTTAGTGTCGGAATCTTAAAAAGAACGCTTCAGAAAGATTTTTTCCAAATTAGGCTGATTACTCATGAGCAGTTGACATTTAAGCACAAAAATATTAATAAATTCATATTTCAGGGCAGCTCATTTGATGTAGCTATTTGATGCACGATCTGAACTCATTGATAGCATCAGTGTCAGTCCGTCTTTTGTTCGGGGCGAGAGTTCGCTACTTAGTCATGAGAATTCATTCACAACCAACACAGAGACGGAATGATATTTCGAGCTCAGAAATTCATAGGCTCTATTTGGCCAATAATTGCTTTGAACTTTTATGTCAATAAGAACAAGGGCGATTTCTGTATGGTTTTCGTTTTCCATTTTGCTGTTCGGTCCGCCACAAATGTCACATTGCCTACTCCTATCCGGCTTGATCAATTTGACATTATCAAAACTATGAGAAAATAGTTATATAATTGACTTAATAGTTGTAATATGCCATATCTCTAATGGGTATAATATTGACCAATCAGACGCAAGATCTGCTGATGCATGAGGCTGGGCTTAGTGGCCGCTTCTGGCCCGCCTGGTATGCGTAACGGTTTTTAGTTTCATTCTGACATTTTTGTGAAAAGGTCACCCCAGCTTGACAACCAATTTAGGAAATTACGAATATTTATCCCCAGCCCCATAACAATAGCTTTTAATGCTGCATACAATTTCTTTTCTGTACTTAATGCATTTTGTTACGATCGTTTGTATTTCCTACATATTCTACCATATGTATAATTATGCGATTTACATTTATTGCCGTTTCTGAAAACTGTAATCCAGAGTTAACCTAAATTTTCTGTCTGATGGAGATTGAAATCTCCATGGTATTTTTATGGTATGGCGAATTCAACATTTTTGCGTAATTCTCATTTGTGTCTCCTTCGTTGATTGAAACAAATTTTATGTGGTTTGTGAAAAACCACAGACAACTTAAATGAGTGTACGAGTTCATCTGCCGATACACTGGACATTTTGCTTACGAGTTCATCTGCCGGTACACTAGACATTTTGTTTACAAGTTCATCTGTCGCTTCAGTAGACATTTTTGTAAGATACAATCCCGAAGTTTCGGTGCAGTGACATCAATGCATCAAAACTGTTCTGTAAATTATGTACATTTAGATTTCTGTGATCTCACTCTCTGGATATGGCTGTTCGTCTGTCTCTCGACCTGTTTATTTGAACCAATGAAATTGCTGCCTCTCCATCTGTTTATTTGGACCAAATGAAATCACTGTCTCTCGATTTGTTCACATAAAGGCCAATGAAATCACCAGCACTCATTCAATTCATAAGGACAAAAGAAATATAATAAGCAATGAAATACTGTATAGTTGCTTTTATTCACGGGGATTTATTTTTGCTAAATTAGCTGTCATGTAAAATTTAGCGAAATTAAATACCCATGGAATGTAACACCCTGTTATGATAAGTTACCATGAGAGAACAGATAATTCCGGCAAAGCGAAAAATTTTACATCCGTGAATTAGTCCCAATAAGAAAAACATGAAATTTTCTCCCCGTGAAATTAAACAACTATACATTTGTAAGGCCAAACTTCACATTAACCACAAAACATTCTAAGTTAATTAACTTGATTACTCGGATAACTCAAAGTTTTCCCATAATTAATCCCACTTACTTTGAGATAGCAAAGTTTGACAATGTATCAGATATCAATATCACTACGATTATAATATATTTCTCAGGCAAAACGAATCGTAACAAGCGGGTTCCACTTTAACAAATTAATGACCATGTGACAACATTTTAATTTCATCTTCGTGGATTTTAATCTAATTTTTAAAAAAAATTGTCAGGGAATACTCTTGGTTCCTAATGTCTGTCTATGTATTATGTATTAGGAACATGTTTTCCATGAAAATCAATGTTTGTTCATTTAGAATTTTGATATGAATATTGAATATTTTTATTTTACTTTATGAGTTGGTATTTACTCTGCCGATGAGTTAGAAATATGTCCAGTATAAAGCCACACAAGTTATCACTGCCTGGGACTGCTCACTCCGACAGCTAGACCACAAATGTCAGCTTATATCTTAATCCTAGAACACTCAGCATTTAATAAAAGGCCCAATATACGTAACTTTAGGGAAAACTTGAAGCCAAAATCAAGTCTAATAAACTTTTTATATTTATAGATTTAGTTCAGATTAACTGATATCAGCAATATTCAAGATGAATTATTTCGCGGTAACCAGTACAGCAGCAATTGAAACTCAGTATTTGTAAACATGCGTCCATTTAGAACCGTCTTCTACCTTCGGTTTGTTGTTGAAGTGGGCCCCACCTGAATTATTTTCAATTCTTTGGATTTTTTTGTCAAGAGTTTCTTGTTAGTTACCACTCAGGTTTATTTCATTTTAGGCTTATTTATGCATGGTTATCAACTTTGTTTTTTCCCTGAATTTTTCAGAATGACGAAAATTTCCCTGAAGTTAGGTATATTGGGCCTTTAAGTGGTCACCTTAATTTAAATTTTCTCAAATCATCCGACCATATAGCTTATTTTGGGCGGAAATATAAATTAGTAACGAGAAATTCCAGCTTCATGTATTGAATATTAACTCATTCACCCCTGAAATTTGATAATCAACTATTCCAACCTTTGCATTGGAAGATTCCAAATGTGTCTTCAGGGTGAGGGAGTTAAAAGGATTTCATGCACTTTGCTCAAATGGTTAGGAAAAAAAAGTCAATTACTATTTTGGTACTTTGCATTGTTAGTCATGTTCAGCAAACTAAATTTAAGGCTGTGACATTTTCTGTACATGAAGGGGACGAATTTCCATATCAAATCTCAAATTATTAATTTGATCGCTATTATTAAGGAATTGAATATGATAATAACTCTTGAATGTTACAATTAAAGAATTTCTATAGTACAATTAAAGAATTTCTATATTACAATTAAAGAATTTCTATATTACAATTAAAGAATAATATATCTGTCAAAAGGGATAATTTTGGAAATATTTATGATAAGTGGAAAATACAGCTCTTGAGACAATTTCTGTCAGAGAATGGTAAAATCTACCTGCTGTATATTCCTACAGCATTGAACCCTAAAAATCCCAGCTCTTGTCAAAATCTGACAAGACGAGATGGAATCAACATTTTTGATGACATTGCAATTTTTGTAACAGTCTCATGAATATTTTGTGTGATGTCCATGCATAAGTTGAGACCATGATGGGTTAAGTCTCCCAATATTGACAATGTTAAACCACAGCTAAGATGTAGACTGAGAATTTTTGTTGAGGATGTTATCTCTTTAAATCATGAATATTCATGATCGGCCATGCATAATTTGTACAGCTTAATACCAAGGATGTATATATGATAAATAACGGTAGAAATTAGCCTTCATCATTTCTTGGAAAACTGTGGAAAATTGTAAAATAGCAAAGATTTGTTTTATAGATAGTGGATTAAATTGACATGGCCTTTTAGGTTTAAATCATCAGAAAAGGATTCTTACAAAAATCAAATTAGCATTACGGCGTTCATAGAAGGTTAAAAAGTTGGTGCTACAAGTCATATGACCCATATTGGAAAACCGGGTCATGAAGGGATATAGAGGTTTAGTCGCCAAGACACAGATCCAATATGGAAACCATATTTATCCTACAATAAGACCACCCCTGAAAATAAGCCCACCCTCATCTATTGTAGATCAAATCGGCCAACAAATACTACAGTATAATTTGTCTAATCAGAGAGTCACTAGGCACAATATTTTGGCTGGTTTACACAGATGTCCGGTTTTTCTAGGTCATGAGATACGTTAGGAAGGAATTGCCATTAGGAAGGAATTGCCGGGAACCGAGCTGTAAAGCTGAAATATATACAGGGTTTTCAGGGTCGGAAACTGAATTTTTCAGTATATTAGACCAAAGGACTAGTAAAATGTTTAAAGTACTAGTCTTGTAGTATTGTGACTAGTCCTGAGGGCTTCGGCCTCAGCTGAGTTTCTAAGTGACAAACAACTAGTCGTGGAGCGATTAACTGGGGGGCTGGTGCGGAAGGGGGTGGGGGTGTACAGGGGATCATTCCCTGAAAAATTTTAATATTTAAATGCTCTGAAATGAGTTTTGATGTATACCCCGTGCTAACTTTGTACCATTTCCTCTTCGGAATAAGATATAGATTAGAATACAGAACAAGATCGAAACTCAACTAGTCCACAGGACTAATAAACAGAGCATATTTTCTAGTCCTACAGGCTTTTTACAAGTCTCGGACTAACGGACTAGTGTTGGTGTCGAACCCTGCGTTTTTGGATTAGACACTTGGCCGGTTAAGACAAGTTTTACTGCATCCCTCGCTTTCAGTCGGTCCAGCTTGGCTTTTAGTGGCATGGTATTGGCTGTAGGTCGTTGTTTTTTTTTCCTTGGAACTCTGGGCCTCCTCCATCACTTTAAACTGGCACGTACGTCTATGTAACAACCATAGCTGTAAATATAGGCTGTAAAACACAAAGCTAAACCAAACCAAAATTAATATTGAGTTATTAGTTACATGTTTAAGGTACTAGTCTTGTGGTATTGTGACTTGTCCTGAGGGTTTGGGCCTCAGCTGAGTCTTTAAGTGACAAACAACAAGTCGTGAAGCGATGAACCTACAGTATAGGTTTTTCCAGTAAGTAAATGTTGGGAAAATATAATTTCATGATTCGATTCCTCCTTATATAGTTGAGAAAAAAAAAAAGATTGTTGTGCTTCAAAAACATAGAACTTATCCCTTATGATTTCAACATTTGATGCAAAAGGTAAAAAGTTTGATAATTTCAACAAGTCGTATGAAATACGTATGAATTATGTATGAGAGATTGAGCATAAGTGGACGAAAACCTCCGGTACATTAAAACAAAGTGCTTCACGGGAAAAAAATAAATATTGAATGAATTCTGGGAGAGAGAAAGCGTGCCGAGAAATATTGTACACATCGGAATTACAAGAAATAGGCAGGAAATTCCGTTAGTATCGATGTGTACAATAAACTGTATCCTCTCCACTATTGATGGCCTTTATTTTCCCCGCGTTGTGTAATAGGCCCATCCCCTGAGACGGCCATCTTGGAAGTGTTTAACTTCATGGGAGATGTGCGAGGGAAATGGTATTTACGGGAGAGACATGTTCGGACTGTGTAAAAGATTTGGAATGAGGTGTTTATTGTTAACTTGTTCACCCCTGAAAATTCATAATGGACTGTTCCACCCCTTGAATTCGGAGAGTTCATTGCGTCTCTAGGGATGAGTAAAATATCTAATATTCTCTCATATCTCGCCATGTTGGATAGGGTTTGCCCATGTAAGAAAGCTATGTAAGAAAAATCTATCTTGCATCCCTTACGGATTTGCAGCATTCCAACAGCATACGGGAAGCATACTGGCAGCATGGAAATGCAGTATTCTTGCAGCATGTGCAGTATGTGCTGCTGGTATGCTGCACAATTTTCCCATGTAATTGTAAGGGGAGCAGCATACTGGCAGTATGTTTCAAATATGTTAATTAGGCTGCTAGCATGCTGCAAAAGTTGCAGCATGTGGGCAGCATGACCTGTGGTATCTGTGACCATGCTGCCAGCATGCTGCAGCATGGCCTGTGGTCTTTCTGCGACTATGCTGCCAGCATGCTGCTGCGGGTAATGCTGCAGCATGCCAGCAGCATGGCCGGTGGTCTTTCTGTGACCATGCTGCCAGGATGCTGCTGCGGGTAATGCTGCAGCATGCTAGCAGCATGGCCTGTGGTCTTTCTGTGACTATGCTGCCAGCATGCTGCTGTGGGTAATGCTGCAGCATGCCAGCAGCATAGCCGGTGGTCTTTCTGTGACCATGCTGCCAGGATGCTGCTGCGGGTAATGCTGCAGCATGCTAGCAGCATGGCCTGTGGTCTTTCTGTGATTATGCTGCCAGCATGCTGCTGCGGGTAATGCTGCAGCATGCCAGCAGCATGGCCGGTGGTCTTTCTGTGACCATTCTGCCAGGATGCTGCTGCGGGTAATGCTGCAGCATGCCAGCAGCATGGCCTGTGGTCTTTCTGTGATCATGCTGCCCGCATGCTGCGAATTTCACGCAGCATGATTTCAATATTTAAATTATGCTGCTGACATGCTGCTAAGGTTGCAGCATGCTGGCAGTATGTTTCAAATATTTAAATTAGGCTGCCAGCATGCTGCTCTGAAGGTTGCAGCATGCGTGCAGCATTGCCTGTGGCCATGCTGCTTGTAATGTTGCAGCATGGTCTGTGGTCTTTTTCTGACCATGCTGCCAGCATGCTGCATATGTTGCAGCATCCCAGCAGCATAGCCACTGGTCCTCTGTAATTAACCATGCTGCTTAGGTCGACACGTATGGATTAATTCCAAAATTCTAAATAAAACATCTATAACACTGAAAACTTTAAAAATATCCGTGCATGAACGTAAAAGTTTTATGCAAATTAAATGCACACTGAAAATAAACATAGTTTTCAACTTTAGTTTTAGACACTTTAATTTTCTCGTTTTAAACAATAGAATTATATATATACACACAAAAATCTAAGACTTGGACAGTTCACTGGGATATATTCACAGAGCGCTTTGCCATTTCATCCTTTGTCACAGCACTTGGGAGTTTTGCCTGTCTGCATGATCTGTCCAAAATTAGCATTGGTGGACCAGACTGTACACAGAAATCTGAAAATACATTATTTTCAAACATTTGCATCTTGTACACATAAAGCACATACACTTTTTTAAGTCCACTGGTTAAAACTATGGAGTCTGATTCTCAACAATAAAATGGTGCATCTTAGATTGCTAACTATACAGTATGTATTACTTGTAAATACTTTCAAATAACTAGAAGTTAGAACACTGACAGGTAAGCAAGTGCCCCGTCATTATACTATATTAATATTTACAGTCTACACTGACATTCACTCGATAACCTTTGTCCTGCAAATTAGAGCTATTTTCCAATAACTATACTTGAGAACGTGCCAAATTTCTATGATGACGACAACAATACATGTTGGCGGAGCTATGCTAATTATCCAGTTTGAGTCACAATTGTATGACGTCATCAACAGTGAACATGGCCGAACTTTACCACAGCTTAGGCAAAATTGATATTGTTCTGTTTTCACGTTTGTAAGTTTTGAAATGAAGTCTACAGGGCTTTATCAGGTTTTTTTTTATTTATTTCTTAAATATTTTATATTTGACCCAAGGTGACCTTGTAAGTATATAGGTCAAGGTAATTCAATTGAACAAACTTGTTAGCCCTTCAGCCCAGAATCATACAGGCCAAATATCAGACCCCTGGGCCTTTTGGTTATTGAGAAGAAGTTGCTTAAAGATTTTAAAATATTTGATCCCTGTGACCTTGAAAATAGGTCAAGGTCATTAATTTTAAAAACCTTGGTAGCACTTCATCCCAGCATGCTACATGCATAATATATTAATATCATCACCCTAGACCTTTTAGTTACGGAGAAGAAAATGCTTGAAAGATTTTTAACACATTTGACCCCTGTGACCTTGAAAGGTCAGGGTCATTCATTTTAACAAACTTGGTAGCCCTTCATCCCAGCATGCTACAGACCAAATATTAATATCCTAGGTATTTTCGCTATTGAGAAGAAATTGCTTAAGGATTTAAACATATTTGACCCATTTGACCTTGAAAATAGGTCAAGGTCATTAATTTGAACAAACTTGAAAGCCTCTCATCTCAGCATCAAACAGGCCAAATATCAGAACCCTTGGATTTTTGGTTATTGAAAAGAAGTTGCTTAAAGATTTTTACATATTTGATCCCTGCGACCTCTAAAGTAGGTCGAGGTCATTGATATGAGTCCATTTTGCAGCACTCTATCCAAGGTACCTACTGGCCAAATCTCAGCATCCTGGGCCTTTTGGTTATTGAGAGGAAGATTTTTATAGCAATAAAGGAAAAGTTTACTGATGGTGCATGGCTGAAGAAGACGGATGAAGCATGATGGCAATAGGTCCTAAAAATTAAAGTCATCAGTGAAAAATTACAGACTTTGACCTTGACTTATATTACATGTGACCTTGATGAGCGAATTATCCCAATGACTCTTTGTTTAATTTCAACCAACTTTTCTTCATAATGTTACGAGAAAGTGTTTAACAGTAAGTAGATACAAAATTTGACCTTAACCTGGTGATTTGACCCTTAATGAAGTGACCTTGACATTTGGTTGGTTGACTTCTTAAACCAACTTTGCTTCATAATGGCAAAGCAAAAAGTCCATCAGCGATAGGTTCCAAAGTTTGACCTTGACTTTTGACCTTTAATTTCGGTCAGTTGAATTTTCTTTTTAAATTTTTGCTTCATAATGTCTTAACAAAATGTTCTTATGTAAAAAAAAAGTACAAAATTTGACCTTGACCTTTGGTGAATTCCAGTCAGTTGACTCTTTTATTAATTCAGACCAACTAAGCTCCACAATGACAATGTCTTTATAGAATTTCATCTGTGAAAAGCATCAAAATTTTACCCTGATTTTTGACATAGCAACCTTGGTTTATGACCTGAACATCTTAATTTCATGGAACTCTGATATATCATAATTGACTTATTGGGCCCAAATTTTACCAAAAACTCTTGTTTTCCTATATAAAATTAACTATAGAAAACTTTACCCCCTGCCCCCTCCCCAAGGAGAAATGGTGAAATTTAGTGTTGCCTGTTGGGTAATCGGTTGAAAACACCAACCAATGATCGGTTGTAATCGGATGACCTCACAAAACCGATTTTTTTATTATAATCGGTTGCTCTTTGAAAATAGAAATGTAAGGATAATAACATGTTTTTACCAGAAAAGGCCACAAATTCACTTGCTATAAATATCCAAAATAAAATCACTGTATTAGAATCAACATTAAACTTGTGCTTTTGAAACTATTATCTCATTTTACCAGAAAATGAAAATGCACATATTACATTATAGGCAATGGTATTACATTTTGTATTTATTTGATGTTTTTATTTAAATTAAAAGGACAATACAACATATTATTCATTATTCGACGATTATCGATCATTTCCGATCAACGACACACCACTAGTGAAAGTCATGAGAAAAAGGGTTAATATATTATGTCACTGCATGAATACACATACCTGTCCTAAATTTGATGTTAAGTCTTTCTTGCAATTGACAATTTCTTTTAACACTGAACATTTTGCATAGGTCAATCTTATGTTGAATGTGTTCAGTCCTGCATCCTTCTTCCTTGTCTGGAACTTTTCCGTCATTGCACTGTCATGAGATAGAGAAGCTACAGTTTTTTTACTGTGAAATTTGATATTACCACAGAAGTGACAACCTGGGTGTCAATTCTTGATCCCTGCCTATTTTCCATAGCAATACTCATCTGGAGCTGTCCTGGTTTATCTCTACAATTACAGATAATTTGAGATATATAATATTAATCAAAAGTTATGTATGTCTTATGAATCATGCAGTACGTCATGTATTGTATGCATATGATAATCAAGCAATTAAAGACTAAAAAAAAAAATCTGAAACTGAAACAGGTGTTAATTTATCGAAATGTCGAGCATCAGTGATTTTTTAAAACCCTTTTAAAGTTCACTGTGGCGACTAGATACTTTTCTCTTGTGAATTTTCCCTAATTTTTCCCAATTGATAATTTAAAGTAATAACTTATATATGTAATGAAGTTCAATAACAAATACAAGTTTTACCTTGAATTGTCTGTGCTTTTAAACTCCAAGAAATATTATTAATAAAAATGTTGCCGGATTATTCATACAACCTTCAAGCTTAGCAATTGAAAAATGTAAAAAAAAATCCCTGCATGGTTGATCTGCATTGAATCATGAAAAGGCCTACTAATAATTTTAAAAGCAAATTTCTTCACAACATAAAAAAAAAATAGATCTAGGCCTATAGTCTAGACCTAGAACTGAAAGTCTAGGTTTTTTTTTCCATCACTTATCATTAGTATTCCTCATATGCTATCAGATAGATCTACATAGATTTTCTACTAATCTGGGTGAGTTAAATCAAAGTACCAGTTTTAAAACAGCATATAATTATAAACATGTTTCAGTCTCTTAAGTTGAATCAAAACTTTCTCAATTGAAGGTAATTCAGAGAAAGAAAAAAAACACTGAAAAAATATCGCCGATCTCTCTATTTTACACTGAAAAGATGTGGCAACGTATGATGTATGCCAAATTGATCTTATTCTATATATAAATTTAAATCTCCTTGAATAATTTTGTTAATGTTAGATGCCTTCCTGCAATTTTTTTATATCAATATTTGTTAAAAAATGAAAAAATTTAAACACTCAATTCATATATAACAGTGGACAATAACAGCTGTTAGACCTTTCAGTATAAAAATATATTACAATATACGCGAACATAACATATTTTAATTGAAAATCGCATCATCTCATTCAAAATTCGCGGCAACACCGAAATAAGCCAAACCTGTCGTCTGCACACAGATCGACTTTGACAACAAGATCCTTTTAGTTAACTACAATATTGACACGAACTTATATAATTAACTACACTTCTAATTTGTTACGACCTTTATGCATGACAGGAGTGTATATAAAAAGTTTACAAGACAATAATACGCGTTTACAGCGCAATTCAAAACTTACAATTTCATGCCGCGGACTTCGCTGTACGATTCTCTGTAGCGGTGAATTGAAGCATTGAGCAAAATGAAATACTCGCCGCTGATTGGTTGAAAATAACTTTTACGATAAAACTTATCGAAATCACGTTCATTATTATTGTCTTTCATCTGTATGGTGTTGTTACCGAAACTGAAGTCGAACAAGTGTATAGTTTGAGGATTTTAACGTAGCGAGAACAATTATAGATGTGCGATTCACAATGTAAACAAACGCGCACGGCGTGTAATCACCACTGATTTTGTTCGTTCTTTTTTGGAGTTGATTTACGTCCATTTCTCGGCCCAATCACGCAAAAGTTCGGTTATACAGCGGATGGAGTTAATATTGTTAACATTCCTTAATAATTATCGACTAGTTCTTCAAATAATTACGTGACCAGTAGATTTTAACAATTTTATTGTGTCACAGATAAGACCGGTTCGGTTAACGTTGATCCCAGTGAGCGCGGCGACGGTACACAAGCTGTCAGAGTAGGCTGACGGCACGTTTCGTTTCCGATATATAATTTCAGCTGGCAGGACTTTTAGATTCTAGTATGGAAGAATTGATTACTAGTTGAGTATCTTTCAATGTTTATAATTTTAATAGACTACGGCACAAAACACTTCAGTCCACGGAATTAGGCTTGATTAATATTCTGATAAGATAAGCTTGATATTATAATATTAGCGACGGCAAACCCTAGTAGGCCCGAGGTTTTTTTTACTTTTTTGTTTTTCAATATTGGATCATCTTATCTTCTACTTACCGTCGAAGAAAAGAATCCGTGCAGGGTGTATTCAGGAATTGCCTGTTGTATTCCGTCTTGACCAACGTACCGACCTCATACAAGTTGAAAGCAAGTATCGGTTCTTCAACATGTTCAACGCCAATGTTATGGATATAAAAACACACAACCACCCCACCCCGAAGTCACCCTTTACGGCCGCAGGGATAAGCTTAGGATAAGCTTATCGGAAACATGTATGTGTCTGCATCTGTTGATTTGAAGAGGTTCCCAGTCTCTCAAAATTGTGTAAGACTTACTTTAATTGATCTCATGACAACCCAACCAAATAGCAAAGCCTTTTCCCTTTTTTATGTATAAATGAATATAAATATGCATTGAAAAGGTTGGAAATTTTATACAAATAATAGAGGCCTAATGTTATAGCAAAAAAGAAAGTTCCCATGCTTATGGCACGGTACTGTAAAACTTAACTGAATACATAAATAAAAAAAAAACATGCATGCTTCGATCAAGTTCAACCAAAGATGAAGGTTAAAACAGTTTTTTTTTAAGTTTAACAAAGTTCTCAAAAAATTATATTAAAAAGAACATGATTTTGAAGTTATGTTGTTATTTTATTCTTTTATCCCAAAAAAAACCATGCCAATTAAGCTGCATGCCCCTTTTCAGAGATGTTTTAAATTTGGAAAGAACTGTAGATCTACATGTGGGTGAAGTAAATTCAGCATTCTAGCAGCATGGTCATGACCACCAATCAAGAAACATCATTTTGCAGCATTCTAGCAGCATGACCAACTATAGAGATATTGTATCATTTTGCAGCATTCTAGCAGCATAGTCCACCAGATAAAACATTTTGCAGCATTCTAGCAGCATGGTCCACCAGATACAACATTTTGCAGCATTCTAGCAGCATGACCAACTAAGATTTTGTAAAATTTTGCAGCATTCTAGCAGCATGATCAATTAAGAAACGTCATTTTGCAGCATTCTAGCAGCATGGTCCACAAGATAAAACATTTTGCAGCATTCTAGCAGCATGACCAACAAAAATATTTTAACGTTTTGCAGCATTCTAGCAGCATAGTCCACTAGCTTTAACAATCTATGTATTATGCAGTATACTGACAGCATGGGCATGCTGCAGCTGCAGCATTCTAGCAGTATACTGGCAGCCCATGCTGTAATTGCAGCATAATTTGCATATCATGCTGGAGGCATGCTGCCACATCTGCAGCATGTCAGCAGCATGCCAGCAGCATACTGGCAGTCCATGCTGCAATTGCAGCCCATGCTGCCAATCCGTAAGGGATAGCATATCACGCGACGTGACGTCACAATGGCTCAACAATGACGTGACGTCACGAATACGGTAAACTCTGATGCCGGAAAGAGAAAACGACGGCGTGATGAAATTAAAACCTTTCATAAAATTTTAACGATAAACACCAGGAAGAGGAGATTAATTTTTCTGCGCAAACGTTGTTTGCAAATATAGGGTATGCTTAAACTCGCTGTCTAATTCGTTTTCGGCAAAAAAGCTCAAGGAAAAAGTTGAAATTTCAAAATGGCAGCCTGTTTAAACATATTTTCATGGTTTTTGAGCTTATTCGGGTAGTTGATATGGGAGAAAAAGACTCTATCATTATGTGTGTATGTAGGATAGGGATATTCCACCCTCGGGATCACAAAATGTGGTAAAACCCTCGGCAAGCCTCGGGTTTCACCACATTTTGTGACCCCTCGGGTGGAATATCCCTATCCTACATAACACGCATATGAAAGAGTCTTATATGATTTGTATTGGCAGTTTATTATTTATGCTGTTTATTCCAGAAGATTATTTTTCCTCAAGTTCCTCAGTTTTACTTAGTTTTCCTGTTTTTCACAACCGGCTAAACATTTTTGAAAATTTTACAAAATGACAAATATTTGTGAGTCTTATAATTGTCTAATGTCTGTCAAAGTTTTAAAATGTTCACAAAAGACTAGAAGTGTGTCTCTTTGGTTGTTTGTAGCCGGTCGTAATGACACATCTTATTAAAAAAAAACTTTTGACAAAAATTGTGGAGTTGACCAAATTAACACAATGATAACTTGGTGCAACCACAATACTTAATCACCATAAAAACAAATGAACAGAAATAGCAATTGGTGCAATCATAGATTAGTGGAAGGTTTTCAGGGCGAAAAACACTGAAATATGTACAATGAACAAAATGTAATCAACAGAGCAGATCAAGTGTCAAATTTTCTGCTGCTGGCCAGACTGGGCTTCATACCCTGGCCCTGCTTTCATCGTTCCTTAAATTACGGAAATTCCTCAACTTCAAAATCTCCATAGGAAAGCATTACAGAATTTAAGGGGGAAATCCTTAGTTTAGGAACTTTCCTTAAATTCTGCTATGCTTTCCTATGGAGATTTTTAAGATTGTGACACTCTGAAATGAAATACTATCCCACACAGGGAATGTTGATGAAACCGGGGCCTGGAGTTTAATACCATCACTGAAACTGATGGTTAACGGAAATGTATAAGGGGAGGTAACTGTAAAGAAAAATGGCTGTGCAGTGTGATAGAGATTCCAATGTATTGTTGCTATAAATAAATCATTTTCTGTTTCAGCTGGTGACTATGGACTATTTCTGAAGGATGACGACCCAAAGAAAGGGGTGTGGCTAGAGTCTGGACGAGCACTTGACTACTACTTACTGAGAAACGGGGTAAGTTACCTCCCTTTGATATACAGTCTGTTCTTTCTGTGTTAAATTCACTTGAGAGTCAACTGGTTATCTCCCTTGTATGGTTACCCAATTATCTAAAACAGATGATAATTAAAAAATTACTACGATTTGATTAATTATAATTACCTCCCTTGTTAGAATGCCAAATTATCTAAAATACAAAATTCACTGAGAAAGTTGAAAGTTATCTCCCTTGTAGATATGTTATTTTGTAAGTTGATAGTTATCTCCCTTGTAGATATGTTATTTTGTGGTATTTGAGGATTTTGTTTTTTATCTCCCTTGAAGTCAAGCCCTATTTGTTATTGGTAGATTAAACGATTTTCGATCGGCACAAAGGTCATTTATACTATACCTAGATCAAGCAAGAGTAGGTACAGGGCCAATTAGCTCATCTATATATGTTAGTTCTAACTCATTCACCCCTGAAATTTCATAATGAACTTTTCCGACCTTTGAAATAGAAGAGTTCAAAGTGTCTTAATGGGTGAATAAGTTCAGATTAATATACCAAATATTTTGAAGGGTTATCTCCCTTTTACATACAACTGTCCCTTCAATTTCTTCTATAGAATACATACCATCGCCATCACATCAATATTTCTATTAGGAAACATAATATTATACAAGTGTGTCCCTGGTGTTGGAGGGAAACAAAGAATCATATTTCCCTGCCTTACTGATTATTGATATATAAAATAACACAATAACACAACAGTGTCCATGTCAAAATATACCGTGATAAATGTCTTAATGCTGAATGGTGCTCCGCTATGTATAAATACTGAAATCAGATATATCTATTTACAGAAAGGGAATCCTCCGATATTGACAAGAAAAATGTCTTTTAGGGTTTAAAGTGGAGTAGAGATATCTGGTTTCATTAGAAGAGACATCCATTCCTTTTCAATCGCGATTTCTAGGTTTCATAAAACTACAGAAGTATTTGTAAATGTATGTCTGTACGTGTTGGTGGTAGGACAAGTGTAATTAGTGGATCGTAGCCCAAATTAATCTTTTCCAGGGTCACAGTATTGTGTGTGAATCGTGAGATCACATTTTTGCGCAGGAATGTACTTTATGAAGAAGAGCTTCAAGCAAATGAATTATATGAGTTGTATTGCAAGAATGCTAGTTCATAAGTGGAAAAATAACAGCAAACATTTGAAGTGTTCATGTCAAAATCAAAAGTTAAAATAAAAAACACAAATACATGGAATGCCATATTTAACCTGTGAAAATTTTTGATTTGTGATATTTTATGAAAGTAATTTCAGTTTAAAAAAAATACTTCAAAATTGTTTCCCAAATTTGACTGCAGGAGTGCTGTTCCTGTATATGCCAATTGATATTCAAAATGACATTTAAACTTAGTAATCATTGACTTTTAATTCATGTGACCTTTGATTTAAGCATAAAGGTCATACTGGTGTATAATTTTTGATGAGGCATGTAGCTTTTCTGTCAAGATAATTTTTCAAAAGCCCTTGGTCTCAAGTGCTTCAAGACCAGATAAGTTGTTAGCAAAGTCCCAATTAAACTCAATCATCCATGAAATTTCATAATGAACTATTCCAACATCTGAATTGGAAGGGTTCAAATGTGACCTCTGGGGTGAATAAGTTAAACAGAAAAATGAGTATTTACGTAAATATTCCAAATATCCACAGCTCTGCTTATCATATGTTAAAATACTTCACATCTTAACTATTGCAGCCAAAAAAGTATGAAAGGGTCATTTATCTCTCAATTATTATTTTCAAAAATAATGTTATTTAATAAACCTCTTCAGTCTAAGAAGACACAGTTTTCTGGATTTTGCTGCCCCAGCCATAGAATCTGGGGTTTGCTTAAATATCCATGCTAGCTGTCATAGCTGTCCCTGTGAATGTTCTGGTCAAAATTTACATAAAAGCTGTGCTCACTCTAGTCTGAAAAGTGTCTTAGCAAAAGTTACTAAAGACCTCTTTTCTCTATTAACAAATAAAAATTTCCTTTTGCAACTTTTACTCATTAATAGAGTCAAAATTCAAGTGTTAATATTTATATCAGTTCTGATGGATTTAACATACCATTCATTGAATTGGATCTATTCTTATTATACATTTATAGGGAGTCAGTGTTTATGAAAATGGTTTATTCAACACAAATTCCATTAGCACAAGTAGCTAAATTAAGGCATATATTTTCTTTTAGCATATAAGCATTTCATTTCGTTAATAACGAAAATGCTAATGGCTAGAGTGAGCACAGAAAAGTCTAAATGGTCAAATATTATTGCGTTCGAAATTGCCAGACAATTAAAGGTCACAATTACTCAAAAACACCAGAGGGGACCTTCATGTCAGATACTTTCTCGTAGAAGGGGGATGGGGCAATTATTTTTGAGCTTTCAACAAATTTTATTGCATAAATATATACACAAAAGGATCGGACAACCGGCATGTTTTTTTGGGGGGACCCTTATAGGGGGTGGGTGCTAATAATGGCGAATACGGTATTTTGTTTTGTCCCCATCTTGCTCCACCATTAAAATTCATCTTTACATGAACATTTTTATCCCTTTTTATTTGAACCCCCCCCCCCCCTCCCTCCTATGTTCCTCTTCACTTTCATTGCACTGCTTGTATAAACTTAGAAGTTTGAGGATTATAAGATCTAGAAACATGAGGGTGTAGGGCAATGTTTAATTCCGAGTATGTTCACTTCCTGTGAATCGGGAAGAGCTCTTCAGTTGAAGGAGGTACAAATAGCCACATTAATGAGAACCACTTTGAATGCATATTTCTGAAATTGATGCTCAAAAGAGAATTTAAAACAAAAATTTTGAGACCTCTATATATATATATATAAGTATAGTTTCCAGTTTTTAACAACATATCTTGCAGTTTTCAACTGCACCATTCATCATTAACTAATTCAAAGGCTGGAATAGTTCATTATAAAATTTCAGGGGTGAATGAGTTAATTAATTCTTTCACTCCTGAATACACATTTGAACTCTTCTTATTCAATGGTTGGAATAGTTCAATATAAAATTTCAGGGGTGAATGGGTTAATTAATTCTTTCACCCCTGAATACACATTTGAACTCTCCTTATTCAATGGTTGGAATAGTTCAATATAAAATCCAGGGGTTATTTGGTAATAAGTAACCCTTGCCAGGCCTCCTTGGTATCACAATTTAAAAGTATTGAACTCTTCCACACGGCTTAAAAAAATTGGGGATAAGGAAATAGATCTGTTCCATTTTTGAAAAAAAATAGTGTATTTCTGAACGTAAATATAACCCAATCATTAAGATTCGTTAATGCAAAATACAACAGATATTTAACCTGAAAATGATTATAAACAGTACCTATTAAATAATGTAATGAGGCCTGGGCAACAGTTATAACTGGTACATTATATTACTGTTATAATGTCCTTTAAACTCTCCGGTTTCAGAACGGAAACTACTTCAATTTTACGAGGCAAAGTTCAAAAATTTTGTTAGTTTACAAAAGACGCTGACCTTGTTCTATATGCCACTTGATAAGAATTTTAATGAAGATTTTCAAAATCACCGTGTATATATGGAAAACTTATTTAAGTTTTTATTTTTTTAGTGTTGTTTAAAATCATATCTTGTTTCAGAAGTTCTCGTAACATATGTACAACAATTAGGTTTTTGTGGAAAACTTGTCTGAATACGACACTGACAGGTGCCTGAATGTTTTCTAGTAGAAGTTATATATCCTGAATCTGATAAAGCCCTAGATTGTAAAAGTTAGGTCTAGCTGAAGATCTTGATTTGTTAATCATTAAATTTTTATTCAACATATGTAATTTCAAAATTGAAAATAGAGAATTTTCTTAAAATGCCCCTTTGTATATGATTTTAGATAAATTTCTTAAAATGCTCCTTTGTATATGATTTAACAAGGACTTTTTGGTTGATCTAAATAAAATGGAATTTTAAGGGAAAACAAATATTTAAAGATGTTATATCTGGCTTATATCAGATGGAAAAGCAATTGACTCCTATGCCCCTGAAGACACACTTGAACTCTTCCGATTCAAAGGGTAGAATAGTTCATTATGAAATTTTAGGGATGAACGAGTTAACACTACACTTCCTGATTATCTCCCCTTACATTTTAAATCAACAACAGCAGGGTTAGAAACTAACTTTTTCAATAAATTAGTCCAAAGGACAAGTAAATTTTTTAAGGTACTAGTCCTGAGTATTGTCAGTAGTCCTGGGGGTTTCAGCCTCAGCTGAAACACTAAGTCAAAAAGTGATGAACAACAAATCGTGAATCGATGAGCTGGAGGGGCTAGTGCAGAAGTAGGGGCCAGGGTATGGGAGGAGGGGGTCTCCTACAGAAAAAAATTAATATCTAAATGCCCTGAAATGAGTTTCGGTGTATCCTGAGTACTAAATTTGTACCTTTTCTTCTCTTTGAATAAGTTGTAGATTAGAAAACAAAAACAAAATAGAAAATACAACTAGTCCACAGGAGTAATAAACAGAGCATATTAACTAGTCCTTCAGAATTTTTACTAGTCTCTGACTAACAGACTTGTGTTGGAGTCGAACCCTGGACAGTTTTACAATATTGTATGTATCCATATTCAGGAAAGTCGGTTACATTTAGTTGAAACAATTAAACAAAATGTATTAAAGTCGGTTGAGATTTTATTGATTCTAGCCAATCAGGCCCACCTTAGGTTAACACTGTGCTCTATCAATGTCTGAAATATAATTGGATTATCGGTACGCCAGACAAAGCTCTGTTAAGTGATGGCTTGTGTATATATATGTGTGAAATATTGAAATTAAAATCAGAATTGAGATAAGTAACATGAACAAACATACTACTGCTGTTTGATATAGAGTAGGCTCCCTTGTTATTATGCAAATTAGCTATGATAATGAATCTCACAATTTCACTTTTTATCCTCCATTTTTCAAAAGTTTTCTGACATTCTGCTACCACTAGCCCTCCACAACTGGGATGTGGTGGCCAATTGGTTAAGGTGTCTGTCATTCTGCTACCATTAGCCCTCCACCACTGGGCCGCAACGGCAAAGAGGTTAAGGTGTCTGTCATTCTGTTACCACTAGCCCTCAAAAACTGGAGGTGGTGGTCAAGTGGTTAAGGTGTCTGACATTTTGCTACCACTATCTTTCCACAACTTGGCCAAGTGATTCAAAACTCTTGACTGGTAATCCTTCGATCGGGCCACAGGTGACCATATCAGAGGCGCTAGTTATCAGAATCTAATCAAGGGAGGCTACTCATGTGTATACAACTTATTAAAGGGAGGTCACTGTGTATATAATATATTAAAGGGAGGTTACTGTGTATATAATATATTAAAGGGAGGTTACTGTGTAAACAAATTGTTGCAGTATACACTCCTGACTGAAATTTCATAATGAACACTTCACCCTTCTGAATAGGAAGAGTTCAAATATGTCTTCAGGGGTGAATAAGTTAAGGATGCTTGATGTCTGATTTAGTACGTGCAACATTTCATGAAACTTTTTTCTTCTTTCAGGATTTACTGGAGTACAGAAAGAAGATGAGGATATTACAAATAAAAACCCTAGAAGGCAACGCTAAAAAACTTCAGGTGGACGACAGTCACACAGTGGGTCAGCTCATGGTAACCATCTGTACCCGCATAGGTTAGTATCAGTAACCATCTGTACCCGCATAGGTTAGTATCGGTAACCATCTGTACCCGCATAGGTTAGTATTAGTAACCATCTGTACCCGCATAGGTTAGTATCAGTAACCATCTGTACCCGCATAGGTTAGTATCGGTAACGATATGTAACTGCATAGGTTAGTATCAGTAACCATCTGTACCCGCATAGGTTAGTATCGGTAACCATCTGTACCCGCATAGGTTAGTATCGGTAACCATCTGTACCCGCATAGGTTAGTATTAGTGACCATATGTAACTGCATAGGTTAGTATAAGTCCTGGTTATTTATCACTTTATTGTCAATGATAATATTTCTCGTTTAAAAGTGTTATTGTTCTTTGATGTGCATCAAAATCTCAAATTTCGAAAAAAAAAAAGAAAAAAAAAATTACTAATGTGTAAATATTGAAGATACCTTGAAATTAAATATTCATTTGTAAAATCTAAAAATTAGTAGAAAGCTAGATATAGCTGATCCTTTAAATATCAGTTGAATGCAAATCAAGTTGTGTACGAGTATTAAAGATTAATGAAAGTTGTTGCAAAAAATCTTCAGGGAGCTGTCCTTAAATGAACTGCACTTTTAACTGGACTGAAAACAAAATGAAACCAATCCAAACATTCAGAAAGTCTCCATTGGTCTTTAAAAATGAAAATAAAATGATTTCCATCACATGTTCCAGTTCCTAGCAAATATCGGAGAATACCAAAACATGAACAAAACCATAATTCAAACTCAAAATTGATTAACCTAGGACAAAATATGAAGAAAGGTAAAAATTTACATGGAGACCCTTGAAAACTCACAAGAGAATAAAACCAGGTGTGTTAGAAGATTAAGCATCTTCTGATTGATGGAACCCGCCGTGTACCTAAATCTGATTGCATCCAAGTAAATGTCAAGTCCTCATAGTGAGAACCGAGTCGTCATTCTGAATCACAACAAGAAAGCACTAACATTGACTACTACTGTCATTTTCCAGGAATCGCCAACCATGAAGAATACTCCCTGGTGCGTGATCTCGCTGATGACGAGAAAGAAAAGACCATGACGATCAAACGAGACAAATCTATTGCTAAGGACCAGAAAAAACTGGAAGAGATGAGGAAAAAATTACATACAGATGATGAATGTAAGAAAAGCGTAATCACCAGTGTGATTTCAATTTAGCTATTCACCCTGGAGTTTCATAATGAACTGTTCCAACCTTTGAATTAGAAGAGTTTATATGCTTCTTTAGGGGATAATAAGTCAAAGAAATTGTATGTCTCTACATTTCTTCCATGTTTATATTTTATTTTTTTTTGCAGAAAATTTTACAATTAAAGAATTGTGACTTCTAGATTTGGCATCATCGAAATTTGAAAAAAAATCATGGCTTAAATTTAATTTAAAATTTTGAATTTAAATTCTTTTCTGTAAAAGAGCAAACAGTTTTATCAGATAATGAGAATCATAAGAATTGTGTTATCTGGGTGTTTGCAAAACAGTATACCTGTATGCATAAATAGGGGATAACCCCTATGTATTTAGAGATTTGTATATCTGATTAAACTATCACAAATAATTTTGAGTGACCAATCAGACGCCGTGTTTCAATCTAATAAATAAAAATGAAATTAATCATTTAAAGGATTTTCAAATAATACCACATTTAAACATTAGTTTTACAAATGTTGAATCACAAAATTATTTATTAAGGTATTTTATTTAATTTTTGTGATCTACAGTGGAATGGTTAGATCATTCAAAGACTTTACGAGAGCAGGGAGTTAACGATGAAGATACTCTGCTTTTACGAAGAAAATACTTCTACTCTGACCAAAATGTTGATCAGAGGGATCCAATTCAGCTGAACTTACTCTTTGTCCAGGTAAGAAAACAAAGAAATGTGAAGGGAGATGATCAGAAATGAAGGGGAGGTAATCAGAATGGTAAGGGGAGGTAATCAGAAATGTAAAGGGGAGATAATCAGAAATGTAAAGGGGAGGTAATCAGAATGGTAAGGGGAGGTAATCAGAAATGTAAGGGGAGATAATCAGAAATGTGAAGGGAGATAATCAGATATGGCAATTGTGAGCATTATTGACGGAAAGTATTAAATGTCAATCACAGATTATTTTGCCAGAAAACTTGCTGATTTACATACAAGTCATTGAATGGCTTCTTAAACATGATTTATTTTTCGAATTTTGATGTTATAATTCAGTCTCGCAATTAATTATTTTCCGAATTTTCATGTTATAATTCAGTCTCGCAATTAATTATTTTCCGAATTTTCATGTTATAATTCAGTCTCGCGATGCCATTTTGGACGGTACCCACCCAGTGGCTCAGGAAGAGGCTATACAGTTTGCGGGATTACAGTGTCAAATTCAGTTTGGGAACCATATAGAAAACAAACACAAGTCAGGCTTTTTTGAGTAAGTATAAGGAGAGGTTGATTCTGTTTCTCAACATCAAATATGATATAATAAAATAGCATAGAAATTAGAAATATATTTCTATTTCTCACCATGATCACACATAGGTTGTCTTTTATTCAAATAATTGTCTAAAAAGATTTTGAAAACTTTAATGATCAATAAATAAATCATGTGATGAATCATGATATAAATCATAAAAATTGAATTCACTGAAAACAGTTTTATTAATTAGGCAAATGTCAGAAGATTTCAAAATGTAAAAAAAAAAAACACTTTCAGTTAAACATTGGAGGTAGACTTAAGATTTTAGGAAATTGTAACTTCAAGGTTAGCATCATGTTTGAAGCTCATTTGTATTTGTGTTATTTTCAAGTGTTTAGATGATTAAGACAAGGGTACACAAAATTGAAAAGTCAGACCTTAAAATAAATGATATAATTATCATTTGATCTTAAACAAGACACAAAAGCAATAATTTACTAATCTAGAATGTTTTGAAACTTCATGATTACCAAAATTGATTTTGATGTTGTTGTGGCAACCAAGTTACTTCCAAGTTGTCATGACAACCATGCAGACAAGTAAATTTCACTTGACCTTGTTTCCATGCATACATGGTGTAATAAATTTGTTTTCTTTTTAATGTTTTCAGGTTGAGAGAATTTTTACCTAAGGAATATTGTAAATTAAAAGGTGTAGAGAAAAAGATTTTCGCAGTAAGTATAGTAGTTAAGTTAAATTTCACTTACAATATATCAAAAAACTGTGGAAACTTAACTTTTAACAACATGAGAAGGGAGTGAACTATTTGGTCTTGAAAAACATTTTGTCAGCTACCTGTTCTTAACGACATCTTAGGAGAATTATTATGGTCAGATTATACACTGTCATATACCTGTTCATACCGACATCTTGGGAGAATTATTTTGGTCAGATTAGACAGTGTCATATACCTGTTCAAGCCCCATCGACAGCACTATCTTTATCACTTTTCCTCATCCTACGTATACTATACATATTACTAAGAATCTTTTACAGATAACATTTATACTATACCAGAAGATTTAACCATTTAATGTTTCCCCAAACAAATAGGCAACTGAAAATAACTTAAAGCTAACATTATTTGTCATAATTTTGGAATAAGCGTAAGGATATCAATCTTAGTTTTCTTGCTAAAAACCTCTTATATTTCACTTATAGGGTGGAATGGTATATGCCAGTATATGAACTGTCATATACCTGTTCATACTGACATCTTAGGAGAATTATTTTGGTCAAATTAGCCTCAAAATCAATTGGAAAATTACAGGAGGTGTAATAGTCAGGTGTCCCCATAATTCTAATACACAGATTTCTGTTACACTTCTGCTGAAAGGGCTTTGGATGCACTGCAGTTACTTGGTGCTGATTTGTGTGACAATTTACCTGTCGTAATATTTACCTGGTGTTTAAAAAAACTAAATTTGTCCATCTGACTATCGAAATACTATAGATTTACCTGTACTAATTTGTGTCGATATATATCTGTAGGAACACAAGAAATGGACGGGTCTGTCGGAATACGAAGCTAAAGCAAAGTACACCCAGCAATGCCGGGCCCTGAAGACTTACGGCATTACGTTCTTCCTCGTCAAGGTAAAATAGCTGTTATTTTCACTGTTCCTGACCTTGTGTTCAGTCAGTATTACACCAATTTACACAAAAACATAAAAACACATTTTCTAAGACCATGTGATTTGATCCGAAAGAAGAACAATTTCTTTCCTAATTACCTCAAAAAACTTCCTCACAAACAAAAAAGAGAAATTCAAGCCATTTTGTGTTGGTTTAGAACTTGCTGCAGATGGTGCATTTGAAATATACACATAATTATTTTTCTGCAGGAGAAAATGCCGGGGAAAAATAAGCTTACTCCACGTTTGTTGGGTATCACCAAGGAGAGTGTGGTCAGAATGGATGAAAAGACAAAAGAGGTTAGTAGTGTGAGAAAAAAGGAAGGAAAATGGTGTCAGACACATTTCATGAAATTTGGCTCAAGGCCCCTGTTGAGGTTTATACCCCATAAACGCCAACAAAATGGGATTCATTGAGGTTTATAGGCCTTTCTCAAAAGTCAGGGTTCTCATTAAAAGCCTGTTGCCGGCAAAAGTAGCCTGTTATTCACAAACTTTGAACCGGCTATTTTTTCAAAATTTTATATATGTCAACATTACAGAATGTGAAAATTCAACCAGCTATTCTTTTGAAGTCAACCAATTATTGCAAAACTTAGTGAGAACCCCGAAAGTGTTGTTATTCAGCTTGACAGGCCACAATGGTGGATACAAGATGGACTTCTGGGAAGTGTTTTTGTTATGATTTGGCGCCAGGTGACAATCAGATGATGTCATTCCCATTATGACGTGAAAATTTACTTGACGCAATTTGTTTTTAAAAACACTTCCCTATGTAGTCATGATATGGCAAACAAGGGAGATAACAACATTTTTGAGATAGGCCTTAGCCCGTAAACCTCAACAAAACATGCTTCAGTCATTAAGTGTATTATCAAAATATTGTGATTGGATTTATTTTAAAAAAAATATTGTATAGAAATGCAATTCTTAATTGATGTTTAATGGTCAATAATTATTGATCAGTTTAAATGGTTGACAAATATTTTCTTTAATCTGTGTATATATTAATTTTATGGTTTTAATATTGGCTTAAAACATTTAATTTCACGCTGCCTTTGATGACTGTAAATATAAATACCCGGTATATTAAATTCCTATTAACGTTATCAGTTACAAAGTAAAATGCTAAGGAGTTAAATCTATTAGCTGTGTGGAAAAGAAAACAGTTAGTACAGTTCTTAATGTTTGTTTATACAGATCATGAAAACATGGCCACTAACAACAGTAAGACGCTGGGCCGCATCTCCAAACAGCTTCACACTGGTAAGAACAATCACTTTTATCATTCTTGGAAACAATTTCATCATTTGTCCTTCTGTCAGGTGGGAAATGACAGATTTCACAATTGAAATGCAAATACTTTGCTAGACTAAAACTTAAAAGTCTGAATTTTTACAAAACTCCTCTTCATTTACAGGATTTCGGTGATTATTCGGATGCCTACTACTCGGTACAGACACAAGAAGGGGAACAAATTTCGCGACTTATCGCCGGGTACATCGACATCATCCTCAAACGGGTAAGTGGCACCTGTCAAAACCGAAATCTCACGAAACCAGAACAAAGCAATCAGAATATGATTGGTTCTCAAAAAGATTAGCTGTGCAAATATCCTTTGAAGTGTTCATAAAATCTTAATGATATGATGCGTATCATAAATAATAACAGCAGAAGCAGAGGGAAATGATATAAAGTAACTTATTAATGACACAATCTGATTAAAATCATATCTTGATCTTCGTGCTGTTTCGTAACTTCTTTCTGCTGCATTAAGATCTGAGAAAATCCCATAGGGGGTCATGTCCCGATGAACTTTTGCATTAGCCAATCAAATTACTACTGTCAGAATATTGACAGTGACATTTTGAGATGACAAAAATTGCATTTGTCTGTTTAATCATTTCGTCACCAAAAAGTTCATGTGGTTAATATGAAGAAATGAATTGCTGCAAGATGACAAGTCATTGGAAAATTATTTAGTGTTAAGTAAAGCGGGACAAAGGTCATCTGAACGTGACCTCTTATGGGATGTTGTCAGATCCTTGTAAAACAGAGTGAGAACAAGGATCTGTATTTTAATCAGATTGTTAATGACAATATTACAACTGTGAATAGACTTGGTCCAAATTTTAAACAGGGATCACTTTTACAAAATTTGCATCTTTAAATGTTAATTGAAAGTTAGAGCTTTCATTTGCCTTAGTTAAAAGGATATGAGTTGATGAATTTTAGATCAATTCAAATTAGGAAAAGCATCCCACTGTATTCAAATGAAACAAAATCACTGTTGTAGTATGAGTTATTTCTTGAAATTCTCACGTAAAATATATTTCTTTAAGGAGGGGTTGGGGGAATCAACCTCAGGAGATTTCTTTTGAAGTCAATGTTGGATTTGAAAGAAATTATAATACCGTGTTTATCTTACAGAAAAAAGCGAAGGAACACCTTGGTATTGACGGGACGGATGAGGCGCCCATGTATGAGGATAACGTAGCGCCCGGACAGTAAGTTCTGTATAAAGTAAAAATGGCAGTAATTACATTTAACTCTTTCCCTACCGTTGTCGAATTAAGTCAACAAAAAAATGTGCTGCTTCCTCCCCACTGTTGACTAAAGTCGACAAATTCCATGCTCCCTCTTCCCTGCTGTCGACTATAGTTGACATATGCTATGTTGATGTTATCTAAGTGCTAATTAGTTGCAAATAGCAAACGACACTTGCAATTACCGAATTTGAATTCTGAATCAATGATTTCCGTTGGTCAAAATCTGTGTTTTGGTCAGCTGAACTTTATTTCATCGGACTTCATTCAATTAATTTATTAAAAATACTTTGATAATTATAATATTGACTAGGAAATCCTTGACGTTGGCGATGAAAGGCTACTTAATCCATTTCTTGTTTTCCAGGGCTACGATAATCAAACAAAACCAAGCGAAGATAAGCCACGCTGATCACATGTCCGTTGCCATGCCAGGGGTCATGAGGTCAGGTGTCGGCCCGTCCAATTTCTCAGCAGGATCAATGGACTCCATGCAGTCGAGCCAGGTGTCAAACACAATGCATGTGCGGCATGAAAACAACCAGGTGTGACTTGTGTTTGTATACCTTACTATAAGCATGTAGAAAATGGGGGCAACCCTGTGTAAGGAAGGCGGGGTTAGGGAGTAAGGGGGCGGAGCTTCCAGATAGTTGGAGAATGGGGCGGAGCTGCCAGTGTAGTTTGAAGAAATTCAGGGAAGGGGGCCGTAGCTTTGAGAACACGGCAGAGATTTGGGAAAAGGGGCTGGAGCTTTGAGGAAGAGGGATTTGGGGAAAGGGGACAGAGTTTCAAAAGAAGGCTGAGATTTGGGGAAAAGGGGCGGAGCTTCAAGGAGAAGGTGTTGATTTTGGGAAAAGGGGCGGAGGTTCAAGAAGAAGGTCGTGATTTGGGGGGAAAAGGCGGAGCTTCCAGAAGATGATTTGGGAAAAGGGGGCAGACCTGGTTGAAGAAGAGGGGGTTACGAGAGAAAGAGAGAGAGGGCAGACTGTTATAAAGGGGAGATATTATAGAGGGGCAAATTTGTTGAGGAAGATTTTGTCAGAGATATGAATTTTTGTTGAATATATAGAAAATGGGGGCTGTGGACAACGTTTAGAGAAAAACATTCTACTTTCAGGGTAGAATAAGAGAGAGTGATAAAAAATTCAATGAATTCTGGAGGAAACTTATGGTATTGTGAGAGAAATCAAGGCTGCGAGAAATAATTAAATGAGTTATATGTGAAACACTGATGAGGTTGTGGGAAAAGTTGAAGGAGATGGCATCATAAAAGATGTAAATGAAATCGGAAAAAAATTATATAAAATCTTCGGGAAAATTGAAAGAGCTTTGGAAAATATTTGAAAGCGTTCGATAGGTAAAGAAGAATAATATTATAAGAAAACTTATTGAAATAATTTGGGGAAACTACTTTAAAAGTTGTTTCAGGACCTTAGATAGAACTATAATACTATCAAGTATTTAGTAAATGATGCTTAATCAGTTTCTAGTTTGATTGACAGGTAATCCTAGGTAGGTGATCCATGTTTGACCCCCAATGTACCTCTACTAACCCAGATCTGGCTAGCCCAGTGATCCTAGATAGAGTCGTATCAATATTTTATTACCCAACTTTGGTTTTACTAGATTTTGTTTTAGTTATATCCATTTTGTTTGTTTGCAGCACGACATATTCTAGGTATTAAGTTATTAACCCAATTAAACTTTAGTGAAAATATTTATTTGCCTTGTATGTTTGTGCTATTTCAGTTATTTGCAAGAAATTAAAATTAAAATTGTTTTTCTTAAATGACTATTTAATGGGACATATCTTTCAGGCTTCAAGTAGAATGTAACTTAAAAGAAAGCTCCACTTGTCTTTTATCTGTTGAAGGAGTTGCAGGAATCTCAAAATGGTGGAAAGTTCCACTTGTATGGAAGGGGTTGCAGGAATATAGAAATTGTGGAAAGTTCCACTTGTATCAAAGGGGCTGTAGGAATATAGAAATTGTGGAAAGTTCCACTTGTTTTTAAGGGGTTGCAGGAATATAGAGATTGTGGAAAGTTCCACTTCAATGAAAGAGGTTGCAGGAATCTTGAAATTGTGGAAAGTTCCACTTGTATCGAAGAGATTGCAGGAATATAGAAATTGTGGAAAGTTCCACTTGTATGAAAGGGGTTGCAGGAATATAGAAATTGTGGAAAGTTCCACTTGTATCAAAGGGGTTGCAGGAATATAGAAACTGTGGAAAGTGCCACTTGTATAAAAGGGGTTGCAGGAATATAGAAATTGTGGAAAGTTCCACTTGTATCAAAGGGGTTGCAGGAATATAGAAACTGTGGAAAGTTCCACTTGTATAAAAGGGGTTGCAGGAATATAGAAATTGTGGAATGTTCCACTTGTATTGAAGGGGTTGCAGGAATATAGAAATTTTGGAAAGTTTCAGTTGTGATTTCTTCTACATAACTGATCCTGTTTGTATAAACACTATCTCATCTGGTATGATAACATCAAGTTTAACCACTGATTTGAATTTGATGGTGATTGGTCAAAAGTCATGCTTGAATTTTTTGTAAAAAAAAAGCTTGAATGCTTTGTATTGTAACATCCAGTTCAACACTGTATTAAAATCAAAATTTGAGGTGATCGTTGAGGAGTCAAAAATTACATTTTGACTATTGTATGCTCATTTTGTTTTTATTTTGCAATATTTTTTTTTTTTTATCCCAAAACCATTACACCCCTGCAGTTGTAATTGAACCTTTCCAAATTAAAGACTTGATAAGTTCACTGTAAATTTGTAGGGGTGATTCAGTTTACAAGGATATTAGTACAAGAAAACTGTATTCTTGGGAACAAAAAATAGAAATGTGTGTTTTACCTGTAACTAAAGTGGATACTCTGTACCGGTTTAAATTCTTAGGAAACAAGTTGTGTTCACCCCTGAAGACACTTTTGAACTCTTCTAAATCAAAAGTTGGAATAGTTGATTATGAAACTTCAGGGGTGAATGATTTATAAAACAAGTGGTGTGCCTGCTTACCTGCATGTTGTAGTCCGTGTATAACAGTCATGTTATAGCACTGATGATACATTTGTACTTTACGTACTTGTATTAAAAGTTAACACTGTTGAGAAAAACCAAGAAAAATTATAAGAATTCGGTTATAAATGGTTTTCTTTAAAATGTAAACGAGTAAAGAAGTTTTTACGTTAATTTCTTTTTCTCAATTTATGTTTCAGTCATTATTCACCAACCAAACATACATTTTAGCGATTTATTATTTTAGAACTCAATTTTTAAATGGTTTGTTTATCCTTTTTGATATGTTGATTTTATACTGTAAACCCTCTTATTTTCACGTGAGATTAATTTTTCACATATTTTGCGATTGATTAAAATTTGTGAATATTCATCGCTGCAAAATAGTTTAAATCGGAGGTATGCCAACTGTAGGAGTACTGTACTTTACATTCCATTTATGACTGTATAAAATATCCCAAAATCAATCGCCGTGAAATAGTCGTTTAATATGAAAATGTGAAATTGAGTTGCCACGAAAATAAGTTGGTTCATAGTAAAGTTAAAAATTTTGAAGTGTTTTCTACAACATGCTATAGAGATACTGATGTTCATCATAATGTATTTTTCCTTCAATAAACTTGTCGATCAGATCCCTGTATCAGAAATGTACACATTGTATAGAATGTCCATTGCTTACGTGCTAATACTAGTTTCTATCACACAGAGCCAGGGTGTCCACGAATTCTCTTTGACCTCCTCCCAACGCGCCCTCATTTCGTCCATCGACGAGGGCGTTTCGTCCATCAGGCGCGATCAGTCGACTCTGGACAGTGGAATGACCTTGCCCCACTTAGGAGACGACGCTGTAAGTATACAGTCTTTATAACCACATAAATCTGGAAGCTGTCCAAATGACAACCTTAATTTGGACACTTACATTGTATGTACAAAACAAATCACCATTGCAGGTTTGTACTCCATTTAGATGGTGATGTCGACAGAGTTGCTTACATTGGTAGTCACCGGAAAATTGGAGCTCCCTTTGGCAGAACATTATTGCAAACAGATAACTTGCATAGTCTAGAGGAATTAGTGATTTGAGATTTTTGAGTCACTTTTTTAGTGGTGACTGGACTTATTGATTTAATGGTAGATGGTTTAGGGCAGTAGTTCTGTAGCATTTGCTTTGAATAGTAAGAGAAGTTAGTAAGGAGAAGGGCAGGTTTCTCTTGTAGAAATTCTAAAATTTATACGCAATGGTGAAAATGGTATAATGTGAAATAAGATATCAGAAACTAGGATTAAAAATGATTTACAAATTCACTGGAACCATAGCATTCATAGATGGATTGTGTAATTACAGAATTATAGCACAACATAAATTTGTGTATTTATGTTTTATGCTTGTTTCAGGCATCCAAGAAATGGCGCCAGAACCAGCTGGACTTGTCACGCCAGAAAGTGAGCGCCCAACTTGCCGCCATGAACGCCGCCACCGCACAACTAGTGACGCTTTCTGCCGGGGACGACGAACCAGATACAGACAATGTTGGTGCAGCCGTCGCTCAAATGTAAGTCTGTGGCTTGAATATGTACGAACTTGATCGTGACCAAATAAACTGTTCGACTGATGAAGGATATTTGATTTAACCGAGTTTGAGTAAGTGGGGTTTTACTCTGTTAATATGTTGTGAAAAGTTTAAAATAGGTCTTAAAATCTCAACATATTAAATGTTCTATCAAGGTATTCAAATGATTGACAAATTCAGGCTTAGTTTTGAATTTTGTTGATGTAACTTCGATTATTTTTTTCGTCTGAATAGCACCTCCAACATGGGAGATTTCAGTCACGATGTCCGCATGGTGGCCGCCCTCCAGGATGATGATGACTCGCGGAACAAGCTCCTCAGTGCTGCAAAGCAGCTTGCCGGGGCGTTCACAGACCTTCTCAATGCTGCTCAACCGGGACCAAATGCTAAAGATGTAAGAAATTAAGTGTTATGTTCCATGTGTTTGACAATAGAAATTATGCTTTCCTCCTGGAAATAATAACGGAACCCCGTACCACTTACAAAAAAATCTTTAAGTCCGTATTGGAAACTTCTCTGTCTTGTTTGACTGTTACTTTGATAAATCATTTTCTGAAATGAAAAACCTTACATTTTAGGATTTTTATGAAAATTAACTCATTCACCCTGAAATTTCATAATGAACTTTTCCAACCTTTGAATTGGAAGAGTTCAAATGTGCCTCATGGGTGAATTTTAAGTTAAATAAACATGATCAGAATGATAACTCATTCACCCCTGAAATTTCATAATAAACTCTTCCAATCATTGAACTGGAAGAGTTCAAATTTGTCTCCAGGGGTGAATGTGTGAAACAAATAAGTAGGGATCAACTAGGATTCCACATGGTGGTACCATTGCTCTATCTGATGACAGTATTCATGCCAAACAAATGTATGCTGCGGTTATACAGAGGGTTTATCATTATTATATCCCTAATGTTGATTTCTCGTTTTCTAGTCGAGACAGAACCTGATCACAGCGGCTAAGACGGTTGGGGAGGCAAGCCAAGAGGTGATGCAGGGCGTCGGGGAGTCGGCCCTCGACATGGATAGACACTACCAGGTAACCGATCAACCGTGACACTGTTGACCTTGAAAACAAAAACAAGCTGCAGTGTTTCAGCTATCACCTAAATTAAAACTGTAAACTCTCATGAACTGGCTTTATAGGAATGTTTTATTATCAGATTACCGTGAAATTCGGATGTTAAATGAAAACAATTTTCGCCAATTCAAATTAATTAATTTTTTTTACAGGATATCTTTTGTTAGAACATTGTACAATCTTTGCAGGGATCTTCAAATAGAAGTTAGCTAATTATATAGAGACTTGGGGGGGGGGGGGGGGGGGGGAGAGAGAAACTGAAGCGATTCTGCAACTCTTATGCTTAAATCGTTAGACAAGTCAAGTACAAACACCTGATTTGTGTTATATAGCACTGGTAGGTCAATTGTTGCGTCTTTATGGATTTCCTTTGGCAACGTAAAACACGATATCCACTTTTGGATCGTTGTGACATCATTTTGTCTGTGTTGCTAGGAGACACTACTGGCCTTGGCCAAGGCCGTTGCCAACGCTACCGCCCAGCTGGTGCTGAAGGCAAAGAACGTAGCAAGTACGACCGAGGACCAAGCTCAACGCGACAAGGTCATCAGTTCAGCGACCAGCTGTGCCCTCGCAACCTCTCAACTGGTGTCATGTACCAAGGTAAGGATACCCTATCCCAAAGATCGGGTGATGTAGTGGATAGTGTACCTATCTTTAAACCAGACTGCTGGGGTTCAGTCTCCCATTATTGGATATTAACTCATGATCATTTGCTCCTAAAGACGCATTTTAACTCTTAAAAATTCTTATACTGATAAGTGGGTTAGGGGGTTAGGTAACAGATAATTGTTTGCCTAGCAATGAATGAGTTCTCTGAGTACTTGGGTCTCGTTTGATATTTAGACCCATACCATGCTATAGACCAGGCCAGCAAAACTGAAGAATAACAGATAATGGTCTGTCTGTCCGACAATCATTATCAATAAACATTTTTATTCTTTTATTTACCCCTAAAGTTTATGAACAATTTTTGTAAAAAATGTTTGAAGATCAACATATAGTCTACCACACATAATATCTGGAAAGAAATAAAGATATGAAGCCAATTTCTGTAAAAACTTCTTTTGCTTCTTCTATAGGTGGTAGCTCCAACCATAAGCAGCCCCGCCTGTCAGGAACAGCTGATTGATGCGGCCAAACAGGTCGCTCGTTCCGTGGAGGGGATCGTGGAGGCCGCTCAGCAGGCGTGCAAGGAAGACAAGCTGTTACAAGATCTCGGGGCTGCGGCCACTGCCGTCACACAGGCCCTTACTGACATGCTGGAACATATCAAAAAGGGGGCAGGACCAGCTCAGGTAATTAGGGAGTGGTTTTGAAAAGATCATAAAAATGGGTGTGGCTTGCCACCATATATAGGGGGGTTGAAAATGATCTTAAAAATGGGCAGAGCTTATGGGGTGCTCCCCCGCAACTGGTTATGACTACAAAAATAAATACGCAGCCAAATCGAATGAATATTACAGATACAAATTGTAAAGTGTAGCATGAGTGAGAGCCCCCAAGAAGCAATATAAGTACATAACATAATTTGTCTAAACATCAAATTGGCCTACACCGTTTTTAGTATGTTCATAATCCAGTATTTTTCCTGGGTATTTTGTGAAAAATTCAACTTGCCAAAATTGGGAAAAAAATTAGCGTGAACAGGAAATAAATTGGGAAAAAATTAAAACCCAACCACACTCATTAAATGTTCCATGCTAACTAATTTTACAGTGCACAGTGTATCATTTAGCTTTATGGTATGGTAAACAATGAAAACAAAGAACTGGGAGTTACATGGTGAGTCGAGTCTGAGTCACAGACTCACTCACTGATATTTCTTTTAATGATTTTTTATTCATTATAACATCATGTGCGTGTCCTTTTTTTCCGGATTTGAAAAGTCGTAATAATTGGGAATTTTCAAGTTGATTTTGGGAAAAAATAACACTAAAACCCATTTGGAATGGGGTCGTTTGGCGTACCCAGTTATATAGGCAGGAAAAACACTGTAATCCCAACAGTATGGTAAGGGAGTGTGGTCATGTAAGGGAAATAACTCTATAAATTTTACCTTAATTTCACTGAAGTATTTGAAATTCAAAGTATCTGTGATATCTTAGACTATGTCACTTATCTTTATTAACTAATCGAGACTTTCATTCCTCCTGTACTGTTGAAAGAAGTCTCCCACTAATTGTAATTTCCACTGATTATGAATCGCAACTTTGGCTATCTGAAAAGTTTTTGACTCCTGTATAGAGTTCATAACCATTACACAAGTTTAGTACAATTTTGAATTACCTTTTTTTATTTTGAAAATAAAAATGTTTATGATTCCTCCATTTTATCCAGATATCTTATTATGTGTTTCAGGCATCAGATTCACACGAGGTTGCCGTGGATACCATACTGACAGTGACCGACCGACTCTTCAGTTCTGTCGGCGACGCCCACGAGATGGTCAAACAAGCGAGACAACTAGCTCAGGTAAGTCTATACCCCCCTGTAATACAGTGTACTCTGTCAAAAGTAATACATATTTCTGATAAACAGTGATCCTTGTTATATTGCCATCACTTCTTTAGTAAAATTTTGAAATAATAAGAGGTTCGGGAAGTATATTCAATAAGAAGGAATTACCTTAAGATTAATGAAATTTAGTGATTTTAGCACTGAAACCATTCCGCTAAAATGTGCTTGCGCTAATTACAGTTTCTCAGACATGATTCATTTTAGCTAATTAGCTAAATTCAGCTTTTTCTATCTTTAAATTAAGAAATATCAAAGTCATATATTGACTTGAAATATACAACTAATATACCTGTTTTTGGGGTTCCCAATTTTTTTCTGAAAACATTCACCAATTTCTTTCTTTGGTGCAAAATCATGCCTGGTTTCTGTATATAGCTCTTAACTGCAAGTATTGTGATTGCGAATATCACTAAAAAAAGATGAAAGTGAAGGTTTTCATGTTCAAATGAGCAGTCAGTCACAACTGGTCGCCATGGTGATGTCCCCTTCAATCCATGCTATACAGAAATTTGTTTTAGTCACCAGAGGTTAATGTAATATGTGTATCTGTTGTCACAACTGGTTGCCATGGTGATGTCTTAATCATTGTTACACAGAAACTTGTTTTCGTCACCAGACGTTGCTGTAATATAAGTATCTGTTGTCACAACTGGTTGCCATGGTGATGTCACCTTCAATCAATGTTACACAGAAGCTTATCTTAGTCACCAGATGTTAATGTAATATGTGTATCTGTTGTCAGGCGACGTCTAACCTGGTGAACGCTATAAGAGAACAGGCAGAGGGACACTCCGATACAGACACACAGAAGCGACTCCTGGCCGCGGCTAAAGCCCTGGCGGACGCAACAGCAAAGATGGTGGAGGCTGCTAAGGTAATTTAGCAATTCATCGGTTAAACTTTGATATATTTTATTTTTGAATGTAGCATTTTTACAAAATAACTTATGAATTGTTATTATTATTGACTAGTAGTATAGACAAAAAGAAATGCTGAAGGATTCTGAATTCATGTGGAAGCGGCAGACTATAAATAATCTCTACTCGAAGTTAGTATGAATAAATCTGAGATATTTTAATCAAGTGTTTAATTACACAGACAATTTAAGGAAAACCTTAGGAAAAAAATCACTGATAGTGAAAGGGTTAAAGCAATAAAAGATAATAATGAGATTTAACAGACAAAATTTTTTCTTGATGACAGGGATGTGCCACCAATCCGAACGATGCCATGCAACAGCACGGCCTGAAGACGGCCGCCGAGGATCTCAGATCTGCCACCAATGTGGCAGCCAGCAATGCACTGAAGAAGAGAATCGTAATGAAGCTTGAGGTGAGATTCACATACCTCGGAATGTTTGTTAATTTTGTACCATAATGGTCATTATAATTGTATTTTTAAAAAATAATGTAGATTATTATACCCATATTCTTATATTAAACACATTACGTGTATCAATAGGTAAAGATGACCATGACAACGTCTTGCTGGGTTAATCGGCTTTAATAAAAACTGTTGACTAGTTTCAACACATTAGATGTGTCGTCTTCAGAACCATTACGTGTATGTATTTTTTTACCGAAAATTTTAGTTTCTGTACGATGAATAAGAAATTTTTATTTTTTTCCCAGCATGCTGCTCGACAGGCGGCCACAGCGGCCACACAACTGATAAACGCATCGTCATCTGCCAACAAAACTAACACAAACACCGTCTCCCAGCAACAGCTGTCCCAGTCCTGCAAGGTAAGGTCAAAGGTCAATGGTAAACCATTTACATTAGCAAGGTCAAAGGTTATTGGTAAGCATGCTCAATATTCACCTAAATGTTTCAATTCCACATGAAAATTGTTCATAAATACGACTGTTATTGAAATTTTTGTGAATCTCTAGACTGATTGAATTGGATATGCTAAATTGGCCCTAATCTTGAGCTTACTGTATACAGAGTTACGGCCCTTGTTAATCTCTGATACCAAAGTAAACTTTGCGGTACGATACAAGAGATTGCTAGTAGAGTATATGTTGTGTAAATCAGTCCCTGTCTAATCCCAAACCCTGTCTATTCTGGCCATGCTATTTGTGCTATTTATTCCCAGCATTTCCCTCTAAACTGATATCCTACCTCTACAAACTAAATGCCTGTGTAAATCGTCCTAAATGTTGGTCCCAATGACTTTTGATGAATTCTTGAACTTGTTTAATGGTATCACTGTGTGCTGATGTTATTTTCCTGTGTTTCGTTATTGTAGGAGGTTAATGAACAGCTACCTAAACTGGTTCAGGGATTCCAGGGCTCCGTAAAGAACACAGACAGCGCCTCAGCCCAACTCAACCTCATCAACGCTAGTCAGGACTTCATACAGGTAATACTTCATACAGGTAACACTTCATACAGGTAACACTTCATACAGGTAACACTTCATACAAGTAATACTTCATACAGGTAATACTTTATACAGGTAATACTTCATACAGGTGATATTTCATACAGGTAACACTTCATACAGGTAACACTTCATACAGGTAACACTTCATACAGGTAATACTTCATACAGGTAACACTTCATGGTAACACTTCATACAGGTAACACTTCATACAGGTAACACTTCATACAGGTAATACTTCATACAGGTAACACTTCATACAGGTAACACTTCATACAGGTAATAATTCATACAGTTAACACTTCATATAGGTAATACTTCATACAGGTAACACTTCATACAGGTAACACTTCATACAGGTAACACTTCATACAGGTAACACTTCATACGGGTAATACTTCCTACAGGTAACACTTCATACAGGTAACCCATGGCCCTAGCTGAGAACTGTTTAGATGTTGAAAAATTGAAACACGTCTGTCAAAAATAAAACCATTTCAAGCAATGCCACACAGGACTATTCCAATAATAAGTCTCCGTGACCGCTGAACTCCAAAACATGCCAGTTCTGTCTATGGTTTTGTAAGCTAGATTGGAGAGGTTCTGGTATAATCTATACACAGAGTTTAGATAAAGCATATACAATACAACCCTGTACTGTATTATCATTGTCTTAGTATTGACAATCAGAACCCATTCATCCCTGAAGGCATGTTTGATATTCCAGGGAGTGAATTAGTTAATATAGTTGTTATACCATACAGTCAAGGCTCTTGTGTTGTTGTGTTGGTTAGATACAACAGGATTTTCTATTTGTATTATTCTTTTATGTTGGTTGAGAAAAATTTTGGATGAAAAAAGTTCAAACATTCTGTCATGATAAAGCATTAATGATAAGATAATTCAATAGATGTTTTTAAAAATTCGGTTGATGTATCATTAATGGAATTTAATTTACACTTTACAGCCAGCAAGTGGTTTGGTGTCGTCTGCTAATGCTGCTGCACCTACCGTAAACGACCAGGCCTCGGCACGCAACATGAACCAGAGCTGCAAGGCCATGTCCACTGCTTTGGCCGAACTTCGGACGGCTGCGGCCAGGGCTCAGGAAGCGTACGGATCACTTGAGGTGGACAGTGCCCTTGACCATCTGGCCTGTCTGGACAAAGAGCTGGAGGAATGCCGGAGAGCTGCGGAGTCTGGCGGGCTTGTTCCTCTACCAGGAGAGACGGCAGAAACATCGGCCCAGAAACTGGGGACGACCTCCAAGTCGGTTGGGTCAGCCATGGCGCAGCTTCTTACTGCAGCTTCACAGGTACTGCTTCTGTAGCTCATCATTTCACCCCTATGTAACGTTAGTAGACTCTGCCATGCAGTTCTATGGGTTAGTCCATTATAGTTTAAGGGTTAATTAAGGTGCTCAAGTTTAAAAATAGATCAAAATCTGTCAGCAAGAAAGATACTTTTAAGGATAATCTATAATCAATGTAATTTATTTGTAAACAATATATACAGTAAAACCTACTTACTAAAACTCATGGGGACCTGATTAATAGTTCGAAGAAGAAATGGTATTCATGTTATCCGAGGTTGGTTGAATATATTCAATTTTTTTTTTGTCGGGATCAAACAAACTGTTTGGCGAATGAGGGGTATTCGAGCAAACCAGTTTCGCGTAAGGGTGGTTTTACTGTATATATATATATTACGGAGTAAAGTTGAGGTACCAATCTCTGTTAAAATGTACACACAGACACACACCAGGGAATGAAGTAATATAAGCTGTGCCAAATTAGAACCTGTGTACAAATCCAGAAAACTACATTTTATAAAGAAAAAAAAAAGGAGATGAGATGAGATAAGATGACTAAAATAACATTAAAATGAAAAAAAAAAAATTTAGGTTTTCTGTCTATTAAGTGATCTTTTAAAAATCTTGACATCTATATTCTCGTACAGGGTAATGATAACTACGTAGGAATTGCGGCCAGAGACACGGCCAATGTTATGCGTGTATTGACCGATGCCACCAGAGGCGTTGCTGCCACGACCGAAGACCGACAGGTACAGTTGCTGGTGATCGACAGTGCGCGGGACGTCATCGACAAGTCGACACGGTTACTCGAGGAGGCTAAAATGGCTCTCAATAACCCTGATAACCCGGACAACCAAGCCAGACTAAACCAGGTGAGACTCGGGGTAGATCAGTGATTACTCTGTACATCCTTATTTAAAGGCCCAATATACGTAACTTTCGGCAAACCTTGAGTTGAAAATCAAGCCTAATAATTTGTTTTTATTTATAGATTTAGTTAAGATTAACTGATAACAGCAATATTCAAGATGAATTCTTACGGGGTTACTGGTTCAACAGCAGTTGAAACTCATTATTTGTAAACATGCATCCATTTTGAACTGTCTACTAACTTTGGCTTGTTGTTGAAGTGGGCCCCACCTGGATTATTTTCAATTCTTTGGATTTTTCTGTCAAGATTTTCTTGTTAGTTACTGCTCAGGTTTACTTCATTTTAGGCTTATTTTTGCATTGTTATCAACTGGATTTTTTTCCGAATTTTTCAGAATCGCGAAAATTTTTCTGAAGTTACGTATATTGGGCCTTTAACAAGAAAACTTTCCCTGTATATGGGTTAATTTAGCCCGATCCTTTCATGGTTTTGTAAGCTAACAGTACACTTATAAGGTCCAACACCATATTTGATGTGGATTAAAATTGATTTAAAGACTAAGAGAGAAGATATTAGTGTTTAAACAAAATTAATGTTTATCTCAAACAGTGATATGATATTTTTCAGTTGGACTGCAAAACAGATATTTACTAAAAACAATCAAGCTGTATCTTCTTTGCTTAAGTAAACGGACATTTACTTGATGAAGATTTTCATTTTAGAACAATGTAGAGACTTACATTTACAGGTGTGTAATTCGATTTGTGTTTTACCAGGTGGCTAAGGATGTATCGAACGCTCTCAACAACTGTGTGAGTTGTCTCCCTGGACAACGGGACGTGGACAACGCTGTCCGTCATATCATGGAGTCCAGTCAGGCCCTTACAACATCAGAGGTAAGGTCAAGGTCACTGTCAACATTAGTTATAATGTCGAGGTCACTATTGTCATTAGCAGTAAGGTCAAGTAACTTTCGTCATTTAGCTGTAAGTTTGACGTCACTGGCGTCATTAGCGGTAAGGTCAAGGTCACTTATCAGCAATTATGAGGTCAAGGTCACTGAGATTTCCTTAGGTTAACGCATTTACCCCTCAAATTTCATAATGGGCTCTACCAACCTTTGCATCGCACAAGTTCAAATGTGTCTTCAGGGGTGAATGAATTCAGGAACACTTACAAAGACAGGGCCTAGCTGTATTGATGAGTCATTGATGTTTTGCATAAGAAATATTATCATTTTTCAGTACCCTAGTTCATCCAAGTCTTTCCAAGAGGTTCAAAGTGACATGAACGACTCGGCTGTGAACCTGAACCAGGCTGCCAGCGACATTGTCACCTCATCACGTGGCACGGCACAGGAACTGGCTTCATCGTCCAACAGATACAGCAGTACCTACCACACCTTTGTACAGACAGGTCAGTCATCATTCACATAAACAGGCAGTGTCTTTTTCATTAGTCCAGGGAAAATTCTGGCTCTTAAAACTTATGGGAGAATTTGAGCGATTTAATGGGAGCAGCAAAATATCTGAGTTTTTTCTATATAAAGTAATTGAATTTTGAATTTTTAACAAGATTTACGGGGAAAATATTGGTAAAAATCCCCAAATCTCGCCCAAAAGTGATCCATGTTAGTCACTATGCCCGCCACTTATAAGTAAGGGGGTATATAGTAATTATTTCGTCTGTGTGTCCATCTGTCCATACCATGTGTACAACATATCTTTAAAACTCCTGCTCATATTCGGTTCATATTCACACCATAGCATCACACAGTAAAGGTCTACACCTGGTTAGATTTTGGTGGTCATCCGTCAAGGTTAAAGGTCAAGAGTGACCGTTAACCACTTTGGGAATATAAAGCTTGTGTACAAGATCTTTCCTGAACCACTTGACAGATTTGGTCCATATTCACACCATAGCATCACAAAAATTAAGTTCTACACTTGATTCGATTTTGCTGGTCATCGGTCAAGGGTAAAGGGTCAAAGTTCACTAATGAATATTAAGTGAGATGAATAATTCTTTACAAATTGACCAAATATTCAGTCAATAAAAGTCGGGATAATTCTCTTAAAAAAGTTGGTAATACAAAGAATATATATATAGCAAAATCAAAAATGGCGAAAGACTTTTGGCATATCACCGTATATGTATAATTTGAGCAATTGCTCACTTTATTGTTGACATTTATTTTATGCAACTATCTTTATAATTTACAGGTCTAACAATGGCCGGGAAATCCAAGGATACGGAAACGCAATCACAAATCGTGGGAGGACTAAAGAGTGTTTCCATGGTTTCCAGTAAACTTCTCCTGGCTGCAAAGTCCGTACTAGCTGACCCTAATGCACCCAATGCTAAAAATCTGCTCCAGCAGGCCGCCAGGTAAACCGCAAGTTCTAGAAGAACAACATCTCTTTGCCAAGTATTCAAGTGTTGAAATGTTTATAAGGGATGTATTTTTGTCATGTTTTAAAGGCCCAATATACGTAACTTTCGGCAAAACCTGAAGCAAAAATCAAGCCCAGTAACTATTTGTATTTATAGATTAAGTTAAGATTAACTGATATCAGCAATTTTCAAGATGAATTCTTATGCGGTTACCGGTACAGCAGTAGTTGAACCTCGGTGTTTGTAAACACGCGTTCATTTTGAACTGTCTTCTAACTGCGGCTTGTTGTTGAAGTGGGCCCCACCCGAGTTATTTCAAATTCTTTGGATTTTTCTGTCAAGAGTTTCTTGTTAGTTACTGCTCAGGTTTACTTCGTTTTATGCTTATTTTTGCATGGTTATCAACTGGATTTTTTTTCAGAAGTTTTCAGAATCACGAAAATTTCCTGAAGTTACGTATATTGGGCCTTTAATACTTTGAATAACTTTTTTGAGGAGTATGTGATGATAACAAGCTGAGGCAAGGTTTAATATTAGTAGACAACATGAACAAATCATTGATGTTTTACTAGGCAGTTAACTCTTAGATTGTTCCTGTAAAAGTCTTGTATCCTTGATAAATTTATTTCTTCACACAAAAAAAGATAATCGGACAAATTAAATGAAAATTGATTGGATTACAGATCTCACAATAGTTATTCTTTTGTATATATGCTTCAGATGCAGGGTTTTTTCACCCCAATTTTATTTATTTATAATTTTTTTTTTATTTTTGTTATGCAAAAAATAAAACGGCTTCAAAATATCTACTTTCAACAGATTAATTCAGGACCTTATCATATTTGAAAAAGAAAACCTATCAGAGAAACAAAGTTCTTGTGTTACAAATTACATATTGAATTGAATTAGGCTTTATTGATGTACCAAATCTGTTTAGAATTTGAATTGTTAAGATTTTATAACTGAATTGATTTACATTACGACTAATATTTCTGTTTCCAGGTCAGTTACGGAGAGTATTAATCAGCTGATTACGATTTGTACCGTATCAGCTCCCGGGCAGAAGGAATGTGACAATGCTCTACGTCAGATTGAGGTATAACAAACTGTTATTAAAGATTTGCAATAGTATAGCATACAAACTTTGTCAAAAGGAAGAATTTATACAAACTCTGTCAAAAGGAAGATCCGGAATAGTATATCATACAAACTTTGTCAAAAGGAAGAATTTATACAAACTTTGTCAAAAGGAAGTGTTAAGTCTTCACCATCTACATTTATTAAATAATTTTGTCTTCAATGTGTGCAGGTAAATTTCTCTTGGAAATATAACTTTTCAAATTTGAAGCCCATAACCTTTTAACTTGTGTGACAGCTAATGTGTCCTTTTTGATGTTTCAGTAGCCATGATCGCAAATGTTCATAGTAACTTTGAAGTGTGAAGATAATGTTTCATATGTAAAGCCTTACTTTTCACATTTTAAAGACATTCAATTTTTCGTTCAACTCCCAGGTAATGAGAAATCTATTAGATAGTGCAAATGAACCGGTGTCCGACATGACCTACTTTGAGTGTCTGGAATCTGTCATGGAGAAGTCCAAGGTGAGTAGGTCACTGTGACCTAATTTTAGTAGCTGGCTAGCGTGTGTGACCTAGTTTGCCCTGTAACAGACATCATATTTGTGTGTTGAAATTTCTTTTAGCAGGAGTTTTGGCCAATTTTTGCATTTGACCCCTGAATTCTCATATTGAACTATTCCAACCTATGGATTAGAAGAGTTCAAGTGTGGGTGCAAGGGTAAATGGGTAAATTGATATTCATTTTTTTTCTCTCTTATTATGAAAAAGAGTTTTGTTTTCTGAAAAGTATCATGATGAAGTTTTAAATGACATTAAATAATAAATAATGAAACAATGAAATACCATATTTAGATAAAGTGGACTTTTTAATAATCAGCTTGTATATTTTGAGTATTCCCTATATAGTTCAAGCAACAAAACACAAAAATCAAATGCATACATTTCCTTACAATATGGATAACTTAACAATAAGTTATTTTGAAATGACATTTTTTTAGCCAAGAAAAAGTGATTTTGATTTTGGAATTTCTGATTGACCAATGAGAATATTTCACATATTATAAACAGGTGAAAGCACTGTCATAAGAACAATTTCAACATTATATATTATGTGTCTGTGACATACGAGCCTGAAATGCCTACCCTTTTCACCACTGAGCTGTGAATAGACTTATCCAGGTAAACCCATGGTAGAGTCTACTTTAGTTACACAGGGGTGAACAGGTTAACTCATTCACCCCTGAAGACACATTTGAACTCTTCCAATTTAAAGGCTGGAATAGTTCATTTTGAAATTTCAGGGGTGAATTAGAAAGCATGTACATATCACTCTTCTGTCAAAAAAGCTTCATGTATTTCTACTTGGACTGTGATAATATGTTTATGAATGAACTTCTGAGACGAATGCTGAACTGACTGTTTGTAAAAATTGTAGCATGCTTATTTACAGAGCATCATCTATACAAAATGTATTCACCCTCTGATGGGTTTGGTCATTTCTTTTTCTTAATCCAAATATTTATTAAAGAAACTAACTTAAAAAAAATATTAAATTAACTTGTAAGTAGTTTTTATTAAGCATTTTCAATACTGACTTAAAACCTATTGGTTGGTTTTCAAAACTGTTTGATAGATATTATTAACAAAGCATCATTTATGCAAAATGTATATTCACTTTTTAATGGGTTTGGTCACTTTTTTTCTAAATCAAAATACTTATAAAAGAAATTGACTGAAACAAATATTAGATTAACCTGCTAGTTGAATATTTTCAACACTGACTTAAAACCTATTGGTTGGTTTCGGAATTGTAAAATGGATATAATATAATTAATTCTTGTGTATGATATAATGCAAATTAAATTTCAATTATATTTAAAAAAAATTATTCTTGCCATAACAATATCTTCATACTGATGTAAGAAGACACAAATTTAACAAAATTTAATTATCTATGATTTTTGTTAAAATTTTTATTTAAAATAAGTAATAAACAGACATTTCATACATGAAATCAATGATAGCATTTTTAGCTCACCTGGCCCGAAGGGCCAAGTGAGCTTATGTGATGGTGCAGCGTCCGTCGTCCGTCCGTCCGTCCGTCCGTCCGTCCGTCCGTCCGTCCGTCCGTCCGTCCGTCCGTCCGTCCGTCCGTCAACTTTTTCCTTTAAACGACTTCTTCTAAAATACTGAAAGGCCCAGTGACATGAAATTTGGCTGGTAGATTTCTTGGAAGGAGCTGAACAAAGTTTGCGAAAAAAAATCACTTTGACCTAATTTCAAGGTCACAGGGGTCAAAAATGTCGAAACCTTCAAACAACTTCTTCTAAAATACCGTCAGGCATAGAGACTTCATATTTGACCAGTAGCTTCCTTAGATGAAGCCAAATAAAGTTTGCGAAAAAAAATGACCTTGACCAATATTCAAGGTCACAGTGAGGTTAAATCTATTTTAACCTTTAAACGACTTCTTCTGAAATACCAAAAGCCCTAGAAGCATGATATTTAGCTGAAATGTTCCTTGGATGAAGCCTGACAAAGTTTGCGAAAAGAAATGACCTTGACCTATATTCAAGGTCACAGGGGTGAAATCTGTTAAAACCTTTAAAAGACTTCTTCTGAAATACCAAAAGCCCTGGAAGCATGATATTTGGCTGAAAGGTTCCTTGGATGAAGCCCAACAAAGTTTGCGAAAAGAAATGACCTTGACTTATATTCAAGGTCACAGGGGTCAAATCTGTTAAAACCTTTAAACAACTTCTTCTGAAATACCAAACGCCCTAGAAACTTGATATTTGGCTGAAAGGTTAATTGGATGAAGCCAGACAAAGTTTGCGAAAAGAAATGACCTTGACTTATATTCAAGGTCACAGGAGTCAAATCTGTTGAAACCTTCAAACGACTTCCTTTGAAATATGAAAAGCCTTAGAAGCATGATATTTGGCTGAAATGTTTCTTGGATGAAGCCCGACAAAGCTTGCAAAAAGAAATGACCTTGACCTATATTCAACGTCACAGGGGTCAAATCTGTTAAAACCTTTAAACGACTTCTTCTGAAATACCAAAAACCCTAGAAGCATGACATTTGGCTGAAATGTTTCTTTGATGAAGCCAGACAAAGTTTGCGAAAAGAAATGACCTTGTCTTATATTCAAGGTCACAGGGGTCAAATCTGTTAAAACCTTCGAACAACTTCTTCTGAAATACCAAAAGCCCTGGAAGCATGATATTTGGCTGAAAGGTTCCTTGGATGAAGCCAGACAAAGTTTGCGAAAAGAAATGACCTTGACCTATATTCAAGGTCACAGGGGTCAAATCTGTTAAAACCTTTAAACGACTTCTTCTGAAATATCAAAAGCCCTAGAAGCATAATATTTGGCTGAAAGGTTTCTTGGATGAAGCCTGACAAAGTCTACGAAAAGAAATGACCTTGACTTATTTTCAAGGTCACAGGAGTCAAATCTGTTGAAACCTTCAAACGACTTCTTCTGAAATACCAAAAGCCCTAGAAGCATGATATTTGGCTGGAAGGTTCCTTGGATGAAGCCTGACAAAGTTTGCGAAAAGAAATGACCTTGACTTATATTCAAGGTCACAGGGGTCAAATCTGTTAAAAGATTCAAACGACTTCTTCTGAAGTACCAAAAGCCCTAGAAGCATGACATTTGGCTGAAAGTGGTTTCTTGGATGAAGCCTGACAAAGTTTGCGAAAAGAAATGACCTTGATCTTTATTTGCCTAGAGACATGATATTTGGCTGGTAGCGTCCTGGGATGAAGCCAAACAAAATTTAAAAATGAAAATGATGTTGTCTTAAAAGGTCACAGAGGTAAAATATGTTTAAATCTTAAGATGTTCTTCTAAATGTCTTACATTAAAAGATTTTAAGGGACTTTAGGGTTACACTATAATATAAGTCAGAGATTGATACCAGGTGAGCGATGCAGGCCCATTGGGCCTCTTGTAATTTTCTTACAAATCGTAAGTCAAGTTGTTGTGTTGCAACATATTTTTATGCAATGCACATAAACTCGTTCACCCTGAATTCACATTTGAACTCTTCCAATTCAAAGGTAGGAATAACTCATTATGAAATTTCAGGGGTGAATAAGTCAAACTTATTCATCCCTGAAGATACATTTGAACTCTTCCAATTCAAAGGTTGGACTAATTCATCATGAAATTTTAGGGGTGAATAAGTTAATGATATAATATGGATTTGCCAGCTTCTTGGTCAAAATAATACATGTATCACAAAGCTTGTTTCCTTTTGATTGTCCTGCATTGATTCGTGTAGAAATATGCTACTGCCTTGCCTCTGAAACAAAATACTGTAAAAGCCTAAATTTTCGCACATGGAATGTTTCGCTTAGCAAGCCTACAAACTGTTCGCGATGTGAAAAATTTGTACTGTAAGTTGTGCTTTTTTGTACAGTGTATTTATAATACTTTAAAAATTTGTACATTGTGGAGTTGAATGGTGTTGAATAAGGTCGCGTGTGGGCATATTCGCGGAAATTTAATGCTAGCGAAATAAGCGAAAATTTCCACACTGCAAATATTTCCACTTTTACAGTATCTTGCTGACTCTTGTATTATTACTGATGAAATAACTTCTCTACACATTCCCCCCTGAAGACACATTTGAACTCTTCCAATCCAAGCTTGGAATAGGTCATTATGAATATTAAGGGGTGAATGAGTTGATATTTGAAATTCTGTTTGTATCGTTTTTGCCTTTCTCTTCTTTGTAAATCATTTTAGTCTGAAGTGATTTTTAATGGAATTTTTTGTTTTTTGAAATTTTTATTTTATCAAACGATGAAGAATAAGGTAAAATCTATGTACATGTGAAGACTTATATTTTCCAATATGTGTTTTGTTATTTCTTACATTTTAATACTGCAGAATGCATAATGAATATTCCAAGAAATTCACAACTTTTAACATTGAAAATATTTAAATAAAATGTTTTTAACTCATTCTCCCCTGCAGACACGTTTAAACTCTTCCAATTCAAAAGTTGGAAAAGTTCATTATGAAGGTTCAGGGGTGAATGGGTTTTTGAGCTGAAGTCAAAATATTTTTAAGATTGTTCTTAGATTTTGACTATCTCAATGTTATTACAGAATAAATTTTTAAAATATGTAATCAAAACTGTAAGCTGAACCTGTTGAAAGACACTGTCCAAATAAATAACATTTCAAATTATTATTTGTCTCGGAATATCTCAAAATCTCATAAATGGTATCAAATTTAGTAGTAAGTCCCATGATTTTTCAAATCAAATGATATTTTGGCTGCTGTTTGTAACATATCTTGTGATTGGCTCAATGTTGTATATATGTATCTTTTGTCTTGTGTGTGCATTTTTGATTGGCTAATACTTCTTGTGTTCTGCTTTTTCATTGGCTAACATTCTGTATTGTACTCGAGCCTTCTTCTGTGATGTGTAGCGTTTGAAGACATTTTCCAGGGTCACATTTGGGTAACACTTTTAACTTTTTGTTTTTTGGGTTTTTTTTGTTTATATTTCTATTCTTTGTTGTTAATTCTTTTCTTTTGTAGAGAATACATATTTATACTTAGTTCTTTCAAAACACACCAATTAAACTCTGCTCTACTTTGACTTAAAACAATCCATTTCCATCTCCATCTGTTCTGAAAATTGGAAATAGAATTGAACTGTGAATTAGCCCTACGCCGCAAGTTGGGCTTTGATGCTTATAAGTAAGGCAGTCGCTATTAGCTACCGGCTGCAGGTCGGTGGCTTTCTTCAAGAACTCCCATTTTCCTGTTTACCTGGCACATCTTAAACTACCTGTGACTGTGACATAAGACACAGAGAAGTGCTAAGTGCTGTTAACTGAATGTTAACTTCTTTCTAGTGGGGTTATTTTTGGGGGGGGGGGGGGGGGTGCTGATTTATTGAAAAAACTTAACAAATTAATAAGTAAATCCCTCATACCAAAGTCTTGACAATAATCAGGAATGTCATGTTAGAACAACATACCAAAACACTTGTAATAGAAATGTTCTTAATGGCAACTTAATAAGGGTTGAATAAAATCTGCTGATTTATATCAATTTGGGCTCTGTTCCTTAATCAATCTTTGGAAATAGTCCCTATTTTTCCCTAACTTAATTGGCCCCAATAATTATAAATACATGTAGTTTCAATTTCTCTCCCTTACTGAGCCCCAAGAAATAGTCCTTATTTCTGTCCCTTACTGGGCACCTAGAAATAGTCCCTATTTCCGCCCCTTACTGAACCCCAAGAAATAGTCTCTATTTCTGCCTTATACTGTAGCCCCTGGAAACAATCCCTATTTCCGTCCCTTACTGGGCCCCTGGAAACAGTCCCTATTTCCGGCCCTTACTGGGCCCCTGGAAACAGTCCCTATTTCTGTCTTATACTGTAGTCCCTGGAAACAGTCCCTATTTCCGGCCCTTACTGGGCCCCTGGAAATAGTCCCTATTTCTGTTCCCTTACTGGGCCACTCGCTTCTTTATCCCATTTCCTTGGCCCATGTCCCCTTGTGGCCATGGCTCTCTGCCCCTTTATTCCCATTTCACTTCCCAAACTTCAGATCTTTTCTTGCCAATTTACGACCAAGGTTAAGCTTAACTCATTTCCCCTGGCGACAAAATTGGACTTTTCCAAATCAAATATTGGAAGAGTTCATTATGGGATTTTAGGGGTGAATGGGTTAACTTTTTGTCTTTTCGCCTCGCACCATACACTGCACAAAACATTCACGTAAAATACAAGTTTCATTTTAACATGGCATGTTTTGTTGAAGTTTGTGCATTTCTTATCCTGCATGGAGAAATGGTTTTAAACTGAACCTTTGCTTCTCTTTATAACAACTTAAGCAGAATTCTTAATTAATTAACAAGGGTTAATATTATCTTTGTTTAGTTTCTGTTGTAACACTTTATTTTAGATTTAAGGAACGGAAACTTAAATGAAATGTTGTGTCATAAATTTGACATTACAAGGCAATAGTGCTAACTTGGTGATGGTTTTATTCATACTAAACACAATTTTATTTCCTAAAACTGATAGATATTAATATAGAATAACTTGATAGCTCATTCACCCCTGAAGTTTCTGAATAAACTATTCCTACCTTTGAATTGGAAGAGTTTAATTTATTTTCAGGGGTAAATGAGTTGATGTAGCTGCATAATATATGAGGGAATTAATTTCTTTTTATTCTGGAAATTATTGGTGTAATATTTTGTCAATTATACCCGGGTAGCATGAAAATAATTCCAGTTGAGTTGTAAAACAACATATTGTATTCTTTACAGCAATTTGACATAGTACAGATACTTTACAGTGTATCAAAGTTGCTTGATTTTGGTGGTATGGTGATAGGAATACAATAATGAAGGACATTTATTTATTTTTATTACATTATTTTGTATTCACTTATACTACTATTAAAACACTTGGCTTTGGTTAAAATTTGTTAATTTCACACATAACTTAATGCATTATCTTCATCTGTTTTCATTATCAATAAATTTGCAAATCACGAATTATATCTGAAAATTATTTTTTGTTTTTGTTTGTTTGACAGGCTCTTGGAGAAGCTATGACGGGGATTACTAACCATGCCAAACAGGGAGAACTGGATGACTTCTGTGTCGCAGTTCACAACTTTGCTGGCTCAGTGTGTGGCTTGACCGAAGCCTCATCTCAGGTAGGGAGAAACAGAATCTTAAACTATTTATTTGCAGTGTGCAATATTTGTTTTCAGTAGAAATGAAAAAAGATTGATTTCTTGCCAATTAATTTATGAATTATCTTTCCGCTGCAGGCTGCCTATCTTGTCGGAGTTTCCGATCCGAACTCGGAGCCAGGACGACCTGGATTAGTCGACCAATCACAGTTCGCCAGAGCCAATCAAGCCATTCAGTCGGCATGTTCAAATCTGGCCAATCCGGCTAGCTCACAGCAACAGGTAGCTATGACATTTGACCTTGTTGTCAGGGAATGTACTGGCTGTTCAGGCAGTGTAACATTGGTCACAGGACTAATAAGCTTGCCTATCATTATATCCCCGCAAATTTTACAAAGGCTTCTGTTTATAGTGAATGTGGTATGTCATTACACACCCACTAGTTACCTCCCTTGGTTGGCTTATGCCTATAGGTTAGCTTCTTTCGTGATTTTTTTCCCCAGAGTAACTTCCCTTGTTGGCTTATGCCTTTAGGTTAGCTTCTTTGGTAGGCTTTATCCCAGAGTTACCTCCCTTGGTTGGCTTATGCCTATAGGTGATCTTCTTTGGTAGGCTTTCTCCTAGAGTTAACTCCCTTAGTTGGCTTATGCCTATAGGTTAGTTTCTTTGGTAGGCTTTCTCATAGAGTTACCTCCCTTGGTTGGCTTATGCCTATAGGTTAGCTTCTTGGGTACGCTTTCTTCCAGAGTTACTTCCCTTAGTTGGCTTATGCCTTTAGGTTAGCTTCTTTGGTACGCTTTCTCACCGAGTTACTTCCCTTAGTTGGCTTATGCCTATAGGTAAGCTTCTTTGGTACGCTTTCATCCAGAGTTTCTTCCCTTAGTTGGCTTATGTCTTTAGATTAGCGTCTTTGGTACGCTTTCTCCCAGAGTTACTTCCCTTAGTTGGCTTATGTCTTTAGATGAGCATCTTTGGTAGGCTTTCTTCCAGAGTTACTTCCCTTGGTTGGCTTATGTCTTTAGATTAGTGTCTTTATCCTAAAGTTACTTCCCTTGGTTGGTATGTACCAGTAATTTATCTCCCTTGGTAGCCTGACACCCCTAACTAACCTTCTATAGTAAGCTGAAATATTTGTAAGGTACCTGTGTTAGTAAGCCTAATAATGCTTCCATAAGTTGCTTCCCTTGTCAGGCTTTCATCCATAGCTTAAGGCTTTTAGTAGCCTTACACCCATAGGTAGCCTGCCTTTATTTGCTTTCACACACCAGTTATCTCCCTAGGTCTGAATTTTTGTCAATTAGCTATCTCTCTTGCAAGGGTTTGAATAGTTGAATTACCTCCCTTGGTATTAGTTTAAGACCGACAGAAAAATCAGGAAACATTAATTAAGCATTAATGGATGTTGTGAAATTGAAACTTTAACTTTTCAGTGTATCAACTAATTGTTACCCTAAGTGAGATATATAGTTGTATAGGGTTTCTTATATCTCATGTGGTGTTGTTGTAGATAGGATTTGTAATGATAAACTTCCATTATGGTTTTATCAACAGTATTTGGTATAATGTGTAGTCCCGCATTGTAAGTTATTTGGTTTAAAAGTCATTTTGGGGAGAAAAAGCTGGAGAAACTTTAGTTCTTGTTAATATGTTTGTTGTTGAGGTGGATTCAGTCTGTGTGAATGTAAATTGTTTGTATTCGCTACTAACATTGTTTTAAGTTATATTACTTGTATTACCTCCCCTTGCTTTTCTAAAAAAAAATATTAGAAAATTTTGATATCTTGTGACTGAACGACAAAAATGCTGATTAAATTCTCAGTTAAAGTCACTCACTCCAAAAATTTCATCCAGAGCTATTCCAATCTTTGAATTGGAAGAGTTCAAGGCTGATGTATGTGCTAATATACAGATACTGATCCTGAAAAATACTGTGTTGAAAGTAAGTTTATGATGAGAGAAACATTGTTCAGTACTATATATTTTTTAACAAATGGAGAAGTTTTATCAGATTCATATAAAGAATGCAATGTAAATTTGTGATCCTTTTTGAAAATATCAATGTCTGATTATTTTTTTTTATGATGGTAAATTAAAAAACTGCTGACTAAGAACCGATATATATATATATTTGTTTGTGAATTTTACAGAACATTATTCAATAAACTCAATTTTCTTTCTTCTTTTTTTTTTCACCAAAGTACTATGCCCAATGGAATTGTAGGTCTTTGGTAGGTTAAACTTCGACCTTTGACCTCTGACCTTATGCATTTGAATGTAACTATGGAGACTGTTGCCTTAGTTACCTGCCCATGTTATATTTAGATATGTATTCGTGTATTCGTATTCATAGCCTCTTTGTGGCCACTAGGCTGTGTGTCCGGTTTGTTTATTTGTGAATTTATTTTTTTAGTTACAAGTTTCTTGGAAATTTCCGTAGTATATCACATGTCCAACAATGTCTGTTACTTTAGTTATTTTAGTTCTCGTTTTAGTTTATTTAGTTACATTCAATCTGAGTCTGTTTGTTTAGATGAAATCCCTAACTCAACACCTTGTCATGTTTTGACTCATTCACCCCCAAAGTTTTATAATGAACTATTCCAGCCATTGAATTGGAAGAGTTCAAATGTGCCTTCAGGGGTGAACGAGTTAGGCTTCAATCGAGAGGTTGATTTGTTCCCTGAATTTTCAAGAAAAAAAATTCTCAAAAAAAATGTTCTCATCAAAAATTCATGAAATTAAAAGAAAATGCAAGCTTTGATGAAAAAAGTGGGGACATTTAAATTATTCCAGAAAAATAACACATTTCACTTTTTGACAAATATCGTGCACTTAATATTGTTATATTTCCTGTCTTTAGCAGACTTTTCATATTTATCTATATCTTGTAAAAGAAACTTTCAAAATTCATCCACAATAATTTGTTTTGATTATAATTTTAGATGTCATATTTTTGTCTATTTTCGTTTATTTTTTAATTTTATCGATATCATACAATTGTTTTAGAAATTAAAACAAAAACATAAGAAATTGGTTATAGATTTGATTAGATGTGAAGTTTTTAGTGGGGTTAGCTAGCACAACAGTCTCCTGGATTTGCTTCAAAATATGCTTCAAATTTAAAAACAGAATATTTACAAACTAATTCATGACTTTTCGATAATTTTGTGTGAACAGAGACAATCTGCATGTTCTGACAAATTTGCCATTGAAGTGATTATTTCATTTAAAAGAAGTCTTAATATATTTTTTTCGATTGAAGTCAACTTATCAAAAGAAACTGCATGGTTTTGGGTACAGAGTTTTAATAATATGATACTGATTTTAATTTACAAATTCTATCAATGAGGTCAACAATTTGTTTTTAAATTATTTTTTAATCGGAAAATGCACTAAGGATTTTGTATTTATTTGGATACTTGTGTGTTTATGCTGTTGGTTTGATAACCACTTACACAGAAATCAGTTCTACGAATTTGTTCCATTTATTGTGCAGGCAGGATTAAAAATGCCCCGCTTTATTTACTGATAAAAAAACTAAATATGTATATTTGCTCTTTTGATGAGGCAAATTCTAATTATTTATTTTTTTCTAATGAAGGATTTTTTTTGTTGCGCAACATGTTTACAATATTGAACAAGTCAACCTCTTAAGCTTGGTCACAAATGTTTACTGATCACAGGAAAATTCTTGGCAAATACTGTTATGTAAATAATAATTATTAATTAATTAATTGTAGATATTATCATTTTATCATATCCAACAATAAAATTGTGTAATTTTATGTACACACTCATTATTGCATTATTTGCTACTGTTAATTACAGGTAAAAATTGTATGCAAATATCTATATTTAGCGCAAAAATGGGCGTGTCGGGGAATCATCAATTGTTGTGATTAGCATAAGTACTTCTTTGTGTATTTATTGAAAAAAAAAATCTCTCTTAAAAGAACATGAAAAAGAAGTTTGCCAGGAAATGTTCTTTATATTTTTTCGTCACCTGTGCTGGCCGTTTCACCTGTGAACCTCTGTTCTACTAGATCAATGTGGAATAGTCCATTTTGTCTAGTAGGGGTGTTTTGTATCAGTTGAGTATGTGTCTCCACATTTTTTTTTAAGAATTTCACACCTGTCTTTCCTTCTATGTGTCACAACCCAAAATACCCTGGCACTACCTTAAGTGTTTGAATTTGATTTTTACCCTGCTTTCTTTTTTATTTTTGAATTTTTGTTGTCAGATTTTTAAGCAATATTAGGAGATGATTGCAGTGTGAAATTCTTTTTTTGTATCCATGCTGTTCATGTTAAGGACTGAATATGTGAATAATCATTGAATAATTCATTATCCAATGAAAAGAAGTCTTGTATCAGAGGTTGAATATGTATTGACCAATGGCAAGTCTTGTACTGAAATGAATTAGATCAGTTGTCTTGGTTTTGTCACAAGGTACAAATATTGACCAATCACATGTATTCTTACATATATACATCACCAATGACAGGCCATGTTACATTTGATTCTAGCTTCCAGCATGCCTTGCAGAGGAAATAAAGGAACTGAGTAGAAAGTCAAAAAAACATTCAATGTGCTGCAATACTCATGGAGTAAGACTCAAACTTTGTAATATAATTATCACTAGTCGGTCCAATATTCAGATCTCAGGATTTTCTTATACAAAAACCTGAAGTATCAATTTTATTCTGCAATTTACTCAAAAAGAGAAAATGTTAAGTTTTTTTTCGAAGTTTTTTTTTTCCAAAAAATTTGAGAAAAATCAAGGCAGGGAAAATATGGCTATCTGCAATTTTATTTTCCTAATTTTTTTTTATTATTATTATTTATGACCTCTAAGAAAAATCTCATCCTGTCACACTAAGACAATTAAAAATGTATTTTCCCTCCATTGTGGTAACTATCAATTTTTTTCATTGTTTGAATTACATATATAAGTGACTGAGACATGGGTTTTGCAGCATATTGAATTGAATTATAACTCTAAAATGTACTGTTCCCATCCTCTTTGTATATTTACATTTATAAGTATTATATATAAAAAATGTGTCTGTCCTTCATGAACTCACCCCAAACCCTACATTAAAAATGGAACTGCTCTATCTTTGAATTAGTAAAGTTCAAATTTGACTTCGGGGGTTAAAAGGTTGAATAAAGTTTATTTAACCATGAAAACTTTTGTTTACTTTTCAAGTTGATTGGCCATGATACATCAAGAAAAATTGTCACTTTGTTTTTTCTGTAATGATCTGGAAAAAAATCCATTGCTAATATGATATCTGTAATGATTTGAGGAAGAAATTCACAAAATAGAAAAAGAAAATTGTTCAAAGAACAAGATATTTAGGAAAATGTTTAGATATTTTATACTAAATATGTATGTAGATAGGATTTTATTGACTTAAAGCCAAAGACAAGAAAGTCCTGCTTCTTAGATTATTTAACCAACTTATAAAAGTAAAACATTTTGTAAAAAAAAAATTAATTAATACCGAGGACAAATTTAAAAAAAATAAAAAATAAATTACTTTGAAAGATGACTTGAAATTCTTTTAATAAAAGAGCAAATATCAGAAGGAAATTGTAAACTGGAACCAGAATTTTGTTTTTTAAGGACAAAACCATTTTACTGTAGGCCATTTATACGAGAACAGTTATTAAGATACGGAGACTGGGAATGAGTTATATTTTGGTCACTGATGTCAGCATCAGCAACGCACAGCATACACAACTGTATACTTTACCAATTATATATATATATGTATGGAAAGAGTAGATTATCTAGTAAAGATGTATATATGTATGGACCCATATATGGAAGTATACACCAAGTATTCACTATATTATCTATACTTAATGAATATGCATGATCTAGGAATTGACTGACACCTAGATTCTTCCTTCTTTGGCTGAAACATTTTGTTAATCGCTGACAAGATAAGAAAAAAGAAAAAGAAAATGTATACTTGAGAAAATCTAGAAATGTTGAATGTCATGGGGATATTTTAATCAGATGGAAAAAAAAAAGAATTTTGTGTTATTTTTTTCTATTTTTTTTTATAAGAGCAAGGAACTGCTCTGCCATTTCAGACAAACAAAGGGAGGTAATTTGTTTGAGTGCTAAAATGAATCAAGGTGTTCAACCAAACCAAGGGAGATAATTTGTATCAGTCATATACATTTACAACAGGCAAAAGTAAAATAAACAAGTTGAGCATTTGATAGAAAATACATATATATTTATATATATTCAAAACTTTTAAATTTGATTTAATTGATATTGAAATTTGCAATTTACTGAGTATACATATTGCATTAGACTAAGACTGGATTTGTAAAAGTATATCTACATTTTTTTTGTGTTTTTCATATTGTACATTTTGTAAAATTAAGAAATATTTATGTAAAATAACAACATACTTCAGAATTTTATAGGTGTCATAACTGAGCCCCAAAACAAGCCAATCTCTATTTAAAGGCCCAATATACGTACATATAACTTCAGGGAAATTTTTGTGATCCTGAAAAATTCTGAAAAAAAATCAAGTTGATAACCATGCAAAAATAAGCCTAAAACGAAGTAAACCTGAGCGGTAACTAACAAGAAACTCTTGACAAAAAAATCCAAAGAATTGAAAAATATTCAGGTGGGGCCCACTTCAACAACAAACCAAAGGTAGAAGACGGTTCGAAATGGACGCGTGTTTACAAATAGCGTGTTTTGAATGCTGATGTACCGGTAACCACTAAGGAAATTTTCTTTGATATTGCTGATATCAGTTAATCTTAACTAAATCTATAAATATAAAAAGTTATCAGGCTTGATTTTAGCTTCAAGTTTTGCCAAAAGTTACGTATATTGGGCCTTTAATATCAAGGACTGACTTTTTTTAGCACATTGTGTTAATTGTTACAAGGAAAATGTAATATGTCATATTTTTAATTTTTAATTTCAGGAATAAAACTGTTTTTGAGGCTTTAACATTTTAATCAATTTTTGCTTGAAGTTTCTTCACTGACTGATAACACTGAGATGTGGAGGAAATAAACTTAAATGACTCATCCCTAAAATTTTAAAATGAAATATTCCTACCTTTGTACTGGAAGAGTTCAAATATGTCAAATAGGAGTGAACGAGTTCAGGAATATTATTTTATTAACAAAGTTAGCTGATATTTTTCCTCTTTTATTTTTCCAGGCAGAAGTTTTTTAATGCATACAATCTCCAGTGTCATATGTTTTAACACAACTATTTAATATCACTTGAATGAATTTAATAAAAAGTATATCATAATTTTAAGAAGTAATTATACAAATAATCGAACTAGCAGAAATATGCTTTATACAAATTTCTGATAAAAAATGATTTGTTTTTTTTGTATGTTTGTTTGCTTTCGCTATTTTCTAAGCTGTGTGATTGTTTAAATTCAGTTATTTTTTATATTAAAAAGGTAAGGTGATACAGAAATTTGTATGCATATTTTTCTCATACAGAAATTGTAAGAACTATATTTTATCAAGTTACATATATTAAGAATGCACTTGGGAAGCTAATAAATCTACTTTTGATGACACAGTTTTGTACATATTGTTACTGGATTGACATTTACTGTCAGACTTGCAATTTAAACAAGCATTGCTGTAAATAATAATAAAATTAAAACAATTTTGATTTAATATTCTTATTTTTCTATCCCAGGTTTTATCCGCTGCCACTATCGTCGCCAAACACACATCAGCCTTGTGTAATGCCTGTCGCCTGGCTTCATCAAAAACGTCCAACCCAGTTGCTAAGCGACACTTCGTGCAGAGCGCCAAGGATGTAGCGAACAGCACAGCAAACCTCGTAAAAGCCATCAAGGTACGGAAGCAAATCTGTGTGAATTTTAACTGATTCACCCCTAAAATTTCATAATGAACTTCTCCAACCTTTGAATTGGAAGAGTTCAAATGTGTCTTTTGGGGTTAATGAGTTAAAGAATTGTTATTTACTCTTAATTTCATAGTGTTTTGTTTTATCTCATTTTGTAGGAAATATTTGATAAATCATTGATTTCATATGCAAGCTTTATTTCTAACATTTAAAGGCCCAATATACGTAAGTTCAGGAAATTTTTTGTGATTCTGAGAAATTCTGAAAAAATTCCCAGTTGATGACTATGCAAAAATAAACATAAAACAAAGTAAACCTGAGCAGTAACTAAAAAGAAACTCTTGACAGAAAAATCCAAAAATTGAAAATAATTCAGGTGGGGCCCACTTTAACAACAAGTCGAAGTTAGAAGATAGTTCAAAATGGACGCTTGTTTACAAATACCGAGTTTCAACAAAATATGCTTGTAACAAAATGATTCTCTTGGTCCCCAGAGATTTGCTATACACATTTTTTGCTGTACTCATCATTTGTGATTTAGATACATCCCATTTTGTTACCAAAAAATGTATATATTATAAAACCATTCAATGTTATATTCCAAGTGCTTAAAACTTTACTAGATAACTTTGTGATTGAGTAATTTCCCTTTTGTGACTTTCCTGTCATTTACCACAGGCACTAGATAACTTTGTGTTAGAGTTATTTCCTTTTTGTGACTCTCCTGTCGTTTGCCACAGGCACTAGACTCTGAGTTTACAGAGGAAAACAGAGAGAGATGTGCCGAGGCTGCCAAGCCTCTCATTGAAGCTGTCGATGAACTCACAAAGTTCGCCTCCTCTCCGGAATTCGCCAGTGTGCCAGCCAGGATCAGTCCACAGGTACGTACCAGAATTATGCTTTCACCCCTACAAACCTCTTTAGACTTAACCAATATCAATAGAAGGAAGGGTCTATATTTGTTACATAGGGATGAAAATTCAAGATTAAATCAGTTGATTTATTGAATATGATTGAATTCAATTCTGGTTTAATCTCACAGTTGAGGAAGTTTGTTGTGGGGCTATTGAGGGTTACACAGTATATATCATGGTTCAGACAGAAGTTGAAAAGTGCTGGAATTTGGGATCAGTGCTTGAAAAGTACTAGAATTTGGGATCAGTGCTTGAAAAGTGCTAGAATTTGCTCACAAATGCATGAAAAGTGCTTGAATTCATACTTTTTAGATTTAAACATGAAATTTATTTTAGATTTATGTTTGAAAAAAAATACATATCAGGAAATTTTTTTATAGATTAAAGTTGTTGATTATACCCCTTTTCTTTGCAAGTTTGGACAAAAAATACACCTTAAAAATTGAGAAAAAGTGCTTGCATTTTGGTATAAAAAATCTGTATGAACCATGTTAAATATTATGTGCTGAAAAAACTTACCTCTGTCAGCATTCAATGATCTCGATCTATTGTAGTTATAACTTGATACTGACAGAGTAATCTCCCCCTAAAGTTCATCCCGAAATTTAATCCAGAAAAAAACAAATCAGGAAATGCTGCTTTGGTTTCCAATGAATTAGAAATTTTTTGTACCCCAGGCTAAGAAAGCACAGGAGCCCATTACGTCAGCGGGCAAAGCTATGATATCCGGGGCATGTAGCATGGTGCAGGCCGCTAAACAACTGGCTGTCAACCCTAAGGACCCGCCCACTTACCAACTCTACTCCAACTACTCCAAGAGCGTGTCCGACGCCATAAAGAGGCTGGTGTCCTCAATCAGGTACGTGGTACTTTAACCAAATGAAATATATACGTAATGTTATTGTCTGAAAATTTTGACAAAAAATTATTTTTAGCTGTAGCAACTAAGTCATTATTTTCAATGCCTCCGCCAGGAGTCGAACCTGAAACCTTTGGGTTATTAATTTTGTGCTGAACGAATTGAACTGACGTAGAAGAACTCTCTAGTCGAGCGGTATATTGTAGCTAGTATTTACTAGGGCTACAGGGGGGGAGGGGGGGGGAATTAACATGTGAATTTTTTTTTTTTTTTTAAATTGAGTCCATCAGTCAAAATTGAAATAAGGTAGAAGAAAAGGAAGACAAAGGATTGGATTCCAAATTAAAGTTAAAATATTCACTGGTGAAACATTCAACACTAAAGTCTGAAAAAATCCCACCAAAAAACATCTTAGAAGCATAAATCCAGGCAGAATCCAATAACCACTTAAGAAGCTGAACTCTTCTGTACAATATAATTGAACATAAACTTCATTTATTTTACAGCAATTATGAAACAAGTTATCCAGCTTGTATTAATCACTTTTGTAGGCCTGGATGTTAGCACATGATGGGTCTTATTGTGGGAAGAGACCAAAGTACCCAGAGAAAACCCATGTGGTCGGGCAGGTGACCCCATACTTTTTCACGGGTTCGGGAATCGAACCCCGGTTGCCTTGGTGAAAGGCAAGTTCATTAGCCACTGCACTGATATGATTACTGCAGTGTTACACCCTAACTTTAGGTACAAAGTGCTCTAGTTTTAATAAGATTTTATTTTGTGTGTTAAGGGACAGTGCCCCAGGACAGCGAGAGTGTGACGAGTCTGCGGACAAGCTGAGTCACTCTATACGTACACTAGACCAGGCCGCACTCTCCGCTATCAGTCAGAGTCTCAAACAACGCCACGACAAAACTCTCAAGGTTAGTATGTAGTTCACCAAGCACTCTCCGCTATCAGTCAGAGTCTCAAACAACGCCACGACAAAACTCTCAAGGTTAGTGTGTAGTTCACCAAGCACTCTCCGCTATCAGTCAGAGTCTCAAACAACGCCACGACAAAACTCTCAAGGTTAGTGTGTAGTACACCAAGGTCATACACTCCTACTTCGTAACCTGTACTTACAGTTATATATTCCTGTTGAATTTTCCCAGCCTCTGATACTTTAACTTTCTGAATGAGAACCATTTAGGTTGGCTGTTTGTCGTTTGATACTATAACTTCTGAATGAGAACCATTTAGGATGGCTTTTTGCCATCTGTTCTTGATAAATAAGATCAAAATTTTATGAAAAAATCACACTATAGTATTGAAAACATCATAATTAATGACACAATCGTTAGGGACGTAGATAACATTTAGTTTGACAGGGTCTATGTTTACGATTGATAAGTACTTACTCACTAATTATTACCGTTTGAAGGAATGGAGACATGGTGTTTTAGTGCTAGCTCATCAGCTTCTAGTTCTTCTGATATGATATTGTCCAGCCTGTTTTAAACCATTAAAGATATATTGACGAGACTTACAGTATACCAAAATCAACCCATAGACACTGTCGTTAGGGCATTGTGACCTTGACCCAGAATCACCGGCAGACACTGCCGTTAGGTCATTGTGACCTTGACCTAAAAGTCAAAGGTTAAAATTGTTTCTGGAACATTTGACCTTTATTTTACTTTATAAACAGTTAAAAGAATATTGATTAAAATTGAACTTTACCTGCATCACCCATAGACAATGTGAATTGTCATAAGTCATTATCACTTTGACCAAAAATCTTCGAATCTTACTAAGTGTCTCAAAAAAGTGTTTCTTATACATTAGACAATGATTGGACATGCTAGGGAATACTTCCAACCAGTCGTGATACATTAACTGTGTTTACAGGCGTTCCAGGAACAGATGATCAGCAGTGCTCGGCAAATCCAGGAACACGTCGACCAGGTCCGAGTCTCCGCCAAGGAGGAACCGGAAAACCTCGGACACAGGGTGAGTCGGAGACATTCCGATGGGACAGATGATTCTGTGATCTCTTTAATTGATGAAATAAAGAAAATTTCCCAAAAAGATGGAGAAAACTTTATAATAAGCTTTGAATCTTGTATGAATTGGAAAAAGAATTGTACACATTCTACCTTTAAAATCATGTGTATAAAGACTTATAATTCTTTTCAGGCTTTAGAATTTATTTTTAAACAGACATCATTAGGACCAATAGAGGAAAGGCTGTGGAGAGATTGCTTTGGTCTTTATAAGTGATTGTTTTGTGAAGAATAACTTTGATTCCAAAATATAGGAAATATCCTGTCTTTTTGTGGTTGTCTTTTAGTGATTTAACTAAGTGGGTCAATTTGAAAGAAATTTTAAACCTATTTTGTAAGGAAGTTAACTTATGAGCCAATCTGGGATTTTCATTGAGTCTTTTTAGCCATAATGACAACTTAAATTTATATATAAATATATAAACTCTTGTCTTGTAAACAAATTTCTATAGGTCTGTGTTAACTTGAACTGAATGTGGACCTTTTTAAGATAAAAAGGTTAGGAATATTCGCTGTTAGATGTAGCATTGTGCATTCTGTAATCCATTTTCTCTGTGTTAAACTTGAGCTTCATGTAGACCTGAAGAATATTCTTCGCTGTCAGGTGATGTGTTTGTTCTGTAATCCGTTTTCTCCGTACACAGGTTACCGTGATGGCAAGCTATTTCGACCCCCTTGCCGACGGAGCAGTGGGCGTGGCTTCCTTAGTAACCAACTCCAAACAACAGACCCAGATTATTGACCTGACTAAAACGGTGGCCGAGTCTACACTACAGTTTGTTTATTCTTGTAAAGAAAGTGGAGGAAACCCTAAGGTAAAGAAATGGTGGAAATTAATCGTATCATCTCGGGGAAATTTCTGGTAATCTCCGGAAATCTACTCCCTTGAATGCATAAGTCTGAAAACCACATGCATTACCAGAAATTTACCCGAGATGTTGCGATTGGGTGGAAATGAGATTGAAGTACTGAAATATCATTAAGAACTATTCCAAATTTCGAATTAGATGAGATCAACTGTGCTTTTAGGGGTTGATAAGTCAAAAGAAAGGAAGGTATTAAATGTTTTACAGTGTAATGAAAATAATAAAAAAATAAATATTTTCCAAAAAATTTTTTTTTTCAAATTTTGAAAAATCATTTGAAACTAGATTTTTTAAGAAATGGTGGAAATTCAATTGTACATCTGTAGTATTATTCCATTTGAAATGAATTTGAAGAACATAGAATTTTTGTGTTCCTAACAGGCTGTCCACACACATCAGAATATTGATACTGCTGCTGAGAACACCAAGGACGTACTCCAGGATCTGCTCCAGTCGCTGGAGGAGGCCGCCTCACAGGCAGGCATGGTCAACAGCATGATAGAGAAAATCAGCAAGTCCATCTCACGGGTAAGACTTAGCTCCCTTAGTGTAGGGTTAGCTCCCTTTGTGTAGAGTTAGCTCCCTTAGTGTAATGTAAAATCAGCCAGTCCATCTCACGGGTAGGTGTTAGCTCCCTCAGTGTAGAGTTAGCTCCCTTAATATAGAGTTAGCTCCCTTAGTGTAATGTAAAATCAGCCAGTCCATCTCATGGATAAGACTAAGATCTCTCAGTGTAGAGTTAGATCCCTTAGTGTAATATAAAATCAGCCAGTCCATCTCATGGATAAGACTAAGCTCTCTCAGTGTAGAGTTAGCTCCTTTAGTGTAATGTAAAATCAGCCAGTCCATCTCATGGATAAGACTAAGCTCTCTCAGTGTAGAGTTAGATCCCTTAATATAGAGTAAGCTCCCTTAGTGTAATGTAAAATCAGCTAGTCCATCTCATGGGTAAAAGTTAGCTCACTAAGTGAAGGGTTAGCTTCCTTAGTGTGTATAGTTAGCTCCCTCAGGTAAGACTTAGCTCCCGCAGCGTAGTGTTAGCTACCTTAATATAGAGTTAGCTCCCTTAGCGTAGAGTTAACTCCCTTTGTGTAGAGTTGGCTTCATCATTGTAGGGTTAGCTCCTTTATGGTAGAGAAAATCAGCAAGTCCATCTCACAGGTAAGGGTTAGCTCCCCTTATAATGTAAAATCAGCAAGTCAATCTGACGGGTAAGGGTTAGCTGCCTCAGTGTAGAGTTAGCTCCCTTAGTGTAAAGTCCATCTGGTGGGTAAGGATAAGCTTTCAAAGTGTAAAGTTAGCTGTCTTGGTATAAAATAAGCTCCCTTAATATAGAGTAAAATCTGCAAGCATGTACTGCTCCAAATTGTAGTAAGAAAAATCTCAAAACTTTATTATATATATAAAAAAGCCAAATTTTGGTAGCCCAAACATATAAGCCTTAATCATGATTACTTCAATGTCTGTTTAGATTTGTGGAAACATTTAAATGCCATTATGCAGTTTGATATTCTCTGAATTTGTAGACGGATGAAAGAGTGACAGTTCAAGAAGACAGAAACTACGTAGATTATCAGACCAATATGGTTCGCCTTGCCAAAAATATTGCCATGACAACGCAGGATATGGTTGCCAAGTCTACCACCAGTGTATCGGAGCTTGGAGGATTAGCCAATCAGCTCACACGAGACTTTGACCTGTTAGCCAATGATTCGCGAGGAGCAGCAGCATCGACAGCCAGTACTGATGTAAGTTTTACTAAAAACTTGGTCTATAAACATTGAATCGAACTTGTTTTCTATTTTCATTGGACGTATAAAGTGCGCATTGAGTTTGAGCATAACAGTGATTCCTGCATGATATTTCAGTGAGGTACATATGTAGCTCTATAAAGTTGGCATAAGAGATGTTAATGGGATATTAAACAAAATAAAAAACAAAAACCCAATTCTGACAGATGTTTTTATTCATTAGCTCATCTATTCTAGCATCGTTGGAAACCCACATGACATTGCACTAACGTTTGTGTTCCGTGGGCTAGAACGGACAGAGAATCTCGTTCTCCTGAGTAGAAGTCTATTAACACAATCTACAGGGTTTCTTAGCAGGCGATGCCAAAACCATTTTGGTTCAGTGATAGAGAATCTCGTTCTCCTGAGTAGAAAGATCTTCTCCGTCTGTTCTAGCCCATGGGACACACAGAACAGTGTCGTGTGGGTTTCCAACAACGCTATTTTGGTTATTACACAAATACGGTACATTATTTTCAGTTGACAAAGGCATAAGATAATATTTCATATATAAGAAGATTGATTGAAATTTAAATGTTAGTATATACATGTCACTGAAATTATGTAAGTATGATTTATTAGATATATTGATACAAATGTGAAAATGATGAAATATTACTTTATTAATCTGATGGTTTCTTTCCCAGGTTGCCAACCGTATTCGGACGACAGTACAAGATCTCGGTAAATGTTGTATAGAATTGGTACAAGACGCTGGGAACCTACAGAGCAACCCCTCCGACACGTTTGCGCGGCGTGACCTGGCTGATCATGCAAGGAGCGTCAACGAAAAGGTAGAATTAACTTATTTTTACTTAAGAATAAGTCAAATAATGCATTGAATGACATTGGATGACCTTGGTCCACTTTTAAATACATACTTAAACTTATTGACTTTATTGGAATTTCAAGTTCACAGAGGACAACTGTGTCATGTATTGTTTTGAATAACTTTCAGTGACAGATTTTAGTCCACTTAAAGATTATTATAATAGGCCTCTTCTAGAGTTAAGTAGCTATGTAGTTGTCAGTTGAGTTGGTCCGAAACTGTGTTGTCATGGTTACTATACCACCTAGATTTGTCAAAGGATTCACATACTGTTGTACTGTAGTTGTTTAACATTTATAAAAAACATTGCCCAGAGAACATCCTCCCTGTCTATACCTACAGCAAATGTAGGGAGTGGGTCTGTGTGTATGATCCTAAGGAACTCTCCATCTCCACTGAGGAGTAGGACTCTGCAGTTGTTACAGTCCCCTATGATGATGTTCCCCACACTGTCATACACCACACCCCAGGGGCTAAAAGGTTCAGCTCTTTTAGGTGATGATTGTTTATTTGTACTGGGGATGTCACCCCTATATACAAACAATTCCTTGAAATGAATGTCCAAAACAATAACATGTTGTATCCCATCACCACCATCACTTGTATTATCCCAATCAGCCACTACCACATTTTGAGTGACAGGACACTCTGAGATCCTCCATGGTGAACATACTAATGGCTTCCCAGTCCCTGTAGTACTTGTAGTACGTACCATTTGACCTTGTGTGGTAAATTTGGAAATGTTGTTGGTCATCCCGACAATGACATGGTTACTGGCAGTAACACAGATACACCAGGTCCACACCTTGGTCCTGAATCTGTGTGTCAGTTGTCCTGATACCAGCTCCATAATGTTGTTTTTATCATCACAGACCCACAGTGTGTGTGTTGTTGGCGACAGACTTATGTCGTTGATGTGAGTTTTGTGTTTGACCTGCTGTATTACTTTCCCCTTCTTGTCCAGGAGAGTTAATATGTAACTGTAATCCACACAGGTCCATACCTGACCATCAGTGGTAGGACATGTAGACGTAATACCAACAGAAGTCTCCCACTCCTCTAACACTTTGGTCTGTGGCAGTAGTTTGTACGTAGGCACTGCCTCCTTCCCTTTTGGTTCTGACTGTGGTGATGTAGAGGATGGTTTCTGACCACCAGATGTCCTGACTGACCCATCCTGGTCAGTTGAAGCTTGACCTTGATCTGACATATCGATTTCCCCTATTGCCAATTTTAGATGATGTTGAGGGTTTTTGTTTGGATTGAAACTGGTTGTTCCCAGGATAGTTTTTACTGGGAGACTTACTTGGGAATGTATGCGAGATCCATGCTGAAGTGTTTCTTTGCATTCTTAATCTCTAGTCTGAGTTGTTGGTCGTACATTTCAAGGTATTGTTTATATTTCTGTATTAGTTTTGTATTGTCCTTCTCAATTTTGTAGTAAAGAGAGAGAGTCTTTGCTGTTAGGAGATCAAGGTCTTGTTTTAGTTTTTCAGTGTGTGCTTTTTACTTGAGTGAAATATTTTCGAAATTGCTGGTGTTGTCTTTCAGTAGTGTATCGGTAGATTTAATATTTTTCTGAAGTTGTACAAGTTCATTTTTTTCAGTTTTCTGAATAAAGTTTTGGATGTCTTGTTACTTTTCAGGAGTAAAGTTACTGAGTTCACATATTTTATGACCTTCATGAGATGTTGACAAACACTTATTACCACATAGGTGTATCACAGTTTTTGCAGAAGAGAGATCTAGTGTTTTAATAGACTCTGTGTTCAATACAGGTAGCCTGTCCTTTCTTGCAGAAAGGGATTTGAACTACAGGTGTTGCCATGTTGATGATAATGATGATGAAGAGAAAAGGAAGTCTATAAATAGTCTCAAACAACTTGTCTATTACAATTTATCTTAGATAACAGTCACAAAATCAAATTAATTCTTGACAGGGAACTCCAACCCCGACACATGTGTTCATAAAACATAATTATAAAAACACTACAGCATAGCTACCTGATGATCACTGTTATGGGTTTGTAGGAGGTTTTCCGTTCTAACCATTGAATGTCATCATCTGGGAAACACCGGCACAATTTGTTATTATCTTATATCCCTTTTGTTTAAATCACATCCTGGAATCAAATTTCATTTGCTTCTTCCGATAAATCACTTAATTTCTTCGCTCAGAATTAAGTTCTGTTCTGGAGAGATATTCCTGGTTAATGTCAGTCATTTTTAAGCGTCCTCCCCGGCCAATGTTTGTAGATCTGACTGTAGACATGTTACTATATAGACAAGATAACGTCTCTGATGGATATTGGTGTCAAAGTACACGTATTGACGATCAAGGGACCATAGTTTATGTTATACATCAATGTAGGGCCTGGTACAGGTAAACTTATGTTATCTAATCACATTGCTTTACATCTTGAAAGTAAGTAGGTCAGAAAAACAACGATTTTAACTGACCACATCACAAGGGCAAAGGTCAAGGTTATAGGTCAAGGTCAAATTTACATTTATTAACTGCATTTTGTTATGACATTATGTTGGAAATGAAAGTTGGTCTGAAAAAAAAATGTCAACTGACTATACATTGTAGCTATCAAAACTTACCAACATTGTAAACAGTAATTATATAAAGCAATGTCAAATGAATAAATAAGAATAAGAACATTTCTTAATTTTCATTTTTACTACTACAAAACCATCAAATGAATTAATAGCTAAAAGACCATGAGTCATACTTGCTGTTATAAATAAAGGTATAGGTATAAATAAAGACCAGAAGATTGAAATTCTTGATTTATTAGGGGGCACATCCCAAACAAAATAAAATATATAGATACAGTGGATTCCACTTAATATCACCCCTGTTAATATCACATTCCTCTTTATATCATGTTTTTCACAAGCAGCATTTTTCTCTCTATATAATCTATGTAATTTTATTTGGTTAACATCATGTATTTTGAGGTGAATTCCTCTTAATATCATGTTTTTTTAACCAATCACATAAAATATCCAGAAAATGATTTCATTTCCATTGATTTCAGATACAACTTGTACAAAATGTTCCATAGAAAATAAAAAAATAACCCCAAAAATGATTTTCAATTGAAATATAGTTATCTAGATATTGAAACATCTTCATATGTACATTGAATATCTTACTTTTAGTTATGGAGATTGGAAATGCACTAGATTTAGTTTCTTTTAATGTCACATTCCTGTTAATATCATGGTTTGTGTGACAAATGCAACATGATATAAAGAGGAGAGCACTGTAATAATAAATATATTAAGCCTCGCTCACTCAACAGTTCACATTCACACTCCACTCTATCTGGGTTGTATTAACATTAATTAGTGTACAGTTTTATCAAGTATGAAGGTCTTATAAATTTTGCCATTACAAATGCTGAAGTTTCAAGTTTTTGTTGAAATTTCACAATTTACAATAAATTCATGTAGAATTAAAATCAGTTTTACAGTTACAAAAATTCCTCATGGTTTATTGTTGTCAGTTGTGTTGTACTAATTCTGTGTTGTCATGGTAACTATACCAACTAGTTTTGTCAAAGACTTAATTCACACACTGTTGTACTGTAGAAGTTTAACATTTCTATAAAACACAGCCCACAGTACATCCTCCCTAGCTGTCTACACCTACAGCCCATGTAGGCAGTGGGCCTGTGTGTATGATCCTGAGGAACTCACCACCTCCACTGATGAGTAGGACTCTGAAGTTGTTATAGTCCCCTATGAACAGGTTCCCTACACTGTCATACACAACACTCCAGGGGAAAAACGGTCTACCTCCTTTATACGATAGTTGTTTATATGTATTGGGGATGTCACCTCTATATACAAAAATGTCCTTGAAATCAGTGTCCATAACAACAACATGTTGTATCCCATCACCACCATCAACCTCATTATTCCAATCAACCACTGCCACATTGTGAGTGACAGGACACTCTGAGATCCTGTATGGTGAACAATTGCTTCCCAGTCCCTGAAGTACTTGTAGTGAGTACCATTTGACCTTGTGTGGTAAATTTAGAGATGTTGTTGGTCATCCCAACAATGACATGGTTACTTGCAGTAACACAGATACACCTGGGTTCTTCCTTGGTACTGAATCGTTGTGTCAGTTGTCCTGATACTAGCTCCATGATGTTTTCTTTATCACAGACCCATAGTGTGTGTGTTGTTTGCGACAGACTTATGTTATTGATGTCGACGTCAGTTTTGTGTTTGACCTGCTGTTTTACTTTCCCCTTTTTGTCCATTAGAGTTAATTTGGCACTGTAATTATTGGTCCACACCTGACCATCAGTGGTAGGACATATAGACCAAATAGGAACAGGAGAGTCCCACTCATCCAACACTTTGGTCTGTGGCAGTAGTTTGTACGTAGGCACTGCCTCCTTCCCTTTTTGTTCTGACTGTGGTGATGTAGAGGATGCAGGTTTCTGACCACCAGATGTCCTGACTGAACCATCCTGGTCAGTTGTAGCTTGTCCTTGATCTGATGTAGCAATTTCCCGCAAAGCCATTTCTAGGTGATATTGAGGATTTTGGTTGAGATTGAACTTGCAGCAACAAGGACAAGTTTTACTAGGAAACTTAGTAGTAAATAGTCCCAAACAACTTGGCTATAATCTATATTACATAACAGTCACAAAATCAGCTTTATTTTAAGTCTCGTTATCTTGACATGGAGCTCCGACACAGACACATTTGTCCATAAAACATAATTTTTATCACACTACAGCATAGCTACCTGATGATCACTGTTGTGGGGTTGTAAAAGGTTTTCCGTTCAACCATGGAATGTTATTGTCTGAGACCATAGAATGTCATCATCTGGGAAACACTGTATGCACAATTTGTCGTTGACTATATCCCTGGTATAAAAATCACATCCTGGATTGAATTTCACATGTTTCTTCAGATAAATCAGTTTATTTCTGGCTCAGAATTAAGTTTTGTTCTGAGCAGATATTCCTGGTTAATGTCCGTTATTTTTATGTTACCTCCCAGGTCAATGTTTGTAGATCTGACTGTGGAAGTGTAACTTTACACACATATCAGTCCTCCTGTTTGATATGGGTGTCAAGGTACACTTAGTGACGATCATGGGACCATGATTGTGTTGTACATCAATGTAGGGCCTTGTCCAGGTAAAACTCTGTTATCTAATTACTGCCCAAGTCAAAATGCAGCGGTATTTTAGTGGATTTTCAGCAGGATTTCAGTGGAGTTTACAGCAGGTTTTTAGCAGGAATACAGCACTGCTGAATAACCGCTGAACTCTGCTAAAACCCTGCAACATTCACAGACTTTAATCCACTTCAAGGTTATGATAAGTACCAGATGGGTGATACAGGCCCATAGGGTAAATTGAGCTTGTTTTAACAGTCATTCATCCCTGAAATGTCATAATGTACTGTTCCAACTTTTAAATAGGAAGAGTTCAAATGTGTCTTTAGGGGTTAAAAAGTTAACAATGCTGATCCTCACACATTTTTACGAGAAAGAAATATTTATCATATTGGAATGTTGACTGATTTTCTCTGAAGACGTCCACTAGAAAGTTCAGTAATTTTCCTCCAGTGAATTATGGTGATGTATAATTAATGTTGACTGGTTGTTTATTGTTGTCAGTTGTGTTGGACTAATTCTGTGTTGTCATGGTAACTATACCAACTGATTTTGTCATAGGAGTCACACACTGATGTACTGTAGAAGTTTAACATTGTCATAAAACACTGTCCACAGAACATCCTCCCTGTCTATACCTACAGCAATTGTAGCGCATGTGTCTGTGTATATGATCCCGAGGAACTTCCCATCTCCACTGAGAAGTAGGACCCTGTGGTTGTAATAGTCCCCTATATTTATGTTCCCTACACTGTCGTACGCGACACCACAGGTGTTAAATCGTAAAGTTTTTTTATATGTTGGTTTAGGTCTTTTACGCGTTTGTTTATATGTACTTGGGATTTTACCTTTGTATACAAACAGTTTCTTGAAATCAGTGTCCATAACGACAGCAGGTCGTATCCCATCACCACCATCAACCTCATCATTCCAATCAACCACTGCCACATTGTGCGTGACAGGACACTCTGAGATCCTCCATGGTGAACACACTAATGGCTTCTCATTCCCTGTAGTACTTGTCGTGAGTATCATTTGACCTTGTGTGGTAAATTTGGAGATGTTGTTGGTCATCCCTACAATGATATGGTTACTGGCAGTAACTCAGATACACCTGGGTTCCACCTTGGTGCTGAATCTGTGTGTCAGTTGTCCTGATACCAGCTCCATGATGCTGTTTTTATTATCACAGACCCACAGTGTGTGTGTTGTTTGTGACAGACTGGTGTCATTGATGGTATTGTTGTGTTCGACCTGCTGTATTATTTTCCCCTTCCTGTCCTGAAGCGTTAATGTGTTAATGTACTTGTTACTGGTCCACACCTGACCGTCAGTGGTGGGGCATATAGAATGAATAACACCAGCAGGAGACTTCCACTCCTCCAACACTTGGGTCTGTGGCAGTAGTTTGTACATAGTCACTTCCTTCTTTCCTGCTGGTTCTAACTGTTGTGATGTAGTTGATCGTTTCTTTCCACGAGATGTCCTGACTGACCGGTCCTGGTCATTTGAAGCTTTACCTTGATCTGATGTAGCCTGTCCTTTCTTTCGGAAAGGGATTTGAACTTTGGGTGTTGCCATGTTGATGAAGAGAAAAGGAAGTCTTTAAATTGTCCCGAACAACTTGTCTATTACAATTTATTTAAGAAAACAATCGCAAAATCAGCTTTATTTTAAGCCTCGTAATTCCGACACAGAGCTCCGACCCAGACACATGTGTTCAGAAAACATTATCATTAAAACACGACAGCGCAGCTACCTGATGATCACTGTTGTGGGTTTGCAGGACGGTTTCCGTTCTAGCCATGGAATGTCATGGTCCGGTAAACACACGCAAGATTTGTCATTGAGTGTATCCCCGGTATTTAAAATCACATCCTGGAATTAAATTTCATCTGTTTCTTTGGAGAAATCACTAAATTTTGTTCAGAAAAATGTCTGTCGTTTTTTTGCATCCTCCCATACCATCGTGTTTGTTGATCTGACTGTAGATGTCTATGGATGGCTGCATACACATAGTGACAATAAAGGGACCATTCATTGTGTTGTACACCAGTGTATGGCCGTGTCCGGGTAAACCTCCGTTATTTAATTACTGTGTTCACAAACCTGTTGTTTTATAGTTCAGAATTTAATTAAATGGCGCAAGGAGACAATTTTTGTTTAATGTCTGTTTTTAATTATTAATACAAATGTGCAAACTGGATATGCTCCCTGCATGCATGGCCCCCACTTGTAGATGTACCTGTGTATAGACTTATAAATTTACAGATAATATTACTTCCTCGTTGTGTGAGGTTGCCGACTGGCTTACAGAATCAATAAAAGGGTAGAATGTGGAGTAGGTCAACGCAGGTCATGTATACAGACCGTGGTACAATGTATATATACCTACGGTTTACCTCAGGTGTGTAGTGTCTGATAGATATATATATATTGGGTAACGATGTAGGTCGTATTTACAGACTGTGGTATATACGTACAGTTTACCTCAGGTGTGTAGTGTCTGATAGATATATATATATTGGGTAACGATTTAGGTCGTATTTACAGACTGTGGTATATACGTACAGTTTACCTCAGGTGTGTAGTGTCTGATAGATATATATATATTGGGTAACGATTTAGGTCGTATTTACAGACTGTGGTATATACGTACAGTTTACCTCAGGTGTGTAGTGTCTGATAGATATATATATATTGGGTAACAATTCCGTGTTATGTACACCTACCGTTACTTTTAGGTGTTTATTAAAGTGTCTGATATTAATCCCCAATTCTGGACCGCGGTGGCCGAGTGGTTAAGGCGTCCTGACATTCTACCACTAACCCTCCACCTTTTGGTTGTAAGTTTGAATCCCACATGGGGCAGTTGCCAGGTACTGACCATAGATCAGTGGTTTTTCTCCAGGTACTCTGGCTTTCCTCCACCTCCAAAACCTTTGCACGTCCTTAAATGACCCTTGTTGTTAATAGGTCGTAAAACAAAACAAATCAAATCAAACCCAAAGGCCCAAAAGGGGAAAACAAGCAAATTCTTTAAAAACCTATAGGTCACTTTGCCAGGATTCTGTCCCTATTTGGTCTGTATCAATCTTAGATGAAGACAAATCAGTTTTGTATAAACAGTGTGTCATATTGGCTTGCTGGGACGGGATGGGGCTTATAGAAGAGATTTTAAATTGCAACACCAAACCAGGTAAACAATATAAGACTTTTATGAGTCTCATGTTGTTCAGTGTGCCCGTCCATCTTTCTGTCCTTCCACTTTTTTTTCCTTAATCTATCTTCTTCTATACTTATCATTGGAACTTTTGGTTTTGATTCACCTTTAAATGAAGCGGTGTGTCATGCATTAATAGTAATTAACCATGGGACAATTGAATAAAGTGAACACTGGGAACAGAAGTACATCTTCATTTCTGCCCTGTAGCCTAATATGACAAAGGCAAAGCCTTGAAAGAGCGTAGCTTTAGTAAATCTCTGATATTTACTGAGAAGCATTCATGTACTGGTTCAGAAGGAGATCAAATTTCAATAATTTTAAATTGTCAAGTCGGGGGGGGAGGGGGGGAATTTCTCAAGCAACATCAGAGATAAATACAACAGGCATTAACTGAAAGATATTCCGGTTATTTTCAACATTCCAGAAATAACCGATAATGGCTGAGTGTGAAGTAACATAATTGTGTGACGCTGGAGGAAAAAAATTAAAAGCAAAGACTAGCTACAAGGGGACACAACCCTGTATACACATGCATTTGTTACCATTCAAGAGCTTCGCTCGGGCGCCTTTGCCACCCGAGACCTGTGTTCTTATTACTTACCTAACAATAATTGGTCAAATTAGAAAGTTGTAAAATCTAAGGGCAGCTGTACACGAGCTTTGTAGAGTGATAACTCGCTTTGTTTTGCATATTTTCTACCGAACTGTTTAGGTTATTTCCGGAAATTCTGTTTCTTTTCCTTTTCGGTTTTTAGGTCATCTGACCCGAAGGGTCAAGATGACCTATTGCCATCATGCTTCGTCCGTCGTCGTGCGCCGTCCGCCGTCCGCCGTCCGTAAACTTTTCCTTTAACAATCTTCTTCTTAGTAACCAAAAGGCTCTAGGTGCTGATATTTGGCCAGTAGGCACCTGGGATTGAGTGCTACAAAGTTTCCTCATTTCAATGACCTTGACCTGTTTTCAAGGTCACAGGGGTCAAATATGTAAAAACCTTTAACAATCTTCTTCTCAGTAACCAAAAGGTCTAGGGTAATGATATTTGGCCAGTGGGCACCTGGGATAGAGTGCTACAAAGTTTCCTCATATCGATGACCTTGACTAACTTTCAAGGTCACAGGGGTCAAATATGTAAAAAAGCGTTTGACAATCTTTTCCTCACTAACCAATAGGCTATGGGTGATCATATTTGGCCAGTAGGTACCTGGGATAGAGTGTTCTAAAGTTTCCTCATATAAATGACCTTGACCTACTTTCAAGGTCACAGGGGTCAAATATGTTAAAAAATCTACACAACATTATCTAAAGAACTAAATGATCTAGAGCAATGATATTTTTGTATGATATGTAGACCAGCAATGCGAATCTTTTTCTAATATATTGTGTTTAGGTCAAAGGTCAACTTTGAGTGCTGGACGGGGTCAAAGGTTAACATGGGTTATAATAGGTAAAAAGCTTTAAGAATCTTCTTCTCAAGTTCCATAAGGCCCAGGGTTCTGATATTTGGCCAGTAGGAACCTGGGATAGAGTGTTCTAAAGTTTCCTCATATAAATGACCTTGACCTACTTTCAAGGTCACATGGGTCAAATATGTTAAAAAATCTACACAACATTATCTAAAGAACTAAATGATCTAGAGCAATGATATTTTTGTATGATATGTAGACCAGCAATGCGAATCTTTTTCTAATATATTGTGTTTAGGTCAAAGGTCAACTTTGAGTGCTGGACGGGGTCAAAGGTTAACATGGGTTATAATAGGTAAAAAGCTTTAAGAATCTTCTTCTCAAGTTCCATAAGGCCCAGGGTTCTGATATTTGGCCAGTAGGAACCTGGGATAGAGTGTTCTAAAGTTTCCTCATATAAATGACCTTGACCTACTTTCAAGGTCACAGGGGTCAAATATGTTAAAAAATCTACACAACATTATCTAAAGAACTAAATGATCTAGAGCAATGATATTTTTGTATGATATGTAGACCAGCAATGCGAATCTTTTTCTAATATATTGTGTTTAGGTCAAAGGTCAACTTTGAGTGCTGGACGGGGTCAAAGGTTAACATGGGTTATAATAGGTAAAAAGCTTTAAGAATCTTGTTCTCAAGTTCCATAAGCCCCAGGGTTCTGATATTTGGCCAGTAGGTACCAGGGATGGAGTACTCTAAAGTTTTCTCATATAAATGACCTTGACCTACTTTCAAGGTCACAAGGGTCAAATATGTTAAAATATCTACACAACATTATTTAATGAACCGAATGATCTAGACCGATGATACTTGCATATATTATATGTAGACTGGCAATGCAAATCTTTTTCTGATATATTGTGTTTAGGTCAAAGTTCAACTTTAAGCGCTGGACGGGGTCAAAGGTTCACTGGGGCTATAATGGGTAAAAAGTTTTAAGAATCTTCTTCTCAAGTTCCATAAGCCCCAGGGTCCTGATATTTGGCCAGTAGGTACCTGGCATGGAGTGCTACAAAGTTTCCGCATATGAATGACCTTGACCTACTTTCAAGGTCACGGGTCAAATATGTAAAAATCTTTAACAATCTTCTTCTCAATAACCAAAAGGCCCTGGGTGCTGATATTTGGCTGGTAGGTACTTGGCATAGTGTGCTATCAAGTTTCCTCATATGAATGATCTTGACCCACTTTCAAGGTCACAGGGGTCAAATATGTAAAAATCTTTAACAATCTTCTTCTCAATAACCAAAAGGCCCTGGGTGCTGATATTTGGCTGGTAGGTACCTGGCATAGTGTGCTATCAAGTTTCCTCATATGAATGATCTTGACCCACTTTCAAGGTCACAGAGGTCAAATATGTAAAATCTTTTAACAATCTTCTTCTCGCTAACCAAATCCCCCAGAGTAATATGGTATTTGGCTAGTAGGTACCTGGGATAGAGTGCTACAAACTTTCCTCATACAATGGACCTCAACCTACTTTCAAGGTCATAGGGGTCAAACATGTAAAAATACCTTTAACAATCTTCTCCTCAACAACTTAAAGGCCCTGGGTGTTGATATTTAGCCAGTAGGTACCTCTAATGGAGTGCTACAAAGTTTCCTTGTATGAATGACCTTGACCTACTTTCAAGGTCGCAAGGGTAAAACATGTAAAAATCTTTTAACAAACGTCTTCTCGCTTACCAAAAGGCCCTAGGTGCTGATATTTGGCCAATGGGTACCTGGGACAGATTGGTGCAAAGATTCCTCATATAGACCTTCACTTATACTTTCAAGGTCACAGGGGTTATAAACATGTATGTAGATATCTTTGAACAACTTGGCAAAAACAAACACAAATGATATAGATCTTTATAGTCAGATGACCGTTGAGGCCCCTGGGCCTCTTGTTTTATTTTCACACACAGGAACACAATTTGACACGTTCTGTTCCAGTTAGCATACCAGTTCTAAGTTAATACAACTTGAACATTCGGATAAATGGAATACACTTTGAGCCATGTAAAGCCTTGATCGCTTACAATGTACTTGAATTGTATTTTCTGTATCCAGGTGTCTTTCCTGTTGGCATCCCTCCAAGCAGGATCTCGCGGCACACAGGCATGTATAAATGCCGCCAGCACTGTGAGTGGCATCATCGCCGACCTGGATACGACAATTATGTTTGCCACTGCCGGAACACTGAACTCTGACAGTGCAGATTCTTTTGCTGATCACAGGTAAAAACAGAATCATCAATTTGTCTTACACTCTAAATGTCTTATATTAGTTACACATTCATTGCTTATAAATCAAAGGATTATTTTTATATTTTTCTTACTCACCACAAAATGCTTTGTTCATTTCATGCCTTTAAAGCATTTGTTTGATTCGGACTGCAATTTTTTTTTTTATAATTTACAAAAAATAATTCAAAATATATTTGGTCTGACAATAGAATGTTTCATCTGCTGTAGTGTGCCTGTCAGAAGTTTATTGACCGTGAATAAAATTCTAAATGTCAACTGGAAAAAAAATCGTATTTTTTGTTTATTTTATAGCAGTTTTTGTGTTTTTTCTCATATATAAACAATGGTAAAAAGTAACAATAAAAATTGACTTTGTTTGTTTTCATTTTTTAGAGAAAACATCTTAAAAACAGCGAAGGCGTTAGTTGAGGACACGAAAACTCTTGTAGCTGGAGCCGCATCCAACCAGGAACAGCTTGCGGGGGCCGCACAGATGGCTGTAAAAACTATCACACGATTGGCCGATGTCGTGAAATTTGGTGCCGCATCGTTAGGATCTGACCAACCTGATGCTCAGGTAGAAACTTAGGCAGGACTTTAGTTTATACTAATCTTGCCAGATGTTATAACTAATTTCATAGTTTTATGAAATTATAATGAAAATATCAATTTTTTCAAAGATTTGTTTTATGCTTCATAAAGCTTCATATCTACCTAAAACAATGACATTGGGGAGGAGGGGGTGTAATGAAGTTATGCTGTAGATCAATCATAATTTATCAGAAAGTTTTCAGGGTGGGAATTACTAAACATGATTGTCGCTAAATATATATGTTTACAGTATATAAATGTATTTTGGACAAAAAACAAATTACCGTTGATGTGACTTGTTTCCAGGTTATGATTATAAATGCTGTGAAAGACGTGGCCTCCGCTCTGTCAGAGCTGATCAGCGCAACCAAGAACGCGTCGGGCAAGTCGGTCCAGGACCCTGCCATGTTACACCTTAAGGAGTCTGCCAAGGTTTGTACCACTTTCTCTACATAATCACTTCTCTCTAAGCATGTCTATAGCTCTCTGTAACTCTGTCTAAATCTTGTTTTTATTTTCTCTTTTTCTCATTCAGTTTCCCCCTTTTTTGTTTCTATGCCATCTGCAGTGTAACATGTTGACATGAATTCTGAAATACTCCTTGACTTTGGATTTAGTATAAGACGTAAAAGTACTCCTCAACTCTAAATATAGAATTATACATTAAAAGTCAATCTGACTAAAATCACATCTTGATTTCCACTCCGTTCCTTAAACTTTTCTCTGCTGCGTCAAGATCTGAGGACATCCCATAGGGGTCATGTTCAGATGACCTTTGTCGCTTCCAGTCTGGTATAATTTTCTAATGACGCTGTCATCTGCAGCATGTCATTTCATTACATTAGCGTGTTGTGATGAAATGACTAAAGGTACAACAATACAATTACACAAGCTTTGTCCCCTTATTAACTCTTTCTGTACCGTTGTCGTATACAGACAACAAAAAAACATGACGTCTCCTCCCTGTTGTCGTATACAGACGACAAAAAAATGTGACTTCTCCTTCTGACATTTTCTGTCATGTGACACATTTATATTGAATTTCCCGTAAGATACTGCAAAGTGTCATCACCAATGTAAACATCATGGCGGCAAAAGTTGTAGCTATACAAAGCAGTACCACATCTGACGAACATATTTGCTGCGAAAATAAAGCTCTATACGTCTTCTAACTATAGAAGAACCGAAAAAGAGCATTGGTTTACATTTACCTGCATTATTTTGGCATAATGTCCACTACTCAAACACAACAACGAACCATCATTTGGCCGAAACGTCTGGAGGTGAGCCTAATAATGACTTCCGGTACGGAATCCGGACCGGAATCACGGTACGGAAAGAGTTAATTCACAATTCATATTCTGAAAGTAGTAATTTGATTGGCTAATGCAAAAGTCATCTAAATGTGACCCCCTATGGAATGACCTCAGATCTTGACGCAACAGAGAGATGTTTACGGAATGACGCGGAGATGAAGATGTGATTTTAATGAAATCGATTAAAATGCCCCTTTATTCAAGATATAGAATTAGTAGAATTAGAAGTACTTTCCGACTCTAAATATAGAAAAAGATATAAAAGTATCCCTCAATTCTAAATATAGAGTTAGACACTTGATGGTGTTATCATACAATGATTTGTTAGGAGCTTGTTGCCATGGAAACGCTGTCATGAAATCCATTTCCATGGAATCTCCATTTCAGGCTGAAGTTTGTTATGTTAATGAGTTGAACTAGTTAATATAGAAGTTATGGTGTATTATATATATAGTTATATCTTTTGTATATATATAGATGTAGTAATTATTTACAATATATATACATATATCTAGTATGTCATAATAATAGAACGGTTTGAACCCATTTCTTAATTTGTAAACATTGGCTTTGGGTTTGACCTTTGATAAAATGTTTAAACACAAAAAGGCAGTTAAGAGTTTTAAAATATCTCAAAATATTGTTTGTCCAAAGAGCATTACAGCATTGGTTTCATGGAAACATAGGCCTTGTAAACATAAGATAAAATGAGATTGAAATATTTTAATGTTGATGGGCATTTAAAAACAAATCACATTTTACCAACACACTTAATTTTTTTTCTGCATTTTGATTTGAAGAAAAAATTTCTATTCATAATTTTGTTTAAAATTTTATTTGAAAGAAAATAATTTGACTGATAATTCATTGTAATCTAAATTTTAACACATAATTATCTTGGTATTTAACCCATCCACCCCTGGAGACACATTTGAACTCTTCCAATTCAAAGGTTGGAATAGTTCATGATGAAATATCAGGGGTAAGATTTTGTAACCATAGAAACAACTTGTATGATATTTGGAATCTTAAGAGTTTTAGCCTTATTCTGATGTCTTGTTGCGGGTTTTCTTGAATTTCAGAGTGCAGATGATATAATTTCGTCTATTGCCGGCGGGTATCATGTTTACGTTTCTAGCATGCTCTGAGTGAGCCTGTAGAGTACCCAATGGCTGGAAACCTTTCGATTGGACGAAAATTTCATGCATCATCGTTGTCATAGTAACATTGCAACATCATCAGTGTTGGAATCAGATTAATATTTTGTTTATTTTCTACATTGTGTACCTTATCATCCTCGTAAAGTTTCGGACAAAAATTGTCACCTTGGAAACGAGGTCTATTGACATGGTTGAATGACATGTTTCCATAGCAACCAAGTCACATGGCTCGACTTGACCCAGTTTCCTTTAGTGGAGACGAATTGTGGCATATTTCTCATATATACCCAGTGTTTTTTTTTGATATTTTGTGCCAATGTTTTTAATGGAATTGACATATCATAAGTGAACAAAGGTCACAGCCCAAGAGTTATGTCCCTTTAGTAAAATAAAACTTATATTTCAAAATAATTTCTATAACATATTAAAGTAATAAAGTAAACATTTCAAAACTGCATGACATGAATGAAAGTTTGATAATTTCCACCTGATTTAAATAAAAAACAATGAAGAGAATTAAGCAGTTCAAATGTTGAATCAAATTTAATTTTTACAACAATTTTGTTTTTGATACTTAATTTGCCCCATGTTTCTAAAAATAGTTTAACGTATTCATCCCTGATATTTCAGCATGAACTATTCCAACACTTGAATCGGAAGAGTTCAAATTTATATTCAAGGATGAATGAGTTAAACGTTAGCAAATGGAAAATGATACTAGGATATTCATACTGAATGGGCCGGGATCTTTGTTCCGTATTTCTGCTACATGTTTTGTGATGTGAATTGCATGTGATAGGATGCGTATCAAGTTAGACTGTATACAATTAACATGATCGTCATATGTATATTTATACATATATCATTTATATAATGGCATAACGCTATATTGATCTTTAAATTTTTATCTCAAAACCTAGACAACCGTTTCTGATCTTGAACTCCCCCAAAAAAAGATCACTTGATCTATTTCAAAACACATATAATATTGATAAAGTATTTCACCTATAAAACAACATTTTCTAAATTTTCACATCCAGCTTTAATCATATCTGTGATAGTATGCAAAAATTACTGATCTGTAGAAAAGAAATGAAAAACAAATCTATGAATTGGTTAAAAAATCATATTCTTTGAAAGTTATTTCTTAAACAAATTTCAATCTTAGGAAAAAGATAATGTTTATATGTAAGAAAAAGTTTATTCTATTCTTAATATACTGTCATCCTTTCAGCTGCAATTCGCAATTATGGTATTATGAAATGTATTGATGTAGTAAGAGATTTTTTATAATTACAATGTATGTATGTACTGTATTTGTTGTTGTATCTGGTGCTATCTGATAAAAAAAAAAATTGATGCAAATTTTTAAGGTAACATTTTTCTATAAATCAGTGGGTTTTTTTATTTAGCACAATGAAAAGATTTCAATGCTGCAAAGTTAAGATTTAAATTTGATCTTGGGAAGTGTTTTTTTTGCAATTATTTGAAAAATATAAACTTCATCTCTAAAACATTTTTCTGATCTTTGGAAGTTCTCTTTGCAGTTATTTAAAAAAAATGTATAAACTTGATACCACTAAAACATTTTGCTGAATTTACGGTTTCAAGAAAATCATATATATTTAGTAATTTACATTATAATGAAAATCACAAAGTTTTGTTATAAATCAATAAAGCAAATAAAAAGCTTTTTAAGATGTAAACTATTGTAAGGAAAGCAAAAATTAAATACAAAATCTTGTTTTTGCCCAAACTACGTTACGAATAAAAAGTTTTATAAAAGCTCTTATTTCTATAATCTAAACAAAGTTTGAGCATTCTTTTTACCGTTACGCGTTCAGGTTTGATTTCCTATTTTAATTTTCTTGTTATTGTTATATATAAAAAAGTGTTGAAATAATATGCTGAAATTATAAACTTATTCATAATTAACAGAGTTACTCCCCTTGATGGAAATCTTTGGTGTTGTTCTGTGTCTTGATCTCCTTGCTTATGTTTCCTCTGTTTTGCCTCTGCATGCTTTTTGATGTCCTATCATCTTCTTATTTCCTTTTCTTTTGGCAGCAGTTGGGCTGATTGGAACTTAATCGCTTTTCTATAACGGAATTATATCTCATATGTAAAGTGTTTTAATATCACAAACAGTTGTAGATTTAAACGCTACATTTTAATTACAAATTTCTGCATTGATTAATTGTGAAGGTTACAGATAAATTATTTATTCATTCACCCCTGAAAACGCATTTGAACTCCTCCAATTTATGGGTTGGAATAGTTCATTTTGAAACTGAAGGGATGAATGAGTTAATAAAAGCATCATTTGTATAGTTGTTAAATTTCGCTTGGAACTTTTTCACAGAGGATCAACTACATGGATCACAAAATAATCAGAAATCTAGATAAGGTAGCCATTTAAGAGGTGTTAATTTTTGCGAATTTAGCTAAATTAAACCTACGTGAATATAAAAGCAGAATTATACAGTACCTCATTATAGAAGTGAGGTCATACATACTCCAGGGTAATACCTGTTGCTCTGTTGTTTTGTCATGATCAACTCATTAAATCATTATCACCCCTGAAATTTCGTAATGAACTATTCCAATCTTTTAATTGGAATAGCTCAACTGTGTGTTCAGGGGTTAAATGAGTTAAAAGTGATAAGTATGTAACTAAGTTTATTTGGTGAAAAAATGAGATTTTTGTTTCACCTTTACAGACTTGCCTGTTTTATCAATAGATCTTGTACAGGACAATTAAGCATTGAACTGCTTTCAGTTGGCATTCATAGGCTTTATGAATCTTTTTTAGATTCTTTTCATCTCATAAAACAATCAATAACACATTTTATTTCTCAGCATTTAGCTCAAATAATGTATTTGTCGCATATGCTTGTTCAATGAAAAGAACAGCCATCGCCCGGGGACGGTCAATGGTATCCAACGTAACAATTATGACATCAACAATCGGTCTTTGGCATTCATGGCCTGATGAATGCCAACTAAATGTGGTAGGGTTATGTATTGGCAATGCCATTCAACGGCAAATAATAAATAATACATACATTTGTCTTTCAAAACGACCATAGCAGCAGTCGCTGTAGAAATATAGTGTCTTCATATCTACAACTCTTTGTTATATTATAACAGAAGGTAAATTTTTCAAAACAGATTAATCTCATTAAATTTATCCTTCATATAACCCATTCACCCTGAAAATTCATAATTAACTATTCCAACCTTTGTATTGGAATAGCTCAAATATGTCATTAGGGGTGAATGCGTTCAGATATTTTACATCAAGTTTATTTTGAGTTGATACAAATTTCGAAAGTATTGGCTAAATGTATAAGTTTGACTTAAAAGTCAGTTATTGAAAAGTTTCTAAACAATACATCAGATATTTCAGAATGAGGTTTAATGTGTTCTTCATTAAAGTCTTTCTCCCCCTCCGCTGCCTTTGTGTTCTGTATTGACCATTTTTAAATCAAGATTAAAGAAAAACAAAACGGAAAATTTATGAAGTAAAATTGTTATAACTGTATTCGCTAATTTTGAAATTGAAGCAAAACACATCAATGCTTTCATATCACAATAAATAACTATTAATATTAACACAATCATAATAGTCATTGTTTGTACTAATTTATTTAATTTTCTACCTATTTTTGAAAATATAATTTTGAATCACATTGGGGAAAAAAGAATGCTCAAACTTAATATTCAAGCAATTTAAAGAATTTTATAATGTTTTTTATGGTTTTAGGAATAATGAAATTTTTATTTCGGTTTTTTTTTCATCTTATATCAATTTGATCTTAATTTTCATGTGTGAAATAACTTAATGTCACAACATTATTTGCAATTGTTTCACCCGGTAAATTATTCTTATACCATATTAAATTCATATTTGCCAAGCATACATTTTCCCATCATATTTAGTATAATGTGTAATAAATTGTACTCAAATATTACGATAATGATGACATAACCTGCTTACGTATACAACAACTGCTAAAAAAAGTGGAAAAGGACAAAAGTTGTCATTTTAAACTGTTAATAGACTTATTTCAGCCTTTATTTTTCATTCATTTCCAATGCAGATTAATAGGGCAAAATAGAATTGAAATGATATGAGTTAAGAATTTAAGATTTAAATTAAATTCCAAAAAGAACTGATTTAAGTGAAATCTCAAGTAAAACCTATTTGTTGATAATTTTGAAATTGGAAGCTAAATAATTCAACAATATACAATTATTTAAGGAGCTGGATCTGACAATATATATTTTTTTTTTTTCACATTAAACACATTTTATTGAAGAATTTCTAATAAGAACTTATACTAAGGCATTAAAATCAGTTGGCAATTTGCAAATAATCTCAGATAAAAAACATTATATTATGATTTTAACAGAGTTTATTCAACAGTTTCTTAATTTTAAGATTTTAATTAAATTTTTCAGTTTGTCAATTTTTTGTCCAATCCAGAATTTTAAAGAACTGTTTCAGTTAAGTTTAAAGTGCTATACATGAATGTTCACCGTCCGAGTAGATATATTTATATATGTAATGTATAAGTTGTAAGGTAAGTATAAATGTATATCAGTGTTTATTATGTTGTCAAATAAAATGTTGTATTTGATTATGTATCTTTATTTATCTGTGTAAGTCAGAAACTAAAAAAAAGATGTTTGACTTGGTGAGGTGTGAAATTAAGTGAGGTGTGAAATTAAGTAAGTCATCTCATTCACCCCCAAAATTTCATAATGAACTATTCCAAACTTTGTATCAGAAGAGTTCAAATGTGTCTTCAGGGGTGAAGGAGTTTTTAACTCGTTCACCCCTGAAATGTCATAATGAACTATTCCAACCTTTGTTTTGGAAGAGTTCAAGTGTGTATTAAGGGGTGAATAAAGATTGGATCCCTGTACCATTGCTGAACTGTAACTACTTGTTAGAATCTATTTGTTCTGGCCTGACTTTTAATTTTGATAAAAAAAAAAATTCACAAAAATAAAAGTCTTGCTTTTCTTTTATGAAAAATGCAAGAGATAATAGTGTTGTTAATTGTTAAAAATTGACTAAGACTTGAACCCTGGACCTAAGATTGTTGTACCCGGGCGCTGTAACCGGGTCACTTGAGGCACAACCCGGGTCAACAGAAGTATCATTCCCAGTAGTGGGAACACTTTCCTCCAAAATTAAGGGCAGGAAACTTCTTTATTTAAAGATACCCCAAGCAATGGGACAGGTATCCTTTACTCATTTACCCCTTAAAACACATATGAACCCTTCCAATTCAAAGATTGGAATAGTTCATTATGAATTTTCAGGGGTGAATGTGATGAACACACTTATTTAATCATCCACTATTACCATGGAAACGTGACCGTAAATACACAAGTTTGATGTAATGCAGTAATATTATATTAGTAAATATTTGTTGACACAAACGTTAAAGAATGTTTCCCTTGGACACTTACGGATAAGAAGATGAAAATTCCTGAAGTTGCTCTCCTTATACCAACTCAACAGTTAAAGCGGTGGAAGTTGGGATCAAAATGGATACGGGTGACTTGGATATGCTGAAGAAATTCTGCATTTGTTTGAGTGTTGTACTGTTAAGGAACTTTATTTGTCAATGTTAATCTTGTATTTTTTTTGTATGACTATATATACTTTCAATGTATATTTAGTTAATTTGACAAATTACTACTTTGTTAATACTCAAACCAGCAGTGTTGTCTTTCCTGCTCTCTGATTGGTTCTCTTTGTCGTTGCCTAGGTAATGGTTACGAATGTGACGTCACTCCTGAAGACGGTGAAGACAGTTGAAGACGAGGCAGCCAGAGGTACGCGGGCATTGGAATCGACCATCGAGGCCATCGGACAAGAAATTAAGGTACAATGATTAATAATGTTACAACTGTTACCATTATGGTTTGTATGTGCATTCAGTATTGAAAAGACGAAAACACTTTGAAAATTTTATATAAGTAACTCGTTAAAATAGTTGAAGACAGTGGAAATTTTATATGAGTGACTCGTTTAAATAGTTGAAGACTGGAAAGTGGTCACACTTGATACTGATCAGGAATAATGGTCAATTATACTCTCTTTTCTCTTTGAATGTGTCAGCAAAATTGCAGACTATCTGGTTAAAAAATATTTCCATCAGCACTTTCAGCAGTACCCTTGAAGGGGCCACAGTGGCCAAGTGGTTCAGTGTCTGACATTCTGCTGCCACTAGCCACTGCCTCTGGGTGGCGTGTTCAAGGCCAACGTGGGGCAGATGAAAATTATTTGCCATAAATGGGTGTTTTTTCCTCCAGAAACTCAGGCCTTCCTCTGATACTAAAACTTGGGAAAAATGACCAAAGCTGTTGATGGGACAAAAAATGTTAACCAAACCATACAGCACCCATGATTTGGTTTAGTTTATTTCGTTTTACGTCCTATTAACAGCTAGTGTCATTTAAGGATGTGCCAGGTTTTAGAGGTGGAGGAAAGCCGGAATACCCGGAGAAATACCACCGACCTACGGTCAGTTCCTGGCAACTGGCCCACGTGGCAACCCAGAGGTGGAGGGCTAGTGGTACAATGTCGGAACACCTTAACAATTTGGCCACCTCATCACCCATGATGCTACTTTCAGATAACTTCTTAAAGAAACAAAATAAACAAAACAAAATATTGGCAATCTTTATGGAATCTATTTATAGTTGTGTTTCTGTATGACCTTTGACCTCTGCTTTCAGACATACGATACCACAAATGAACCAATGAGAAAAGCCACGGCGGAAGACCTTATAAGGATAACGAAACCAATCACCATGGCAACAGCTAAAGCAGTGGCTGCTGGGAACTCTTGCCGACAAGAAGACGTTATTCAGGCAGCCAATATTGGTCGGAGAGCCATATTTGATCTCCTAGCAACAGCAAAGGTATTGAAGACGTAAACCATACATCTTGTAGTCTTTTTAAGCCCCACTGTATCTTTAAGTGATATGAAAATGGACGTTTTTGAGTATGCTCATTAGTGTGTTTACTTGTTGTGATTGATAATGATACTCCGTTCTCATTTTGAGAACCTGATGTTTACATGGATGTGACGAAGATTTACATGGTGGGTGTCGTCGATGAAGCAGAAGACGCTTACTCTTCCAGAACACCTGGGCCCGTATTCATGAAACCATTCTCATGCTCAAACATGGATTCTGTGCTTAAACCAGATTTCTTGTAATTTGCTTAAGTCATGTCAGACGATCAAAAAGTGTTGTGTAAACATTGGAAACAGTATTTGGCTTAATTTTTTCCATTTGTCTCCAATTTAATGACAATGTTGTATTTCATCGGTATTTCATTAACGGAACAAGAAATCAGGCTTAAGCACAAAATCCATGCTTGAGCATGAGAATGGTTTCATGAATACGGGCCCTGGTCTTATTCTCTTGTACTTTACAATTAAGAGTTTGGATTCTGATTTTTTAAACGCTTTGGTATTCTCTTATTTTTTTGTTAGAGGGAGGGACAAAGTAGTTGTTTGGAATTGCTTCAGTCAATAATTTGTAAATCCAATGGGAATATTAATTGTGCTAGCTGTCAGTGAACTGTAATTGGAGTTTGCTAAAAGAAAAATGGAAAACATCATCAATCATCACAAAACATGTTTGTGTAAAAGGTTTAAAAAGTCTTTTAAATCTTATATGCTCTCCTGAAATTTCATAGTGAACTTTTCCAACCTTTGAGTTGGAAAAGTTCAGGGGTCAATAAGTCCATGAAATATTATTGCATCATATCTGGCTGAAAGTTGGAAACTGTGATCTTGACTGAATAAATTTTAATAAATTTGACATTTCTGTAAATGTTTTTTTTCCTTTTCTGTACAAAACTGAACTTTTTCATTACTTAGGGGGCTGCTACTACAGCAGAAACCGCAGATATTCGACACCGAACGATAATGACAGGGCGAAACACAGCGTCCGCCTACAACCAACTTCTGGAACAAGTCAATGTAGTAAGTACCAGTTACAATATACACATCACAGTGTAAAAGTTGTCTGATCTCAATCATTATCTGTATTTGGTAATAACGGCCCCAGATCGGAGATTTAAGTCTTAGTGCTAGTCAACATTAATTATCTTACAAGGTTTAAGCCATAATGCTAGTCAACTTTGAGTTTCTACAACATTAAATTTTCTCATTTTGTGTGTTTAAATTATTATAAATATTGGCTTTTCATTGTTGACACATATTGTAAATGTTAAACATTTCCGCAATTTTATTTTCAGATTATACAAAGGCCGACAGCAGAGGGCAGGCAGTGTCTAGTGGAACTCTCCAGACAAGTAGCGAACTCTGTGTCAGAAATCGTCCAATCTGCTGAAGCTATCAAAGGTAGGGCTTCTCAAAATAGTCGGGTTCTAATCCAGATTTCTGACACCTTAGATGCAAGTCAACATTTGTTAGCTCTCTGACAACATCATGTTTTCTCATTTATCTCACTAATTACAAGTCTTAATGCTTGTTAACTTTCGTTAAGTCTCTACAACATACGTTTTCTCACAAGGCCTATAAGTCTTAATGCACGTCAACTTTCATTTAGTCTCTGCAACTGAAGTTTTCTCACAAGGTGCAAGTCTTAATGCTAGTTAACTTTCGTTCAATTTCTGCAACATTAGATTTTTCACCAGGTACAAATCTTATTGCTAGTAAACTTTCGTTCAGTTACTGCAACATAAGTTCTCTCACAAGGTGCAAATCTTATTGCTAGTCAACTTTCATTAAGTCTCTACTACATACATTTTCTCACAAGGGTGATCTTAAGGCTAGTCTTTTATTAAGTTTCTTGTACATGAGTTTTCTCACAAGGTTTAAGTCTTATTGCTATTCAACTTTCATTAAGTTTCCAGAACAAAACTTTATCACAAGGTGCAAGTCGACTTTAAAAAAAAAAATTAAAAATTTTAAAAATAATAATTATGTAAACCTCTGGAGTTCAAAGCATTTCATCGTTCTGGCATGAAGTTTGTTTCTCAATCTTTTCTCAGCCACATACCTGCTCTTAACAAACCATTGTCTTGTTGCCATTTGTCACATTTTGCCGAAAATGATTCACTCAACCCATGCACATCATAGATAAAGAACAACAAAAATAAATCTCATGTTATGAATTTGTTGTATGATATATTTGCCATAGACTCTTAAATTATTATCAAATGTAGGCAGGCAGCGCTGTGTATATGCTAATTATCAATACCAAATATGGTCATTGTTTCCCTCTTTGTCTAAGTTTTTCCAAATATGTGCAACCCTTTATCTGATGGTAGTTTACTCATACCAAATATGGTGATTTTTCTTGTTTTGTCTTTCTTCTTAGCATCTTATAAATTCTGACGAGTCGACATTTTCCCTAAGTAACAAAAGACACCGATTTCACCTTATTTAAAAACCTAAATCATTTTGGAAATGCAATCTGAAAAATAATAACTCTACTTACCTGATATAATAGTAAACATTTCAGCCTTGCAACGTTACCAGAATGAATCCGTTATATTTCCAGATATATCGTCATTTTCCCACTGCGTAACAAAAGACACCCAATTTATCTAATATCTAAAACCTAAATCATTTTAATAAATCGAAAAATTACCTCTTACTGCATAATAAAGTGAATATTTCAGCCTTTGCCATGTTGCCAGAATGAATCCATTATTTCCAAATATGGTCGTTTCAGTGTGTATTACCTTATTTGGTCATTTAAGTGTGTATAACCATATTTGGTCGTGTCAGTGTGTATTACCATATTTGGGTTGTTTTTCCTCCTCAGCCTCTAAAGAGATCAGATGGTCGTATATCGTGCCAGGTAACTTCGGAATGTCGATGTATAACCATTGTAGGCCATAGCAACCAGTTTTTGCAAGGATTTTCCTTTATTTCGGTTGATTTTCTTTTGATTTTCAGATTTATTGATTATTCATTTTACCTAACTGAAGCCAAGCGATATGAAACTAACATATGTTTGTGAATCCATTTAGTTAAGGCCGAAACAAAAGTGTTTCGGCTTCCCAAGCAACCTATTTTAGTTTTAGTGCATATCCGACTTATTATTTTAGCTAATTCCCTAAACAAGCACTGTGTATATTAAATGTAATTGCAGTTTCTTTATAACCATTATGAAGATTATGTTTGTGACGGACATATTATAACCTACCTACCAGGTTCCTTCCTTGATTTGTCATGCTCCCCGCTATGAAATAGTTGGAGCATTAATTGTTGCCCTTATTATACCCATCATTCCGTCATAGTTTTGTATTCACTCTTGAACAATCATATATTGAATTGTAAATCTATGATCCTAAAATGCAGCCCAAGTTCTGATTTGGTGAAGATGGATACACCTATTTTAACCAGAGTAATGGCCAAAGGTCCTTTAACATTGAAAATTTCAGTGGAATTGAAGAACCTTGTCTAACACTAGTAAAAATTTCAAATGAAGAGTGTTTTTTAAGGTATTAAGCAGGAATCTAAATAAATGTTTATGTGTGGCTGTATTGGCCAACAATGATCTTAAGTTTAACCTCTAGAACGAATATGTCATAGAGATATCCTTTGAAAATGTGATGTCCTTGCATTTGCAGTTTGCATTATCATTCATTATTTCTACAAATGGATAGTGTGTATAATGCTGTAACAATTGTACTTGGATACATTTAAGGATTAACTTGAATCTATGTTTTTATGCTATAGGGTTATAACACAAAAAAAACACAGTGTACACTTAATAAACCGTGAAACGGTTTATGATGAGAGTACAGTCCGATTTTTTGTGCTATAACCCTATAGCATAAAAAGTAGATTCAAGTTAATCCTTATAATTATATAATGTAATCTGTAAAATGCAAAAATTCCATTATTGATGGACTCTTTTCTCTTACAAATCAATACACAGCTGCATCACCCAGTCAAAGTGATTTTATAAACATAATTTTTTAGACCAATGAAAAACCTTGTTTCAAACAAGATTAAATTATTTTGATTTCTCAAGTTGACGATTAAGAATTATGGCGAATGACAGGTGTTGTGTAATTAAAAAAAAAAATTGGTAGGTTTAAAAAGACCGACATTTGATCTTTAAAGATGATAGTGATGATATCATTATGGATGCTACATTGTCATTTCATTATTATTGTATTTTTATCACGTTAGGTCTTAATTATCTCATGGGTCTATACACAAAACTATGACACGTCTGTTTTCACTGAGTAATAATATCAAAGCAATGGTGGCAACTTTATACTGATTAACTCATTCACCCCTGAAGACACATTTGAAATCTTCGAATTCAATGGTTGGAATAGTTCATTATGATATACCAGGGGTGAATGATTTGAATATTAATAACTGGTAGATTTAAATTAAAGTGATAATATGTACAGAGCATGTTTGTGAGTCGTGTAAGATTGTCGAAGTCCGTACAGTCAGATTGTATGTTTTGTGTATGTCTATGAGTTTAGTTGAAGGAGTCTGCTTTGTTGAAATCTTTCAAAAAGGAAATATAAAACACTGTTTTTGACCTGTAGGTAACATTTCTTTTCTATTTTGCCTTCTTTTCTCCTAAAAGATATGCAAAAATTAACATTTATATGTCTTTCAAAATTTACAAGTTAACTCATTTACCCTTGAAATCTCATAGTGAACTTTCCCAACCATTGAATTGGAAGAATTCATATGTGTTTTCAGGGGTGAATGAGTAAAATATGTTGATGATTTCCATATGAAAAATATTTTCACATAGCATAAATTTTGTAAATTTGTGTAAATTTTTCTAGAGATTTTATTTTCCTTCTTGTTTGATTTGAAGGGAAGTAGATATTCACATTGTTACCCCTGTCAAAGGTTTCTCAGAGATGGTTTTGTGGTTACAGAGTAGGTAGTTTGTTATGTGTTGGAATGAGTTTGATGTCCCAGAGTTTTAACTTCCCTGAAAAACTAACGGCATGACATTATGTGTTACAGAAACGCTGACGACAAAATGTTTCATATTTCTCCTAGGTCTTAACGTATTGTTCAAATATTCAAGAGCAATATATATCTGTCCTTTTGTTATAGGTTGTTATATAGGCTATTTATTTCTACTGTTGAGGATAGCCAAAGCCAACCCTGAAGACACACTTCAACTCTTCCAGTTGAAAGATTAAAATAGTTCATTATGAAATTTCAGGAATAGAAAAGATTAAGTACGTAGTGAAAGAGAAAATTATAAATAAAATGTCTACTAGTGTTGTTATATGTTTGATTTCACTTTTAAACATTTTTTTGAAGGGGAAAAAAAGTCATTCATATGTATGGTTTGTGATTACAATTTTGGAATTTTAGTGGATATTAAGTTTTAAATATCTCCCCTGAATGAAATCCTTAACTTGGGACCAGACCCGTACAAACATTAGTCAGCACTTACAACTTCCTTCCGGTTTAGTGTTTGTAAACAACTATACATTCTGGGTCGGGAAGCTGTAGCTAGAAAGCATGTCTGTACCGACATTTAAGCATGAACCAAACCGTTCGAGTTAGTCAATTGTCTCAGTAACATTAACAGTTGATCAGGATTTCATGGGAGATTTCTGTTCCCTGTTTCTTTAAACCTTTTAATAAATCAAGAATGATTTTCATTGAGATATGTCTTGAATTATTTCCGTAACTCATCACCTTTGAAATCACACAATGAACTATTCCCACCTTTGAATTGGAAGAGTTTAAATGTGTCTTCAGGGGTGAATGAGTTTGAGTTATCTAGTATGGTAAGTAGTTTAGGTTTGATATTATACCTTGTTTATAATTAGTTCCTTTTAGCCCCGGTTTCTTTGGTCGTAACGATCTTTGCCGGTCTATTGTTAATTGTGATCTAGCCTACGTAGGTTCTGGGGCACAATCAAGTCAACTTACCTGTAATTTACCTGTGTCCCATAAACTTATAGCTAAGTGAGTATATTTACAGTTTACAGCGTAGAACACATTCATTCAACTTTTTGAAAAAAAAAAAATGTGTGACTTTGATAAAATGGTGTTACCAGTCAAGCAGTGGCATGCTTGTATGCATATAAAACTTGAGTGCAACCAAGGGGGAAGAAACATCATTGTCTAGTAACTTACAATAGTTAGTATGAGCCATGCTTCTTATAGCATTTAATATGGCAGATATATGTTTAGCCTGCGGTCCTCAAAGTATGTCATATTTTTTGTTAAATTAAATTTTGGTAAAATTTGTATCAATTCTTCTTCAATATTAAAAAGATAAATAAATGCAGGAAAAGACCATTTTGTTTAGCCATTGAAATGTAATTATTTTCGACAGCAAATATTCTGGTATTGTCTCAAAAATGTTATTTTCAACTTTCTAGAACATCACCAGATTGATTTAACACTTTCACCCCTGTAGACTGGAATGGTCTACTCCAAATCAATGTACAGTAGGGTCTACTGCAGTAACATGGGGTGAAAAAGTTTAAAGTCCAAGTTAAAGCCTTATTTTGAATCATTCACACCTAATGACACATTTGAACTCTTCCATTTCAAAGGTTGGAATAGTTCATTACAAAATTTTAGGGGTGAATGTGTTTACAATTTCCTATACATATCCTTGTTGTAGTACAGTATGTTTACCTGTTAATGTTAACAACCAATGTTAGATGTTGGTATCATCTTATAAACTCCACTGAAATTTTACCGTATATATTTACAAATTAAATATATCAAGATTTCCTAAAACAATTGTAGTTGAATTGGTGTTCTACAGATTATATCGGTGACCAGTGTTTTCACACTTCTACAATATATTTAGATTCTTAGTTAAGAAATATATAAAACTGAAAACTCAATTCCATTGAATTTCCTTAATCATAATCATACATGTATAATATACCTCGGCATGTCATGTCCCACTACCTGTTTGTTCACACCATCCGTGTCATGGCAAAGCTTGTTTTTTTCATCTGTATCATCACAAAGCTTTATTATATACAATCTGGATATGACTGAGAATCATACCATCTATATATCATCACAAAGCTTGGTTGGCTTTCCTCTATAATTGTGTATACGTTAATTATTTCATCAATTTCATACTCAATATGTTTAAGTATTTAAATATTTTTGAATTTGTTCATGCAACTACACACACATACCAGGAAAGCTTTGCAGATATCATTTTAGTTTTTTTCATTCATTTGAAAAAAAGAAATTGCAATAGGAATATCCATTATTAATGAAAGATGAAATACTTCCCATACGTAATCTATTATGCTAAAAATTGTAATTATTTGACTTCTTGTAGGATAAAGAATGTCTGCAGAGAATGTCCTGATATATGTGCTGAAACCTTGCTGATTTTTGTATCATTTATAACATGCTGCTTTTATACTTCCAGGCTCAGACTGGGTGGATCCACAGGACCCTACAGTTATTGCTGAAAATGAGCTGCTTGGAGCTGCTAACTCCATCGAGGCAGCTGCTAAAAAGCTGGCCATGCTGAAACCACGCCCCAAGGTCCAGGTACTGAGGGGGATTTGTAAAAATTCATGCTCATTACTGTATAGGGCAGTTTAACTCATTCACCCATTCAAGACACATTTCAACCCTTCTGAAGGATTTCGAACACTATAGGGGTGAATGATTAAACTTAACTGCTAACATATTCTCCTAACAAACATTCTGCAGTAGTTAAGAAATGGAAATTGATCACTGTAAACAGTATATTTTCACTGTAATTTAGGGATGTTTTATTTCTTCAACATCCAAATTTGTTTTGCCTAATTAATTCAGGACAGCTAGCTTTTATCAGATCTGCGTACGCTTTTATTTTGGATAATGGTATGTCATATAAAAAGTAAACATTTATTTGTTTACATCTTTTCAAATGATTTACCTCTTAGGCCACAAATATTTACCAGATTTTCAAAGGAATCACTATGAATTTATCAAATTTCAAGAAACCTGAATTTCTTTTGAAATTGATTCATACGATATTGACTAATGTTTGAGGTAACACAGAGTCTTCAATCAGTTCTGTAAAGAAAGGGAACATTGATTGGTTGAAAAAGATTGGTGGTGTTTTGTAAGGGGTACTTTGATTGGTCATGGTGAACTTACAGCATTGACCTAGCATCACTTATAAGACTTTCAATTGGCGGGAAATTGCACTTTATTAAAGGAGTTCTTTGATTGGTCAAGTGAACATTCAGCATTACACATTCACTAACAAGTCTTTTCATTGGTTGAGGATATCACTGTAAGGTGTTCATTTATTGGTTTAATGGACATACACCATTTCCTTAGCTTCACTAACAAGTCTTTTCATTGGTGGATGATATCACTGTAAAGTGTTCATTGATTGGTTAAATTGAGTTACAACATTGGCCTGCTTTACTAACAAGACTTTCTATTGGTGAAGGATTGCTTTGTAAGGTGTTCTTTGATTGGTTAAATGGACTTACAACATTGGCCTGCTTTACTAACAAGACTTTCCATTGGTGGAGGATAACACTGCTAGCTTCTATGAGATATGTTTGATATATTTGGTGGTGACTTTGACCTTTCCACCGATTATCAAACATGTCAGCATAGCGACTGGCCCTAACAACAAGGCTGTTACCATGGCTACATGTAGTAGAGCAGTTCAACTTAACAGCAGAGAGGTTACCATGGCAAAAGATTTAACAACATATTGGTTACTATGGCGACAGAATTAACAACAAAGTGGTTACCATGGCAACAGAATTAACAAAAGTGTGGTTACTGTGGCAGTGTAGTGTTATCGGAGATGAAGGTGTTGGTATAATTTCTAAACAAAAAAAGTATAGAACACATGTCAGGACTGGTGCTGTTACAAGGATTCTGATTGGCTAAGTGGATTTCGTAAACATCATTATCAGGAATAAAAAATCTGCAATAACAAATGTTATGTGCTCTGAGTTGGTTGATGGTAATTGATATCAAGGCAGCTTTAGAGTGTAGTTCACATTTGGTTTTAAGTATCGGAATCTGGTAATTCCCGGTTTGGCATTTATGTTTTCAACACATGCGTTAGGGACACAAAGAATGTTCAAGGAATTAAGTAAACTACAGTGTTTGCTTTATATAGAATTGCAGTCTCAACACTAGGTTGTCTGTCAGATTTGGTGAGTGTCTGCATTTTTAAACACTAATTTTAAAATTTCTAGAAAATGAAATAATAGTTTCTCTTTGAAGCTATGCAAAGCAGACATTTGTACAGAAGTTCTTTTAACCCATTTACCCCTGAAACTTCATAATGAACTATTCCAACATTTGAATTGGAAGAGTTCAAATGTGTCTTTAAGGGTAGATGAGTTAAAAGTTTGATAAAAATTTCACCAAAATATATCATTGTCATATTTTAATGTTTTAATGCAATTCATTCCTAGGAGGCTGATATGAGCTTAGAATTTGAGGAACAGATCTTAGATGCAGCCAAATCAATTGCCGCAGCAACGGCGGCTCTTGTGAAATCGGCATCCGCAGCACAACGTGAACTAGTAGCACAAGGAAAGGTAAGAACATTAACTCTGTTTAAAAAATTTGAATCCTTTATTTTACAAATACTTCAGTTTCAAAATGTGTGATATGATTAAAGAAATATTTCATTCATATTTTTTTTTTATATATATATATTTGAAATACTCACATTAGTGTGAATTAGAAAATAATGAGTGTTACTGTGAATGTTTTAGAAATAAACTCAGTGTGAATGTTTTAGAAATAAACTCTTTGTAGAAGAGTTCCTAGCTGCATGTTAGAACACGATTTGTTTTTTGAGTTAAGTATGATTATAGTAATAACCTTTATCTATTTGTTTTTCATGATATTGTTGACTTTTATATTAGTTGCAAACTGTTTGAATGTCAATTTATTTTGCTTTGATTTGTGTGTGAATCAGAAAATGCTTAAGAACAAAATAAAACTTGCATTTAATCGCTGAAATCAAAAGCAATTCCTAATAATGTCTAATGATAATAACGCTTGATTGATATGCGATGCCATACTAAAACAATGGCTGTTCGAATGTGAACTTCTTCATTATAATATTTTCTGATAATCTTTTAATTGAAACACTCTTTCATAATTTATATTTTTTCTTTGGTGGTAAATAAAATAAGAGAATACCGAAGCGTCAACATAATCATATTCCAAACTCAAAATCGATTAAACCAGGGGCAAAATTTGAACAAAGGAAAGATTTACATGGAGACCCTTGCAAAAGTGCAAGAGAATAAGATCAGGTGTTCCGGAAGAGTAAGCGTCTTCTGCTTCATCGACGACACCCGCCATGTAAATCTTTGTCACATCTAAGTAAACTGGTAAAATGAGCTTAAAATTACCTTTGTCCTAATGTGGCTATCAATCTCTTTTTTATTAAATAATGAAACAAATATCATCGCTTTATCATATACTGTAATTTCTCGCGTATAGTGCACACTTTTTTTAGGGAAATTTACGGTATTTACCATGCAAAACACTTTATCCTATATTTCTAAATCCAGTTTGCAAATTTAATTTCAAAATATGTTAAACTATAGATTTAAATGACATTTTGATAAAATGATTTACAATCTTAAAGGGATATCATGTTGTCTATAAACAAAATCACTATTTCGTTATCTATTAGATAAGATTTAATTATTATATTGCAGGAAATATTTATTTTAAGTTTCTTAAAAATATGACCGTCATTATTGAAATCATTTAAAGTATTGTGTGTGCTTTTCAGGCTTAGCTTGTTTGTGTATAAAACTAATACTTTTTTTATTTAGTTTAGGTGAATAATTCTGTCCATGGCCATATTTTCAAATTGTTTTTGCATGTTTCTGTGATAATAGGTAGAACCCTATTTTTCAAATTTGAATGAATTTTTACCAATGCCAAATTTGCCAGAAACTTGTTACATTTCAACGTAAAAAAATATGTAGGCAATCCCAGGTGTTGTATTTTAGTCTTAAAATTTAGTTCCTGGAAAACTCCAGGAACGTAAATTCTGAATTTACTAAATTTTGCCAATAATTTAGGACAGATGATAAATTCTGCCTGAAGAAAATGTGAAAAAAGTAAAGATAAAAATAAGATCAGAGAGAGAATTTGAAGTAGTCACTGTACATATTTTAATATATCAACTCGTTCACCCCTGAAACCACATTTGAACTCCCCTTATTCAATGGTTGGAATAACTCATTATGAAATTTCAGGGGGGAATGAATTAAAAACTATGTATCGTTTAAAAGTACAGTTTTTGAAAAAAAAGATATGTAAAAAGTAAGTATAATTTGTAAAAGTAAAATTTTGAAAAGGAATTGATTTTAAAAAGTAGATTAAACAACTGATGAGGTTTTACTGATTAGCATGGACAGCTAAGGTAGAGATACAGGAATGATGCGCTTTGCCTAAATTTCCAGGTTCGGCCACGAATTGAGGTAACACCAGTGCTAGTTGCTTGTTCACCCTATCTTTTAGGATGCTTGTTGGTTTCTATGCAAATATTGAAATCTTGGAAACAGTTGCCATGGCAATAATACAACTTCTTGTAAAACATTAGTAAAATCAAGTACCTTTAGAGAAGAAAATTTGCACTTGCATAATTATGGCCAAGTTTGAAGGAAATTAAAAAAAAAAAATTGAAGAGTACCAGACAGTACCAGATCACGTGGCAAGTGACTTCTTTTATTTAGTGGGTTTTACTGTAGGTGAAATGAAAAAGAATAAAACTCATTTCATCGTTTATTTTAATCAAATGGTTAATTTTACCTTTGAACATGGTCTTCATGCAAATAGTAAATAAACCTATTGTCATGGCAACTGGATTTGGTTTTGGTGACAAACATTTAAAGAAAATTTTAAACAGTTACGATTGCACATTTATTCGGTCAAAATATCATATTTCATAATGTTGGTGATTTGTTTCATAAATATTTTCATGTTTCACAATTTCTCATTACAGCATTTCTTCATTCACATGTTTTATATTTGTTTGAAGGTTTAGAATACAATATTGTAGCAAGTTCATAGATCGTGGAACTTACTATGGTGTAGTTATGGATTTGTCACTAGGTGGTAGATACCACAATTTACAGGGGTGTGAACGTGGTTTTAACTTTTAAAAGTGGGATTTTTCAGCTTTTATTTTTTATCTGACTATATACTATTCCTATCACGAATAAAGGGAAATACTGATAATTCTTTCAATATTTTTTTCTTTATTTTATTACTTATTTTTCAATATTTTTTTCAATTTATTTATACAGTCCTATTTGTCCTTGGTTTATGCGGTAATATTTTATTTCATTTTCGGTGCATCTTATCATTTTTCGCCCACCTGGTGTGAAGGCTTAATTTGCTGTTATTTAAATTCCCAAACCAGAGACTTTAGTATCCCACTTTGTGATTAACTGTCAAGTGCTGATTGTGTCTTGCACAAATGGGCTTTTTGTTGCTTTTTGAAATAATACCTTATGTTGAAATATTTGCCTACTTTTTTCATACTTAACTTAAGATGTCGCCAATGCTTGTCATAAATGAGGTCAAACTTGTATGACCTTTTGTTTGAACCAATCAGTGAAGTATCTGTCTTAGTTCAAAGGTTAATACAAACATGATTTTATATCTGTTTTAAAACCTTTACGCAGGGAAATTTTCAGCTTGCATATTTTAGAAGAAGGGATAAAATGAAAATTTGTATTAGTTTCTCAGGCATAAAAATGTTTTGCTGCTTTCCTCAAGTTTTAGAGGAATGCAAATACGACTTGACTTGTTTAATCTCTTTTCCTTTTTTGCATTTATTAATTATTTGAAATAAATAATACCATTTAAATAAATAAAATGACTAAGTACAGTTTCTGATTCATCAGAGACTTGTTGGTATTTATGAAAAAAATCTAAGTGAGAAAACTCGCTTAGCTGAACGCCTTGGATTTTAAATTTTGTGAATATACCAAGTAAAAAAATCATCCTGGGAGCAAATTGGACAAATTATGACATCAGCAGTATCACACATTCAACCCTGAAGACACATTTGAACTCTTCCAATACAAAGGTTGGAATAGGTCATTATGAAATTTCAGGGGTGAATGAGTTAAATATGTCTCATGTTTTAGAAAAAATGAATTGAACCCGCATACTTGTTTTTGATCATCAATCTTCCCGAGTGTGGGTTTGAGGGTTTGAAGAGTTGAGAGGAGAAACTGCATGAGGATTGTAATCATTGTATGCAAGATTGATATTTGCTGAATGAAAAGAAAATTGTACTCAGTATATCATATTCAGCATTTATACGTGGATTATGATAACCATGAGCCCATGGGTGTGCTGAATGTTCTTTTAAGAAATTTGCTCATTTATTCAGTGTGGGGACAATATTATTTTACTCAGTTACCATTGAAGACACAACTGAACCCTTCCAATTTAAATCTTGGAATAGTTCATTATGAAACGTCATGGTGGATAAAATAGCTGGCAGTTGACTCCCCTCCTCTCCAAGCGAATAAGTGCAAAAATATTTTCAATATAAATGTCCTGTTGCATGTTTTGAAATTGCCCCCTTTCTGTCATTTTTTTCACAGTAATTTATAAAGACTTCATACTTCCCTGGCCTGTGAATGATATATTCAGAAACTGAAATAATTTCTTGTTTATTGACTCCGGTCATCACTGGGAATCAGTCCGTTGTTTCGCTTCGTCAACAACGGAGTACTGGAAATCCTCATAAAGAGCCTTGACCATCTTGATTAGCTTCTGGGGGATTCCGTACTGACGCATGATGATTCGGATGTTGTCTCTATGGATGGAATTGAAGGCCTTTTTTAAGTCAACACAGTTGACCTGCTCCAGAAAAGTCCTGAGGATGAAAGCTGATAACAGTTCATTTGCCTTTCCTAAAGCCAGTTTGTTCCTCCCAGTTTGTTTCTGTATCCTGTTGATAAGGATTCTGCTGAGCACTTCCTGATCAAAGACAGCAAAGTCGTTGCCTTCCTGAAGGTTGCATTTCTTTGTAATTTTGCAAATGAATCATTTTGTCCATTGTGTCGGAACGGTCTTTTTCTCCCAGTCGAAGTCGTAAAGCAGCTTTAATCCAAGTCTTGTTGTTCATTGCCCGTTTTAAGCATTTCGGCTGAAATTTGGTCTGCTCAAGGGACTTTTTCATTCTTTGGGGGTTTCAAAGAAGTTTTTATCTCGATAATCGTTTGTTCTTTCACTGAGATGTCAAGCTATTCTATCTCGTCCTCTTCATTTTGTGGTGGTTCCTCTGATTCATCTCTGTTGAGAACTTCCTGGAATGCTGCTTCCACCTCCCTAGCTTGGCCTCTTTATTCTTCAGTAGTTCTCCGTTCTTGTTCTTCACTGCTGCTGCGGGTCTGGTGCTCTGTCCTGCCAGCTGCTTCACTAGACTATACTGCTCTCTCTGCCTTCCATTCTCTGCTGTATTCTGTGCTCTTTCTGTTTTCTCTGACATCCACAACCTCATGTCCTCTCTCATTCTCTTCTTTACCTCAATTTTGTTTTTGATTATCTCTGAGCGGGTACTGTCAATTTTTATCTTTATGCTTTTCCCCTCGTCAATTATTTTCCGGCTTTTATCACTTATCTATGGTTTTCAGTTGCCCTTCCTGAAACCAATCACTTCCCCCGCTGATTTGACGTATATCTACATTTTCATTTTTGGTCTTATCCAGCTTGCTCTTTACTGCCTCGCAGTACCTCCTCCTTGTCACTTCTTCTAGTCGTTTCACAACTAGTCTCGGCTTGACCTTGTTGTTCCTGTGCGAACTGAGACAGTATGATGCGAGTCCTCGCCAGGTAGTGGTCACTATTGGCATTAGCTCCCCTCTGTACTCGAGAATCTATTACAGATGACCCCCACTCTCCGCTAATCAAAATATTGTCAATTTGATCTTCCCTCATCGCTTTGCTGATACCATTGTTGCCTTGTGAATGTCTTTACTGGGGAACAGTGTTCCTGATCTGACAAGCCCATTTGGCTGGCAAAACTTCCACAGCCTCTCGCAATTTTCGTTCTGTGTTCCTGGTAGAACTTTCCTTTTCTTCCTCTTCTTTCTCTTTGTGTGGTGTATAAGTCATTCTCCTGTATCTAGCATATAATCTTACTGTAGTGATCCTCTTGCTGACGGGGGTCCATTCTATAAGTGACTTCTGTGCTTGCTGACTAATCGTGTTGGCAACCTCTCGTGCAATTCGTCATTTCCGCTGTAAGTCAGGCTTCTGTCCTGAAGTCATCTTCATCATGCCTGCTCCTGTCCATCTGCACTAACCTATCCCAAGATGTTCAGCTGGTACCCCTCCATCTCTCTTCCGATCTGCACTGCTGCTTCTCTTCTGTACATTACCCTCACCTTTCACTGCCCGATGGGTTGTTCTGGGGCTCGCTATGAATCTCGTCGGACGTTGAGTTTCTCGAAAGCTTTGATCCATCATTCTCATAGTGCCAGCATTGGCGATCGCTCTGTTCCCTCGTCTTCATTCGTATGAAAGTCGGTAGTTTCTGTAACTTGAAGTGTCTTTCAGTAGATGATATTTGGCCTTCTGCCCAAAACCCAGGCTTGGAGGACCAGTGATTTTCTGTCAGGGTGTACTTCCCTTAGACTGGTTGGTCCGCCGCACTATTATGGTGCAACCCTCCACCCGCCACCCGGATGACACGCCTTTACGCCGTGCAGTTACAGCACGAGGACCATGAACTATTCCAACATTTCAATTGGAAGAATTCAAATAATTCAGTGGTAAATGAGTTAAACCCTTGGTTTTTATACGAGTTCGTTTGTGATGCTTTTGACATTTATTGATCTGGTATTCAATTTACAAAATATCTGTATAATATAGTGGTATAGTATGCATTGAAATAATAGGTCACCGTGAAAACTGTCTATTTTGATATCATTCGGAAATTTTGGCAAATCTGACACCTGAGTATTCTGACATCACTCCGACATCGTGTCTAATTCTCCAAGTCCTCTTTGGAATACTCTAACCTGCTAAATAACACCTGTGTATTACGACATCGTTTAAGTAATGTTTAGGACTTTTTGTCTTACATAATGTCAGAGTTGACAGGTTTCACGTAATGGTGAATAAAATATTACATTTGCGATGATTTTTTTTTTTTAATTAAAAGATGAATACACCAGGGACCACTTAACAAGTGTATACAATTGAAAAAGTTTTTTTCCTTTATTTTTATTGTACACTAAAATTGACTTTGTATATCTTTAACTTTCAGTACAAGGTACAACATGTACTTGTTAACTTTGTATATCTTGAACTTTCAGTACAAGGTACAACATGTACTTGTTAACTTTGGATATCTTTAACTTTCAGTACAAGGTACAACATGTACTTGTTAACTTTGTATATCTTTAACTTTCGGTACAAGGTACAACATGTACTTGTTAACTTTGGATATCTTTAACTTTCGGTACAAGGTACAACATGTACTTGTTTACTTTGTATATCTTTAACTTTCAGTACAAGTACTTGTTGAACATTGTTGTCCCCGGTGATGTCATCAGATATGTGGTTGTGGTGCTACTGTATGTCTTGATGAAATGCTAGCTCAAGTATCTACAACATGTTTGTAAACAAAATGTGTATATCTCATGCTCTGCATGTAAACATACGGAGCATTCACTTCACAAATAGCTAGTGAGTGTGTTAGTATCTCAGTGAGATAGAATTTATGACGAATTCATGTTGTTACGATGTTGTTGTTTTTTTCTTGAGATATGAAATAGGAAAACCAATTCATGTCAAAATACAGCAACCAATGTGGAAAAAGAAAAGTTAAATTTAATAGTCCCTATAGGGACTCGGGGAAAATTTCTTCAATGGAGTGTTAAGAGTGAAATCCTGGTAAAAGCTGAAAAATTATCTAATGACTCCTGTTACATAAAACTTCACGTAGAAGATTACCAGAAAACAGTGCTACAATGTTACAATATAAAGACTAAATGGAACCGGATCATTCACTACTCGAAATTGAATTTGATTGCTCTAGTGTAATATTCAAAGTATTTATAGAACTGGCTTCATGGTCTTCAATCTTGTTTAACATACTTTATTTTCGACTAGTTGATCAACATTACCAGATTTTGATTTGAAAAAAGTAATCTTAAAATTAATAAAAAGAATTATATGCACACACTATTTTGTAGTTGAAATTATCCTCATTTCTAACAGTATTTCTAGAAATGCTCCCTTCATCTGTGTGACCAAATGGAAAAAAGAGAGAAATTATTTTTGTCTGCAGGAATCGAGTCAAAATAAATAAAAGAATATCGAAGCGTTAACAAAATCAAATTGTCAAACTGGAGTTATATGCCTTTATCTCGTCACAGCGACCTGCCTTGCTTTCTGCTTAGATTAAGCACATAGTATCTGAACTTTTGAATACGAAACGACCATTCTGGGTCACATTTGAATACCTTAATTTAATAAAAACCTAACAAATGTCGCAGAATAATAATAATGTAAGCACATACTCAGGTTTCTGGCCTAACACAAACTGCACTGGCTAATTGCCATCACATTGTTAATATATATGATCGAAGTCAATTACATTGTAACATCGTTATCTCAATGTCGGCAAGACCTTGGGAAAACTTTTGAGTTATCGGAGCGTTGGATTTAAGCAAGTTCGCAAATTTAAATATTTAATGTAACTGGTTTGTGATTTATCTAACTTTTGATTTTATTTTCATATTTTCAGGTGAGACATTTAAGCAAAGATAACTTTCTGAAGCATTTAATATTGCATTCCTCGTCTTATTGTAAAGCAATGCTTTAAGATTCATTAGTACTTGTCACTAACTTCTTACTTTAGGTAAACTAATACAGAAATGTTGTATATCATCAATTTCTTGATTTATCTCCCTTGAACAGGATCTGGTTATTGTTTACCTGTAATAACAACGTTACCTGTACTGACGATATCTGTTGTGTTTTACAGGTGGGTGCTACCTACAGTCGTATGGACACAGACGAGGATGGGCAGTGGTCACAGGGACTCATATCAGCTGTAAGTTTGGCTTTTAACCCTGTCATATATTTGCATTTATCACTCGGAAGCATAAAACGTCTAAAGAAGACATTTTTTCACCTGAATATGGAAACAGAAACGAATAAAGTCATTCCAGTACCTACTTTTACACAAACAAAACATCTAAATTATAATAATATACATGACCTAACTAAATGATATTCCATCTTAAATTAATATCCATAGTTTAAGTTACGGAAATCAGAGCACCATCTCTATTGAAAAATGATATTTAAATTATCGGGACAGCATCTAAATCTCGGGAACAACACCAAATTCTTAGGAACATAACACCTAGATAAATATTAGGCCTTTATTCCCGTGAACTTGACCGCGGCACCTCAAGATTAGGAGTGTATCCTTCTCACTACTGTAGCTGTATTCCCTTTGATGTAGTCACGCTCGGGTGAAGTCCGCACAGGTAAGGCAGTCTTGGACTTCCCTGAACACAAACTCTGCCTACAAAAAACCGTGTTTGCCAGGGTGAAAATTAGGTGCTGTTCGTGCGATTTAGATATTGTCCCAATAATTTAAATGTTTTTAAATCTAGATGCTGCTCTGCTAATTTCGTTTTTGCTTTCGTAATTCAGTCTATGGATATTAAGTGCAGATGGTGTGTCATTAAAATAAGTCATGTATATATAGTTTAAATGGTGTTTTGTAAAATTAGGTGCTGGAATGACTTCATTCGTTTCTGTTTCCATAATAACTAAATGCTTATATATATGGATGGTAAAATTACTTTTAATGATGTTGTATGCTTCCGATTGGTAGATTCCAATAAACATACATGGGAGCGAAATGATAATTTTACTTGGCTTCCAGGGATCACTTTGGGACGAGATTTGGAGATTTTAACCCATACTTTTCCTGAAAATCTCATTAAAATTTCAAAATAGTATTACTTTATATCAGAAAATCTCATAAAATTTTACTGATATCATAAAATCCCTCAAATTCTCCCATAGGTTTTATGAGCCAGAATTATCCCTGGGCTTCATTAGACCTATTTAATGATCTCTCCGGTGTTGACGGGCCTTTACTCATATAATGAAAATCAGCTCCACTTAAATTATTTTCCCTTGAGATATCATAATTGAATATTCTCAACAACTTCATTGTATGAATTCATGAGTCTTTGGGGTTGAATGTTTTTATTTCAAGTTGTGATTCGTCTGATAAATCAAAGGAGAAATATTATTTTCAATCATGTATGCGTTGTGATATTCCTTAGGCACGTTTGGTAGCTACGGCAACTCATAGTTTGTGTGAATCGGCCAACGCAATGGTCCAGGGAAATGCCACAGAAGAGCGTCTCATTGCATCGTCAAAGGAGGTCGCGGGGTCAACGGCAGCCTTGTTGGTAGCCTGTAAGGTCAAGGCCGATCCTGGCTCTGTTGCCATGCAGAGGCTACAGGTAAGAGGAATGGGAATGCAATGAATAATTTATTTTCGCATGTTTAGAGGCTACAGTTGCAGATTGTTAAAAGTTTTCTCAACAAATATGTTTACTAGTATGCCACCTCTTTGGCGTGGGTTCAAGGTATACATTGATATTTCAGCTATTTCTGAAAAAAACAAACTTTTATGCATTTATGAAAGCATAATGTAAACAATATACAAATATAATCAATGACATGATGCTACGAGTGTTAAAAAAATTACTACATTTATTACTAGTATCTCTTATACATTTACACACACATCCTTAAATGGAAAACACAATTCTACCATCTACAACTTTTAGTTAATTGCTTTGTCTTGAAATTACAGGCGGCTGGAAACGCAGTCAAGAGGGCGACAGACGCGCTGGTCAAGCAGGCACAACAGTCGAAGGACGCAGAGGAGGGAACACAGCTGACGATCAACAAGAGGATGGTGGGAGGTATAGCACAGGTAAGTGTCACTCCAAAATAAGCATTCAGCTTTAACTCTTCCGTCTCGGAAGACACAATCACAACTTTCTAATTCAGTGGTAAATGAGTTAATTTCGGTGGGCTTGTCACCAGAAAAAAATACAATAGTTAAATATAAAGATATTGAGGCCTACAAAATAGAATTAAAAAGTATGGAACCATATGACTTTGTCCGATTTATTTCATGGAAAGTTCTGCGTTACCTTTGAAAATGGAATTTATAATCAAATTGGCATAAATCCGTGTTTCATTTGATGGATATGTGTTTTAGTATGTTGTCTCGTTTGTGATTTCAGGAACTTCAAGCACAAGAAGAGATTCTCCGAAAGGAGAAAGAATTACAGATGGCGCGACAGAAATTAGCTGGTATACGAAAGGCCAAATACAAGGACAGGCCCGACGAATATGACTCATCTTCGTCGTTTTAATATTCATGTTTTAACTAATTGACTGTTGAGAAATATAATTAGAAGGAAGTCAAGATACGCAAGCAGGAAATGACTGTCCGGATGTTTCAGAAGTCTGAGTTGATAGTGATTAGATATCTCTCATACAAGTGATTAAAACGAAGTTTTTAGCGGAAAAGGCGTGATGAAAACTTCGACAGAACAATTTTCAAAATAGTTTCTTGAGGAACTAAACCGAATCAGCACCGTTCATACTTGATAAGAAAATACGTTCAAGTATTTATCACTTCATTTTGATTTTCCCCAAAAAATGTTGTTTATGTGTGATGGGGAAAAAAGTCATTGAAACGGGAAACGCCGAAAATAGCCATCTCAGCTACAAGAGAGTTGACGCGACATTACGACAAAAACTCTTGTAAAATATGTGCTATATAATACCTATTACTAAACTAATGCTTTTAGCCAATGTTTTGCTCTTTAAAATACTACGTATGGTATTAGATATTTGACTACTTTTCAAACGTATTTAGTAGATGAAAAAAAAAATCCAAAAAAGTCAAATCACGACTAATGGTCTATTCAGAAGAGTTGTCCTCTTGTACAGTCTATAAATAATTCTGGTTTGATGTGTCTGTGGTACGTTGCATGTCAAGTGTTTTTTGTACATGTATTATAGACTGCACGCTGTGCTAAGAATAGAACTGCTGGAGAAATGCAAATATTCAGAATGTGCCTAAAAAGACTTGTGATCGTATTTTCATATCCGCGTGACTGAAGTGTTTTTATGTCCGATGTTGACCAGGCTGGCCCAAAGTATTGTTTTGTGTAGAGTTCTTAAATACGAAGTGATTATATAAGTCGACGTTGATATGTCAAATTTGATTGGTTTACGAGACGTAACAGAGGTTTATTCATCCAATCAGAACAGTCAGTTGGATACCATTTCACGTTAATCTTTATGTCAAGATGGACTCATCCATAAGAATGTTTGGTAGAGCCCATTCAAGTTACATGGGGCGAGAGCGTTAAATACATCTTTTGTACCAATCACCCGAAATCTGGAGATCATAAACTCATGTATTTACTGGTATACGATCATATAGAAATGTAATCAAATTTCATATTTACAATTATCTTTTCCATCTCTATTCAGGAACACATTATCTACCTGAAATTTTATTTGTAGCCATATTTAGATTGAGACCAATAATTAATGTACAGATATGATATCTAGAAACAATAAGCATACTATTTTGATCATTATTTTTATGATGAGGTATTGTCAACCATTTTTCTCCGCAAAATTTCCATACACCGTACCGAGATGATTTCATTCATAGTAATTATAATTTTTTTAACAAATCACAACATTGTCGGTCCAGGATCTCGTTTCTGCCAAAAACATTTCAGTTTATAGTGTTGCTGTGTACTAGTTTATTTCACACATTCAACCTTAAAATCTCATAATGAACTATTCTGACCATTCAATTGGAAGAGTTCAAATGTGTTTTCAGTGGTAATTGTGTTTAAAAACTTGCATCGTTCACATGTTTTTTTTTTATCATTCATGAAGATTCCCATTACTTTCATTGCAAGAACAAGACAGAATTCAGAAATGTATTTATAAGTAATTATCCGATTATGTGTAACTCCAGCTGTTGCTTTGTATTTTTATGAAAAACTGTGTTTAGTCGTGCAGAATTATTTCGGAATGCATTTTTATCAGGGGCAAGTCCTGCATTTTTAAAGAAATTATCGACTTTGCTTGATTGGCTTGGCGTTTCAGGAAATAAAAAAAATCTCTGATCTTTGCCTCATTCGCCCTTGAAGGTTCAAATTGAACTATTCCAACCTGTAAATTAGAAGAGTTCATTGGTGTCGTCTGGGTTGAACGGGTTAAAAGATCACACAATGCACCTAACTTCGTTACTCTATGTACTTACTGCGCTCAAAACACGCACTTTAATTTTCACAGCACCATGTCCGACAATAAGCCCATGTCTGGCGACACGCCCGCTTAGATCTGTTACAGTTCAGTGTCCCGTGAAACGCTGTGTTGGTAGCCTATAATAGAATAAGGGAACTAGACACTAGTTCATTGTAGTGAGGGTGAGAAATGTATTGCAATGTAGTATATACTTCACCTGGACTAACGAGCTATACCACTGAACAGGTGGAGCAAGTGTAAATAGTTAGCTAAGTAAAGATGTGTATACATTTGTATTTTGTATGTATATATGAGGACTGTTTTTACTCTAGGCTTTTTCTGTATAAATACACTATGTGATAGAACAGAAAGTATTAACTATTTGTGTGGTATTTTTGTACTTGTTAAAGGAATGAGCTTTAAATGATACGCTTGAGTTTCAGAGCACAAAGTGAAAAACTTTCAAGGAGGAAACTGGAGGCTAATAGCTGCCAGAGCGGGGTTCTGAAAATTCACAAACTAAGTTTTGTTCTCTCACTAACATTTTTTTAAACACTTTGCCAAATTTATTTTGTTTTTCAAAGTAGTTAAATTGATTTTAGAAATAATTCTCTACAGTAAATCAAATTTTATGCATTAATACTTCTCCTCTAGAATAGTTTGTTTAAAAAAAGACGAACTTTCATAATACAAAATTATCAAGATGACAATAAAAATCCATTTGGATAATATACAGTAACTAATACTTTCTACAGTCATTTCTTGGAATTTCGTCCATTTTCTGTGTTGATTCAGATGTTTCATACTTTTTCTGTGAGCTAAACATAAGTTACCTTTAAATACTGTCATTTTTCAAAAGAGTTCCACAACAAAAGCAACAGTAAAATAGAACTTGAAAGGTACTCCAACAATGCATACTTGAGTTGATAATTAATATCCATGGAAAACACAAATGTTGAAATATTTAAAGGGAGAAAACTCTTGACACACATGTTGTATGTATGAGATATACGGTAACTATATCGAGAATCTTTCTGATCATGAGCAGTATTTACTGGTTAGTCATTCTACAAATGTCCAACATATATTGAGTCTTTGTAATGGAAGTGCTTTTTGTGGTTTTTCTTGTTGGACAATTTTCAAGTGGTTTTTAAGTGTATTTTTTGTATTTTGATTTAGACATATTTAGCTAAATATTTATCTTTTTATTTATACACAGACAGGAAATACTTGTATCTTTCCTGATATTGCCAATAACGTTCAGATCTATTTTATATATATATATATAGCATCCTTTCGCCCTGTTTTCTGCTTATCATGTGTAAGGAGATAAGAATTTGGTTGGTTATTCAACAAGTCTTGAGTTTTCAACCAATCAAACATGTTGTTCCAAGTGAATGGAGTTGAAATCTGTGACATTTGAAACAAAAATGAATTGGATTGGTTGTTATCTCGGCCAACCAGATACTCTTTATTAGGTTCTTATAGGAAATTGGGCTTTACTAAAGCGTGTAGCCAGTACTATTGTAAGTGTATGAAGTAGAATACTTTGAGTGTCCAATGTACATTCGCAATAGCAGCGTCTGTACGAATAATTTGCATATCATGAATATTAAATTTGCTTCAAATATAATGTAAAAGATATTATGTTGAAAATAAAAATGATTAAGTAAATTAATCTATTTAAAGGAAGTTGGTTTGTATTCTTTGTCACTATTCTATTTTCCCCTGTTTTTTATAGATTTAACACCTTTGACTTTTAATGAATGTAAACCAAGGGAATTCCATGGAAGTGGATATGTCACCTGTGTGGCCAATTGTTAATCGATAGTAACAGCGACCTTGATCTTTGACCTTCAGACTTCTCGAAGCAATCCCAAATACACAAAGTTGGGAGTTTGCTAGGCAAAAGGGAACTTCAGTTATCACACGGAAATCTTTATTTGGGCGAGGTCGCTCCTGACGAAGGCAGCCGCTAACAATGTGATGGCTACATGTCATCTTTTGAGACAATACAAAAATTACATCTTGTACTGCAAGCAAGTTACTGATTATATAAATCTACACATGTTTTACAAATAAACAAAACAGTTCTTCTTTCTTTTAAATTTAATAAACGTTATCACTAGAAAGCATCTCTTATATTGTTTTAAAATAAATCTCTATCAACACTTGCCTTAATTTAGATTGAATAGAATTTCAAAAATGTATATTTTTCATTGTATTATTTATACTACAAACGTGATTAAACGAATAAAAATCTTCCCCGAGACGCAATCAGTATAAACAATAGAGAACCATAACGAATACTGAACATAAAAATCCAAAAGAAACCTTTTTAGAAGTTTCTTTTTGGACATAAAAATACTGCAATCTTAATGAAATCATTACCTTCTTAACAAAATTGACATAAGAAAAAACAGCTGTTCAAGATTACACTTGCATAAAAAAGCAACAGTGCAATAATGACTTAAGTGCTATACTAAGAGTAGCTAGCTGTCACACACTTTCATTAGCAGTGACCAACTTACAGTAACTGTGACATACTTACAGTAGCTGGAACATACTTTTATCATCAACAGTGACTTACTTCAGTTACTGTGACATACTTTTATCAAGTGACAAACATGAAATGTGACATATTTCATCAAGAGGGACTTGTGTCCAGTAACTCTGACATACTATTATCAACAGTGACCTACTTACAGTAACAGTGACATACTACTATCAATAGTAACTTGCACAAAACGAGATTTAACTTCATGTAATCTATACCTACTGAACTTTATTATTAAATCCATCAACAGTGACCTACTTAACAAAATTAACCTAATAGGAAAAAAAGAGCAATCGTTATAATGACTTGAGTGAAATATTAAAAGTATTAAGCTGTCACACACTTCTATCAGCAGTGACCTACTTTCAGTAACTGTGACATAGTTTCATAAACTGTGACCTACTTAGAGTAACATACTTTCATCATTAACAGTGACCTACTTACAGTAAGTGCAACATACTTTCACCAACAGTGACCTACTTACAGTAACTGTGACATACTTTTATCAACAGTGATCAACTTGAACTGTGACATACTTTCATCAACAGTGACCTTACAGTAACTGTGACATACTTTCATCAACAGTGACCTACTTACAGTAGCTGTAACAAACTTTCATCAACAGGGATCTAAAAGTATTTAGCTGTCACATACTTCTATCAGCAGTGACCTACTTTCAGTAACTGTGACATAGTTTCATAAACTGTGACCTACTTAGAGTAACATACTTTCATCATTAACAGTGACCTACTTACAGTAAGTGCAACATACTTTCACCAACAGTGACCTACTTACAGTAACTGTGACATACTTTTATCAACAGTGATCAACTTGAACTGTGACATACTTTCATCAACAGTGACCTTACAGTAACTGTGACATACTTTCATCAACAGTGACCTACTTACAGTAGCTGTAACAAACTTTCATCAACAGGGATCTCTGCTGCATCTGTCAACATTCAATTTTCAGTTTTATATTTTGATTTCTGATTATGTTACCTGGATATTTCTACTTTCTAAAAACACAAGTCATACAAAATTTCAACAAGAATTCCACGGAAGTGGATGTGTCGCCTGCGCAGCAAGTTGGGAGATAAGGTTTTAAGAGCTAGCTATGGATATGCATTGTATCGGTTCCAAGTGGATTTTTTATGGTTATCCAAATTGATTCCTATACAATGAATTATTTTGTTGATTATAATACATGTGTGTAATGACACTGGCTTATTGTGGATTGCTTTTCTGAGGTTTTCTATTTATAGTAGCAGTGACCTTGACCTTGACCTTTGACCCCTAAAAGCAATCACAAGCAAGCTCTTTTGTTAATAAAGCATTGTATCAAGTTTGAGTTTAATTGGCCCAAGGAAACTGAAGTAACTGCACTCAAACAGATTTTCTATTAATAGCAACAGTGACCCTGAAAAGAAATCCCAAGCAAGAACTTTTAGTAATGAAGCATTGTAAAAAGTTTTAGTTTAATTGGCACAAGAAAACTAAGTTATAGAAAGAAACATATTTTCTATTCATAGAAACAGTGACTTTGACCTTTGCCTGTGAAAAGCAATCGCAAGCAAGCACTTTTGGTAAGGAAGTACTCTATGAAGCTGGAGTTTGATTGGCCCAAGGAAACTCAAGTTATCGCACGGAAATCGATTTATTTTCTATTAATAGCAAGTGACCTTGACCTTTGACCCTAAAAAGCAATCCCAAGCGAGCACTTTTAGTAAGGAAGCACTGTATGAAGTTTGAATTTGATTGGCCCAAGGAAACTCAAGTTATCACACGGAAACAGAATTTCTATTTATAGCAACAGTGACCTTTACCTTAGACCCTGAAAAGCAATCCCAAGCGAGACCTTTTGGTAAGGAAGCACTGTATATAGTTTGAGTTAAATTGGCACAAGGAAACTGAAGTTACTGCACTCAAACAGATTTTCTATTTATAGCAACAGTGACTTTGACCTTTGTCCCTGAAAAGCAATCCCACTTTTGGTAATGAGCATTGTAAGAAGTTTGAGTTTAATTGGCACAAGAAAACTAAGTTATAGAACAGAAACATATTTTCTATTTATAGAAACAGTGACCTTGACCTTTGCCAGTGAAAAGCAATCGTAAACAAGCACTTTTGGTAAAGAAGCACTTATGAAGTTTGAGTTTGATTGGCCCAGGAAAAGTGATTTTCTATTTATAGCAACAGTGACCTTGACATTCGACCCTGAAAAGCAATCCCAAGCGAGCACTTTTGGTAAGGAAGTACTCTATGAAGTTTGAGTTTGATTGGCCCCAGGAAACTCAAGTTATCACACGGGAACGGATTTTCTCTTTATAGCAACAGTGACCTTGACCTTTGACCTTCGACCCTGAACAGCAATCCCAAGCAAGCAATTTTGATATGGGAGCAGTGTATGAAGTTTGAGTTTGATTGGCCCAAGGAAACTCAAGTTATCGAACGGGATCTGTTGGTGCAGACCCTGACATAGTGATCCCTATATGTCGCCTTTTCAGGCGACACAAAAAGGAACATGATCATATTGCTATCCGTACTTAGATAGAAATTGGAAAAGTTTACTTAGTTTACTTATTATCATACAATAATATAACTTTCTGTAATCCTGTTACAGAAAATGAAGAAACATAAATATGAACATATTTAGGCCACATCAAAGCAATTTAAAGTTTGTTCTGTTTTTATTTTTTTTTTATTTTTTTGGTGTTTTTTCCAAAAAATTTAAAAGAAATTGGGAGATTAGGGGGAAAAAAATTTAAACATTTTCTTACCTTTCTTCTCAATTTCAAACTTTGGATGTGAGCAATCTCACAAAACTACAACTGTATTAATTGGGTGTGGCCTTATATTATTCAAATGTCAAAATCAAATAAAATACAATTTGCATAAAACATTGCTTAATGTACCTGGTATAAATCTTCAGGCTTTTAATCTTAAAAGATAACTATTATACACCTACTTACAAATGACAAGTGTCTGAGATCAAAATTTTACTGGAATGGAAATGTTGACGCTGATAACTAAGACAGGGGGAGGGGAGATGACAATAGCTCAACTGCCAAATAATGGACAAACAACGCACCACAACATAAGCTCACATGCCCTTCAGGCAGGTGCGGTAATAAGTCAATTTTCCACAGATGCAAGATATCTTCCCTGAAAGATTACGACGCTTTCAAAGATAAAATGCAATAATTTGTTATAATTTCATAGCCAGTTTTTGTATTGATTTTTACAAGGCCATAGCAACAATATCATAATGCAGATTTTTTTTTACAAATATTGATGCAATACAACTTTATGAATTGGTATGAAATGACATACCTGTCAAGGATTCTTTATTTGTGCAAGTCAGTATGCAAACAATTTATACCAACAATAAAAATGACATGGCCAATTTCACATTTAGATACCAAAATACTGATTTTCATGGTTGAGAACTTGGCAGACCAGTATGAATGTAAAATCACTGAACTCTTTAAGAATAAGTAGTTCCATGTCTCATATCTAATTTTCTCATTCGCCCCTGAAATTTCATAATGAAATTTTCCAACATTTTAATTCAAATGTCTCCGGGGGTGAATTACTATATATGAGATAATTACCTCCCTTACCTAGGAATTTGGTAAAATGATGACTGAAAAATGACTGAAATGAAATAAAAAACAATTATTCAACAGACGTTTTGATCATTGAGTGAGTCTTTCTAAGGATTTTTCATAAAATAAAAGTCATCCTTTCAAAATTACTTCTTGGAAATCATTCAAGATGCCAAAATCAAAGAGGGTTACAGGCATCCTCACTGAAATTAAGATCTAAAGCTATTCCAACTTCAAAATGAATCATTATTAATGAATATTAACAACTTGTTTAAAAAAAAAAACAATTGTTCTACCTGAACAAAGACAAATGTTTTACAAATATCAAATGAGTGAGGTGATACTCGCTCTGCGATACCTCACCTACTTAACAGGTTTTAACACTTGTATAGGTACTTTATATGCAAATGCCTCAACACTTGTATGGTTAGCTTCTAATGTGTTAACACAAATGTTTTACAAATAACAAATGAATGAGGTGATACTGGCTCTGCGATACCTTACCTGCTTAACAGGTTTTAACAGTTGTATACAGCTGTAGGTACTTTATATGCAAATGCCTCAACACTTGTATGGTTATCTTCTAATGTGTTAACACCTGTATGGTTAGCTTCTAATATCTCAACACATGTATAGTTACCTTCTAATATCTCAACACATGCATAGTTACCTTCTTATATCTCAACACATGTATAGTTACCTTCTAATATCTCAACACATGTATAGTTACCTTCTAATATCTCAACACATGTATAGTTACCTTCTAATATCTCAACACATGTATAGTTACCTTCTAATATCTCAACACATGTATAGTTACCTTCTAATATCTCAACACATGTATAGTCAACTTCTCATATCTAACACATGTATAGTTACCTTCTTATATCTCAACACATGTATAGTTACCTTCTAATATCTCAACACATGCATAGTTACCTTCTTATATCTCAACACATGTATAGTTACCTTCTAATATCTCAACACATGTATAGTCAACTTCTCATATCTAACACATGTATAGTTACCTTCTTATATCTCAACACATGTATAGTTACCTTCTAATATCTCAACACATGCATAGTTACCTTCTTATATCTCAACACATGTATAGTTACCTTCTAATATATCAACACATGTTTAGTCAACTTTTAATATCTCAACACATGTATAGTTACCTTCTAATATCTCAACACATGTATAGTCAACTTCTCATATCTAACACATGTATGGTTAGCTTATAATATGTTCACACGTGTATGGTTAGCTTCTAATATCTCAACACATGTATAGTTAACTTCTAATATCTCAACACTTTTATGGTTAGCTTATAATGTCTTTTCACTTGTATGGTTAGCATCTAATGTGCTAGTACTTGTATGGTTAGCTTCCAATGTCTTTTCACTTGTATGGTTAGCTTCTAATGTGCTAGTACTTGTATGGTTAGCTTCCAATGTCTTTTCACTTGTATGGTTAACATGTAATGTCTTAACACTTGTATGGTTAACATGTAATGTCTTAACACTTGTATGGTTAGCTTGTAATGTCTTAACACTTGTATGGTCAGTTTCCACCATCCTAACCTTTCTATGTATGGTTAGCTTGTAATATCTAAACATCTATATGGTCAGTTTCCACCATCATAACCTTCCAATGTATGGTTAGCTTGGAATGTATCAATGATATGGTTTTCAGTCTTAACTTGACCTTAGGGGTTCTAATGTTAGCTTACTCGCCAATACCTGTGACGGACCTTTAACATCTATCGGTTCCTCCAGACACAATTCAGTCTTGGACTTGCCTTTAACTGTTGTACGCTTCAAATAAGTACTATCAACTTCACAGCTTGCAGTCAAATTTTCTGGACTTGAAGATTTTCTACCTGCCAACTCCTCTACACCTGAATCTTTAATTTTGGTCTGTGCTGTTGAAACCTTATGACTGGTACTTTTCGACTTCTTCCTAACTGTTGACTCCTCCAGATTTCCACTTTTGGACTGTCCCCGAGCTACTGTCTTCTCTAGATTTCCACCTTTTGACTTGCTCTTCAGTAAGAACTTTTCCAGTTTTTCACCTTTCAGATAAGTTCTTGATATTGGTCCATCCCTGGTTCCCAGTTTCTTGGTTGTGGCTCTTTTCAGGACCTCCTTGTCAAAAACTGCAGCGAGTTCTTTCCTTTTTTGTGTTATATCCACTTTCTCACTTTCAATAGACTTTGCTTTTTCAGCAGTCAACTTAGTGTTATTTTTACCCTGCACCACTGAAGTAACAGAACCAGGGACTTTCATCTCCAGGTGACCTTGACTGTTTTTGACCTCTAAGGAATCTGGAGCACTCTGATGGTGTCTCTTTTGTCCTTGACCTTGATACTGCACGTTTGGAACTAAAAATGATCCTCCACCTTCAAATGATGAAAAGTAATATTTGTCTGAAGATTCAGCCATTTTGGAAGACTTGAGGCTTAGGTCCATTACTTGCTTTTGTTGAGTTTTTGTTCCTCCACATGGATCCTCTCTACCAACTTTAATTGAGCCTATTTTAGAAACATCTGTCACATTCATATAGTCTCTACCTGCCATTTCTGTTGTAGATTTTGAAGAATATTTCCTCGCAAGCTTTTCTGAGTATAAACTTATATCTTTTCTCTGCGACTTGGAATAACTTGGCAATGGTTCTTTGACATCATTAACAAATTGTGCCCCAACATTTTGAAGTTCCTGTTCCCATTTTGTGTCCTTTTCCACAGCAGATGTTATGATTTGTTTTCCATGAGCTTTGATAAAAAAATCTGAGGTTCTTCCCTGATCACTTTTCACCAATTTTGGACTAAGTCCAATTTGGACATTTTTCAGTTTTCCACTGTCGGCTTCAGTTCCTGACTTGTCTTTGTCCGCGGTTTGTGACTTGATTCTTTGCAAACGTCGGTACGTTTGTTGTGCTTCCTTTAGCGATTGTAATGTTGGCGAGCTTTTCACACTATCTTTTGTCTTTCTACTCCAGCCTTGTGGAGAAGCAAACATTTTGTCATTTAAAGTTTCAATCGGTGACCGTGAACTTGTATCTTTCTGCATATTTTCCAAAGGCACATTTCTCATCAAATTGGATGTGTCACTGTTTTGCTGAGGTTTGGAGTAAGGATAATGTCCACTAGTTCTTTGTATGTTTGATTCTATTAATACACTTCCTTCTCTCCTGGTCTTCGAAAGAGGTTCCTTAGTAAGGTCAAAGTGTTGATGGCCATATTTGTCGTACGGCAATACATCTTTTTCCATGCCATGAGAATCCTCAGTTCCAGGCTGATGTTCATCCATTCGCTGTCCATCACAACTTGGACCGTCAACAACACACTGGTTTTGTGACCATGACTGTACTTGATCATTTGCTTTCAATGCCCTGGGTTGTTTGAGATTTTCCAACTTTTCAGATTTGAATTTATACTCTTGCTGACTTTTCTTCTGAGCTTTCCGAGCATTCTTCCATGAACTGTTTTGAGATCGTATCAAATTTTTACGAAAGTCAAGAACAGGAAATTTAGTTTTTTCTTTCCTTGGAACAGGACTGACGCCGACTCTCCCTTGTTGTCCAGACTTTCCCGTCATTGGAGTTATCTCCCCTCTCCGCTTACTGTTAACATACACCTTGGCTTTCTCCCTTTGGGACTTTCCTCCTGAAGCTTTCTCAGATGTCCCCAGTTTTGGGTTTACAACTGTTCCAGATTCTTTTTCATTATTTACACAGATTTTAAGCAATTCAAGCCGTTTGTTGATGCCACCAATTTTCGGAACACTATCTTTTTGTGTATTGCTGCTATTGCTTACAAAGCTTTGAAATATTTTATCCTTTTCTGATTTTGTCAGCATCTCTGCATTTTTCCTAGAATCAACTTCATCCTGATCAGGTTGATCAGACATTGATTCCATCTGTTTACGTCTAAATCGCAGATCAGTTGTTACTTCATCAGACTTATTCTGACTTGTCTCCCCTTGGTCACCAACTTGATTCTCTGGTGACAAAACATGTGTGCGATCTTCCTTAGAAACATGTCCTTCTCCCTTTTGAAGAGTTCCACTTAGTAACGCCCTTGACATTGGAGTGATGTCCCCTTGGTTAGTGACCTCCAGTGACCTTTTAGTGTAAGACCCATCACAGAGGTCATGATATCTCTCCCCAGGAGTGTCTTGTCCTGAGGACTGCGACAGATGTGTGGTACTTTTTGTGTAAGAATGGTAAACTCTTCCTCCTGCCAAATGATCTTTACTCTTCACAAAATCCCCTTCCTTATCATTGTTTCCATCATCTCTCACAGAAGACCTCACAGATCTTGATGGCTCAGCCGGTGTAAACACATCTTCAGAGCTTTGGATACAGCCAGCAGTTTCATTATCATCAAGGCTTAACCCAATAGAGGATGACCTGTAAACATTACCTCCCCTGTTCAGGCAACTTGTCCTTGGTTCAAAGTTCACAGATTTCAGATCATGTCTATAAATATGTTCAGGCCGTGACAGGAGAGACCTGTCTTTACCTGAACTAGATCCATTGTTTTCCTTTCTCAGAGTCTGTGCTATTTTTGCTTCCTCAGCCTGTCGACGAGCACCACTACAGAGGAGACGCGGTGTCCCTACTAGAAGTGTCTTTTTGGTTTCTTTCTTATATTGTGGAGCTGGTGATTCTTCAAACTTCTGACGACTGTCATCTTTGCTTGTTGCAAACTTCAACCTCCCCAATAGAGATGACTCTGAATTTTTCCTCAAGGGAGATAACTCTGAACTCTGTCCAAAGGAAGAAAATTTTGATGGTTTTTCTGGAGGAGTTAAACTTAAACTTTGTCTACAGGGAGAAATCTCTGAATTTTGTCTTGGGGAAGAAAACTCTGACCTTTTTCCCAATGAAGACAACATTGAAATTTGTTTCACAAATGGAAAATCGAAATTTTGTCCCAAGGGAGATAACTTTTCACTTTCATCCCTTACTGCAACTGTACGTTCTGGACTGTTAATCTCTCTGGTTGTAGAATCACGTCCAGAAAAAATACATTCTCCTCTCTGTTTGAGCTCATTTAAGTCCTCCGACTGGCAAGGTATTCTGTTCTTCCTTAATTCATGAAGTTTTTTCATATACTGCCTCTCTGCCAGCAGTGCATTTTTCTTGTTTGATATTATATCCCTCAGGAAAGTTTTGGACACTCTAACAGATGCATCTCCTCGCTCCAATGAATCGGCTATTGCGACACCAACAGCAAGGGCAGATAACTCTTTCATTAATGAGTCGGAATACTCGCAGGCGTACATGAGGACATTTGAGAAGCAGTAGGAAAGTTGGTTTAAGCGTCCAATCGGATAGTTGCCCCGATGTACCAGAAGGAATCGTCGACGATGTTGCCATGAAGCTTCACTTTCCTGTTGGCCCCGGAGGTCATCTATGTCTGGGTCAGAGGTCATGCTTAGGTCAACTGTCCTTAGTTGATTGGATAGTTCCATGTTTCTTCTCAAACTCAACAGTATATGGTATCTGTAATGAAATAAAAACGTTTAGTTACTATTTTTATTTTTATAATTTTACATTAAGCAGTATCTTGCTTGAAATACCCCGGCCATTTTCCATTATAGGACCCGTAAAATCTGAATACCTGGGTCCCCAGGACTTACTATTCCCTTGAAATGACAACAGAACAAGTTTCCAAATTTAAACTAGAGCTTTAAGCCAGTGGCTAACTAATACATCCCTCTCCCTTTGCAATAAATGCATGTATTAAAGTAAAGTTGATGAGTAACAATTTTTTTATCTGCTGATACAGTGGACTCCACTTAATATCACTCCTGTTAATATCACATTCCTCTTTATATCATATTTTTGCCAAGCACCATTTTTCTCTCTATATAATCTAATTTTGTAATTGTATTTGGTTATATCATGTATTTTGAGGTGAATTCCTCTTAATATCATGTTTTTTTAACCAATCACATAAAATATCCAGAAAATGATGTCATTTCCATTGATATCAGATACAACTTGTACAAAATGTTGCATAGAAAATAAAAAATAACCCCAAAAATGATTTTTAATTGAAATAATGTTATCTGTATATTGAAACATCTTCATATGTACATTGAATAGCTTACTTTGAGTTATAGAGATTGGAAATGCACTAGATTTGGTGGGAAAACATGTTTCTTTTAATGTCACATTCCTGTTATATATAATATCATGTTTTTTTCTGAGAAATGCAACATGATATAAAGAGGAGTGTACTGTATATGTTTGTAAAATTGCATTCAACAATTATAAGTACAGCACAAATAAATCAATGGAAATCAGAGAAGTTACCTCCTTTTTACTGCTGATATAACCAATGGCATAGCCAAAGAGATTAAGAAATAATCACTATAGTATTTGATAATCTGCATGCATATCTAAACATGGTGGCTAACATTCCTTTGTAGCTTCATTCAAATTGGTTAAAGGCCCAATATACGTAACTTTCGGCAAAACTTGAAGCGAAAATCAAGCATAATAACTTATTATATTTAAAGATTTAGTTAAGATTAACTGATAACAGCAATATTCAAGCTGAATTCTTTCGCGGTTACCGGTAAGCAGCAGTTGAAACACGTTATTTGTAAACACGCGTCCATTTCAAACCGTCTTCTACCTTCGGTTTGTTGTTGGGCCCCACCTGAATTATTTTCAATTCTTTGGACTTTTTTGTCAAGAGTTTCTTGTTAGTTACCGCTCAGGTTTACTTCGTTTTAGGCTTATTTTTGCATGGTTATCAGCTGGATTTTTTTTCAGAATTTTTCAGAATCTCTAAAAATTTCCCTGAAGTTACGTATATTGGGCCTTTAACTAGTTTAGGAGTTGTCTTTTAATTTAATGTTAATTTTCCAATTAAAACCTGTTTATAGTAAAGTGACCGGCTACCACGTCCTCGATAACCAGGGGTTACGATCACCTATGCTCTTTACACTCCTGGGATATGTCATGGCAAAACTGAAGGCATTCTCTGGTGAAAAAAAACTGACCACTTGCTAGACTGCATGCCTCTCTGTTTGAAGATTACAAATGAACCACAACCGACTTCAAAGCCTGTCAAAGTTTACTATTATGTGACCATGGGATTCTTTTTGATGTACATCAAAGGGTCAAACTAGTTTTCTTTTGTCATCAAAAAGGTGGCACACATGAAACCTTCAGTTTTAATGACATATTCCCGGAGAGTATAGAGGGTAGTGATCGTTATCTCTGGAAATCGAGGATGTGCATGGTTACTATGGCAACCTTAATTTACACATAGTCCTTAAAACTCCTGTGTAGTTCCACTGATATCAGTTCATAGGTTTAGGAAGAGTTGTATATTTGATTTGACAAAAACGGCCACTACCGTTTTCATTGACTTCGTTTATTTGACTGGTCTTAGACAAAAATGTCCCCATATGGCACTTTTTTGCCTTTTTATTTGGCATACAATCATAGCCATCAGTCATACTCGCTGTTGTATTTTGACAAAGTAGAAGAGACACTTTGATTTGGCTCTTGAAAGTTCAAACATTTACAATGTAGGTGATTCAGACTATTGAAAAGAGAAAGTAGAATAAGGGTTTCACGTAAATGACTTCGTTTTACTATTTTTCTTGGAATTCATGCAAAATATTGAAGGAAATTAGGCAAGATTGAATGTAAGTACTCAAAATTAACCTGTACCACAAAATAACAGTATTTCAATTTTGTTTTGTTTTGGTTTGGTTTATTTTTGTTCAACGTCCTATTAACGGCCAGGGTCATTTAAGGACGTGCCAAGTTTTGGAGATGGAGGATTTGTGGGGCATGTATGACGTGATCGCGAAAATTTAATTAATGAAATAAAATGACACGTTAATTTCAATTGTGATATAAACTTCATGCATTCTACTATCGATAGTGGTAAGCTTCCGTGTACCTCAAACGATAAGGTGTGATTGTTTTGAAAATAATTAGCACAATGCAGTGTGGGAAAGTAACAATAAATCCATAGACAGGGGCTACAGGAAAACCTGTCGGTCTATGCAAACATTTTTTGTTAGTACGGTAGACCTGATGTTTAAGCAATTTAATTGCTTATAAAGTCGATAAAGTATCAAAAATGTTTGAATAAATGATCAATTGAATTTCTCTTGAGTGTTGTTCATTTCCCAATTTCTTTCGCTGAATTTGGCATTGCAAATCAATTTTTGTTCAAATATCAGTTGAAGGAGGGGAGGTCACTGTTTTTGACACTGATGGAAAAATTCAGTCTACAGAATATTTGTTGGGTCTATGCAATTTGAAATGTCCATAAACCTATTGTCTATGGGACTTCATGAATTACTTTCACACATTGACAATGTCAGGGCTTTATCAGGGGGTTTTGGGAATCGGACCCTCAGACAGAGATCAAATTGGGAAAAATTCAATGACATAACATTTATTTTGGAAAATTTGACAAACACCATTATAACTAAATACATTATTTCTTTTCTAAAGTATTTCAAGCACTGTCATGATCAGTACTCATGACATTTACAGCCATCTTTCTTGTTCCTTATTAAAATTAATATCAAAAGAAGCCTCTCAAGCAATGTTAAACAACTTATTTGTTTTCAAGTGCCGAATTGGGAATTTTTAAGAGGAAATTTTGGAAAAATCACACCTTTTTCTCATTAGGAATGGGTCCGTTTACCGGACCTAAAAAGAGGGGTGATAAAGCCCTGACTGTATTAAATATATGAACTTATACTTAGATAATAATAATAATTATCCGAAGAACACATACAATGCATATTTGGGCTTGTGGGGTTTTGGAAGAGTATAAATTCCAGTCTAAGTCACCAATTCCAACATAAACAACAGGGGATAGAAACAAGACGCCGTTACCTAAGAGAGTCAATGAACTGTGGTATACATGGATTTTCGCGTCTGCGGTTTGGACAGTTCGTTCGATTCCGTAAGGAATTTTTAGTGTTATGTGACTCTGTAGTGGGTTTGGCTCTTTCCAGGTGTGCGTACCCTTAGTCATGAAATAGTAGTACTCTGGGATGTAACGGGGGGATATTCTGTCTGGTTTGACGAATGTCTGCCCGGGTATTTTCAGTTTATCTGTTATGACGGCCATCTTGCCGGGTGAGCCGGGGACAGTTTGTGTAATGCGCTGTCATTGGTCGAGACTGCGGTGGTGAAGCCAGTCACCGAGTCTCTTAGATTACGGATGTTATTCCGGGTATTTACACTAGGGGTCAAGGTCAGGGCTATTTAAGCTGTAGACGGGAGAGAAACCTCGCCACTTCCCTACCGGGATTAATTTGGTCATTACCAACGCTTTGAAAACAAAGTGACTTAGCTTAGTGATACGGCTATGTTCTGAAACCGGAGCGGCTATGCATGGTTAGTTTTATTAGTTAGCTGACACTCTGAAAACAGAGTGGCTTATAATGCATGCGTAAGTTAGGTCTATTAGACAGCTGACACTCTGAAAACAGAGTGGCTTTATTGCATGTTTACATCTAGTAGATAGGCCTAACTGGCACTCTGAAAACAGAGCGGCTTATATGCATATGTACGTGTTCTGAAAACAGAACTGCTTAGCATAGGAACATGTTCTGAAACCAGAACAACTTAGCGTAGGAATTAACGTTAAGTTGTAGTCACTGTGCATGTGTAGACTAGTGTTTATTAGGTGTTGTTTCTAGAGGGAGGGTGGCAGGGTAGCCCGTCTCGTAGGCTGGTAGGCTAGTTATAATTATGGACCAGGTGGGATATATATATATATACTCTATAGTTTCGTAGAACTTGTCAAGTTGGTCATATTTACAAGGCATTGAGGTGTGTATTGAGAGTTAACATGCAACTTCTCCAGGGATTGCTTCGTGCATGTACTTGTGGGTAGCTTGTCATAGTCTGGGTAACCTATTATTTGGATAAGTCTGATTTCCTGGTATACATTTTGTTACCATTTCTATACTTGTTACATATATTGTTTTACTTCAGGCTTTACATCTGTTTTTAACTGGAACTTGGTGGTTTTGTTATGTTATTTATGGAAATGAAATCAAACTCGTCTTAATTCATAGTAAACTTGTAGAACTTTTACTGTGGTGTTGTTGTGGATCTTTCCTAACACTTCGACTAATCAAAGGGAAAAGAACCGGAAGGTGGGTTTAGAAGGTGACTGCTGGCCACTGGTTTTATGTCACGGTCCGGTACATTTTGTACCACATTTAAAATTACACAACACAAAGTCAATTGTGGTGGAAAACTCTTATCACCTGACCCCTCCTACTACAGAACAAACATGTTATTCCTTCATCACGGCATAGTGATAATACCTGCAGAATAGCTTTATCCTGGGACTTTTTGTTACTGAAAAGAAGTGTTTGAAACATTTCACCCCTATGACCTTAAAAGCAGATCAAGGTCATTTATTTGAACAAACTTGGTAGACCTTCATCTCAGCATGCTACAGGCCAAATATCGGTACCCTAGGCCTTTCTGTGATGGAGAAGTTACTTGAAGATTTCAAATATTTTTTATACCTGTGACGTTGAAAGAAGATAAAGGTAAATCATATGAACAAACTTGGTAGTCCTTCATCCCAGCATGCTACATGCAAAATATCAGCACCTTTCGGTTATTGAGAAAAAGTTTCTTAAAGATTTTTACATATTTGACCCCTGTGACCTTGAAAATTGGTCAAGGTCATTGATATGTGGACAGTTTGTAGCACTATATCCCAGGTACCTACAGGCCAAATATCAGCATCCTGGGCCTTTTGGTTAATGAAAAGAAGATTGTTAAAAGAAAAGTTAATGGACGACGGGCGAACCACAATGGCAATAGGACAGATGACCTAAAAACAGATCCCAGACGGATTTTAGAGCCCACCATGGACAATTTTTATTTATTCTGAAGTTTTTGGATCTTTTCCCTTCTTTTCTCTTACATGTATTTAATTTCACTTTTTCATTGAGAAGTGTTTGAAAACTTTTAAGACATTTGACCCCTATGACCTTGAAAGCAGATCAAGGTCATTCATTTGAATAAACTTGGTAGCCCTTCATCCAAGCATGCTACACGATTTCAACTATTTTTGACCCCCGTGACCTTAACAGTAGGTAAAGGTCAATCATATGAACAAACTTGGTAGCTCTTCATCCAAGCATGATACAGGCCAAATATCAGTTCACTAGGCCTTTAGGTTATTGAGAAGAAGTTCTTTGATGATTTTAAACACATTCACCCCAGTGACCTTATACATTGGTCAAGGCCATTCATTTGAACAAACTTGGTAGCCCTTCTTCCAAGCATGCTACAGGCCAAATATCAGCACACTGGGCCTTTACGTTATTGAGAAGAAGTTTCTTAAAAAAAATTAACAAACTTGACCCCTGTGACCTTCAAAGTAGGTCAAGGTTATTCATTTTAGCAACTTTGTAGCCCTTCATACCAGCATGCTACATGCATACTATCATCACCCTAGGCCTTTTAGTTACTGAGATGAAGTTGTTTGAAAGAATTTTACTACATTTGACCCCTGTGACCATTAAAGTAAGTCAAGATTATTCATTTGAACAAAATTGGTATCCCTTAATCACAGCAGGCTACATACAAAATATCAGTACCCTGCGCCTTTCAGTTATTTATAAGAAGTTTCTTAAAAGATTTTTACATATTTGACCCATGTGACTTTGAAAGTAGGTCAAGGTCATTGAAATGAGTAAACTTTGTAGCACTCTATCCCAGATACCTACTGGCCAAATATCAGCATCCTGGGCCTTTTGGTTATTGAGAAGAAGATTCTTAAATCTTTTACATATTTGACCCCTGTGACCTTCAAAGTAGGTCAGGCTTGGAAATATTTGATTTAAAGTACTCATGCACCCTCAGGCGAGTGACATTTTATATTTACTTGCCCTAACAAAATTTCTACTTGCATGAAAAATCATTGTCTTAATTTAGTATTTTTTAGGTTTTTATTGCGGTACATACAAGCAAAATTAAATGTCAAAATTTTGCGCTGTTATAATTGTGTGCTGCATTGTCCTACCTGATGGATATAATATTCAGCAAAAAGCTTTCAATTCCCTCAATGAACAGGCAACTAAAGCTCGGCTCTGCACTCTCTCAACACGACAAGTGCAAAACTTGACTCATAAAGCCATCATTAGTTGTCAATCCTTCAGTTTCATTTTGTTCATATGATTTATCTGGTCTACTATTGAACCAATACCAAAGCAAATAAGCCTTGAGCTTTGTCATGCTGTCAAACTTTCTTTAGAATCTAGATCTCTTAAACGCTAAAACGTTGAACTGCAATTAAGACCTTTCATCCAAACGCTTCAATGATTAAGACATTGGGATGTACTAACGTGCGGCTGCATTGCCACTCAAAAGTCTCTTAATAGGTTGCTGTATATAAAAAAAAGGTTGCAAAACGACGACGCAATGGGTCATTTAAACAGAACAGGTTTTATAGGGTAGCTTCTTTTAATAAAATCAGCAGTATCATATTAAAAGTATATGTTTATACGATCGAGATATATACAGACTTTTTTTATTTATCAAGTCAGGCAGGTAGCGTGGACAAGCTACTAGGGCTTTATCAGGGGTTTTGGGAATCGGACCGCGAGATAAAATTTGGAAAAATTGATCGACATAACAGCTATTTTCGAAATTTTGACAAACACCATTATAACAACTTAATACATTATTTCTTTTCTAAATTATTTAAAGCACTGTCATGATCAGTACTCATGACATTTACAGCCATCTTCTTTGTTCCTTATTAAAATTAATTAATGTCAAGAAAAGTTCCTCAAGCGATGTTTAACAACCAAAGTGTCTGAATTGGAAATTTCTAGGAGGAAATTTGGGGAAAATTACACCTTTTTTTCATTGGTAATGGGTCCGTTTACCAGACCTAAAAAGAGGGGTGATAAAGCCCTGGCTGCCTACCCCTCATGGAGTTGTACCCTGCCCAGGCCAGTTGGGCAATCTTCAATGTTATTTATTCTCCCAAACGTTCTTCAGCCAAACATCATATCTTTAGGCTTTTTTTTTATTGTATTAGTATTTCAGAAGAAGTCGTTTGAAGGTTTTGAGAAATATTGGACCCTTTGAACTTAAAAGTAGATCAGTGTTATTTTTTTCGCAAATTTTGTCCAGCTCCTTCCGTGGTTGCTACCAGCCAAATATGCTTCTACAGGGCTTTTTCTGGGGTCTCTCAGGGGCCGAAATTTGGCCCCATTCCTAATGAGATTTAGGCTTCATTTTTCCCAATTAAAGGACTTTTTTCCCAATCTGATGTTAGATCTACAGTCAAACCTGCTCTAACGACTGCCTGTCTATAACGACCGATTTTCAGATTCCCCGTGAGATTTCACTATATAACGACCATCTGTATAACGACCACCAGTCTGATGTGGCTAACGACCGTAATTTTGGAACGACGGTCGCTAGTTCGCTTTCTGTAACGACCGATTTTCAGATTCCTCGCGAGATTTCATTATATAACGACCATCTGTTTAACGACCACCAGTCTGATGTGGCTAACGACCGGTAATTTTGGAACGCTTCCTATAACGACTGATTTCCGGTGAACATGCTGTTCCGGTAACCTGTCGCACATGTACAGCTCCGTACAAAATGTCCGGTATTTGCGTACATGATTCATTAGTAGAAAATACTATAAATGTTGAAAATATGAGTTGTAAAACACATTGACTGAAGATATTATTATTTTATGACAAGTGAAAACTTTCCGGTGAGCCCATCACTGCTGTATCTGTTTTCGACAATATCCTGCATTTTGATTGGCTACTGATAGCGACGATCTAGGTTATTTCCTAACCTGAATAACGCGTAGTGCTTTCCAGTATGAGTGTAGTCATATGATACGATTGAACAGTGTTGCATCATTCGTGTTTACGTTTATGCAGGCCTGTTCGCGACCCGTGTGTTAGGCTTTAATCGTCAGAATTACCGTCAACCCAGTACACTGCCGACTCTATCGATGTCTAGACGCAAAGAGACTCCCAAATTGTTTATTTTATAGAAAACGTGGAAGATTAAGTCTTGTGTAAGATTTAATTGAATAATTTATGAATGATATTGCCGTGAAAACATCGTTTATTTCAATTTTCAGTATTAGACCTGTGCCTTCGCTGGTGTCAACAGATCTTCATTGTAACTCGCGCGAGGTGTCAATCAATGTCAAGCCTAATTAATGAGGCATTGTGTTATGTTTTCAAAGTTTCCTATTCAAAGGTGTTTGTTTTATTATCCTTAAATTGCCGACTTACCTGGTTGGTGCTATCATTCCGACTTGACTTTTTTTTCAAAAAAAAATAAATTTCTTCAAGATTTTATTTTTCATTTTTTGGACCACAAAACGTACCTTCGCACTATACGCGAGTGCACACTATATGCGATAAATTACGTTACTGTTTAATTTTATATTTTTAGAAAAAGAACAACAAACTCAACCAAGAATTCACAAATGTAATAAAATGATCATGAATATTATTGAATACGGCATTCATCATACTATTTTAAGATGTTTTAAAAAATATAGATTGAAACCTAAAAATAATATTATTAGAATATACATGTATTTCAAAACAATAAGTTTGACTTCTGTAATGTTATACTGAATGCCCTATTTAATGACAAGTCATTTATGACATTTTCAATTAAAGTGGTTGGTCCAAAAATCTCGACCTGTCTATAAAGGCAACCTGTCTATAGTGACCATTTTTCTGTCTCCCCTTGAGCGGTCTTTATAGACAGGTTTGACTGTACTTTAAAAAAAAAAAAAAAAAAATGTTTCGTGCATTTTAAAACTGAACATCTGCATCAGTTGAAAAAGAAGCTATTTGAAAAGAAATCTTGTCATTTTATTGCTTTTATCTGATTAAATTACATTGTATTATTTGTCGATTCGTCGTTAATTTTTCCCAATTCCACTCAGGGGCCTTTTCCCAATTTACTCAGAAAAAGCCCTGTTCTAGACATTTAAGATATTTCAGCGCCAGAGAAGTTTCTTTTTTTTTTGCAACCTTTGTTCGGCTGCTTCCAAAGAACCTACCAGCCAATAACATGTATGTTTTGGAAATTTCAGGTGTCGTTTTAAAGTTTTGGACACATTTGATTCCAGGATGTGACCTTGAAAGATGTTTTTTCTCGCAAATTTTATTCAAATCCTTCCAAGTTTTGGTTTCTTTTACGTAGGACATGAACAGCTATGGTCATTTATGGATGTGCCAGGTTTTGGAGGTGGAGGAAAGTCAGAAAACCCGGAGAAAAAAACACCAATTCTACGGTCAGTACCTGGGGACTGCAACACCATGAGGGTTTCAAACTCGCAACCCAGAGGTGGAGGGCTAGTCAAAGTAGAATATCGAACACCAGAACACCTTGTGTTACTGACTTGTATTTTTCAAACATCGCTTTGCTTACCTTTAATTTCTTTTTCAGATTATTGTTTTGCTGACACACACCATGAGAACTTTGACTTTGAAAAGTTGGCAAAAATGAGCTGACACAGTGTTCTCAGGTTTTTTTATTCCCATGTTTCTTTACAATTTTTCATGAAAAAATTCACATTAATATAAATAATTAATGCTGCTGTGACAATAACTGAATTCCAAATTTCAATCCAAATTTATGTTAAGGTTAGACAAAAATATACAGTTACGTGCCAAAAGTCTTTCAATTTTTTTTATTTTGCCATATATTCTTTGTATTTCCAACTTTTTTCAATGAATTTTCCTGACTTCGTTTATGGATGGATTTTGACAAATTTTTGTCATTTAGTAAAGAAATATACAAGGTTTTCTCTGATAATATTTATTTAATTTTCCGTTGTGTATTTATGGAGCTATACAGAATTATATACACAGCTAATTTCCGTGTGACGCCATTTCTCTATATAACGTTACCAAAATGAGGTCAAAATGGCGTCCCGAAAATTGGATGTTGTAAATAAATTATGATTTCTCTAATTATACATAACGGAAAACAGGGAAAATATTATGAGATGAAAAAGGAAACAATTCTCTATAAGTACACAAAATTTCATTAAAAATGATCCCGAAACGAAGTCAGGAAAATTCATTGAAAAAAGTTGGAAATACAAAGAATATATAGCAAAATAAAAAAAATTGAAAGACTTATGGCACGTAACTGTATATGTGTCCCATTTAAATTAAGTGAAAATGGCCGCACATTGTGTGATCTTGCGGGAGTCTTTTTCTGAACTATCTACTGTATTTTGGATCATGTGAGGATTTATAGTTAGGCAGTGGCCATTGTCAAACCGATATCTGGAATATGGATATATTTTTAGAAACGGGTGGCGACAGTTAGTTAAGGACCTCATGTGGCTTGATTATTAAATGTGTAGGTTAGTAGAAAAATAAATGTTCTTTCCATTGATACCTACAGTGTAACTTGCATTTGTAAAAGAAAGTGGCAATATTAATTATAAACACTGCTTATAATCACCAACTCATGGATGGGTCGCTAAAATTTTGCATATTTATAGTGACCGGATCGTCAATGTTCCTTAATTTAAGGAAACTCCTTAACTTAAAAATCTCCATAGGAAAGCATTACAGAATTTAAGGAAAGTCCCTTTCAAAAACTTAAATTTCTCCCATTAAATTCTGTAATGTTTTCCTATGGAGATTTTTCAGTTAAGGAGTTTCCGTAAGTTAAGGAACGTTGATGAAATCGGGGCCTAGAGAGTCGGAACTCTTTGCCTTTGGACTAGACTAGATCTACATGTAATTAATGAAATATCTTTTTCATGATATTTTCGTTGATGACAAAATTAAAATTTAACAAAATCACAGTAAATTTTCAGTAGTTATAGCAAGTTGTCGTTGAAGTCCCAATATAAGCGTTTATTCACTTTATAACGAGTCATATTTACATTCGTATCCATTCCTAGAACGAGAAACGAATTTGTTTTTGTGACTGGAACAACTTGCGAACCCACTCATTTCTCTCATATACTTGATATGTCTATTTTTCGTAACATTTCAATAAATACAAACCTGCCCGAGCTGTTTTGAAGCAATCTGTCGTAAACTCGGTCAGTGCCGCTATATATATCTTTCAGGTCACTCTCCACGCATCAAAAAGTTTCCATCTGAATTTGACAGCCGTCTGTCAAAACACACGTGCTTACATAGTTAATCGGAACTCTTCTGTGTTTTAGTTATGTTCGGACGTAATAGTCCGGTGACACCCGAACAAAAACCAACATGGCGATGATATTCTCCCGCCAAATGCAAATGAATTTTTTTTGCAAATTTACTAAAATCAAATATAATTATTATGCGACATAAACCTTATTTTTTTTTCAAAGTTGTGTCAAAAATGTCACTAATGTAAAAACTCTATTTGTAAAAAAGCGCAGAGTTAATTTGTTCGAATTTTGTGTTTCTGTGATATACACTGAGAATTTATACCTTAACTTATGTAGGTGTTCAGAGGAATTTTACACTTTTCATGAGTTTATATCAATTGTGGATAAAAAATATCCCCCCCCCCCCGAAGTACTCTAAACACTTTAAGTTTAGGTCCAATACTAGCTGTAACGAATCCTCATGTCCCTGTGTCTAAATTAGAAGTCATGTATAATCCGACCCGAAACGGAGTGTAGATTTTAAGACAAAACGCCCAGAAAGTGTTCAAAAGTGGAGACAAATGAAGGAAGTGTTCAAAAGAGGGAACGCATAGGGGAAGGGCTATATCAAGCTTTTTCATTTGAATGACATTGGGCGTCTTTAAAGCTACATTTAGTTTTGGGCCTAAACTAAGTTATTTATAGTAATTTTACACGTTTGGGGGGTGGGGGGAGGGGTTCAGATCAATTTTTGATAAAATGCCCCCTAAATATGGTCATATTATTAAAGGCGATAAATAGCTAGACTAGCCTGTCCCCAGAATACGTCATGGCAAAAATGAAGGCAAGCCCAGGTGGAAAAAAAACTTTGATCAATCGCTAGACTACATGCCTGTCCTTTGAATATTACAAAGGAGCCGCAACCGCCTTCAAAGTTTGTCAATTTTACCGTTATGTTACCACGAGATTCTTTTGATGTACATCAAATGTCGAACCAGTCTTCTTGGCTCATCAACAACATTGGTGCACACGGAGCCTTCAGTTTTGCCATGGCATATTCAAGGGGTGTAGAGTAACCCCTGATTATCGAGGATGTAGAAAGCGTAGGTGCTCGTAACCGCTGAATATCGAGGATGTAGAGAGCGTAGGTAATCGTAACCGCTGAATATCAAGGCTGTAGAGAGCGTAGGTGATCGTAACCGCTGAATATCGAGGATGTAGAGAGCGTAGACCTGTAATCGTAACCGCTGAATATCGAGGATGTAGAGAGCGTAGGTGATCGTAATCCCTGGATATCGAGGATGTAAAGAGCGTAGGTGATCTTAACGACTTGATATCGAGGATGTAGAGAGCGTAGGTGATTGTAACCCCTGGATATCGAGGATGTAGAGAGCGTAGGTGATCGTAACCACTGAATATCGAGGATGTAGAGAGCGTATGTGATCGTAACCCCTGGATATCAAGGATGTAGAGAGCGTAGGTGATCGTAACGACTGGAAATCGAGGATGTAGAGAGCGTAGGTGACTGTAACCGCTGAATATCGAGGATGTAGAGAGCGTAGGTGATCGTAACCGCTGAATATCGATGATGTAGAGAGCGTAGGTGATCGTAACCCCTGGATATCAAGGATGTAGAGAGCGTAGGTGATCGTAACGACTGGATATTGAGGATGTAGAGAGCGTAGGTGATTGTAACCGCTGAATATCGAGGATGTAGAGAGCGTAGGTGATCGTAACCGCTGAATATCGAGGATGTAGAGAGCGTAGGTGATCGTAAACACTGGATATCGAGGATTGATTGTACAGACTACAGGGTATTTTTTTGTGTATACCACTTACAATTTTTCCAATAAAGTAACTCTAGGACGTTGCTGAACCATTTACTCTTTCACCCCCAAAGACACATATGAACTCTACCGATTAAAAGGTTGGAAAAGTCAATTACGAAAATCCAGGGGTGAATGCGGGTTAAGGAATGTGAATTTATCGACAAATATATCTTACATTCTTTGAAAAAATATATATGTACACAATTAACAAACTCACAAAAACATGTATATAGATATATTGAAACTGGTCGGTAATTGTCCTAGTATAACACTGGTAACACTGGATCCTTACAAACGTATAGTATAAAAGTTACTAAAATAGAATAACATATAAGGCAAGGCAGTAATGACAATATGCATGATGTTGTCAAATTTTCGGAGCTACCCGCTCCCCTATTGAGGAACAAAGAAACATTAAACAATTATAATAAGATGTGGTTAAAATATTGTTTTAGCCAATAAACCCTTCGGCTAGTGTTAGTAGAGGACAGAACTTGGATCATTGTCCGCTGAGTACACTCTGTGTGCGAACAACGACAAAGAGATTAAATATCAGTGGGAAAACTGAAGAAATGAAGAAAGTGAAGCTGGAATATATATATGATAGGTCTCGTAAGGAACAACGACGGTATTGTCGAATATTAGAACTGGGTAGGGGCGTAGCTTCCTGAATGCGGATCGCAGGTGCGTACACATAATTAAAAACCCTTAATTGTAATAAAAATAACACTATTGTACAAGAAAATGAGCGTGTTTATTCTTTAATTCATTATACCTGAATATTGACACTAGAACACGTTAAAATGCTCCAAAGACCTTTAGAAAACATTTTTATTGAGGGAAACCCCCAAACCCCCTTTCGGGAGGTGGGCGTATCCCCCGTACCAACCCCTCCTAGCGCTTCGGGTGCTGTCTTCGGCACCACATCTGCGTACACTTAAAAACAGCCCTAGCTACGCCACTGCTAGATACAGACAAACATAGGCCATATGTATCTGTATAAAAAGGTTTAGACTCGAATAATTGGTTATCGTCCAAAATATCGGCTTAGTTTAAGGGTCTGCCCAAGAAAGCTGCTACACAAACGAGTGGTTGGAGAGGGGCGAAACGGGCGGATGGATATTTTTAATATATTGGCACGCTATGTTTCACAAATAGGGACGTTATCGCATTGGGATGTATTCACATAATTATTGGGACGTTTTCACATATTTGAACTTGTTGACATATTGGGACATTTTCAAGTATTGGGACTTTTTAAGTAATGGGACGTTTTTCCATGTTGACGCTACATTTCACATATTGGGATGTATTCACATACATCAGGACGTTTTCACGTATTGGGACGTTTTCACATATGTGGACTTTTTCACATATTGGGACTTTTTCAAATATTTGAACTTGTTGACATATTGGGACATTTTCAAGTGTTGGGGCGTTTTCACGTATGAGGACTTTTTCACGTTTTGGGACGATTTCACATATCGGGACGTTTTCATATATCGGGACTTTTCCACATATTTGGAAGTTTTCATATATTAGGACGATTTCACGTATTAGTACGCTACAGGGGCTGTTGTATAATGGGATGAATGGCTATAAAGTTTGTTCAAATGAACACATTGATCCACTTTCAAGGTCACAGAAGTGAAATGTATTAAAAACTTCAAAACTGTTTTAATCATTAACTAAAATGCCCAAGATTCAGATATTATAAGCCCTGTATTATTCTAAAATAAAGGGCTACCATGTTTGTTCAAATGGTTGACCTTGACCCACAATGCCAATATCACAAGGGTGATTTTTACGACCTTTCATTGGATTCTATTCAACTCGGACACTGCCATAATACCTATTAATTAAATTTTTACCAGTGAAATATTAAAAAATTATTCATTTTATGAAAGTGATATTTTTCTCACTAGTGTATGGTGGCTGATTACGGCCATCTCGTGTTGTCACCTTGTCGTGTTGTCGTCTTGTCGCTTTGTCGCGTTCATTTACTGCGACAACCCGATATTAAGTAGATAAAATCTCGTCTTGTTGCGTTTTCAAACGCGACAAGGCGACAACACGACAAAGCGACAAGGCGACAACACGACAGCACGACATTTTGAACACGCTAATTAGCGCTTACGGAATCTCGGGTTGTTGCGGAAAAATGGCTGTCGTCTTGTCGTCTTGTCGTCTTAACTTGTCATCTTGTCGCGTTGTCGTCTTCCTGTTACACATGCGCAGATCATATTTAATAGCCGGTGTGACAGGAAACGTGGTGCGTATGACAACAAGTAGCTAAACATTCGTTTGTGAATGCGTCAACATTTCAGGTGGGCATGCAAATGGAATATTTGATACTGGCAACAGATAGTTTCACTATTTGTATACTAAATCAACTTTTAAATGAACCTTAACAATGAAAAAATATGTTTTATAGGTCAGAATTAAAACAATCCAAGTCTTTTTCGATTATCACAAATTGCTTAACTTCCTTATCTAGCCTAGCAAACAAAATTTATGAAGTTGCTGCTGGAAATCAGGAACGTGAAAATATTCCTCATATGGAACCAATAAAAAAGTGTAATCTAATATTCTAAGATGAATTTTATAACACAAACTGCACCAAAACAGGTTTTCAAAAGCTTTCATAGACAGCGTTTATTTCTAGGAAGAGAGTTGTTTATCCAATTCTAAAGTAAAACGGGAATTTCCCATATGGAAACAAAATGTCAAACGCAAATTAATAATATAACGTAACAGCTTAAATTCAAAACCATTCAGCGAAGTATTTCCATCGGATCAAACTATAAATCTTAACGGACTTCTTCATTTGTAAATTTAAAAGAAATTCCAAAAAAATGAGATTGCTTAGACAAGCACGGGAACGTTTTGTATTGTATCAAGCAACAACTATTTACTTATATTTACACCTATCCCTTCTTGTGCTTAGTAAACTCTGACTGCGAATATATTATCGTATACGCAGTGAAAAAAGGCTAGGCGGATTGATATTTGTTCAAATATGGCGTCGTTCACGCTTCAGAAAAATAAGTATTCGCTGTCGGTCAATGTTTGGTTCCTACAAGATTTTAAAACATGGAACATATATGGAATCAATTTCTTTTGATTCAACAATAAATAGTTTCTAGCAAACTTTTGATTACAAATGATGCGCATTCGAAATTATTTGACGGTAACGCAAACATGGCGGCGCCCTGCAGTTGTGACGTCTGACGTCGGACCGCGTCACAACCAGATCACTGTGTCAATGCGTGTACATAACGACCGTTATAAATGAAGAAATAAATTCGACTTGCTAGAAATATTCTTTAATATCAAATTCACATATGATGTTATGAAGAAAAATAGTGTCGTTCACAGTGTTTTTTCTAAATCTACCAATATATTGATGAAATCCAATGGGACTATATTATCTTAGCAACCACGGCCATCGTATTTACCATCTTAGCAACCCGTTTCGAATGTTTTTTTCATTGTATAGCACTTGAAATTAATAATGGTGTAAATATAAGGATTGTACCTCATTTTGACTGCGTATACGGTAGTATGCCCGCAGTTGGCAACGAACATATTCACTATGGAGCGTTAACGCGCACCATATAATATGTTCGTTGCCAACTGCGGCATACCATGTGTTCTTCACCAAATACACTGTATCTTGATGTACCTTCCATTGTATGGTGTGACCCCACGCCTAATATATACTATGAAGTATGATAGTATAAAAAGTGATACTCCCTGTTCTAAAGTATGGTCGCACACCAAATATATGAAAAAAATTCGTTTAAAGAGTTTGACCCTCCCGTTACAGAGTGTGACACCCCGTTAAAGAATGTGACTCCAATATATAGCGTGACACTCCCAGTGAAGACTATGCCCTACAGTTTTAGCATGTGACAGTATCGTTATAGAGTGTGACCCCCATTATAAAGAGTGACCCTCGCGTTGTAGAGTGTGATCCTTCAGTTATTGAGTTTGACCGTCCCGTTGTAGAGTGTGACCCCCATTGTAGATTGTGACCCTCACGTTGTTAAGAGTGACTCTTCCGTTGTAGAGTTCGACCCTCTCGTTATAGAGTGTGACCCTCCCGTTGAAATGTGTGACAACCCCGTCAAAGAGTGTGACCACCGTTATGAAATGTACCCTCCCGTTGTAGAGTATGACCTTCGAGTTTAAGTATTACACCATTGTTAAATAGTGTGACCATCCTGTTGTAGAGTTTGACAACCCCGTTTAAGAGTGTGACCACATTATAAAGTGTGACCCTCCCGTTGGAGAGTGTGACACCCATATTAAACAGTGTGGCCACCCTTCATAAAGTGTGACCCTCCCGTTTTTTAGTTCGAATTTTAGTAAATGACACCACCGTTTCAGAGTGTGACCCTCCCATTGTTGAGTGTTACCCTCCCGTGGAAGAGTGTGACCCTCCCGTGGTAGAGTGTGACCCTCCCGTGGTAGAGTGTGATCCTTCCATTGTAGAGTGTGACCCCAATTATAGTGTTTGACCTTCCCTATATAGAGTGTGACAACCGGGGTCAAAGATTATGACCCCCAATTATATAGTGTGACCTCAATTATAGAGTGTGACCCTCCCGTTCTAGCATGTGACCTTCGAGTTTAAGTAGGTATCACCACCGTTATAGAGTGTGGTCCTCCCATTGTAGAGTGTGACACCCCGTTAAAGTGTGTGACCCCCGTTAAAGTGTGTGACCCCCGTTAAAGTGTGTGACCCCCGTTAAAGTGTGTGACCATCTCTTTGTTGATTGTGACTCCCCGATAAAGAGTTTGACTACCATTATTGGGTGTGACCCTCCAGTTCTAGCATGTCACCTTAGAGTTTTAGTATTTGTTACCAGAGAGTGACCCCCCCCCCCCCCCAGTTGTAGAGTGTGACAACCCCGTCAAATAGTGTGACCGCCCTTCATAGAGTGTGACGCTCCTGTTTTTTAGTGTGACCTTCGAGTTTTAGTATGTGACACATTTGTGTGGCCAACATTGTAGAGTGTGACGCTTCCGTTGTTGGGTGTGACTCCCCGTTAAAGAGTGTGAACGCCATTATAAAGTGTGACCCTCCAGTTCTAGATTGTGACAACCCCGCTTAAGTGTTTGACCTCCATTAAAGAGTGTTTTCCTCCCGTTGTAGAGTGGACACCTTCGTTAAATAGTGTGACCCCCATTATAGAGTGTGACTCTCCCGTTGTTGAGTGCGACTCCCTGTTAAAGAGTGTGACAACCATTATATAGAGTGGCCCTCCCGTTGTAGATTGTGACTCCATGTTAAAGAGTGTGAACACCATTTAAGCAATGAATGTTTTAGAAAATGTTGTTACAGTTCTATAACACACATTGCTATATATTGATGACAAACTAGATAAAGCCCGGTAGAGCTTTATGTAAGTTTATTAGTAATAGTAATGTGTGTTATAGGACTGAAACAATATTTGCTAAAATGTTCATTAATTATATGTACATTTTGATAGAATTATTGTACTTTATTCAGTTTTTATCGGCCCGATTTTGAGCAGCAAACTAAGTGAAGTCTGGGACATTCTGTGGCCAAATATATTTAATTCACGGTAATAGCTGTTATTGAGAATAGTTCGAATGATTGCACAAATATACAGGTGGACGATACATTCCCTTTAGGCCTCTTGTTGATAATGCCAACACATATGTTCTGCTGTTTTGTTGTTATCATCCCCCCCCCCCCATTCTCCATTTGTCAAAATATTGACCAGGTGTGTCTCTAAGAAAAACGAGATATATTGAAGTAATAATCACACATAGTGTGTTTTTCTTCCTTTCCCGTTTCGCAAGATGTTCGGTGAACCGTTGGTCTAAACAGTTCTCAGTACTAGTACTGATCAATACATAGACTATTAGCGGTACTCGGGGGATTTAACAGGGAAGGTATAGAACAAGCCAAGAGTTACCTACCGTCTTACTTACCTTTTAATCAACAAGAAAAATCAAATTTTGATGTTTTACCTTAACCATTTCAAATATTATTAATAGTCAATTTTTAAAAACTTAATCAGAAATATTTTGTGTTAATTGACTACTAGCAGAAACGAGGCCGTTCTCTGATGTTTAATTTTATAATTGCTGCACACCTGATAAATCGATTTGATTTTATATAAAATTCAACGTTTTTCCAACCGAAAATTGTTATTGTTTCAAACACAAGGTGTCCAATAGTGCGCTGATGTGTAATCAAAGCTCCCCTAATCCCTGATTGGCCCGATACGTATTTTAAGTGGTGATATGAATTGCCGTGTGTGATGTTACGTGTAATAGCACTGCACTTTTCATCTACACGTGTAAGTTCACGGCCATCGGATCAGAGACTGGTACAAGGAGAAGGGTGTATGCTGATATTGGAGGTCCCTTCCTCTGGTTGGATACTCCTTGTGATTCGAAGTGGAGATTGTGTATGTTAAAAGTTTTGTAGAGAGTGAGTGTTTTTAGAGAAAGTATGGTGAGATCTTCGATATGTGTGTTATCCAGGCCCCTTCAATCTCCGGTGTTGGATAGGTTATGGAATATGTTATCAAATACTCAATATTCATGTAAAACAGTTACAGCAACGGGTGATGTTAAACAAATCGATATAGTTAACCACTGTGATATCACTTATACGATAAAGGTTTCAAAGAGCTGAGGAGTTGTTTTAATTTTTGAAGGCTTGAAAGGGCAACGCTAGCCGATCTTAAACCGGGTGAAACTAATGGAGGGGACTACAATAACGGACTACCCTGCATCATACAGATGTTTTATCGGTCAGAACTGTTGGAAATCCAATTTGGCCAATATTGCTGTTGAGATAGATTGGGAAATGCATTAAATATATTTATTTCGAAAATTCAATGTACATGGCGGGTGTCGACGATGAAGCAGAAGACGCTTACTCTTCGGGAACACCTAGTCTTATTCTCGTGTACTGTAATGTCCAGCTAGGTATATGAGGGGAAATACTGCTTAACTGGCAAGCTAGCTTTTTCAGTAATGCGGTTTAACCTGGGGACCCGTTCTCGCTAGTAAAACAACGGTGAGCGTTGTCAGTAGTTGGATGGGTGACCGCCTGCACGTTACAGCTCTTTTACAAATGGATTGCATAATATTACTACGATGGCCGATAGCGACCAGACACTTTTCATTACTTTTATGTTCAAAAGTGTAACATGGTTTCATTTTGTTTATAAAACTGATAAAAGTGTACCCCACAACCACACAAAAGTGTACCATGGTTACACTTTTAAACTTAAAAGTAATGAAAAGTGTATCATCCAAAAGTGTACCATGTTATATTACATGTGCACTGTTCAATATAAAAGCAATGAAAAGTGTATCGTATATTACAGAACGGTAATTTAAAAACACTATTCTCACGATTCTTCCATTTGGTATATCTATTTAAAGTAACATCAATACTGTGTGCACTATGTACAGATATCGCGTTTGTCTTACCCTTGCTAGCTTTTTGGGATGATAACATATGTACACATTGGGTCTTATTTAGTGTAATAAGATCGCCTTAGCTAACTGTAAACTCTGAGGGGCCGCGGTGGCCAAGTGGTTAAGGTGTCTCGACATTCTACCACTATAGCCCTCCATCTCTGGGCTGCGCTGGCCAAGTGGTTAAGGTGTCTCGACATTCTACCGCTAGCCCTCCGCCTCTGGGTTGCGAGTTCGAAACCCACATGGGGCAGTTGCCAGGTACATTATTATGTACGGAACGTAGACCGGTGGTTTTTCTCCGGGCATTCCGGCTTTCCTCCAACTCCAAAATCTGGCAGTCCTTAAATGACACTGTCTGTTAATTGGACGTAAAACAATAATAAACCAAACCTGTAAACTCTGACAGACTAGGTTTTATATCGATTAGGGTTGTTCCGTCTTCATCATGTGAGTAAGTAACAACGTATATTATGAACAATTATTGATAAAAAAGATATAAAAAAGAACGCCACCAAAAAGCTGAATGCACGCTCAGGTTAAAAAATCCTTAAGCTTCATGCCTGTACTTTGAAGAATACAAAAGAGTCGCAACTAACTTCAAAGCCTGTAATTTTTTGCCGTTATGTGACCACGAAATTCTTTTGGTGTACATCAAAGGTTCGAACCAGTCTTCTTGCCTCATCAACAAGGTGACGCACACGGAGCCTTCAGCTCTGCCATGATTTATTCCAGGAGTGCAGAGAGTGTAGGTGATCGTAACCCCAGGATATGGAGGATGTCCGATTCATAGACTGGCAGTACTTAAGTTTTATTAAGAAGTTCTCTACTGAATTTTCTTATCTTCCCCTTAATTATACTCAGACATCCGAATAATCAAAATAGTTAAGGTGTTTTTTTTTTAAATAATTTGATATGGGTTTTATACTATTCTACAGACGGGACCAGTCTATCAGATTCTCAAAACATCATCAGATACCACTGTCTGGTACATCCGTGTGAAGTGAAGTGGTACTTCCCGTTATAAATTGCATGTATCAAGAAACAGGTATAGACAAATTAGAATCTAGGCGTCATAAGCACAAATTAATCTTGATGTATAAAATATTAATCACTTGACCCCTGATTATTTGTTTAATATCATTGAACTTTTTATTAATCATCAGCAAAATATTCATAATCTGCGTCACCACAGATTTTTCTATATCACAAAGTCAAGAACCAGGCTTTAACGGTCATCTCTGATAGGTTTATTCTGAGTGAATCCACAGTCGGTCGGGGCTTTGTCTGTTGGCACGAGTTCTCATGTTCCCTTCCATTCAAAATCCAAACGAACGTTTCCTTTTCCACCTGTTGGTCTACCCCACCATCCACCCTTTAAGACACTTCTTATAAGGAAATTGTGGATATCGAAAACCTTGGTGTAAACTCATTTGCATATATTGCCTTGTATCAAATTAACAAAAATAATTTTAATAACGAATCTGCAAGTGATACTACATATAACGTTAATTTTAGAATCAACTTACTTCATTTTTCTGTTGAATTGCTGAATCTGAAATGTCGGTTTAAACTATTTAAGTTTTAAATTAAATAAGTTTTGACTTAAAGTATTACCTTCAGTATTATCTCCCCTGCCGCAACCTGCGGACGTAGGGTGTACGTTTGACTATCACTGTAACTAGTATCTCCCCTACGCAAGGTTGTTCATACAAATAAACGGACAGATAAACATATTTAAATAATTTTGAATTATAAAATCAACATATTTTTCTATTACTGCACAATCGGTCATTTTAAATGAAACGGAGTGTCGGTGAGATTTTGGTAGTTTATAAAACCTGCTATGCCGTCATGACGTGTCGCGAAAACATTCAGGTGTTGTCACGTGCACGTGAACACAGTTCTCATTTCGAAGTTTTCTCTCGTAGAGTAGACACTACGTCGCTGGTGTTTCTTCAGAAACTTCGGTTTTCCTCCACAAATGAAGTTGGGACGCCTTATTGGCGGACCGCTGGTCGCTATACTTCTTGACATATATGGTCTAAACAACATATTAATTAAACACATTTTAATATGAGACATAATCACTGTAAGGAGTGAGTATTACTGCAATATATCTCGTTTTCCTTAGAGACAAACCTGGTCAATGTATTTGACAAATGGAGAATTGGGGGGGGGGGGGGATGATAACAACAAAACAGCAGAACATATGTGTTGGCATTATCAACAAGAGGCTAGGCCTAAAGGGAATGTATCGTCCACCTAGATATTTGTGCAATCATTCAAACTATTCTCAATATCAGCTATTACCATGAATTATTTGGCCACAAAATGTTCCAGACTTCATTCAGTTTACTGCTCAAAATCGGGCCGAAAAAAACTAAATAAGTACAATAATTCTATCAAAATGTACATATAATTAATGAACATTTTATCAAATATTGTTTCAGTCCTAAAACACACATTACTATTACTGATAAACTTACATAAAGCCCTACCGGGCTTTGTTTAGTTTGTCATCAATATATAGCAATGTGTGTTATAGAACTGTAGCAACATTTTCTAAAACATTCATTGCTTAAATGGTGGTCACACTCCTTAACATGGAGTCACACTCTACAACGGGAGGGTCACACCGTATAATGGGATGTCACACTCTACAATTACAAGGTTAAACTCTTCACCGGGAAGGTCACACTCAAAAAAGGGGTTCACCCTTTTTAACAGGGAGTCGCACTCAACAACGGGAGAGTCACACTCTATACTGGTGGTCACAATATTTAACGGAGGTGTCCACTCTACAACGGGAGGAAAACACTCCAAACTTTTAAGCGGGGGTGTCACAATCTAGAACTGGAGGGTCACACTTTATAATGGTGTTCACACTCTTTAACGGGGAGTCACACCCAACAACGGAAGCGTCACACTCTACAATGTTGGTCACACACTTTAACAAATGTGTCACATACTAAAACTCGAAGGTCACACTAAAAAACAGGAGTGTCACACTCTATGAAGGGCGGTCACACCATTTGACGGGGTTGTCACACTCTACAACTAGGGGGGGGGGGTCACTCTCTGGTATCAAATACTAAAACTCGAAGGTCACATGCTAGAACTGGAGGGTCACACTCAATAATGGTAGTCAAACTCTTTATCGGGGAGTCACAATCAACAAAGAGATGGTCACACTCTTTAACGGGGGTCACACACTTTAACGGGGTGTCACACTCTACAATGGGAGCATCACACTCTATAACGGTGGTGATACCTACTTAAACTCAAAGGTCACATGCTAGAACAGGAGGGTCACACTCTATAATTGAGGTCACACTATATAGTTGGGGTCATAATCTTTAACCCCGGTTGTCACACTCTATATAGGGAAGGTCACACACTATAATTGGGATCACATTCTACAATGGAAGGATCACACTCTACCACGGGAGGGTACAATGTAACACTCAACAATGGGAGGGTCACACTCTATATAAACTTTATTTCCTTTTTTTTTACAACAATTATGAAACAAGCTATACAACTTATACTAATCACTGGTCTTATGGTGGGAGGAAACCGGAGTACCCGGAGAAAACCCACGTGGTCGGGCAGGTGACCCCATACCTTTTCACACTCTGGAACAGTGGTGTCACATACTAAAATTCGAAGGCCACACTAAAAAAAACGGGAGGGTCACACTTTATGAAGGGCGGCCACATTCTTTAATATGGGTGTCACACTCTCCAACGGGAGGGTCACACTTTATAATGTGGTCACACTCTTAAACGGGGTTGTCAAACTCTACAACAGGATGGTCACACTCTTTAACAGTGGTGTTATACTTAAACTCGAAGGTCATACTCTACAACGGGCGGGTACATTTCATAACGGTGGTCACACTCTTTGACGGGGTTGTCACACTTTTCAATGGGAGGGTCACACTCTATAACGGGAGGGTCGAACTCTACAACGGAAGAGTCACACTCAACAACGTGAGGGTCACACTCTACAATGGGGGTCACACTCTACAACGGGACGGTCAAACTCAACAACTGAAGGGTCACACTCTACAACGCGAGGGTCACTCTTTATAATGGGGGTCACACTCTATAACGATACTATCAGATGCTAAAACTGTAGGGCATAGTCTTCACTGGGAGTGTCACGCTATATATTGGGGTCACATTCTATAACGGGGGTGTCACACTCTGTAACGGGAGGGTCAAACTCTTTAAACGATTTTTTCCCCATATATTTGGTGTTCGACCATACTTTAGAACAGGGAGTTTCACTTTTTATACTATCATACTTCATAGTATATATTATGCATGGGGTCACACCATACAATAGAAGGTACATTAAGATACAGTGTATTTGGTGAAGGACACATTCTAGAACGAAATCCACGTGTTTGGCGTTTTCCCCACTCACCAACTAACTTCATATTCATGTTTATCCCTTGGATACTTGGAGACTTGGATTGTTTTAATTTTGACTTATAAAACATATTTTTCATTGTTAAGGTTCATTTAAAAATTGATTTAGTATACAAATAGTGAAACTACCCGTTGCCAGTATCAAATATTGCATTTGCATGCCCACCTGAAATGTTGACGCATTCACAAACGAATGTTTAGCTACTTGTTGTCATAGGCACCACGTTTTCTGTCACACCGGCTATTAAATATGATCTGCGCATGTGTAACAGGAAGACGACGACGCAACAAGACGACGCAACGACAGCCATTTTACCGCAACAACCCGAGATTCCGTACGCGCTAATTAGCGTGTCCAAAATGTCGTGTTGTCGCCTTGTCGCCTTGTCGCTTTGTCGTGTTGTCGCCATGTCGCGGTTTGAAAACGCAACAAGACGAGATTTTATCTACTTAATATCGGGTTGTCGCAATAAATGAACGCGACAAAGTGACAACACGACAAGGTGACAACACGACAACACGAGATGGCCGTAATCAGCCACCATACACTAGTGAGAAAAATATCACTTTTATCAAATGAATAATTTTTTAATATTTCACTGGTAAAAATGTAATAAATAGGTAATATGGCAGTGTCCGAGCTGAATAGAATCCAATGAAAGGTCGTAAAAATCACCCTTGTGATATTGGCATTGTGGGTCAAGGTCAACCATTTGAGCAAACATGTAATCAGCCACCATACTAGTGGGAAATATGACATTTTTCACTGGTGAAAAATAGACAAATATCACTTTTTCAGAGTTGACCAATCAAAACACTCCTTACAAACGACAATGGGGAAAATGAAAGGCTGTCCCAATAGATATCGTCATGAAAATGTAATAAACAGAATATCAGTAATATAAAATATATTTCACTCGTGTGACTTATAATTCTACATTGTTCACTCGTTCTGCGTACTCGTGAAAAAATACAAAATATTAGCCACACTCGTGAAATATATTTGATATCAATGAATACACTGTTAGATATTCTAGAGATTAAAAGGGTGGGATTAAAAGCTGGTGAGCGACTCAGGCTCATTGGGCCTCTTGTTCTTGTAGTAGAGGTGGTTTTGTTGTGTGTAAAGATTAAAAAACTGATTTGTGTTTTGGTTCACTGTCATGGTGTAATTTATTCGAGGGTTTTAAAAACAAAGAACCCTGCAGTAAGTACAAAGTACATGCTACAGAGACACATATAAAATAGACTTCTCTTCTACATTATCCAATAGGATAAATATAATTATATAACACAAATACAAAAACTGTATTTCCAAGCGACGAAAGCACTGACTGATGTTTATTAAAAAGCCATTATGATTTAGTAAATATAATTACAGAATAAAGTACATCTTACACACAATCATACGTATACACATTTCTAGTCGATTCATTTGAGCAAAAAAATATTATAAAACAATGTACATGTATGTGCTCGCGGATCGCTGTTACCTGTGTCGCCTGAATGACACGTATAGGTAATTATAATATCAAGTGCAAATACCAGTACATGTATCGCCACCTATTGGCGTATCTCATACCTTAGAGAAAATATTTACATCACAATTCCTACCTTTAACCGGTTGAAATTATATAAATTGAAATATGATTAATACATTAACGTTTACAAATACAAGGGAGATAACTCTTACGCGATTATACCATACCTTTTATATCCTTGCAAATTTATTAGGCGATACAAATGAAAAGTGTAACTTTACAAAATACATTGTTGAACTATCAAAGTTTAAATATGACACAATAAAAAAATAGCAGACAATATAATAACTATACAGATAATAATCTAGCGTTATATTTATTCTCGTGTTAACGTAGCATACACACTATACATTTACATTTTGCATAAAAATATTATATAACATACTGTACCTGCGTATGGCACAAAGTCGTGGCTACAACTACGACGATTCTTCAAATCTGTCAGATACGTATTCAAATAGTGTAATACATGTACAAATTAAATCCATCCAAGCAACTTTATCCAGATGTATTCAGTTAGTATGACTCAAAGCGTTATAATGTATTTAAAACATAACACAAGCATTTTGACTGGTAGCTTTCTTTTAAGGAGCTTAACAAATAATGCATTTATAAAATATATTTTGTGTCTTACTATCTCCTACTAGCTCTTCCTTTACACCCCTTTCTCTTCCTTGTTAGAATAACATAAAAATCCGTTCGATCCTTGCCCTCTATAAATTCTTTCAAATTATGTTTAATATCAAGATTTCAGGCAAATTTACTTTAAATTCGGAAAGATTAAACTTGATATTTTGCATAGATAGGATACCGAATCAAATGCGACACGTGCAGTTTTAAGTTACTAGAAAATTCAGTTTATATCCAATGCCTCCAATTTTATTCATATACATATTTCTTTGTGCGTATATTAAAAATGTCAAATGCGTATTTCTTCTTACTATAAAACATAATATAAAAAGAGCTTACACAACGAGTGGTTGTTGGATATGGAATTTATTTCACTCGAGTGAATTATTTTTAAAAATAATTTACTCGAGTGAAATAAATTCCATATCCAATAACCACGAGTCGTGTGACCTGTTTCTACCATAATACTATATATACATTCTGTTTTGCATTCGCCTATATATCATTAGTAGGTCAAATTGTAGCATATCATACTGTATACTACAATTTGCAATCCGCATCACATGACGTTATTCTGACGCCATGTTGGACTACGTAATATCAAAGCTTTGTATTCTGCCTCAGATAACATGTTTAATGGCTTTGAATCAATAAATCATAAATCATTATACTTTAAAATAAGTAAGAGAATACCGAAGCGTCAACAAAATCATAATCCGAACCCAAAATCTATTAAACTAGGGACAAAATAGGAACTAAGGAAATATTTACACGGAGACTCTCGCAAAAGCACAAGAGAATAAGACCAGGTTTTCCGGAAGAGTAAGCGTCTTCTGCTTCATCAACGACAACAGCGATGTAAATCTTGGTCACATCGAAGTAAGCATCAATCCTCAAAATGAGAACCGAGTCATCATTGTCATCACAAAAAGTTAACACACTTACAAGCAAACTCAAAAACGTCCATCTTCATATCACACAAAGATACAGAATATTTCTTGATGAGACAAAGATGGCGACCATAAAACTTGCCCATAGTTCTGATCAACCTGCATCTCTCGAATCCCCGTGCCAAAATCCCGATATTCAGAGAAAGCCCTAGAATAACGAATCAACTGCGACATATAAACACCATAGGATGGAGAAGCAGGGATGTTACTATCGAGAAAAGGAACGTTCACGATAGGAAAATCGAAATTGTCACGTTTATCAAGTTGCCCGTGTTTGTCATAGTTTAAGTAAAGATCGAGGTAAGAAACAGTTTGACAGTTATAACACATGCTATATGTGACAAAAGCATTCAGACGATTAGGTTTGGTTTATTAAGTTTTACATCCTATTAACAGCCAGGGACGTGGAATGTTTGAGAGGTGGAGGAATGCAGGAATACCCGGAAAAAAACAACGACCTATGGTCAGTATCTGGCAACTGCCCTACGGGGGATTCGAATTCGCGACTCAGAGGTGGAGGGCTAGTGGTAGAATGTTGGAACACCGTAACCACTCGGCCACCGCGGCCGCATTTTTCAGAAGAGACAAAAGAAGAAAATATGAACGGTTGAAATCCACTAATAAGACATTATTTTCTAAGCTTTAACATTTAACGGATCACATTGACAATAACAGCATGGATACTTAGGGGATAGTACGTTGTTTTGAGTGGCTATACTGGCGATTAGAACATGAAATTTGGTTTGAACTCGAGACCGATAGGTCGAGAGTTTAAACCAAATCTCATGTTCTAATCGCCAGTATAGACACGAAAAATAACGTACTATCCCAATTCTAACACTCATTGACAAATTTAATACGCTAATTTGTTTAGATACATTGTATTTCCTTGCTACAAGTACGTAGTAAAGTACTCTGTGACCTGGCGGGTGACGTGTCTTTCTATAGCCAACTGACCAATCAGAAGGAAGCTTTCAAAAGTCGGTCATTTAGCCACGCCCATACATGTACTGGCGAGCGCTTGGTCTGGATGTTGACGAGGCGGGAAATTTGGATTTAGTTTCTTCGTGAACGTATGTATACGACATACTTGGATTAACATTGACAAAATTCCATGTCAGTATGCATGCAAATATGTTCGTATCGACAGAATCGTGTGATATTTTAAAGATCTGTTAAAATTTTGTGCAGATGCACACGGCACAGTCACAGTGAAAGGTTTGTTTTGATTCCTGATAGAGATGCCTACACATGGATGGAATGAACGTTTCATAAATAAATGGAGGTAAGAACATCATATGATTACGTTTTATTCTTAATTTATTCAGCTAATACATTCAATCGGTCCTCTCTGCTCTGATAATAACTTGACGTACGCCTATCATCCAGTGGAATGTTCATTGATAGACAATCCCCATCACGACGCCATTTTGTTTTGGGTAGAAACGGGGCTTAAGCTCGATGGGAGGAGCTTGATACGATTGATCATGATTAATCATGATTCTATCGCACATTAGAACATAGTCGATATCCAATCAAAACGCGTATTACAAACGTATCGTGTTAGAATATAGATTAAGTACCTGAGTCTGGAAGAGGAATTAGCATTGGAAAGTTCTCATGTGAAGAAAAAAAGGAGCAGAAATACTCAAGGAGGTGTTTGCGTCCACAAACTCCTGTGTGCCCGAAGCCAACCAATCTGGAAAGTTCTCTTGTGATTGAGAAAAAAAGGAGCAGAAATACTCAAAGAGGTGTTTACGTCCTCAAACTTTTGTGTGCCCGAAGCCAGCCAATCTACAAAAATAATGTGATAAACAATGCTATTAAAGGTAATAACAACCACACACAGAGAACACAACAGAAGAAACGATAGCGTCACACTTCATACACATCAACGTGTTTTATTTAGCCATTGGTATACAAAAACAAGAATGACTTTCCGTAAATCACTTATATTTCGCGAGGTATTTATTTTCGCGTTAATTCGCGAAAGTGTAAGCTTACGAAATAAAATTTTCGCGAAATCAAAGTGATTTACAACATTTTGATATAGCGCCCTATCTAGCTTACATAAGCCACTCTAAAGCGCTTTACAGTACATAGTTATACAATTCTCATACAATCAATACAATTAACACATACAATTCTATCATATACGATTTTGAGGAGTTCGCAGGAGCTACCTTATCAGGCGCTAACTACTTGCCATATACCACCTGGCTAATATCTCCATATGTGTGTGTATTTATGTGTGTGCGCTGGAGATGAATTGTGTTCTGTTTGTAGTGGGACCGTGTTTCCAACGGCATCTTTTAGAGTGCCACCTCACTTGGATGCTACAGCACAGATACTGCAACACCCACCCCAGACCATTTTATACTCCACCTGGGTTGTTGGAGTTGTGTGGGCAGAAGAAAAACACTTTCCCTGAATGTTCCATGCGTATGACGAGTACAGGGATCGAACCCCGGCCGCCTGCTTGGAAGGCCGGAGTGTTAACCACTCGAAGAATCCGCCCAAACAACAATAATAACTTACCGTAAAGCACTTAAATTTCGCGAGGTATTTATTTTCGCGTTAATTCGCGAAGAGATTAAATCGCGAATTCAAATACCTTGCGATTTGTCTATCTCTAGAGGTGCACTTGTTTATTCTATCTCCATCTTCAATTCAAGATCGACGTTTGCGAAACTATCTATACCTAAATATGCCTGAAAAAGTAAGATCGCAAAATAAAATATTCGCGAAATTAAAGTGATTTACAGTAACTGCTAAAAACAGGTGACTTTTTCGCTTCTGTTTTGGGATAAATAAAAAAAAACATGTTTTGATTTTTTTTCTGACTTGGGAAGAACTTGGGCAGATCACTGGACATACAGCTAGTAAAATGACTTAATCACAGAATTACAATATTAAGAAATATTCGAGGGGAATATAGACAGCAACATCCACAAAAAATTGCAATAAACATAAAGTGTAAACATGTTATTTCTGAACATTTTCTCCGAATTGTTAATTTTAATTGAATATAATTATATATCAGAACCAATAGGATATTTAAGTATGATATAGTGCTGAAAAAGTCTGTCGATTCCAGTACCATCTTGCACACCATTTACGTCAGTGCTAGTTCGTTTCACACTGGTCATAAGTCCTAATAAGGTGACAGTGTAGTCATCGAAACGTCGCACTTAGATATACTATTGGTTATGTTACATAACTTCTATGTGAGCAAAATGTTTGACGATCTACTTGTACACCGAGAAGTATCTTAAGAGGATTATGCAACCTGATAAAACATCAAAGGCCAAATATACGTAACTTTCGCCAAAACCTGAAGCGAAAATCAAGACTAATAACTTATTACATTTATAGATTTAGCTAAGATTAACTGATATCAGCAATATTCAAGATGAATTCTTTCGCGGTTACCCGTACAGCAGCAGTTGAAAACGCTATTTTGTGAACACGCGTCCATTTCGAAACATCTTCTACCTTGTTGAAGTGGGTCCCACCTGAATTATTTTCAATTCTTTGGATTTTTTTTCTCCAGAGTTTCTTGTTAGTTACCGCTCAGGTTTACTTCGTTTTAGGCTTATTTTTGCATGGTTATCAACTCAATTTTTTTTCAGAATTTTTCAGAATCACGAAAATTTCCCTGAAGTTACGTATATTGGGCCTTTAATATGTAATATAATTCTGGATATATTCTTGAAACAAATCTTTCTAAGCTTTAACATTAGAATGAACAGGTTCTTGAAACAAAACTTCTTTCGACAACTACGTCTTTTTCTCAGGATTCGGTTTGACAATTTTGAGAATTGTGCGTTTGTCCACCCAGCTAGGTATGTTTTATTTGAACTATGATTGAGGGATATAAGGTTCACATTAGCACGGGTCTTCATGGCTTCCTATGGACAAGGAATCTATTGAATTAGGATCGACGTGCTGATTTGCAATACTAACGGTGCGACTAAATGACACAATACGTGAATTGATATGTCAAAATCAATTAGTTCTAAGGTATTAAGTTGTTGCAGTGTTCAAACTTTATATAGTTTGACAGTTATTAGTCATAATTAGTATTATAATATCTCTTTGAAGTACTTGCGCTGTGTTGCGTGTTTTAGCTCTACATGTCCCTGTGTCAAATGTCTACAGTACCCGTGTATATAGTTGTTGTTATGGCGCATGAGAGCTGAGTGTCAGGACTGGTTGAGAGTAACACTTTGATCCTGCATGACCCCAAACCAGTGCACGTGGAAAGTCTCGCCTGGGCCAAGCTCAGGTGTGTGTGATTCACAACAATTTTAGACCCCGGACGGTATATATCTTGATCACACCCGGAATAAGCCTGTACGCGTTACGGCCACAGTGCTACACGGTAAGCCTAAAGTATTTAACTAATGCATTCAATCTATATAAACTATTCATTAGAGATTCATTTTATACAGTTAAAATATCTTACAGTGGAGATACAGGTTGTCGGGTCAAAGTTAGGGTAAACAATAATGTAAATTGTCGAAATGTAAATTGTTATTAGTGTTACCTTGAAATAAAATATAATTGAATATATAAAATATACCTGTATAAACTGTAATGATTCGTGGTTTTAAAGGCCCAATATATGTAACTTTCGGCAAAACCTGAAGCGAAAATCAATCCTAATAACTTTTTGTATTTATAGATTTATTTAAGATTTACTGATATCAGCAATATTCAAGATGAATTCTTACGCGGTCACCGGTACAGCAGCAGTTGAAACTCGGTATTTGTAAACACGCGTCCATTTTGAATTGTCTTCGGTTTGTTGTTGAAGTGGGCCCCACCTGAATTATTTTCAATTATCTAGATTTTTCTGTCAAGAGTTTCTTTTTAGTTAGCGCCCATTTTTTCCCTAGTTTTAGGCTTATCTAAGGCATTGTTATAAACTGGAATTTTTTTCAGAATTTTTCAGAATCGAGAAAAAATTCCCGAAGTTACGTATATTGGGCCTTTAAAAAATTTAATTAACGGCATCGTTTACACGTGTCCGTCCATATATTGTCATGTAGTGTTCTTTTTATATCATGTTGCTGTCTCCTCTGTATTTAATTCTATATTCCCTATAAATTGTGTCGGATATACGACTTGTTGGAGTCTTTTAATTAGAGCTGGGTACCACAAAAGCAAACGTACCACGGTATACCACGGTATTTAGGCAAATACTGCGGTACGTACCACGGTATACCACCTAGATTGAATGTTCGAGCTAGATAAAGGTCTCGGGCTGTTTTTGTTCTGAAGCCAATCCACAAGAGGCCTGTCATAAGTTTCTCGTTGTAAAATTTGTTTGAGTGAAGCTATGTCTGTCTTAGTTGATCAGCAAACTTACAGGAAACTATTATTAACCCTCAGTAAAGGCTATATATCTGCTACTTCATTGTCATAAACCCCAAACATATTGTAGTATACAATGCATATTGTAACCTGCCAAATCTATACAAATACACTATTACGATAACAAATCGTAGATGTAAGATTATATTGTTTAGCTACCTAATTGACATGACGTGACTATTAGCACATGCTTGGTTATTTTTGTTTCGTTCAAAATACTTTACGGGTCTTCATGTAAATCCTTCCTTTATTCATGTTTCACCCCTAGCTAGAATAACTGCAATTGAGGTCAAATTATAGTTTTGTTAACGCTTCGGTATTTTCTGTTTTTGTTGGTCAGCACCTACCCTTAATCACGAAAATTAATTAATCAGGAAAGAATTCTGCGAAAAGTAGTTTTTCAGTGGATAAACAAGTAGGTTTCAGAAAACACATGGTGGGGATGATAAAAAAATTATGATGCGTCAGTCAAATTTCTGTAAAATTTGACTGTTGTTTATTTATGACTAGAAGGGATTTATAAAAAATAGTTGGTGAACAGACATCGGGCATATGAGCTTAACACAATATGAACAAATGTTGTTATAACTAAGAGGCAGGGGAAACAGAAATTGTTTTCCTGAGTAAAAATATGATTTACATCTTTCCTAAACAAAAAGAATATACTACTTATGTCAATCCTGCTAACATTCATACATATTAGTTTACATATATGGAAGATATTGTATTAAAATGTTCCTGCGATTTGTGAAAACTGCAATGTTCACTTTAAATCACAAATTTGTCATAATGCCAAAAGACCCATCACATCACAAAAACTTGAACACCGACATATATTTGTTTTAGTTTGCATTTCTTGCGTTGCTATGAACTCTCCTTTTAAAAAAATGCACATGTTTTATTCAGGAAAGTGATCATCCTTAAAAATATAAAAAGAAATTTGTTTATACAGATTTATCGAAGCTATTCATGCAACGTTGGTTAATCATATTGGGTTCATCACCTTTGTATATATATATCGATATATTTATTTTTTACTTTTAGGGCAAAAAACCTACCAGAGATGGCTGAGATGAGTACGTGATATTTATTTCATTATTAATTAAACTTGTACTTATTTCCTGTCAGAATATCAATAATAACACCATCTTGTTCAGTAAGCGTAGACGTCAAATAAAGAATTAAATAAACAGAATATTTTGATTTCAATTTACCTCGTTCTGACGTATTATTTTAATCATCCATCAGTAACATTGAGATGAACACCGGATTTACCTACAGTTTATGGGACTATTTGTTAGGTTACCAATAGTATAAACGAGTCTCATAATTCGGGAGTTTGTTTATTATGTTAGGAAATTAAAAACATCTATATATGCTTAACCTATTCTCCACTGTTCCTACGTTTACTTGAATTAAATGTGATGTTATTTTCGATTGTAGATGAAGAACAAGATAATTCATACGGAGAAGAACATGAGTTCCGAATAGCTTTGATAGGATGCGTAGGAAAGGGGAAAAGTTCCACGGGAAACAACATACTGGGTAAAAAAGCCTTTAAGTCTAAACTTTCTGGATCATCAGTAACGAAGAAATGTGAATTCCACACAGCTGAACGATTTGGTAAAAAGTTGGTGGTAGTTGACACACCGGGACTGTTTGACACGACTTTATCAAACGACACGATCACGAAAGAAATCATCAAATACATAGGAATCCTCACTCCCGGACCGCACGCCTTTATTCTTGTCGTTAAAATAGGGCGTTTCACACCTGAAGAGCAGGATACCGTCAAACACTTCAGCGGTATCTTTGGTGAAGAATTCTTCAAATACCTAATAGTACTTTTTACAGGAAAAGATTACTTGGAAAAAGACGAGGTGACGATTCATGAGTATGTCGAAGAGGTGCCAGACGAATTGAAAAATATTATACGGAGATGTGGTCACAAGTATATAGCATTTGATAACTCTCCAAGAGACCGGAAAGATGACAAAGACGTACAGGAGCTGCTGAGGATGGTGCAAGTCATTAAGAATGAGACTGGTAAACCTTACTTTTCATATGAATTATTTGGGATAGCCGAGCTCCAGTTTCATCGATTAATTGAGGAAATCCGACTGGAAGGAAAGAGGAAGATTGCGCAGATTCAGAAAGAGATGGAAAAAAACGAAAAGGCATTTATCAGACGGGAAAAACAACTTGAAAGCGACACAACGGATCTTGAGCAAAAAACAAGAGCGATTAAAGCAAGGGAACATGAATGCGCCAGGAAAACACGAGAACTAGAGGAAGATAAAAAACGATATCATGAATTGAAAAACATGCTTGACATTGAAAAACGAAAATACGGAAACGAAGCTGAAAGTGTCTTGGTCAAAGCCATATCGGTAGCAATAATTGCACTGTCTATAATTTTTGGCATGCAGTACCTATCACTTTAGCAATAGTTAAACTGAAAATGAAAAAAATAAGCGCTAATAAAAGACCTTATCTACAACAAAACAATACGCATTTCTGACGACATCTGTGTTTTTATCTCTCAACTATTTACCTGCGTTTCGCTTTTTTCTGTGTTGAATGACTATGACAAAGTTATGTCATACCGTTGCGTCCCTCCAAAATCGACTTCACTCAACAGCTTGATATCTTTTCCAAATTGTGAAAGTCATTAAGAATGAGATTGATGAACCTTACTTTTCAAAAGAATTATTTGGGAGTTATTAATGGGTGGTCGGGTGGTGTAGTGGATAGCACACTTGCCTTTCAATTCCCTAACCGGACGTGAAAAGGTATGGGGGTCACCGACCCGACCATGTTGGTTTTCTCCGGGTACTCCAGTTTCCTCCCACAGTAAGACCCCTCGCGTGCTAACATCCGGGCCAACAAGAGTGATTACTATAAGTTGCATAACTTGTTTCATAATTATTTTAAAATAAATAAAGTTTATATATTTATATTTATCTTTTCCAAATAATTCCTTGATTATCCTTGAGCAAATGAGACTTTTGTTTGATCTGACTCAAAAATAAAAATGAAGTTTAGCAATTAAAATCATTCGTTATCTGTGTCATTGGAGATATTTTATGAAAATATAGTCTTCAGCATTCTTGGACAAAGAGGCCTTATTTTGGATCTCTTGGAATAGTCTTTAGAATACTTCTCCTCTAACAAAAGAGTGTATCCTTGGCAATTCGCTGTTTGCATCTTTAAAACCCTTCACTTTTGTACAATTTGAAGGATTTATCTAAAAATTTCGTGAAGCTTGAGAAAACATTGCATAAATAAATAAATAAATACAAAAATAAAGTAAAACACAAAAAATAGTGCTATAATGCAAGATCGTATAATGGAAATTTGAGGTTGAATTTGGCTTGAAGTATTCTTGGGCAAAGAGGACGTTTTGTAGACAGGTTCGATGGGCATGTCTTGATACGGAAGTCCCACTTGAAGAAATTGAGCTTTTAATATTAAAATCCTTTTTATCCGTACCAGTTTAGTTATTCATCAGACTTAACTTTTATCCATACTTTGGCAAAGGGGACTTAACTTTATGAAAACGGGGGATGCGGCTGAGGTTCTGGACTCAACAATGAAAGTTAGGAATATGATATTTAGGAAAGGAGGACCCAATGATATTCATATGAAGATTGCACCCCAATAGGGATAGGAAGAGACGAGCCTCAATAACGGGAACAGTAATATATCTTCAAAATATTTCTCATTGTGTATGATTTGAGATATTCTAATTGTATGTTTATTTAGCATATTTTGTGGTAACAGAGGATGTAGTCCCTCCTGGGAGAGAGAGGTGAAATCCAATAAGGAAGTAAACATTTGTATCTACCGGATTCCGCTCTTGTTTGGCGATATAAATATGGTTTGTATTTTCTAAATTTGAATATAAAGAAATCAGGCAGATCACTACACATACAGCAATAACATGACTTAATCACAGAACGACAACACGGCGAGATGTTCAGGGGACTATCAACAAACAACGCAGCCATATCCACACATATATCGGCATTTGAGACAAAATAGTTTAACGTGTGTAAAGTTATGCTTCACTATCTACTTTAACATAGAGAAACATAAGGGTTAAACGATCATAAAAAACAGTGACCTGCTACCAACTACTACTTTTGTTTCTTCGAATTAGGTTCGACAGTTCCGAGAATTATTAGTCAGAGCGGGAAATTTGAATTTAGGCAATGAAGGAGGCACACTAGAAATTAACATAAGTCGCTTAAACTTTCAAATCATGTTTATGCAGTTATAATGAGTTGATTTTATGAAACAATTAGCAATTTGACAATTCCTGTAAAAAATCTAAAAAACTGACTTTTAATCAATTTTAACATTTGCAGTGATCATAGGCCATTGTTAAACGGTATGTCGTTCAAACGCACACTCACGCATGTTTTTTCATTTCAACAAAGAAATCTAACAGAGTTGGCGCACCACATTTGTGAAATATGAATTTACTTGACGTCTTTCGTTCTACATTATGTAGTTAATATCATAATGACCTCTAGTTTGTGAACTGAAGTAAGCACGCGATGTAAGTATGCTATGTCAGTACAAAACAAACATCATTCTTCATTTTAGGCCTGTAATATGACTGTTGTGAAGCAGTTAGTTTGTATCCTATTTGTGTCTTCACTCGAGTCAGTTTATGTTTGTTAATTGGGATCTTTATATCTCGAATAAAAGTCATAATACATTTCCAAATCATGTTTAGGTATTTAGTGGTGTCATATTATCGTAATGCACTACCATAAGTTTAGCTCTAAACACAATACGGCATGGTAAATATGTACAATTTTGTACGTTTTGCACTTTCTCCGGACGAACGTGTTAAATAACGTTAGATAAAAGAAAACCATGAATACTAAGAAGACAATGGGCTTCGTTCCATTAAATCAATAAAAATGTTTCAATCTTCGTTCAGAAGACTTTTATTCGGTTTAATGTTTAATTTTAAAATATCATCAACATTAATTGTTTTAATCTTCATTAAATTAGTCTTACTGTTCAGATAAAATATCTAATGAGAAATGTCTTCAAAAATAATTTTAAAAAACTTCATGAAAAAGTCTCACTTTTCCGTTGAAATATTTAATGAAACATCCTCAAGAATAATCGTCTCTTCATTAAAACGTCTCCTTATTCGGTTGAAATATTCAAATATCATCCACAATATCTGTATTAATCTTCGTTAAGAAGTCTTACTTTTCAGTTAAAATATCTAACGTGAAATGGCTTCAAGAAAAATTGTAAAAAAACTTCATGAAACAGTTTCACTTTTCCGTTGAATATTTAATGAAATATCCCAAAGAAGAATCGTATTAATCTTCCTTAAAAAGTCTCCCTTTTCGGTTGAAATATTCAAATATCATCAACAATATTAGTATATATTATTAATAGTTAAAATGTGTAATGAGAAATATCATTAAGATTGATTTCATTATTTTGGATAGGGAGTCTTTTTTCAGTTGAGATATTTAATAGATACGTCTGCCCAGATAGATAAATCTTATTTGCCTAATTGTTCAAGCACTATTATAGAAGAGGGATACATGGTGTACATGGGTAAGGATTTACATCGTGTACATGGGTAAGGATTTACACGGTGTACATGGGTAAGGATTTACATGGTGTACATAGGTAAGGATTTACATGGTTATATGGGTAAGGATTTATACGGTGTACATGGGTAAGGATTTACATGGTGTATATGGGTAGTGATTTACATGGTGTACATGGGTAAGGATTTACATGTTGTACATGGGTAAGGATTTACATGGTGTACATGGGTAAGGATTTACATGGTGTACATGGGTAAGGATTTACACGGTGTACATTGGTAAGGATTTACACGGTGTACATGGGTAAGGATTTACATGGTGTACATGGGTAAGGATTTACATGGTGTACATGGGTAAGGATTTACATGGTGTATATGGGTAGTGATTTACATGGTGTACATGGGTAAGGATTTACACGGTGTACATGGGTAAGGATTTACACGGTGTACATTGGTAATGATTTACATGGTGTACATGGGTAAGGATTTACATGTTGTACATGGGTAAGGATTTACATGGTGTACATGGGTAAGGATTTACACGGTGTACATGGGTAAGGATTTACACGGTGTACATGGGTAAGGATTTACATGGTGTATATGGGTAGTGATTTACATGGTGTACATGGGTAAGGCTTTACATTGTGTACATGGGTAAGGATTTACATGGTGTACACGGGTAAGGATTTACATGGTGTACATGGGTAAGGATTTACATGGTGTACATGGGTAAGGATTTACACGGCTGCTTGTGGACAATGAATCTCTGGAATTGTGATCGACGTGCTGTTTTGAAAAAAACTAACGGTGCGATTAAATGACATAATAGGTGAATTGATCTGTTAAAACCAAACATTACTAAGATCTAGAGAGATAGCATGCACATTTTTAATGATGTCAGAAAGAAATCAGTTGTTTCATGAAAAACAAATCTATTGACGTGATAGATTGATTCAATGATAACCAGCACTAATTCAGTTTACGTAAACTGACACGCGACACAGTATGGGGTATTTAACGCAACACTTAAAATAAAAATTCTCTTTAACCGGGTCCGTATGAAGCGGCTAGTGTTTTAAATCACGGAAAGATTTTGTTCCCAGTTTTTATTGATCATAGTTATTCATGTGAAGGTATCATTGAATATGTTATGCAGTTATGGTTTTGTCATAATGGTAACACGAAGGTGTCATATTTCCAGAGTGCGAAATCTGATGATAAATGACCTTCAAATGTTAAGATGACATACATATGCTGCACCCTACCTTACTGCAAACTACGGCCATATATTGTTTATTATAACACAACCAACACACAGACACATTACGGATGAACAAACCTGGCATGATTGAACACGCAATGCTATCTTTACACTCATTTTATGGTTTATAGGATCGTTACACGACAAATATCCGGTTCTATTCGATTAATCGACAACACGCCGTGTAAACCTAAAATATTTCTGCAGGTTTCATCTCCAAAAGCAGGGATCACTAAATCTCCTCTATCGCGCATTATTGTTTTTTATATAATCACGAGTGCGTAGCACGAGAAGTAATATTTGTAAAGTCAGCCATACGAGTTAAATATATTTTATATTTAATAGGATATCATTGAATGTTCTTTTTATAACATTTTCAAAATACCAAAAGTCTTTTTTCGTTTTTTTAATTTTGCGATTTCTTACATCATCACTTGTGATGATATAAGCAGTGATGAGCAGTGAAGTTTTATCAAGTTGGCATTTTGTGATATTTTACTGGTGAAAATGTAATAAACAACGTATATCGTAGTCTAAAGCTATAACAGGTTCACTGTTAAGTTCACCGATCATATATCTAAAATTATATTGTTTAGCCCTTAAATTAACATAAATTGACTTCTGGATATATTTTACCATCACATAAATGATTAGTTTGTTTTATACATACCACATGTGTCTCCGTGTTAATCCTTCCCATCTAAGATTTAAGATTACATAGACAGACGAACTATTCGGTCATGCCGTAGCTATGATGCATTTCTCAACAGCATATTAATAAATATGTAGATTGATCTTATGGGAAAATAACCTCAGAACGCACATTTCGTTTAAGTTTAGCAACTATTACCTAAGGATTTCATGAGTAAGGGAATGATATATTTGAAAGGAATAGATGTATTGTTGGACTCTTCAAGAAAATTACTCGTACATTTCTACGTCGGGAAATATTATATTTTCTACCTTTTTCTACATTTGTTATTTCCCTTCCAGACAATTGTATGAACTTGTTGTTTATTGGATAAATATATGTTATATACCACTAGTGGTATATGATCTTTTAGATTTTTTATTGGTTGAGATTGTTTGAAAATGACGTGGTCCAATGCCACATGCGGATTGTTGACGTCGTCATCGATTGTTGTCACCACAAAAACCAGATGATGTGTTTTCGTGCAAATAGTCCGCGGTTCACTTCAGAAAAAAACACTACCACTGCGATTTAGTATTATTGTGGTAGGAACAGGTCACACGACTCGTGGTTGTTGGATATGGAATTTATTTCACTCGTCCAGGATTTGATTATTTTTTAAATGTTACAAAAGACACGAGCTTTAGCGAGTGACTTTTCAACTTTTAAAAACAAATTACGATAGTGAAATAATTTCAACCACTTGTTTTGTAACCTCTATATCGAAGATTGTTTTTTAACCAGGATAAATTCGTAAGCTACATGTATGTCAAGTCGCCATTGACACTAAGAATAAAATTAGCGTTAGCGTTAATCACCTCTCCCCAAAAATACTCTTTCACAGATATAAATAAAATAAATATAAAGCATTTGATAAAGCGCAAATCTAGCTATCATAAGCTTCTCATTTGATATAGAGCCCTTTCTAGCTAACACAAGCCTCTCTAAAGCGCTTCACAGAATATTGACATATACAATTATACACAATGAATGCAATTTATACTCTAGGGGCTGGACGAGAGTTGTATGCATTTACATGTATAGAGAAAAACCCTTTGTTATATGGTAGTGTAGGTTCTAGGCTTCAAATACAATTTGGGTTCTCGCTCGCAATCCTTCTAGATTATTTCCCAGCATGCCCCAAATGTTGGGCGAGACACCATACTGGTCATATCTCGCCCATTTCTTGTCATTAAAAATAATCAATTATTAAATGGTTGATACGATTAGTGGTTACATGGATATAAAGTTTTACATATATTGAAAAAAAACATTTCGTAGTAAAATAATAATAGCAAATTTACATAACAATGATAAAGTCATACTATTTATGCTGTAACCCCGATCGGCTTAGAGTTGTGCATCTCACTCAAACACTGCTGGTAAGTTTTCCTCAAACGTACACACTTAAATACCCCACTGGAACACGCTGGAAATACTGTATAAAATAGTGTTGTTTGACGTGCTGTATTTATTAGTGAAATATATAGGTTCATTGAAATGTGTGTGTCGTAGGTTGATCTTTCTTAGCTATTCCTTATTAAAACCAACATCACTTTATATATCCCCATTTTTGGAGGGCCGCAGTGGCCGAGCGGTTAATGTGTCCCGAATTGTTACCACTAGCCCTTTACTTCTGGGTTGCGAGTTCGAAACCAACGTGGAACAGTTGCCAGGTACTGACCGTAGATCGGTGGTTTTCTCTGGGTCCTCCGGCTTTCCTCAACATCCAAAACCTGGTACGTCCTTAAATGACCATGACTGTTATTAGGACGTTCAACAAAATAAAACAAATAAATCCCTTTTTGGTTTTATGATTTAGAGTTCAGATAAATAGTATAAAATATTGTGGCAGACGTTTTTGACAAAGCGTTACAAAACGATTCTAAAAAATTATATTTTTTTGTCAAGAGTTTCTTGTGAGTTACCGCTCAGGTTTACTTCGTTTTAGGCTTATTTTTGCATGGTTATCAACTGGAATTTTTTTCAGAATTTTTCAGAATCACGAAAATTTTCCTGAAGTTACGTATGTTGGGCATTTAACCTGACTTTTAGTATGATTTTGCAAAATCTTTTTTTTTCTTTCTCGATTGGCTGTTTCAGAGCGACTGTTGATCATTTGTTATATAATTCGAAATGTAAAATGTATATTTCCTGACTTGTAAAGCAAAACATTCCTAAGGGATCTTTGCCGCTACCATCGACGATTTCCATTTGTTCTTAAAACGTTGGATCTGTTTCCTTCTTTTCTTTCAACCATGCATAGAATCTTAATCTTAATAATATGGAATTTGAGAATTTCTCTTAAAAACAAATAACAGTAGAAAAAAGGTTTGTTGTTTACTTTCATGTTCAAAATAAAAGATGGCCATATTTTTTTGGATTACCTAAACAACTAGATAATGTACATCAATGGATCAAGGGAAGCATGTTTATGACATTTGAGAAGGATCCATCCAGTAGAAGGAACATTCCACAAATTTCTATGTCTGAAAGTTTGTAATTTTATTGGAGTCCATACACAGATTTATGCATTTAAAAAAAAAATATTTGTATTGTTTTCAGACGAATATGGCAGGAACAGCTGTTACGGAAAACATTACAGCAGGAGCTGTTGCGGGTACGCATTTTTTCCTTACCATATAATTTACTCAGCCGGATTGTTGAGAGAGGGGGAGGAGGAGGTGTGAAAATGAGGGACAGGGTTGAAAGATGAAGAGAGAAAGAGAAAAGGCGGGAGAAAGAGCGAGAGAGAGAGAGAGAGAGAGAGAGAGAGAGAGAGAGAGAGAGAGAGAAAATATATACTGCAGCAAGCCATGTATACTATATAATAATATTTCTCTTATGTCTCGCCATGCTCGATAGAGTTTGTCCATTTAAGAAATATATGTAAGGAAACTCTATCCTAAATAGCAAATTCACGCGACGTGATACGGTTAACTTTGATGCCTTAAAAGCTAGGTGACGAAATCAAAACAGTTCTACATTATTTTAATCGTGCACATTAGAAAGCTGATATTATTTTCTTTGTAAACATAGTTTGCAAATATGGGGTATGCTTAACCTTGCTGACCGATTAGATTTCGTCTAAAAAGCTCAAGAGAAAAGCTGATATTTTTAAAATGGTAGCCAGTCAAAATTAATTTTATGGCTTTTGAGCTTATTCATGACCTAAGATGTAAAATAGGGAAATTCCACCCTCGGTTTTACCGAATTTGAAAAACCTACGGGTGGCTTTTCCTTATAATTTATGCGCTTTTGTATCCACTATCAGCACACAAATGTTCTGTGTTGTTTTTTTGTAGATCAAGATATTTCCTACGGAGTGGAGAACGAGTACCGGATGGCTTTGATAGGTAAAACAGGGTGTGGAAAAAGTGCCATCGGAAACAACATATTGGGTAGGAAAGCTTTTAGCTCTAAAATGAGTGGGAAATCTGTAACATCGAAATGTGGATACGAAATAGCGGAGCGCTTTTGCAAGAAGTTGGTAGTAGTTGACACACCAGGACTGTTTGATACGTCGTTACCAAACATAGATATCACAAAAGAAATCGTCAAGTGCATCGGAATTCTCTCTCCTGGACCTCATGCTTTTATTTATGTTGTTCAAATAGGACGCATTACACCAGAAGAGCAGGACACTATCACCCACTTCAGCAAGATCTTTGGCGAAGAGTTCTTCAAATACCTGATAGTACTTTTTACACATAAAGATCGCTTAAAAGACGAAGAAGAAGAGAAAACGATTGTTGAGTATATTGAGGAGGTTCCAGACACACTGAAAGTCATTTTAAAGAAATGTGGTTACAAATATGTAGCATTTGATAACTCTCCCAATGGAAGGAAAGCTGGAGAGGACGCCCGTGAACTGATTAAGATGTTGGAAGATATCAAGAACGAGACCGGAAAATCATACTACTCAAACCAGATGTTTGAAGAAGCTGAACGAGAGTTTCAACGAAGAGCTCAGGAGTTACTCCTTGAGAAAACTAAGACAAAGAATGAGATCGGAGAAGAAAAAAAGAAGATACAAGAAGAAATTGACGCAATGGAAAAAGAAATCCAAAACGCCAAATCAATGTTATTCGCATTAGAAGAAAAGGAAAGGAAGCTCGAGAGAAAAGACATCCGTGATGTATATAGGAAAGAATGCGAAAGCGGATATGGGGATGTTTTCCTCAATTTGATAAGTGGAGTAGGTTCTGCAGCAAAAGCAGTTGGAAGTGCAGTCGGATCCGCTGGAAGGGGAGTAATTGGTTGGGCTTTTGGAATTTAAATCTACTATAATGACAAGAATACAGAGACATTGTATTGCAGTGCAACAGGCTTCTATTAAGCTTTTAGGATTTGACAGTATGAGGGAAATTTATAAAATTTGTGTACGAATTTGTTGTTGCAGATATTATTTGTTCTGTAAGTTGCTCCGGAAGAAAGAAGCCTGTGCATTATTTTGGATGTAATGTATTTTGTAATGTATTTTGTTTGTTATTCCGGATATAACGTGTCCTGTTCGTTCTTCCGAATGTAACGTGTCCTGTAAGTTCTTCCGGATATAATGTGTCCTGTTAGTTCTTCCAGATATAACGTGTCCTGTTAGTTATTCCGGATATAACATGTCCTGTTAGTTATTCCAGATATAACGTGTCCTGTTAGTTATTCCGGATATAACGTGTCCTGTTAGTTCTTCCGGATATAACATGTCCTGTTAGTTAATCCGGATATAACGTGTCCTGTTAGTTCTTCTGGATATAACGTGTCCTGTTAGTTCTTCTGGACATAACGTGTCCTGTAAGTTCTTCCGGATATAACGTGTCCTGTTAGTTATTCCGGATATAATGTGTCCTGTTAGTTCTTCCGGATAAAACGTGTCCTGTTAGTTCTTCCAGATATAACTGTCCTGTTAGTTCTTCCGGATATAATGTGTCCTGTTAGTTCTTCCGGATATAACGTTTCTGTTAGTTTCTCCGGATATAATGTGTCCTGTTAGTTCTTCCGGATAAAACGTGTCCTGTTAGTTTTTCCGGATATAACGTGTTCGGTTAGTTCTTCCGCATAAAACGTGTCTTGTTGGTTCTTCCGCATATAATGTGTCCTGTTAGTTCTTCCGCATATAACGTGTTCGGTTAGTTCTTCCGGATATAACGTATCCTGTTAGTTCTTCCGGATATAACGTGTCCTGTTAGTTCTTCCGTATGTACGATGTTCCTTAAATTATTCCGGATGCAGCGCATCATTCAAATAGTTCAATTCAATTCAAGGATATCAAATTTATAAAATTTGTGTACGAATTTGTTGTTGCAGATATTATTTGTTCTGTAAGTTGCTCCGGAAGAAAGAAGCCTGTGCATTATTTTGGATGTAATGTATTTTGTAATGTATTTTGTCCTGTTAGTTATTCCGGATATAATGTGTCCTGTTAGTTCTTCCGGATAAAACGTGTCCTGTTAGTTCTTCCAGATATAACTGTCCTGTTAGTTCTTCCGGATATAATGTGTCCTGTTAGTTCTTCCGGATATAACGTTTCTGTTAGTTTCTCCGGATATAATGTGTCCTGTTAGTTCTTCCGGATAAAACGTGTCCTGTTAGTTTTTCCGGATATAACGTGTTCGGTTAGTTCTTCCGCATAAAACGTGTCTTGTTGGTTCTTCCGAATATAATGTGTCCTGTTAGTTCTTCCGCATATAACGTGTTCGGTTAGTTCTTCCGGATATAACGTATCCTGTTAGTTCTTCCGGATATAACGTGTCCTGTTAGTTCTTCCGTATGTACGATGTTCCTTAAATTATTCCGGATGCAGCGCATCATTCAAATAGTTCAATTCAATTCAAGGATATCAAATGTCGAAAAAATGAAGAATACAAGTAGAAGAAGAAAAGCGAAATTGACAAAATTAACGTAGGATGATTGTATACGTGGATATTTTTTTATCAATTGGATTTTCTGCAATTTACATAGTTAAACCATATTTTATACTAAAATGAAAGATACATATTGGACACAAAAAAAATAACAATTCAACGCAGTTTATCTATTTTGCTACTTGTTAGTTACCGTTTTTCTCAACATATCACTATAAATACTATACAAAAACATAACCAAGCTAAAGCTGTTTATAACAGACTCACAAATTTCATATAACATATATTTCTCTATTTATGTGATAATGTTCCTCGTTCCTATTCCTTGAGAGACTTGTCCTCAGTTGTTCGTGCAGTATAGTGGCCTGTATAGTTTAGTAGATTTGAGGCCATAACATTCACTTCGATCTGATCTAGAATTACTGAAAATCACTCATATTTCGCGAGGTATTTATTTTCGCGTTTATTCGCTAGGAGATTCATTCGCGAATTAAAATATGCCCGTGTTTATTCTATCGTCATCATTACTTCTAGATAGACGTTCGCGCGAAATTATGTATTCGCCAAATCAAGGTGATTTACAGTATAAAGCGAGTTTCGTCGATGAAACAGACGCTGCTTCCTCTATAACACCTGTTCTTATTCTCTTGTTGTTGTTTTGTTCAAACTTCCCCGTGTAAATTATTCGTTTTTTACATATTGCCTTGGTTTGAATTCTGATTATGGTTTTGTTGACGCTTTGGAATTCTCTGATTTTTTTATGCATACGTAGTTATATTGAGTATATGTTGGACGCTTAATATCTTGCTACTAATGTAGAATACTTAAATGTATTTTGTTGTTAAAACTTTATCATCTGGACGACAAGGAATTATATTGCATCAATATCTGGTTTCGGTTTTTATTTTCCTAATATCTGTTTGTGCGTATTTTATCATTATCGTTTTGCCAAGAGGAAGTGGCATATCTGTCGCCTGATACACTAGATAACGGACTGGTTCTATAGAGATAGAACAAGCTGGAAGCTCCATACCTTGTTTCTGAACAATATCTTTACATTTCAATATGTTCTGTGTCTTTGATTTGGTGTGTTGCTTATTAGCTTATTATTAAAGTGTGTTAATTAATTATTGTTTATTTATTTTTTAACCATATTGTTCATTTTCATTCTTTAGTTGTTTTTAACATAAATGATTGTTTTTCTAAGTCAAAGTTGATGACCTGGCCCCAAGGTCAAGTCAAAGTTGATGACCTGGCCCCAAGGTCAAGTCAAAGTTGATGACCTGGCCCCAAGGTCATGAAACGATCTAAGTCTAAACTGCCTAAAGTTTGGATTTAGCCAATCGGAAATATAGCTTTGCTTAAAGCTTCTCTTATAAAATCAGAATTTGTCGAAGCATGAAAGATTATTTGATTTATTTTATTTTGATATGTCAGTGGCCGACAGGCATAATCTACCTCAGAGACAAATGTATGTTTCCAAGGTTAAGTTGCTAAATAGAAGATAATGTAACACTACAAAAAATAAGCACGTGTGATGTATTTATAAACACAAATAAGTAATTCCTTACTTTTAAACACCTGCTTGTTTCACTTCCTGTTATTGGGAACAAAGTGCTGTAAATCACTTAATATTTTTTGCGAATTTACCTTTTCAGACATATCACATAACGGTGATCATGTAATGACTTTAAATTCGTGAAAGACAAGCTTTTTAGAAACAACAGTAGCCAATACATTCGATGGCTTCAAATAATCGCGAGGGATTCGAATTCACGATTGGCTCTCCTCACGTATTAACGCGAAAATAAACTACATGCGAAATATAAGTTATTTATAATATATTTTTCCTGATTTTTTGTTTAAATTGGAATAGGAAGAATATATGCAGACATACAGAAAGTGGGCATACAGGGCTTGGATGGTGAGCTCAGTAATTACTAAGCCAAATCAAACCAGAATGGGGAATCTGTATAACAGATTTGTAAGAAAGGCTTTCAACAAATCTCAAGACACATCTAAGTGACAATCGACTTTGTAGCAGACGCTAAGTGTTAACATGAAATGTAATGCCTGACGGGTCACTTAAATACGGAGCAATAACAGAGCTTAACTTACCTAGAGAACAACAATGTTATGTATATACATGTAACATATATGGGTCGATATCGACACTTAGCGGGCCGGCTGCAGTAGAACACGAACTACATGTTTACTTTCTCGGAAATTCCTCTCCAGCTATTCCATGAACTCCGTGTTCGTTCTTAAAAAAATGCAGTACATAATTAAAGTAAGATCCACAATATATGTAAAACAAATCGTACAACCAGATGAAAATTGGAAATGGTAAAATGCCCTTATTGTTAAACTTATATTATCTTTGTTAAGTTCGTATCCATGCTGCATTTCAATTATTAATGTATGACAGAAGTTTTATAAATTGTGTTGGTATATTCAAACATTTAATTACACACAGGTATAGTTTGATATATTGTTAAACAAAATAAAACATAGGAAACGTCTGGGAATAGGGAATTATAAAAAAATGTCGGGATTAATAAAACTTCTTTGTGGAACATATATGATTAGGGAGTTATATAAAATGTAGATATTTACAAAACGTCTTTATGGACCATATAATACAAAAGTTGATTAAATTAGCAATATCACCATTGTTTATTGCAAGTGACCCTTTTATTCATTTTTCTCTAAAACAAATTTCAATCTAAGCTACAACGTGAATCTGTAAAATGTCTGCTTACATTTGGTTTGACACGTCACCTAACCAAAGAACAATATCAGGTATTAGCTAAACTACCCAGTACATGTACAAGCCTGCTATGTAAATAACACATCTGGATCGTTCTCGACACTTACCTGGCCGGGTGCAGTCTTCCACAAACTATCAGGTTTCTTTCTCAGAACTACCTCCCAGCCATTCCGGTATCTCAGCTTTCGTTTTAAGAAATTGCAGTTAAAAAAATTAAATCAAGGATTCCAATAAAAATAAAATCATCCGACCAGATGACAATGATAATATCCCTTAATGATAAACTTGTATTTGTTCAGTTCGTATCTTGCATTTAAATGCTTTTATGGAACATTTATGATTAGGGAGTTATATAAAATGTAGATATTTACAAAACGTCTTTATGGACCAAATAATACAAAACTTGATTAAAAATAGCATTTTCACCCTTGTTTATTACATTTGACCTTTTTTCAAACCCAAAGCGGCGCGCGCCGCCGCCGGTGTTTCTTTTGTATACATTTTGTGCTCTTCCGGTGCTTCCCATTGCGTAAAAGCCTTCTGGGAAATTAAGCCCGCATACGGTCTACAAAATTGTAATAGCAAGGTGGTACCTGGCCGGGTGCAGTCTTCCACAAACTATCAGGTTTCTTTCTCAGAACTACCTCTCAGCCGTTCCGGGATCTCAGCTTTCGTTCTCAGAAATCGCAGTTTAACAAATAAATCAAGGATCCTAATAAAAATAAAATCGTCCGACCAGATGGCAATGGTAATATACCCTTAATGATAAGCTTGTATTTGTTCAGTTCGTATCTTGCATTTAAATGCTTACATGTACATTGTATGGCGGAAGATTGACAAAGCCTGTCGGATTATTCATATATTTTACGAATAAACAAAATTTAGCCATGGTTAATTAACACACGGCATCTAATATTTGCTTAACATAATTACAGTATAATATATTGTAAAAGAAATCAAGGGCAATTATATGAAGTGTAGATATATACAAAAGTTATTTTAGCAAATGTATGTCCCGAAATCTAGCGCTAAGTTGAAGAAGTTTAGATTGTCGTGTTTACTAGATATAAATGTTTAACTATCTGTCATGGACTTCTTACATCCATCAAGTCTAAATTTTCATTTTAAGGACTTGACGTTAACTTGGATGTGGCCAAGATTTACATTACGGGTGTTGTCGATTGAGCAGAAGACGCTTCCTCTTCCGGAACACCTGGTTTCATTCTCCATTATTTTTTAAGTATTTTTAAGGGTCTCCGTGTGAATATTTTCTTGTTGATATTTTGTCCCTCCTTTAATCGATTTTGAGTTCAAATGATTGTTTTGTAAGCGCTTCGGTATTCGCTGTTTTTTCTACTTATCTTTAATGAAAGATAAAAGATGAAAGCCAGTCAGAAGTTTATTTGTCGCGATACGATAAATATATGATAGTGGTGATTTTCTACTAAAATCGTTCAAGTGATATTATGTTACATACTTTTTTCGAAGATATACATTCATTATTTTTCAGATTATATTGTTTGTTAACATGTAAATGTCAATGCTAAATCAAATTGCTGTATCTCTGTGAGCAATGAATGCATGCAGACTAAACGTTAGTTTTGGTGTATTCGCCAAAGCGCGAATTGGTTACAAAAGTTACTTTTTTGAATGAACATGCTGAATGAACATAACACAGTTCTCCACAATGCCCTTTGACACTGACCATGGGTCCCTACCACTTCCTGTGTACATATATTATATAAACGTAGAACAGTGACCGATCGACTTAAAGGACTTTAATATGTCCCGGCCACATAACAAAATTATCTTCCTCACTTCAATGAATCGTAAATGATTGATTATATAAAGCTAATGGTGATAGTCTGCAAAAACCATGCATTCAACATGCCTATGAAAAGAAACATATTGTTCTAGTACTGGTTTCTCTAATATGATATTGTCCAGGCCAAAACTTTGTGCAACCGTTAAAGATACCTTTATGAAAGTTAATGTAGGAATGCATCACTCATTGATGATGTGCAAAATTCTGTCATTAGGTCGTTTCGATCTTGACATCAATGTCAAATATCAAATAAGGGAAAACAAATTCAGTACATTTAAGTCGAGACCATTACTTTCAAAGCGTTCGAGATTGCTTGACGAAACATGACATATGCCTGCTTCACCAATAGATATTGCTATATTCCCTGTGAATTCCTACACAATTTATGTACATAGAAAAATAAACAAACGAACTGTTCAGTCATCGGGTGCAAGTAGCTGTTAAAATCAAATGTAAAAAGGTGTTGTTGCCCGCTATGACGGCAAAAACAATAACGACGTCATAGTTGATGAGGTATAACAAAACAGTTGTTGACTGGGATTTCGGGCAACAGATAATCTGTTGAACCCTCATACAAACTGTTGCCCCCGGCCTTCGGCCTTGAGTAACTACTTGTCGTCGAGTTCAACAGATCAGCTGTTGCCCTCAACCTCAGTCAACAATTGTATAATATCAACGGGACATCATTAGGATATTTCATCCTTGACCAAAATGTCAAATGCGTGCATTTTCAGTAGCATATTGTCCTTGCTGTACTTTTAAACAGTTAAGTTATTGTTCACAGAAATGCATTCTTAATTATACATAAAATTTCTTTTCAACTTCTATAGATTATGAAAGGATTTTGTCCTTAATATTAAAGTCTACTCATTTAAACTTTAACATCTGTTCCCGATAATCCTTTTCCTCAGCTAGGCTAGGTTTTGATTCGATTATTTACTTTTACGTCCTGTTTACGGTGTAGGTCATTTAAGAACTCGGCTCCGTGTATGCAATGCATGGTTGAGATTTAAGATAGTATATTTGGCGACTTTGACCTTGGACGTTGGGATTGGTTATGCAATATGGTTTTGGTGAAGTCATTTAGACCTCTCCAACTATGAAGAGTATTTGAATATCGGAGTCTGAAGGTAGAAACTAATTTAATGTTTAGTCGATTAATAGTACGTACTACCTGTTTTCATTTTTACTTAGTTACTAAAGCCCGTAGATATCCTACCTTTCTCAAGTATAAATTCTGGCCATCATATCAAAATGCTTATCAACACAAACTTTTATCAAAATCTGAATCAGTTTCTGGATAGTTGTACATGTATGTGTTCAACTTTTTATGCTAAGGTACCATCTAAGAGTATGCCGAAAGTCAGGCCTTTCTTGAGGACAAAGTCTTGAGTACAAATCCGGATCCTCATCATCAACGACTCGTGACCCCAACTTCAACCCAAAGTGAAGTCATATAAAAAACCCTTTAGAGGGGTTGCACTTTTTTGAGTTATATTATTTATTGATTTTAAATGAAAATATGTTGTTTTCACAAAATTAAATATTTGCAGGTGTTGTACTCTCCAACCCATTTAAGAACGGCCCCTCAGACAGCTTCGAAAAGGAATGTCACCCCTGTTAAAAGTATTGATTCAGACAACTGCTACAGATATCTATTACACCACATTCCATCATACTTATGAATGTGATTTGATTTGAAAGTAAACCCATTAAATCCCTCTTTGGGTCACAGCCTTCCCGAGTTTAACATTTTGATCTTAATCATAAAATACTCATTCTCTTACCTCGATCTTTACTTGAATTAAAACCAAAACGGGCAACTTACTACTAAGCTGTTTGATAAACGTGACGATTTCGATTTTTCGATCGTGAACTTTCACTTTCTTGATCCCTATTTTTCATCCTATGGTGTTTACGTGTCGTAGTTGATTCGTTATTCTAGTGCTTGCTCTAAAGATTTTCGTGATAGATGTTAACTGCTGACGAACAAACTTACGGCACAGGAATTCGAGAAATGCAGGTTGATGAAGATAAGGGGCAAGTTTTATGGTCGCCATCCCGATCTCATCGAGATCGATTCTGTATCTTTGTGTGATATGAAGATGGACGTTTTTGAGTTTGCTAATTATAGCGTGTTTACTAGTTGTGGTTGACAATGGTGACTTGGTTCTCATTTTGAGGATGGATGCTTATTTGGATTTGACCAAGATTTACATGACGGGTGTCGATTATGAAGCAGAAGACCCTTACTCTTCCGGAACACCTGGTCTTCTCTTCTCTTGTAAATCTATCCTTTGTTCCTATTTTGCCTCTAGTTTCTTCGAATTTAAGTTCGGATTATGGTTTTGTTGACGATGTATGTATTCTTTCTCATTAACTATACGATACACGTGACGATTTACATTTTCCGATCGTGAACTTTCCATTTCTTGATAGCTACCACCTTGATTATAAAACCTATGGTGTTAAGATGCCGCAGTTATTTGCGTTTTTTTAAAATTTGTATGTAATATGTCATTATGATTATTCCAATGCAACAGGGTATGTGGCGGGCAGTATATGGAACCGTGTGTAATTACATGTAAACGCGACAATCAGGACTTTTAAGTTATGAGTTTGGGAGCCTTCGCTTAATATCATCGTTGGAAAACCAAGGTAAATTTTTCTGACGCTTGCATACTATGGGCTAGAATAGTTGGAAACCTTCGTTTTCGTCCTTTTATAGTAGCCAATCATATCGATACTTTCATCCATGATTACATCCTGCGGGGGTATTCCGTTTAATTTGTAGCACCACTTGTCATCAAAATCTGTCGATAGTGTTATAATTGTGTAAATTGCGTTAGAATATAAGGTCCTACTATACGGAATTTGACATCGGCGTCATACCCACAGAAATATACCGGTCGAAGTCAAGGTTAAATGATCTTACAGAGTGTCACGAGAAACGACAATTCTGAAATCTCCAAATAAATTTCTACTCGGGGACAATGAGGATTTACATCTTTTCTTACCCACGGTATATGCAAGCGTCCGAGAAGTGAAACGTGGGTTTCAGACGATAGCTCAATATATCAAGCCTCAAGACCGAGTTGTGTGCTTTTCATGGTTCTATAGTTTCATGTACATGTGAGAATATGCATGATTGTTATTAGGTGACTTAACAATATAGACTTAAATGTATGAAAGGCACGTGTTAGTGCAGTTCGATTAGTTTTGGACGGTTTCGATTCCTGAGTGGTCTCGAATGCATCACTTTAAGAGCCTTGCCTGGCAACTTTGACAAGTCCTTTAAGCATGAAACATCTGTGTGGTGCAGTTAATCCTTTGTTTGGCGGCACTGTATCTTATTTTAAATTATAAAGGTGATGTTATCGTGTGTCTTCTGCACAATCCTTACGTATTTTTATAAAGTCATTTAACACATTGAATAGGGTTTATAACAATGTGGCAGTAGATATTTGGTTCAAAGTAATGTGTATATATTTTTTCGTAACGAGTGGTTTAAATTGGTTACAAAATATGTAAAACCGTCTTGGATATTGTGTATGTGACGTCATCAGTTCGGAATGTATATATGTGTGGTGTTATGTTTTTGGCAAAATTCTTGTTGAGTGGTTCTCACAACCAGGGATATGAGCTTTGCACGACTAAAACAATCTGTACTTTTCCGCCACTGTATTTGGGCTTCTCGGTTATAGCAAACTGCCTATTTGTCATTCTAATATATACTTTGGTATCATATATTCATGACATAACATATGACATCTTTCATACACTTATGTGTGAAGAATAGATTAAAATTAGAATTTCAATATCATCATTTTTATTTATACCCTGTTCTTCATATCCTTTCCCTTATACGTTGAGAAGTTGTTTTGTTATTGAAAACTTTATCCCTTCATCGATTTCAGTATTTATTTTTGAACGAGGAAAAAAAACTTATCAAGAAGGGGAAAATTACGAGCTAATGTAGTGTTTAGAAAAACCTCAAAAACACATTTATCCACAAACCGTCAATAGAAAAACCATTTTTTTCATGTTGTTTTACGAACTGTACTGCTTGTAATTTATAAGATACATAAAAAACTCTCTCTGCATTTAACGCAATTGTCTCTACACTTCAAGATATGGCGTAAAGATTGCACCTGCTACCTTAATTTGAACGATCCTGTAATTGGCGCCCAAATGTTTGATCATGCCTTTTCTTTCTACACGACTGTCTCCTTCCTAATGTCGGTCTTGACACTACCTTTGGTCTTTAGTTGAGCGTTTGCCCCTGTAAAACAGGTTAGTGTTCTGTCCCCTAGCGGTGACATATCAGAGTCTCATGAAATGGTAGTTTCAACTCCCTGCTTGATGCTCAGCATTATTGGAGTAAAACGACTGATTTATCCCTTTGCAGTATAATGAGACTGGATAGGGTATTCTGCTTGGGGCCTTCGGCAGTAACTACAGTGTGGCAGCACTTTGAATCGGCAAAAGATCGGGACTATTGTGTAGGCTTACACAAACATACCGCAGCCTCCAAAATTATGACGCACTCAACACATACTCTAACATGACGCTACCTGTAGACGTTACGGGGTTCTTACAAATATATACATGAAGACGTTCCTCGATCATATTTCATCGACAGATTTTATATTTGAATTTAAATTGATTTCCCCGGTCTCGTTGTACTTGTGACGTCAAATGTATGGCTTCGGTTCACTGGTTCCTATACCACAGGCTTATGATAGGACATGCCCCTCTTTTACGTAAACACCCTGACATAGGGCAAACATACAATGTGCTGGGAGTATGGCCAGGACTATTAAATTTGGCTGTATTCTTATACTGACACGACGAACTTCTATTCATTTTGTTCTGAACGACCAACAAAGGCATTTAACACGGGCGACTGCTTGAAAACATTACTGAATTTAACGAATCGTCTTATTGCGTGTTATCATATACTTAGTACTAGATACTGCATTTCCGCCCTGTGTTATATGGCGTCGGAACGACATTCTTCTTTGATCTGTAAAATACATTTTTCAAAAATAATTAAAAATTTATCAAAACATATGAACTATGACTTCTGGCGAGCTTTTTTTTTTTTTAAATATTTTGTAATTATCTCCATCAAGGGTTATCCTTGACGGATAGCGCAGCTATAAATACATATATATATATATATGTGCCACAGGGACCTGATCATGATCCATTGATACCTGTTGAAAGCCCTTACTATTATTATTTCACGTCTGGCTTACTTTGGCTTAGCAATCAGCTCTTGTACGCTCACTTGCTACATATCTAGTTATCTGTCCCTACACTCTTGATTCATATTTTGACAAAAGTTAAAGATACAGTATGCCATAATAAATGAATTTAACTGCATCATACAGCTTTGATTATATGTAAACATATCGAGTCACCCCAAACCAATGTTCTCCCCTAGGGCTCACTCTCATCCATGCCTCTCCAAGCTACATGTCGCAATTGATTCGTTATTCTAGGGCTTGCTCTAGATATCGATATTTTCGTGATCGTTGTTCGAGAGATGCAGGTTGATAAGAACTATGAGCAAGTTTTATGGTCACCATGTTTGTCTCTTTGATAAATATTTTGTACATTTGTTTGATATGAACTGGACATATTTAGTGTGCACATTAGATGTGATTGAGAATGATGAAGTCAGTCGATTCTCTCTATGATGATTTTATGTTTACGCCATATCATTGTATGATATTACGGTTAATTTTCTCATTAGTGTGCTTACTTGTTCTGATTGAGAATAATGCGTCGGTTCTTACTTTGAGGACGACATGATAACTTGGTTTTGACCAAGATTTACATGGCGGGTGTCGTTAACGAAGCAAAGGCCCTAACTCTTCCGGAACACATGGTCTTATCAACTGTTTGGGGCACTTTTTGGTGTTACTTCTTCTTCTTCTTCTTCTTCTTCTTCCGCCGTTTGCCATTTTCTAGGTTGCCTCTGATTGGTCAAAAATCGATTTCAATTAAAATTTGTATATAGGTGTTGTCTAATGTCAGAAACAAAATGGTGAAGTCCATGTTTAGATTGAACAAAATGGCCGCAAACAGGAGGCTTCTGAAATTGAGATATTGTCCGATTTCACTCAAATTTGGTATGTAAGTGGGATAGGACACTACGAACATCATCATAACTTTGCTCTTGTGATTAAAAAGAATAACCGCCATCTGATTGGTCGAAATTTCGATATTGTCCGACTTCGTTCAAGTTTGGTATGTAAGTATTTTAAGACGCTTCAAACAACAAGGTAACTTCAATTTCGCGATTCAACAAACTGGTCATTTCCTGGAATCTGATTGATCACAATTTCGTCCGATTTTCATGAATTTTTGTTTGTATATGTATTTCAGCACTGCGGACCGAACTGAGAGGAAATGGGGGACTTCTGTAATGGTCCCCATTACAATTCGTACTTGTTATCCTGTACTTTTACAAGATTCTTCATATAAATCTTTCCTTTTCGTATTTTGTCCCTAGTTCAATCGACTCTGAGTTCGGTATGTGCTACCTTTTTTTTAATAAACATTAAAGCAAAGTACAAAACATGTAGAATATGATGTGGAAACAATAGACATACAGCTCACATGTTGTGATACACGTCACCAAACGCAGTTCACTATGGCGGGTATCTTCATTTCTAACAAATAAATAAATAAATAAGCACACACCAAGAGACACGAAATTTTTAGATAAGAAAAAACTAAATACCATCGAAAGGAGGTGCCAATTAATGCCTTTCTGCGGCCTATCAGTGATAAGGCTAATATTTTTTAGGAAGATACTTTAAGGTCAGCTTCGTAAAGCTCTAAACTTTATATCATTTCTTATTCCTATATGTTTCACAAAGAAGGTTTGTAAATCTCTACACTTTTTGTAATTCCCTATTTTCCCTTTTTTATTTTGTTTAACATATATCATAATATACTTGTGTGTAAAAACATGTTTATTTGTTAAATATGTGAATATTCCAACACAAAATCTAAACGTCTCAAACACAGCGCTAGATTTCGGGAAAATACATTTGTTTAAAAACACTTTTGTATATACAATGTATCTTCACTTCATATAATTCTCGTTGATTTCTATTACAATATATTTTACTATACGTATGTCAGCAAATATTAAATGATGTGTGGAAAAAAGCCATGGCGTATTTTTGTTTATTCGTAAAATTTGTGAATAGTCCAACGCAATGTACATATAACTATTTAAATGCAAGATGCAAACTGAACAAATACAAGTTTATCATTAAGGGTACATGTATATTATCATTGTCATCTGGTCGGACGATATAATTTTATTTAGGATCCTTGATTTATTTGTTTAACTGCAATTTCTGAGAACGAAAGCTGAGATGCCGGAACGGCTGAGAGGTAGTTCTGAGAAAGAAACCTGATAGTTTGTGGAAGACTGCATCCGGCCAGGTAAGTGTCGAGAACGATCCAGATGTGTTATTTACATAGCAGGCTTGTACATGTACTGGGTAGTTGAGCTAATACCTGATATTGTTCTTTGTTTAGGTGACGTGTCAAACCAAATGTAGGCAGACATTTTACAGATTCACGTTGTAGCTTGGATTGAAATTTGTCTTTGAGAAAAATTAATAAAAGAATCGAATGCAATAAACAAAGTTGATATTGCTTATTTGAAGCTGTGGATTAAATGTTTCATAAAGACTTTTTGTAAATCTTTATACTTTATTAAATTCCAAATTCGTAGTGAAGTACTCTGTGACCTAGCTGGTGACGTGTCTTTCTATAGCCAACTGAACAATCAGAAGGAAGCTTCCAAAAGTCGGTCATTTAGCCACGCCCATACATGTACTGGCGAGCACTTAGTCTGGATGTTGATAAAGCGGAATATTTGAATTTAGATTCTTCGTGAACGTATACATGCATAAACGACATATTTGGATTAACATTGACAATATTAAGGGGATAGTACGTTGTTTTGAGTGGCTCTACTGTCGGTTAGAACATGAAATTTGGTTTAAACCTAATTTCATGTTCTAATCGCAAGTATACACACGAAAACCATGTCAGTATGCAGGCCAATATGTTCGTTTCGACAAAATAGTATGTTTAGATCTGTAAACAGTTTTATGCAAATCCACACGACACAGTCACAATGAAATGTTTGTTTTGATTGCGGATCAAGATGCGTACACGTGGATGAAATTAACGTTTCATGAATAAATGGATGTAACAACATGTAATGATTACGTTTTATTCTTAATTTATTCAACAAATACATTCAATCAGGCCTCTCTGCTCTGTTGCTTGCTTGACGTTTGCCTATCATGTAGTGGAATGTTCATCGAAAGACGATCCCAATTACAACGCCATTTTGGTTTTAGTTGCAACAGGTCATAGCTTAGGCACGATGGGCGGAGCTTGATACGATTTATCATGATTCTATCTCACATTAGAACATGGTCTATATCCAATTAAAAGGCGGATCACAAATGTATCGTGTTAGAATTACAGTCCTAAAAGACATTTTGGGATTTAAACATACTTCATCCCTATTATCAGTTTGGGACGAATCCCCATGCTGTTATTTCAGCTTCAGCATATTCACGCCTCAGTTTTTCCGGGGAATTTAATCTGTTTGTCGTTGTCTGAGCGATATGATTAAAATCAAATCTCGATCTCCGCGCCGTTCCGTAAACTTCTCTCTGCTGCATTTAGATCTGAGAAAATCCCATAGGGGGTCACATCCCGATGAACTTTTGCATTAGCCAATCAAGTTACTACTTTATGAATCTTGAAGGTGAAATTTTTAGGCGACAAAGCTTGCATGATTGTATTTGTTCGTTTAGTCATTTCGTCACCAAAATGTTTTTGTGGAATAACATGACTAAATGACTTGCTGCAAGATGACAGATCATTGGAAAATTACTTTAGTGTTTAGTAAAGAGGCGACAAAGGTCATCGGAACGAGAACTCTTAATATGGGATGTTGAACAAGTATCTGTATTTTGTTGTTCGAGTGTACTCGGTGGACGAGGATACGGTCATTCTAAATTCTGCCTTCGGCTAAAGGGCTTATTGATTAAAAAATTATCGAAACCACATATTAGTATACTTTTAATATTGTTTTTTGTTTATGTAATGTAATTGTTTTTTATGTTTCTTTCGTCTTGATAAAGGAGCGGATTGCTCCGAAATTTTGACAGCACCAGTTTGTCTACACTGTTTTTGCCCTTTATTAGCATACACTTGCATATGAATACGTATCTGACGGAAGCGACAATTATATATGATATATTTTTTGTCTTTTTCCGCTTCCACATAGGTATATCTTTCCCTCAGGTTGAGATTTCTCAGACTACATCACACAGCGGTGATATATTCTATTAATCTATTCCATGGAAAAACTGGGAATGAACCTGTGAAGTGTGGTAGAAAATGAAGATCTTAATCTATCCCTGAGGATCTTGGTTTGAAAGAATGTTGTCCCTGTGATGTCCACCGTATTTTCAGAATACAAGCTGTCTGTATACTCTCCTGAATATTCGGGGAAAAAACCAGTTTTAAACCACCGCTGAGTAGCAGATCATACAACACTGCGGTCGTTTTAAACCTTCGTAATCCAGCAGTAGACCTCGGGACAATACCTTTGCAATAATAACATACATGAGGACTTGACGAAATGAAAGATATCTAGAATACCATGTGGAGCAAGTCACCAGACAACATCTTGCAATATATTTATTATACAAATAAGAAAAGGAAAACGGTCTCATAAATAATAAAATGCCAGTGGTGGTGACTAAACGATTTGTAAACCATGCTTTTGTAAATATGATATGGTTATCTATTTTTTTCTGTCTTGTCAATTAAATCCACAGACGCATTGCAATTATGATTTTGATGTATGCAATTATCCACTAACTTTACTATATTTAAAACCCTATATTCGTTATTTCTTGTTAACAAATGGATGGTGTAGACCGAGAAATATATCAATTTTATGTTTTCTGCTTATAAACATAAATGCCAAGGATTACAGGACTGATAAGTTTGTTATAGGTAAAAGTAAAGCCTAGTAGTATAACATTTGGGTAGGGATTCAATATTGTGGGCTGACCATCGTGGGCTTGGGGGACGGGGCCAAAAGTGGTCAATATATTGATGTAAACGACTTCTTTGAAATCGAGTAATGGACATCGCTCATATTTGCCTGTAGCATCAGCATGGGGTGGAGATTCAAAATTGAGAAAATAGTGTGGCTGCCTCTGGGTGCCTGGCAGTCAAAACCGGTCAATTTGGCCGATTTGAAATAAACGACCTCTTCTCTGAAACCGAGCAATCGATATCGCTCATTAGCATCATTATGGGGTGGAGATACAGAATTATACAAATGGTGAACAGACCCCCCTTGTCTCGTCAAAGCAGTTTTTTGTTATTACAAATCTACACATTATACTGTTTGTACTGTATACATAGCGGCAATGTTTATATCGTTACCAATGCTGACTGGTTTTAGCGACATGTATCTTTTCGTGGAAATCTACAGAACGCCCTGTAATGGTGTTGATTGTATCAACTCAAATTGTCAATAAATAACCTAAAGGTTTTGTGAGCCGAAACTAATCTTCTGATGTCACAAGTACCACGTGACCGGTACATTCATTGAACTATTGTTACTAAGGAGCTGTCATATTGGATTGCATATATTAAGGTAAACGGATATTCATTTACAGACACCTTGGAACACATTGCACTGTGTTATACAGGCAAGGAGCTCGAATATAAAAGAAATTCGTCGTCAAGATCACCGAGAAGACATCAGGTATGTATCTATATCTAAAATTAAATGTTTATATTGTTATAAATGTTATATCGTCAAGATATCTAATTTGGGTTGACGGACATTTTTGCTACTAATTATTAAATATAGTTTTTACATTACCGACTTAATAACAGCAGGTTATGCGTATTTAGTCCAGTCAATTTATGATTTAACCTCGAACTAATTGCAACAGAATTTATTCTTTCATTTTTTTGTTGATGAGCATCACATTTATAACGGAAAAAAAGTCCTAGAAAATCACAATGGGGGGAAGTGTATTTTTGGCCTTCTAAAGGATCTGGAAAATTAAGAAAATCACACGTATAACCATAATTGAGGTCACATATCTATCTCAATTATAACACTAGACATATGTATTTAAGAGTAAGTAGATACCAACTTATATAGAAAACAGATACATCAATATTTTCCACCCAAGGTATGGTATTGAAGAAAAAAAGACCTGCCAATATTGCAGAAAAGCATTTTTTTCACAGGACTAATTTGGCTTTTCTTTTCTTTTCAAATGTAGAGAATACTATTAATTGACATCAGTATCAATGTCAGGCTTTATTTAATTTCTTGAAATATGACTTTCAATTTAATTTACTCAGTGACCAATTGTACATTCGCATACGGAAAAAATTAGCAATCATCAAATCTTGCAAATTGTGCTAAATTGGTGATATTTTATGTCCACATCGAACGATCTACCTATTTCTTAAGCGTATAATTTGAATAAGGGCAAGCAAATGACTTAAAGCATCTTATATCTATGCATGCACGAGTACCACTTACTGCTAAAAGTAATTTTGGTATGATGAGTTTACAAATGTGGACAACTTTTCAAGGTGAGAACTGCACCCAATGCATATTTTGCTCAACCCTTGAAAAATGGCAAAGTCCACGATTCTGAACAACAAAAATGAACTTTTTCCCGCATTTGTATTTCAATTAACAAATGACTATGCCAGTAAAGCCGCCTTAAATGTATGTAAATACTGAACTGTATTTGAAGTTTAACATCCATACTACTTCACAGCTTTATAATAAAATATGTATCCCCAATGCTTTGCTATGGGGGGGGGGGGAAGAAACAAATCTGATTTGTTTGGATATAAAATACTATTTCAACCTTAATTCCATTTCGTCAAAAGGGGCATGTTATGATATTAATTCTACCAAAAGTGTTGGCAATCATACCTAACATCAAAAATATATGTTAATCTTCGTTGTTCAAAATCATGGACTTAGCCACTTTCAGCAGCTCAGTCAAAATTGCACGAAATAAGGAATTGATCAACCTGAATTGGTTCACTATTTCTAGAAGTCTTCACCAAGATGACATTTCTGTTAAGAAACATATGCATAGGAAATAATTTGATGAGTTAGAAGAATAGTCTGTTGCTGTTATCTAAGTACAAGTTACATAAAATGAGAAGTTGTTCAATTTGGACCTCCGAATAGCTCCAAATTAGCACTACCGGTCAACTTTAAAGGTTTATAAGGGTTTATGAGTAAAAAAAAAATCTCTGATATAAAATTATGAATTACAGATTACCTAAAACAATGCAATTAAACTGAGCCTGAATGGATATTTATCTTGATTATTAGTATTTCTTTTACTAAAAATGACAAACGAAGCCATTATCGTCGTGTTAAAAATGAATATTACCCATATTGACAAGTCAATATTCCAGTGAACTCATTTAGATCGTATTTATTTTTTAACACATTTGTACTGCAGTTTGGTTGGTCTTGTCATACTGTTAAATCCATATGTCCAGTGTTACAAATGGGATAGATATTACACTTCAAATGTGGTTAAGCGTGTGATTTTCTTAACTTCCCTGGTCCTTTAGAAGGCCAAAAAACCATTTTCCCCATTGAGATCTTCTAAGGCTTTTTTCTGTTACAGTATTGGTACCCACTTTTCAAAAAATAAGAAAATAAATTCTGTTGCAATTTTGTCACGGTTAGGGCTATATTTTGGCTAATTGACTGGACTAATTGTATGGAAAGCCATGTTGGACCACCGACTAATTTTAAGATTTAATACACAGAATAAAAAGTATCAAAATGCTGCCCAAGATTGAGTTTCCGTGGAAGATTTACCGTTAAAGATTGAATTTCCGTTGACGATTTACCAATATTCAACGGAAACATCTTTCTCCCTCCTTCTCTTTTACTCCCTCTCATTTCTTTCTCCCCCTACCTTCTCTCACTCTTCCTTTCTCTCTCCCTCCTCCCTCTAATACTTTCTCCCCCCCCCTCATCTCTCTCTTCCTTTCTTCCTCCACCCTTCCCTGTCTGCCCTGTTGCAACCCTTATTGTAATAAATTGCTTTTTGTAATAATTATTACATTAAGGTTACAATAAGTGACGCCTATAGTAATAACAAAATATTATTACAATAACTTCAACAAATTGATGATGTAAAATTATGCGCTAAGCTGATTTTGTAAACGTGCAAGATGAATGTAAACCCCCCCCCTCTTTTTTTTTAAGTCGAGAAAAACGAGACTAAGGTTTTGCGGCCGAGACCGAGACAGACACTGAGTCAACATTTGCGCAAGTCTGCTTTTCACGGTATTATAATTATCCAATTGAATTGAAACTTCGCCAAACTATCATACTATCAGATGAAAATAACGAACCTCAATTTAAATGAGATTCTGTAAAATGTTTTTGTATTTTGGGGTTAACACATTGGCATTTTGAGAATTTGCATTTAAGTCAACTTTTTTTTAGTGTTACTGATATCTGATTAATTTGAAACTTAGCATTGTTACTGAAATCGTCACACTGAACACTTAACTGGACTTTGGAATAAATTTATTTTCAGATTCTGCTGTTTTGTGACAAAAACATGGGCATTTTGAGAATTTGTGTTAAAGTCCACTTTTCATAGTGATATTGATTTCCAATTGAATTGAAACTTTGCGTAATTACTGAAATCATTGTACTGAACACCTTACTGAAATTGAAATTTTGTGGTAAAACATGTGATTTTTTGATAATTCATGTTAGTGTCCCCTTTTTATAATGTTATTGATATGTAATAAAATTGAAATTTGGCCAAGTTTCTGATACCGTCTTGCGGCATGTATTTTGCCAAACAAATATATTCTGTTTCGACTTCAACTTTATCGACAAGGCAAGAAATGCGAGACATATAATTACAAGTAATTCCTGTAATGGTGTAGACTTCAAATCGTAATAGTCGATTGATAAACAGAAAATATGGTCCTTCTATATTCCGTATACATTACTGTTGTAACTTTGTAACTGTAACTGGACACTAACTCCGCAAAAGAAAAAGCCAATCAGTTAAATACGGTTGGACCTATTCAACACTCAACAATATATTACAATAAGAGGAGCCTAAGTGTAATAACCATCAGAAAAAGTATTTCTAAATGTAATAAATATTATATATAAAATTTTATTACAATAAGGTTAACTTTCATGTAATAAATGTTCAACTCATAAATTTATTACAATAAGGTTAACCTTAATGTAATACGTGTTACATTAGAACTTTATTACAATAAGGTTAACCTTAATTTAATAGATGGTACATTAGAACTTTATTACAGTTCATTTGAGGTCGTGCTCTTTGGATGAGTCCAGTTATTAAAAAGACACACAGAATTGCCTTGATATGCTATTTGAGAGGGGTTCATCAAGTCGTCCAGCGGAAATTGCAAAAAAAATGTTCATTGTAAGAAATCTATATACTGAAACTTAGCATGAGTATTGGGCATAACAATATCTCTTTCACAGTACTAACACAAGTAATCATTTTTCACTCTTTTAGCAAGGAGTCGAAACCGGGACCTCTGGCTTACAAGTCTTTTGTTCTTTCAAAAGAACTTAAACGAATTTCTGCCAAGCCGAGTCGATTGAAAGCGGCTAGTAATTCACCAGTTTGGTATACTTCCTCTCATTAAAAAAGCTTATCTCGAGTCATAGCAATCGCTCTCGGTTACCCGGTCATTTTTTTCTGGGTTGTCACTCTATAGGCGCTAACACAACATATGTCATAATTGTAATGCCTCCGCCAAAGATGAAACCGGTGCCTCTTGCTTTCTAGTCTTACACTTTGTTGAAATAGCTTTGTAGAAATTCTTCGTCCATTCGAGTCGATATGACGCGGCTAGTATTCAAAATACAGGAAAGAAGTTGTTTCGAGATTTTCTTTGGTCATAGCAATTCTTTTTAAGGTCGATATTGTATTCATTATCTTAAAATATTTTTTTTTTACTTTAAGGAACAAAACCTGACAGTGATGGCCGAGACTGGTACGTGTTATTTTTTAATCATTTAGTTAACTTATTATCTGTCAGAATATCAGTGATGAAATCATGTTTTTCGGTATGCGAAGACGTCAAATAAAGACATTAAATAAACAGAATGTTTTGATTTCGATTTATCTCGATTTGACGTATAATTTTAATCACTCATCAGTAACATTTAGATGAACACCGTATGCACCTACTGTTTATGGGACTTTTTGTTAGGTTACCGATAGTATCATAATCAAGGGTTTGTTTATTGTGCTAAAGAAAGGTAAACAACTAAATAAGCTTATCTTTTTTTCGCTGTTCCTACGTTCAATCGACTTCTTCAATTGTAGATGAAGATCAAGATACTTCATATGGAGCAGAACATGAGTACCGAATAGCTTTGATAGGACGAACAGGATCTGGAAAAAGTGCCACGGGAAACAACATACTGGGTAAGAAGGCCTTTGTGTCTGGATTTTCTGGATCTTCAGTGACGAAGAAATATGAACTCCACACAGCTGAACGATTTGGTAAGAAATTGGTGGTTGTTGACACACCGGGACTGTTTGACACAAAACTATCTAACGAAGTTATCACAAAAGAAATTATCAAATGCATAGCACTACTCAGTCCCGGACCGCACGCCTTTGTTCTTGTTGTTCAAGCAGGGCGTTTTACACCTGAAGAGCGGGACACAGTCAACCACTTCAGCAATATCTTTGGTGAAGAGGACTTTTATCGGTATCTAGTAGTACTATTCACACATCGAGATGTTTTGGAAACAAACAAGAAGACAATTCAAAGATATGTCGAGGATGTTCCAAACGATCTGAAAGAAATTCTTCGGAAATGTGGCCACAACTATTTGGCATTTGATAACTCGAAGCCAACTGACTATGACGTACTGGAACTGATTCGAATGGTGCAACATATCATGAACGAGACAGGAAAGTCTTATTTCTCAAATGATATTTTTGAAAAAGCAGAGCTTGAATTTCAACGAAGAGCTAGGGAAATCAAACGTCATGGGAAGGAGAAGATTGAACAACAACAAAAAAAGATGCAGGAAGAGAGGGAAGCCTTCCAAAAGGAAATTGAAAGACAGAAACAGGATATTGAAGAGAGAAGAATCGAAATGGAGGCAAAGAAATCTGAATTTGAATAAAAGGCAGCGGAAAATGCAGAGAAGTCCGAGAAACTCGAAGAAACACTTGAAAAACAAGAAACCCTAAGAAAAGAAATTGAAGCCAAAAAAAGAGCAATTGAAAATACGGAGATAGAAAAAGCAAAGTTCGAGTTGAGGAAGAAACTCGAATTGGAGGAAGAGGAAATCCAATACCGAGAAAAAGATGCGTGACGAAGTCCGTCAAGAATACGAAAGCGAAAATAAGACTCTCTTAGGTGGGATCTTAGATAGTGTTAAAAGTGTTGGACAAACCGTATGGGGATGGCTTCCTTCCTTTAGGTAACACCATATCTGACAATGGAAATAGGAATATACATAAACAGTTCTCTTGTTGGGTTTGGTTTTTTAGCATGTGGATTGATTGAACTATACAACTTAAAACAGATTGTAAATAATCCGAACAATTAAAAGAAACCTGATGTTCCATGTTTTGTTTTAAACCAATCATGTTACTATTACAGAAGTACATAATTCATTATTCTGCGTGTAAATTCTTTTACGGTTTCTTTCTTTATTAGGATTTACGTTTTTGGTGATAGATTCGGACCCCAATACGTATATCGTATTTTTTAATATATAACCATAAAACTTTCAAAAATATCAGATGATGAAAACAGGGAACATCGACTTGTTAATCTTAATAATAATTTTTTTTTGCAAATATCGAAATATATATAGATTTTCACACTGAATTTGAAGGGTTTGTCGTGCAAACAATTTTCTCATCGCGAGCACGTAAAAAAATAAAAAAAAATATATATCATTTAAAGACCATTATTTTGAAATGACATCTCGGTTCATGGATCACGATCTGTCCTTGGCAAACGTAAACAAACAGAAGACAAAGATAAGATTATCGCCATCGACTTTCGGATATACATATTAACGCTTGAAATGGTGTTTGCATTCTCAAAATATTTTGTCATTAGTTTTAATTAATATTTTTATGATTGACTATTTTCTTACGTGGATCACTTTCGTTGTGATACTATTTCCGGAAATGACGTCACGTAACAGCGAGCAGACGTTCTGTTTTGAGAAACACACAACCACAATACAAATAAACAGACAGACATAGTGATAATGGACTTTGCCAAAGCATTTGACAAAGTCCCACACAAACGCCTTCAATACAAACTCAAACACTATGGGATAACAGGGAACACACTCACATGGATTACAGACTTCCTCACACACCGCACCCAAACAGTAGTACTTGAAGGGAAACAATCAAACAAAATTCAAGTAACATCAGGAGTACCTCAAGGAACCTGTTTGGGCCCAATACTTTTTCTCATATACATCAACGACCTACCAGACTACATAAAACACAACACCCTCAGACTCTTCGCTGACGACAGCATAATCTACACAACAAAGACGACGCACACAAACTACAACAAGACATAGACGCAGCAGGACAGTGGGAAAAGGACTGGCTCATGACATTTCACCCAAACAAATGTAACATCATATCCACTACAAACAAACGCACCAAAACAATATATAACTACAAACTGCATAACCACACACTGCAACAAGTCGACGCCACCAAATACCTAGGACTTATACTACAAAAAAATCTCAAATGGGACACACACATCAACAACATCACCGCAAACGCGAACAGATCACTAGGCTTCCTTAAACGTAACCTTAAAATAAACTCACAAAATATAAAAGAACACGCATACAAAGCCCTAGTGAGACCCAAACTAGAATACTGCTCTTCCATATGGGACCCGCACAACACAAACCATATCAACCAGCTAGAGAAAATACAACGCAGAGCAGCACGATACGTACAAAACAGATACCACAACACCAGCTCAGTACAAGACATGATGGGCAAACTAAACTGGCCCACACTCCAGACACGCAGACTCAACACTAGACTTATTTTACTATATAAAATTATCCACCATCATGTCGCAATAGACGCAAACACCATCTTACACCCAGCAGACCCTAGGACAAGACAAACACACCCATACACATACAGACACCTATCTGCCACCAAGGACACATACAAATACTCCTTCTTCCCACACACAATAACACAATGGAACCTCCTCCCGGTGGCAGCAGTACAATGCCCTACACTAGAGATCTTCAAGGCACATATACACAACGCAGCCCTTGTCGATCTCAAACACACACCAACACCCTAAACTCACAAAGTTCTTTTTATCTTATAGCTCAAAAATTAAAAAAAAAAAACACCCACCCATCCCCTCACTGTAAATAACAATTTCCTCACTTCTTTTTAATAGCGTCCAGCACAAACAACCCTTACCCGTAAACATCATTTTTGATGGAGGGTGTACCCTAAAAGAAGAAGAAGAAGAAGAAAATACGTTTTCAAGTGCTGTAAATCTAACATTATCAGATCATGATATTGAGTTTATCATGTTACCGGCAGGTGGTATAAAGCAGTATATAGATGATGGAAATAAATACTTTCACTGGACATTTTATCCGCTAAACTTAACGAATTGAAACATCATTAACATTTATTACCGACTGTGACTGAACGCTTCGGTATTCAAATAGATATAATTGATGAAGATGTCCTACTTTTTATGGTCTTCAAAACGATAGCTTATTGTTTTTCATCTGCATCAGTATTTGTACAAATTTATAAACATATTATTCATATTAGAAGTATCAACGGACATGCAGGAAAAAAATAATATGTTCCTTATGTAATATCATAGCTAGAGCGGGTATCTTTTTGACAATAAATGCACAAAGTATAAAGTTGAATTCTATATCAGGAAACAGTTATTTTTCCAAATAGATAATTTGGAGGAGGATGTGGTTTGTCGCATAAATATATGATTTCGTTTCACTTGTTTTTTAAGTTGTATGTGCTTGATAGTTATGTATGATTTTTTTCTTTTGTAAAAAGTGAGGACATATTTGTCAGCCAATACACAAGATACAGATTTGGAGTTTTGTGTTGTGTATACTATTCTATTATGTGTTGTAGTTTGCTTAAATGCTTATTAAAAAGTGTGTATATACGTGTTTGTTTTATTTTTATATTACTTTTAGATTGGATTGCCTCCCTTTGTATTATTTATAAAGGGAGATACTGAGAAAACAAAATACGATTTTTTGTTAAATCAAAATATTGTCTCTAGTTGTTTGGAGAACGATTCTGGGTATCAACTACCGCATGTATTATCATATCTACTGCAAGTATGGATTTTTTTCGGTCCGCTTAATTATGGCTAAATCCCTTACCAAGAGTTCATATGATTGCCTTGTTCTTTTCGCGTATAACACAGTACTATGGTCCTTTTGTTTGCTGTGAGTTTCAAGAGGTCTTATTGTGACGTCACACTTAGGGCAATAACATGACTTCATTGACTTTCGTACCGGAGTCAAAATGGCGGCGTTTTATATTTCAAAGATGCATGAAAATTGACGAAAATATATTATAATGTAAGAATTGGATGTCTACTTTGTTTCTTACATGAACCGATGAAGGCAATTGAATATCGTGCAAATAATGGGAACTGCGAGGCAGTTCATATACATATGTACCATTTGCACGAGGTTCAATTGCCTTCTTTAGCCCATGTTAGCAACAAAATAGACTTTCAATCCTTACGGTTTCACACTTTTCTTAACTTTTGTTACCGTATTGAATATTTACCGTCATGTATGTACATACGCGGAACAGTTTTCATTCATCACTACGCAACCGAAAAAAGTATTCCTAAGACAATATTTATTTTTCATATAAAAAAAGCTATAATCATACCCCCTAAACGTTTATTTTCATAATGAATAGACTGAAATACCTACATGACGACTTGAACGAGTTGATGCAAGTCAAATAAAGTCCAAAATATAATTAGACCTAGGCTTATATTTAAAAAGTATTGAGATTGAGGACATGCAATCAACCGGATAAATGATCTGGCGAGTAATTATTCAGAATATTGAGACCGACCCGACCGACAAACTGCTTTTAAGGTAGGCACATTGTTCGGTTATGTATAGGCAAGATCATAGGAAGAGAATTTATTAAAGCTTGTTTTAGCTTAAAATTTGATTTTTAGAGTACTTTGACACTTTTGGAGGTTTAAATCAAATTTCTATAAAATAAATTATAGAAAACGATAAAAAAACCCGTGACCAATCTTAAACATTTTTTTGTTTGTTTTTGACATGAAATATAAACACAAATTCGACTGACGGGCAGATGATCACATTTTGCATGAATATTATGCAGACCGATGAAAAATTACGATGAAAAATGTCCCCATTTGTAAAGCATAGATGTGGTGATAATAACGGTAAAGACAGGTACGCCTTCAATGAGGAAATGTTGCTCGATGTGGAAGGAATATAAAAGAACATGAAGTGACCCAGAGACCAGAGAAGATACTTAAGTAATTATATAATTTGTCCTGAAACGCCAGTTTCTCCGTCCCTGGATACCATCCCCCGCACACACAACCACAAAGAAACCAGTTTATAGCTGTTCCAAGTAGAGGTTTTTCAATATCACCAAATTTTAAAACCAATAGTTTAATGTTTATTTCATAATATGCAAACAAAATGAAATAAAAAAAATCCCCAAAACAACTTTAAATGATAAACAACTGACTTCTTTTTCTTGTCACTTTCATCGCAGTAGATTTTGCCCGTTTTTTAAACTAGAAATAGAGTGATCACGCAGATCACTGGACTTACAACAAGTGCAGGACTTGGTCGAGTCGAAAAGCTTAGGAAATTGCGAAGCAGTACCAGGGGGATCTATATAACAGAAACGCTTTGGAAATTAATCCCGCGGCTAAAAACAGCTTCATATGCAAACTTATATATGATGGGCTAATTAAAGGTGCCACACCAATTAATAAAAAAACTTTCATTTGTGATTCAGATCAAAAAGACCTTTTTTTTTTATAAATCATTAAATCACCGAAATCGCCAATTAACATTGTCGATTTGCACTAACAGTTTCAAGAAATAAGCTATCATTCTCAGAACATGTAAGATTTTCTTAATATGAAAATAAATAAAAAACCGTTAAAAATCTGTTACATAAATGTCAATGTCTGAATATGGAAAATCTATCAATAGTGAAAACAGTTATACAACTTTATTTGTACTTTTTGCCTAAAATTAGACTGAAGATTGTTATAAAGTAACAATTGAAATCACAATTTTTAGCAAGCTGTAAAGTGTTCTGTTGAACAGGACTTTATCTCAGGTGGCGCATACATTCTGTATACCTCAATCTACGTTTTGACCTTCGATGCGATTTAGCTCAATTTGCCAAAGGGCAAGTGAGTCCCATTCTAGGTCCGTGTACAAACTGTTCGTCCGGCGTCTAGATATTAAAAACTTCTGCCCGGCAGACAAAATATCAAGAGTGATGATCTTTAGATTTCTAGGTATAATTAGCAACATGCTTGAATGAAGGGCACTGAAGGTTGTAAAAACGAATATAATCTCGACTTGTATTCAACATCACAGGATTAAAATAGGATCAAAACCTTCAAAGAAGTTCTTCTGGATATTCAATAAGCTGAGGGTGATGATATTTGTTCAGTTACATGCTTGAAGAAAGGTCTCGCAAGTTTGTTTAAATGAATAACCTTTACACATTTTCGTTAATATAAGTTAATGACATTAATTAATAGACATGATAACAGGTATCAAATATGTTTAAATCCTTTAAATATTTTCTTTTGAATAACTTAGTCCCTAAAGAAACTTTATTTGAAAAAAACATTAAACTCTCATATTTTGCCTAAGTTTAAGTAACTCTTATAAGATTACAAGTGTGGCAACAAGAAAACGATTCAGGCCCATGAGGAATTTGACCTATTTCTAAAGGGTTTTAAAACAGCTAAATTTTGCCAGTTGCACTAAATGATTGGCACCCTCTATGGAATTTTACTTCTATAGAAGCGAAGAGGCTAACAAGTGAAAATAAATCAAGGAAATTTACCTTATTTTATTTTAGTAAATGAATGAGACGAAAAGATGATTGAGTTAACAAAACACACTCATTTTTGCTAGACCAAATTGAAAGTTTATACCACATACACACAGCGTACGTACTTATAATTTTCGTATTGGTTTTGCAATCTCTCGCTTGATTATCAGTGCAACACAAACTACTGTAACAACTTGCACCGAATGAACTAGTCCTAGGTTGTGATTTTACCTGTAAAGGTGATTTATGCATGACCGCGCAATGCCACTGATTCGTCAGTCAGATGTTGTCGGTAACTTTGTTTAAGGTAATGGGTCATTTTCAGTCAGGTAAATGCCTTGCACTGAGTGCTAATTAATATCAACAACGAAAAAGTTTTATTTTTCATTTCAGCAATGTGTTTTTTCAATCAAACTCATTGTACTGTCAACAGAACTAATTTTGATCTAATGTTAGGTACTCAAGGAGGACGAGAAAAGTTGATTATATATGATAGACCAGTAAAACGTAAGTAATTCGAAATTAGATATTTTTTCATGCAGGACCTATGCTGTTTTAGACCGATACTTCACTGTAAGAAATCCGAGTTTTTGAAATGTCGAATTATCCGAGTGTAAAGACTGGGACCGACGAAATACTTAAGGACTAACCTGTTTTCTGGTTTAGTTTATGAGATCATAAATCCAATGTAGCACGAGGTAAATTGCGTAAACGCTTCGCTTTCCCGTTAAATTTACCGACTGCTCAATTTCATTTATGATCTCATAAAATAAACAAAATAAAAGTGAAATATAGAAAATTATCAAACTGATAAAACTTATATTTTCTCTGCAGTGATGAGCAGTGAAAATATAATATTTTGCCGTGAACATTTAAGATTTTGCAGTGAAAATATAAGGCTTTTTCAGTGTAACGTAAAGAAGTGACCCGCCATTAAAATACCACCTGGGTCATTATTCTACGTTGCAAAAGTTACCCGGTGTCGTTATTTAACAGTAGAAATCTTACACGACCATCTGTAGAAAAATGACCCCATTCGATTTTTACGTAATTCGTCCCGTGATATAGTGACCCGCCGTAGCTGTCAATGGTGGGTAGGTTTCAACTGGGTCATTTTTTCACGTAACACCGAAACTTTTGTATCAGTTGTTCCCCTTGATCGAATCTAGGAGGTTCGGCATTGTTGTCGTCTGCTAGAACTTGTCTCTTGGGGGAAAGATGGTCTTGAAGAAATGGCATCAATAGTAGATATTGATGGGAACTGCTGCAGGATTTAATATGAAATGAATTGAAAGATGAGAACGGTTCAACTTTTCCGATCAGCTTATCCCAATCAGCTGTGTACTGGACCCGATCGGTTGTGATTTCGACGGATTACAGTAGGCTTAGCTCCTTTGCAGTAGGCAAGTGGGCCTAGACCAAGAAACAAAATAATGAAAGTATCTTAGTCCTCTTTCGAAATGTAATAAAAAGAAAAATGATTTTTTTTCTTATATTTTCACTCGTGCTACGTACTCGTGAAAGATTATAAAAAAAATCTGCCATACACTTGAAATATATTCGATATTAAACGGCAAACAATTGAATATCCTCTATTCATTTATTATTCATAACTGTTCTTTTCAATATAGTCCCATCTGCTGACATTAATTTCATTTAAAAAATTACAAACGTAAAACGGTTCAATAAATGTAACAACATGAAGTTTGCATCAGCCTTGGTTAACGTCCATGTCCATTGCTGATGACGTCATACAATTGTAACTCTAACTGGATAATTTGTATAGCTCCGCCCACATGTATTGTCGTCAACGTCATACATATTTGGCACATTCTCAGGTTGGTTTCCAAGACAATGGTTGTCGCGTGAATATCAGGGAAGACTGTAAATAATAAACGGGATCTTTGAATTTGAGATAAAGATTTTTGACTTATAAGGAAATGCAACTAAAGTTAACTTTGACAAAACAAAGCTCCATTTAGAAGTGCAACATCATTTTTGTTTCATGTTTTCCCATTTGGTGTTAGCTCAATACACAAATGAGTGTACGAGGGGTGTTATAAATTAATAATGTCACTTGCATCGGTGCTCATATAGCGGAAGTGCTTTTGTTAATTTTAATTTGCTCTGCCCTTCAAAATACTAGTGGGGTGACACCTGAAGGGATGTAACAGATGGAATGAGTGTAGAGGCAATAACTCATTAGAAGGCACACGTATGGAGGTCTAGCGCTGGGCTCATGATTGAAGGATTGTGAGTTCTAGTCCTGACCAGGGCACTTATTTTGTTGCATCCTTGAGCAAGATACGCAACCTTGCTTTTTCAGTCTCAAAAACAAATAGAACTAAGAACTAGCGAACCTACATAAGAAAGAAGAAATTTCCATTGTCAAAACTATTAAGATGGCCGTATGTCAGCCATCTTTTTTTCTGAACAGTCCCAAAATCAAAAGCTGGTAGTTAATAATCCTTTACTAACCTTGATGGTCAACTAACAGAAATGGGAAGATCACCAAAAAGTTATTTCACGTAAATGGATGTAACTCCCTTAAAGGAAGTCAACTCTGAAATTAAATGTTAATGTACAACTACAATGTAGATACATGTAACATACTGATCATTCATGTGCTATATTAAATCTATCCAGTCAAGCTTTCGCCATGAAGGGCTATAACTCCCTTAAAAGGGGTTGAAATCTAAAATTAAACTGAAATGCACAACTATACATAACATACTTCTCACCCGACATAAGGGTGTTTCCCCTAGTCAAAATGTGTGCTTTTTCACAAAATGAAGCAAAATTCAAGAATATTTTCCCTTTTATCTGGAAATCCTACTAATTTCTCCCTATTCAATAAGGCACAGGTTGCTGTAAAATCAAGGCAGCAAAAACACTGCAGAGACATAATCATTATCTCCCTTAAAAATAATTTAAATATGAAATATGAACAGGATATATCAGTGTGACATGAATGCTCCCACTGATATCCATATATAGAGAATTGAACACTTTTGGGTTTGTTTTTTTAATGTCCAATGGTGTATGACAGGGGTCTGCAATGTAGTCTAACCATTCTATCATTATACCTCAAACAAATTGCAAAAGAAACAAAATTATATGTTATAAGTAGATCTCATATGTAATGTAGGTCATACCATTTAAATGAAATGCAAAGTAAAATTGCAATGTAAAAGTCCTAACTCCCTAAAAAGGGGTCGAAATCTGAAATAAAACTACATGACATATTGATCATTCATGTTAATTTTCATTGAAACCTGCCAGTTAGTTAATTAGGAGGAGATATCCAGACAAGTAACTGCGGGCAATCAGTCAGAGTGATTCCAGTATATCCCCTTACTTCATTGCAAGGAGGGGGATAATAACTTCATTGCGGGAGGTATAACAACACTTTATGACAGAAACCCTTTTTTTATACATAATGCCTATATCTAACAGATACATGTAATGCTGTTACGCAAAAAATTGAAACAACTCATGATCACCAAACCCGTAATATATGTTAAATATTACAGCTGCTTAATCAAAGTCACATACCTTTGAGAGAAATTGAAGAGAATGCAAAAAACTTAGGAAATTTTGTACATAATGCCAGAAATTGCATCCCAAGGGAGATTACTCTAGCGAATATTGTCAAAACGGACAACGCCATACCATACTATGTCCTGTCATTTTTGACGGGCATGTAAAAATTATATAGAATGTACCATATTAGTTACATGTATTTATATTTTGAAATGTTTAAATTATTTCAAGTAATGCTGTTATTTTTACCAGGAATTGAACCTGGGTCTCCCACCACAGAGTGGCAAGTGTGATTACCACATCATAGAAATATATCATAGCAAAACTGACTTTTTCTTGGATATATGTTGCATTTGAAACGTGCACATTTTTACTTTTAAATAATTGTCATCCTCTACTTTTCATGTTACATATTAAGTTAATTAGCACAAACATTTCCAGTGTGGGATCTGGATCTGCCACAGCATCTCCTTGCAGTAATGTAATGGGATGTTATATGCAGTAATGTAATGGGATCTCAATCATTAAAAGTTATGACTCAAAGAGACCAAGCCTGCAAGGGGGTGGCAGACCCTGGAGTCAAATTTAAAATCACCATTGTGATTGTCTTTTAATGGCAAGCAATTATATATTGGTATCAGCTCCACTATATGTCCTCCTCATAGGTATGCTACCTAGTGAGGCAAATATGAGCAATATCTATTGCTCGGTTTCAGTGAAGATTACTCGTTTTTATCATTATAGCCAAATTGACCCTTTTTGACACAGCCCCCAAGGTGGCTAAGCCCCGCCATTTTTTTTTTTTTTTACAATTTTGAGTCCCCATCCCATTGGGATGCTTCTGACCAAATTTGATCGAATTCGTGGCTATAAATAAGAGCCGACTGACGAAAATGTCAAGGTCACCAGATCAAAGGTCAATGTCACCTGAATAAAGTTATTGGTATTGTAACTCAATTTCAAGGATGGAATAAACTTGTAAACAAGAGAAATACAACATTTGTCATGTCATTAAAGGATAAATATTCTGAAATTAGTTTCTGAAACAAATTATTTTATTATTTGGGGAGATTAGAGGGGATGGTTAAAGTCTTCAACTCAAGATTACGAGCAAATAAAGTATTGTCACAACCACTCCTATTGCAAAACAACAACAAAAATAGACGTACACGATATCGACACATGGTCGGACACTGACAACGACGGCAACAGTTTAGAAAAAGAATCGGACGGTAGGCCTATAGTACAGGTACAACTGGCCATGGTTTCTCAAACTGGAGAAAGAGTCTGCGAGTGGTAGAATTATCCGTGTTGGCAGAACGTTTACACAAGGGTTGTGCCTGGTGTCATTATACCCAGGTATGCACTATTATGCTGTTAAAAATATAACACAGAACGCCGTTAGTTGTTATGTTCTAAAATGTTTTAGGCTTGTGTTATTCACAGTATATATGTTATGTAAAATTACTACCCACTTCAAAAACCTCCTAATAGCATCAAAGGAGACAACCACCCTAGTCATAGTTTTACATCTAGTTTTCAATAAGTAGCATAAACAGCTTGTCTGTGATATTTTGATTCAATTGTTTGCTTACAAGTGCTTTATGTAACTATATTGTATATGTAAATAATTTGACTGTGAATAGTGAAATTTGTCTGCTAGATATAAAAATAACACATTTAATCTAGCAGTTAATTGCGAAAAGGTAAAGCCTCCTTAATGTTTGAATGTTTGAACATGTTTTCCCAATAAGTATCGTGATACGTATCGGATCGGGGTATTACTGTATTGTTCAAGCCCTAATCGGATCTGTCCAAAAATGGACCATGCATAACTGAGCATCAAACAAAATTAACCTACCTATGATATTTGAGAATACAAGATACAAAGGTAACAAAATGTTCATGGTCAAAATCCAACATGGCCACCTGGCAGCCATTTTGTTTTTCTGATCAGTCCATATATCGATAAAGCGCAACTTCGCACCACAGGGAACCTGCATATGAAATTAGGGAAAGATCCATTTAGTACTTCTCAAGATATAACGGTAACAAAATTTCATTGTCAAAATCCAACATGGCCGTCTTGCAGCCATTTTGTTTTCTGATCAATTCATATATCAAAACAGCGCTACTAGAGACTAAGAGGAACCTGCATATGAAACGAGAAGGATCCATCCAGTACTTCACAAGTTATAACTGTAACAAAAATTGTTTAAGGACGGACCACGGACGCAGGGTTATTTGAATAGCCCACCATCTGATGATGGTGAGCTAAATTTAGCAAGCGACCTTGTCCTGACAACCTTGAGACTCAAACTTGTTCAAAATATATATACACATTGTATGAAGTCCCTATAAACCTGTTAAAGGGCCAATTGAGCGAAGTTTGTTTCCTTTTTCATAATATTACCAAATATTTTATAAAATTGTCGTATGGTAATCCTTGTGAACTATTCATGCAGATATTTTAAAAAAACTTGATGTTTTCCATGCATTTTTCAATAAATAATAAGGAAATCCTTAATCGTCCAACCCTTGCAAATGAGACTATGTTTACAAACAACTCGGAGCACATTGATCCCACAGAGCATGAATTTTTTCAGGTTAACAAATTTCCCTTCAGGGGGCCCCTGTGTGTGTGAAGCTTTCAATCATATCTGTTTTTGGTTAGTTTAAAGTATACCAACACATTTTCTTGCGGGATCTAATAAAAACCATATACATGTTTATCATAATTGTTGACAACGTATTTCATAAATCTAACATACCTTGAAAGAAGTATATGTGAAATCAAATTACTCATGCCCTCGCGTCCAATTGTTTACAACACGCATACATGTGGTATATTTTGATGTCATTATATCTGGCGCAGGCTTTCCCAATAATCAAACTGACCTCATCGGACATCGGCTACATGGTATCTAATTATCAAGTACGGATTCCTTTGTCTGAGTGTGGGTATTTTATATTCTAGTTGATTTTAAAAAACGTGGGTTCTCTTAATTGCCTCTTTAAACTTCAGTGGACATACAGACGGATGGACAAACAAACAGCATAAAGAGAAGCCCCCTGCCCCCCCCCCAATGGTGTATCTGTATACCAATTTCAGTTCAATATACAATGTTAAATAAGTAGGTGCCCCAATGTATGTTACTTTGGTTTGGTTGGTTTATTTTGTCATTTAAGGACGCGCCAGGTTTTGAGGTGGAAAACCAGAGTACCTGGAGAAAACCCACAGACCTACGGTCAGTATGTGGCATTATACTGCCCAACGTGGGATTCAAAATCGCAACCCAGAGTTGGAGGGCTAGTGGTAGAATGTTGGAACACCTTAACTACTAGGCCACTGTGGCCCAATGTAACTATGTTACATATCAATGAATGTCAAAAACATGACAACCGATACTTACATTGAATATAAAGTTACATTTTTTTGTTAACCAACATACAGTTGATGCTGACACATAAATTACATAGTAGCCAAAGCCCGTTTCAACGTCAGGGTACATCCAGAGAGAGAACAGCCACCCTTTGACAGTGTCCAATACTAGAATTTTTATATCACTATGTCCCAATGTATGTTATATGCATTGAACTGCTTCAGTTGGCATGCATAGGTAATATGAATGCCAACTAGACAAATGCAAATTCAATGAAGTACGTAAGCGATTAATGCTGGATTTCCTTCAGCCAAATTGGAATTCATCAGCCTGTGTATGCCAACTTAAAGCAACTCAATACTTTTTCTCAGTTTTTAGCTCAAATAATGTTTGGTTTAATTTGTTTTACGTTCTATTCATAGTCAGGGTTATTTAAAAAAAAATTATAAAAAAACCCCAACCCATCCAGTATAGACACTAGATGGGTTGGATTTTTTTTCCTTGCTCCTAATTTTCTCCTGATTTTTAGTATTAAAACACATAATTTAGTATAAATTGATAGAAGTGCCATAACAATTAGATCTAAGTCCATAAATAAATATCATATGGTACACTTAAATAGGGTTTCCTAATCTTTTGTTTGTTTAATTTCTCAATGAAAATTGTCCTTGTCTGCTAGTTTTATCCAGTCAAAAAAATTAAGGCCTAATTGAAGTTAAAATTCCTCCAAAATCAACACCTTCCAACATTAAACATGTTACTAACAGCAATAGCTTTGGCATCGTCACGGATATTGACAACTATCAGTATATTGGCCCCAGCAAAGCGGAATCGGCGGAGTCATTTTACTATATCAACATTCAAATTGTTTTTAATGTCAACACCAGTACCTGATTGGGTTAATTGAATAAACTTAGACATCCCAGGCTGTTTAATCAGCTTTCAATACTGTTTTTGGAAGCATTATATTTACTAACTTACATTTTATTCTTAAACAGTCACAAATTTACAAACGACACCTCTCGGTTTGCATGGTGGCTTTGTCATCAACTGCTTGAGAAACAAGCCCTGTTGAGACTATGACTGGTAAACACTATCATCAGGATTTGTACAACAGGAATACTTCCGGAACTATGATTAGTTTTATTGCACTTACAACTTTTTTTTGCATAAGAACAAACTTAAATGTGATCTATATGACAAGAGCCCCTGGAGCCTGTATCCCTCACCTGGATACATTGGTATCTAGGTTAATTTATCATGGGCCGAAAGGTCAATAGTTGAAACATATCAGTATAAATTAAAAATTTGGTTAATTGGTTGGTAACTCATCTGTTTTCAATTTCATCTGATCTCAAAACTTATTAATGGTGTGCCAGACTCAATGCTAATATCGCGACTCCGTTCTTCTTTTTTATGTCAAGCAGTGGTATATATAATTTTGGGCTTGGAATTTCAATTGTTTAAAAGTTATGACTCAGGAGTCAAGTCCGCAAGGGCATGGTAGACTCCAAGATCAAATCTAATATCAAGATTGGGATTGTCTGCCAAGCAATTGTGCATATATAGTTTTTGAGTGGGGATCTCAACCGTTCAAAAGTTATGACTCATGAGTTAAGTCTGCAAGGGCATGGCAGACCCTGGGATCAAATCTAAAATCATATTTGTGATCGTCTCTTTATGCTCAGCAAATGTATGTATAGTTTTGAAGTGGGGATCTCAATCTTTTTAAAAGTTATGAATAAATAGCTAAGCCTGCAAGGGAGTGGCAGACCCTGGGGTCAAATCTAAAATCATATTTGTGCTCATCTCTTTATGCTCAGCAATTGCATTTATAGTTTTCGGGTGGGGATCTTAACCGTTTAAAAGTTACATGATATTAATATTGCCAAACAGAAGCATTTTGGCCCCGCCCATCAGGCCCCTTGGGGTGAGCTCAATCATTTGTATAAATTTGAATCTCAGCCACTAAGGTATGTTACCACTGAAATATAAATGTCATACATTGTTTATAGAAGCCCAACCATTCGTACAATTTTGAATCCCCACCCCATACTGATGCTACCAGGCAAATGAGTGATATACATTGCTCGGTTTCAGAATAAAAGTCATTTCATATCAGTATAACCGAAATTGATCTCTTTTGACCCCGTCCCTCAGGCCCCTGGGGGGTCAGCTCCATCATTTGTACAATTTGGAATCCCCACCCCATATAGATATTTCCAGAAAAAATATGAGCGATATAAATATAGCCAAATTGACCCCTTTTGACCCGCCTCTCAGGCCTCTGGGGGGTCAGCCCAACCATTTGTACAATTTTAAATCCCCGACCCGTGATTGTAGTACTAATTCAGTACCAACCCAAAATTACGAGCAAGTTTCTAATTTGGTGAGTTTAAATTTAACCCACTAGCCACAAAATGCATGTTGCTAAAACGTTAAATTCTACCCATGTACCAGGAGAAAAACCACTGACCTATGGTTAGTCCCTGGCAACTGCCCCAGGAGGGTTTTGAACTCACAACCCAGTGGTGGAGCACTAGTGGTAGAATGTCGGGACATATCTTAATCAATCACCAACCACAGCCAAAGGTACATCCAGTGTCAAAAATGATCGAAATAAGGTACAAACGTGTATGCTTGTTCATTGAATAAAACATGTACACCCATCACCCGGAGACGGTCAATGTTATCTAACGTTACAATTATGACATCATAGTATGACATAAACAATCCGTCAATGGCATTCATGGCCCTATGAATACCAATGGAATTGGGTCGAGTTACATTAATAAGTGGCAATGCCATGCAATAAATAACATACATTGTCACACATTTCTATCGTTTGTGTACCATGGGCTAAAATAGACAGGAAATCTCACTTTTGTTCTAAAATAGTAGAAATCATCAATTCTTTCATCATGATCAGTGGCTACATCCAGGCGGAATCTCCCTTTTACAGATACCAGGTATATACAATACAAACCAACATGGCGTCGGAATTGTCTGTCAAGAAAACCTATCGGTCGTGTTTGAACAACATTTTTTAAGGGATAATAAAGTCCTCTTTGAGATTGACATCATCATCATGCCTACAGAAATCTCTGAATAGACTTCTAATTAGGGAAATCAAGATTTCCTGTCTATTCTAGCCCACAGTACACAAACGATGAAGAATTGTACTCTTGGCTTCCACAATGTGGGCTCAGTTAAGTTCAATATAGTGTATGTGCAGTTGAAATGCAAAATAAATATAATTTTCAATTTTGATTGATAATATAATTGTTCAAATTTGATCATTGTATCGAGTCATACCTCAATGATTCAAGAGTAGCTGTGTCAGTTATTCTCGCTCTTTATGTCTATTTCTTTCGATGGAGTGTGTCCGAGAGTGTGTGTGTTCACTTTGTGTGTGTGTGTGTGTGTGGGGTGGGGGGGGGGGGGGGGGGGGGGGGGGTACAGGTATACCACATTATAAAGTTGTGGTGGTACAGACCGTGGTACATTAGTCCTGTATCGGTTTTTGGGGAACTTTCATTTAACTTATTGAAGAACTACTTGTTGCATAAATCAATTGGAATTCCAATATGGTTTAATTAAATAATTTCCTATCAGTTTGTCGATCATCTAGGACAGACATAGGCTTATACACTCAAACAATATTAGAGGATAACACAGCGAGAAACTTATGACAGGCCAGAACAAAAACAGTCAGAGATCTTTTTCTTGCTGAAACATTTAATCAAGGTGGTATAATAATAATAATACCAAAATTCTGTGGTATAACATGCATGTTACTTTTGATTTTGTGGTACCAGTCTAGGGGAAGGTTTTTGGTAGACACTAGTTGCGATACAACTTAATATATAGTCTTTTACTAAAAAATACCTATTTCAAGTCTCAAATTCCACTGGAAGTGGTATTGCTAGAGCCAAGAACTACCTACCATTAAGACATCCATTAACACATGTTCAACAACTTCCTTTCTCAATTCCAGTATAAGTTTAGAGCAAGCTTGGGATAAGATGTGAGAAGGGGGAGGGGGAGAGATACCCGCATTCATGCTGTTATGCTTTAAATATAAGGCTTTCATGAAATTAAAACAAATCCAATTTTAAACAATGTTGGGATCATGCTGTAAAGGCAGGGGCGGTGAAAAGCACTCGTCCGCTCGTTTAGACGAGTGAATGCCGCCGTTGGACGAGTGAAGTTTGCAATGCTACTTGTCCATCGGACGAGTGAAAATTATTTATACGATGATAGATTATATACAACATAAAGCATGACAGATCAATAAATCCATCGCCGAGATCAGGAATCCGACTTTCGCTTCATACATGTTAACACTTTTCCGGGAATTCCCCACTTTCGTTTTTCTTGGAATTCCCCATTTTCGTTTTCGACTGTCTGCACATGTATGCAAACGTCGCCATAGACACCGCAACGAAAGCGTCCGAGATTATGATTCAGCTAACAATACAATCTGAGGGTTCTCGAAAGAAAATGGCGCAGAAAACGATCAGTTTTTTCTCGCGTAACGTAGAAAAACCGTCGGTGCCACAACATGTCGCACCGGCGAAACTTTCTAACACAATCAAAGAAGGTCAGTAATTTGTAATATATTAGGTGCGTTTACTTGTGACATGTTCATACAAAAATATAGGGCAATCTGGCTTTGAAGCCCATCACTGTCAGTGATTTTATTTTATAATTACGTTTACCGTCCCGGTCAGACCACAGGGGCTAGTAACGATTTAATTTAAATGAGGTAATAATGAATAATATTAAGTAAAAACATACGTAACAGTACATAACATATGAGGTAAGAATGAATAATAAGTAAAACATACGTAACAGTACATAACATATTTTTTTCTGATTTATGCAAATATGTGTCTGAGTCTGATGATGATGATGATGATGATGATGATGAATTGATTGATGATGATTGATGATGAAAATAAATGAATATGATGTCTGATATGATGATGAGTCTCACTCTGCTTATATTATCATATGATGAATGAATATGATGATGAATCACTGTAACAATAAATTTTAAAATCAAACAACAAAGTATTGAATTTGTGGAATTTTCTTTTATTATTTTAAGGTGACTAGACAAAACGTAAACATTTGGTTGAAATATCCGGACAAGTGAGATTGCAATCCGGACGAGTGCTTTATAGAAGGTCACTTGCCCGGTGGACGAGTACTTTTAAAAGTTTTTCACCGCCCCTGTAAAGGTACTTTCTTGAGTCTAGATCTACATCAATATATGGCCCAAACAACTTCTGACAGCGACTGACAAGATCACCATTTTTGCATCAACATTTTAAACGCTAAATTCTATGACTGACAACAAAAAAAATGAGAATTGTATGTGTTTTAACTAGGGCTGTTACGAGTACGTATACCCGAGTACCTTGGCACGGGTCGGGTTGGAGAAGTAAACGGGTCCGAAAAGGTGTACCCGGGTACCCGTCAAAAAAGGAAAAATTTTGTCACACAGCTGTATCTATTAAAACTTCTATTAAAGTAGTACAAAATCCAACTGATTTGTGTTGTTTTCACTTACCAAGGATGACACTTCATCTGTTTACAATGTTCAACAAGTTCACATGTAACATTGTTTCAAATTTTATTTCCCATGACCGTATTTCGATAGTCTTATATATGATAACACGAGAGACGGTCTGAATGAAGACAATGTCACGTGATCTTTAGGTTCCCGTTGCATTGTACACGTAATTGACATTGATAATAATAAAGCACCATGTTCATTATCATGTTGTTCGTTGCCTTAATTCCTTTGTTGCAACAAATGAGTATATCGAGTGCTTCAAATGAAGGTACGATAAAATGGACAATTACGGTATTGTGCCCCCCTTTTTTGTACTTCCTGTTGTGCATGGGCAGGTTATAAATTAGTGTATTCATGTGTGTATGATGAACAAGCGGGATAACTTTGACAGTTATGTCAGTTTGTTATATATTGCTTTATCCAATTAATGCAGCAATAAAATTATCGACTGGTGCATAAAAATGGATACCACAATATCGTTATTGAATCATACTCCATTCATTGCATTGAATCTCCCACGGTAAGCCTGTCACCCCACACAACAAACAAGGTAAACGTGAAGAAAGCTAACGTACAACTATGATTTATATATGTTGAGTACCCGGGTACCGGTAGGGTACTAAAATTCAGGTACCCGGGGGAAAAATTTAGTACCTAGCTGTCACAGCCCTAGTTTTAACAGTCTTAAAACTAGAGCATGCATGGCTTTTGATATATTGTAAAAAAAAAATCACCAACACTAACAATAAAACTTGGACACTTGGATTATAGGACTACAGCGGATTGATCAGCAAGGCCTAAACATGAAGTTCTTAATCGGAACCCCTCATCATTTTCTATGTAACTTTAGAAGACCTGGGTGGGTCAATATATATATATATATATATAGTTACAATCCAAAGTTACATGTAGGTCGTTTTCATTTCCAGAACAACCGGTTTTTCCACTTTTAAATGTAGCATTTGCGATTAAAAACAGGGCTGTAATGGTTACCCAGGTAACCGATTACGGGTCGGGTTTGAGCGCAACCAAGGTTGGAAAAAATGTACCCGAACCCCAAAACATGTGCTTAGTACTTCTAACTGAATACAATGAAATTATAGAAAGATTGCAACATCAACATATTAGCCATTTTGAATTAACACAATCCTTCTGACTTTTCTTTGCTTGTGTACTTGCAGCGACATGTCACACGATGATACAGTAAGGAGCGCTAGCTATAGCCCCACAGGAACAAGATGGATCCAGGATCATTTATCATTATTTAAAGCACTTAAACACCATGTAACTAATGTTAAAAACATCCTAAGTTGGTGTCTACCGTCACGTTCATTTAGACTTAGTAGCGAAGCGATACAGGAAACGAATCAAAACAGGAAACGAATTAAAACATTGTTGCCGTATTTGCACTATACGTACACTATACAGTAGTGAGCCTATAAGAATGCCTCGTTAGCGTTCGGGTAAACATGTATGATTTAAACTTACGGTAGAGCGGTTGAAGTTTCTCCTCATCTTCTCCAGTGAATGTCCGTTTGCTGTAGAGATCGTCTCCACACTGACAAACCCTACAATAACACCAACGTTCTCTTGATTTCCTTCACTCTTCCATGATCATGATCAGTGGGCTGCTGTATTTGTACACGCGTGTTGAAGGTACTTCTTCCATTGTTCTGGTAAATTTGACGTGGTCCAGCCTAGTTCTGTTGGTTTTATACACGTCAATGTCATCTTTTGCTTCTAACACCGTGTACTGTTCGTGGATAAAGGCCTCTGCGTGATCCAACAACCAACTTACAACATGACAACCATGCGTACATGTGGTCATAGCAAGTTTGTCATTCGAGCCAATTGTCTTACGGTGAGTCGAGCATCAGTTTGGAGGATATTTCGGATTTTTTCTATGTTACCTTTGGTCGTAGTTGTAGCAGGACGACCTGGGTGAGCAGCATCTTTCAGTTGCTGCTGTCCAGCACTAAGTTTACCTACCCACCTTCAAACAGTCCTGTGAGACATTTGGCCCTCCCCATAAATGTCACACACCTCGCGGTGAATATCTACAGCCTTTATGCCGAGTAATGACCTACCTTTTATATAGGCCCTAGTTTCAAGAGCATTTTCAGCTCGTTTTCCTGTCATTTTGTGTCTAGTCTAACGAATAGGCTATGAAACGATGTACTCTGTACCGAGGCCAGTGAACGTGTGGACGAGATATTTCCCTGTGTCACGAGCCAGTGATCACTCAATCGACACGAGGTGGTTTTGTGCATAAATTGCACGATTTTCGCGAAATAAAGCACATATGACATTATGTATGAAACACCCCTCGTTTAATTGTGTTTTGTTTCTACGCAAAAAGGCTATACATTCTTCTTTTTGAAGCTAAAAAATACAAATTATTGAATGGCTTCTTTGGCCATAGACAAAATTAGACCCAGTCCTATAAAAAAACATAGTTAATATTTCTCCTGAAAACAGGCATGGCGGCTACTGCTTAACCAGAATGATTGTAATTACACACAACGAATAATCAACAGAGGTCGTTATGTTTATCTCGACTTCATTGATAATGAATCTAAACAACTGTTTGGTGTTTCGAGACGGTACAACCATCCTGCTTCAGAATATATCTCACAATTCAATTGTTCATACCGCGTTGGTAAATGTGTCTAAATGGCGACAGATTAGTTACGAAACCCTGCCTTTATGTGCAATACGATTCTTATAGTCTTACGCCCAATGCATATGAGGCCAAGATCATTCAGTGCAACTTGATAACATCTTTGTAAAAATACATTTGTCTGCTTGACAGATTTGTAATCAATATGTGGGGTAGTACGGACAGAAAAAAACAACATCTTACATGTGTCACATGAAAAGGCGATCTCACCGTTAATATTATTCAAACAATGGCTATATATAGTCATTCGATGAATCATTGAACTATCTTCATTTGGCATCCAAAGGCAAAGCCAATGAAGCGTGCAAACCTTGCATGTCCATGTCAGTAATTAAATAGCTATGTTTGCAAAATATATTTTGACAATCAGGTCTGTCGGCCTTAACTAGTCTACGATGATAATTCATGATCAACTGATTTCGGAATACATTTTGAAATAACAGATTATTTCTATGACAACCTCACATCGTCAAACAAGGTAATTCATGTTGAATATCGAAGAGCTGAATGTCAAAATAACGATATCTGTTTCAAAACTGGATTGCCTGATGCGTAAAATATAATAATTGCATTTTTACAGCGACCATGTGGTCGCGGTCGCTTTACCTTCAATCAGAAATGATTACAGACTGTGTCCATCAGAATAAAATGAAAGAAACGTGTCAACCTGTAGACGGAGGGTTATTTGTTTTATCTTTTTTCCCTTAAATATAAAAGTCAACTCAAAGTTTAGATTGGATTGATGGAAGGTCCTGATTTGTCTTTATTAAAACTCACTATTACTTTTTTTTCAGTTAGGAACACTTAATTCATTCGATAATACTGTTTTAGATTATTATCTTATTGCAATATCTTCAGGCTAGGTGTAGTTCAATGATATGCAAGAAAATATGTCAAATGATTAATGTATTAATTATGAAAATTCTTTATATGTACTACAAAAATTCAATCTTCCTACACCTAGTGAGATTACAAAGCTCGTTTTGGACAAGACAAATGTGTCATTTGTGTAAGACTGCCCCTGGCAAATTACAGGTAAGTATTGGTCAGTTCGTTCCTCTCTCATACTCCCCGGTATTTAAATAGCCGTCAAGCATTACATTTTCATTTTACCAATATTTGGCTACTGCAGAGGCGATGTTTCTGTCGTTACAGCAGAGTTTTCTGTTGTGTTGCTGAGATATAGAAGCCGTTCATGCAAGGCTTTTCTTACTATATATTTATATATCCAGGCAAGTCCTGTATACTCACTAAATATGATCTTCCGGATTTTTCAATATTGCAATCTTATTTTAATTTGCTGCCAGAGACAAAAAGTTGAACAATCAAATGTGTAAAAGTTTTGGTCGTCATTAATTTTGTATTGCGTTAATGAATTGCAACATAAAACGATTCCATTTTGCTTTACTGGTGCAGCCAACTGGATAACGAGAGTAAACAATAAAACGTAAAACCTAGAATACTTTTTTATGTATTGGGTACGTCATATATTCATATATGTACATGGTGAATTGGTTTGGATTATTTAGTTTTAAGTCCTATTAACAGCCAGGGTCATTTAAGGACGTGCCAGGTTTTGGAGGTGGAGGAAAGCCGGAGTTCACGGAGAAAAACCACGGACTCACGGTCAGTACCAGGCAACTGCCCCACTTGGGATTCGAACTCGCAACCTAGAGATGGAGGGCTAGTGGTAGAATGTCGGAACACCTTTACCGCTCGGCTACGGCGCCCATATAATAATGAGATACAATTATTGACTTTGATTAACAACAAGCTTATCGTGTAAGATCAAGTTTGTCATAGCCAAGATCAAAATGTATACACATATCTAATTCAAACCAGCTATTAAAAAGGATATCTGTATTGTATGTACTACAATGTACGAGTTAAATGCTTCCCCCCTTTATTATATAGAATCTAAATGTTAAGTGTATCTTATTCCGAGTTGAACCACGTAGGTGGGGCTCTCCCAACCACTTGGTAGATGACAATCTCAAACTTCATTTTTCTCATGTATCATTGTATGTAAATGATTGAAATTGTATCTTAAAGTCTTTTTAACATCCATGTTTTAATGTAACAAGCACAACAATACAAGATTAAAGCATAATACTTTTATATTTACCGTAGAACACCATCACCGGAAGTTAACCGTAATAATACAATTTTTGACAAAACTGTTATCCGGAAAGTATCAAATTATATGGAATTGATGAATCACTTCATTGAAATGAAATTTTGATTGTAAAAGAAAGTGAATGAATGGAGTATGACGAAGGATAGCCCTCATATAAGGACATTATTGTATATGTTGGTGCTTTAAATATAAAACTACATGTAAGATAGAGAGAAAAAAAAAGAAAAAAATTGTAGATTGCTATTGCAGGTAAACTTGTCGTTAGACTGAGTCAGGTTTTAGTGTGCAGGTTTAAATGTTATCGTTTTTACTATCTGGTAGAAAAAATATTCGAACTTCTTACCTTAGAAATATATTACTTGTCGATTCAAAGCATTTTGCAAACAAACGACGTGTAAGTTTATTGGTAGTGTTCATTTTGTTTTTGTCGCTTTTTTATTTAATTAAAGCGTTATGTTGTTATTGCTGTATGTAAGTTATTTTTCATATATTAAATGACTACTCGTACACTAGGTGCATTATATACTTTTGTTATCTCCTACAAACATAATCCTCCGTTTACATTAAAAAAGTCCCAAGTAAAGTATAGCATACGCCTTCAGTTGGCATACCTACTGAAACTTTTTCGCGGTGATTAATTTTCCTGAATTTAATCACTTGCGAAATACGCGAAAATTAATCAAACGCAAAAATAAGTTGGTTTACAGTATGTTGTGTATGGTGTTGCATTGTATGTATGATGTACTCATTACTCGTTCTGTCATTTTTTGTCAGGAGTATCCAACATCGTGATTTGTGCTATATTTACAAATGTGTACGTAGTGTTCTTTATTTGCACTTCGTGAATGTCCAGAGACTGGTCTAACCACTAACAGACAGTACATGACAAGCACGTTGTTATTTTTAGGTCACCTGAGACGAAGTCGCCAAAACTTCAAGTTCCACCCTGGGGAGGGGCTGGAGTTTACTATACAGTTTAGTGTAGACTAAAGGTTACACAAAGTGCACTCCGTTTGGACTTGGAGTGCACTCCGTTTGGACTCCATATGAACTTGGAGTGCACTCCAGGTCCACTCCGAGTCTACCTGAAGTCCTATCAGGCATTAATACCTCTACATATAAGGGCCACATTCATATTACATTTTGAATTGTAGATAGTACAACATATACATGTATCATATAAATCAATCAATCAATATTTATTAATACATATTTTTGTTGCTGTAGATGTTTATATTAAAGGTTCGTTATTTAGTTGTTTAACAAGCAATATCGACTATGTCTGCTGTTTAATCTTTGTATAATTTGTGTAATAAATTAGTTGAACTTGATATAAAAACCTTAAAATGTACGTATACTTACATTACTGTATTTGAAACTTTGAATGACAATAACAGATACAAAATAACTGAATGAATCTCGAGGATGAAGGATTTCGGAACAAGCACAACATATATTTGACTTGTCCTTTGTGGTCTTGCAATATGTAAAGTCTTGATCTGTGTGGATTTTAAATGGCGTGTAGTGATAAATTCGATTATAATAAAATATATTGTTATAAGAAAGTTATATTTTAATTAAAACATTACACATTCAAGTATATAAATGTGAAGAAGATTTACTGTTTCACATTTGAAAGTTTTCAAACAACAACAACAACTTCAAAACACAATAAATAATGAATGGCTTTTGATAATTGGTTGTTGCCCGTCCCCTCCCTATTCAATGTTTTGTCTGTATCAGGTCAGATCAAATTTGAAGATTTGGACAGACTTACACTTGGCCATCTAATTAGATATAATGACCCCCTCAGGCCTCAACACCACCTGGTCAAAATGTACCTGTATCGGGTCTGATACAAGTGTGAAGATCTGGAGAAAATAACCCCGGGGCCCCTGATTGTTAGTTGGGAACAGGTCATAACACCTTATACATGTCTGACCTTTATTTATAATTGCTGGTACATGCTGCTTACTGTCTAGACCCAGGGTTCATATAACCTGTATTTTTACCTGGACAAAACCGAGTATAGTCTCTTTCAATATTTACGAGTCTAATAATAACCTGTTCTTTTATTTTACGTTAAACTTAGCCTTCAATAGAAAATACTTTTTACTTTACAAAATGAAAACTGTTTTAAAAAACATTGTAAAGGGAATAAATTAGATACGATGAAGCATTCCACAGGTGAGTTGTTACCTGAGAATTATAGTTACTTTTCAAAAACAGGCTATAGCCTTATCTGTAATTAGTACCCATTGTTCTCACCCTGTACCTGTGTCCTATTTACTGAAATACAAGAATATATATAATATCGGCTGAGTGGGACATTTTCCAAAACCTCTGACTATGGTGTTGCTGGTATCTGCAGTTATGCAGCCGTTAGCAAAACCATAATTTATTATAATTAAGCAGAACTCCGATAATTATAGACTCTGAACCCTATATGGACTAAATTATATAATATGGGAAGACACCAGACCTTGTATCTTCTATGAATTTTAAAATTAATACAGAATTTGAAACTTAATACAAACACATACATATCCATGTAATATATAATATAATAGCCATGACAAAAGTAATATTCTAACATATACCACAAACGGTACATGGTTTAATTCTGATTGATCTAAAACTGGTCAACATACATTACATTATGCAATATATCATTACTCTGTAATATCAGTATCAGCTTTGATTGCATAATAAAATATCATAAAAAAAAATATATAACTTAAAGTATGACTTTTCTAATATTTAGAAATGTCAGTTGGCCACTATATATGTAATTATAACAGATATTGACACATATTAGTTTCATCACAATATGACATGGCTTTTCGTCAATTTAAAAGTCTAAAACTTTATGGTCTTGATTACCATTGAAAATTTTTACTCATACTTGTATTTGTAACATGTGATGTAATGTGTGCCACTATCTTCAGTCAAAAAACTGTTGGTGCTCAAATGCCATAAAAGCAAATAAAATATACACCGGTCTGAGACAAGGCTAACGCCGGTCGTAACACTGATGTAATTCAGTGTCTGCATCGGCGTAAAACTCGTAACTAACTAGAGACAAGGCTCTCCAATGACAGCCATGTTATTTTAGTTTACGTTTGCTAATAGCCAGAACCTGATTTGCGTCTTATATCCTCATACAACTACATACAGAAACGAAATTATGACAGAAAGATGGAACACGGGAGCATAAAAATACGAAATCATGAGAGAATTAAAGGTACATATATATATGTTACCACGGAATTATATTAGAGCTCTGATATCTAAGTCTGTGATTGTACTTGGAGATAATTAATTAAAGTTACATTTCATATACCGGTATATATAAGTGAAGCTGAATTTATTCTGAATGCATGATACGTATACATGTACATGTAGCTATAAAATAACTTGAATGTCAAAGCACCGACAAAACTTGAGATCTACACAATGTAATTCTGTGGTCAAAGTCATACTTTAAGATTTTTCATCATTACACGGACTGCAAACCCAGTATACATACAGTGCCTGTATCAGTACTTGGCTATCGGGTCACTCACCTGGAACAAATCTCAGATGTGACAGACCAGAGTCAGCCATACATGGCGGCATTGGCCACTACAGATAATTGACACTTATATTGGGTAGTACACAACCATACACATACTGTAGTGTGGGTACAATCTACCATTAAAAATGTATAGTTAGTGGAGCAGTTTTAAGCCTAATCATATAAGCTAAACTGATTTTAATAGAAGTGAAGTTAAACCTTTCTTCATTACAATAAATTTACCTTTGGTGTAAAAAAAACTAACATACATGAAATAACATACTTTTTCATTCTTTGAAAATTGTATAACTTTTATCAGAGACGTATAAAGCCATGTGTTTTATACGTCTCTGGTTTTATCAATACTTGTTTAATTACAATATTTGAATGGATAAATAATAGCATATACATGGACACATACACAAAAAAGTTTTTTGACATTCAGATGCACAATAAAAAATGTTTAATTCATTTTTGTTTCTATACAAATATTATCAATATCATTTTAAATATTATGCAATTAACTTTCATAAAAACTTGATATTATACTGTCTTTTATACATCTTTATATACATGTAGGTTAATTGGTTCAATGTGTTCACAACACAAGTGTATTACAAAGTTATGTAATAATGGTCTAGATATTTATTCCTTGTACACAAAACAACAAAATTTAATGTAGATTCTAATATCTATCTTTTATCTATTGTAAACAGAACTACATATCTTATATAGTGTTTGATGTAATTTGAATGTGAATCCCAAGTAGAATTGAATGTCATGTCTTTTAAAACAGGACTCCAGGTAGACTCAGAGTGGACCAGGAGTGCACTCCAAGTTCATCTGGAGTCCAAACGGAGTGCACTCCAAGTTTACCTGGAGTCCAAATGGAGTGCACTCCAAGTCCAAACGGAGTGCACCCGGAGTGCACTTGGGTGTAACCTTTAGTCTACACTCAACTGTAGCTTATCAAGGAGAATGGCACTTTTAGATACATTTTGTTCATTTTCAGATGGAGATAAGTGAAACTTGGTTGGGATTAGAACCAGGAGATGACGTTTTGACATTGAAAAAAATTGCCTGTTGTCCATCCCCGGACAATCTTCTTCTCCAGACCCAGATTTGCTGGAATCAAATACTATTTATCAATAAAAAGGTCGTAAGGTGTTTTATCAAAATCGTAAATTTCAGGCCGCCAAAACTTCAGGTTCAATCCTGAGAAGGGGTCACTATAGTTTATATTGGAAAAAGACACTTTTGAATATTTTCAGTTGGAGGTAATTGAAACTTTGTTGGAATCATTACCAGGAGATGACGGTTCGACGTTGAAAGAATTTTGCCTCTGGGCTTAACCCGGACAACGGGGAGGGGCTCAAAAGGGACAAATTGGCTAAAATGTCAGCAATCTTCTTCTTTAAAAACCCAGATATGCAGTTATAGGTACTAGTACATCAAAACTCATGTGACCGTTGTCTTTCGTTCTTTCTTTTCTTTTACTGCCAGGCTAGATTTATAGGTTTAAGTGCAATATCAAATACGAACTGAACAAATACAAGCCAATCATTGAGGGTGTTTTATCATTTGCAATTTGCATCTGGTCGAACGATTTTTTTATTTTGCGAACCTTGATTTACTTGTTTAACTCTGATTTCTCCGAACAACAACTGAGATCAAGGATTAGCTGAGTTCTGAAAAAGAAACCCGAAACATAACTGCAGTTCGTGGAATACTGCACCCGGCTGGGTAGGTGTCGATATCGACAAAAATATGTTATATACTTAACAGGATTGTTCTCTGTAGATAAGCCCTGTTAATGATCTGTGATTAATTGACGTGTTAAATGAAAATGCAAATGGGGATGACTTTGAAATGTGAACACAATGCTTTTGTATATTACCTGGCTACCTTTTTCATTTCCAAACTTTTGTTCATTTGTGCTATGTTTGAGAATATTGTATATATTGTTCTTGTCAATTAAACCCACATATGCACTGCAGGGTATCTCTTGTTTAAATTGTTGCAATGACAGTTTTTCTTATTGTCATAAATTCCCCCACTAAGATACAGTTTGATATCGATGATTGCGAATTAGCATTGACTTATCTTTGACCTATGTTGGCCAATTATTTGTTAACAAATTGATTGTGTTAACTGATATATATATGTATATTTTATGCTTTTTGCTTATCAACATAAAGGCAAAACATATCGGGCTGAGAAACTACTTTCACTTAAAGTGATTAATACACTGACTTTAAAGGCCCAATATACGTAACTTCAAGGAAATTTTCGTGATTTTAAAAAATTCTGAAATAAAATCCAGTGGATAACCATGCAAAAATAAGCCTAAAACGAAGTAAACCTGAGCGGTAACTAACAAGAAACTCCTGAGAAAAAAAATCCAAAGAATTGAAAATAATCAGGTGGGGCCCACTTCAACAACAAACCGAAGGTAGAAGACGGTTCGAAATGGACGCGTGTTTACAAATAGCGTGTTTCCACTGCTGCTGTACCGGTAACCGGGAAAGAATTCATCTTAAATATTGCTGATATCAGTTAATCTTAACTAAATCTATAAATATAATAAGTTATTAGGCTTGATTTTCGCTTCAAGTTTTACTGAAAGTTACGTATATTGGGCCTTTAATTAAAAGTCCTTGCACAAATATTTCTTTTAAATTAAAATCGTCAAGTTTATCGTATAGCTAAGTAGAAAGAAATTTTACTTTCGAAGATAGTGAGCCCTCGCTGAGAACGCTGGTTGGTGGTGAGTCGATATGTTAACATAGAATCAAAGCTGTATGATGCAGTTACATTCATTTATTATGGTATACTGTATCTTTAACTTTTGTTAAAATATGAATCAAGAGTATAGGGACAGATAACTAGATATGTAGCAAGTGAGCGTACAAGAGCTGATTTCTAAGCCAAAGTAAGCCAGACGTGAAATAGTAACAGTATCATAAAAGGGCTTTCAACAGGTATCAATGGATCATCCTCATAAATATCAATAATGCAGCGACAAAGAGTTTAACATAAAAATATAATGCCTGACGTGTCACACAGAGAAATAGCCGGGCTTAGCTAACATGCACAGCTCATAACATATCTGGGTCGTTCCTTCACCTACCCGGCTGGGTGCAGTCTTACCATGCACTATCATGTTTCTTTCTCAGAACTACTTCTCAGCTATACCAGGAAGTCCAGGTCGTTCGCAATAAATAACTATTAATGTAAAGCTTGTATTTGTTTCTCAGAACTCAGCTAATCCTTGATCTCGGTTGTTGTTCTTAGAAATTGGAGTTAAACAGGTAAATCAAGGTTCGCAAAATAAAAAAATCGTTCGACCAGATGCAAATGGTAAAATACCCTCAATGATTAGCTTGTATTTGTTCAGTTCGTATTTGATATTGTACTTAAACCTATAAATCTAGCCTGGCAGTAAAAGAAAAGAAAGAAAGAATGAAAGACAAAGGTCCATGGACCTTAACGGTCACCTGAGTTTTTATGTACTACAGTTGTGGGATCGCACAACGTTACACGATGTGCGGTGGGCGCACAATGGGCGAACGGTGTATGCACGATGTGCGAACGATGCGATCCTAGGCGATTATTTCTAACGCACATGTGGGCGCACGATACACTAACATTGTACGATGACAATCGTGGTTGATGTAAATTTAGAAATGGTTGAACAATATATACGGTTTCGCGCTAGTTGTTTTAAACATATTTCTATATTTTAACTATTTACATCATCTGTATATTTCTAAAAATTAATAATAGTGTTTCTGTAGTTTTAGAAACAAACCAAATAGACACATGTATGTAAACTTTCAACTCATATTGACAAGTTCTCATTCAAGTAAATATTGCCAGTTTTACCAAGTTATAAACTGTACCTGTACATGGCCAATATATGCAGATATATCTGGCCCGGGGCACTTACAACACTCGCCTAGGTGTGAAAACACAGGTAAAGTTTTGGGGAGGGGAGGGTTTTTCAAATAACTGATTATAAGAGTCCAGTTTGTTTTCATAACGATCGCTCGGTAATGGCTGTCGTAGCGTATCGCCGCACACGGGACAGGTAAAACTCCGGCATGTTATTTACATATTCTGATACCTGGTAGCTGAACCCGCACTTGGCTGTCTTATGATCACTGTAATAGTGTTTTCTGTATATTGTTAACTTGACATAATCCCAATAAATATGATGCGAATTTAAATAGTTTTTGGACAAGAGGGTTCCATATGTTTTACATTCCGTAATATGTATGGACCAATTGTACCAAATCGTGCGTGTGTGCGATTTAATCGCACACATAAACGCACGATCTTTAGATCGCCCGGTTGTGCGCACCATGGGGGAACGATGTGTGAACGATGTATGCACGATGCACGCACGCAGTTTTTGGTGCGTTGTGCGATACCCCAACTGTAGTACCTATACCTGCATATCTGGTTCTTTAAAGAAAAAGATTGTTGACATTTTAGCCAATTTGACCCTTTTGAAAGCTTCCTTCTGATTGGTCAGTTGGCTATAGAAAGACACGTCACCAGCTAGATCGAATTTGGAATTTTATAAAACATAACGATTTACAAAATGTCTTTATGAAACATATAATCCACAACTTCAAATAAGCAATATCATCCTTGTTTATTGCATTCGATTCTTTTATCAATTTTTATCTAAGACAAATTTCAATCCAAGCAACAACGTGAATCTGTAAAATGTCAGCCTACATTTGGTTTGACACGTCACCTAAACCAAGAACAATATCAGGTATTAGCTAACCTACCCAGCACATGTACAAGCCTGCTATGTAAATAAATAAGTAAGCTAACCTTTACACCCTAGTGCACTAGGAGTGCACTACGTTTAAACTAGTAGTGCACTACGTCCAGCCAGGTGTGACCACAAAAACCCCTACAGGTAATGGGAGGGTCCATACCTACCTGTGTCCTTACCTGTACAGATATAATATGATTTACCTGTACTTATGTTATACTATTGAAGTCATTAGTTTGTCAGTACTTCCTCATATAAGTACAAGAATGAACAATTCCGAGTTTATGCCAGAAGATATTTATCATAATACTTTAAATAAATTAATTCACTGCATGTCAAAATTTTAAATAAAATAATAATTTAGATATACTAACTTGTAATTCTTTTTAAAGAAGTAACAATGGTTCTTTTCTATGTTAATATTTGTATTCTACAATTAAATTGAAAGGTATGTGTTCAAATAAAAAATGGTACAACACATGTTTTATGTTCCAATTATTAAGTTAATCCTACTAAAAATATATACAGAAAATAAAGTAAACAACAGATTGTAATATAAAAAAATAGATATTAGAAGAACCAGGGACGTATATGTGGGATACGTCCCTGGAAGAACATATTTTGTACTTAGTATATTTGTTTCAATCACAAATTACTTTTAATATTTGACATTAAGAAGCTAGCTGTGCAATATCAGAGACGTACAAGGTTTTATACGTCTCTGGCAATACTACCCACATGTACCAGTATTGGTATTCTGTTTCACTATGTACTCAGGTACAATGAATACGAATGAAAGGTTATATAAATATCAAGTACTAATATAAGAAAAGATTACTTTCATCAGAACATTTAAAGCCATTTCCTTCTTCATATCAAAATGCCAACATACATCTACATGTAATCCAATTGACTGATCAATGTTATCATCATTAATCAATTAACAGGTTAGGGCCCTCGGGCCTTTAATCATACTTGGCCAGTGATGGCTGTGGGGGAGAGGGAGGTGAGAAATTCACACCTGGCTAACTACAGACAGCCTAGGGGTGTCCCTTATCTTGACTTCTGTATGTGAGGATGTGGCCCAGGCAGGTCAGGTACATGTACGTAATTATGCCTGGAGGGTAAAGGATTCTACCTGAAGATCTATATTTGTCCCTTTTAGTTAGATTTTATATAAGTCATTAGGTTGATTTAAAAGTACAATAAATGTGACTGGCATAAGCTTAACTTTGTTCTAAGTTAGGTTAATATAACTGCATATTATTTATTTGTTGTATACTTAGTCTTACAATATATAATTAGTTAAAATGATTCCATTAAACTGACCTTGCTTTTTTTAAAATCATTATGACATATATGCATAAACCTTCAAGTCATATTTAATACAACCTGTAATTGCCTTATTTAGGCCTAAATATTGGAAATGCATCATTTTAAAATACTTTTGTACAGATAATTAGAATAAAATTAAGTATAATGAATGTTAGTATTTTATTATCAAACTATATATATGAAGCGACTGAGCCAGAGAGTATATATTCTCTCACATATACGTCCCTGATTACACCCAATATAAACTAGGTAATTTTGCAACATTTAAAAAGTGTATATAATTATGTAAATAGTTAGAAATCGAAATACGTCATTGGATTGTATTCAATCAAGTGTCATAAAATACTTGGTATTTTAAGTTAATTTTTAAGAAAACCAGAATCTGGTAAAGGACTTATATAGACTTACATTGTTGTCCAATTAATTATTATTAATTTCAATGTTATTTTATGAACTATCAATTTATTATTGTATAATTAAATGTTTTGAATGAAACAAAGAAATGGATTAAAGTCCTCAAAATATCCACTATTTAACGGGAAATGTGTAAATATCTAGATATATTCTCAAAGATTTTTAATTTCATATAAACTTGATAAACCCGAGTAAAAGTTAAATATGTATTATCATATTTATGATCCTGGTCATATCTAGCTTAGCCCTGTATTAATCAAATTTGACCATGCAGTGATATTCAGATGAGAATTTACACCTTATTTATATCACTGACAGGCTTATGTCAGCAGGTGTTACTAGACAAGGTTTGAGACATGTCAGGTAATTGCCTGAGGCCTGAGGGTCAAATCAAAACATCTGTCCCTTACTGAACAATCTGACTAAATTTTATTTTATTGTTGTATTAATTTTTTTAGCTTCAAATTCTTATATTTATATTTACACTGTTGTATGTGGTGATATATATACATACAGATCTTGATATAGAAAACATTTAAAAATAAAGATTATCAGAACTCTATAGCGCATTCATAAATATATAGATCTGATTCATGAATGTATTTTATAAAAATATATATCTAGTTTAATTCAGTAATAAAAGAATATTTATTTGTTATTTTCGCAATTAGTTTTTACAATATTTAAGAATATACTTCTAAACAAATAATAATCGATAGATATTCCTTCAATTTTTCATTATACTTGATTGTAAATTGGTAAATTAATATAAAAAACGTTAATAGTGTACCGGTATATTAAATGAAATATAAGACATCAAAACTGCTATATAATATTAATTTTCTATTTTATTTATATGATGTATGCAAGAAATGTTTTGGGAAAATTGTAAGAGTAATTATCATGATTTCACAATTTCTAGTTTTGAAATGAAAGAAAACACGTTGTTTGAGAAAATAACCACATAAGATGCATATATATATACATTAAAGTTATAAATATTAACTAATGATAAGGCCAGCTTCAAAGTACCAGCAGACGACAAAGGTGAGGTACAGGTAAAAATCGCAGGTAGATGGATGTGACTGTCCATTTACCTGTAGGGGTATTTGACCTATATGGGGCTCAGGGTGTAGTGCACTACCAGTTTACCTGTAGTTTAAATGTAGTGCACTACTAGTTTAAACGTAGTGCACTACTAGTGCACTAGGTGTAAAGGTTAGCTTACACTCAACTGTATTTTATATTTCCCCGGTTTAAAATTATTTTTTGATGCTTAAGGTGTCCAACAAAAAGATAATATTTTGATTACTGATTCTAAATTTGTCTATAATTGAGTAAATTACATGATCGTTTTTTATATAAATTAGTAAATATATGTCGTATTCTCTTACTTTATTCCTTATTATTTTGTCCTGCTTCCGTACAGTCTACATATCTTTTTTATATCATAATTGCTTTATAAATAAATATTTACTTCTTTTTTTATTATCTTGTGTTTCATTGTCTTTAAATCTTATTAAAACATAATCTTACATAATAATAATAATCTTACATAATAATAATAATTAGCTCGTGTTTGGACCAATTTCCAAATGAAATACGTTTTCTGAAGGCAAATGTTATTCTAAGAAGAAAAATCAAGGTCTCAGTTGTGTCAATTAACCGGAAAGTACCTTAAAACGGCATTTTCCGCTAAATTTGGTGTTCGTCTGCTCAATTTCGCCGCCGCCATTCGACTAATTATAGGAATATCAACATGGTACGACATGAAATATTTTCTATATTTTTTTTAACCTTAACAGTTTAGATTATCAAACAATAACATATTTATGTAATATCAAGATTTATTACTAAGCACATCAGTACCATGATTATATTTTTATTATCGTTTTCTATGTTAAAAAAAACATTTCTTATGTTTTCTTGCGAATCGGCACGGAACCGGGAGCAGGATAGTGGTCACATGATTCGAAAAAAAATCACGTGATTTCTCGTATAAAAATAGAACGGGAAGCGCAAATGTCAGGTAGCCGCGATAAACAATATTGGCTGACGAAAACAGAGTCACAAGCTAAGACCAGACAAGAAAGAAGCTGAAAGAGACTATTGAAAGATCGGAACAGATGTATCTGACAAACAAAAAGAAATACGACACTATCAATGAAGACGAAGAGCATGGTTGGACGAAGTGTGGTTGAGTTGACAGTGCTTTCGAAAAACAAAAACGTACAGCTGATACTTGTACGAAAATACTTTCTTCATTCACGTACACTGTAAGATTATGTTCGGTAAAGCTTGTAATAATAATAATAATAATAATAAACTTTATTTTCCGAGGATAAAAGACCTGTTTAGCAAAGCTAATCTTCCACAGGGTCCTCTGTTAGTAAAAATGTTAGTTAAAACAATGCTATATCACAGTCAATAAATTAATGTATTAAGTATGCAGTAAGATATTAGCTCAAGATGCAGTAAAAAGTAACATGGTAAGCTAAAAAGTCATAAATAGACTATTAACACAAAAAAGTAACACTTACATATAATAAAATTATCACAGAAGCAAAGACATACAATTCCATGCTTAACCATAAGGTATTCAGTAAATGACAGAATGTCTAATATACATATATGCTAATGTAGCAAAGTGTAAAAATTGACAGAATACATGCTAATATAGCACAAATAAAACAATAAATTATGTACCTGAAAAATCTTCGTTAAAAATAAAAGATTTAAGCTGTTCTGAACTTGCTTCCCATCAAGTTTTGTTTAAAAGTAGGGAGGGATCCTGAAAGTCTTGTATCAACTGGTAAATTGTTCCAGATTTGGCTCCCTTCCACAATAAAATGTTTTGCATAAAATGTAGTACTGTGTTTCGGTACTATTACTGATTTTTGGGAAGATGACCTGGTACGTCTGTCATTTGAAAAAGAAATCTGGTTTGAAAGATATTGTGGAACTAAATTGTTGACACACCTGTACATCATTACACTTCTTTTGAATTTGAAATAATCCCGAATCGGTAGCCAATGCAACAAAGAAAACATTTCGACTGATGGTGTGTCGAATGGGGCATCTAAAATCAATCTTGCAGCTTGTTTCTGTGCTTTGGACAGTTTTTGAATTAAGTTTAAAGAGCATCCACTCCATACAGTACAACTGTACACAAAGTGTGGAAAAATACATGCATGGTAGAACTTAAGTCTAGCTTGGAGTGGTAAGTATTGACGTATACGTCTGAGTAACCCGAGGCCACGGTTTATTTTTGAAATTATAAATATGATGTGATCAGACCAAGATAAATTATTATCAATTTTAACACCTAAAAGTTTCTCTGATTTTACCTGCTCCAGAACTTCCTGCTCTAAAGTGAGATTTAAAGCATCATCAATTTTACTTAACTTTTGTTTTGTACCAATAACCATACACTTAGTTTTTTTGGTATTTAATAACATTTTGTTTTCATGACACCAATCTTGAACTTGGATGAGGTCTGATTGTAGCTGTTCTTGTACAATAGGAACAGAACTACCAGACGCAGTTAGTGTGGAGTCATCTGCATACATATCTGTGGAGGCTCCAAGTTTAAGTGGCAAATCATTTATGAAAATAAGAAACATGAGAGGCCCTAATATGGACCCCTGGGGTACACCATGTGTAATAGGCTTACTACTAGATACATGATTAGAAACGGCAACTTTTTGAAATCTATCTGAAAGGTAAGATTCAAACCAACACAATGATGTGTGATCACATTGATATAATGCAAGTTTTTGAATTAATACTTTATGGTTCACCATATCAAAATCTTCCTTGATAATAGTCAAATCTGTCAATAAAGAACTCCAATGAAAACGAGCAAGCGTGCCTTTTCTAAACAGGTGTGGTCTTTGTACAGATGTGGATTATAATTCCAGCTGTATAGTTAGCTACACTGAGTGGGTCTAATGAGTTTGTTCTTTAAAGACGAGTGTCCTTTATAACAGGTTTGGCTGAATGTTGCATTGTTGCAATGTATATATTGTGTTTGACAGTACAGCTGCTGGTCAAATGATTAAACTGCAGCAACGTATATCCCGAGGGTCTGAGTGTCGGACAATAAGGGAAATTCGGAAGTATGAATATCGGTTTGGACTTTTTCTCTAATTCGGTTTTAGGAAAACGATTTGTAAGCGAAATTAAACATACACCTTATGATATTGGATCTCATCTTTCTAACCAGCCCGGCCAATGTATTGTAACAGATTTTATTTTCGTATATGTGGCATTTTCTGCCTTGCGGTATCGGCGGTCACGTCAATTATACGGAGTTCAAGATTTGCATTTATTACTTCACTTTCTTAACCAGAACAGTTATGTTACAAATATTAAATACTGTCCTCCGCATAATGTACGGCATTTTTCTGCCACACATTTGAAGTTTACCAGGTCAGTTACATTTCTCCAAGAACTGACTTAGCTACAATGTAGCTTTCTTTCTCAAAACTAGCTCTTTGCTATTTTAAGAATTTTGCTTTTCTTCCCATAGGCGAAAACAAATTGAATTTCAGCCAAATAGCACAACCAAATGAAACCTTTACACTGCTAAATCTTTATGTTAAGCTTGCATTAGTTCTGTTCGCATTTCAGCATTGCAGTTCAATGATTAAATGTATGACTAAATGATGAACAATTACACTGAATATTTATATTATACGAATAACTAACATACACATTTCGATCGCAGATGATAACAATATGCACATGGTTTATTTGCATCGGGTATGTATGCTGTATAATAGATTGTAACAAATAGCTATTTATACCTTGTAACAAATGTGGAGATTTACAAAAAAAAATCCTTGTAATAAATGAAATCAACAATTTGAGTCAAATAAGCGGTATCATCAGTATTCATTACAGTTGTCACTTTTCTAAAGGAAATAATTCAAACTTGTTTTGAATTAAAACCAGGAGATGGCGGATTGATAAAGGGAGAAATTTTACACTTGGCCACACAAGCGCTGTGAGGAGGAGCTTAAATAGGTCAAATTGACTTAAATATTTGCTGGGAAGGTCTTAAGGTGCTTTATCAAAATTGTGAATTTCATACCCCGGACTTAAGGTTCACCATTGGGGAGGGGTTGAAGTTTGTTATAGTTTATATAAAATCCTTAGGGTAAAATTAGAGATTTTTGTCAGAGTAACATGAACTTTGTCAAGAGGTTTCGGTCATAGAAATACCTACTGTGGTCAAAAACTAAAGTCCAAAGTCAAGATCACAGTGTTAAAGTAAAGGTCGAGTTTTGTAGCTTTTTTACTAATTAACATTTTGTTTTGACACTGTAAAGGGAAGTTTGTTGGAGTCAAACAAGGGGTTTACTTACCAAAAGTCAAGGTCACCTAATCAAAGGTCAAGGTTTTTTTTGGCAATTTTTCACCGATGAACATTTAGACATGACATTATAAAGAAAGTTGATCAGAACTAAAACATGTGTACTCACCAAAGGTCATGGTCACAGAGTAAGAGATGAATGTTAATGATTCAAATTCAAAGAATCCGTTAGGGTTTCCTTTTTTGAAAAATAAATGGAACAAAGTTCGAAGTCAATGGATTTGATCGTTGTGTTCAAAGTTCAAAGATTGATGATTTTTGGAGAGGTAAATAGACTTATAAACAGGGCAATTACTTACATGTCTTAGTTCTACTTGAAACCTGATAGAGGTAGATGACTGCAGTTCTTCAGTATTAGGACACAACAAAGAAAGTTATTGACACTAGTACATCAAAATTCAGGTGACCGTTAACGTTAAGGCACAGGTTTTTTTTTTAAATTTGATAACACTCGAGACTTACCGATGCATAATGATTTTTTCTTGCTCATTCCTAATACAAAAAATCTCGGAATTATAAATATCAGTTTTGACTATTCCCTTAAGCTAGTTTTATGAAAACGATCTGTAAGCGAGATTAAGCAAACACATATCCGTTGGTATTGAATATTGATTACAAAATATCATCCCATCTTTGTCACCTGCTCGGTCAATAAATTATTTTATATGTATAACAATTTTTGTTCATGACGTAGCATATTCTAAGGCTCGACCGTCGCGTCCAAGGTATATATCTATTACATCCCTTTCGTACCCAGAACAGGTATACTAGAAACATTAATCATTATACTCTGCCAAGTTTCTAAGGCTCGACCGTCGCGTCCAAGATATATATCTATTACATCCCTTTCGTACCCAGAACAGGTATATTAGAAACAGTAATCATTATACTCTGCCAAGTTTCTAAGGCTCGACCGTCGCGTCCAATGTATATATATCTATCACATACCTTTCGTACCCAGAACAGGTATACCATAAACATTAATCATTATACTCTGCCAAGTTTCTAAGGCTCGACCGTCGCGTCCAATGTATATATATCTATCACATACCTTTCGTACCCAGAACAGGTATATTAGAAACAGTAATCATTATACTCTGCCAAGTTTCTAAGGCTCGACCGTCGCGTCCAAAATATATATCTATTACATCCCTTTCGTACCCATAACAGGTATATTAGAAACATTAATCATTATACTCTGCCAAATGGCTGACATCGAAGAGTAAAAGATATTATGTTTGTAAGTTAAATATATTATGTTCGTAAGTTCAAATGTTTGTCTACGTGATATCAATTATAATACTGATAAGACATAGACACAATCGACTAAGATGCTGTAAATTAACTCAATCCGGGAGGGGTAGAAGTATTGGCCAGGTCCCAAGTGATGGGATTACAGAAGAAACAAAACCGAAAATACATTGGACAACACTTACTTTCACCGTTCTAAATAGCCAGTAAATATCCCACCCTAGCCGAGACAACTAGGGTCACTGCATGTTTGGAATACCATATTGTCTATATCTATATATTTAAACTCCACTTGTTTCTACATATTTTCTATATATTTAAACTACACAAACCCAGATCCATATAAGTTCTAGACAAGACAAACAAAGTACGCTTTACAATCGCTGGGAATAATTTTTTCCCCATAATAATGCTGCAAAGTACATTTATAAGTTTGGAAAAAGCTGCATGAGAATTGAACAGGGGTAACATTACAATTTATATACAAAAAAAGTAGATCAAATAATAAAAAATGTTACACACTCATGATCCTAAGAAATGAATTGAGTGGCTAACACAATCCAATTTAGATGAAAAAGTCTTTAATCAGGAGATAAATAAATTTTTCCAGAGTGGTATATAATTATTTCATATAACTATTACAGTGGCTTTCGACAGACATCTTTTAAATATCTACACAACATAAAAAAATCATATGTTTTAACAATGCAGCGTTCGTTTTATGAGAACCGACAAACCGCAAACCTGTAATGGAATAATATATCTGCATAAAATTTGGCACTTACCTGGCCAGGTGCATTTTCCACGAACTGATTCAGCTAGCTTTCTTTCTGAGGCACTGGGGGTTATAGGCGTACGCCTTAGCATTGTGTCAATGGGGAAAATGCAGAGCAAATGTAAATATAAAATTATGAGGAGACGGTTCGTTCGCAGAAGAAAACAATATGCAAATTGTTTATTTGCATAGGGCTTTAATGCTTTCAGGACACAAAAGTCACCCCTGCCGTATCATAATACATCAAAGAGCGTAGTTATTTCTATATTAAAAGTCTGCCATCACCTATGATAAACGTGACGTAAGCATCATGTTCCCTTACTGTACCCCAATCTCACTTCAGAACATGTTTACTTCATCGTATAGTACATTGATAACAATAATGGAATAACATATCTGCATAAAATTTGGCACTTACCTGGCCAGGTGCATTTTCCACGAACTGATTCAGCTAGCCTTCTTTCTGAAAACTAGCTTTTGGCTATTCCAAGAATTCAGCTTTTGTTCTTGTCAGCGAAATAAATTAAATTGTAATAAAAAGCAAAATAATACAACCAAATTCAACCTGAATGTTAACTCTGTGAAACCTTCACGTTGAGCTTGAATTAGTCCTGGTCCTGGTAAATTTTAGCAATGACTGTTTTTAGCAAATGTCGTTACAGTACTATAACACACAAACTAAATAAAGCCTGGTAGGCTTTATGTAAGTTTATCAGCAATAGCAATGTGTGTCATAGGACTGCAACAATATTTGCTGAAATGTTCATTACTTATATTTACATTTTGATAGCATTATTGTGCTGTATTTAGTTTCTTCAGGCCGATTTTTAGCAGCAAATCAAATGTAGACAAAAATGAAATTGATGGCGTCACAATAGAGATTAATGACGTTACAATAGCAACTGTTGTTTTAGTCTGAGGCACTGCTTGTTATAGGCGTACGACAGCAACTAACTCTTAGCATTGTGTCAATGGGAAAATGCAGAGCAAATGTAAATATAACATAAGGAGAAGACGGTTCGTTCGCAGAAGAAATCAATATGCATATTGTTTATTTGCATAGGGCTTATATGCTTTCAGGACACAAAAGTCACCCCTGCCGTATCATAATACATCAAAGAGCGTAGTTATTTCTATATTAAAAGTCTGTCATCACCTATGATAAACTTGACGTAAGCATCATGTTCCCTTACTGTACCCCAATCTCACTTCGGAACATGTTTACTTCATCGTATAGTACATCGATAACAACAGAAAGTCTTACTGTATCCCAATCTCAACATGTTTACTTCATCGTATAGTACATCGATAACAACAGAAAGTCTTAATGTTCCGCACTACCCATGATTAAAAGAAACCGTAACCAATATGTATACACATGGACCCTCAGGGGTCTATGCAATTACAAATGACAAAGCCACTAGTTTGTCCTTCACAACTATAGTCAATTTTTATTTACAGATTATTGCCCGTGTACATTCGTGACCAGACATAAAATATATCAGTGAGCCTACATCTTTCCCTACCTCTGTTACCTCACTTATCGGACACAAAAAATAAACCTGTCAACAATCAGATACAACGACGATTAATGTACATATCATGAAACTTAGTAGGTTTTACATTCTATCGCGCATGCGTTTGAAATATTGTCACGTCCGTGCCTGCCACTGCAGCAAAAAGTTTGCAAGTTTATACCTGTGGACTGGCGTAGCCCAATTTCCTATGAAAATACCCCCGCAGCACTGGGTGTACCTGATAATTTAAGGTCACCTGGTTATTGTCGCAGCTAGTATTGTAAACACAGGTAACCCAATGCTAGTAAGATTGGTCACCACCGCACGCCAAGGGATTGACGTCATACAGCTCAGCTGTCTATCACCAGGACCGGGGTTTGTGAGGACCGTCAAGATAAGATAACTCGTCCTTACTTGAGACAAAATATGGAGTTGACTACACGGTCCTGGGCAGGAACACATCAGAAACGTAGATTAATCTGACATACATAGTATTGATATATAATTATATAAAGATAAACACGTAAAAACAAAATGTACCTAACAATGAATAATAATGGTAGTTAGGAAGGGTAAGTATAATATATATTTAACAAGGAAATGGAATATAGACGCTTTAGAAATGTGTATAATAGGCGCCTATAACTGTATAATAAAAACATCATTTAAAACGTAAATGTGCATATAATATAAGAAAGCCAATGACCATATCTTTGTTTTCATTTTGATTTGCACATCAATCCAAAGTTCATGGTATTTTTTCACTCAATTCTTGAGAACTTGATGTTTACTTCGATGTGACAAAGATTTACATGGCGGGTGTCGTCGATGAAACAGAAGACGCTTTCTCTTCCGGAACACCTGGTCTTATTATCTTGTGCTTTTTCGAAAGTCTCCGTGTAAATATTTCTTTTGTTCCTATTTTGCCTCTCGTTTAATCGATTTTGAGTTCGGATTATGGTTCTGTTGACGCTTTGGTTATCTCTGATTTGTTTTATTAAGCCAAAGACAGATCGCGATTGATTCCCTAGGAGTCGTTTAAAAAGTATTATGTTTTTCTTAGAGGTCTTTTTCCAGGATTTGTCGTGAAAACAATTCTTCTCTCATCGCACAAACATGGATACGACACGCGTCCACCTGCGATGGCCTTTCGATTTTACCTTCGTGATCGCGATGAAAAAATAGTGTTAACGAAAAACCCTGAAAATACAATGTGATAATTAAAAAAGACTGATGATCCAGTCGTATATACAAACATTCAAAGAGTGAGGCCTATCATTGAGAAGTGTTGTTTGGATAGGAACAACCGTCTACAAAAAAGTACACGAATCATAGTTCTCACACAAGTTTAGGGAAATATAACTTAGGCTTTTTTATTTTAAGGGAGATACTTTTCTCGCAAAACAAAAGACATATCTGACGTGATATTTCATTCCTGAATTATTTACAGAATTTGAAAATAATTGTTCAAATTGTACAGAAATATCTATTGTGTCTTCTCATAATATTCAATGAATTTATTGTGTATTTCTTGAAATTCAGAATTGAATTCACTGTTTTTTTCTGTGTGGCGCCATCTTTTATATAACGTTATAAAATGACCTTAAAATGGCGTCTCAAAAAATTGATGTTGTAAACAAATTATGAATTCCCTGGTCATACACAACGAAAAAAAAATGAAAATAATATGAGATGCAGAAGGAAACAATTACTGTTAATCACTTTTGCGCGGGATATATTTTCGCGTTAGTACGACAGGAGAGTCAATCGCGAATTTAGATCCTTCGCTAATATGTGTACGAAAATATCAACTTTGAATAACATTCATCTTTGTTCCTTTGTTATCACAACTTGTTTTTAAGGACATTTCCATTGATTTTATCTAGACTTGGTCGTTAATGGCTGGTGCATTTGAATTCGAAAGTTTCTTTTGTCTGGACATATCACAAGACCGCGACTTTAATGTAAAGTTACATTACCAATATGAAGAAAATGGCGACCAATATTAATACGAAGTATCGGTTACCAATAAAGCAGTCTTGCAGAGTTCATGTCTCTAAAAGCTCATTCTGTCATTTGCGAATTTAAAGTCATCTATATATCACCTTTCGCAAGATCATGTATTCGCAAACATGTCTGAAGAGGAAAATTCGCAAAAAATAATGTATTCGCGAAATATAAGTGATTTACAGTAACTAAATGTATACAAGATTTCAAGCAAAAAATATCCATAAACGATGTCAGCAAAATACATTGGAAAATGTTGATTTAAAATAATATAAAGCAAAATTAAAATACGTCATAATAGCGTCGATAACATTTTGATATTACTTTGGACATTTAAGGATTTAATCCTGTTCTTTTGAGGTTTATGGGGTATAAACCTCAATGTGTCTAGAAACAAAAGAACTGGATTCAATCCTAATATTTTCATTCAGGTTGATATTTTTATTTTGGGTAATTTTTAAAAAAAAAGTTGGACTTGTGCAAGTCTATGCAGCGAAAGGTGCCGAGATATGCGACGTCATCTCTCACTGTGAGACGTCATCCAAATTAATTTAACCTCAGTTGCTTGTTTTCGTATTGATAGCAACTTGTAACTAGTAGGAGGAGAGACCCGGATGTACAGGTGAGCGGACGTGTTTTCCAACGCTCCGGCTAGCTCATCGATATACATATATATATATATCGGATCTCTTATTCGACAAGATCAAGAACTTCATGACTGAAAAGAAAACCTTTTTCTGGAAGATGATTGAAGAAAAAATGTGTGTTTTACGGGAAAACGACATGTAAACGCTAAGGAATGTGCCATTGTTCACAACCGTGAGTACTTTTCACCCATGCCAGTGACACTACACTGTATATACATATATACTACGACCTTGCTTTTGATTGCAAGTCTGACTTATTCGCGTGTATTCTGTACATATTGAAAGACTTGTGTAAACTTTACGGCGTATTTTGTGTAGACTCGTATATATTTGGACAATACACGAAGTAAAGATGAGTGTCGAAAGCAGTACAATCAGCGACGATGGGTTTCAGGCGGTTAATCCGAAAAGTAAAAGAACTTCAGTGACAAATAGAGCTCCAAGCACAAGGAAATCAAAACAACCAGTTATAGACTTTTCGCAAACAAGTAAAAGATCTTCCTTGTCGGGACCTACACAAGAGTTGGGTGAAAAGTTGGACCGTGTTTGTGCTTTTTTGAAAGATATTGTTACAGCCGAGATGTTGGACAATAAACTAGATACCATCAAGGAAGAAATCATGTGTCAGAATAAAGAAATGTTCCATGAATTAGAAACCAGGATAAATTCCCTAGAACGCGAAAACCGTATATTAAAAACTAGGATTGGAGAATTAGAAGAGAAAGTCGAGGAAATCGAACAAAACCCGGTTATGGAGCCTGATACCAATAGAGACCTGGAAATAAAATATAATGACCTTGAACAGCAAGGCAGGAAAAATAGCATCCGAATTTACGGACTTAAAGATGATGGGACTAAGGAAACCACAGAAGAGTGTACCGTAAAAGTCGTAGAATTGATAAAAAACAAACTTAAACTCCACACATTTAACGAAGCTGAAATAGATGTAGCCCATAGACTCGGTAAAGCTATTTCGGGGAAAACTCGTAGTGTGATTTGCAAATTTGTACAGAGGAGGAGAAAAACTGAAGTTGTCAAAAAAAGACGTGCTCTGAAAGGAAGTGGTGTGGTGATCGTTGAGGACATGACCCAAATGAATCGTTCATTATTGAATGAAGTAAAAAGTGTCGAAGGAGTCAAAAATTCGTGGTGTTCGGACAGCAAGCTTTTCGCGATGCTTTCTAATGACAAAATTGTGCGAATTGATCACTATACGATCTTCGAAACTTTGACAAATGAAAGCAAGAAAACCTTTAAGAAATCTGCTTGAAAACTGACAGTTCAATGTGTATATAAGTGACACATGTGACGCCCTGTTCACAGCGGCTTCGCTTACAAAACTCTATTTTGTGTATAGTAATGCTGTTGTCATTGGAATCTATTTCTTCTGAAAACATGTTATTTTTTCAACATTGAGATCACTTTTCAAACCAGATCGTCATAATAATACATTCCGGAAATTTAACCCTCAACTGACTACCTTTTTTCTTAGTATAATGTTAAAAAGACTTCCGGTAAGAACTGATATTGAATGCAATTCCGCTCCTATAATTTTTGTTTAAATAATATCGTATTGCTATATATAAATACAGATATTAAGTGAATGTCTATTACTCAAATTGATAATACAATCCGTTTATCTAAACTGATTAAAGAGCGAAAAATCGGAAAATAAAAATCCGGAATTCTCGTTTTAGCAGATTACTTATTATATAGTATTGATGTACTTCCGGTACGATTTACTGGAGCATGTGGCTGTTGTTATCGCACGCCCTTGTCGCATATAAATAGAATGGAAACGGAAGGTGATGTTGGTATGGGTTTTTAGTTTTTTTAAAGTGATGTTTGGTTGGAATATTGTTTAATTGTAATCGTAAAACGCCTTTTAAGCAGTACGTCGTAGATGTCTTGCTGCGGGAGATATAAGAGTTTATCTCCCCTGTCAATATTATCTCTCCTGTTTGGCCCAATTCGTAACTTGAAATAGTACATATGTATGACCTTAATTCAATAATGACTTATCTATTACCAATTATTACTAAGGGACCATTTAAAAATTATAATAGCTAGCGGAGACACTTTCTACTCCAGTTGTCACACTCCTATAACATAAGAGACCTCTGGTCGGCTTTGTTTTTATCGGATAGGATTTTGCCGATTGTGTTGATAGAAACCGAAACAATATACAGTGTACATGTATGACAATGTACTTTGTATCTTGGCTTAAGCTCGACTGGTAAATATTACAGAGTTGACAATGTTTTTTGAACATATTTCTTGCAGTACTTTATATCGCACACAGTACAAATGTAAGTTACCAGTTATCATTTGTTTACTGCTAAAATTGACATCAATAAATCAGAAGCCTTTTTTTATAGGTATTAATCTAATTCTGTGCTATCTATATGGCCGCGGTAGAAGCTTAAAATATTAATTGAAAGATGACATGATTCATGTACTCTTGCATAGGTAGATAATGAACTTTGCAATTTGTATCACTATGACCACATTTATAGAACTGCTGGAGTAGGTGATGGCAATTGGTCTTGTCATGTATGTGTTCAGATTTTCTACATTGAAATAGCTTTAGTTTGAAATGGCAATGACAGAAACATAAATGATATGCTATTTAGTTTCATATTGAAGATGAGACATATGATAATGTCTTATCTCGACCAAATACCTAAAATGCCTTTGAGTGGTAAATATTTTATGAGTGACAACTTTTTGACAATAAATTACCATGCATATAATTCAAATCTTCATTTATTATGATATCATTTTCAAACAAAAGATTTAAAGTTTCATGATATTGAAGATTATCTTAATATTCCAGTGTAAGCTTGTTTAAGAAACCAACTGGGTGTACACCTTTTGAGAAAAGCTGCCAAAATTATTATTTTCACAAGCTATCGAGCTATAGCTATATGTAATAGTTGGTCCCCCCCGGTGTGCGCGTGTGGGTCCGGTCCAGAGAGGGTTTGTGTCCGCTTTACACGTCACTCCGTGAATCCGTTTCGTGATCGTATAGTTTTAAAGGTCGAATACTAATCGGAGTCGACGACTGGACCTGCAATCCTCTCTAGACCTCGTTTTCCACGTTCCCACACACACACACACACACAGGTTACAGGTTACAGGCCTGTTTCACTACAGGTTCGAACGCTGGATGTAGCGGAAGTACTAGCAATCGATTCAATAACTCAACAAAGTGTTTCAATAAACAACTAACTATTTATTTACAAGACACAAGTATTAATGAAGAATATAAATGTATAACAATATAAACACGGAAGATCATAACATTAGTGTCACACAATGACAGCTAATGTTAAGTAACTCAATTCCTACGTGAAAACGGCCCTTATGCTAACCAACAGTAACACTGATACCCAAAGCTACAATCGATTCCCTCTAGATACCTATAGGTCTATTAGCGAACCAGTATGTATTATCGCCTAAGCCCGGAGCCCCTGACTAACATAATCTGTAGTTCCTATATAGCACCCTATACTGCTGAATCCAAGGAACGATAACCCCACGTAGCACTAGCTAGGTATCGGCACTGTTCACAGCACCTGGCCTATGTTGCGCGGTTTACCGCACATGAAGTTGGCAAGGTTTACCTCACCTAGAGGAGCGGGTCGGTTCACCGACCCTGTCAAGACACTGGTCCCTGCTCGGACCAGCCGTTATATACCCCTGCTCCCCCTCCCCAAAATAGCCTCAAAGACGAGTGTTAAACTGTTAATCTCTAACCCAGTTTCACCATCTAAAAGCATGTGAGGGAGAAGCGGTAACCCATTCCTGTTATTACTACCAACCACTTCCGGTCGTCTCAAAAGTGTAAACACACAGATTTCAGCACCGGTATCGTAGCAGCTAATCAGCCCTACTCTAAGTTGTGATGAATAACACGGAAAGTAACAGATCCTTATCTGTACATCATAAACAATAATTATGCGTAAACAAAGTAATACAAACATGAGAAGTCTAAACCCTAACTTCTCACACTCCTCCCCCCTAAGATCAAAGTAACATTTTTTTTTCAATAAATTTACTTTGTCTAATAACAATCTAAACAAATAACCCCGTTATTATAGCTCTAGACTGCTAGGGTAATCATACACAAGCTAGGCTACATATCAACTAAGCCTACCTGTTTCGTGTAACTTTCCAACATATATGCACACAGCGCATTAAAGCAACACATATATCCATATTTTGGATGCAGTAATTTATCCAAGTTCAAAACTTTGTGCCACGTGCAACAAAATGTCACAAAATTTCTGCAGTTCACAAAACTTCCGTTAGTCCGCTTCAAGTATGGCACGCGCGAAACACTTATTAACCACATGCGTTTAACTATAGACATTATAAGTCCACAAGTTATTATAGGCATAAAGCGTAACAGTCTTTCTAGACACTGAATTAATCCTTATGTCCAATTTGTGGTATGGTTCCTCTTCCCTTCTGTCTGGTCGTCGGTTGGGAGCGTATGGAGCTCTCCTATAATCCCGTCGGCTCTCTGTCCCTGATTGGACCATCGGATTGGGCCTGGACACTCTTCTTGAACATTACGGATATGGAACTCGGCGAAATTGTTTACAATTCCTTAAGATCCAAATCCATGCTCACAGCAAGGTACAGCTCCCCCACTGCCTTCCAAAACTGGACAGTGGTTAATACAAATCAATCCTACCTGATACATTCAATACTGACAACTGTTTACAGCTGCTCTGATTGTTACAGATACCCCCACCCATTCCTGGTGTTGTATCATCTACTTTCCAATTAACCAATAAACCATATAACCTATATCCTATACTACATATGTACACATCTAGCTACCCGCTTCACGTACACATTTAGCCTAGTTACGGAGGAAACCAAACCGTTGGTTTACACATAGCCACACGACCTGTCTGACAGTACAGCTTTCTGTATAGCAGTGTCGCCAGATTTGAACCAGATGTTGTATACTTATCAGTATAACCTGTAAGTAGCACATGAACTAATTGATCAGAACTAATCATGCCAACCATAGCCATTGCAACAATCACTATCATCATACCTATCAGACATTTGCTCGATGTAGCGATATTTGTAACTGAATAGTTCTTCTCATATGATCCGTTTTTCAAAACAACAACTTCATTAAAATTGCTCACGGAAGATCTATCTCCCTCAGTAGTGTTCTTATCATCAGCACTATTCCCTAACTCTGGTTTAACTCTGGCGGGATGGTCATTATCAAAAATATCATCTGTCTCGGTACATTCCTGACCTATGACCTCAGTCGCTGTATCTACAGTTTTAATGACCGACTCTAGATTAGGCCTAGACATACATAATGACTTCATTGTATCTTGACCAGCTGGAATGTTGGCTGAAACTTCAGTCTTTCTAAATACAGACTCTAACTTGGCTACCCTTTCTTCCCTTTCCTGGAGAGTACTGAGCCTAACACAATCTCTTACGTAATGTCCTACTTCTTTACAGAAATAACAAGCAACAGATTTTGTAGTTTTCTGAACTAAACCTTTTCTATGCTCGTTTTTACTACTAGAAAAATTACTTATCTTTTCATCAATAAGTTGGGTTATTTTCTCTAGTGTCAATCGCTCCCCGTTCTCACTAAACTTAGCACTAGCTGATTGTAAAGGACAAACTTTCGCTGAATCGTAGCTATGTTTACTAGATGTGCTATCTAACACTGTTTCAAACTCCACCGCTGAAGATATAGCTTCGTCTAAGGTTTGAGGATGACTGAAGGTAACTTTCTTCCTCATCTCAAAACTTCTTAGCCCACTGATGAATTGATCAACTACCTGAGCCTCTAGATATGAATAAGGTAACTCTGGGTAAGCTAACAATGCTATTCTCCTTAAGGTAAAACCAAACTCAACTGATGATTCCTCTTTTCTCTGACACCTATTTCTAAACTCGAACCTATGAGCCACACTTCTCTCCTTAGGGTTAAACCTTTGTGTCAATGAGTTCTTCACAGCCTGGTAGTCCGACAGCTGTCCACTAGTGAAACTACTCAAAAGTTTCTGAGCGGTTCCTCTTAGACTCATGCTTAACTGTTGAGCTTTCTCGGTTTCCGTCCAACCATTCCATGATGAAACCTGCTCGAAATGGACAATGTAATCCTGCCAGTCGCTGCTTGACCCGTCAAATGTAATTGGCTGTTTTTCCCTACGAGAAACCCTACTCTGACCTGAACATCTCGAACATCTCTTCCTTTGAGAAGCGTTGTGAGGTACAAGTGAGGTAGTTACTACCCCTGGCACCTGCCCATCTCCAGAAGACATCCATGTAGGCAAAGGTGAGGTAGTTACTACCCCTGATGCCTTTGGTCTATCTCCGGGAGACGAACATCTAACATATACCTTATCATCCTTTGTATCTCCCTTGTACATATCTAAAAGTTGTGCCTATTCCTTAGCTCCATAATCTCACAATCCCAATTAACTTAAAACTTGTTAAGGCATTGAACTCTAGAACTAGTAGACAGTCTATTGTTAGAGGCCTTGAAATTCTTTCAATAGAGTATCTACAACGTCACTAATACAAATTAAAAGCAATTGAATTTGTATACAAAGTACAATTAATATAGTTTCCTAAATCAACAAAGTGATCATGAATCATGCATCAGTACTTACACGACTACATCCTGGTCACGGCACCATTCTGTAATAGTTGGTCCCCCCCGGTGTGCGCGTGTGGGTCCGGTCCAGAGAGGGTTTGTGTCCGCTTTACACGTCACTCCGTGAATCCGTTTCGTGATCGTATAGTTTTAAAGGTCGAATAATAATCGGAGTCGACGACTGGACCTGCAATCCTCTCTAGACCTCGTTTTCCACGTTCCCACACACACACACACACAGGTTACAGGTTACAGGCCTGTTTCACTACAGGTTCGAACGCTGGATGTAGCGGAAGTACTAGCAATCGATTCAATAACTCAACAAAGTGTTTCAATAAACAACTAACTATTTATTTACAAGACACAAGTATTAATGAAGAATATAAATGTATAACAATATAAACACGGAAGATCATAACATTAGTGTCACACAATGACAGCTAATGTTAAGTAACTCAATTCCTACGTGAAAACGGCCCTTATGCTAACCAACAGTAACACTGATACCCAAAGCTACAATCGATTCCCTCTAGATACCTATAGGTCTATTAGCGAACCAGTATGTATTATCGCCTAAGCCCGGAGCCCCTGACTAACATAATCTGTAGTTCCTATATAGCACCCTATACTGCTGAATCCAAGGAACGATAACCCCACGTAGCACTAGCTAGGTATCGGCACTGTTCACAGCACCTGGCCTATGTTGCGCGGTTTACCGCACATGAAGTTGGCAAGGTTTACCTCACCTAGAGGAGCGGGTCGGTTCACCGACCCTGTCAAGACACTGGTCCCTGCTCGGACCAGCCGTTATATACCCCTGCTCCCCCTCCCCAAAATAGCCTCAAAGACGAGTGTTAAACTGTTAATCTCTAACCCAGTTTCACCATCTAAAAGCATGTGAGGGAGAAGCGGTAACCCATTCCTGTTATTACTACCAACCACTTCCGGTCGTCTCAAAAGTGTAAACACACAGATTTCAGCACCGGTATCGTAGCAGCTAATCAGCCCTACTCTAAGTTGTGATGAATAACACGGAAAGTAACAGATCCTAATCTGTACATCATAAACAATAATTATGCGTAAACAAAGTAATACAAACATGAGAAGTCTAAACCCTAACTTCTCACATATATATACATTCAGTTTCACTACTGTATTGAATAAAAATCTGAGAAAGTGTACCTTAAAATATTTATTCAGGATATTAAATAATATTATGAATATGAATTCATACAGAGCAGCTAGTCTAACATTGAGAGATCGTAATCAAATTAGTTACAGGTTATAAATAAAATTTTATGTGAATAAATCCAATACTGCATAATTTTTAAACTCTTCTCATTAATAACAAAAAATTATCAGCCACTCAATATCGCATAGATATATCAACAACTATTTATGTACATTGTATTTACTGGTGAACATATAGATCAACTACATATATGCAGACCTAATTATAGTTTCTCTTTACTTGGCAACTTTTGTCTTGGCATGAATGCTGAAATATGTGAAACTGAGTTAACTCCCTTTTTTCACAAATAAATTTGGTGCTATTACTGTAAAAGCAATAACCTTGAATAAGTACTAAAAAAACTTGTCTTTTAGAGTATTTGATTACTATACCATGACAAAAGATAGGCCACAAGTTGTTTGTTTTGTTTTGTTTTTTTTTTAGAGAGAGCTGAAGTAGTAATTAAATTTCAGATGCTGACTCATACATTATTTAGAGAACAGTTGTAAGCTTTCATCTCTGGACAAACACTACACAATCATCAATTCTTTACTCCTTATTATGTAATAATATGTAACTTTTTCCTCATTTAAGTTAACTTTTGTGTGTCTTATGTATATATATGAGTACAATTTCAGGCTTTGATGTCCAGTCTTAATTTGTTTATATTAAGGGTTTTTCAAACTTTTATTCTCTTCTATTTTACATAAATAAAATAATAGATATAATGGAAAACACTTTTCAACCATAGTAAATTAATTTGTTTTTCAGTATTCAGTATTGAAATTCCACCTAACACTGTAGTGAATAATGGCATATTTTAGTTTTGTTTATCTTTTTTTGTTTTTTTTTTGTTTGTTCATTTTTTTTTTCTGTCATTATGGTGATCATTTCTTTCTCTTTCTGTATTTCTTTCTATCTCTTTTTACCTTTCCCTCTGATCTGTACTCTAATTCTTCATCTTTTCTCTACAGATTTCTCTTCCGACAAAGTATCTGTATTAATACAGTTATCAAGCTACCCTGGTAATATTTTATTTTGTTTGACAATACTTAGATACACATATATATATATAAAGAATAACAGAATAAAATTTAATGTCTGAAAACTTAACAATTGCTTCTGTAAATTGCCAGGGTCTTGGAGACTTTAAAAAGAGAAAGGATGTCTTCGAATATATTAGAGAGAAAAAATATAATATATACTGTCTGCAGGATACACACTTTACATCAGAACTAGAAAATAGAATTAGAACTGAATGGGGATATGACTGTAAATTTAGTAATCATAATTCTAACTCAAGGGGTGTAGCAATCTTATTCAACAACAATTTCTCTTATACTATTCATCATACTACATGTGATCCAAATGGTAATTATATTGTCCTGGACATAACGGTCCAAGAGAACAGACTTACTTTAATAACTTGTTATGGTCCAAATACTGATTTTCCAAATTTTTATTCAGAAATAGAAGAAATATTATTAAATTATAACAATGAAAAGAATATTCTATGTGGAGACTTTAATTTGGTTTTAAATCCTTTGATAGACACTTATAATTACAAACATACTAACAATCCAAATGCAAGAGATAAGGTACTTGAGATTATAAAGGATTGTGATCTAGTTGACTCGTATAGGGAATTTCACCCAGACACAAAAAGATTTACATGGAGGCGGAAAAATCCTACAAAACATGCTCGACTTGATTTTTTTCTAACGTCAAGAATTTTACTATCAAATATTTTAAATTGTACTGTTGAATCAAGTTATAAATCAGACCACTCCATGATTACTTTAAAAATACAATTTCAAGAGTTTAAAAGAGGTAAAAGTCTATGGAAATTCAACAATACTTTATTAAATGATATAAATTATGTACAAACAGTCCAGGGAGTAATTAAAGAGGTAAAGAAACAGTATGCAGTGCCAATCTATGATATAAATAACTTAGATAATATAAATGAAAATGAAATACAATTTATTATTGATGATCAATTATTTCTGGAAACTTTACTTATGGAAATCAGAGGAAAAACTATTTATTATGCATCTTTAAAAAAAAGAGAGACTTCAAAAACAGAAACAGATTTGATTAACAAAATCCAGAACCTAGAGGAAAAGGAGGAAATTACAAAAAATGAGGATATTTATAAATTGAAAAAAGAGTTAGAAGAGATAAGAGATAAAAAATTGAAGGGAAATATGTTTAGATCAAAAGTAAAATGGATAGAAGAAGGGGAAAAACCGTCAAAATATTTTTGTAGTTTAGAAAAAAGAAACTTTACAGAGAAAATAATACCAAGGATAGAAACAGATAATGGAATTATTACAAAACAGGAGGAAATTTTAGAAGAAACAAGAAAGTATTATGATAGACTGTATAAAAATAATGATAAACCCTCAAACTACTCATGGAGTAATGATTTTTCCTTTACTGATATTCCTAAACTAACATTTGATGAAAAAAATAATTTAGAAGGTAGGATTAACTATATGGAAGCAACAGAGGTATTGAAGAATATGAAAAATGACAAAAGTCCTGGGTCAGATGGTTTTACTGTTGAATTTTTTAAATTTTTTTGGAAAAATCTAAACTCTTTTATTATTCGATCTGTAAACCGGGGATATGAAACAGGGGAACTATCTATAACTCAAAAACAGGGAATCATTATTTGTATACCAAAGGGCGATAAACCCCGTCAGTTTTTAAAAAATTGGAGACCTATTTCTCTCTTAAATGTTATATATAAAATAGCTTCAGGTTGTAATGCAAAAAGACTTAAATCAGTTCTTGATAAACTTATACATAGCGATCAAACGGGTTTCATTCCGGGCAGATATATAGCTGATAATACTAGGTTAATTTATGATGTAATGGATTATACAGAAGAACAACATATACCAGGCATGCTCCTTTTAATAGATTTCGAAAAAGCTTTTGATTCTGTTTCATGGTCATTTATAAATCAAGTTTTAGAATTTTTCAATTTTGGGGACTCATTTAAACATTGGATTAAAACTTTTACAAATAATATTTCTTCATTTGTGAACCAAGGTGGACATCTATCTGCACCCATAAAACTAGGAAGAGGCTGTCGACAAGGAGACCCATTATCACCTTATATTTTCCTTCTCTGTGCAGAAATATTAGCAATTAAAATAAGAACAAATACACATATAAAAGGAATAACAATTGACACTACAGAACATCTGATATCACAATTTGCTGATGACACTTCTCTTATCCTTGATGGCACAGAAACATCACTTAGGTATGCTATAAAAGACCTTAATTATTTCTGGGGAATATCAGGACTCAAATTAAACTACACAAAAACACAAGTTATTTGGATAGGGAGTAAAAAATACAGTACAGAGAAATTAGTAAATAATCTTGCTTTATCATGGGGTGCAACACATTTTAATCTTTTAGGAATTAACTTCAATGTTGACCTCAGTAAAATAGTCCAGACCAATTTCAAAGAAAAAATTGCAAAATTAAAGTCATTAATTAAGCAGTGGAAGAGACGATACATAACACCTATAGGTAGAATAACTGTAATAAAATCACTACTTCTACCAATACTTACACACTTATTCATAGGATTACCCTCACCTAACCAATCTACTATGAGAGAAATTCAAAATATGTTTTATGACTACCTTTGGGGAAGTCCAATAGCCAAAGTAAAAAGAGATATTATTGTGAAATGTTATGAAGAAGGTGGCCTGAAAATGGTTAATATTCAACATTTTGAAATGGCCTTAAAATCAACATGGATTAGAAATATTTGCCTTAAAAATTCAAATTGGCAGACAATACTTTTTACAAAAATTAATAAGAATAAATTGCTAACTTTAGGAAATAGATATATTGAATATAGCATCAAAAATAAACTTCATAACAAATTTTGGATTGATGTTTTAAATGCGTGGAATACTTTAAGAGAGAAAATGGAAATTTTTCAGCCAGATCAAATATTATCTCTACCAATTTGGAATAATGATCTAATAAAAATAGGTAATAATACTGTGTTTTACAAGCAATGGTTTGATAAAGGAGTTTTTCTTATAAATGATCTACTGAAAGAAGATGGCAGTTTCCTTCAACAAAAAGAATTTAACGAAATTTTTAATTTGAATACTAATTTTATTGACTATAATGGTATTATTCTGGCAGTAAAAAGACTAGGATGGACTTTTGAAAAAAAACTTACATTACCATTGATACCATTGTATATTGATATTATAATCAAAAGTAAAAATGGTACAAAAGATATGTATAATGTTCTGAACAAAAATCATGTATTGCCTACAGGTCAAGCAAAGTGGGAAGCTATATTTGGAAATATGCCTATTGAAGAATGGAATAAAATATACAGTTTACCTTTTGACAGCAATAAAAATTCAAAACTACAATGGCTGCAATTTAGAATTAATCACCACATATTAGTTACAAACAATTTTTTGAAAAAGATTAATTTGGCACAGTCAGATTTGTGTAATTTTTGCCTCATAGAAAAAGAAACTATACAACATGTACTTTGGGAATGTAATAAAGTCCAAAATTTAATTATGGCTTTCCAAATTTGGATTCAAGCTACTTGTAATGTTGCTTTTAATATATGTAAAAAAGATTTCATTTTTGGTAAAATAACAAAAATCAAACATCAAAGTAACAGAGCAGAAAATATTATAATACTAAATATAAAGCACTACATATATTGTCAAAAGTGTTTAGGCAAAGATCTTTACTTACCTACTCTAATTAGTAATCTGAAAAATTCATATAATATTGAAAGGTACTTAGCAAAAAAATATGACAAGGAAGCTTCCTTTATCAAAGATTTCAGTCCTTACCTTATAGCTTTTAGAAAATAAACATACCAATTATAATAAGCGAATTTCAGTCAGTATGGATTAAAAATAAGTTTTTACCCATTCCTTTTATATATACTTTTCCTTATAGCTTGTGTTTTTATGTTATCTTCGTATCAACTTCTTTCATCCATTAAGTGATATATTTACAAAGCCCTTTCAGAGATTGCCTTTGCCTTTGTCGGAAATTCTTCTTTTTTTTTCCTTTCTTTGTTTCATGCTCTTTTGTCCTATTTCCTCTCTTATCGTTGTCTTTCCTTTTCTCAACCAGTTTCTACTTTAAACCAAGCTATCCCCCAAACCCCCCTTTCAATTAGCTCCAGTCAATATATTGTTGATTGTTTTTATTATGGTACATTGTATGTAAGAATTATGAACACTAAAGTGCAGAAGAGATATACAATAACTAAGAAGTTAATACAGTGGACTCCACTTAATATCACCCATGTTAATATCACATTCTTCTTTATATCATGTTTCTCCCCAAGCACCTATTTTCTCTCCATATAATCTATGTAATTTTATTGAGTAAATATCATGTATTTTGAGGTGAATTCCTCTTAATAGTATAACTATTATTATTTATTTATTTTTTTTTTTTTTTTTAACCTAGCACAAAAATATCCCCCCAAAAATGCCTTTTCCATTAACTTCATATACAACTTGAACAAACGTTGCAAAGAAAGTAAAAAATAACCACAAAAATGATTTTTAATTGAAATATTGTTATCTTTATATGGAAATATCTTCATATATACACTAAATAGCTTACATTGTATTATGGAGTTTAGAAATGCACTAGATTTAGTGGAAAACATGTTTCTCTTAATGTCACATTCCTGTTAATATCATGTTTTTGTCTGACAAAATGCAACAGGATATAATGAGGAGTGCACTGTACTTGACTATAACTATTATCATCATGGAACACCACTAAATGTATCATTGAATACCATTGAATATATCATTGAATGCCTTTGAATGAATGCACAAGACCATGTATTGATGTATATGATTGTTGTCTGGAACTTAAAAAAAAAAAAAAAAAAAAAACTTGTAACTAGTACAAAACAAACACAGGTATTCAATCTGAAAACTGAAACAAAACACAGGTTGTAAACAGTTTTGAAAAAGGGACTAATTCCTGCTCTACTTTGAAACATTGAAACAATTTTGTAGGTATATTGAGTCCAAGTTCACTAGAAATGTAAATATAGATAATTGGTTATCGCGAATTTACCACTTAAATAATTGAGTACAAACAAAAACAACATCGATACCAGGTACTATTACAATAAGCACTTTAGTAAAATGCAAAACAGAAAAGAATAAAATACAAAAATATTGTAAAGAAACGAAAGAAAAATCTTACACAACATACAGCGGTCAAGCTGGGATATATTCCTTTGCTAGATGGTTTGTCCATTTTTTCGTAATCGGTGTTCAATTTAAAATGCTTTCAAAATGCAGATGCTCGAAGAGTTCATTATGAAATTTCGAATTTTGGATTTCCACCTTTTGGCCTGTAGCATCACTGAAGAGACCTAGGAGGACGAAACAGTTGCACGATGCAGTTTAATTCATATTTTTGGCATGCTGTATTTATTACTAAATTTAAAAGGTGTAGTATCAGTTTAATCAATTTCGAATGCGGATTACGGATTTGGTAACGCTTCGATAAACTCTTCTTTTATTTTTTATAAGGGCATCTTAGATTAGCGACAAAAATAAGACACGACTTGTTCAAAATTACAAGACACGTTCGGTCAAAAACATATAACAAGGCACAAAGCAACATGTTTTTTTTCTGATTGATAATATTGTTCTATATATAAACGGTCTGCATGCAAAGAACAAAATTAAGAAGGAGTTCTACACAATTGTTGTAATATACAATGTGTGTTAGTCCTATTAAAGAGGAAGGGTCTTATCGCTTGAATAAAAGGAACGTCCGGTACAACTAACAGGGAAAAAAACGTATAAACATTTGACCCAGAACACACAGAACACTATATTCGGTAAAAGGTCCATCTGAAATGATTACGTAGAGATTTGTATTGAAGTTACATCGACAGTGACACTGGCTATACTAGTTAATAAACTATGGACATTTAAATATCACGTAAACCAAACGCAACTTCCGTAAGAAAATTAGTTTTCTTTATACAGTGATTTATTCCTGTTTTTCACAGTAAGAAATTATTTGTAAGAAAGCCATCCCTATGTTGCGCTCAAATCATTTTTTCACATTAGTCTACATGGAAGGATTTGAGGCATGAACTGGGGTTTGATATCCTTATCTTCTCTTTCGTATCTTCTCCTATCAGCGTCTCGGATATCTTTTATTTCTTCTTTCATCCGTCTGAAATCTTCCTCCAATTCGAGTTTCTTTCTCATTTCGGATTTTGCGCGTTCAATTTCCCTGTCTTCGATTTCTCTTTCCTTTGCTTCAATTGCCTTTTTTGCGACGTCTTGTAGTCGAAGTTGTTCTTTGTTTTCCATTGCATTCCTTTCAAATTCTAATTCCTTTGCTTGCATTTCCATTCGTTTTGCTTCAAGTTCTTTTCTCTGTCTTTCAATTTCTTTTTTATGAGCTTCCATCTCTTCCTCTATCTTTTTTTGTTGCTGTGCAATCTTCTCCTCTTCTCTAAGTCGGATTTCCTCAGCTCTTCGCTGGAATTCCAGCTCTGCTTTTTCAAACATTTCATTTGAAAAGCAAGACTGCCCTGTCTTCTTCATGATAGCTTGGATCAACCGAACCAATTCTTGTACGTCATTGCCATCTTTCCTTCCCCTTGGAGAGTTATCAAATGCTAAATAGTTGTGACCACATCTCCGTAAAATGTACTTTAGTTCCTTTGGTACATCTTTGACATAATCTAAAATCGTCTTCTCGTCGTTTTCCAAGTCATCTTTTCGTGTAAAAAGTACTATCAGGTATTTGAAGAAATCTTCACCAAAGATACCGCTGAAGTGTTTGACGCTGTCATGCTCTTCGGGTGTGAAACGCCCTACTTGAACGACAAGAATAAAGGCGTGCGGTCCGGGAGTGAGGATTCCTATGCATTTGATGATTTCCTTCGTGATCACGTCGTTCGATAATTCCGTGTCGAACAGTCCTGGTGTGTCAACTACAACCAATTTCTTTCCAAATCGTTCAGCTGTGTGGAATTCACATTTCTTCGTTACTGATGATCCAGACAATTTAGACAGAAAAACCTTCTTTCCAAGTATATTGTTTCCGGTGGCACTTTTCCCAGTTCCTGTCCGTCCTATCAAGGATATTCGGATCTCTTGTTCTACTCCGTAAGAAGTATCTTGATCTATAACAAAACAAGCCCCAAACATAAGTGTGTTGAAAGTGAATACAGCTATAGATAGATTAAAATGTCGTCAATGCTTGTTATGGTGCCGTAACGCAAACACACATGTTGCACCTTTTATATGTCAGGTCCCGGTAAAAGTGCTTGGATATTGAGACAGAAATATCTACAACAATTATATTATATTATTTGTTTCTATGACGATTTATTTGATTTAATTATTTATGAACTATGTCCAATTACGATTGATAGAGTAACGTCATTTAATGATCGACTCGAATGCCATTGAGCTTTTAAAATCATTTTGAATAACAGAATTCATTCTGACTGTCCGTGCGTCCGCCCATCCGTCGAATTTTTTGAATATTTTCAAGAAATAATACATACCAGTCACAGTTAGATTTTCCATGTCGTTCGTGATCTACAAACAAAGGGAGATATAATTACTTTATTCCAGTTACATAGTACATATTCAGTTGATTGTAGACTAAATGTTACACCCAAGTGCACTCCAGGTCATACGGTAGCAGTGTACAGAAACATCCCGCTACAGTGGCCATGGGTGTTATTGTTGTGCAATGAATAACCCCTATATTATAAAGCGTATCAAAATCTATTAATAAAATCAGCAGTAACATATCCTGGGCTATACATTTAAGAAAAAATAAACAGAAACAAATGGTCAGAGATAAACATTTGTATTTTTGAAGCGGTTGTTTACACATGAAAAGCTAGCAATAATATTATTTGTGCTCATTAACTCTTAAACATATAGAGTTGGAGGACAGGACCTAAACCACTTATCGGATATCTCATTAAATTGTCACGGCAATAACGAATTATATTGCTCTAATGGGACTTGGAATGTAAAAAACCGGTCTATTTAATAAAAGTATTTCTACTTAAACAAAGCAATACAAATATCAGGTTATGGCTCAACATTGCATTGATAATTCTATGTAATTTTATATGCAATACTACATTAAATTGCGATACGACGTTTTGGCTTATACATTATGTAGCGGTAACACTGTATAATGTTATTCCATAACAACGTATAAGTCAGAGGAGCATCATGGATTTTATATGTCGATTTCATATTGTTGACAAACTTCCACAACCTGACGCAGAGGAGGAAAATTTGGATACCGACCAGGAGTAAAGTACTGAAATGAAGCTTATCGTAAACATCATTGTGCTGGACAAAACTGTAATTCAAATTATGTGATTTTGTGTTTGTATTCATTCTTCAGGATTCAGAAACCTGGATATTTTTTATAAGGATTTAATATTTATTAACACCAAGTGAGTATATGCTTTAGTTTTTTATTAAACATAAGCAAAACAAGCATACAGGCCATACCCGAAGTTTATTGTTCAATTTGTCAATTTCATAAATATATGTAATACTACATGTATATATAGAGGTGACACAACGAGTGGTTGTTGGATATGGAATTTATTTCACTCGAGTAGTTTATTTTTTAAAAGTTACGAAAAGACACGAGCTTCAGCTCGTGTCTTTTATAACTTTTAAAAAATAATTAACGAGAGTGGAATAAAATCCATATCCAACAAGCACGAGTCGTGTGACCTGTTTCTACCACAATAATATTGAGTCGAAGTGGCAGTTTTTTTTCTTTGAACCGCGCAATATTTTCATCTCGTATGATGAATATGAATATATGAATATGTTTCTTTGATACTTATGATTTAAGCAATTTGAATGTTCCCCTGTTTCGTAATAATAGTGTTTCTGCTCATTAACTCTGAAGCATAAAGAGTTATTAAAATGTTATTTTGTATTTACCTAATGCAGTTTCGTGATAATAAGATGCATGTAAATGTCTGATTTGAAATTGAAATGTTATGACAATGGGGAGCTTTGTCTATGCCCAGTTGATAAAAATACAATTGCTAGACTTTTGATTTTTCAAGCTCCGATTCGGAAACGAAAAAAAAAAACAAATAAAAACTACAAAATAGATAAAAAAAACACTAACATTCGTCAATCCAATCCATCATTGCAAGCAAATTTACTTATAGCTTTTTAGAATTATATCTATTTTATAATATACAATTGTATAAAATTTGTATATTTTTCATGATATTATTTAGTTATAATGAAAGGTGTTATATTCTATATATGTCATATGAAATTGCAAAAAAAGTATTTCATATTCTTCAGAAAACCAAAAGGAAAAGTAATATCAAATACCAAACGAAATACATTTGTATACAATATATATTTAGATATAAAACAGATTGAAGTATATCGAAATTCAAAATATTACTTGGCAATAAATATATTATGTTTAACTTATATGTTGATCTGTATTCAAGTTTCAAGTTCATAGAAGGCATCAAATCTAGACTGCCGGCAGCCCGTACCTGTAATTATTCCGGCGGGGATGGCACAGTCTAATTGTCAAAAGCCATTATTTATTAATTGTTAGATGCAAATCTTTTTGAAGACTTTTTGGAATAGATAACATATTTTCTGTTTACCCATTATACTTAAACGGTTCTATTTCTCATACGAAATCATTGTATTAAATCAAAATATATCATGCTTATAATATTGTGATCATCATTCTTAATCACATCAATAATGAAAAGGTACTCAACAATCAACACACAAACTCTTGTTAGACCACAATGAACCAGAAAACAATATTTGTGGTTGTATTCATACCATGACTTGCAAAGGTTCTTCTAATAATCTTAGTTGATATATAATTTATTTCACTTTCAGATGAGTGTTAGATATCTTTAATTCTATCACAATAGGTGGGTATTATATTATTCAACTCCCAGGGTGTCAAATGATCATTAAAACTGTTGAATAACATTTTATTCATACCACACGCGGAATAAACTCTAAACGCATTTTGATTGGCTGACATGATGAACTTTGACCGGAACAACGTCACTTGATCGATTGTTTACGGCGTCATCGATTGTTGATTCGCTAAAGCTCGTGTCTTTTGTAACTTAAAAAAAAAATTATTCGAATGAAATAAATTCCATATCCAACTACCACTCTTTGTGTAACCTCTATTTATTTTATGTTAGTTATTGTATTTCAAATAAAGTGATGTATACAGAAATTATTTTAATTTCAAAATATGTTATATGTATCCAATCTGTTGCCAATTAACCGACTAATTAACATATATTGGAAGGCACTCAGGGCAATGTAGGAGTTTATGGCCTGGTAAATCACCCAAAACTATGTATATGGACCATAGCTTTGCAGTCTATAAACTTCCCTATTGCCCGCAGTGAAATGCAATATTTGTTATATTTAACTGAATTTATCCATAACATCTATCTATAAAAATACTATTCATATGAATCTACGGTATAATTGTCAAGGGAAAGATAAAAACAAATTATAAAACAAAACCGAAAACAAAAAATAAAGCAACTTATTTTTGCGGCGACTTAATATCGCGTTTTCATATGAAACAACTATTTCATGGCGATTTAATTTTGTGATAAATACGTTCATAAATCCTATGTACAGTACAATTTTCCTACAATTTGCATAACTCTGATCGAAATTATTTCGCGGCAATTAATATAAGCGAATTTTAATCAACCGCGAAATACGCGAAATTTAATCTCACGCAGAAATAAGTTGGTTTACAGTATATAAAAGAGACGATGTTTTATTTTCTATGTAGCATTTGAGGCACTTCAATTGGCGAAAACAGCGTCTTTTGAATAAATCACGTGCTTTGTTCATTTTGCTATCTTTGAACGAGAATAGCACAAAAACGAGTTCACTACCATATATTTCTTTTGGCATTTTCTGCTATGCATAACTCCCTTTACCAGAAATTCATTTAAGAAAAGAAGGCAGTCGTCAGAAAATTTCGACTTTTCATTAGAGATATTTCCGATCAATGCAACTTTATTTGTAAATAAGTCTAGTAAGAGAAAAGTCTCAACAAAAATAGCATTTCATTTCTAAAAAAGACAATTCTATTATCATAAACATAACATTTTGTTCCTGTCCCATAGAACCCTACGTGGTCAGTAACTGGGCAATTATATATCATTGTCTACATGTAATGTAGATAATGTGTGTGAATCTATTTTGAAGTTTGTAAATGCAAGAACATTCTTCGAGTACTTGAAATAAAAAAAGATCAGACCAAAAATAAAAAAAGAAATAGTTCATATCAAATCATTTTTAACAATTTAAAAATACACTAACCTATATCATTGTCAAAATCGATATGGAAGCATAATTTTGTAACTTTGATTACAAGTTCGATTTACATACAGCAAACCGCCTTAAGCGATATTGGCCCCGTCAACCTCCTTAAGTGATACATATATATACTATAATAATCAAACTGACCACATCGACATCGGCTACACGGTATATAAGTATCAAGTACGGATTCCTTTGTGTGAATATAGTTTTTGCGTGGACCCTGAGGTCCACGCAGAGTAAGTATTAGAGGGAATTGGCCGGATGCACTGGGCAAAAGTACGAAGTGCGCATGTCGTGTTGATGAGTCTGTTATCAATCGGACAACCTCGGGTTTTACCGGCATGTCGTGTTGATGAGGTGGTCTGTTATCAATCGGACAACCTCGGGCGTTACCAGACGAAAGTAGACACATACATGAATGTAAGGGTCTGTTTAAGTTACCGAGGGTGGTCTGACGTTTCCAGTGTTGTCGCTATCATATATTTATGGTGTACGCGAGTATAAGGATATTGTTGCGTGGACCCTATTATCTGTGTGTGGACAGCATCTGTTTAATGTCACCGCGCCAGTCTTAAATTTGTATCACTTTGTTTATGTTACCCGGTCGAGCCTTGTCGCTATCGTTGGCTGGTTTCCAGACTCCTAAGTGAAGTGCGTAATGATAAATTCGTTTGTTTACGCATGCGCAAACATGTAACTGGAAGATGCGCTTACAAACAGAAACTGGCGAAACAGAAAGCAGCGTGTTCAGCTAGGTGAATTTAACATGTTTTTTTCCCTTTGTTATCGTGTGTACCCGATTTTAATAGTTTGATTGTCGTCATTGTATCAGCAATTGTTTAAGTTTTAATGTGAATGGTCAAAAGATTTGTGTCCCATTTCCCATAATAGGGGACACACATTGAAGTCATTATATTTGGTTGTCTCAAGGAGTAAAACTTTTTGTCTCGTTCATTGTTCGGAATTTGTTTCAACTTATTGCATGCTACAAAATGATAGAAATCGGTTCCAAATTGTTGATATAATCGCGGAAAAGCCAATTTATCTATACAGAAAGTCATATTGATGTAGTATAGGCCTACTTCGTAGCATATACTGTATTAAAACATAAAACAGTAAATGAACAAAATTTAATATTGAAAGAACACACAATAAGGAAATTTGTAGATGATCTGCTTTTCCCCCGTTGTTCTAATTATATATAATTTGCAAATGTACACTGTCTTAGACTTACTTAGAGTAAGACCTCGTATCAGTTGTTTTCGGAGACAAGGAATTTAAAGGATAGAATTACAGGTTTTATCATATCGCTCGGAAACACTTGTACATTAATTGGATGGCATCGTCAGAGGTATTGTGTTCCTGACATTTTGACAAATAGGTGAACAGATAGGTATTGATAAAGACCACTACCAGTCCAATTTTGAGGATAGTGTAAAAGATGGACTGGTCTTCTTATCGACCCCAGATTAGGTGTGCTTTATGACATCATATTACATGTAGTGTATGCATGCATGTAGTTGGTTACTATAAGATATATGAGTTTTCTGCAACAAGGAGTAAGACATGGACTGGATGGTACAGCAGGCACACTTATAGTATTACCATGACTCTTATAGTGATGATAGTGTAAGAGATGGAGTGGACGTCTTATATATTATGGACTCCATATTAGATGTGTTTTGTTTTATGACTTCAGATTATATGTACTGGGTTGCAGGCAATGGTCGTGAACAAATTTAAGTTTTCTATAGTTAGGTCACTGTGACCTACTTTTGAAAAAATGTTCATGTGACCATACAAATTGACACCTAGGATGAAAATGGAATGCCGAATTTGGTTTTTCTAAAATAAGGTCACTGTGACCTACTTTTAAGGAATTGTTCAGATGATCATACAAATTGACACCTAGGATACAAATGGAATGCCGAAATTGAGTTTTTCATAATTAGGTCACTTAGGTCACTGTGACCTACTTTTGAAAAAAAATGTCCCATTACCATACAAATTGACACCTAGGATTTAAAATGAAATGCTGAATTTGAATATTCTATAATTAGGTCACTGTGACCTACTTTTGAAAAAAATGTCCCATTACCATACAAATTGACACCTAGGATACAAATGGAATGCTGAATTTGAATATTCTATAATTAGGTCACTGTGATCTACTTTTGAAAAAAATGTCCGATTACCATACAAATTGACACCTAGGATACAAATGGAATGCTGAATTTGAATATTCTATGAGGTCACTGTGACCTACTTTTGAAAAAATGTCCGATTACCATACAAATTGACACCTAGGATAGAAATGGAATGCTGAATTTGAATTTTCTATAATTAGGTCAATGTGACCTACTTTTGAAAAAATGTTCATATGACCAAACAAATTGACACCTAGGATACAAATTGAATGCTGAATTTGAATATTTGATAATTAGGACACTGTGACCTACTTTTGAAAATCAATGTCTGATTACCATACAAATTGACACCTAGGATACAAATGGAATGCTGAATTTGAATTTTCTATAATTAGGTCACTGCGACCTACTTTTGAAAAAAATGTTCATATGATCAAACAAATTGACACCTAGGATATAAATGGAATGCTGAAATTGAGTTTTTTTTAATTAGGTCATTGTGACCTACTTTTGAAAATAATTGTCCAATGACCATACAAATTGACACATAGGATAAAAATATAATGCTGAATTTGATTTTTCTATAATTTGGTCACTGTGACCTACTTTAAAAAAAATTGATATTGCAATACAAATTGACACCTATGCTAGAATTGGAATGGTTTGAATTTTCTAAAATTAGGTCACTGCAACCCAATTTTCAAAATAATCAAAAACCATACAAATTGACACCTTGGAAAAAATTGGAATGCCAAATATGAATTTCTAAAATTAGGTCACTATGACCTACTTTTTGAACAAAATGTCATAACACACAAATTGACACCTACCAAATGTAGAATGAAAATGGAAAGGCGAAAGTTAATTTTGTTAATTTATGTCACTTTGAAGTATTTGTAGACAAGTATCATATAATATATGCCAGCTGGCTGATTCATATGATTTTAGCGTGATCTACTTTTACCAAAATATTCCCATGAACATATCGATTGTCATCTAAATATCAATAATTGAGAGAATTTTTAGATTGAGAAACTGAATTTGTATACATTTATTATGATTATATAATGGTTAAATTATTTTTCAATTGCAGATCTTCCCTGTTTTTCCAGAATACCAGTCAAGTCTTGTACCAGAATACATTACCAGTCAATGTAAGTATTATACATATTGAAGTAATACATTTAAAACCATGCCATTCATTCAAAGCATACTTGGTTCTATCCATCAGGGAAGTAGTCTTTTTCCAAGTGCTGGGACACAGTGTACGGCAATTGCATATTTTGCATTAGCAACTTTTTTTGCATCAAATATGTTGTCAACAGATATGAATACATTTGGAATTGACCAAATTCTCTTTGATGGAAATACTTTCTATGAAAATGTATTGCACGACCTCAATTATGCTCAGAACACAATGCTTGCTCATGATGAGTTGCCACAACATGTTAATGTTGGTTATGAAACTGTACATGCAACTCTTTACCCTGACATGCTTTATGGTGTTGTACAAGATATTCCATCCAATAACAATGTTGGTGCATTAGTATTAGAGGATGCAGTTGTAAATGGGTTTCAAATATCTGACTATTTATTAACTACATTTGGGCATTTAACGGTTGCTATAGTTAATGATGGTACAAACTATTATGTATTTGACTCTCATAGCAGAAATTATTTTGGTCATTTAGATTCATGTGGAAGTTCAATAATTATGCAGTTTTCATGTATTCGATCATTGCTGCAGTACTTATATTCAGAATATTTCCATACAATTTATAATATCTCTCCAGTTGTAATGCAATCAATCAATAACGCCCCCTTAGTGGAAAATACCAATGTGCTTCCAAATTATTGTCACGCTGTTCCCACATGTAGAGTTGAAGAAGTTCAACCAGACAATTGCAACCATACATCTACTTATCATGAAGAAGTCATATCTATTTCAAATTCAAACATTTCATCCACAATAGATGTCCCATTTCGCTTTAAAGACATAGAATCAATCCATTATGTGGAAAACGGGCAGGATATAATGGGTTATAAATCTCCTTTGTTAAGGAATCCTGTCATTGATATGTATTATGAAAATGAATATAAATGGGACAAAATGAAAGAAAATATTGAAACATCATGTCATGTTGCGATTGAAAAAAGTGTTGCCAATGCCACACTTACAGATACACCAAAGCATAATTATCAGTGGAATGAACATAGTTATTTTGCAGGAGAAAAGTTTAGGAAAAAACGCAAGTATTCCACAAAAAAGGCAGCCCATAATGAAACAAACACTAAACATCATAGTAACACTAGTGAGAGTGGAATTTACATAAACTTTTCTATGTCCAATAACTCTGTATTAGTAAGTAATTCCGAACTAATTGATGCAGTCACACCTATGGATACTGAGCCTGAGTTAGATCCTCATTTCTTTGCTAATATCTCGAAAACTCCCTCATTTGCTTGTGAAAGCTGTGACAGATTCTTATATGAAGATCAGCTAAAAAGTCTAAAATCTAATTTTGTATTAAAAAATGTGTTGATAATAAAAGCTAATAGTACTGTTTGTTACTACTGCTTTAATTACTTTAACAAAAACACTTTACCACCTACTAACAGCATAGGAAATCATCTTGACCCAGGACCTATTCCAAGTAGTTTAAAAGGACTTTTAATGATGGAGAAGAGGTTGATATGCAAGATCCAAGTGTTTCTTACAGTCATTGTATTGCCTGGTGGACAACTTGCAGAGAGAAGTTTAGTAATAGATTTCCCCATCAATATTGAAGAACAGTTTGCGCTCTTAAGTCTTCCACATTCGTTTGAGAATTCTAACATTCTTACTGTGTCATATGAATATCACAAACAAATCAAACCAACACATATTGTTCGCAAGAAAAAAATATTGGAAGCGCTTTTTTGGCTTAAGACCAACAATCTGGTATATAAAGATGTATTTGTAAAGGATGAAATTGACTTTGAAGATATTGATATTGATACCTCCACTATCGAACAAGTTGACAATAGTTTTGATGAATATGGTACCATTCCTCTTGATTATTCTCTACCTGATGTTGATTTGAGAAATATTTTATGTAGTAACACTCCACATTTGATATTAAAAAAATGTTCTTCATCTCCTGTAAATGCATATGAACTGAAACATGGGGAAGAAGCCTCTTTTCCTCATTTATTTCCATTTGGAAAAAATGGATTTCTAGAAGAAAGGTTACCCATTTCCAATTACAAATATTTTCAACATAAAATGTACTACAAGGATGGTCGTTTTCGAACTGACATCACATATTTGATGCATGCAGTTAACTTTTATGAGAAGTGTAGACTGCAGAATGCAATTAATATTCACATGCGAATGAGAAAAAATCGACAAAACCTTACAGTAGGAGATATAACAAACCTTCAAGACAACCCTGATTTATTGCAAAACTCCTATATGTTTATGAAATTGATGAAAGGGACAGCTGCATATTGGAAAAACAATTTACTTAATTTGTTGGCTATTTTCAGATCAATTGGACCACCGAGTTTGTTTGTCACATTATCTGCTAATGATATGCATTGGCCCGATTTAATTATGACATTATCAGGATGTAGTTATGAATCGACATGCAAGGTAACAAATGCACTTGATTTTGTAAAACGAGACCCTGTACTTACAGCTATTCATTTTCAGAGACGATTTAAATATTTATTAAAACATATCATTTGTGGAAAAATGCAGCCATTTGGAAAAGTTGTGGACTACTTTGGACGTATAGAATTTCAAAATCGTGGTAGCCCTCATGCACATTTATTTTTTTGGATTGAAAATTTCAGTGCAATATGCAGTAATCAAAATGATTTGATAGCTTACATAGATAGAGTTATAAGTACACAATCATCAAACTGTCCTTCAGCCAAACGATATCAAACACATCGTCATTCAGATTATTGTCTGCGTAAATCTGGCAGATGTAGATTTGGCTTTCCATTTAAAACATGTGAAACTACAAAATTGTTAAGTAATGTTGATTTATCATCAGATTCTGTTAAAGGGAAGTTCTACGAAACTAAAAGATTCAATTCTGATACCAATATCAATGCTTATAATCCAACAGTTTTACAACAATGGAAAGCTAATATGGACATTCAGATAATAGGTAATAGTGAATCAGCTGCATATTATGTGTGTGCTTATTTATGCAAGTCAGAACCCAATGATTTAAAATTTGCTTTGACAAATCTTATAAGCAGTATGGATAGTCAAATTAATCAAAGAAGTAGAATGATGAGAATTGGAAATTGTGTTTTGAAAACAAGGCGATTAAGTGCACAGGAAGCAGCTTTTAGATTGCTGTCCGATTTAAATTTAATATACAGTACAAGATCGGTCATATCTTTATGTACGAAACCACAAGAAAAAAGATACCGTGTTTTGAAACCAAAAAAAGAACGTGATGAATTGGAAGAAGATAGCACCGATGTATTTTATACAAATACTGTAGATTATTATAAAGCTAGACCTGATTCTATTTCAACTGTTTGTTTGTTTGATTTTGCAGCATGGTATGTAAAATGCCAATCAGAATTGTCAGACCCTAAAAAGAAGACATATAGTTCCAGACAACTCAGAATTAAACTGAAATTTCCATTTGAACAAATTTATATGAGAAAAAGAGTGAAACCTCTTGTTGTACGACTTTCTAAATTTTCCATATCAAATGATGATTATTTCTATAGTTTATTGATAGCATTTCTTCCATTTCATGGTGAAGGAGAACTTTTACAATCTGCAGATGGGAGTATGCATAAATCCGCAAGAGATGCTTTTGTCGAAAAAAAACACATGATTCTTTCTAATAATATGCAATCTGTAACTATAACTGATGAAATTGAAAATGCTATGCGCTTTATACAGGTATCACGAATTGAATTAGCTGCAACAATAAATCCATCAACTTTTGAAAATAACAACTTGGCAAATAATGATGAACAAGAAGCTGATATTTCAGCTGGATTATCCCACAATTACGACATAGATTGTGAAAATATTGAGAATGAATTGCAAATAAATAGTTTGGAGGATACGCATACAGATGAAGCATATTTGCATAATTTGGAAATGGGTTGTTCTTCTGAAATAGATTTACTAGATAAAATTAACCAATTGACGCTATCACAGAAACAGGTTATGGAAATGGTTATGAAACACTTTCGATCATCACAATCAACAGCTTTACATTTATTTATTTCTGGTTGTGCTGGAAGTGGTAAATCACATTTAACTAGACTTATAATTGATTGGATAACATGCTGTACAGCTATGCAAATTGGAAAATCACCAGTTATAGTTTGTGCCCCAACTGGAACAGCTGCAAAAAATATACTCGGCCTTACATTACATAGTGCTCTTCATCTGCCTGTTCAACATGGTAGCCATAACGAATTTTTTGAGCTTCCTGCAAGATCATTAAAGAAATTACGATCGGCATTTCATAATATCCATACTATTATAATTGATGAAATTTCAATGGTAAGCGATAAACTTCTTGAATATGTACATCGAAGGCTTGTAACTCTTAAAGATAAAGATTCATTTTTTGGAGGACTTAATGTTATTGTGGTGGGAGATTTCTTGCAACTCAAACCTGTGAAAGGACAATATGCTTTTGAACATGAATATCTGTGGCCAATATTTAAACCAATTATTCTGAAAGAAAATGTCAGGCAATTATCAGATCCTGATTATGCTTCCCTACTTAACAGAGCAAGGGTAGGACTTTTAACCTCTAATGATATTTTAATATTAAAATCACGATTAATTAATAATGTAGATTATGGTAATGAAGATATGCAATCATCAGTAATTCATTTATACCCAACTTTAAGAGAAATGAATATGCACAATGAGAAAATGCAAAGATCAATATCAAATAATTGTGTACAAATACCAGCAATACATTATTTTTCACATGAAGATATAGAAAGAAAAACAAGTGCTGAAGTAAATGAAAGTATTATACCGACAGATGATAGAAACGCTGGGGGTTTACCTAGATTAATAACAGCATCTGTTGGAACAAGGGTTATGCTAATTCGAAATATATACACTTCAAAGGGTTTAGTAAATGGAGCTATGGGTTATGTTGAGGACATAGAAGTATCACCAGAAAATAATAAGGTAAAAACCATATTTGTGAAATTTGATGATGTAAATACTGGAGGTATTTTAAGAAATGTAAATATGAACAATGCTGTTGGAATAGAACCAATATGCCAACAATTTCTTTCCAATGGCAGATTAATAATCCGCGAACAATTCCCGTTAATATTATCATGGACTGCAACCATTCACAAACTTCAAGGTGCTTCATTAGAGAAAGCTGTCATTTCAGTTGGCAATGCAATTTTTGAAAAAGGTATGGCATATGTTGCTTTAAGCCGATTACGATCCATGTCAGGGCTTTTTCTTCTAGCTATCAATCATAACAAAATTTGTCCCCAACGCAAAGCTTTACAAGAGTATAATAGATTGAGATTGAAAAAACAATGAAAAAAATGTTACCATATTTTATTTATCGGCAAATAAGCCCCTGGTCACAAATAAGCCCCTGTGGTATTTTGACAATATTTCAAAATCCATTTACTATGAAAGCAGTTTCCCACAAAAAAACCCTCCATATTTTATATACACATCTTTTTTCTCATTCTCCCTACTGTGCTATGCGTGTAACTTCCCCTCCTCAATTTTAATCCTATTTTGTGCACTAGGGAGGAGTATATTACAGGACAAATACTGTATCAGGCGAAAATATTTCCTTGCTATTTGTATATTTGTGTTTTGCTGCTACCTGTAATATCATCTGAAATTTATTTGGAAAAGAAAACATTTTTGCAATTATTGTAAATGATGCATTTTACTGTAATATCAATGTTAAATTTTATTTGGAAAAGAAAAACTTTTTGCAATTATTGTAAATGATGCATTTTACTGTAATATCAATGTTAAATTTTATTTGGAAAAGAAAAACTTTTTGCAATTATTGTAAATGATGCATTTTACTGTAATATCAATGTTAAATTTTATTTGGAAAAGAAAAACTTTTTGCAATTATTGTAAATTATGCGTTTTACTGTAATATCAATGTTAAACTTCATTTGAAAAAGAAAAACCTTTTGCAAATATTGTAGATGATGACCATATCGGACATAAGAAAATTGAACTTTGATGCATCGTCGGGACCTACCAATTGTTCTTTAGAAACGCTGGTAGTAAGAGTCGGAGCAACAGAGCAGCCCAGTGACGATAGATACAAGGCGAAATTTTATGTATCTTTAGCAGATACTACTGGACACATCATCGCCACAGTCTACAATGAACAACAAAAGCCAAAGTTCATTCCAGGAATGGGAATTATGTTGCTCAATGTAATGATCAAAGACGGCTATATCGCCATAACAAGCAGGACAGAAGTTGGACTGTCAAAACCTATGGCAGTTCCAGATTCGATAAAGAATGAGGCATTCAACATAAAATTTCCTGGGGAATCCAATGATGATGAAATGACCATCGATAGGGTTTTGGATTCTCCCTTAAAATCCATAGTGAACGTACAAGGAAAAGTTGTGAAAGTGAGTATACAAAAGGTGTACCATTTCTAAACAGAATGTTGAAAAAGTACAAACCACCAAGACGCATACTTTATATTTACAAAACACAAACTAGGAAATTCTTATGAATTCGTGGTATTTATTTTTCCATAACACACCAACTTTTTTATTTCATTTATTAATGTAGGTTGTTTTATGACAGGTGGTTTACATGATAATAAAACATATATATAATTGATTCCTCATGGGCATCATGTATTGCATGGAATGTTTATTTATGAATATCGAACTTGCAATCATATTTTATAAAGATCAGTGATGTGGATTGTGTTGCTATTTCAAACCAAGTTTTTGAATTATGTTATATATATTGCCTGCACATCATTTTTCTTGTTTCCATTTATATTAACTTCATGACACCTAACTGTAAATAATCATTACTCTAGTGTTTTTTTGTTGTTTTTTTTCGTTCTCCATAGGTGTCCCCATCAACAACAAGAATTTCTGCAGGCAACACACTCGCATATCAGGAACTACTTCTCAAAGACAAGTCGGCTAAAATTGTGGTGGCAATATGGGAGGAGGATGTAAATACCATTGAAAAGGGAAATGTGTTGAAGGTCTCAAAATGCCGTGTTCGACTGTTTGACGAAAAGAAGAGACTGACAACAACCAAAGCTTCGCAACTTGAGGTACTTTATTTTTAAATGCTATGTTAACTTCTTTCTGTAGAAGTTCTCTTTCAAAACAATTTTGCCCTCTGAAACCATATCTACAAGCAGTCCTATCTGTATTTGCCAGTTTTCAAGGTCACCAGATCTAATGTCACAGAGGTCAAATTCTGTATTTTATTACGGTTATTTTCTTGGCTCATTTCCTAAAATAACAATTAACATCAAATATTTGTCGAACCCAGCTACTTAGTACTCAATATTTCGAATGACACTGGTGGGCGTATTTTGTTATTTTATATTTCAGCATACTGTATATCAATTTTACAATATGACATTCATAAAGTGGATTTCTTTTGTTCATTATTGTAGGCGTTGGGAGATAATGAAGAGTACAATGTATCATCTGAGGATGAGAATAACGATGATCCAGGTGACGACAACCACCTGACAGCGGCCAAAATCATAGCTATTTGCGACGTGGATCCATACATGTCCTGTCCCAATAGGCCCTGTAACAATAAGAAGCTAGTCACTATTAAGGACAAAGGGGGTAAATATCTGATGAACTGTACGACATGCAGAATTGAGTATGCTGCCAGCAGTACTACTCATTATCTACGCATCACGGTAATGTTAGAGATCGGAAAGGAGATGAGGAAGGTTGCGATGTTTAAACCTGATATTCAAAAGATAATGATCGCTAAAAATCAGGTAATGAGCACAAAAAGTTACGACAAAACTGAACTGTATACAGAACTCCTCCATCTGGTGGGAGTGGAAATCAATTGTAATATTATAAACAACACTGTAAAAGAGATGATAATCAAGCGCTCGCTGACCGACATTGAATAAGATGTTTCAATTCGTTCTTTGATGCTTCCCTAATACAAACAGTATTAGAACGGACAATCATAGTTTGTTTTGGTTCTCAAACATGTATCTGTATCATGCATTCATTGTGTAGTACACTAGTTTCTCTTTTTATTACTTTTTATGTTATTACACTTTATACGGTATAGTATATATCTGGCTATATCACTTGTATTGCTTAATTTGTTTGTCAATATAAGAATACTTCATCATTTCATTCAATATTTTTTGTTGTATACTCATATCCATTGTCTACATAGTCATAATTATATACAATTGTATCGCATGAAAGTGCTGCTTCTTTTTAATAATCTAGTCAGTTTGGACTAGTGTACAATTTGTTTTAATTGATACAATATATCTTATTCTGTATCATTGCGTAGTACAATAGTCTCTTTCCTTTCATATGTTTAGTTTTTAAACTACTGCATAATATATCTTGCTATACCACCTATAACAGAAGTTGTCCAATATTTAACATCAAATACTTTGACCATTTTCCAGGGGTCAAAGGTCTAGGTCAAGGTAATGGAGGTCAAATTAGTGCATTTTGTACAGGTAAATATTTTGATGTGACACTTATAACAGAAGTTGTTGAATATTAAAAACCAAATACTTATACTTTTGGAATAATCCAAAATTATAGCTTACCCGGTAATAATTTGTTGGTTTAGTTTAAACATATTTCACTACAAGAAATTTCCATCATTTCTGTGTTGCGGACACAAATAATCGTCAGATGTTTCAGTAGTTCATGATTGTATTAGTAGTTCATGATTGTATTGTTTGCTTAATTTGTTTGTCAATATAAGAATACTTCATCGTTCCATTCAATATTTTTTGTTGTATACTCATATCCATTGTCTTCATAGTTTCATAATTATATACAATTGTATCGCTTGAAAGTGCTGCTTCTTTTTAATAATCTGTCAGTTTGGACAAGTGTACAATTTGTTTTAGTTGATGCAATATATCTGTATCATTATGTAGTAAAATAGTTTCTTTTCTTTCATATCTTCAGTTTTTGAAATACTGAATGCTGAAAATAAATCCCTTCAGATTTTCCAAAACTTCAAACAGATAGATAAGTCCATGTATCTTCCAAATAACGGTATTTTTTCAAATAATATGAAATGACTACATCTGACTAGAAGTAAATGAAGACTTTCTCTATATTTTGCATGCTCTATTTACGGCATCACATTTTCACATCATTATCTGCAATTCAATGTACTTTCCATAATGTCGGTGTTGCGAATACAAATAACCGTAAATATCTTAATTTGTTGAGTGACCTTAATCAATATATCTTGTACTTAACCTCTATATTTCAACTAAAACAGATTGGGGGCTTAAGGATATCATTTGTATACATCTACACTTTTTTGTGCCATTATTTTCTGTTCATCATCCATATTCGTTAAATAAAACAAAATGAATGCAAATTTCTCTTTGTTTTCTTTCTAACATTTAGCTATTTTTCACAAGGTACAAAACTCATGTGTTAGGGGATTACATGCTTATTTGATGCATCTAATGCAGATTAGATGATATATGTTGGTTTTGACACCAGCTGTTTTGGCAATACTTTAAGCAAAAAATTGATGTCCTAATTTCCATTACATGAATAAATCAAGCATGTTGTCCCAACAATGAGGATGTATTATGACATTATTTGTTGAAAACATCATTTGCCCCTTTGTACGGACAGTAATGGACTCCATCAGACATGAATATAAACAGCAGTGAATGATCATTGGCATGTTTCTTAGCATTATATTCTTGTCTTGATAACCTATTACTAGGAGCACTTCCACCATTCTATTAGTCATTAGGCCCCTACATCATGATTATTCAATCACTACCATAAAATATTAAAATGCACATCCATAATATACACTAAACCCTAATGAATATTATACAACTCTGACCCAGTCCACGTATTGCTGCCCTTTTTTGGAGGGCAGCAACTTGTTTTCTAATTATTTAAAAAAAACGCGGTTGCTGGGGCCAGTATATATATGTATCGCTTAAGGAGGTTGACGGGGCAAGTATCGCTTAAGGAGGTTGACGGGGCCAATATCGCTAAAGGAGGTTGCCGGGGCAAGTATCGCGAGGTGTTTATTTTTGCGTTAAATCGCGAGGAGATTCAGTCGCGAATTCAAATACCTCGCGATTATATCTATCTCTAGGGGTGCCCGTGTTTATTATATCGGCATCGTCACTTCTAGGTAGAACTAGAATGATGTATTAATGAATATGTTTGGAAAAGTAAACTTGCGAAATAAAAATGATTTAAAGTAAGTAAATTGTCTAACCGGGGCAGCACACATCGTTTCTGTTACTACACTGTTATATTCGTGTAGTCGTCCTATTTCTTGGTCGTCTGTATTCACACTGGAACGCAGTAAGGCAGCCCACCTTTTATAGTCGTCAACCACATTGTCCTGGTAAACACTTACTTAAGATTATTGGAGGTATGCCAATTTGAGCCTTCTGGCCGCTATCACCGATAAGTTTTATCTGGTGTATATGGACACCTTCTGGCTAGGTGGTAGTGAAATGGCATAGCTTTAAGGTCTGCAAATGGTTGTGTATATTTTACATTTGTATAGTACTGTACGAAATCATGGTCAATATATCATATTAAAATTTGCACTGCAACCTACTTTATCAGCAGAAATGCTCTTCATACGAGTTTAAAAACATTAACGAATCTAAATTCTTGGATCCGCCCTGAATATACATCATAAATCCAGGGACAGATATAAATACGTTCCTGATAAATCCAATAACCAAATGTTTATGTTGATATTTTAAAATATGCAATAACTGTTTTAAAAAACGTCATAGTATCAGCATCACCATTTTTACAAAAATAATAAAACTTTAAAAAGTTTACAAATTTCAGAACATCGTATATATGTAATACAAATATAGTTTAACCTAATTAACAGTGTCAAGTTTTGCCAAGATTACTAGCCTAATGTTAAATACCGATAAAATATTGTTAGATTCTGTTGAAAACTCCTTTAATCCTTTTTAATAAATAGTTTTTCTTCCAACACTGGGGACGGATAGGGATAAGAATTCATTGGCCATTACATTCACACCTCTTGGTAATTACAGGGCAATTAGTACACCTGCCACAACTCACAGGTAGATACTACAAATGCCTTTTGGCTAGTATATGTATGACAGGTAAGGCTACAGGTAATTAACATAGCTGTAAAATCAGTTTGTGTAAATTGTATCACTGTCTCTAAGCTTGGAGTTGCTGAGACGTCACGGACTAGATTCTAATTGAATGCAGTTTATGTAAAAATCGGAATTAGATAAGTTTTATTTTTCTGACAAGATCATTAATGACGATTGATAATTTTAACCACATAACATGTATTGGTTGCTGTCTTTACTTACACCAAAATATTGGATAAAAGTCAATCTTTAAACTCACAGATAATACATAAATATGTAATGGGCGTGTACAGGTATCGGATACGTTGTGCCTCACTGACGTCACACATCACGTGACCTAGAATCCCGGTCAAAATATGCATATTCACTAGGCTCATAAAAATGGGGCGTCACCTAGCTTGCCTACTTTCCCAAGATCGAGGGAGACGGGGTATCGGTCACTACACGTATTGTTGCATCAAATGAGATCAAAATATGAAATTATGAAAAATCGTGGCCAAAACCCTTTAATGTGAATCTACAATACTTCTCATTGAACTCATTATAGTTTGATGAAACATATACTTCATTTACATATAAATACTTATTGTTTATGGTCAATCAATAAAACTCTTCGAATGAGTCTAGTAGTAAAAACATAGTTCATATCAAATTATTTTTATCAAATTAAAATAATATGTATATAGAGGATATTTAATGGTTTGCCGTTTGATATCAAAAGGATCTCGCGAGTATGGCATTTTTGTTTTATATTTCACGCGAAGTCTTGAAAATATAATAAAAATTACGAACATTATCTGATAAACCTATATTTCCACTGCAGTAAACATTAAAAACATAAGATTTGAAGTAAAAATATAAGGATTTGTCCTGTTGTAGAGTTCATCGGTTGTGAGTTTGACGGATTGCTAGTAACAGATAAAGAAAAAGAAAAAAAAAAAACATTTTAAGGCTTCATCCGAAAATAAACAAAAATAAAAATTCAATGGTTTGCCGTTTAATATAAAAAAATATATTGCACGAGTATGACACATTGTTTTGTAGATTTTCACGCACTGTATTGAAAATATAAGGGGCAAAATGTCATACGCATCAAGTTTTATCAGTTTGAAGATTATCTATATTTCACGGGAAAAATGTAATAAATAGATATAATTGTCAATAACGTCATAGAAGAATAACTTAAATTAAACGTTTAAAGGCCCAATATACGTAACTTTCGGGAAAACTGGAAGCGAAAATCAAGCCTAATAACTTTTTCATTAGATAGATTTAGTGAAGATTAACTGATATCAGCAATATTCAAGATGAATTCTTACGCAGTTACCGGCACGGCAGCAGTTGAAAATCAGTATTTGTATACACGCGCCCATTTTGAACTGTTTTCTAACTTCGGCTTGTTGTTGAAGTGGGCCCCACCTGAATTATTTTCAATTCTTTTGATTTTTCTATTAAGAGTTTCCTGTTAGTTACCGCAAAGGTTTACTTCGTTTTAGGCTTATTTTTGCATGGTTATCAACTGGATTTTTTTTTCAGAATTTTTCAAAATCACGGAAACCTGAAGTTACGTATATTGGGCCTTTAATATACACAAGTAAATTTACTTACCAATGCTGCACAAATCGTTCCTGTTACTACACTGATATCTCCGTGTAACCAGCAGCAGGTCGGCCTCACTCAGTGCTGTCTGTATATACACTGAACTGTAGTAAGGTTGTCCTCATTTTATAGTCGTCAAGCATTTTTTCCCAGTAAGCTCAAATTTCACTTCTGCGAATTATTTTCCAATGATTTTTTGTAAACCCTAGAACACTTGCATAGTCATTGTAATAGAATAATAGAGAAAGCCCTATATATATATATTGTTTTTTTCAATTACAAAATGGAATATCAAAGAGAGATTAATAGAGAATCAACATAAATCAAGTTATCAAGTATGATGTAATTGACACAATTTGAAAAGCCAAAATATTTTGGTTATTATTTATTTCATGTTTTACATGGACGAAACAGCTGTATGACGCAGTTGAATTCATTTTTTCCGCATACTGTATCTATTACTTAATTTAAGAGGTGCGGCATATGTGTGTGTTACGTGATCTATAATGTAAGAGGGGAGGGACAAAATTGGTCAGAATCAGCATAGTTCATTGTGCGGTTTTATTGACGAAAAATATTATAAAAGAAGTTATCTGATTTCTGGATTTTTTTTCTGCTCTAGGATTGCGTTAACTATAATGATATCAGAAATATTAGAATCCTAATTTAAAGCCAAATTCAACCAATTTACAATATTCACATTTTGCATGACGGCTTTCCATTACCTCAATGAATTCCTAGTATAGATACAGTCCAGACCATCGAACGATAGCGAGGCGTCATTTTGGCGCCATGTTGACCTTTGTACGTCGCCTTGGATAATTACTGAGAGTACACATCTAATATAGATGTGTTGTGTGAGGGTGTGTGTGTGAGGGTGTGTGTGTATGCATTACTGTCTATGATATATATCATTTTATTTATTCCCTTTAGTTTTTATATATGTGGTACCTATTGGAGAGGACTTATATAGGCTTGCCTGTTGTCCAATCCTTTTGTTTACAATACAATTTGTTAAAATGAAATATATTTTCTACGTGTTTTATTCACTATGTGTCCCTGACGTCTGTTCCATGAAGTTGACCTTAATACACAATCTCTACAGCTGTCTTTCTGAGAATAAGTGTTCAGTGTAGAAACACTCCTAGCAAGGCTAACTGATTGATAACACGTACTTTCAGATTCTGAGAATTTCTTCAGTAGCTTTAATTTTAGTGTTTTCTAATAAGCAATCGAGCACTGATATTATGTACGTTGCTATACTATTCCTGTGTCATACTTTTTAATATTCGTTTGTACATATTCCAGATTGTATTCGTCCGGGTTTTACTTTGAGTTGGATGAAGAAAAAAATCAATGTTACTATTTCCTGATTAATGTACTCTAACATATTGTTTTGTTCTGTACCCAATTATTCCGATTATTGAGATTCGGTTTGGATTTTTATTTTAAATTGAATGTAATAGAATTTCAATGTTTTTTTTCTTCATAAATGTTCCGTTTAATATGGTTTTGTTGACGCTTTGTTATTCCCTGAATCATTTTATTGCTATATTCGTTTGTAACTCATTCCGGATTTTATACTTGCCATTTTTATTGATTTATGTTGAATTTGGCTGTTAAATTCAATTCAATTCTGCATATAACTTCGATGATCTTAGTAAACGCTTACATGTATTTTAAATCATTTTTAGTTCACTCTTGCTTTTCAAAACATCAAAATATTTCCATTTATGTGAAAAAATAGCAAGGTTCTGTAATTGTAATCATGAACAGCATAAAGTGTTAAAAGCGTCGAAATTAGGATCTTAAGGTGACCAGGTAGGGGCCTTCGGTAGTATACGTCAATGTGGAAGTCATATAAAGTCTGTACATTGTACCAGTTCCGCACTTTCACAAGAATGCTTATATAAATACACTGCAGCCTCCAAAATACAAAGGCATAACACGCACACATTCACTCACATCGTATATGCGTTGGGCCGTCCTTAAATGACCTTAGCTGTTAATATAACGACTAACCTGATCTATCAAAACCAAACACATGATATTTAAAATGAAATTCATGCTGGAGCCTCCATAGCCACAGTTAATCTCATTTGAGTAGTGGCAAGGTACATACAGTGATATACACATTTTCGTAGTACACGATTTGAAATCATACATAACTAGTTTAATTTTTCTTCTAAATTCACACACTAAAAGGCTTTTACGCACCTGACCCTTCTGCTTCTACATTAGTTTAACAATTTTGGATTTCTACATTTTGGCAATAATACAAAAAGCTTAACAGCTCGTCTGTATAAAATACATATAAATACATATTATGCTGTGAACTTTACATATTGGTTACTTATCTAGAAGTCATTTATCTATATACCTTAAAGGGGATTGTATCGCATGCATCTACTATTATATGACTACACAACTTACAGTAATAATTACTGAGAGTAAACATCTAATATAGATGTGTTGTGTGAGGGTGTGTGTGTGAGGGTGTGTGTGTATGCATTACTGTCTATGATATATATCATTTTATTTATTCCCTTTAGTTTTTATATATGTGGTACCTATTGGAGAGTACTTATATAGGCTTGCCTGTTGTCCAATCCTTTTGTTTACAATACAATTTGTTAAAATGAAATACATTTTCTACGTGTTTTATTCACTATGTGTCCCTGACGTCTGTTCCATGAAGTTGCCCTTAATACACAATCTCTACAGCTGTCTTTCTGAGAATAAGTGTTCAGTGTAGAAAAACTCCTAGCAAGGCTAACTGATTGATAACACGTACTTTCAGATTCTGAGAATTTCTTCAGTAGCTTTAATTTTAGTGTTTTCTAATAAGCAATCGAGCACTGATATTATGTACGTTGCTATACTATTCCTGTGTCATACTTTTTAATATTCGTTTGAACATATTCCAAATTGAAATCGTCAGGTTTTTATTTTGAGTTGGATAAAGAAAAAAATCAATGTAACTTTTCCCTGATTAATGTACTCTACCATATTGTTTTGTTTGGTACCCAATTATTCCAATTATTGAGATTCGGTTTGGATTTTTATTTTAAATTGAATGTAATAGAATTTCAATGGTTTTTTTTCTTCATAAATGTTCCGTTTAATATGGTTTTGTTGACGCTTTGTTATTCCCTGAACTATTTTATTGCTATATTCGTTTGTAACTTATTCCGGATTTTATACTTGCCATTTTTATTGATTTTTGTTGAATTTGGCTGTTAAATTCAATTCAATTCTGCATATAACTTCGATGATCTTAGTAAACGCTTACATGTATTTTAAATCATTTTTAGTTCGCTCTTGCTTTTCAAAACATCAAAATATTTCCATTTATGTGAAAAAATAGCAAGGTTCTCTTATTGTAATCATGAACAGCATAAAGTGTTAAAAGCGTCGAAATTAGGATCTTAAGGTGACAGGTAGGGGCCTTCGGTAGTATACGTCAATGTGGAAGTTATATAAAGTCTGTACATTGTACCAGTTCCACACTTTCACAAGAATGCTTAAATAAATACACTGCAGCCTCCAAAATACAAAGGCATAACACGCACACATTCACTCACATCGTATATGCGTTGGGCCGTCCTTAAATGACCTTAGCTGTTAATATAACGACTAACCTGATAAATCAAAACCAAAAACTTGATATTTAAAATGAAATTCACGCTGGAGCCCTTATTTAAATGAGGTTTAATTAAGGATTTCCAATTAAACCTTCATTAAAGCTCCATTAACTTATTGACCTTTAATGAAGCTTTTGAACAACTCATTTTTAATCCACGATTCACTAATTGTGGATTAAGATTTAATCTACATTTAAAGCTCAATTATAAGATAATGTAGGTTTAATTTAATAGACCTTTGAACGACCGGCCCCTGGTATATCAAAAAGTCAACGGCCTGTATTTGGAGGAAATATATAGAAGATTGCCGTTTAATATCAAATTTATATCACGAGCATTGCATATTTATTTTATGTTTTTACGAGTGCGTAACACAAAAACTTTTTATCATATAATGTGTTTTTGTTGCTGCTGTCATGAGATGATTCGCTTACACGTGACTTTTCTTAAATAGTGATATTTACATCCAAACCAGGTAATAACAAAAAAATCGGTTAATAACAGTGCCGCTAAAAATAGATTCAGGAAATATCCGAACATCTGGGATCCTGTAAATGTAGAGACGCATGGCAAGATGTATTTGTTGAGCTTGAAAATCATGTTTGTCATCTTTACTTGTTATATAATAAAACAGTGATGGACTTTTTACTTGGTCAATATGCTGTGATATATACAATGTTTCCTTCTGGTCTGTCCGTACCCCTAGTAGGTATATCTTATCAATACTCTGGGGTTGAATTACGAAGTAAGAACAAGCTCCGATAAAATTAACATGATTTCTGAGATAACAGACAAGCTTACAGATATCTCAAAGTATCAGGTCAAAAATGATTGAACAAATTTCCTGGGGCAGGTTGTTCAAAGGTCTATTAAATTAAACCTCTATTATCTTTTAATTGAGCTTTAAATGTAGATTAAATGTTAATTCACAATTAGTTAATCGTGGATTAAAAATGAGTTGTTCGAAAGGTTCATTAAAGGCCAATAAGTTAATGGAGCTCTAATTGAGGTTTAATTGGGAATCCTGAATTAAACCTCATTTAAATAAGGGGCTTCCCAGGAATTCCAAACCCCATAATTCATTCTTGGATTCTTCAAGATGGCAAAACGTCCTAGGGCAAAAAACTTTGATAATGATGAACTTGAGTTGCTTACACAATTGTGTGAGCAGCACAAGGACACCATTCATTCTAAACTCACCAACACTAAAACAAATGACGACAAGAAGAGAATTTGGAGTCGGATTGCTGATGAAATAAGTGCATTGGGAAAAAGTAAACGGAGTGCAGAATGTGTAAAAACAAAATGGGCTAACACTGCCTCGGAGGCAAAGAGGAAATACAGTGATATACAGATATATACAATTGTAAGCGTGTAACCGGGGGAGGTCCTCCTCCAAAGATGCTTCCTCCTCTCTTGGAGAAGGTAGTGGACATATACAAGGATTCAGTGGCATTCACCGGCCTGGAGGGAGTTGAGGCACCGCCTCCTTCCTCGAATGGGCAAACACAGCCCTATGACTTATATACGGTCACAGATGGTAAGCACAAAAATGTCAAAATAAATAATAAGACTATTTTACACATCTAAAGTAACGTAACTATTGTATATTAGTGTAACACATAACAATTATTACGTTAAAGGGTAGATCTAACAAAGATCGGCCCATTCCTTTGTCAAAACTACGATCATTTAGAGCCTATTATCCAACTTCCAAGACGTCACGCAAGTTAATTTAGCATATTCTGTCTTACAAACATAAATTCTACACTTCTTCTAGATATATTCTTCGATTGTCTTCCAATTTTAAATACGAAAGATGTTCCTATTCATAAATCGAGTCATTTTTAATCGGCATGTTTTTATCTACCACAATCGGCTCACTCGACATTTTACTAACGAATGGAATGTGACCTTCTTGACCTCACAGATAAACCAATGAAAATGCCGCATTAGTTTCAGTCAGCCGCGTGTCACTAAGTTCATGATTCACGAAAAGTCAAGCACTGCAAATGCTATTCCTGCCTAAACAACAACATACATCTATAATTAACACTCACCTGCATGAAATTGAATGTACATCTCATAAATCTGGGTAACACTACTCCTGTGTTTCACAACCGAACGTTAGAATCAATGCTGTATAATCTCCACACACTAGGCCTAACCGTTAGGCCTACTGAAACTTTGTTTATTCGTTCCCAGTTTCTCCGTCATCACTCAGTCTCAGCCGTCTCACATTATTAGCAATAACGTAATCCTGTTTGTTGATACAATATGTTTTCTGTACTTCTCATGACCTCTGACAAATTTCCGAATTAGTCCCTTGATCATCATGTATTAAAATTTATTGGTTACACCATAGTTTACGAGTTCTTCAGGATATAACCCACAAGGCACGAAGTGCCGCGTGGGTTATACCTGAAGAACTCGTAAACTATGGTGTAACCTACTTGTATCATAGATGTGACATATTTCTTTCATCGAGAACAATGTTCGTTTACCTACAATGTTAAAATGTACACTGAACTGGGGTAGGCGTGGGAATCACTGGACTGATTCTGTCAATCCTGGGTTGATGATGCTTACATCAATTTGATTGGCTATCGATTCTGTCAATCCAGAGTTAATAATACACATAGACACGCCTTTTTAAATATGATTGGTTATTTCTAAATCATTCCTGGGAATATTCAGATTTTGTAAAGAACTTTGATTTTGACTTCCTGAAAAACGTTGATGACTTGGACGAATTCACTGTTCCACAAGTTCTGGACAAGTATGATATTTCAGAATATTTAGAGGACTCTGTTTCCCAAAGTTTCAACGTGGAATTACCCGAAGAAAGACCGGAATCCACGAAAAACACAAATCACGGTTCGGACCGCCTGTTAATTCGGAATGCAGATCTACTTGAATATACAGGACTTTATGAATTTAAAGGAAAACACACGCCTTAATTGATACAAATGAAAACAAAGCTGAAACGCGAATCACAGGTACGTGTAAAACCAGAGAAGTATACCTTACTAGTTGTACAGTGATAATCAATTTAATTTGAAGTGATCTGTTTTATTTGCACTAAAATAGCAAAAACACTGACCAAAGGTAAGTTTGTAGAGTGTCGCTCAATTTGAAGACGTTTGTTATATTTGTGCGAAGGTGAATTGTCTATTGAGTTGGAAAAGCTGAAAATGTGTGTATATTTTTAAGGTTAGAAAATGTGTGTATTTTGTAAGGTTAATTAAATGTTGAGTTGGAAAAACTGAAAATGTATGTATTGTTTTTTAAAAGTACATGTCAACCTCTTTTCGCTTATTGTACAATGTATATATTTCAATGTACTTGGGGGTCATTTTGCAACATTGTACAACTGCAACATTGGGGAAATAGGCCATGGTAAGAACCTATGTTCTTACTAGATAAGAACATGGGTTCTTACTGGGTGAGGTCAACTCTTCATAATATATTCCACGGACGAGATGAAAGAAATAAGACATTGATGAATGTTCAACAGTGTAAAATCCCAAATAATAAGGGCGCAATCGAACAGCGTGTTCTAAAACATGACGTCACATTAGTGAGGTGCGATATAGGATTATTGTGAGAATTTACATTGTAGGCTTATAAATTTGAGTTTGATTATCCACTTTTGTCTGAAGATCAAGGTTATCTGCATCGGGTTATTCTATTAAAGATTTATTCTGTCCAGTGACAATTTATTGAAAACAAATAAATTGGTTCCAGAACTAATCTGTGATCTGTATCACGCTAAGAGAGTTAAGTTCTTCAATCCATATTTTTGGAAAGAAAGAGAAATATTTAATTAATCTCATAATTATTTTTGCCTCATGATGATATTCATTGTTAATGATATATTGCGTTAATATCAGTAACCACAGTTTTTGGATAAACTGTATAAGATCTAGCACTCAACTTCATTGTCAAAAAAGCATGCATTATAACAGTCAAGCTCAGGAATGACGAAGACACATTATGGATTCGATGGTTTATTAGTTGTGAAGAATCCTTACAAGACAAAACATAAAATGTGTTACTTACACACCCATACAGCATATGGTTACCGTACACAACAAAGAACGATAACTCTTTACTTACTATCATATCGTAACAAATTTTCACTTAAACATTATCGACATATATGTAAATTGTTTTTTTTAGAACATACACATTATTACTATACAGACAAGTTTAATGTCACATGCCAATACATGATTATAACTAAAAACAGGTCTCATGTTCCCAAACATTAAGGCATTTTTCGCCACTTCATTACTAAAATACCTTTAAGGTATCCCATACGAACGTTTATTAAAAAAGCCAAATAAGTACCTATAATGACCATACACATGTATGAACTAGATCCTAATGTACTACAGAATAGTTCAACCTATTATAATATATTATTTGATTAGATAATAAGGAGACAAGTGTAATGCAGATCTTCACGGGAGACACAGATCTTTTTTCATCGCCGTATCTGCAAGCTTTTCGTCGTCTGACAGGTGAAACTAATGCGACTCTTACTGCGTCTACCAAATCTCTTGACACCGAGGGCCCACAACCCCCTGCCCCACGTCTCGTGTCTCTGCCGCCTTCCCCGCCATCATAGGTGAATTACAAGAACTGTATTTTTTTTAATTTCTTAGCTGCAATTTTTGTGGCGACACCAAGTCATATCTCACAAAATTACGTTACAATACAATACGTAATCAGTTTATTTCTCTATTTCATTTCACATTCCATAATATCTTTGTTTTTTCCCCATAATATTGTCACTCTAAATTATGCATAATTTGCACCCGAACATTCTCGCGGGTTACTCAAACCGGGACGTTTGATAAATGTACATGTATCTTCTCAATAACTTAAAGGTCATCAAAATACTAGCTTATCTTTGATAGGTCCGGTGTTTTGACTGAAACCAAAATCGTAGAATAAAGGGTGAATCCTGAAGCTATTTTTTTATTTGATTTTCCCGAAACTCGTGTATTACAGGCGGATGAACCCCTCCCCCAACTACTTTGACCGGGACCAAGACCTGTGCGACAGCCAAAGAAGAAAGTCACATTAGCGGATTTACAGCAAATGCAGTTTGAAGTACTGCGCGAGCAGAAACGTAAATTGAGTTTACAATGTACATATTATAGCTTCGTAAACGCAAAAATGAGGAAAGAACTGGAGATAGACAGTCACCAAAATAAGGAACCACAAATTAGCAGTCTAAATTAGAAACCAAATTTAGGTATCATGCTGTTTGGAAGCTAATCACGTACACTGTATTGTTACCGTTTCGTACTTGGACTACCGACGAAGGACACGGCCACTAACACTGTCCAAATTTGATTAAATATGATATATTTTCTTTGTTGCGTTGTGATAAATTTAATGTGTAAAATGTAATTCTGCCATCAATCCTATTATTGTCAATCAATTTTGTTATGTTATGGAGATATAAACGCAAGGTATAAAGATGCAATAATTCATTTAAAACAAATAACAAGGACTTTACGTAGATATCTCCATGATGAATCTGTATACCAAATTTCAGATTAGTATGTGAACACGTTGCAGAGATAATGCACGGAAACCCAAAAAGGCGGCAGACAGACAGACGGACATACGGACGGCATGTAAACTAATTGTAGTCCGCTCCGGCTTCGCTGGTAGGGTACTAATAAATATTTTCCTGCTACGACGAACTGACAGGGCAAATAAGAACATTGATTTAGTTCATACCTATAATGTTGCACACCCTCTCTGGTTTCATTCTGATTTCTCCATGGAGAACATGGAACCTCCTTTTCCACACACCAAACGCTCTCTCGATGGTCGTCCTCGTTCGTCTGTGTGCACTGTTGTACCTCTCCTGCTGTTGTGTGGAAGGATGGGGGTATGGTGTCATAAGGTATCGCTGGCAAGCGTATGTACTGTCTCCAAGAATAATACCGTCCCTCATTGTCCTACGATTTTCCTCCAAAAATCCCTTGATGGTGGACATTCTAAAAATGTGGCTGTCGTGGGTACATCCTGGCCATTTTGCCACTATATTTGTGAATTTGCCTGAAATTCGAGTATGGCGAGTTAAAAAATAAACCATTCCTTCAAAAAATAACTGTTAAATGGAATTTTACAAAGTTTACAAAGATGACACTGGCCTATTCCAAATATCAATATTATTGAACATGAAATATGTGATCAACATAAGGTTTTGACATACATAACGCGTTTCGCAAGGATTTTATTTGATTTAAATTGGAAACAGATGTTTTGCCATCATTGTTGAAGAGCCATGCGAGGGATTATTCGGATTTTGTACCTTTGAGAAAAGAAAAAGATAACCAGAAGGTAGGTTTCGGTCCCTGCATGATCAAATGGCAACTACAATACTACATGTATAAACAATGGTATACTACATGATTATTTGTAATTTAAATAATCATCATTTTATCAAAAATCACCTAGTCAACGTCGGACGTATGAGGGGAAATTATTATTTGCTTTTTAAATCATTATCCCATTTTCGCAAACTCGAAGGTAAATCCGGCCCCGGGTCATTATATGAAATGAAACATTTTTTTTTCGCACAGTTCTTGGTGAATCCGTATTTGTTTTACCTACCTTCATGATCACATATGGCCTATACGTTGATCGAGTGGTAGCTTTTACGGTTGACAAAATTAGGTTCGTCCTTTGTTGGTGCTTGTATCCGAATGTGTGTACCATCAATACTGCCGACAACCCCTGGGAATCCACCATGCTGATAAAATCCCTGTTGAATCTTCAATCTGTCTCGTCTGTTGACCGGCCATTTGATAAATTGTGGTATCAGTGAAGACAAAACTTCCGACACTTGCTGTATCACCCGTGTACTACAGAATAGTTCAACCTATTATAATATATTATTTGATTAGATAATAAGGAGACAAGTGTAATGCAGATCTTCACGGGAGACACAGATCTTTTTTCATCGCCGTATCTGCAAGATTTTCGTCGTCTGACAGGTGAAACTAATGCGACTCTTACTGCGTCGACCATATCTCTTGACACCGAGGGCCCAAAACCCCCTGCCCCACGTCTCGTGTCTCTGCCGCCTTCCCCGCCATCACAGGTGATTTACAAGAACTGTGTTTTTTTTTATTTCTTAGCTGCAATTTTTGTGGCGACACCAAGTCATATCTCACAAAATTACGTTACAATACAATACGTAATCAGTTTATTTCTCTATTTCATTTCACATTCCATAATATCTTTGTTTTTTTCTCCATAATATTGTCACTCTAAATTATGCATAATTTGCACCCGAACATTCTCGCGGGTTACTCAAACCGGGACGTTTTATAAATGTACATGTATCTTCGCAATAACTTAAAGGTCATCAAAATACTAGTTTATCTTTGATAGGTCCGGTGTTTTGACTGAAACCAAAATCGTAGAATAAAGGGTGAATCCTGAAGCTATTTTTTTATTTGATTTTCCCGAAACTCGTGTATTACAGGCGGGTGAACCCCTCCCCCAACTACTAAGACCGGGACCAAGACCTGTGCGACAGCCAGAGAAGAAAGTCACATCAGCGGATTTACAGCAAATGCAGTTTGAAGTACTGCGCGAGCAGAAACGTAAATTGAGTTTACAATGTACATAATATAGCCTCGTAAACGCAAAAATGAGGAAAGAACTGGAGATAGACAGTCACCAAAATAAGGAACCACAAATTAGCAGTCTAAATTAGAAACCAAATTTAGGTATCATGCTGTTTGGAAGCTAATCACGTACACTGTATTGTTACCGTTTCGTACTTGGACTACCGACGAAGGACACGTCCACTAACACTGTCCAAATTTGATTAAATATGATATATTTTCTTTGTTGCGTTGTGATAAATTTAATGTGTAAAATGTAATTCTGCCATCAATCCTATTATTGTCAATCAATTTTGTTATGTTATGGAGATATAAACGCAAGGTATAAAGATGCAATAATTAATTTAAAACAAATAACAAGGACTTTACGTAGATATCTCCATGATGAATCTGTATACCAAATTTCAGATTAGTATGTGAACACGTTGCAGAGATAATGCACGGAAACCCAAAAAGGCGGCAGATAGACAGACGGACATACGGACGGCATGTAAACTAATTGTAGTCCGCTCCGGCTTCGCTGGTAGGGTACTAATAAATATTTTCCTGCTACGACGAACTGACAGGGCAAATAATAACATTGATTTAGTTCATACCTATAATGTTGCACACCCTCTCTGGTTTCATTCTGATTTCTCCATGGAGAACATGGAACCTCCTTTTCCACACCCCAAACGCTCTCTCGATGGTCGTCCTCGTTCGTCTGTGTGCACTGTTGTACCTCTCCTGCTGTTGTGTTGAAGGATGGAGGTATGGTGTCATAAGGTATCGCTGGCAAGCGTATCCACTGTCTCCAAGAATAATACCGTCCCTCATTGTCCTACGATTTTCCTCCAAAAATCCCTTGATGGTGGACATTCTAAAAATGTGGCTGTCGTGGGTACATCCTGGCCATTTTGCCACTATATTTGTGAATTTGCCTGAAATTCGAGTATGTGAGTTAAAAAATAAACCATTCCTTCAGAAAAATAACTGTTAAATGGAATTTTACAAAGTTTACAAAGATGACACTGGCCTATTTCAAATATCAATATTATTGAACATGAAATATGTGATCAACAACAGCTTTTGACATACATAACGCGTTTCGCAAGGATTATATTTGATTTAAATTGGAAACAGATGTTTTGCCATCATTGTTGAAGAGCCATGCGAGGGATTATTCGGATTTTGTACCTTTCAGAAAAGAAAAAGATAACCAGAAGGTAGGTTTCGGTCCCTGCATGATCAAATGGCAACTACAATACTACATGTATAAACAATGGTATATAACATGATTATTTGTAATTTAAATAATCATCATTTTATCAAAAATCACCTAGTCAACGTCGGACGTATGAGGGGAAATTATTATTTGCTTTTTAAAACATTATCCCATTTTCGCAAACTCGAAGGTAAATCCGGCCCCATTTTTTTCGCACAGTTCTTGGTGAATCCGTATTTGTTTTACCTACCTTCATGATCACACATGGCCTGTACGTTGATCGAGTGGTAGCTTTTACGGTTGACAAAATTAAGTTCGTCCTTTGTTGGTGCTTGTATCCGAATGTGTGTGCAATCAATACTGCCGACAGCCCCTGGAAATCCACCATGCTGATAACATCCCTGTTGAATTTTCAATCTGTCTTGTCTGTTAACCGGTCATTTGATAAATTGTGGTATCAGTGAAGACAAAACTTCAGACACTTGCTGTATCACCCGTGATACGGTGGATTTGTCAGCCAGGATTGTATCGCCAACAACCTGTTGGAATGTTCCCGTCGCATAAAACCGCAGGGGTATCATCACCTGAGAAAATGGGTATTTTATAATTACTGAAATAAATAACTAACATTTTATATAGAACTAGCACAGTAGTTAAGATGGGTTTGTCCGTCTGTCACACTTCGTTTCCGTGCAATCACGGCAACAAATATTATCCAATTTCTGTGTATAAGCAGGGAGGTATACGTATACGTCCCTGGTATAAGGCTTAATTTTTTGTTCAATTTCCAAGTAATACAGCTTGTGTCAACAGCATGAAATTTACAACAGATTTTTACCTACAATATGATTACCTCCTTACGAAAGGAGGAAACGCGGGGGATATTAATTCTACGAATTAGCTTGTTTGAATTAACATACATGTCGTGATATTTCCTGTTTCTGTTTTTTTATTCGTAAAAATAGCTCTATTGTAGTACATTAGTTTTCCTTTTAAACATATTATCAGTAAACGACTTCAAATAATGTCTTGCATCTTGTAATGTGGACCAACAAAAAAACAAGTCAAAACTTCGATTTTATTTTCGACTGTAAAATCCTCCGTAGGTGGGCAACTGTCTTAAATAGATGATTATAGGTATCTCTGAACTGTAGTGGAAGGGACATAACTCCTGCTGAAAGCGACATACTTTTGTACGCTCGGAAATCGGTATTGTTATATGCTATGCTGCTGTATTAACCATTATGAATATAATAGAAACGAATATTAAACACGACCAAGAATAGAATAATATATAGACATTCATAAACGCTACTAAAGATGAATTCGTCTTCTATATTATGCTGTTTTTGCTAATTAATAACCCCATATGTGCCCCTTGAGATAGAGTAGACATTCTACGTCATCAGAGTTGCGTTTTATAAAATTATGGGATGTCAATACAAGTATCAACAAGCAGACAATGTTACGTGAATATTGGATGTTTACCTGCATCTCCACCGATAGCGCGTTGCTTCTTTTTGTTGGATGTTCGAGGCGATCTCTCACTATGCCAATAATACATTCGATACCAGCTCTGCCAAACCTATACCTCGCTCTTAGTTGATCATCATGTAGGTTAGCTAACGGTGAAGACCGGTCGTAGTGAACTCGCGGTCGACGAACCCGGTTCTTTTCCTCTCCCAGAATATCAAACAACAGGTTCGTCGCCATCATGAAGTAGAACTATGCAGTTTAGACAATTTAATCGTGGTTTAATGGAGCCCTTCACCTTCATTAAAGAATTGGGAGTTAATCAAGCTTTAATTCTCATTTAAAGTTAATGAACGTTTGTGCAACGTCACATTTTCTGGAAATGACGTCAAAAAGTTAATGATGGTTTAATGGAGCTTTAATCCTCGATTAACTTTTAATCAACATTTGAACAACCGGCCCCAGATAATAACAAAAAAATCGGTTAATAACAGTGCCGCTGAAAATAGATTCAGGAAATATCCGAACATCTGGGATCCTGTAAATGTAGAGACGCATGGCAAGATGTATTTGTTGAGCTTGAAAATCACGTTTGTCATCTTTACTTGTTATATAATAAAACAGTGATGGACTTTTTACTTGGTCAATATGCTGTGATATATACAATGTTTCCTTCTGGTCTGTCCGTACCCTAGTAGGTATATCTTATCAATACTCTGGAGTTGAATTACGAAGTAAGAACAAGCTCCGATAAAATTAACATGATTTCTGAGATAACAGGCAAGCTTACAGATATATCAAAGTATCAAGTCAAAAATGATTGAACAAATTTCCTGGGGCCGGTTGTTCAAAGGTCTATTAAATTAAACCTCCATTATCTTTTAATTGAGCTTTAAATGTAGATTAAATTTTAATCCACAATTAGTTAATCGTGGAATTAAAAATGAGTTGTTCAAAAGGTTCATTAAAGGCCAATAAGTTAATGGAGCTCTAATTGAAGTTTAATTGGGAATCCTCAATTAAACCTCATTTAAATAAGGGGCTTCCCAGGAATTCCCAATCCCATAATTCATTCTTGGATTCTTCAAGATGGCAAAACGTCCTTTGATAACGATGAACTTGAGTTGCTTACACAATTGTGTGAGCAGCACAAGGACACCATTCATTCTAAACTTACCAACACTAAAACAAATGACGACAAGAAGAGAATTTGGCGTCGGATTGCTGATGAAATAAGTGCATTGGGAAAAAGTAAACGGAGTGCAGAATGTGTAAAAACAAAATGGGCTAACACTGCCTCGGAGGCAAAGAGGAAATACAGTGATATACAGATATATGAGCGTGTAACCGGGGGAGGTCCTCCTCCAAAGATGCTTCCTCCTCTCTTGGAGAAGGTGGTGGACATATACAAGGATTCAGTGGCATTCACCGGCCTGGAGGGAGTTGAGGCACCGCCTCCTTCCTCGAATGGGCAAACACAGCCCTATGACTTATAAATAATAAATAATATGACTATTTTACACATCTAAAGTAACGTAACTATTGTATATTAGTGTAACACATAACAATTATTACGTTAAAGGGTAGATCTAACAAAGATCGGCCCATTCCTTTGTCAAAACTACGATCATTTAGAGCCTATTATCCAACTTCCAAGACGTCACGCAAGTTAATTTAGCACATTCTGTCTTACAAACATAAATTTTACACTTCTTCTAGATATATTCTTCGATTGTCTTCCAATTTTAAATACGAAAGATGTTCCTATTCATAAATCGAGTCATTTTTAATCGGCATGTTTTTATCTACCACAATCGGCTCACTCGACATTTTACTAACGAATGGAATGTGACCTTCTTGACCTCACAGATAAACCAATGAAAATGCCGCATTAGTTTCAGTCAGCCGCGTGTCACTAAGTTCATGATTCACGAAAAGTCAAGCACTGCAAATGCTATTCCTGCCTAAACAACAACATACATCTATAATTAACACTCACCTGCATGAAATTGAATGTACATCTCATAAATCTGCGTAAAACTACTCCTGTGTTTCACAACCGAACGTTAGAATCAATGCTGTATAATCTCCACACACTAGGCCTAACCGTTAGGCCTACTGAAACTTTGTTTATTCGTTCCCAGTTTCTCCGTCATCACTCAGTCTCAGCCGTCGCACATTATTAGCAATAACGTAATCCTGTTTGTTGATACAATATGTTTTCTGTACTTCTCATGACCTCTGACACATTTCCGAATTAGTCCCTTGATCATCATGTATTAAAATTTATTGGTTACACCATAGTTTACGAGTTCTTCAGGATATAACCCACAAGGCACGAAGTGCCGCGTGGGTTATACCTGAAGAACGAGTTAACTATTGTGTAACCTACTTGTATCATAGATGTGACATATTTCTTTCATCGAGAACAATGTTCATTTACCTACAATGTTAAAATGTACACTGAACTGGGGTAGGCGTGGGAATCACTGGACTGATTCTGTCAATCCTGGGTTGATGATGCTTACTTCAATTTGATTGGCTATTGATTCTGTCAATCCAGAGTTGATAATACACATAGACACGCCTTTTTAAATATGATTGGTTATTTCTTAATCATTCCTAGGAATATTCTGATTTTGGATTTATTATTGTTTTTATTAATTAGACTAAGCATAAGCGACCCACGCTCACTTTGCCAAGTATGCTATATCAAAGTGTCAGATTTTGTAAAGAACTTTGATTTTGACTTCCTGAAAAACGTTGATGACTTGGACGAATTCACTGTTCCACAAGTTCTGGACAAGTATGATATTTCAGAATATTTAGAGGACTCTGTTTCCCAAAGTTTCAACGTGGAATTACCCGAAGAAAGACCGGAATCCACGAAAAACACAAATCACGGTTCGGACCGCCTGTTAATTCGGAATGCAGATCTACTTGAATATACAGGACTTTATGAATTTAAAGGAAAACACACGCCTTAATTGATACAAATGAAACCAAAGCTGAAACGCGAATCACAGGTACGTGTAAAACCAGAGAATTATACCTTACTAGCTGTACAGTGATAATCAATTTAATTTGAAGTGATCTGTTTTATTTGCACTAAAATAGCAAAAACACTGACCAAAGGTACGTTTGTACAGTGTCGCTCAATTTGAAGACGTTTGTTATATTTGTGCGAAGGTGAATTGTCTATTGAGTTGGAAAAGCTGAAAATGTGTGTATATTTTTAAGGTTAGAAAATGTGTGTATTTTGTAAGGTTAATTAAATGTTGAGTTGGAAAAACTGAAAATGTATGTATTGTTTTTTAAAAGTACATGTCAACCTCTTTTCGCTTATTGTACAATGTATATATTTCAATGTACTTGGGGGTCATTTTTGCAACATTGTACAACTGCAACATTGGGGAAATAGGTCATGGTAAGAACCTATGTTCTTACTAGATAAGAACATGGGTTCTTACTGGGTGAGGTCAACTCTTCATAATATATTCCACGGACGAGATGAAAGAAATAAGACATTGATGAATGTTCAACAGTGTAAAATCCCAAATAATAAGGGCGCAATCGAACAGCGTGTTCTAAAACATGACGTCACATTAGTGAGGTGCGATATAGGATTATTGTGAGAATTTACATTGTAGGCTTATAAATTTGAGTTTGATTATCCACTTTTGTCTGAAGATCAAGGTTATCTGCATCGGGTTATTCTATTCAAGATTTATTCTGTCCAGTGACAATTTATTGAAAACAAATAAATTGGTTCCAGAACTAATCTGTGATCGGTATCACGCTAAGAGAGTTAAGTTCTTCAATCCATATTTTTGGAAAGAAAGAGAAATATTTAATTAATCTCATAATTATTTTTGCCTCATGATGATATTCATTGTTAATGATATATTGCGTTAATATCAGTAACCACAGTTTTTGGATAAACTGTATAAGATCTAGCACTCAACTTCATTGTCAAAAAAGCATGCATTATAACAGTCAAGCTCAGGAATGACGAAGACACATTATGGATTCGATGGTTTATTAGTTGTGAAGAATCCTTACAAGACAAAACATAAAATGTGTTACTTACACACCCATACAGCATATGGTTACCGTACACAACAAAGAACGATAACTCTTTACTTACTATCGTATCGTAACAAATTTTCACTTAAACATTATCGACATATATGTAAATTGTTTTTTTAGAACATACACATTATTACTATACAGACAAGTTTAATGTCACATGCCAATACATGATTATAACTAAAAACAGGTCTCATGTTCCCAAACATTAAGGCATCTTTCGCCACTTCATTACTAAAATACCTTTAAGGTATCCCATACGAACGTTTATTAAAAAAGCCAAATAAGTACCTATAATGACCATACACATGTATGAACTAGATCCTAATGTACTACAGAATAGTTCAACCTATTATAATATATTATTTGATTAGATAATAAGGAGACAAGCAGATCTTTTTTCATCGCCGTATCTGCAAGATTTTCGTCGTCTGACAGGTGAAACTAATGCGACTCTTACTGCGTCGACCATATCTCTTGACACCGAGGGCCCACAACCCCCTGCCCCACGTCTCGTGTCTCTGCCGCCTTCCCCGCCATCACAGGTGATTTACAAGAACTGTGTTTTTTTTATTTCTTAGCTGCAATTTTTGTGGCGACACCAAGTCATATCTCACAAAATTACGTTACAATACAATACGTAATCAGTTTATTTCTCTATTTCATTTCACATTCCATAATATCTTTGTTTTTCCCCATAATATTGTCACTCTAAATTATGCATAATTTGCACCCGAACATTCTCGCGGGTAACTCAAACCGGGACGTTTTATAAATGTACATGTATCTTCGCAATAACTTAAAGGTCATCAAAATACTAGCTTATCTTTGATAGGTCCGGTGTTTTGACTGAAACCAAAATCGTAGAATAAAGGGAGAATCCTGAAGCTATTTTTTTATTTGATTTTCCCGAAACTCGTGTATTACAGGCGGATGAACCCCTCCCCCAACTACTTAGACCGGGACAAAGGCCTGTGCGACAGCCAAAGAAGAAAGTCACATCAGCGGATTTACAGCAAATGCAGTATGGAGTACTGCGCGAGCAGAAACGTAAATTGAGTTTACAATGTACATAATATAGCCTCGTAAACGCAAAAATGAGGAAAGAACTGGAGATAGACAGTCACCAAAATAAGGAACCACAAATTAGCAGTCTAAATTAGAAACCGAATTTAGGTATCATGCTGTTTGGAAGCTAATCACGTACACTGTATTGTTACCGTTTCGTACTTGGACTACCGACGAAGGACACGTCCACTAACACTGTCCAAATTTGATTAAATATGATATATTTTCTTTGTTGCGTTGTGATAAATTTAATGTGTAAAATGTAATTCTGCCATCAATCCTATTATTGTCAATCAATTTTGTTATGTTATGGAGATATAAACGCAAGGTATAAAGATGCAATAATTCATTTAAAACAAATAACAAGGACTTTACGTAGATATCTCCATGATGAATCTGTATACCAAATTTCAGATTAGTATGTGAACACGTTGCAGAGATAATGCACGGAAACCCAAAAAGGCGGCAGACAGACAGACGGACATACGGACGGCATGTAAACTAATTGTAGTCCGCTCCGGCTTCGCTGGTAGGGTACTAATAAATATTTTCCTGCTACGACGAACTGACAGGGCAAATAAGAACATTGATTTAGTTCATACCTATAATGTTGCACACCCTCTCTGGTTTCATTCTGATTTCTCCATGGAGAACATGGAACCTCCTTTTCCACACACCAAACGCTCTCTCGATTGTCGTCCTCGTTCGTCTGTGTGCACTGTTGTACCTCTCCTGCTGTTGTGTTGAAGGATGGAGGTATGGTGTCATAAGGTATCGCTGGCAAGCGTATCCACTGTCTCCAAGAATAATACCGTCCCTCATTGTCCTACGATTTTCCTCCAAAAATCCCTTGATGGTGGACATTCTAAAAATGTGGCTGTCGTGGGTACATCCTGGCCATTTTGCCACTATATTTGTGAATTTGCCTGAAATTCGAGTATGGCGAGTTAAAAAATAAACCATTCCTTCAGAAAAATAACTGTTAAATGGAATTTTACAAAGTTTACAAAGATGACACTGGCCTATTTCAAATATCAATATTATTGAACATGAAATATGTGATCAACAACAGCTTTTGACATACATAACGCGTTTCGCAAGGATTATATTTGATTTAAATTGGAAACAGATGTTTTGCCATCATTGTTGAAGAGCCATGCGAGGGATTATTCGGATTTTGTACCTTTCAGAAAAGAAAAAGATAACCAGAAGGTAGGTTTCGGTCCCTGCATGATCAAATGGCAACTACAATACTACATGTATAAACAATGGTATACAACATGATTATTTGTAATTTAAATAATCATCATTTTATCAAAAATCACCTAGTCAACGTCGGACGTATGAGGGGAAATTATTATTTGCTTTTTAAAACATTATCCCATTTTCGCAAACTCGAAGGTAAATCCGGCCCCGGGTCATTATATGAAATTAAACATTGTTTTCGCACAGTTCTTGGTGAATCCGTATTTGTTTTACCTACCTTCATGATCACACATGGCCTGTACGTTGATCGAGTGGTAGCTTTTACGGTTGACAAAATTAAGTTCGTCCTTTGTTGGTGCTTGTATCCGAATGTGTGTGCAATCAATACTGCCGACAGCCCCTGGAAATCCACCATGCTGATAACATCCCTGTTGAATTTTCAATCTGTCTTGTCTGTTAACCGGTCATTTGATAAATTGTGGTATCAGTGAAGACAAAACTTCAGACACTTGCTGTATCACCCGTGATACGGTGGATTTGTCAGCCAGGATTGTATCGCCAACAACCTGTTGGAATGTTCCCGTCGCATAAAACCGCAGGGGTATCATCACCTGAGAAAATGGGTATTTTATTATTACTGAAATAAATAACTAACATTTTATATAGAACTAGCACAGTAGTTAAGATGGGTTTGTCCGTCTGTCACACTTCGTTTCCGTGCAATCACGGCAACAAATATTATCCAATTTCTGTGTATAAGCAGGGAGAAACACGTATACGTCCCTGGTATAAGGCTTAATTTTTTGTTCAATTTCCAAGTAATACAGCTTGTGTCAACAGCATGAAATTTACAACAGATTTTTACCTACAATATGATTACCTCCTTACGAAAGGAGGAAACGCGGGGGATATTAATTCTACGAATTAGCTTGTTTAAATTAACATACATGTCGTGATATTTCCTGTTTCTTTTATTCGTAAAAATAGCTCTATTGTAGTACATTAGTTTTCCTTTTAAACATATACTCAGTAAACGACTTTAAATAATGTCTTGCATCTTGTAATGTTGACCAACAAAAAACAAGTCAAAACTTCGATTTTATTTTCGACTGTAAAATCCTTCGTAGGTGGGCAACTGTCTTAAATAGATGATTATATAGGTATCTCTGAACTGTAGTGGAAGGGACATAACTCCTGCTGAAAGCGACATACTTTTGTACGCTCGGAAATCGGTATTATTATATGCTATGCTGCTGTATTAACCATTATGAATATAATAGAAACGAATATTAAACACGACCAAGAATAGAATAATATATAGACATTCGTAAACGCCACTAAAGATGAATTCGCCTTCTATATTATGCTGTTTTTGCTAATTAATAACCCCATATGTGCCCCTTGAGATAGAGTAGACATTCTACGTCATCAGAGTTGCGTTTTATAAAATTATGGGATGTCAATACAAGTGTCAACAAGCAGACAATGGTACGTGAATATTGGATGTTTACCGTCATCTCCACCGATAGCGCGTTGCTTCTTTTTGTTGGATGTTCGAGGCGATCTCTCACTATGCCAATAATACATTCGATACCAGCTCTGCCAAACCTATACCTCGCTCTTAGTTGATCATCATGTAGGTTAGCTAACGGTGAAGACCGGTCGTAGTGAACTCGCGGTCGACGAACCCGGTTCCCTTCCTCTCCCAGAATATCAAACAACAGGTTCATCGCCATCATGAAGTAGAACTATGCAGTTTAGACAATTTAATCGTGGTTTAATGGAGCTCTTCACCTTCATTAAAGAATTGGGAGTTAATCAAGCTTTAATCCTCATTTAAAGTTAATGAACGTTTGTGCAACGTCACATTTTCTGGAAATGACGTCAAAAAGTTAATGATGGTTTAATGGAGCTTTAATCCTCGATTAACTTTTAATCAACCTTTGAACAACCGGCCCCAGATAATAACAAAAAAATCGGTTAATAACAGTGCCGCTGAAAATAGATTCAGGAAATATCCGAACATCTGGGATCCTGTAAATGTAGAGACGCATGGCAAGATGTATTTGTTGAGCTTGAAAATCACGTTTGTCATCTTTACTTGTTATATAATAAAACAGTGATGGACTTGTTACTTGGTTAATATGCTGTGATATATACAGTACAATGTTTCCTTCTAGTCTGTTCTGTATCCCTAGTGGGTATAGGTTATCAATCTCTGGGATTGAATTACGAAGTAAGAACAAGCTCCGATAACAATAACATGGTTTCTGAGATAACAGGCAAGCTTACAGATATATCAAAGTAGCAGGTCAAAAATTATTGAACAAATTTCCTGATCGTCAGCAGGATCCCATTTGGTAATGTAATATTTCTTTATTCGAAAGTTGTTGTATTGGCTTTCTTCTCTTTTGCTCATTTGCGCGTATTGTTTTGTTTTCAACCCCGGTTTTCGCAAATTCTTTTCAGGATAAAACTTAGTTGATTATAGTTATATGCAGGATATTGTTTACCAAACAAGACGTTTAGCAATCCTTCATACTGTGGTATAATTAGGCAGCGTTAGGCCCTCGAGCCTAACATCCGGACTTTTTGGCTCAATGGTTAGAACGTTCGCCTTCCAAGCGAGAGTCCCGGGTTCAATTCCCGGCCCGGTCACAACAATCGCGTCACGAGCACACACACACACAAAAAAATAATCAGAGAATACCAAAGCGTCAACAAAACCATAATCTGAACTCAAAATCAATTATACTAGGGGCAAAATAGGAACAAAAGAAAGATTTACATGGAGACTCGTAAAATCACAAGAGAATATGACCAGGTGTTCCGGAAGAGTAAGCGTCTTCTGCTTCATCGACGACACCCGCCATGTAAATAAGACTTCGTGTTCCGGAAGATTAAGCGTCTTCTGCTTCCTCGACGACACCAGCCATGAACAACAATACCTTACTCTTGTATAATATAACGGTAAATGTTGACACTCACATTTCTGATATATTACTTTGGTTTTATAAATTATTATTGAGAATTTTGATTATTAGCCGGAAGTTTCCTTACATGTACATCACCCTGTCTGGCATTTATCATTATTTTCTCTCTTCTTACTATTTCACCATTGTTGTCTTATGTTGAGTAGCCAAACGACTCGACATCACTTTGCATTAATCCAAGCAAAAACAAAATGAATTATGTATTTCTTATCAAAGTGAAATGTTCACAGAAAAGCCTTGTTCTTATGAAGACAGGTGTCAACAGAAACACAACAGCTAGTTCATATTAGGGCGGGTACCAAGGAAGACAAAACGGCAAGGGTCATATGAAGCCGGGTACTTCAGGAGGCTAAACTTCAGGAACACCCAGATAGACACACCAGCCAGGGTCATATGAGGCCGAGCACCCAAAGAGACACACCAGCCAGGGTCATATGAGGGCGAACACCAAGGGAGACACACTAGCCAGGGTCATATGAGGGCGAGCACCCAGAAAGACACACCAGCCAGGGTCATATGAGGCCGAGCACCCAGGGAGACACACCAGCCAGGGTCATATGAGGCCGAGCACCCAGGGCGACACACCAGCCAGGGACACATGAGGCCGAGCACCCAGGGAGACACACCAGCCAGGGACACATGAGGCCGAGCACCCAGGGAGACACACCAGCCAGGGACACATGAGGCCGAGCACCCAGGGAGACACACCAGCCAGGGTCATATGAGGCCGAACACCCAGGGCGACACACCAGCCAGGGTCATATGAGGCCGAACACCCCGGGAGACACACCAGCCAGGGTCATATGAGGCCGAGCACCCAGGGCGACACACTAGCCAGGGTCATATGAGGCCGAACACCCAGATAGACACACCAGCCAGGGTCATATGAGGCCGAACACCCAGGGAGACACACCAACCAGGGTCATATGAGACCGGCACCCAGAGAGACACACCAGCCAGGGTCATATGAGGCCGAGCACCCAGGGCGACACACCAGCCAGGGTCATATGAGGCCGAGCACCCAGGGAGACACACCAGCCAGGGTCATATGAGGCCGAACACCCAGGGAGACACACCAGCCAGGGTCATATGAGGCCGAGCACCCAGGGAGACACACCAGCCAGGGTCATATGAGGCCGAACACCCAGGGAGACACACTAGCCAGGGTCATATGAGGTCGGGTGTCTAGGGAGACGCACAAGTTAGGGTCATATTAGGCCGAGCACCCAGAGAGACACACTAGCCAGGGTCATATGAAGCCGGCACCCAGGGCGACACACCAGCCAGGGTCATATGAGACCGGCACCCAGGGAGACACACTAGCCAGGGTCATATGTGACCGGCACCCAGGGCAACACACCAGCCAGGGTCATATGAGGCCGGCACCCAGGGAGACACACTAGCCTGGGTCATATGAGGCCGAACACCCAGGGAGACACACCAGCCAGGATCATATGAGGCCGGCACCCAGGGAGACAAACCAGCCAGGATCATATGAGGCCGGCACCCAGGGAGACACACTAGCCAGGGTCATACATTGTATGAGGCCGGCACCCAGAGAGACACACTAGCCAGGGTCATATGAGGCCGAACACCGAGGGAGAAACACTAGCCAGGGTCATATGAGGGCGAGCACCCAGAAAGACACACCAGCCAGGGTCATATGAGGCCGAGCACCCAGGGAGACACACTAGCCAGGGTGATATGAGTCCGAGCACCCAGGGAGACACACCAGCCAGGGTCATATGAGGCCGGCACCCTGGGAGACATACCAGCCAGGGGCATATGAGGCCGGCACCCAGGGTGACACACTAGCCAGGGTCATATGTGACCGGCACCCAGGCCGATACACCAGCCAGGGTCATATGAGGCCGGCACCGAGGGAGACACACTAGCCAGGGTCATATGAGGCCGAGCACCCAGGGAGACACACCAGCCAGGATCATATGAGGCCGGCACCCAGGGAGACACACCAGCCAGGATCATATGAGGCCGGCACCCAGGGAGACACACCAGCCAGGGTCATATGAGGCCGAACACCCAGAAAGACACACCAGCCAGGGTCATATGAGGCCGAGCACCCAGGGAGAAACACCAGCCAGGGTCATATGAGGCCGAGCACCCAGGGAGACACACCAGCCAGGGTCATATGAGGGCGAGCACCCAGAAAGACACACCAGCCAGGGGCATATGAGGCCGAGCACCCAGGGAGACACACTAGCCAGGGTGATATGAGTCCGAGCACCCAGGGAGACACACCAGCCAGGGTCATATGAGGCCGGCACCCAGGGAGACACACTAGCCAGGGTCATACATTGTATTAGGCCGGCACCCAGAGAGACACACTAGCCAGGGTCATATGAGACCGGCACCCAGAGCGAAACACCAGCCAGGGGCATATGAGGCCGAGTACCCATGGAGAAACACTAGCCAGGGTCATATGAGACCGGCACCTAGGGAGACACACTAGCCAGGGTCATATGAGACCGGCACCCAGGGAGACACACCAGCCAGGGTCATATGAGGCCGGCACCTAGGGAGACACACTAGCCAGGGTCATATGAGGCCGAGCACCCAGAAAGACACACCAGCCAGGGTCATATGAGGCCGAGCACCAAGAGAGACACACCAGCCAGGGTCATATGAGGGCGAGCACCCAGGGATACACACTAGCCAGGGTCATATGAGGGCGAGCACCCAGGGATACACACTAGCCAGGGTCATATGAGGCCGAGCACCTAGAGAGACACACCAGCCAGGGTCATATTAGGCCGAGCACCTAGGGAGACACACTAGCTAGGGTCATATGAGGCCGAGCACCCAGGGAGACACACCAGCCAGGGTCATATGAGGCCGAGCACCTAGGGAGACACACTAGCCAGGGTCTTATGAGGCCGAGCACCCAGGGCGACACACCAGCCAGGGTCATATGAGGCCAAGCACCCAGGGAGACACACTAGCCAGGGTCAAATGAGGCCGAGCACCCAGAGAGACACACAAGCCAGGGTCATATGAGGCCGAACACCCAGGGAGACACACTAGCCAGGGTCATATGAGGCCGAGCACCCAGGGAGACACACCAGCCAGGGTCATATGAGGCCGGCACCCAGAAAGACACACCAGCTAGGGTCATATGAGGCCGAGCACCCAGAAAGACACACCAGCCAGGTTCATATGAGGCCGAACACCCAGGGAGACACACTAGCCAGGGTCATATGAGGTCGGGTGTCTAGGGAGACGCACAAGCCAGGGTTAAACATAAACTTCAATCTGATTACAATCGTTGTAAACGATTCTCTATTTAAACCTAAGTGAAGGGGAGGTAACTGCAAGTAAGACACAATCATGCTGTATTGTTGTCGATGTTCTCCGCGTGGCAATATTAGTCTTCTCTCCACTCATGTAAAAACACTAAAACGAACAACAAATATACATTTGCCGTCTAGCCCTAGGCACAGCGAGCAGTCGGCGTTTAATATTACAACAATATCCATATATACAAAATATACCGTACTATATACCCGGTATATATAAAAATAAAAATAACAAAAAATTGCGTCTCCGCAAAGATACCCGTACATTACAGTAACTCTCAACCATAAAGACCTCCCCATCTTAAACCAAAAACCTGCCGCCCAGGAAAAACCGGAGATGTCCCCGGAAACCTGTGTCCTATTGCCGACTTGCAATAATAAAGGCGGGAGAACTACTACAGCCCACTGCAGGATGGTCTAGGGGTAACGCTGGACCTGCGTTAAATCCACTTGTACATGTATTCATCAATTCTATCTGACCAAAAAACTATCAACCTAATCGTACGAAACCTTACCAACACCGTATCTTTTGTAAAACGTGATTACAAAACAAACAAAAAATATACAAACACCGTGAACCCTGAAGGCACTGTATTGACCCGCAAAAATTGGTCTCTCGCATAATCCAACCCCCACGAACTACACCACTGCCTAAATACCCCTACCTATGAGTGTGTACCCCTAATCTAGTCAATCAAACTTCGACCTGAACTGCTCTGTGTCAGACTCGAGAATGCCCTTACCCGGCACAAACCCGCGTGACCACGCGATAGCGCTCGTGCGCCTCGTTCTTACCTCGTAGCCGCGACGACAAATAATTCCCGCTATTACTTAGCGAAACGCGGGAATATTTGAGTCTTCTCTCCACTCATGTAAAAACACTAAAACGAACAACAAATATACATTTGCCGTCTAGCCCTAGGCACAGCGAGAAATAACAAAGAAAGCGGATAAATTGGTTTACCTACAAAACCCAACATCTTTACAGACCTAACTGCTGCGTGACCTTCAGGCGCTTATCCAGCGAATCCTCCACGTAGCCATCTTTGCTACTGTCCGACTTCCAACGCCCGTGTCTCTTTAGACATCGATCACTTACGTTTTGGTTAGCAGCTACTGTCACCCCTCCTGCCCTAAAAGAATGTAGCCCAAAATTACTGCCCCCCGACACTACACTCAGCCTGTTCAAAATAGTTTCCCTTGCACGTGTATAGCTAAGAGGTTTGTTCTTATGTATCAAACCACAAATGTGACCTGACCGATAAATCGGTTTGAACAAAAATTGCTCTGATTTCAAATCTATTGCGGACAAGCGTATATATTTTTTAAGTAACGCAAAAGGACAGGCTGCGGACACCCCTTTACTAACCACAACCTCACTACCGGCGCGATATTGATCAGTTTTGCTCTTCCGAATCCGCAAAGAAAAATAATTCTCAAAAAATACCACATCATTACATCTCAGATTACTCAATTCGTTAAATCTTAAAAAACCTGCAAAACACAAAACACACATAGCTAAATCCCTTACAATCAATAAATCGTCAGAATGGCCATAGTGTTCACATAAATCGACCAACATGTCACTGGAAACTGGATCCTTTTTACACACAGCCTTACGTGCTGTACGCTTCGCAGCCTCCAACAGATTTGTCACAAAACAATTGGCCGTGGGATCCTGACAACCATGTAAGCCGTGCACCCACTTTATAGCATATACCGCACTAGAAATCACAGAGTGCGACGCCCCGTTATCCAACAGGTGGTTGATATATATAGCCACATGCATAGGGCTCGCCGGTAACGCCCTGTGTCCCTGACCGTTAATGAAAATCTCCCAACGCTTGAATCCCCCGTGATATTTAGTGTTCGTACTCGCACTCCTGCTGCTCAACAACTTCTCTGCCATGCCTCTAGCCATCCTGTGAAGCTCCGACCCCGGTAAGGCCCCCGAGCCGATTACCTCACGCTCCACTGTTTGTTGTAACCTCACACCTGTAAAATAAAATTGTATGCGTAACCCACAAACTAAACAAACTTACACTCTTTACGTAAAATCTAACCTGACCGCGAGCATGTCAAATGCAAGCGTGGTCTTACCAAAACAGCCATTATTACCTCGACCCGCTTTAGTAACGTTGACGTGCGATAAATTACGCCAACCTACGATGAAAAATCTATTAACCCCAAAAATCACTGGCCAGAAAGCTGCCGATTTCCATAAAGGAATTATCAAAGTCCCCTGCCCCCTATCGGCCCTCATTTTGTTCACCGTTTGACACACTAAACGTGGTGGCGGAACCAACCAGTTGTTTTCATCTGTCCAACTTAACGTAAACGCGTTAACTCCCTCTGTTTGATCACACCACCATCTAGAGTTAAACCTTACGCATTTCTTGTTGTAATGCGATGCAAACCTGTCAACGCTGTGTGCTCCCCATATTTCCTCACACATAGTGAACACCCACTGCTGTACCTGCCAATCGTCACAATCAGAGCATCGACTCAAATAATCTGCTGTCTGGTTCTGTTCCCTAGGTACCCACTGAGTACACAACTTAACTTCATACTTATCACAGAACTCACCCATTTCACGAGCGATCGCCTGTAGCTTAGGTTTCCCGCTACCTACCCTAGCGATAGAACACGCGTTTTTACTATCCATCAATAGTCTGATATTTTGACCTCTAACCTTTTCCTTTGCGGTATATAAAACGCGCTTAGTGGCCTCTAATTCCCTCCAAGTTGAGCTTTGTCTCACCTCCGATCCCTCCCAGGATCCCAATACCACCTCCGTTCCTTCCATGTTCAAGTCTTGAAAACTCAACCTACTTGCCCCGGACGTACTCTCTGTTCCCTGAGATACGACCCCATGGACAACCGTGTCCCTGCCACCCGGCGGCCTACATAGCGACTCGGCTTCACAACCCTCCAAAGGGACCCCACTCTGCGGGGATTTTTCATCAACACCTATACGGCCTCCCGGTTCCAATGCGTCTAGCGTACCCTCCAAAGGGTATTCCCCACCCGGGGAAACATGACTCATCATTCGTGTATCAATGATCCCCAAGGGATATCCATTGCCAACCACAAATCCTCCAAAACCAAAATCTGACGCATCCGTGCACACCGATATACTACAAACCGTGCTATCATTTAATTTTGAACCCTTACTGTTGAAATCCTTTACATTCACCAACCAAAACTCTATCTCATCTAGTGCTTCTACACTGAGAAACACGCATGCATTCCAACTCGCTCTAGATAATAGACACCTGTACAAACCACGTGTATGTAACCTTGCGGTTGGACCAACCACGCCCTGGAAGGAGATCACCTGACCAATAATACCAGCTATATACCTAGCCGTGAACAAGGTCCGCCCTTGACTGACAAGTCTCATTGTGTGTGATAACAAAGACAACAGACGCTGTTCCCTGTCCGTCGTTATTCTGACCACGCCCTCAGACATATTCCACACGTATCCCAACCACGTGGCCTCTCTGGACGCCAACCAATGACACTTCTCCTCGGCAATAACAAAACCGAAATCACTAAGACACTGCTGTACAAAAATACTCGTACCGTTAGCGCCGCCCTCCGAACTACCTCCGCCTATCCCGTCGTCCAAGTACATGATGAGCCTGTGGCCCAAGCTTCGAATATATTTCACCACCTCCCTCAACACTTTTGTGAAAATATAACCCGCGGTAGATATACCGAAAGGCAACACATTAAACACGAAAAATTGGGCCCTACCTTTTAACATGAATTGAAATCCTAAAAATTGCCTATGCCCAGGGAAAATTTCCACGTGGTGATATGCAGATTTAAGATCGAACGTAAACAAGAAATCGCCCTGACTGAACATCTCTCTGACGACACTGGCATCATCGTATTTAAACTTAAACTTATGTAAACAGGAATTCAGGTGTCGACAATCAAGCACCAATCGAGCCTTTCCCGATTTACCGAAAGCTACAGTAAGCGGATTCACTACCTCCGGCTGTACCTGTGAAACTGATACACAGCCCCGTGACAACAAACCCTGAATTTATTTCTGTACGAAATCGACATTCTCCCGTGCAGACCTATTATTGGCTAAACTGACCTTCGATGGCACTTCCTTAAAAGGAATCTTATACCCTTCTGAGACCACCGACAAAACAAAGTCACTCGCACCAGTGCTCTTCCAAAACTCTATTCGCTCCTTAAGCCTCCCTACCGGAGATAAAGCCTTGTCAACTTCCTTACCTGTCGCTCCCTCATCCACATGGACCTTATCCGGCTCACTTACCTCATAACCCACGTTATACGACGTACAACTCTCTGTTGTACTATCTTCTACATGCTCAGTATATAAAAGTTTACTTAACTTATTAGCGGCTCCCCTCGCATCTGGTGCACCTCTCGTAGTCTCCGGACACTCCATCCTCCAGTGTCCCACCTTCCCACAAGAATAACATGTCCCAGGCCGGATGCTCCTAACCGTTGGAATCTGCTGTTCTGTAGCTTGGTATTTCTGTCGAATGTCGTATGGTGCGTAACGGCCCCTGCCTCTACTGTTTCCCCTGGACCTACTGCTATTACTCCTAAGTTTCCTACTGGCACGCGCACGCGCCCTGTCCATTTTCTTCTCATCCTCAGAGTCGGAGGCAATTGGGTTGGCTTGGTATTCCTCAACGGCTTTCCACCCGGATTCCGATGTGTCTGCCAATTTAATGAGTTTTTGCCTGTAATCTAACAAACTTATACCTTCTGTTAACTTTGTCTTTGCGGTTGGAATATCTGTGTTTAAAGCATGGTCCGCTTCCAAGAGCTTTGCCTTCACCTTTCTGTTGAAATTGAATTGCTTCTCACAACTTTTCCTGACGAACTTATGAGGCTCTGCACTCAACAAGTCCTGCTGTATTTTGGCGTACTGATTGTCAGATATGTCTAGTTGTCTTTCTGTGATTTTTTGCTCAAAAACGGCCAGCTTACCCGAAATGAGGGTATCCAAGTTAGCCAGCATGTCATTTTGCGAACTTATGACAGCCGAATGCACTTCTTTTGTGATAGCTGAAGCGATATTCGGATCCATTTTCCAAAGTAATGAAACAAAAACTTCGACCTGAACTGCTCTGTGTCAGACTCGAGAATGCCCTTACCCGGCACAAACCCGCGTGACCACGCGATAGCGCTCGTGCGCCTCGTTCTTACCTCGTAGCCGCGACGACAAATAATTCCCGCTATTACTTAGCGAAACGCGGGAATATTTGATTGCTGTGATGTTTCGTTACTGCGGGGTCCTTATTATTACCTTCCAGCTAGTCTCTGTTCGGACATGGGCAAGGGATGTCACAAACATTGTGCAAGTTTTGTTTTTATTTTGTTTTCCAATATTTAAACATTAAAGGCATACATCTGATGTACTATGAATTATGCTCTTCAAATTTCCAGGAAAAAAAAACTTGCGAGACAAGATCTCCAGAATTCCAGTGATAAATATTTCACGGTCAAGGCAACATGTGATGTTTACAAATACAACATAGCAGCCACAGCTATGCACACAGAGTTGTGATCAATGCACGGCTTCTACTCAATCGACCCTGGAAGCATACTTTAACTTTTTCGATTTAAACGTTGATATAGTTCATTATGGATTTTAAGCGGAGAAAGACTGAACATATTTATATTGCTGGCAAAAATTATATTATTTCCAAAACAAAATAAGGAACAAAATCGACGTTAGGATATTACTATTTTATTTCAAATATAAATAAAAGCAAACAAATAAACAGTTATAAAGCTACATGTTATACATGCTTACAAACATAATCTAAAACGTGACAAAAAATGGAATGCTTCCATGTTAAATTACGAGAATTGTCAGGAGACACATTTGAAAACCCATTGACCTCTCGGCACGTCGGCAAGGGTTCGATTCCCCGACTGTACATAACGTATTTAGTCATCTGCCCGACCACTTGGGTTTCCTTTCGCTGTGAGACCCTAAAAGCTCTGCTAAGTGCATTGCCATTCAGGAAAACAAAAGTCTATATAAAAGATTAAAACATGTTGTATTATTGTTATTTACAAAAACAATATCTAGAACTGTTGATATTGATAGGTATATTGTTTTACCAATGTCATTAAGCAGAAGACGCTTACTCTTCCGGAGCACCTGGTCTTATTCTATTATACTTTTACAATGGTCTCCATGGTAATCTTTCATAATATACACATTTTCGTAGTACCATTTGAAATTATACAGAACTAAATTAATTTTACTTCTAAATTCATAAATTAAAGGGGTTTTACGCACCTGACCCTTCTGCTTCTACATTAGTTTAGAAATTTTGAATTACTACCTTTTGGCCCCTAGCATCACTGAAGAGTCCTAGGAGGACGAAACAGCTGTATGATGCAGTTTAATTTTTTTCAGCATACTGTATCTATTACTAAATTTAAGAGGTGCAGCATATATGTGTGTTACGTCATCTTTCCTTTCTTCATATTTTGCCCCTGGTGTAATCGATTTTGAGTTTGGATTATGATTTTGTTATCGCGTCTAATTTATTCTCTAAGAGTTATTAAGTTTTCAATTTAAAAACACATTATGGATAAATCTCGAGCTATCAAACAGACATAAATCCTTTTCCAAGAACTATGTTTACGGTCTTGCAGCTCTTTTTAAGTTCATTATGCGTTTCATTTACTGAATGCGCCAGAAAAAAATAATTGACAAAAATGTAAAAACTTAGGGTCCTCCATATCAATAACTATTAAACGACTGTCAGATTATATTTATTGTACTGATTTATGCAATAACGATGTCAGATGCATATAAACGCGTTCGTTATTCTTATTGACAATAAATATAATTAGAGAGACTTAGCTATATTAATATTTCAGATATTATCTTATACATCATTTTGTCATTTTTTCCTAATTCATATAGGTTTTTCTTAATTTTTTTCTCTTTGGGTGTTTACTGGAATGGTTTTAGTTTTATGATAATCATAATCGACAAAATGATAAATCTGGAGCTACAATGTGTATTGTTTTAGGCGATGTAGACTGAATTAACACGGAGTTAATGAGATGCCAAAACACAAAATGTTAATATATTATTCTTGGTACTAAGAATATCACCCAAAAACAATTTTCTATTTTCAGTTTAGAAATATAAAATCCGATCATTATGCTTACGTATAAGTATATCCATCCACCATTACGTCATAATATATGCTTTTCTGGGATACTAGATTATAAAACATATTTAAAGGCCCAATATACGTTACTTTCGGCAAAACTTGCAGCGACAAACAAACATAGTAACTTTTTATATTTATAGATTTTGTTAAGATTAAATGATATCAGCAATATTCAAGATGAATTCTTACGCCGTTACCGGTACAGCTGCAGTTGAAACTCGGTATTTGTAAACAAGCATCCATATTGAACTGTCTTCTAACTACGGCTTGTTGTTGAAGTGGGCCCCACCTGAATTATTTTCAATTCTTTGGATTTTTCAGTCAAGAGTTTCTTGTTAGTTACCGCTCAGGGTTACTTCGTTTTAGGCTTATTTTTGCATGGTTATCAACTTGATTTTTATCAGATTTTTTCAGAATCACGAAAATTTCCTGAAGTTACGCATTTTGGGCCTTTAAATACCTTAAATAGAATAAACGGATATAATTTACAAAACCAGCAAAATTCAATGTTTACAGATAAATGATATTGCTGCATGACTTGACATAACAATAGCTTGAACAAATAAATGATTGTTATTAATTTAAAATAACATGAGTTAATTGCTGAAATACATGAAATTACTGTCATAACAGATGCTGACAATAAAGATTTCATTAAATTACTTTTGTAAAATACATTTACCATACAGTCGAAATTCGTTATCTCGTTGTGACGTCACATTTTTCGCGCCATTTTGGGATTTTTGTTTTCATAGAGGTATGAAAAGAAATCTTAACCAATCAGAAAGCCGAATTCTGCATATAATCAGTGGAAAATTAATTATTCTCATTTGAATTTAACATCTGAGCAACAACTAGTGTCATATAAGGACGATTTTAAATATTTTTAAATTGTTGTCATGGTTTTACTTATACCTACAATGTAAAGAATTCATAATTCTAGTATATAGAAAATACTGAATAATTATTACATAAAATATTTCATCTATCTGAAAAATACATATATATACATAATAATATGTTTAAAATAATTTACCTGGTGCTTTAATTTTCACGATTTCCTTTACAATAAAAATATAATTAATAATAGAAGCAAATAAATAGAAATTAAATATGCATTTCTGTAGGATTGTCATTTACCGAATCCGCAGAAAAAAAATATCTACAGAATCAATCTTTGTAGTAACTTTGCGTAGAATACGGACCGCAATAAAATGTTTGAACTACATACAAAATAATACTTAATAATAATGGCGATACAATGTAACAGCATCAGAACTCTTAGCTGAATAAACAAAAAGAAAACAAAATAAAATCACAGAAATGCAGTATTATCCCATGGAAAGTCTAACAAAAAGTGCATAGCAAAGGTTATATAGCCAAACGTTTATAGGCCAAATATATGTATGCGGTTACCGGTACAGCTGCAGTTGAAACTCGGTATTTGTAAACACGCGTCCATTTTGAACTGTCTTCTAACTTCGGCTTGTTGTTAAAGCGGGCCCCACCTGCATTATTTTCAATTCTTTGGAATTTCCTGTCAAGATTTTCCTGTTAGTTACTGCTTACGTTTACTTCATTTTAGGCTTATTTTTGCATGGTTATCAATTGGATTTTTTTCATAATTATTCAGAATCCCGACTAATTTCCTGAAGTTTCGTATATATATTGGGCCTTTGATGACGTAATTATACGGGATCCCGTGTCAAACTATTTGTAGCACAACAACACTTCCTAATAACATATTTTAGTCGATGCCACCGTGAATGGATACTGCATCAGAGTCCTCCTTTCAACACGGTTTATCGATAACAATCATCGGAGTCTTTCGCTGTTTTGACCGACTGATCTTCGACCTCTTTCGTCATAGCAACGCCCGGCACCTCCTCTTCCAGAGCGTCATCACTCGTGTGGACCGCCTCGGCCGCTGGGGACCTGTGCTCTCCCAAATCGCCCAACTGGTCACTGATGGTGTGCGCGGCCGGGTTTTCAATATCTGTACTAACGTCCATGTCGCCTTCTCTCGATGATGACGTCACGTCGTTCTGTGTCTCGTTGTCTCTCGCATCAGACGATACTTGAATTTCACTATGTGAGGAGTTTCCATTCTGTATTATGCCGTCTGTGGTCGAGTGTACCACGTTTTCGTCGGAATCATTTGTATCAAAAGAAATGACATGACTGTAATTTCTATTTGTTTGGTTGTCTTCGTCATCCGTGTCGCTGTCATCATCGCTGTCTGAATGCACAACCTCCTCACCAGCTAGAAAAAAAAACATGAAAGTTATACATCAGTGCATGTATGTAAATATACCAAATTAAATTTATTTCGTTTTGTTTCTTTTTGCAACTATTTTTCACCCAAGAAATGTTTCCCCTTTTCGCCCTTAAAATACAATACTTTTGTTCTCATGTGTATCATCATCAACACGTTTGGCATCGAATGGCAAACATGATTGACAAGAACGTTTAGCCAGATATCAAAAATCAATCTGAGGCAAAAAGACCAAAAATATGAATGATCTTATTTTAATATATTGAGTTTCCTCATAGTTTTGTGTAACACTAACTCTACATATGATGAAAATTGCTGAGGAAATCTAAATAAAGGATAATACACGATTGTCGATGTAATATGGAATTTCTTAAACGAGTTCAATACTTTAATTTGTAATATGACTTGAGTGTTTGCTTTATTCTCATTGGCCCACTTCATGTTTTCCCCTCCAGCACCTGTTTGTGAGTAGACCTGTTCGTGCTAAAAATAACTCGACTGGGAAATTCCCTTCACATTGCCGACCTGTTCGTGCTATTTTAAGCACGAACAGGTCTGAAATCTTTGCTTCCCTGTTGTCCAATCGCGCAACGCATTAGTTTTGACAACAGCCAATCAGAATGCTTGATACAAGCGATCGTTTGGAATCACTTTGTTTACAATATGGCAGACGGTCAACCCACAGAACGCTTTGCTACAATAAACGAAGAAGAACTTAATGATCTATTGAAGAAAAAAGATGCAAAGAACACACGCAAGAACACTGCTGGCGCTGCGAAATTATTTAGGCAATATTTGGGTGCCAAAGGTCAGTCAACGGACTTCGAACATTATAGTAAACATGATTTGGACAGGAGCCTTGGGAAGTTCTACGCTGAAGTACGACATTTGTTTTATTTGGTCATATTACAAAGCAGTTATTGCATTTTGTTTTCGGTGTACACGAGACTATACGGACCTCGATGAACAAACTCTTGCCCAGGTCCGTATAGTCTCGTGTACACCGAAAACAAAATGCAATAATTGTATAATGTCACGAGCCTTTAGACGAGAACAATCGACAATTTTTATGGTCGCCATATTTGTCGCACTGAAAAATATATCTTTTTGTGATATATTCATGGACGTTTTTTTAATATGCTCATTAGTATGTCTACTTGTTATTGATAGTGACTCGGTTCTTTTTTCGAGGACTTGATTTGTACTTGAATTTGACCAAGATTTACATGGCGGGTGTCGTCATTGTGGCAGAAGACGCTTACTTTCCCGGAATACCTGGTCTTATTATCTTGCACTTTTACGATGGTCTCAGTGTAAATATTTCCTTTGTTCGTATTTTGACTATAGTCTAATCGATTTTGAGTTCGGATTATTGTTTTGTTGACGCTTTGATATTTTCTGATTTTTTTCTTAAGAACATGTTATCCTAGCATAATTTTAGGAACTAATAAAACGTAGTGTCGTCGTTGATGGGTCATTATTGCTTTTTTACATAAAAAAAGAACAAACCCTTACATTTATATGAAAAACAATCTAATTTCATATATATTTGTCCACGCTTAAACAATAGTACAAAAATATTAACGTTTTGATATAAAGTTGGTAATGATTGCAACTGTTAACAAAATCGGCGCACGTAATGACACATGTGAAATATAAAATAAAATTGTGCAAAAGGGAAAATGTCTTTTTGCGAAATTGAGGAAAGTAAAGGGAGATAACACCGATAAAATGAATAATTCTTGTACACATTGAGTTACTTCCCCTGAATTTCTTTTTCGATAGTTTTAATAATGAATGTCACAACCATGATCAAATATCTATTAAAGCGGTTCACAAATTGTTGTCCTTAGTAATAGGGCATTTTCAAACAGCTTATATCTTTGGCATTTCGGCGGCTGTATGCTATGCCAGTACCACAATTTTGCATCCCACAGCTAGCGCTCAACTATTCAATCACTATCCGACAACACATAAGTTTTCATTGAGTAGACTGGAACAAGCGGAGTAAAATATTTTGCAAAGATACAGCACGTTGCCGTCACGTTACGCGACCCCCTATCAACCCAGCGGTCACAAATCTGGCGTCCTATTACTGGACTACACTGCGTGCATCAACGTTATGATGTGAATGCTTACTCTAAATTTACGTATCTATACTTTTATAAATTCTTGAATCTGTACGACATTTGCTTATATAATCAAGGCACCAAGTAACTTTCGTGATTTTGATTTTTGAACATGTCATGGGAGAAGATAAGAGAATACCGAAGCGTTAACAAACCCAAAATCCTTACTCAAAGTCGATTAACTAAGGGCATAATATGAGCAAAGGAATTATTTACATGGATACCTTGTAAAAGTACAAGATAATAAGACCAGGTGTTCCGGAAGAGTAAGCGTCATCCGCCGTGTGAATCTTGGTCACATCCAAAGTAAGCATCAGTCCCAAAAATGAGAACCGAGTCATTATTGTCAACACAACAAGTAAGCACAAACCCGAAAACGTCCATCTTCATATTACACCCGCAACGTAGCCCTAGAGACATTTGATCAATAATTGAAGATTAACTTCTTATTTTGTTTAGGTTACCAGGGAATAACTACAACGGGTAAATTCAAGCCGGTTATGTATAATTTACCCGTTTTCCATTGTAGTTATCCCCGATAACCTAAACAAAAAAGAAAGTTTATCCTTATATTAACAGTATCTTTCTGTGAAATGTTCGTAACTATTTTGTTCATTTTTGTCCAATCTTCGGACACAGTTTTCATTTCAAAACTAATAAACGTAGGAATGGTTCAATAAATGTAACAGCATAAAATTTGCAAGCTCCGCCCACGTTTATTGTTGGTGACGTCACACAATTGTATTTCAAACAGTAGGATTTGCATAGCTCGTCCACATGTATTGTTGTCGACGTCATAGAAATTTATCACGTGTTTGAATAAGTTATGCGGTGATAATGATAGTCTGTTAAGCAATGGTTATCGAGTGAATGACAGTGTAGACTGTAAATATATTTATATGATAGCATCGCAATCTGATTAAAATCATATCTTGATCTCCGCACCGTTCTGTAAACTTCTCTCTGCTGCGTTAAGATCTGAGAAAATCCCATGGGAGGTTATGTCCGGAAATGCCACAAAACGTTCATGTGGAATAATGTGACAAAATGACTTGCTGCTAGATGACCATTGGGAAATTATTCTAGTGTTAAGTAAAGAGGCGACAAAGGTCATCTGAACGTTACCGCTTATGGGATGTTGTCAGATCCTTGTAAAACGGAGTGAGAACAAGGATCTGTATTTTAATAAGATTGCGACAAAGGTCACCTGCACGTGACCTCTTATGTGATGTTGTCAGATCCTTGTAAAACGGAGTGAGAACAAGGATCTGTATTTTAATCAGATTAATAACATCGTTAAAGATACTTACTACTTATCAGAATCAGATGGGATTTTGTACTCCTAGCTGTTCCGTTTATATTGGTAGCCTCCAGGATGTACACGCCGGCATTTTTCTTTTTGCATTTGTCGATAACAAGAGACGGAGACTGCTTACATCCACCGAGGAACCTCTTGTTGTTAATTTTGATTTCCGTTTCCGAACCATCGTCTTCAACTTTGTACCATTGGATTTTCGTCACTTCCGATTCGGATATAACTGTGCCTTGGAGGATCACAATATCTCCAACCTTGTTTACGAACACAGCTTGTCCGATACCAACAATAGGTAGACCTATTTAAGAAAAAAAATATTTGTTTACTTTAATATCTCGTTTTTATTTTTCGAGAGTCAGTTAGATGGTATTTATTGTCAATATGAATGCAATGAGGATGCCAGATAAAACGAATGACGTTAGGACGTCGTGAATATTTATTTTGCATTCAGATTGCATTAAGATTGACAATAAATTCAAAAGACGGTTTCGAGTTTGCTCAATAGTGTGCATACTCCTTGTGATTAAAATATAATACCACAATTTTCCTTTTGAGGACCCGACATTTATTTGGATGAAATCTAGATTTACATGGACGAAGCTAATTACGTTTAGTCTGCCGGAACACTTGCCTGTATTCTTTTGCACGTTTCAGTGGTCTCCGTACAAATAAATCTTCCTTCTGTTCATATTTTGTTCATATTTTAATTAATTTAGTTCTGTTGTCGCACAGACCCTTGAAACAGCACAAACACTTTTTCATTGACGACACTCGCCATATTAATCTTCGTCACATCAACATGAATGGCACGTCCTCAAAACAAGAACGTTGATCGTTCTCCAAGGTGAAAGAAGTAAGTATGTAATCCAACTTTTTTCGCGGCGACTTAATTTCGCGTTTTAATATGAAACTACTATTTCGCGGCGATTAATTTTCATCAACTGCGAACAACGCGAAAAATAATCGCACGCGAAAATATGTTGTTTTACAGTATGAAGTGGCTCAATGCCGGGTTAAACAAAATACCTTTACAATAATAAAGTTATTTCTAAAACTTTCAATGATTAGTGTAATGGTTCTCTTGTGATTGGATGACATTTCATGAAGATACCACTTTAAAATGAGCATCTGAACATCAACAATCAGCACATACACACACCGGCTCACAAACCAACCAATCCTTCTCGTGTTCGTTGTTCTTTATATCATGTGGTGACGGACTGACATCCGGGACTTAAGGATGGACGCAGGAGTGCGCGCAATACCGAATAAAATGGCGATTGGCAAGAGTTAACACAAAATCGCCTTCGTTAAAATGAGTGTGTTATATTAATATTTTTGCTATACATATGGATTTCAAGAATATACCTAGTTTAAAGAAAGATGACGTAACACACACACATGCTGCACCTTTCAAATATTTAGTTTTACATATAGTATCTCGAAAAAAAGTATTAAACTGTACAATACATACCATATAATTTTATTTGCATTTTCTGCTATGCAATGAACTCCCTATTTTCAATGCACATAAGTATAAAGGTTTTCGTCCGAAAAGTTTGACTTTTCACAAGAGAAGATTCTTAAGACTGTTACAATGTGATTTGAGAGAGGAAGTGGTCAATTGTACGTGATTTTACCAAACTTACCATCGATGAAATGACCCCTGTGGAACGGTGTGGTATATTTTGGTTATCAGCCTGTATAAGGTCTTCGAGAGTAAAACGAGGTTTTACGAGACTTACCATCGTCTGGTTGATCTTTGAGTTTGATGGATATTGAATCCTTTTTCACGCCCAGACTTGTTTCCTCGTCGTCGGAAAGTGTGATCTTGTCACGCATAAGAAATGCTTTAACACGCTCTGCTAGACACAATGCAGTCGGTTCAAACGGCGTGCTAGGGCCCTTTATGTCAATGGATACGGTTATGTATCCTACAATACAAACAAAATAATGGTTACTTGTTTCGATAGTTTAAATGATATCAGAAATTTCATAACTATTGATGGCAAACGAAGCAAAGCCCGGTATAATTGCTAAAATATAAATTTCATTTATATTTGAAAAAATTTAATATTTGAATCGTTTATAGTACTTATGATTTATGCAGTTATTTAGAACAAAAATGAATATCAGTTTGAGTCTTGACAAGGTAAATTGATAACAACACAACACAAATTACTCACATCACAGCGCAAATTGTTAACATTACAACGCAAACACTAATTGCTTACATCACAACGCAAATTGCAAGCATCACAACACAAACACTTATTGCTTACATCACAACGCAAAGTGCTAACATCACAACGCAAAGTACTAACATCACAACGCAAAGTGCTAACATCACAACGCAAAGTACTAACATCACAACGCAGATTCCCAACATCACAACGCAAATTGCTAACATCACAACGCAAATTGCTAACATCACAACGCAAATTGCTAACATCACAACGCAAATTGCTAACATCACAACGCAAAGTGCTAACATCACAACGCAAAGAGCTTACATCACAACGCAAATTGCTAACATCACAACGCAAAGTACTAACATCACAACGCAGATTCCCAACATCACAACACAAATTGCTAACATCACAACGCAAATTGCTAACATCACAACGCAAATTGCTAACATCACAACGCAAAGTGCTAACATCACAACGCAAAGAGCTTACATCACAATGCAAATTGTCAACAACACAACACAAATGGCTAACATCACAACGCAAATTGCTAACATTACAACGCAAATTGCTAACATCACAACGCAAAGTGCTAACATCACAACGCAAAGTGCTAACATCACAACGCAAAGAGCTTACATCACAATGCAAATTGTCAACAACACAACACAAATGGCTAACATCACAACGCAAAGTGCTAACATCACAACGCAGAGTGCTAACATCACAACGCAGAGTGCTAACATCACCACGCAAAGTGCTAACATTACAATGCAAATTGTAAACAATTCAACACAATTGTCAACAACACAACACAAATGGCTAACATCACAACGCAAAGTGCTAACATCACAACGCAGAGTGCTAACATCACAACGCAGAGTGCTAACATCACTACGCAAAATGCTAACATTACAATGCAAATTGTAAACAATTCAACACAATTGTCAACAACACAACACAAATGGCTAACATCACAACGCCAATTGATGACATTGCAACAACATATTTTGTTGCAGTCTTACATTTTTTTCTACAGAGTACATGGTGATGGATAGATGCAGAGTGAGGGTAAATATAAAATATGCTGTTAGATTAATGTTTTTGTATACGGTTATCTAACTTCAATAATAAACATAATATCATGGGACAGAAGTGCAGTTTAAACTTAAATTACTACAGTGTTTATAATGTACCATGATGTGTAGATACAAGTACATGACATCTTGTGAATCAAGCTGAAATCACTATTGGCTAATGTCAATAGCGACCATGAGGAGTTTGATATATTGATACAGTTATACAGTCATACTGTTAAAGGCCCAATATACGTAACTTTTGGCAAAACTTGAAGCAAAAATCAAGCCTAATAACTGAATATGTTTATAGATTTAGTTAAGATTAACTGATAGGCCTGTCAAGAGTTTTTTGTTAATTACCGCTCAGGTTTACTTCGTATTAGGCTTATTTTTGCATGATTATCAACTGGATTTTTTTCAGAATTTTTCAGAATCACGAAAATAAAATAAGTTCATATGATAACATTACGAGTAAATTCTTAGAACAGGTGCCCTTTAAACACAGGTTTGGATTACTATGACATCAGTGCAAAGGAAAATGTTGGAAGTGGCCCTCTAACGTTGGTGTCTATAAATAGATTTGGTTGTATAACCGCATACTCTAAACTGGATGTATAATAGAATACTGTCAAATTGCCATGTGTGATACAGAACTAGTTATACACCTTTTTTATAAATTGTATCGTGACCATATGTTAAAGGGACTATATGGTTAGATTTTGATTAATTCCTTTAAGATGACGTTAAATGTTTTAATTAATTTGAAAGATGACGTAACACACACATATGCTGACCACTTAAATTTAGTAACAGTTACTGTATGCCGAAAAATTGAATTAAACTGCATCATACAGCTAAGTATTTGCTTTCAAGCAAATGTTTTAGTACTTTTAATTAGACTTTTTACATAATTACAGCATTTGATATGCAAAAATGTGAAAGTTTGACACATTCAAACTTCCGCTGGTCAAGCAAGTGTTGTGGTACTTAAAATAGACTTTTTACATAATTACAGCATTTTACATGAAAAATGGAAAAGTTTGACATATTCAAATTTCCGCTGGTCAAGCAAGTGTTGTGGTACTTAAAATTAGACTTTTTACATAATTACAGCATTTGACATGAAAAATGGAAAAGCTTGACATATTCCGCTGGTCCACACGCAATGTTTTGATCAGAGACAGCCGTGTACATCACATGTTCTTTTGGAACCTCGTTTCCATCTGCCATGAATGAAATCCAAGGTTAGTGTGAACATTGTCACATGGAATTGTTTTAACACAGTAATATTTAAAAAAAATACAACTCCCACGATCTCCAGGTGTTATCTCTTTACTCTTTAATTTCGTTTTATGGATCGCTGTAACGGATTAAGCGTACAGCACATGCTGTAATCTATCCGTATGAATTCATTTAAAATATTTGACAGTCCACGATGGGGCCCCCGACGGGGAAGATAGAACTGTTCGTAGCTAGAGAAAATAATTCTACTGGGTGAATGTCGGTTTCCTAATCGAAACAAGTTTAGATTAACAATTTGGCCATTTTGATATCGTACAAACTTCAATGACTACGTTTTGTGTACGATTTCAACTTTGAAATATTTGCTATCAGCAGACACATGCTATCGATGAGCTAGCTATAGATTTTTCATATACAAGTTCATTTACTTGTAAAAAAGAGATACATGTATAACTTACAAAACAAATTTAACAATATTTTAGTACTATCAAGAATGTGAATAAATGATATACTCTCCTGTGTACTTGATATTGTATATGTTGAAAGAAATGTAGTTCTAAATTAAATAAAACATTTAGACATTGTCACTGTTGATATGTTTTAGCTAAGCCAAACGCACGGCCTTGAACCCAATATATTGTTCAAATCGGTCTGGGACCTATCCTTAATTTTCAACACAGCACAGTTGATAACAACCCGGCGATCACCAGTGCCTATTCTACCATACTGCTACATACTGTCTGTGATTATAAGTAGCATGTCGGTTATTTAAACCATCATTCACCCTGACAATTTGAAAACAACATTCACCCTGGAAATAGTACAATAATTTTCTCTAGCTACACTAACAGTTCTCTCTTCCCCGTCGGGGGCCCCATCGCGGAACGTCAATATTTCAAATCAATTCATACAGGTAGATTTGAGCATGTACTGTACGCTTTATAACGAAATTAAAGAGTGAAGAGATGCACCTAAAGATCGTGGAAGTTGTATTTTTTGTATTTAAATATTTCTGCTTACAAACAACTCCACGTGACAATGTTTACACTTTCCTCAGATTTCGCTCTTGCTGGATGGAAACGAGGTTCCGAAAGAAATTGTGATGTACTCGGCTGTCTCGGATCAAATTATTGCGTGTTGACCAACGAAAGTAAGAACATGTCAAACTTTCACATGTTTTGCATATCAAATGCTGCTATTGTGTAAACAGTCTAATTTTAAGTACTTCAACGCCTGCCAGAAAACAAATACTAAAGGGAAACAACCGAAATCTTAGATAAGCAACATAAATAAACAATATGTTCATGTATTAATTAGAAACACAATTGTTTTAAATTAAGGTTAAATAAAACTAATACTGCTGTATTTTAATGAAGTTTATTCACGCTTTTCAAACAAAACAAAAGAAGGGAAAATGTTTCTATATAGATAAGAAACTGTCTTACATTTGATCTTTCTATTATTATCATTTTTACAATTTCTTTTGTTTCTAATTAGATAAAACAAAAATACATACACACTCAACATTCACATCACATACATATACACAGTGAGGCCATCTTTAACGGGTCTTTGCTATTAATTGGAGGTAGCTCAAATAAGCCTAAACCAAACCTACCTTCCCCTGGGGTCGGCGCAGCACTATTCATATTGCTTACAGGCCTAAAGATCTGCAAAAAAAGATAAAAACGATAATTTCAATAACCAAAATACAAATATCTTTCATAAAATGAAATCAAGCAAACATCAGCTTTACAGGTACACAAACAACCTACTTCCTTATATAACCCATGAACCTCATTTAGGCTTTTCAAAACAAAACAAAATAATATAAAATTTTGTTTTCACATCACATTTACATATGCATCCAATTTTACTGTAAAGTATAAAAATAAAAGCCCATGCATTCTCATTCACGCAAACCAAAATAAATTAAAGATCCTTCTTTATTACATTTTCACCAGTGAAATATCGAAAAAATTATATACTAAAAAAGTGATATTTTTCACAAGTGAGAAATATGATATTTTTCACTAGAGAAAAATATCACTTTTTCTGATTTGACCAATCAGAACGCTGCTTACAAACGACGTTTGGGAAAATCAGAAGCTGCCACTGTAGATTTTCATTTAAAAATGTAATAAACAGAATATCTAACAGTATCTTCAGTAACACCAAACATATTTCACTCGTGCGGTTAATATTTTGATATTAATGTTAGATATCCTCTATACATTAATATGAACTACAGTCATGTTCACGTAAATACATGTAACTTATTCCTTTATTTGAAACACAGTTATATTTATTGAAAATCAAGTAATAACAAAAGCAAACAAATCTGCTATATATAAATCATGCCCATTCGCGCTTTTAAGAAATGTAAACTGTTTATACATCAATTAGAATCACAACCATATAAATTCAATTTAATTAAATGCATTTCTGCGGTATATGTATAACTCTCATTTTTCAAGCCAAAAAATAAATGAATAAAAAAATGTTTTAATTAATTTGAAAGATGACGTAACACACAAATATGCTGCACCTCTTAAATTTAGTAATAGATACAGTATGACGAAAAAAGGAATTAAACTGCATCATACAGCTGTTTCGTCCTCCTTGAACTCATCAGTGATGCTAGGGGCCAAAAGGTAGGAATCCAAAATGTCTAAACTAAGATGCAGAAGGGTCAGGTGCGTAAAACCCTTTAATTTATGAATTAAGAAGTAAAATTAAACTAGTTCTGCATAATTCAAATCGTGTACTACGAAAATGTGTATATTATGTACCGTGCCACGACTCAAATGAGATTAACTGTACAGCCATATTTACATTTTCCTGGTATAAAACCTCTTCGGTAACTTTTCTCCTGTCGTTGTATACGTGTATTCACGTTAAATTCTCAACATTAATTTTCTACCGGAGCAGACGAACGGCATGTAATACAATACATGTCTAGTTAAATCCATGCGTCACAGTTCTATTAACCCATTCATCCCGGGAATTTCATAATGAACTCTCCCAAACCTTTGAACTGGATGCGTTCAAATGTGTCCTCGGGGGTGCATGCATTTAAAGGGCCGGCCTCTTAAGCTATCCTGATCGGTAACGAGATAACGTTTTGTATTCAATCTGTAAATAATTTTGTTTTACAATGGTATTTTTGTATGTAAATTTTGTATGTATATCTATAATATATGGAATGTTTGGCAAGCCCATAAAACATTGTACGGTCAGTATAGTTCCTACCTACTAACTCATGTTAAAACATCCAAGGTAAACATTCGTGATAGATAATATATGACGGAAACCAAACTTATTGGTGTTTTTGTTGATAAGGGAGTGTAAGTGAATGAGGAAGTGTGTGTGAGTGTGTGAGTGAGTGTGAGAGTGAGAGTGAGTGTGAGGGTGAGAGTAAGTGAGAGAGTGAGTGTGCGAGAGTGAGGAGAGGGGGTAGATCAAATGTGACTGGGTGAGGTGTCCTGCTGTTGTCAGTTAATGTGACTGGGTGAGGTGGTCGGCTGTTGTCAGTATAATGTGACTGGGTGAGGTGGTCGGCTGTTGTCAGTATAATGTGACTGGGTGAGGCGGTCGGCTGTTGTCAGTATAATGTGACTGGGTGAGGTGGTCGGCTGTTGTCAGTATAATGTGACTGGGTGAGGTGGTCGGCTGTTGTCAGTATAATGTGACTGGGTGAGTTGGTCTGCTGTTGTCAGTATAATGTGACTGGGTGAGGTGGTCGGCTGTTGTCAGTATAATGTGACTGGGTGAGGTGGTCTGCTGTTGTCAGTATAATGTGACTGTGTGAGGTGTTCTGCTGTTGTCAGTATAATGTGACTGGGTGAAGTGATCTGCTGTTGTCAGTATAATGTGACTGGGTGAGGTGGTCTGTTGTTGTCAGTATAATGTGACCGTGTGAGGTGTTCCTCTTTTGTCAGTATAATGTGACAGTGTGAGGTGTTCTGCTGTTGTCAGTATACTTTGACCGTGTGAGGTGTCCTGCTGTTGCCAGTATAATGTGACTGGGTGAAGTGGTCTGCTGTTGTCAGTATAATGTGACCGTGTGAGGTGTTCTGCTGTTGTCAGTATAATGTGACTGGGTGATGTGTTCTGCTGTTGTCAGTATAATGTGACTTGGTGAGGTGTTCTGCTGTTGTCAGTATAATGTGACCAGGTGAGGTGTTCTGCTGTTGTCAGTATACTGTGACCAGGTGAGGTGGTCTGCTGTTGTCAGTATAATGTGACTGGGTGAGGTGGTCTGCTGTTGTCAGTATAATGTGACCAGGTGAGATGGTCTGCTGTTGTCAGTATAACGTGACTAGGTGAGGTGTTCTGCTGTTGTCAGTATAATGTGACTTGGTGAGGTGGTCTGCTCTTGTAAGTATAATGTGACTGGGTGAGATGTTCTAAGATAATTTATTAGATAAAGACATTTCGAGGTCGATTGCTTATCACTCTTTCTACTCTTAAGACAATATTCACTTAATGACACAATTTTAACTTTATCGTCAATAGCTGAATTTTACGTGAGAAATAAACAGGGCATTCCTTCTGACAATTTTCATATGTTCCGTCGTGTTTAAAAATTAATCATTAATAACTATCCAAGCATTAAAAAATGTTCAATGGTGTTCAAAAATGACTTTAATGTGAACCACTGATTTTTGTTAATAATGTCTTCATGGCTAGTACAAAACAGTGTTTGTTATTTGACCTCTATACCATTCAATTCAGCCAATTTTCCTTGATAAATGTATTTATATAAGCTACTAGCTTGTTTCCAAAACCTTCAGTAGACCACATTTTGTTTTGTTTTGTATATTCTTGATAATACTGTTTAAAATAATAAAGGTGTAGTTATCTGTTAGGACTGCCATATCGATAAAAATGGGATTATAATATAAGGACCCGAGAAAGTCGTATTAACAGAGATCCAACCGATAATATCACTTTATAATGTTAATTAGATTGGTACCTCTTATTGGAAACATCACATCATAAACACGAGGTGAGCTACAGAGCGTCGATTAGAATCTGCAGTTTGGTCAGATTTGGGGCTCATACACACCCGCTCCATTATTTCTGTAGGTTAGACCATTTATTTTCGTTTGTCTCCTCCCAACAGCTCTATGATGTTATTTAACCACTGTTGACATACTGCATTCACGTGTGAATGATACTTACTTCACACCCGGGATGTTGCATATATTACCATATATGGCCATTTTCATTTAAAAATATTTATTGTTCAGATCTTTGATACAATGGGTTAGCAACAATTATGTAAAGTTGTGAGAATAGAGTTATACATTTTATTCATATTTCACGAGCCTAGTATAGCATAGAATACTTCATGTACATTTAGGTTTCAGTCCATACCTGTATGGACAATGTAAGGTTTCAGCCCATACCTGTATCGACAATGTAAGGTTTCAGTCCATACCTGTATGGACAATGTAAGGTTTCAGCCCATACCTGTATCGACAATGTAAGGTTTCAGTCCATACCTGTATCGACAATGTAAGGTTTCAGTCCATACCTGTATCGACAATGTAAGGTTTCAGTCGATACCTGTATCGACAATGTAAGGTTTCAGTCCATACCTGTATCGACAATGTAAGGTTTCAGTCGATACCTGTATCGACAATGTAAATTGAAAGCACACCAAAGGACGCTTCGTTAAATTTTGTGCTGTTGACCTTCAAAAAAATACTAAATGCAATGTCGGTGTACATATAACGTATACACACGTAACACAGCAGTGTATTGTGTATATAATATTTAAACAACATGGAAGATAATCTATATTTAGAAAAATCTATGTCGGCCAGCATATCTACACAGCCGACCATATATAACAAACAGGTCATACTTACGTGTCGGTATTATGAGACAGATCAGGATTCACTGATCTTTAGACGTGAACAGACCAAGCTGCAGACGACAGCGGTGTTAATAAATCCAATCGTTCTAATATCACAACTTTACGTTGACGGATAATAAAATCTAGGCACAGAGGTCCGTTACCTACGTGGATAAGGACAATGTGGACACCATTTTCTACACACACACATACCCGGTCGTAAATTAGTTCCGTGATCACATGACGTTTAACTGCGCAGTATGTTGAAAAGCTGTTAAAGTTTACCTCTCGTCCTTATAGACACTTCATACAATTTTGAAATAATGAGTCGGCTTTCGGCAATCTTACTGAACGAAAGTCATTGTGAATATGTATTGATCGTTGACTGTTCATGATGGGTATCATTGTTTTTAATGAAGCTGTGACATGTTGATAACCAAAAGTTAAAACTATTATCGCGTCAATTTGTTAGCATATGCACCGAAATGACTTATGTTTTTTTTTATGAATAGAATGGCTTATAATAATTTGCTGGCACCTCGAAATGTAAATACGAAATCTTTATTTAATTATTATATTTTTAATTTTTCATAGAGATATAGTTTGAGTCATGTGAGTATACATTGTATATTAACAGAAACTATCCGTAATGATTTGTACTGTGTAATTTCTTCCAATTAAAAAAATATCAAAGCGTCAACAAAACAAAATTAAAATAAATGTCATGTCCTCGGAGTGAGAAATGAGTTCTCACTCCGACATTCACCTGGATCTGACCTATGATTTACATGGCGAGTGTCGCCGCTGAAGCAGAAAACGTTTACCTTTCCGGAACGCCTGGTCTTATTATCTTGAACTTTTACCACTGCCTCCATGTAGATCTTGTTCTGACGCTCCGGTATTCTCTGATTTATTTCTTCTTTATGTGGAGGGCGGAGGGGTGATTAATGACACACTCAGTAAATAATGAGCAATGTATATTTATTTACAAAATTATGGCATGATACGAAACATGTGTTTCTGGAATATATAAAGATTCATCGACATCATCATCTTATTCATGACAAAGGATATGTACAAACCACACAATATATTTTAATTTGATGATGGAGAATCAGGTACAATTGTACTTATACATGGTCCTTCTCCGAGTACATGATAAGCATTGCTATTTTCTACCACAATAACAACATATAGAACTTAACATTGACGGATTAAATATATACATACGAAACTGTATAGAAAGAAAGAAAGTATATGATATAAGGTAACGAATGTCACCTGTTATATGTTAATTAGAACATATATGATATAAAGTAAGGATAGACTTAATTATATGTTAATTAGAACATGATATAAGATAATGAAAGACCCTGATTATATGTTAATAATTAGAACATGATATAAAGAAAAGAAAGACACATATTATATGTTAATTAGAACATCATACAAGGTAATGAAAGACACAGATTATATGTTAATTAGAAAATGATATAAAGTAAAGAAAGACACAGATTATATGTATAAATAAGGTAATGGATGTCACCTGTTATATGTTAATTAGAACATATATGATATAAAGTAAGGATAGACTTTATTATATGTTATTCAGAACATGATATAAGATACAGAAAGACACAAATTATATGTTAATTAGAACTTGATACAAGGTAAAGAAAGACCCTGATTATATGTTAATTAGAACATAGAGTAAAGAACGACACTGAGTACATGTTAATTAAGGAGGACCTCCCCATCTCATATTACAACCTATTCCACTAATCCACCGTTATACCATCTTCGCTAGCCAAGGGTTACGATCCGCACACTCATCTTCACCCTTGGCATATATAGACCACATTTCGTAAATCCCGCGACGAGAATTTTCATTGGATGCAGCTAGGTCTGGCTGCGTCCAATAAGAGCGCACCTTACATTTGATCACGCGCTGTTCTTATGGGACAGAACAAATGTAAACAAACATGGCACAGTGTCGACTGTATCATGGTTCTTTACCAGTAAAACAGAGAAGAACAATCTTCAACGACACATTTAGGGTAATTAGGACTCAGTGCGTGGATCGCCGTTTCCTGATGCTGTCTATTTGATCAAGCTTGAATTTTTCACAGATCAACCGAATAAGATGTTCTTTCTTGTTTACATTCATTGCAGAAGCCGTTTTATTGCACGCATTTTGATTGTTCGGTGATTACGTGATTCAAAGGGAAACAACGTACACCGACCGCTAGGTGGCAGACCCGGGAGCTTTCAATTTTGCCATGATATATTCCAGGGGTGTAGATTACATAGGTGATCGTAACCCCTGGATATCGATGATGCCGTTATACGTGTACCAACAATCCATTATATGTTAATTAAGGAGGACCTCCCCATCTCACATTACAACCTATCCACTAATACACTGTAATGCGTGTTCTGACCAAGCCGTATTGTTACAACGAATCTGAGTTATAGATATTATATGTAACTTGTTATCATCAATTGATCTTCTTTACATATTTACATATCCCGAAGGCTAAGCTATCTGACACCGGTTTCATCAACGTTTCTTAAGAAGAAAGACTTAACAATATCCATAGGAAAGCGTTACAGAAGTTAAGTGGAACTTTAAGTAAGGAAACTTTCCTAAACGTTTGTTTGTTTGTTTGGGGATTTTTTGCATGAATTAAAACAAAATAATAAAGGAAGTAAAGACAATTTAATTAAACCGGGGCAATAGTGCAGTATTGCAATATCCAGCTAGGTATATGAGGGGGAAATACTGCCTAACTGGCGAGCTAGCCTTTCCAGTCATGCGGTATAACCCGGGACCCACTCAAGATACAATGTAGTTAAACAACGGTGAGCGTGGTCTGTAGTTGGATGGGTGACTGCCGGCACGTTACAGTATGTATAAATCTTATTGCTGCCCAAATCTAAAACGTACGTTAGGATACGATACAAAAAAGTAAAGCCAGGGCAGACATATTGCTACCTGAATCTCAAAAAGTTCGAATATGATTAAGAAATAAGAAGTAAAGGGACGTCCGTTGTCACTATTAATTATCACAGTTAGGTTATATATAACAGACGTCCACTGGTCCCGTTGTATAACGTGGTAGTGTCAGCCTCAAGATTGGTCACACACTGTCCATGTTGTGGTAACTTTGACGACGTTATAATATGTTTATATAGTTCTGATTTCAGAAACTTGTTTTAGAAGGTCGGCGATCATGTAACACAGAAAGGAGACCGTCCAACCATTTTCTTTAACTTCCGGTCGTTGTTGTCTTTTCTCTCTCGTTCTCTTAAATGTTGTAAGAGTATCATGCATATTGGTGTCGTAACATAAAGCGTTTGCGTTGTAAACGTTGCAAATGATGATGATGATGATGATGATGTAACACAGAAAGAAGACCATCCGTTTTCAATAACTCCCAGTCCGTGTTTTTCTCCCTCGCTCTCTAAAATGTTGCAAGCTTAAGAGAGTCAAGTATATTAGTTGGATTATGCGAAAGCATCCACGTTGTAAACGATACTAATAGTCACTGGTGGATTAAAATGGACATTCCATCCCCTCCGGTACTGGATAATCTTTAAATAACTGTTTAAACAGTTGAGGATTATTTTTAAATAGCGTCCACCACTGGACGCTAGATAAGGCCCCAGGGCGGGGGTCATCGACCTCTCCCCGGAGCCGTGCGATGATAAACCGCCTATATTGTTCCGGGGTCGCACCAACTATGTTGTAATCTACAAAACAAACAAACAAAAACAATCACAAGAATGACATATGTACAGATAACAGCTATTACATGAGTGTAGTTAATTTTAAACGGTTAATCAAAAATCCGGTGAATATATTCCGGTAGTACAGATTCTGGTGGAAAGCACAACGTTTTGGCAGTGTCCTGCAATGTATGGAGAGGGACAGGCGGCTTCTCCAAGAAATGTACAGATGGTCGGCATAGACACAATGCAACTCTGGTAAATACTAACTACAACTAATGCTCGGCAAGAGAGATTTTATGTTGTTTTTTTTTTATCATGGTGCAGGACATTTGCATAATCACACAATTATTCAATTATAACGAAGAATAATCTTAAAACTTACATACAAAAATTAGTTAGATATTTTACTCGGACATTGAAATACATTACGACATTATTGGTTTTGATAAAACATAAATTTTTCATTAGTAATTTCACTAATTTGTACTAAATTTTATAACAAACGTTTACTAATCCAAGGGAGGTAACTTCGATATCCGATTGAACTAAATCTTATTAAGATGTATGTGTACGTACATAAATTAGTTTATTTGTCTTGGCCTGACTTGGGTCGTTTCTGTAGAACAATTGTAATACATATTAACATTAAGGAATTTAAGTAACTCGTTTCTCATTTATCAAGATTGATGGATGAGATAAAATAACTTAACAACTTCCGCTAACTGATGGACACATATTTTGAATAAGAAGTTTTTTAAATGTCGTTTTGATTGCCCATTGATTTCCCATTGATCATAAAAGTACATTATTATTTCTTTATTTCCTCCAATTTGAAGATTTATAAGGACATATATACAAGTCAATTAATAGTCAATTAATAATTAAATATAATTACGTACAATGAAAACATTAAATATCATTTTTATCTACAATTCATTCACAATCAAAGCATTTAACATAATTTATATCTATACATTTTAGACAGAACATATATACAAGTTTATTAATAGTCAGTTCAAAAACAGATAAACTTAAACACATTCAAAACATGATCATGTAACGAGAGTGATTCGTTTGCAGAAATGCCTTGTACAATTTTATTAACTATACAATTTCGTCATTTTTTCAACAGAAAGAGCACAAATCAAAATGAAGTTTTCATAATCAAAATCACTCTGATAAAGAAGAATTCCACCTAGTAGTATATGAGTTAAATTATAATCTGACAAAGAGTGAAAAAAGAGGTGCGTGGTGAAGCGTTAGGCAACCGGTTAGACATAACACAGCCCTTAATTTTATTACAGGTTATACAACCTGTCTATAGCGACCACCAACTAATCGTGATATTGGATAGAAGTTGGTTTAAACAATGTTTTAATAATTTGAAATCTACAGTAAAAGAATAATGCCTACAAAATCGTTTAATAAAAGAGTTACTTCCCTTACATTTTGTAAGTAATTAAAAAAATGTATTTACGTTTTAAATTACTTCGAAATATTCTTCATGTTTATTGTTTTTAATATATTTATTTTATAATTGTAAATGAAGTTAAGCATGAATGTTAATTTTCAAAATATTACAAATATAATAAAATAAAACTTTAATTGTTTCTATTTATTTTATTCTACAGAAACTTAATATTACCATTTCTAAAAGGTACACTTAGCGGCCAGGTTAGGTACACTTGGCTGGAGGCCAGTTTAGGCCATGCAGCCACTTAACGATGCCACTGCCTGTGTGCATTGCACTGCCTTGCATGTCGCTCAACACAACGTAGCCTCCAGCAAAGTAAAATAGACCCTTTCAGAGGCGAATCTGGTATGACATGGTGATTGTACATGTTAACTAAAAATATCATAAATTCCTGTAGGAATAAAAAGAAACAATTTTATCTATTATTCTTACAAAATGTGCATATTGTACCTGTACGATCAAATACAACCCTTTATTTGATTGCAAGTTATATCGCAAACACAAGCAAATCTTTACGTTTGATACAAGTTCCTGTCAATTTAAAAAAAAATATTTTTGACCAATTTTGTAAAGATATTGAACAATTTCAACAACTTAAACAACTAGAAATGTAAAATGAAATTTTCATATGAAACAGCAATAATTTGTGAATTTGGTCACAATCTATCAGCTAAATAGAGATCCACTTCAATACAAACACGTCTATATTATTGATTTATGTCAGTACTTACATATTTCGACATCCATTTCAGAAGATTGTTCCATTTGATAATCACGATAATGATTTGAACAGCAATTTAGCGGAGTGATGTGTTTAGACCAAAAAAGAGTAATCTAAAGTAAAGGGAGATAATGCCTTCAAAAATATTCAACAATTATTTCCCTTTAATCCTGGGTAACGTATATCACAAGTAAGTATTGTCACATATACGTCACTGGTATAAATGAGTATAGGACAACACGCCAGTCGTCAAAACGAAAGTACTTTCTTGGAACGAACGTCTTTGATAAGCCGCTAAAATATTGTATGCATTTTATTAATAAACGGGTGATAATCCTCGACAAATGGGGTTTTGTTTATCTTGTCTTTTGGATGAGGGGAGGGTGTTTGGAGGGGCGGGGTCACCGGTAATCAGAACATATGGTCACAATATGGGTACAGGGGTTTGTTACCAACTTACCATATATTGGCACTGTGATCAATATCTAGTAATGTAGCAGCAGTATAACATCTAAATATTTCAGACGTGTGTAACTAGTCCCTGTGACACAGGCCCGTGACATGTTACTTTAGATGAATGCGACTTGGTACAGATTAAATAGATTCACGGTGCTTATGCTGTTACATTTAAGGGTCATTAAATAGACAAATTATGTTGAATCTTAAAACAACAGAAAGCAACCAAGTATGGCACAAATATAGTCATGTTACCGCGCGTTATTCATTTTGTCTGCAATCCTGTTCCGTGTTAAAGGACCATAACACGGAACAGAATGATGTTTAATGCTTAATTGAATACCAAAATGTTTGTGATCAATAAACTTTCTTGATATATTCAAACATAATCTGTATATGATAAGAGGTTCTTGAATAAAGTGAACTGGTGGGAAATTGCAGCATGGGATAATTTTAAGTTTTACAATAAATGAAACCAGAAAAAGAACAATGTCATTGTGCTCTCAAGTGTCTAAAGCGATATATTTACTTGTACTCTGCCTTGCCACTATAAACCACTACCAATGCCAATTCCGTGTTATGAGACCATAACACTGGAGTAGTTATTATGACGTCATAATCATAACGATTTTGCATTAATAGTTTATGATAGCTACATGTATACTGGATAGATCCTTCTCAAATTTCATATGCAGTGCAGGTTCCCTTTGGTCCCTAGTTGTGCATTGTCAACTTTTTAAGCCGAATCGAAAAACAATATGGCTGATGGGCGGCCATCTCGGATTTGCATTTATAGTTTGTGAAAGCTTTTTCTTGTGCAGTACTAAGTGGATATTACCCAAATATCATATGCAGGTTTTCCTTGGTACTTAGTTGTGCATTGTCAACTTTTTAAGCCGATCCGAAAAACAACATGGCCGGTAGGCGGCCGTCTTGGATTTTGTAAAACTCCTGACAAGAGACGCTCTTTCAACTATTTGATTTTCAAGAAAACTTCATAGAACTAAGATTAAATACATAAATGAAAGTTAAAATAAGAAGGGAAAAGATCCATCTTTCTAAGAATGAATAAAACATCATCAATGGTGGGCGCCAGGATCCCTCTGGGATCTCTTTTTTCACAATACTTTCCATCTAAAATTATTGCCATGGGCACCAAGGTTCCATTGATATGAAAACCAAAAGAACAGGACATTGAGAAAAGTTAAATTTGGGTGGTCAGATGGTGAAGTGGATAGCGTACTTGTGTTTCACCCATGCGGCCGGGGTTCGATTCCCCGACCGGACGTGAAAAGGTATGGGGTCACCTGCCCGACCATTAGGGTTTTCTCTGGGTATTCCGGTTTCCTTCCACAATAAGACCCCTTGTGCGCTAACATCCGGGCCACCAAGAGTGATTAGCATTTAAGTTGGATAACTTGTTTCATAATTGTTGTTAAATAAAAAAGTTTATATTTTTAAAAGGTTACATGTGCCAGGGAGGGATCAGATTTGTCAGACAAAATTTGAAAAAAAAAAAATCGAGTGATTTTTTTTTCTGAATTAATTAATGTGTCTCCAAGTCATGGAATGTTCAAATTTTATCCTGGTCTTGATTTACATTACTATTCCAAAAAAAAAAAGAAATAAAAATCAGTATTCGAAACAGAAAAATGATGTGAAAACATGTCTATTGCTCTTTAGCTGCTACTAATGTTGTGTAGACTTGGAATGGACTAAATGTGAAGTGCTTTTTTTATTAGGGATACCATTGAGGTATTGTATTATCGACACAATGTGTTTATGTAATGTTTTCATTGCCAACATTGGTTATCCAATATTGTGTAGAGTATTCAACATGTTTGCTTCACTCATATTGATGTTTATTGTTGTAAATTATTCCAATAGCCTGCAGGACTGACTTTCCAACCACATTAACAATGATTGATTATTTCTATACTGTTTTTAAGATATAATTAATAAAACATGTCTTTCCATATGCAATAATGCACACGGGCTTGGCAGGGATTTTTTAGATCATGGTCCATATGTATGTATTATAGTGTCACTATAGCTATAATACATACAATTGTACATATATCAAGGACGTATATGTGAGACCTACGTCCCTGCATTTATGGACCATGATCTAAAAAATCGTGCCAAGCCCCTGTGATAATGTACATACATTTTTTTTATATATATATAGAGGGCTTACATACAGTCTGCTGGCGCGGATGCAGGATTTTCGAAAGGAGGGGGTCCAGCTGACGCTTTTTCAATGATACGATGTAAAAACTTCCATTTTTAAGGCTATTAAATATTTTCTCCCCCGAAAAAAGGAGGAGGATGGGGGGGGGGGGGGGGTCCTGACCCCCTAGGACCCCTTTTCTGGATCCGCTATTGGGCTGTGTCTGTTGCTCAATTTCTGTAGGACTCACACAACTAAATGAGCATATATATCACGAAGTGTTTCATACGAGTGTACATATAGACCTATAGTCCCTACCGAAAATTTGTTCCGGCTAATTATAAATACTTCGGACTATGGTATATTTCATATCATACATGACTGTATACTCATTTTTATTATTATTATGTAATGTGTATTATCCACAATATTTCATATTTTATCGTTTAAAGGCCCAATATACGTAACTTATATTGGGCCTTTAAAATACTTGACATAAAAAAAATAATATAAAATATAAAAAAAGGCCATCTATCCCCACTGAGCTTCGAACCCATACGGTGGGTTATATCCCGTTCAGAGTGTTCAATGTGAAAATATTAGCCTTGGGATTAAACATAATTATTCTGAAATGTGACTTTTCATTCTCACCTGTTTGGAACAAGGAATATCATTTATATATTTTAGATATAGAATAAAGAATGATTTTCAAGATAGAGCTATATATAGTAACAATTACGTATTAATATTTCCAAAAAAAAAAGAAATAATTACTTCTCCCCGTTGTTTATATTGGTTTTGGAGCGGAACGATACAAACTTTATTTTATTGGCGTAAACGATATTAGAATAAAATACACATAAAACATTAATATGCATATAAATAAATTCTTTGTATTTTGTTGTTATTGATACTCTGTGTAAAATATATTCAGAACAATATGTACAAAGCTCTAGCACTATTTTCCGTGGCGTAATAATTAACACGAGCAGTGTTGTTCGGTCCCGGATATCGGGCACCTGTCTAGTATCAGAGGACGTATATAGATATGTGATAATCAAGGAGAAAAGTTTAGCAGGTATGTGGAGGTCAACGTATGTGTAGAGTCGAATGTCCATCTCAAGTTTAAAACATCACCACAGTTGTAATATTTAAATTTAATTGCAATATATTGTATATGACACCCCCCCCCCCGCTATCATGTAACAGGTATACTATTTAATAGCAAAGTAGGATGCAGGCTGAAAGCCTCCAGATCAAAATCATCAATAACAAATACAACAAAGTAATTCAATATACATGTTTATATAGTATTTCGGTGCGGTAAACAGCATAAAGGGGAATTCGAATCCCACGGAAGCCTAAATTCCCGTTCTTGAACGAACATATGCATGGAATATCCATTTCTAATCTTTTAATAAGGAAGGCACATGTAAGAATAATATCTGGTTGCAACCCCGGTATTGAATTTGATACGAAAATATGTGCATAACACTGAAGTCCATGTCCACAAAAAATCCATGCATATATATGTCCTGACCTGTGTTGAAAATGTCAACCTTCCTTTACATGAATTAATAAAACAATGTAAAAAGAAAACAGAGTTCATAATATTGGTTAAGTATTAGATAAGAATCCGGGAATTTTCGTACTGAATCGTTTTCGTACCGGGAATTTTCGTACCAAAACGATTTCGTACCTGGGAATTTTCGTACTGAATGTTTTTTTAATAAGGTCTACTTCTAATTGTAGTATACACATATTTATATCAGTTATATTTATTTTACTATCTCAAATAAATGAATACATGCCGTATATAAACGGATGAGTGTCCTGTGAGTGAGTGCCTTGTGGCTGCATGGATATATATACGTACGTGTTATGTGAGGATTTCGCGTGCTCGTTAATGGATTATTTTCCTGTTGAATCTTAATTGTTCTTCATATATGAAAGTATATCCAAAATTTCAGGTTGATCGTAACAACAGAAAGAACCGAAATGCATGTAGATTCTTTCGATCATGCGAATTTTACACGTTAGTCTGTACGAGCTACCTCCCTCTAGTCTGTTTCTACAAGTGCTGTGATATTCTGTTCGTTTTCATAAGTCCGTTTTTAGTTATGAAGCATGCGATAATGCCACAGACTTATATTATATCTTTCTAAGTCCGTGATAATGCATATATTCATCTATATTTAAGACCGTTAATTAACATAGTTTTAGAAGTCCGTTTTATTCCGTCTTTTACAGAAAATCATTCAGAAAAGTAGAAATTTAATAATAAGAATAAAAAATACTTACATAAAAAAAAAAGAAAAAATGTCCCAAATGTTTGTTTCTATGGCATTATCGTATTCTTTTCGCACATATGAACTTTTAGTTATCTTAGAAATGTTATCCCTTTTAAACGTATTTAATTTTATATGTTTCATTATGTATTGTAGCACATTTGGACCATGGAGAATAGACTTCATTGTACATGCATAATCATGTTTTATTTTACATATATCATGAAGAGTGCATATTTCATTATCTATGTATGATTATGACAACGTTTGAGAGATACTTTTAATGATGTGACAAATTATTACTACCATGTTCTTACTAATTATTGAATGTAATGAATGATATTTAATCAATTGAAATAAACAAAGGGCATGATGTAAGTTATTTTGTCAACTTAATAAAAATGAAAATGTGTTTGGAAAATTAAGTATCCAACCCTGATTTGTAACAAGACTGAATAACCTTTATATAATCCATTTGTTTTACCAAATAAATCTACTTCTACCCTAGACATAAGTTGTTATAACTTGTGCCTAATCCTTTGGCCTATTTTGGACAATAAAATATGTTTAAAGTCAAGCCATGCTTCTGCTAATAAATTCTTTAAACTGGGATAAGTTGGGTTGCTCTTCATTTTACATTTTCAATGATTTCCAATTTCTTATTCATAGAAATAATAACAAAACACTAAGTATTTGTTGCAATGCATTTTTTTTTTAAGATTTCTTATACATCAATCACATAATACGTTTTCTATGGATATCGTTACTTATAACGTGAACATGACATGGCAAGTTTTCTATTATTTGTGTCATGAGGATGCATGTATATCATTAACATTGTATATTGTGACGTACGTGTATATAACTTTGACATTTGAATGAAAAGTATTCTGAGTATAAATTTCTTTAATTCTTAATGAATATAATATCTGTCTTTGAAGTTTAAACGGCACATGGTAGGTACCTACAACAGAGAACTAGCTATCAATGACACGTGGCAAGTATGTATATCTAGGCCTGTAGCTTTATAATAACTGCACATGGCCAGTACGTACATATGTATACCTGTAACTTTAACTTATAATAGTACGTGGTCAACAGACTTGGCACCTACAACTTTCTATTTATATTTAAACAAGATGCCTTTCTTATGAAGACCATTCTCAAACTCTCTATAATTGTAGTCTTATGTTTATTATAACTTTGAAATTGTGTTAGTTAAAAAATGATATTTGAGGAGTGTATGAAACTTTTATGAAAGTTGTATATATGCAGATTGTATACGTCAATAATTAATTCAAAAGGGCAATATAAAGAAATAATAATAATTTTTAGTTGTATACATAACTTGTTACCTTATATTAGCTGGTATGAACTTGGCTTCGTTGTTTTCTTAAATAATGACAAGATAAACATCACACCACTTGCTTGGATAGCAATCTCAGTAAGTCCATGATCAAGGGGCGAGTTATTAATAAAAGCATAGGAATTCTAATATGTCAAAACTTAATTCAAGGAATCTATACAAGTTAATCAAGATCTTATTTCAAAAAGTTTTATAACTTGTCCTCGGTATTACAACATCGAATCAGGGATATACACTGTAAATTAAGTATTTATAATGATAAACTTACACACACACACATATATATATATATATTGGACAAGAAATTAGATTAGACTACCCATGGAATACACACAAGTCAGAAATAGTTGACCATTAAATAAACCTAATAATCTGTAAATGTTTTAATATATCAAAAATCACATTATACCATTCACAACAATGATTGGCACTACGGGTAACAAACGTCGAGGTGTTAAATACATATATAGGTGACACATGTACAGTGTCAGCGTGCGCGAGTCAAAGCTAGGCATTAGCTTCGAATTCGGACATGGAACTAAATTACTGAAAATATGAAATACTAATGCAGTATCAACCTATATAATTACTGTTTATAGTTATGGAAAACAGTAAGAAGCATTATATTTGCATCAAAATTATTATACATTTGTAGTACGAAAATACCCGGACGAAAATTCCCAGGTACGAAAATGTGTGCAGCACGAAAATGTTTCAGTACGAAAATTCCCGTGACCTTAGATAATTATACATATCTCGACAAGTTCCAAATATCCTGTTTCATGTTTAGTATTAATGTATGCAGACCATGAAAGTTTGATAGATGTTGAATGAACATGCATGCATGAATATATATTATGGATATAATCTGAGACATTGAGCTTTTATAAAAATCATTGCAAACATTTCTTTTCATTTTATTTTTGGACTTTTCAATGCATGCATACCTTATAAGCTTTTATGAAATAGATATCATTTGAAAAGAAGGATTTGCGAATGTTTTTACAGAAATTAATGTCTGCCCCATGCATTGTTGTATAACACATTCATTTGTACCGGCCTCAGTCAGGTAAAAGATCTTTATATAGAAACTTCCTGGTGTTGACAAATGATGCCGAGATGCCGACAAATATTTCTTCATTTGTATATCGGTATGTGTGCAATAAACATCTGATTATTTATGTGGATGTGAATGTGATTCAATAAGTTTATACACAGACTTTGTCTCTGTTTCTTCAGACATACATGCATACATTACATGCCCTCTCCCTTACGGCCTCTTCACTATTCATTGGTCAGACGATGTGTGTTAATTGTCACCACAAAACTGTCACGTTGGGTTCTCACCAGCTATTTTTAATCCGGGCTTTCCCGAGGAATGCAATTTTGCAAGTGGTCAATATAGACATTTTGAGCGGACTTTGAATATTGGTATAACAGGAAAATATAATTAGTAGTACAGACACCATGTACATTCAAGAACTCAGGCATTTAGGCTTTCGCGGGATGCCTCTTTAATACAGTGCACTCCTCTTTATATCATGTTGCATTTGTCAGACAAAAACATGATATTAACAGGAATGTGACATTGAGAGAAATATGTTTTTCCACTAAATCTAGTGTATTTCCAATCTCCATAAACTAAAAGTAAGCTTAGTCAATGTACATATGGAGATGTTTCAGTTTATAGATAACATTTTTTCAATAACAAATCAATTTTGGGGATATTTTTGATTTTCTATGCAACATTTTGTACAAGTTGTATCTGAAATCAATGGAAATAACTTCATTTTCTGGATATTTTCCGTGATTGGTTAAAAAAACATAATATTAAGAGGAATTCACCTCAAAATACATGATATTAACCAAATAAAATTACATAGATTATATAGAGGGAAAAATGGTGCTTGGGAAAAACATGATATTAAGAGGAATGTGATATTAACAGGAGTGATATTAAGTGGAGTCCACTGTACTACTGTAATATCTGTGTGAGTCTGACTGAAAGAAATATTGAAGTAGATTTATCAAAGATGATCGATCTAGTGCTGTTTGATTAATTAAGTTACTCAACCATTGATTTGTTGCAGCAACTGACCAATTACATGTATGATACCGTATTTATCCCGCAATAACCCCAGGCGGCCAATACATAAACTCTGATTCAAAGTAGGAGGTGGGCTTATTGCAGGACCATGAAATAGCATGTACAGCGGACTCCACTTAATATCACTACTATTATAATATCACATTCCTCTTCATATCATGTTTTTCCCAAACAACATTTTTCTATCTATATAATTTATGTAATTGTATTTGGTAAATATCATGTATTTTGAGGTGATTTCCTTTTAATATCATGCTTTTTTAACCAATCACATAAAATATCCAGAAAATGATGTCATTTCCATTGATTTCAGATACAACTTGAACAAAATGTTACATAGGAAATAAAAAAAAACCCAAAAATTTATTTTTAATTGAAATAATGGTATCTACATATTGAAACATCTTCATAGGTACATTGAATATCTTACTTTTAGCTATGGAGATTTGAAATGGACTTGATTTAGAGCAAAACCATGTTTCTGTTAATGTCACATTCCTGTTAATATCATTTTTTTGTCTGACAAATGCAACATGATATAAAGAGGAGTGCATGCACTGTATTGATATTTCGAATTAGCTGTTTTTGACATGGTGGGCTTATTACCAGACTTGGGCTTATTGGCAGATAAATACGGTAATATAAATTGATCATAATTTTCATAATCGACTTCAGTTCTGTGGAGTTATCTCCCCAAGCATATTTCATTCAAAACTATTGAATCACTGAATCACAGTCTTGGTCATCGTTGAAAGCTTGTTTAAGTTTATATCAGATACATCATCGTCATTTCCACACGATTAGGACAAAATTAAAATATATTTCCGCAATTTTTGTACAACATCTCTTCCTAGCTGCAAATTATAAATAAACCATTTACATTGGAAAACAATATTATAAGTGGGTATATTTTGTTGTCTTTTAATTGGTTTGATTGTTTTTACATCCTTTTAGCAGCTATTGTAGGTCATTTAAGGATGGCCTTTCTATGCAATGGTATAGAGCTGGGTACCACAAAATCAAAAGTACCACGGTATTTAGTCAAAATTCAAATACTGTGGTACGTACCACCACAGTTGCTTGAGTTTCTGTCAGTATATAAAAATGTTTATAAATATGGAGCCCCAGAATGTAATGGGGAGGCTCATTTCACACATATATATTTTATTATTTACTGACAGAAACTCAAGCAACTGTGGTACCACGGTTTACCACCTTGATTGAATGTTTGAGCTAAAAATAATGTAGCTAAAAGTCTCTGTCTGTTTTTGTTCTAAACCCAATCAACAAGAGGCCTGTCATAATTAAGTTTCTCTTTGTGTTATCGGGAACTTATCCTCTAATATTGTTTTAGTGAAGCTAAAACTGTCTGTCCTAGTTGATCAGCAAACTTATAGGAAATTTTAATTAAACCATTTTGGAATTCCAATTGATCTATGTACCAAATAGTTCTTTGATAAGTTAAATGAAAGTCCCCAAAAAACCGGTACAGGAATAATGTACCACGGTACGTACCATCACAACTTTATACCATGGTATACCGGTAAAACCGCCCAGCCCTAGTGTGAGAAGGGTAATGTTGTTCCAAAATAAGCCGGCGACCGTACAGTGTATTTCAACGGCTACTTTTCCCACAGCGTAATGGCTACTTTAAGATATATAGTTACATATAAAGTAATGTGATAAATATTTTGACTGTTGAATGAATCATATAATTCATAGATTACCAAATACACTGCTCGCTTTTCCATATAAAAACTATATACATATTTATGCTTTCAAATTTAACATTTGAAAAAAATTTAACATTAATCTTAGCTTCCTCAGGACATGAACTTTTTAAACGATGATAATTAGGTTATACGTACTTTGTTGTATTGTCCAAAGTTTAGGATATGATCCCCTTCCCAAAAATAACTAACAAAATCACGGGTACAGCTTAATTCTTACCACTTAATATTAGAACTTGCTTTTAAAACTTGAATACTCAAATATCTTGTATGTCTTCCCATGGCCCTGAACTTCGGGATGACAAAATGTTGCAATACTTTTTTTTATGTTTTCAGGACAGAATCTTGATACAGTCGACGTTGATGATGGGATAGTAATATTGATAACCTACATGTACCATTGTGCTAAACAGACAATTATTGTAAACAAAATGTGGAGAAAACCCAAGATTCTTGATAGCAGCAGAAACTCTGTAAAACTTGTAAACTTGGTGTAATGAATGTACTGAAATGGCAGAAACAAGAATGACAATGGATGTTTGGCCGTGATGAACCTGTCTAAAAGGACCACCAAGGCACATTTCATGAGCAATGACGATATTTCCGTCGGAAACGTAACTTCTGTTTCAACGACACCAAACAATGGTCCGGACAAGCGGATGAGTAAATCCCTCCATGACGTTCACGCGGGAACCATGGAGGAGAAAACTAACTGGGTGGATGAAAAACGACCACCGCTGCCACCTGGTAGTGTAAATCAGTTGGAGAAATCAGGGGCCACAACTGCTGGAGCTGGCGGTGGTGCTAAGTGGAATAAGGATAGCTCAAGTTCTGGAAAGGTAATTACAGTCGATGAAACAAAAGATAGTATTGTAAAGATGTTAATGAATTTTAAGAAATAAGAATCTCCCGTTTATAAGTACATATGAATGTGACATTTCCATATAGAAGTGTGTATCGCAATAGTTGTGATGGTATGATACACATCAAGATATATTACACAACAGTCATCACAACAAACCAGTTACCGCAGCTTAATTCACATAAATAGAATTATACAAAGTACACAGAAATGTTCTGTTTATATTATTTTCATATACAGTGCATTCCTCTTTATGTCACGTTTCATTTGTCAGGCAAAAGCATGATATTGACAGGAATTTGACATTAAGGGAAACACGTTTTTCCTCTAAATACACCGGTAGTATATTTCCCATCTTCATAACTAAAAGTAAGCTATTCAATGCACATATGAAAATGTTTCAACATTGTTTTTGTTTTAAAATTATTTTCTGTTATATTTTGTTTTTTTATGCAATATTTTGTACAAGTTGTATCTGAAATCAATCAAGTGCGGGACGATTATATATAATTATGACGTCATTGTTTTGGTATAGAAACAGTGACGGTTTGCAGTCAAAAAAGCTGTTCCAGTATTTATCATAGTTTAAATTAAATTGAAGTCAGTATATTAAGTCAGCAATATAAATAATGTAAATTTAAGCGTTGGAGTGCTCTGTCATGTATTAATGGTTGTTATAAATGACAACTCTGAGGCGAACATATCATAATTTGTTAGCGCGCAATATTTAAATGATGTTTGCCTGCTAAGCTCTGTCATTTATATTGACCATAAAGACCATATTAAGACACTTTAATACTTAAATAATCCTTTTCTCCATTTTAGTATTTTAATCCTCAAATGTATTTAGCATTAATTTATAATATCAAAAACATTTGGCATAATGATGAACATGAATATTATATTGTAATATTGTTTTTAAAGTACTTACTTCTTGACATTGCTAAACATGAAAGATGTTTTTGCATCGCTACTGACATGAGTTGAACACAGCTCCTAACATTAGTGCGTGCTTCCAAGCGCTTGCGAGACCTTGACCTAGATCATGCCAGTCGTACAAAAGGGACAAGTTTCTGATTAAGAAATCGGCGACAGAGGTTAAGAAGAGAGAGGAGCATGGCAACTACTAGTTATAGATACACAATGTCGAAAAATGAATTACAATGCATCATCAGGTCGGGGGAAACCACAAACTTGCGTACAACATGCAAATTTGCCGATTAGGGTACTGTAAGATTTGGTTAGTCCAAATATTCAGTCCTCATCGCATTATTACAATATTTTTTCTGAAATGAGTCAGCTGAGCCACAGCCTGGACCATATCCCTACCCTGACAACTACAAGATTTACCAGTTGATGCAGACCTGAGTGAGCCACAATGTGACGGTGACAGCTAGACTAACCAGGGGAAAATATAACTCACTCTGACTATTGAATAAACAATTTACACAAATAATCATTCCTTTAGAATTAATTTTCACTATACAAAACAAAAATCTCGAATTAATGAAAAATTGTGAATAAATCTTGGACCAGTACATTTTCAACTCGGGCAAGTATATTCAGGCCAGTGGATTTCAAAATATTTTTCTTGACCTGATTTTCAGTGGAAATTTATATATATAATCTGTCCCATTATAATACTGAACTATTTTCATTTGATACTATATATGTATAGCTTCCTAATGCTTCTGTGTTTTAGAGCATAAATGGCGGAAGTCGAGATTTAGAGAGTACTGAGGAAGAGGTTGTGATCTGTTATCAAGATGAGGCTGTGACAGTCGGAGAGACAGGGGCAGGTAACTCTGTGAAGACGGAAGCTCCTCCAAGGCTGATGGTCGTCTCTAGCAAGATACGCAATAGTATGGCTCTGCGACACGCTATTCTGCCAAACGTGATATTCGTGCAATACAAGTTTGATTCCACATCCTTGGAAGGAATTCTTAGTAAGTTAATCATGCTGAAGATATTTAATTGTTCAATGAATCTTGAATCCGAAGAAAAAAAAAAGAAAAAAAATTAGCAACTTTAACAAAAAATTTTAAAGTTCATCATTCATGATGAATGAGGGTCAGTCAATGAAATTCTTGGTGATAAGTAACAATCAAACAATGAAAGCACATCTGACTGGGTTTGAAAAGATTGTTAATTGTTTACGGTATTCATCATTATGGTCGTATAGGACCCATATTGTTAGGGGTTCGAGGCCTACATGGTTGGTGGTTTTTCTCCGGGAACTCCAGCTTTACTGCAACACCAAAACTGGCACATCTCAAAATTATCAAAGCTGTTTATTATAAAATGTAAAACACAAAACTTACCAAACTACTATAAATGTTTTTTTACAGATCTGGTGACAACGACCTTGAACTCCAGAAAGGTCAGTAGTATCGCACTGATCTTTAGCTGTGTCGGATCGTCCATCCACGTATCAGGCAAAGACGAAAAAGTAAGTCACTCATGATCACCCACATAACATTCCGTTCACAACAAAATTTCTTTTTCAATGAAAAAGAAAAAAGTTTCTAGATGTCAATATAATTTGACCAGGTGGAATGTTAGACTTTGTGCTTTTAGCACAGTTTTTTGGTGAGGTAATGTTCAGGTAACAGATCTACACTATCATAAGGAGGCAAATACCCCAACATACCCTGTCTCTGACATATCTATACATATTTGGTTTAGGGCTTTTGATAGATGATCTTTGGCTACATCCTCTGTCTCATTTTTGTAATTGCTTGACATTGAAAACATTTTAATGTTTACTGCACATGGATATCCACATCTAAAAATCAATATTATCCTCTCATCTAATCTTTGGACTCATCAAAAATGCTTTCTTTATGACAGGTAATCACCAAGGAGACCATATCAGAATCTCAGCCAATCAGAGATTTCCTTACAAACCTAGTCAGTGACCACCTAGACAAGACGAGTGAGGAGCTGCGATTGGACCTCCTGGCCTGTAATGCTGTCCAACATGGCGACTCATCCACCATCACCAAGGAGAATACAGGCCTCAGACCACGATAAAACTTCCGGGTCGTTGTACACGAATGTAGTGCATAAGGACATTTCAAGTGGGTTACTATATAATTTTTCCTGACTGATCTATGACTGATATGTACAGTTTCATTACATAGAATTGTTCACCAATATCCATTCTAGTGATTAAATTTTATTTGACACAGTTTGAAAGTTTGTTTTGGCAGCAGGACACATAGAGCGATTAGGCTTGCAGATCTTTCTTAAATGCAACACATGAGGTACTTTTCAGCTCACTGTAGGTTCAGCTTGAATAGATCTACAATAAAAAATAAGTCCCACATCCTTTGCAAAGTTTTAAAATATTTTAATTTAATTTTCTTTGATAGTAATATATAGTAGAATTAATTGTGGTCTGAGGCCTGTGGTCTGAGGCCTGCATAGAAACTCTTATCCAGGTAGGAGAGATAAAGCTGATGAGCCTGTGTGTTGGTGACACAGGGAAATCTCTCTGTCAGAATAGCAGATTTGTAGATGATGCTATCACAAAGAAAATCCAAAAGTCAGCGTGACCGTAGTAAAATTTTGAGTTGTCTGATTATTCAAGTTAAGGGGGCTCGACCCTTTCGCAATTAACCACCAGATTTCCTAAAATCTTTCATATGTTGATTATGCTACCAGGTAGAGATGATTTTGTGAAAATCTATCGCATTCCTATGACTTGTTTCATTTTTGGTAAAAAACACCAAAAAAATGATTTTTCTCAAAATTTAATGTTTTTTCTATTTTTTTTCTTGTGAATGTTGTTGAAAATCACAAACATACAATAAAATAAAAAAAGAAATCAATAGCTACATCAAAAATATGTTATTTGTGGAAAAATGGACAAAACGATTTTTACAAAGTGTGTTATTTTTATATCTAGCGGACAGATTTCAGTATTCACAGTCAATTTATTTACATACAGTATAATATTTATATTCAGTATACTTGAAAGCATTAGCGAAAATTGTATTCATTTCTCATAACAACATTAGCCTTATCACATGCAAACAGCGTGTAGTGATACATTGAAAGATAGTTGTAGTTCCTGAACAATATGAATGATTATTATTTTTTTAATTAAAATGTTTAGAATTAAAAAAAAATATATAAAAAAAATAATAAAAAAAATTCATTGAAAATGCAGTGACAACAAATACTGCCATGTTTAGATAAAACGTTAGATAAAATGCAAGCGTTCTGTACGGCACCGGAAGTTACCCTGTCGTCTACTATCCGCCGTCAAGCCATCGGAATTGTTATTCTACCCGTGTTATTGTAAATAAACACGATCCATGTTAATATGTAGAAACGTTAAATATTGTAACTGTCTTCTTAAAGTTCAAAACATAAAAATCACTCGAAAATCTCACAGAAAAATGTTGTAGACGGAACTACATTTTGTTTCGGTTGTTGTTATGACGTTGCTAAGACCGAATGTAACACTTTCCCGCGAAAACGGCTATTCTCTCTCCGACGTCACTCCCGGGTAAAAACATGAAAAAATGCATTTTTTTTTTATTATGGTGTTAATCTTAATGCAAATATAAGGAATGAAATTTATTTTTTCAACATTCATGAGGTCATAACAACATTGGCTTCTTGACATATTCCATGAATCGCGTTAGCGATTCATGGCAAATATGTCAATATGTAACAAAAAGCACAAGCAAAAAATTGAATCAAAATATCACAGACAAGCTTTTTATGCTACTTATTGAAAACTACATGTAAAACAGTGTCTATGGTAGGTTGTCTCCCTTGATGCTATTAGGAAGTTTTTGTAGTAGTTAGTATTTTTACATAACACATATACTGTGAATGCGTACAAGCCTAAAACATTTTAGAACATAGCAATTACCGGCGTTCTGTGTTATATTTTCAACAGCATAATAGCTTAGTGCATATATAATGACACCAGGCACAGCCCTTGTGTAAATGTTCTGTCAACACGGATAATTCTACCACACGCCGACTCTCTCTCCAGTTTGAGAAACCATGGCCAGTTGTACCGGTACTATAGGCCTACATTCCGATTCTGTTTCTGATACTGTTGCCGTCGCTGTCAGTGTCTGACCATGTGTCAATATCGTGTACATCTGTTTTTGTTGTTGTTTTGCAATAGGAGTGGTCATGATAATACTTCATTTGCTCCTAATCTTGAGTTGAAGACTTGAACCGTCCCCTCTCATCTTGCCATTGTTGATATCACTGTGTAGAACGAATTTGATACCCTGTTTTCAAATTCCAGGTATACAAATAGGAAGCTACGTCACCACAAAACGAGAATCAAAACTTGTGTATTACGTAGGGTCGAGCGTCCTTGAATGTTTTAGAGCAGTTTAGTAAAGTCTGCTGAACCTTTGAGTTATACAAGTTTGAAATAACCAGGTTTTGTTGTACCGTCCAAAATAGGAAGAACTTTCATTTACAAAAAGAAGCAATATTCTAAAACAGTGAATTTTTTGTACAGTGTATTTAAAAACAGCTTTCCTATTGAATCAAAGTCTATAAATACATTCTTACCTAATAGTACTTCAAATTGATGTTTTCAATAACTAAATAGATTGTATGTGTGTATATAAATGTAAACGTCATATAATCCAACATTGAATAACAAATAGTTAACCTGATGTTCTCTGATGTTAATATTTGTACATGGTTTTACCCTCACCTCCATAGTTATCTCCCTTGTCATTTCAATACCTTGTTATCTCTGATGTTGATACCTATACATGGTTTTACCCTCACCTCCAAAGTTATCTCCCTTGTCATTTCCATACCTTGTTGTCTCTGATGTTGATACCTAAACATGGTTTTCCCCTCACCTCCAAATTTAACTCCCTTGTCATTTCCATACCTTGTTATCTCTGATGTTAATACCTATACATGGTTTTCCTCTTACCTCCATAGTTATCTCCCTTGTCATTTCCTTCCTTGTTATCCCTGATGTTGATACCTATACATGGTTTTACCCTCACCTCCATAGTTATCTCCCTTGTCATTTCCTTCCTTGTTATCTCTGATGTTAATACCTATACATGGTTTTACCCTCACCTCTAAAGTTATCTCCCTTGTCATTTCCATACCTTGTTGTCTCTGATGTTAATACCTATACATGGTTTTCCCCTCACCTCCATAGTTATCTCCCTTGTCATTTCCATACCTTGTTATCTCTGATGTTAATAACTATACATGGTTTTACCCTCACCTCCATAGTTATCTCCCTTGTCATTTCCATACCATGTTATCTCTGATGTTGATACCTATACATGGTTTTACCCTCACCTCCATAGTTATCTCCCTTGTCATTTCCATACCTTGTTATCTCTGATGTTGATACCTATACATGGTTTTACCCTCACCTCCATAGTTATCTCCCTTGTCATTTCCATACCATGTTATCTCTGATGTTGATACCTATACATGGTTTTACCCTCACCTCCAAAGTTATCTCCCTTGTCATTTCCATACCTTGTTATCTCTGATGTTAATACCTATACATGGTTTTACCCTCACCTCCAAAGTTATCTCCCTTGTCATTTCCATACCTTGTTATCTCTGATGTTAATACCTATACATGGTTTTACCCTCACCTCCAAAGTTATCTCCCTTGTCATTTCCATACCTTGTTGTCTCTGATGTTGATAACTATACATGATTTTCCCCTCACCTCCATAGTTATCTCCCTTGTCATTTCCTTACCTTGTTATCTCTGATGTTGATACCTATACATGGTTTTACCCTCACCTCCATAGTTATCTCCCTTGTCATTTCCATACCTTGTTATCTCTGATGTTGATACCTATACATGGTTTTCCCCTCACCTCCATAGTTATCTCCCTTGTCATTTCCATACCTTGTTATCTCTGATGTTAATACCTATACATGGTTTTCCCCTCACCTCCATAGTTATCTCCCTTGTCATTTTCATACCTCATAATCTCTGTCGTTAATACCTGTACTTGGTTGTCTCCCCTTTTAGGTGCGTATGGTGCGGCGGTACTGTATAAGAAGAAGGACGACAAGTCGTTGGTTATTCTAAAGGAGATCAATATGCATGATCTCAACGCCGCTGAGAGATAACTCGCCCTTAATGAGGTAATGTACGGTACTTTCCTCGTACATCGTTCAAGTTAAACTCTTTGACCCCTAAAATTTCATAATGAACTATTCTGACCTTTGAATCGGAAAAGTCCAAATGTGTCTTCAGGGGTCAATGAGTTCAAAGGTAACTGTTGTGTATGGTACTTTCCTGGTAAACAGTTAAGGTTTAAAATTGTCACAGTAGCTAATTAATGTCAGATGAAGACAATTGAAATTCTGTCAATATTAGCGTTTCGTGCGGCACAATTAATTAGGCATTGAAATGTCTTGATACGGTCTTTATCGTCAATATGACTGATAAAACTTTTAATACATATCATATTGTACACAAGTGCTGTATGCTATGTTTGGCTGTAGAGTTCTATCATTGATAAAGACCATGCTGTTGTGTATAGTACTTGAGGTTTAAAAAAATCACAGTAGCTATATTAAGGTCAGATGAAGACAACTGAAGTACTGTAAATATTTGTATATCGTGTGGCACACTTTAGCATTGAAGTATCTTGATAGGATCTTTATGGTCGATATAATTGATAAAGCTTCTCAGACATCATATTGTAAATGCATTTATTTTTGTTGGGTTTAAATTTCGTGGTTTAACGTTTGGAAACAAATTCATGGGGATTATATTTCGTGGATTCTGTGTTTCATTTCTCTGAAGAACTTCTATTAATATATCATGATTTCCTCCCCTTAATTGTAATAAGCGAGACTGGTGTATAAATAAATTCATGTGCATTTTATTTTGTCTGGAAAATATTTCGTCAGGATTATATTTCATGGATTTTGAAAAACCAGGAAATAAACGAAATTAAATCCCCAACAAAATTTAATGATTTTACAGTCAGTATTGTGTACTCGACCATGATGTAAGAGTGAGTATTATGTTGGGATGAAGTGCTAGCTATCAATTGCAAGTTGGTTGGTATGAATTACCATATACACCATGTTGAAATTGTTTTCTGAATACTAAGAAAGCTTTTAATAAAACCCTATGAAATGTTTGGGGTCAAATTTAATGACCATTACCAACATTAGAGGTCATTTTGTTTGAAAAATTAAAGAAAAACAAACCAAATATTTTAGATTCATTATATTAAAGGCCCAATATACGTAACTTCAGGGAAATTTTCGTGATCCTGAAAAATTCTGAAAAAAAATCCAGTTGATAACGATGCAAAAATAAGCCTAAAACGAGGTAAACCTGAGCGGTAACTTAAAAGAAACTCTTGACAAAAAAATCCAAAGAAATGAAAAATATTCAGGTGGGGCCCACTTCAATAACAAACCGAAGGTAGAAGACGGTTCGAAATGGACGCGTGTTTACAAATAGTGTGTTTCAACTGCTGATGTACCGGTAACCGCGAAGGAATTTATCTTGGATATTGCTGTTATCAGTTAATCTTTACTAAATCTATAAATATAAAAAGTTATTAGGCTTGATTTTCGCTTCAAGTTTTGCCGAAAGTTACGTATATTGGGCCTTTAAATCGAAATTGGTAATTGAAGAAAATCTTTCTGCGTATGTTTTATAACAGGTAAACATCCTTGCGTTCTTGGACCACCCCAACATCATCAGTTACTACGACAGTTTTGAAGAGGATGGTGTTCTTATGATAGAGATAGAGTATGCGGATGGAGGGTAAGTATTTGCTTGTACAATAGTGTTACATAGGTTAACACAGACAGAGGGTTATAGTGTAAGTTCGGGGTGTGGTGGACAATTGGTTAAGGTATCTGACATTCTGCTACCACTAGATCTCCACCTCTGGGTCGCCTGATTATGAGTTCAATTCCTATGTTGGGCAGTTACCAGGTACTGGCCGTTGGTCGTTGGTTCTTTTCCAGGAAGTCCAGCTTTCCTCCACCACTAAAACCTGGAACATCCTAAATGACCATAGCTGTAGGACGTAAAACAGACATCATTGATCTGATTTTTTTCCTGTTACTTTACTTTATGGCAAATTTACTTCTCAGATGCGCACAACAACAGTTTCGTAGGCTCTAATCTTTGAGACTATAGTTTTTCTTGTATCTTCGTCAGTTTTAAATCTTTCACCCCGAAATGTTTAAATGAACTATTCCAACCATTGATTTGGAAGAGTTCAAATGTGTTTTCAGGGGGAAATGACCATAAATTAGCCAGTCATTCAAGATAACATCCTTAATATCCAGGGGTTACGATCACCTACGCTCTCTACACCCCTGGAATATGTCATGGCAAAACTGAAGGCACACTCAGGTAAAAATTATGACCAACCGCTTGGCTGCATGCCTGTCATTTGAAGATTACAAAGGAGCCGCAACCAACTTCAAAGTTTGTCAATTTTTACCGTTAGGTGATGAAATTCTTTTGATGAACATCAAAGGGTGGAACTTCTTGCCTCAACGACAAGGTTAAAGGTGGGCTTTCAGTTTACCATGACATTCCAGGAGTATAGAGAGCGTAGGAGATCGTAACCCCTGACTATCGAGGATGTCAAGTAAATTGATAAATTATAATCCACAGAACTCTAGCCCAGTTCCTGGCTCAGCAGGAGAAACCCCTGGAGGAGAAAACTATCCTGACGATGTTCCAACAGATCGTAGCAGCCATCCGACATATCCACGAACACAACGTGTTACACCGGGACCTGAAGACTGCAAACATCTTCCTCACCAAGGAAGGAGTGGTCAAAGTGGGCGACTTTGGTATCTCCAAAATGATGAGAGTTCCACAAACAAGGGAGCTAACACTGTGCTGGGAACTCCTTACTACATCAGCCCTGAGATGGTATGTCTTTTTTCTTTTATGTAGAAATGTTCTTCCATTTATTTCCTTTACAGTCAGTTAGTGATCTCATGGAGAAACTTTGAGTCTAATGCTTGGTATGAAGTTTGGCTGGGACTGATGAAATAGTTCAGATAAGGGTCTTCGAGATATTTAAGCATTGCTGACAATTTTTTTTAGTTTCATTGGGGTAACGAAACAAATTTTGGCTGCAAACTGTAAGAAGCGGATTCTTTCAAAAGTTTGCAAGAAACTTTTTTTTTTAAAACACTTTGAAACTAAAAATTAATTCACATCAACGCTTGTAATTAATTTTGAAAACTTATTTTCAAATATAAAACATGTTTATGTACATTTGGCTGATCTAACAACAAATTTTTTTTTTAACAAATCAATACGCAAGGTCAATTGCTGTATTGTGATGTCACATTTTTCGCGCCATTTTCATATTTTATTTCCTAGAGGTATGAAAAAAAAATCTCAACCAATCTGAAAGCCCTATTCTGCATATACACACACAACAATCAATGGAAAATTAATTATACAAGTTTGAGATGATGAGGTTTGACTATTATTTGTCTGTGCAGCTTCCTCATTATTTTCAGAAGTGTTTACTTTTGACTTTCAATTGGAATAAATGAATTCTGACCCTTAACCATAGCTTTTATTTTATGAAATCTGACCCTTGGCTATGTTGAATTTGATGAAATTTGACCTGTGACTTTTGTTTTATCAGATGAACTTTGATTTCTGAACTTTGTTTAATCTGAGGAAACTTTTAACCTTGATATTTCAGTGTGAGGGCAAACCCTACAATGACAAATCAGATATTTGGGCGCTGGGCTGTATACTGTACGAGATGGCCTGTCTACAGAAAACCTTTGAAGGCTCCAACCTACCCGCTCTTGTCAACAAAATCATGAAGGTTCGTGGGGCTCTTGTTCTTGTATTTTAGCCACTATACACCTGTTCTGGGAGTTGATTAAGCATTTGCAGTCTGACAGTATCCATTTTCTGTCAATCCCAAAATGGTATTATTTTCTATACTGTTAACTAGAGTTCAACCAAAACCTACTGGGATGGTGTTAAAAAGTAGGTAATGACCAAGGACTGTACTTTGAAATGAGCAGAACTAAGTTGTAATGCGGAAATGATAAAAACAATGATTATATATGAAATAATAAAAGAAATTAATCTTGTAAAAAAGGTTCATGTATACAACCATTAAGTGTTTATATGAACATACCATAATAGTCAACAATTTGTCACATTACAATGACTTAAATTAAGTATAGTGACAGTTTAAGAAAATACCATAATAGTCACTATGACAATACAATGACTTTAGTCATATAGTACATTGACAATTATGAACATATATATTAGTCATCAAATTGTCACCTATAAACACGTACTGGTTGTGCTACATGATCAAGTCTTTTGACATTTTTTATTTACATTTACCAACCCGGAGAAAATGTTTAAAAAACATGAATTTGTAATTTTTAATTCCATTTTAAGAAAAAAGCTACAATCGGAAAGCTACCTTCAACATATGTAGTTCTGAGTATATGAACTCACCATTTTAATTTTAACATTTAAAATTACAGGGTCAGTTTGCTCCGGTCAAGGATATTTATAGCGCTGGCTTCAAGGACGTCATCATGGATATGTTACGACAAGATCCGGAGCAGCGACCGTCTGCTCACGAACTCATGTACACAAGGCTCCCAGAGGTATATACAACACTTACTGTTTTTGGGAACTAATTTTGATTCTCATTTAAAGGAATTTCAATATCATCCGGATGATGGCCTCCTACAGTAGCAGGCTGAAACCTGTAGAAAGTAAAGTCTTAGATGCAACACAGATGTACGCTTGAGAATCCACTCACAGATCTAGATCTGCTGTTAGATGTTGGCTTGAGAATCCACTCACAGATCTAGATCTGCTGTTAGATGTTAGCTTGAGAATCCACTCACAGATCTAGATCTGCTGTTAGATGTTAGCTTGAGAATCCTCTCACAGATCTAGATCTGCTGTTAGATGTTAGCTTGAGAATCCACTCACAGATCTAGATCTGCTGTTAGATGTTAGGTTGAGAATCCTCTCACAGATCTAGATCTGCTGTTAGATGTTAGCTTGAGAATCCTCTCACAGATCTAGATCTGCTGTTAGATGTTAGCTTGAGAATCCTCTCACAGATCTAGATCTGCTGTTAGATGTTAGCTTGAGAATCCACTCACAGATCTAGATCTGCTGTTAGATGTTAGCTTGAGAATCCTCTCACAGATCTAGATCTGCTGTTAGATGTTAGCTTGAGAATCCTCTCACAGATCTAGATCTGCTGTTAGATGTTAGCTTGAGAATCCACTCACAGATCTAGATCTGCTGTTAGATGTTAGCTTGAGAATCCTCTCACAGATCTAGATCTGCTGTTAGATGCTAGCTTGAGAATCCACTCACAGATCTAGATCTGCTGTTAGATGTTAGCTTGAGAATCCACTCACAGATCTAGATCTGCTGTTAGATGTTAGCTCGAGAATCCACTCACAGATCTAGATCTGCTGTTAGATGTTAGCTTGAGAATCCACTCACAGATCTAGATCTGCTGTTAGATGTTAGCTCGAGAATCCTCTCACAGATCTAGATCTGCTGTTAGATGTTAGCTCGAGAATCCACTCACAGATCTAGATCTGCTGTTAGATGTTAGCTCGAGAATCCACTCACAGATCTAGATCTGCTGTTGTTAGCTCGAGAATCCACTCACAGATCTAGATCTGCTGTTAGATGTAAGCTTGAGAATCCACTCACAGATCTAGATCTGCTGTTAGATATTAGCTTGAGAATCAACTCACAGATCTAGATCTGCTCGCAGATATTAGCTCGAGAATCCACCCACAGATCTAGATCTGCTCACAGACATCCATTCACATGAATTACTTATGACGTAATATTTTAGTCTTAGTCTATGTGAGTTTTGCCTCTCTGCACGGATGGTATAGAGAACTGAAGGACCAAAGTGAGCTGATCCCATTCCGCAGCATCGTCAACTATTATTTAGGCCAAGTGAACTTATTGTCCGTTTGTCATCCCACCTCAATCAGCCATCCTGGGTGGGGCTAAAAGGATTTCATGACCATATATACAATTGTTGGACAAAAAAAGATGAATACAATAGGTCATCATGTTATTTCTCACCCATATGCATGCAGACGTGACTCTTGACTCATAACTTCAGTTAAGACCCCCAACACAGTTCTTTATACACAATCACTGGGTGTAATAGATTTTTACCTTCTTGTATAGAAAGCAGTTACTATAAATTCATTTACTTTAGTGCACTCAAATTTTAGCACATAATCAAATTTAAACATACTAGCACAACGATAAATTGGCACAACCACAATACTTGCCATAGAAAACATTGAACAGAAATCGCAATTATCACAATAAATCATAATTTTGCGGAAGTGATCAGCATGAAGAGCGCTAAAATTGGACCACCATTAAAATATGTACAATTTCAGTATTCTGTAGCAGAAAATAACGACTTCAATATAAATTATAATGATTTTGTTTATTCAGTTACATTAAATATACATACAATTATATATACAAATACCATCACATAATTATTTGGTTTACCAAATGTTATATAATAATTAATTTACAATATAAAACTACCAAATTTAACTAAATAGAATGCAATTATATATCTCAAAAAACTCATTTAAAAATACCATTACAAAGGAGTTACTTTAAACATTCTGTTTTTGGCGCACTCAGATTTTAGCGCATAGCTTTAAATTTATAGAAAATCAGCACATATCATGCAATGATGAAATGACACACTTATAATACTTTCGGGAGAAAGCAAAACACAAAAACTGTCGTAATCGCATTTATAATTTAGCAGATTGTTTCCAGCCCAAAATTTCGCTAAAGAATGATAACAGCTAAAATCATCATCTCGATTCAAAACAGGCCTCACTATGTAGCTTGCTATGTATAGGTGTGCTGGTGCATAGGGCCACGTGGGGTACACTGTACACAGAAAGCCTTGTCATCTCACCTTCTAGTTGGACATTGTGGATATAGAAATTGATTTTAATTTTGTAATGTTTCTAGCGAGATTTCCCCAAAAACTTGATATGTTGAAATGGTACATATATATATATAGGTACAGGATAACACATGTGAATATAAGAAAATGTTCCATCTTTCAATTAGAACAAGAATAATGCAGAGCCATGAATGGTGACAAAATAGGTATTAACATACAGTAACACGTACTGATAGTTCCTCAAACTCGCGGGGACCTGATCAATAGTTCAAGGAATACATGGTATTCAAGTAATCCAAGGTTGGTTAAAGATGTTGAAACTCTGTCGCGACCAAATGACCTGTTCGACAAATGAGGGGTACGTATTCAAGTAAATCGGTGTAGTACGTATCAATGGTATTTTGAATCATGGTGAAATGACCCAACAGAAAACAACATTTTTCACTTTTGCCAGAATGTTCCCATTACTCTTGTCTTAATTAACAAATAAATATAAACTTTATTTATTTTACAACAATTATGAAACAAGCTATACAACTTATATTAATCACTCTTGTTGGCCCCGATGTTAGCGTGTGAAGGGCCTTATTGTGAGAGGAAACCGGAGTACCCGGAGAAAACCCACATGGTTGGGCAGGTGACCCCATACCTTTTTACGTCTGATCGGGGAATCCAACCCCGGCCGACTTGGTGAAAGGCAAGTGCGCTATCCCCTGCACCGCCCGACCACCCACTGAATAATTAATTTTGTACAAAAAAGTTTCTGTATTGACCATTGCACTGGACAATCAACCCCTTAATGTATTTATAGCAAACAAAATAAACCAGAAGTTACCTCATGTACGACATCATTACAGTTTAAAATTTGAAATCCATGACTGTGTGAAAAAACATAAAATCACTGATTCCACACTCTCTTAAGGTTCATAGAAGTATTATTTATAGAATATTCACACAATGTTATTCTAGTAATGAAAAATGCAATTTTAAGCTATGTAAAGAATAAATCATGTTCTAAGAAAACCTAAAACAAATCTGATTGTTATTCACATTATTAATAAAGAATGATAAAATGCTGTTGAAAATTCATGTAACACAACACAGCATAAAAAGACAAATGCTACCATAGCAGACTTAACCCCTTGGTAAACAACAATGCCCTGGGGTCTGCCCCACCCTTGGAGACTCAACCCTGGGTACACAACACTGTCCCAGGTTCTGCCCCATTCTTGCCGACTTAACCAAAGGACTGCCCCACCCTTGCAGACGTATACCCTGTGTTCACAACACTTTCCTGGTGTCTTCCCCACCCTTGCGGTCTTAACCCTGTGTATATAACCTGTGGTCTGCCCACCCTTGCAGTCTTAACCCCTGGGTACACAACATTGTCCTGAGGTCTGCCGAGCTTTGCAGACTTAACCCCTGGGTACTGCCCCACCCTTACAGACTTAAACCTGGGTATATAACCTGTGGTCTGCCCACCCTTGCAGTCTTAACTCCTGGGTACACAACACTGTCCTGTGGTCTGCCCACCTTTGCAGTCTTAACCCCTGGATATACAACACTGTCCTGAGGTCTGCCCAGCCTTGCAGATTTAACCCCTGGGTACTGCCCCACCCTTACAGACTTAACCTCTGGGGTCTGCACCACCCTTACATATTTAACCCCTGGGGTCTGCCCCACCCTTACAGACTCAAAACCTGGGGTCTGCCCACCCTTACAGACTTAACCCCTGGGGTCTGCCCCACCATTGCAGTCTTAATCCCTGGGTGATAACTTTGATACAGTTGGGATTCCCATCTCAGGTTATGTATACTACTGGTATAAAGCATCAAACACAACCTGGATATTAACTTGGACCTCGGGGTCTGACCACACCCTGACCGACCTAGTTTCTGAGTTGAACTTGGAAACAATTTAGATGCCCACCCCATATCCAAACTATTACCGGTGTACTATATGCTACAAGGGTTGGCCTTGGGGTCTGTTCCAGTTCTGGAATCTTTTAAGAAATGTTTTACCTTGATAACTCGTGCAGATACAGCAGTATCTGGGTGACTGATACAGGCCATCTAGGCCTCTTGTTGTTTATTGTAGTCAGTTTTGTTGGTTTGATTCTATGTTGTCATAGTAACTATACATACTACTTTTGTCAAAGGATTCACACACTGCTGTATTGTAAAAGTTTAACATCCCGATAAAACAAAGCCCACAGAACATCATCCCTGCCTACACCTACAGCAAATGTCCACTTTGTGTCTGTGTGTATGATCCTAAGGAACTCACCACCTCCACTGAGGAGTAGGACTCTGTAGTTGCTGAGGTCCCCTATGATGATGTTCCCCACACTGTCATACACCACACCACGGGGGTCAAATAGTTTAGCTCCTTTACATGATGATTGTTTATATGTACTGGGGATGTCACCTCTATATACAAACAATTCCTTGAAATCAGTGTCCATAACAATAACATGTCGTATCCCATCACCACCATCAACCTCATCATTCCAATCAACCACTGCCACATTGTGAGTGACAGGACACTCTGAGATCCTTAATGGTGAACACACTAATGGCTTCCCAGTCCCTGTAGTACTTGTAGGGAGTACATGTACCAGTTGACCTTGTGTGGTAAATTTGGAGATGTAGTTGGTCATCCCTACAATGATATGGTTACTGGCAGTAACACAGATACACCTGGGGGACTCCTTGGTACTGAATCTGTGTGTCAGTTGTCCTGATACCAGCTCCATGATGTTGTTTTTATCATCACAGACCCACAGTGTGTGTGTTGTTGGTGACAGACTTATGTCTTTGATGTAAGTTTTGGGTTTGACCTGCTGTAATACTTTCCCCTTCCTGTCCAGGAGAGTTAATGTGTTACTGTACTCTCTGGTCCACACCTGACCATCAGTGGTGGGACATATAGACAAAATACCAACAGGAGACTCCCACTCCTTCAACACTTTGGTCTGTGGAAGTAGTTTGTACGTAGGCACTGCCTCCTCCCCTTTTTGTTCTGACTTTTGTGATGTAGAGGATGCAGGTTTCTGACCACCAGATGTCCTGACTGACCCACCCTGGTCGGTTGAAGCTTGACCTTGATTTAACAGAGCAATTTCCCCTAAGGCCAGTTTAAGGTGATGTTGAGGATTTTTGTTTGGATTGAAACTGGCACTACCTATGACTGGTTTCACAGGGAAACTTATTTGGGAATGTATTTCACATCCTGTGTCGTATATTTCTATGTTAGATCCATTCTGGAGTGTTGCTTTGTATTCCTTAATCTGTTCTTTGAGCTTCTGGTCGTACATATCAAGGTCTTGTCTATATTTTTGTATTAGTTTGGTATTGTCCTCCTTCATTTTGTGGTAAAGGGAGAGAGTTTGTGCTGTTAGGAGATCAAGATCTTGTTTGAGTTTTTCAGTTTGTGTTTTTAACTTGTATGAAAGATTGTCGAAGTTGCTGGTGTTGTCTTTCAGTAGTGAATCAGTAGATGAGATTTGTTTCTGAAGTTGTACCAGGTCATTTTGTTCAGTTTGCTGAATAAAGTTTTGAATGTCTTGTTTCTTTTCTGGAGTTATTTCACTGAGTTCACACATTTTATGACCTTCATGAGATGTTGACAAACACTTAAGACAAACAGGTTTATCACAGTTTTTGCAGTAGAGATCTAGTCGTTTGTCTCTGTGTTCAATACAGGTAGCCTGTCCTTTCTTTCGGAAAGGGATTTGAACTACATGTGTTGCCATATTGATGACAATGTTGTTGAAGAGAAAAGGAAGTCTATTAATAGTCCCAAACAAATTGCCTATTACAATTTATCTTAGATAACAGTCACAAAATCAGCTTTATTCTTGACAGGGAGCTCCGACCCAGACACATGTGTTCATAAAACATAATTATAAAAACACTACAGCATAGCTACCTGAGGATCACTGTTGTGGGTTTATAGAAGGTTTTCCGTAACCAATATGGAATGTCATCGTCCGGGAAACACAGGCACAATTTGTCGTTGACTGTATCCCTGGTATTAAAATCACATCCTGGAATTACATTTCATCTGTTTCTTTTGATAAATCACTTCATTTCTGCCTTAGAATTGAGTTTTTTTCCATGGAGATATTCCTGGTTAATGTCCGTCATTTTTATGCGTCCTCCCAGACCAATGTTTGCAGATCTGACTGTAGACGTGTAACTTTAGTATAGCGTCCTTGTTTGATATGGGTGTCAAGGTACACTTAGTGATGATCAAGGGACCATCATTGTGTTGTACATCAATGTAGGGCCTAATGTCCAGGTAAACCTCCATTATATAATTACTGTGTTCACAAACCTGTTGTTTTATAGTTCAGAATTTATTAGTAGTTAAATGGCGAAAGGACACATTTTTTAAATAAATCAGCTCCCTGCTTGGCCCCCACTCGAGATGTACCTGTGTAGACTTGTAAATTTACAGGTAATATTACTTCCTTGTTATGCGAGGTTGCCGACTGGCTTACAGAAATATTAACAGGGTAGATTGTGGAGTAGGTCAATGCAGGTCATGTTTACAGACTGTGGTACAATGTATATATACCTGCGGTTCACCTCAGGTGTGTAGTGTCTGATAGGTATATGTGTATTGGGTGTATATTACTATGTGTATATCCCGACCGGGGTTAAGGGGAGAGGGATTCTAGCTTGCAGACTTTAACTTCTGTGTCATAATTTTTAAATGATTGACATCCCCACCCGAAACTATACAGTTGCTGGGCATAAAGAGACGAACACAATCATGATATTAGCATTGATGTAAGGGTCTAGCCACAGCCCTCAGGGACCTTGTTTTTCAGTTGAACTTGAAAAAGTTGAGATACCCACCCATTAACCAAACTAAAATTTATACAGATATGCTTCAAGGATTGGTCTTTTGGTATGTTCCTGTCCATGGAATCTTTTTGGAAAATATATTATCAGGATTTGTAACCTTTATACCAATGTATCCAGGTGAGCGATACAGGCCCTTTGGGCCTCTTGTTAGTTGCATCTGTTTGTTTTTCTGTCTATCTGCTATGTTATCTCCAACACTGATTGTCACGGAACTTCATACAGGGCAAATTTGGCCATAATGATTGCTATAAATAACTTCAAAATTGAACAAATGTATGATAAAACACCCAGGGGATGAGGGGTAGGACAGAAACTACATTGGTTTAAGTAACCTCTTCTCTGAAACCAAGCAATTGATACAAACCATCTTCAACTGGTTACGCTAGTTTAGAGAGCGGGTATTCAAAATTGTACAAATGGTAAGTTGGAAAATCTATATATAAAATTGCTAGCATAATTAAAGAGACAATCACTATCGTGAAATTGGCATCAAATCAGGTCACGCCCTGACAGATGTAGTTTTTTTTTAATTGAGCTTGAAAATGATTGAGATCTATGCATGATCCCCATCACAGTTTTATACATATAGTCTATAATTGCTACAAGGATTGGTCTTGGGATCTGAACTCTCTGTTCCTGGGATCTTTAAGAAAATTATTTTTTCAATAATTACTCGATAAAATTGTGTCCAACGAAGCCGGTCCTCTGGACCTCTTGTATAGTTTTAGCTATAGTGTTGGGGCGATCGCCCAACCAGTTACTGACCATGCATGCCATCGCTGAACTATTGGTGGGTCCTTCGGTATACCACTTCACTGCAAAAAATAGATAAGCAATAAGGGAGTATCCCCCACTCATATCTGCGTATATATAGTCGAATATGTAAACGTCAAAAATGAAATGGACACATGGGTTACCCTATATGCCCCCCTCCCCTCCCCTCCCCCCATTTCATCTAATGACAATAAATTTTCATCTAATTTAGACAGTTTTATTATATATATGTTTGTAAGTAAAATTGAGAAAAAAACTATTGGTTAGAATTAAATCGAGTATGAGTCCTGGCCACGACACTTGTGTTGTATCCTTAAGCAAGATACTTTACTCCCCTTGTTCCAGTCTAATAAGCTGTAAATGACTATGTGGTTCTCCAGGCCGGCAGTACTAGAAGTTGTGGAATGCTAGCTCAGTGAGGGCTGAAATGGCAGCACCGGTTGTATATGCTCCCCAGGAAGTGGAGAACGATATCAGCTGGTTGCTAAGGCCCAATTACCATGGATATTTATTTATGAAACGCTTTGAGACAACCTATGGGTAAAAGCGGTACATAAGAACCTCAAATTATTATCATACATTGTGATAACAATGAATTTCAAACACTAAAGCTGACTAATAGCAACATTATTTCATTTATTATGCCCCCGCCATGAAATGGAGGGAAGGGGGGGGGCATATAGTATTACCCATGTCCGTCCCATCCCGTTTCCATCCCATCCCGTCCTGTGGTAATGTAACCAGCTTATTTAAATAACTACTGATCCCATTGTCATCAATTTAAACTTTGCATACGTAATAAACATGAAGAACTAAATTCATATGGGGGGCGGGGGCATTATATGTCTCCCAGACATTTCTAGTTTACAAGTTATAATGGATTCTTTTTGACACTTCAAGGTCGGAACTCTTTAGTAAAGTTAGGTACCCGATATATATGTCACATTTATTATAGGCAGCATATAGCCTTAAGTCTGTTTTGTCGTTGTAGTTGATGAATTCCTTTGAGGATCCTACAACAGACTGTGACGATGATCTGCTCCATTCTCACGAGAGTAACCGTGACAACGCAAAAACAAAGAAGAAAACAAGGTAAAGTTACTATAGGTGGATTAGTGACACTGGCTTTCTACAGAGATGTACCAGGTTCTGTTCTTAACAAATAATAAATACCAGGTCATTGCATGGGGATCGCTATATAACTGAATTACCCCTGACAACACATTTGAACTATTCCAATTCAAAGATTGGAGTAGTTCATTATAAAGTTTAAAGGCCCAATATATGTAACTTTCGACAAAACTTTAAGCGAAAATCAAGCCTAATAACTTTTATATTTATAGATGTAGCTAAGATTAGCTGATATCAGCAATATTCAAGATGAATTCTTTCGTGGTTACCGGTAAAGCAGTAGTTGAAACTCGGTATTTGTAAACATGCGTCCATTTGAACTGTCTTCTAATTAACTTAATTCGGCTTGTTGATGAAGTGGGCCACACCTGAATTACTTTCAGTTTTTTAGATTTTTCTGTCAAGAGCTTCTTGTTAGTTACCGCTCAAGTTTACTTCGTTTTAGGCTTATTTTTGAATGGTTATCAACTGGATTTTTTGTCATCATTTTTCAGAATCACAAAAAAATTCCATAAGTTACGTATATTGGGCCTTTACAGTTTACAGTTGGGTCACAACTGTAAGACCACTGGATCCACTTCAGATAAGAAAGAGATATGGTTGTTATAGAAGAAATAAACTTATGTAGACCATTTTAGGAGCTTAAACTGCAAAAAGTCTTGAGTAAATTTGTGAGTCTTATTGTATGTGCAAGTCCACAGGAGCTATATGGTAATTACAATATAAGTTAATTTCAGAAAATAGATTTTGTAAAAATTGTACAAACGTGCTTGGTTACAGTTCTGCTGTGGAGAAAAGGTACGGTGACATCACAGAAGGATGTATATTTATAAATGTAGTCTCTTTGGTTATTTTGGCACATATTAATTATTGTATATTTTATTTAAAGAATCCTCCCTCACCCATTCCATCCGACCTCAAGAAAAGCAAAAATTAATAGAAAGTTTTACATAATATTTTATTTTCTAAATATTTTAATCAGGAAGTGAATTGCTTCGTTATGCTGCCATTACATTAATATTTGGTGTCATGAAGGGGCTATTTCCCTGGGGGTTATTTTTGCGATTTCGATTTGGCAAAGTACATGTACATTGTTTTGTATACATGTGGGAGAAATTTTCCCGATCAATCCACCTTCGCATAATTAGCCTTATACCATTTGTATATCGCAAAAAAATATGCGATGGGGAAAGTTTCACGATCTAGTTGCTTTCAGGTAATTAGCGGAAATTTTCACGTTTACAGTATATGAAGTCTGCAGAAAAGAGATATTTGGTGTGTGTGGTGGCGTATACTAGATCAGGATCAGATGAGGAGAAGTAGAGTTAACATATATTGGACATTAAAATATCTTGGCATGAAACTCATATCAAATATTTACTGGAACAAGGAATAATAATAAATAAGAGAATACCGAAGCGTTAACAGGGGGCAAAATATGAACAAAGGAAAGATTCACATGGAGACCCTTGCAAAAGTAAAAGAGAATAAGACCAGGTGTTCCAGAAGAGTAAGCATCTTCTGCTTCATCAATGACACCCGCCATGTAAATCTTTGTCACAACAAGTAAACACACTAATGAGCATACTCAAAAACGTCCATCTTCGTATCACTTAAAGATACAGAATATTTCGCAATGAGACAAAGATGGCGACCATAACAACTTACCCATAGTACTGATCAACCTGCATCTCTCAAATCCTTGTGTTGTTAGTTTGTTTGTCAGCAGTCGACATCGATCACGGAAATCATGATATTCAGAGCAAGCCCTGGAATACCGAATCAACAGCGACATGTAAACACCATAGGTTTGAGAAGCAGAGATGTTATATCAAGAAATGGAAAGTCGACGATCGGAAAATCGAAATCATCACGTTTATCGTGTAGCTTAATAGTAAGCTGTCCAAATCAAATTCTCGATTCCGGGACATTTTGTTAAAAAGAGAAATTATGATGAATGAATTTTCTTTTTTAATTTAATGTTTTGATGTTGTAACTGCCAAGCAACACCGAGTCAAAAATTGTTGATGTTATAAGTTGGAACTCTTTTTTGTTGGAGTTAAACATAGAGCACTGCAACTGTCCACCTTAAAATGGAATGTTTTGTTATCTTATACCAGATTTTGATTTTGGTAGAAATGGCTATCTCATAGAAAAAAATATCTGTTTATATTTACAATGAAATGTAATTCAGGTATTGCAAAATCTGCTTGGTTTGTTTCAATCATTACTTTTTTACACCAGAGAATGTCTTTTGTGGTTTTTTTTTCTTTATTTTACAAGAAATATTGATGTTGTCCCTGCTTCTTCCCCCACACAAACACATCATAAATACCCTGTATGTATTTTTGTTCAGTCATTTTACAATTACTTTTTACATTCCCATTGCACAAACCATATAAGGTGTTACCCGTGGTTGCCATAGAGATATTATAAATTATATTAGATTCATCAAGATGTCCGTTCAATAACTGATTACATTATCATTTACTTTGTTACTTGTTGAACAGAGCGTAATACTCTAAATTTGTGAATCTTAATGAGTGGGAACATTTAAGCAGGGACTTTTTAAAACTTATCATAGTTTAGAAAATTATCCCGTTCGCCATGGTTTTGAAATCTATGTCTAGTCCAGGGATCTACATTCAGTCTTTTATAATTAACTCATTTACCCCTGCAGACACATTTGAACTCTTCCAGTTCAATGGTGGGAATAGTTCATTTTGAAATTTCAGGGGGATAATGAGCTACATCCTAGGACCATGCCAGATAAGTCAAAATTAAATTGTCTGTCCATACACACAAATAATGTTGTTTGGACTGTTTTAAGTGCTTCACCATTTCTTAATGTCACTCTTAGTGTTATTTAGATTTCAGTATGACAGATGTGCAGTATTTCTGAAAAAAATGTTTCTTGCATAGACTGTTTCATTTCTTAATGTCACTCTTTGTGTTATTTAGATTTCAGTATGACAGATGTGCAGTATTTCTGAAAAAAAAAATACAAAATTTTAACAGGAAAAATGTGCAATGTCTGTTTGTATCAGTGTTTGAACAATTCTCTTTATAAATTAATGTTAACTTTGATCTATGTCACAGAATTTTGAGTAAATCCCTGTAATAAATTATATTTCCAGATCACTGTTTCTCTACTTCGAGAGCTCCTCAGCCTCTATCACTCCTATAGAACTTCCTCCTAAAATCAAAATTAGACATGTAAGTATGAACTTTGACCTTTGACATTGATCAGTAAATATTGTAATAATGATATGTAATGTATGTTGACCTTTGTTGTAGTAATGAGCCTTGTCTTTTGACATTGACAGGTAAGTTTGATTTGTTTTAATTAACTTTGACTTTGACACTGATAGGCAAATATTGTAATAATGAATGCTGGTATTTGACATTGAAAGTTAACATTTGACATAATACTGATAGGTAAAATATTAAGTAATTGCTATGTAATGAACTTTGACATTGATACACAACTGTAGGTAAGTATTGCTATGTAATGAACCTTGACCTTTGACATTGATACACAACTGTAGGTAAGTATTGCTATGTAAAGAACCTTGACCTTTGACATCAATACACAATACTGGTCAGTATTGCTAATTAATGAACATTGACCTTTGACATCGCAGATAAGTAACCCCTGAAATTGTGAAAATATTTCGAACAATACATTCCAGGCAGCTGCTGGTGAAGATTATGTGATCGTCGTCACCACGGAGAGACAGGTGTTTACGTGGGTCGAAGGGGGCAAAGGTCAACTGGGTCACGGCAACACCGAGTCAATAAGAAAACCTACACAGGTGGAGGCCCTCATAGGGAAATCTATATCAAGGTAAAGATTAAGGGGTACATCAAGGGGAATTGAAATTGTGTTTGTAAAATGCAATTTGGACAAAATTTTAGAAAGTTATTTACTCATTCATCCCTGAAGACATATTTGAACTAGCCCAAATTTAATGGTTGGAATAGTTCATTATACAATTTAGGGGGTAGTGAATTAATTGATATTTCTTCAGTAAAAGAAAGATACAATGGGGAACTTGATTTAATTTTCAACATTAAAACCAGAAGTTATTGTCAAGAGCAATCAAGTCTAAATCTTTAATTAATACTTGACTAAAATAATAACTACTAGACAGGGAAGACCATATCAAGAGTTATCTAAAATGGCCAGGGCTTAATCAGGCTTGTCAGTGTCTCAAATGGCATTGTTTGTTGGGACAGTGATGGAAACATACTGTGAATATACGTATATCTGTGGTAATTTTATTTTTGTGATTTCCACAATGAAATCATTCTGCTAAATTGATTGCGCTAAATACAGTTTCTGTATATTGCTTTCTTCTAGAAAGTATTGCAATTCAAGTCTGTTTCTAAGGTGACGTATGTCAATTAGTGTGTTTCTATGGTGACCGAAGTCAGTAAGAGTGTTTCGATGGTGCAAGAGGTCAATTATTGTGTTTCTATAGTGCCAGAGGTCAATTAGTGTGTTTCTATGGTGACAGAGGTTGATACGAGTGTTTCTATGGTGACAGAAATCGATAGGTGTGCTGGAGCTGGGTTCAGTATATTTACCAGTGACGGGATAATCCTGACCTGTGGGGACGGGACAAAGGGATGTCTGGGACACGGGGACTGGACGTCTACCTACAGACCACGCCTTATTGAGTCCACTCTCAGGTTTGTAACTATGGTCTCTGTTAGAACAGCAGAGTTTTGTAAGATAATTCAAAACTTGACTCCGATCTTGTTAAAAGTTTTCATTTGACATATCTGTAATGCTGTATAATCTTGCATTAAGGACATAACACTATTATTAGATTACATCAAATGCTTCTCCTTAACAGGAGATATTTGAATGTTGACCTATTACTTCGAATGATTTTAGAAAGCATATGATTGAAGAGCTTCGGTGATGTACAGGATAAAAAAAAAGGTATGCGTTCGAATGAAACTAATCAAATTGTTATTCTTTTTATATCGGAATAATCTGTCAAAAATATGTTTAGAAAAAGAGACAAAATGTGTTTGCCTTCATTCCGAGTGTGTTTTATCTCGGTTTTGTTCACTATTGGAGATAATCTCGTACTAACAGTGTTGACGTGACATCCGCGTCCTGCGTACCCAAACTACCGGTATGACAACTTTATACTGCTATCATGTTAACACTCTATAACTCTATAACGACCATCGTGACAAATATATACAACTACGCCATTACTCTCTATCACGACCATTACGTCAACAATATACACTACGCCATTACTCTCTATCACGACCATTACGTCAACAATATACACTACGTTTACTTTCTATAACGACCACATTGACAACTATATACAACTACGTCATCTCTCTATGACGACCATTATGACAACTATATACTACTACGTCAACTGTCTATAACGACCATTATGACAACTATATACGCTACGTTAACTCTCTATAATGATCATTATGACAACTATATACTACTACGTTAACTCTCTATAACGACCATTATGACAACTATATACACTACGTTAACTCTCTATAACGACCATTATGACAACTATATACACTACGTTAACTCTCTATAACGACCATTATGACAACTATATACTACTGCGTTAACTCTCTATAACGACCATTATGACAACTATATACACTACGTTAACTCTATAACGACCATTATGACAACTATATACACTACGTTAACTCTATAACGACCATTATGACAACTATATACACTACGTTAACTCTATAACGACCATTATGACAACTATATACACTACGTTAACTCTCTATAACGACCATCATGACAACTATATACACTACGTTAACTCTATAACGACCATTATGACAACTATATACACTACGTTAACTCTCTATAACGACCATTATGACAACTATATACACTACGTTAACTCTCTATAACGACCATTATGACAACTATATACACTACGTTAACTCTCTATAACGACCATCATGACAACTATATACACTACGTTAACTCTATAACGACCATTATGACAACTATATACACTACGTTAACTCTCTATAACGACCATTATGACAACTATATACTTCTACGTCACCTCATTATAACGACCATTATGACAACTTTATACACTACGTTAACTCTCTATAACGACCATTATGACAACTATATACTACTTCATCAACTGTCTATAACGACCATTATGACAACTATATACGCTACGTTAACTCTCTATAACGACCATTATGACAACTTTATACATCTACTTCAACTGTCTATAACGACCATTATGACAACTATATATGCTACATTAACTCTCTATAACGACCATTATGACAACTATATACGCTATGTTAACTCTCTATAACGACCATTATGACAACTTTATACATCTACTTCAACTCTCTATAACGACCATTATGACAACTATATACGCTACATTAACTCTCTATAACGACCATTATGACAACTATATACGCTACGTTAACTCTCTATAACGACCATTATGACACCTTGATACATCTACTTCAACTCTCTATAACGACCATTATGACAACTATATACGCTACGTTAACTCTCTATAACGACCATTATGACAACTATATACGCTACGTTAACTCTCTATAACGACCATTATGACAACTATATACGCTACGTTAACTCTCTATAACGACCATTATGACAACTATATACTACTACGTTAACTCTCTATAACGACCATTATGACAACTTTATACACTACGTCATCTCTCTATAACGACCATTATGACAACTATATACACTACGTTAACTCTCTATAACGACCATTATGACAACTATATACACTACGTTAACTCTCTATAACGACCATTATGACAACTATATACACTACGTTAACTCTATAACGACCATTATGACAACTATATACACTACGTTAACTCTATAACGACCATTATGACAACTATATACACTACGTTAACTCTCTATAACGACCATCATGACAACTATATACACTACGTTAACTCTATAACGACCATTATGACAACTATATACACTACGTTAACTCTCTATAACGACCATTATGACAACTATATACACTACGTTAACTCTCTATAACGACCATTATGACAACTATATACACTACGTTAACTCTCTATAACGACCATCATGACAACTATATACACTACGTTAACTCTATAACGACCATTATGACAACTATATACACTACGTTAACTCTCTATAACGACCATTATGACAACTATATACTTCTACGTCACCTCATTATAACGACCATTATGACAACTTTATACACTACGTTAACTCTCTATAACGACCATTATGACAACTATATACTACTTCATCAACTGTCTATAACGACCATTATGACAACTATATACGCTACGTTAACTCTCTATAACGACCATTATGACAACTTTATACATCTACTTCAACTGTCTATAACGACCATTATGACAACTATATACGCTACATTAACTCTCTATAACGACCATTATGACAACTATATACGCTATGTTAACTCTCTATAACGACCATTATGACAACTTTATACATTTACTTCAACTCTCTATAACGACCATTATGACAACTATATACGCTACATTAACTCTCTATAACGACCATTATGACAACTATATACGCTACGTTAACTCTCTATAACGACCATTATGACACCTTGATACATCTACTTCAACTCTCTATAACGACCATTATGACAACTATATACGCTACGTTAACTCTCTATAACGACCATTATGACAACTATATACGCTACGTTAACTCTCTATAACGACCATTATGACAACTATATACGCTACGTTAACTCTCTATAACGACCATTATGACAACTATATACTACTACGTTAACTCTCTATAACGACCATTATGACAACTTTATACACTACGTCATCTCTCTATAACGACCATTATGACAACTATATACACTACGTTAACTCTCTATAACGACCATTATGACAACTATATACACTACGTTAACTCTCTATAACGACCATTATGACAACTATATACACTACGTTAACTCTCTATAACGACCATTATGACAACTATATACACTACGTTAACTCTCTATAACGACCATTATGACAACTATATACGCTACGTTAACTCTCTATAACGACCATTATGACAACTATATACGCTATGTTAACTCTCTATAACGACCATTATGACAACTTTATACATCTACTTCAACTCTCTATAACGACCATTATGACAACTATATACGCTACGTTAACTCTCTATAACGACCATTATGACAACTATATACTACTACGTTTACTTTCTATATTGACCATTGAGACAACTTTATACTTCTACTTCAACTCTTTATAACAAACATCATGACAACTAATCAGAATATTCCTTTAATATAAATCTTCTATACCGATCAACTTACAGATTTGAATTTTGTGGACATATGACAGCTATTTACCATCACGAAGCCTCTCTATTCTGACCACCTACTAATATGAACACTGGATTAGAATTTAGAACATAGAATTTATGAATAATTAAGGAATGACCGCAATTTTCGTTCTTTTGGTTATACGGTATACGGGAAAAATATGTGCACTTTGCAAAAATCCGTGAAGCGGTTTATGCAAGAAAGTGCACACTTTTTTTTTTAGATATAAACTGTATAACCAAAATAAAATAATTGCTTTCATTCCTTATAATTTAATTTCAAAAGACAAACAAACATGTTTTGAATGAATGTAATTGAATTTAAGGTATTCTAGTTATGTCATTCTTGCACAAAAAACAAATGTGCGGCGTAAGTTTATCTTAGCGCTACTTAACCCAACTATACGTTAGGATTTCAAATAACGCAACGAATAGTATTGTGCTACGTCACTAACCAAACGAACTGTAAGCCTACAGCACGGAGTAGGAGACGGTGTGAAAGTTAACCTTCCAAATTAAAACACAGTTTTAAAATGATGAGTTAGAAATATAACCAGAAGACATCGTATTTGAAGTGGACATTATATTGCCAGAGTTTGGGACGACAGGCTGAGGTGCGAGCAAAGCCGAGACCGGAGTCCGTGGTGTGATGAATTCAGAATCAGATTTAGTGATGGCCCGGGCCGCCATTACCGTGTGAAGACTTCCCGCAGTCCGCTATGGAGAAAAGTGTTTCACTTATGTTTCTTTTCTGTGTTGTGGAACATTCCTTACTATAGGACCGACCAGAGCTTTCATTTCGGTGTCTTGTCATATACATGGTGTGGCGAAGTTCGTATCCAGTGTCATTTAATTGTTGAACACTTGTAGCCTGGAGGCAATGTGCTATATAAACTTTGGAACATTTCGCATTTGTGGAGATGTCCGCCATAAAGCATGAAAACTAGTACTGTTTTAATGGTTTGTTTGTGTGCCATATATGACAAGTACTATCGCTCAACGCTTCTTGTTCACAGTGATTAAACAGGCTCGTGGCGTGTTTATTTGTTTTTTCAATGAGCATTTTCAGTGACCTTAGTTTAGTTCGTTATCAATGACGTACATTATTTTGTCAGCCGTAGCTTCCTCACTTTTCAGGCCACCTTGTCTGTTTTTCTGAACCGTTTCGTGGGATAACGTCGCGTATTCCTTTCCATTCTCACCTCGGAAAAAAAGGAAGGAATTTGGTGTGAGCTGGTAGTGAAATTCAAGTCCTCTGGACACGAAATTAATACCTATATCATACCACACCCTCAACCGGAAGATAACCGGATTTCCTTTGGAATGCAGGTTAGTTGAAATTTGTTGTAAGTCAGGTGGGGGGATTACGGTTTTGTGTAGGAATTCTCTTGTATTAAATTTGAGTTTTCCGTCCAGGAGGTTGTTAGAAGTTTTGAACTCTCGATCCGTGGCAATATCTCTGTCACTCCTCCCTATGCCCATCATGTACATATTTATAGCTGACCTTATACTTTTCATGGAATACTTATTGTATTCATGGGCCTGTCCTGCCGTCATTTCAGCTGCCACTCGTTTTTCTCAATTTTTAGGTTGGCACTCTGCGTAAATTTCCGGAGTTTATAGTTTAGCGTCTCCCTGTCGATGCTTTCCAAATCCATTGGGTACCCATCCCTCTCAGTGCTCCAGTCTAAAAATAATAACAAAGACTTAGAGTGACGACACAATTACAGTAACATATTCGAAAATGCAGATTAAATGTACTTAGAGAATACACGGTCAGATATCTCAAGGTAGAGAAACCATAATTTATTGGTGATCCGGGTTCGAGTCCCGGTCTGACATTACATTCTCCGGTATTTTCATTTTTCTTGACGGTTTTAAAATAAAAAAAAAACAAATGTTATAACTTTGTGAAAACATACCTGTGAATATTTCCACTCCCCTTTTGGTGATTTTCGATTGCCAATTCCACTTCATTTCTTTGAAGTTATTTTCGGACACTTGCTTAAATCTTGTTTTGATGGATGGCGTACTTGGAAGGGTTGGGGGCTGTAGCCCACAGTTGGCCAGCTCTCTTTCCATCTCATTGGAGAGGTTTACACTACTAATTTGAATGGCCCGGTGTCAACTACCATGTTAAAATTCATTCTGAGTTTGCAGACGACAGTACAATTGACCGACGCTACTATCACAATCTTTTACAATCTTTTTCAACAAATACGATCAGTATCGTTATTGGAAGCGAAAACAATTAAAAAACACAATTTCAAGTGTGTTAAAACGGAATTGAAACAGGCAGATGAAATCTTTCTGATGACGTAGGTAACAGGTCTGCTCTTCGTCAATTTTCTGACAGGATTCATCATATATCCTCGAAAGTTGTTTCACTAGAACTTTACAGGCAATCGGTATCCACTGAACTTTCGTCAACCCATCACTAGGTCGAGAATAATAGCTTGGCCTTTGGAGAATCGATGAAGATCGTTTCATCAAAGTGAACGATACTCGCTCCAGGGTATGTGCAGTTAGAGACAAACTGTCAGCCTTTGATAAAGATGTTCAGTCCTATACGTCAAAACTGCACTCCGCCCTCGATTGCATCTGTTTTCAAAAGTCTCGTGTCCGGAAAACAGAGGTTTCAGTAAAAGATGTTCTGAACGATATTCAAGCCAGGACTGATATTGCTGTGAGCATCTTGACGGAAGGCATTGGTCAACAGCTTTCTGAAAAGAAAGATTTTGTTAATACAGTTGACTGTCATAACCATGATGCTGCGCCAAACAACCCAAATGGTTGCTATCCGAATATTGGGCTATCAGCTTCCCGCGCCCAGCAAGTGTGACATAAGCAACGTACATGATTCAATCAATTACCCAAGCAAAAGGGGAGTATCTTCGGTCACGTCTTCATATCAGCCATAGACTCAGTATGGCAATAACAAAGTGGTTGATAAAACCAGGGCTGCTCGTCCTTCAGAGACTCTCCACAACCATTCAACAAACACTGTTCCAACTTGTATGAGGGCAAGGGAACCGGGTGGTAGCACAGGTAGTGCAGAATTAACATGTCTATTTGACAAAATGTTACTTTAGGAAGAAACCTTCATATGCCGAATGTGTTTACCTTAATTACTCCGAAGGAATATGAAGACCGAGTTTCAGAGACAGTAGACTTAACAAAAAAACAATTGGAGAATATCTTTCGCTGCTATTGCACAGAAACACGAAGCGTGACAGAAGGACGGACAGGCGGATTGAAGAACGGACGGACAAACCAAAATTAATATCACCCGTTTTGGTGAAGGCAGGGGATAAAAAGATCAGTCTGCTGACTGATCACCTATGTTATTTTCTCTCCGGAGTGTAGTTTGAAACACATTTAAGTACATTCAAATCATTTACTTAACATGTACATAGTATGTGCGGATTGTTAACTTATAAACAGAAAGAGGTTGTTCTATAAAAAAATATTGATTGCTTGAACATATATATTTGATCATGGAATTTCCGTTAAAAAAATTGATGACTCTGTTTGAATGCATGAAGGCTCGATCACTGGATGTCAGCACCAAAGGCTTTGAGAATTAAATGGAAACTGATCACAATTCATAAATGCCAAGTTGTAAAAATACGGTACAGCAAAGAAAAAATAAGCCATAATAATACATAATACAGAACAAATAAACAAGAATACTGCAAATATTATATACAGTGTATCAAAAAATTGTGAAATAAAATGAAGAGTTCAATAACAGTTACTGGTAGTTATCTTTTATGTTTACATGCGTTTTATATTTTCAATGTTTTATCAATATCAAATTGTGCTATCATTTCCACCAGGAATTGAACGTGGGTCTCCCACCACAAAGTGGCAAGTGTGATGACCACTACACTATAGAAGTATGTAATAGCACAACTGAACTCTTGATACATTGTGTATTTGAAGTGTACCCTTAAAATTATACTCATCGTCTTCTTTTCTCGGAAAATCAGATCTTACGTATCAAAAATTCATTTTTTTTTCATTTCGCTCTATATATTCATTGTATTTCCAACTTTTTCCAACGAATTTTCCTCACTTTGTTTATAAATCATTTTTGATGAAAATGTGTGTACTTGTAGAGAATCGTTTCCTGTTCCATCTCATAATATTTGCACTGTTTATTTCCCGATGGGTGTAATCAAAGAATACACAATTTATTAACAACATCCAATTTTTGGTACGCCATTTTGACGTCATTAAGGTTCCATTAACATGAAAATCAAAACAGGACATTGAGGAAAAAGTAGATATGCCAAAGTCGGACAAGTGTTTTCAGACAGGTTAAAAAAGTGAATTTTCTTCTGAATTGATTAATGAGTCTCTACGTCAGGGAATGTTCAATTTTTCCCTGGTCTTCATCAACATTACTTTTGCAAAATAGAACAATATTAAAAGAAAAAAAATTGGGTATTTTATAAAAATTAAAAATTGATGTGAAAACAAGTCTGTTGTGCGTTAGCTACTCTCGTACTTGTGTAGACTCAATCTGAAAAACGTATCACATCGTGATCTCCGTTCCGTTCCTTAAAATTTCTCTATGAGGATATGAGGGTATTCCATAGGGGGTCACGTTTCGATAACCGAAATATTAAATATTTTTTTCTGAAATTGAATCAAGCAAACATCACCATTACAGGTACACAAACAACCTACTGCTGTATATAATCCATGAACCTCATTCACGCTTTTCAAAACAAAACAAGATAAATTAATAAATAGCGTATTCATTAATTCGAAACACAGTTATATTTATTGAATACTAATTTTAAGTAAAAACAAAAACAAACAAATCTGTCGTATATAAATCATGCTCATTTACGTTTTTTTTTTAAATAAATAAAAAAGTAAATGAACAGATTGTTAATACATCAATTAAAAAACAGTAATATAATGGATTTTAAGTCAACAAAACTTCCTGCAGGCTGTATATGTTTGACATTCATTTCCAAAACAAAAATAAATGAATTAAAAAAATGTTACAACTAATTAGAACCACAGCCATATTTACATTATTTCTGGTATAAAACTAGAACCACAGCCATATTTTCCTCTCTCGTTGTATACGTGTATTTACATTTAACATTTTAACAACACAGTCATACATTTCCTCTACCTGAGCCGACGCGCTGCATGTAATACAATACCTGTTTGCCTGGTTAAATCTATGCGTCACAGTTCTATGAACCCATTCGTCCTGGGAAATTTCATAATGAACTATCCCAACCTTTGAACTGGATGCGTTCAAATGTGTCTTCAGGGTGCATGCATTTAAAGAGCCGGACTCGTAAGATATTCTGATCGGTAACGAGATAACGTGTTGTATTCAATCTGTAAATAGTTTTGTTTTGCATAATATATGGAATGTGTGACAAGCTACTAACACATTGTACGGTTTGCAAAGATTCCAACCTGATAACTCATGTTTAAACACCAAATCTAAACATTCGTGATTGATATTATAAAATCATATATACTAGTTTTTTGTGTTGATAAGATAATATATTAGATAAGACATGTTGCCCACTAGCTTCTTTGAATGTTGTCTTTTCTGTAATCTAGTTTCTCTTACAATAACTAAAAGAAATGGCAAAGATAGTAATGAAATATCGTTATCAATATGTATTTGATATATGTTATTTATGTTTTATCCTTACTTAATTATCAGTATGATATGTATTTAAACTGTTTATCACTGTAAAGAGATCATAGGCTTCGTCTGTTGCTAACCCATGGTATCAAAGATCTGAACAATAAATATTTTGAAATAGCCAAGTGCATAATTCGCCCTAGGTATCAATTACAGATGGTGTAAAGGTTATTGTTAGATCCTGATGTAAAGTTGTGAGAATAGGGTTATTGTCAGATCATTATGTAACGTTGTGAGAAAAGGGTTATTGTCAAATCATTATTTAAAGTTGTGAGAATAGGGTTATTGTCAGATCATTATGTAACGTTGTGAGAAAAGGGTTATTGTCAAATCATTATTTAAAGTTGTGAGAATAGGGTTATTGTCAGATCATTAAAGAGGCATCACGGTGAAACTATATTTTTTATGCTTATTTAGAATTATTGTATATATGAATGAAATGTATACTCTTGTGGAAAATTAATGGGCGATTTACGCTGAAATATGTTCTCAAAAATTTTAATTTATAATTAAAAAAAGGGAATCACTATTCGTTGATCAACGATTTGGACCACAGGGGCTCGGTTTCGGGATTTTGAGCGATATATGGCATAAATCCTTTCAATTTCACTATATATTAAAGGCATGCACACAAGTAAATAATACAAACACGTTTTATCCGCTGTTTATACACGTTCTTAAACCTTATAAAAATTGGGGGTATCGAGGTATTATTAATGGTCAAACTTTAACGTAAGGATTATATTACGGAAGCATAATGAGGGATGGGAAGTATTCAAGGGAGAGACTAACAGCCCAATTGTTTGCATGTTACAGTTTTCTTCTGGATAGCCGGTGACACAGTTTCGATTTGGTTTTGGGGCCTCACAAGGGATAACTCTTTCATTCCTCTGTTACATGAAATGCGTGTGTAAAACTTGAAAGCGTGTATTGTAATATTCCCTTTATAATATTCCAGTAAAACGGCATTATTGAATTATATTGCTGAAGCGAAAGACCTTTTCATATACAAGAAAAACCGTATTGGGGTGTTACGTTGTAAAACGCCGGTATAGGGCGATTGAGTTTAATGTATACAGATTCAATTTGGACAAAATGAATAAATTTATGTCATCATGTGCGGATAAAAAATTCTTGACATACCTAATCTATAAAATACGGATTATACAAATATTATCGGGTTTGGACCCCGGTATTAAATACCTGTATCGACAATGTACGTAAGGTTTCAGTCCATACCTGAATCGACAATGTAAGGTTTTAGTCCATACCTGTATTGACAATGTAAGGTTTCAGTCCATACCTGTATCGACAATGTAACGTTTCAGTCCATAACTGTATCGACAATGTAAGGTTTCAGTCCATATCTGTATCGACAAATTACGTAAGGTTTCAGTCCATACCTGTATCGACAATGTACGAAAGGTTTCAGTCCATACCTGTATCGACAATGTAAGGTTTCAGTCCATAACTGTATCGACAATGTGAGGTTTCAGTCCATAACTGTATCGACAATGTGAGGTTTCAGTCCATACCTGTATCGACAATGTAAGGTTTCAGTCAGTACCTGTATTGACAATGTAAGGTTTCAGTCCGTACTTGTATCGACAATAAAAGGTTTCAGTCCATATCTGTATCGACAATGTAAGGTTTCAGTCCATACCTGTATCGACAATGTACGAAAGGTTTCAGTCCATACCTGTATCGACAATATAAGGTTTCAGTCCATACATGTATCGACAATGTAAGGTTTCAGTCCATAACTGTATCGACAATGTAAGGTTTCAGTCCATACCTGTATCGACAATGTAACGTTTCAGTCCATACCTGTATCGACAATGTAAGGTTTCAGTCCATACCTGTATCGACAATGTAAGGTTTCAGCCCATACCTCTATCGACACTGTAAGGTTTCAGTCCATACCTGTATCGACAATGTACGAAAGGTTTCAGTCCATACCTGTATCGACAATATAAGGTTTCAGTCCATACATGTATCGACAATGTAAGGTTTCAGTCCATAACTGTATCGACAATGTAACGTTTCAGTCCATACCTGTATCGACAATGTAAGGTTTCAGCCCATACCTGTATCAACAATGTAAGGTTTCAGTCCATACCTGTATCGACAATGTACGTAAGGTTGCAGTCCATACCTGTATCGACAATGTACGTAAGGTTATAAGTCCATACCTGTATCGACAATGTAAGCACACCAATGGACGAATTTTGTGCTGTTGAGCTTTAAAAAATACTGAATACAATGTCGGTGTACATATTACATATACACACGTAACACAACAGTGTATTGTGAATACAAACTTTAACAACATATGGAAGATAATCTATATTTATTAAAAAATATGTCGGCCAGCATATCTACACAGCCGACCATATATAACATACAGGTCATACTTACGTGTCGGTATTCTTTAGACGTGAACAGATCAAGCTGCAGACGACAGCGGCGTTAATAAATCCAATCGTTCTAATATCACAACTTTACGTTCACGTATAATAAAATCTAGGCACAGAGGTCCATTACCTACGTGGATAAGGACAATGTGGACACCATTTTCTACACAAACACATACCCGGTCGTAAATTAGTTCCGTGATCACATGACGTTTAACTGCGCAGTATGTTGAAAAGCTGTTAAAGTTTACCTCTAGTCTTTATAGACACTTCATACAATTTTGAAATAATGAGTCGGCTTTCGGCAATCATACTGAACGAAAATCATTGTGAACATGTTTTTGATCGTTGACTGTTCATGATGCGTAGAATTGTTTTTTAACGAACCTGTGACATGTTGATAACCAAAAGTTAAAACTATTATCGCGTCAAATTGTTAACATATCCACCGAAATAACTTATGTTTTTATGAATAGAATGGCTTATATCTGCTGACATTCGAAATGTAAATACAAAATCTTTATGTAATCATTTAATTTGATTTTTCATAGAAATATAGAGTGAATCATGTGATTATGACTTTGTTCATAAAAAATATCCGTAATGACTTATAGTGTGCAATTGCTCACATTAATAGCTATTAGAAAAGAATGAAGAGAGAATACCAAACCGTCAACAGACAATAATCAGAAATCAAAATGAATTAAAACCAGGGGCTTAGTACTAACAAGACCAGGGCCCAGTTGTTCAAAAGATGATTAGCTTAATCAGTGATTAGCGCAAATTTTTATTATCCTATAACTTTAAAATGAAAGCATATATTGAGTTACAACTTCGCAGATATCAAATATCTAACATTGTCAATTTACATACAAAACATTTAGATTGTAACTTGTATATTCACAGAATCATTCAAGTTTGAAAAATGTCGTTAAATAGTAATTAAGCTAATCACCCTTTGAACAACTGGGCCCATATATGACTTATAGTGTGTAATTGCTAACATTAATAGCTATTAGAAAAGAATGAAGAGAGAATACCAAAGCGTCAACAGACCATAATCAGAAATCAAAATCAATTAAAACCGGGGGCTTAATACGAATAAGACCAGGTATTCCGGAAGAGTGAGATTATTCTGCTTCTTCAACGTCACCAGCCATATAAATCATAGTAAGATCAAAGTAAATGCCATGTCCTCAGAGTGAGAAATGAGTTCTTACTTTGAGTCCATGACATTTACGTGGATCTGACCTCAGTTTACATGGCGGGTGTCGTCGATTAAACACAAGACGCTTACTCTTCTGGATCATATGGTCTTATTCTCTTGAACTTTTACCAGTGCCTCCATGTAGATATTGTTCTGACGCTCCGGTATTCTCTAATTTATTTCTTCTTTATGAGGAGGGCGGAGAGGTGATTAATGACACACTCAGTAAATAATGATTTATGTATATTTATTTACAAAATTATGACATGATACGAAACATGTGTTTCTTGAATATAAATGTATAAAGATTCATCGACATCATCATCTTATTTACCTGCTATTATTTATTTCACTATAGTTTAAAATATATTTTATTCATGGCAAATGATATGTACAAACTACACAATATATTTGAATCTGATGATTGAGAATCAGGTACAATTGTACTTATACATGGTCCTTCTCCGAGTACATGACATGCATTGCTAATTTCTACCACAATAACAACATATAGAACTTAATATTGACGGATTAAATATATACATAAGAAACTGTATAGAAAGAAAGAACATGATATAAGGTAACGATTGTCACCTGTGGTATGTTAATTAGAGCATGATATAAAGTAACGATAGACCTGATTATATGTTATTTAGAACAAGATAAAAGATACAGAAAGACAATGATTATATGTTACTTAGAGCATGACATAAAGTAAAGATAGACCTGATTATATGTTATTTAGAACAAGATAAAAGATATAGAAAGACAATGATTATATGTTAATTAGAACATGATACAAGGTAATGAATGATATAAAGTAATGAAAGACACAGATTATATGTCACTTAGAACATATATGATACATTTGTATTAGGTAAAGAAAGACCCTGATTATATGTTAATTAGAACATGATATCAAGTAAAGAAAAACACAGATTAAATGTTAATAAGAACATAGAGTAAGGAAAGACCCTGATTATATGTTATTTAAGGCATGATATAAAGAAAAAAAAGACACAGCTTTGATGTTAATTAGAATATGATATAAAGTAAAGAAAAACACAGATTATATGTTAATAAGAACATGATATAAAGCAAAGAAAGACACGGATTATATGTTAATAATTAGAACATGATATAAAGAAAGGAAAGACACAGATTATATGTTAATAATTAGAACATGATATAAAGTAAAGAAAGACACAGATTATATGTTAATTAGAACATCATACAAGGTAAAGAAAGACACAGATTATATGTTAATTAGAACATGATTTAAAGTAAAGAAAGACACAGATTATATGTTAATTAGAACATGATACAAGGTAATGAAAGACACAGATTATATGTTAATTAGAACATCATACAAGGCAATGAAAGACACAGATTATATGTTAATTAGAACATCATACAAGGTAATGAAAGACACAGATTATATGTTAATTAGAACATCATACAAGGCAATGAAAGACACAGATTATATGTTAATTAGAACATCATACAAGGCAATGAAAGACACAGATTATATGTTAATTAGAACATCATACAAGGCAATGAAAGACACAGATTATATGTTAATTAGAACATCATACAAGGCAATGAAAGACACAGATTATATGTTAATTAGAACATCATACAAGGCAATGAAAGACACAGATTATATGTTAATTAGAACATCATACAAGGCAATGAAAGACACAGATTATATGTTAATTAGAACATCATACAAGGCAATGAAAGACACAGATTATATGTTAATTAGAACATCATACAAGGTAATGAAAGACACAGATTATATGTTAATTAGAACATGATATAAAGTAAAGAAAGACACAGATTATATGTTAATTAGAACATGATATAAAGTAAAGAAAGACACAGATTATATGTTAATTAGAACATCATACAAGGCAATGAAAGACACAGATTATATGTTAATAATTAGAACATGATATAAAGTAAAGAAAGACACAGATTATATGTTAATAATTAGAACATGATATAAAGTAAAGAAAGACACAGATTATATGTTAATTAGAACATCATACAAGGCAATGAAAGACACAGGTTATATGTTACTTAGAACATGATATAAAGTAAAGAAAGACACAGATTATATGTTAATTAGAACATAGAGTAAAGAAAGACACTGAATACCTGTTAATTAAGGGGACCTCTCCATCTAGCATTACAACCTATTCCACTAATCCAACGTAATACGTGTACCAACAATCCATTATATGCTAAATAAGGAGAACCTCTCCATATAATATTACAACCTATTCCACTAATCCACTGTTATACGTGTACCAACAATCCATAATATGTTAATTAAGGAGGACCTCCCCGTCTAACATTACATTAATTAAGGAGGGCCTCCCCATCTAACATTACAACCTATTCCACTAATCCACTGTTATACGTGTACCAACAATCCATTATATGTTAATTAAGGAGGACCTCCCCATCTAACATTACAACATATTCCACTAATCCACTGTTATACGTGTACCAACAATCCATTATATGTTAATTAAGGAGGACCTCTCTATCTAACATTACAACCTATTCCACTAATCCACCGTTATACGTGTACCAACAATCCATTTTATGTTAATTAAGTGGGCCTCCCCATCTAACATTACAACCTATTCCACTAATCCACTGTTATACGTGTACCAACAATCCATTATATGTTAATTAAGGGGACCTCTCCATCTAACATTACAACCTATTCCACTAATCCACCGTTATACGTGTACCAACAATCCATTATATGTTAATTAAGGGGACCTCTCCATCTAACATTACAACCTATTCCACTAATCCACTGTTATACGTGTACCAACAATCCATTATATGTTAATTAAGGAGGACCTCCCCATCTAACATTACAATAATTAAGGCGACCTCTCTATCTAACATTACAACCTATTCCACTAATCCACTGTTATACGTGTTCTAACCAAGCCGTATTGTTACAACGAATCTGAGTTGTAGATATTCTATGTTACTTGTTATCATCAATTGATCTACTTTATATATTTACATATCCCAAAACTAAGCTTTCTGACACCGGTTTCATCAACGTTTCTTAATCTATAGAAGAAAGACGTAACAATATCCATAGGAAAGCGTTACAGAAGTTAAGTAGAACTTTAAGTAAGGAAACCTCCCTAAACGTTTGTTTGTTTGTTTGCGTTTTTTTTTTTTGCTTGGATTTGAAAAAAAAAATAATAAAGGAAGTAAAGAAAATTTAATACAACCGGGGCAATAGTACAGTATTGCAATATCCAGCTAGATATATGAGGGGGAAATACTGCCTAAAGCCGTGGTCCCAACCCGCCGTACTTGCAAGTGCGTGCCGTCTACTTGCAAAAACGTGGGCAAAATTTGGGGATCCGTACGTGGTGAGTACCGCCTCAGTATGGATTTGGGAGCACGCAGACACGCCGTGGCACTTTTAGTGCATGAGGAACTTTCGATGCGTTCGGGATGCGGTTGGGCTACGGATTCACCCAAGTACAGGTGATGCGCGTGTTTTCTACAGCCAATGAGCGCACAACGCACTGACTCCGTAGCACGTGTGTGCTGCACACTTGATAAGTGCGTGGTCTGTGCTTACCCGGCACTTCCCCAGTTCTACTGTCCAATGAGCACGCAGAACTGACGTGGACCGTACCGAGTACGCATGCACATGCTCCGCACTTACAACGCAATATGGTAACAAAAACCTCCCAACCAGCCCCAAAAATCAAATCCGTAATTTTTGCAAACGGTAAATTTATTATAACCATTTGTTTAAAATGACTGTTGTTTTTTTTTTTTTTGGGGGGGGGGGGGGGGGGGGGCTTCGAAAGTAAGAAGTGAGACCGGAACCATTCTGGTATATAATATTAAAGCTAAGGTTGATTTTAAATAAGAACAAAAATAAAAACATTTTATTATATGTTTGACACAATTAACTTCTACTTGTTTATTCACACATGAATACATAAAATTATATAATGAGTTCATAAAATGAGCCCACAGTTCATTAAAATCCTGAGTGTCTGTAGAGTTCATTGAATGTCTGCAGAGTTCATAAAATAAATCGTGAGTATCAAGACATTGGGCGGAAAAACTTACGTTCGTCGCACTTCCACGCACTTACAACATGCGAGTGAGTAAGGACACAGTGCGTGAGCAGCACGTGTAAGTACGGCCTCCGTACGATATAGTGGCAATCGCACGGAGATCGTACGTTGTAAGCAAGTTGTAAGCACGTACAACTCACTTACCATGTGTGCAACGTACGAGGCACGCAACCGCTCACGGCCAGGCGTGGCGTGCGGGCCACGTATACTTACACCTTGCGCAACCGTGCGAGTGACGTGCGTTGACGTACTCTCTATCTGCTCTTGCCACTCCCTACCCATGTTTTCAGAAAAACGTAGCGGCCGTGGCACCTCCCCAAATCAAAGTACTGAAAGTACTGAAACGCTAAAACTTCAAACAATAGTATATATATTTCGACAGCTATTTAAGTGTTTTTGTTGTAGAATCTGGGGTGTGGTGTTCGGGGGTGAATACATTTTAAAATGGAGGAGGAGTAGTGTGGAAGATTTTAATTGTACATATGATTTAGGTCGCCTTCTAGCTTCGAACTAAAGGGAATTTCCCTTTAGCTGTGTGGTAGAGCGTCCGACTAGAAACTTGAAGATCGAGGGTTCGATTCCCGGTTGAAGTACACTATTTTCTTTCCTGTTATAAATGAAAACGGATGTAATGTAGCAATTTAAACTTTTCGTTTCATTTCATTCTATACTGATTTCAATCTTTCTATGTCAAAGTCCTAAATGGCTGTTTTTCTGATCAGTTACAAAATCAAAAGGGCACGACAGTAGGGACCAAGGAACCTACATATGAAGTATGAGAAAGATCCCTCTAGTAGTTGTCAATTCGTTAACAATCTTTCAATGCCCAAATCAAAGATGGCCGCCTTTCCGCCATTTGGTTTTTACTCATCAGCACAATGTGAAACCTAAATATGCAATGTGAAAAACTGACTGAAAAGTTTTTAACACAATAAAACAAAACTTTTCATGTTAACATTATCGTTCGGAGGAAGGTGAATGAATCATTGAAATATACGCTGCTGGTAGTTAGCACAATGGATATTAGATAAAAAATAAAAGGATTCGCAAACATATCTCTCGTTACAAATGATAGTTCGAACTACAAATTGTATCTAATTTGTCATAAAATGTCACAATAAACAGTCAAATTGTTGTTCCAAAAGAACGACGGCCTATTACGATATCTTTGCCAAGGTGGAGCAACATATTGGTATGCAAATATGTTATATTCACTTACATCTCTAGGCCTATTTATCAATTATCAAGTTCATTTACAAAGCAGGGAAAATTACATGTATGTTGGCCGTTGCCTATGTATAAAGGGCCACACATAATTACGGGAATTTACATCATAAAGGTTTTTGCACACCATAGAAAAAATATAAGTGTTATTTCTACTAAATAACTTATATTGTGTCAATTGCTATGTACACTATACAGGTTATGGTAAAGTTTCGTTAAAACAAAAATGTGAACCTACTGTCAGGAATGTATATGTCCCTGCTACAGTGTATATTGATATGTGAAGCACAACGAACGTAATTATAAAACCACGAACTTTTGCTCGCCTTAGAAAAGTATAAGTGTTATTTTCAATAAATCAATTGTTTTGCCAATTAATATGTTCATTATTCAGGTTCTGATAATGTCTCATTAAAAATTGTATACTCAGTACAATATGAAGTAAGAAAATCGATCAAGTTTGTGCATTCAGTATGTATAAATCACAACGTTAGTGACAATCAGGGGAAGTAACTCGTAAATAACATTATCATATCCAGGGGGCGGATTTTCACTGTAATTACGAATTAATACTTCCGACCGACAAATTGGTCGAGTATTTTGGTTTACGCACATGTATAAGGTTATATAACATTGAAATCAAAATCAGTGTATTTGGCTATGCGCGATTATCAGGGGCGTAGCTGGAGGTATTTTGATGTGCAAGCCCCGCGACGTTTTCAATTTAGGGGAGGGGGGTCACAGTTGGACTTCAAATGGTGCCATTGTTTTGGACTTGTTTAAATCATCATTGTCTGGCCTATCATTATACAAATTATTAATCCGAAAATGGAATACGATATGTTTTATTTCCATGATGTATGGAAACAAAATCATTATCTATACATGTACCTTTCGTATGTCCTTAACTCATGTAAAATCATCTTTGATATACATACGTCTCTGTTTATAAGTATATATGTTCTGTGCAGGACTCAGGAAGTAAGAACTCATGCTTGTGTTCTTAAGCATAATTTTGTATAATTCGAACAGGCCTAGTTTCACGAAGGTTCTTTCACTTAAAAAATCTCCGTAGAAAAGCATTAAAGAATTAACGGGAAAGTCTTAAGTTAAAGAAATTTTCCTTAATTTCTGTAATGCTTTCCAAACCGAAATGTAGTAAAAATTGGCCCTTCTTTTGTTACACTTCGAATGATAAAAGGGTCATGTTTTATATTAAATCTATTACAGATTTACTAAAAAAAACAGAGAGTACCAAAGCGTCAACAAAACCATAATGCGAACTCAAAATCGATTAAACTAGAGGCAAAATATGAAAAATGGAAAGATGTACATGGAGACCTCTGTAAACGTCCACGAGAATAATACCGGGTGTTCCGGAAGAGTAAGCGTCGTCTTCTTCACCGACGACAACTGCCATGTAAATATTGGTCACATCCAAGTAAACATCAGGTTCTCAAAATGAGAAACGAGTCCTCATTGTCAATAAAAAAGGGAGAACATTAATGAGCATACTCAAAAACGCTTATCTTCATATCACTTAAAGATACGGAACATGAAACATGAAACCAAGATGGCGACCATAAAACTTGCCAATAGTTTTCATCAACCTGCACCTCTCCTTTCCCTGTGCCATAAGGTAGTTTCAAACTGATGGTTATGTTTGGATGTTGCTTGATACTCATTTGTATACGAATTTTCTCACGAAAAAGCCATTACCTATATTGTCGTAGTGAATTGTGTTGGCTGCGGTCTCCGACATCTTGCACACTTATATATGATTTAATATGTATGTGTATTGTATTCCTATATGCTATTGCATTCAGAATGAAATACAATTGAATTTTAAGTATTTATAGCGAACAAATTTTCTGCAGCCTAATATGTTAATCTGACGAGTCGAAAAAGGAGTAACAATATCAGTGGACTTTTAAGAATATAAGGTGAATTATGAAATTTCTCGACTTTAATACACATACTTTGGAAAATGATGTGCAAGCACGGGCTTATGTGCTTACATGGCAGCTACGCCCCTGATTATATAATCAAAGTTTAACAGCAAAGTACACCATGCCAGGAATTCCGCGAGCCGTATACCAGTGTCAAGCACAGAGAGTATATATATATAGCATGGATGTATGTGTATACACGAGAGGTCAGCCACCAACAGAGACGTAATATTTAAATGAGCCGTGGGAGTGAAAAACTGATTTCTTTGTTACAAACCGCATATAGATTATTAAAATCATCATAATTATTAACAATACCATGGGAACATCATTTCCTGTTAGGTTTAGGCTTTCAAATTGTTCAGATATCATGAGATTGGTAGCAATTCAAGCTTTTCCGGAGCGGGAGGGGAAAAATGACATGGGTCAAAGGTCACAGAATAGTGGCAGCAATAGACGCCAAAACTACTCGTAGTTTTAGCGCTAAAAACGTACGGACTAAAAACACGCACGGTGGGTTGTGACCGGGCCTTAACTGGCAAGCTAGCCTTTCCAGTCATGCGGTATAACCCGGTACTCACCCAAGATACAATGTAGTTAAACAACGGTGAGCGTGGTCTGTAGTTGGATGGGTGACTGCCGGCACGTTACAGTATGTATAAATATTATAGCTGCCCAAATCTAAAACGTACGTTAGGATACGATACAAAAAAGTAAAGCCAGGGCAGACATATTGCTACCTGAATCTCAAAAAGTTCGAATATGATTAAGAAATTAGAAGTAAAGGGACGTCCGTTGTCACTATTAATTATCACAGTTAGGTTATATATAACATGCGTCCACTGGTCCCGTTGTATAACGTGGTAGTGTCAGCCTCAAGATTGGTCACACGTACACTGTCCATGTTGTGGTAACTTTGACGACGTAATAATATGTTTATATAGTTCTGATTTCAGAAACTTGTTTTAGAAGGTCGGCGATCATGACGATGTAACACAGAAAGGAGACCGTCCAACCATTTTCTTTAACTTCCGGTCGTTGTTGTCTTTTCTCTCTCGTTCTCTAAAATGTTGTAAGGGTATCATGCATATTGGTGTCATAACATAAAGCGTCTGCGTTGTAAACGTTGCAAATGATGATGATGATGATGATGATGTAACACAGAAAGAAGACCATCCGTTTTCAATAACTCCCAGTCCGTGTTTTTCTCCCTCGCTCTCTAAAATGTTGCAAGCTTAAGAGAGTCAAGTATATTAGTTGGATTATGCGAAAGCATCCACGTTGTAAACGATACGAATAGTCACTGGTGGATTAAAATGGACATTCCATCCCCTCCGGTACTGGATAATCTTTAAATAACTGTTTAAACAGTTGAGGATTATTTTTAAATAGCGTCCACCACTGGACGCTAGGCAAGGCCCCAGGGCGGGGGTCATCGACCTCTCCCTGGAGCCGTGCGATGATAAACCGCCTATATTGTTCCGGGGTCGCACCAGCTATGTTGTAAACTGCAAAACAAACAAACAAAAATCATCACAAGAATGACATATGTACAGATAACAGCTATTACATGAGTGTAGTTAATTTTAAACGGTTAATCAAAAATCCGGTGAATATATTCCGGTAGTACAGATTCTGGTGGAAAGCACAACGTTTTGGCAGTGCCCTGCAATGTATGGAGAGAGACAGGCGGCTTCTCCAAGAAATGTGCAGATGGTCGGCATAGACACAATGCAACTCTGGTAAATACTAACTACAACTAATGCTCGGAAAGAGAGATTTTATGTTTTTTTTTTATCATGGTGCAGGACATTTGCATAATCACACAATTATTCAATTATAACGAAGAAGCATCTTAAAACTTACATACAAAAATTAGTTAGATATTTTACTTGGACATTGAAATACATTACGACATTATTGGTTTTGATAAAACATAAATTTTTCATTAGTAATTTCACTAATTTGTACTAAATTTTATAACAAACGTTTACTAATCCAAGGGAGGTAACTTCGATTTCCGATTGAACTAAATCTTATTAAGATGTATGTGTACGTACATAAATTAGTTTATTTGTCTTGGCCTGACTTGGGTCGTTTCTGTAGAACAATTGTAATACATATTAACATTAAGGAATTTAAGTAACTCGTTTCTCGTTTATCAAGATTGATGGATGAGATAAAATAACTTAACAACTTCCGCTAACTGATGGACACATATTTTGAATAAAAAGTTTTTTAAATGTCGTTTTGATTGCCCATTGATTTCCCATTGATCATAAAAGTACATTATTATTTCTTTACTTCCTCCAATTTGAAGATTTATAAGGACATATATACAAGTCAATTAATAGTCAATTAATAATTAAATATAATTACGTACAATGAAAACATTAAATATCATTTTTATCTACAATTCATTCACAATCAAAGCATTTAACATAATTTATATCTATACATTTTAGACAGAACATATATACAAGTTTATTAATAGTCAGTTCAAAAACAGATAAACTTAAACACATTCAAAACATGATCATGTAACGAGAGTGATTCGTTTGCAGAAATGCCTTGTACAATTTTATTAACTATACAATTTCGTCATTTTTTCAACAGAAAGAGCACAAATCAAAATGAAGTTTTCATAATCAAAATCACTCTGATAAAGAAGAATTCCACCTAGTAGTATATGAGTTAAATTATAATCTGACAAAGAGTGAAAAAAGGTGCGTGGTGAGGCGTTAGGCAACCGGTTAGGCATAACACAGCCCTTAATTTTATTACAGGTTATACAACCTGTCTATAGCGACCACCAACTAATCGTGATATTGGACAGAAGTTGGTTTAAACAATGTTTTAATAATTTGAAATCTACAGTAAAAGAATAATGCCCACAAAATCGTTTAATAAAAGAGTTACTTCCCTTACATTTTGTAAGTAATTAAAAAAATGTATTTATGTTTTAAATTACTTCGAAATATTCTTCATGTTTATTGTTTTTAATATATTCATTTTATAATTGTAAATGAAGTTAAGCATGAATATTAATTTTCAAAATATTACAAATATAAGAAAATAAAACTTTAATTGTTTCTATTGATTTTATTCTACAGAAACTTAATACTATCATTTCTAAAAGGTACACTTGGCTGGAGGCCAGTTTAGGTACACTTGGCTGGAGGCCAGTTTAGGCGATGCAACTACGCAACGTAGCAACTGCATGTGTGCATTGCACTGTCAGCTTGCATTGCACTGCCTTGCATGTCCCTCAACACAACGTAGCCTCCAGCAAAGTAAAATAGACCCTTTCAGAGGCGAATCTGGTATGACGTGGTGATTGTACATGTTAACTAAAAATATAATAAATTCCTGTAGGAATAAAAAGAAACAATTTTATCTATCATTCTTACAAAATGTGCATATTGTACCTGTACGATCAAATACAACCCTTTATTTGATTGCAAGTTATATCGCAAACACAAACAAGTCTTTACGTTTGATACAAGTTCCTGTCAATTTTTAAAAAAAATATTTTTGACCAATTTTGTAAAGATATTGAACAATTTCAACAACTTCAACAACTAGAAATGTAAAATGAGATTTTCATATGAAACAGCAATAATTTGTGAATTTGGTCACAATCTATCAGCTAAATAGAGATCCACTTCAATACAAACACGTCTATATTATTGATTTATGTCAGTACTTACATATTTCGACATCCATTTCAGAAGATTGTTCCATTTGATAATCACGATAATGATTTGAACAGCAATTTAGCGGAGTGATGTGTTTAGACCAAAAAAGAGTAATCTAATGGAAAGGGAGATAATGCCTTCAAAAATATTCAACAATTATTTCCCTTTAATCCTGGGGAACGTATATCACAGGGAAGTATGGTATGGATAAATTTGTAAACACGTCTGGCAGGAAGTTATTGTCTCTGTGTAAATCTACTGGGTTTAGGATATTGAATGGACGTCACTCGGGTGACCCGGATGGAAGTGTTACTTTTTTCAGTTCTGTTGGTACCAGTCTGATTGATTACCTCTTAATAGAGGGTGACAACTTTCATAATGTAAACGATTTTAAGTCTGGTAATTTTGTAACCATGTCTGATCACTCACCTTTATGTTTTAAATTAAGACTAGATATAAATATGGACGAAGAATTCCTTAGAACTCAATCCCATGCTAGATGTGAATGCGAAAATGTAAAGTGGAGTGATGAGAATGTACACGCCATTAGACAGAAACTTAGTCAAAATACTTGTGTTTTAAATGAGATCCTCGCTACACCTTTGTTAAACAAGACAGATGTCGAAGTATGTGTTGACAGCTTTTGTTCTTCTCTAAATGAAATTTGTTTACCATTGTGTGACGTACATAGATGTAAGTCAACTATAACTGATAAAGTTCCGAAGAAAAAAAATATTCAGTGTGAGGATAAACCCTGGTTTAATTTCACATGTAAACAGAAATATAAGATATACAAAGATGCATTACATTCATTTAACAATTGTAAAAATGCTGATAATCACAGAATATTGATAGAGAAAAAAAATGATTATAAGAAATCTGAATTAAGACTGAAAAGAGAATATCAGCGACAGGAGGGCGATATGATGGAGTTTCTTAGAAAATACAACCCGAAACATTTTTATAAATACTTTTCGAAACGAAAATTTAAAGTTTCTAACAAAATATCTCTTGACAAATTCTACAACCATTTTAAAAATTTAAGTTGTCAAGATAATCCAGTGAATGAGATAGGAGAAAGAACTTTATATGAAAATAATGCATCGTGCGTATTTGAAGAATTAGACTCGCATATTACAGAAAAAGAAATTATTTCTGCAATACATAAGTTACGCAGAAATAAATGTTGTGGTGAGGACAAAATGCTAAATGAACTTTTTATTGATTGCAAGGATATACTTTTGCCATATATAATCACTCTTTTTAATTCTATTTTTGAATTAGGGATTTTTCCTGAAGCTTAGTCAACTGGAAGTATCACCCCGGTATATAAGAAAGGCGACATAGAAAATACAAATAATTACAGGGGTATTACTCTAGTGAGTTGTATGGGGAAGCTTTTTACTTCAATATTGAATGAACGGCTGATGAATTGGGATATTAAATATAATATAATAACAGATGCTCAATTTGGTTTTAGACCTGGACATTCAACCGTGGATGCAATATTTGCCCTTCAGACTTTAATTAATAGATACTTAAGTAAAAAAGGTGGAAGACTTTATTGTTGCTTTGTTGATTACAAGAAAGCCTTTGATTTAATTGACAGATCTCAGATGTGGTGTAAATTAATTAAGCAGGGTGTTAGAGGGAAAATGTTACAAATAATTCAATCATTGTATAGTTCGGTAAAGTCTTGTGTAAAGCACAATGGTTTTTATTCAGATTTTTTCCCTAATACAATCGGTCTTTTCCAGGGGGAAATTCTGTCGCCCATTTTGTACTCCATGTACGTCAATGACTGTGAAATACATTTTATAAAAGAAGGTTGTCCATCAATCGAAATCAATTTAATCAATGTTTTTCTATTAATGTACGCCGATGATACTGTGCTATTTGCAGAAACGCCAGAAAAGTTACAACAAATTCTGGAAGCTCTCAAATCATATAATGAAAAGTACAAACTCAATTTGAACACTGATAAGACAAAAATAGTAGTTTTTAGGAATGGTGGTGGGATAAGAAAAAATGAGAAATGGTATTATGGCACTAAAGAGCTCCAAGTCGTTAACCAATTCAATTATCTTGGCATGCTTTTTAATTATAACGGAAAATTTAATGTTACTCAAAAACATGTGGCAGATAAAGGTAATAAGGCATATTATGCACTTTGTAATAAGTTCAAAAATCATAGTTTTAATATCACAACACAATGTTCTCTATTCGACACTTATGTCAATAGCATTTTAAGTTATAGTGCGGAAGTATGGGGATTTCATAAGGCTTTGGATGTTGAAAAGATACATATATTTTTTTGTAAAAGGCTACTCGGAGTTAAGAAGAGTACTTGTAACAACTTAGTTTATTGTGAGTTAGGAAGATTACCTTTGTCTGTATGTAGGAAATTGAAAATTATCAAATATTGGTTAAAATTAAAAACTACGAATAATTGCATTTTAAAATCATGTTACGAGGAAAGAACTTTGTCTAATGATAGCTGGATTTCAGATATCCGCACTGAACTTAACAAATTGGGTTTAACTTACCTTTGGGACAATGCAATTAATGACAGAAATACCCATACAATCATTGAGCAAAAACTTTTCGATATTTATCGGCAGGAAATACTAGCAAATATACAATCAACTTCAAAAGGTTTCCTTTATCGACACCTGATAAATAATTTTACACTGCAATTATATTTAAGAAAATCAATAAACAACTCATATAAAAAGGTTATAGCTCGTTTTAGACTTAGCTCACATAATTTAAATATTGAACAGGGGCGTTATAGAAACCTTCATAGGGATCAAAGATTTTGTAATTTATGTACCTCTTATAGCATTGAAGATGAATTTCACTTTATATTAAAGTGTAACTTTTATAACGACTTAAGGTGCGAATTTATTAAGCCTTATTATTATAAACGACCAAGTGTTTTCAAATTGATTCAACTATTTAATACACAAAACATTAAGGAATTGAATAGATTAGGAAAATTCTTGTTTTTAAGTAGTAAACGTCGGAATAGCACTGTATAATCTTATATCGATTTTTTTCCAATTTACATTTCAATAGGTTGTATTTGTAAAATGCTTATAAAAATAATATATGCTGTCATTTTGTCGTACTGCACGGTTAATGATAATACATACTGTTATCATGCTTGCCGTTATACAATATGCTTATATTGTTGATATGACTGTTTTTGTTAACATGTTTCATTATGAATTTGTAATATACATACATGTATGTCTACTCTCCGATGTGTTTTTGCACAAAGAATAAAGAAATCTGAATCTGAATCTGAATCTGAAGTATATTATGTATATAAATATATAAATATTATATGTTTATGTGTCACATATACGTCACTGGTATAAATGAGTAGGACAACACGCCAGTCGTCAAAACGAAAGTACTTTCTTGGAACGAACGTCTTTGATAAGCCGCTAAAATATTGTATGCATTTTATTAATAAACGGGTGATAATCCTCGACAAATGGGGTTTTGTTTATCTTGTCTTTTGGATGAGGGGAGGGTGTTTGGAGGGGCGGGGTCACCGGTAATCAGAACATATGGTCACAATATGGGTACAGGGGTTTGTTACCAACTTACCATATATTGGCACTGTGATCAATATCTAGTAATGTAGCAGCAGTATAACATCTAAATATTTCAGACGTGTGTAACTAGTCCCTGTGACACAGGCCCGTGACATGTTACTCTAGATGAATGCGACTTGGTACAGATTAAATAGATTCACGGTGCTTATGCTGTTACATTTAAGGGTCATTAAATAGACAAATTATGTTGAATCTTAAAACAAAAGAAAACAACCAAGTATGGCACAAATATAGTCATGCTACCGCGCGTTATTCATTTTGTCTGCAATCCTGTTCCGTGTCATAGGACCATAACACGAAACAGAATGATGTTTAATTAGGGGATAGTACGTTGTTTTGAGTGGCTATACTGGCGATTAGAACATGAAATTTGGTTTGAACTCGAGACCGATAGGTCGAGAGTTTAAACCAAATTTCATGTTCTAATCGCCAGTATAGACACAAAAAATAACGTACTATCCCCATTCTAACACTCATTGACAAATTTAATACGCTAATTTGTTTAGATACATTGTATTTCCTTGCTACAAGTACGTAGTAAAGTACTCTGTGACCTGGCTGGTGATGTGTCTTTCTATAGCCGACTGACCAATCAGAAGGAAGCTTTCAAAAGTCGGTCATTTAGCCACGCCCATACATGTACTGGCGAGCGCTTGGTCTGGATGTTGACGAGGCGGAATATTTGGATTTAGGCCTAGTATTTTCGTGAACGTATGTATACGACATAGTTGGATTAACATTGACAAAATGGCTACAATTCCATGTCAGTATGCATGCAAATATGTTCGTATCGACAAAATCGTGTGTTATTTTCAAGATCTGTTAAAAGTTTGTGCAGATGCACACGACACCGTCACAGTGAAATGTTTGTTTGTTTTGATTCATAGAGGTGCATACACATGGATGGAATTCACGTTTCATGAATAAATGGAGGTAAGAACATGATATGATAACGTTTTATTCTTAATTTATTCAGCTAATACATTCAATCAGTCCTCTTTGCTCTGATGCTTACTTGAAGTACGCCTATCATGCAGTGGAATGTTCATCGTCACGACGCCATTTTGTTTTTAGTAGAAACGGGCGTGGCTTAAGCTCGATGGGAGGAGCTTGATACGATTGATCATGATTGATCATGGTTCTATCGCACATTAGAACATGGTCAATATCCAATCAAAACACTCATTACAAACGAATCGTGTTAGAATGCTTAATTGAATACCAAAATGTTTGTGATCAATAAACTTTCTTGATATATTCAAACATAATCTGTATATGATAAGAGGTTCTTGAATAAAGTAAACTGGTGGGAAGATGCAAAATGGGATGAATTTAAGTTTTACAATATATGAAACCAGAAAAAGAACAATGTCATTGTGCTCTTAAGTGTCTAAAGCGATGTATTTGCATATACTCTGCATTGCCACTATAAGCCACCACCAATGCCAATTCCGTGTTATGAGACCATAACACTGGATTAGTTATTATGACGTCATAATCATAACGATTTTGCATTGATAGTTTATGAAAGCTATACTGGATAGATCCTTCTCAAATTTCATATGCAGTGCAGGTTCCCTTTGGTCCCTAGTTGTGCATTGTCAACTTTTTAAGCCGAATCGAAAAACAATATGGCTGATGGGCGGCCATCTCGGATTTGCATTTATAGTTTGTGAAAGCTTTTTCTTGTGCAGTACTAAATGGATATTATCCAAATATCATATGCAGGTTTTCCTTGGTCCTTAGTTGTGCAATGTCAACTTTTTAAGCCGATCCGAAAAACAACATGGCCGGTAGGCGGCCGTCTTGGATTTTGCAAAACTCCTGACAAGAGATGTTCTTTCAACTATTTGATTTTCAAGAAAAGTTCATAGAACTAAGATTAAATACATAAATGAAAGTTAAAATAAGAAGGGAAAAGATCCATCTTTCTAAGAATGAATAAAAACATCATCAATGGTGGGCGCCAAGATCCCTCTGGGATCTCTTTTTTCACAATACTTTCCATCTAAAATTATTGCCATGGGCACCAAGGTTCCATTGATATGAAAACCAAAAGAACAGGACATTGAGAAAAAGTTAAATTTGGGTGGTCAGATGGTGCAGTGGATAGCGTACTTGTGTTTCACCAAGGCGGCCAGGGTTCGATTCCCCGACCGGACGTGAAAAGGTATGGGGTCACCTGCCCAACCATCAGGGTTTTCTCTGGGTATTCCGGTTTCCTTCCACAATAAGACCCCTTGTGCGCTAACATCCCGGCCACCAAGAGTGATTAGCATTTAAGTTGGATAACTTGTTCCATAATTGTTGTTAAATAAAAAGTTTATATTTTTAAAAGGTTACATGTGCCGGGGAGGGATCAGATTTGTCAGACAAAATTTGAAAAAAAAAATCAAGTGAATTTTTTTTCTGAATTAATTAATGAGTCTCCAAGTCATGGAATGTTCAAATTTTATCCTGGTCTTGATTTACATTACTATTCCAAAAAAAATTAAATTAAAAATCAGTATTCGAAACAGAAAAATGATGTGAAAACATGTCTATAGCTCGTTAGCTGCTACTAATGTTGTGTAGACTGGGAATGGACTAAATGTAAAGGACTTTTTTATTAGGGGTACCATTGAGGTATTGTATTATCGACACAATGTGTTTATGTAATGTTTTCATTGCCAACATTGTTTATCCAATATTGTGTAGAGTATTCAACATGTTTGCTTCACTCATATTGATGTTTATTGTTGTAAATTATTCCAATAGCCTACAGGACTGTCTTTCCAACCACATTAACAATGATTGATTAGTTCTATACTGTTTTAATCTATAATCAATAATACATGTCTTTCCATTCAAAATGCACAAAGGGGCTTGACATGGATTTTTTTTTAGATTATGGTCCATATGTATGTATTATAGTGTCACTATAGCTATAATTCATACAATTGTACATATATCAGGGACAAATATGTGAGATATATACGTCCCTGCATATCTATTATCCATGATCTAAAAAAATTGGCCATTGAGCCCCTGTGATAATGTACATACATTTTTGCCATCTGTGAATGGTCTATAAATAGAGGGCTTACATACAGTCTGCAGGCGCGGATGCAGGATTTTCGAAAGGAGGGGGCCAGCTGACGCTTTTTCAATGATACAATGTAAAAACTTCCATTTTTAAGGCTATTAAATATTTTCTCCCCCGAAAAAAGGAGGAGGAGGGGGGGGGGGGGGGGGGGGTCCTGGCCCCCTAGGACCCATTTTCTGGATTCGCTATTGGGCTGTGTCTGTTGCTCAATTTCTTTAGGACTCGCACAACTAAATGAGCATATATATCACGAAGTGTTTCATACGAGTGTACAGATAGGCCTATAGTCCCTACCGAAAATTTGTTCCGGCTAATTATAAATACTTCGGACTATGGTATATTTCATATCATACATGACTGTATACTTATTTTTATTATTATTATTATGTAATGTGTATTATCCGCAATATTTCATATTTTATCGTTTAAAGGCCCAATATACGTAACTTATATTGGGCCTTTAAAATACTTGACATAAAAAAATAATATAAAATATAAAAAAGGTCATCTGTCCCCACTGAGCTTCGAACCCATACGAACCCATATCCCGTTCAGAGTGTTCAATGTGAAAACATTAGCCTTGGGATTAAACATAATTATGCTGAAATGTGACTTTTCATTCTCACCTGTTTGGAACAAGGAATATCATTTATATATTTTAGATATAGAATAAAGAATGATTTTCAAGATAGAGATATATATAGTACGTATTAATATTTCCAAAAAAAAAGAAATAATTACTTCTCCCCGTTGTTTATATTGGTTTTGGAGCGGAACGATACAAACTTTATTTTATTGGCGTAAACGATATTAGAATAAAATACACATAAAACATTAATATGCATATAAATAAATTCTTTGTATTTTGTTGTTATTGATACTCTGTGTAAAATATATTCAGAACAATATGTACAAAGCTCTAGCACTATTTTCCGTGGCGTAATAATTAACACGAGCAGTGTTGTTCGGTCCCGGATATCGGGCACCTGTCAAGTATCAGAGGACGTTTAGATATGTGATAATCAAGGAGAAAAGTTTAGCAGGTATGTGGAGGTCAACGTATTTGTAGAGTCGAATGTCCATCTCAAGTTTAAAACATCACCAAAGTTGTAATATTTAAATTTAATTGCAATATATTGTATATGACACCTCCCCCCCCCCCCGCTATCATGTAACAGGTATACTATTTAATAGCAAAGTAGGATGCAGGCTGAAAGCCTCTAGATCAAAATCATCAATAACAAATACAACAAAGTAATTCAATATACTTGTTTATATAGTATTTCGGTGCGGTAAACAGCATAAAGGGGAATTCGAATCCCACGGAAGCCTAAATTCCCGTTCTTGAACGAACATAATGCATGGAATATCCATTTCTAATCTTTTAATAAGGAAGGCACATGTAAGAATAGGGAGAATCGCCGTGACGTCACAAAATCACGTGACTTGTAGTGGTAGGCAAAAGCGGAAGTATTCCACTCTGTCCGCCATTTATTTACATGCTTGCAGTCATTGAACATCGAACACTTTATACATGAATCATGCCAACATCTTGCTGTGTTATTGGTTGTACTAGCAGAGGAGACGCAAAGACAAAGTTATCTTTCTACAGATTTCCAAAGAAGCCTGAGAGGAACCGTCTTTGGTTAGCTGCGCTGAAAAGAAAAGACTGGACCCCTAACAACAGCCATCGTGTCTGTGGACGCCATTTCATTCGAGGTTAGTATATAAATATAGACTGCAAGAGTTTGACTTAGGGCCCCGATTAACGTTAGGCACATGTTAATGCACAATAAGGTTTTTAACTCATTCTATCATACATCAGGTTGAGTAACAATTGGCTTTAAATCCGTGTACGATGAAAAAAACAATAACATCGGCTTGGCTTGCCTGGCTAAATCCTCTTCTTGGCGAACTACGTTTATACAGGCCCCGTGGCTTGGCTATGGCCGCCAACCATCAACCACTGTGAAGATCAGTTTTATAATCTGTTGTTGTGTTCGTGATGGGTCCCTTTTTATTATGCTATCTAATAGTATTTATGCATATATTTATTTGTTTCGCTTTTGTTTTTATGAGGGGGGGGGGATGGTTAAATTGTTGTTTTATTATTATGACCATTAGGTTCCCAATGGAAAATATCCTAGGTATTTAAAAGTATTGTGACATGCCTACTTTACCTGAATAAATATTACATTATTATTATGATCAACATCATTTGATTTCCCACCAATTATAATATAATAACAAATCCACTCTCAAAATCCCAAAACATAAGCCTGCATATTGCCCCCTGTACATTAATTGTATGTTGAGAAGACAATCCTGTTCTTTAATAATGTAGTTTGATGTTAACATATTGGCCCAAAAGGTGAACATATCTTGTCAGACCAAATTAAGACTCCCAGGAATTGTTTCCTTTGAAATACTTTTTCCAATAACATCCAAGAATCCACCATAGGCTTCTTTATTTCCCATTAATATTTGATTCTAAATGAATAACAAATGGTAAAATTTATATTATAGAATAAACTGCCATGTTATAGACAGAAAATAATCAGTATTATCTCATAGGATATGTTGAAAGGCCCTTATTTGTTCATAAAATTATATTGACCTTGAATTATTACATCTGTATATGGATAGATATAAATTGCAGTGTTTTTCTTGGGTATTTTGGGGAAAATTCAATTTGCCAAATTGGGAAATATTAGCGTGCACAGGTAATAAATTGGGAAAAATTTTAATCCAAACACATTCATTAAATGTTCCATGCTAACCAATTTTACATATGCACAATGTATCATTTAGCTTTATGGTATGGTAAACAATGAAAACAAAGAACTGGGAGTCACATGGTGAGTCGAGTCTGAGTCACAGACTCACTCACTCACTGATATTTCTTTTAATCATTTTTTATTCATTATAACATCATGTGCCTGTCCTTTTCTTTCTGGATTTTGAAAAGTTGTAATTATTTGGAATTTTTTAGTTGATTTTGGGAAAAAATAATACTGAAACACATTGGGAACGGGGTCGTTTGGCGCACCCAGTTATATAGGCAGGAAAAACACTGTATTGGCAGAGCCTTTGTCATCATGCTTGTTATTAAACTAAAAAAATAAATTTGTATTTTAGGCAAGAGTGAGGACCCACTTGATCCGGATTATGTTCCTTCTGTGTGTATGGGCTATGAACCTCTGCGAGCTGTGACACCCACATCTAGTAGACACATCAGACTTCGCAAGAGAGAAGAAGAAAATGCCAACAAGGAGAATGCATCTGTAGCTGCTAACATTTTGTTAGAACTCTCTGAATCGCTGCCTTTGCCTACCAATCAACAGGTTGATTCAACACCAGACCCACATGCTAAGTGTATCGATACAATTAGTCGTCTCCAGAAGCAGAATATTCAGATGCAACAAGAACTTCAGAGGCTTCAGGGTGAGAACGAGGACTTGCGCACATTAGTGGAAAAAGTGACATTTGGGCCGAAGATTCTCAAAGACAACAACAGCAGAACTATGTCATACACCGGACTACCGTCATATGCATGTTTTTTGTGGTTACTTTCCTTTGTTTCATCCATCTTGCCAAAGAAGCAATGCCTAGATGCTGCCAGTGTCCTGATGATTGTGCTAATGAAGCTGAGAATGAATGTGTTGAACTTTGACTTGGCTGTGCGCTTCAGATGTTCAGAGACTGTGATATCAGAAGTTATAAACACTGTTTTACCTAATCTTGCTTCAAAACTAGCATTCCTTGTTCACTGGCCTGAAAAAGACGACATCATCAGAACCATGCCCGACATTGTAAGACAGTTTTTTAAGGGGTGTCGATGTATCATCGATTGTACCGAGATTTTTATTGACCGTCCAGGAAATTTAACAGCCAGAGCATCAACATGGTCCAACTATAAGCATAACAACACCTTGAAACTTTTAGTTGCTATTACGCCGTGTGGTGCCATATCATATTTATCAAAGGGATTTGGTGGTCGAACCTCGGACAAGATTATCACTCAAAGATCTGGATTTTTAGACTTGATATCATTTGGTGACGTAGTTTTAGCAGACCGTGGATTCCTTATTTCTGAGGAGCTGGTGTCTAGAGGAGCAACACTTGTGATACCAGCCTTTACACGTGGACAAACTCAATTAAGCCAGAAAGACATTGAGCGAACTCGTACCATTGCCAGAGTTAGAATACATGTGGAACGTGCAATTGGACGTTTGAAGACATTCAAAGTGATTAGCGGCCCTATGCCAATGCATTTAGTTCCCCATGTAGACTCTGTTGTGACAATTTGTTCAGCACTGTGCAATTTGCAGCCACGTTTAGTGACATGAAATGGTAGTTTCAACACGTACAATATAAGCAGAAAACGAGTAAATGTTTTTGTTAAATTTAATGGCATTTGGATAAATTACGCAAGTACATTTGTACACTGTATGTACTATACACTCAATACTTTGGTGTTAATTTTTTCAATACATTGTAACCATCATATGAAAATGTCACTTTTAAACTTTATATACACAACAAAAAAGTTAAAATATGCAGGTTAACAGTCAAAGCAAGACGCTATTTATTGTATATTATTACTATACAGTATTAGATTTTCAGTTAACTGCAGAATCAGTATTGTACATGGCTATCTCAAGGTTGATATTACATACACATCAGTAGACATGATAAACGATGGAACCTGTGTGTTTAATCAAAGGCCCAATAAACGTTGGAACATCATGACATTTTTCATGATTCTGAAAAAAATCCATTTGATAATCATTCAAAAATAAGCCTAAAACGAAGTAAACCTGATCATCATGAGTGGTAACTAATAAGACACTCTTGACAAAAAAATCCAAAGAATTGAAAATACTTCAGGCGGGGCCCACTTCAACAACAAGCCGAAGTTAGAAGACCATTCAAAATGCTGTACCGGTAATATAACGGCGAAAGAATTCATCTTGAATATTGCTGATATAAGTTCATCTCAACTAAATATATAAAAATAAAAAGTTATCAGATTTTTTTTTTCGCTTCAAGTTTTGCAAAAAGTTACGTATATTGGGCCCTTAAATACTCTCAAAAACTTAATTTAATATTTTGATTTTACATTAGGTGTCGAAATTTTTTGAAAACTGTGTGTTGCATATAAAGATGCATTTCTATAGAATCATGAACTTAAAACAAAAGTTGAACATCAACTGTTAAATATTTGACACAAACAAAATCTGTATTACATATAATGAATTGTGCCAAAAAATGTATGTATGTGATGCATAATTGCCAAGAAATTCTAGTCTGAAGTTATTATTTTTCTCGGAAGGGTATAGGTACAATGTACATGTATATTTCAGTCATTTTTGACCTTTGTATAAAACATCTTGCATATACTTTTTCTCAAACTCAAAATTGTATATTATACAAACTACAAAGTTTTGACAAACTGGGAACCATTGTGTTATTGAAGTGATTATCACAAAAATTGTTGATTATTCATTTACATGTAGATGTTAATATGGAAAGAAACATGTATGTTGTATAAAACAATCTCTAATCACAATTTCTTGGTGTTTGTTCTTTAAAAAGAAAGGTATCTAAAAGAAAGCAACATCAAGCCATAATATAGTGTACAACTGTACATGTACAATATATACTGTAAGTGACAATTCATGCAAATAATATAGATATATATACATGTATATGCAATGTCATATCCATATCAAGCTGGAAAAAACCAAATTCGAACAAGTCCAAAGTTTTTTCTTGCAATGAGCAAATGTTATAACTTTCAATCAAATAAATAAATCCCAGGAAAAATGTGCACATGTATAGAATTTACTTGATCATTGTCAAGCACCAATAGTTCACAAGTTCTTGCAAATTGGACAGAACCATGCACCTCTGGGTTTCCTCCTAATGTTCATGCATCCATAATGAAACCACTCATTAGGACAGTCTGAATTCGAGCACTGTACCATCTTGCCATAGGCAGGTTCCTGACATATACAATACACATTATCCTCTTCGACAGAGTCGCATGTTGTAGTCCCAGAACTGTACAGATGCTTTGTCAGGATCTCTGGCAGTATATGGTCCATGAAAAATGTCTCGCACTTGTTTATGACCTGGAAACAATGTTCTGCATCATATGGAATGATATTCACAATCATGTCACACTCTGTGTAGATGATAAAGTCACAGAATTGCACTCTGTGCACATACATTTGAAGTTGGACTTGGGTATAATACTTGTGCCCACGTTTGAGTTTAAGGTCCTTATCAAGGCAGAAATTGTTGTCAGATTTTGCAGCATGGTCTATCTTGGAGTTCCTATGCTTGTAGGGGCACTTAATTTCTACAGTCCCTCTTCCACAACACAAGCATTCACGGATGCCATCTGATGATGCTCCAAGATAGGGTCTCCTTGAATCAATCAAAAGGCCTGTTTTCCTTAACCTAAAGTCTGAATGTACTGTTTTCATGGCTTGTCCATATTGGTCTCTAGCCGTCTCCTCACAGTCCAAACCCCAACGAACAGACTTCGTCTTTGACAGATCATAGGACTGATATCCAACAATCCTCTTAACCAAGTTGTCTGGTTTGGTGGTATCCCGCCTTACAAATACATCATGTGCTTTACTAGCTGTAATGCGTCCTTTCCGGTGTTCGTACCATCTACTGCACTCATTCTGGTTTCTAGTTGACTGTTCAACAGCAACAGCTTGATCTGGTGTAACACTATAGTTCGACCACACTTCCTGACACATGTGCTGTAACTCACTGTCATCAATGCGCTGTTCTGTGCTATATAAAGATGTCAGTGTAGCTGGAGTTGTCTCTGTTGCTTTTGGCTTGTCTGTTTCTTTGATACTGGTATCTTCTGGACCAACAGGTGGTATTGTGGTGAAAAACACAGCAGTAGGGCAAACTTCCTTAAGCTGTTCCAGGATGTCTTTAGGAGGCAAGGGATCCCTACCAGTAGCATGAACAGTTGTCACAGGATGCATGCGGTTGCCAGCTTTCAGCAGTTTCTGCATTTCACCAATCGTCTTGGGCTCAATCTACAAAAATTGAAATGACAAAATTTATAGCAAATATTTACCATATTTTCTTACAAATTGACAGGGTGTTTCATTGTCAATAATATATTAACCAATGCCAAGGCCATGAATGCCATTGACCGATTGTTGATGTCATCATTGATACATTGGATAACACTGACCGTACCCAGGGCATGGCTGTTCTATTAATTGATCAAGCATACCCAGTAGTTACATTATTTAAGCTCAATGCTGAGAAATAAAAAGGGTAATTGATTAAATATATATGTATTGAATTGCTTTAAATTGAAATTCATAGGCAATATGAATGCTAACTACAAAAGCAAATCCTACCACACTTTATAGATCTTGTCTTTGATGATTTGGCATTCATATTGTCTATGAATGCCAAGTGAAAAAGTTCAATGCTCATATAATCATAGTCCCGAGACGCATATCAAAACTTGGCAGATTTTAAATTCTAAAAATGAAATTGCACGGATACTGTTGATAGCCTAAATAGATTTATCACATAATTGACCCGTTCAGTCATGTCAGACTGCCATTATATAAATATGGTATCATACATGTGTAATAACACAATTGCATCATCATAAATAAATTAAATGATAATAGCAAAAATTGCACTGTCAAGTAGAAATTTGCCTGTCTTATAGAGAATGAATTTGAGAGTTTTAATGTATTTCCCATAAATATAAATTATGTGATAAACAGAATCTTATACTTGTTTGAATTCAATATGGAATTGATTACACTCATTAAATAATAAAATATGTCAATCCCCTAAAGGCTCATTACATAAGTTTTGAACTCATATAATAACTTCAATATTACATTGCCACTCGTGCAATATCTCATGACTAATATATTATTTATGACTTTCAGGACTAAAGAACTTGGAATAATAATTACCTCTTTTCTAAATGCACTGTTCCATTTACAAATGTCACTTGTCGAGGATTTTGTTGTCAATCCCATATGCACAGCTATCTGGACTTTAAACATGAGGGCTGCGATATGGCTACACGCTTCTCCTAACCTGAAATACAATTGATTCATTCATGAAAAAACCTATAAGTTGAAGGGACACATGTCAGTGCGAGTCGACCAAATACAACCACACCATAAAAGAAAAGAAAAACACAAAAAGCAATAGTGGTTGCAGTATTCAATCAGTTATATTATATATATTTATCTCTACTATTTTTGAAAGTCTGATATTCAACAGCTTCAATTCAAAATATTGATGGAAAGTTTCTTTACAAATTATGTTACCATACTGATATATTGAATTCCTTCCCCCTCTAGTGATGCCAATTTACACCCAAAATCTTAAAGATTTGCTTTCTTGAAAATCTTGTGCTGTTTTCAAATGAAAATGTGTATTAATGTTACCAAAGTTTTCTGATTTCTCAAATTCTCCTTTTATAATATAAGCTGACATTCCTTGATTAATTTCTGGTACTCCATAAGATTCCCTTTTCAGCATTAATTTACAATATTATAATTACCCTGCCATGCATGTGCAATGTGCACAATATATGCTGCCACTGTCTTTTCCAACACATATCCATGGTAGATGGGGTTTGTCATTCACTCGCTGTGATGGAACAACTCTGGCCTTGAGGAAACAGAAGGGGATCTCTGCATTCAAACCATGGTAAAAGACCTCTTGAACGTGACCACTCTGAACATACCTATAAAATAAAGGACAACCATGAATTTGCAACAATGACCATGCTATTGAAGGGTTACAAATAGTTTAATAAAGTAAAAGTAAAAATACACATTTTCAAGTGAAACCCATAGCATTATTTTTTACAAGTTTATCATAAAATCAAAGATGCATTCAATATAATTTATCAGTATGAAATCATTCCATTGACGGTTGATATGTTTTCATAATTCATGACAAGCCACTCTACAGTTAGTGAGACCACGTGTTACACTAGATTGTAAAGGTAAACATCAGCAAGGTATATCGTCACGTGACATAATTAAGCCAGGTATGTGGCCACGTGATCAGTTTTCCCGCGAAAGGTATGATCTAAATCATCAAAAACTGTCCAAAATATTGCAAAAATAACGACAGAACAGCAGTGTTATAAGTAGTTTTAGTAGAAAGTTTCGATGTTTTTCATTTATTAACATGCATACCTGTATGCTTCCAGTGATTTGTAGGCTTTCATGGACTGTTTGGTGTAAACACCTGGGCTGTCGATCAGGTAATTGTAAATGTCGCCGTAGGTAATATCTGGCCAGGTAGAAATGTCGTTCACCCATCCTGAGGATAGCTTGTATGGATTCGGTAAAGATTTTTGCCCCTTGTCATACTTCAGCTTTGTCTCGTAACGTTGTCTTGCCTCGCGTGGCTGATCCTCAATATAATACCCAACATCGGTGTCTTCTTCACAAGCCTTCCGCATCGTTACCTTTCTACTGTAATCCGCCATGTTTTCTGAGGTTCTGCCTACCAGTGATAAGCCACGCCTACTTTATGACGTCACAAAATGGCCGCGCGATTCTCCATGGTAGCAATGCCAACAAAAGTTTTTAAAGGTCATTGCAAATTTAATGAGGGTCAGTAGATTAAATTGATTACAATCAAATAATGAAAGCACATCTGACTGGGTTTGAAAAGATTGTTAATTGTTTACGGTATTCATCATTGTGGTCGTAGGACCCATATTGTTAGGGGTTCGAGGCCTACATGGTTGGTGGTTTTTCTCCGGGAACTCCAGCTTTACTGCAACACCAAAACTGGCACATCCCAATATTATCAAAGCTGTTTATTATAAAATGTAAAACACAAAACTTACCAAACTACTATCAATGTTTTTTTTTTTACAGATCTGGTCACAACCACCTTAAACTCCAGAAAGGTCAGTAGTATTGCACTGATCTTTAGCTGTGTCGGATCGTCCATCCACGTATCAGGCAAAGACGAAAAAGTAAGTCACTCATGATCACCCACATAACATTCCGTTCACAACAAAATTTCTTTTTCAATGAAAAAGAAAAAAGTTTCTAGATGTCAATATAATTTGACCAGGTGGAATGTTAGACTTTGTGCTTTTAGCACAGTTTTTTGGTGAGGTAATGTTCAGGTAACAGATCTACACTATCATAAGGAGGCAAATACCCCAACATACCCTGTCTCTGACAGGCTGTTATATCTATACATATTTGGTTTAGGGCTTTTGATAGATGATCTTTGGCTACATCCTCTGTCTCATTTTTGTAATTGCTTGACATTGAAAACATTTTAATGATTACTGCACATGGATATCCACATCTAAAAATCAATATTTTCCTCTCATCTAATCTTTGGACTCATCAAAAATGCTTTCTTTATGACAGGTAATCACCAAGGAGACCATATCAGAATCTCAGCCAATCAGAGATTTCCTTACAAACCTAGTCAGTGACCACCTAGACAAGACGAGTGAGGAGCTGCGATTGGACCTCCTGGCCTGTAATGCTGTCCAACATGGCGACTCATCCACCATCACCAAGGAGAATACAGGCCTCAGACCACGATAAAACTTCCGGGTCGTTGTACACGAATGTAGTGCATAAGGACATTTCAAGTGGGTTACTATATAATTTTTCCTGACTGATCTATGACTGATATGTACAGTTTCATTACATAGAATTGTTCACCAATATCCATTCTAGTGATTAAATTTTATTTGACACAGTTTGAAAGTTTGTTTTGGCAGCAGGACACATAGAGCGATTAGGCTTGCAGATCTTTCTTAAATGCAACATATGAGGTACTTTTCAGCTCACTGTAGGTTCAGCTTGAATAGATCTACAATAAAAAATAAGTCCCACATCCTTTGCAAAGTTTTAAAATATTTTAATTTAATTTTCTTTGATAGTAATATATAGTAGAATTAATTGTGGTCTGAGGCCTGCATAGAAACTCTTATCCAGGTAGGAGAGATATAGCTGATGAGCCTGTGTGTTGGTGACACAGGGAAATCTCTCTGTCAGAATAGCAGATTTGTAGATGATGCTATCACAAAGAAAATCCAAAAGTCAGCGTGACCGTAGTAAAATTTTGAGTTGTCTGATTATTCAAGTTAAGGGGGCTCGACCCTTTCGCAATTAACCACCAGATTTCCTAAAATCTTTCATATGTTGATTATGCTACCAGGTAGAGATGATTTTGTGAAAATCTATCGCATTCCTATGACTTGTTTCATTTTTGGTAAAAAACACCAAAAAAATGATTTTTCTCAAAATTTAATGTTTTTTCTATTTTTTTTCTTGTGAATGTTGTTGAAAATCACAAACATACAATAAAATAAAAAAAGAAATCAATAGCTACATCAAAAATATGTTATTTGTGGAAAAATGAACAAAACGATTTTTACAAAGTGTGTTATTTTTATATCTAGCGGACAGATTTCAGTATTCACAGTCAATTTATTTACATACCGTATAATATTTATATTCAGTATGCTTGAAAGCATTAGCGAAAATTGTATTCATTTCTCATAACAACATTAGCCTTATCACATGCAAACAGCGTGTAGTAATACATTGAAAAATAGTTGTAGTTCCTGAACAATATGAATGATTATTATTTTTTTAAGTAAAATGTTTAGAATTTTAAAAAAATATATAAAAAAAAATAATAAAAAAAATTCATTGAAAATGCAGTGACAACAAATACTGCCATGTTTAGATAAAACGTTAGATAAAATGCAAGCGTTCTGTACGGCACCGGAAGTTACCCTGTCGTCTACTATCCGCCGTCAAGCCATCGGAATTGTTATTCTACCCGTGTTATTGTAAATAAACACGATCCATGTTGATATGTAGAAATATTAAATATTGTAACTGTCTTTTTAAAGTTCAAAACATAAAAATCACTCGAAAATCTCACAGAAAAATGTTGTAGACGGAACTACATTTTGTTTCGGTTGTTGTTATGACGTTGCTAAGACCGAATGTAACACTTTCCCGCGAAAACGTCTATTCTCTCTCCGACGTCACTCCCAGGTAAAAACATGAAAAAATGCATTTTTTTTATTATGGTGTTAATCTTAATGCAAATATAAGGAATGAAATTTATTTTTTCAACATTCATGAGATCATAACAATATTGGCTTCTGGACATATTCCATGAATCGCGTTAGCGATTCATGGCAAATATGTCAATATGTAACAAAAAGCACAAGCAAAAAATTGAATCAAAATATCACAGACAAGCTTTTTATGCTACTTATTGAAAACTACATGTAAAACAGTGTCTATGGTAGGTTGTCTCCCTTGATGCTATTAGGAAGTTTTTGTAGTAGGTAGTATTTTTACATAACACATATACTGTGAATGCGTACAAGCCTAAAACATTTTAGAACATAGCAATTACCGGCGTTCTGTGTTATATTTTCAACAGCATAATAGCTTAGTGCATATATAATGACACCAGGCACAGCCCTTGTGTAAATGTTCTGCCAACACGGATAATTCTACCACACGCCGACTCTCTCTCCAGTTTGAGAAACCATGGCCAGTTGTACCGGTACTATAGGCCTACATTCCGATTCTGTTTCTGATACTGTTGCCGTCGCTGTCAGTGTCCGACCATGTGTCAATATCGTGTACATCTGTTTTTGTTGTTGTTTTGCAATAGGAGTGGTCATGATAATACTTTATTTGCTCCTAATCTTGAGTTGAAGACTTGAACCGTCCCCTCTCATCTTGCCATTGTTGATATCACTGTGTAGAACGAATTTGATACCCTGTTTTCAAATTCCAGGTATACAAATAGGAAGCTACGTCACCACAATACGAGAATCAAAACTTGTGTATTACGTAGGGTCGAGCGTCCTTGAATGTTTTAGAGCAGTTTAGTAAAGTCTGCTGAACCTTTGAGTTATACAAGTTTGAAATAACCAGGTTTTGCTGTACCGTCCAAAACAGGAAAACTTTCATTTACAAAAAGAAGCAATATTCTAAAACAGTGAATTTTTTGTACAGTGTATTTAAAAACAACTTTCCTATTGAATCAAAGTCTATAAATACATTCTTACCTAATAGTACTTCAAATTGATGTTTTCAATAACTAAATAGATTGTATGTGTGTATATAAATTTAAACGTCATATAATCCAACATTGAATAACAAATAGTTCACCTGATGTTCTCTGATGTTAATATTTATACATGGTTTTACCCTCACCTCCATAGATATCTCCCTTGTCATTTCAATACCTTGTTATCTCTGATGTTGATACCTATACATGGTTTTACCCTCACCTCCATAGTTATCTCCCTTGTCATTTCCATTCCTTGTTATCTCTGATGTTAATACCAATACATGGTTTTCCCCTCACCTCCATAGTTATCTCCCTTGTCATTTCCATACCTTGTTGTCTCTGATGTTGATACCTATACATGGTTTTACCCTCACCTCCATAGTTATCTCCCTTGTCATTTCCATACCTTGTTATCTCTGATGTTGATACCTATACATGGTTTTACCCTCACCTCCAAAGTTATCTCCCTTGTCATTTCCATTCCTTGTTATCTCTGATGTTGATACCTATACATGGTTTTACCCTCACCTCCATAGTTATCTCCCTTGTCATTTCCATACCTTGTTATCTCTGATGTTGATACCTATACATGGTTTTAACCTCACCTCCATAGTTATCTCCCTTGTCATTTCCATTCCTTGTTATCTCTGATGTTGATACCTATACATGGTTTTCCCCTCACCTCCATAGTTATCTCCCTTGTCATTTCCATACTTCACAATCTTTGTCGTTAATACCTGTACTTGGTTGTCTCCCCTTTTAGGTGCATATGGTGCGGCGGTACTGTATAAGAAGAAGGACGACGAGTCGTTGGTTATTCTAAAGGAGATCAATATGCATGATCTCAACGCCGCTGAGAGACAACTCGCCCTTAATTAGGTAATGTACGGTACTTTCCTGGTACATCGTTCAAGTTTAACTCATTCACCCCTGGAATTTCATAATGAACTATTCTGACCTTTGAATCGGAAAAGTCCAAATGTGTCTTCAAGGGTCAATGAGTTCAAAGGTACTGTTGTGTATGGTACTTTCCTGGTAAACAGTTCACGGTTAAAATTGTCACAGTAGCTAATTGAGGTCAGATGAAGACAATTGAAATTCTGAAAATATTAGCGTTTTGTGCGGCACATCAAACTAAGCATTGAAATGTCTTGGTACAGTCTTTATCACCAATATGAATGATAAAAATTTGAATACATATCATATTGCACAAGTGCCGTATGTTTGGCCGTTTGTCATTTATAAAGACCATGCTGTTGTGTATAGTACTTGAGGTATAAAAACATCACAGTAGCTATATTAAGGTCAGATGAAGACAATTGAAGTACTGTAAATATTTGTATATCATGTGGCACACTTTATCATTGAAGTATCTCGATATGATCTTTATGGTCGATATAATTGATAAAGCTTCTCAGACATCATATTGTAAACACATTTATTTTCGTTGGGGTTAAATATTGTGGTTTAACATTTGGAAACAAATTAATGGGGATTATATTTTGTGGATTCTGTGTTTCATTTCTCTGCAGAACTTCTATATATCATGATTGTCTCCCCTTAATTGTACTAAGCGAGACTAGTGTATAAATAAATTCATGTGGATTTTATTTTGTCTGGAAAATATTTCGTCAGGATTATATTTCATGGATTTTGAAAAACCAGGAAATAAACCAAATTAAATCCCCAACAAAATTTAATGATTTTACAGTCAGTATTGTGTACTCGACCATTATGTAAGAGTGAGTATTATGTTGGGATGAAGTGCTAGCTATCAATTGCAAGTTGGTTTGAATGAATTACCATATACACCATGTTGCAATTGTTTTCTGAATACTAAGAAAGCTTTTAATAAAACCCTATGAAATGTTTGGGGTCAAATTTAATGACCATTACCAACATTAAAGGTCATATTGTTTGAAAAATTAAAAAAAAAACAAAACAAATATTTTAGATTCATTATATTAAATCAAAATTGGTAATTAAAGAAAATCTTTCTGCATATGTTTTATAACAGGTAAATATCCTTGCGTTCTTGGACCACCCCAACATCATCAGTTACTACGACAGTTTTGAAGAGGACGGTGTTCTTATGATAGAGATAGAGTACGCGGATGGAGGGTAAGTATTTGCTTGTACAATAGTAACATAGGTTACACAGACAGAGGGTTATAGTGTTAGTTCGGGGTGTAGTGGGCAATTGGTTAAGGTATCTGACATTCTTCTACCACTAGCTCTCCACCTTTTGGTCACCTGGTTATGAGTTCAATTCCTAGGTTGGGCAATCACCAGGCACTGGCCGTTGGTCGGTAGTTTTTCTCTGGGAAGTCCAGCTTTCCCCCACCACTAAAACCTGAAACATCCTTAATGACCGTAGCTGTAGGATGTAAAACAGACATCATTGATCTGATTTTGTTCCTACTACTTTACTTTATGGCAAATTTAATTCTCAGATGCACAACAACAGTTTCGTAGGCTCTAATCTTTGAGACTATATTTTTTCTCCTATCTTCGTCAGTTTTAACTCATTCACCACTGAAATGTTATAATGAACTATTCCAACTATTGATTTGGAAGAGTTCAAATGTGTTTTCAGGGGAAAATGTCCATAAATTAGCCAGTCATTCAAGATAACATCCTCGATATCCAGGGGTTACACTCACCTGCACTCTCTACACCCCTGGAAAATGTCATTGCAAAACTGAAGGTACAAAAAAATCCTGACCAATCTCAAGGCTGCATGCCTGTCATTTATAGACTACAAAGGAGCTGCAACCATCTTAATGAAATTGATGAAAATTAATTTGATGAACATTAAAGTGTTGAACCAGTCTTCTTGCCTCATTGCCAAGGTGGGCTTTCATTTTGGGAAAATAACACAAATTAAGACTAGGGGAAACAGCCTTATATCGGCTGTATAATGGGCAAACAAAACCACTGTTAAAGGTGGGCTTTCAGTTTACCATGACATTCCAGGAGTATAGAGAGCATAGGAGATCGTAACCCCTCAATATCGTGGAAGTCAAGTAAATTGATAAATTATAATCCACAGAACTCTAGCCCAGTTCCTGGCTCAGCAGGAGAAACCACTGGAGGAGAAAACTATCCTGACGATGTTCCAACAGATCGTAGCAGCCATCCGACATATCCTGGAACACAACGTGTTACACCGGGACCTGAAGACTGCAAACATCTTCCTCACTAAGGAAGGAGTGGTCAAAGTGGGCGACTTTGGTATCTCCAAAATGATGAGTTCCGCAAACAAGGGAGCTAACACTGTGCTGGGAACTCCTTACTACATCAGCCCTGAGATGGTATGTCTTTTTTATTTTATGTAGAAATGTTCTTCCATTTATTTCCTTTACAGTCAGTTAATGATCTCATGGAGAAACTTTGAGTCTAATGATTGGTATGAAGTTTGGCTTGGACTGCATGAGGAAATAGTTCAGACAAGTGCCTTTGAGTTATTTAAGCATTGATGACAATTTTTTTTAGTTTCATTGGGATATGAAAAAAAATTTTGGCTGCAAACTGTATGAATCCGCGTGGCTGATTCTTACAAAAGTTTGCAAGCAAAATTGTTTTTATAACTAAACTAAAAATATAATTGACATCAACTCTTGTAATTAATTTTTGAAACTTATACATATTCAAATTTAGAAATTTAGAATCAATACGCATTGTTAATTGCCGTATTGTGATGTAACATTTTTAGCTCACCTGGCCCGAAGGGCCAAGTGAGCTTATGTGATGGTACAGCGTCCGTCTGTCCGTCCGTCCTGCGTCTTTAAACGACTTCTTCTAAAATACTGAAAGGCCTAGTGACATGAAATTTGGCTGGTAGCTTTCTTGGAAGAAGCTGAACAAAGTTTTCAAAAAAAAAAAATCTTTTTTATCTAATTTCAAGGTCACAGGGGTCAAAAATGTTGAAACAACTTCTTCTAAAATACTGTCAGTCATAGAGACCTCATATGTGACCGGTAGCTTCCTTGGATGAAGCCGAATAAAGTTTGCGAAAAGAAACGACCTTGACCCATATTTAAGGTCACAGTGAGGTTAAATCTATTTTAACCTTTAACCAACTTCTTCTAATAAACCAAAATCCCTAGAAGTATGATATTTGGCTGAAATGTTGCTTGGATGAAGCCCAACAAAGTTTTCGAAAAGAAATGACCTTGACCTATATTCAAGGTCACAAGGGTTAAATCTGTTAAAACCTTTAAACGACTTCTTCTGAAATACCAAAAGCCCTAGAAGCATGATATTTGGCTGAAAGGTTCCTTGGATGAAGCTCGACAAACTTTGGGAAAGAAAATGAGCTGGACCCATATTAAAGGTCACAGTGGTCAAATCGGTTAAAAGCTTTGAGCGACTTCTCCTGATAAACCCAAATGCTTAGAGACATGATATTTGGCTGGTAGCATCCTGGGATGAAGCCAAACAAAATTTGAAAATGAAAATGATGTTGTCTTATAAGGTCGCAGGGGTAAAATATGTTTAAATCTTAAGATGTTCTTCTAAATGTCTTACAGTAAAAGATTGTAGGGTACTTTATGGTTACACTATAATATAAGTCAGAGATTGATACCAGGTGAGCGATGCAGGCCCATTGGGCCTCTTGTTCATATTTATTTTCCAGGTATGAAAAAAAAATCTCAACCGATCAGAAAGCGGCATTCTGCATAATTCAATGGAAAATTAATTATACAAGTTTGAGATGATGAGGTTCGACTCTAATTTGTCTGTGCAGCTTCCTCATTATTTTCAGAAGTGTTTACTTTTGACTTTCAATTTGAATAAATGAATTCTGATCCTTAACCTTTGCTTTTATTTCTTTAAATCTGACCCTTGGCTATGTTGAATTTGATGAAATTTGAACTGTGACATCTTTTTTATCAGATGAACTTTGATTTCTGACCTTTGTTTAATCTGATGAACTTTTACCCTTGATATTTCAGTGTGAGGGCAAACCCTATAATGACAAATCAGATATTTGGGCGCTGGGCTGTATACTGTACGAGATGGCCTGTCTACAGAAAAACTTTGAAGGCTCCAACCTACCAGCTCTTGTCAACAAAATCATGAAGGTTCGTGGGCTTTCGTTCTTGTATTTTAGCCGCTGCATCTGTTCTGGGAGTTGATTAAGCGTTTGCAGTCTGACAGTATCCATTTTCCGGTCAATCCCAAAATGGTATTATTTTCTATACTGTTAACTAGAGTTCCACCAAAACCTAGTGGGATTGTGTTAAAAAGTAGGTCGTGACCAAGGACTGTACTTTAAAATGAACAAAACTAAGTAATACTGTGGAAATAAAAAAATAATGATTATATATAAAATAATAAAAAGAAATTAATCTTGTAAAAAGTTTCATGTAAACATCCATTAAGTGTTTATATTATATTACAATGACTAGTACTGTGACAAAGCACATTTATCTATTAAGGCCCTGTTGAGAGGGCACTATAGCCTCATAGTATTGTCGAGGGATGGAATAGAGCCTGAGCCAAAGGGCACTATCTCATCACGAGACAATACTATACTTAGGGCTGAGACGATACAGTGATTGCACGATCCGATACGTATCACGATACCTCACCTACGATCCGATACGTATCACGATACTTTATTTATGGTATTGTCAAAGCAATGAACAACTTCAATGTGTGATTTTTTTTATTTGTTAGACAGAAAGTTCGACAAGTAACAAAACCATTCTAAACAGTACTTTCAACCTCTTGCCATAGGCTCAATCATTTGAGTATTGTATGAACTGACTATAGTGAACTGAGGAAACATAAAAATGCATTGCATCTTGACTAGTAGAATAAAACAAAATTTCAACATATCTGGACTTGAAGAATAAAACATTAACTAATATGTAATACATGATGTAATACATGGAGCTTTATATTGTCACAGATTCAAATTAAACACTTCCAGTTTCTTTATTTAGAGATTCTTCTTTGGAAAAAATCAGCCTGTCTACAGTGTCAGGAGTTGCATATTGTTTTTGTTTTGTCAGTCTTCCTGATGCCACTGCCATCTTTGTCTTTGTAAACAGGATGACCGAATGTCTTCCACATGGACGATTTTGTGCCTTGCGTCGTAACTAGCTTATCCCGGTCGTCCATTTATAAACACATTTAGTCTAGCAATGGTTTTGTAATCTACTATTTGATTGGCTAACCATGAAACAGTCATCATGAAACGACCAATCAAACGCTTCCTAACATAGTGCCCCATTCCCGTAAACGAGACTCGCAAGTACTTTCACTTTTAGAATTTTCGATCTTTCGGTGTTTGTTTACAATTATTTTAATTTAAAAGCTTTGTTTAATGGATTTCAAATGATAATATGAAGCAATGCTTTTTGTTTTTCACAAAAAAATAGCGGATCGATACCGTATCGTAATTTGCTTCTTTGGATCGATACTTGTATCATGTTGAAGTGTACCGCGATTCACCGATGCATCGGTGTATCGTCCCAGTCCTAACTATACTTATACCATAATGGGTTAAGTACATCACCTTTCCACTTAAATATACACCAAAACTTGTTTTATTGTGTTACACCATGGCCAGCTTTCGGCCATTTCCAAAGTCAGCCATTTTCAAGCAACACATGATCCATGTCTAACTTCCCGTCAATAATCATGCTCTCCAAAAATAGTGACGTAATGTAATAGTGATGTCATAATGGATTCATGCTAAACATAGCACAAAATGTGATAGTGCCCGGGTGAGCGGGCACTACCGGGTGAGCGGGCACTATCGGGTGAGCGGGCACTATTGAGTGAGCGGGCACTATCGGGTGAGCGGGCACTATCGAGTGAGCGGGCACTATCGGGTGAGCGGGCACTATCGAGTGAGCGGGCATTATCGGGTGAGCGGGCACTATCGAGTGAGCGGGTACTATCGGGTGAGCGGGCACTATCGAGTGAGCGGGCACTATCGAGTGAGCGGGCACTATCGGGTGAGCGGGCACTATCGGGTGAGCGGGCACTATCGAGTGAGCGGGCACTATCGAGTGAGCGGGCACTATCGAGTGAGCGGGCTTAATCGGGTAAGCGGGCACTATTGCAGCATGGTACCCATGTGTGTAGCCAATGGGAAGTCGGTACTAATAAATCATAATAATCACTATGACAATACAATGACTGGTCTTATAGTACATATTAGTCATCAAATTGTTACCTATAAACACTTTCTGGTCGTGCTACATGAGTCTTTTGACATTTTTGATCTATACTTATATACCAACCGAAAGAAAATATCTAAAAAACATGAATTTGTAACTTTTAATTTCATTTATAAGAAAAAACCTACAATGTGAATGCTACCTTCAACACATGTAATTCTGAGTATATGAACTCACCATTTTAATTTTAACATTTAAAATTACAGGGTCAGTTTGCTCCGGTCAAGGATATTTATCGCGCTGGCTTCAAGGACGTCATCATGGAGATGTTACGACAAGATCCGGAGCAGCGACCGTCTGCTCACGAACTCATGTACACAAGACTCCCAGAGGTATAAACAACACTCACTGTTTGTGGGAACTAATTCTGATTCTCATGTAAAGGAATTTCAATATCATCCCGATGATGGCCTCCTACAGTAGCAGGCTGAAACCTGTAGAAAGTAAAGTCTAGGCGCAACACAGATGTTAGTTGAGAATCCACTCACAGATCTAGATCTGCTGTTAGATATTAGCTCGAGAATCCACTCACAGATCTAGATCTGCTCGCAGATATTAGCTCGAGAATCCATTCACAGATCTAGATCTGCTCACAGATGTAAGCTCAAGAATCCACTTACAGATCTAGATCTGCTCACAGATATTAGCTCGAGAATCCACTCACAGATCTAGATCTGCTCGCAGATATAAGCTCGAGAATCTACTCACAGATCTAGATCTGCTCACAGATATTAGCTCGAGAATCCACTCACAGATCCAGATCTGCTGGAAGAAATTAGCTCGAAAATCCACTCACAGATCTAGATCTGCTATTGGATATTAGCCCGAGAATCCACTCACAGATCTAGATCTGCTCGCGGATATAAGCTCGAGAATCTACTCACAGATCTAGATCTGCTCACAGACGTTAGCTCGAGAATCCACTCACAGATCTAGATCTGCTGTTGGATATTAGCTCGAGAATCCACTCACAGATCTAGATCTGCTCGCAGATATTAGCTCGAGAATCAACTCACAGATCTAGATCTGCTCGCAGACATCCATTCACATGAATTACTTATGATGTAATATTTTAGTCTAGTTCAATGCGAGTCTTGCCTCTCTGCTTCGGATAGTATAGAGAACTGAAGGACCAAAGTGAGCTGATCCCATTCCGCAGCATCCGTCAACTATTATTTAGGCCAAGTGAACTTATTGTCCGTTTGTCATCCCACCTCAATCAGTCATCCTGGGTGGGGCTAAAAGGATTTCATGACGATGTATACAATTGTTGGGCAAACTAGATGAATACAATAGGTCATCATGATATTTCTCACCCATATGCATGCAGACGTGACTCTTGACTCATAACTTGGAAACAGTTAAGACCCCCAACCCAGTTCTTTATACACAATCACTGGGTGTAATAGATTTTTACCTTCTTATATAGAAAGCAGTTACTGTAAAAACATTTACTTAAGTGCACTCAAATTTTAGCGCACAATCAAATTTAAACACACTAGCACAACGATAAATTGTCACAACCACAATACTTGCCATAGAAAACATTGAACAGAAATCGCAATTAGCACAATGAATCATAATTTTGCGGAAGTGATCAGCATGAAGAGCGCTAAAATTGGACTACCACTAAAATATGTACAATTTCAGTATACATATTCTGTACCAGAAAATAACGACTTCGATATAAATTATAATGATGTTGTTTATTCAGTTACATTAAATATACATACAATTATATAATTATACAAATACAATCACATAATTATTTGGTTTAACAAGTGTTATGTAATAATGAATTTACAATATAAAACTACCAAATTTAACTAAATAGAATGCAATTACAATGTATATATCTCAAAAAACTCATTTAAAAAAACCCTTACAAAGGAGGCACTGTAAACATTCTGTTTTTGGCGCACTCAGGTTTTAGCGCATAGCTTTAAATTTATAGAAAATCAGCACATATCATGCAATGATGAAATGACACACTTATAAAACTTTCTGGAGAAAGCAAAACACAAAAACTGTCGTAATCGCATTTATAATTTAGCAGATTGTTTCCAGCCCAAAATTTCGCTAAAGAATGATTACAGCAAAAATCATCATCTCAACTGTTTCAAAACAGGCCACAATATGTAGCTTGCTATGTATAGGTGTGCTGGTGCATGAGTGCCACGTGGGGTATAATGTACACAGAAAGCCTGGTCATCTCACCTTCTTGTTGGACATTGTGGATATAGAAATTGATTTTGATTTTGCAATGTTTTTAGCGAGATTTCCCCAAAAACTTGATACGTCGAAATGGTACATATATATATATAGGTACAGGTATATAACACATGTGAATTTAAGAAAATGTTCCATCTTTCAATTGGAACAAGAATAATGCAGAGCCATGAATGGTGACAAAATAGGTATTAACATACAGTAACACGTACTGATAGTTCCTCAAACTCGCGGGGACCTGATCAATAGTTCAAGGAATACATAGTATTCAAGTAATCCGAGGTTGGTTAAATATGTTGAAACTCTGTCGCGACCAAATGACCTGTTTGACGAATGAGGGATATTCGAGTAAATCGGTGTAGCATCGATGGTATTTTTAATCATGGTAAAATGACGCCACTGAAAACAACAGCTTTCACTTTTGCCAGAATGTTGTCTTAATTAACATATAAATATAAACTTTATTTAATTTACAACAATTATGAAACAAGCTATACAACTTATATTAATCACTCTTGTTGGCCGGATGTTAGCGTGTTAAGGGTCTTATTTTGAGAGGAAACTGGAGTACCCGGAGAAATCCACGTGGTTGGGCAGGTGACCCAATACCTTTTTACGTCCGATCAGGGAATCCAACCCCGGCCGCCTTGGTGAAAGGCAAGTGCGCTATCCACCGCACCACCCAACCACCCACTGAATAATTAATTTTGTACAAAAAATTTTCTGTATTGACCATTGCACTGGACAAAAAACCCCTTAATGTATATATAGCAAACAAAATAAACTCGAAGTTACCTTATGTACGACATCATTAACAGTTTAAAATTTGAAATCCATGACTATGTGAAAAAATATAAAATCACTGATTCCACACTCTCTTAAGGTTCATAGAAATATTATTTATAAAATATTAACACAAAGTTAAAACAAATCTGATTGTTATTCACATTATTAATAAAAATGATAAAATGCTGTTGAAAATTCATGTAACACAACACAGCATAAAAAGACAAATGCTACCATAGCAGACTTAACCCCTTGGTAAACAACAATGCCCTGGGGTCTGCCCCACCCTTGCAGACTTAACCCTGGGTACACAACACTGTCCCAGGTTCTGCCCCATTCTTGCCGACTTAACCCCTGGTCGGTACACAACACTATCCAAAGGACTGTCCCACCCTTGCAGACGTATACCCTGGGTTCACAACACTGTCCTGGGGTCTTCCCCACCCTTGCAGTCTTAACCCTGGGTATATAACCTGTGGTCTACAGCCCACCCTTACAGTCTTAACTCCTGGGTACACAATACTGTCTTGTTTTCTGCCCACCCTTGCAGTCTTAACCCCTGGGTACACAACACTGTCCTGAGGTCTTCCCAGCCTTGCAGACTTAACCCCTGGGTACTGCCCCACCCTTACAGACTTAACCCCTGGGGTCTGCACCACCCTTATATATTTAACCCCTGGGTTCTGCCCCACCCTTACAGACTTAAAACCTGGGGTCTGCCCACCCTTACAGACTTAACCCCTGGGGTCTGCCCCACAGTTTCAGTCTTAATCCCTCAGTGATAACTTTGATACAGTTGGGATTCCCATCTCAGATTATGTATTATAACTGCTGGTATAAAGCATCAAACACAATCAGGATATTAACTTGGACCTCAGGGTCTGACCACACCCTGACCGACCTTAAGTTTCTGAGTTGAACTTCTGGAAACAATTTAGATGCCACCCCATAACCAAACTATTACCGGTGTATTATTTGCTACAAGGGTTGGCCTTGGGGTATGTTCCAGTTCTGGGATCTTTTTAGAAATGGTTTACCTTGATTACTCGTGCAGATACAGCAGTATCTAGGTGAGTGATACAGGCCATCTAGGCCTCTTATTGTTTATTGTGGTCAGTTTTGTTGGTTTGATTCTATGTTGTCATAGTAACTATATACATACAAGTTATGTCAAAGGAGTCACACACTGCTGTATTGTAAAAGTTTAACATCCAAAACAAACACAGCCCACAGAACATCATCCCTGTCTACACCTACAGCACGTGGCCATTTTGTGACAGTGTGTATGATCCTAAGGAACTCACCACCTCCACTGAGGAGTAGGACTCTGTAGTTGTCATTGTCCCCTATGATGATGTTCCCCACACTGTCATACACCACACTAAAGGGGCTAAAGGGTTCAGCTCCTTTACGTGATGATTGTTTATATGTACTGGGGATGTCACCTCTATACACAAACAATTTCTTGAAATCAGTGTCTATAACAATAACATGTTGCATCCCATCACCACCATCAACCTCATCATTCCAATCAACCACTGCCACATTGTGAGTGACAGGACACTCTGAGATCCTCCTTGGTGAACACACTAATGGCTTCCTACTCCCTGTAGTACTTGTAGTGAGTACCAGTTGACCTTGTGTGGTAAATCTGGAGATGTTGTTGGTCATCCCTACAATGATATGGTTACTGGCAGTAACACAGATACACCTGGGTTCCTCCTTGGTACTGAATCTGTGTGTCAGTTGTCCTGATACCAGCTCCACGATGTTGTTTTCTGTATCACAGGCCCACAGTGTGTGTGTTATTGGTGACAGACTTATGTCTCTGATGTAAGTTTTGTGTTTGACCTGCTGTAATACTTTCCCCTTCCTGTCCAGGAGAGTTAATGTGTTACTATAGTATTCTCTGGTCCACACCTGACCATCAGTGGTGGGGCATATAGACCCAATAACAACAGGAGACTTCCACTCCTCCAACACTTTGGTCTGTGGCAGTAGTTGGTATGAAGGCACTGCCTCCTTCCCTTTTTGTTCTGACTGTTGTGATGTAGAGGATGCAGGTTTCTGACCACCAGATGTCCTGACTGACCCACCCTGGTCGGTTGAAGCTTGACCTTGATTTAACAGAGCAATTTCCCCTAAGGCCAGTTTAAGGTGATGTTGAGGATTTTTGTTTGGATTGAAACTGGCACTACCCATGACTGGTTTCACAGGGAAACTTATTTGGGAATGTATTTCACATCCTGTGTCGTATATTTCTATGTTAGATCCATTCTGGAGTGTTGCTTTGTATTCCTTAATCTGTTCTTTGAGCTTCTGGTCGTACATATCAAGGTCTTGTCTATATTTTTGTATTAGTTTGGTATTGTCCTCCTTCATTTTGTGGTAAAGGGAGAGAGTTTGTGCTGTTAGGAGATCAAGATCTTGTTTGAGTTTTTCAGTTTGTGTTTTTAACTTGTATGAAAGATTGTCGAAGTTGCTGGTGTTGTCTTTCAGTAGTGAATCAGTAGATGAGATTTGTTTCTGAAGTTGTACCAGGTCATTTTGTTCAGTTTGCTGAATAAAGTTTTGAATGTCTTGTTTCTTTTCTGGAGTTATTTCACTGAGTTCACACATTTTATGACCTTCATGAGATGTTGACAAACACTTAAGACAAACAGGTTTATCACAGTTTTTGCAGTAGAGATCTAGTCGTTTGTCTCTGTGTTCAATACAGGTAGCCTGTCCTTTCTTTCGGAAAGGGATTTGAACTACAGGTGTTGCCATATTGATGACAATGTTGTTGAAGAGAAAAGGAAGTCTATTAATAGTCCCAAACAAATTGCCTATTACAATTTATCTTAGATAACAGTCACAAAATCAGCTTTATTCTTGACAGGGAGCTCCGACCCAGACACATGTGTTCATAAAACATAATTATAAAAACACTACAGCATAGCTACCTGAGGATCACTGTTGTGGGTTTATAGAAGGTTTTCCGTAACCAATATGGAATGTCATCGTCCGGGAAACACAGGCACAATTTGTCGTTGACTGTATCCCTGGTATTAAAATCACATCCTGGAATTACATTTCATCTGTTTCTTTTGATAAATCACTTCATTTCTGCCTTAGAATTGAGTTTTTTTCCATGGAGATATTCCTGGTTAATGTCCGTCATTTTTATGCGTCCTCCCAGACCAATGTTTGCAGATCTGACTGTAGACGTGTAACTTTAGTATAGCGTCCTTGTTTGATATGGGTGTCAAGGTACACTTAGTGATGATCAAGGGACCATCATTGTGTTGTACATCAATGTAGGGCCTAATGTCCAGGTAAACCTCCATTATATAATTACTGTGTTCACAAACCTGTTGTTTTATAGTTCAGAATTTATTAGTAGTTAAATGGCGAAAGGACACATTTTTAAAATAAATCAGCTCCCTGCTTGGCCCCCACTCGAGATGTACCTGTGTAGACTTGTAAATTTACAGGTAATATTACTTCCTTGTTATGCGAGGTTGCCGACTGGCTTACAGAAATATTAACAGGGTAGATTGTGGAGTAGGTCAATGCAGGTCATGTTTACAGACTGTGGTACAATGTATATATACCTACGGTTCACCTGAGGTGTGTAGTGTCTGATAGGTATATGTGTATTGGGTGTATATTACTATGTGTATATCCCGACCGGGGTTAAGGGGAGAGGGATTCTAGCTTGCAGACTTTAACTTCTGTGTCATAATTTTTAAATGATTGACATCCCCACCCGAAACTATACAGTTGCTGGGCATAAAGAGACGAACACAATCATGATATTAGCATTGATGTAAGGGTCTAGCCACAGCCCTCAGGGACCTTGTTTTTCAGTTGAACTTGAAAAAGTTGAGATACCCACCCATTAACCAAACTAAAATTTATACAGATATGCTTCAAGGATTGGTCTTTTGGTATGTTCCTGTCCATGGAATCTTTTTGGAAAATATATTATCAGGATTTGTAACATTTATACCAATGTATCCAGGTGAGCGATACAGGCCCTTTGGGCCTCTTGTTAGTTGCATCTGTTTGTTTTTCTGTCTATCTGCTATGTTATCTCCAACACTGATTGTCACGGAACTTCATACAGGGCAAATTTGGCCATAATGATTGCTATAAATAACTTCAAAATTGAACAAATGTATGATAAAACACCCAGGGGATGAGGGGTAGGACAGAAACTACATTGGTTTAAGTAACCTCTTCTCTGAAACCAAGCAATTGATACAAACCATCTTCAACTGGTTACACTAGTTAAGAGAGCGGGTATTCAAAATTGTACAAATGGTAAGTGGGAAAATCTATATATAAAATTGCTAGCATAATTAAAGAGACAATCACTATCGTGAAATTGGCATCAAATCAGGTCACGCCCTGACAGATGTAGTTTTTTTTTAATTGAGCTTGAAAATGATTGAGATCTATGCATGATCCCCATCACAGTTTTATACATATAGTCTATAATTGCTACAAGGATTGGTCTTGGGATCTGAACTCTCTGTTCCTGGGATCTTTAAGAAAATTATTTTTTCAATAATTACTCGATAAAATTGTGTCCAACGAAGCCGGTCCTCTGGACCTCTTGTATAGTTTTAGCTATAGTGTTGGGGCGATCGCCCAACCAGTTACTGACCATGCATGCCATCGCTGAACTATTGGTGGGTCCTTCGGTATACCACTTCACTGCAAAAAATAGATAAGCAATAAGGGAGTATCCCCCACTCATATCTGCGTATATAAAGTCGAATATGTAAACGTCAAAAATGAAATGGACACATGGGTTACCCTATATGCCCCCCTCCCCTCCCCTCCCCCCATTTCATCTAATGACAATAAATTTTCATCTAATTTAGACAGTTTTATTATATATATGTTTGTAAGTAAAATTGAGAAAAAAACTATTGGTTAGAATTAAATCGAGTATGAGTCCTGGCCACGGCACTTGTGTTGTATCCTTAAGCAAGATACTTTACTCCCCTTGTTCCAGTCTACTAAGCTGTAAATGACTATGTGGTTCTCCAGGCCGGCAGTACTAGAAGTTGTGGAATGCTAGCTCAGTGAGGGCTGAAATGGCAGCACCGGTTGTATATGCTCCCCAGGAAGTGGAGAACGATATCGGCTGGTTGCTAAGGCCCAATTACCATGGATACTTATTTATGAAACGCTTTGAGACAACCTATGGGTAAAAGCGGTACATAAGAACCTCAAATTATTATCATACATTGTAATAACAATGAATTTCAAACACTAAAGCTGACTAATAGCAACATTATTTCATTTATTATGCCCCCGCCATGAAATGGAGGGAAGGGGGGGGGGGGCATATAGTGTTACCCATGTCCGTCCCATCCCGTTTCCATCCCATCCCGTCCTGTGGTAATGTAACCAGCTTATTTAAATAACTACTGATCCGATTGTCATCAATTTAAACTTTGCATACGTAATAAACATGAAGAACTAAATTCATATGGGGGGCGGGGGCATTATATGTCTCCCAGACATTTCTAGTTTACAAGTTATAATGGATTCTTTTTGACACTTCAAGGTCGGAACTCTTTAGTAAAGTTAGGTACCCGGTATATATCTCACATTTATTATAGGCAGCATATAGCCTTAAGTCTGTTTTGTCGTTGTAGTTGATGAATTCCTTTGAGGATCCTACAACAGACTGTGACGATGATCTGCTCCATTCTCACGAGAGTAACCGTGACAACGCAAAAACAAAGAAGAAAACAAGGTAAAGTTACTATAAGTGGATAAGTCACTGGCTTTCTACAGAGATGTACCAGGTTCTGTCCTTAACAAATAATAAATACCAGGTCATTGCATGGGGATCGCTATATAACTGAATTACCCCTGACAACACATTTGAACTATTCCAATTCAAAGATTGGAGTAGTTCATTATAAAGTTTAAAGGCCATAACTTTTATATTTATAGATGTAGCTAAGATTAGCAATATTCAAGATGAATTCTTTCGCGGTTACCGGTAAAGCAGTAGTTGAAACTCGGTATATGTAAACATGCGTCCATTTGAACTGTCTTAAATTAACTTAATTCGGCTTGTTGATGAAGTGGGCCACACCTGAATTACTTTCAGTTTTTTAGATTTTTCTGTCAAGAGCTTCTTGTTAGTTACCGCTCAAGTTTACTTCGTTTTAGGCTTATTTTTGAATGGTTATCAACTAGATTTTTTGTCATCATTTTTCAGAATCACGAAAAAATTCCAGAAGTTACGTATATTGGGCCTTTACAGTTTACAGTTGGGTCACAAGTGTAAGACCACTGGATCCACTTCAGATAAGAAAGAGATATGATTGTTATAGAAGAAATAAACTTATGTAGACCATTTTAGGAGCTTAAACTGCAAAAAGTCTTGAGTAAATTTGTGAGTCTTATTGTATGTGCAAGTCCACAGGAGCTATATGGTAATCACAATATAAGTTAATTTCAGAAAATAGATTTTGTAAAAATTGTACAAACGTGCTTGGTTACAGTTCTGCTGTGGAGAAAAGGTACGGTGACATCACAGAAGGATGTATATATATAAATGTAGTCCCTAGTTTATTTTGGCACATATTAATTATTGTATATTTTATTTAAGGAATCTACACTCACCCATTACACCCGACCCCAAGAAAAACAAAAATTGATAGAAAGTTTTACATAATATTTTATTTTCTAAATATTTTAATCATGAAGTGTATGCTTCGTTATGCTGCCATTACATTAGTATTTGGTGTCATGAAGGGTTTATTTCCGCGGGGGGGTTATTTTCTGGGTGGAGAGGGGGGGGGGGGTGGTATTTTCGCGATTTCGATTGGCAAAGTACATTGTTTTGTATACATGTGGGAGAAATTTTCCCGATCGATCCACCTTCGCGTAATTCGCCTTATACCATTTGTATATCACAAAATAATATGCGATTGGGAAATTTCGCGATCTAGTTGCCTTCAGGTAATTATGTCCCCCAAACGAAGTGGGGGGACATATTGTTTTTGCTCGGTTTCTTCTTATTATTATTATTATTCTTGTTTCTTCCACTTTCTTCCGCCGCGGAGGTTTCCGACCGTTTTCTCAAAAACTACTGGACGGATCTTCACGAAACTTCACACACATACTCATTAGGGGCGGGGTGTGTGAAAACGGGTTGTTTTTTCGCGACCAAGATGGCCGCCAGAGCTAATTTCCGATTTTCAAAATTCAGTCTCCGATTTCAGTAAAAATTGGTACATGGGTGTTTTAAGGGATGCTGAATAACATGGTAACATTTTCGTAAAGTTTGGTTGCCACCGAAACGAAAATGGAGGCCTCTGATTGGTCGAAATTTATATATTGTCCGATTTCAATGAAATTTAATATATATGTGTAGTATTACACCAACAACATTGTCGTCACATCCGTTTCATGATTCGTCAACATGGCCGCTATTTCCTGGCTTCTGATTGGTCGAAATTTATATATTGTCCGATTTCAATGAAATTTAATATATATGTGTAGTATTACACCAACAACATTGTCGTAACCTCAGTTTCGTGATTCGTCAACATGGCCGCTATTTCCTGGCTTCTGATTGGTCGAAATTTATATATTGTCTGATTTCAATGAAATTTTATATATAACTGTAGTAGGACACCACGGACATTGTCGTAACCTCCGTTTCGTGATTCGTCAACATGGCCGCTATTTCCTATATGGGGTGTCAGCTATATTTCCATTGTGAGTTCATTGGGCTCATCAGTTCTGACCAAAGGGGTAGTTTGGGGGACATCTGTAATGGTACCCCATTACAATTAGCACTTGTTAGCATAAATTTCCCTGCGCAAATATTTCCACGTTTACAGTATATGAATTCTGCAGAAAAGAGACATTTTGGTGTGTGTGGTGGCGTATACTAGATCAGGATCAGATGAGGAGAAGTAGAGTTAACATATATTGGACATTAAAATATCTTGGCATGAAACTCATATCAGATTTTTACTGGAACAAGGAATAATTACTTCAGCTAAAAGTTTAAATTTAAGCTTTCTGGTGTATAATTAGAAGATCCCGAAATCAAGTTCTCGATTCAGAGACATTTTGTAAAAAAGAGAAATTATAATGCATGGATTTCTTTTAAATTTAATGCTTTGATGTTGTAACTGCCAAGCAACACAAAGTAAAAAATTTCTGATGTTTAAGTTGGAACTCTTTTTTGTTGGAGTTAAACATAAAGCACTACAACTGTCCACCTTAAAATGGAATGTTTTGTTATCTAATATACCAGATTTAAGGATTTTGATTTTGGTAGAAATGGCTATATCTCATAGAAAAAAATATCTGTTTATATAAATGTAATTCAGGTATTGCAAAATCTGCTTGGTTTGTTTCAATCATTACTTTTGTTATACCAAAGAATGTTTTTTGTGTTTTTTTTTCTTTATTTTACAAGAAATATTGATGTTGTCCCTGCTTCTTCCCCCACACGAACACATCATAAACACCCTGTGTGTATTTTTGTTCAGTCATTTTACAATTACTTTTTACATTCCCATTGTACAAACCATATAAAGTGTTACCTGTGGTTGCCATAGAGATATTATAAATTATATTAGATTCATCAAGATGTCCGTTCAATAACTGATTGCATTATCATTTACTTTAATACTTGTTGAACAGAGCGTAATTCTCTAAATTTGTGAATCGTAATGAGTGGGAACATTTAAGCAGGGACTTTTTAAAACTTATCATAGTTTGGAAAATTACACTGTTCGCCATGGTTTAGACTGTGTCTAGTCCAGGGATCTACATTCAGCCTTTTATAATTAACTCATTCACCCCTGAAGACACATTTGAACTCATCCAATTCAATGGTGGTAAAGGTTAATTACAAAATTTAAGCGGTTGAATGAGATAGAGGCTTTAGTTTAATACATTTCAAAGAATATATTACATGTCAGCACTCATGAAGTTCCAATGGCATTGGTGTCTTGTTGTCCTAATAGGTATTGTTTCATTGTTTAACTTGTTTACCCCTGCAGACGCATTTGAACTCTTCAAATTCAATGGTGGGAAAAGTTCATTTTGAAATTTCAGGGGGATAATGAGTTACATCCTAGGACCATGACAGATAAGTCAAAATGAAATTGTCTGTCCATACACACAAATAATGTTGCTTGGACTGTTTTAAGTGCTTCACCATTTCTTAATGTCACTCTTTGTGTTATTTAGATTTCATTATGACAGATGTGCAGTATTTCTGAAAAGAAAACACAAAATTTTAACAGGAAAAATGTGCAATGTCTGTATGTATCAGTGTTTGAACAATTCTCTTTATCAATTAAATAAATTTTAATTTTGATCTATGTCCCAGAATTTTGAGTAAATCTCTGTAATAAATTATATTTCCAGGTCACTGTTTTTCTACTTCGAGAGTTCCTCAGCCTCTATCACTCCTATAGAACTTCCTCCTAAAATCAAAATTAGACATGTTAGTATGAACTTTGACCTTTGACCTTTGACATTGATCAGTAAATATTGTAATGATGAACCTTGACCTTTGACATTCATAGGTAAATATTGATTACATTGTAAAGAACCTTGACCTTTGACATTGACAGGTAACTTTTGTAAAAATGAACCTTCTTACCTATTAATACCAAAGATCAGGCTTGATCTTTGACATTTATAAGCAAGTATTGCTATGTAATGAACCTTGACCATAACTGTAGGTAAGTATTGCTATGTAATGAACCTTGACCTTTGACATTGATACACAACTGTAGGTAAGTATTGCTATGTAATGAACCTTGACCTTTGACATTGATACACAACTGTAGGTAAGTATTGCTATGTAATGAACCTTGACCTTTGACATTGATACACAACTGTAGGTAAGTATTGCTATGTAATGAACCTTGACCTTTGACATTGATACACAACTGTAGGTAAGTATTGCTATTTAATGAACCTTGACCTTTGACATCAATACACTGTACTGGTCAGTATTGCTAATTAATGAACATTGACCTTTGACATTGATACACAACTGTAGGTAAGTATTGCTATGTAATGAACCTTGACCTTTGACATTGATACACAACTGTAGGTAAGTATTGCTATGTAATGAACCTTGGAATCTTTGACATCAATACACTGTACTGGTTAGTATTGCTAATTAATGAACATTGACCTTTGACATTGATACACAACTGTAGGTCAGTACTGCTATGTAATGAACCTTGACCTTTGACATTGATACACAACTGTAGGTCAGTATTGCTATGTAATGTCAACATTGACCTTTGACATTGATACACAACTGTAGGTAAGTATTGCTATGTAATGAACCTTGACCTTTGACATTGTTACACAACTGTAGGTCAGTATTGCTATGTAATGAACTTTGACCTTTGACATTGTTACACAACTGTAGGTCAGTATTGCTATGTAATGAACTTTGACCTTTGACATTGATACACAACTGTAGGTAAATATTGCTATATGATGAACCTTGACCTTTGACATTGACACACAACTGTAGGTCAGTATTGCTAATTAATGAACATTGACCTTTGGCATTGCATATAGGTAAACCCTGAAATTGTGAAAATATTTCGAACAATACATTCCAGGCAGCTGCTGGTGAAGATCATGTGATCGTTGTCACCACAGAGAGACTGGTGTTTACGTGGGGCGAAGGGGGCAAAGGTCAACTGGGTCACGGCAACGCTGAGTCAAAAACAAACCTACACTTGTGGAGGCCCTCACAGGGAAATCTATATCCAGGTAAAGCTTAAGGGGTACATCAAGGAGAAATGAAAATGTGTTTGTGAAATGTAATTTGGACAAAATTTTAGAAAGTTATTTACTAATTCACCCCTTAAGACATATTTGAACTAGCCCAAATTTAATGGTTGGAATAGTTCATTATAAAATTTAGGGGGTAGTGAATTAATTGATATTTCTTCAGTAAAAGAAAGATACAAGGGGGAACTTGATTTAATTATCAACATGTAGAAATAATTTATGAGTATTTTGTAAAGATGAAGAATAGTTTATGCAACTGTGACTTGTCAATTAATTACTAATTTGCTACATATAACATTTGTTAATAATTAGGGAAAGACTACAATTTTCTTTCTTTTGGTTATACGGTACAAGGGAAAAATGTGTGCACTTTGCAAAAATCTGTGAAGTTTTCTTTTCTGTGTTGTATAGTATTCCCTACTATTGGATCGAACGGAGCTTTCATTGCGATGTCTTGTCATATACACGATGTGGCGAAGTTCGTATCTAGTGTCATTTAATTGTTGAACACTTGTAGTCCGGAGGCAATGTGCCATGTGAACTTTCGAACATTTCACATTTTTACCCAAAGAGTCAGGATGACCTATTGCCATCGTGCTTCGTCCGTCGTCATCAGTCATGCGCCATTCGTTAACTTTTCCTTTAACAATCTTCTTCTCAATTACCAAAAGGCCCAGGATGCCAATATTTGCCTGTAGGTACCTGGGATAAAGTGCTACAAAGTTTCCCAAATCCATGACTTTGACCTTTTTTTTCAAGGTCACAGGGGTCAAATGTGTAAGAATCTTTTAGAATCTTCTTCTCAATAACCAAAGGTCCAGGATGCTGATATTTTGCCAGTAAGTACCTACGATAGAGTGCTACAACGTTTCCTCATATTGATGACCTTGACCTACTTTCAAGGTCACAGGGGTCAAATGTAAAATTCTTTCAAACAACTTCTCTTCAGTAACTATAGCTTGATGATATTATGCCTATAGCATGCTGGAATAAACGGCTACACAATTTCCTCATATCAATGCCCCTGACCTACTTTCAAGTTCACGGGGTCAAATATGTAAAAATCTTTAAGAATCTTCTTCTCAATAACCAAAAGGCCAAGATTGCTTATTTTTAACCAGTAGGTACCTGGGATAGAGTGCTACAAAGTTTCCTCCTATCAATGACCTTGATTAATGTTCAAGGTCACAGGGGTCAACTATATATGTAAAACTCTTTAAGAAACTTCTTCTGAATAACCGAAAGGCCAAAGTAATTTGGCATGTAGCATGCTGGGATGAAGGAATACCAAGTTTGTTCATATGATTGACCTTTACCTACTTTCAAGGTCACAGGGGTCAAAATATTGAATTCTTCAAGTAACTTCTCCATCACAGAAAGACCTAGGGTACCCAGCATGCCACAGCATGCTGGGATGAAGGGCTACCAATTGCAAGTTTGTTTAAATGAATGACCTTGATCTGCTTTCAAAGTCATAGGGGTTATATGTTTTTAAATGTTTCAAACACTTCTTCTCAGTTACAAAAAGTTAATCTGCGGGTATTATCACTATGCCGTGATGAAGGAATAACAAGTTTGTTCATTGACTCTCTTAGGTAACGGGTCAAATATGGTAACATCTTAAAACAGCTACCAACAGAAAATTATATAGATTGCCAGATGACCATTGAGGCCCATGGGCCTCTTGTTGGAGATGTCCGCCATAACACGTGAAAACTAGTACTGTTTTACTGGTTTGTTTGTGTGCCATATATGACAAGAACTATCGCTCAACGCTTCTTTTTCTCAGTGATTAAACAGGCTGGTGGCGTGTTCATTTGTTTTTTTTTCAATGAGCATTTTCAGTGACCTTAGTTTAGGGACATTGTTCGTTATCAGTGGCGTACATTATTTTGTCAGCCGTAACTTCCTCACTTTTCAGGCCACCTTGTCTGTTTTTCTGAACCGGTTTGTGGGATTACGTGGCATATTTTTTTCTATTATCATCACGGAAAAAGAGGAAGGAATTCGCCAAACCAGAGGAAAACCGGATTTGTTTTGGAATGCAGGTAAGTTGAAATTGGTTTTAAGTCAGGTGGGGGGGTTACATATTTGTGTTTGGTGGGAATTGATATGCCTTCTCTTGTATTTGAGTTTCCCGTCCAGGAGGTTGTTCGAAGTTTTGAACTGTCGATCCCTGGTAATATCTCTGTCACTCCTCCCTATGCCCATCATGTACATATTTATAGCTGACCTTATACTTTCATGGAATATTTATTGTATTAATTGGACTGTCCTTCCGTCATTTCAGCTGCCATTCGTTTTTTCTGGATTTTTAGGTTGGCACCCTGCGTAAATGTCCGGCGTTTACGGTTTAGCGTCTCCCTGTCAATGCTTTCCAAATCCATGGGATACCCATCCCTCTCAGTGCTCCAGTCTAAAAAAAGACTAAGAGTGACGACACAATTACATTAAAATATTCGAAAATGCAGATTAAATGTACTTGGAGAATACATGGTCAGATATCTCAAGGTAGAGAAACCATTATTTATGGGCGATCCGGGTTCGAGTCCCGGTCTGACATTACATTCTCCGGTATTTTCATTTTTCTTGACAGTTTCAAAATTAAAAAAAAACAAATGTTACAACTATGTGAAAACATACCTGTGAATATTTTCACTCCTCTTTTTGTGGTTTTCGATTGCCAATTCCACACTATTTCTTTTAATTCATTTTCGGACACTTGCCTAAATCTTGTTTTGATGGATGATGGAGCGCGTACTTGGAAGTGGGCAGGGTTGGGGCGTGAGGAGGCTGCAGCCCACAGTTGGCCAGCTCTCTTTCCATCTCATTGGAGAGGTTTACACTACTAATTTGAATGGCCCCGGTGTCAACTACCATGTTAAAATTCATTCTGATTTTGCAGACGACAGTACAATTGACCGACGCTACTATCAGCGTCTTTTTTAATCTTTTTCAACAAATACGATCAGATTATTAGAAGCGAAAACAATTTAAATAAATTTCAAGTCTGTTAAAACGGAATTGAAACAGGCAAATGAAATAGTTGATAAGCTCTTTTCTGATGACATAGGTAACAGGTCTGCGCTTTGTCAATTTTCTGACAGGATTCATCTTATATCCTCGAAAGTTGTTTCACTAGAACTTTACAGGAAAACGGTATCCACTGAACTTTCGTCAACCTCTCAGTCAGTCGAGAATAATAGCTGGGGCCTTTCGAGAATCGATGATGATGGTTTCATCAAAGTGAACGATACTCGCTCCGAGGTATGTGCGAGTTAGAGACAAACTGTCAGCCTTTGATGAAGATGTTCAGTCCTATACGTCAAAACTACACTCCGCCCTCGATTGCCTCTCTTCTCTAAAGTCTCGTGTCCGGAAAACAGAGGTTTCAGTAAGAGATGTTCTTAACGAATCTCAAGCCTGGACTGATATTGCTGTGATCATTTTGACGGAAGGCATTGGTAAACAGCTTTCTGAAATGAAATATTTTGTTATTACAGTTGACTGTCGTAACCATGATACTGCGCCAAGCAACCCAAATGTTTGTTATCCGAATAGTGGGCTATCAGCTCCCCCGCGCCTAGCAAGGTCGACATAAGCAGCGTACACGATTCAATCAATTACCCAAGCAAAAGGGGAGTATCTTCGGTCACGTCTTCATATCAGCCATAGACTCAGTATGGCAATAACAAAGTGGTTGATAAAACCAGGGCTGCTCGTCCTTCAGAGACTCTCCACAACCATTCCACAGTTCCAACTTTTATGAGGGCAAGGGAACCGGGTGGTAGCACAGGTAGTGCAGAATTAACATGTCTATTTGACAAAATGTTACTTTAGGAAGAATCCTTCATATGCCGAATGTGTTTACCTTAATTACTCCGAAGGAATATGAAGACCGAGTTTCAGAGACAGTAGACTTAACAAAAAAACAATCGGAGAATATTTTTCACTGCTATTGCACAGAAACACGAAGCGTGACAGAAGGATGGACAGGCGGATTGAAGAACGGACGGACAAACCCAAATTAATATCCCCCGTTTTGGTGAAGGCAGGGAATAAAAAGATCAGTCTGCTGACTGATCACCTATGTTATTTTCTCTCCGGAATGTAGTTCGAAACACATTTAAGTACATTCAAATCATTTACTTAACATGTACATAGTATGTGCGGCACAGTGCCTGAATAATCAATTTGATTTTTTACTTATAAACAGAAAGAGGTTGTTCTATAAAAAATATTGATTGCTTGAACATATATATTTGATCATGGAATTTCCGTTAAAAAAATTGATGACTATGTTTGAACGCATGAAGGCTCGATCACTGGATGTCAGCACCAAAGGCTTTGATAATTAAATGGAAACTGATCACAATTCATAAATGCCAAGTTGTATGAATACGGTATAGCAAAGAAAAATAAGCCATAATACAGAACAAATAAACAAGAATACTGAAAATATTATATATAGTGTATCAAAAAATTGTGAAATAAAATGAAGAGTTCAATAACAGTTACTGGTAGTTATCTTTTATGTTTAAACATGCGTTTTATATTTTCAATGTTTTATCAATATCAAATTGTGCTATCATTTCCACCAGGATTTGAACCTGGGTCTCCCACCACAAAGTGGCAAGTGTGATGACCACTACACTATAGAAATATGTCATAGCACAATTGAATTCTTGTTACATTGTGTATTTGAAGTGTACCCTTAAAATTATACTCATCGTCTTCTTTTCTCGGAAAAATAAGAACTTACGTATCAAAAATTCATTTTTTTTCATTTTGCTATATATATTCTTTGTAATTTCCAACCTTTTCCAATGAATTTTCCTAACTTTGTTTATAGATCATTTTTGATGAAAATGTGTGTACTTGTAGAGAATCGTTTCCTGTTCAATCTCATAATATTTGCACTGCTTATTTCCCGATGACTGTAACCAAAGAACACATATTTTATTAACAACATCCATGTTTTGGTAAGCCATTTTGACGTCATTAAGGTTCCATTAACATGAAAATCAAAACAGGAAATTGAGGAAAAAAGTAAATATGCCAAAGTCGGACAAGTGTTTTCAGACAGGTTAAAAAAGGTGAATTTCCTTCTGAATTGATTAATGAGTCTCTACGTCAGGGAATGTTCATTTTGTTTCCTGGTCTTTATCAACATTACAGTTGCAAAATAGAAAAATATTAAAAGTAAAAAATGGGTATTTAATAAAAACAGAAAAATGATGTGAAAACAAGTCTATTGCTTGTTAGCTGCTACTAGTGTAGACTCAATCTGAAAAAAAAACGTATCACATCTTGATCTCCGTTCCGTTCCTTAAAACTTCTCTATGAGGATATGAGGGCATTCTATAGGGGGTCACGTTTCGATAACCAAAATATAAAAAAAAAAAATCTGAAATTGAATAAAGCAAACATCACCTTTACAGGTACACAAACAACCTACTGCTGTATATAATCCATTAACACTTTTCACAACAAATCAAGATAAATTAATAAATAGCGTATTCATTAATTCGAAACACAGTTATATGTATTGAATACTAATTTTAAGTAAAAACAAAAACAAACAAATCTGTCGTATATAAATCATGCTCATTTGCGTTTTTCAAAAGAAATAAAAAAAGTAAATAAATAGATTGATTATGTATACATCAATTAAAACACAATAATATAATATATTTTAAGTCAACAAAACTTGCTGCAGGCTGTATATGTTTGTATCAACGATCTGAACAATGAATATATTGAAATAAAAATGGCCATATATGGTTTATATATGCAACATCTCGGGTGTGAAGTAAGTATCATTCACACGTGAATGCAGTATGTCAACAGTGGTTAAATAACACCATATATAGCTGTTGGGAGGAGACAAACGGAAATTAATGGTCTAGCCTATAGAAATAATGGAGCGGGTGTGTATGAGCCCCAAATCTGATCAAAATGCAGAATCTAATTGACGCTCTGTAACTCCCCTCGTGTATATGATCTGATATTTCCCATAAGAGGTACCAATCAAATTACCGCTTACAGGATTAAGTAATTTCGTCACAACATGCTTAGATCAAATTCCTTACTGAAGATGATATAGCCAAGTGCATAATTCGCCCTAGGTATGAAGTACAGAGGGTGTAAAAGTTATTGTCAGATCATTATGTAAATTTGTGACAATAGGGTTATTGTCAGGTCATTAAGTAAAGTTGTGAGAATAGGGTTATTGTCAAATCATTATTTAAAGTTGTTAGAGTAGGGTTATTGTCAAATCATTATGTAAAGTTGTGAGAATAGGGCTATACATTGTATTCAGATTTCACGAGCCTAGTATAGCATAGAATACTTCATGTACATTGAGGTTTCAGTCCATACCTGTATCGACAATGTAAGGTTTCAGTCCATACCTGTATCGACAATGTGAAGTTTCAGTAAATACCTGTATCGACAATTTTAAGGTTTCAGTCCAAACCTGTATCGACAATGTAAGGTTTCAGTCCATACCTGTATCGACAATGTGAGGTTTCAGTCCATACCTGTATCGACAATGTGAGGTTTCAGTCCATACCTGTATCGACAATTTTAAGGTTTCAGTCCATATCTGTATCGACAATGTAAGGTTTCAGTCCATACCTGTATCGACAATGTAAGGTTTCAGTCCATACCTGTATCGACAATGTAAGGTTTCAGTCCATACCTGTATCGACAATGTGAGGTTTCAGTCCATACCTGTATCGACAATGTGAGGTTTCAGTCCATAACTGTATCGACAATGTAAGGTTTCAGTCCATACCTGTATCGATAATGTAAGGTTTCAGTCCATATCTGTATCGACAATTTTAAGGTTTCAGTCCAAACCTGTATCGACAATGTGAGGTTTCAGTCCATACCTGTATCGACAATGTAAGGTTTCAGTCCATACCTGTATCGATAATGTAAGGTTTCAGTCCATATCTGTATCGACAATTTTAAGGTTTCAGTCCATATCTGTATCGACAATGTAAGGTTTCAGTCCATACCTGTATCGACAATGTAAGGTTTCAGTCCATACCTGTATCGACAATGTAAGGTTTCAGTCCATACCTGTTATGCCAATGTAAGGTTTTAGTCCATACCTGTATCGACAATGTAAGGTTTCAGTCCATACCTGTATCGACATGTAAGGTTTTAGTCCATACCTGTATCGACAATGTAAGGTTTCAGTCCATATCTGTATCGACAATGTAAGGATTCAGTCCATACCTGTATAGAGAATGTAAGGTTTCAGTCCATACCTGTATCGACAATGTAAGGTTTCAGTCCATACCTGTATCGACAATGTAAGTGGATGGTGCACAATTGAACGCTTCGTTAAATTTTGTGCTGTTGAGCTTTAAAAAAATACTGAATACAATGTCGGTGTACATATTACGTATACACAGGTAAAACAGCAGGGAATTGTGTATATAATATTTAAACAACACGGAAGATAATCTATATTTAGAAAAATCTTTGTCGGCCTGCATAACTACACAGCCGACCATATATAACATACAGGTCATACTTACGTATCGGTATTATGATACAAATTAGGAGTCACTGATCTTTAGATGTGAACAGATCAAGCTGCAGACGACAGCGGTGTTAATAAATCCAATCGTTCTAATATCACAACTTTACGTTGACGGATAATAATATCTAGGAACAGAGGTCCGTTACCTACGTGGATAAGGACAATGTGGACACCATTTTCTACACAAACACATACCCGGTCGTAAATAAGTTCCGTGATCACATGACATTCAACTGCGCAGTATGTTGAAAAGCTGTTAAAGTTCACCTCTAGTCTTTATAGACACTTCATATAATTTTGAAATAATGAGTCGGCTTTCGGCAATAATACTGAACGAAAGTCATTGTGAACATGTATTGATCGTTGACTGTTCATGATGGGTATCATATTGTTTTTAATGAACCTGTGACATGTTGATAACCAAAACTTAAAACTATTATCGCGTCAATTTGTTAGCATATGCACCGAAATAACTTATCTTTTTTATGAATAGAATGGCTTATAATTATCTGCTGGCACCTCGAAATGTAAATACAAATCTTTATTAAATTATTATATTTTTTTATTTTTTATAGATATATAGTGTGAATCATGCCAGTATACATTGTATATTAACAGAAACTATCTGTAATGATTTGTACTGTGTTATTTCTTCCAATTAAAAACAATATCAACGCGTCAACAAAACATAATTATAATAAATGTCATGTCCTCGGAGTGAGAAATGAGTTCTCACTCCGACATTCACCTGTAACTGACTTATAATTTACAGGGCGAGTGTCGCCGCTGAAACAGAAAACGTTTATCCTTCCAGAACGCCTGGACTTCTTCTCTTGAACTTTTACCAGTGCCTCCATGTAGATCTTGTTCTCACGCTCCGGTTTTCTCTGATTTTTTAACCAATCAGAAAGTCGAATTCAGCATATAATCAGTGGAAAATTAATTATTCTCATTTGAATTTAACATCTGAGCAACAACTAGTGTCATATAAGGAAGATTTTAAATATTTTTAAATTGTTGTCATGGTTTTACTTATACCTACAATGTAAAGAATTCATAATTCTAGTATATAGAAAATACTGAATAATTATTACATAAAATATTTCATCTATCTGAAAAATACATATATATACATAATAATATGCTTAAAATAATTTTCACGATTTCCTTTACAATAAAAATATAATTAATAATAGAAGCAAATAAATAGAAATTAAATATGCATTTCTGTAGGATTGTCATTTACCGAATCCGCAGAAAAAAAAATATCTACAGAATCAATCTTTGTAGTAACTTTGCGTAGAATACGGACCGCAATAAAATGTTTGAACTACATACAAAATAATACTTAATAATAATGGCGATACAATGTAACAGCATCAGAACTCTTAGCTGAATAAACAAAAAGAAAACAAAATAAAATCACAGAAATGCGGAATGTTGTTTTGATGTTGAATGCAGTATTATCCCATGGAAAGTCTAACAAAAAGTGCATAGCAAAGGTTATATAGCCAAACGTTTATAGGCCAAATATATGTATGTAAGTTTCGGTAAAACTTGAAGCGAAAATCAATCCTAATAACTTATTATTTTTATAGATTTAGTTACGATTAACTGATATCAGCAATATTCTAGATTAACTCTTACGCGGTTACCGGTACAGCTGCAGTTGAAACTCGGTATTTGTAAACACGCGTCCATTTTGAACTGTCTTCTAACTTCGGCTTGTTGTTAAAGCGGGCCCTACCTGAATTATTTTCAATTCTTTGGAATTTCCTGTCAAGATTTTCCTGTTAGTTACTGCTTAGATTTACTTCATTTTAGGCTTATTTTTGCATGGTTATCAATTGGATTTTTTTCATAATTATTCAGAATCCCGACTAATTTCCTGAAGTTTCGTATATATATTGGGCCTTTGATGACGTAATTATACGGGATCCCGTGTCAAACTATTTGTAGCACAACAACACTTCCTAATAACATATTTTAGTCGATGCCACCGTGAATGGATACTGCATCAGAGTCCTCCTTTCAACACGGTTTATCGATAACAATCATCGGAGTCTTTCGCTGTTTTGACCGACTGATCTTCGACCTCTTTCGTCATAGCAACGCCCGGCACCTCCTCTTCCAGAGCGTCATCACTCGTGTGGACCGCCTCGGCCGCTGGGGACCTGTGCTCCCCCTGATCGCCCAACTGGTCACTGATGGTATGCGCGGCCGGGTTTTCAATATCTGTACTAACGTCCATGTCGTCTTCTCTCGATGATGACGTCACGTCGTTCTGTGTCTCGTTGTCTCTCGCATCAGACGATACTTGAATTTCACTATGCGAGGAGTTTCCATTCTGTATTATGCCGTCTGTGGTCGAGTGTACCACGTTTTCGTCGGAATCATTTGTATCAAAAGAAATGACATGACTGTAATTTCTATTTGTTTGGTTGTCTTCGTCATCCGTGTCGCTGTCATCATCGCTGTCTGAATGCACAACCTCCTCACCAGCTAGAAAAAACCATGAAAGTTATACATCAGTGCATGTATGTGAATATACCAAATTAAATTTATTTCGTTTTGTTTCTTTTTGCAAGAAACAGAACCATTTTTCACCCAAGAAATGTTTCCCCTTTTCGCCCTTAAAATACAATACTTTTGTTCTCATGTGTATTATCATCAACACGTTTGGCATCGAATGGCAAAACATGATTGACAAGAACGTTAAGCCAGATATCAAAAATCAATCTGAGGCAAAAAGACCAAAAATATGAATGATCTTATTTTAATATATTGAGTTTCCTCATAGTTTTGTGTAACACTAACTCTACATATGATGAAAATTGCTGAGGAAATCTAAATAAAGGATAATACACGATTGTCGATGTAAAACGGAATTTCTTAAACGAGTTCAATAATTTTAGTATGTCACGAACCTTTAGGCGAGAACAATATGGGCAAGTTCTATGGTCGCCATCTTTGTCTCATTGAAAAATATATCTTTTTGTGATATAAATATGGACGTTTTTTTAATATGTTCATTCGTGTACCTACTTGTTGTGATTGATAGTGACTCGGTTCTGTTTTCGAGGACTTGATTTGTACTTGTATGTGACCAAGATGTACATGGCGGATGTCCTCGATGAAGCGGAAGACGCTTACTCTCCCGGAACACCTGGTCTTATTATCTTGCACTATTTCGAGGGTCTCCATGTTAAAATATTTCCTTTGTTCAAATTTTGCCTCTAGTTTAATCGATTTTGAGTTCGGATTATGGTTGTGTTGAATGTTTGATATTTTTTATTTTTTTTTCTTAAGAGCATGTTATCCTAGCCTAATCTTAGGAACTGGTAAAACGTAGTGTCGTCGTTGAAAGTGTCATTATTGTTTTGTTTTTTTTACATAAAAAAAGAACAAAACCTTACCTTTATATGGACAACAATCTAATTTCATATATATTTATCCACACTTAAACAATAGTACATAAATAATAACGTTTTGATATAAAGTTAGTGAAGATTGCAACTGTTAACAAAATCGGCACACGTCATGACACATGTGAAAAAAAATGTGCAAAAAGGAAAAATGACTCTTTGGGAAATTGAGGAAGTAAAGGGAGATAACACCGATAACATGAATAATTCTTGTACACATTGAGTTACTTCCCCTGAATTTCTTTATCAATAGTTTTAATAAATAATGTTCTAGGTTCTTATATACCACTTTATCACAACCTAGTTAAAATTATTGTCCTTTGTAAAAGGGCATTTTCAAACAGCTTATATCTTTGGCATTTCGGCGGCTGTATGCTATGCCAGTACTACAATTTTGCATCCCACAGCTAGCGCTCAACTATTCAATCACTATCCGACAACACATAAGTTTTCAGTGAGTAGACTGGAACAGGCAGAGTAAAATATCTTATTTTGCTCAAAGATACAGCACGTTGCCGTGCCGGGTCGTGAACCCACAACCCAGCGGTCACGAATCTGGCGTCCTATTACTGGACTACACTGCGTGCATCAACGTTATGATGTTAACGATTACTCTAAATTTACATATCTATACCGAAGTGTTAACAAAACCAGAATCGGAAGTCAAAGTCGATTAAACTTAGGGCATAATATGAGCAAAGGAATTATGTACATGGATACCCTTGTGAAAATACAAGAGAATAAGACCAGGTGTTCCGGAAGAGTAGGCGTCTTCTGCTTCGTCGACGACATCCGCCGTGTGAATCTTGGTCACATCCAAGTAAGCATCAGTCCCCAAAATGAGAACCGAGTCATCATAGTCAACACAACAAGTAAGCACAATAGTAAGCAAACTCAAAAACGTCCATCTTCATAGTACACCCGCAAGTAGACCTAGACACATTTTATCAATTATTAAGGATTAACTTCTTATTTTGTTTAGGTTATCGGGGGATAACTACAACGGGTACATCCAGGCCGGTTATCTATAATATTACCCGTTTTCCATTGAAGTTATCCCCGATAACCTAAACAAAATAGAAAGTTTATCCTTATATTTACAGTATCTTTCTGTGAAATGTTCGTAACTTTTTTGTTCATTTTTGTCCAATCTTCGGACACAGTTTTCATTTCAAAACTAATAAACGTAGGAATGGTTCAATAAATGTAACAGCATGAAATTTGCAAGCTCCGCCCACGTTTATTGTTGGTGACGTCACACAGTTGTATTTCAAACTGTAGGATTTGCATAGCTCCGTCCACATGTATTGTTGTCGACGTCATAGAAATTTATCACGTGTTTGAATAAGTTATGCGGTGATAATGATAGTCTGTTAAGCAATGGTTATCGAGTGAATGACAGTGTAGACAGTAAATATATTTATATGATAGCATCGCAATCTGATTAAAATCATATCTTGATCTCCGCACTGTTCTGTAAACTTCTCTCTGCTGCGTTAAGATCTGAGAAAATCCCATGGGAGGTTATGTCCGGAAATGCCACAAAACGTTCATGTGGAATAATGTGACAAAATGACTTGCTGCAAGATGACCATTGGGAAATTATTCTAGTGTTAAGTAAAGAGGCGACAAAGGTCATCTGAACGTAACCGCTTATGGGATGTTGTCAGATCCTTGTAAAACGGAGTGAGAACAAGGATCTGTATTTTAATCAGATTGCGACAAAGGTCACCTGCACGTGACCTCTTATGTGATGTTGTCAGATCCTTGTAAAACGGAGTGAGAACAAGGATCTGTATTTTAATCAGATTAATAACATCGTTAAAGATACTTACTACTTATCAGAATCAGATGGGATTTTGTACTCCTAGCTGTTCCGTTTATATTGGTAGCCTCCAGGATGTACACGCCGGCATTTCTCTTTTTGCATTTGTCGATAACAAGAGACGGAGACTGCTTACATCCACCGAGGAACCTCTTGTTGTTAATTTTGATTTCCGTTTCCGAACCATCGTCTTCAACTTTGTACCATTGGATTTTCGTCACTTCCGATTCGGATATAACTGTGCCTTGGAGGATCACAATATCTCCAACCTTGTTTACGAACACAGCTTGTCCGATACCAACAATAGGTAAACCTATTTAAGAAAAAAAATATTTTTTTTACTTTAATATCTCGTTTTTATTATTTCGAGAGTAAGTTAGATGGTATTTATTGTCAATATGAATGCAATGAGGATGCCAGATAAAACGAATGACGTTAGGACGTCGTGAATATTTATTTTGCATTCAGATTGCATTAAGATTGACAATAAATTCAAAAGACGGTTTCGAGTTTGCTCAATAGTGTGCATACTCCTTGTGATTAAAATATAATACCACAATTTTCCTTTTGAGGACCCGACATTTATTTGGATGAAATCTAGATTTACATGGATGAAGCTAATTACGTTTAGTCTGCCGGAACACTTGCCTGTGTTCTTTTGCACGTTTCAGTGGTCTCCGTACAAATAAATCTTCCTTCTGTTCATATTTTGTTCATATTTTAATTAATTTAGTTCTGTTGTCGCACAGACCCTTGAAACAGCACAAACACTTTTTCATTGACGACACTCGCCATATTAATCTTCGTCACATCAACATGAATGGCACGTCCTCAAAACAAGGACGTTGATCGTTCTCCAAGGTGAAAGAAGTAATTATGTAAACCAACTTTTTTCGCGGCGACTTAATTTCGCGTTTTAATATGAAACTACTATTTCGCGGCGATTAATTTTCATCAACTGCGAACAACGCGAAAAATAATCGCACGCGAAAATATGTTGTTTTACAGTATAAAGTGGCTCAATGCCGGGTTAAACAAAATACCTTTACAATAATAAAGTTATTTCTAAAACTTTCAATGATTAGTGTAATGGTTCTCTTGTGATTGGATGACATTTCATGAAGATACCACTTTAAAATGAGCATCTGAACATCAACAATCAGCACATACACACACCGGCTCACAAACCAACCAATCCTTCTCGTGTTCGTTGTTCTTTATATCATGTGGTGACGGACTGACATCCGGGACTTAAGGATGGACGCAGGAGTGCGCGCAATACCGAATAAAATGGCGATTGGCAAGAGTTAACACAAAATCGCCTTCGTTAAAATGAGTGTGTTATATTAATATTTTTGCTATACATATGGATTTCAAGAATATACCTAGTTTAAAGAAAGATGACGTAACACACACACATGCTGCACCTTTCAAATATTTAGTTTTACATATAGTATCCCGAAAAAAGTATTAAACTGTACAATACATACCATGTATTTCTATTTGCATTTTCTGCTATGCAATGAACTCCCTTTTTTCAATGCACATAAGAAAAAAGTTTGTCGTCAGAAAAGTTTGACTTTTCACAAGAGAAGATTTTTAAGACTGTTAGAATGTGATTTGAGAGAGGGAGTGGTAAATTGTACGTGATTTCACCAAACTTCCCATCAATAAAATGACCCCTGTGGAACGGTGTGGTATATTTTGGTTATCAGCCTGTATAAGGTCTTCGAGAGTAAAACGAGGTTTTACGAGACTTACCATCGTCTGGTTGATCTTTGAGTTTGATGGATATTGAATCCTTTTTTACACCCAGACTTGTTTCCTCGTCGTCAGAAAGTGTGATCTTGTCTCGCATAAGAAATGCTTTTACACGCTCTGCTAGACACAATGCAGTCGGTTCAAACGGCGTGCTAGGGCCCTTTATGTCAATGGATACGGTTATGTATCCTACAATACAAACAAAATAATGGTTACTAAAATATAAATCTTATTATATTTGAATCTTTTATAGTACTTATGATTTATGCAGTTATTTAGAAAAAAAATGAATATCAGTTTGAGTCTTGACAAGGTAAATTGATAACAACACAACACTAAATTACTAACATCACAACGCAAATTGTTTACATTACAACGCAACACTAATTGCTTACATCACAACGCAAAGTGCTAACATCCCAACGCAAAGTACTAACATCACAACGCAGATTCCCAACATCACAACGCAAATTGCTTACATTACAACGCAAATTGCTTACATTACAACGCAAACACTAATTGCTTACATCACAACGCAAATTGCAAGCATCACAACACAAACACTTATTGCTAACATCACAACGCAAAGTGCTAACATCACAACGCAAAGTGCTAACATCACAACGCAAAGAGCTTACATCACAATGCAAATTGCTAACATCACAACGCAAATTGCTAACATCACAACGCAAATTGCTAACATCACAACGCAGAGTGCTAACATCACAACGCAGAGTGCTAACATCACAACGCAAAGTGCTAACATCACAACGCAGAGTGCTAACATCACAACGCAAAGTGCTAACATCACAACGCAAATTGTTAACAACACAACACAATTGTCAACAACACAACACAAATGGCTAACATCACAACGCCAATTAATGACATTGCAACAACATATTTTATTGCAGTCTTACAATTTTTTCTTCAGATTACATGGTAACGGATTGATGCAGAGTGAGAGTAAATATGTTAATGATTAATGATTTTTGTATACGGTTATCTAACTTCATTAAGAAACATAAAATCATTGGACAGAAGTGCAGTTTAAACTTAAATTACTTCAGTGATTATAATGTATCACGATGTGTAGTCTTTAGATACAAGTACATGACATCTTGTGAAACAAGCTCAAATCACAATTGAATATTGTCAATGGTGACCATGAGGAGTTTGATATATTGATACAGTTATACAGTCATACTGTAAAAGGCCCAATAAACGTAACTTGTGGCAAAACTTGAAGCAAAAATCAAGCCTAGAAATGAATATATTTATAGATTTAGTTAAGATTAACTGATATCAGCAATATTCCAGATGAATTCTTACGCCGTTACCGCGCGGTACAGCAGCAGTTGAGACTCGGTATTTGTAAACACGCATCCATTTTGAACTGTCTACTAACTTAGGCTTGTTGTTGAAGTGGGCTCCACCTGAATTATTTTCAGTTCTTTAGATTTTCTGTCAAGAGTTCTTTGTTAGTTACCGCTCAGGTTTACTTCGTTTTAGGCTTATTTGCATGGTTATCAACTGGATTTCAAAGAATTGTTCAGAATCACGAAAAAATTCCAAAAGTTACGTATATTGGGCCTTTAATAATAAAATATGTTCATTCGATGACATTACGAGTAAACTCTTAGCACAGGTGCCCTTTAAACACAGGTTTGGATTACTATGACATCAGTGCAAAGGAAAATGTTGGAAGTGGCCCTCTAACGCTGGTGTCTATAAATATATATATACCATATATATAACATCCCCCCCCCTACAAATCAAAATTGGTCCCCAATTTTAACAACACTCCAGATGTGTTTAAAAGTGAAACAAATGATAAAATTCAGCGAAAAATTGACTTGACAAATAAATCTTTACATAATTGGTACTCTTTAAGTGAATCCTTAATTTAACTCAATTCAATATATGATTTACACATAACATTAGAAAAAGTGAACATCTACATTGGAAAACATATGTTGATCAACAATGCAGGTAATTTTCTGACTTTCATATAATGTCATACACATATATTGGTTAAGAGGAAAAATTCTATACAAATGAATTTCAATTGAATATAAGTCAAAGCAGACATGAAACTTCTTTACAAGATCAGTCATCTGATGTTCCAAGTTGTAATAAAAGCAACTCAATTTCTAGAGGATAAGTATGCCAGCAAATCTTTGCCATTTATTTGTGACTTATTGGCGAAAGGATTAGAGTCCCATCCAAAATCATCATCAACAACCTTCCGCGACACAGTCTTTGGCTTTGGATGAACAGCTGATCCAGACTTAGAATTGGAACATGCAGCAACAACTGGAATTGTAACAGCACAAGTCACAGTTGGAATAGTACAATTCACACTAGATCGTGTACAACTCATTTTCTGTTCAATTTTCCTTTCACTTACAGCAGAACTTGCAGAAGTTATAGGCACTGTCTTACTGGACATGTTGGATATATTTTGATCAACAACAGGTAACGGAACTGTACATGTGTTGGATTCCTTGCACACTTTGGGTGTCTTAGTGTTACTCACATGTGATGGTTTCAAAATCGGCGATGCTGAAGGTTTCACTTTGAGGTGATCAGTCACTTCATCACAGGATACAATTTTAGAATTTCTACCACATATCTGTTCACTAGATTGTCTGTTCTTACGTTCCTGTTGGAGTTGTCTCCACCTATCCCGTCGTTGTTTCTCGTGTCGACGTTAACTTGGAGATTTATGTTTGCGGTGTTTACCATCAACAGAAACTAGTGCAGTACCACTTTTACGTTCACAACCTGTTTTCTCATGATCTTGGAGAACATCACAGTGGGTTTTAGTCCATCGTAGACAAAGGGAAAGAGTAACGCCGTCCTCTTTGATCACACACGAAGGTTTTACATCATATTCACCACTGTATTGTTTAAGAATGTTCATTATCTGATCAGGTAACATGGTTGGGTGCTGATTACTGACGTGTTATTTAAATCAAGTCATATGTGCAAACAGTGTGAGACATCATTCGCTGAGCACGTGCCTCGTGCGCGATGAAAAAATGTTAATTTTAAAATCAAATCATAGCAATAAATTCACAGTCAATCACCTGTACCGACAAATGTCGGTGAAAATAATACACAAATCTACATCCTGACCAATTTGGATTCTCCACCATGTACTGTTCTAGGGTCGCTTGGCTGTGAGGAAAGAGAAGACATGTGCTTTCTTGTCGATTCAATTTTATTATCTTTCTCAAACAAAAGAGTTCCCACATGGGAGATAATTACGACAACAGTTACTTCCCTTGTACTGCTAGTAAATAAGGTGACACATATGGATGGTTATACAAATATATATATACCATATATATAACAAACCGCATACTGTAAACTGGATGTATAATAAAATAGACTGTCAAATTGCCATGTGTGATACAGAACTCGTTATACACTTTTTATAAATTGTTTCATGACCATATGTTAAAGGGACTATATGGTTAGATTTTGGTAAATGCCTTTAAGATGACGTATTACATACATATGCTGCACTTCTTAAATTTAGTAACAGATACTGTATGCCGGAAATTGAATTAAACTGCATCATACAGCTACAGTTTAAGTATTTGCTTTCAAGCTAATGTTTTAGTACTTTTAATTAGACTTTTTACATAATTACAGCATTTGATATGCAAAGATGTGAAAGTTTGACATATTCAAACTTCCGCAGGCAAGCAAGTGTTGTAGTACTTAAAATAAGACTTTTTACATAATTACAGCATTTGACATGAAAAAATGGAAAAGCTTGACATATTCAAACTTCTGCTGGTCCACACGCAATGTTTTGATCGGAGACAGCCGTGTACATCACATGTTCTTTTGGAACCCCGTTTCCATCTGCCAAGAATGGAATCCAAGGTTCGTGTGAACATTGTCACGTGGAGTTGTTTAAAAGCAGTAATATTTAAAAAAAAAAAAATACGACTCCCACGATCTCCAGGTGTTATCTCTTCACTCTTTAATTTCGTTCTATGGCTCACTGTTACGGATTAAGCGTACAGCACATTCTGGAATCTACCCGTATGAATTCATTTAAAATATTTGACAGTCCACGATGGGGCCCCCGACGGGGAAGATAGAACTGTTCGTAGCTAGAGAAAATAATTCTACTGTCAAAGCATCCAGGGTGAATGTTTGTTTCCTAATCGAAACAAGTTTAGATTAACAATTTGGTCATTTTAATATCGTACAAACTTCAATGACTACGTTTTGTGTACGATTTCAACTTTGAAATATTTGCTATCAGCAGACACAGGCTATCGATGAGCTAGCTATAGAATTTTCATATACAAGTTCATTTATTTGTAAAAAAGAGATACATGTATAACTTACAAAACAAATTTAACAATATTTTAGTACTATCAAGAATGTGAATAAATGATATACTCTCCTGTGTACTTGATATTGTATATGTTGAAAGAACTGTAGTACTAAATTAAATAAAACATTTAGACATTGTCACTGTTGATATGTTTTAGCTAAGCCAAACGCACGGCCTTGAACCCAATATATTGTTCAAATTGGTCTGGGACCTATCCTTAATTTTCAACACAGCACAGTTGATAACAACCCGGCGATCACCAGTGCCTATTCTACCATACTGCTACATACTGTCTGTGATTATAAGTAGCATGTCGGTTATTTAAACCATCATTCACCCTGACAATTTGAAAACAACATTCACCCTGGAAATAGTACAATAATTTTCTCTAGCTACACTAACAGTTCTCTCTTCCCCGTCGGGGGCCCCATCGCGGAACGTCAATATTTCAAATCAATTCATACAGGTAAATTTGAGCATGTACTGTACGCTTTATAACGAAATTAAAGAGTGAAGAGATGCACCTAAAGATCGTGGAAGTTGTATTTTTTGTATTTAAATATTTCTGCTTACAAACAACTCCACGTGACAATGTTTACACTTTCCTCAGATTTCGCTCTTGCTGGATGGAAACGAGGTTCCGAAAGAACTTGTGATGTACTCGGCTGTCTCGGATCATATTATTGCGTGTTGACCAACGGAAGTAAGAACATGTCAAACTTTCATTTTTTTTTGCATATCAAATGCTGCTATTGTGTAAACAGTCTAATTTGAAGTACTTCAACACCTGCCAGAAAACAAATACTAAAGGGAAACAACCGAAATCTTAAATAAACAAAATAAATAAACAATATGTTAATGTGTTAATTAGAAATAATTTTCTTTAAAATTAAGGTTAGATCAATCTAATACTGCTGTATATAAATTAAGTTCATTCACGCTTTTCAAACAAAACAAAAGAAGGGAAAATGTTTCTATATAGATAAGAAACTGTCTTACATTTGATCTTTCTATTATTATCATTTTTACAATTTCTTTTGTTTCTAATTAGATAAAACAAAAATACATACACACTCAACATTCACATCACATACATATACACAGTGAGGCCATCTTTAACGGGTCTTTGCTATTAATTGGAGGTAGCTCAAATAAGCCTAAACCAAACCTACCTTCCCCTGGGGTCGGCGCAGCACTATTCATATTGCTTACAGGCCTAAAGATCTGCAAAAAAAGATAAAAACGATAATTTCAATAACCAAAATACAAATATCTTTCATAAAATGAAATCAAGCATACATCAGCTTTACAGGTACACAAACAACCTACTTCCTTATATAACCCATGAACCTCATTTAGGCTTTTCAAAACAAAACAAAATAATATAAAATTTTGTTTTCACATCACATTTACATATGCATCCAATTTTACTGTAAAGTATAAAAATAAAACCTCATGCATTCTCATTCACGCAAACCAAAATAAATTAAAGATCCTTCTTTATTACATTTTTACCAGTGAAATATCGAAAAAATTATATCCTATAAAAGTGATATTTTTCACAAGTGAGAAATATGATATTTTTCACTAGAGAAAAATATCACTTTTTTCTGATTTGACCAATCAGAACGCTGCTTACAAACGACGTTTGGGAAAATCAGAAGCTGCCACTGTAGATTTTCATTTAAAAATGTAATAAACAAAATATCTAACAGTATCTTCAGTAACACCAAACATATTTCACTCGTGCGCTTAATATTTTGATATTAATGTTAGATATCCTCTATACATTAATATGAACTACAGTCATGTTCACGTAAATAGCTTATTCCTTTATTTGAAACACAGTTATATTTATTGAAAATCAAGTAAAAACAAAAGCAAACAAATCTGCTATATATAAATCATGCCCATTCGCGCTTTTAAGAAATGTAAACTGTTTATACATCAATTAGAATCACAACCATATAAATTCAATTTAATTAAATGCATTTCTGCGGTATATGTATAAATCTCATTTTTCAAACCAAAAAATAAATGAATAAAAAAATGTTTTAATTAATTTGAAAGATGACGTAACACACAAATATGCTGCACCTCTTAAATTTAGTAATAGATACAGTATGACGAAAAAATGAATTAAACTGCATTATACAGCTGTTTCGTCCTCCTTGAACTCATCAGTGATGCTAGGGGCCAAAAGGTAGGAATCCAAAATGTCTAAACTAAGATGCATAAGGGTCAGGTGCGTAAAACCCTTTAATTTATGAATTAAGAAGTAAAATTAAACTAGTTCTGCATAATTCAAATCGTGTACTACGAAAATGTGTATATTATGTACCGTGCCACGACTCAAATGAGATTAACTGTACAGCCATATTTACATTTACCTGGTATAAAACCTCTTCGGTAACTTTTCTCCTGTCGTTGTATACGTGTATTCACGTTAAATTCTCTACATTGATTTTCTACCGGAGCAGACGAACGACCTGTAATACAATACCCGTCTAGTTAAAACCCATGCGTCACAGTTCTATTAACCCATTCATTTGGGGGAATTTCATAATGAACTCTCCCAACCTTTGAATTGGATGCGTTCAAATGTGTCCTCGGGGGTGCATGCATTTAAAGGGCTGGCCTCGTAAGCTATCCTGATCGGCAACGAGATCACGTTTTGTATTCAATCTGTAAATAATTTTGTTTTACAATGGTATTTTTTCTGTATAGTATACGGAATGTTTGGCAAGCCCATAAAACATTGTACGGTCAGTATAGATTCCTACCTACTAACTCATGTTTAAACATCCAAGGTAAACATTCGTGATAGATAATATATGAGGGAAACCAAACTTATTGGTGTTTTTGTTGATAAGGGAGTGTGAGTGAATGAGGAAGTGTGTGTGAGTGTGTGAGAGTGAGAAGAGGGGGTGGGAAAGAGTGAGTGAGGGAAGAAAGGAGAGGGAGTGAGTGTGAGTGAGTGTGAGAGAGGATGTGTGGTAGATCAAATGTGACTGGGTGAGGTGTCCTGCTGTTGTCAGTTAATGTGACTGGGTGAAGTGGTCTGCTGTTGTCAGTATATTGTGACCGTGTGAGGTGTTCTGCTGTTGTCAGTATAATGTGACCAGGTGGATGTTCTGATGTTGTCAGTAAAATGTGACTGGGTGAGGTGGTCGGCTGTTGTCAGTATAATGTGACTGGGTGAGGTGGTCGGCTGTTGTCAGTATAATGTGACTGGGTGAGGTGGTCGGCTGTTGTCAGTATAATGTGACTGGGTGAGGTGGTCGGCTGTTGTCAGTATAATGTGACTGGGTGAGTTGGTCTGCTGTTGTCAGTATAATGTGACTGGGTGAGGTGGTCGGCTGTTGTCAGTATAATGTGACTGGGTGAGGTGGTCGGCTGTTGTCAGTATAATGTGACTGGGTGAGGTGGTCGGCTGTTGTCAGTATAATGTGACTGGGTGAGGTGGTCGGCTGTTGTCAGTATAATGTGACTGGGTGAGTTGGTCTGCTGTTGTCAGTATAATGTGACTGGGTGAGGTGGTCGGCTGTTGTCAGTATAATTTGACTGGGTGAGGTGGTCTGTTGTTGTCAGTATAATGTGACCGTGTGAGGTGTTCCTCTTTTGTCAGTATAATGTGACAGTGTGAGGTGTTCTGCTGTTGTCAGTATAATTTGACCGTGTGAGGTGTTCTGCTGTTGTCAGTATAATGTGACCGTGTGAGGTAGTCTGCTGTTGTCAGTATAATGTGACCGTGTGAGGTGGTCTGCCGTTGTCAGTATAATGTGACAGGGTGAGGTGGTCTGCTGTTGCCAGTATAATGTGACTGGGTGAGGTGTTCTGCTGTTGTCAGTATAATGTGACCGTGTGAGGTGTTCTGCTGTTGTCATAATAATGTGACTGGGTGAAATGGTCTGTTGTTGTCAGTATAATGTGACCGTGTGAGGTGTTCCTCTTTTGTCAGTATAATGTGACAGTGTGAGGTGTTCTGCTGTTGTCAGTATAATGTGACTGGGTGAAGTGGTCTGCTGTTGTCAGTATAATGTGACCGTGTGAGGTGGTCTGCTGTTGTCAGTATAATGTGACTGGGTGAGGTGGTCGGCTGTTGTCAGTATAATGTGACCAGGTGAGAAGGTCTGCTGTTGTCAGTATAACGTGACCAGGTGAGGTGTTCTGCTGTTGTCAGTATAATGTGACTGGGTGATGTGTTCTGCTGTTGTCAGTATAATGTGACTTGGTGAGGTGTTCTGCTGTTGTCAGTATAATGTGACCAGGTGAGGTGTTCTGCTGTTGTCAGTATACTGTGACCAGGTGAGGTGGTCTGCTGTTGTCAGTATAATGTGACTGGGTGAGGTGGTCTGCTGTTGTCAGTATAATGTGACCAGGTGAGATGGTCTGCTGTTGTCAGTATAACGTGACTAGGTGAGGTGTTCTGCTGTTGTCAGTATAATGTGACTTGGTGAGGTGGTCTGCTCTTGTAAGTATAATGTGACTGGGTGAGATGTTCTAAGATAAGTTATTAGATAAAGACATTTCGAGGTCGATTACTTATCACTCATTCTACTCTTAAGACAATATTCACTTAATGACACAATTTTAACTTTATCGTCAATAGTTGATTTTTACGTGAGAATTAAACAGGGCATTCCTTCTGACAATTTTCATATGTTCCGTCGTGTTTAAAAATTTAAACATTAATGACTATCCAAGCATTAAAAAATGTTCAATGGTGTTCAAAAATGACGTTAATGTGAACCACTGATTTTTTGTTAATAATGTCTTCATGGCTAGTACAAAACAGGTTTTGTTATTTGACCTCTATACCATTCAATTCAGCCAATTTTCCTTGATAAATGTATTTATATAAGCTACTAGCTTGTTTCCAAAACCTTCAGTAGACCACATTTTGTTTTGTTTTGTATATTCTTGATAATACTGTTTAAAATAATAAAGGTGTAGTTATCTGTTAGGACTGCCATATCGATAAAAATGGGATTATAATATAAGGACCCGAGAAAGTCGTATTAACAGAGATCCAACCGTTAATATCACTTTATAATGTTAATTAGATTGGTACCTCTTATGGGAAATATCAGATCATAAACACGGGGTGAGTTACAGAGCGTCGATTAGAATCTGCAGTTTGGTCAGATTTGGGGCTCATACACACACGCTCCATTATTTCTGTAGGTTAGACCATTTATTTTCGTTTGTTTCCTCCCAACAGCTCTATGATGTTATTTAAACACTGTTGACATATGGATTCACGTGAGAATGATACTTACTTCACACCCGGGATGTTGCATATATTACCATATATGGCCATTTTCATTTAAAAATATTTATTGTTCAGATCTTTGATACAATGGGTTAGCAACAATTATGTAAAGTTGTGAGAATAGAGTTATACATTTTATTCAGATTTCACGAGCCTAGTATAGCATGTACATTTAGGTTTCAGTCCATATCTGTATCGACAATGTAATGTTTCAGTCCATACCTGTATCGACAATGTAAGGGGATAGCACACCAATGGACGCTTCGTTAACTTTTGTGCTGTTGAGCTTTAAAAAAATACTAAATGCAATGTCGGTGTACATATAACGTATACACACGTAACACAGCAGTGTATTGTGTATATAATATTTAAACAACATGGAAGATAATCTATATTTAGAAAAATCTATGTCGGCCAGCATATCTACACAGCCGACCATATATAACAAACAGGTCATACTTACGTGTCGGTATTATGAGACAGATCAGGATTCACTGATCTTTAGACGTGAACAGACCAAGCTGCAGACGACAGCGGTATTAATAAATCCAATCGTTCTAATATCACAACTTTACGTTCACGTATAATAAAATCTAGGCACAGAGGTCCGTTACCTACGTGGATAAGGACAATGTGGACACCATTTTCTACACAAACACATACCCGGTCGTAAATTAGTTCCGTGATCACATGACGTTTAACTGCGCAGTATGTTGAAAAGCTGTTAAAGTTTACCTCTCGTCTTTATAGACACTTCATACAATTTTGAAATAATGAGTCGGCTTTCGGCGTTAATACTGAACGAAAGTCATTGTGAACATGTATTGATCGTTGACTGTTTATGATGGGTATCATTGTTTTTTAATGAACCTGTGACATGTTGATAACCAAAAGTTAAAACTATTATCGCGTCAATTTGTTAGCATATGCACTGATATAACTTATGTTTTTTTATGAATAGAATGGCTAATACCTGCTGGCACCTCGAAATGTAAATACAAAATCTTTATTTAATTATTATATTTTATATTTTTCATAGCGATATAGTGTGAATCATGTGAGTATACATTGTATATTAACAGAAACTATCCGTAATGATTTGTACTGTGTAATTTCTTCCAATTAAAAAAAATATCAAAGCGTCAACAAAACAAAATTAAAATAAATGTCATGTCCTCAGAGTGAGAAATGAGTTCTCACTCCGACATTCACCTGGATCTGACCTATGATTTACATGGCGAGTGTCGTCGCTGAAGCAGAAAACGTTTACTCTTCCGGAACGCCTGGTCTTATTCTCTTGAACTTTTACCACTGCCTCCATGTAGATCTTGTTCTGACGCTCCGGTATTCTCTGATTTTTTTCTTCTTTATGTGGAGGGCGGAGGGGTGATTAATGACACACTCAGTAAATAATGATCAATGTATATTTATTTACAAGATTATGGCATGATACGAAACATGTGTTTCTGGAATAAATAAAGATTCATCGACATCATCATCTTATTTACCTGCTGCTATTTAATGTCACTATAGTTTAAAAATATATTTTATTCATGACAAATTATATGTTCAAACTACACAATATATTTTAATCTGATGATTGAGAATCTGGTACAATTGTACTTATACATGGTCCTTCTCAGAGTACATGACAAGCATTGCTAAAAGCGATTAAATTTCACAAAAAATCTCTTTTTCAGTATCTGATAGTCGATTTTTTGTGAAATTTAACCGCTTGACGTATCAAGCTGAAATTTGGCAATTATTTTCATTATGGTTTCAGATGATTAATAACACAAAAAGAAAATTACAAAATTTAGTTTTTATATTTTTTTTAAAAAATTTTCAAATATTTCGCTACATGTATATTATATATAAAGATGGTTATTCTCCTGGCCACAAGTGCCTGTGGGTAGTGGCAGCCACCAGACTGCTCACACACTACCATGCATGTTGTGGTAACTTTGACGAAGTAGTGTTTAATATGTTTATATAGTTCTGACATCAGACACTTGTTTCAGAAGGTCGGCGATGATGATGACTGTAACACAGAGAGGAGTCCAACCATTTTCTATAACTTCCGGTCCGTGTTTTCTCTCCCTTGCTCTTTAAAATGTTAAAAATTGTCAAGATCATTGGTGTCAATTAATAAAAGCGACCACATTGTTAACAATACTAATGATACTGCATACTCCTTACTCGTGGTTTAAAATGGACATTCCATCCCATCCGGCACTGGATAGTTTTTAAATAACTTTTTGAACAGTTCGGGATTGTTTCGAAACAGTGTCCACCACTGAACCCTAGACACGGCTCCAGGGCGGGGGTCGTCTGTCTCTCCCTGGAGCCGTGCGATGATAAACCGCCTATATTGACCTGTGGTCCTGTCATATTCGATGTTGTTATTCAAACGAATGATACCAAAGATGTTGTCATCTGCAAAACAAACAATAACGATCATAAGAATACAATATGAAAAACTTGAATGTCCCAGCTGCTATGTGAAATTAGTTACAAAGTATTTGCACTGAATTGAAACAGGATGAGACGGGCATGGTAACATTGTAAACCAGATCTCTAAATATTTGTGAACATCCAGCTCATATAAATGTAAGTGTTAGGTGTTTGACAACTTTATACAGCTAGGTCAACATTCAATAACGACCATACGACAACTATATACCACTACGTCAACTCTCTATAACGACCATTATCACAACAAAAAACGACTTCGTCTATTATCTTTAAGAACCATTATGACAACTACATAATAAGTATATTATTCACATCTTTATAACGATAATTATGTTAACTTTATACATGTACTAATACGTCACCTGTCTATAATGACCATTATGACAATTATATACTACTTCGTCAACTATCTATAACGGCCAATATGACAATTATATACTACTTCGTCAACTATCTATAACGGCCATTATGACAATTATATACTACTTCGTCAACTATCTATAACGACTTTTATGACAATTATATACTACTTCGTCAATTATCTATAACGACCATTATGACAATTATATACTACTTCGTCAACTCACTATAACGACCATTATGACAATTATATACTACTTCGTCAACTCACTATAACGACCATTATGACAATTATATACTACTTCGTCAACTCACTATAACGACCATTATGACAATTATATACTACTTCGTCAACTATCTATAACGACCATTATGACAATTTAATACTACTTCGTCAATTATCTATAACGACCATTATAACAACTATATACTACTTCGTCAGCTACATGTATCTATAACGACCATTATGACAACTATATACTACTACGTCACCTCTCTATAACGACCATTATGACAACTATTTACTACTTCGTCACCTCTCTATAACGACCATTATGACAACTATATACTACTACGTCACCTCCCTATAACGACCATTATGACAACTGTATAATACTACGTCAACTCACTATAACGACTATTATGACAACTGTATACTACTTCGTCACCTCCCTATAACGACCATTATGACAACTGTATACTACTACGTCATCTCTCTATGACGACCATTATGACAACTATATACTACTACGTCAACTCCCTATAACGACCATTATGACAACTATATACTACTACGTCATCTCTCTATGACGACCATTATGACAACTATATACTACTTCGACACCTCTCTATAACGACCATTATGACAACTATATACTACTACGTCATCTCCCTATAACGACCATTATGACAACTATATACTACTACGTCAACTCTCTATGACGACCATTATGACAACTATATACTACTTCGTCACCTCTCTATAACGACAATTATGACAACTATATACTACTTCGTCACCTCTCTATAACAACCATGATGACAACTGTATACTACTTCGTCACCTCTCTATAACGACCATTATGACAACTTTAAAGTACTACGTCACCTCTCTATAACGACCATTATGACAACTATATACTACTACGTCACATCTCTATAACGACCATTATGACAACTATATACTACTACGTCACCTCTCTATAACGACCATTATGACAACTATATACTACTACGTCACCTCTCTATAACAACCATTATGACAACTATATACTACTACGTCACCTCTCTATAACGACCATTATGACAACTATATACTACTACGTCACCTCTCTATAACAACCATTATGACAACTATATACTACTTCGTCACCTCTCTATAACAACCATTATGACAACTATATACTACTACGTCAACTGCATGTATCTATAACGACCATGAACTAATCAGAACACTTTTTCCTACCACAATCCAATCCTTTAATATAATCCCTCTATAACGATCAACTTACGTATTTAAATATTGCGATTATATTTATGAAAGTTATTTACCATCACGAAACCTCGCTATACTGACCACCTACTAATATGAACACTGAATTATATAATGACCCCCTGTTGTAACACGGCCTCTCTATCACGACCACCAAGAAATGATTTCTGAATATTCTGTAGAGATGAAGAATAGTTGAAGCAACTGTTACTTGTCAATTTATCATAATTTGCTACGCATGGAATTTGTGCATAATCTGCATAAGCATAAGATCATATAACATAGAACTACACATAATCTGGTCACCGGCTGTTGACCATACAGATCCACTTCAAACACAAATTACATCTATATTACTGATTTATGTAAGTACTTACATGTTGCGATTGCCATCTCCTAACGAATTTTTCTAAAATAATCCTGAAATTGTAGAGCAGTTTTAATACGTGATGTTCTTAGGTATACATGTCAATGGGCAATGTATAGTAAAGGGAGACAATGAACATGGATTTTTTTGTTATATAAGAGTTATGTCCCTTGTAATGTTTTAATTTTTTATTGATTTTAATAGTTAAATAAGTAAATATTAAACATTTTCTTAATTTTATAGTCTCAGTATATGTATTTAATAATTATCAACTAATAAAAATATAACTGGTATATATGTAAGAAAAATTAATATCAAAATAAGAGTAGACATTTAGCAACACTTAGGTTTCGATCTGAAGTTTGTTTATATATATATTTTAAAAGTCTATTGGCTGAGGGCCAACCGAGTTGTTTGGCCCACAGCCAAAACTACGATGGCCGACAGCGGTCGGCAAAAACAAACTGCTACAAACTACGTTTTGTACCTAAATACTCTATGTAATTGTGTACAAAACGCATTTTGTAAAAACGTATTTCGTCATGACAAATAATTGTGTACAAATAATTATGTACGAAATACATTTTCTAAAAATGCATTTGGTTATGCCAAATAATTATGTACATATAATTATGTACGAAACGCATTTTCTAAAAATGCATTTCGTCATGACAAATAATTATGTACAAATAATTATGTACGAAACAGGCCAGGTTTGTACCCCAACCCTCAATTATAATGGAACCCTCCCATTTTCAGGTGTGCAATTAATCATCTTGATAAGGAATTCAAGATTGCTCGACTCGGACTGTACCATTGTATTTACACTAAATCGCAGCGTGCGTTGTGTCTATATTTTGTTTTACTTGCTGTTGACGATTGAGCGGTGATCTACGAAATGTAAGTGTTATTATTTGTTTTTATTTTATCTGTCATTATCAGCTGTTCTAGTCAATGTATACATACAAATGCAAACCATTGAGTAGTACAAAAGTGAGGATACGAGCGCAGGGTCACCCGGTGCATTCCCTATATAATCCTTACCACCTCCCTGGCACCTCCCTAGTGGCACCCCCCTTGACAGGGGGGTACCGATGACGTCACAAATGGAGCACCTCCCTAGTGGCACCCCCCTTGACAGGGGGGTACCGATGACGTCACAAATGGAGGGTTATCCAGTGCATAAAAATGACCCTCAGGGGGGTACCGATGATGTAACGGGGGTTATGCCCCCTCCCGTCAATGGGGTTGCTGATGACGTAATTATGGCCACGCCTCCTTCCCATCATGAGGGGTACCGATGATGTCATGACGTGTTTGGATTTTCCAATCTATTTCGACCGATTGCATCGCGGTCAAACTTCTACAACATTATATAAAATAACAAAGCACTTCTTATGTACAATATTTTATTTTCCCCGTCGCGATCGAATGAATGTAGGTCGGAGAGCCATCCTACATCCATCCTTACAAAGAATACCTAATCTATCATGGACAAATGAATATTTACAACTACACGAGAGCCATCTATCACCCATCCTGTAGTACTTGAGCGATCTGTGAACGTCCTTTCCCATATTACGGGGTCCTGACATTGGACCTTTCTAGGATAGTTCACTCTCCTACAAATCGGTTATATCGGACGCATTGATCCAGGAGTTAAATTTCTTCGGCCAGTGAAGCCATTTCACATAGTATTGTTTGTTTCGACCCTTTCCTCTGGTTTTCAGAGTGGTCTCCACTTTCCACATATCATCGTCCCTGACATCTATTTTCTGTAGCTCGGACTGGTAGAATGTTCCTTTGATCTCGTCACCATCATAGTCTTTGACTCTATACACTGCTAAGCCTCCGCGAAGTATCTTTTGAGAAATGGTGAATATCTCCCCCGTCCATTTTTGGTCATATTCTCGGGAGAAAAGGTTTCTCAAATGGGACAGCCTTACTTTATCTCCAACTTTAAACTTAAAAGGTTTACGAACCTTCTTCGTTTTCGGTAAGACTGGTTGTTTTCTCGGCCAATACATTCTCCACCAGATAGACGTCTCATTATCTTTAGACACATTCACTGGGGACATACCAATCGTCCGGTGATATGTTTGATTATAGCTGTCAGCAAACGTTTGTAATTGCTTAACGTATTCATAGTTTCTTCTGTGTGTGAAATACCTGTACAATCTGGATTTTATGGTCTTGATGACACGCTCAGATACTGCTGCTTTGGATTCGTTTTGCGCATAGAGATGTTGTATGTCGTATCTATTCAGGAGTGCATTCACCTCTTTCGATCTAAATTCCTGACCTTTATCGGTACGTATCCGACCAGGCTGTCTCCCTTTGGATAAAATGTCTTGTAGTGCTTTCACAACAGATACACCTTTCTTGTCTTTGAGGGCTCTCATCCACAGATACTTTGAGAACACGTCAATGACAACAAGTACATAAGCATAACCATCGTTTTCACTCTTGAACTTGACCATGTCCATGAGATCAGCCGACCATTGGTCGTCGATACCCGTCACAATGATTTTGTTTCGCTTGAATGGACGTCGGATGGATCTCTGAAGGCTGTACGGCTCTTGACGTTGCAACCATTTTCTTATTTTATATTTGCTGATGACGTATTTTCCCTCTTTTCGTACATATCTAAACAATTTGTCGGGTCCGGAGAAACTCCCCGCCTTTGCAGGGTTATAATAAATATCTCTTAAATAATCCTCCCAGGAAGGCATCTTTCCTCGTCGAGTGCTAGACGTTGAAATGAAACTTTTAGACATGATACACTATATTTATATCAGTTTTCATCTATATCGGAGTCATCATCTGATTTATCAACTTCGGAGTCGTCGTCTGATCCATCATCTTCGGAGTCATCGTCCCACAACTCTTCTAAAACATGACGATTTTTTTTAAGTGCCATCTTGATCGCTTTACTATCTCCATAACCATCTTCTATGAAGTCTGTTACATCATCCATAATCTTTTTGTGAATCTTGCCATTTCTTAGCTGAAGAACGTACTGGATAATGGCTTTATAATTTTGGTAAAATTGCTTCATATCTTCAGATTCCATTTTCTCGTTCGCTTTCGTCTGTGCTTCGTCATCAGACATGCCCTCGTTTACGTATTTCTCATACTTTTTATTCCATTTAACCTCGTTCGAAGACTCTGCTTCATTCATCAAGGATTTGAAAACCTCATTTTCTTCACTTTCATCACTTTCCTCGTCAGACTTGTATGAGATCCACCTTTTTGGTTCTGGTTCCTCTTCGTCTATTGATTCTCGTTTCCTTTTACGGGAATCGTTTTCTGGACACCAGGTTTTCAAGTGTCTCTGTAAATCGTGTATGTCTTGGAACATGATACCACAATCATCACAGGCGGACATCTCTTCTTGTAGTAGATGTGTTTCGTCTACAGTTTGCTGTTGTTGTTGTTGCTGCTGCTGCTGCTTGGAATACGTCTGCTCGGTTGGAGTATCAGCCTCAAAATGAGCATTAGCTTGATCTTTCTGTCCTTTTATAGGCTGTACAGAAAATATGTCACTGCGCATGCGTAACGATTCTGGAGTGGATGGCTTCAAATCGACGAGAAGATATCCGTACGGTTTACTGGTAGCCTGTTTGAAATGCGTCATCAGATGTTGTACATTTTCGGGATACATCTGTCTTGCAAGAGTCATGACCTGCTGTTTATCGATAGGATTGTTGAACAATACCAAATAGTGGCAATTCCTCCTCTGTGTTGGATCTTTGTTGTAGTAAAGGTTTTGATTGATGGCTATGACTGATAAATTTCTGTGGTGGCTCCCTTCCGTAAATAATTCGTTTATGCGAGGGTCCTTACTCGCTGACGACATGAGATCATCCAATATTACCAAGTTTTTAACACTGGGATTTATGAAAGAATCTTGATCTAAATCCATAGGAATCCCTTGGATGAATTCTACTGAAGGGTAGACTGTTGCTTTGATGACGTCATAAAGTGGTTGCCACCGTTTGTACAGCCATAAAATACGCTGTGGTGGTGGTGATACTTTTACCATACAATTTTGAAGCAGTGTTTTGACAAAATAAGTCTTTCCACACGAGGTCGGTCCCGAAACAGTTGCAGTAAATGGATGTTTAAAAACCAACTCTTGCTGCTGCTGCTGCTGCTGCTGCTGCTGCTGCTGCTGCTGCTGGGTACGTGTATTGTGTGCTAGCTGTACAAAACCATCTTTATTGGAAAGTCCGTGCTGCTGCTGCTGCTGCTGCTGCTGCTGCTGCTGCTGCTGCTGCTGCTGCTGCTGCTGATGCTGCTGGGTAAATGTATGGTGTGCTAACTGTACAAAACCATCTTTATTGGAAAGTCCGTGCTGCTGCTGCTGCTGCTGCTGCTGCTGCTGGGTAAATGTATGGTGTGCTAACTGTACAAAACCATCTTTATTGGAAAGTCCGTGCTGCTGCTGCTGCTGCTGCTGCTGCTGCTGCTGCTGCTGCTGGGTAAATGTATGGTGTGCTAACTGTACAAAACCATCTTTATTGGATAGTTCGTGCTGCTGCTGCTGCTGATTGGTATTAACAAATCCCTCTCCGTCCGAATGCTTATGTCTTAGGTGACGTTTTAAATCATGTGGCCAGATATATTCACTAAAGCAAATACGGCACTGGTGCTTCATGTTGATGTGTTCTCGTCGGTGTCCAGGTATGAAATGACAAAGTTTTAGATTTCAGGTCTATTTATACTCTATGTTGCAATGCATTATTGGTAAAAATAAATCGACCATTTGTAACATTCAATATTTTATCGTCTCTGTCAATGAGACAGAACACAAGTCAGAGACCCATCTCGTGCCCGTCTGTACATACAAACCCCTACTCTATAATGGACAATGATATATTTACGCTACTGAGAGCCGTCTACCACCCGATCCATGGTACTTGGATGATCTGTGTCGATTGTACACCTGTTCCCATGCAACGGGGTCCTGAAATAAGACCTTTCTAGGATAGTTCGCTCTCCTTACTTTGTAGCCTCCAGTGGCCGTATGCATAGCTAGTGATCCCGTCGTCTAGCAGATATCGTTTGTCGTCAAAAGGTGACAGACCTATTTTAGTCATCGATATGTTATAGAGTTGGTGCTTGAAACTTCTGATTTGATTCATTTGAGACAAAATAATTCTGTTTTGAAGAAGACATTCCTTGTATTGCTCGAAACGAGTGTGGTTTTCGATAACATACTTTTTGATACCTTTCGCCTTCTTCGATTCAACGTGTGTCATCACTTCTGTACCATCAATATCTTTCATGGTATTGTATGTATACGCATACATCTTAGATTTAAGTCCAACAAATGCATGTATCGCGTCACCGTGTGTTTCATCCTTCATTTTGCCCAAAACTTTCTTATTTTTTGTACTGTGCAGGGGATTGTCTTTTCTAAACTCTGATGTATCGAATAAATCACTATCCTCTAACATATGTTGGTAGAAGTCATCCGTCTGAATGGTATATGCCAGACTGTCGGTATCGGTAAAGAGAAGGCGGGCATGAGATCCAAATTTCCGCTTGATGTAATTGTAATGAAAATCATACATCAAGGTTTTTGAGATGTCCAGAATGCTGAATCCAACGTAGATTGGTCGATTTAGATACAACTTCGACTTAAGCATGTGAACACCGACTAAATCGTCAGAGAAAATTCTGAACTCGTGGAATGTCGGCTTGCATGTTAATTTAGTTGCTTTCTTCTCACTGTTTACAAGTTTGACGTCCATTCTCTTTCGTAAGTTCTCCATGGTCTTGCCAAACACGCTGTTGTTCATTAACTTATAGAAATCTTTTTCGAAAGTATTTCGGGATTGTTTCCTTTTCTCCGTGTTGTAATCTATATAAATTTTCAACCATGGCGTCTGCTCGAAGGTCAACACTCTATGGACTTTTGTTAGTTTCATTCCAAGAGAAAGATATTGTTTTAAGTTCCTATAGTGTACCACATATTTTTCCTTGTTTCCAAGGTTTGGAACGAGTTTCTGTGCTGAGGTGTAATGGTCCAAACAATCATGTGGATTTCCACAGTCTGCCAGCTTCCGAAATAAGACTTTGCTGTAGTCGGACAGTTCGTCTTTACCCACGGTTACCCGTTCAGGAGCTAATGGGTATTCGTTGTGTAGGTCGTGGAGGTCTGGTGGGTACTCTAGATCCACTTCCAATATGTATCCCTCTGTTGCATCATCAGGGACTAATGTGATATCAAGCATGTCTTTTGCTGTTTCGGTAAGCCAAGCGAAGTCATGAGTCGGCAGGTATTGTGACATGGCCCAGCCATACAAATTGTTTGCGTCCAAGTAAGTGATATATTCTCTTGGTTTCATTGGGTCATAACCTGGGACGTATGGATTGTTAGCTTCAGCAAATCGGTGACTTATCATTGATATGCCTCCTCTTAAGCCTTCCTCAATGAATAAGTGCTGGTCGATGTCGGTAAGCAGTTCGAGTCTGACATTTGTCATTTTTAATGCTGCTTGCCATGCCAATCCAGGGGCGGTGTAAAAATGAGCTGCGTCGAGGCCATAGGAATCCAGACATAGATTTCGGAAGTTTTCAAAAACATCGGCGAGACCTAGAACATCTGTCAAGACGTATATGTCCGAATATTCACCAAGATTGTGTATACCTAATTCGTTCCACACTTTGCAAGCGTGTTGGTACTTTTCTTCCGATACATCCTCTCCCGTCAAACTACTGCGGAACGCTTCCTTTGGAGGGAGACTAGTCTCCTGAAATTTATGGGGGCCATCGAAGTAGTCGTAGGGGTACACTTGCTTTTTAAGCAGGAGTTCAATTTTCTCGTCACCAAAATGTTGCGTCATGTGTGAGAACTTGTCCTTACCTTCCACAGATAAATTTGCTATTAGTTTCTCCAGTGACGTTCCCATAAACTGGAAACTGTCGATAAAGTCCATACAGCCCATGGAAAAAGAAATGTACTTCTCCATGTTATTTGGTATACATTTGATTTCTTTTTCAGACATCTTTCCTATTGCTTGCATGATAAGATGGGAATCATAACCCCTCAGATTGTGGAAGACGACCGGAATGCGTCCTGTAAACTTGTAGTTTATGTTACATTCGTTGTGAGCTGCTCCCCTGAATGCTCCCGTCACGTGGCAATGATCCCGCACTCTATCATCGCCCATCTCTTTTCCACAAATGTGACAGTTTACTGCATTGTTGAAAGCTTGCCAATCACTACCCGTCATAACCATCTGCTTCACGGTTTTAAATTTTTGTTCTATTTCTTCCTGCTCTCTCAGCATACATTTTACAAACGTTTCCGCCACATCTGGTCCTCTATAAATCACTGGATCATTAGAAGTCTCTTTTGTGAGACCTACAACTTTGTAAGCGAAACTAGAAGGAACGTGGTGTGTCGTCTTCTCAGTATGTGATTTTTGCGGGTCAACCTCACATCTATGTATAGGCACTTGAAATGACTCGAAGTCTGCATATATTATGTATGGCACCTTTAATTGTTTTCTGACATCCTTGTAGAACAACCATTTATCCTCTTCTGAAGGTAGCTTCACTTTCTGGGTCCCGTGCTCACGACAGTACGAGATATGGTCATTGAGAATTCGTTCCTTGGTAAACCCTTGCAGGCAGTACATGCAGTGGAAATAGCGGTTTTTATGTGTGTGTTGATCACTCAGAAGCCGGTCCACGTTCTTGATCCAACAGTAGTGAGACCTCCGTCCATCAGATATGAGTAGTAAATCTACGTGTCGATCAAACCTTTGCTTTGTCACGTGGATTGGGAATAATGAACCTTTTTCATATCCTAAGACGTTGATGCTGATCTTGTTCCCTGCCTCGAACTTACTGACGTCTGCTACTTTGACGGGGAAGGAAATACCTGTAAAATCGAGTTCACCTTGATGATCTGTGTATTTTGTAACACGCTGAGAATCTCTCTTGACTGGATACAAAGCAGCTAGAACCGACCACATGAAGCATTTTTTGTCCTTGTTTTGAATGTTAATGACAGCCTGCTTAGATCTCAGTTTGATTGGTAGTGGTATGTAACTGGACCCTTTGAGAGGTTTGTATCGGGCAAAATGTATCTGTATTTGGATCACTTTGTCTAATGTCCAATTACTACCCTTGCGCTGATACTCTGTGAATGAATTCTGAATTTTTCGTATCGATTCACGCATGTTTTCGTCAATGTCATTAGATTTCAGAGCAATTTGGCACTTCCCGCGAAAATGAGGTGTAACGCGTTCCACTGTTTCTCCTTTTGGCTTCGAAAATTGGACTTGGATCGATAGGTACCATTTGACACCCCCCTGAATAACTGCACTCTCTATTTTCTTCTTTATGGTGTCGTAGTGTTGGTGAAGGGATGTTGTGACGTCTAATTTAGCTTTACCCTCTACCGGAATAGTGACCACTTTAAAGGATCCACCAAGTGCTTCCTCAGGGCATTCGTCATTCTCCGTTGGCTGATTAACTTGTATAGTCGGGTTTGCCGAGTTGTTTTCCATCTCTGTAATTACTCTGTCAGTGTTAATTGGTTGATCTTTTGAAGGTTGGGCATTTTCTTTGTTTTCGTGTTTGGCTATTTCCAATGCTCCTCCGTGTTGGTTTTTGTTATGCGCTTTTAAATGTTCACGGTATTTATCAGCCCTCCAGAACGATTTTCCGCAACATAAATGTAGTGGTTTTCCGTGAACCTTCTCATGTCTCGTCATCCGATCTTTTCTCGCAAACTCTTTGTTACAAACTCCACATTTCCATTTGATATCTCCATGTTGTGTAACATGTCTCGTGAGAGTCTTCTTGTGTTCAAAAGATTTATCACACTTTGGACAAGAAAACTTTCCCTTCTTAGCCGAAGTAGCACTTTGATCGATAGCTTGTCGTTTTTCCATGGTTTCTACAAAATAACAGAGCAAAATTTAGCGATGTGTTCTCCTCTAGTTGTTTACTGCAGAATGAAGTTTGATCGGTTTCACGTCTGTATTTATAACCTTTCTTGTCAATGACGTAATTCCCTTCTTATGATTGGTTGATACAATTTTTTCGAGATATGTTTTGCAAGTTTTGTATCAGATGTATCATAGATTTTGAAGCGAGCAGACGTGTTTAAGTAGCTATGAACTGACTAAAGGACCGAAGTCCTATGGTGTTCGTACGAAGTACATCAACGCTTCTGTCACCAGAAACGGAGCATCACCCTATGGGCCCACATGAATTATTGGTCGGAAAGATGTTCCTGGATATCGCGGGGACATGTCACTTTATAACGCCCCCTTTCCGTTGTGGACTTGTGACATCGCCCTAATCCAGTACACTCAATTCATGTGTGACAAACACCTCAGTTTTAAGATTAGTTCGTAAATGTTGTCAAGCTATAGTTAAATTTCAAGCTTATTTGTTATTATATCAGTACACTCAATTCATGTGTGACAAACACCTCAGACGTTCATAAACTTACAAATTGTATAATCGGACTGAAACTTACCTTTTCGTTCCGTACGCAGTGTACTGTTTCAATTTTATATTTCTTTCTTCTAACTTACTCCTCCAAGTGGCAGCCTAAGAATGACTTTTTGGTTCTTTCGCACTTGTATTTATACCCTCTGATACCTTCAATTGTAATCGGGTAATTTGATTGGTGAATCGAATTTTTGCAGATTTATTTTTTCATTTTTTATTTGTTTTTGAAGCGACCGGACGTATTTTTAACGTCTCTCGAGTATGTTAGACACTGAAAAATTGTTAACTTTTAGCATTAAATTTCTGACAGTTTTAGTGCGAGAGTCGAACTCGGGACGTTTTGGTCGGAAATCTAGACCTAGACCGCTCGACTGTATAGGCCCATGTAGTAGATAGGTGTATTAAATGTATACACATGTACACTGTATACTATAGGGGGCGCTTTAAATAGTTAACCTGTTCGCCATTTGTAACCGACATACTCTGTGCTTCCACGGATTTATCAGTGTTAAAAGGAATACGTATAGGGTTTTACAGGTTTGTAATACTAAATAAAGACATTGATAATGTGTTTCTTGATTACTTTCCGAATGTTTGTCTCGAATCGTACATACATAGTTTACAAGTATACTGGTGAACACTGTTTCCCGATTGTACGCGTCATTGAATCGTATACACAACGTTTGTATGTAAACATTCACACAGCTGTAATAGATAACTTTGTACTCGGCAAATATTCGACTGTGACCTGGTTTAAAGCATTGGGTAAATTTTAAATCTCGTTATTACCATTTGTCGTGAAGATTTGAAAGCTATTAGTCAGATTTTTGTAATGAATTAGACATCGTATTTATTGTGGTGTGAGGATGGATCGAAATCGACGTTTAAACACAATGTGCCCTAAATCATGTTTATATATAAACGGGTGTATCCATCGAAGCTCGAGTACTAATACTATATATGTATATATATAAGTTAAAAAGCTATATATATAAGACTTACAATTGAATATATATGTAGGTTGATGAATAACAACAAGACAATGTTATGTACTAAAATGTCTCGCCGTATTACACGGATTATGTGACCTGGTTACAATTGTATGACATATCCATTCATGTTTTGTCTATTTCTTACCGTGATGCAATCGGTCGAAATAGATTGGAAAATCCAAACACGTCATTACATGATAACATCGGTGGTCGCGGTACCCCCCTGACGGGGAGGAGGCGTGAGCCCCGTTACATCATCGGTACCCCCCTGAGGGTCATTTTTATGCACTGGATAACCCTCCATTTGTGACGTCATCGGTACCCCCCTGTCAAGGGGGGTGCCACTAGGGAGGTGCTCCATTTGTGACGTCATCGGTACCCCCCTGTCAAGGGGGGTGCCACTAGGGAGGTGCCAGGGAGGTGGTAAGGATTATATAGGGAATGCACCGGGTGACCCTGCGCTCGTATCCTCACTTTTGTACTACAACAAAGTCCTGTGTTTGGCTTCCAATAGATAATTTTGCATCGGCTCACAATGTAAATTACTATGATATCACAAAGACATGGTTCTATCTAAACAATGTGGATATAAAGACATTTTCAAACTTTCATTTCTATTATTTTAATTATCAGGACTACCATAAGAATAAGAAATTCAGTCAATGAAGATGACATACTACGTTTCCCGGTAACACATGAACAGTTATCACTAGATGACCTGCGTAAGTATAGCACTTTGTTGTATATCACGGACACTCATGATTGATTTTGAACAACGGAATGTTTTAGCGCCATTTCATATAACAGATCGTTTGAACCTCATCATGAGCCAATGCCAAGTTATCTCCATAACAACAATACATTCATATGTATTATAATGTATCGGAGTGTAGTTATTGAACAATTTTAAATGTATTCACTGTGGGTCACACACATACATATCCCTTGGCATGTACCCAATTTCCCCTTGGGACTCCCCCCCCCCCCCCCCCCCCCCCCCCCCCCAATGCTGCTGAGCGCCCAGTGAAGGTGATAAGAATGGGTATATGGTTTATGCATAGGATGGATAAATTATCAGATTGACAGATGACCTTTGTTTGATTATTTTAGGTGACAAAATGTCTCTATATGAAATACAATGTACTGGTTTTAATCTAATTACTGAAAGTACTAAATGGTGAATATTAGTGCAAAGAATATAGTTGTTAAATGTATAGGACCCTATGGAATTCTTCAATTTGTTTCTGACTCTGCTTCATAATGGCATAACAAACTGTTTACCTGAGTTAATAAATACAAAATTTTACCTATGCCTCGATAACCTTGACTGTTTTGACCTGATGATCTTCACCTTTGACATTCACTCTGATTAGTTGGAGAATGAAATATAGGCAAATTGGGTTCAATGGAAACCTTTAAACCGAGTTGCAAAAATAGCGATAACAAACTTTGTATTTCAAAATTCAAGATGGCCGACCGGCAGCTATTGCAGATATGATCGATCCAAAAATTCGCTATGCACACATATTGCCCAAGGGAAATGTTCATGTGACGTTTAAGAAAGGTACCGCTTGTACGTCTGGGTATATTGTGTGAAAAGAAAAAAAAACTGCCAGACCAGCGGACTGACATCCTGTAGGGCACCCACATCCCCCGATGCGGGACCCAAAATAATGCATGATTCATGAAGCTGTATTTAATTGAAATGTTTAACTCTGAAGGATTAAGCTAGCAATGGTTGGAGCTTTGGAATACTTTCTGAATTTTAATCTCGAATCATCAAGCCAACAATGCTTCAGCTTGGATCCTAGAGTTATCGGTGACAAAATTTATTTGACTTGTGTTCCGTCCTCTGATAGGTAACAGGTTCACCCCAAATAAATTAGGTCGTGATAGCTACAGTGGCTGTACACAGGCACTGCTGGAAAACACACGCTTCACACTCAGATTAAAATTCCAGTTGTTTGTGTATATAAGGTTGTTGAAGCGACGTCCACAAACGTAAGCCTCACCTCTTTCGTAACTTTCTTCCATTCTAAATGAGAAAATTAATGAAGCTATTTTTATGACGGACATGTCTGGATGATCTGGATGACAGGTCTACGATCTCAGAAGGCTACTAACCTATCCACCAAAAATTAACTGGTTTCGTTAAATTTACAGAACTATTTAGAATGCAATTGATAAAGAGCTAAACATGACATGAACGATTTGAACATGCAGTAAGTGTAATAACATGATGATACATATTTGCGTTGCATTTTTATATATACTTAGTCTACTACATTTTCTAGTAATATGAATACAAACGATTGCAACTTATCTATATATATTTTTTTTTGTTAAAAATAGTATGATTAAATTACAGTTCTGCTTCAAAGAGGAACCATGTTGTGAACTTGACAGAAAATCAGGATCAAATTGGCTGCGACTTATCACTTTGTTACTAAAAGTATTTATTTCTAACTTTAAACCCGACGTGAACTACTCGATTTGCTAACGGTTTAAGTCCATCGTTGCATTAATAATAATAAATTTTCTCTATATCAGGTAAATGCATTGATTGGTATGGTTAATGTAATCAAAAAGTATAATTTGCTGTTTTGATATTGCAGGAAGTGCTTTCCCGTTGGTTAATTCCTTACGGTATAAGGATAGTACCGAAGATGAACAACATCACATAATTTGCAAAGACGGACTCTTTCAGTCTCCCGAGGGTGGCTGGAATAAAGAAGGAAGAGAATATTTTGCTATTTGTGGTCTTAGTGGTGAGTATTTAGCTATATTGAAATCATAACAGTATAATTTTGTCCAACATAAAACTTAAAATGATTACATGTTGCACATGTATATTATTTATAATAAATTTTAATGATTAAATTTCAGCTAGGGCTGTTGACAGACAATCCCAATTTGAAACATTTCGAAGACAAATCAGCAGTAGATCCAGGCAACAATTATCTCCGAGACCTAGTTTGAATAGTGGGAACGTTCGACGACATGCAGGGCGAAGTGAATCTCCCACAACAATGGTATAACTATATTTGATATGTATATTTTATCGAATGGGGTCGGTTATGCGAGGTTGTGCAAAGCGCAGCCCTGGTACTTTTTGTGTTACTCATACAATTAAAAAAATAAAAAAATTCTTACACCATAGAAAGCGTATTTTAAAAATATATGATATGAATTCATCAAGTTTGCTCCGATAAGACTTGATCAAAAGCCTACACAGATATGAAAACTGTTATGAAAATGAAAACGAGAGAGCGTACTAATGATGAGCTGTATAATCTCTGTAACTGGTGATGTACAAATGGCAGTCCTTATATAGAGACACACATATTAATCACGAACATGGCACATAATTTTTTGCTTTCAATATGAACTGATTAAAATGCAATTGTTTTAAATGTTAAATATCGAGATATTATACTTTAAATAACATAATGTCTTTTTCAGTTGACTATTGGTCATGGACGTTTCCGCAATGGTCGATTTTCTAAAATAAGTGAATCGAATATGTCTCTTGGTGGAGGAATTGTCGTGGTTGGTCCTTTTTCAAAAACTGAAACTGCACCCTCATCAATAAAAGACCACGCGTTCACAAAATTCAAGGAACAGCAGCAGGTCTTTCGCAGGAGGTATAGGACGGCAGATGAGTTTGTTTTGGTTTACAAGGATGGAACTGAAGTGAAAAGTTTACCTGACGGATCCGCCGACTTTTCCATCAAAGGGTACCGAGATTATCTTGATCCCAAAGGACGATACGATCGATTGAGATTATTCCTATGCCATAAAGGTATGTATATGGTAGGATATTAATAGCTTCCATCTGAACATTTTCCTAAATGGAATCACCATTTAGTTGTTATTCGGTGTGCAATTTCAAAACTAATTTGTATAATGTTGAAATGAGGATATGTTTTATATACTAGTTTTTCTGATATACACAATCTACAAATGTTATTATCTACTAACGAACCGCAACTTTTGCGTGATATAGGCCTCTTCATTAAAAAGTCTTTTGAACTGAGGAAGGTAGGCTTGCAAAGTGCTTAAGTTTGTTCGATATTTCATATACATTTTGTATTTTATATACATGTATGTTTGGTTATATTATTTGCAGCTCGATCCACACTTTGTTATTTGGATGTAAAATGCAATAAAAAATGAATTGAATTGAATATAATTATTATTATGAATGTCTCGATGAAACGCTTTTTGATAGAATTGTCACAAGTTCCTTTGATATATTCGCAACTGATGCAGTTAGAATTGTGAAATTAATCATCCATGAAAATTTTGTCTAATCTAGAGAAAGTTAACATTCACCTTTTGCAAACAAAAACGATATTGATGCTATTGATGTCATGGTTGAACTACCATTTCATTGTGATCACGTAGATATAACTGTTAACTATTACTGTAATGGAATATAATTAGGCGATTTAAATAATAAAACAGAAGCTCGAAATCAATACCCGAACCAAAGTATGATAAGATAACAAAAACATACGATAACAAAATTTTTAGTTTTTTTTTAACCTTTTAGGTAACTTTGACCAGCCAATAGACATCATAACAGATGAATCATCCGATGACGACGACCTACCACCTTTAAGAATGTCCACGCCTAGATCGATACCCAGAGAATCCACACCATCAGGCAGTATGCCATCACCAATACCAACAGTGTCAGATTTTGATGACACAATCCATGTGCCACTCAGTCCTATATTTGTCATTGACTGTGTGTTTCATCTGACAAACCGAGTGATCAGTCAGTCATTTCCGCACAATTCCGCATCTCAGGTATTTATTGCCCTTTTCCTTGAGTACTGTAATCGCTAGATCCTTCTGAATTTACATTTAATTCCGCTAATGTTCCCATTGGTTGATAAATTGATGAATTTATGATAATAAATGTGCGTGTATGCATTTATGCATTTCAAGCGTATGTAACGTTTGCCCAATTGTATTATTGGATGAATTGGATACAAAATCCAGAGAGTCGTGTATTAATGGTCTTGCATGAATTAGCTTCGAGTGATGGTACCGCATGTATATACAAAACGTACATAAAAGTATACAATTACAAATTCATCAACGTTTGACTGACACAAAAAGTGGCCTCATATTATAACATTTTCTGTTACATCGGCCTGCTTGTGAAATGAAATGTAATCAAGCCATATAACAACAATATATATATAAATATATTTTCTATATAACATATATATGTTATAGCTCAGAAACAAATCATCCTAATTTGAATCGACCGATATCGGTCGAGTTGTCGTGTAAACATAAAGATGGAAAAGTCGACTGCTTCAAACCGGAAAGTTTTATATTATTGATCATTGTTACTTGTGTGTTTTGATTATTACCATGAAGATAACATTGTTCTAAACCGGGCATATGAGGACAATAGCAAAGGTTTCATTCCACAGCCATTTTAAATTGATGACGCATATGTGTATACACGGAAAAGACATCACACGTGTTTCTATGGGAGGGTGAAGAGGTCAATCTGACAACTCTGTTGGACTTCCCGTTATCAGTAAAACTCGACTCGAGGACTACGCTAAATATGATACTATTACTTTCTTACTAGACGATACACAAGGCCTGCTTAGTTAATTTTAAGCGTGTTCATTTGTGTATCTCGGGTAAATGAGGGAATTAAAGGGTACGATCAGGAAACACTTGGCACTTCGGCCACAGCAGTCAATGGTGAATTTGAGGATGTAAATGAACCTTTTTTATAATAACATCTCCCAAACACACACGCTCTCGATCAGCACAGATGGGAGGCCGTCATTATATATGATATATATGTTATTTAACATTGTGGCACTATTCACAATTCACAACGTTTATTAAGCAATTAGGACATATGATGATAGTGATAAATTGTGAAATTTTAGTATCTCGTCATAATCTCATTACGACCCATATCATGTGCCCAAATGTAAACATAATGCGAAATGCTCGAAGAAGTTTTGTACTTTCATTGTAAATCCTTTTTCAGGTACTGTTTGTTTTCATGGATCAACAGCTGATGACAGCCTACACATTAACCACCGGAGATAGGGTCATCACGAATGACCTCAGACTGAGTGAGCTCGTGGGTGAGGATAGAAATATCCTGAACGTCAAAGTAATTCTAAGATATTATAAACAAAAATACAATCATTGCATTGTTGGTGATGCTGCAATGTCAAACTATAACACGAATCAGCTTTGATGAATATGAGACTTGAAAACCTGACAATGAATTCTAACGACATGTTGACGATTTATGAACGTAAGTAAATGAATAAAAACCAGCAGTTCATAATTCAATTTTCATTCTAGTTTTAGTCATTCCATTACCATGCTGCTTTTCCTAGTGATTTGTGTTGTTGCCTACTTCATATTAGCATATGCAATGTTATCCTCCTTTGATAGTGACCCCGAGACAACACATGACGACGCGGTACCGGGTGACTACGAAGCCAACACAGCCATAAAAAAGATAGTTGACAACGCTTTGACGAAAATGTAAGTATAATTGTAAAAAGACAATTTCTGTTATTAATGTGTTCGAATAGGCAAGTAGATATGAAGGCAATATTGATCATGGACATTTCCCGTCATTAATATTAAAATAAAAGCCGAGATTACACAAGAGGATTTACGTTTATCATGCGGTAAGCCTTTCATATAAGGTAATTTAACATGACATATATTACTCTTTTACAGTGGGAAGTTCGAATGCATTCTACATGTTAATAAACAAAATAGTACATCCGTATTATTCAATAGTAATGTACAGGTGCCGACGTATATTGCAAATCCTTATAATACAATTCATTTATGTGCATTTGCAGTGGTTCAACAGAGGAGCCAACAGCATTGCTAAAGGCATACCGAGATGCATTCCTGAGGGGAAGAACCCTGGATGTCGGAAATAATGTGACGATTTCGGGACAAACAACGGAGATATTTGTCGGCCGTTCGTCAATCTGGGACGACAGCCTATCGGAATTAACAAGCGCAATAAACTTACGGTTCCCGTTAAAAGTACAATTTTATGGGGAAATGGCCGAGGACTATGGAGGTCCTCGGCGTGAGTTTTTCCGTCTTTGTATTGGAACAATTCGTTCATCAATGGTTGAAACAGACAATGATGTGTTCCGATTGGTAAAGAAACCGAGTTACATAGCCGATCACTCATACTTTGTGGCCGGATTAATCATAGGTAAGTAGACACAAAGCATACATGTAGTACAGACAGACTATCAGGCGTCTTTGTAATTGGGTAGCTAAGATATAATTTTATTCAGACATTATACCTCAAAACGTAGTATACATTAAATATCGTTAATTTATTTTGAATTATTTATTTTGTATATATATTTCAAGATTGTACTATATGACACATCCACATTTATTTTTCGGACTTAAGATAATAAAGCTATGAACATTTGCCATCTTATTTAAGGATTGTTTTTCATTTTCTGTAGTTTAATTGAAGTGTATTTACATTGGGGTAAGTACATATTGCTTAAGCATCTTAGTGCACGATGTAATATATGTACTTACCCCAATGTAAATACTCTTCGACCAAGCTACAGAAAATGAAAAAACAATCCTTATATTTACACTTTTTAACCACAGCATTCAATATGTTCTTAAAAAATAAAACACCTTATACGCATCGTGGAATAGCGGGCTCGTCAATTCAACAGCTGAATTATACCGGAAGTATTAGGGGGCGCTCTTGACCGTGTCAATGACAACGGTGGTAAACGAAATAGTTCCGATAAGAAAATATTTCTGTTGATATTTTAAAACATTTTTTGCCATTATGTATGTCGTAATCTTATGTTTCGGACAACACGCAATTACAAATCTGATTTAAAGGCCCAATATACGTAACTTTCGGTCATTTTTCATGATCGCGAACAATTCTAGAAAAAAATCCAGTTAATGATACTGCTGAAATAAGACTAAAACGAAGTAAAGCTTAGTGGTTTGTATTACGAAACACTTGGCAGAAAATCCCCAAAATTACAAAATAATTTAGTTGGGTCCACTTCACGAGTCCAGTTCGGCTTCGTCTGGTTTGTTTACAAATACTTAGTTTCAACTGCTGCTGTACCAATACTCGCGTAAGAAGTCGTCTTATATATTGCTGATTTAAGTTAATCTTCCCTACATCAATACATATAATCAATACTTCTTACGCGAGTATTGGTACAGCGGCAGTTGAAACTAAGTATTTGTAAACAAACCAGACGAAGCCGACTGGACTCGGAAGTTCAGGACACGTTCGGGTGAAGACGACAGCAGGTCAACACACCTGTTTGACACAGGGACATGATAATTCGGTACAACTAGTTTTGGACCTAAAACAAGATGTTTAGCGTAATTTTACACTTTTGGGGGTTCAGATCAATTTTCGATAAAAATTCCCCCATCAATGGTAAAAATAAACTATAACTAAGTGTAAAATTACGCTAAACACCTTGGTTGAGGTCCAAAACGAGCTGCATCAAATTCTCAGGTCACTGTGCTGTTTGATAGTGACACAACCGGTTTGGTCGCTACAGTGCGGCCTCGGGATATGTAGATTTGTCACGTGGCTTTTTCGGCAGAGCATTCGGAATGTTGTTTAACATCGGTTTGTATTTTAAGTGGACCCAACTAAATTATTTTGTAATGTTGGGGATTTTCTGCCAAGTGTTTCGTAATACATACCACTAAGCTTTACTTCGTTTTAGTCTTATTTCAGCAGTATCACTAACTGTATTTTTTTTTCTAGAATTGTTCGCGATCATGAAAAATGACCGAAAGTTACGTATATTGGGCCTTTAATTTTCGCTAAGATTTTCGCTGAAGTTACGTATATTGGGACTTTAAAAGTTATATAAACTACATATTCTAAGATAAAACAGCATCGCGCCGCTACAATTTGCAGAGGTGGTGACGCGACAAACCGTCGAAACAAGATGGCGTCAACGTCATCCAGACGTTAAAATTTATATTTGCGTCGATACCATCAATATCGTCTTTATTTAGTAAGTTAAGGGTAATCATAATAGCATATTTATAGAAAAATGGGGATATTTTGCAAGCTTATTTATCACTGGTTCGGGCAAATTTCACAGAAATTACTTGACCAGTTGTTGGTATGTATCATGGCTTACCATGGATCTTGTTTTTGGCAAAACATGTGAAAAATTGTATGTTCCAGGGCGGAACAATTAGCTCATGTAAATTATACATGTTGCACAAAACAACAATGTCGTTGCACTCTCAAGTATCCATAGCACACCACAGGGACATTTTTTTGACTGGATATGGCAATATCGAAGCGTACACATTGATTTTGTTTTGACCTTGAATTGCAAATGGCGTCGAGAAAAGGTTTTACTCAAATATGCATACAATGAGATATTTTTATTATTAACCAGGTTCCTATTGGATACTATTTAGACCTCTGAACAAAGAGAGAAGATTGTTTTCAAGGCAAATCTAAAAAAATTGGAGTTTGAGCCTTTTTCATAAAATCTGCATTTTTTTGCCTTAAACTCAGCGGTTAAGCCATTTTTCCCTAAAAACAGTCATATTGTTATGATCAGAAGTCTTAATAGTCTCTATTAAAGACATTTTTGATGGTTGAAATGCCTCTCTTTATGCTATTTTTGCGTAAGGTTATTCAAAGCCGCCATTTGCATTTCAAGGTCAAAACAGAATCGATGAAGCCATATCAAGTAAAAACAAGAGTAAAATGACACTGTTGTATTTCAGGTTTCATAAATTGTGTAGCTTAAAATTATTCCATGCTGAATCTTGCAACAAAGTCACGTTCGTCAAGAATTTCGTATCATGTAAAGCTTATGATCGAATATATTAAGAAAGATCATGCGATGACAAACATTTTGGTATATTACATGACTATATTTGTGCTGTACTTTGTTGTTTTCTGTTGTTTTAAAAATCAACACAATTTGTCTATTTAGATGACCCTTAAGTAATATTTCCATCATTTCCATACTTTTCACTTTCAATTTCATTAAGAACGGACAGACATTACCAATTTGATACATTGTATTTCATGATTTAATATCCGAAGCGACGTCATCTCTCAGATAAGTAGTTCTATGTTCTATTCTGGTGCAAGCATAAACACTACGCGTAATTATCTAAAAAAATAATATTAGGCTTTGTGAGCTTTATCTAGTGACGCAACGCAAGTGTAATGTTATTTAATGATCGATTCTTTTCTTGTTTGTTATGAAGAGCTTATATATTTAAATTCAACCCTTAGATGTTATTCCATGCAAGATTGAACAACTTAGGAGTTATTTTCCCTGAATTGTTTTCATCTCGCTAATAATAACCCATCCCCTCCATACACACACACACAAGGTTGTTTAGAAAACATACAGCGTGCTGGTCCACTACCGTTACATGTGTCGTCGGTATGTGTGACTCTCCCCGCCGGTGTTTAGGGATCCTGTAGAGAGAGACGGCACTATAGCATGTGGGGTCAATTGAGGTCGCAATTGAAAAGGCACACTGTAAAACATGGCCTTGTTACATAGGACTTTGATTTTGACAGTACTGTTACAATGTACATGTAATATTTTTACATAATTTTCGGATGTTAAAGTAGATTTAAAGAAGAGAAAAGCAGAACAAGACCAGTCTTTCATATGACTGATATAGATCATGGTGGGCACCAAGATCCCTCGCGGCTCTCGGATCTCTTGTTTCTTGTCTCTTTTTTGTTATCTTGTACAGAAGAAAGTTCTTTTAATTTACAGTCATATCAACTGACAAACAAATTGTATTTCAAACCGTCGGAGCGGATTGGCGATTCTGCGTCAAAGTTTTCCTGTCAAGTTTGTCTGCACTATCAATGTGTGTTACAGGACCATTTGTCTAGTGTTTTCTGTACAGCTAGTCAACGTAGACACACTTTCATTCACAAGTATCATGCAAGGCATAAAACCCAATCCCTTTCCTGCATAATTTCTGTTGGACCCATTTTTTCTGCACTGTAACTGTAATATGGCTTGGCATAAGACATATACAAAGCTGTGTTTGCCTAGAAATACCTTTCCATACATAGTATTACGTTACTATGTAGTATGAAAGCAAATTATCGAAATGCAATCATATGATGGTTTGTATCACCGGTTAGTGTTGAGTTAGCTGCTGATACCGACTTCATCACATGTAGTTCCAGCTTAACAAAATATTTATATATTTTCCATAATTAGTCGATAACATATACTTATTTTACAAACAAATATGAACAAAAGGTATCTCCAAAATATGATCAGTTCATTGCGACCTGGCCATACCTTGTTTTATAGTACGTGGATTGAAAAGGGTTTCGCAACAGAGTGCAAATCTTTCCCTGACTAAATTCCAATAACAGCGACAATATCATTGTTTAGTTTATTTGTGTACAGTTTGTACAACTTTATACACGTTAAAACTGTCAAAGCATTAGTCCAAATCGATGCGTACGTGCAAAAATTTCTTGAAAGTTTGTAAAGACAAAATGGGACCTTTCAAAATCTTTTTGAACAAACGTCACACTGTCAAAGGTCTAGGTCATTGAGGTCAAATAGCTTTTTGATAACTCATTGAACAAACTATGTATTTACCTTGTTTCAAATATATGTAATAAGCTCATGAACTATCTAATTGATATCAATGGTATTGGGTTATGTATTATAAACGAAGACATGCTATGATATTCTTCGTTTAAATACAATTTCGTTATTTAATTTGCAAAGGTCTCAGCGCAATTGAGGGAGGTCCTTGTGCCGACTTCCTCGATAGCTTGATGCACAATTGGCAGTATGACGAGGAATGCTACCAGATGTTCCAACGGGGACTGGAACGGACAGGCATATGGCAGGTTAGTTATTTTAGACTTAATTTAATACTGTTATAAAATGTGCAAATGAAACAGTAATGACGGTTATTTGACCTTTGGGACCTATATGTTGACCATGATATAACTGTTAAAAGATGTGCAAATGAAACTTGTACTTTACTACTCAGTATTAGTGGATAATTTGATAACCTTTGGTGACCAATAATATATGTATTTTTATGGTTAAATTGTCTAATATATTGTTCGCTGAAAAAAAATCCATACATTAATCTTTTTGTCGACCTCTGCGTTTTTTTAACAGAATTTGTATAAAAATCAGTACTTGATGAAGTCTTTCATTTAAAAGAATATATGCACAATGTCTCAGTTTAGGTTTAGAAATACAATTATCCGAATAAGGTGAGCGATTACGTATATAGCTAGATACGTATTGTTATTAATTCGTGGTATCACTGTTGGCTCTTCAGATGCTGGAGAGCAAACCCACGCTTAGATACCTGTTCCGGAGCAGGAGTGGAAAGCTCACAGTAAGCAGACTGCTACACCTGTTACGGCCACCATTGTCCGAAATAGGATCCAACCGGCGTCAAAGAGAGGAAAAAACGTATTCACTTTTTGTGAAATACGTTCGAGAATTGGCAGGTAAGTCGAAGTTTGTAACCAACGGCACTTTTTCTTCCGTATCGTTGTAATTCAGGCCCGAGGGAGGCAATATGAGCTGATGCTTAGGCGCGGTTGTCTTAAGAGAGACAACATTTTAAAGCAAAGTGAAGTAAGGATATTAACCCTCATGGATATAGAGGGGATTTTTTCTAATTTTCACTATTTTTCAGATGTTTTAAATATCACTGTAAGTAAATACATAAATAAAATTCTTTTCACTTCAGCGGGAAAGCATGAGCCATTGGCACCTGCATCGGTACTGCAATTTGTGACGGGGTCACCGGAAGAACCAATCCTGGGGTTCGACCCAGAACCATCATTGGTATTTGCTGAAACAGGAATCTTCCCAACAGCATCGACGTGTATCAACCGACTCGTCCTACCCACATCTGACCTATCACAAGAAGAAACATTTAATCACTACACAATGGCATTCAGCAGTGACTTTTTTGGACTGGGTTAATTAATCCCAACAAACGTTTTTGTATATTGTAAAACTAATCATTAGTATTGAAGTAAAGCAAAACTGTTATTGTTGCATTCAGTTACTTAACAAAAAATATAAAAATAACATTTCAAATTATAAGCATTATGATGGAGGCCCAATAAATGGGACAAATAACAATATGGCATTGTCTACAATTGATTTTACTTTTTAATGAACTGGGCCTCCGCCTTATCACTTGGGTTGATCTATACTATTATATCACCTACACTCGGCACATGATCAATGTGTGGTTTACGGTTGATTCATTCAGTGTGAGCAGGTCACACAAATTTTAAATATAAATGTGTCTACATGCATGTTTCCTGCATAATACATTGAATACTGTGATGGCGTGTGTGGTGGGTGGTTGGGGGGGGGGGTGGACCTCCCAATATCTAATAATCGATTTATTGGTAAGAACATTGGAGTAGAGACGAAACAGTACACAATAACATATCTGTACATATAGCGAACTATATATAAATTTTAGAAGAGGATTTATATAATCGTGTGTTTGACAGAACTATAAAATATGACATAGATCGTTTCAGTGATGACCGTCAAATTGCGGCCTTCAACATTTCGGTATTTGATTTAAGCTCACCTTTTTGTAGATCGGATGTGATTAACAAAGCACTCCATGAAAACTAAAAAAAAAGATATATTTTTCTTTATCATCTCTAGGAATGTCTCTAGTATTATCTGACGGAAGTTACAGTTCCGATTATGCACATAAGACGATATATAAAAATTAATATGCAAACACAATTAATGTCTGAGTCAATTCATGTTAACATTCACATTCATGTATACACTTCGAACTCCTCTCATTCGATATCATATATGAACGAAAAGGATGCGCGACTGACATGACTGAAGATCAGAACATCATGTTTGTTCCTCAGTAACAGAAATAATTCATATAAATACAAACTTACCTCGTCACAATTTGCGTACAATACCATCTGCAGGCAAGTCATGATGTGCTTTTGGTAGGTTCGTTACAACATGTATCGACATACACTTGTCCCAGTTGAAGACTGAAAGTGAGGCCTAATAGAGGGGTCCAAATTCTGAAAAGTGTGAATCGAACAAATACATTATTTTGGAAGGTTACTAAGTCAGTGAGGTGCACGATAAGAAATTGTAACGAATAGATTGAACAATGTGTTTAATCAACAGGTATCAAGCTACTAGATCAAATGTTAACAAGGGTGAAATTTCGAATCAAACACATAATAAGTAAATGCTCTTCATTACGTAGGTCATCACGAAAGTATCTTAGTCACGATTCAAATGGCATATCATAAATGGTAAATATATGGTCATAGTTTTAGCTGTATCTTAAATAGTAGAATTTATTATTTTCTCGCCATTCTAGTCGTGCCATTGATAGTAGAACATGTTGGTGTTTTTAAACATTTGTTATTTTTGTGTATATATATATATAGATGAACACGAAATGATGTCGACAGTGTGGATAAAGAAATATTAAAATTGTTGTGAAATCTCTGTACCCAGTCAACACAGAAAAAAACTGGAAACACGATAAATTGTAAAACGTTACCGCTTTCATTTCTTCTTAAAATGTTTTAAATAACGTACATAGATACGAACTATGACGTCATGTACAATAAAGTTCAATAGTGATGCCATCATTAAGTATACACGTATATTATTATTATTATTATTAAAATGCCGTGGTAAAATTTATTTTCATATTATCATTTCATCTTTTTCATCTTGTAAGGTCAAAGTCAGTAATATCGACAGCACGGACAGAAAATATGTCGGAATTTCGAAGCAAATATGCTTCTTTATCAAGACACTAAAAGCTCAATTAACAATTTACATTTTCTATAGAACTTTAACATTGACTGACAGGTTGTTTGGCGTCTCTTGCACACTGTCGGCAATATTATATATGTTTAAGTGACTGTATTTCGCGTGAAAATGAACTTCAGTTTAACAAAATGCATGTAGAAATATTACTTAATCTATTAATAAAGCTGCACATTTCTTTGGAACACCTGTTTGTGACTTATTGAACAGCATACTCCTACATTTGTTTTATCATTACTGCACCTGGCTCAAATTACAATGGTGAGCTTAAGCCGTGATACTTCCTCTGTCGTCTAGTATGTTGCTATAAACACTATCGAAGTTTGACAAATTATATGTCATCGATTGTTATTGGAGACAATATAACTCAAGACTGAAATATTATTTCGTATTGATGCTGGTTAGTAGATCCCTATTAGGTAGATGATGGATTCCAGTTCTAATTTTAATCAATTTAATTGTAATCTGTGTGTTACTATCAGCTAGAGGTACCAAGTGGGGTACCTAAATGTCTCTCACCGTAGTAGCACTAGCAGCCGGGCTACAGTAATAGAACCCCTGGGCAGCAAAATTGCAGTGTGTTTATCAGGCACATTCCGAAACCTACGAATATTAATGAGGTAGAGGTTAGCAAAGCCCCGGGAGTGAAATGTTATCTCTTGCACCTATTAAATCTGTCAGCTTCCCCGCCACAGCTTTCTATTTGATAAAATGTAAACACAATGGTGAATATTGTAACTTTTCTTTTTTTTGTAAGATGTATACAATATTGATGGATATTGATGAACAATTTGACCTGTGACCTTTGGTGACCTATATATTGACATTTGGCATAACTTAATACTGCTACAAGATATGCAACTGTAGAAGTACCATAATGATTAGTATGGATAATTTGATCTATGACCTTTAAAAGTTTATGTATTTGCATTGTTAAATGTTCAAGTCTGGAAAAAAGGAACGTCTCCATCTCTTAATGTTTTGTGGGCCTCTAGTTATTTTTAACAAAATGTATTGGAATAAACACGATTATTTTGTGTTATTTTAAAGGGACAATTTGTCGTGGGTTGTTTACATTTTTATTATTTTTATAAAATCTTCACCAAACTGTAATTCTGTATCCCTTATGAACTATTCATGCCGATATATATAAAAAAAATACCGTTTCGATGCGTATTTAAAATAATTGCGAAGGAATTCTTAAACGTATGGCTAGACGGGCCAGGCGATCAAGCTTGTACGCTATACCCGAACCCGAACCATATACAATGTACAAAAAACATACACACAAATACAACAAATATGCATATGAGAGCTTGAAATTGTCTACTTCTAAGGATAAAAGCATACGTCATATGTCCGGAAAGGTAAACAAGAGCAAGTTTAGTTATCATAAATAAGATTACTTTAATTAATGCAAGTAGATTCTGTAATGGGTATGGGTCCTGCGATACAGGACGATTTTTTAGCCCATGAAAACACCGAGAAATAAACTGACCACGGTGGACATCTGGCACATGTCACAGCGTTACCGACTGCGCCAACTTTCATTTGAAGACATATATATTCGATATTCACCTGCTTTTCATTTCACATTTTACCAAATTATCCCTTTAAAATGTACTTCGCATGTGTCTCTCTTTCGATGTAGAGCAATGATTAGCCGAATAACGTGAGGGATAAGGCCCATAAGCTCTTGTTTGAACAACGTCTCAAGGGAGCTATTACTAAAGGGCTTCGTCCATCGTCCGTAAACATGTATTTGCCAATAAATATAAAGCTTACTTTGAATGATTGAAGATTGTCAAAAGCGCAAATGTTCCTAGTAGTGTTTTTTGTGTGAAATTCCCTCTTCTTTTTTGCCGCCATAGTCGCCGCGGCTATCTCTAAAATGTATTTTAACCTCAAAGTCTGTTGGATTGATATTTTGAAGTCTTTGTATGAATGACAAAGGGAAAGGTATAATATCTAAAATTTGTCCAGCCAGTCTAATAGTCTAATAAGCAATAAGCTAATTTTTACCACAATACACTGTTATTCCACACTCAGGACATTGTATAAACGTGCTGACTGTTGGATATATATATGTTATATTAGACTAATGAAATCTAACCTTCCGGGCTTTGATTGGTTGAGGAGTCGAACTTTGACCGGAAAGCCTTTTTTCCTCGTGTGTATGCGCGCAAACAGACCGCAATTTTATTTGCATTGGACTAAATCAAATTGACAATTTCACGTTTAAAACACTTACAAATGTCTTTATTTTGTCAACTACAGTTGTTCATAATTACATTAATTGGAAAAAAAAATTAAAATACGAAAATTTATTTTTGAATTGTGGTAGAAACAGGTCACACAACTCTTGGCTACTGGATATGAAATTTATTTCACGCTCGTTAATAATTTTTAACAGTTACAATAGACACTCGCTAAAGCTGGTGTCTTTTGTAACTTTTAAAAAATTATTAACGAGCGTGAAATAAATTTCATATCCAAAACCACTAACTGTGTAACCTCTATTTATGCTATATGTTATAAAATTGTTGATTTTACTTTGACAGTTGCTTAAAAATTACTCTCGTTTAAGAGAGTACTGCTATTGCATTAAATTACATCGATGTTATTAAATGACACGCTTCGTTGCACTGTACGATATCCTAGATCTAGGCGTTACCACAGATACTGACCTCGTCTGGCAATACACCTTAATAAGAGATCACAGAAAAATCATAGCTCGTTAACTACATGAAATAATATGTAAAATTAAATAAGCCCATTTAGCTTTATCTATATGTTGCGAAACCCCAATTATCAGCAAAAATGATGTCTCGGTTGAAGCGAGGGTCTATCTACCTCTTTGATTGCATACTGATTTCTATACAATGCAGTTTTAAATAGTTACTTGTTCAGCTAGAGGTGACTAAAGGGACATTTAATTGCTGTGATGGGCACAGTTTATCATTTCCTACTTCAATAACAGTTTCATATGATAAACAAACAACGCTTAATATTACTTAACCTGATATAAGATATACAAAAGACACGTTTACCATACTTACGAGTCTTGATGAACAACCGTGGCCGTGTTGACCTATTTATTGATATGATATTATGGTCTTGGACATTGAGTTATGTAATTTTGAGCAGTCATATACAGTTCCGTTTGTTTGTTAACATCTAAATGTGCATGCAATTTGTCTCGGTTTGGGCAAAACAACCAATAACTTCCAAATGGGAGCGATTAGGCTTATACAGTTTCTCAAAATCGTTGTTTATTGAATTCTTCCATATTACCAATTGCAGGAACCTCTACTGTTCCTTACAAAGGCGATACAATAGGAGCGTACCTTAATGACCATATCGTGCTACTTTAACTAACTAAATAACTATGAACACTATCTCTTATATGCTAATGATAGCGTGCATTTCACATGATTTATTTGAACCTATTTGCACTCCACGAATCCAGGCGCCGAATGTTTTTCGAGTTGCAGAATATCCCCTGGAAGTTTATTCGTGTTTTAATGCTGTCGCGCAATATTTTTCACATATTTCACATCAAACCCTGTCGTTGTGCTGCATCATATAAATCGAAATACTGACGTAGAGCTTCATCATCCGTGGTTGCTGCCGTGGTGTTGTGGGCTGAGTGTTCTGCTGCGGCGAAATCATCAAATTCTCGAGATCCGCTAATAGTAGTCTCAGTGCATTGGCTGTATGACCAGTCCACATCTTCTTGCGATACTTCACAGAGACAGTCTTCAACACCTAAACCAAAAGTATATTAACGAGTATATAAACCTGACTAAGTGTACTGTACATGACATTTTCAATTAGGATAACTCACTACGTGCGGTATATTTGAATATGGCACATGCTTATCAAATATTTACCAGTATTAGCAGGGAGTGAGTAAAGGACAACCGGTCGTCCTCCTGGGCAAGTCGCCCGTTTACTTTTACCGATGTAATGGTTGTTCCACTGATAAGCGAATGTGTCCAATTCTTTCTGTATCAGTGACATGAAACTGTATCGTAAACAAAATCTGTAAAAAAAAACAATCAGAAGCACCGTGAGTGTGCTTTAGGGATGTAGACATTCTGGTTTGTGTACAAATGATACTAAAATGATAATATTCTACTTTTGTAATTATTATAATTTTAAAACTATTCATTTGTATTGTGTTACTCATCAATTATAAACATTTGTTTTATTTGAATCATACAGCTTGAATGGAATAATTATGATTATGTTTGTATTATGAAAACATTATCAGGATTGTAGAGTCTCTTTTTAAATATTTAGATTTAAATATCTAAATATATAAAGATATAAAGTGTCTTACGTTTCTACTTCGTTTCCTTTATGGTATGCTCCAGACATCTCCAAATCCTTAAAGAAGTCCATCCACCACTGAGATTTCTGCCTTCGAAACATACTCCACCATGCCTCAATCCGCTAAATGGCAAACTTTCAGTTACAATGTAATTGCTGATAACACTAAACTGGAACATGTAAACTTTAAATGCAACACATTACTTTATATCATAGTTTGTTTTCATTACCAAATAATAGCAAATGGAACGACATATGACATAGAAACTGAATACGTATTCATGACAAGGTAGAGACATTATAGAGTCGCTATCATTGTTTACTTTGTTTCATTATCGATACAAGCACTACAAGTAAAACAAATATGTCACAATGGCGTTGTTAATGTACACGGCATGAAACGTTCCTCTATTACATCTTACTCAATTGGATTTGTCTATTAATACCGATTAAGGATGCAGGAGTTACCACTTACTTGATTAAATACAGATCGAACAATCCGAAAACTTCTAATGCCAGCAAAGCAATCTGTATTTTGTTGTCTGAATGTACATTGAATTGCTCCAAGAATATTGTTTTCTGTACCTGGATCACCTTGCAAAATTACTGGACAACCTAGAATGAAAATAGCATTGTATTAAATTAACAATATAATAATTACATAAGTCGTAAACACCCATTACATATAAATTGATACACTTTTTAATATTTTGAAACTGTTTAACCTACCTTTTACTGAATCGACACATTGTACGTAGTTCAAAGCAACGGTTCTAGGATTGTTGTTCGTGTGTGCAACTTTCAACCACATGATGCGCCGCGAATACCTTTAAAAAATAAAAGGGGAAAGCATGCGGTGACATGAATGTTTGTTCCTGTGTGCCATATACTACACTTTTATAGGATATTCTTTGTCAATTTTTGAGTTTATAATATAGTTGGTTTAAGGAACATTTCAGACTACGCTCACTATAGTGGTCATACGTGCTCTATAAAAACGTTCATAACGGTACTTACCCGTCGATGCAACCATGCACTGCGAACCCATATGGTTTCAGCTTGTCGTAACTGAAATTATATAGCTAGCTATAACGTTGCTTCAATGATGCCTGTGAGTAAAAGAAAGGTAAGGAATATAAACCAAAACCTACGTAGTAGTATATAACGAACCTTACATTTGGCGAGCTAAAATGAAAAATTCGTGATGAGTTTCAGTAAATCTTGTATGAAATGGAAACGAACTTAATATCATCTCTTATCACAAGATGAATACATTTTTGGCAGTTATATTTTCTATAAATTCCATTGTGACGTAACGATGTAATCTGGAAGCATTACATGACATCACAAAAGGCTATATTTACACGAGTAGCACAAAATAAGAATCGTACCCATCAGTGTGCCAGACATGATTCGGACCAAAGGAAGTGTAAACCTTTCGTTTAATCCTACGTCTTCTTCTAAATTCCGCACCAATTGGATCTGTCTCCTTCATCAATTTCATGACTGTGTCTCTGAATATGCAAGTATAACAGATGTATAATTATATCCCCATTGTGTATACAACAAGATATCCCACAGGGATCCAAGCACCCACCCTTGAATGATCTATATCAGCCAAATGACACACTGATCTCTTTTCTGCTTTTTTACTTCCTTGAATTCCCTCTTCCTAAAGAGCAATTGATAATATCAAAATTCAACATTGCCATATCCTTTGGCATATATTTAGTTTTTCCAATCAGACTTGTATACAAAACCACAGACCAAGGGGAACTTTCCCATTTTAGTTTGAGGAAAATTGTCAAAATCCAATATGGCTCCCTGTCAGATATGTTGTTGTCAGATTGGACCTACAGTAAACAAGAATATGCATAACTCAGGATCAAGGGGAACCTACATATGAGAAAGATTCCTTTAGTACTTTGAGGAACAGCGGTATCAATTTAATTGTCAAAATTCAAGTTGGCCGCCTGTTGGCAATGTTGTATTCCGATCGGTCCCAAAATGCAATATGCACAGCTACGGACCAAAGGGAGTCTTCATATGAAATTTGAAAATTACTTTTGACAAAAAGCGGTATCAAAAAAATGTTTACAGAAGGACGGACGGACCACGGACGAAGGGCGATGTGAATAGCCCACCATCTGATGGTGGCGGGCTAAAAATGTAGAACATTTTGAATATGAAGATAAATATTTTACTTTTTTATCAAAGTGATCGGAATTTATAGCAAAATATAAAGTTATAGACATAATCAATAAAATTCAATAAATACAATGTCATATTTTTTTTCGAAAACAACAACAATAAGAAATAGATAACACAACGCTAAGACACGGACATTGTCTTGTGGCTTCTTACAGTGCTTATTAAGATTCATCACCACCTTTGCAGTAACGACTGCTTGCTGTTGAAATTTTTGCACAAACAGCCGGGTTTTTACAGGAGTAGCTACAATTTAACTGTTTTTCTTTTCAGTATGGACACCCTCAGTATTAACAAATACTTACCAACTCTTCCTAATAAACCATTTTTTTTACAACGAGGAAGAATCGGCTACAACTTATAAAAAGTCTATCTGAATAATAAATAACATACACAACATTGACCTTTTCTAAGTCTAAATATATTGCATTTGTCTATAGCATGCTACCCTTAGATTCTAAACGTTGCATTTCAATTTTAACAAGAAGTGTTGCAAACTCACCTACCCTATGAAACAAATGTATATATCAGACTGAATAAGAAGGGGTATGCCAATTTATCAACATATTTCTGTATTTTTAATCATTCTTTCAAGAAAAATATTGCTAGGAGGCCCTTCCAAATAGATTGCTTTAAAACATATTTGAATTTGAGGATAAGGCTTGTTCCGGAATATAGGCTAGACCTTTTTTGAAAGTGAATAAATTATGGCATTGACATTTTTAATGGAGGACGCTTTATAGGTAGTATGTACATTTATATAGAGAAAGACCTGCCTACCTGGTTCTAGTTGAATGGATAGGTTCGGGGGCCATTGACGGGTTTAGAAATATTTCTGATTGAATCTTACATTACCATATTCTATTAACCATTAGGGGTTTGCGTTCTCCTTCGTGGAACCTCAAATTGTTTCCTTGGTGTCTGCGGTAGCGCGTGACAGGTGACAATGGAATGAATAGGGACATTTAAATTTTAATTGGCCAGGTGAAAATACTGTAGTAACCCCGTTGAAAGCCCTGGTCCTACGGGTACATTTAATGTGAATCATGCAAATCTAAAGTGGAACAATTATTTCTTAGCATTGTTATATTTCAATACAGTTTTGTATTATCCTGAAAGGTGTGTACGTGTCTAAACATATAACATACTGCAAACGATACTTATTATGCCCATCATTACCACTGAATACCACATAATAGAACAACGTTATCTGTGGAGTTAGCGGAGCTGTAGGTGACCTATCGATTTTACATGTTCGGCCATGTTTTAAATTAAATTAAATCAAATTTAAACCTGGTGCAGGTTTACAGTTTAAAACGTGTCTAGAGTCGCGACCGATACTATACATACCTGCGCACGTGAATTCCTTTGTGCTGAAGGACATTCGTCATGTGTCTATAACCAACCGTGATGGGTTGCTCTTCTAGCTCCAACTGTTAAGAAATAACTATACATGTTTTAAAAAGACAACGACAGTTTTCTTTTCATTAATACAAATGGTATAAATTGCACGTCGAAAATTCACGCTAATTACGCGAATGCTACTTGACCGCGATTTCCCACAAGCAAATATGTATATAGGTAATACGAATGTATATGATCGCGAAATTACTTCCATGCGTATAGTTTACCTACCGATATCGCGAAATTAACCCCCGCGGAAATAACCACGTTTACAGTATGCTATGTGTAAAAGTGTAAAATGCGATTGATTGAACTTTTAACCTTGACCTAGATATAAAGATCGTGTTATCCTCATGTGGTGTAAATACATGTATATTCATGTATCAAAACAAAAAATACCGACAGTATAACGAAACCGTAATTCAAACCAAAAACCGTTTAAACAAGGGCAAAATATTAACAAAAAATTGATTAACATAGAGACTTGTCAAAATCCAAGATGGCCGCCTGTCGACCATGTTGTATTCCATTCGGTTCCAAAATGCAATGTGCACAACAAGAGACCAAGGGGAGTCTACATATGAGATTTCAGAAACATAGAAACCAGGAGAATAGAACCAGGTAAGTGTTCTCTGCTTCATCGACCACACCCGTCATACAAATTTAGGCCAGACCGGTTAAAATGTCATTGTTTCAAAGGAAAATCTGATGGTGACAACGAAACAACAAGGATTTCATTAAGCACCGAACAAATCCGACGTCATATCGTAGATGGAAACAGAATATTTCCCAATAAGATCATGATGCCGACCGAAAAAGTTTCTGACAGTTTTCATCAACCGGCATCTTTCGAACCCGTGTGTAGTAATTTACTCGTCAGTAGTCGACATCTGTCACGAAACATCGTGGTAATAGGTACAAGCCCTGCCATATCGGATCAACTGGGACATGAAAACACCGTAGGTTGGGGGTGGGGGTGTTGTTATCCATAAATGGAAAATTTACAATTTGGAAACTGAAATCGTCACGTTTGTCGTATAGCTTAGTTATAAGCTGTCCTTGTTGGTTTCGCTGTGAGTAAAGATCGAGATAAGCGGCTGATACTGAAGAGTCTGTAGTGTCCTTAATTTCAAGTTTCACGGGTTATATGCGATCAACATGGTCGATAAAACATTCAAATGATATAAACGGTAGAAGAAGCAAATGTTTAACGGAAGAAATGTTCTTTTGGAGTGGATGTTCTAGATTGGTTAAAAGATCTTTTGAATTTTTGAGAACCCAAATTCAATTTATCCCACTTCTGGAATAAACAGTATCCCAATAGGACTGTAACCCGGAATTGATTGTATTAAGAATGGTAGTAAGAAGTTGAGATAAAGGTTTTGTTGAAGAACGGCTTGAACCACCAATAAAACGTTGTGTATAAGGATTCTTATTAAGTTTAGGAATCCAATATAAACATGGCAGATCCGCATCCTGCTCAGTATCAGGAAGTGTAAAAGATGTCAACACTATAGAATGTTTAGACAGTATTTCGTCTTTAGAATAACCGAACAATGTGTAGATAGGGTTTCACTTATTGTCAAGTAAGCCGAGCTCTCTTTGTAAACAGGAAATATAGTAATGCTTACAGACGAGGATCAAATTATTACATGCTTTATCTGCAGGCACTTCTACAAACCTCTCATGTAGATGTTTTAGTGTCATTTTGACCTCAGGATCAAGAAATACAGACCTGTGCTTTGTTTTCATTTTAGTTTTAAAGCTGCTTATTCTTTTCAGAATGATAGATCTGATGGTTTCATCCATTCTGACAACGAAGCTAATGCAGCATGCTCCCGTTTTACCCATTCTCTGGCATATTCTTCAACGGCGTCCATAAGTATCTTGAAATTCATATCCCAACGAATGGATGGAGTTTCTCGATAATTAGGACCCTTCATGAAAAGCTCTCATAGCTTTTGGTTGGGAATTATCCGAAAATCGCCAGTTATAACGTGTCCAACTGGACCGTAAGTAAATTGAATATCTGTTTAGGGTTTCATTGCGTGGACCCTGAGGTCCACGCACAATAAGTAGTAGAGGGAATTGGCCGGATGCACTGGGCAAGAGTTCGAAGTGCGCATGTCGTGTTGATGAGGTGGTCTGTTATATTGGACGAAATTAGATACATACATGAATGTACGCAACATGGTCTGTTTAATTTACCGAGGGTGGCATGACGTTTCCAGTGTTGTCGCTATCATATGTTTATGGTGCAAGCGAATGTACATGTAAGGATATTGTGGCTGTATTATTTGTGTGTGGACAGCATCTGTTTAATGTCACCGCGCCAGTATAACTTTGAACCTGATATTCAAAAGAAAATGATCGCTAAAAATCAGGTAATGATCACTAAAAATTACGACAAAACTGAACTGCATACAGAACTCCTCCATCTGGTGGGAGTGGAAATCAAGTGTAATATTATAAACAACACTGTAAAAGAGATGATAATCAAGCGCTTTCTGACTGACATTGAATAAGATGTTTCAATTCGTTCTTTGATGCTTCCGTAATACAAACAGTATTAGAACGGACAATTATACAGTTTGTTTTGGTTCTCAAACATGTATCTGTATCATGCATTCATTGTGTAGTACACTAGTTTCTCTTTTTATTACTTTTTATGTTACTACACTTTATATGGTATAGTACATGTCTGGCTATACCACTTGTATTGCTTAATTTGTTTGTTTATATAAGAATACTCCGTCATTTCATTCAATATTTTTTGTTGTAAACTCATATCCATTGTCTTTACAGTTTCATAATTATATACAATTGTATCGCTTGAAAGTGCTGCTTCTTTTTAATAATCTAGTCAGTTTGGACAAGTGTACAATATATATGTATCATTATGTAGTAAAATAGTTTCTTTTCTTTCATATCTTCAGTTTTTGAAATACTGAATGCTGAAAATAAATCACTTCAGATTTTCCAAAACTTCAAACAGACAGATAAGTCAATGTATCTTCCAAATAACGGTATTTTTCAAATAATATGAAATGACTACATCTGACAATAAGTAAATGAAAACTTTCTATATATTTTGCGTGCTCTATTTACGACGTCACATTTTGACATCATAATTTGCAATTCAGTCATCATAATTTGCAATTCAGTGTACTTTCCATAATTTCGGTGTTGCGGATACAAATAATCGTAAATATCTTAATTTGTTGAGTCATCTTAATCAATATATCTTGTACTTATCCTACATATTTCAACTAAAAACAGATTGGGGGCTTAAGGATATCATTTGTATACATGTACACTTTTTTGTGTCAATATTTTCTGATCATCATCCATTTTCGTTCAAATAAAACATAATGAATGAAAATTTCTCTTTATTTTCTTTCCAACATTTAGCTATTTTTCACAAGGTACAAAACTCATGTGTTAGGGGATTACATGCTTATTTGTATGCATCTAGTGCAGATTAGATGACATAGTTTGGTTTTGACACCAGCTGTTTTGGCGATACTTTAAGCAAAAAAAAAATGGTGTCCTAATTTCCATTACATGAATAAATCAAGCATGTTGTCCCCACAATGAGGATGTATTATGACATTATTTGTTGATAACGTTATTTTCACCTTTGTACGGACAGTAACGGACTCCATCAGACATGAATATAAACAGCAGTGAACGATCATTGGCATGTTTCTTAGCATTATATTATTGTCTTGACAACCTATCACTTATGAGCACCTCCGCCAATCTAATAGTCATTAGGCCCCTACATCATGATTATTCAATCAATACCATAAAATGTTAAAATGCACATCCATAATATACACTAAACCTTAATTAATACTATACAACTCTTACCCAGTCAATGTATTGCTGCCCTTTTTGCAGGGCAGCAACTTGTGAAATATATTGTTCACCAGTTCTACTAAGTTAGGGTAAAATGATAAATCAAACATATTTTACATACTTCGAGGGCACGACGTACGTCATCAGCGTCATGCAGGGTAGGTCCACGTCTTTTAGGACATCCATACGATTTTATTCGCTTTCGTATTGCTTCCTTGCTACAAAACAAAAACAAAATTAACTCATAGTGACGGGACAATTTCAAAATATCTACGCATTGGTATAGTTGTGTCAAATTCTACGGAGGATAAGGGCAAACGCTTAATATCGATTTTGATAATTGAAACAACTTTAATTAACATTACTGATTATTTTCAGTTTTAAAGTAGTGACTAATATAGTACTAGTTACCTGAGGAAGTAGCCATGGTGTGTCTGTAGCAGACAGGACATTTCTTGATACGTCAAATGATTCTTGTAATACTCAACTAGTACTGACCTCACTGGAAATAAGTATAATGAATACGTTTTAACAGCAATGTTATTATGTTAAATAATAGACCAATTTCATCTTTATATACCAAGGGATATGGGTTAAAAATGCGTGATGCCACAATTTCTTGGACTCGGCAAAGACGAGCGAACAAAGAAGATGTCTATATATTTTACAATAAAAAATCCATCATTTTAGTTCATTTCATTACTCATAACACATACGAGTGTAGAATATTAGCAACGTAGTATACGAAAAATACTTACACAAAAAGGGAACGTCCTCCATTTTGTCGATGCATCAGCAAACTAGTAGCAATGTCTAAAAAATAGTCTGGCTTCGATTACGTTGATGGCGATGACTTATGATATATCAAAACGTTAGTACAATATACGGGCGTGATGTCGTGCCGTACTACATATTTTGATATTTTCTGATCTTAACTTATGATAATGATATGATAAAATTTGATGTCCACCTCCTAATGAAGAATTACATAAAATAAAAAATAATGGCTTTAGCGCGACGCAAAGTTACATTAGTACATAATAAGGTACCACAGAAAGAGTTCTCCTACAAAGGATTATTTTGTGTACCTACATATAATAACAATAGATAACATAGTATTTAATACTAATAACAAGTACCATACCGTCAGATTTTGGGTTATACATGAAATTAAACTAATTTAATCCAGTCTATATCTTAGACAAACCAAACGGTAATGTGTGTCATCATGCATCTGGATAGCGTAAATACCATGATACAGCCCGAGTCGAGCATTCTTGAATTCCTTATCAAGATGATTAATTGCACACCTGAAAATGGGAGGGTTCCATTATAATTGAGGGTTGGGGTACAAACCTGGCCTGTTTCGTACATAATTATTTGTACATAATTATTTGTCATGACGAAATACATTTTTAGAAAATGCGTTTCGTACATAATTATATGTACATAATTATTTGGCATGACCAAATGCATTTTTAGAAAATGTATTTCGTACATAATTATTTGTACACAATTATTTGTCATGACGAAATACGTTTTTACAAAATGCGTTTTGTACACAATTACATAGAGTATTTAGGTACAAAACGTAGTTTGTAGCAGTTTGTTTTTGCTGACCGCTGTCGGCCATCGTACAAAACCGATGTTACCACAGTTTTGCACAGTTTTGGCTGTGGTAAAATCGGGTTTTCTCTGGGTATTCCGGTTTCATTCCACAATAAGACCCCTTGTGCGCTAACATCCGGGCCACCAAGAGTGATTAGCATTTAAGTTGGATAACTTATTTCAAAATTGTTGTTAAATAAAAAAGTTTATATTTTTAAAAGGTTACATGTACCGGGGAGGGATCAGATTTGTCAGACAAAATTTGAAAAAAAAAGAGTGATTTTTTTTTCTGAATTAATTAATGAGTCTTCAAGTCATGGAATGTTCAAATTTTATCCTGGTCTTGATTTACATTACTATTCCAAAAAAAAATTAAATTAAAAATCAGTATTCGAAACAGAAAAATGATGTGAAAACATGTCTATTGCTCGTTAGCTGCTACTAATGTTGTGTAGACTGGGAATGGACTAAATGTGAAGGACTTTTTTATTAGGGGTACCATTGAGGTATTGTATTATCAAACGATGTGTTTATGTAATGTTTTCATTGCCAACATTGTTTATCCAATATTGTGTAGAGTATTCAACATGTTTGCTTCACTCATATTGATGTTTATTGTTGTAAATTATTCCAATAGCCTACAGGACTGTCTTTCCAACCACATTAACAATGATTGATTAGTTCTATACTGTTTTTAATCTATAATCAATAATACATGTCTTTCCATTCAAAATGCACAAAGGGGCTTGGCATGGATTTTTTTTTAGATTATGGTCCATATGTATGTATTATAGTGTCACTATAGCTATAATTCATACAATTGTACATATATCAGGGACATATATGTGAGATATATACGTCCCTGCATATCTATTGTCCATGATCTAAAAAAATTGGCCATTGAGACCCTGTGATAATGTACATACATTTTTGCCATCTGTGAATGGTCTGTAAATAGAGGGCTTACACACAGTCTGCAGGCGCGGATGCATGATTTTCGAAAGGAGGGGGTCCAGCTGACGCTTTTTCAATGATACAATGTAAAAACTTCCATTTTTAAGGCTATTAATTATTTTCTCCCCCGAGAAAAGGAGGAGGGGGGGGGGGGGGTCCTGACCCCCTAGGACCCCTTTTCTGGGTCCGCTATTGGGCTGTGTCTGTTGCTCAATTTCTTTAGGACTCACACAACTAAATGAGCATATATATCACGAAGTGTTTCATACGAGTGTACATATAGGCCTATAGTCCCTACCGAAAATTTGTTCCGGCTAATTATAAATACTTCGGACTATGGTATATTTCATATCATACATGACTGTATACTCATTTTTATTATTATTATTATTATGTAATGTGTATTATCCACAATATTTCATATTTTATCGTTTAAAGGCCCAATATACGTAACTTATATTGGGCCTTTAAAATACTTGACATAAAAAAAAAATAATATAAAATATAAAAAAAGGCCATCTATCCCCACTGAGCTTCGAACCCATAGGGTTGGTTATATCCCGTTCAGAGTGTTCAATGTGAAAACATTAGCCTTGGGATTAAACATAATTATGCTGAAATGTGACTTTTCATTCTCACCTGTTTGGAACAAGGAATATCATTTATATATTTTAGATATAGAATAAAGAATGATTTTCAAGATAGAGCTATATATAGTACGTATTAATATTTCCCCCCAAAAAAAGAAATAATTACTTCTCCCCGTTGTTTATATTGGTTTTGGAGCGGAACGATACAAACTTTATTTTATTGGCGTAAACGATATTAGAATAAAATACACATAAAACATTAATATGCATATAAATAAATTCTTTGTATTTTGTTGTTATTGATACTCTGTGTAAAATATATTCAGAACAATATGTACAAAGCTCTAGCACTATTTTCCGTGGCGTAATAATTAACACGAGCAGTGTTGTTCGGTCCCGGATATCGGGCACCTGTCAAGTATCAGAGAAGGTAAGTAATTCGGACGTATAGATATGTAATAATCAAGGAGAAAATTTTAGCAGGTGTGTGTGGAGGTCAACGTATTTGTAGAGTCGAATGTCCATCTCAAGTTTAAAACATCACCAAAGTTGTAATATTTAAATTTAATTGCAATATATTGTATATGACATCCCCCCCGCTATCATGTAACAGGTATACTATTTAATAGCAAAGTAGGATGCAGGCTGAAAGCCTCTAGATCAAAATCATCAATAACAAATACAACAAAGTAATTCAATATACATGTTTATATAGTATTTCGGTGCGGTAAACAGCATAAAGGGGAAACCCACGGAAGCCTAAATTCCCGTTCTTGAACGAACATGTATATGCATGGAATACATTTATGTCTTCACACGTGAAAAAAGTGATATCCATTTCTAATCTTTTAATTAAGGAAGGCACATGTAAGAATATTATCTGGTTGCAACCCCGGTATTGAATTTGATACGAAAATATATGCATAACACTGAAGTCATAATTAAAAAAAAAATCCATGCATATATATGTCCTGACCTGTGTTGAAAATGTCAACCTAATCCTTTACATGAATATTTTATTAATAAAACAATGTAAAAAGAAAACAGAGTTCATAATGGGTTAAGTATTAGATAATTATACATATCTCGACAAGTTCCAAATGTCCTGTTTCATGTTTAGTATTAATGTATGCAGACCATGAAAGTTTGATAGATTTTGAATGAACATGCATGCATGAATATATATTATGGATATAATCTGAGACATTGTGCTTTTATAAAAATCATTGCAAACATTTCTTTTCATTTTATTTTTGGACTTTTCAATGCATGCATACCTTAAGCTTTTATGAAATAGATATCATTTGAAAAGAAGGATTTGCGAATGTTTTTACAGAAATTAATGTCTGCCCCATGCATTGTTGTATAACACATTCATTTGTACCGGCCTCAGTCAGGTAAAAGATCTATATATAGAAACTTCCTGGTGTTGACAAATGATGCCGAGATGCTGACAAATATTTCTTCATTTGTATATCGGTATGTGTGCAATCAACATCTGATTATTTATGTGGATGTGAATGTGATTCAATAAGTTTATACACAGACTTTGTCTGTTTCTTCAGACATACATGCATACATTACATGCCTTCTCCCTTACGGCCTCTTCACTATTCATTGGTCAGACGATGTGTGTTTATTGTCACCACAAAACTGTCACGTTGGGTTCTCACCAGCTATTTTTAATCCGGGATTTCCCGAGGAATGCAATTTTGCAAGTGGTCAATATAGACATTTTGAGCGGACTTTGAATATTGGTATAACAGGAAAATATAATTAGTAGTACAGACACATGTACATTCAAGAACTCAGGCATTTAGGCTTTCGCGGGATGCCTCTTTAATACAGTGCACTCCTCTTAATATCATGTTGCATTTGTCAGACAAAAACATGATATTAACAGGAATGTGACATTGAGAGAAATATGTTTTTCCACTAAATCTAGTGTATTTCCAATCTCCATAAACTAAAAGTAAGCTTAGTCAATGTACAAATGGAGATGTTTCAGTTTATAGATAACATTTTTTCAATAACAAATCAATTTTGGGGATATTTTTGATTTTCTATGCAACATTTTGTACAAGTTGTATATGAAATCAATGGAAATAACTTCATTTTCTGGATATTTTCCGTGATTGGTTAAAAAAACATGATATTAAGAGGAATTCACCTCAAAATACATGATATTAACCAAATAAAATTACATAGATTATATAGAGGGAAAAATGGTGCTTGGGAAAAACATGATATTAAGAGGAATGTGATATTAACAGGAGTGATATTAAGTGGAGTCCACTGTACTACTGTAATATCTGTGTGAGTCTGACTGAAAGAAATATTGAAGTAGATTTATCAAAGATGATCGATCTAGTGCTGTTTGATTGATCAAGTTACTCAACCATTGATTTGTTGCAGCAACTGACCAATTACATGTATGATACCGTATTTATCCCGCAATAACCCCAGGCGGCCAATACATAAACTCTGATTCAAAGTAGGAGGTGGGCTTATTGCAGGACCATGAAATAGCATGTATTGGTATTTGGAATGAGCTGTTTTTGACATGGGTGGGCTTATAACCAGACATGGGCTTATTGGCAGATAAATACGGTAATATAAATTTATTATAATTTTCATGATCGACTTCAACCGATGCGGTGCTAGTGAAGAAATTTTAGATTCACATTTATAAAGAATAGAATACTAAAATACACACTGTAATTTTTGTAACATGATAATCTTGTATTAAGATTTTTTTGTTTAATTGTCAACTTAATTTTCAAAGCAAGTAGAATTTTCACTTCGATTTATTAGTTGTACTTCTCAATGTTTTCATAACGAACGGGTCAAATTAAAACTTTGTTACAGCGAAAACTTTGATTCATAGAAGTTTGATTCATGTAAAGTAAGCCAATAGTGTTATATAATGAAAAAAATCTGACTAATTCCCATGTCCCAGTCATCTCCAAGCTGACAAGATGTTACAATACATTTTTATGTTTTCAGGACAGAATCTTGATACAGTCGACGTTGATGATGGGATAGTAACATTGATAACCTACATGTACCATTGTGCTACACAGACAATTATTGTAGAAACAAAATGTGGAGAAAACTCAAGATTCTTGATAGCAGCAGAAATTCTGTAAAACTTGTAAACTTGGTGTAATGAATCTACTGAAATGGCGGAAACAAGAATGACATTGGATGTTTGGCTGTGATGAACCTGTCTAAAGGGACCACCAAGGCACATTTCATGAGCAATGACGATATTTCCATCGGAAACGTAACTTCTGTTTCAACGACACCAAACAATGGTCCGGACAAGCGGATGAGTAAATCCCTCCATGACGTTCACGCGGGAACCATGGAGGAGAAAACTAACTGGGTGGATGAAAAACGACCACCGCTGCCACCTGGTAGTGTAAATCAGGTGGAGAAATCAGGGGCCACAACTGCTGGAGCTGGTGCTAAGTGGAATAAGGATAGCTCAAGTCCTGGAAAGGTAATTATAGTCAATGAAACAAAAGATAGTATTGTAAAGACGTTAATGTATTTTAAGAAATAAGAATCTCCCATTTACAAGTACATATGAATGTGACATTTCCATATAGAAGTGTGTATCACAATAGTTGTGGTGGCATGATACACATCAAGATATATACACAACAGTCATCACAACAATAGTATATTTCCAATATTCATAACTAAAAGTAAGCTATTCAATGTACTTACGAAAATGTTTCAACATTATTTTTGTTTGTAAATTATTTTATGTTATTTTTTTTTATGGAATATTTTTTACAAGTTGTTTTTGAAATCAATAGAAATGACATCATTTTCTGGATATTTTATGTGATCGATTAAAAAAAAACATTATAAAAAATATTAAGAGGAATTCATCTCGAGATACATTATATTATTTTATATATATAGAAAAATGATGTTGGGGGGGGGAAACATGATATGAGAGGAATGTGATATTAACAGAATCCACTGTAAAACATTTGCATGGCAAAGTCACTTCATCAACTAAACAGGGAGACGTGCAATTTAAGAGACTATAAACGACACCCAGTGTGTGACGATTATGACGTCATTGTTTTGGTATAGAAACAGTGACAGTTCGCTGTCAAAAAAGCTGTTCCAGCATCTATCATAGTTTAAATCAAATTGAAGTCAGTATATTAAGTCAGCAATATAAATAATGTAAATTTAAGCATTGAAGTGCTTTGTCATGTATTAATGGTCGTTATGAATGACCAGAAAAGATAATTATTTTCTGTGGAAATTTACATATGTAATCTGTCTCATTATATTACTGAACTATTTTCACTTAATACTATACAGCTTCCTAATGCTTCTGTGTTTTAGAATGTAAAAGGCGGAAGTCGAGATTTAGAGAGTACTGAGGAAGAGGTTGTGATCTGTTATCAAGATGAGGCTGTGACAGTCGGAGAGACAGGGGCAGGTAACTCTGTGAAGACGGAAGCTCCTCCAAGACTGATGGTCGTCTCTAGCAAGATACGCAATAGTATGGCTCTGCGACACGCTATTCTGCCAAACGTGATATTCGTGCAATACAAGTTTGATTCCACGTCCTTGGAAGGAATTCTTAGTAAGTTAATCATTGTGCGGATATTTAATTGTTCAAATGAATCTTGAAACCGAAAAAAAATTACCATGGTAGCAATGCCAACAAAGTTTTTAAAGGTCATTGCAAATTTAATGAGGGTCAGTAGATTAAATTGATTACAATCAAATAATGAAAGCACATCTGACTGGGTTTGAAAAGATTTTTAATTGTTTACGGTATTCATCATTGTGGTCGTAGGACCAATATTGTTAGGGGTTCGAGGCCTACATGGTTGGTGGTTTTTCTCCCGGAACTCCAGCTTTACTGCAACACCAAAACTGGCACATCCCAAAATTATCAAAGCTGTTTATTATAAAATGTAAAACACAAAACTTACCAAACTTCTATAGGTGGAATGTTAGACTTTGTGCTTTTAGCACAGTTTTTTGGTGAGGTAATGTTCAGGTAACAGATCTACACTATCATAAGGAGGCAAATACCCCAACATACCCTGTCTCTGACAGGCTGTTATATCTATACATATTTGGTTTAGGGCTTTTGATAGATGATCTTTGGCTACATCCTCTGTCTCATTTTTGTAATTGCTTGACATTGAAAACATTTTAATGATTACTGCACATGGATATCCACATCTAAAAATCAATATTTTCCTCTCATCTAATCTTTGGACTTATCAAAAATGCTTTCATTATGACAGGTAATCACCAAGGAGACCATATCAGAATCTCAGCCAATCAGAGATTTCCTTACAAACCTAGTCAGTGACCACCTAGACAAGACGAGTGAGGAGCTGCGATTGGACCTCCTGGCCTGTAATGCTGTCCAACATGGCGACTCATCCACCATCACCAAGGAGAATACAGGCCTCAGACCACGATAAAACTTCCGGGTCGTTGTACACGAATGTAGTGCATAAGGACATTTCAAGTGGGTTACTATATAATTTTTCCTGACTGATCTATGACTGATATGTACAGTTTCATTACATAGAATTGTTCACCAATATCCATTCTAGTGATTAAATTTTATTTGACACAGTTTGAAAGTTTGTTTTGGCAGCAGGACACATAGAGCGATTAGGCTTGCAGATCTTTCTTAAATGCAACACATGAGGTACTTTTCAGCTCACTGTAGGTTCAGCTTGAATAGATCTAGAATAAAAAATAAGTCCCACATCCTTTGCAAAGTTTTAAAATATTTTAATTTAATTTTCTTTGATAGTAACATATAGTAGAATTAATTGTGGTCTAAGGCCTGCATAGAAACTCTTATCCAGGTAGGAGAGATAAAGCTGATGAGCCTGTGTGTTGGTGACACAGGGAAATCTCTCTGTCAGAATAGCAGATTTGTAGATGATGCTATCACAAAGAAAATCCAAAAGTCAGCGTGACCGTAGTAAAATTTTGAATTGTCTGATTATTCAAGTTAAGGGGGCTCGACCCTTTCGCAATTAACCACCAGATTTCCTAAAATCTTTCATATGTTGATTATGCTACCAGGTAGAGATGATTTTGTGAAAATCTATCGTATTCCTATGACTTGTTTCATTTTTGGTAAAAAACACCAAAAAAATGATTTTTCTCAAAATTTAATGTTTTTTCTATTTTTTTTCTTGTGAATGTTGTTGAAAATCACAAACATACAATAAAATAAAAAAAGAAATCAATAGCTACATCAAAAATATGTTATTTGTGGAAAAATGAACAAAACGATTTTTACAAAGTGTGTTATTTTTATATCTAGTGGACAGATTTCAGTATTCACAGTCAATTTATTTACATACCGTATAATATTTATATTCAGTATGCTTGAAAGCATTAGCGAAAATTGTATTCATTTCTCATAACAACATTAGCCTTATCACATGCAAACAGCGTGTAGTAATACATTGAAAAATAGTTGTAGTTCCTGAACAATATAAATGATTATTATTTTTTTAAGTAAAATGTTTAGAATTTAAAAAAAATAATAAAAAAAATTCATTGAAAATACAGATACTGCCATGTTTAGATAAAACGTTAGATAAAATGCAAGCGTTCTGTACGGCACCGGAAGTTACCCTGTCATCTACTATCCGCCGTCAAGCCATCGGAATTGTTATTCTACCCGTGTTATTGTAAATAAACACGATCCATGTTAATATGTAGAAACGTTAAATATTGTAACTGTCTTCTTAAAGTTCAAAACATAAAAATCACTCGAAAATCTCACAGAAAAATGTTGTAGACAGAACTACATTTTGTTTCGGTTGTTGTTATGACGTTGCTAAGACCGAGTGTAACACTTTCCCGCGAAAACGGCTATTCTCTCTCCGACGTCACTCCCGGGTAAAAACATGAAAAGATGCATTTTTTTTATTATGGTGTTAATCTTAATGTAAATATAAGGAATGAAATTTATTTTTTCAACATTCATGAGGTCATAACAACATTGGCTTCTGGACATATTCCATGAATCGCGTTAGCGATTCATGGCAAATATGTCAATATGTAACAAAAAGCACAAGCAAAAAATTGAATCAAAATATCACAGACAAGCTTTTTATGCTACTTATTGAAAACTAGATGTAAAACAGTGTCTATGGTAGGTTGTCTCCCTTGATACTATTAGGAAGTTTTTGTAGTAGGTAGTATTTTTACATAACACATATACTGTGAATGCGTACAAGCCTAAAACATTTTAGAACATAACAATTACCGGCGTTCTGTGTTATATTTTCAACAGCATAATAGCTTAGTGCATATATAATGACACCAGGCACAGCCCTTGTGTAAATGTTCTGCCAACACGGATAATTCTACCACACGCCGACTCTCTCTCCAGTTTGTGAAACATGGCCAGTTGTACCGGTACTATAGGCCTACATTCCGATTCTGTTTCTGATACTGTTGCCGTCGCTGTCAGTGTCCGACCATGTGTCAATATCGTGTACATCTGTTTTTGTTGTTGTTTTGCAAAAGGAGTGGTCGTGATAATACTTTATTTGCTCCTAATCTTGAGTTGAAGACTTGAACCGTCCCCTCTCATCTTGCCATTGTTGATATCACTGTATAGAACGAATTTGATACCCTGTTTTCAAATTCCAGGTATACAAATAGGAAGCTACGTCACCACAAAACGAGAATCAAAACTTGTGTATTACGTAGGGTCGAGCGTCCTTGAATGTTTTAGAGCAGTTTAGTAAAGTCTGCTGAACCTTTGAGTTATACAAGTTTGAAATAACCAGGTTTTGTTGTACCTTCCAAAATAGGAAGAACTTTCATTTACAAAAAGAAGCAATATTCTAAAACAGTGAATTTTTTGTACAGTGTATTTAAAAACAACTTTCCTATTGAATCAAAGTATAGATACATTCTTACCTAATAGTACTTCAAATTGATGTTTTCAATAACTAAATAGATTGTATGTGTGTATATAAATTTAAACGTCATATAATCCAACATTGAATAACAAATAGTTAACCTGATGTTCTCTGATGTTAATATTTATACATGGTTTTACCCTCACCTCCATAGTTATCTCCCTTGTCATTTCCTTCCTTGTTATCTCTGATGTTAATACCTATACATGGTTTTACCCTCACCTCCGTAGTTATCTCCCTTGTCATTTCCATACCTTGTTGTCTCTGATGTTAATACCTATACATGGTTTTCCCCTCACCTCCATAGTTATCTCCCTTGTCATTTCTATACCTTGTTATCTCTGATGTTAATATTTATACATGGTTTTACCCTCACCTCCATAGTTATCTCCCTTGTCATTTCCATACCTTGTTATCCCTGATGTTAATACCTATACATGGTTTTACCCTCACCTCCATAGTTATCTCCCTTGTCAATTCCATACCTTGTTATCTCTGATGTTGATACCTATACATGGTTTTACCCTCACCTCCATAGTTATCTCCCTTGTCATTTCCTTCCTTGTTATCCCTGATGTTGATACCTATACATGGTTTTACCCTCACCTCCATAGTTATCTCCCTTGTCATTTCCTTCCTTGTTATCTCTGATGTTAATACCTATACATGGTTTTACCCTCACCTCCATAGTTATCTCCCTTGTCATTTCCTTCCTTGTTATCTCTGATGTTGATACCTATACATAGTTTTCCCCTCACCTCCATAGTTATCTCCCTTGTCATTTCCATACCTTGTGATCTCTGATGTTGATACCTATACATAGTTTTACCCTCACCTCCATAGTTATCTCCCTTGTCATTTCCATACCTTGTTATCTCTGATGTTGATATCTATACATGGTTTTCCCTTCGCCTCCATAGTTATCTCCCTTGTCATTTCCTTACCTTGTTATCTCTGATGTTGATATCTATACATGGTTTTCACCTCACCTCCATAGTTATCTCCCTTGTAATTTCCATACCTTGTTATCTCTAATGTTGATATCTATACATGGTTTTCCCTTCGCCTCCATAGTTATCTCCCTTGTCATTTCCTTACCTTGTTATCTCTGATGTTGATATCTATACATGGTTTTCACCTCACCTCCATAGTTATCTCCCTTGTCATTTACATACCTTGTTGTCTCTGATGTTGATACCTATACATGATTTTCCCCTCACCTCCATAGTTATCTCCCTTGTCATTTCCTTACCTTGTTATCTCTGATGTTGATACCTATACATGGTTTTCCCTTCGCCTCCATAGTTATCTCCCTTGTCATTTCCTTACCTTGTTATCTCTGATGTTGATACCTATACATGGTTTTACCCTCACCTCCATAGTTATCTCCCTTGTCATTTCCATACCTTGTTATCTCTCATGTTGATATCTATACATGGTTTTACCCTCACCTCCATAGTTATCTCCCTTGTCATTTCCATACCTTGTTATCTCTGATGTTGATACCTATACATGGTTTTACCCTCACCTCCATAGTTATCTCCCTTGTCATTTCCATACCTCATAATCGTTAATACCTGTACTTGGTTGTCTCCCCTTTTAGGTGCGTATGGTGCGGCGGTACTATATAAGAAGAAGGACGACAAGTCGTTGGTTATTCTAAAGGAGATCAATATGCATGATCTCAACGCCGCTGAGAGACAACTCGCCCTTAATGAGGTAATGTACGGTACTTTCCTCGTACATCGTTCAAGTTAAACTCTTTGACCCCTAAAATTTCATAATGAACTATTCTGACCTTTGAATCGGAAAAGTCCAAATGTGTCTTCAGGGGTCAATGAGTTCAAAGGTAACTGTTGTGTATGGTACTTTCCTGGTAAACAGTTCAGGTTTAAAATTGTCACAGTAGCTAATTAATGTCAGATGAAGACAATTGAAAATCTGTCAATATTAGCGTTTCGTGCGGCACAATTAATTAGGCATTGAAATGTCTTGATACGGTCTTTATCGTCAATATGACTGATAAAACTTTTAATACATATCATATTGTGCACAAGTGCTGTATGTTTGGCTGTAGAGTTCTATCATTGATAAAGACCATGCTGTTGTGTATAGTACTTGAGGTTTAAAAACATCACAGTAGCTATATTAAGGTCAGATGAAGACAACTGAAGTACTGTAAATATTTGTATATCGTGTGGCACACTTTAGCATTGAAGTATCTTGATAGGATCTTTATGGTCGATATAATTGATAAAGCTTCTCAGACATCATATTGTAAATGCATTTATTTTTGTTGGGTTTAAATTTCGTGGTTTAACGTTTGGAAACAAATTCATGGGGATTATATTTTGTGGATTCTGTGTTTCATTTCTCTGCAGAACTTCTATATATCATGATTGCCTCCCCTTAATTGTACTAAGCGAGACTAGTGTATAAATAAATTCATGTGGATTTTATTTTGTCTGGAAAATATTTCGTCAGGATTATATTTCATGGATTTTGAAAAACCAGGAAATAAACGAAATTAAATCCCCAACAAAATTTAATGATTTTACAGTCAGTATTGTGTACTCGACCATTATGTAAGAGTGAGTATTATGTTGGGATGAAGTGCTAGCTATCAATTGCAAGTTGGTTTGAATGAATTACCATATACACCATGTTGAATTTGTTTTCTGAATACTAAGAAAGCTTTTAATAAAACCCTATGAAATGTTTGGGGTCAAATAATGACCATTACCAACATTAAAGGTCATATTGTTTGAAAAATTAAAAAAAAAAAAAAAAAATATTTTAGATTCATTATATTAAATCGAAATTGGTAATTGAAGAAAATCTTTCTGCGTATGTTTTATAACAGGTAAACATCCTTGCGTTCTTGGACCACCCCAACATCATCAGTTACTACGACAGTTTTGAAGAGGACGGTGTTCTTATGATAGAGATAGAGTACGCGGATGGAGGGTAAGTATTTGCTTGTACAATAGTAACATAGGTTACACAGACAGAGGGTTATAGTGTTAGTTCGGGGTGTAGTGGGCAATTGGTTAAGGTATCTGACATTCTTCTACCACTAGCTCTCCACCTCTGGGTCACCTTGTTGTGGGTTCACTTCTTAGGTTGAGCAGTCACCAGGTACTGGCCGTAGGTCGTTGGTTTTTCTCTTGGAAGTCCAGCTTTCCTCCACCACTAAAACCTGGAACATCCTTAATGACCGTAGCTGTAGGATGTAAAACAGACATCATTGACCTGATTTTGTTCCTACTACTTTACTTTATGGCAAATTTACTTCTCAGATGCACAACAACAGTTTCGTAGGCTCTAATCTTTGAGACTAAATTTTTTCTCGTATCTTCGTCAGTTTTAACTCATTCACCACTGAAATGTTATAATGAACTATTCCAACTATTGATTTGGAAGAGTTCAAATGTGTTTTCAGGGGAAAATGTCCATAAATTAGCCAGTCAGTCAAGATAACATCCTCGATATCCAGGGGTTACACTCACCTGCACTCTCTACACCCCTGGAAAATGTCATGGCAAAACTGAAGGTACAAAAAAATCCTGACCAATCTCAAGGCTGCATGCCTGTCATTTGAAGACTACAAAGGAGCTGCAACCATCTTAATAAAATTGATGAAAATTAATTTGATGAACATTAAAGTGTTGAACCAGTCTTCTTGCCTCATTGCCAAGGTGGGCTTTCATTTTGGGAAAATAACACAAATTTTGACTAGGGGAAGCAGCCTTATATCGGCTGTATAATGGGCAAACAAAACCACTGTTAAAGGTGGGCTTTCAGTTTACCATGACATTCCAGGAGTATAGAGAGCATAGGAGATCGTAACCCCTCAATATCGTGGAAGTCAAGCAAATTGATTAATTATAATCCACAGAACTCTAGCCTAGTTCCTGGCTCAGCAGGAGAAACCCCTGGAGGAGAAAACTATCCTGACGATGTTCCAACAGATCGTAGCAGCCATCCGACATATCCACGAACACAACGTGTTACACCGGGACCTGAAGACTGCAAAAATCTACCTCACCAAGGAAGGAGTGGTCAAAGTGGGCGACTTTGGTATCTCCAAAATGATGAGTTCCACTAACAAGGGAGCCAACACTGTGCTGGGAACTCCTTACTACATCAGCCCTGAGATAGTATGTCTTTTTTCTTTTATGTAGAAATGTTCTTCCATTTATTTCCTTTACAGTCAGTTAGTGATCTCATGGAGAAACTTTGAGTCTAATGCTTGGTATGAAGTTTGGCTGGGACTGAGGAAATAGTTCAGATAAGGGTCTTCGAGATATTTAAGCATTGATGACAATTTTGTTTAGTTTCTTTGGGATATGAGAAAATATTTGGCTGCAAACTGTATGAATCCGCATAGCTGATTCTTACAAAAGTTTGCAAGCAATTTTTTTTCATAACTTAACTTAAAAATAATTGCTTGTAATTAATTTTTGAACCTTATTTCCAAATTTAGAAATTTAGAATCAATACGCTAGGTTAATTGCCGTATTGTGACGTCAAATTTTTCGCACCATTTTCGGTAAAAAGGTTCATGTAAAACAACCATTAAGTGTTTATATGAACATACCATTATAGTCAACAATTTGTCACAATATTACAATGACTTAAATTAAGTATAGTGACAGTTTAAGAAAATACCATAATAGTCACTATGACAATACAATGACTTTAGTCATATTACCGGTATGGTGACAATTATGAACATATACCGGGTATATTAGTCATCAAATTGTCACCTATAAACACTTACTGGTTGTGCTACATGATCAAGTCTTTTGACATTTTTTATCTACACTTACCGATAGAAAAAACATGTTTAAAAAACATGAATTTTTAACTTTTAATTCCATTTATAAGAAAAGAGCTACAATTGGAAAGCAACCTTCAACACATGTAGTTCTGAGAATATGAACTCACCATTTTAGTTTTAACATTTAAAATTACAGGGTCAGTTTGCGCCGGTCAAGGATATTTATAGCACTGGCTTCAAGGACGTCATCATGGATATGTTACGACAAGATCCGGAGCAGCGACCGTCTGCTCACGAACTCATGTACACAAGACTCCCAGAGGTATATATAACACTTCCTGTTTGTGGGAACTAATTTTGATTCTCATTTAAAGGAATTTCAATATCATCCGGATGATTGCCTATTACAGTAGCAGGCTGAAACCTGTAGAAAGTAAAGTCTAGGTTCAACACAGATGTAAGCTCGAGAATCCACTCACAGATCTAGATCTGCTCGCAGATATTAGCTCGAGAATCTACATGTACTTACAGATCTAGATCTGCTCACAGACGTTAGGTTCAGAATCCACTCACAGATCTAGATCTGCTGGCAGATGTAAGCTCGAGAATCCACTCACAGATCTAGATCTGCTCGCAGATATAAGCTTGAGAATCCACTCACAGATCTAGATCTGCTCGCAGATATTAGCTCGAGAATCCACTCACAGATCTAGATCTGCTCGCAGATGTTAGCTTGAGAATCCACTCACAGATCTAGATCTGCTCGCAGATGTTAGCTCGAGAATCCACTCACAGATCTAGATTTTCTCGCAGATATTAGCTCGAGAATCCACTCACAGATCTAGATCTGCTCGCAGATGTTAGCTTGAGAATCCACTCACAGATCTAGATCTGCTCGCAGATGTTAGCTCGAGAATCCACTCACAGATCTAGATCTGCTGTTAGATATTAGCTCGAGAATCCACTCACAGATCTAGATCTGCTGATAGATATTAGCTCGAGAATCCACTCACAGATCTAGATCTGCTGTTAAATATTAGCTCGAGAATCCACTCACAGATCTAGATCTGCTGTTAGATATTAGCTCGAGAATCCACTCACAGATCTAGATCTGCTGATAGATATTAGCTCGAGAATCCACTCACAGATCTAGATCTGCTGCCAGATATTAGCTTGAGAATCCACTCACAGATCTAGATCTGCTGTTAGATATTAGCTCGAGAATCCTCTCACAGATCTAGGCTCGAGAATCCTCTCACAGATCTAGATCTGCTGATAGATATTAGCTCGAGAATCAACTCACAGATCTAGATCTGCTCGCAGATATTAGCTCGAGAATCAATTCACAGATCTAGATCTGCTGATAGATATTAGCTCGAGAATCAACTCACAGATCTAGGTCTGCTGTTGGATATTAGCTCGAGAATCAACTCACAGATCTAGATCTGCTCGCAGATATTAGCTCGAGAATTCACTCACAGATCTAGATCTGCTCACAGACATCCATTCACATGAATTACTTATGACGTAATATTTTAGTCTTAGTGTATGTGAGTTTTGCCTCTCTGCTTCGGATAGTATAGAGAACTGAAGGACCAAAGTGAGCTGATCCCGTTCCGCAGCATCGTCAACTATTATTTAGGCCAAGTAAACTTATTGTCCGTTTGTCATCCTACCTCAATCAGCCATCCTGGGTTGGGCTAAAAGGATTTCAAGACCATATATACAATTTAGATATAATAGATTGTTACCTTCTTGTATAGAAAGCAGTTACTGTAAATACATTTACTTTAGTGCACTCAAATCTTAGCACATAATCAAATTTAAACATACTAGCACAACGATAAATTGGCACAACCACAATACTTGCCATAGAAAACATTGAACAGAAATCGCAATTATCACAATAAATCATAATTTTGCGGAAGTGATCAGCATGAAGAGCGCTAAAATTGGACCACCATTAAAATATGTACAATTTCAGTATTCTGTACCAGAAAATAACGACTTCGATATAAATTATAATGATGTTGTTTATTCAGTTACATTAAATATACATGCAATTATATATACAAATACCATCACATAATTATTTGGTTTACCAAATGTTATATAATGAATTTACAATATAAAACTACCAAATTTAACTAAATAGAATGCAATTATGTATCTCAAAAACCTCATATAAAAATACCCTTACAAAGGAGTTACTTTAAAAACATTCTGTTTTTGGCGGACACAGATTTTAGCGCATAGCTTTAAATTTAAAGAAAATCAGCACATATCATGCAATGATGAAATGACACACTTATAATACTTTCTGGAGAAAGCAAAACACAGCTTGCTATGTATAGGTGTGCTGGTGCATGAGTGCCACGTGGGGTACACTGTACACAGAAAGCCTGGTCATCTCACCTTCTAGTTGGACATTGTGGATATAGAAATTGATTTTGATTTTGTAATGTTTTTAGCGAGATTTCCCCAAAAACTTGATACGTTGAAATGGTACATATATATAGGTACAGGTATATAACACATGTGAATATAAGAAAATGTTCCATCTTTCAATTACAACAAGAATAATGCAGAGCCATGAATGGTGACAAAATAGGTATTAACATACAGTAACATCCCCCTTCCTCAAACTCGCGGGGACCTGGTCAATAGTTCAAGGAATACATGGTATTCAAGTAATCCAAGGTTGGTTAAAAATGTTGAAACTCTGTCACGACCAAATGACCTGTTCGACGAATGAGGTATTTTGAATCATGGTGAAATGACCCGACTTAAACAACATTTTTCACTTTTGCCAGAATGTTCCCATTACTCTTTCTTAATCAACATCAGTGAATAATTAATTTTGTATGAACACATTTCTGTTTTGGCCACATTATTAATAAGAATGATAAAATACTGTTGAAATTCCATGTAACACCACACAGCATAAAAAGACAAGTGCTACCATAGCAGACTTAACCCCTGGGTACACAACAATGCCCTGTGGTCGGCTCCACCCTTGCCGACTTAACCCCTGGCCAGTACACAACACTATCCAAAGGACTGCCCCACCCTTGCAGACTATCCCCTGGGTTCACAACACTATCCTGGGGTCTTCCCCACCCCTGCAGTCTTAACCCCTGAGTACACAACACTGGTCCCAGAGTCTGCCCAACCCTAGCAGTCTTAACCCCTGGGTACACAACACTGTCCTGAGGTCTGCCAAGCCTTGCAGACTTAACCCCTGGGTACTGCCCCACCCTTACAGACTTAACTCCTTGGGTCTGCCCCACCCTTACATATTTAACCCCTGGGTTCTGCCCCACCCTTACAGATTTAACCCCTGAGGTCTGCCCCATCCTTACAGATGTAACCCCTGGAGTCTGCCCCACCCTTACAGACTTAACCCTTGGTGTCTACCCCATCCTTACAGACTTAACCCTTGGGGTCTACCCCATCCTTACAGACTTAACCCTTGGGGTCTACCCCATCCTTTCAGACTTAACCCTTGGGGTCTACCCCATCCTTACAGACTTAACACCTGGGGTCTACCCCATCCTTACAGACTTAACCCCTGGGGTCTGCCCACCCTTACAGACTTAACACCTGGGGTCTGCCCTACCTTACAGACTTAACCCTGGGGTCTGCCCACCCTTACAGACTTAACCCCTGGGGTCTGCCCACCCTTACAGACTTAACCCCTGGGGTCTGCCCACCCTTACAGACTTAACCCCTGGGGTCTGCCCCTAACTCCTGGGGTCTGCCCACCCTTACAGACTTAACCCCTGGGGTCTGCCCACCCTTACAGACTTAACCCCTGGGGTCTGCCCCACCCTTACAGACTTAACCCCTGGGGTTTGTCCACCCTTACAGACTTAACCCCTGGGGTCTGCCCCACCCTTACATATTTAACCCCTGGGTTCTGCCCCACCCTTACAGACTTAACACCTGGGGTCTGCCCCACAATTGCAGTCTTAATCCCTGGGTGATAACTTTGATACAGTTGAGATTCCCATCTCAGATTATGTATACTACTGGTATAAAGCATCAAACACAATCTGGATATTAACTTGGACCTCAGGGTCTGACCACACCCCAACCGACCTAGTTTCTGAGTTGAACTTGGAAACAATTTAGATGCCGCCTCATAACCAAACTATTACCGGTGTACTATATGCTACAAGGGTTGGCCTTGGGGTCTGTTTCAGTTTGTGGGATCTTTTTAGAAATGTTTTACCTTGATTACTCGTGCATATACAGCATTATCTGGGTGAATGATACAGGCCATCCAGGCCTCTTGTTGATTATTGTGGTCAGTTTTGTTGGTTTGATTATATGTTGTCATAGCAACTATACATACTAGTTTTGTCAAAGGAGTCACACACTGCTGTATTGTAGTAGTTTAGCATCCCGATAAAACACAGCCCACAGAACATCATCCCTGCCTACACCTACAGCATATGTCCACTTTGTGTCTGTGTGTATGATCCTAAGGAACTCACCACCTCCACTGAGGAGTAGGACTCTGTAGTTGTCATTGTCCCCTATGATGATGTTCCCCACACTGTCATACACCACACCACGGGGGTTAAAGGGTTTAGCTCCTTTACATGATGATTGTTTATATGTACTGGGGATGTCACCTCTATACACAAACAATTTCTTGAAATCAGTGTCCATAACAATAACATGTGGTATCCCATCACCACCATCACTCTTACTATTCATATCAGCCACTGCCACATTGTGAGTGACAGGACACTCTGAGATCCTGAATGGTGAACACACTAATTGCTTCCCAGTCCCTGTAGTACTTGTAGGGAGTACCAGTTGACCTTGTGTGGTAAATCTGGAGATGTTGTTGGTCATCCCTACAATGATATGGTTACTGGCAGTAACACAGATACACCTGGGTTCCTCCTTGGTACTGAATCTGTGTGTCAGTTGTCCTGATACCAGCTCCACGATGTTGTTTTCTGTATCACAGGCCCACAGTGTGTGTTTTATTGGTGACAGACTTATGTCTCTGATGTTAGTTTTGTGTTTGACCTGCTGTAATACTTTCCCCTTCCTGTCCAGGAGAGTTAATGTGGCACTAAAACTCTCACAGGTCCATACCTGACCATCAGTGGTGGGACATATAGACAAAATATCAACAGGAGACCTCCACTCCTCCAACAGTTTGGTCCGTGGAAGTAGTTTGTACGTAGGCACTGCCTCCTTCCCTTTTTGTTCTGACTGTTGTGATGTAGAGGATGCAGATTTCTGACCACCAGATGTCCTGACTGACCCGTCCTGGTCGGTTGAAGCTTGACCTTGATTTAACAGAGCAATTTCCCCTAAGGCCAGTTTTAGGTGATGTTGAGGATTTTTGTTTGGATTGAAACTGGCGCTACCCATGACTGGTTTCACAGGGAAACTTATTTGGGAATGTATTTCACATCCTGTGTCGTATATTTCTATGTGAGATCCATTCTGGAGTGTTGCTTTGTATTCCTTAATCTGTTCTTTGAGCTTCTGGTCGTACATGTCAAGGTCTTGTTTATATTTTTGTATTAGTTTGGTGTTGTCCTCCTTCATTTTGTGGTACTGAGAGAGAGTTTGTGCTGTTAGGAGATCAAGATCTTGTTTCAGTTTTTCCGTTTGTGTTTTTAACTTATATGAAATATTGTCGAAGTTGCTGGTGTTGTCTTTCAGTAGTGAATAAGTAGATTTGATATTTTTCTGAAGTTGTACCAGGTCGTTTTGTTCAGTTTGCTGAATAAAGTTTTGAATGTCTTGTTTCTTTTCTGGAGTTATGTCACTGAGTTCACACACTTTATGACCTTCATGAGATGTTGACAAACACTTAGGACAAACTGGTGTATCACAGTTTTTGCAGTAGAGATCTAGTCGTTTACCTCTGTGTTCTATACAGGTAGCCTGTCCTTTCTTACGGAATGGGATTTGAACTAATTTTGGTGTTGTCATGGTCATGACAATGATGATGAAGAAAAAAGGAAGTCTACAAATAGTCCCAAGGAACTTGTCTATTGCAATTTATCTTAGATAACAGTCAGAAAATCAGTTTAATTTTTGACAGGGAGCTCTGACCAAGACACATGTGTTCATAAGACATAATTATAAAAACACTACAGCATAGCTACCTGATGATCACTGTTGTGGGTTTATAGAAGGTTTTCCGTAACCAATATGGAATGTCATCGTCTGGGAAACACAGGCGCAATTTGTCGTTGACAGTATCCCTGGTATTAAAATCACATCCTGGAATTACATTTCATCTGTTTCTTTTGATAAATCACTTCATTTCTGCCTTAGAATTGAGTTTTTTTCCATGGAGATATTCCTGGTTAACGTCTGTCATTTTTATGCGTCCTCCCCGGCCAATGTTTGTAGATCTGACTGTAGACGTGTAACTTTAGTATAACGTCCTTGTTTGATATTGGGTGTCAAGGTACATTTAGTGGCGATCAAGGGACCATCATTGTGTTGTACATCAATGTAGGGCCTAAGGTCCGGGTAAACCTCCATTATATAATTACTGTGTTCACAAACCTGTTGTTTTATAGTTCAGAATTTATTAGTAGTTAAATGGCGAAAGGAAACATTTTAAAAATAAATCAGCTCCCTGCTTGGCCCCCACTCGAGATGTACCTGTGTAGACTTACTTCCTTGTTATGCGAGGTTGCCGACTGGCTTACAGAAATAATAACAGGGTAGATTGTGGAGTAGGTCAATGCAGGTCATGTTTACAGACTGCGGTACAATGTATATATACCTACGGTTCACCTCAGGTGTGTAGTGCCTGATAGGTATATGTGTATTGGGTGTATATTACTATGTGTATATCCTGACCGAGGTTAAGGGGAGAGGGATTCTAGCTTGCAGACTTTAACTTCTGTGTCATAACTTTTAAATGATTGACATCCCCACCCGAAACTATACAGTTGCTGGGCATAAAGAGACGAACACAATCATGATATTAGCATTGATTTAAGTGTCTAGCCACAGCCCTCAGGGACCTTGTTTTTCAGTTGAACTTGAAAAAGTTGAGATACCCACCCATTAACCAAACTTAAATTTATACAGATATGCTTCAAGGATTGGTCTTTTGGTATGTTCCTGTCCATGGAATCTTTTTGGAAAATATATTATCAGGATTTGTAACCTCTTCTCTGAAACCAAGCAATTGATACAAACCATCTTCAACTGGTTACACTAGTTTAGAGAGCGGGTATTCAAAATTGTACAAATGGTAAGTTGGAAAATCTATATATAAAATTGCTAGCATAATTAAAGAGACAATCACTTTCGTGAAATTGGCATCAAATCAGGTCACGCCCTGACAGATGTAGTTTTTTTTTAATTGAGCTTGAAAATGATTGAGATCTATGCATGATCCCCATCACAGTTTTATACATATAGTCCATAATTGCTACAAGGATTGGTCTTGGGATCTGAACTCTCTGTTCCTGGGATCTTTAAGAAAATTATTTTTTCAATAATTACTCGATAAAATTGTGTCCAACGAAGCCGAGCCTCTGGACCTCTTGTATAGTTTTAGCTATAGTGTTGGGGCGATCGCCCAACCAGTTACTGACCATGCATGCCATCGCTGAACTATTGGTGGGTCCTTCGGTATACCACTTCAATGCAAAAAATAGATAAGCAATAAGGGAGTATCCCCCACTCATATCTGCGTATATATAGTCGAATATGTAAACGTCAAAAATGAAATGGACACATGGGTTACCCTATATGCCCCCCTCCCCTCCCCCCATTTCATCTAATGACAATAAATTTTCATCTAATTTAGACAGTTTTATTATATATATGTTTGTAAGTAAAATTGAGAAAAAAACTATTGGTTAGAATTAAATCGAGTATGAGTCCTGGCCACGGCACTTGTGTTGTATCCTTAAGCAAGATACTTTACTCCCCTTGTTCCAGTCTACTAAGCTGTAAATGACTATGTGGTTCTCCAGGCCGGCAGTACTAGAAGTTGTGGAATGCTAGCTCAGTGAGGGCTGAAATGGCAGCACCGGTTGTATATGCTCCCCAGGAAGTGGAGAACGATATTGGCTGGTTGCTAAGGCCCAATTACCATGGATACTTATTTATGAAACGCTTTGAGACAACCTATGGGTAAAAGCGGTACATAAGAACCTCAAATTATTATCATACATTGTAATAACAATGAATTTCAAACACTAAAGCTGACTAATAGCAACATTATTTCATTTATTATGCCCCCGCCATGAAATGGAGGGAAGGGGGGGGGGGCATATAGTGTTACCCATGTCCGTCCCATCCCGTTTCCATCCCATCCCGTCCTGTGGTAATGTAACCAGCTTATTTAAATAACTACTGATCCGATTGTCATCAATTAAAACTTTGCATACGTAATAAACATGAAGAACTAAATTCATATGGGGGGCGGGGGCATTATATGTCTCCGTGACATTTCTAGTTTACAAGTTATAATGGATTCTTTTTGACACTTCAAGGTCGGAACTCTTTAGTAAAGTTAGGTACCCGGTATATATCTCACATTTATTATAGGCAGCATATAGCCTTAAGTCTGTTTTGTCGTTGTAGTTGATGAATTCCTTTGAGGATCCTACAACAGACTGTGACGATGATCTGCTCCATTCTCACGAGAGTAACCGTGACAATGCAAAAACAAAGAAGAAAACAAGGTAAAGTTACTATAAGTGGATAAGTCACTGGCTTTCTACAGAGATGTACCAGGTTCTGTCCTTAACAAATAATAAATACCAGGTCATTGCATGGGGATCGCTATATAACTGAATTACCCCTGACAACACATTTGAACTATTCCAATTCAAAGATTGGAGTAGTTCATTATAAAGTTTAAAGGCCCAATATATGTAACTTTCGACAAAACTTGAAGCGAAAATCAAGCCTAATAACTTTTATATTTATAGATGTAGCTAAGATTAGCTGATATCAGCAATATTCAAGATGAATTCTTTCGCGGTTACCGGTAAAGCAGTAGTTGAAACTCGGTATTTGTAAACATGCGTCCATTTGAACTGTCTTCTAATTAACTTAATTCGGCTTGTTGATGAAGTGGGCCACACCTGAATTACTTTCAGTTTTTTAGATTTTTCTGTCAAGAGCTTCTTGTTAGTTACCGCTCAAGTTTACTTCGTTTTAGGCTTATTTTTGAATGGTTATCAACTAGTTTTTTTGTCATCATTTTTCAGAATCACGAACAAATTCCAGAAGTTACGTATATTGGGCCTTTACAGTTTACAGTTGGGTCACAAGTGTAAGACCACTGGATCCACTTCAGATAAGAAAGAGATATGGTTGTTATAGAAGAAATAAACTTATGTAGACCATTTTAGGAGCTTAAACTGCAAAAAGTCTTGAGTAAATTTGTGAGTCTTATTGTATGTGCAAGTCCACAGGAGCTATATGGTAATTACAATATAAGTTAATTTCAGAAAATAGATTTTGTAAAAATTGTACAAACGTGCTTGGTTACAGTTCTGCTGTGGAGAAAAGGTACGGTGACATCACAGAAGGATGTATATATATAAATGTAGTCTCTTTGTTTATTTTGGCACATATTAATTATTGTATATTTTATTTAAGGAATCTACACTCACCCATTCCATCCGACCCCAAGAAAAACAAAAATTGATAGAAAGTTTTACATGATATTTTATTTTCTAAATATTTTAATCAGAAAGTGAATTGCTTCGTAATGCTGTCATTGTTACATTAGTATTTGGTGTCATGAAGGGGTTATTTCCAGGGGGTGGGGGGTTATTTTCGTGATTTCGATTGGCAAAGTATACATGTGGGAGTAATTTTCCAGACCGATCCACCTTCGCATAATTAGCCTTATACCATTTGTATATCGCAAAATAATATGCGATGGGAAAATTTTCGCGATTTAGTTGCCTTCAGGTAATGAGCGTAGATTTCCCCTGCGCAAAATTTCCACGTTTACAGTATATGAATTCTGCAGAGAAGAGTCATTTTGGTGTGCACGGTGGCGTATACAAGATCAGGATCAGATGAGGATAAGTAGAGTTAACATATATTGGACATTAAAATATCTTGGCATGAAACTCATGTCAGATTTTTACCGGAACAAGGAATAATAATTTTACGCTAAAACTTTTAATTTAAGCTTCCTGATGTATAATTAGAAGATTCCGAATCAAATTCTCGATTCAGAGACATTTTGTAAAAAAGAAAAATTATAATATATTGATTTCTTTTAAATTTAATGCTTTGATGTTGTAATTGCCAAGCAACACCAAGTGAAAATTGCTGATGTTTAAGTTGGAACTCTTTTTTGTTGGAGTTCAACATAGAGCACTGCAACTGTCCACCTTAAAATGGAATGTTTTGCTATCTTATACCAGATTTAAGGATTTTGATTTTGGTAGAAATGGCTATATCTCATAGAAAAAAATATCTGTTTATATTTACAATGAAATGTAATTCATGTATTGCAAAATCTTCCTGGTTTGTTTCAATCATTAATCTTTTTACAACAGAGAATGTTTTTTGTGTTTTTTTCTTTATTTTACAAGAAATATTGATGTCGTCCCTGCTTCTTCCCCCACATGATCACATCATAAATACACTGTGTGTATTTTTGTTCAGTCATTTTACAATTATTTTTTACATTCCCATTGCACAATCCATATAAGGAGAAACCCGTGGTTGCCATAGATATATCATAAATTATATTAGATTCATCAAGATGTCCGTTCAATAACTGATTGCATTATCATTTACTTTGTTACTTGTTGAACAGAGCATAATACTCTAAATTTGTGAATCGTAATGAGTGGGAACATTTAAGCCGGGACTTTTTATAACTTTTCATAGTTTGGAAAATTACCCCGTTCGCCATGGTTTTGAAATATGTGTCTAGGACTTTTTATAACTTTTCATAGTTTGGAAAATTACCCCGTTCGCCATGGTTTTGAAACCTGTGTCTAGTCCAGGGATCTACATTCAGTCTTTTATAATTAACTCATTCACCCCTGAAGACACATTTGAACTCATCCAATTCAATGGTGGTAAAGGTTAATTACAAAATTTCAGGAGTTGAATGAGGTAAAGGTTTTATAAACTAAAGAATATATGACACGGAGGCCCTCACGAAGTTCCCACGGCATTGGTGTCTTGTTGTCCTAATAGATAGTGTTTCATTGTTTAACTTGTTAACCCCTGCAGACGCATTTGAACTCTTCCAATTCAATGGTGGGAAAAGTTCATTTTGAAATTTCAGGGGGATAATGAGTCACATCCTAGGACCATGACAGATACATCAAAATGAAATTGTCTGTCCATACACACAAACAACGTTTCATGCATAGACTGTTTCATTTCTTAATGTCACTCTTTGTGTTATTTAGATTTCAGTATGACAGATGTGCAGTATTTCTGAAAAAAAAAAACACAAAATTTTAATAGGAAAAATGTGCAATGTCTGTATGTATCAGTGTTTGAATAATTCTCTTTATAAATTAATGTTAACTTTGATCTTTGTCACAGAATTTTGAGTAAATCACTGTAATAAATTATATTTCCAGGTCAGTGTTTTTCTACTTCGAGAGTTCCTCAGCCTCTATCACTCCTATAGAACTACCTCCTAAAATCAAAATTTGACATGTAAGTATGAACTTTGACCTTTGACATTGATCAGTAAATATTGTAATAATGAACCTTGACCTTGGACATTCATAGGTAAATATTGATTACATTGTAAAGAACCTTGACCTTTGACATTGACAGGTAAATATTGTAAAAATGATATGTAATGCATGTTGACCTTTGTTATAGTAATGAACATTGACTTTTGACATTGACAGGTAAGTTTAATTTGTTTTAATAAACTTTGACACTGATTGGCAAATTTTGTAATAATGAATGCTGATCTTTGACATTGAAAGTTTACATTTGACATAATAATGATAGGTAAAAATATTAAATAATTCCTATGTAATGAACCTTGACCTTTGACATTGATACACAACTGTAGGTAAGTATTGCTATGTAATGAACATTGTTGTTGGACATTGATTCACAACTGTAGGTATTAGAATTGCTATGTAATGAACCTTGACCTTTGACATCAATACACAATACTGGTCAGTACTAGTATTGCTAATTAATGAACATTGACCTTTGACATCGCAGATAAGTAACCCCTGAAATTGTGAAAATATTTCGAACAATACATTCCAGGCAGCTGCTGGTGAAGATCATGTGATCGTCGTCACCATGGAGAGACAGGTGTTTACGTGGGGCGAAGGGGGCAAAGGTCAACTGGGTCACGGCAACACTGAGTCAATAACAAAACCTACACTGGTGGAGGCCCTCACAGGGAAATCTATATCAAGATAAAGATTAAGGGGTACATCAAGGGGAAATGAAATCGTGTTTGTGAAATGTAATTTGGACAAAATTTTAGAAAGTTATTTACTCATTCACCCTTAAGACATATTTGAACTAGCCCAAATTTAATGGGTGGAATAGTTCATTATACAATTTAGGGGGTAGTGAATTAATTGATATTTCTTCAGTAAAAGAAAGATACAATGGGGAACTTGATTTAATTTTCAACATTAAAACCAGATGTTACTGTCAAGAGTAATCAAGTCTAAATCTTTAATTAATACTTGACTAAAATAATAACTACTAGACAGGGAAGACCATATCAAGAGTTATCTAAAATGGCCAGGGCTAAATCAGGCTTGTCAGTGTCTCAAATGGCATTGTTTGTTGAGACAGTAATGGAAACATACTGTGAACATACCTATATCTGTAATAATTTTATTTTTGTGATTTTCCACAAGGGAAAAATTCTGCTAAATATAGTTTCTGTATATTGCTTTCTGCAAGAATGTATTGCAGGTACATTTTGTATGCCGATTCAAGTTTGTATCTAAGGTGATATATGTTAATTAGTTTGTTTCTATGGTGAGAGCTAGTGGTTGATAGTTTCTGTTTCTATGGTGCCAGAGGTCAATAAGAGTGTTTCTATGGTGCATAGAGGTCAATAATTGTGTTTCTATGGTGACAGAGGTCAATAAGAGTGTTTCTATTGTGACGGCTGTCAATGAGTGTGTTTCTATGGTGACAGAAGTCAATAAGAGTGTTTCTATGGTGACAGAAGTCAATAAGTGTGTTTCTATGGTGACAGAAGTCAATAAGTGTGTTTCTTTGGTGACAGAAGTCAATAAGTGTGTTTCTATGGTGACATAAGTCAATAAGTGTGTTTCTATTGTGACAGAGGTTGCTGTGGAGCTGGATTCAGTATATTTGCCAGTGACAACGGGATAATCCTGACCTGTGGGGACGGGACAAAAGGATGTCTAGGACAAGGGGACTGGACGTCTACCTACAGACCGCGCCTTATTAGCTCACCTGGACCGAAGGTCCGGTGAGCTTATGCCATGGCGCAGCGTCCGTTGTCCGTCGTCCGTCCGACGTCTGTCAACATTTGCTTCAAATCGCTACTAGTCAAAAAGTCCTGATTGGATTTTAACCAAATTTGGTCAGAAACATCCTTGGGTAAAGGGGAACAGATTTTGCATAAATGGTGACTCTGACCCCAAAGTGGCCAGAGGGGCGGGGCCCAATAGGGAAAATAGAGGTAATTCCTTTCAATCTCTTCTTGTCAAAAAGTCTTGATTGGATTTTAACCAAATTTGGTCAGAAACATCGTTGGGGGAAGGGGAACAGATTTTGCATAAAGTGTGACTCTGACCCCCAAAGGGCCAGAGGGGCGGGGCCCAATAGGGGAAATAGAGGTAATTCTTTAAATCTCTTCTTGTCAAAAAATCCTGGTTGGATTTCGACCAAATTTGGTCAGAAACATCCTTAGGGGAAGGGGAACAGATTTTGCATAAATGGTGACTCTGACCCCTAAGGGCCCAGAGGCACGGGGCCCAATAGGGGAAATAGAAGTAATTCCTTTAAATCTCTTCTTGTCAAAAAGTCCTGATTGGATTTCGCCCAAATTTGGACAGAAACAACCTTGGGGGAAGGGGAACAAATTTTGCATAAATGGAGACTCTGACCCCAAAGGGGCCAGAGGGGCGGGGCCCAATAGGGAAAATAGAGGTAATTCCTTTAAATCTCTTGTCAAAAAGTCCTGATTGGATTTTAACCAAATTTGGTCAGAAACATCCTTGGGTGAAGGGGAACAGATTTTGCATAAATGGTGACTCTGACCCCTAAAGGGCCAGAGGGGCGGGGCCCAATAGGGGAAATAGAGGTAATTCTTTAAATCTCTTCTTGTCAAAAAGTCCTGGTTGGATTTCGACCAAATTTAGTCAGAAACATCCTTAGGGGAAGGGGAACAGATTTTGCATATATGGTGACTCTGACCCGTAAGGGCCCAGAGGCATGGGGCCCAATAGGGGAAATAGAAGTAATTCCTTTAAATCTCTTCTTGTCAAAAAGTTTTGATTGGATTTCGCCCAAATTTGGACAGAAACAACCTTGGGGGAAGGGGAACAAATTTTGCATAAATGGTGACTCTGACCCCAAAGGGGCCAGAGGGGCAGGGCCCAATAGGGAAAATAGAGGTAATTCCTTTAAATCTCTTCTTGTCAAAATGACCCGATTGGATTTGGCCCAAATTTGGACAGAAACATTGTTGGGGGAAGGGGAACAAATTTTGCATAAATTGTGACTCTGACCCCCAAGGGACCAGAGGGGCGGGGCCCAATAGGGAAAATAGAGGTAATTCCTTTAAATCTCTTCTTGTCAAAATGTCCTGATTTGATTTGGCCCAAATTTGGACAGAAACATTGTTGGGGGAAGGGGAACAAATTTTGCATAAATTGTGACTCTGACTCCCAAGGGACCAGAGGGGCGGGGCCCAATAGGGAAAATAGAGGTAATTCCTTTCAATCTCTTCTTGTCAAAAAGTCCTGATTGGATTTGGCCCAAATTTGGACAGAAACATCCTTGGGGGAAGGGGAACAGATTTTGCATAAATGGAGACTCGGACGCCAGAGGGGCGGGGACCAATAAAGGAAATAGAGGTAATTCCTTTAAATCTCTTCTTGTCAAAAAGTTATGAATAGATTTTGTCCAAATTTGGTCAGAAACATTGTTTGGGGAAGGAGAACAGATTTTGCATCAATGGTGACACTGACACCCAAGGGGCCAGAGGGGCGGGGCCCAATATCGAAAATAGAAGTAATTCCTTTAAATCTCTTCTTGTCTTAAAGTTATGAATAGATTTTGTCCAAATTTGGTCAGAAACATTCTTGGGGGAAGGGGAACAAATTTTGCATCAATGGTGACACTGACACCCAAGGGGCCAGAGGGGCGGGGCCCAATAGGGGAAATAGAGGTAATTCCTTTAAATCTCTTCTTGTCATAAAGTTATGAATAGATTTTGTCCAAATTTGGTCAGAAACATCGTTGGGGGAAGGGGAACAAATTTTGCATAAATGGTGACTCTTACCCCTAAGGGGCCATTTTGACGACTTTAGGGTTACAAGAGATTAATTCCAGGTGAGCGATGCAGGCCCATTTGGCCTCTTGTTGAGTCCCTTCTCAGGTTTGTAACTAGTCTCTGTTAGATCAGCCTAGTTTTCAAAGATTATAAACAGGCTCATTCAATGGAACCAATCAAATACTCTTTCGGTTTTAAAGATTTTGTTTCACATCTGGGTGATCCTGTATGATCTAATATGAAGAGCATTGAATCAATTCACATCAAATGCTTCTCATTATAATCATGACAATGAAAACAACTCAACATTCAGTGAAATGAAAACAAGAACATTTCAAAGTGACATATTGGCCAACTGATTGAACAATCAATTATTATATGTAATTGATCTAAGTGATAATCCATTATGATTTCACAACCAATTCCAAACACTGCTTTTCATTTAAAAAAGAAAATTTCAATATATTTATTCATTGTTGGAGATAATCTCGTACTAACAGTGTTGACGTGACATCCGCGTCCTGCGTACCCAAACTACCGGTATGACAACTTAATACTGCTATCATGTTAACACTCTATAACTCTATAACGACCATTGTAACAAATATATACAACTACGCCATTACTCTCTATCACGACTATTACGTCAACAATATACACAACGTTTACTTTCTATAACGACCATTTTGACAACTATATACTACTACAATGTACGTCATCTCTCTATAACGACCATTATGACAACTATATACTACTACGTCATCTCTCTATAACGACCATTATAACAACTATATACACTACGTCATCTCTCTATAACGACCATTATGACAACTATATACGCTACGTTAACTCTCTATAACGACCATTATGACAACTTTATACAACTACGCCATTACTCTCTATCACGACTATTACGTCAACAACATACACAACGTTTACTTTCTATAACGACTATTATGTCAACAATATACACTACGTTTTTCTATAATGACCATTGAGACAACTTTATACTTCTACTTCAACTCTTTATAACGAACATCATGACAACTAGTCCTATAACTAGTCAGAATATTCCTTTAATATAAATCCTCTATACCGATCAACTTACATAAGTGAATGTTGTGGACATATGACAGCTATTTACCATCACGAAGCCTCATCACGACCACCAAGGAGCGTAACGTTGTATACGAGTGTGATATGAATATGTTGAAATGATTAATGAATATTTTGTAAGAGAGGAAGAATAGTTTAAGCAAATGTGGCTTGTCAATTTACTATTAAAATGCTACTCATAAAATTTGGGAATAATTAAGGAAAGACCACAATTTTTTTTATTTATATGGAACATTTTTTTTTTGTATATACAGAAAAAAAATCGGTGCATAAATCCTCGAAACGGTTTATGCAAAAAAATTGCACACCTATTTTCAGTAAATACCGAATAAAAAAACGTTTTTAATTAATTTTATTTAATTTAAGGTATTCTAGTTATGTCATTCTTGCACAAAAAACAAATGTGCAGCGTAAGTTTATCTTAGCACTACTTAACCCAACCATAGGATTTCAAATAGCGCAGCGAATAGCGTTGTGCTACGTCACGAAGGAGGAGACGGTGTGAAAGTTAACTTTCCAAATTGAAACACGCAGTTTTAAAATGATGAGTTAGAAATATAACCTGAAGACATCGTATTTGAAGTGGACATTATATTGCCAGAATTTGGGACGACAGACTGAGGTGCGAGCAAAGCCGGGACCGGAGTCCAAGGTGTGATGAATTCAGAATCAGATTCGGTGACGGACCGGGCCGCCATTACCACGTCTGAAGACTTCTCGCAGTCCGCTATGGAGGAAAGTGTTTCACTTATGTCTCTTTTCTGTGTTGTGTAGCATTCCCTACTATAGGACCGAACGGAGCTTTCATTTCGGTGTCTTGTCATATACACGATGTGGCAAAGATCGTATCTAGTGTCATTTAATTGTTGAACACTTGTAGCCGGAGGCAATGTGCCATGTAAACTTTCAAACATTTCGCATTTTAAGGTTATCTGACCCAAAGGGTCAGGATGACCTATTGCCATCGCGCTTCGTTCGTCATCGTCACTCATGCGCCGTCCGTAAATTTTTCCTTTAACAAACTTCTTCTCAATAACCAAACGGCCCAGGATGCTTACATTTGGCCTGTAGGTACCTAGGCTAGGGTGCTACAAAGTTTGTTCATATCAATGACTTTGAATCTTTTAGAATCTTCTTCTAAATAACCAAAAGGCCCAGGATGCTGATATTTTGCCAGTAAGTACCTGGGATAGAGTGCTTCAATGTTTCCTCATATCAATGTAGTAAAATTCTTTCAAACAACTTCTCTTCAATAACTATAGAGTCTAGTGTGATAATATTATGCCTATAACATGCTGGAATAAACGACTACTTAATTTCCTCATATCAATAACCTTGACCTACTTTCAAGGTCACAGGGGTCACATTTGTAAAATTATTTATGAATCTTCTTCTCAATATTCAAAAGGCCAAGATTGCTTATTTTTAAACAGTAGGTACCTGGGATAGAGTGCTACAAAGTTTTCTCATATCAATGACCTTGATCAATGTTCAAGGTCACAGACAGGGGTCAAATATGTAAAAATCTTTAACAAACTTCTTCTCAATAACCGAAAGGCCCAAGGTATTTGGCATGTAGCATACTGGGATGAAGGACTACCAAGTTTGTTGACACGATTAACCTTTACCTATTTTCAAGGTCACAGGAATCAAAAATATTTGAATACTTCAAGTAACTTCTTCTCCATTATAAAAAGGCCTAGGGTACCGATATTTGGCCTGTGGCATGCTGGGATGAAGGGCTACCAAGTTTGTTCAAATGAATGACCTTAATCTGCTTTCAAGGTCATAGGGGTCAAATGTCTTTAAAAGTCAGGTGGGGGGGGGGGGTGTTACAGATTTGTGTTTGGTAGGAATTGATATGCCTTCTCTGGTATTAAGTTTAAGTTTCCCGTCCAGGAGGTTGTTCGAAGTTTTGAACTGTCGATCCCTGGTAATATCTCTGTCACTCCTCCCTATGCCCATCATGTACAGATTTATAGCTGACCTTATACTTTTCATGGAATATTTATTGTATTTATGGGCCTGTCCTTCCGTCATTCCAGCTGCCACTCGTTTTTCTGGATTTTTAGGTTGGAACTTTGCGTAAATGTCCGGAGTTTATGGTTTAGCTTCTCCCCGTCGATGCTTTCCAAATCATTGCGGTACCCATTCCTCTCAGTGCTCCAGTCTAAAAATAAAAATAAAGACTAAGAGTGACGACACAATTACAGTAACATATTCTAAAATGCAGATTAAATGTACTTGGAGAATACACGGTCAGATATCTCAAGGTAGAGAAACCATAATTTATGGGCGATCCGGGTTCGAGTCCCGGTCTGACATTACATTCTCCAATATTTTAATTTTTCAGTTTAAAAAAAAAAAAACAAATGTTACAACTTTGTGAAAACTCCCCTTTTGGTGATTTTCGATTGCCAATTCCACTCCATTTCTTTTAAGTCATTTTCGGACACTTGCTGAAATCTTGTTTTGATGGATGGCGCACTTGGAGGGGGGTGGGGGCTTCAGCCCACAGTTGGCCAGCTCTCTGTCCATCTTATTGGAGAGGTTTACACTACTAATTTAAATGGCCCCTGTGTCTACTAGAATTAAAAATTCCTCATCTTCCATAAAGATAGCCTCCAAATCTCCATCCTCGTTCAATCCAAGAATGTCAGAAAGGTCGCCCATGTTAAAATCCATTATGATTTTTAAGACGACTGTTCAATTGACTTTTTATCTTGTTCAACAAATACGATCAGTATCATTATTGGAAGCAAAAAAAAAAAACATTTCAAGTCAGTTAAAACGGAATTGAAACAGGCAGATGAAATCGTTGATAAGCTCTTTTCTGATGGCATATGCAACAGGTCTTATAACTTATATCTTATATTATCTTATCTTATATCCTCGAAAGTTGTTTCACTACACGTCACCGGAAATTGGTATCCACTGAACTTTCGTCAACCTCTCAGTAAGTCGAGAATAATAGCTTGCGCCTTTGGAGAATTGATTATGATCGTTTCATCAAAGTGAACGATACTCGCTCCGGGGTATGTGCAGTTAGAGACAAACTGTCAGCCTTTGATAAAGATGTTCAGTCCTATACGTCAAAACTACACTCCGCCCTTTCTGAAATGATTTTGTTAATACAGTTGACTTTCATAATCATTATACTGCGCCAAACAACCCAAATGGTTGCTATCCGAATAGTTAGCTATCAGCTCCTCCGCGCCTGGCAAGGGTGACATAAGCAGCGTACACGATTCAATCAATTACCCAAGCAAAAGGGGAGTATCTTCGGTCACGTCTTCGCATCAGCAATCGACTCATTATGGCAATAATAAAGTGGTAGAAAACATCAGTGCTGCTCGTCCTTCAGAGACTCTCCATAATCATTAAAAAAAACACTGTTCCAACTTGTATGAGGTCAAGGGAACCGGGTGGTAGCACAGGTAGTGCAGAATTAACATGTCTATTTGACAAAAAGTTACTCTAGGAAGAAACTTTCATGATCATATGCCGAATGTGTTTCTCTTAATTACTCCGAAGGAAAATGAAGACCGAGTTGCAAAAACAGTAGATTTAATAAACCAAAATCGGAAAATACCAAAAGATCAACAAAACCATATTCCAAACTCAAAATCGATTAAACTAGGGGCAAAACAGGAACAAAAGAAATATTTACATGGAGACTCTCGTAAAAGCACAACAGAATAAGACCAGGAGTTCCGAAGGAGTAAGCGTCTTCTGCTTAATCGACGACACTCGCCATGTTAATCTTTGTCACATCCAAGTGAACATTAAGTTGTTGATGACAGACTATGTCCCTGATGTCAGTTTCGTGTTTGACCTGCTGTATCACTTCCCCTTCCTGTCACTTCCCTCCCAGGAGGCTTCCACTCATCTAACACTTTCATCTGTGGCAGCAGTCTGTACATAGTCACTGCCTCCTTCCTTTTGGTTCTGACTATTGAGAAGTGGAGGATGGTCTCTGACCACATGATATCTTGACTGACCCGTACTGGTCAGTTGCAACTTGAACCTGATCTGACAGAGCAGTTTCCCCCAAAGCGAGTTCTTGATGATGAGGGTTCTTGTTTGAAAACACCAACAAGATTTTCAAAACTTTATTCAGAAAACTGAATTTTTTAGTGTCCAGAACAGGCTTTCCTGTGAGACTTATTTGGGAATGTATTTCAAATCCTGTGCCGTTTATTTCTATGTGAGATCCATGCTGGGGGGAGGGGGGGGGGGCGGGGGGGGGGGGCTTTGCATTCTTTAATTTGATGGCCTAGCTGCGTGTCGTACATTTCAATGTCATGTTTATATTTCTGTATCAGTGTTTTATTGTCCTCCTCCAGTTGAGTATGTGCTGTTGGGATTGCGAGGTTTTTCTGTTTGTGTTGTCAACTTGTACGACAGTTTCTCGAAGTTGCTGATGTTGTCACTCGGTAGTAAATCGGTAGATTTGATATTTTTCTGAAGTTGTACCAGGTCATTATGTTCAGTTTCATAAATGAAGTTTTGAATGTCCTGTTTCTTTTCTGGAGTTATGTCACTGAGTTCGCACATTATATGGTGTCCGCCCAGTATGCCGAAGGCCTGATATTCCGAAGGCCCGATATTCCGAAGGCCCGATACTCCGAAGGCCCGATAATCCGATAATCCAATAAAGTTTACTAGATGTTTTTCAAGCTGGACTGGTGCGAAAATAAAACCCAAGTGAGTAATTTGGACACCGCGGCATCCGTCGTTGGATATTAACAGTTGCCACATTTTCCCCAATGGAAAACATAAGCAGAGCAACTATGTTTACACACCGATAAACCTAGTCAAGAACGTGACGTGACGTAACAATTGACGTATGAATATGTACACAAAGTCAAAGGTCAAGCCGCGTCACAATCCTAACTTACTTTATACATCAGCGTCCTGTTTTACAATATTTTTGTTGTTTAAAATAATTATTTAAATGAAACAAAATTGAAGGCAAAAAGACACACAAATTTTATTTTATATTGTGAATTATTTTGTCAAGAATAAAATGCTAGTGTTGAAACTAAGGAACGAATTTGTTTTGTTTCGAAGGGTGGGAAGTGGGCGGAGTCAACGTGTTTGAGCAGCTGTTACCGCCTTTATCCAAATGAGTCGACACGTTCACTTTCGTATCTAAATAAATTGAAATAGCGTAAGTAACTACACTCTTTACGGATTATATTTGAAGGCAAAAATACTGTAAATAAAAGGATTATCTTTTAACTTTTCTTGGTTTATGAGGTAGTAAATCCAGTAGAGCACGCTGTAAATTACACATGAACGCTTGGCGTTCATGCAATTTACCGCGTGCTCTACTGGATTTATTAACCTAGAAAAGTTAAAAGATAATCCTTAAGTACATGCAAGTATGTGCTAATGAAACATTAATCCAGATTTTGACAACTTAAAAGGAATAGGATTTTTGTTAAATTAATTCCCTTACTAAAACATAATGAAATACATAGTTAATTTTCAAATATTTAAAAAAAAAAAAAATGTGTCCACAAAAATGATGTGTTTGGGAATTCGAATAGAGGCAGACATTTTTGTTGACAAGTTTGACCTTTCTGCAATGACAGAATTGCCTAAAAAATACGTTTCTTTGAACTTTTTAAAATTTATCTGATAAACTTTTCTTTTTATTTTTTAACTGAAAAAAACTTTTACCGGATAAATATGATAAAAATTGAAATAAAAAGTATACCTCACAATAATATTTTTTTAAGTTATGGTCCATAATTACTTTCCCATACCAGCAGATTTTAAAAAAACAAAACAAAAAAACTAGTGGCTATTTTCTTAATTTCAAGTGATTTCAAATCTTCTTTTTGTGTTTTTTTTTTTATTCCTATTTAGAATTCTACAATAATACAGTACAAAATCAAAATAAATAAATAAACAAACACACCACCGTATTTATCGTCTGACAAGCCAAATTGTGAATTACTCTGCCAGGATCTTAATTTTTTTGTCCCGGCATCTGACCCGAAAAACTGAATTATCAGAAAAATGATGTTAAGTCGACTAAAACCTTTGAAATACAGAGACTTAATAATATCCTACTATAAATAACGAGTTTTCATCTTTATCAACCGTACGGCGCAAACAAGACCGGGGCTCAGTATCTGTGACGTCATTGAAGGAATGGCCTACGTTAAGTTGATTTGACCATTTAAAAATTATAACACATTACAAGCGTACTTGCAATCATATTGAAACGTACAATGTAATAAAACATTCTTAATAAATTCGAAACGATTTATATATAAAAGATACATGTGTAAAAGTGCAGCGTGATTAAATTTGGCGGGTAAAAGTGAGAGACACAAGAAAATCAAGAGTATAAGATTTCGCGCCAATTTCTTGTGTAGTTGTTTCCCGCCGACAATGCAAGCCCAACATGTTCAAGTCAATCATAAATCGTGAACGAAATGGCAACACAATTGCAACATTTAAAACTATTCAACTTGCTGCGGAAATGATATACAATGAGAGACTTCTTATAAAGTCTGAAGCAGAAGCAAGTGGTCACCAGGTATATGGTAACTTTACCATAGACACTGCATTACAAATAGTCACAAACGATGACAGATTCCTACATTACGACGATTGTGCAGTCCGTGACATTTATATCACCAACAAAGAAGGTGTACAATCTGTCGTTCGTTTCCCACCTGGAAAATTAGTTAATTATGTTTAAAACGATTATTGTTTCGTGGGACATATTCAAAGTGATCAAACTATGGCGCATTTAATGCCAGGGATCAAGCGGGGTCGTGTCCTGGTTTACAGGGATTATCGATATCAGAAGAACAAGACAACAAATAATAAAATTCATTGGCGATGCTGGAACCAGGCATGTAAGGCCCCTCTGACAACAGCTTTATTTGATTTGGACGACAGAAATGCTGTGATTCGTGTGCTGGAGGTAAGTAATTTACGATTGCAATGAGATCATAACTTTCTTTAAAGTAAATTTCGCAGAACCAAAATGAAAAGTTCCTTGTAGATCTGTTACGCCCTTTTATGTTGTTTCTTTAAAAAAGGGTTGCTGTAAAAAGCTTGTGTTTTCTTTTCGCCAGCTTCTAATTTTCGCAAAAACTTTGATTTTTGAAACTGGTAAGTCGAGTACGAGTTACTTCCCTTGATCAGATAGATGTACATTGGGTTTGTTAAAGCTGGCATTACAGAGGTGGTACCTTTAATTAGTTTAATATTTTTTTTTATTTCATAATCAGCAAAAATGTGGAACATCAGATGAAATGGGGATTGGAAAACAAGCTTAGAGCTTATATTAATACCTTTAATTGTAGACCTAGCCGGGACATTTGTCTATTGATTCTTTTTTTACAGCGACAATATATGTCACAATATTTATTGTAATCCTGATATGATGCATACACGTGCACACTATATTTAACATAAGATTCATGTTTTTCATACTTTTTTTCAATGAATTTTCCTGGCTTTGTCTTTTGACCAATTTAACCATTTTTTAACAGAAAAGTATTTCATAACGTTTCTGATAACAACATTTTCATTTGTTTTGGTACCTTAGTTTCTTTTCGAGAAATTACAGAAAATTATCAGTGACGCTATCTGGCAAGAATAAAGAAAACGGTGGTGGTTATGTTTACGTTTGTAAATAACCAATGACCACTCAGAAAATAGGAAACAGATACCAGTAAAAATATTACAAGAAGATTTGCTAGGTTATTATGTTGATCTACACAATACAGGTCGAATCAAGACTGTGAAAATGAGGCTAAATTGCCTTCATGTAGTTATAACAGACATATTCTTTCATTAAACTATCACTCTTAAAATCCAAGATGACTTATGGTTGAAATCTAAGAAAGATCCATTCAGCACATGTTAAGATATAGCGATAGCAAAATTTAATTTGCCAAACACAAAGATTGCCGCCGGTCGGCCATTTTTAGGTCATCTTTGCTGACCCGAAGGGTCAAGATGACCTACTGCCATTGTGCTTCGTCCGTGCGCCGTGCGTAAACTTTTCATTCAAACGACTTCAAGTCTTCTCAATAACCGGAAGGCACAGGATACGGATATTGGGCCTGTATTATGCTGGCATGGCGACCTACCAAGTTTGTTCAAATGAATGACCTTGACCTATTTTCAAGGTCACGGGGTCAAACTTGTAAAAAATTTTAAAAGGAGTTATTTTCAATAATTAGAAGGCCCAATAAACTGATATTGGGCCTGTACTATGCTGGCATGGCGCCCTACCAAGTTTGTTTAAGTGAATGACCTTGACCTATTTCAAAGATCAAATCAGCCAAAATGTTCATATTTGTCAGATGACTGTTGAAACCTCAAGATTGTCTTGAAACTGTCCCATTTTCTATGAAAATATATTTGCTTTGTTTTAAAGGGCATTTGTAGACATTAAACTATAGTAACGTGTTTAAAACATACTGGTACCTTTCAATTGAAATATTTAAATCATTCACTATAACTCTTTACCTTTACTCCATTTATATTTTAGTTTAAAGAACATGACCATCCAACCGAAACATCCAGGATCACGGCAGAAAAAGTCTACAATGAAGTTCGCGATGCTATACGGGATGACCCAACTAAACCTATCAAGAGGACTTTTGATGGGGTAGTCGCGCAACATGACGATAGTGATATTGACGAATTACCCGGATATTCCCAATTCAGAACTCGTCTCCAGAGAGTCCGAGCTGACATGTTGCCACCCCTCCCCCATGACATTCTTGATGTGGACATCCAGGGTAAATGGGGTCAAACATGGAGAGGAAATCGATATCTCTCCCATTTAGACAACAACTGGGGGATAGCTATATTTTCTAGTGATGAGAATCTCAGAACTCTTCGTCATTGCGACAAAATATATGTTGACGGAACATTTAAAACGTGCCCCAGACCATACGTACAATTTGTGACTATTCATGGAAAATATCTTGGTCATGTGTTCACTCTAGCCATGTGCCTTTTGACAGGGAAAACTGTTGGTCAGTACCGACAGATGCTCCAGCACATCAAGACCAAGGTGCGGACTGTTTCTGGGCACAGATGGCGTCCTGGGATGGTAATATGCGACTTTGAGCATACCCTGATTTTGGCAATTGAAACCGAACTTCCTCACACTCAAATTCGTGGATGCTATTTCCACTTCTGTCAAAGCCTGTGGCGCAAAACACAAGCTCTTGGTTTAGCCAACCAATACAAACGGCGGAGGCGCCTGAGACGCATTATGAGGAAATTCATGGCTATCGGACATCTACCCGTAGCTCTTGTCCGACAAAACTTCAACCTCCTGTGGCGTAACAGGGAAACTCAACGACTCATCAATAGGTACCCGGCTCTCATGGACTTCATAGCCCATCTCAACAACACCTACATTCAGGGAACTTTCCCCGTTCCCATGTGGAACGTGTATCAGAGAGACCATGACTGTCGCACGAACAACATTGTTGAAGGTAAAGTGAAAGACATGAAATTTAGAAATAAACAAAATACGGTCAAACAAAATATTTTTATATAGTAGTACTGTATACTGTGAAACTATGTTAATATTAACTTAATAGCGTTTGTGACAGATATTAAAAAGTACCTGTATGTCATATTATCTTAATTCACAATGTATTTTCCAGGCTTCCATAGCAGATGGAACGAGGGGGTCAGCTGTAAACATCCATCAATTTGGATTTTCATCCGAAAACTGAAAGATCAAGAGCGCAGAGAGAGGCTTATGCTACGGAGAGTGCGACAAGGCTACATTGACCACACACAAAAGAGAAAATGGCGACTCCTTGAGGCAAGGATAAAAATGCTGAGAACACAGTACCGGAACGGAACCAGAAATATTGACGACTTCTGGACAGCAATCTCTTATGTGGTGAAGGAGTATCGATGAGGACGATGACGAATGCTCTGATGGATGGCAATTTAAGCTGAATTTGATGATGCTTAACGATGATATTGCATTAGAATGCGTGGTAGGATAATATATACGATAACGTTTCATTTGGTGATAAATGTTTGATGATACTTTTGTGATGCCTTTGATGATAACGATATTTGATGAAAATGATGTTTTTTTATGAGAATAAGGTTTGATGATGCTTAATGATAATGATTTTTGTAGATGATTTTGATGACACTGGTAATTGATGATGCCTTTGATGACAATGATGTTTAATGATGCCTTTGATGATAACGATATTTGATGAAAATGATGTTTTTTTTTATGACAATAAGGTTTGATGATGCTTAATGATAATGATTTTTGTAGATGATTTTGATGACACTGGTAATTGATGATGCCTTTGATGACAATGTTTGATGATGATTTTGATGCCGATGGTCTACGATAATGCTTTTGATGATACTGATGTTTGAAAACGCTTTTGATTATAATATTAATTGATGCCTTTGATTATAATTATTTTTGATTTAGATGACGTTGATGATTATAATGTTTGATGATGTTCTTGATAAAAATTATTTTTGATGACGCCATTAGGATAATGACGTCTGGTGATTACATGTTTGTTATATCATAAATAAAAGTTTCCGATGATTTTAAATGGTTGTGTTGGTTTTGAAATGTCGCTTATCAAAATCATAATAAAATGGTTTCATTTCGATACAATGGAAAATACATACATTTATATAGCAAACATTCTTTGAAGGGACATATTAGGCCTTCGGAGTATCGGGCCTTCGGAATATCGGGCCTTCGGAATATCAGGCCTTCGGAATATCAGGCCTTCGGAATATCAGGCCTTCGGAATACTGGGTAGGCACCCATTATATGACCGGCATGAGATGTTGACAAACACTTAAGACAAACAGGTTTATCACAGTTTTTGCAGTAGAGATCTAGTCGTTTGTCTCTGTGTTCAATACAGGTAGCCTGTCCTTTCTTTCGGAAAGGGATTTGAACTACGGGTGTTGCCATATTGATGACAATGTTGATGAAGAGAAAAGGAAGTCTATGAATAGTCCCAAACAAATTGTCAATTACAATTTATCTTAGATAACAGTCACAAAATCAGTTTTATTCTTGACAGGGAGCTCCGACCCAGAAACATGTGTTCATAAAACATAATTATAAAAACACTACAGCATAGCTACCTGATGATCACTGTTGTGGGTTTATAGAAGGTTTTCCGTAACCAATATGGAATGTCATCGTCCGGGAAACACAGGCACAATTTGTCGTTGACTGTATCCCTGGTATTGAAATCACATCCTGGAATTAAATTTCGTCTGTACCTTTGATGAATCATTTCATTTCTGGCTCAGAATTACGATACTGTTTAGAGGAGGTTGTTTGATATGGGTGTAAACATATAGTGACAATAAAAGGGCCTTAAATTGTGTTGTATATCAATCTAGGACCTTTTCCATTTAAACTTCCGTTATCTAATTAATATGTTTATAACTCTGTTCTTTTATAATTCAGAAATTAATTAAATGACCAAAGGAGACATTTACGTGTAATGTCTGTTTCTGCTTATCAATACAAGAGTCCAAATCTGAATGAGAGTATGCTCCCTGCATGACTCCTGTTTGTAGATTTACCTGTGTCGACTTGTAAATTTACAGATAATATTACTTCCCTGTTGTGCGAGGTTGCCGACTGGCCTACAGAAATAATAACAGGGTAGATTGTGGAGTAGGTCAATGCAGGTCATGTTTACAGACCGTGATACAATGTATATACCTACATTTTACCTCAGGTGTGTAGTGTCTGATAGGTATATATGTATTGGGTGACGATTTAGGTCGTATTTACAGACTGTGGTATATACGTACAGTTTACCTCAGATGTGTAGTGTCTGATAGGTATATATGTATTGGGTAACAATATATAGGTCGTATTTTAAGACCGTGGTATATACGTACAGTAACAGTTTACCTCAGGTGTGTAGTGTCTGATAGGTATATATGTATTGGGTAACAATATATAGGTCGTATTTTAAGACCGTGGTATATACGTACAGTAACAGTTTACCTCAGGTGTGTAGTGTCTGATAGGTATATGTGAATTGGGTAACAATATATAGGTCGTATTTTAAGACCGTGGTATATACGTACAGTAACAGTTTACCTCAGGTGTGTAGTGTCTGATAGGTATATGTGAATTGGGTAACAATATATAGGTCGTATTTTAAGACCGTGGTATATACGTACAGTAACAGTTTACCTCAGGTGTGTAGTGTCTGATAGGTATATATGTATTGGGTAACAATATAGGTCGTATTTTAAGACCGTGGTATTTATATCTTGTGTGTATTGTTTAACAATTTGGGCCCCGGAGATACAGGTGCCCTATAGTTGTATGTACGTCCATCCGTCCATCTTTAAACAATTCTTGTTATCGCTGTTTTTTGAGAAGCACTTAATGGATCTTTCTAAAATTGCAAATGTAACTCTAGGTTCAAACCCTGGTAGAAATAATAGCACAACTTGAAATTATGTAAACATTGCAAATACGAATACATGTAAACATAGATAATTGATCTTAAAGGCCAAGTATACGTAATTTTCAGCAAAACTTGAAGCGAAAATCAAGCCTTATAACTTATTATATTTATAGATTTAGTTAAGATTAACTGATATCAGCAATATTCAAGATGAATTCTTTCGCGGTTACCGTTACAGCAGCAGTTGAAACACGCTATTTGTAAACACGCGTCCATTTCGAACCGTCTTCTACCTTCGGTTTGTTGTTGAAGTGGGCCCCAACTGAATTATTTTGAATTCTTTGGATTTTTTTCTCCTGAGTTTCTTGTTAGTTACCGCTCAGGTTTACTTCGTTTTAGCCTTATTTTGGCATGGTTACCAACTGGATTTTTTTCAGAATTTTTCAGAAGCGCATAAATTTCCCTTAAGTTACGTATATTGCGCCTTTAATAGAACTCCTTCACTATGTTGGAACAATATACATTTTTCTGTATCATAGTTTATTTTTTCTGGATGCAGAAAGGAAATCAATGCAAATATCAATCGAAGTTTATAGTCCTGGGGTCATTATGCATCTTTAACTCAATGACTTTGAAATTAAATCTCTAAAGGCCCAATATACGTAACTTCTGAAAAAAATCTGAAAAAAATCCAGTTGATAACCATGCAAAAATAAAAAAACCATGCGGAAGGTAGAAGACAGGTAAAAATGGACGCGTGTTTGCAAATACCGTGTTTCAACCGCAGCTGTACCGGTAACAGCGTAGTAGTTCATCTTGAATATTGCTGATATCAGTTAATCTTAACTAAATCTATGAATATAAAAACTTATTAGGCTTTGATTTTCGCTTCAGGTTTTTGCCGAAAGTTACGCATAATTGGCCTTTAAACAATATAGAACTTTAAGAGCAAATGTTAGGACTTTAAGAGTTGCTCTATGTCATTATAAACAAAATTGGAGGACAGATTGGAAAGTGCAAGAATAAGATCCCTGTAACAGTGATGTATATGACTTGACATTTGACCTTTACTTTACAAGCAATTAATCATTCATTAAATAACATACAACACTGAAAACTCAAACTTATCGAATATATTTTGATTCTTTATTAGTATGTGCAGTTTGATGAAAATCCATAATGAAACAAAGAGTACTGACAATGAGTTTCTATAATAACAAGAGACCTGGACACTACAACCCTGAAACTTGTCAAAAGATGTTTTGATTCTTTAAAAGAATGTGAAGTTTGATAAAATTCAAGAAGAAAAAAACAGCCACAAGAGTACTGAAAATGATTTTCTGAAAATAGCAATCTGATTAAAATACAAATCCTCACTATTACTATCGGTCGAAACGATAGTAATAGTGAGGATCTGTATTTATTGTGAAAATAGCAATAGTGACCTTGACCCGACAACCTTAGCTGGAACGCGAACGCGTCGAACATATTTTGATTCTATCAGTGGACAGACAAATGAAGAGGGAAGCTATAGCCTCCCAGGTTTAGGTGGGCGGTTTGGTCGAGTGGTTAACACTCCGGCCTTCCATGCAGGCGGCTGGGGTTCGATCCCCTTAATCGTCATACGCATGGAACATTCAGAGAAAGTGTTTTCTCCTGCCAACACAACTCCAACAACCCAGGTGGAGTATAAAATGGTCTGGGCTGGGTGTTGCAGTATCTGTGCTGTAGCATTCAAGTGAGGTGGCACTCTAAAAGATGCCGTTTGGAAACACAGTCCCACTGCAAAACAGAACACAATTCATCTCCAGCACACACACATACATACACATATGGAGATATTAGCCAGGTGGTATAGGACAAGTAGTTAGCGCCTGATAACGCAGCTCCTGCGAACTCCTCAGAATTGTATATAATAGAACTATATTTGTTAATTGCATGAGAATTGTATATCTATGTACTGTAAATCACTTTAGAGTGGCTTATGTTAGCTAGATAGGGTGCTATATCAAATTTTGTATATTATTATTATTAACGGTAGTGGACTAAAACCAGATATCTATTATAGTAAATTGTGTTGATTATGTTTACGTTGCATTTCAGATCAAGCTGATGCAATATGATTCTTAATGATAATGATAGATCTAGATTAAAGTGAAAACGAATCATAGCGCGTTCGTTGTCTTTAACATGTATCTATATACCGTATTTTCTTTAATTAGCGCCAAAATTGTAAGAAAGGCGGCATTTAATAGGATAACAAAACTAAGATCTTGACGAAAAATGTAGTTGGTATAAAGCCAATAACTTAAGTACAGTGTTTTGTAACCAAAATGGGTAGTAAACATGATATGCAATATTATTGTAATCGATTTCGGGCTACGTGTGTAAATATCACTGATGACAATCTGATTAAAATACAGATCCTTGTTTTCACTCCGTTTTACAAGGATCGGACAACATCCAATAAGGGTTCACGTTCAGATGACCTTTTTCGCCTCTTTACGTACTTAAAACTAAAATAATTTTCCAAAGACCTGTCATCTTGCAACAAGCCATTTCGTCACAATATTCCTTATGAACGTTTTGGTGACGAAATGACTGAACGGAAAAATGCGATTATGCAAGCTTTGTCGCCTCAAAATTTCACTGTCAAGATTCCGACACTAGTAATTTGATTGGCTAATGAAAAAGGTCATCGGGACATGACCCCCTATGGGATTTTCTCAGATCTTAACGCAGCAGAGAGAAGTTTACGGAACGGCGCGGAGATCAAGATATGATTTTAATCAGATTGCACCGATGATTGTTTTTTTTCCTTGTAAACATGCGCTTAGTGATGTTTTACAAAACCGTCAAATAAAATAATTAAGCTTTGTCACGATGATCGGGTGGTGACGCTTTTATAATTGCAATACCTTCGTGGGAGGGGCACTTATCGGAGAAGGGGTGCTACATGTAATTTAGTCCGTAGGGTTCTGACTCTCTGACCCGCTAAATATTTTGACGACGGACGGGTGCGTGAGTCAGAATTCCTCCTTAGTTAAAAAGTGGAAATTTTACAAACCCGTGCACTGGTAACTGTTTAAGCTATGTTTTATAATATAAAACATTTTTGATCACATGTAAATTAAATAGCAATGGAAAGAACAGTGATCAAATATACCTAAGGTCAAATGAAATTCTGGCGGGATCTCGCGACGCGCGGCCATTTTCAAACAGATGTCAGGAAACTGGTTATTTTTTTGAAATGTGTGGCAACAGTTAGTTTACGACCTCCTGTGACTTGATTAAATGTGTAGGTTAGTAGAAAAATATCTGTTCTTTCCATTGCTATTTAATTTACATGTGATCAAAAATGTTTTATATTATAAAACACAGCTTAAACAGTGTTACCAGTGCACGGGTTTGTAAAATTTCCACTTTTAACTAAGGAGGAATTCTGACTCTCGCACTCGTCCGTCGTCAAAATATTTAGCGGGTCAGAGTCAGAACCCTTCGGACTACATGTAATTATGACGAATACGGTATATGTACTGTTGGATAAAATAAATTATGTCGACGCTGTAATGATGTATAATAGAAATTCAAATATATTGTTTGCATATGTTTATTTCGTCATCAATACATTATTGAGCAAAACAGCACAATATTGAAGAAATTATCAATCTTATCAAGTGCAGAGATACATTACGCCGTAATTATTGTAAAATACCTTAAAAAGTAAGATATAACAACGGAAAAATATCTAACAAAACGTGCCCTGCAGAAAATGTAGTAAGAAATCTGTCCTGCAGAACAATATCAAATCAAAAAATGGTAATTTACAAAATGGAAAAAAAAAAAAATTTCGCAACACTTTCATCAACTACATGCCGTCCACAATTTTCTTTCGAAAAGGACTGTATACATGGTTTGAGTAATATGATTATTGGCGAATCGAACAGTGATTTCTTAGAAAAATATAACTCCAATAAAATACAAACACCGAGAAAATAAATAAGAGAATACCGAAGCGTTTACAAAAATCATAATCAAAACTCAAAATCGATTAAACCAGGGACAAAATATGAACAAAGGAAAGATTTACATGAAGACCTTGTAAAAGTTCAAGAGAATAAGACCAGGTGTTCCGGAAGAGTAAGCGTCTTCATCGACGACACCCGCCATGAGAATCTTTGTCACATCCAAGTTAACATCAAGTTCTCAAAATGAGAAGGTATTTCTCCCTAATTTAACACAAATGTCAGCATAGATCACAATACACCAAGAGTAATTATTCCTTTCACTCGCAAGTATGTTATAACTTGATCCTTTAACTAGCTAAAATGTCATTTGTTCCTTATTCTCGCTAACATGTTCTCATTCCATTCACGCGTCAGTATGTTATCATTCGAGTACACTTGCTCACACCTTTTTGTTCCTTCTCTTCCTAACGCACTTTTTCCTTAATTACTCTCGCCACTAAGTTTCAATTCAATTCTTTTCCTTGCTAACATGTTTTCCTTTCTTTCACTTCCTTACTCTCGCTATTGTTCTCATTCCTTTTTCTCGCCAGTACGTTATCATTCGAGTACACTCGCTTACACCTTTCGTTTCCTCTCTTCCTAACGCAGGTTTTCCTTTCAATTCTTTTCCTTGCTAACATGTTTTCCTTTCTTTCACTTCCTTATTTTTAACTCAGTCGTTCCTTACACTTGCCAATAAGGTATCATTCAACCCTTACTAGGCTGCCATCTCCGGAAAACTTTTAGCCAGTCATATTATCAAAGGACTATATATGGTTTGGGCCTTTTTTGGCCCCCAAATTATCAAATTTTGAAGCAGATTATTGAACTCTCAAATTAATGTATTTCAAATATGGAGTACATCCCTGATAAAACTGAAACAATAATTATTTGTTGTTTCAACTCTGGTTGTCATGGAAACCATCTCAAATATGCATAAATTAGGGAAATTTGACCATTTATTCAATTTTGGCCACTTTTTGGATAGTTTTTCTATTAGAAACTATTGAGCGCATTCTTGAACAAACTTAATATCAAATGAGAATATGTGGGCACTTATACCACATCTTTAGGAGAAATATAAACTTTGTTCAAGAATGCGCTCTATGGTTGCTGTGTGAAAATCTATGTAAAAATTGACCAAAATAGACCAAATATTTACATTTGCATAATTTATGCATATTTCGGATGGTTACCATGGCAACCATAGCACAAATAACAAATACATATTATTACAATTGCATGAGGGATGTAATCTATATTTGAAATAATATTATTTGAGTGTTCAATAATGCATTTTAAAATTTGATGGATTTGGGGGCCAAAAACAGGCAAAACCATATATAGTCCTTTGCATCAAAAGTTCAAACAAATTCATTTGTAATTATATATCACAAATACACAATCTTCAATGTTGCAATGACATTTTAAAAGTGTGTAGAATGTTTAATAGTGTTACGCCTACATCGATACCAATCACATTGAATTTGTGTTTGTCAATGCTGCCCTGAACAAAAATGTGAGGATTAACTTAATAAACAATTCTATGAAACGTCAGCCAACAAGCAAATAAAAACTGCAGCCTGGACACTTATTGGACATAAAGAAATACAATAATTAAAATGTTTAGCCTATGTATCCTACTCTTGTGATTTTGGTCGTTCTAGTGGCTTGCAAAAACAAGTGGACGGTTTCAACAAAAGATCTTCAGCTTTTCAGATAACATGCCAAAGAGACCAGTATAGATAAGGAATATGAGGAACGGAAAGGGTTCATTTTCAATGAATATTTGGGACGGAATGTGTTCATTTTCAATGAATATTAGGGACGGAATTTGTTCATTTTCAATGAATATTAGGGACGGAATGTGTTCATTTTCAATGAATATTAGGGACGGAATGTGTTCATTTTCAATGAATATTAGGGACGCAATGTGTTCATATTCAATGAAAATAAGGGACGCAATGTGTCTATATTATATTAATATAAGGGAAGAAATAAGTTCATTTTTCCATGAACAAGAGGCCCAGAGGGCCTGTATCGCTCACCTGGATATATTGGTATCTAGGTTATCATGGTAAAATATTTTCCCCGCTCCTCGGCCCCCTGGGGGGTCAGTCCCACTATTAGTACAATTTTGAATCCTGAGCACCTAGGATGCTTCCTGCCAAATAAGGTTGATTTCGAAACAGTAATTATGAAGAAGAAGTCGCTTAAACCAATATAGCTAAATAACCCTTTTTGGCCCAAACCCTCAGCCCCCTGGGGGGTCAGTCCCACCATAAGTACAATTTTGAATCCTGGTCACCTGAAGATGCTTCCTGCCAAATAAGGCTGATTTCCAATCAGTGGTTATGGAGAAGAAGTCGCTAATATCAATATAGCTAAACCAGGGCCAAATCAAAAACCATGATTGTGATCATCTCTTTATGCCCAGTAATTGTATGTATAGTTTTGGGGTGGGGATCTCAACCGTTTAAAAGTTATGACTCAGGGGTCAAATTAAAAGTGTGTGGCAGACCCCAGGGCCAAATCAAAAACCATGATTGTGATCATCTCTTAATGCCCAGTAATTGTATGTATAGTTTCGGGGTGGGGATCTCGACCATTCAAAAGTTACGACTCAGTAGTCAATTTGCAAGGGTGTGGCAGACCCTTGGATCAAATATGAAATCATGATTGTGATTGTCTCTTAATGCCGAGCAATTGTATATATAGTTTTGGGGTGGGGATCTAAACTGTTTAAAAGTTATGACTCCGAAGTCAATTTACAAGGGCGTGGCAAACCCTGGGGTCAAAACATAAACCATGATTGTGATCATCTGATAATGCCCAGCAATTGTATAAATAGTTTTGGGGTAGGGATCTCAACCGTTTAAAAGTTATGACTCAGGGGTCAAGTTAAAAGGGTGTGGCAGACCCCAGGGCCAAATCAAAAACCATGATTGTGATCATCTCTTAATGCCCAGTAATTGTATATATAGTTTTGGGGTGGGGATCTCAACCGTTTAAAAGTTATGACTCAGGGGTCAAATTAAAAGGGTGTGGCAGACCCCAGGGCCAAATCAAAAACCATGATTGTGATCATCTCTTAATGCCCAGTAATTGTATGTATAGTTTCGGGGTGGGGATCTCGACCATTCAAAAGTTACGACTCAGTAGTCAATTTGCAAGGGTGTGGCAGACCCTTGGATCAAATATGAAATCATGATTGTGATTGTCTCTTAATGCCGAGCAATTGTATATATAGTTTTGGGGTGGGGATCTCAACTGTTTAAAAGTTATGACTCCGAAGTCAATTTACAAGGGCGTGGCAAACTCTGGGGTCAAAACATAAACCATGATTGTGATCATCTGATAATGCCCAGCAATTGTATATATAGTTTTGGGGTGGGGATCTCAACCGTGTAAAAGTTATGACTCAGGGGTCAAATTAAAAGGGTGTGGCAGACCCCAGGGCCAAATCAAAAACCATGATTGTGATCATCTCTTAATGCCCAGTAATTGTATGTATAGTTTTGGGGTGGGGATCTCAACCGTTTAAAAGTTATGACTCAGGGGTCAAATTAAAAGGGTGTGGCAGACCCCAGGGCCAAATCAAAAACCATGATTGTGATTATCTCTTAATTCCTAGTAATTGTATATGTAGTTTTGGGGTGGGGATCTCAACCATTTAAAAGTTATGACTCAGGAGTCAAGTTTCAAGGGCGTGGCAGACCCTGGAGTCAAATATAAAATCATAATTGTGATTGTCTCTTAATGCCCAGCAATTGTATATATAGTTTTGGGGTGGGGATCTCAGCCGTTTAAAAGTTATGAGTCAGGAGTCAAGTTGCAAGGGCGTGGCAGACCCCAGGGTCATATCTAAATCCATGATTGTGATCGAGGTTACCAAAACATTTGTATAAATTTGAATTCAAGCAACCTTTGGATTCTACCACTAGAATATAGATGTCATACATTGCTTAGTTTCAGGAAAGAGATCATTTATACCAATATTGTCTAATGTGCCCCTTTTGGCCCCACCCCTCAGGCCCCTCCGTGATCATAATCATATAATTTTGAATCCTAATCCCATAGTGATGATACCAGGCAAATATGAATAATATCCATTGCTTGGTTTCAGAGAAGAAGTCATTTCTATCATTATAGCCAAATTGACTCCTTTCGGCCCCGCCCCTCAGGCCCCTGGGGGATCAGCCCCACCATTTATACAATTTTGAATCCACACCCCATGGTAATGCTACCAGGCAAATATAAGCGATATACATTACTGGGTTTCAGAGAAGAAATCGTTTATATCAATATAGCCAAATTGACCCCTTTTGACCCCGCCCCCCAGGCCCCTTGGGGGTCAGCCCCACCATTTGTACAATTTTGAATCCCCACTCAATAGTGATGCTACCAGTCAAATATGAGCGATATATATTACTGGGTTTCAGAGAAGAAGTCGTTTATATCAATATAGCCAACTTACCCTTTTGGCCCTGCCCCCCAGGCCCCTGGGGGGTCAGCCCCACCATTTGTACAATTTTGAATCCCCAACCCATAGTAATACTACCAGCCAAATATGAGCAATATACATTGCTCGGTTTCAGAGAAGAAGTCGTTTATATCAAATAGCCAAATTGACCCCTTTTGGCCCCGCCCCCCAGGCCCCTGGGGGGTCAGCCCAACCATTTGTACAATTTTGAGTCCCCACCCCATAGGGATGCTTCTGACCAAATTTGGTCAAATTCCGATCAGTGGTTATAAAGAAGAAGTCAATTGTTGACGGACGGACGACGGACGACGGACGGACGACGGACGGACGACGGACGACGGACGCCACGGTATCGCATAAGCTCACCTTGGTCCTTTGGACCAGGTGAGCTAATAAAGGGACGATAAATGATATATTCAATAAATGAAAGGGTTGGAATGTATTCATATTCCATTGAATATAAGGGACAAAATGTTTGTATACTCCATGAATATAAGGATTAGAATGTGTTCATTTTCCATAAATACATGGGACGGAATGTTTTCATATTCCATTAAATATATGGAACGTAATGTCTTCATATTCCATTGAATATAAAGAACAGAATGTTTTCCTATTCCATGAATATATGGTGTAGAATGTGTCCATTTTCCATGAATATACAGTGTAGAATATGTCCATTTTCCATGAATATACAGTGTAGAACGTGTCCATTTTCCATGAATATTCAGTGTAGAACGTGTCCATTTTCCATGAATATACAGTGTAGAACGTGTCCATTTTCCATGAATATACGGTGTAGAACGTGTCCATTTTCCATGAATATACGGTGTAGAACGTGTCCATTTTCCATGAATATACAGTGTAGAACGTGTCCATTTTCCATGAATATACAGTGTAGAACGTGTCCATTTTCCATGAATATACAGTGTAGAACGTGTCCATTTTCCATGAATATACAGTGTAGAACGTGTTCATTTTCCATGAATATACAGTGTAGAACGTGTCCATTTTCCATGAATATATGGTGTAGAACGAGTCCATTTTCCATGAATATAAGGTGTAGAACATGTCCATTTTCCATGAATATACGGTGTAGAATATGTCCATTTTCCATGAATATACGGTGTAGAACGTGTCCATTTTCCATGAATATAAGGGCAGGAATGTTTTAATCAACAGAATAAAATAAGAGTTATTGATCATATATTTGGACAAATCCCGGAACACTTGTATTTTCTGGTTTGGCTCAGACAAAAAGGACAGAATCCCAAGAGTCAAATATTACCTTTAACAGCTTTTGTTTTATAGCCAAAGGACAAAGTGAGTCATGTAGGACAAACAACAAAATCAACGACAAAGTGGGTCATGTAGGACAAACAACAAAATCAACGACAAAGCGAGTCATGTAGGACAAACAACAAAATCGACAACAAAGTGGGTCATGTAGGACAAACAACAAAATCATAATGTCATTTTGTTACAGTTAAAACACATTTTCTATGGCAGGGGTAATAAATATATATTAAATAAACACATAAAACCGATTGTAAACATGTGGGTGTACATTCCAGGAGAGAGAAAATACCATATTGTTGACATTGTTAAAAACCAAACTCAAAAATGAAAATAAAACACCGTAACTATGTTTGAAAAATATATAAAAAAAAATTATGTAAGTGAATTTACAGAGACCCTTGAAAAAGTTCAAGAGAATAAAACCAATGGTTCGTGAATAGTAAGCATCTTCAGCTTCATTAAAATATTATTTTTTATTAATTATGTTTTTTCTGGAATTTTTATTTCATATAAACTGTACATAAACCACAAAATCAATTCAAATAAATACATTATTAGGAGGCAGTATAAAAATATACTAGTCATGTTACCCTATACAGAAGGTGTAGATTCTTAATATGATCTGGATTTCATCAAACATAAACATGTAATACATATTCATTAATATCACAAAAATTATCATATAAAAAACTTTCTTACATTTTTTATTTGTTCTGGATTTCTTCAAAATTGTAAACGATACATAAACATTTAATTCATATCAATATCCCAATAATTATTTTAAAAAAGATTTTATTATACATATTTATATAACGAAACAAGTGTTTAAGTATCAAGATAATGATCTTATAATGATCTTCAAGACTTATAGTCACTGAACACATAATTACATAACATGGATTTTGTTACTCGGTCCAATAAAGACTGTCACGCTGGATGGACTTATCATAGTTTATAACATCGTTTTCTCAAACTCGGACTTAATTCGAGATAACGAGGTTTAACTGCATTTGGTTTAATGTAAAATGCTTTTTTTCTAGTCCTCAAAGGTGATTAAAAGTTAATATTAAAGTTTATATCCAACATGTAATAAGAGACAATATCAACAATTAGTCATTATTTCATTTCATCCAATTGATTTTTACATCATGTTTTAGCCAATATGAAAAGCTATAAATGCAAGGCCAATACCTTTCTGTAAGTATTTCTGAGTTTGAGCTGTAGGGCCCGTACTTTTATGCGAGTGTTTCTGAGTTTGAGCTGTAGGGCCCATACCTTTATGTAACTGTTTCTGAGTTTGAGCTGCAAGGCCTTTACCTTTCTGTAGTGTTTCTGAGTTTGAGCTGTAGGGCCCATACCTTTATGTAACTGTTTCTGAGTTTGAGCTGTAGGGCTCATGCTTTTCTGTAAGTGTTTCTGAGTTTGAGCTGTAAGGCCCATACCTTTCTGTAACTGTTTATGAGTTTGAGCTGCACGGCCTTTACCTTTCTGTAGTGTTTCTGAGTTTGAGCTGTAGGGCCCATATACCTTTCTGTAGTGTTTCTGAGTTTGAGCTGTAGGGCCCATACCTTTCTGTAACTGTTTCTGAGTTTGAGCTGTAGGGCCCATACCTTTCTGTAGTGTTTCTGAGTTTGAGCTGTAGGGCCCATATACCTTTCTGTAGTGTTTCTGAGTTTGAGCTGTAGGGCCCATACCTTTCTGTAACTGTTTCTGAGTTTGAGCTGCACGGCCTTTACCTTTCTGTAGTGTTTCTGAGTTTGAGCTGTAGGGCCAATACCTTTCTGTAGTGTTTCTGAGTTTGAGCTGTAAGGCCCATACCTTTCTGTAGCTGTTTCTGAAATTGAGCTGTAAGGCTCATACTTTTCTGTAACTGTTTCTGAGTTTGAGCTGCAAGGCCGATACTTTTCTGTGAGTGTTTCTGATTTAAGCTATGCAAGGCCCATACTTTTCTATACTACAACTAGTAGGTGTTTTTGAGTTTGAGCTGTTAGCTACAAGTAAATTGATTTGAGCACTTCACCGGATTCTGAGCATGAAAAAATCCCATGAAAAATAACTCAAATCACCATCATTCTATAAAGAAAATTATGTTATTATGCACTTACTACTGATGTACAGCATCATTTCACCACTAAAACATCTTCAATCTCATTATTGGTATATAACTGTAGGCAGTGACCTTTAACCTTTAGGGCTATTTTAATGATCAATTGTGTAGGGGAGGTGGGAGGCACCTGTATTGGCGGCAGGTTAAAACCCGATCTGCCTACCAGTCCTTAAATCACTTTTAGATATTCTATCGATGGAAAGGTCTCTGAAAAAATGCCTCCCACCCCTCCCATAAGATTTATTCTGGACCAGCCCTTATCTCATTACATTGTAAACGTTAATATTTTAGTGATGATCTTATTTTAGCGATTTTTTTCGCAATGTAAGCTTTCCGCTAAATTATGTTTGTGCTAATATATATATAACAGTTTCTGCATATTTGCTTTCTAAAGCAAGTACTGCCAGTAAGCCAATAATCTGTCAAAATTTTGTTTTGCGCAAAAATTTGAGTGTGCCAAAATGCTTACATTATTCAATTTCGGTTGAACAATTTTTAATACCTTTTCACTTGAGGTCAAGGTTTTCAAATATGACATTTGACCCTGGCATTATAAATTGTACGTATAATACCTCATTCTGCAAATAACAAGACTTTTACGTCTGCCAAAAGCTTTGATTGAGAAATCAGTATCTATCCTATTTAATCCTTAACTCTGCAGATAGCTTTGCTCATTCATAGGTCAACTATCTCAAGATGACCTTTGACCTTTAGCCATTGCATTTCAGCTGTTTTAACAATATATAGTTGCAACTTTCCCATGACCTTGACCCTGGATCACTGAACCGTGCACACTCTACTCTCCTTTCCACCTGACTGACTCCTGGACGACTGCCCCGATCCTGAACCAGTCTGCACTTTCGTAAGCTCCTCCTACAAAATGCAAATTTGTACGCAACACAATTTATCATTAAATGTCCAAACAATACAAAGGAAAGAACAATAACAAATGTCATAAACTAGAATAAAGTGGAAAATCAGTTGATACACAGGCCAGTTTTTAAGATACAAAACAAGGATCCGCAAAGTGTGGCATTATCCCCCACCCCCCCCAACCAATATGTTGTACAAAAAAGCAATTTTGCAATATTTTGTATCCTGGAAAAGCAATTCCATATTTTAACATGTTTCTTTCTATGGAAACAGTTCAATAGAAAAAAAACTCATCGATACTAAAAGTGACAACAAAGGCATTATAGCCTGATTTGTGTAAAATGTTTTGTTGAGATATGTTTCGCGTGTTTTGAATTGTAGTCTGAAAAACCAAGAAAACGGTAATTTTGTATTTCAGATCTTGTTTCTATGGTAACCAAAATATAGTGCAATATTGCTAGCAAGTTTGCTTGCAAAGCTCTGTCATTTATATGGACCATAAAAAGACCATATCAAGATATTTCAAGTCTAAAAAAAGTTTACCACATACCCTCAACTATATGGACCATACAAAGACCATATTAAGATATTTCAAAGCTAAAATAAGTTTACCACTTACCCTCAACTATATGAACCATACAAAGACCATATTAAGATATTTCAAAGCTAAAATAAGTTTACCACTTACCCTCAACTATATGAACCATACAAAGACCATATTAAGATATTTCAAAGCTAAAATAAGTTTACCACTTACCCTCAACTATATGAACCATACAAAGACCATATTAAGATATTTCAAAGCTAAAATAAGTTTACCACTTACCCTCAACTATATGAACCATACAAAGACCATATTAAGATATTTCAAAGCTAAAATAAGTTTACCACTTACCCTCAACTATATGGACCATACAAAGACCATATTAAGATATTTCAAAGCTAAAATAAGTTTACCACTTACCCTCAACTATATGAACCATACAAAGACCATATTAAGACATTTCAATGCTAAAATAAGTTTACCACATACCCTCGACTACATGGACCATAAAAAGACCAAATTAAGACCTTTTAATGCTAAAATAAGTTTACCACATACCCTTAACTATATGGACAATAAAACGATAATATTAAGATATTTCAATGCTAAAATAAGTTTAACACTTACCCTCAATGACAGCACCATTCTCTGATTGTCCTTCAGCTGGGAGTTTTGATTTTGAAGTTCTGTTTTCAACAGCTCAATTTGTTCTTCAAGATTTTTCTCCCTTTTCTACAAAACAAAATAACATTACACAATATATCTATCTGTGATACGCCACTATCTTTAATGCAGAAACATCTTTAATTCACTTTTTGTTTTTCAATTTTGAAATAAAGTTTTAAGTTGGGGGTGCAGAATATAATAAATGAATCGTTTAATATTTTCTGTTGGTTTTCATTTTAATGAGTGTTTGTTTTAATGTTCTACCAACTTAATTATTAAGCAGGATTTTTGCAGGAGCTGTTTGTCCACAGAAGTTGAAGACAAATCAACATATAATTACTTATTTATCAACAAAGTCTGCAAGTCTTCATTCTAGTGATGTTCTGACAAGTTGAAAAAGACGGAAAGATGTTTCATACTTCTAAACATAACATGCAAAATTTTAACTCGATTTTAAGGCAAATACTTTTCACAAGCAAGACATTTGTCTGCAAAGAGTCCTTAATTAGAAAGAGATTTCATTGGTTACCAGAACTTGAAGCTCCGCCTCTTGACGTAGTAGCACCTCCTTGTGTCTGTGTTCCATTTCCAGCTTCCGAATCTTTTCCTCCGCTCTCTGTTTCTCCTCACGAGTAATCTCAAGCTCATGCTAGCAATAAATTGTTTCATAATGGTTAATTACATAGTGAGCTAACTTTTCAGTCCTGCTATATCAAAATCAATTTGTAAGGTTTAAGGTTTACAGTTTACAGAGATATATCATGAACTAAGAGTTGAGGAAAATCTTGAGTAATGTATTGTCTATGGCTTATCTTAGATTTGAGGAAAACTCAAAAGTTGACAACAAATTAAGACTTCCATGGGCTTTAACAGTCACCCGAGATTTAAAAAACACCTACAATGTACCCTCGTTATACCGCCACCTTTCGTCCACAGCAGTTATGGTGGTATAACAAGGATAGCGATAGTATCGAATTATGAAAATTATAACTATGAATTAAATTGCATAATAGATTACATTTCCAACAGTTTAATCAAAACAAGCTTAGTATTATATCGTCATATAGATCTACATTGGCACAAATTTATATCTGAAAATAGTTATTGATCTGCTTTTGCTGCATGCCATTCCAAATGGAACACTTAAGAGTTCCTCGACCTCCAAAAACAGAACAATATGGCATTATCGTTGAGGGAAATATATAGCGATTCGGGACATTTGTATTTTAAAGGGTGTGGCGGATAGTGGTATGCGAGGGTGGCGAATTATATGGGAGAGAAATCCATTCTAGAGGTTTATGTGGCGGTATGCGATGGTGGCAGTATATTCAGGTGGCGATAGGTTGAGGGTACACTGTATATTTCAACACAATAAATAGTTGCCTCTAAATGCAGACCACTTTCTCAAATCAAGAAAAGGGAGCTGACATCCCAAGAACCTTTCATCTATGAAGAGTTGACTGCAGGATATTTGAATTGGAAGACAAGAGGCCCTATGGGCCTGAATCATTCACCTGCTCTCCATTCAACTCCTGTAATCTTTGTAGCCAGGGTCCTTTTGGTTATTTAGAAGAAGATGTTGGAAGATTTTCAGCATATTTGATAACTAATGACCTTGAAAATAGGTAGAGGTCATTTATTTGAACAACTTTGGTAGCCCTTAATTCATCCTAGCATGCTACAGGTCCAATACCACAATTGGTACAATTTTGACAGATTTTCAGTGATATCTACAAATTCAGATATTGTATTTGGAATGTTCCTTGATTTTTGACAAAGAGTACGTATGTTGGTTCATTTTCAGAAATAAAAATTAAACTAGGTGATTTGTTTTGAAAATATAACGCAAAACTTTCAAGGAGATTTTGTCCGTTTTTCAGCCATGACCGGTACCCAAATTGGTACACTGTATCACAGGTCATATAATCTGTTTTTATTTCGATTAATGAATGTGATTATTGCAACAAAAAAATCTGCTATTTTAAACACCATACTGAACTACAGTTTTACCTATCCACATTGATATTATTCGGTTATAAGGACCAAAAATCTACATTTAAACTTGCTTAAAATTACCCCCTTCAAAATATGCCAAAATGTCGTCAACGTACAGCGTTTTTACTGGGTTTCTTATATGTTGACTTTGATGGCATCGTGTAGTTGCAATTTGTTTCAGAAAATAACAATATTTGGTGGTAATGCTGACAAATATCTATTTGTTATACTGTCAAAAGAAAATGTTCAAATTTCATTTTCAAGAACTGTTTCAACCATTTTGTGACCGTGTACCAAATGGGTGGCAGGACGTTACAGGTCCAATACCATTACTGTGGGTCTTTATGTTATCAAGAAGAAGTTGAAAACGTAAATTGTTTACAACAGACAAATGAAGACGACAGACAAAAGACGATTGCAATTACAGTCAAACCTGCCTTAACGACCACCTGTATTAAGCGACTTCCTGTCATATGTGACCGTAATATTTCCCCCCATCAAAATTCACTATATAAATGACCTGTATTAAGCGACTACCTGTCTGACACGACCAACGACCATCATTTCTGTGTCCCAAATACCGAAAACGACCTTTTTAAGCGACTTTTTGGATGAAGACTTCCGAAAATCTCGCCAGAAACACTCTTCATGCCATGGGACATGTTTCTCACGAATTTCAACTGGTCTCACAAAATTAATCAAACTTTGGTCATTTTAATGAATTAACAATAGCGACATGGATTCACACTGACCTTTGTCAGAGACAAGCCACTTTAATTACAGACCAGACCAATTAGCAGCGTGGAGACTGGTGTGAAAGTTGTAAGTGGTCAGATGGTCATGCATCATGGCCCGTACACAACAGCTGTTGGAGGCCTCGCAGCACATGGCTTTGTATCATTCTTACTGATGTGTATGTGTATACTGTATCATCCAGTTGGGGCTAGTTGCTAATTAATATGTGATTACATGATGTATAAACATTAAATAGCCACATTGTAAACATGGTGAGTCTCGCATGGTTTACTGAACGGAAGTGAAGTAGAGACTATAAAATAGAAACCGGACAATAACATTGGATCCGGAATTTGTTCGGTCGTAGCGAGGGGATGAATATTGATAAGAAACAAACATACAAATAAGCAAATTTCTTCAATTGGACAAAAAAAATTTATCGGAAGCTATTTTTTTCACAAAGTTTAATTATTCCCAATGATTTGAGATATGTTTTCTTTATAATCTAAGTTAAAAAGACATGCACTTCAAATATTATATTGTTGGTAATTTTTGTCTTTGAAGGATGTTTTGTGATATATCTTCTTTAAATATGGTAGTTCCTCGATCTAAGTATGTAATATATAGGAATAAAGGTTAATATGATTTTCTACTTTTTTTTTGTTGAACCTGTATTAAGAGACCACCTGTCATATGTGACCTTTTTTGTTGCCTCCCTTCGAAGGTCACATATGACAGGTTTGACTGTATAGGTTTCTTGAGACTTTTGTTTTTTTTATGAAAATTTGGCAATATGAGGGTTTTCCTCAAAAGAAAGTTTTGCGATATAACCTGAGGTCGACTGTACCTGCAGTGCCTCCTGGCGTCGTTTGACGGTAACATCCGACACAAACCCTCGAGCAGCCAGCTGATCCTTCAACATTGTCTCCTGTCTGTGTTTCAAAGAAAACAAGTGAATATACTGAAACGTAGGGAAAAAAATTCAAATCATATTGATATTTATTGAAAAATATAGCTTAAAGGCCCAATATACGTAACTTTCGGCAAAACTTGAACCGAAAATCAAGCCTAATAACTTATTATATTTATAGATTTAGCTAAGATTAACTGATATCAGCAATATTCAAGATAAATTCTTTCGCAGTTACCAGTACAGCAGCATTTGAAACACGCTATTTGTAAACACGCGTCTATTTCGAACAGTCTTCTACCTTGGGTTTGTTGTTGAAGTGGGCCCCACCTAAATTATTTTCAATTCTTTGGATTTTTTTGTTCAGAGTTTCTTGTTAGTTACCGCTCAGGTTTACTTGGTTTTAGGCTTATTTTTGCATGGTTATCAACTGGATTTTTTTCACGAAAATTTCCCTGAAGTTACGTATATTGGACCTTTAAGCAGAAAAAAAACAGGGGTTCATCAACAACATCCACTATCTCACCTCATTCCCCCCTAAAATTATTTTACAATAGACTATTCCAAACTCTAAGTCGGAAGGGTTCAATGTGTCTTTAGGGGTGAATTTATTAATCAAATTCAAACCTAAGTAAGAAGAATATTAACCTGTAAATTTGGGCAAATATTTTATTCTGTAGTAATTTCTGACGTTTATACATTTTCTTAAAGGAGACATCACTGTACTTTGATAAGGGGAAGCATACCCCTGATTCCTGGGCTGGTTCCGCAGGCGACTCAAGGGTTTCTGGGGTCCAGGAGGGAGGCGATTTCGGCTCCCAGCAGGGGCCGATGACTTACGACTGGTCACCTGGATATTCCTCTTTATAAAGTTGCTTGAGTCACTTAGCTTACGTCTGTAAAAGGAATAAAATGTAGCGTTTTACGTCTGTAAAAGGAATAAAATGTAGCGTTTTACGTCTGTAAAAGGAATAAAATGTAGCGTTTTACGTCTGTAAAAGGAATAAAATGTAGCGTTTTACGTCTGTACAAGGAATAAAATGTAGTGTTGAAATTGAATTAATGTTATATTAAAGAATGCTACACAGGCAATATGAATTTTTTTAGATTTTTTAAAACTTCGTTTCTTTAACATGCTTATTAATGTCATGTCGGTTGACCGAGCTGTAAACCAGTACAGTGCAGTGGACTCCACTTAATATCACTCCTGTTAATATCACATTCCTCTTTATATCATGTTTTCCCCCCAAGCACCATTTTTCTCTCTATATAATCTATGTAATTTTATTTGGTTAATATCATGTATTTTGAGGTGAACTCCTCTTAATATCATGTTTTTTTAACCGATCACATAAAATATCCAGAAAATGATGTCATTTCCATTGATTTCAGATACAACTTAAACAAAATTTTGCATAGAAAATAAAAAAAATAACCCAAAAAATGTTTTTTAATTGAAATAATGTTATCTATATATTGAAACATCTTCATATGTACATTGAATAGCTTACATTTAGTTATGGGGATTGGAAATGCACTAGATTTAGTGGAAAACATGTTTCTCTTAATGTCACATTACTGTTAATATCATGTTTTTGTCTGAAAAATGCAACATGATATAAAGAGGAGTGCACTGTACTTGGTTGGGTGGTTGTTGAATTTGTAGAATGTTAGCTGTGAGCACCAAAATGGCAGCACCAGTTGAGAAAAATATTGGATTAATTGTTTCTAAGGCCCTATAACCACAGATAATAATTTGTGGACCGCTTTGAGACAACATTCAAGAACTATCATTATTTCATATCATTTCATTATCAAGTTTGTGTTTCTTATGTGTCAGAAAATAAGGTGTCTGATGCATTCAAGTTCAAATTTTATGGACCAATGAATATCAACCCCTCCTTACCTATGACCAGGAACATTTTCCTTTGAGCTATCGGAGTGGATGCTTCCGGACGGGAAGTCGACCTCACTCTCTGTACTATTCGCCGATGTTGATCGGTCCCTACACTGCCCCGGAGTTTCAGCCTGTAAATAAATTATAAGGAAGGAATATAATACAGGGATCACTTTGGGGCGAGATTTCGGGATTTTTACCCATATTTTTCCTGAAAATCTCATTGAAAATTCAAAATTGTATAACTTTATATAAACAAATTCCATAGATATTTTGATGATTCCATAAAATCCCTCAAATTCTCCCATAGGTTTTAAGAGTCAGACTTATCCCTGTAATATGTTGTTGCTTAGCAATGCCAAGGCACTTTGAAAATATTTAAAGCTAGGCGAATCACATTAGAAAATATTACTTTGAGACACAAAATGAAATTGAGTATTTAAACTCATTCATTGACCAATATTATTGACCACAGTTAGAGTATACGCTATATTACGAGTATATGCATTTTGCATAAATCTGCACACATATTTTTGTTTGGTACAGTAGACTCCATTTAATGTCACGTCAGTTAATATCACTTTTCAGTTATTTTCATTTTTCTCCATGCATAGTTTATCCTGCTATGGAATCTATGTAATGTCATTCTTTTATTATCACCTGTTTTCTCCCCCTCCTCATCCTCCCCACCCCACCACATCTAATGTGGTAATGTTTTAAATGGACAATTCAATTAAATTCATTCAGTACATAAATATGGTTAAGTTACCAGTATCTACTTTTGTTGTTAACAATTTAATGTTCTGACAATGTGATTTTAACTTATCACATTTATGTAAAGATTATTTTACACATCATTTAATTTATTGGTTGTGTAAAATAATCTTTACATAAAGCATTCCTTCCAACCTGATGAAAATGTTTACAAATAACTTACCATTGTTTTCCCAGGGTCATCTGTGACTGACTTTTTCTGTTTTACTCGAGGGCTCGCTGTTTCTATATTTTTGCCTGAAAAAAAAATCATAATCTTATATAAAAAAACTATTGTGTTTTCAGATTTAATCATGAAAATGATTTTCTAATTGCGAATTAAGCACGTAAACAAGACCCGTTGAATCACTTCTGATGGTTTAGAGATTATATCTACATGCTAGTTTATGAGACAGATGATTGGATAACAAACCCTCAACCCATTGTGTGATAAACTTCTTTTTTAAAACAATACCCTGTGTTATACCACTCTCAGACCATTGTATAAACATATGCATGCAGACTGTTGGATAAATAGAGGTTACACAACGAGTGGTTGTTGGATATGGAATTTATATCACTTGAATTAATTGTTTTTTAAAAGTTACAAAAGACACAAGCTTTAGCGAGTGTCTTTTGTAACTTTTAAAAAATAATTAACGAGAGTGAAATAAATTCCATATCCAATAACCATGAGTCGTGTGACCTGTTTCTACCACAATATTAAATCGGCAGTGTCAGTGTTGATTTTTGGAGTGAACCGCAAACTATTTGCGCGAAAACGCATCATCTCGCATATATATTCCCGCCAAGTTGTGACGATGTCAACAATCGTGATATTAGGTCAAAGTTCAACTTCTCAACCAATCAAAAGTCAGGAAGGTCATATTCCACTAGACTATAGTGGTATATAACATATATTTATCCAACAGTCAGCATATTGTTTATACAATGGTCTGAGAGTGGAATAACACGGGTTATTGTGGTAGAAATATGTTATTTGATTATTTGGACATTTGATTGGTGGAGAAGTTGAACTTTGACCTGAAATCATGTGGTTCATCGCAACATTCTGATTGCTTAAACTCATGTCTTTTGTAATGTTTAAAAAATAATTAACGAGCGTGAAATAAATTCCATATCCAACGACCACTCGTTGTGTAACCTCTACATCATCTATACTCTATCTAATAAGTAATGTAATATCATTCCACACAACTTTTAGTCTCAATGAAATTGAAATCCTCAGTCTATGTCAAATGTAAATTAATCAAAATTTTTAATGCAGAAACACAGAATAACTGTTAATAGGATGTAAAACACAAATCAATAATGGAACCTTGGTTAAAGGCCCAATATACGTAATTTTCGTGATTCTGAAAAATTCAGAAAAAAATCCAGTTGATAACCATGCAAAAATAAGCCTAAAACGAAGTAAACCTGAGCGGTAACTAGCAAGAAACTCTTGACAAAAAAATCCAAAGAATTGAAAATAATTCAGGTGGGGCCCACTTCAACAATAAACCGAAGGTAGAAGACGGTTCGAAATGGATGCGTGTTTACAAATAGCGTGTTTCAACTTGCTGCTGTACCGGTAACCGCGAAAGAATTCATCTTGAATATTGCTGATATCGGTTAATCTTAGCTAAATCTATAAACATAATTAGTTATTAGGCTTGATTTTCGCTTCAAGTTTTGCGGAAAGTTACGTATATTGGGCCTTTAATGGAACATAAACACGAGCTAACATACCTGGGTTAAGATCCTTGTTGATCTGTATACTAGACATTGAGTTGTCGATCATTCTCCGTGACAATTCATCATCTGATTGGTCACTGGTGTCATCAGCCTCATTCCCGTCATTTATATCCCGTTCACTGTTGGCAAATTCCTCCTTCAGCCAACGGGGTACCTGTGTTAAAAACAATTATCTCCCTTTAATTATATATAGTGTTGAATTTATGTAAAGAAAGCCATAATAGAAAGAAAACTCTCAGAACTCTTGGATTTATCCTGATAATATGGTCACAATTTGAAAAAAAAAATTGAAATGTCTGTGAGACATAAATGCCCCCGTCCCAATATGGAATAAGTTATTCATGTTTATTATGTACGCGTAGTTTGATGACAATCGGATCAGTAGTTATTTAAATAAGCTTGTTACATTACCATAAGACGGGACAGGACAAGCTGGACTTGGTTAACATTATATGCCCCCGCACCCCCACCCACCCATTTCATTTCATTTGGTGCATAAAAATTGTAAATCTAATTCTGGTCTGTTTTTATCCATCACTCCCGGAATAATGTATCAAAATGTATCAATGACAGTGAATATCATACACAGTCTACCCTGTACAGTAGCTACATGTGAAGGTGAAGGGAGAAACCAATTCGACACTGGGTATAGTACAGTCAGTCATGTTATAAAGCTTTACATCGGATTTAAACTGGAAAAGGTCTGAAGGCTAGGATATGGATGCCCCGTGCTGCTTTTGATTTTCTATATATAGCAACCGAGACCTTGCAGGCCTTGATCTTTGAACTCTGAAACACAATGATGTCAAACAATTATGTCGCTCCCACACACCAAACCGTTTAATGGTGAGTACAGTAGTAAGTTTTGCATATGTAGACCAGGGTTATACCTGTGGTATACCACTCTACGTATATGTGTTGTGTGAGCGAGATGCTTGAGTCGTTTTCACACATGTGTGTATGTGTTGGAATGTGAGAGCGTCCGACTGACCGTTGACGGACGGACCGTATGACTTAGCACGCGTTTTTCCCATCACACCCTAACTAGTTTTCCCTCCTGTCTTCCGCCTTTCGATCACTCTGCGCCGTCACTGTCACCAGTGCAGACGTATATCACATATTGAGAGATACCTATACTACCTTTACATGGTTGCGAAACCATGAATATAGTAGGCATATACTACTTTGGCCTGGGACGCCTAGTAAGTTATCCACGCGTGAATGGTTTGTACTTTCGTTTCTGTGTACAGTCCGTTTCGTAAACGTCTGTATTGGTCATTGTATTGTTTCTATTTTAGGTTTCCTGTACGTGTAATAAATTAATGGAAGAATCCTACGGCTGTTGTTATACTTGTTAACGACCACACCCTACACATACAAAACGAATCACACTTTAATTCCAGAACCCTACATCTTACTTTACACATACTCTCGATCATGACATGGGAATACATTGTTGGCATAAATCTGGCCAAGGGGAGAATTTTCTACTTAATGGGATATTTTGACTGTATCCCACTTGACATAAGCAGATCTGTTCACTGAGAAGTGGTCAGAACTCTGCTTTAACTCTTTCCGAACCGTTGTCGTACACAGCTGACAAAAAAACGTGACTTCTCCTCCCCGTTGTCGTATACAGCCGACAAAAAAACATGACTTCTCCCCTTTGTCGTATACAGACGACAAGCTACTTGACGTTACATACTTTTTGATTAGCTGGGTAGAGCAGACGACAGGTGAGTTGACCAATAACATTTTACACAAAATTGACTGTGTCAATTTATAACAAATAATTTGATAGGCATGAAAGTACACATTTCCTGTCATGTGACCCATGTAGATTGAATTTCCCGCGAGACACTACAAAGTGTCATCACCAATGTAAACATCATGGCGGAGAATGCTGTAGCTATACATTGCGGTACCACATCTGACAAACATATTGCTGCAAAAATAAAGCTCTGTATGTCTTCTAACTATAGAAGAACCGAAAAGAGCATTGGTTTACATTTACCTGCATTTTTTTGGCATAATATCCACTACGCAAACACAACAAAGAGACGCCATTTTGGCCAAAACGTCTGGGGGTGAGCCTAGTAATGACTTCCAGTACGAAATCCGGACCGTAATCACGGTACATAAAAAGTTAAGTGTCACATGTAGATGGACAATCACGTAACACCAGCAGAGAATTTTCACAAGGTCTGTTTGAGAGATATTAATATAATTATGTAGATAATTATTTTCCTTACCGTTCCCTGTGTGTCCATTTCGGACGCCTCTGATGAGTATTCGTCTCCTCCTTCTCGACTAGAGGCGGAGTAGAGAAGGGCGGTATCTTTGGGCACATTAAGAGTATTTCCACTAAATCGCTTCCTGTTAACAAAGAAATCCAATACAATCCTGAAATAAATGTTTCCAATTTGATCATTTATAAACTGACTTATTTTTAAATATTTTAATAAATGCTTCATGGTGTTGATGAGAATAGCACAAATATTGTACCTGATTCCTCGTTTTTTGCGACTTTTTCGTCGAGGAGGTGGGGCTGAAGTCTCTAACTGCACAAATAGGTTCTCGCCGTGACAGAAGAAACTGCTGATCGTCAGAGATTCGTCCCCAGACTTACTGATCCTGAGGAAATACAACATATAGAGGCTATTCAATGGTTTTCCATTTAATATCAAATATATTTCACGAGTATGGCAGATTTTAAAATCTGCCATACGAGTGAAATATATTTGATGTTTATTGGAAAACCATTGAATTTTTTTTTATTACATTTTCGAAATTCCCAAAAGTCTGATTTCATTTTAAAAATTTGCGGTTACAACTGATCGGGACGGAGTGCCTAAGGGTTATAGAATATTAATAAGCCACAGGATAAGGTTCTTTTTTTTTGTTCGAAATAGTAAAAATACAAAAACATATTAATAAAATCAATTAGTTATCTATTAATTTCCATATTACTATAAAGGTTTTTAATTTCCCTACTCTATATGATTTAATTGATTCTAGAATAACAGAAAAAAAAGTACACAAATAGCGCACAATGATATCAGACAGAAACTTATATCATCACTAGTGATGATTGACATAAGTTTGGTCAAGTTGATATTTTCTGATATTTCACTGGTAAACATGTACATTCACGGGTCAAAAGTCTTTCCACATTTGTTTCTTTTCCTATATATATTCTTTGTATTTACAACTTTTTTCAGTTACTCTTCCTGACTTTGTTTATGGAAAAACAGAGTGTACTTGTCACAATATATTACTGTACATGTTAATTCAATTTCTGTCAAAACATTTTGAGATACGTAATTATACATAACAAAATACATAGCTGAAGACATACAAACTTTTAACCCTTTCATCACTGCAAATGGACTTATCAAGATCAAGATATTCAATGGTTTTAATGGTTTTGATCAATTATTTTTCTCAGGGGGTGGGGGCTTAATTATTCCCGGTCAAATATGGTAATATCTTGTCTCATTTTATATCACATTAAAACACAGCTATAGATATTCAACATAATCAACGGGCCTCACCTGTAACTGTTCAATCAATAAGTTACCTGTACCTCTCCAATGAGTACACAAAAGAAGGACAGCTACAGGTAACATGATTGGACTGTAAATATTTAAAGGCCCAATATACGTAACTTTCTGCAAAACTTGAAGCTAAAATCAAGCCTAATAGCTTTTTATATTTATAGATTAAGTTAAGATTAACTGATATCAGCAATATTCAAGACAAATTCCTTCGCGGGTACATCAGCAGTTGAAACACGCTATTTGTAAACGCGCGTCCATTTCGAACCGTCTTCTACCTTCGGTTTGTTGTTGAAGTGGGCCCCACCTGAAAACTTTTCAATTCTTTGGATTTTTTTGTCAAGAGCTTCTTGTTAGTTATCGCTCAGGTTTACTTTGTTTTAGGCTTATTTTTGCATGGTTATCAACTGGATTTTTTTTTCAGAATTTTTCACGATCATGAAAATTTCCTTTAAGTTATGTATATTGGGCCTTTAAGGATTAACTTGAATCTAATTTCTATGTTACTGGTTTTTTGTGTTATAACCCCATAACATAAAAATTAGATTCAAGTTAATCCTTATAATTTAATTTATACCCTGCAAATATTTACTTTATTGATGGACTCTTTTCTTTTACAAATTACTACTCTGCTGCATCAGCCATTCAAAAGCGACGTTATAAACGGCAACACCATTTTTTACGTTATGGGCTGATAACATAATTTTTTAAACAAATGAAAAAGCTTGTTTCAAACAAAATTAAATTATTCCATTATATGAATGACATTTGACAATAAGAGGACTCCTCGCTGTACATACTTCATCAGGTGCATAGGCGGGTAGATGATCTCGGATTCGTCCTTGTTGACCTCCGTGTCCTTGTCCTTGTCCTTGTCTTTGTCCTTACTGTTCTCCCGACCGCTACTGGCACTAGACGTCCGTCGTGGCACGCTACCTGAATAAAATAAATATACAACATTTAATATAAACAATAAACATGTAACAATTATGAGGAATCTGCAGGATTTCCCTTATCAGGTACTAACTACTAGTCCTATGCCACCTGGCTGATATCTCCCTATGTAAGTGTGCTGGATATTGTGTTCTCTTGGTAGTGGGACAGTGCTTCCTTTGGTGTCTTTTTTATAGAACCACCTCACCTGATTGTTTACAGCACAGATACCATAACACTCTTCACCCCACCCCATCATTTCAAATCTGACCATTCAAGTGAGGTTTCAATAAAATCAGCCTTTCAGTTCACTAAAATATAATCATCATTAAAGGGCCGTAACTCTCTGTCGTGCAATTCTCAGACGAAACACCGACCTTTCTGATGAATTTAGAAATTAATCCACCACTACATGCTAGTTTCGTTTCATCTAATGATAATTTCTCTGTCGCATAGACGTTTTTTTTATGACAAGCCTACCGGAAGCTTTTAAGCAAGCCACCATTGCCTGTACATATGTGAGGTCATGAAGCCGCAAAAGAATAAATAATGTTTTTTATTCAAATAAATATATGCTGACGATTGCTGAGTCCATCAAAATATAGACTAATATATAACTACCTATAATTGCATTTTTTTTAAACACAGAGAGATTTCCTTAGAATTGTTGAAATTTACATAGATAAGGGAGATAACTCTAACTATCGGGAAACATTCTGTATTGGGCCACGGCTCCATATATAAACATTTTTTGTTATATAATGATAGCTACTCAAGCAACTGTGATCCAACACATAGGTACTGTGTCCAAAATGTTCCCACGAATACCTACTCAGTGGTCGGAATCCACTTGGTCTAGTAAGACTGTTTGTGTCTGAGGGAGTATTTGGCTGAGAGCTCGGAATTCCACTGTCCGTCAAACCCTGGGAAAAAGCACTGTCTACACTTTCTTGACGCTTGTGAGTAGAGCCGATCTTAACATTGTCCAGGCTGCCGTCTGTCTTTGTTTTGTCCTGGTTGTCAAGACAACCCTCATCTGTTATACTGGATCCTACGGTGCCTAGCAACAGTTTACAGAAAGCACTTGTAAAAGTATTCAACATCAATATCTTATATAAAATATGTATTCAACAATATAAACATCCATACTGTAGAATATTGTCAACATTTTTCCAAAGATATTAAGGGGAGATCATCCTTAAATAAAGTAAGAAAATTAAATTAATGGAGGATTTGAGGATAGTTTCAATAACATTAAGGGGAGACAACTATATTAATACCACAATAATAACTTGAATGGACCAATACCCATACAACAAAAAAGAAAATAAGCCGCAACTTATTATCAAGATTTTAGAGTATATCTGTAAAGTTAGAAAACTAATTTGAATTGCAAGTTAAAATCTTCATTGCAATTACATTAAGGGGAGGTAATTATGTTTCACTGGAATAAAAAATTGCATGGTACCATATATCCTTAAGGCCCAATATACGTACCTTTCGGCAAAACTTGAAGCGAAAATCAAGCCTAATAATCTATTGCATTTATAGATTTAGTTAAGATTAACTGATATCAGCAATATTCAAGATGAATTCTTTCGCGGTTACCGGTACAGCTGCAGTTGAAACACGCTATTTTCTACCTTCGGTTTGCTGTTGAAGTAGGCCCCACCTGAATTATTTTCAATTCTTTGGATTTTTTTGTCAAGAGTTTCTTGTTAGTTTCCGCTCAGGTTAACTTCGTTTTAGGCTTATTTTTGCATGGTTATCAACTGGAATTTTTTTCAGAATTTTTCAGAATCACGAAAATTTCCTTGAAGTTACGTATATTGGGCCTTTAAATATAGCCAAAAGATTATTTTATAGAAGTTTTGAGGTTACTTCTCATAACACATTATTGATAAAAAAAAAAGAAGAAACTAGCATGGGACAGACAACTATTGATCACATAACTGCCCAATGTTCAGTCATGTCATATGGCCATGTCATAAATGTGGTATTATACATGACTGTGTAGTAACACCATTTTGATGTTATAAACATAAGTTGTATTTATGACGACATATGATTGTCTCTGTAGTGAAAATCTTACCACAAAAAGAGAAATTTGCCTTCTTATTATAGGGAATGAATTTAAGACTTTTGCTATGTTATGTCTTAAATACATAAGTTATGTGACAAATGGAATCTAACACTCATGTCAATGTAATATGGAATTCTTCAAAAATGTTAAATAATCTAATATGTCGCTCTCCTAAAGGCTCATGACATATTGAATTATTGAACTCGTTTTATAAATTCCTTATTACACTCACACTCGTATAGGGTCCTATATACAGTCAAACCTCGATTAATCAAAGTTCAATGATTCAAATTTCTCGATGTGTCAAACTTTTGGCAAAGTCTGTTTTTTTTCATTATATAACACTATTAATTTTCTTTTCATGAATCAAACTTCTATGAATCAAATTTTTCGCTGTATCAAAGTTTTAATCTGACCCGTTCGTTATGAAAACATTGAAAAGTACAACTAATAAATTGAAGTGAAAATATTACCTGATTTGAAAATTAAGTTGACAAACAAAACAATCCGACAAGATTACCTTGTTACAAAAATTACAGTGAGTACATGTATTTTAGTATACTATTCTTTATAAATGTGAATCTACAATTTCTTAGCCTGTGTTACGTTACACTAGTACCGCATCGGTTCTTCTTATGTACAGTACAAATATACATATATGACATGTCAATGTTCGATGTTGAATATTCATAAGTCAAAGTCCTGATGTTTCGAAGTATTCATGACCGTTCCGCAAAGTTTGAAACATCAAAGTTTGACTGTATACTAATTCAAAATAATGATATCAGAATTGACTGAAGCGGAAAAATGTCTTTTAAATATAATTACAATGTGATGTCACTTAACATTCTTCATGCAACCAACGTTAACTGTATCCGTGATTTTGTTAGTTATTTTTGGGGATGGGATCATATCCTAAACTTTGGACAATACAACAAAGTACATGTAACCTAATTATCATCGTTCATGTCCTGAAGATTTGAATGTTAAATTTGACAGCAAGTTTTCAAAACAGTCCCGGAAAGTTCAAAACAGTGAAGTTTGACTGTATATGAATTAGAAGCGTTCATGTGTGTCTTTAGGGATAAATAATGACAACTTACCATCACGACTGGACAGCTGTCCGGATTCCTTCGTACTGGCTAGACTAGATATACTGGTTATACTGGCTTGTCGGGAGTGTGACGCGGAACCCTTCCTGGGTGTAACACTCTCCACTGGAACATCTTCCCTAGTAGCCTCCCTTGGAGTGACGCTCTCTAGACGAATGTCGTCTTTGTTAACGACACTTCCGTTGATACTGGAACAGCTGTCGTTGTCTTTTACGACACTTGTTTGCGATGACGGAACCTTTAAAAAAGATTTTATGACAATATCATGCGCCTGTAAAATTTATAACTTACAATATATTTGTTTCAATGTACAATATACTTTTATACATTGTCTAAACCGGCCCCTGCTTAATCTGAATCCCTGTTTGTTTAAGCCCTAATAGTTTAATCCTTACATTCTCAAAGACTTGAAATATAAGCAGGTTTTACTTAAGATTTGTTGTTTCACCAGTTCTTAACAACCTAGCAGGGGCCGTGGTGGCTCAGTGGTTAATGTGTTACGACATTCTACCACTAGACCTCCATCTCTGGGCCGTGGTGGCTCAGTGGTTAATGTGTTACGACATTCTACCACTAGACCTCCACCTCTGGGCCGCGGTGGCTCAGTGGTTAATGTGTTACAACATTCTACCACTAGACCTCCACCTCTGGGCCGCGGTGGCTCAGTGGTTAATGTGTTACGACATTCTACCACTAGACCTCCACCTCTGGGCCGCGGTGGCTCAGTGGTTAATGTGTTACGACATTCTACCACTAGACCTCCACCTCTGGGCCGCGGTGGCTCAGTGGTTAATGTGTTACGACATTCTACCACTAGCCCTCCACCTCTGGGCCGCGGTGGCTCAGTGGTTAATGTGTTACGACATTCTACCACTAGCCCTCCACCTCTGGGCCGCGGTGGCTCAGTGGTTAATGTGTTACGACATTCTACCACTAGCCCTCCACCTCTGGGCCGCGGTGGCTCAGTGGTTAATGTGTTACGACATTCTACCACTAGACCTCCACCTCTGGGCCGCGGTGGCTCAGTGGTTAATGTGTTACGACATTCTACCACTAGCCCTCCACCTCTGGGCCGCGGTGGCTCAGTGGTTAATGTGTTACGACATTCTACCACTAGCCCTCCACCTCTGGGCCGCGGTGGCTCAGTGGTTAATGTGTTACGACATTCTACCACTAGCCCTCCACCTCTGGGCCGCGGTGGCTCAGTGGTTAATGTGTTACGACATTCTACCACTAGCCCTCCACCTCTGGGCCGCGGTGGCTCAGTGGTTAATGTGTTACGACATTCTACCACTAGCCCTCCACCTCTGGGCCGCGGTGGCTCAGTGGTTCATGTGTTACAACATTCTACCACTAGACCTCCACCTCTGGGCCGCGGTGGCTCAGTGGTTCATGTGTTACGACATTCTACCACTAGACCTCCACCTCTGGGCCGCGGTGGCTCAGTGGTTAATGTGTTACGACATTCTACCACTAGACCTCCAACTCTAGGTTGTGAGTTTGAATCCCACGTGGGGCAATTGCCAGGTAATGACTGTAGGTTGGTGTTTTTCACTGGGTAATCTGTCTTTCCTCTACCTCCAAAACCTGGCACGTCCTTAAATGACCCGGGTTTTTTAAATAGGACATTTAACAAAATAAACCAAACCAATCCAAAACCATCCTAACTCCATAGTAATAAAGCTCTTTAAGGACCATTCTAGACGCAACTTAACTGTCAACATCGGTCTTGACCAAAGAACCCCTTTTGACTACAATGACAAATATATTAACCCAAGTTTATTGTAAACATACGCGTCCCTCCAGTTGGAAAGTTGCCTGTATCTACCACTATAGTCCCAAGCACATTTAGTAAAGACCATTTACGAGGTATATGAATGACGTTGACTGAACAAGATGTTGTCCTTGTAAATAAGACTTATAATAACATACCGTAAAACTTGTGTAATTTTGCGCACTTTTTTTAGGGAAATTAAAATCTGAAAGTGGGGGGTACGTAAATTACATGGATATAGATGTGTGTCAAGTTTGTGTAATTTTGCGCACTTTTTTTAGGGAAATTAAAATCTGAAAGTGGGGGGTACGTAAATTACATGGATATAGATGTGTGTCAAGTTTGTGTAATTTTGCGCCCTTTTTTGAGGGAAATTAAAATCTGAAAGTGGGGGGTACGTAAATTACATGGATATAGATGTGTGTCAAGTTTGTGTAATTTTGCGCACTTTTTTTAGGGAAATTAAAATCTGAAAGTGGGGGGTACGTAAATTACATGGATATAGATGTGTGTCAAGTTTGTGTAATTTTGCACACTTTTTTTAGGGAAATTAAAATCTGAAAGTGGGGGGTACGTAAATTACATGGATATAGATGTGTGTCAAGTTTGTGTAATTTTGCGCACTTTTTTTAGGGAAATTAAAATCTGTAAGTGGGAGGTACGTAAATTACACAGATATAGATGTGTGTCAAGTTTGTGTAATTTTGCGCACTTTTTTTAGGGAAATTAAAACCTGAAAGTGGGGGGTACGTAAATTACACGGATATAGATGTGTGTCAAGTTTGTGTAAATTTGCGCACTTTTTTTTAGGGAAATTAAAATCTGAAAGTGGAGGTAAGTAAATTACACGGATATAGATGTGTGTCAAGTTTTTTTTCAGCCGAAGATCATGGAATCTGTAGGATGCCGCAATATTGGAAAGTCGGGGTAAGTAAATATAAGTGTACAGCCTACCCTTGTTATATTGCCACCTTTCGTCCATATTCGGGTGGTGATACTGCTCAGCTAGAGAAGTCTTCTATTTAGCTTGGTTAGAAAGAAACCTCACTTTGAAGTGCAGCCCCCAGTAGTACAACTCATTGTTGACAGTACTAGTGTTCACTCACCTTGAAGCGCAGCCCCCAGTAGTACAACTCATTGTTGATGGTACTAGTGTACACTCACCTTGAAACGCAGCCCCCAGTAGTACATCTCATTGTTGACGGTACTAGTGTACACTCACCTTGAAGCACAGCCCCCCAGTAGTACAACTCATTGTTGACAGTACTAGAGTACACTCACCTTGAAGCGCAGCCCCCAGTAGTACAACTCATTGTTGACGGTACTAGTGTACACTCACCTTGAAGCGCAGCCCCCAGTAGTACAACTCATTGTTGACAGTACTAGTGTACACTCACCTTGAAGCGCAGCCCCCAGTAGTACAACTCATTGTTGACGGTACTAGTGTACACTCACATTGAAGCGCAGCCCCCAATAGTACAATGCATTGTTGACATTACTGGTGTACACTCACCTTGAAGCAGCCCCCAGTAGTACAACTCATTGTTGACAGTACTAGTGTACACTCACCTTGAAGCGCAGCCCCCAGTAGTACAACTCATTGTTGACGGTACTAGTGTACACTCACCTTGAAGCACAGCCCCCCGTAGTACAACTCATTGTTGACATTACTGGTGTACACTCACCTTGAAGCACAGCCCCCCGTAGTACAACTCATTGTTGACGGTACTAGTGTACACTCACATTGAAGCGCAGCCCCCAATAGTACAATGCATTGTTGACATTACTGGTGTACACTCACCTTGAAGCAGCCCCCAGTAGTACAACTCATTGTTGACAGTACTAGTGTACACTCACCTTGAAGCACAGCCCCCCAGTAGTACATCTCATTGTTGATGGTACTAGTGTACACTCACCTTGAAGCGCAGCCCCCCGTAGTACAACTCATTGTTGACGGTACTAGTGTACACTCACCTTGAAGCGCAGCCCCCAGTAGTACAACTCATTGTTGATGGTACTAGTGTACTCACCTTGAAGCGCAGACCCCAGTAGTATAACTCATTGTTGACGGTACTAGCTGCTGTGTAATGGTCTCCACACTGAACTCTCTGTAACAGTATATATTTACAGTATATGTACAGCATTATCATAACACTGTCGGTCATAGATTTGACATTGATTCACATTTATCATAGATTTGACATTGATTCACATTTATAACACAGTCGGCCATAGATTTGACCTTGACTCACATTTATAACCCTGTCGAAAATTGATTTGACCTGGACTCACATTTATAATACTTTCGGTTGAGATTTGACCTTGACTCAAAACTATAACACTCTCGGCCATAGATTTGACCTTGACTCACATTCATAACACTGTCACCCATAGATTTGACTTTGACTCAAATTTATAACACTGTCGAAAATTGATTTGACCTGGACTCACATTTATAATACTTTCGGTTGAGATTTGACCTTGACTCAAAACTATAACACTCTCGGCCATAGATTCGACCTTGACTCACATTTATAATACTGTCCCCCATAGATTTGACCTTAACTCACATTCATAACACTGTCACTCATAGATTTGAACTTGACTCACATTTATAACACTGTCGAAAATTGATTTGACTCACATCTATAACACTGTCAGTACAGATTTGACCTTGACTCACATCTATAACACTGTCAGCATAGATTTGAACTTGACTCACATTTATAACACTGTCAAAAATTGATTTGACCTGGACTCACATCTATAACACTGTTTGTCATAGATTTGTACTTGACTCACATTTATAACACTGTCGAAAATTGATTTGACCTTGACTCACATTTATAACACTGTTTGTCATAGATTCGACCTTGACTTACATCTATAACACTGTCAGCATAATTTTCACCTTGACTCACATTTTTAACAGTCGTCTATAGATTTGACCTTGACTCACATTTATAACACTGTTGAAAATTGATTTGACCTGGACTCACATCTATAACACTGTTTGTCATAGATTCGACCTTAACTCAAATTCATAACACTGTCGCCCATAGATTTGACCTTAAATCACATTCATAACACTGTCGCCCATAGATTTGACCTTAAATCACATTTATAACACTGTCGGCCATAGATTCGACCTTGACTCACATTTATAACACTGTCAGCATAGATTTGACTTTAACTCACATTTATAACACTGTCAGCATTGATTTGACCTTAACTCACATTTATAACACTGTTAGCATTGATTTGACCTTGACTCACATTTATAACACTGTTAGCATCGATTTGACCTTGACTCACATTTATATCACGGTCAGCATTGATTTGACCTTAACTCACATCTATAACACTGTCAGCATAGATTTGACCTTGACTCAAATTTATAACACTGTCGGCCATTGATTTGACCTTGACTCACATTTATAACACTGTCAGCCATTGATTTGACCTCTACTGGGGCACTAGCATCTTTAGTGTTACTGATGCCCAGCTGACCCTCGGCGTTACGTCCGAACGTGAACACATGTCCAGGCTCCACGATGACCGCCGAGTGGTGTAGGCCCATGGTGATGTCCAGTACTTTGTGACGGGCCAAAGCTCGGACCGGTGTTGGCTCCTTCTGCCCCTCTACCTCCGTCTGAAAAGTTAACCACAATTGTGCAAAACAATCTGTGTTTTCTCCTTGATGTTTTTTTCTGATATTTTAACATTGGATACAAGGTTTCTGTAGGGGATTATTTCTCAGAGTTGCAATTGTTTTGAATCTAACAATTACTGAAGTTAACAGAATCTCATATTTACACAGAAGGAAAATAGAGCAAACATCACAGGGCACTTCTATAAGTTTTATATACAGTTTTATATAAAGTTTTAAATACAGTTTTATATAAAGTTTTATATACAGTTTTATATACAGTTTTAAATACAGTTTTATATAAAGTTTTATATAATGTTTTATATACAATTTTATATAAAGTTTTATATACAATTTTATATAAAGTTTTATAAACAATTCTCTATACAGTTTAATATACAGTTTTATATAAAGTTTTATAAAAAGTTTTATATACAGTTTTATATACAGTTTTATATAAAGTTTTATATAAAGTTTTATATACAGTTTTATATAAAGTTTTATATACAGTTTTATATACAGTTTTAAATACAGTTTTATATAAAGTTTTATATAAAGTTTTATATACAATTTTATATAAAGTTTTATATACAATTTTATATAAAGTTTTATAAACAATTCTCTATACAGTTTAATATACAGTTTTATATAAAGTTTTATATAAAGTTTTATATACAGTTTTATATAAAGTTTTATATAAAGTTTTATATACAGTTTTATATAAAGTTTTATATACAGTTTATATAAAGTTTTAAATACAGTTTTATATAAAGTTTTATATAAAGTTTTATAAACAATTCTCTATACAGTTTTATATAAAGTTTTATATAGTTTTATATACAGTTTTATATAAAGTTTTATATACAGTTTTATATAAAGTTTTATATACAGTTTTATATAAAGTTTTATATAGTTTTATATACAGTTTTATATAAAGTTTTATATACAGTTTTATATACAGTTTAATATAAAGTTTTATATAGTTTTATATAAAGTTTTATATACAGTTTTATATAAAGTTTTATATACAGTTTTATATATAGTTTTATATACAATTTTCTATACAGATTTATGAACAATTTTCTATATAGTTTTATATGTGGCGGAATTGGTTTTTAATAAGTTATTAAATTAGGAATTTTACCCCTTTGTTTGGGTCGTGTAATTGTATTAGCCATGTAAGGAGAATAGTTTGTTACCTTTTGGGTCCTTTTGTGCTGGGTGTTATTATGGCCATATAATCCCGGTATTTTGTTGCAGTGCGCTTGTCGCCTGTTTGTTATGCCTACTTCGCCGCCATGCTGGCGGAAGTGGTCTTATTTGTAAGGCCGGTTCTGATTTGTCATCCGGTTACCCGGGGACCATTCGTTTGACTTGTAGGATTTGTTTATGGTATCACTAGGTTGGAGGCTATTCTCGTCAGTATATAAAGCTTTGTCGACCCGGGGTCAGTTCTCTCTATACTTCTAGACCGCCTCTGTAGTTATACAGGTGAGGACAGCCTCCCTAATTTACCGTCCCGTCAGCGGGGTGTAGTTAAGTATTTGATAGTTAGCTATGTAGTGGGTATACCGTTCCGTCAGCGGAATGTTGGGCTCTGTCTCTATTGGTTAGCTTACTTCAGGGTTGGGGGTGGTTTGTCATTATGCTCTCGTAGCTACCTTTCGTTCCGCCAGCGGAATGCGGCAGCTTTGTTTATCTACACCTCAGTGTTAGCTGTCAGTTACAGCATGTTCCATTAGGACTACCTATCGTTCCGCCAGCGGAATGTGGTAGCTTCACTTGTAAAAATGTTGTAGTCTGTTGACAGTTTCAGTATGCTATAGTTTCATTCATATGTAGGGTTGTAGTTTGGGAGTTTGGGTGGTTTTTATACATACACGTCTGTCCTTACTGAGACAATGCAAGGCAGACAACTTTATACAGGGGGTGGACTTCATGTTAGTATATCTGTATCTATATTTGTTACTTATGTTTATCCAGGGCACACCAGTTAATACCATACCATAGCATTATGATTCCTAAGTATAATGTAAACAGTAGTGTGTAGTTTTAGTTGTTTATATTCTGTTGTTCATTTATGTTGTATATATTTCTGGTGATAATGGGCACATGCCCTATTGGATATGGATTAGGCCCCTACAGCTAGCTACGTATACTTCATTGTACATATTTCATATATCATCTTTATATTAATAAACTTGTTAAATTTACTATACTCTTGTAGTCATCATTTCACGTCTATGCCATTGGCAAATTGAACCTGGGTGTGGTAGCGGCAGTACATGACTGGGTGTCACCAGTTGAAAAACCATTTGACACTTCAATCAGAACACAACGCGAGTCGAGGTGACATCCTCTCCAGACATTGCTCACTGCCCTACTACATATATAAAGTTTTCTATACAGTTTTATAAACAATTTTTTATACAGTTTTATAAACAATTTTATATAAAGTTTTATATACAGTTTTATATACAATTTTCTATACAGTTTTATAAACAATTTTCTATACAGTTTTATAAACAATTTTCTATACAGTTTTATATAAAATTTTATATACAGTTTTCTATACAGTTTTATATACAGTTTTCTATACAGTTTTATATACAATTTTCTATACAGTTTTATAAACAATTTTCTATACAGTTTTATAAACAATTTTCTATACAGTTTTATAAACAATTTTCTATACAGTTTTATAAACAATTTTCTATACAGTTTTATAAACAATTTTCTATACAGTTTTATAAACAGTTTTCTATACAGTTTTATAAACAATTTTCTTTACATTTTATATATTTTCACTGGACTTTTTTATTTGTCACATGATTAAGAGGAGCCACAATGTTGTTAACTTTAGCAAAAAATTCACACTTACATGTACGCATACGAAAGGTTTCATGAAAATGAGCTTTACCTTAATAAAAAGATTTTTCATGGCCATGATAAATCCCTGTCTATGATTGAGGCCAAGCTTGTTGTCAAGGTTACTGCCACATGCAAACACGCCCCCGACATCTGTACGGAACATGGTGCCGTCAACACCACACCGTACTTCGCGTACCACGACCGGCTCCACGATATTCACCTCTGTTGGTTGACACCTATAGCGACAGAAACATGCTAAAGTTGTATATAAGTAAAGGTATCTTGTTTAATATCACTTATTGTTAGCGATAGAAACATGGTATGGTTGTATATAAGTAAAGGTATCTTGTTTAATATCACTTATTGTTAGCGATAGAAACATGTTATGGTTGTATAATTAGTAATGATTTCTTTAATAACACATGCTGTTTTTTCCCATATTGTAATAATGTACACTTTTTTATTTTTATCTTTATCATTTTACTTAATCACTGGATAGCTGAATGTCAGCCACAGTAGGTTACCGTATTTATCCTGCAATAATTCCCGGGGACAATACATAAAACTCTTATTCAAAGAAGGAGGTGGGCTTATTGCAGGACCATGAAATAGCACGTATTTGTATTTCGAATTAGCTGTTTTTGACATGGGTGGGCTTATTACCAGACATGGGCTTATTGGTAGATAAATATGGTACAGTGAATGGTGGGAAAATGGAGTACCTAACAAGGGTCAAGGTCATTACTCCTAGTGTCCTAAAACATAAACATGTACTCACTGATCGTCCTCGTTTCCGAGTCCCAGGCGTCCGTCACCGCCACATCCCCAGGAAAATATCTCGCCCTCACTTCCCACCACTACGACATGTTTGGGTCCGCAAGATACAGATATCACGTCAACACTGAAAATACAACAGTCCACAATAGTTAACAAACACCAAGATAAAACGCAGTTGGAATAAAGACAAAGATATTTTTCTCTTTTTTCCTGAACATCCCTTTGACAAATCAAGTAATTTTAATTAGTTCTATTTGGAAGTTTTTCATTTTTATCCTCTACAAAATTTGTTAGGGTCATAATTAAGATTTGGAAATCATCTGAAATAGGTCTCAGTTTCATAAACATATTGAAATCATAATGGATTATCAGCTAAGATCAATTACATGTAAAAATTGATTGTTCAATCAGTTGGCCAATGTGTCACTTTGAAATGTTCTTGTATTCTTTTCACTGAATGTTGAGTTGTTTTCATTGTCATGATTATAATGAGAAGCATTTGATGTGAATTGATTCAATGCTCTTCATATTAGACCATACAGGATCACCCAGATGTGAAACAAAATCTTTAAAACCGAAAGAATATTTGATTGGTTCCATTGAATGAGCCTGTTTATAATCTTTGAAAACTAGGCTGATCTAACAGAGACTAGTTACAAACCTGAGAAGGGACTCAATAAGGCGCGGTCTGTAGGTAGACGTCCAGTCCCCGTGTCCCAGACATCCTTTTGTCCCGTCCCCACAGGTCAGGATTATCCCGTTGTCACTGGCAAATATACTGAATCCAGCTCCACAGCAACCTCTGTCACAATAGAAACACACTTATTGACTTCTGTCACCATAGAAACACACTTATTGACTTTTGTCACCATAGAAACACACTTATTGACCTCTGTCACCATAGAAACACACTTATTGACTTCTGTCACCATAGAAACACTCTTATTGACTTCTGTCACCATAGAAACACACTCATTGACAGTCGTCACAATAGAAACACTCTTATTGACCTCTGTCATCATAGAAACACACTTATTGACCTCTATGCACCATTGAAACACTCTTATTGACCTCTGGCACCATAGAAACAGAAACTATCGACCACTAGCTCTCACCATAGAAACAAACTAATTAACATATATCACCTTAGATACAAACTTGAATCGGCATACAAAATGTACCTGCAATACATTCTTGCAGAAAGTAATATACAGAAACTATATTTAGCAGAATGTTTCCCTTGTGGAAAATCACAAAAATAAGATTATTACAGATATATGTATGTTCACAGTATGTTTCCATTACTGTCTCAACAAACAATGCCATTTGAGACACTGACAAGCCTGATTAAGCCCTGGCCATTTTAGATAACTCTTCATATGGTCTTCCCTGTCTAGTAGTTATTATTTTAGTCAAGTATTAATTAAAGATTTAGACTTGATTGCTCTTGACAGTAACATCTGGTTTTAATGTTGAAAATTAAATCAAGTTCCCCATTGTATCTTTCTTTTACTGAAGAAATATCAATTAATTCACTACCCCTAAATTGTATAATGAACTATTCCAAGCATTAAATTTGGGCTAGTTCAAATATGTCTTAAGGGTGAATGAGTAAATAACGTTCTAAAATTTTGTCCAAATTACATTTCACAAACACAATTTCATTTCCCCTTGATGTACCCCTTAAACTTTACCTTGATATAGATTTCCCTGTGAGGGCCTCCACCAGTGTAGGTTTTGTTATTGACTCAGTGTTGCCGTGACCCAGTTGACCTTTGCCCCCTTCGCCCCACGTAAACACCTGTCTCTCCGTGGTGACGACGATCACATGATCTTCACCAGCAGCTGCCTGGAATGTATTGTTCGAAATATTTTCACAATTTCAGGGGTTACTTATCTGCGATGTCAAAGGTCAATGTTCATTAATTAGCAATACTGACCAGCACAGTGTATCGATGTCAAAGGTCAAGGTTCATTACATAGCAATACTAATACCTACAGTTGTGAATCAATGTCCAACAACAATGTTCATTACATAGCAATACTTACCTACAGTTGTGTATTAATGTCAAAGGTCAAGGTTCTTTACATAGCAATACTTACCTACAGTTGTGTATCAATGTTAAAGGTCAAGGTTCATTACATAGGAATTACTTAATATTTTTTACCTATCATTATTATGTCAAATGTAAACTTTCAATGTCAAAGATCAGCATTCATTATTACAAAATTTGCCAATCAGTGTCAAAGTTTATTAAAACAAATTAAACTTCGTTACCTGTCAATGTCAAAAGTCAATGTTCATTACTACAACAAAGGTCAACATGCATTACATATCATTTTTACAATATTTACCTGTCAATGTCAAAGGTCAAGGTTCTTTACAATGTAATCAATATTTACCTATGAATGTCCAAGGTCAAGGTTCATTATTACAATATTTACTGATCAATGTCAAAGGTCAAAGTTCATACTTACATGTCTAATTTTTATTTTAGGAGGTAGTTCTATAGGAGTGATAGAGGCTGAGGAACTCTCGAAGTAGAAAAACAATGACCTGGAAATATAATTTATTACAGAGATTTACTCAAAATTCTGTGACATAGATCAAAATTAGCATTTATTTAATTTATAAAGAGAATTGTTCAAACACTGATACAAACAGACATTGCACATTTTTCCTGTTAAAATTTTGTATTTTTTTTCCAGAAATACTGCACATCTGTCATACTGAAAACTAAATAACACAGAGAGTGACATTAAGAAATGGTGAAGCACTTAAAACAGTCCAAGCAACATTATTTGTGTGTATGGACAGACACTTTCATTTTGACGTATCTGTCATGGTCCTAGGATGAAACTCATTATCCCCCCGAAATTTCAAAATGAACTATTCCCACCATTGAACTGGAAGAATTGAAATGTGTTTGCAGGGGTGAATGAGTTAATTATAAAAGACTGAATGTAGATCCTGGACTAGACACAGATTTCAAAACCATGGCGAACAATGTAATTTTCCAACCTATGATAAGTTTTAAAAAGTCCCTGCTTAAATGTTCCCACTCATTACGATTCACAAATTTAGAGAATTACGCTCTGTTCAACAAGTAACAAAGTAAATGATAATGCAATCAGTTATTGAACGGACATCTTGATGAATCTAATACAATTTATAATATCTCTATGGCAACCACAGGTAACACCTTATATGGTTTGTGCAATGGGAATGTAAAAAATAATTGTAAATTGACTGTGAGCAAAAATACACACAGGGTGTTTATGATGTATTCGTGTGGGGGAAGAAGCAGGGACAACATCAATATTTCTTGTAAAAATAAAGAAAAAAAAACACAAAAAAATTCTCTGGTGTAAAAAAAAGTAATAATTGAAACAAACCAAGCAAATTTTGCAATACCTGAATTACATTTCATTGTAAATATAAACAGAATTTTTTTCTATGAGATATAGCCATTTCTACCAAAATCAGAATCCTTAAATCTGGTATAAGACAGACAAAACATTCCATTTTAAGGTGGACAGTTGCAGTGCTCTATGTTTTACTCCAACAAAAAAGAGTTCCAACTTAAACATCGGCAATTTTTGACTTGGTGTTGCTTGGCAATTACAACATCAAAGAATTAAATTTAAAAGAAATCCATGCATTATAATTTCTCTTTTTTACAAAATGTCTCTAAATCGAGAATTTGATTTCGGAATATTCTAATTATACATCAGGGAGCTTAAATTGAAAGATTTAGCGTAAAATTATTATTCCTTGTTCCAGTAAAATCTGATATGAGTTTATGCCAAGATATTTTAATGTCCAATATATGTTAACTCTACTTCTCCTCATCTGATCCTGATCTTGTATACGCCACCACACACACCAAAATGTCTCTTTTCTGCAGAATTCATATACTGTAAACGTGGAAATATTTGCGTGGGGGAAATTTACGCTAATTACCTGAAAGCAACTAGATCGGGAAAATTTCCCCATCGCATATTATTTTGCGATATACAAATGGTATAAGACGATTTACGCGAAGCTGGATCGATCGGGAAAATTTCTCCCACATGTATACAAAACAATGTACTTTGCCAATCAAAATCGCGAAAATACCACCCCCCCCCCCCTAGGCCTCTCCACCCAGAAAATAACCCCCCGCGGAAATAAACCCTTCATGACACCAAATACTTAATGTAATGGCAGCATAACGAAGCATACACTTCATGATTAAAATATTTAGAAAATAAAATATTATGTAAAACTTTCTATTAATTTTTGTTTTTCTTGGGGTCGGATGGAATGGGTGAGTGTAGATTCCTTAAATAAAATATACAATAATTAATATGTGCCAAAATAAACAAAGAGACTACATTTATATATATACATCCTTCTGTGATGTCACCGTACCTTTTCTCCACAGCAGAACTGTAACCAAGCACGTTTGTACAATTTTTACAAAATCTATTTTCTGAAATTAACTTATATTGTAATTACCATACAGCTCCTGTGGACTTGCACATACAATAAGACTCACAAATTTACTCAAGACTTTTTGCAGTTTAAGCTCCTAAAATAGTCTACATAGTTTATTTCTTCTTCTTCATATGTCTCTTTCTTATCTGAAGTGGATCCAGTGGTCTTACACTTGTGACCCAACTGTAAACTGTAATGACCCAAACAAACCTCGTTTACCTAATATAATCAAAGGGAGATCAGACAAAAACTAAAACCAGGGAATCACAAAAGATACCTGTAGCCGTTCTGGAACATTCTGTTCTAGAACTGTATGAGATGTATCAGAACATTTCTAGAACTATTCCAGATTCAAGAACAAAATTTTGCAGGGCTTGACCTTCAATGCTTTAGCTCTTGCACCCCTTAAAGGCCCAATATAGGTAACTTCTGGAATGTTTTCGTGATTCTGAAAAATGATGACAAAAAATCCAGTTGATAACCATTCAAAAATAAGCCTAAAACGAAGTAAACTTGAGCGGTAACTAACAAGAAGCTCTTGACAGAAAAATCTAAAAAACTGAAAGTAATTCAGGTGTGGCCGACTTCATCAACAAGCCGAATTAAGTTAATTAGAAGACAGTTCAAATGGACGCATGTTTACAAATACCAAGTTTCAACTACTGCTTTACCGGTAACCGCGAAAGAATTCATCTTGAATATTGCTGATATCAGCTAATCTTAGCTACATCTATAAATATAAAAGTTATTAGGCTTGATTTTCGCTTCAAGTTTTGTCGAAAGTTACATATATTGGGCCTTTAAACTTTATAATGAACTACTCCAATCTTTGAATTGGAATAGTTCAAATGTGTTGTCAGGGGTAATTCAGTTATATAGCGATCCCCATGCAATGACCTGGTATTTATTATTTGTTAAGGACAGAACCTGGTACATCTCTGTAGAAAGCCAGTGACTTATCCACTTATAGTAACTTTACCTTGTTTTCTTCTTTGTTTTTGCGTTGTCACGGTTACTCTCGTGAGAATGGAGCAGATCATCGTCACAGTCTGTTGTAGGATCCTCAAAGGAATTCATCAACTACAACGACAAAACAGACTTAAGGCTATATGCTGCCTATAATAAATGTGAGATATATACCGGGTACCTAACTTTACTAAAGAGTTCCGACCTTGAAGTGTCAAAAAGAATCCATTATAACTTGTAAACTAGAAATGTCTGGGAGACATATAATGCCCCCGCCCCCATATGAATTTAGTTCTTCATGTTTATTACGTATGCAAAGTTTAAATTGATGACAATCGGATCAGTAGTTATTTAAATAAGCTGGTTACATTACCACAGGATGGGATGGGATGGAAACGGGATGGGACGGACATGGGTAACACTATATGCCCCCCCCCCCCTTCCCTCCATTTCATGGCGGGGGCATAATAAATGAAATAATGTTGCTATTAGTCAGCTTTAGTGTTTGAAATTCATTGTTATTACAATGTATGATAATAATTTGAGGTTCTTATGTACAGCTTTTACCCATAGGTTGTCTCAAAGCGTTTCATAAATAAGTATCCATGGTAATTGGGCCTTAGCAACCAGCCGATATCGTTCTCCACTTCCTGGGGAGCATATACAACAGGTGCTGCCATTTCAGCCCTCACTGAGCTAGCATTCCACAACTTCTAGTACTGCCGGCCTGGAGAACCACATAGTCATTTACAGCTTAGTAGACTGGAACAAGGGGAGTAAAGTATCTTGCTTAAGGATACAACACAAGTGCCGTGGCCAGGACTCATACTCGATTTATTTCTAACCAATAGTTTTTTTCTCAATTTTACTTACAAACATATATATAATAAAACTGTCTAAATTAGATGAAAATTTATTGTCATTAGATGAAATGGGGGGAGGGGAGGGGGGCATATAGGGTAACCCATGTGTCCATTTCATTTTTGACGTTTACATATTCGACTATATATACGCAGATATGAGTGGGGGATACTCCCTTATTGCTTATCTATTTTTTGCAGTGAAGTGGTATACCGAAGGACCCACCAATAGTTCAGCGATGGCATGCATGGTCAGTAACTGGTTGGGCGATCGCCCCAACACTTTAGCTAAAACTATACAAGAGGTCCAGAGGACCGGCTTCGTTGGACACAATTTTATCGAGTAATTATTGAAAAAAATAATTTTTTTAAAGATCCCAGGAACAGAGAGTTCAGATCCCAAGACCAATCCTTGTAGCAATCATGGACTATATGTATAAAACTGTGATGGGGATCATGCATAGATCTAAATCATTTTCAAGCTCAATTAAAAAACAAGAGGCCCAACGGGCCTTAACGGTCATCTGACTACCAATTGTAAAATCACTATGAAAATACGTGTAGTCATTAAATCAAGTTATAATATGCCTGTATAGATTGCCAAGTTCAAGATAGTGGCCTTCTTGGATTTCTGATGGGCTTGAAAAATAACAACACTTTGTTGGGACCATCTCAGGATATCATTTCTTGCAAGTTTCAGCTCAATTCCACTGGTAGAACTTGAGAAGTTTAGAATGTGTTTTCAAAATGGCCGCTGTGGAGGCCATCTTGGATTTTTGACTACACGAAAAAATAACAACAGTTTCGTTTTGGCCCCAGTGACCTTGAATGAAAGTCAAGGTCATTTCTTTGAACAAACTTGGTAGCCCTTTATCCCAGCATGCCACAGGCCCAATATTAGATCTCTGGGCCTTTTGGTTATTGAGAAGAAGTTGTTTAAAGATTATGACCGTTTTGGTCCCTGTGACCTTGAATGAAAGTCAAGATCATTTCTTTGAACAAACTTTGTAGCCCTTTATCCCAGCATGCCACAGGCCCAATATCAGGTCTCTGGGCCTTTTGGTTATTCAGAAGAAGTCGTTTAAAGATTATGACTGTTTTGGCCCCTGTGACCTTGAATGAAAGTCAAGATCATTTCTTTGAACAAACTTGGTAGCCCTTTATCCCAGCATGCCACAGGCCCAATATCAGGTCTCTGGGCCTTTTGGTTATTCAGAAGAAGTCGTTTAAAAATTATGACCGTTTTGTCCCCTGTGACCTTGAATGAAGGTCAAGGTCATTTCTTTGAACAAACTTGGTAGCCCTTTATCTCAGCATAACACAGGACCAATATCAGGTCTCTGGGCCTTTTGGTTATTCAGAAGAAGTTGTTTAAAAAGATTTTGACCTTTTCGGCCCCTGTGACCTTGAATGAAGGTCAAGGTCATTTGTTTGAACAAACTTGGTACCCCTTTATCCCAGCATAACACAGGCCCAATATCAGGTCTCTGGGCCTTTTGGTTATTCAGAAGAAGTCGTTCAAAGATTTTGACCTTTTTGGCCCCTGTGACCTTGAATGAAGGTCAAGGTCATTTGTTTGAACAAACTTGGTACCCCTTCATCCCAGCATGGCACAAGCCCAATATTGGGTCTATGGGCCTCTTGGTTTATGAGAAGAAGATGTTTAAATGGAAAAGTTTACGGACGGCGCACGGCGCACGACGACGGACGAAGCATGATGACTATAAGGTCATCCTGACCCTTCGGGTGCGATGACCTAAAAACTACATCTGTCAGGGCGTGACCTGATTTGATGCCAATTTCACGATAGTGATTGTCTCTTTAATTATGCTAGCAATTTAATATATATAGATTTTCCAACTTACCATTTGTACAATTTTGAATACCCGCTCTCTAAACTAGTGTAACCAGTTGAAGATGGTTTGTATCAATTGCTTGGTTTCAGAGAAGAGGTTACTTAAACCAATGTAGTTTCTGTCCTACCCCTCATCCCCTGGGTGTTTTATCATACATTTGTTCAATTTTGAAGTTATTTATAGCAATCATTATGGCCAAATTTGCCCTGTATGAAGTTCCGTGACAATCAGTGTTGGAGATAACATAGCAGATAGACAGAAAAACAAACAGATGCAACTAACAAGAGGCCCAAAGGGCCTGTATCGCTCACCTGGATACATTGGTATATAGGTTACAAATCCTGATAATATATTTTCCAAAAAGATTCCATGGACAGGAACATACCAAAAGACCAATCCTTGAAGCATATCTGTATAAATTTAAGTTTGGTTAATGGGTGGGTATCTCAACTTTTTCAAGTTCAACTGAAAAACAAGGTCCCTGAGGGCTGTGGCTAGACACTTAAATCAATGCTAATATCATGATTGTGTTTGTCTCTTTATGCCCAGCAACTGTATAGTTTCGGGTGGGGATGTCAATCATTTAAAAGTTATGACACAGAAGTTCAAGTCTGCAAGCTAGAATCCCTCTCCCCTTAACCCCGGTCAGGATATACACATAGTAATATACACCCAATACACATATACCTATCAGACACTACACACCTGAGGTGAACCGTAGGTATATATACATTGTACCACAGTCTGTAAACATGACCTGTGTTGACCTACTCCACAATCTACCCTGTTATTATTTATGTAAGCCAGTCGGCAACCTCGCATAACAAGGAAGTAATATTACCTGTAAATTTACAAATCTACACAGGTACATCTACAAGTGGGGGCCAAGCAGGGAGCATATTTATTTCAAAAATGTGTCCTTTGGCCGTTTAACTACTAGTAAATTCTGAACTATAAAACAACAGGTTTGTGAACACAGTAATTATATAATGGAGGTTTAACCTGCAGACATTAGGCCCTACATTGATGTACAACACAATGATGGTCCCTTGATCGTCACTAAGTGTACCTTGACACCCATATCAAACAAGGACGTTATACTAAAGTTACACGTCTACAGTCAGATCTACAAACATTGGCCGGGGAGGACGCATAAAAATGACAGACATTAACCAGGAATATCTCCTATCAACAAAATTTAATTCTGAGTCAGAAACAACGAGTTTTATCAAAGGAAGCAGATGAAATGTAATTCCAGGATGTGATTTTAATACCAGGGATACAGTCAATGACAAATTGTGCCTGTGTTTTCCGGACAATGACATTTCATATTGGTTATGGAAAACTTTCTATAAACTCACAACACTGATCAACAGGTAGCTATGCTGTAGTGTTTTTATAATTATGTTTTATGAACACATGTTTCTGGGTCGGAGCTCCCTGTCAAGAAGTAAACTGATTTTGTGACTGTTATCTAAGATAAATTGTAATAGAAAATTTGTTTGGGACTATTTATAGACTTCCTTTTTTCATCATCACCATGGCAACACCTGTAGTTCAAATCCCTTTCCGAAAGAAAGGACAGGCTACCTGTATTGAACACAGAGACAAACGACTAGATCTCTACTGCAAAAACTGTGATACACTTGTTTGTCTTAAGTGTTTGTCAACATCTCATACAGGCCATATAATGTGTGAACTCAGTGACATTACTCCAGAAAAGAAACAAGACATTCAAAACTTTATTCAGCAAACTGAACAAAATGACCTGGTACAACTTCAGAAACAAATCTCATCTACTGATTCACTACTGAAAGACAACACAAGCAACTTTGACAATCTTTCATACAAGTTAAAAACACAAACTGAAAAACTGAAACAAGATCTTGATCTCCTAACAGCACAAACTCTCTCTCAGTACCACAAAATGAAGGAGGACAATACCAAACTAATACAAAAATATAAACAAGACCTCCAAATGTACGACCACCAGCTCAGAAAACAGATTAAAGAATACAAAGCAACACTCCAGAATGGATCTCACATAGAAATATACGACACAGGATGTGAAATCCATTCCCAAATAACTTTCCCTATGAAACCAGATTTGGGTAGTGCCAGTTTCAATCCAAACAAAAATCCTCAACATCACCTAAAACTGGCCTTAGGGGAAATTGCTCTGTTAAATCAAGGTCAAGCTTCAACTGACCAGGACAGTTCAGTCAGGACATCTAGTGGTCAGAAACCTTCATCCTCTACATCACAACAGTCAGAACAAGAAGGGAAGGAGGCAGTGCCTACGTACAAACTACTGCCACAGACCAAAGTGTTGGAGGAGTGGAAGTATCCTGTTGGTATTTGGTCTATATGTCCTACCACTGATGGTCAGGCGTGGACCAGTAATAACAGTGACACATTTACTCTCCTGGACAGGAAGGGGAAAGTATTACAGCAGGTCAAACACAAAACTTACATCAGGGACATAAGTCTGTCGCCAATAAAACACACACTGTGGGCCTGTGATGATAAAAACAACATCATGGAGCTGGTATCAGGACAACTGACACACAGATTCAGTACCAAGGAGTCCCTCAGGTGTATCTGTGTTACTGCCAGTAACCATATCATTGTAGGGATGACCAACAACATCTCCAGATTTACCACACAAGGTCAACTGGTACTCACTACAAGAACTTCAGGGAGTAGGAAGCCATTAGTGTGTTCACCAAGGAGGATCTTGGAGTGTCCTGTCACTCACAATGTGGCAGTGGTTGATTGGAATAGTAAGGATGATGGTGGTGATGGGATACGACATGTTATTGTTATGGACACTGATTTCAAGGAATTGTTTGTATATAGAGGTGACATCACCAGTACATATAAACAATCATCACGTGAAGGAGCTGAACTATTTAACCCCTACAGTGTGGTGTATGACAGTGTGGGGAACATCATCATAGGGGACCTCAGCAACAACAGAGTCCTACTCCTCAGTGGAGGTGGTGAGTTCCTTAGGATCATACACACAGACACACAGTTGACATTTGCTGTAGGTGTAGGCAGGGATGATGTTCTGTGGGCTGTGTTTTATGAAGATGTTAAACTTTTACAATACAGTAGTGTGTGAATCCTTTGACAAAAGTAGTATGTATAGTTGCTATGACAACATATAATCAAACCAACAAACCTGACCACAATAAACAACAAGAGGCCTAGATGGCCTGTATCACTCACCCAGATACTGCTGTATCTGCACGAATAATCAAGGTAAAACATTTCTAAAAAGATCCCAGAACTGGAACAGACCCCAAGGCCAACCCTTGTAGCATATAGTACACCGGTAATAGTTTGGTTATGGGGTGGCATCTAAATTGTTTCCATGTTCAACTCAGAAACTAGGTCGGTCAGGGTGTGGCCAGACCCCGAGGTCCAAGTTAATATCCAGATTTTGTTTGATGCTTTATACCAGTAGTATACATAATCTGAGGTGGGAATCTCAACTGTATCAAAGTTATCACCCAGGGATTAAGTCTGCAATTGTGGGGCAGACCCCAGGGGTTAAGTCTGTAAGGGTGGGCAGACCCCAGGTTTTAAGTCTGTAAGGATGGGGCAGACCCCAGGGGTTAAATATGTAAGTGTGGTGCTGACCCCAGGAGTTAGGGGCAGACCCAGGGGTTAAATATGTAAGGGTGGTGCAGACCCCAGGGGTTAAATATGTAAGGGTGGTGCAGACCCCAGGGGTTAAATATGTAAGGGTGGTGCTGACCCCAGGGGTTAAATATGTAAGGGTGGTGCAGACCCAAGGATTTAGGGGCAGACCCCAGGAGTTAGGGACAGACCCCAGGGGTTAAGTCTGTAAAGGTGGGGCAGTACCCAGGGGTTAAATATGTAAGGGTGGTGCAGACCCCAGGAGTTAGGGGCAGACCCCAGGATTTAGGGGCAGACCCCAGGGGTTAAGTCTGTAAGGGTGGGGCAGTACCCAGGGGTTAAATATGTAAGGGTGGTGCAGACCCCAGGGGTTAGGGGCAGACCCCAGGAGTTAAGTCTGCAAGGCTGGGCAGACCACAGGACAGTGTTGTGTACCCAGGAGTTAAGACTGCAAGGCTGGGCAGACCACAGGTTATATACCCAGGGTTAAGTCTGTAAGGGTGGTGCAGACCCCAGGAAGTTAGGGGCAGACCCCAGGGGTTAAGTCTGCAAGGCTGGGCATACCTCAGGACAGTGTTGTGTACCCAGGGGTTAAGACTGCAAGGGTGGGCAGACCACAGGTTATATACCCAGGGTTAAGTCTGTAAGGGTGGGGCAGTATCCAGGGGTTAAGTCTGCAAGGCTGGGCAGACCTCAAGGACAATGCTGTGTACCCAGGGGTTAAGACTGCAAGGGTGGGCAGACCACAGGTTATATACCCAGGGTTAAGACTGCAAGGGTGGGGAAGACCCCAGGACAGTGTTGTGAACCCAGGGGATACGTCTGCAAGGGTGGGGCAGTCCTTTGGATAGTGTTGTGTACCGGCCAGGGGTTAAGTCGGCAAGAATGGGGCAGAACCTGAGATAGTGTTGTGTACCCCGGGTTAAGTCTGCAAGGAAGGGGCAGACCCCAGGGCATTGTTGTTTACCAAGAGGTTAAGTCTGCTATGGTAGCATTTGTCTTTTTATGCTGTGTTGTGTTACATGCATTTTCAACCGCATTTTATCATTCTTTATTAATAATGTGAATAACAATCAGATTTGTTTTAGGTTTTCTTAGAACGTGATTTATTCTTTACATAGCTTAAAATTGCATTGTTCATTAGTAGAATAACATTGTGTTAACATATTATAAATAATACTTCTATGAACCTTAATTAACTCTTTCCGTACTTCGTTCCCTTTCCGGCTTCCGTACCGGAAGTCATTACTAGGCTCACCCCCAGATGTTTTTTTCAAAATGGCGGATTACCATGTGGATTGCTGATGTGTTGTTTTTCGTTGCAAAAAAAAACTCAGGTTAGTGCAATTCCCTAGCGTTGTTAAGTAGATATTTTTAACATGATATTCAGAGGTTGACTTTGAGACTGTGATGCACTAGTGTACTGCAGACAGCTGATATATCTGATAAAAATAGATGTCGAACGTTACCGTTGAGATAGTGTGGCTATCGTCAGTAACTAGGTCACGATCAGCTGATTTTGTTTTCCGAGTCGACCAGCCTTTGTTTATCGTTAATAAAATGATTGTTTTGGAAATCTTGGGAATCATTTATATGTCATTTTATTGGATAATTACATGTGTCGTCTGCTTATTGTAACTAATCAGCATTTAGATCACGTAAACATAGCATGTCGACTGTAGTCGACAATGGGGAAGAAGGAGCACATTTCTTTGTCGACTGTAGTCGACAGCAGGGAGGAGGGAGCACATTTATTTGTCGACTATTAAGTCGAAAGCAGTACGGAAAAAGTTAAGAGAGTGTGGAATCGGTGATTTTATGTTTTTTCACAGAGTAATGGATTTCAAATTTTAAACTGTTGACAGTTTATGATGTCGTACATGAGGTAACCTCTGCTTTATTTTGTTTGCTATAAATACATTAAGGGGTTAATTGTCCAGTGCAATGGTCAATACAGAAACTTTTTGGTACAAAATTAATTATTCAGTGGGTGGTCGGGCGGTGCAGGGGATAGCGCACTTGCCTTTAACCAAGGCGGCCGGGGTTGGATTCCCTGATCGGACGTAAAAAGGTATGGGGTCACCTGCCAAACCACGTGGGTTTTCACCGGGTACTCCGGTTTCCTCTCACAATAAGACCCCTCGCGCGCTAACATCCGAGCCAACAAGAGTGATTAATATAAGTTATATAGCTTGTTTCATAATTGTTGTAAAATAAATAAAGTTTATATTTATATGTTAATTAAGACAACATTTTGGCAAAAGTGAAAGCTGTTGTTTTCAGTGGGGTCATTTCACTATGATTCAAAATACCATCAATGCTACACCGATTTACTCGAATACCCCTCATTGGTCGAACAGGTCATTTGGTCGCGACAGAGTTTCAACATCTTCAACCAACCTTGGATTACTTGAATACCATGTATTCCTTGAACTATTGATCAGGTCCCCGCGAGTTTGAGGAACTATTAGTACGTGTTACTGTATGTTAATTCCTATTTTGTCACCATTCATGGCTCTGCATTATTCTTGTTCCAATTGAAAGATGGAACATTTTCTTAAATTCACATGTGTTATCCTGTACCTATATATATGTACCATTTCAACATATCAAGTTTTTGGGGAAATCTAGCTAGAAACATTCCAAAATCAAAATCAATTTCTATATCCACAATGTCCAACTAGAAGGTGAGATAACAAGGTTTTCTGTGTACAGTTTCCTCTACGTGGCACTCATGCACCAGCACACCTATACATAGCAAGCTACATATTGTGGCCTGTTTTGAATCGAGATGATGATTTTAGCTGTTATCATTCTTAAGCGAAATTTTGGGCTGGAAACAATCTGCTAAATTATAAATGCGATTATGACAGTTTTTGTGTTTTGCTTTCTCCAGAAAGTATTATAAGGGTGTCATTTCATCATTGCATGATATGTGCTGATTTTCTATCAATTTAAAGCTATGCGCTAAAATCTGAGTGCGCCAAAAACAGAATGTTTAAAGTAACTCCTTTGTAATGGTATTTTTAAATGAGTTTTTTGAGATATATAATTGCATTCTATTTAGTTAAATTTGGTAGTTTTATCTTGTAAATTCATTATTATATAACATTTGTTAAACCAAATAATTATGTGATTGTTTTTGTATAATTATATAATTGTATGTATATTTAATGTAACTGAATAAACAACATCATTATAATTTATATCGAAGTCGTTATTTCTGGTACAAAATACTGAAATTGTACATATTTTAGTGGTGGTCCAATTTTAGCGCTCTTCATGCTGATCACTTCCACAAAATTATGATTCATTGTGCTAATTGCGATTTCTGTTCAATGTTTTCTATGGCAAGTATTGTGGTTGTGCCAATTTATCGTTGTGCTAGTACGTTTAAATTTGATTATGTGCTAACATTTGAGTGCACTAAAGTAAATGTTTTTACAGTAACTGCTTTCTATACAAGAAGGTAAAAATCTATTACACCCAGTGATTGTGTATAAACAACTGGGTTGGGGGTCTTAACTGTTTCGAAGTTATGAGTCAAGAGTCCTGCTGCATGCATATGGTTGAGAAATATCATGATGATCTATTGTATTCATCTAGTTTGCCCAACAATTGTATATATCGTCATGAAATCCTTTTAGCCCCACCCAGGATGACTGATTGAGGTGGGATGACAAACAGACAATAAGTTCACTTGGCCTAAATAATAGTTGACGGATGCTGCGGAATGGGATCAGCTCACTTTGGTCCTTCAGTTCTCTATACCATCCGAAGTAGAGAGGCAAAACTCACATAGACTAAGACTTAAATATTACGTCATAAGTAATTCATGTGAATGGATGTCTGTGAGCAGATCTAGATCTGTGATTTGATTCTCGAGCTAATATCTGCGAGCAGATCTAGATCTGTGAGTTGCTTCTCGACCTAACGTCTGTGAGCAGATCTAGATCTGTGAGTTGATTCTCGAGCTAATATCTAACAGCAGATCTAGATCTGTGAGTGGATTCTCAAGCTAATATCTGCGAGCAGATCTAGATCTGTGAGTGGATTCTCAAGCTAATATCTGCGAGCAGATCTAGATCTGTGAGTTGATTCTCGAGCTAATATCTAACAGCAGATCTAGATCTGTGAGTGGATTCTCAAGCTAACATCTAACAGCAGATCTAGATCTGTGAGTGGATTCTCAAGCTTACATCTGCGTTGCGCCTAGACTTTACTTTCTACAGGTTTCGGCCTGCTACTGTAGAAGGCCATCATCAGGATGATATTGAGATTCCTTTAAATGAGAATCAGAATTAGTTCCCACAAACAGTAAGTGTTGTATATACCTCTGGGAGTCTTGTGTACATGAGTTCGTGAGCAGACGGTCGCTGCTCCGGATCTTGTCGTAACATATCCATGATGACGTCCTTGAAGCCAGCGCTATAAATATCCTTGACCGGAGCAAACTGACCCTGTAATTTTAAATGTTAAAATTAAAATGGTGAGTTCATATACTCAGAACTACATGTGCTGAAGGTAGCTTTCCAATTGTAGCTTTTTTCTTATAAATGGAATTAAAAGTTACAAATTCATGTTTTTTAAACATTTTTTTCCGGTTGGTAAGTGAAGATATAAAATGTCAAAAGATTTGATCATGTAGCACAACCAGTAAGTGTTTATATGTGACAATTTGATGACTAATATAGTATGTTCATGATTGTCACCGTACTATATGACTAAAGTCATTGTATTGTCATAGTGACTATTATCATATAATGGTATTTTCTTAAACTGTCACTATACTTAATTTAAGTCATTGTAATGTGACAAATTGTTGACTTTTATGGTATGTTCATATAAACACTTAATGGTTGTTCTACATGAACCTTTTTACAAGATTAATTTCTTTTATTATTTCATATATAATCATTGTTTTCATCATATCCGCAGTACAACTTAGTTCTGCTCATTTCAAAGTACAGTCTTTGGTCATGACCTACTTTTTAACACCATCCCACTAGGTTTTGGTTGAACTCTAGGAAACAGTATAGAAAATAATACCATTTTGGGATTGACAGAAAAATGGATACTGTCAGATTGCAAATGCTTAATCAACTCCCATAACAGGTGTATAGCGGCTAAAATACAAGAACAAGAGCCCCACGAACCTTCATGATTTTGTTGACAAGAGCCGGTAGGTTGGAGCCTTCAAAGGTTTTCTGTAGACAGGCCATCTCGTACAGTATACAGCCCAGCGCCCAAATATCTGATTTGTCATTATAGGGTTTGCCCTCACACTGAAATATCAAGGGTAAAAGTTTCCTCAGATTAAACAAAGGTTAGAGATCAAAGTTCATCAGATAAAACAAAAGTCACAGGTCAAAGTTCATCAAATTCAACATAGCCAAGGGTCAGATTTCATAAAATAAAAGCAAAGGTTAATTAAGGGTCAGAATTCATTTATTCAAAACACTTCTGAAAATAATGAGGAAGCTGCGCAGACAAATTATAGTCAAACCTCATCATCTCCAACTTGTATAATTAATTTTCCATTGATTGTATGCAGAATGCAGCTTTCTGATTTGTTGAGATTTTTTTTCATACCTCTAGGAAAATAAATCTGAAAATTGTGCGAAAAATGTGACGTCACAATACAGCAATTTACCTTGCGTATTGATTCTAAATTTCTATATTGGAAATAAGTTCCAAAAATTAATTACAAGCATTGATGTCAATTATTTTTTTAGTTTAGTTATAAAAAAAATGCCTGCACACTTTTGTAAGAATCAGCTATGCCGATTCATACAGTTTGCAGCCAAAATTCTTTTCATATCCCAATGAAACTAAAAAAATTGTCATCAATTCTTAAATAACTCAAAGACCCTTATCTGAACTATTTCCTTAGTCCCAGCCACACTTCATACCAAGCATTAGACTCAAAGTTTTCCATGGAATCGAGATCACTAACTGACAGTAAAGGAAATAAATGGAAGAACATTTCTACATAAAAGAAAAAAGACATACCATCTCAGGGCTGATGTAGTAAGGAGTTCCCAGCACAGTGTTAGCTCCCTTGTTTGCGGAACTCATCATTTTGGAGATACCAAAGTCACCCACTTTGACCACTCCTTCCTTGGTGAGGAAGATGTTTGCGGTTTTCAGGTCCCGGTGTAACACGTTGTGTTCGTGGATATGTCGGATGGCTGCTACGATCTGTTGGAACATCGTCAGGATAGTTTTCTCCTCCAGGGGTTTCTCCTGCTGAGCCAGGAACTGGGCTAGAGTTCTGTGGATTACAATTAGTCAATTTGCTTGACTTCCACGATATTGAGGGGTTTCGATCACCTATGCTCTCTATACTCCTGGAATGTCATGGTAAACTGAAAGCCCACCCTTAACAGTGATTTTGTTTGCCCATTATACAGCCGATATGAGGCTGCTTCCCCTAGTCAAAATTTGTGTTATTTTCCCAAAAGGAAAGCCCACCGTGGCAATGAGGCAAGAAGACTGGTTCAACACTTTAATGTTCATCAAATTAATTTCATCACATAATGGTAAAAATTGACAAACTTTTAAGTTGGTTGCAGCTCCTTTGTAGTCTTCAAATGACAGGCATGCAGCTTTGAGATTGGTCAGGATTTTTTTGTACCTTCAGTTTTGCCATGACATTTTCCAGGGGTGTAGAGAGCGTAGGTGAGCGTAACCCCTGGATATCGAGGATGTTATCTTGACTGACTGGCTAATATATGGACATTTCCCCCTGAAAACACATTTGAACTCTCCCAAATCAATGGTTGGAATAGTTCATTAAAACATTTCGGGGTGAAAGAGTTAAAACTGACGAAGATACAAGAAAAAATATAGTCTCAAAGATTAGAGCCTACGAAACTGTTGTGCGCATCTGAGAAGTAAATTAGCCATGAAGTAAAGTAACAGGAAAAAAATCAGAACAATGATGTCTGTTTTACATCCTACAGCTATGGTCATTAAGGATGTTCCAGGTTTTAGTGGTGGAGGAAGGCTGGACTTCCCAGAGAAAAACCAACAACCAACTGCCAGTACCTAGTGACTGCCCAACCCAGAAATTGAACCCACAACCAGGCGATGCAGAGGTGGAGAGCAAGTGGTAGCAGAATATCAGATACCTTAACCAATTGCCCACCACACCCCTAACTAACACTATAACCCTCTGTCTGTATAACCTATATAACACTATTGTACAAGCAAATACTTACCCTCCATCCGCATACTCTATCTCTATCATAAGAACACCGTCCTCTTCAAAACTGTCGTAGTAACTGATGATGTTGGGGTGGTCCAAGAACGCAAGGATGTTTACCTGTTATATAACATACACAGAAAGATTTTCTTTTCATCCATCAACTTTGTTTTAATATTATGAATCTGAAAGATTTTTTTTTTTTGACATTTTTCAAACAATATGACCTTTAAAGGGGCATCCCGCGAAAGCCTAAATGTCTGTTCTTGAATATACATAGCGTCTGCACTACTAATTATACTTTCCTGTTATTCCAATATTCAAAGTGGACTCAAAATGTCTATTATGACCACTTGCAAAATCGCATTCCTCGGGAAAGCCCAGATAAAAATAGCGGGAATGACGCAGCGTGACAGGTGTGCCGCATGTTCCCTGATCGGTTTGCCGGCAGGGGCCACACGGGAGGGGACGCGTAATGTATACGGCTGATGAAACAGAGACAAAGTCCGTGTATAAACTTATTGAATCACATTCACATTAAAAATAGACATCAATTGCACAGATACCGATATTCAAATGAAGAATAATTGTCGGCATATCGGCACCATATATCGACACCAGGAATTATCTATATTATATTTACCTGACCGAGGCCGGTACATATGGGTACGGAATACGGCCATGGTACAAACCTTAATTTATGTAAAAGGTAATATTCACGAACCCAACTTTTCAGATGATTTCATAAAATTTATGTAGCATGCATTGAAAAGTACGAAATAAAATGACATGAAATGTTTGCGATTTTTTTTACAACTCAATGTCTTCAGGATTTTTTTCAAACTTTCTATATATATACAAGATACATTCATATTCATTTAAAATCTATCCAACTTTCAGCGTCTTCACACGTTAACACTATCACGGAATGCGAACGTTTAAGTCCATACACTCATATAACGCACCACACACTAAGCATGACTACATGTATATCAGATTTGGAACTGTTAAAACACTTAAAACTAACTGTTATGAATATGTTATGATAATTCCGCTTTCTTTTTACATCTTTTATTGTCGTCTTGTAAAGGGACGGTGACCTTTTAAAAAAAAACCCTGCAGGAATGGAATATACATATAGGTATATGTTGTATAACTTTGGTTTTTTATTATTTTTTTCCCCGTTATGTATATATTTTCGTATCAAATTCAATACCGGGGTCGCAACCCAATGATATTTGTACCTTCACTAATTTATAGATCAAGTATGAGTATCACCTTTTTTACGCGTGAAAACATATTTTTTTTAATTCCTTTTGTCCAAATTGAAGCCGTATGTACCTCGGTCGCACGTCCCGTTTTACAACGTAATCAAACGACTTTTTCTGTTATGGTATATATTGTATTTGAAAATGTCTTTCTATCCAGCAATATAATTAGATCATACTGTTTTACTGGAACATAAGATTTTATAAAGGGAATATTATAAACACACTTTTAAGTTTCATATTACACACGCATTTTATGCAACAGAAGACTGAAACAGTTTCCCCTTGGGTAGCCTCAAAACCAAATCAAAGCTTTACTTGTGCATGTTACCGTTACCCAGAAGAAATATGTAACATACACACAATGGAGCAGGTAGTTTCTCCTTTAAATACTTCCCATCTCTCAATATGATTCCGTAACGCAGTCTTGCGTTATATTTTGACCATTCGTTAACTTTTCGCTTAGTAGTTAGGCCTTATCGTGGTGTAACGGTAATAGCAGATAGAGTGTTTACAATGGAAGCGGCGCTCGCTGCGCATGCGTTGGTAGGTGGAAATCCCAAACCAAAACGTCTAGCCAGACGTTCTGAAATTCCACTAGTTATTTTGAAATTATTTATTTTATGAACACATATATGCAAAATCCGATCGTCGTAGTCCATAAGAATACCCACTCGATATGTGTATGTAATATTTTGAAAAAAATTATGAAAAAAGCTGACTTTCGCGGGATGCCCCTTTAATATTGCAAAAGGTAATTAAATTTGACCTCAAACATTTCAGGGTTTTAATAAAAGCTTCCTTAGTATTCAGAAAACAATTTCAATCTGCCATATAAAGTAATTCATTCAAACCAGCTTGCAATTGATAGCTAGCACTTCATCCCAATATAATACTCACTCTTACCTACCAGGTATGGTCGAGCAGGCAATATGATGTCTGAGAAGATTTATCAATTATTTCGACCATAAAGATCATATCAAGATACTTCAATGCTAAAGTGTGCCACATGATATACAAATATTTACAGTACTTCAGTTGTCTTCATCTGACCTTAATATAGCTACTGTGATGTTTTTAAACCTCAAGTACAATACACAACGGCATGGTCTTTATAAATGACAGAACTCTACGACCAAACATAGCATACAGCATTTGTACAATATGATATGTATTTAAAGTTTTATCATTCATATTGACGATAAAGACCGTATTAAGACATTTCAATGCTTAGTTTAATGTGCCGCACAAAACGCTCATATTTACAGAATTTCGGTTGTCTTCATCTGACCTCAATTAGCCACTTTGACAATTTTAAACCTGAACTGTTTACCAGGAAAGTACCATACACAACAGTTACCTTTGAACTCATTGACCCTTGAAGACACATTTGGACTTTTCCGATTCAAAGGTCAGAAGAGTTCATTATGATATTTTAGGGGTTAATGAGTCAAACCTGAACTACCAGGAAAGTACCATACATTACCTCATTAAGGGCGAGTTGTCTCTCAGCTGCGTTGAGATCATGCATATTGATCTCCTTTAGAATAACCAACGACTCGTCGTCCTTCTTCTTATACAGTACCGCCGCACCATACGCACCTAAAAGGGGAGACAACCAAGTACAGGTATTAACATCAGAGATAACAAGGTATGAAAATGACAAGGGAGATAACTTTGGAGGTGAGGGTAAAACCATGTATAGGTATTAACATCAGAGATAACATGGTATGGAAATGACAAGGGAGATAACTATGGAGGTGAGGGGAAAACCATGTATAGGTATCAACATCAGAGATAACAAGGTATGAAAATGACAAGGGAGATAACTATGGAGGTGAGGGTAAAACCATGTATAGGTATCAACATCAGAGATAACAAGGTATTGAAATGACAAGGGAGATAACTTTGGAGGTGAGGGTAAAACCATGTATAGGTATTAACATCAGAGATAACATGGTATGGAAATGACAAGGGAGATAACTATGGAGGTGAGGGGAAAACCATATATAGGTATCAACATCAGAGATAACAAGGTATGGAAAATTACAAGGGAGATAAGTATGGAGGTGAGGGGAAAACCATGTATAGGTATCAACATCAGAGATAACAAGGTATGGAAATGACAAGGGAGATAACTATGGAGGTGAGGGTAAAACCATGTATAAGTATCAACATCAGAGATAACAAGGTATGGAAAATTACAAGGGAGATAAGTATGGAGGTGAGGGGAAAACCATGTATAGGTATCAACATCAGAGATAACAAGGTATGGAAATGACAAGGGAGATAACTATGGAGGTGAGGGGAAAACCATGTATAGGTATCAACATCAGAGATAACAAGGTATCGAAATGACAAGGGAGATAACTATGGAGGTGAGGGGAAAACCATGTATAGGTATCAACATCAGAGATAACAAGGTATGGAAATGACAAGGGAGATAACTATGGAGGTGAGGGGAAAACCATGTATAGGTATCAACATCAGAGATAACAAGGTATGGAAATAACAAGGGAGATAACTATGGAGGTGAGGGGAAAATCATGTATAGGTATTAACATCAGAGATAACAAGGTACGGAAATAACAAGGGAGATAACTATGGAGGTGAGGGGAAAATCATGTATAGGTATTAACATCAGAGATAACAAGGTATGGAATTGACAAGGGAGATAACTATGGAGGTGAGGGTAAAACCATGTATATATATCAACACCAGAGATAACAAGGTATGGAAATGACAAGGGCTGTAACCATAGAAGTAAGGGAGACAATCAGTTGCGGTAACGGTACAGGTGTAACAGAAAAATTTCAAAGTAATAATCAAACTATAGACAGACCTTAAAATCCAAGTTTCTGTGGATTAATAACAAAATATTGAAAAAAATGAAATACTCTTCTTTCATGTTTACCCAAAATTATAAAACATATATAAATAACTGCATCTGGGTTGATTTTATTTGAGAAAGAAATGAGGCAAACTAGCAACAGTCAGCAATTAAGTTTTGGTGGTATTAAGTCTAAACCCTTGAAAATAAGATGTGACAGATATACAGATTGAACTGTTTTAACTGCGTACATAAAAATACCTTAGGTACGGAAATATTAAGATAGAAAACTGAAGGTAAGAGAGACAACCAAGTCAAAGTATTAAGACAGAGACAACAAGGTATGGAAGTGACAAGGGAGGCGACAAGGTAAAGACATTAACAAGGGAGGTAACCCGACACTTGTTAGTTTGCCTGAAAATTGATAACATTTCGTTGAAAATACCTTTGCCCACAGTCTGTATTTTTTCAAACCCGGCCAGAGATTGCTGCTGTTGTCCGCTCCAGCCGCGAAGTTTCTCCACCTTGAAGTAAAGCTCTCCCACACAACTGAAGCATATAAATCAAAGTACTGAAAGTACTGAAATACCAAGTAAATCTCTCCCACACATCTGTAACAGGTAAAAGAGACATTCTGTGTAAAAAGTGTCTCTTATTGTAAAATTACTGTCATAGCAATAGGCCCTTACAGCAGTCAGTCGTGGAAATGAACAACCAAGGAATGAAGTCATACTACTTACGTGACTTTGGCGTCAGTACTTTTCATCAGAGTGTTGTTGTGATCTGCTCCGACTAAATCTCTGGACATCGTCACGGGATGCTGGAAACACAAGGAATGGTTTGAATTCATTCATATTTTATCATACAGTGCAAACACACTTAAATATCAGCAAAAGAGAAATTAACAAGAGGCCCAATGGGCATGCATCGCTCACCTGGTATCAATCTCTGACTTATATTATAGTGTAACCCTAAAGTCCGCTAAAATCTTTTCCTGTAAGACATTTAGAAGAACATGTTAAGATTTAAACATGTTTTACCCCTGTGACCTTATAAGACAACATCATTTTCATTTTCAAATTTTGTTTGGCTTCATCCCAGGATGCTACCAGCCAAATATCATGTCTCTAGGCATTTGGGTTTATCAGAAGAAGTCCCTCAAAGCTTTTAGCCGATTTGACCACTGTGACCTTTAATATGGGTCAAGCTCATTTTCCTTCCCTAATATCAAGCTTCTAGGGCTTTTGGTATTTCAGAAGAAGTCGTTTAAAGGTTTTAACAGATTTGACCCCGTTGACCTTGAATATAAGTCAAGGTCATTTCTTTTCGCAAACTTTGTCTGGTTTCTTCAAATGAACCTTTCAGCTAAATATCATGCTTCTATCACTTTTGGTATTTCAGAAGAAGTCGTTTGAATGTTTTAACAGATTTGACCCCTGTGACCTTGAATATAGGTCAAGGTCATTTCTTTTCGCAAACTTTGTCGGGCTTCATCAAAGGAACCTTTCAGTCAAATACCAGGTTTCTAGGTCGTTCAGTATTTCAGAGGAAGTCGTTTAAAGGTTTTAACAGATTTGACCCTTGTGACCTTGAATATAGGTCAAGGTAATTTCTTTTCCCAAACTTTGTTGGGCTTCATCCGAGAAACATTTTAGCCAAATATCATACTTCTAGGGATTTTGGTTTATTAAAAGAAGTCGTTTAAAGGTTAAAATAGATTTAACCTCACTGTGAACTTGAATATGGGTCAAGGTCGTTTCTTTTTGCAAACTTTAGTCGGCTTCATCTGAGGAAGCTACTGGTCAAATAAGAGGTCTCTATGCCAAACGGTATCTTAGAAGAAGTTGTTTAAAGGTTTCGACATTTTTGACCCCTGTGACCTTGAAATTAGGTCAAAGTGATTTTTTTTCACAAACTTTGTTTAGCTCCTTCCAAGTAAGCTACCAGCCAAATTTCATGTTACTAGGCCTTTTGGTATTTTAGGAGAAGTCGTTTAAAGGAAAAAGTTGACGGACGCAGGACAGACGGACGACGGACGCTGCACCATCACATAAGCTCACTTGGCCCTTCGGACCAGGTGAGCTAAAAATTTAATTTTTATGAAAAATAACAAAACACTTTCTGCCTTCTCAGGCTTCTTCAGGTGGACTGTTTGTTATTTAACGTTGGATTATATGACGTCTAAACTTTTATACACACATACAATCTATTTAGTTATTGAAAACATCAATTTGAAGTACTATTAGGTAAGCATGTATTTATAGACTGGGATTCAATAGGAAAGTTGTTTTCAAATACACTGTACAAAAAATTCACTGTTTTAGACTATTGCTTCTTTTTGTAAATGAAAGTTCTTCCTGTTTTGGACGGTACAGCAAAACCTGGTTATTTCGAACTTGTATAACTCAAAGGTTCAGCAGACTTTACTAAACTGCTCTAAAAACATTCAACTTCCCTTAACATGAATAATCAGACAACTCAAAATTTCACTACGGTCACGCCGACTTTTGGATTTTCTTTGTGATAGCACCATCTACAAATCTGCTATTCTGACAGAGAGATTTCCCTGTGTCACCAACACATAGGCTCATCAGCTTTATCTCTCATACCTGGATAAGAGTTTCTATCTCCTTGGTGATGGTGGATGAGTCGCCATGTTGGACAGCATTACAGGCCAGGAGGTCCAATCGCAGCTCCTCACTCGTCTTGTCTAGGTGGTCACTGACTAGGTTTGTAAGGAAATCTCTGATTGGCTGAGATTCTGATATGGTCTCCTTGGTGATTACCTGTCATAAAGAAAGCATTTCTGATGAGTCCAAAGATTAGATGAGAGGAAAATATTGATTTTTAGATGTAGATATTCATGTGCAGTAATCATTAAAATGTTTTCAATGTCAAGCAATTACAAAAAAAGAGACAGAGGATGTAGCCAAAGATCATCTATCAAAAGCCCTAAACCAGATATGTATATCTATAACAGCCTGTCAGAGACAGGGTATGTTGGGGTATTTGCCTCCTTATGATAGTGTAGATCTGTTACCTGAACATTACCTCACTAAAAAACTGTGTTGAAAGCACAAAGTTTTACATTCCACCTGGTCATATTACATTGACATCTAGAAACTTTTATCCTTTTTCATTGAAAAAGGAAATTTGTTGTGAATGGAATGTCTGGTGGGTGATTTATGAGTGACTTACTTTTTCGTCTTTGCCTGATAAGTGGATGGACGATCCGACACAGCTAAAGATCAGCGCGATACTACTGACCTTTCTGGAGTTTAAGGTGGTTGTGACCAGGTCTGTAAAAAAAAAAAACATTGATAATAGTTTGGTAAGTTTTGTGTTTTACCTCTTATAATAAACAGCTATGATAATTTAAGGATGTGCCAGTTTGGTATTGCAGTAAAGCTGGAGTTCCCGGAGAAAAACCACCAACCATGTCGGCCTGGAACCCCTGAAAAATGTGGGTCCACCGACCACAATGATGAATACCGAAAACAATAACAATCTTTTCAAACCCAGTCAGATGTGCTTTCATTATTTGATTGTTAGTTAACACCAAGAATTTCATTGACTGACCCTCATTCACCATGAATGATGAACTTTTAAATTTTTTGTTAAAGTTGCTAATTTTTTTTTTGTTTTTTTTTTCTTCGGATTCAAGATTCATTGACCAATTAAATATCTTCACAATGATTAACTTACTAAGAATTCCTTCCAAGGATGTGGAATCAAACTTGTATTGCACGAATATCACGTTTGGCAGAATAGCGTGTCGCAGAGCCATACTATTGCGTATCTTGCTAGAGACGACCATCAGTCTTGGAGGAGCTTCCGTCTTCACAGAGTTACCTGCCCCTGTCTCTGCGACGGTCACAGCCTCATCTTGATAACAGATCACAACCTCTTCCTCAGTACTCTCTAAATCTCGACTTCCACCTTTTATACTCTAAAACACAAAAGTATTCAGAAGCTGCATTATAATATAGTATTAAATGAAAATAGTTCAGTACTTTAATGAGATAGATTTAAATTCCACTGAAGATAATTATCTATTTCAAGAACATGTTACACCTTGTTTAGAACAAAAAAATCAAGTGAATATATTTAATCCTATCTAATATCCAACAGCGATGCAAAAACTTCATTAAGAACAATATTACAACATATATATAAGGATTGTACCTCATTTTGACTGCATATACAGTAGTATGCCCGCAGTTGGCAACAAACATATTCTATGGTGCGCGTTAGCACTCCATAGTGAATATGTTCGTTGCCAACTGCGTACATAGCTACAGTATACGCAGTCAAAATGAGGTACAATCCTTATATTTACACCATTATTAATTTCCAAGTGCTATACGAAGAAAAAAACATTCGAAACAAGTTGCTAAGATGGTAACGAAGATTGCTGTGGTTGCTAAGATAATATAGTCCCATTGGATTTCATCAATATATTGGTAAATTTAGAAAATACACAGTGAACAACATTATTTTTCTTCATAACATCATATGTAAATTTGGTATTAAAAAATATTTCTAGAATGTCGAATTTATTTCTTCATTTATAACGGTCGTTATGTATACGCATTGACACTGTGATCTGGCTGTGATGCGGTCCGACGTCAGACATCACAACTGCAGGGCGCCGCCATGTTTGCGTTACCGTCAAAGAGTTTCGAATGCACATATTACGAATCAAAAGTTTGCTAGAAACTATTTCTTGTTTAATCACAGGAATTTGATTCCATATATGTTCCATGTTTCAAAATCTTGTAGGAACCAAACAATGGCCGACAGTGATCTACTTATTTTTCTGAAGCGTGAACGACGCCATATTTGAACAAATATCAATCCGCCGAGCCTTTTTTCACTGCGTATACGCTAATATATTCGCAGTCAGAGTTTACTAAGCACAAGAAGGGAGAGTTGTAAATATATTCATATACATCATTATGCCAAATATTTTTGATATTATAAATTAATGCTAAATATTTGTAAGGAATAAGATACACAAATGGAGAAAAGGTTTATTTAAGTATTAAAGTGTCTTAATATGGTCTTTATGGTCAATATAAATGACAGAGCTTTGCAGGCAAACATCTTTTAAATATTGCGCGCTAACAAATTATGATATGTTCGCTTTAGAGTTGTCATTTATGATGACAATTAAAACATGATAGAGCACTTCAATGTTTAAATTTACATTATTTATATTGCTGACTTAATATACTGATTTCAATTTAATTAAACTATGATAGATGCTTCATTATAAACATCTAAATTTGTAAAATGGAACAGTTATTTTGACGGCGAACCATCACCGTTTTTATAACAAAACAATAACATCATAATCATTACTCGTTGGGCGTTGTTTTTAGTCTCTTAAATCGCACATCTCCCTGGTTAGTTTATGAAGTGACTTTGCCATGCAATGTTTTACAGTGGATTCCCCTTAATATATCACCCCTGTTAATATTACATTCCTCTCATATTATATGTTTTTTCCCAAAACACCATTTTAATCTATACAAAATTTATGTAATTTTATTTGGTTAATATCATGTATTTCGAGGTGAATTCCTCTTAATATCATGGGTTTTTTTTATTCAATCACATAAAATGTTCAGAATATGATGGCATTTCAATTGATTTCAGCTACAACTCGTACAAAATATTGCATAAAAAAACAAAATATAATTTTAAAACAGAAATAATGTTGAAACATTTTCGTATATACATTGAATAGCTTACTTTTAGTTATGAAGATGGGAAATATACTATATTTAGAGGAAAACATGTTTCCCTTAATGTCAAATTCCTGTTAATATCATGCTTTAATTTGCCTGTCAAATGAAACGTGATATAAAGAGGAATGCACTGTATATGAAAATAATATAAACAAAACAGTTCAGTGTACTTTTTTGTATAATTCTATTTATGTGAATTAAGCTGCAGTAACTGGTTTGTTGTGATGACTGTTGTGTATATATCTTGATGTGTATCATACCATCACAACTATTGCGATACACACTTCTATATGGAAATGTTGCATTCATATATATACTTATAAACGGGAGATTCTTATTTCTTAAAATACATTAAAGTCTTTACAATACTATCTTTGTTTCATCGACTGTAATTACCTTTCCAGAACTTGAGCTATCCTTATTCCACTTAGCACCACCACCAGTCCCAGCAGTTGTGGCCCCTGATTTCTCCACCTGATTTACACTACCAGGTGGCAGCGGTGGTCGTTTTTCATCCACCCAGTTAGTTTTCTCCTCCATGGTTCCCGCCCGAACGTCATGGAGGGATTTACTCATCCGCTTGTCCGGACCATTGTTTGGTGTCGTTGAAACAGAAGTTATGTTTCCGATGGAAATATCGTCATTGCTCATGAAATGTGCCTTGGTGGTCCCTTTAGACAGGTTCATCACGGCCAAACATCCATTGTCATTCTTGTTTCCGCCATTTTAGTAGATTCGATCATTACACCGAGTTTACAAGTTTTACAGAATTTCTGCAGCTATCAAGAATCTTGGGTTTTCTCCACATTTTGTTTCTACAATAATTGTCTGTGTAGCACAATGGTACATGTAGGTTATCAATGTTACTATCCCATCATCAACGTCGACTGTATCAAGATTCTGTCCTGAAAACATAAAAAAAGGATTGTAACATCTTGTCATCTTGGAGATGACTGGGACATGGGAAAGCATGAGTTATTTGAGTATTCAAGTTTAAACAGTTCTAATGTTTGGTAAGAATTAAGCTTGTCCGGACCAAAGACATACTTCAAATCAAACAAGATCTGTTCAAGTTACAGTCAAACCTCGATTAATCAAACTTCGATGATTCAAACTTCTCGATGTGTCAAACTTTGACAAAGTCCGATTTTTTTCATTATAAAACACTATTGATTTACTTTTCATGAATCATTAAACTTCTATGAATCAAATTTTTCATCTGACCCATTCGTTATGAAAACTTTGAAAAGTACAACTAATAAATCGAAATAAAAATTCTACTTACTTTGAAAATTAAGTTGACAATTAAACAAAAAAATTTTAATACAAGATTATCAAGCTACAAAAATGACAGTATGTATTTTTGTATTCTATATTCTTTATAAATGTGAATTTACAATTTCTTAGCCTGTGTTACATATTACAATATAGCTATAGCACCGCATCAGTTCTTCTTTATGTGCATGTACAGTACATATATGTACATTTACATGTAGATGTTCTATGTTCAAAATTCATGAGTCAAAGTCCTGATGTTTCGAAAGTTTTCATGACCGTTCGGCAAAGTTCGAAACATCGAAGTATGACTGTATACTAATTCAAAATGATGATATATCAGAATTGACTGAAGCGGAAAAATGTCTTTTTAATATAATTACAATGTGATGTCACTTAAACATTCTTCATGCAACCAACGTTAACTGTATCCATGATTTTGTTAGTTATTTTTGGGAATGGGATCATATCCTAAACTTTGGACAATACAACAAAGTACGTATAACCTAATTATCATCGTTCATGTCCTGAAGAACTTCTGTCGAATGTTAAATTTGACAGCATATATTGTTTTTATATGGAAATTAAAGCAAATAATGTCTTTGGTTATCAATGAATTATGTGATTCATTCAACAGTCAAAATATTTATCACATTACTTTAACATGTAACTATATATCTGAAAGTAGCCATTACGCTGAGGGAAAAGTAGCCGTTGAAATGCACTAGTATATCTTACTCCAACAATATTAGAGGTTTAACACCGCAAGATATTTTTTGACAGGCGCCGTGTAACCTCTAACTGCCCATAGTTTAGGATTTTGAAAAAAATATTGCGTGCCACTTACATTTAAATGATCAACAAAGTCCAAATAACCATTCCTTTCCATTATTCCTTTCCATTATAAATTAAACCCATCATGAAATCTGGAGAGTTTCGTGTCAAACACTCAGTTTTATACAAATAATGTTTTTCTTATGTCGAAGTGAAGCAGACAACATTGCCGGAATTAAATTTAAATATCACATGGTTTTCATTTAATACAAAATGGAAATACATACAATGTTCTACAAGCGGAATACAACCAAGTTCTGTCTCATTTCGTTCCGTTTAAAAAACCCTGTACTAATTTTTATCAACCGAGGAAGCCATGTCGGAGAGGTGCTTCAGCTGCTTAGTCTGATATTTCGCGTTTAACAGTCCGTAATATTCTATATAATTGTATGTTTGACATACATATGGGATCTTAATTACATAAAACGTGAGTAGACACTGTTTTTATGAACTGTCAATCACTGAAGTAGGTTTTTCAAGCTGATTTCATTCCCCTTAAAACGAGGGTGGAATTTGCATCAAAGAAATAGTGCTTCGGAAATAAGAGGTCACATTCGGCAAAATCATATCCGATAATAAAAAGGCCGACCAGCGGCCTCGTATGTTATAGGAATATAAGACTCTTTCATATGCGTGTATGTAGGATAGGGATATTCCACCCGAGGGGTCACAAAATGTGGTGAAACCCGAGACTTGCCTAGGGTTTTACCACATTTTGTGATCCCGAGGGTGGAATATCCCTATCCTACATACACACATAATGAAAGAGTCTTTTTCTCTCATATCAACTTCCCAAATAAGCTCAAAAACCATGAAAATTCATTTTCACTGGCTACCATTTTGAAAATTTCAACTTTTTCCTTGGGCTTTTTTGACGAAAACAAATTAGACAGCGAGATTAAGCATACCCTATACTTGCAAACGAAGTTTGCTCATAAAATTAAATCTCACCTTTCTGGCGTTTATGGTTAAAATTTTGTGAAAGGTTTCAATTTCATCACGCCGTCGTTTTCTCTTTCCGGCATCAGAGTTTACCGTATTCGTGACGTCACGTCATTGTTGAGCCATTGTGACGTCACATCGCGTGATATGCTATGTAAGATAGATTTTTCTTACATAGCTTTCTTACATGGGCAAACTCTATCCAACATGGCGAGATATGAGAGAATATAGTATATCTGTACGGTCGCCGGCTTATTTTGGAACAACATTACCCTAATTCTCACACTTAGGGAAGTACCATTGTAGGGCTGGGCTGTTTTACCGGTATACCGTAGTATAAAGTTGTGATGGTACGTACCGTGGTACATTAGTCCTGTAGGCCTACCAGTTTTTTCATGCGTGATTAGACATAAATCTATTCAAGTACTGGAGTTGGATGACCCTTTAAGCTGTTTACTGCACTGGAATACTAAATATATTGAATTAATTGTTTATATTTGTTATTTATGATTTTGATATAAAGGCTTTCAGCCTGCATTTATTAATTTGCTATTAAATATATATATTATACCTGTTTCATGATAGCGGGGGGGGGGGGGGGGGGCAATGTCATATACAATATATTGCAATTAGATTTAAATATTACAATTTTGGTGATGTTTTAAAGTTGAGATGGACATTTGACTTTACAAATACGTTGACCTCCACATACCTGCTAAAATGTTCTCCTAATATAATTGATTATTACATATCTAGACGTCCGAATTACTTACCTTCTCTGAATTGACAGGTGCCCGATATCCGGAACCGAACAACACTGCTCGTATTATTACGCCACGTAATATAGTGCTACAGCTTTCTACATATTGTGGTGAATGGATTAAACACAGAGTAACAATAGCAACAAAATGAAATTAACTTGTTCATATTGATATTGATGCTTTCATGTGTGTTTGATTATAATATCGTTTACGCTAATAAAATAAAGTTTGTATCGTTCCGCGACAAAACCAATATAAACAACGGGGAGAAGTAATTATTTCTTATTTTTTTGAAATATTAATACGTACTAGATATATCTCTGTCTTGAAAATCATTCTTTATTCTATTTTCGAAATACATGAATAATATTCCTTGTTCCAAACAGGTGAGAATGAAAAGTCACATTTTCAGCATAATTATATTTAATCCCAAAGCTAATGTTTTCACATTGAACACTCTGAACGGGATATAACCCACCGTATGGGTTCGAAGCTCAGTGGGGACAGATAACCTTTTTTATATGTTTTTTTGTCAAGTATTTTAAACGATATCTAACAATAAATCAAAAGATCGTATTGCGGATAATAAACAGTACATAATAGCAATAAAAATAAATAAAAAATAAGCATGAATTATTGTCTAATACGACTGGTCATTTTTTTGTCAACAGCAGTTGGTTTTAATACTGTGTGTGATATAGGGCGAAAAAAACTGATAAGACAGTGTCATCGCTGGGGCTCGAACCTACGACACTTGGCTCTCCGCTTGTAAGGCAACCTTGCTTGCTTGCTTGCTTACGAGTTTAACGCCGATACACACACCGAATTAAGGCAACCTTATCAATGCACATCTTTTATACTGTGAAAGAATGAAGGAACCTAGCTCTATTTGAGTTATAGAAATTAAGCTTCAGTTTCTGTGCCCAGTTGCAGTAAAGATGTTACACAGGTAAATATAAGTGTGTTACAACTGCAGAAAGATAAACACAATATAGTTCCTGACAAAATCTAAATTATGAAATATGAGCAATACAATCTTTCAAATATGATCGAATTGAGCAGATATTCCAGAAAAACAGAACTTTATGTCATGTGGTAATTAAAAGTAGAAAGTTTGAAAGAGATCAGTTGAAACTTGAAGGCAATCTCCAGACAAGATTTATAGATTGTGGAATATGTATTACAAAAAACAACAACTCTTACTAATACTACATAGTTTTATTATATTTTTACCATTGAAATATCAGAAAATATCAGCTTGATCAAACTTATAATATCATCAATGCTTATATCATCACTAATTATTTTGTTGGCTGGCTTACCTGTACGACAACCCTTCATTTTATTAATTTATATCGTGAGCACCAACAAATCGTTACGTTTGATAGTTCCTGTCAATTTGTTTAAATATTTTTGACCAAATCCGTATATGCAATATGTACATTTTGTAAGAAATAAAAAAGAAGTTCGGTAAGCAAGCGATCGACGGGAAACCCTTCCTTCCTACCCTGGCACTTGCAGTGTTGATTGTACATTTTAACAAAGATATAATAAATTCCTGTAAATTTCGTCCAAATTTCCCGCGCTACTTACCTACTTTGGCTTCCGGCGTTACTTACCTGCGTTGGCCTCTAGCCAAGTATCTGTAGAATAAAATAAGTAGAATCAATTAAGGTTTTATTTTCCTAAATTTAGAATCTTTTTAAAATGAATATTCGTGCTTAACTTCATTTGCAATTAAAAAATAAATATATGATCTCGATGTAAATTAAAACACAAAAACTATTTTTTATTACTTTAAAAATCTAAGGGAAGTAACTCTTTTATTAAACGATTTTGTAGGCATTATTCTTTTACTGTACATTTGCTCGTTTTAAGTTTGAACAGTCATCACCGATAAACTGCGCTTTAAATCAATTTCATGATTGATGATAAGGAACAATTGTCGGAAACGGCTGTCGCAATAATAATTTTATGTAAGTACTGACAATGCCATGTAATATAGATGGGTTTTCTTTTTGAAGTGGATCTGCATTTAGCCGATATCCGTTGATAAGATGATATGAACATGTATTCATAAATGATTGTCGTTCCATTTTGATATCGTGATCATTGTACAGGTCGCAGTTGTTTGAATTGTTCAAAATCGATTCAAATTATTAAACCATTGTTTATGACCCAACTTCAATCCGTTATCACGATAAGTTGATGGTCGCTATAGACAGGTTACTTAAATTACTTAATTTTAATATGTATAATGATTGTTTTACAGAAACGTCCAAAGTCAGGCCAAGATCAATAAACTAATTTATGTACACATACATTTTGATAAGATTTAGTTCAATCGCAAAAGGAGTTACCGCCCTTGGATCAGTAAACGTTTGTTATAACAATTAGTACAAATTACTAATGCTAGATTTATGTTTTATCAAAACCAATAATGTCGTAATATATTTCAATGTCCGATAAAAAATATCTAACTATTTCTGTATGTAAGTTTTAAAATGCTTCTTCGTTATAATTGAATAAGTGTGTGATTATGCAAATGTCCTGTACCATGATAAAAAGGCATAAACTCTCTCTAGCCGAACATTAGTTGTAGCTATTAGTATTTACCAGAGATGCATTGTGTCTATGCCGACCATCTGCACATTTCTAGGAGAAGCCGCCTGTCCGCACTGCCAAAACGTTATGTACACTCATGTAATAGCTGCATGTATATGTTATCTGTTCATAAGTCATTCTTGTGATGATTTTTGTTTGTTTGTTTTGCAGATTACAACATAGTTGGTGCGACCCCGGGCCGGAACAATATACAAAGTTGTATGCGGTTTATCATCGCACGGCTCCGGGGAGAGGTCGACGACCCCCGCCCTGGGACCTTGTCTAGGGTTCAGTGGTGGACACTGTTTAGAAACAATCCCGAACTGTTCAAGAATTTTTTTCAAAACTATCCAGTGCCGGATGGGATGGAATGTCCATTTTAAGCCACGAGTAAGGAGTATGCAGTATCATTAGTATCGTTTACAACCTGGTAGCTTTTAATAATTGAAACCAATAATCTTGACAGCTCTTGACATTTTAAAGAGCAAGGGAGAGAAAACACGGACCGGAAGTTATAGAAAATGGTTGGACTCCTCTCTGTGTTACAGTCATCATCATCGCCGACCTTCTGAAACAAGTGCGGGATGTCAGAACTATATAAACATATTAAATACTACTTCGTCAAAATTACCACAACATGGGCAGTGTGTGAGCAGTCTGGTGGCTGACACTACCACGTTAGACAATGGGACCAATGGATGTGAATATTGACGTTACCATGTGTGACACTACCACGTTAGACAATTGGACCCATGGATGTAAATATCGACGTTACATGTACCATGTGTGACACTACCACGTTAGACAACGGGAACAATGGATGTGAATATTGACGTTATCATGAGGAACCTGATTGTGTAAAATAAAAGTAATAACGGACGTCCGTTTACTCCAAATTCATTTACCATATTATAACTTTGTGAGATTTTGGGAACAGTCAGATTGATAGATACTGTGCTGTTACCCCGGTTTCATCAACAATAGATGTGAATATTGCAATTGACGTAACTATGTGAAACCTATAAGTTACTGTGTTAAATAACAGTCGTTAACTGCTTATTTATTAATGACATTCTAACTTTAAAAACTTGGACAACAGCCAAGTTTATAGATACTGTGCTGTTACCCCGGTTAAATCAACGTTCATTTACATAAAAGAAATTAAACAATTTCCATCAAAGCATTAAAAACGTTTTTGGAAGTTTCCTAACCTTTAGATTCCCCCTTACCTTTTGTAATGATATCTTATGTATCTGTTTACGTTAATGGTCTTCTTTTAGTGAAAGAACGTTGATGAAACCGGTACCAGTTATCTTAGCTTTATGTGGATTGGTTGGAACATTATCAGTGGAATAGGTTGTAATGTTAGATGGGGAGGTCCTCCTTAATTAACATATAATGGATTGTTGGAACACGTATAGCGGTGGATTAGTGGAATAGGTTGTAATGTTAGATGGGGAGGTCCTCCTTGATTAACATATAATGGATTGTTGGTACACGTATAACAGTGGATTAGTGGAATAGGTTGTAATGTTAGATGGAGAGGTCCCCTTAATTAACATATAATGGATTGTTGGTACACGTAAAACGGTGGATTAGTGGAATAGGTTGTAATGTTAGATGGAGAGGTCCCCTTAATTAACATATAATGGATTGTTGGTACACGTATAACGGTGGATTAGTGGAATAGGTTGTAATGTTAGATGGAGAGGTCCCCTTAATTAACATATAATGGATTGTTGGTGTACGTATAACAGTGGATTAGTGGAATAGGTTGTAATGTTAGATGGAGAGGTCCCCTTAATTAACATATAATGGATTGTTGGTAGACGTATAACAGTGGATTAGTGGAATAGGTTGTAATGTTAGATGGAGAGGTCCCCTTAATTAACATATAATGGATTGTTGGTACACGTATAACAGTGGATAAGTGGAATAGGTTGTAATGTGAGATGGAGAGGTCCCCTTAATTAAGATATAATGGATTGTTGGTACACGTATAACAGTGGATAAGTGGAATAGGTTGTAATGTGAGATGGGGAGGCCCTCCTTAATTAACATATAATGGATTGTTGGTACACGTATAACGGTGGATAAGTGGAATAGGTTGCAATGTGAGATGGGGAGGCCCTCCTTAATTAACATATAATGGATTGTTGGTACACGTATAACAGTGGATAAGTGGAATAGGTTGTAATGTGAGATGGAGAGGTCCCCTTAATTAACATATAATGGATTGTTGGTACACGTATAACAGTGGATAAGTAGAAAAGGTTGTAATGTTAGATGGGGAAATCCTTCTTAATTAACATATAATGGATTGTTGGTACACGTATAACAGTGGATAAGTGGAATAGGTTGTAATGTTAGATGGAGAGGTCCTCCTTAATTAACATATAATGGATTGTTGGTACACGTATAACAGTAGATTAGTGGAATAGGTTGTAATGTTAGATGGGGAGGTCCCCTTAATTAACATATAATGGATTGTTGGTACACGTATAACAGTGGATTAGTGGAATAGGTTGTAATGTGAGATTGAGAGGTCCCCTTAATTAACATATAATGGATTGTTGGTACACGTATAACAGTGGATTAATGGAATAGGTTGTAATGTTAGATGGGGAGGTCCTCCTTAATTAACATATAATGGATTGTTGGTACACGTATAACAGTGGATTAGTGGAATAGGTTTTAATGGTAGATGGAGAGGTCCCCTTAATTAACATATAATGGATTGTTGGTACACGTATAACAGTGGATAAGTGGAATAGGTTGTAATGTGAGATGGAGAGGTCCCCTTAATTAAGATATAATGGATTGTTGGTACACGTATAACAGTGGATAAGTGGAATAGGTTGTAATGTGAGATGGGGAGGCCCTCCTTAATTAACATATAATGGATTGTTGGTACACGTATAACGGTGGATAAGTGGAATAGGTTGCAATGTGAGATGGGGAGGCCCTCCTTAATTAACATATAATGGATTGTTGGTACACGTATAACAGTGGATAAGTGGAATAGGTTGTAATGTGAGATGGAGAGGTCCCCTTAATTAACATATAATGGATTGTTGGTACACGTATAACAGTGGATAAGTAGAAAAGGTTGTAATGTTAGATGGGGAAATCCTTCTTAATTAACATATAATGGATTGTTGGTACACGTATAACAGTGGATAAGTGGAATAGGTTGTAATGTTAGATGGAGAGGTCCTCCTTAATTAACATATAATGGATTGTTGATACACGTATAACAGTGGATTAGTGGAATAGGTTGTAATGTTAGATGGAGAGGTCCTCCTTAATTAACATATAATGGATTGTTGGTACACGTATAACAGTGGATTAGTGGAATAGGTTGTAATGTTAGATGGAGAGGTCCTCCTGAATTAACATATAATGGATTGTTGGTACACGTATAACAGTGGATTAGTGGAATAGGTTGTAATGTTAGATGGAGAGGTCCCCTTAATTAACATATAATGGATTGTTGGTACACGTATAACAATGGATAAATGGAATAGGTTGTAATGTTAGATAGGGAGGTCCTCCTTAATTAACATATAATGGATTGTTTGTACACGTATAACAGTGGATTAGTGGAATAGGTTGTAATGTTAGATGGGGAGGTCCTCCTTAATTAACATATAATGGATTGTTGGTACACGTATAACAGTGGATAAGTGGAATAGGTTGTAATGTGAGATGGAGAGGTCCCCTTAATTAAGATATAATGGATTGTTGGTACACGTATAACAGTGGATAAGTGGAATAGGTTGTAATGTGAGATGGGGAGGCCCTCCTTAATTAACATATAATGGATTGTTGGTACACGTATAACGGTGGATAAGTGGAATAGGTTGCAATGTGAGATGGGGAGGCCCTCCTTAATTAACATATAATGGATTGTTGGTACACGTATAACAGTGGATAAGTGGAATAGGTTGTAATGTGAGATGGAGAGGTCCCCTTAATTAACATATAATGGATTGTTGGTACACGTATAACAGTGGATAAGTAGAAAAGGTTGTAATGTTAGATGGGGAAATCCTTCTTAATTAACATATAATGGATTGTTGGTACACGTATAACAGTGGATAAGTGGAATAGGTTGTAATGTTAGATGGAGAGGTCCTCCTTAATTAACATATAATGGATTGTTGGTACACGTATAACAGTGGATTAGTGGAATAGGTTGTAATGTTAGATGGAGAGGTCCTCCTTAATTAACATATAATGGATTGTTGGTACACGTATAACAGTGGATTAGTGGAATAGGTTGTAATGTTAGATGGAGAGGTCCTCCTGAATTAACATATAATGGATTGTTGGTACACGTATAACAGTGGATTAGTGGAATAGGTTGTAATGTTAGATGGAGAGGTCCCCTTAATTAACATATAATGGATTGTTGGTACACGTATAACAATGGATAAATGGAATAGGTTGTAATGTTAGATGGGGAGGTCCTCCTTAATTAACATATAATGGATTGTTTGTACACCTATAGCACTGGATTAGTGGAATAGGTTGTAATGTTAGATGGAGAGGTCCTCCTTAATTAACATATAATGGATTGTTGATACACGTATAACAGTGGATTAGTGGAATAGGTTGTAATGTTAGATGGAGAGGTCCTCCTTAGTTAACATATAATGGATTGTTGGTACACGTATAACAGTGGATTAGTGGAATAGGTTGTAATGTTAGATGGAGAGGTCCTCCTGAATTAACATATAATGGATTGTTGGTACACGTATAACAGTGGATTAGTGGAATAGGTTGTAATGTTAGATGGAGAGGTCCCCTTAATTAACATATAATGGATTGTTGGTACACGTATAACAATGGATAAATGGAATAGGTTGTAATGTTAGATAGGGAGGTCCTCCTTAATTAACATATAATGGATTGTTTGTACACGTATAACAGTGGATTAGTGGAATAGGTTGTAATGTTAGATGGGGAGGTCCTCCTTAATTAACATATAATGGATTGTTGGTACACGTATAACAGTGGATTAGTGGAATAGGTTGTAATGTTAGATGGAGAGGTCCCCTTAATTAACATATAATGGATTGTTGGTACACGTATAACAGTGGATTAGTGGAATAGGTTGTAATGTTAGACGGAGAGGTCCCCTTAATTAACATGTATTAAGTGTCTTTCTTTACTTTTTACCATGTTCTAATTAACATTTAATCTGTGTCTTATTTTACTTTATATCATGTTCTAAGTAACATAAAATATGTGTCTTTCATTACCTTGTATCATGTTGTAATTAAATATAATCTGTGTCTTTCTGTACCTTATATCATATATGTTTTAATTAACATTTAATCTGTGTCTTTCTTTACTTTATATCATGTTCTAATAAACATTTAATCTGTGTCTTTCTTTACTTTATATAATGTTCTAATTAACATATAATCTGTGTCTTTCTGTATCTTATATCATGTTCTAATTAACATATAATCTGTGTCTTTCATTACCTTGTATCATGTTCTAATTAACATATAATCTGTGTCTTTCATTACCTTGTATCATGTTCTAATTAACATATAATCAATGTCTTTCATTGCCTTGTATGATGTTCTAATTAACATATAATCTGTGTCTTTCTTTTCTTTAATTCATGCTCTAATTAACATATAATCAATGTCTTTCTGTACCTTATATCATGTTCTAATTAACATATAATCTGTGTCTTTCATTACCTTGTATCATGTTCTAATTAACATATAATCTGTGTCTTTCTTTTCTTTATTTCATGCTCTAATTAACATATAATCAATGTCTTTCTGTACCTTATATCATGTTCTAATTAACATATAATCTGTGTCTTTCATTACCTTGTATCATGTTCTAATTAACATATAATCAATGTCTTTCATTGCCTTGTATGATGTTCTAATTAACATATAATCTGTGTCTTTCTTTTCTTTATTTCATGCTCTAATTAACATATAATCAATGTCTTTCTGTACCTTATATCATGTTCTAATTAACATATAATCTGTGTCTTTCATTACCTTGTATCATGTTCTAATTAACATATAATCTGTGTCTTTCTTTTCTTTATTTCATGCTCTAATTAACATATAATCAATGTCTTTCTGTACCTTATATCATGTTCTAATTAACATATAATCTGTGTCTTTCTGTATCTTATATCATGTTCTAATTAACATATAATCTGTGTCTTTCTGTATCTTATATGATGTTCTAATTAACATATAATCTGTGTCTTTCTGTATCTTATATGATGTTCTAATTAACATATAATCTGTGTCTTTCTTTTCTTTATTTCATGTTCTAATTAACATATAATCAATGTCTTTCTGTATCTTATATGATGTTCTAATTAACATATAATCTGTGTCTTTCTGTATCTTATATGATGTTCTAATTAACATATAATCTGTGTCTTTCTGTATCTTATATGATGTTCTAATTAACATATAATCTGTGTCTTTCTGTATCTTATATGATGTTCTAATTAACATATAATCTGTGTCTTTCTTTACTTTATATCATATTCTTTCTTTCTATACAGTTTCTTATGTATATATCTAAACTGTATATGCCAAGTTCTATATGTTGCTATTGTGGTAGATATAGTTTTAGGAATGCTTGTCATGTACTCGGAGAAGGACCATGTATAAGTACAATTGTACCTGATTTTCAATAATCAGATTGAAATATATTGTGTAGTTTGTACATATCATTTCTCATGAATAAAGTATATTTTCAAACTATAGTGACATTAAATAACAGCAGGTAAATAAGATGATGTCTTTATATATTCCAGAAACAAATGTTTTCGTATCATGTCATAAGTTTGTAAATAAATATACATTGCTCATTATTTACTGAGTGAGTCATTAATCACACATAAAGACGAAAAAACTCAGAGAATACCGGAGCGTCAGAACAATATCTACATGGAGGCACTGATAAAAGTTCAAGAGAAGAAGACCAGGCGTTTCGGAAGAGTAAACCTTTGCTGCTTCAGCGACGACACTCGCCATGTAAATCATAGCTCAGATCCACAGGGACCTAAGAATTTGTTACAGCTAGTTTTGGACCTAAAATAGGGTTTTTAGAGTAATTTTACACATTTGGGGGGTTGAAATCAATTTTCGATAAAAATGCCCCCTCAATGGTCATAAAAGCTATATGGTTGAAAGCTTTCCAGATCGAAAAATCGACCCCACCTACCTTTCTTGCATCAAAAATCACATTTCTAGTTGAGGTACGAAAAAAACGCTTGGTACCGTTGGAAAGATGTATAATTTTTATTTTACAAACCTCCTAAATGCAAGTCAAATGTATCCTCCTTCCGCAAAAATAATCTACATTATCCTCCAAAAACACGCAAAATGTTCGTGTCTCAAAATTTTCGGCAGCTTTCCGGCCACTCGTCACATATTCATTGCGGTTGACGTCACCCCGCGTGCTGGTCTTTTGCTGCCATTGGATGCCTCCTTTTAAAGGAAGACCGCCATCCAATGCCAGCGTAAGACCTCCGGGTGCAGTGACATCAAAACTCAATGAATTTGTTAAACTGGCCGGCAAGCCAACGGAAACACATGTTTCGTATCATATCATACTTTTGTAAATAAATATAAATCATTATTTACTGAGTTCGTCATTTATCACCCCTACGCCCTCCACATAAAGACGAAAAAATCAGAGAATACCGGAGCGTCAGAACAAGATCTACATGGAGGCACTGGTAAAAGTTCAAGAGAATAAGACCAGGCGTTCAGGAAGAGTAAACGTTTTCTGCTTCAGCGGCGACACTCGCCATGTAAATCATAGGTCAGATCCAGGTGAATGTTGGAGTGAGAACTCATTTCTCACTCCGAGGACATGACATTTATTTTAATTATGTTTTGTTGACGCTTTGGATTTTTGTTTAATTGGAAGAAATAACACAGTGCAAATCATTACGGAGAGTTTCTGTTAAAGGCCCAATATACGTAACTTCAGGAAATTTTTCGGGATTCTGTAAAATTATGAAAAAAAATCCAGTTGATAACCATGCAAAAATAAGCCTAAAACGAAGTTAAACTGAGCGGTAACTAACAAGAAACTGTTGACAAAAAAATCCAAAGAATTGAAAATAGTTCAGGTGGGGCCCATTTCAACAACAAAGCCGTATGTAGAAGACAGTTCGAAATTCATCTTGAATGTTGCTGATATCAGTTAATCTTAACTAAATCTAATAATATAAGAAGTTATAAGGCTTGATTTTCGCTTCAGGTTTTGCCAAAAGTTACGTTTATAGGGCCTTTAATATACAATGTATACTCGCATGATTCACACGTACTATATCTCTATGAAAAATAAAAAAAATACAATAATTAAATAAAGATTTTGTATTTACATTTCGAGGTGTCAGCAGATAATTACAAGCCATTCCATTCATAAAAAGATAAGTTATTTCGGTGCATATGCTAACAAATTGACGCGATAATAGTTTTAACTTTGGGTTATCCATATGTCACAGGTTCATTAAAAAACAATGCTACCCATCATGAACAGTCAACGATCAATACATGTTCACAATGACTTTCGTTCAGTATTATTGCCGAAAGCCGACTCATTATTTCAAAATTGTATGAAGTATCTATAAAGACGAGAGGTAAACTTTAACAGCTTTTCAACATACTGCGCAGTTAAATGTCATGTGATCACGGAACTAATTTACGACCGGGTATGTGTTTGTGTAGAAAATGGTGTCCACATTGTCCTTATCCACGTAGGTAACGGACCTCTGTGCCTAGATTGCATTATCCGTCAACGTAAAGATGTGATATTAGAACGATTGGATTTATTAACGATGCTGTCGTCTGCAGATTGATCTGTTCACGTCTAAAGATCAGTGACTCCTAATTTGTCTCATAATACCGACACGTAAGTATGACCTGTGTGTTATATATGGTCGGCTGTGTAGATATGCTGGCCGACATATATTTTTCTAAATATAGATTATCTTCCATATGTTGTTTAAGTTTGTATTCACAATACGCTGCTGTGTTACGTGTGTATATGTTATATGTACACCGACATTGCATTCAGTATTTTTTAAAGCTCAACAGCAGAAAATTTAACGAAGCGTCCATTGGTGTGCTATCCACTTACATTCTCGATACAGGTATGGACTAAAACCTTACATTGTCGATACAGGTATGGACTGAAATCTTACATTGTCGATACAGGTACATGTATGGACTGAAACATTACATTGTCGATACAGGTATGGACTGAAACCATACATTGTCGATACAGGTATGGACTGAAACCTTACATTGTCGATACAGGTTTTGATTGAAACCTTACATTGTCGATACAGGTATGGACTGAAACCTTACATTTTCGATACAGGTATGGACTGAAACCTTACATTGTCAATACAGGTATGGACTGAAACCTTACATTGTCGATACATGTTTTGACTGAAACCTTACATTGTCGATACAGGTATGGACTGAAACCTTACATTGTCGATACAGGTATGGACTGAAACCTTACATTGTCGATACAGATATGGACTGAAACCTTACATTGTCGATACAGGTATGGACTAAAACCTTACATTGGCATAACGGGTATGGACTGAAACCTTACATTGTCGATACAGGTATGGACTGAAACCTTACATTGTCGATACAGGTATGGACTGAAACCTTACATTGTCGATACAGGTATGGACTGAAACCTTACATTGTTGATTCCGGTATTGACTGAAACCTTACATTGTCGATACAGATATGGACTGAAACCTTACATTGTCGATACAGGTATGGACTGAAACCTTACATTGTCGATACAGGTATGGACTGAAACCTTACATTGTCGATACAGTTATGGACTGAAACGTTACATTGGCGATACAGGTATGGATTTATAACCTTACGTACATTGTCGATACAGATATGGACTGAAACCTTACATTGTCGATACAGGTATGGACTGAAACCTTACATTGTCGATACAGGTATGGACTGAAACCTTACATTGTCAATACAGGTATGGACTGAAACCTTACATTGTCGATTCAGGTATGGACTGAAACCTTACGTACATTGTCGATACAGGTATGGACTGAAACCTTACATTGTCAATACAGGTATGGACTGAAACCTTACATTGTCGATTCAGGTATGGACTGAAACCTTACGTACATTGTCGATACAGGTATGGACTGAAACCTTACATTGTCGATACAGATATGGACTGAAACCTTACATTGTCGATACAGGTATGGACTGAAACCTTACATTGTCGATACAGGTATGGACTGAAACCTTACATTGTCGATACAGGTATGGACTGAAACTTTACATTGTCGATCCAGGTATGGACTGAAACGTTACATTGTCGATTCAGGTATGGACTGAAACCTTACGTACATTGTCGATACAGGTATGGACTGAAACCTTACATTGTCGATACAGGTATGGACTGAAACCTTACATTGTCGATACAGGTATGGTCTGAAACCTTACATTGTCGATACAGGTATGGACTGAAACCTTACATTGTCGATACAGGTATGGACTGAAACCTTACATTGTCGAATCCGGTATGGACTGAAACCTTACATTGTCGATACAGGTATGGACTGAAACCTTACATTGTCGATACAGGTATGGACTGAAACCTTACATTGTCGATACAGGTATGGACTGAAACCTTACATTGTCGATACAGGTATGGACTGAAACCTTACATTGTCGATACAGGTATGGACTGAAACCTTACATTGTCGAATCCGGTATGGACTGAAACCTTACATTGTCGATACAGGTATGGACTGAAACCTTACATTGTCGATACAGGTATGGACTGAAACCTTACATTGTCGATACAGGTATGGACTGAAACCTTACATTGTCGATACAGATATGGACTGAAACCTTACATTGTCGATACAGGTATGGACTGAAACCTTACATTGTCGATACAGGTATAGGCTGAAACCTGATATTGTCGATACAGGTATGAACTGAAACCTTACATTGTCGATACAGGTATAGGCTGAAACCTTACATTGTCGATACAGGTATGGACTGAAACTTTATATTGTCGATACAGGTATGGACTGAAACCTTACATTGTCGATACAGGTATGGACTGAAACCTTACATTGTCGATACAGGTATGGGCTGAAACCTTACGTACATTGTCGATACAAGTATGGGCTGAAACCTTACGTTGTCGATACAGTTATGGACTGAAACCTTACATTGCCGACATAGATATGGACTGAAACCTTACGTACATTGTCGATACAGGTATGGACTGAACCTTATGTACATTGTCGATACAGGTATGGACTGAAACCTTACGTACCTTGTCGATACAGGTATGGACTGAAACCTTACATTGTCGATCCAGGTATGGACTGAAACCTTACATTGTCGATACAGTTATGGACTGAAACCTTACATTGTCGATACAGTTATGGACTGAAACGTTACATTGTCGATACAGGTATGGACTGAAACCTTACGTACATTGTCGATACAGGTATGACTGAAACCTTACATTGTCGATACAGATATGGACTGAAACCTTACATTGTCGATACAGTTATGGACTGAAACGTTACATCGTCGATACAGGTATGGATTTATAACCTTACGTACATTGTCGATACAGATATGGACTGAAACCTTACATTGTCTATACAGGTATGGACTGAAACCTTACATTGTCGATACAGGTATGGACTGAAACCTTACATTGTCGATACAGGTATGGACTGAAACCTTACATTGTCGATACAGGTATGGACTGAAACCTTACATTGTCTATACAGGTATGGACTGAAACCTTACATTGTCGAATCCGGTATGGACTGAAACCTTACATTGTCGATACAGATATGGACTGAAACCTTACATTGTCGATACAGGTATGGACTGAAACCTTACATTGTCGATACAGGTATAGGCTGAAACCTGATATTGTCGATACAGGTATGAACTGAAACCTTACATTGTCGATACAGGTATAGGCTGAAACCTTACATTGTCGATACAGGTATGGACTGAAACTTTATATTGTCGATACAGGTATGGACTGAAACCTTACATTGTCGATACAGGTATGGACTGAAACCTTACATTGTCGATACAGGTATGGGCTGAAACCTTACGTACATTGTCGATACAGGTATGGGCTGAAACCTTACGTTGTCGATACAGTTATGGACTGAAACCTTACATTGCCGACACAGATATGGACTGAAACCTTACGTACATTGTCGATACAGGTATGGACTGAACCTTATGTACATTGTCGATACAGGTATGGACTAAAACCTTACGTACCTTGTCGATACAGGTATGGACTGAAACCTTACATTGTCGATCCAGGTATGGACTGAAACCTTACATTGTCGATACAGTTATGGACTGAAACCTTACATTGTCGATACAGTTATGGACTGAAACGTTACATTGTCGATACAGGTATGGACTGAAACCTTACGTACATTGTCGATACCGATATGGACTGAAACCTTACATTGTCGATACAGGTATGGACTGAAACCTTACATTGGCGATACAGGTATAGGCTGAAACCTTACATTGTCGATACAGGTATGGACTGAAACCTTTCATTGTCGATACAGGTATGGACTGAAACCTTACATTGTCGATACAGGTATGGACTGAAACCTTACATTGTCTATACAGGTATGGACTGAAACCTTACATTGTCGAATCCGGTATGGACTGAAACCTTACATTGTCGATACAGGTATGGACTGAAACCTTACATTGTCGATACAGGTATGGACTGAAACCTTACATTGTCGATACAGGTATGGACTGAAACCTTACATTGTTGATTCCGGTATTGACTGAAACCTTACATTGTCGATACAGATATGGACTGAAACCTTACATTGTCGATACAGGTATGGACTGAAACCTTACATTGTCGATACAGGTATGGACTGAAACCTTACATTGTCGATACAGTTATGGACTGAAACGTTACATTGGCGATACAGGTATGGACTGAAACCTTACGTACATTGTCGATACAGATATGGACTGAAACCTTACATTGTCAATACAGGTATGGACTGAAACCTTACATTGTCGATTCAGGTATGGACTGAAACCTTATATTGTCAATACAGGTATGGATTGAAACCTTACATTGTCGATACAGGTATGGACTGAAACCTTTCATTGTCGATACAGGTATGGACTGAAACCTTACAATGTCGATACAGGTATGGACTGAAACCTTTCATTGTCGATACAGATATGGATTGAAACCTTACATTGTCAATACAGGTATGGACTGAAACCTTACATTGTCGATACAGGTATGGACTGAAACCTTACATTGTCGATACAGGTATGGACTGAAACCTTACATTGTCGATACAGGTATGGACTGAAACTTTACATTGTCGATCCAGGTATGGACTGAAACCTTACATTGTCGATTCAGGTATGGACTGAAACCTTACGTACATTGTCGATACAGGTATGGACTGAAACCTTACATTGTCGATACAGGTATGGACTGAAACCTTACATTGTCGATACAGGTATGGACTGAAACCTTACATTGTCGATACAGGTATGGACTGAAACCTTACATTGTCGATACAGGTATGGACTGAAACCTTACATTGTCGAATCCGGTATAGACTGAAACCTTACATTGTCGATACAGGTATGGACTGAAACCTTACATTGTCGATACAGGTATGGACTGAAACCTTACATTGTCGATACAGGTATGGACTGAAACCTTACATTGTCGATACAGGTATGGACTGAAACCTTACATTGTCGATACAGGTATGGACTGAAACCTTACATTGTCGATACAGGTATGAACTGAAACCTTACATTGTCGAATCCGGTATGGACTGAAACCTTACATTGTCGATACAGGTATGGACTGAAACCTTACATTGTCGATACAGGTATGGCCTGAAACCTTACATTGTCGATTCAGGTATGGACTGAAACCTTACATTGTCAATACAGGTATGGATTGAAACCTTACATTGTCGATACAGGTATGGACTGAAACCTTTCATTGTCGATACAGGTACATGTATGGACTGAAACATTACATTGTCGATACAGGTATGGACTGAAACCATACATTGTCGATACAGGTATGGACTGAAACCTTACATTGTCGATACAGGTTTTGATTGAAACCTTACATTGTCGATACAGGTATGGACTGAAACCTTACATTTTCGATACAGGTATGGACTGAAACCTTACATTGTCAATACAGGTATGGACTGAAACCTTACATTGTCGATACATGTTTTGACTGAAACCTTACATTGTCGATACAGGTATGGACTGAAACCTTACATTGTCGATACAGGTATGGACTGAAACCTTACATTGTCGATACAGATATGGACTGAAACCTTACATTGTCGATACAGGTATGGATTAAAACCTTACATTGGCATAACGGGTATGGACTGAAACCTTACATTGTCGATACAGGTATGGACTGAAACCTTACATTGTCGATACAGGTATGGACTGAAACCTTACATTGTCGATACAGGTATGGACTGAAACCTTACATTGTTGATTCCGGTATTGACTGAAACCTTACATTGTCGATACAGATATGGACTGAAACCTTACATTGTCGATACAGGTATGGACTGAAACCTTACATTGTCGATACAGGTATGGACTGAAACCTTACATTGTCGATACAGTTATGGACTGAAACGTTACATTGGCGATACAGGTATGGATTTATAACCTTACGTACATTGTCGATACAGATATGGACTGAAACCTTACATTGTCGATACAGGTATGGACTGAAACCTTACATTGTCGATACAGGTATGGACTGAAACCTTACATTGTCAATACAGGTATGGACTGAAACCTTACATTGTCGATTCAGGTATGGACTGAAACCTTACGTACATTGTCGATACAGGTATGGACTGAAACCTTACATTGTCAATACAGGTATGGACTGAAACCTTACATTGTCGATTCAGGTATGGACTGAAACCTTACGTACATTGTCGATACAGGTATGGACTGAAACCTTACATTGTCGATACAGATATGGACTGAAACCTTACATTGTCGATACAGGTATGGACTGAAACCTTACATTGTCGATACAGGTATGGACTGAAACCTTACATTGTCGATACAGGTATGGACTGAAACTTTACATTGTCGATCCAGGTATGGACTGAAACGTTACATTGTCGATTCAGGTATGGACTGAAACCTTACGTACATTGTCGATACAGGTATGGACTGAAACCTTACATTGTCGATACAGGTATGGACTGAAACCTTACATTGTCGATACAGGTATGGACTGAAACCTTACATTGTCGATACAGGTATGGACTGAAACCTTACATTGTCGATACAGGTATGGACTGAAACCTTACATTGTCGAATCCGGTATGGACTGAAACCTTACATTGTCGATACAGGTATGGACTGAAACCTTACATTGTCGATACAGGTATGGACTGAAACCTTACATTGTCGATACAGGTATGGACTGAAACCTTACATTGTCGATACAGGTATGGACTGAAACCTTACATTGTCGATACAGGTATGGACTGAAACCTTACATTGTCGAATCCGGTATGGACTGAAACCTTACATTGTCGATACAGGTATGGACTGAAACCTTACATTGTCGATACAGGTATGGACTGAAACCTTACATTGTCGATACAGGTATGGACTGAAACCTTACATTGTCGATACAGATATGGACTGAAACCTTACATTGTCGATACAGGTATGGACTGAAACCTTACATTGTCGATACAGGTATAGGCTGAAACCTGATATTGTCGATACAGGTATGAACTGAAACCTTACATTGTCGATACAGGTATAGGCTGAAACCTTACATTGTCGATACAGGTATGGACTGAAACTTTATATTGTCGATACAGGTATGGACTGAAACCTTACATTGTCGATACAGGTATGGACTGAAACCTTACATTGTCGATACAGGTATGGGCTGAAACCTTACGTACATTGTCGATACAGGTATGGGCTGAAACCTTACGTTGTCGATACAGTTATGGACTGAAACCTTACATTGCCGACATAGATATGGACTGAAACCTTACGTACATTGTCGATACAGGTATGGACTGAACCTTATGTACATTGTCGATACAGGTATGGACTGAAACCTTACGTACCTTGTCGATACAGGTATGGACTGAAACCTTACATTGTCGATCCAGGTATGGACTGAAACCTTACATTGTCGATACAGTTATGGACTGAAACCTTACATTGTCGATACAGTTATGGACTGAAACGTTACATTGTCGATACAGGTATGGACTGAAACCTTACGTACATTGTCGATACAGGTATGACTGAAACCTTACATTGTCGATACAGATATGGACTGAAACCTTACATTGTCGATACAGTTATGGACTGAAACGTTACATCGTCGATACAGGTATGGATTTATAACCTTACGTACATTGTCGATACAGATATGGACTGAAACCTTACATTGTCTATACAGGTATGGACTGAAACCTTACATTGTCGATACAGGTATGGACTGAAACCTTACATTGTCGATACAGGTATGGACTGAAACCTTACATTGTCGATACAGGTATGGACTGAAACCTTACATTGTCTATACAGGTATGGACTGAAACCTTACATTGTCGAATCCGGTATGGACTGAAACCTTACATTGTCGATACAGATATGGACTGAAACCTTACATTGTCGATACAGGTATGGACTGAAACCTTACATTGTCGATACAGGTATAGGCTGAAACCTGATATTGTCGATACAGGTATGAACTGAAACCTTACATTGTCGATACAGGTATAGGCTGAAACCTTACATTGTCGATACAGGTATGGACTGAAACTTTATATTGTCGATACAGGTATGGACTGAAACCTTACATTGTCGATACAGGTATGGACTGAAACCTTACATTGTCGATACAGGTATGGGCTGAAACCTTACGTACATTGTCGATACAGGTATGGGCTGAAACCTTACGTTGTCGATACAGTTATGGACTGAAACCTTACATTGCCGACACAGATATCGACTGAAACCTTACGTACATTGTCGATACAGGTATGGACTGAACCTTATGTACATTGTCGATACAGGTATGGACTAAAACCTTACGTACCTTGTCGATACAGGTATGGACTGAAACCTTACATTGTCGATCCAGGTATGGACTGAAACCTTACATTGTCGATACAGTTATGGACTGAAACCTTACATTGTCGATACAGGTATGGACTGAAACCTTACATTGTCGATACAGGTATGGACTGAAACCTTACGTACATTGTCGATACCGATATGGACTGAAACCTTACATTGTCGATACAGGTATGGACTGAAACCTTACATTGGCGATACAGGTATAGGCTGAAACCTTACATTGTCGATACAGGTATGGACTGAAACCTTACATTGTCGATACAGGTATGGACTGAAACCTTACATTGTCGATACAGGTATGGACTGAAACCTTACATTGTCTATACAGGTATGGACTGAAACCTTACATTGTCGAATCCGGTATGGACTGAACCCTTACATTGTCGATACAGGTATGGACTGAAACCTTACATTGTCGATACAGGTATGGACTGAAACCTTACATTGTCGATACAGGTATGGACTGAAACCTTACATTGTTGATTCCGGTATTGACTGAAACCTTACATTGTCGATACAGATATGGACTGAAACCTTACATTGTCGATACAGGTATGGACTGAAACCTTACATTGTCGATACAGGTATGGACTGAAACCTTACATTGTCGATACAGTTATGGACTGAAACGTTACATTGGCGATACAGGTATGGACTGAAACCTTACGTACATTGTCGATACAGATATGGACTGAAACCTTACATTGTCAATACAGGTATGGACTGAAACCTTACATTGTCGATTCAGGTATGGACTGAAACCTTACATTGTCAATACAGGTATGGATTGAAACCTTACATTGTCGATACAGGTATTGACTGAAACCTTTCATTGTCGATACAGGTATGGACTGAAACCTTACAATGTCGATACAGGTATGGACTGAAACCTTTCATTGTCGATACAGATATGGATTGAAACCTTACATTGTCGATACAGGTATGGACTGAAACCTTACATTGTCGATACAGGTATGGACTGAAACCTTACATTGTCGATACAGATATGGACTGAAACCTTACATTGTCGATACAGGTATGGACTGAAACCTTACATTGTCGATACAGGTATGGACTGAAACCTTACATTGTCGATACAGGTATGGACTGAAACTTTACATTGTCGATCCAGGTATGGACTGAAACCTTACATTGTCGATTCAGGTATGGACTGAAACCTTACGTACATTGTCGATACAGGTATGGACTGAAACCTTACATTGTCGATACAGGTATGGACTGAAACCTTACATTGTCGATACAGGTATGGACTGAAACCTTACATTGTCGATACAGGTATGGACTGAAACCTTACATTGTCGATACAGGTATGGACTGAAACCTTACATTGTCGAATCCGGTATAGACTGAAACCTTACATTGTCGATACAGGTATGGACTGAAACCTTACATTGTCGATACAGGTATGGACTGAAACCTTACATTGTCGATACAGGTATGGACTGAAACCTTACATTGTCGATACAGGTATGGACTGAAACCTTACATTGTCGATACAGGTATGGACTGAAACCTTACATTGTCGATACAGGTATGAACTGAAACCTTACATTGTCGAATCCGGTATGGACTGAAACCTTACATTGTCGATACAGGTATGGACTGAAACCTTACATTGTCGATACAGGTATGGCCTGAAACCTTACATTGTCGATTCAGGTATGGACTGAAACCTTACATTGTCAATACAGGTATGGATTGAAACCTTACATTGTCGATACAGGTATGGACTGAAACCTTTCATTGTCGATACAGGTACATGTATGGACTGAAACATTACATTGTCGATACAGGTATGGACTGAAACCATACATTGTCGATACAGGTATGGACTGAAACCTTACATTGTCGATACAGGTTTTGATTGAAACCTTACATTGTCGATACAGGTATGGACTGAAACCTTACATTTTCGATACAGGTATGGACTGAAACCTTACATTGTCAATACAGGTATGGACTGAAACCTTACATTGTCGATACATGTTTTGACTGAAACCTTACATTGTCGATACAGGTATGGACTGAAACCTTACATTGTCGATACAGGTATGGACTGAAACCTTACATTGTCGATACAGATATGGACTGAAACCTTACATTGTCGATACAGGTATGGATTAAAACCTTACATTGGCATAACGGGTATGGACTGAAACCTTACATTGTCGATACAGGTATGGACTGAAACCTTACATTGTCGATACAGGTATGGACTGAAACCTTACATTGTCGATACAGGTATGGACTGAAACCTTACATTGTTGATTCCGGTATTGACTGAAACCTTACATTGTCGATACAGATATGGACTGAAACCTTACATTGTCGATACAGGTATGGACTGAAACCTTACATTGTCGATACAGGTATGGACTGAAACCTTACATTGTCGATACAGTTATGGACTGAAACGTTACATTGGCGATACAGGTATGGATTTATAACCTCACGTACATTGTCGATACAGATATGGACTGAAACCTTACATTGTCGATACAGGTATGGACTGAAACCTTACATTGTCGATACAGGTATGGACTGAAACCTTACATTGTCAATACAGGTATGGACTGAAACCTTACATTGTCGATTCAGGTATGGACTGAAACCTTACGTACATTGTCGATACAGGTATGGACTGAAACCTTACATTGTCAATACAGGTATGGACTGAAACCTTACATTGTCGATTCAGGTATGGACTGAAACCTTACGTACATTGTCGATACAGGTATGGACTGAAACCTTACATTGTCGATACAGATATGGACTGAAACCTTACATTGTCGATACAGGTATGGACTGAAACCTTACATTGTCGATACAGGTATGGACTGAAACCTTACATTGTCGATACAGGTATGGACTGAAACCTTACATTGTCGATCCAGGTATGGACTGAAACGTTACATTGTCGATTCAGGTATGGACTGAAACCTTACGTACATTGTCGATACAGGTATGGACTGAAACCTTACATTGTCGATACAGGTATGGACTGAAACCTTACATTGTCGATACAGGTATGGACTGAAACCTTACATTGTCGATACAGGTATGGACTGAAACCTTACATTGTCGATACAGGTATGGACTGAAACCTTACATTGTCGAATCCGGTATGGACTGAAACCTTACATTGTCGATACAGGTATGGACTGAAACCTTACATTGTCGATACAGGTATGGACTGAAACCTTACATTGTCGATACAGGTATGGACTGAAACCTTACATTGTCGATACAGGTATGGACTGAAACCTTACATTGTCGATACAGGTATGGACTGAAACCTTACATTGTCGAATCCGGTATGGACTGAAACCTTACATTGTCGATACAGGTATGGACTGAAACCTTACATTGTCGATACAGGTATGGACTGAAACCTTACATTGTCGATACAGGTATGGACTGAAACCTTACATTGTCGATACAGATATGGACTGAAACCTTACATTGTCGATACAGGTATGGACTGAAACCTTACATTGTCGATACAGGTATAGGCTGAAACCTGATATTGTCGATACAGGTATGAACTGAAACCTTACATTGTCGATACAGGTATAGGCTGAAACCTTACATTGTCGATACAGGTATGGACTGAAACTTTATATTGTCGATACAGGTATGGACTGAAACCTTACATTGTCGATACAGGTATGGACTGAAACCTTACATTGTCGATACAGGTATGGGCTGAAACCTTACGTACATTGTCGATACAGGTATGGGCTGAAACCTTACGTTGTCGATACAGTTATGGACTGAAACCTTACATTGCCGACATAGATATGGACTGAAACCTTACGTACATTGTCGATACAGGTATGGACTGAACCTTATGTACATTGTCGATACAGGTATGGACTGAAACCTTACGTACCTTGTCGATACAGGTATGGACTGAAACCTTACATTGTCGATCCAGGTATGGACTGAAACCTTACATTGTCGATACAGTTATGGACTGAAACCTTACATTGTCGATACAGTTATGGACTGAAACGTTACATTGTCGATACAGGTATGGACTGAAACCTTACGTACATTGTCGATACAGGTATGACTGAAACCTTACATTGTCGATACAGATATGGACTGAAACCTTACATTGTCGATACAGTTATGGACTGAAACGTTACATCGTCGATACAGGTATGGATTTATAACCTTACGTACATTGTCGATACAGATATGGACTGAAACCTTACATTGTCTATACAGGTATGGACTGAAACCTTACATTGTCGATACAGGTATGGACTGAAACCTTACATTGTCGATACAGGTATGGACTGAAACCTTACATTGTCGATACAGGTATGGACTGAAACCTTACATTGTCTATACAGGTATGGACTGAAACCTTACATTGTCGAATCCGGTATGGACTGAAACCTTACATTGTCGATACAGATATGGACTGAAACCTTACATTGTCGATACAGGTATGGACTGAAACCTTACATTGTCGATACAGGTATAGGCTGAAACCTGATATTGTCGATACAGGTATGAACTGAAACCTTACATTGTCGATACAGGTATAGGCTGAAACCTTACATTGTCGATACAGGTATGGACTGAAACTTTATATTGTCGATACAGGTATGGACTGAAACCTTACATTGTCGATACAGGTATGGACTGAAACCTTACATTGTCGATACAGGTATGGGCTGAAACCTTACGTACATTGTCGATACAGGTATGGGCTGAAACCTTACGTTGTCGATACAGTTATGGACTGAAACCTTACATTGCCGACACAGATATGGACTGAAACCTTACGTACATTGTCGATACAGGTATGGACTGAACCTTATGTACATTGTCGATACAGGTATGGACTAAAACCTTACGTACCTTGTCGATACAGGTATGGACTGAAACCTTACATTGTCGATCCAGGTATGGACTGAAACCTTACATTGTCGATACAGTTATGGACTGAAACCTTACATTGTCGATACAGGTATGGACTGAAACCTTACATTGTCGATACAGGTATGGACTGAAACCTTACGTACATTGTCGATACCGATATGGACTGAAACCTTACATTGTCGATACAGGTATGGACTGAAACCTTACATTGGCGATACAGGTATAGGCTGAAACCTTACATTGTCGATACAGGTATGGACTGAAACCTTACATTGTCGATACAGGTATGGACTGAAACCTTACATTGTCGATACAGGTATGGACTGAAACCTTACATTGTCTATACAGGTATGGACTGAAACCTTACATTGTCGAATCCGGTATGGACTGAAACCTTACATTGTCGATACAGGTATGGACTGAAACCTTACATTGTCGATACAGGTATGGACTGAAACCTTACATTGTCGATACAGGTATGGACTGAAACCTTACATTGTTGATTCCGGTATTGACTGAAACCTTACATTGTCGATACAGATATGGACTGAAACCTTACATTGTCGATACAGGTATGGACTGAAACCTTACATTGTCGATACAGGTATGGACTGAAACCTTACATTGTCGATACAGTTATGGACTGAAACGTTACATTGGCGATACAGGTATGGACTGAAACCTTACGTACATTGTCGATACAGATATGGACTGAAACCTTACATTGTCAATACAGGTATGGACTGAAACCTTACATTGTCGATTCAGGTATGGACTGAAACCTTACATTGTCAATACAGGTATGGATTGAAACCTTACATTGTCGATACAGGTATTGACTGAAACCTTTCATTGTCGATACAGGTATGGACTGAAACCTTACAATGTCGATACAGGTATGGACTGAAACCTTTCATTGTCGATACAGATATGGATTGAAACCTTACATTGTCGATACAGGTATGGACTGAAACCTTACATTGTCGATACAGGTATGGACTGAAACCTTACATTGTCGATACAGATATGGACTGAAACCTTACATTGTCGATACAGGTATGGACTGAAACCTTACATTTTCGATACAGGTATGGACTGAAACCTTACATTGTCGATACAGGTATGGACTGAAACTTTACATTGTCGATCCAGGTATGGACTGAAACCTTACATTGTCGATTCAGGTATGGACTGAAACCTTACGTACATTGTCGATACAGGTATGGACTGAAACCTTACATTGTCGATACAGGTATGGACTGAAACCTTACATTGTCGATACAGGTATGGACTGAAACCTTACATTGTCGATACAGGTATGGACTGAAACCTTACATTGTCGATACAGGTATGGACTGAAACCTTACATTGTCGAATCCGGTATAGACTGAAACCTTACATTGTCGATACAGGTATGGACTGAAACCTTACATTGTCGATACAGGTATGGACTGAAACCTTATATTGTCGATACAGGTATGGACTGAAACCTTACATTGTCGATACAGGTATGGACTGAAACCTTACATTGTCGATACAGGTATGGACTGAAACCTTACATTGTCGATACAGGTATGGACTGAAACCTTACATTGTCGATACAGGTATGGACTGAAACCTTACATTGTCGATACAGGTATGGACTGAAACCTTACATTGTCGATACAGGTATGGCCTGAAACCTTACATTGTCGATTCAGGTATGGACTGAAACCTTACATTGTCAATACAGGTATGGATTGAAACCTTACATTGTCGATACAGGTATGGACTGAAACCTTTCATTGTCGATACAGGTATGGACTGAAACCTTACAATGTCGATACAGGTATGGACTGAAACCTTACATTGTCGATACAGATATGGATTGAAACCTTACATTGTCGATACAGGTATGGACTGAAACCTTACATTGTCGATACAGGTATGGACTGAAACCTTACATTGTCGATACAGATATGGACTGAAACCTTACATTGTCGATACAGGTATGGACTGAAACCTTACATTGTCGATACAGGTATTGACTGAAACCTTACATTGTCGATACAGGTATGGACTGAAACCTTACATTGTCGATACAGGTATGGACTGAAACCTTACATTGTCGATACAGGTATGGACTGAAACCTTACGTACATTGTCGATCCAGGTATGGACTGAAACCTTACATTGTCGATACAGGTATGGACTGAAACCTTACATTGTCGATACAGGTATGGACTGAAACCTTACATTGTCGATACAGGTATGGACTGAAACCTTACATTGTCGATACAGGTATGGACTGAAACCTTACATTGTCGAATCCGTTATAGACTGTAACCTTACATTGTCGATACAGGTATGGACTGAAACCTTACATTGTCGATACAGGTATGGACTGAAACCTTACATTGTCGATACAGGTATGGACTGAAACCTTACATTGTCGATACAGGTATGGACTGAAACCTTACATTGTCGATACAGGTATGGACTGAAACCTTACATTGTCGATAGAGGTATGGACTGAAACCTTACATTGTCGAATCCGGTATGGACTGAAACCTTACATTGTCGATACAGGTATGGACTGAAACCTTACATTGTCGATACAGGTATGGCCTGAAACCTTACATTGTCGATACAGGTATGGACTGAAACCTTAGATTGTCGATACAGATATGGACTGAAACCTTACATTGTCGATACAGGTATGGACTGAAACCTTACATTGTCGATACAGGTATAGGCTGAAACCTGATATTGTCGATACAGGTATGAACTGAAACCTTACATTGTCGATACAGGTATAGGCTGAAACCTTACATTGTCGATACAGGTATGGACTGAAACTTTATATTGTCGATACAGGTATGGACTGAAACCTTACATTGTCGATACAGGTATGGACTGAAACCTTACATTGTCGATACAGGTATGGGCTGAAACCTTACGTACATTGTCGATACAGGTATGGACTGAAACCTTACATTGCCGACACAGATATGGACTGAAACCTTACGGACATTGTCGATACAGGTATGGACTGAACCTTATGTACATTGTCGATACAGGTATGGACTGAAACCTTACGTACCTTGTCGATACAGGTATGGACTGAAACCTTACATTGTCGATCCAGGTATGGACTGAAACCTTACATTGTCGATACAGTTATGGACTGAAACCTTACATTGTCGATACAGTTATGGACTGAAACGTTACATTGTCGATACAGGTATGGACTGAAACCTTACGTACATTGTCGATACAGGTATGGACTGAAACCTTACATTGTCGATACAGATATGGACTGAAACCTTACATTGTCGATACAGTTATGGACTGAAACGTTACATCGTCGATACAGGTATGGATTTATAACCTTACGTACATTGTCGATACAGATATGGACTGAAACCTTACATTGTCTATACAGGTATGGACTGAAACCTTACATTGTCGATACAGGTATGGACTGAAACCTTACATTGTCGATACAGGTATGGACTGAAACCTTACATTGTCGATACAGGTATGGACTGAAACCTTACATTGTCTATACAGGTATGGACTGAAACCTTACATTGTCGAATCCGGTATGGACTGAAACCTTACATTGTCGATACAGATATGGACTGAAACCTTACATTGTCGATACAGGTATGGACTGAAACCTTACATTGTCGATACAGGTATAGGCTGAAACCTGATATTGTCGATACAGGTATGAACTGAAACCTTACATTGTCGATACAGGTATAGGCTGAAACCTTACATTGTCGATACAGGTATGGACTGAAACTTTATATTGTCGATACAGGTATGGACTGAAACCTTACATTGTCGATACAGGTATGGACTGAAACCTTACATTGTCGATACAGGTATGGGCTGAAACCTTACGTACATTGTCGATACAGGTATGGGCTGAAACCTTACGTTGTCGATACAGTTATGGACTGAAACCTTACATTGCCGACACAGATATGGACTGAAACCTTACGTACATTGTCGATACAGGTATGGACTGAACCTTATGTACATTGTCGATACAGGTATGGACTGAAACCTTACGTACCTTGTCGATACAGGTATGGACTGAAACCTTAAATTGTCGATCCAGGTATGGACTGAAACCTTACATTGTCGATACAGTTATGGACTGAAACCTTACATTGTCGATACAGTTATGGACTGAAACGTTACATTGTCGATACAGGTATGGACTGAAACCTTACGTACATTGTCGATACAGGTATGGACTGAAACCTTACATTGTCGATACAGATATGGACTGAAACCTTACATTGTCGATACAGTTATGGACTGAAACGTTACATCGTCGATACAGGTATGGATTTATAACCTTACGTACATTGTCGATACAGATATGGACTGAAACCTTACATTGTCTATACAGGTATGGACTGAAACCTTACATTGTCGATACAGGTATGGACTGAAACCTTACATTGTCGATACAGGTATGGACTGAAACCTTACATTGTCGATACAGGTATGGACTGAAACCTTACATTGTCGATACAGGTATGGACTGAAACCTTACATTGTCTAATCCGGTATGGACTGAAACCTTACATTGTCGATACAGGTATGGACTGAAACCTTACATTGTCGATACAGGTATGGCCTGAAACCTTACATTGTCGATACAGGTATGGACTGAAACCTTACATTGTCGATACAGATATGGACTGAAACCTTACATTGTCGATACAGGTATGGACTGAAACCTTACATTGTCGATACAGGTATAGGCTGAAACCTGATATTGTCGATACAGGTATGAACTGAAACCTTACATTGTCGATACAGGTATAGGCTGAAACCTTACATTGTCGATACAGGTATGGACTGAAACTTTATATTGTCGATACAGGTATGGACTGAAACCTTACATTGTCGATACAGGTATGGACTGAAACCTTACATTGTCGATACAGGTATGGGCTGAAACCTTACGTACATTGTCGATACAGGTATGGGCTGAAACCTTACGTTGTCGATACAGTTATGGACTGAAACCTTACATTGCCGACACAGATATGGACTGAAACCTTACGGATATTGTCGATACAGGTATGGACTGAACCTTATGTACATTGTCGATACAGGTATGGACTGAAACCTTACGTACCTTGTCGATACAGGTATGGACTGAAACCTTAAATTGTCGATCCAGGTATGGACTGAAACCTTACATTGTCGATACAGTTATTGGCTGAAACCTTACATTGTCGATACAGTTATGGACTGAAACGTTACATTGTCGATACAGGTATGGACTGAAACCTTACGTACATTGTCGATACAGGTATGGACTGAAACCTTACATTGTCGATACAGATATGGACTGAAACCTTACATTGTCGATACAGATATGGACTGAAACCTTACATTGTCGATACAGATATGGACTGAAACCTTACATTGTCGATACAGGTATGGACTGAAACCTTGCATTGTCGATACAGGTATAGGCTGAAACCTTAGATTGTCGATACAGGTATGGACTAAAACCTTACATTGTCGATACAGGTATAGGCTGAAACCTTACATTGTCGATACAGGTATGGACTGAAACCTTATATTGTCGATACAGGTATGGACTGAAACCTTACATTGTCGATACAGGTATGGGCTGAACCCCAAATGTACATGGAATATTCTATGCTATACTAGGGTCGTGAAATCTGAAAAAAATGTATAGCCCTATTCTCACAACTTTACTTAATGATCTGACAATAACCCTGTTTTCACAACATTAAATAATGATTTGAAAATAACCCTATTCTCACAACTTTACATAATGATCTGACAATAACCCTATTCTCACAACTTTACACAATGATCTGACAATAACCCTATTCTCACAACGTTACATAATGATCTGACAATAACCCTATTCTCACAACTTTACATAATGATCTGACAATAACCCTATTCTCACAACTTTACATAATGATCTGACAATAACCCTACTTTCACAACTTTACATAATGATCTGACAATAACCCTATTCTCACAACTTTACATACTGATCTGACAATAACCCTTTTCTCACAAGTTTGCATAATGATCTGACAATAACCCTATTCTCACAACTTTACATAATGATCTGACAATAACCCTATTCCCACAAATTTATAAAATGACCTGAAAATAACCATATTTTAACAACTTTACATAAGGATCTGACAATAACCCTATTCTCACAACATAATGATCTGACAATAACCCTATTCTCACAACTTTACATAATGATCTGACAATAACCCTATTCTCACAACTTTACATAATGATCTGACAATAACCCTACTTTCACAACTTTACATAAGGATCTGACAATAACCCTATTCTCACAACTTTACATAATGATCTGACAATAACCCTATTCTCACAATTTACACAATGACCTGAAAATAAACCTATTCTCACAACTTTACATAATGATCTGACAATAACCCTATTCTAACAACTTTACAAAATGATCTGACAATAACCCTATTCTCACAACTTTACATAATGATCTGACAATAACCCTTTTCTCACAAGTTTGCATAATGATCTGACAATAACCCTATTCTCACAACTTTAGATAATGATCTGACAATAACACTATTTTAACAACTTTCCATAATTATCTGACAATAACCTTATTCTATCAACTTTACATAATGATCTGACAATAACCCGATTCTCACAACTTTACATACTGATCTGACAATAACCCTTTTCTCACAAGTTTGCATAATGATCTGACAATAACCTTATTCTATCAACTTTACATAATGATCTGACAATAACCCTATTCCCACAAATTTATATAATGACCTGAAAATAACCATATTTTAACAACTTTACATAATGATCTGACAATGACCCTATTCTCACAACTTTACATAAGGATCTGACAATAACCCTATTCTCACAACATAATGATCTGACAATAACCCTATTCTCACAACTTTACATAATGATCTAAAAATAACACTATTCTATCAACTTTACATAAGGATCTGACAATAACCCTATTCTCACAACATAATGATCTGACAATAACCGTATTCTCACAAGTTTACATAATGATCTGACAATAACCCTAGTCTCACAACTTTACATAATGATCTGACAATAACCCTATTCTCACAACATAATGATCTGACAATAACCCTATTCTCACAACTTTACATAATGATCTAAAAATAACACTATTCTCACAACTTTACATAATGATCTGACAATAACCCTATTCTCACAACATAATGATCTGACAATAACCCTATTCTCACAACTTTACATAATGATCTAAAAATAACACTATTCTAACAACTTTACATAATTATCTGACAATAACCTTATTCTATCAACTTTACATAAGGATCTGACAATGACCCTATTCTTACAACTTTATATAATGATCTGACAATAACCCTATTCTAACAACTTTACAAAATGATCTGACAATAACCCTATTCTAACAACTTTACAAAATGATCTGACAATAACCCTTTTCTCACAACTTTACATAATGATCTGACAATAACCCTATTCTCACAACTTTACATACTGATCTGACAATAACCCTTTTCTCACAAGTTTGCATAATGATCTGACAATAACCCTATTCTCAGAACTTTAGATAATGATCTGACAATAACCCTATTCCCACAAATGTATATAATGACCTGAAAATAACCATAATTTAACAACTTTACATAATGATATGACAATAACTCTATTCTCACAACTTTACATAAGGATCTGACAATAACCCTATTCTCACAACATAATGATCTGACAATAACCCTATTCTCACAACTTTACATAATGATCTAAAAATAACACTATTCTAACAACTTTACATAATTATCTAAAAATAACCTTATTCTATCAACTTTACATAAGGATCTGACAATGACCCTATTCTTACAACTTTACATAATGATCTGACAATAACCCCTTTTCTCACAACTTAACATAATGATCTGACAATAACCCTATTCTCACAACTTAACATAATGATCTGACAATAACTCTATTCTCACAATTTTACATAATGATCTAACAATAACTCTATTCTCACAACTTTAAATAATGATTTGACAATAACCCGATTATCACAACTTTACATAAGGGTATGACAAATGCCCTATTCTCACAACTTTACATAAGGATCTGACAATAACCCTATTCTCACAACATAATGATCTGACAATAACCCTATTCTCACAACTTTACATAATGATCTAAAAATAACACTATTCTAACAACTTTACATAATTATCTAAAAATAACCTTATTCTATCAACTTTACATAAGGATCTGACAATGACCCTATTCTTACAACTTTACATAATGATCTGACAATAACCCCTTTTCTCACAACTTAACATAATGATCTGACAATAACCCTATTCTCACAACTTTCCATAAGGATCTGACAATAACCCTATTCTCACAACTTTACATAATGACCTGACAATAACCCTATTCTCACAACTTTCCATAAGGATATGACAAATGCCCTATTATCACAACTTTCCATAAGGATCTGACAATAACCCTATTCTCACAACTTTACATAATGACCTGACAATAACCCTATTCTCACAACTTTCCATAAGGATCTGACAATAACCCTATTCTCACAACTTTACATAATGACCTGACAATAACCTTTGCACCCTCTCTACTTCATACCTAGGGGAAATTATGGATTTGGCTATGTCATATTTAGCAAGGAATTTTATCTAAGCATGTTGTGACGAAATTACTTAATTCTGTAAGCGGTAATTTGATTGGCACTGCTTATGGGAAATATCAGATCATATACACGAGGTGAGTTTCAGGGCTTTTAGTTATTGTAACCAGGGACGTAATATACGTCCCTGTTGTAACAGAAACTAGATTACAGAAAGGACAACATTCAAAGAAGCTGGTGGGCGACATATAGTTCTCCTGTTTCAAAACAGTAACATCAGCTTATTTACCCCTGCAATTTTATAATAAACTATTCCAACCTTTGAATTGGAGGAGTTCAAATGTGTATTTAGGGCAGAGGAGTTATAAATCACCGGAACTCTACAGGAATGAGATTCAACCCACTGAAGATGTAGGGAAAACATGTCTTATCTTATATATTATCTTATCAACAAAAACACTAGTATATATGATTTTATATTATCAGTCACGAAGGTTTAAACATGAGTTATCAGGTTGGAATCTATGCAAACCGTACAATGTTTTAGTAGCTTGTCACACATTCCATATATTATGCTAAACAAAACTTACAGATTGAATACAAAACGTGATCTCGTTACCGATCAGAATAACTTACGAGGCCAGCCCTTTAAATGCATGCACCCTGAGGACACATTTTAACGCATCCAGTTCAAAGGTTGGGAGAGATCATTATGAAACTTCCCGGGATGAATGGGTTAATAGAACTGTGACGCATGGATTTAACCAGGCAAACAGGTATTGTATTACATGCAGCGCGTCGGCTCAGGTAGAGAAGGTGTACGACTGTGTTGTTAAAATGTTAAATGTAAATACACGTATACAACGAGAGAGGAAAACTTACTGGAGACATTTTATACCAGAAAACAATGTAAATATGGCTGTGGTTCTAATTTTATACCAGAAATAATGTAAGTATGGCTGTGGTTCTAATTTTATACCAGAAATAATGTAAATATGGCTGTGGTTCTAATTTTATACCAGAAACAATGTAAATATGGCTGTAGTTCTAATTTTATACCAGAAACAATGTAAATATGGCTGTGGTTCTAATTTTATACCAGAAATAATGTAAAGGACTCACACAACTAAATCATTTACTATATGTTATTACCAAATATTTTAGCTAATAACTTTAATATTTGAAGTTCAACACTAGTGACAACTGTCTAGATTCATAGATACTTACCTTACAAAGACTACAAAGTGAGTTTTTGGAGAAGTTTCGTGGCATATTGGTCTGTCACAGTGTCCAGAAGTTGACAACCGGAAGTTTACAGGCAAAACCGGTGACCCTAAACAGAAACGCCCCCATCCTTTTTGACCCTGTATAAATCCGCACATACACATGCAAACATATTAAAAGTATACATTTGTCAAAAGTTAAGTATTTGTACATTTCATTCATGCAGAAATCTAACATCAGTTCCTCATTAAACTTCCATAGTGGCCCAGTAATTAGCCAGAACACATTTTACATAGGCACTACAAACGTATGAAACACATTTTGATATGAAACACATTTTGATTGGTTGATTTAGTTGTGTGATTCCTAAATATGGCTGTGGTTCTAATTTTATACCAGAAACAATGTAAATATGGCTGTGGTTCTAATTTTATACCAGAAACAATGTAAATATGGCTGTGGTTCTAATTTTATACCAGAAACAATGTAAATATGGCTGTGGTTCTAATTTTATACCAGAAACAATGTAAATATGGCTGTGGTTCTAAGTTTATACCAGAAACAATGTAAATATGGCTGTGGTTCTAATTTTATACCAGAAATAATGTAAATATGGCTGTGGTTCTAATTTTATACCAGAAATAATGTAAATATGGCTGTGGTTCTAAGTTTATACCAGAAATAATGTAAATATGGCTGTGGTTCTAAGTTTATACCAGAAACAATGTAAATATGGCTGTGGCTATAATTAGTTATCACATTTTTTTTATTCATTTATTTTTGTTTTGGAAAATGAGCGTCAAACATATACAGCCTGCAGTAAATTTTGTTGACTTAAAATCTATTATATTACTGTGTTTTAATTGATTATAAACATTTTATTTATTTACTTTTTTATTTAATTAAACAAAAAAAGCAAATGAGCATGATTTATATACATGTACGACAGATTTCTTTTTTTTTGTTTTTACTTAAAATAAGTTTTCAATAAATATAACTGTGTTTCGAATTAATGAATACGCTATTTATTAATTTATCTTGTTTTGTTTTGAAAAGCGTGAATGAGGTTCATGGATTATATACAGCAGTAGGTTGTTTGTGTACCTGTAATGGTGATGTTTGCTTGATTCAATTTCAGAAAAAAATATTTTATATTTTGGTTATCGAAACGTGACCCCCTATGGAATACCCTTACATCCTCATAGAGAAGTTTTAAGGAACGTCACGGAGATCACGATGTGAAACGTTTTTCAGATTGAGTTTACACAAGTAGCAGCTAACGCGCAATAGACTTGTTTTCACATCATTTTTCTGCTTTTATTAAATACCCATTTTTTTTTCTTTTAATATTTTTCTATTTTGCAATTATTATGTTGATGAAGACCAGGAAAAAATTGCACATTCCATGTCTTAGAGACTCATTAATCAATTCAGAAGGAAATTCACTTTTTTTAACCTGTCTGAAAACACTTATTCGATTCTATACAAGTACACACATTTTCATCAAAAAAGTCAGGAAAATTCGTTGGAAAAAGTAGGAAACACAAAGAATATATATAGCAATATGAAAAAAAAATTGAAAGACTTTTGGCACGTCACTATATATCTCTTAAATTCCTGTATTAGAAATGAAGGTATCTTAAAATCACACTTTTTTGTAAACAAATTATTTATGGTACATGTATGAAATGATAAATGCATACTTGCCAACCATTTTTTTGGTCATGTGAGAAAAGATTTGTGCTTAAAATACCAACAAAAATGGTTTCAATGGTTATCAGAAAGTCTTATGAATCTTAGAAAAGGAGAAAATTTCAAGGAGAAATTGTAGTTCTAAGTCTGGCATATACCAGTACATAGTTAAATGTATCAATTTTGAAACGTAAGTTCTGATTTTCCGAGAAAAGAAGACGATGAGTATAATTTTAAGGGTACACTTCAAATACACAATGTATCAAGAGTTCAGCTGTGCTATGACATATTTCTATAGTGTAGTGGTCATCACACTTGCCACTTTGTGGTGGGAGACCCAGGTTCAAATCCTGGTGGAAATGATAGCACAACATGATATTGATAAAACATCGAAAATATAAAAAGCATGTAAACATAAAAGAAAACTACCAGTAACTGTTATTGAACTCTTCATTTTATTTCACATTTGTTTATATATAATATTTTCAGTATTCTTGTTTATTTGTTCTGTATTATGGCTTATTTTTTCTTTGCTCTACCGTATTCATACAACTTGGCGTTTATGAATTGTAATCAGTTTCCATTTAATTATCATTGGTGCTGACATCCAGTGATCGGGCCTTCATGCGTTCAAATATAGTCATCATTTTTTTTAACGGAAATTCCATGATTAAATATATATGTTCAAACAATCATTATTTTTTAAAGATCAACCTCTTTCTGTTTTTCAGTAAAAAAATTAAAATCAAATTGATTATTCAGGCACTGTGCCTCACATACTATGTACATGTAAAGGGAATTATTTGAATGTAGTTGTGTTTCGAACTACATTCCGGAGGGAAAATAACATAGGTGATCAGTCAGCCGACTAATCTTTTTATCCCCCGCCTTCACCAAGACGGGGGTTTGTCGGTCCATCCGTCCGTCACGCTTCGTGTTTCTGTGCAATAACAGCAACGTTATCCGATTTTCTTGACAGATTGTTACTAGGTAAAATGCCTAAAGGGCTCGGCCAAGTTCGATCGCAACTTTTGGCGGACATTATTTAGCGGAGTTATGGTCCTTGATTAACATTTGTGTGCAATTTCTTTATGCATGTCTTTCAAAACCCCTTTCCAATACGATTTTTTAGTGTTTACAGAATTTTCTCTTTGGTAAGGACGTCTTTGTGGCTTCTTTGATACTTTCAAAAAGCTCTTCGGAGCAGAGACGATACCTGATTTTGACCGGAGTTTACATCTTTCCAATCTGCGACCAATTATGGAATTTTGCACACCAACGCGTTACTTTGATATGTTACTATTATCACCCGTGATTATCCACATATGAAATATTCGGCATCTAAAATTTCAAGATTATTTAAGGATGTTTTTATCTGACGTTCAAGTCTCGTTTTAATCTCATTTGAACATTTTACATTATATTGCAGAAATTCTTTTCAGTTTTGATATCGTATATGCATCTGAAAATTGTGTAAAAATTATAGGTGTCTGTTGCTTGTACAACTTTTTTTTTAACATAAATTTTAAAAAAATACCAATTCGGCGGCCATTTTGAAAATGCGTATATTTGTGTATATTTTGCACTTCGTGAAAGGCCGGAATTTCACCTTTTGATGCTGGATTGATCTCTTAAAACATTTTTAATCATAGCAAGCTAATGTTTGCTATACAACATAATAATGTTCCATATTATATAAATATCATGCAACAAATTGGATAATTATAAAGTTTTTGTATTTTTCATATTTTTAGTGTAGCTGGAGCACTTTTTATTTTTGAACCCGAAATTGTGAAAAAATAAAATAAAAAGTAACGGAACAAAAAACAAAAAATGAAGCATGCTAACCCCGCTTTTTATGACGGTTTAAGACAAAGAAACGCATTTTCTTTCATATGCTAAATATTAAAACAAATAATTGCAGAACTGCAAAAATGGTGAAAAAATGAGGTTTTTCTCATTGGAAAATAAGGGGTAGGGGTAACTAAAATCGCTTTCCCGAGTTAAAATATTACGTTAGAGAAATTGTATTTCCATAACTTAAAAGAAAACAGTATTTTTGTCATTTCAGCAAGCATTCACACATTTTGGGCTACCCAGATGAATACATCCTTAACCACCAGATGAAGTTTGCTTGGATCGATGATATCACGTAAGAATCATAGGACTTGTGGATACTACGAAATCAATGTTGGTTTTCCTCAAACAACCAATGCTCCGATATGCCACATCAATCGACTCTTTCTTTACATGGAATATCGTGTAAATGAGATGCCGTTGACATATATAAGGCCGGTAACGTTCCAAGTCATGATGCGAAGAGAATTCATGAATATGGCTAATAATGCAAAACATAAGGAGTTATTAAGCAATCTAAGACGAGTCGTCATTGTGAGCTGATTACTCAAAGGCATTATATTTATCACCAGTAAACTTGTTCCTACTTAACCACTTTCGGCATCTGACACTTCTGGGCCAAAATCACGGATCCTTAGTTTTGAAGTGATCAGATGACAGAATATTTACACGTGCAGAGACCGAGCCCCGTCTTCGGCTTTTGCGTAAACGAACAAACGGAACGGTCACGCCTCTCTTTTGTAAATAAGTTTGTATAGTATCTATAGTGCATGTTTCTGGTATGCCGCTCAAGAGTAAGCAGGTTATGTTCCTACTGAACATTCAAACAAAGCCTTTGTTATTGACAACATTATCCTTTGTTAAGTCTACTGGTTCTTCATCGCGGTCCTCTTTTTCCTTCGTAGTAATTAAGGGAAACACCTTCGGCATATGAAGGTTTCTTCCTAGAATAACCATTTGTCAAATAAACATGTTAATTAAAATATTCTGCACTACCTGTGTTACCACCCGGTTCCCTTGCCCTAACACAATTTGGAACTGTATTTGTTGAATGATTGTGGAGAGACTCTGAAGGACGGTCAACACTGGTTTTCTCAACCACTTTACTATTGCCATACTGAATCTATGGCTGATGTGAAGACGTGACCGAAGATACTCCTCTTTTGCTTGGGTAACTGATTGAATCGTGTACGCTGCTTATGTCATCCTTGCTAGGCGCGGGGGATCTGATAGCTCACTATTCGGATAGCAACCATTTGGGTTGTTTGGCGCAGTATCATGATTATGAAAGTTAACTGTATTAACAAAATCATTTCAGAAAGCTGTTGACCAATGCCTTCCGTCAAAATGCTCACAGCAATATCAGTACCGGCTTGAGAATCGTTCAGAACATCTCTTACTGAAACCTCTGTTTTCCGGACACGAGACTTAAGAGAAGAGAGGCAATCGAGGGCGGAGTGTAGTTTTGACGTATAGGTCTGAACATCTTCATCAAAGGGTGACAGTTTGTCTCTAACTCGCACATACCTCGGTGCGGGTATCGTTCACTTTGATGAAACGATCATCATCGATTCTCCAAAGGCCCAAGCTATTATTCTCGACTTACTGAGAGGTTGACGAAAGTTCAGTGGAAACCGATTTCCTGTAAAGTTCTAGTGAAACAACTTTCGAGGATATAAGATGAATCCTGTCAGAAAATTGACGAAGAGCAGACCTGTTACCTATGTCATCAGACAGATTTCATTTGCCTGTTTCAATTTCGTTTTAACAGACTTGAAATTTATTTAAATTGTATTCGCTTCTAATAACGATACTGATCGTATTTGTTGAAAAAGATTTAAAAAAGACGCTGATAGTAGCGTTGGTCAATTGTACTGTCGTCTGCAAAATCAGAATGGATTTAAACATGGTAGTAGACACCGGGGCCATTCAAATTAGTAGTGTAAACCTCTCCAATGAGATGGAAAGAGAGCTGGCCAACTGTAAGCTACAGCCCCCCCCCCCCCAACCCCCCGCCTTCCTAGTAAGCGATCCATCATCCATCAAAACAAGAGTTAAGCAAGTGTCAAATAATGACTGGAAATGGAGTGGAATTGGCAATCGAAAATCACCAAAAGGGGAGTGAAAATATTCACAGGTATGTTTTACATAGTTGTAACATATGTTTTTTTCTTAAATTTTAAAACTGTCAAGAAAAATGAAAATACCGGAGAATGTAATGTCAGACCGGGACTTGAACCCGGATCGCCCATAAATTATGGTTTCTCTACTTTGAGATATCTGACCGTGTATTCTCCAAGTACATTTAATATGCATTTTAGAATATGTTACTGTAATCGTGTCGTCACTCTTAGTCTTTGTTTTTATTTTTAGACTGGAGCACTGAGAGGGATGGGTACCGCATTGATTTGGAAAGCATCGACAGGGAGACGTTAAACCATAAACTCCGGACATTTTACACAGAGTGCCAACCTAAAAATCCAATAAAAACGAGTTGCAGCTGGAATGACGGAAGGACATGCCCATGAATACAATAAATATTCCATGAAAAGTATAAGGTCAGCTATAAATCGGTACAAGATGGGCATAGGGAGGAGTGACAGAGATATTACCAGGGATCGAGAGTTCAAAACTTTGAACAACCTCCTGGACGGGAAACTCAAATTTAATATAAGAGAAGGCATATCAATTCCTACCAAACACAAATCTGTAACCCCCTCCACCTAACTTACAACAAATTTCAACTTACCTGCATTAAAAAAAAAACAAAAAACAGTTATCCTCTGATTTGGCAAATTCCTTCCTCTTTTCCGTGTTGAGAATAGAAAAAAATACGCCACGTAATCCCACAAACCGGTTCAGAAAAACAGACAAGGTGGCCTGAAAAGTGAGGAAGTTACGGCTGACAAAATAATGTACGCCACTGATAACGAACAATGTCCCTAAACTAAGGTCACTGAAAATGCTCATTGAAAAAAAACAAATAAACACACCACCAGCCTGTTTAATCACTGAGAAAAAGAAGCGTTGAGCGATAGTTCTTGTCATATATGGCACACAAACAAACCAGTAAAACAGTACTAGTTTTCACTTGTTATGGCGGACATCTCCAACAAGAGGCCCATGGGTCAATGGTCATCTGACAATCTATATAATTTTCTGTTGGTAGCTGGTTAAAGATGTTACCATATTTGACCTGTTACCTAAGAGAGTCAATGAACAAACTTGTTATTCCTTCGTCACGGCATAGTGATAATACCCGCAGATTAACTTTTTGTAACTGAGAAGAAGTGTTTGAAACATTTAAAGACATTTGACCCCTATGACATTGAAAGCAGATCAGGGTCATTCATTTAAACAAACTTAAACAAACAGGCATGCTGGGTACCCTAGGCCTTTCTGTGAAGGAGAAGAAGTTACTTGAAGAATTCAAATATTTTTGACCCCTGTGACCTTGAAAGTATGTAAAGGTCAATCATATGAACAAACTTGGTAGTCCTTCATCCCAGCATGCTTCATGCCAAATTCCATGGGCCTTTCGGTTATTAAGAAGAAGTTTCTTAAAGATTTTTACATAGTTGACCCCTGTGACCTTGAACATTGATCAAGGTCATTGATATGAGGAAACTTTGTAGCACTCTACCCCAGTTACCTACTGGTTAAAAATAAGCAATCTTTGAACATTGAAAAGATTCTTAAATAATTTTACATATGTGACCCCTGTGACCTTGAAAGTAGGTCAAGGTCATTGATATGAGTAAACGTTGTAGCACTCTATCCCAGGTACTTACTGGCAAAATTTCAGCATACTGGGCCTTTTGGTTATTGAGAAGAAGATTCTAAAAGATTCTTACACATTTGACCCCTTTGACCTTGAAAAAAGGTCAAAGTCATGGATTTGGGAAACTTTGTAGCACTTTATCCCAGGTACCTACAGGCAAATATTGGCATCCTGGGCCTTTTGGTTATTGAGAAGAAGATTGTTAAAGGAAAAGTTAACGGATGGCGCATGACGGATGACGACGGACGAAGCACGATGGCAATAGGTCATCCTGACCCTTTGGGTAAAAATGTGAAATGTTCGATAGTTTACATAGCACATTGCCTCCGGACTACAAGTGTTCAACAATTAAATGACACTAGATACGAACTTCGCCACATCGTGTATATGACAAGACATCGAAACGAAAGCTCCGTTCGGTCCTATAGTAGGGAATGCTATACAACACAGAAAAGAAAACTTCACAGATTTTTGCAAAGTGCACACATTTTTCCCTTGTACCGTATAACCAAAAGAAAGAAAATTGTAGTCTTTCCCTAATTATTCACAAATTTTATGTGTAGCAAATTAGTAATTAATTGACAAGTCACAGTTGAATAAACTATTCTTCATCTTTACAAAATACTCATAAATTATTTCTACATGTTGATAATTAAATCAAGTTCCCCCTTGTATCTTTCTTTTACTGAAGAAATATCAATTAATTCACTACCCCCTAAATTTTATAATGAACTATTCCAACCATTAAATTTGGGCTAGTTCAAATATGTCTTAAGGGGTGAATTAGAAAATAACTTTCTAAAATTTTGTCCAAATTACATTTCACAAACACGATTTCATTTCTCCTTGATGTACCCCTTAAGCTTTACCTGGATATAGATTTCCCTGTGAGGGCCTCCACAAGTGTAGGTTTTGTTTTTGACTCAGCGTTGCCATGACCCAGTTGACCTTTGCCCCCTTCGCCCCACATAAACACCAGTCTCTCTGTGGTGACAACGATCACATGATCTTCACCAGCAGCTGCCTGGAATGTATTGTTCGAAATATTTTCACAATTTCAGGGTTTACCTATATGCAATGCCAAAGGTCAATGTTCATTAATTAGCAATACTGACCTACAGTTGTGTATCAATGTCAAAGGTCAAGGTTCATCATATAGCAATATTTACCTACAGTTGTGTATCAATGTCAAAGGTCAATGTTCATTAATTAGCAATACTGACCTACAGTTGTGTATCAATGTCAAAGGTCAATGTTCATTAATTAGCAATACTGACCTACAGTTGTGTATCAATGTCAAAGGTCAATGTTGACATTACCTAGCAATACTGACCTACAGTTGTGTATCAATGTCAAAGGTCAAGGTTCATTAAATAGCAATTACTATTTTTACCTATCATTATTATGCCAAATGTAAACTTTCAATGTCAAAGATCAACATTCATTATTACAATATTTGCCTATCAGTGTCAAAGTTTATTAAAACAAATTGAACTTACCTATCAATGTCAAAAGTCAAGGTTCATTACTACAACAAAGGTCAACATGCATTTCATATCAATACTTGTGTATAAATGTCAAAGATCAAGCCTGGTTTTTGACATTTATAGGTAAGAAGGGTTCATTTTTACAATATTTACTGATCAATGTCAAAGGTCAAAGTTCATACTTACATGTCTAATTTTGATTTTAGGAGGAAGTTCTATAGGAGTGATAGAGGCTGAGGAACTCTCAAAGTAGAAAAACAATGACCTGGAAATATAATTATTACAGAGATTTACTCAAAATTCTGTGACATAGATCAAAATTAATTTATTTATAAAGAGAATTGTTCAAACACTGACACATACATACATTGCACATTTTTTCTGTTAAAATTTTGTATTTTTTTTTCAGAAATACTGCACATCAGTCATACTGAAATCTAAATAACACAAAGAGTGACATTAAGAAATGAAACAGTCTATGCAAGAAACATTTTTTTCAGAAATACTGCTAATGAAATCTAAATAACACAAAGAGTGACATTAAGAAATGGTGAAGCACTTAAAACAGTCCAGGCAACATTATTTGTGTGTATGGACAGACAATTTCATTTTGACGTATCTGTCATGGTCCTAGGATGTAACTCATTATCCCCCCGGAATTTCAAAATGAACTATTCCCACCATTGAATTGGAAGAGTTCAAATGCGACTACAGTTGTTAACAAGTTAACAATGAAACAATACCTATTAGGACAACAAGACACCAATGCCATTGGAACTTCATGAGTGCCGCCATGTCATATAGTCTTTGAAAATGCATTAAACTAAAACCTTTACCTCATTCAACTCCTGAAATTTTGTAATTAACATTTACCACCATTGAATCGGTTCAAATGTGTCTTCAGGGGTGAATGGTTAATTTTAAAAGACTGGATTTAGATCCCTGGACTAGACACATATTTCAAAACCATGGCGAACGGGGTAATTTTCCAAACTATGAGAAGTTTTAAAAAGTCCCTGCTTAAATGTTCCCACTCATAAAGATTCACAAATTTAGAGTATTATGCTCTGTTCAACAAGTAACAAAGTAAATGATAATGCAATCAGTTATTGAACGGACATCTTGATGAATCTAATATAATTTATAATATCTCTATGGCAACCACGGGTAACACCTTATATGGTTTGTGCAATGGGAATGTAAAAAAATAATTGTAAAATGACTGTGAACAAAAATACACACAGGGTATTTATGATGTGTTCGTGTGGGGGAAGAAGCAGGGACAACATCAATATTTCTTGTAAAATAAAGAAAAAAAAACACAAAAAACATTCTCAGTAAAAAAGTATGATTGAAACAAACCAAGCAGATTTTGCAATACCTGAATTACATTACATTGTAAATATAAACAGATTATTTTTTTCTATGAGATATAGCTATTTCTACCAAAATCAAAATCCTTAAATCTGGTATAAGATAGCTAAACATTCCATTTTAAGGTGGACAGTTGCAGTGCTCTATGTTTAATTTCAACAAAAAAGAGTTCCAACTTAAACATCAGCAATTTTTGACTTGGTGTTGCTTGGCAATTACAACATCAAAACATTAAATTTAAAAGAAATCCATGCATTATAATTATCCTTTTTTTCAAAATGTCTCTGAATCGAGAATTTGATTTCGGAATCTTCTAATGATACATCAGGAAGATTAAATTAAAAGATTTAGCGTAAAATTATTATTCCTTGTTCCAGTAAAAATCTGATATGAGTTTCATGCCAAGATATTTTAATGTCCAATATATGTTAACTCTACATTTCCTCATCTGATCCTGATCTAGTATATGCCACCACACACACCAAAATGTCTCTTTTCTGCAGAATTCATATACTGTAAACATGGAAATATTTGCGTGGGGAAATTTATGCTAATTACCTGAAGGCAACTAGATCGGGAAATTTCCCCATCGCATATTATTTTGCGATATACAAATGGTATAAGGCGAATTACGCGAAGGTGGATCGATCAGGAAAATTTCTCCCACATGTATACAAAACAATGTACTTTGCCAATCGAAATCGCGAAAATACCCCCCCCCCCCTCTCCACCCAGAAAATAACCCCCCGCGGAAATAAACCCTTCATGACACCAAATACTAATGTAATGACAGCATAACGAAGCATACACTTCATGATTAAAATATTTAGAAAATAAAATATTATATAAAACTTTCTATTAATTTTTGTTTTTCTTGGGGTCGGATGGAATGGGTGAGTGTAGATTCCTTAAATAAAATATACAATAATTAATATGTGCCAAAATAACCAAAGAGACTACATTTATATATATACATCCTTCTGTGATGTCACCGTACCTTTTCTCCACAGCAGAACTGTAACCAAGCACGTTTGTACAATTTTTACAAAATCTATTTTCTGAAATTAACTTATATTGTAATTACCATATAGCTCCTGTAGACTTGCACATACAATAAGACTCACAAATTTACTCAAGACTTTTTGCAGTTTAAGCTCCTAAAATGGTCTACATAAGTTTATTTCTTCTATAACAACCATATCTCTTTCTTATCTGAAGTGGATCCAGTGGTCTTACATTTGTGACCCAACTGTAAACTGTAAAGGCCCAATATACGTAACTTCTGGAATTTTTTTGTGATTCTGAAAAATGATGACAAAAAATCCAGTTGATAACCATTCAAAAATAAGCCTGAAGTAAACTTGAGCGGTAACTAACAAGAAGCTCTTGACAGAAAAATCTAAACAAGAGGCCCAGGGGCCTCAACGGTCATCTGACTATAAAGATCTATATCATTTGTGTTTGTTTTTGCCAAGTTGTTCAAAGATATCTACATACATGTTTATAACCCCTGTGACCTTGAAAGTATAAATGAAGGTCTATATGAGGAATCTTTGCACCAATCTGTCCCAGGTACCCATTGGCCAAATATCAGCACCTAGGGCCTTTTGGTAAGCGAGAAGACGTTTGTTAAAAGATTTTTACATGTTTTACCCTTGCGACCTTGAAAGTAGGTCAAGGTCATTCATACAAGGAAACTTTGTAGCACTCCATTAGAGGTACCTACTGGCTAAATATCAACACCCAGGGCCTTTAAGTTGTTGAGGAGAAGATTGTTAAAGGTATTTTTACATGTTTGACCCCTATGACCTTGAAAGTAGGTTGAGGTCCATTGTATGAGGAAAGTTTGTAGCACTCTATCCCAGGTACCTACTAGCCAAATACCATATTACTCTGGGGGATTTGATTAGCGAGAAGAAGATTGTTAAAAGATTTTACATATTTGACCTCTGTGACCTTGAAAGTGGGTCAAGATCATTCATATGAGGAAACTTGATAGCACACTATGCCAGGTACCTACCAGCCAAATATCAGCACCCAGGGCCTTTTGGTTATTGAGAAGAAGATTGTTAAAGATTTTTACATATTTGACCCCTGTGACCTTGAAAGTGGGTCAAGATCATTCATATGAGGAAACTTGATAGCACACTATGCCAAGTACCTACCAGCCAAATATCAGCACCCAGGGCCTTTTGGTTATTGAGAAGAAGATTGTTAAGATTGTTAAAGATTTTTACATATTTGACCCCTGTGACCTTGAAAGTAGGTCAAGGTCATTCATATGCGGAAACTTTGTAGCACTCCATGCCAGGTACCTACTGGCCAAATATCAGGACCCTGGGGCTTATGGAACTTGAGAAGAAGATTCTTAAAACTGTTTACCCATTATAGCCCCAGTGAACCTTTGACCCCGTCCAGCGCTTAAAGTTGAACTTTGACCTAAACACAATATATCAGAAAAAGATTTGCATTGCCAGTCTACATATAATATATGCAAGTATCATCGGTCTAGATCATTCGGTTCATTAGATAATGTTGTGTAGATATTTTAACATATTTGACCCATGTGACCTTGAAAGTAGGTCAAGGTCATTTATATGAGAAAACTTTAGAGTACTCCATCCCTGGTACCTACTGGCCAAATATCAGAACCCTGGGCCTTATGGAACTTGAGAAGAAGATTCTTAAAGCTTTTTACCTATTATAACCAATGTTAACCTTTGACCCCGTCCAGCACTCAAAGTTGACCTTTGACCTAAACACAATATATTAGAAAAAGATTCGCATTGCTGGTCTACATATCATACAAAAATATCATTGCTCTAGATCATTTAGTTCTTTAGATAATGTTGTGTAGATTTTTTAACATATTTGACCCCTGTGACCTTGAAAGTAGGTCAAGGTCATTTATATGAGGAAACTTTAGAACACTCTATCCCAGGTACCTACTGGCCAAATATGATCACCCATAGCCTATTGGTTAGTGAGGAAAAGATTGTCAAACACTTTTTTACATATTTGACCCCTGTGACCTTGAAAGTTAGTCAAGGTCATCGATATGAGGAAACTTTGTAGCACTCTATCCCAGGTGCCTACTGGCCAAATATCATTACCCTAGACCTTTTGGTTACTGAGAAGAAGATTGTTAAAGGTTTTTACATATTTGACCCCTGTGACCTTGAAAACTGGCCAAATATGATCACCCATAGCCTATTGGTTAGTGAGGAAAAGATTGTCAAACGCTTTTTTACATATTTGACCCCTGTGACCTTGAAAGTTAGTCAAGGTCATCGATATGAGGAAACTTTGTAGCACTCTATCCCAGGTGCCTACTGGCCAAATATCATTACCCTAGACCTTTTGGTTACTGAGAAGAAGATTGTTAAAGGTTTTTACATATTTGACCCCTGTGACCTTGAAAACAGGTCAAGGTCATTGAAATGAGGAAACTTTGTAGCACTCAATCCCAGGTGCCTACTGGCCAAATATCAGCACCTAGAGCCTTTTGGTTACTAAGAAGAAGATTGTTAAAGGAAAAGTTTACGGACGGCGGACGGCGCACGGCGCACGACAACGGACGAAGCATGATGGCAATAGGTCATCTTGACCCTTCGGGTCAGATGACCTAAAAACTGAAAGTAACTCAGGTGTGGCCCACTTTATCAACAAGCCGAATTAAGTTAATTAGAAGACAGTTCAAATGGACGCATGTTTACAAATACCGAGTTTCAACTACTGCTTTACCGGTAACCGCGAAAGAATTCATCTTGAATATTGCTGATATCAGCTAATCTTAGCTACATCTATAAATATAAAAGTTATTAGGCTTGATTTTCGCTTCAAGTTTTGTCGAAAGTTACATATATTGGGCCTTTAAACTTTATAATGAACTACTCCAATCTTTGAATTGGAATAGTTCAAATGTGTTGTCAGGGGTAATTCAGTTATATAGCGATCCCCATGCAATGACCTGGTATTTATTATTTGTTAAGGACAGAACCTGGTACATCTCTGTAGAAAGCCAGTGACTTATCCACTTATAGTAACTTTACCTTGTTTTCTTCTTTGTTTTTGCGTTGTCACGGTTACTCTCGTGAGAATGGAGCAGATCATCGTCACAGTCTGTTGTAGGATCCTCAAAGGAATTCATCAACTACAACGACAAAACAGACTTAAGGCTATATGCTGCCTATAATAAATGTGAGATATATACCGGGTACCTAACTTTACTAAAGAGTTCCGACCTTGAAGTGTCAAAAAGAATCCATTATAACTTGTAAACTAGAAATGTCTGGGAGACATATAATGCCCCCGCCCCCATATGAATTTAGTTCTTCATGTTTATTACGTATGCAAAGTTTAAATTGATGACAATCGGATCAGTAGTTATTTAAATAAGCTGGTTACATTACCACAGGACGGGATGGGATGGAAACAGGATGGGACGGACATGGGTAACACTATATGCCCCCCCTTCCCTCCATTTCATGGCGGGGGCATAATAAATAAAATAATGTTGCTATTAGTAAGCTTTAGTGTTTGAAATTCATTGTTATTACAATGTATGATAATAATTTGAGGTTCTTATGTACCACTTTTACCCATAGGTTGTCTCAAAGCGTTTCATAAATAAGTATCCATGGTAATTGGGCCTTAGCAACCAGCCGATATCGTTCTCAACTTCCTGGGGAGCATATACAACCGGTGCTGCCATTTCAGCCCTCACTGAGCTAGCATTCCACAACTTCTAGTACTACCGGCCTGGAGAACCACATAGTCATTTACAGCTTAGTAGACTGGAACAAGGGGAGTAAAGTATCTTGCTTAAGGATACAACACAAGTGCCGTGGCCAGGACTCATACTCGATTTATTTCTAACCAATAGTTTTTTTCTCAATTTTACTTACAAACATATATATAATAAAACTGTCTAAATTAGATGAAAATTTATTGTCATTAGATGAAATGGGGGGAGGGGAGGGGGGCATATAGGGTAACCCATGTGTCCATTTCATTTTTGACGTTTACATATTCGACTATATATACGCAGATATGAGTGGGGGATACTCCCTTATTGCTTATCTATTTTTTGCAGTGAAGTGGTATACCGAAGGACCCACCAATAGTTCAGCGATGGCATGCATGGTCAGTAACTGGTTGGGCGATCGCCCCAACACTTTAGCTAAAACTATACAAGAGGTCCAGAGGACCGGCTTCGTTGGACACAATTTTATCGAGTAATTATTGAAAAAAATAAGATAAGATCCCAGGAACAGAGAGTTCAGATCCCAAGACCAATCCTTGTAGCAATCATGGACTATATGTATAAAACTGTGATGGGGATCATGCATAGATCTAAATCATTTTCAAGCTCAATTAAAAAACAAGAGGCCCAACGGGCCTTAACGGTCATCTGACTACCAATTGTAAAATCACTATGAAAATACGTGTAGTCATTAAATCAAGTTATAATATGCCTGTATAGATTGCCAAGTTCAAGATAGTGGCCTTCTTGGATTTCTGATGGGCTTGAAAAATAACAACACTTTGTTGGGACCATCTCAGGATATCATTTCTTGCAAGTTTCAGCTCAATTCCACTGGTAGAACTTGAGAAGTTTAGAATGTGTTTTCAAAATGGCCGCTGTGGAGGCCATCTTGGATTTTTGACTACACGAAAAAATAACAACAGTTTCGTTTTGGCCCCAGTGACCTTGAATGAAAGTCAAGGTCATTTCTTTGAACAAACTTGGTAGCCCTTTATCCCAGCATGCCACAGGCCCAATATTAGATCTCTGGGCCTTTTGGTTATTGAGAAGAAGTTGTTTAAAGATTATGACCGTTTTGGTCCCTGTGACCTTGAATGAAAGTCAAGATCATTTCTTTGAACAAACTTTGTAGCCCTTTATCCCAGCATGCCACAGGCCCAATATCAGGTCTCTGGGCCTTTTGGTTATTCAGAAGAAGTCGTTTAAAGATTATGACTGTTTTGGCCCCTGTGACCTTGAATGAAAGTCAAGATCATTTCTTTGAACAAACTTGGTAGCCCTTTATCCCAGCATGCCACAGGCCCAATATTAGGTATCTGGGCCTTTTGGTTATTCAGAAGAAAATGTTTAAAGATTATGACCGTTTTTGCCCCAGTGACCTTGAATGAAAGTCAAGGTCATTTCTTTGAACAAACTTGGTAGCCCTTTATCCCAGCATGCCACAGGCCCAATATTAGATCTCTGGGCCTTTTGGTTATTCAGAAGAAAATGTTTAAAGATTATGACCGTTTTGGCCCCAGTGACTTTGAATGAAAGTCAAAGTCATTTCTTTGAACAAACTTGGTAGCCCTTTATCCCAGCATGCCACAGGCCCAATATCAGGTCTCTGGGCCTTTTGGTTATTCAGAAGAAGTTGTTTAAAGATTATGACCGTTTTGGCCCCTGTGACCTTGAATGAAAGTCAAGGTCATTTCTTTGAACAAACTTGGTAGCCCTTTATCCCAGCATGCCACAGGCCCAATATTAGGTCTCTGTGCCTTTTGGTTATTCAGAAGAAGTCGTTTAAAAATTATGACCGTTTTGTCCCCTGTGACCTTGAATGAAAGTCAAGGTCATTTCTTTGAACAAACTTGGTAGCCCTTTATCTCAGCATAACACAGGACCAATATCAGGTCTTTGGGCCTTTTGGTTATTCAGAAGAAGTTGTTTAAAAAGATTTTGACCTTTTTGGCGCCTGTGACCTTGAATGAAGGTCAAGGTCATTTGTTTGAACAAAATTGGTACCCCTTTATCCCAGCATAACACAGGCCCAATATCAGGTCTCTGGGCCTTTTGGTTATTCAGAAGAAGTCGTTCAAAGATTTTGACCTTTTTGGCCCCTGTGACCTTGAATGAAGGTCAAGGTCATTTGTTTGAACAAACTTGGTAGCCCTTTATCCCAGCATGCCACAGGCCCAATATTAGGTCTCTGGGCCTTTTGGTTATTCAGAAGAAGTCGTTTAAAAATTATGACCGTTTTGTCCCCTGTGACCTTGAATGAAGGTCAAGGTCATTTCTTTGAACAAACTTGGTAGCCCTTTATCTCAGCATAACACAGGACCAACATCAGGTCTCTGGGCCTTTTGGTTATTCAGAAGAAGTTGTTTAAAAAGATTTTGACCTTTTCGGCCCCTGTGACCTTGAATGAAGGTCAAGGTCATTTGTTTGAACAAACTTGGTACCCCTTTATCCCAGCATAACACAGGCCCAATATCAGGTCTCTGGGCCTTTTGGTTATTCAGAAGAAGTCGTTCAAAGATTTTGACCTTTTTGGCCCCTGTGACCTTGAATGAAGGTCAAGGTCATTTGTTTGAACAAACTTGGTACCCCTTCATCCCAGCATGGCACAAGCCCAATATTGGGTCTATGGGCCTCTTGGTTTATGAGAAGAAGATGTTTAAATGGAAAAGTTTACGGACGGCGCACGGCGCACGACGACGGACGAAGCATGATGACTATAAGGTCATCCTGACCCTTCGGGTGAGATGACCTAAAAACTACATCTGTCAGGGCGTGACCTGATTTGATGCCAATTTCACGATAGTGATTGTCTCTTTAATTATGCTAGCAATTTAATATATATAGATTTTCCAACTTACCATTTGTACAATTTTGAATACCCGCTCTCTAAACTAGTGTAACCAGTTGAAGATGGTTTGTATCAATTGCTTGGTTTCAGAGAAGAGGTTACTTAAACCAATGTAGTTTCTGTCCTACCCCTCATCCCCTGGGTGTTTTATCATACATTTGTTCAATTTTGAAGTTATTTATAGCAATCATTATGGCCAAATTTGCCCTGTATGAAGTTCCGTGACAATCAGTGTTGGAGATAACATAGCAGATAGACAGAAAAACAAACAGATGCAACTAACAAGAGGCCCAAAGGGCCTGTATCGCTCACCTGGATACATTGGTATATAGGTTACAAATCCTGATAACATATTTTCCAAAAAGATTCCATGGACAGGAACATACCAAAAGACCAATCCTTGAAGCATATCTGTATGAATTTAAGTTTGGTTAATGGGTGGGTATCTCAACTTTTTCAAGTTCAACTGAAAAACAAGGTCCCTGAGGGCTGTGGCTAGACACTTAAATCAATGCTAATATCATGATTGTGTTCGTCTCTTTATGCCCAGCAACTGTATAGTTTCGGGTGGGGATGTCAATCATTTAAAAGTTATGACACAGAAGTTAAAGTCTGCAAGCTAGAATCCCTCTCCCCTTAACCCCGGTCAGGATATACACATAGTAATATACACCCAATACACATATACCTATCAGACACTACACACCTGAGGTGAACCGTAGGTATATATACATTGTACCACAGTCTGTAAACATGACCTGCATTGACCTACTCCACAATCTACCCTGTTATTATTTCTGTAAGCCAGTCGGCAACCTCGCATAACAAGGAAGTAATATTACCTGTAAATTTACAAGTCTACACAGGTACATCTACAAGTGGGTGCCAAGCAGGGAGCATATTTATTTCAAAAATGTGTCCTTTGGCCGTTTAACTACTAATAAATTCTGAACTATAAAACAACAGGTTTGTGAACACAGTAATTATATAATGGAGGTTTACCTGGACATTAGGCCTTACATTGATGTACAACACAATGATGGTCCCTTGATCGTCACTAAGTTTACCTTGACAACCATATCAAACAAAGCCGTTATATTGTCTGTATAGTTACACGTCTACAGTCAGATCTACAAACATTGGCCGGGGAGGACGCATAAAAATGACAGACATTAACCAGGAATATCTCCATTGAACAAAACTCAATTCTGAGTCAGAAACAAAGTGATTTATCAAAAGAAACAGATGAAATGTAATTCCAGGATGTGATTTCATTTATACCAGGGATACAGCCAATGACAAATTGTGCCTGTGTTTCCCGGACGATGACATTCCATATTGGTTACGGTAAACCTTCTATAAACCCACAACAGTGATTACAGGTAGCCATACTGTAGTGTTTTTATGGTTGTGTTTTATGAACACATGTGTCTGGGTCGAAGCTCCCTTTCAAGGATAAAACTGATTTTTTTAATGTTATCAAAGATAAATGGTAATAGACAAGTTGTTTTGGACTATTCGTAGACTTCCTTTTTTCTTCATCATCATTGTCATCACCATGGCAACACCTGTAGTTCAAATCCCTTTCCGAAAGAAAGGACAGGCTACCTGTATTGAACACAGAGACAAACGACTAGATTTCTACTGCAAAAACTGTGATACACCAGTTTGTCCTAAGTGTTTGTCAACATCTCATGAAGGTCATAAAGTGTGTGAACTCAGTGACATAACTCCAGAAAAGAAACAAGACATTCAAAACTTTATTCATAAAACTGAACAAAATGACCTGGTACAACTTCAGAAACAAATCTCATCTACTGATTCACTACTGAAAGACAACACAAGCAACTTCGACAATCTTTCATACAAGTTAAAAACACAAACTGAAAAACTGAAACAAGATCTTGATCTCCTAACAGCACAAACTCTCTCTCAGTACCACAAAATGAAGGACGACAATACCAAACTAATACAAAAATATAAACAAGACCTTGATATGTACGACCAGAAGCTCAAAGAACAGATTAAGGAATACAAAGCAACACTCCAGAATGGATCTCAAATAGAAATATATGACACAGGATGTGAAATCCATTCCCAAATAACTTTCCCTATGAAACCAGTCATGGGTAGTGCCAGTTTCAATCCAAACAAAAATCCTCAACATCACCTAAAACTGGCCTTAGGGGATATTGCTCTGTTAAATCAAGGTCAAGCTTCCACTGACCAGGATGGGTCAGTCAGGACATCTGGTGGTCAGAAACCTGCATCCTCTACATCACAACAGTCAGAACAAAAAGGGAAGGAGGCAGTGCCTACGTACAAACTACTTCCACAGACCAAAGTGTTGGAGGAGTGGAGGTCTCCCGTTCCTATTTGGTCTATATGTCCCACCACTGACGGTCAGGTGTGGACCAGAGATAACAGTAACACATTAACTCTCCTGGACAGGAAGGGGAAAGTATTACAGCAGGTCAAACACAAAACTATCATCAATGACATAAGTCTGTCACCAACAACACACACACTGTGGGTCTGTGACAGAAAAACCAACATCGTGGAGCTGGTATCAGGACAACTGACACACAGATTCAGTACCAAGGAGTTCCCCACGTGTATCTGTGTTTCTGCCAGTAACCATATCATTGTAGGGATGGCCAACAACATCTCTAAATTTACCACACAAGGTCAACTGGTACTCACTACAACTACTACAAGGACTAGGAAACCATTAGTGTGTTCACCAAGGAGGATCTCAGAGTGTCCTGTCACTCACAATGTGGCAGTGGTTGATTGGAATGATGAGGATGATGGTTGTGATGAGCAACAACATGTTATTGTTATGGACACTGATTTCAAGGAATTGTTTGTGTATAGAGGTGACATCCCCAGTACATATAAACAATCATCACCTAAAGGAGCTGAACCATTTTGCCCCTTTAGTGTGGTGTATGACAGTGTGGGGAACATCATCATAGGGGACTGTAACAACTACAGAGTCCTACTCCTCAGTGGAGGTGGTGAGTTCCTTAGGATCATACACACAGACACACAGTTGACATTTATTGTAGGTGTAGGCAGGGATGATGTTCTGTGGGCTGTGTTTGATAAAGATGTTAAACTTTTACAATACAGCAGTGTGTGAATCCTTTGACAAAAGTATTATGTATAGTTACTATGACAGCATGGAATCAAACCAACAAAACTGATCACAATAAACAATAAGAGGCCTAGATGGCCTGTATCACTCACCCAGATACTGCTGTATCTGCACGAATAATCAAGGTAAAACATTTCTAAAAAGATCCCAGAACTGGAACAGACCCCAAGGCCAACCCTTGTAGCATATAGTACACCGGTAATAGTTTGGTTATGGGGTGGCATCTAAATTGTTTCCATGTTCAACTCAGAAACTAGGTCGGTTGGGGTGTGGTCAGACCCCGAGGTCCAAGTTAATATCCAGATTGTGTTTGATGCTTTATACCAGTAGTATACATAATCTGAGGTGGGAATCTCAACTGTATCAAAGTTATCACCCAGGGATTAAGTCTGTAAGGGTGGGGCAGACCCCAGGGATTAAGTCTGTAAGGGTGGGCAGACCCCAGGGGTTAAGTCTGTAAGGGTGGGCAGATCCCAGGGGTTAAGTCTGTAAGGGTGGGCAGACCCCAGGGGTTAAGTCTGTAAGGGTGGGCAGACCCCAGGGGTTAAGTCTGTAAGGGTGGGCAGACCCAGGGGTTAAGTCTGTAAGGGTGGGCAGACCCAAGGTGTTAAGTCTGTAAGGGGGGGGGGGCAGACCCCAGGAGTTAAGGGCAGACCCCAGGAGTTAAGTCTGTAAGGGTGGGGCAGACCCCAGGGGTTAAGTCTGTAAGGGTGGGGCAGACCTAAGGTGTTAAGTCTGTAAGGGTGGGCAGACCCCAGGAGTTAAGGGCAGACCCCAGGAGTTAAGTCTGTAAGGATGGTACAGACCCCAGGAGTTAGGGGCAGACCCCAGGGGTTAAATATGTAAGGGTGTGCTGACCCCATGTGTTAAGTCTGTAAGGGTGGGCAGACCCCAGAAGTTAGGGGCAGACCCCAGGAGTTAAGTCTGTAAGGATGGTACAGACCCCAGGAGTTAGGGGCAGACCCCAGGTGTTAAGTCTGTAAGGGTGGGCAGACCCCAGGTGTTAAGTCTGTAAGGGTGGGCAGATCCCAGGAGTTAGGGGCAGACCCCAGGAGTTAAGTCTGTAAGGATGGTACAGACCCCAGGAGTTAGGGGCAGACCCCAGGGGTTAAATATGTAAGGGTGTGCTGACCCCAGGAGTTTGGGGCAGACCCCAGGAGTTAGGGCAGACCCCAGGAGTTAAGTCTGTAAAGGTGGGGCAGACCCCAGGAGTTAGGGCAGACCCCAGGGGTTAAATATGTAAGGGTGGTGCTGACCCCAGGAGTTAGGGGCAGACCCCAGGAGTTAGGGGCAGACCCCAGGAGTTAGGGCAGACCCCAGGGGTTAAATATGTAAGGGTGGTGCTGACACCAGAGGTTAAATATGTAAGGGTGGTGCTGACCCCAGGAGTTAGGGGCAGACCCCAGGAGTTAGGGGCAGACCCCAGGAGTTAGGGCAGACCCCAGGGGTTAAATCTGTAAAGGTGGGGCAGACCCCAAGGGTTAAGTCTGCAAGGCTGGGCAGACATCAGGACAGTGTTGTGTACCCAGGAGTTAAGTCTGCAAGGCTCGGCAGAACTCAGGACAATGTTGTGTACCCAGGAGTTAAGTCTGCAAGGCTCGGCAGACCTCAGGACAGTGTTGTGTACCCAGGGTTAAGACTGCAAGGGTGAGGAAGAACTCAGGACAGTGGTGTGAACCCATAGGATACATATGCAAGGGTGGGGCAGTCCTTTGGATAGTGTTGTGTACTGGCCTTGGGTTAAGCCGGCAAGAATGGGGCAGAACCTGGGACAGTGTTGTGTACCCAGGGTTGAGTCTGCAAGGGTCGGGCAGACCCCAGGGCATTGTTGTTTACAAAGGGGTTAAGTCTGCTATGGTAGCATTTGTCTTTTTATGCTGTGTTGTGTTACATGAATTTTCAACAGCATTTTATCATTCTTTATTAATAATGTGAATAACAATCAGATTTGTTTTAGGTTTTTTTTAGAACGTGATTTATTCTTTACATAGCTTAAAATTGCATTTTTCATTACTAGAATAACTTTGTGTTAATATATTATAAATAATACTTCTATGAACCTTAAGAGAGTGACTGTGGAATCAGTGATTTTATGTTTTTTCACAGAGTAATGGATGTTAGATTTTAAACTGTTTATGATGTCATACATGAGGTAACTTCTGGTTTATTTTGTTTGCTATAAATACATTAAGGGGTTAATTGTCCAGTGCAATGGTCAATACAGAAACTTTTTTGTACAAAATTAATTATTCAGTGAGTGGTCGGGCGGTGCAGTGGATAGCACACTTGCCTTTAACCAAGGCGGCCGGGGTTGGATTCCCTGATCGGACGTAAAAAGGTATGGGGTCACCTGCCCAACTTGGGGTTTTCTCCGGGTACTCCGGTTTCCTCTCACAATAAGACCCTTAATACGCTTACATCCGGCCAACAAGAGTGATTAATATAAGTTGTATAGCTTGTTTCATAATTGTTGTAAAATAAGTAAAGTTTATATTTATTTGTTAATTAAGACAAGAGTAATGGGAACATTCTGGCAAAAGTGAAAGCTGTTGTTTAAGTGGGATCATTTCACCATGATTCAAAATACCATTGATGCTACACCGATTTACTCAAATACCCCTCATTCGTTGAACAGGTCATTTGGTCGCGACAGAGTTTCAACATCTTTAACCAACCTTGGATTACTTGAATACCATGTATTCCTTGAACTATTGATCAGGTCCCCGCGAGTTTGAAGAAGTGGGGTGTTACTGTATGTTAATACCTATTTTGTCACCATTCATGGCTCTGCATTATTCTTGTTGCAATTGAAAGATGGAACATTTTCTTAAATTCACATGTGTTATCATGTATCTATATATATATGTACCATTTCAACATATCAAGTTTTTGGGGAAATCTCGCTAGAAACATTACAAAATCAAAATCAATTTCTATATCCACAATGTCCAACTAGAAGGTGAGATGACCAGGCTTTCTGTGTACAGTATACCCCACGTGGCACTCATGCACCAGCACACCTATACATAGCAAGCTACATATTGTGGCCTGTTTTGAAACAGTTGAGATGATGATTTTAGCTGTAATCATTCTTTAGCGAAATTTTGGGCTGGAAACAATCTGCTACATTATAAATGCGATTACGACAGTTTTTGTGTTTTGCTTTCTCCAGAAAGTATTATAAGTGTGTCATTTCATCATTGCATGATATGTGCTGATTTTCTATAAATTTAAAGCTATGCGCTAAAATCTGAGTGCGCCAAAAACAGAATGTTTAAAGTAACTCCTTTGTAAGGGTATTTTTATATGAGTTTATTGAGATATATAATTACATTCTATTTAGTTAAATTTGGTAGTTTTAATTCATTATTACATAACATTTGTTAAACCAAATAATTATGTGATTGTATTTGTATTATTATATAATTGTATGTATATTTAATGTAACTGAATAAACAACATCATTATAATTTATATCGAAGTCGTTATTTTCTGGTACAGAATACTGAAATTGTACATATTTTAATGGTGGTCCAATTTTAGCACTCTTCATGCTGATCACTTCCGCAAAATTATGATTTATTGTGCTAATTGCGATTTCTGTTCAATGCTTTCTATGGCAAGTATTGTGGTTGTGCCAATTTATCGTTGTGCTAGTATGTTTAAATTTGATTATGTGCTAAAATTTGAGTGCACTAAAGTAAATGTATTTACAGTAAGTGCTTTCTATACAAGAAGACAAAAACCTATTACACCCAGTGATTGTGTATAAAGAACTGGGTTGGGGGTCTTAACTGTTTCGAAGTTATGAGTCAAGAGTCACGTCTGCATGCATATGGGTGAGAAATATCATGATGACCTATTGTATTCATCTATTTTTGCCCAAAAATTGTAAATATGGTCCTGAAATCCTTTTAGCCCCACCCAGGATGGCGGATTGAGGTGGGATGACAAACGGACAATAAGTTCACTTGGCCTAAATTATAGTTGACGATGCTGCGGAATGAGATCAGCTCACTTTGGTCCTTCAGTTCTCTATACCATCCGAAGCAGAGAGGCAAGACTCACATTGAACAAAACTAAAATATTACGTCATAAGTAATTAATGTGAATGGATGTCTGCGAGCAGATCTAGATCTGTGAGTGGATTCTCAAGCTAATGTCTGCGAGCAGATCTAGATATGTGAGTTGATTCTCAAGCTAATGTCTGCGAGCAGATCTAGATCTGTGAGTTGATTCTCGAGCTAATATCTGCGAGCCGATCTAGATCTGTGAGTTGATTCTCGAGCTTACATCTGCGAGCAGATCTAGATCTGTGAGTTGATTCTCGAGCTAATATCTGCGAGCAGATCTAGATCTGTGAGTGGATTCTCGAGCTTACATCTGCGAGCAGATCTAGATCTGTGAGTATATGTAGATTCTCTAGCTAATATCTAACAGCAGATCTAGATTTGTGAGTGGATTCTAGAGCTAATATCTAACAGCAGATCTAGATCTGTGAGTGGATTCTCAAGCTTACATCTGCGAGCAGATCTAGATCTGTGAGTTGATTCTCAAGCTTACATCTGCGAGCAGATCTAGAGCTGTGAGTGGATTCTCGAGCTTACATCTGCGAGCAGATCTAGATCTGTGAGTGGATTCTCAAGCTTACATCTGCGAGCAGATCTAGATCTGTGAGTGGATTCTCAAGCTTATATCTGCGAGCAGATCTAGATCGGTGAGTGGATTCTACAGCTTACATCTGCGAGCAGATCTAGATATGTGTGTGGATTCTCGAGCTTACATCTGCGAGCAGATCTAGATCTGTGAGTGGATTCTCAAGCTTATATCTGTGTTGCGCCTAGACTTTACTTTCTACAGGTTTAAGCCTGATACTGTAGGAGGCCATCATCGGGATGATATTGAGATTCCTTTAAATGAGAATCAAAATTAGTTCCCACAAACAGTAAGTGTTGTATATACCTCTGGGAGTCTTGTGTACATGAGTTCGTGAGCAGACGGTCGCTGCCCCGGATCTTGTCGTAACATATCCATGATGACGTCCTTGAAGCCAGTGCTATAAATATCCTTGACCGGAGCAAACTGACCCTGTAATGTTAAAATTAAAATGGTGAGTTCATCTACTCAGAACTATATGTGTTGAAGGTAGCTTTCCAATTGTAGCTTTTTTCTTATAAATGGAATTAAAAGTTACAAATTCATGTTTTTTAAACATTTTTTTCAGTACAGTCCTTGGTCATGAGCTACTTTTTTACACCATCCCACTAGGTTTTGGTTGAACACTAGGAAACAGTATAGAAAATAATACCATTTTGGGATTGACAGAAAAATGGATACTGTCAGATTGCAAATGCTTAATCAACTCCCAGAACAGGTGTATAGTGGCTAAAATACAAGAACAAGAGCCCCACGAACCTTCATGATTTTGTTGACAAGAGCTGGTAGGTTGGAGCCTTCAAAGGTTTTCTGTAGACAGGCCATCTCGTACAGTATACAGCCCAGCGCCCAAATATCTGATTTGTCATTATAGGGTTTGCCCTCACACTGAAATATCAAGGGTAAAAGTTCATCAGATCAAACAAAGGTCAGAAATCAAAGTTAATCTGATAAAAAAGATGTCACAGTTCAAAGTTCATCAAATTCAACATAGCCAAGGGTCAGATTTAATGAAATAAAAGCAAAGGTTAAGGGTCAGAATTCATTTATTCAAACTGAAAGTCAAAAGTAAACACTTCTGAAATTAATGAGGAAGCTGCACAGACAAATTATAGTCAAACCTCATCATCTCAAACTTGTTTAATTAATTTTCCATTGATTGTTGTGTGTGTATGCAGAATGCAGCTTTCTGATTGGTTGAAATTTTTTTTCATACCTCTAGGAAAATAAATCCGAAAATGTTGCGAAAAATGTGACATCACGATACGGCAATAACCTTGCATATTGATTCTAAATTTTTAAATTTGAATATAAGTTTCAAAAATTAATTACAAGCATTGATGTCAATCATTTTTTTAGTTTAGTTATAAAACATTTTTGCTTGCAAACTTTTGTAAGAATCAGCTATTCATACAGTTTGCAGCAATTTTTTTTTTCATAACCTATGCTTAAATAACTCGAAGACCCTTATCTGAACTATTTCCTTAGTCCCAGCCAAACTTCATACCAAGCATTAGACTCAAAGTTTCTCCATGAGATCACTAACTGACTGTAAAGGAATAAATTGAAGAACATTTTTACACAAAAGAAAAAAGACATACCATCTCAGGGCTGATGTAGTAAGGAGTTCCCAGCACAGTGTTAGCTCCCTTGTTAGCGGAACTCATCATTTTGGAGATACCAAAGTCGCCCACTTTGACCACTCCTTCCTTGGTGAGGAAGATGTTTGCAGTCTTCAGGTCCCGGTGTAACACGTTGTGTTCGTGGATATGTCGGATGGCTGCTACGATCTGTTGGAACATTGTCAGGATAGTTTTCTCCTCCAGGGGTTTCTCCTGCTGAGCCAGGAACTGGGCTAGAGTTCTATGGATTTTAATTTATCAATTTGCTTGACTTCCACGATATGAGGGGTTTCGATCACCTATGCTCTCCATACTCCTGGAATGTCATGGTAAACTGAAAGCCCACCTTTAACCTTGTCGCTGAGGCAAGAAGTTCCACCCTTTGATGTTCATCAAAAGAATTTCATCACATAATGGTAAAAATTGACAAACTTTGAAGTCGGTTGCAGCTCCTTTGTAATCTTCAAATGACAGGCATGCAGTCATAATTTTTTACTTGAATGTGCTTTCAGTTTTGCCATGACATATTCCAGGGGTGTAGAGAGTGTAGGTGAGCGTAATCCCTGGATATCGAGGATGTTATCTTGACTGACTGGCTAATTTATGGACATTTTCCCCTGAAAACACATTTGAACTCTTCCAAATCAATGGTTTGAATAGTTCATTAAATCATTTCAGGGGTGAAAGAGTTAAAACTGACGAAGATACGAGGGAAAATATAGTCTCAAAGATTAGAGCCTACGAAACTGTTGTTGTGCATTGGTGAAGTAAATTTACCATAAAGTAAAGTAGTAGGAACAAATCAGATCAATGATGTCTGTTTTACATCCTACATCTACGGTTATTAAGGATGTTCCAGGTTTTAGTGGTGGAAGAAAGCTGGACTTCCTGGAAAAGAACCAACGGCCAACGGCCAGTACCTGATGACTGCCCAACCTAAGAATTGAACCCACAACAAGGTGACCCAGAGGATACCTAAACCAATTGCCCACCACACCCCTAACTAACACTATAACCCTCTGTCTGTGTAACCTATGTAACGCTATTGTACAAGCAAATACTTACCCTCCATCCGCATACTCTATCTCTATCATAAGAACACCGTCCTCTTCAAAACTGTCGTAGTAACTGATGATGTTAGGGTGGTCCAAGAACGCAAGGATGTTTACCTGTTATAAAACATACACAGAAAGATTTTCTTCAATTACCTACTTTGATTTAAAGACCCATTATACGTAACTTTCCGCAACTTTTCTGTCTTCTACCTTTGGTTTGTTGTTGAAGTGGGCCACACCTGAATATTTTTCAATTTTTTGGATTTTTTTGTCACGAGTTTCTTGTTAGTTACCACTCAGGTTTACATCGTTTTAGACTTATTTTGCATAGTTATCAACTGGATTTTTTTACATAATTTTTCAGAATCCTGAAAAATTTCCTGAAGTTACGTATATTGGGCCTTTAATATAATGAATCTAAAATATTTGGGTTTTTTTTTTTTAATTTTTCAAACGATATGACCTTTAATGTTGGTAATGGTAATTAAATTTGACTCCAAACATTTCACAGGGTTTTATAAAAAGCTTCCTTAGTATTCAGAAAACAATTTCAAAATGGCGTATAAACCAACTTGCAATTGATAGCTAGCACTTCATCCTAATATTTTTACAGTCTGTTGGAATTGATAGTATATTGCCTATACATTTCTACGAATGCCTACTGAACTTTATTTTCCGATAAAATCAGTGGAGCACGCGCCTATTGGCGCCGTTACGATTTGAACACGAGGCCGCGTCACTACTTTACAGACTCGATCCTTCGCGTTCCATTCCAACTATCGGTATCCTACTGAACTTTAACCTTTGATAAAACCACCAGAAAGAAACTTTAATCCTTAAATAATACTCACTCTTACATAATTATGGTCGGCCACACAATACTGTAAAATTATCAAATTTGTTGAGGATTTAATTTCTCTTATTTTGTGGTTGTAAAAATCCATGAAATATAATCCCGACAAAATATTTACCAGACTAAAAGAAATCCACATGAATTTATTTACACATCAGTCTCGCTTAGTACAATTAAGGGGAGGCAATCATGATATATAGAAGTTCTTCAGAGAAATGAAACACGGCATCTACGAAATATAATCCCGAAAAATATTTACCAGACAAAAAGAAATCCACATGAATTTATTTACACACCAGTCTCGCTTAGTACAATTAAGGGGAGGCAATCATGATATATAGAAGTTCTTCAGAGAAATGAAACACGGCATCTACGAAATATAATCCCTATGAAACGTTAAACCACGAAATTTAACCCCAGCTAAAATAATTGCTTTTCCAGCATGATGTCTGAGAAGATTTATCAATTATTTCGACCATAAAGATCATATCAAGATACTTCAATGCTAAAGTGTGCCACACGATATACAAATATTTACAGTACTTCAGTTGTCTTCATCTGACCTTATTATAGCTACTGTGATGTTTTTAAACCTCAAGTACAATACACAACGGCATAGTCTTTATAAATGACAGAACTCTACGACCAAACATAGCATACAGCATTTGTACAATATGATATGTATTTAAAGTTTTATCATTCATATTGACGATAAAGACCGTATTAAGACATTTCAATGCTTAGTTTAATGTGCCGCACAAAACGCTCATATTTACAGAATTTCGGTTGTCTTCATCTGACCTCAATTAGCCACTGTGACAATTTTAAACCTGAACTGTTTACCAGGAAAGTACCATACACAACAGTTACCTTTGAACTCATTGACCCTTGAAGACACATTTGGACTTTTCCGATTCAAAGGTCAGAAGAGTTCATTATGATATTTTAGGGGTTAATGAGTCAAACCTGAACTACCAGGAAAGTACCATACATTACCTCATTAAGGGCGAGTTGTCTCTCAGCTGCGTTGAGATCATGCATATTGATCTCCTTTAGAATAACCAACGACTCGTCGTCCTTCTTCTTATACAGTACCGCCGCACCATACGCACCTAAAAGGGGAGACAACCAAGTACAGGTATTAACATCAGAGATAACAAGGTATAGAAATGACAAGGGAGATAACTATGGAGGTGAGGGGAAAACCATGTATAGGTATCAACATCAGAGATAACAAGGTATGAAAATGACAAGGGAGATAACTTTGGAGGTGAGGGTAAAACCATGTATAGGTATCAACATCAGAGATAACAAGGAATGGAAATGACAAGGGAGATAACTATGGAGGTGAGGGTAAAACCATGTATAGGTATTAACATCAGAGATAACAAGGTATGGAAATGACAAGGGCCGTAATCATAAAAGTAAGGGAGACAATCAGTTGCGGTAAAAACAGACAACAATGGTTGTATTTGCGGAACTGCATGGTTGAAACGGTACAGGTGTAACAGAAAAATTTCAACGTAAATAATCAAACTATAGACAGAGCTTAAAATCTAAAGTTTCTGTGGATAAATGACAAAATATTGAAAATAAAATACCCTTCTTTCATGCTTACCCAAAATTATACAACATATATAATAACTGCATCTGGGTTGATATTATTTTAGAAAGAAATGAGGCAAACTAGCAACAGTCAGCAATTTAGTTTTGGCGGTATTAAGTCTAGACCCCTAAAAATAAGATGTGCCAGATATTCAACTGTTTTAACTGCGTTAAAGTTACCTTTGCCCACAGTCTGTATTTTTTCAAACCCGGCCAGAGATTGCTGCTGTTGTCCGCTCCAGCCACGAAGTTTCTCCACCTTGAGGTAAAGCTCTCCCACACAACTGTAAATATAAATCAAAGTACTGAAAGTACTGAAATACCAAGTAAAGCTCTCCCACACAACTGAAACATATAAATCAAAGTACTGAAAGTACTGTAGTACCAAGTAAAGCTCTCCCAATCAACTGTAATTTATAAATCAAAGTACTGAAATAACAAGTTAAGTTCTACCACACAACTGAAACATATATAACAGTCGTGGAAATAAACAACCAAGGAAAGAAATCATACAACTTACGTGACTTTGGTGTCAGTACTTTTCACCAGAGTGTTGTTGTGATCTGCTCCGACTAAATCTCTGGACATCGTCACGGGATGCTGGAAACACAGGAATGGTTTGTATTCATTCATAATTTATCATACAGTGCAGACACACTTAAATATCAGCAAAAGAGAAAATAAAGATCTAAATTTTATAAAAATAAACAAAAAACTCAGACATTGCCACAAGGCCTTTCTGCCTTCTCATGATTCTTCGGGTGGACTGTTTGTTATTTAACGTTGCCTGGATTACATGACGTCTAAATTTATATACACACATACAATCTATTTAGTTGAAAACATCAATTTGAAGTACTTTTAGGTAAGAATGTATTTTATAGACTGGGATTCAATAGGAAAGTTGTTTTCAAATACAATGTACAAAAAAATCACTGTTTTAGACTATTGCTTCTTTTTGTAAATGAAAGTTCTTCCTATTTTGGAAGGTTCAGCAAAACCTGGTTATTTCGAACTTGTATAACTCAAAGGTTCAGCAGACTTTACTAAACTGCTCTAAAAACATTCAACTTCCCTTAACTTGAATAATCAGACAACTCAAAATTTTACTATGTCTCCCCGACATTTGGATTTTCTTTGTGATAGCACCATCTACAAATCTGCTATTCTGACAGAGAGATTTCCCTGTGTCACCAACACACAGACTCATCAGCTTTATCTCTCATACCTGGATAAGAGTTTCTATCTCCTTGGTGATGGTGGATGAGTCGCCATGTTGGACAGCATTACAGGCCAGGAGGTCCAATCGCAGCTCCTCACTCGTCTTGTCTAGGTGGTCACTGACTAGGTTTGTAAGGAAATCTCTGATTGGCTGAGATTCTGATATGGTCTCCTTGGTGATTACCTGTCATAAAGAAAGCATTTTTGACGAGTCCAAAGATTAGATGAGAGGAAAATATTGATGTTTAGATGTGGATATTCATGTGCAGTAATCATTAAAATGCTTTCAATGTCAAGCAATTACAAAAAAGAGACAGAGGATGTAGCCAAAGATCATCTATCAAAAGCCCTAAACCAAATACATGTATGTATATATATAACAGCCTATCAGAGACAGGGTATGTTGGTGTATTTGCCTCCTTATGATAGTGTAGATCGGTTACCTGAACATTACCTCACCAAAAAACTGTGCTGAAAGCACAAAGTTTAACATTCCACCTGATCATATTACATTGACATCTAGAAACTTTTATACTTTTTCATTGAAAAAGATATTTTGTTGTAAATGGAATGTCTGGTGGGTGATCATGAGTGACTTACTTTTTCGTCTTTGCCTGATACGTGGATGGACGATCCGACACAGCTAAAGATCAGTGCGATACTACTGACCTTTCTGGAGTTCAAGGTTGTTGTCACCAGATCTGTAAAGAAAAAAACATTAATAGTAGTTTGGTAAGTTTTATGTTTTACCTTTTATAATAAACAGCTATAATAATTTTGGGATGTGCCAGTTTTGGTGTTGCAGTAAAGCTGGAGTTCCCGGAGAAAAACCACCAACCATGTCGGCCTGGAACCCCTAACAATATGGGTCCTATACGACCACAATGATGAATACCGTAAACAATTAACAATCTTTTCAAACCCAGTCAGATGTGCTTTCTTTATTTGATTATTACTTATCACCAAGAATTTCATTGACTTAACCTCATTCATCATGAATGATGAATTTTAAATTTTTTTGTTAAAGCTGCTAATTTTTTTGTTTTTTTTTTCTTTCGGATTCAAGATTCATTTTGAACAATTAAATATCTTCACAATGATTAACTTACTAAGAATTCCTTCCAAGGATGTGGAATCAAACTTGTATTGCACGAATATCACGTTTGGCAGAATAGCGTGTCGCAGAGCCATACTATTGCGTATCTTGCTAGAGACGACCATCAGTCTTGGAGGAGCTTCCGTCTTCACAGAGTTACCTGCCCCTGTCTCTCCGACTGTCACAGCCTCATCTTGATAACAGATCACAACCTCTTCCTCAGTACTCTCTAAATCTCGACTTCCACCTTTTATACTCTAAAACACAGAAGCATTAGGAAGCTGTACATATATAGTATCAAATGAAAATAGTTCAGTATTATAATGGGACAGATGATATATATAAATTTCCACTGAAAATCAAGTCAAGAAAAATATTTTGAAATCCACTGGCCCTTCAGGCCAGTTGATTTTAAAATATACTTGCCCGAGTTGAAAATGTACTGGTCCAAGATTTATTCACAATTTTTCATTAATTCGAGATATTTGTTTTGTATAGTGAAAGTTAATTCTAAAGGAATGATTATTTGTGTAAATTGTTTATTCAATAGTCAGAGTGAGTTATATTTTCCCCTGGTTAGTCTAGCTGTCACCGTCACATTGTGGCTCACTCAGGTCTGCATCAACTGGTAAATCTTGTAGTTGTCAGGGTAGGGATATGGTCCAGGCTGCGGCTCAGCTGACTGAGTCTTCCATTTGATATCTTTCAGAAAAAATATTGTAACAAGTGCTAATTGTAATGGGGTACCATTACAGATGTCCCCCAAACTACCCCTTTGGTCGGAACTGATGAGCCCAATGAACTCACAATGGAAATATAGCTGACACCCCATATATCAGCGGTCATGTTGACGAATTAGGAAACGGAGGTTACGACAATGTCCGTGGTGTCCTACTACAGTTATATATAAAATTTCATTGAAATCGGACAATATATAAATTTCGACCAATCAGAAGCCAGGAAATAGCGGCCATGTTGACGAATCACGAAACGGAGGTTACGACAATGTTCGTGGTGTCCTACTACAGTTATATATAAAATTTCATTGAAATCGGACAATATATAAATTTCGACCAATTAGAAGCCAGGAAATAGCGGCCATGTTGACGAATCACGAAACGGAGGTTACGACAATGTTGTTGGTGTAATACTACACATATATATTAAATTTCATTGAAATCGGACAATATATAAATTTCGACCAATCAGAAGCCAGGAAATAGCGGCCATGTTGACGAATCATGAAACGGATGTGACGACAATGTTGTTGGTGTAATACTACACATATATAAATTAAATTTCATTGAAATCGGACAATACATAAATTTCGACCAATCAGAGGCCTCCATTTTCGTTTCGGTGGCAACCAAACTTTACGAAAATGTTACCATGTTATTCAGCATTCCTTAAAACACCCATGTACCAATTTTTACTGAAGTCGGAGATTGAATTTTGAAAACCGGAAATTAGCTCTGGCGGCCATCTTGGACTTCCGGTCGCGAAAAAACAACCCGTTTTCACACACTCCGCCCCTAATGAGTATGTGTGTGAAGTTTCGTGAAGATCCGTCCAGCAGTTTTTGAGAAAACGGTCGGAAACCTCCGCGGCAGAAGAAAGTGGAAGAAACAAGAATAATAATAATAAGAAACCGAGCAAAAACAATATGTCCCCCACTTCGTTTGGGGGACATAATAATGCGATGAGGACTGAATATTTGGACTAACCAAATCTTACAGTACCCTAATCGGCAAATTTGCATGTTGTATGCAAGTTTGTGGTTTCCCCCGACCTGTTGATGCATTGTAATTCATTTTTCGGCATTGTGTATCTATAACTAGTAGTTGCCATGCTCCTCTCTCTTCTAAACCTCTGTCGCTGATTTCTTAATCAGAAACTTGTCCTTTTTGTACGACTGGCGTGATCTAGGTCAAGGTCTCGCAAGTGCTTGGAAGCACGCACTAATGTTAGGAGCTGTGTTCAACTCATGTCAGTAGCGATGCAAAAACCTCTTTCATGTTTAGCAATGTCAAGAAGTAAGTACATGTACTTTAAAAACAATATTACAATATAATATTCATGTTCATCATTATGCCAAATGTTTTTGATATCATAAATTAATGCTAAATGCTTTTGAGGATTAAGATAATAAAATGGAGAAAAGGATTATTTAAGTATTAAAGTGTCTTAATATGGTCTTTATGGTCAATATAAATGACAGAGCTTTGCAGGCAAACATCATTTAAATATTGCGCGCTAACACAATATGATATGTTTGTCTGCAACATTGTCATTGATAACAACCATTAATACATGACAGAGCACTTCAACGCTTAAATTTACATTATTTATATTGCTGACTTAATATACTGACTTCAATTTGATTTAAACTATGATAAATACTGGAACAGCTTTTTTGACTGCAAACCGTCACTGTTTCTATACCAAAACAATGACGTCATAATCGTCCCGCACTTGATTGATTTCAGAAACAACTTGTACAAAATATTGCATAAAAAACAAAATATAACAGAAAATAATTTTAAAACAAAAACAATGTTGAAACATTTTCATATGTACATTGAATAGCTTACTTTTAGTTATGAAGATGGGAAATATACTACCAGTGTATTTAGAGGAAAAACGTGTTTCCCTTAATGTGAAATTCCTGTCAATATCATGCTTTTGCCTGACAAATGAAACGTGATATAAAGAGGAATGCACTAGTACTGTATATGAAAATAATATAAACAAAACAGTTCAGTGTACTTTTTTGTATAATTCTATTTATGTAAATTTAGCTGCCGTAACTGGTTTGTTGTGATGACTGTTGTGTTTATATCATGATGTGATCAAGATGTAGAAAAATCTAACCTTTGCACATGAGAAACTCATGAGAAGCTCATGAGCAGCACACGAGAAACATGTTAGAAATGTATGCAAATTAAGTTAAGCACATGAGCTTTAGGGTAGTTCATGTTAGCAAGGAAATTCCTCATCTCAATTGCACATGTGCAAAATTTTCCTCACATGAGGAAATATACTCTTACATAAGCTCATGTTAGGAAATCTCTGCTCACGTGAGCTATTTCTACATCAACTTATCTGCCACTTCCCTCTCAAACTTTAACTGCCATTTTTGAATCTGGCAAAATGGCCGACAAAATTAAGGGCTGTTTCATTGCACATAGTTCCAGGATTAAATGAAATTTATGGATAACTGTGAGATCACATGATACTATTACTGTATACATATAATTGATAAGGTAATGTAGTTTGTTTTGCATTATTATAAAAACCAATTTCCATATATATTAACACAGATTTCAAACTAGTTTATAATTCCAATATTTAAAATGCAATATGTTCTGAAGGAATTTGACTGACAGAAACTTGGTATAGCTATAGTGTACTGCAATTGCAACTCTACATGTCCATGTATTAGCAAGGTAAGTATAATTACAATGTTTCTGAAACAAGATCAATATTATAAATCAGTATGTTAAATTAAGACCTTCCAAAATCTTGACCTTCAATTTCAAAGAGTGATTGAAAGTCTAACAGAAATGGCACATAAAACGTATATCTATGAGTTAAAGCTGTTTAGGGTTTAGCTAACCTTTAATGACTTGTATATATATAAGTACATCTAATCTGTTGTTTAATCAATAGAACAGTCTGAATCACATGAAAATGTTTTCAATTTTTCAAATTTACTGACAGGGTCAGGGACCGTTTTATTTTGAATATTGCAAATGTGAGCTTATTTTCCTTATGTGAGCTTTTTTCACATGAGCTTTCTGCTCACATGAGCTTTTTTCTTCACATGAGCTTTTTCCTCACATGAGCTTTTTTCCTCACATGAGCTTTTTTCATGTGAGCTTTCAGATTAAAATGCACATGAGAAAATGATGTTAGTTCTCATGTGAGTTTCTCATGTGCTGCATGCTCATGCTTCTTGTTAGCAAATTTTGGTATGGGATGCCATCACAACTATTGCGATACAAACTTCTATATATGGAAATGTCGCATTCATATGTACTTATAAACGTGAGTTTCTTATTTCTTAAAATACAATAACGTCTTTGCAATACTATCTTTTTTCATTGACTATAATTACCTTTCCAGAACTTGAGCTATCCTTATTCCACTTAGCACCACCGCCAGCTCCAGCAGTTGTGGCCCCTGATTTCTCCACCTGATTTACACTACCAGGTGGCAGCGGTGGTCGTTTTTCATCCACCCAGTTAGTTTTCTCCTCCATGGTTCCCGCGCGAACGTCATGGAGGGATTTACTCATCCGCTTGTCCGGACCATTGTTTGGTGTCGTTGAAACAGAAGTTACGTTTCCGACGGAAATATCGTCATTGCTCATGAAATGTGCCTTGGTGGTCCCTTTAGACAGGTTCATCACGGCCAAACATCCATTGTCATTCTTGTTTCCGCCATTTCAGTATATCAATCGATCATTACACCAAGTTTACAAGTTTTACAGAATTTCTGCTGCTATCAAGAATCTTGTGTTTTCTCCACATTTTGTTTCTACAATAATTGTCTGGGTAGCACAATGGTACATGTAGGTTATCAATGTTACTATCCCATCATCAACTTCGACTGTATCAAGATTCTGTCCTGAAAACATAAAAAAAGTATTGTAACATCTTGTCATCTCTGAGATACTGGGACATGGGAAAACATGAGTTAGTTGAGTATTCAAGTTCTAATGTTTGGTATTAAGAATTAAGCTTGCCGGGACCAAAGACATACTTCAAATCAAATAAGATCTTCAAGTTACAATCAAACCTCGTGTAATCAAACTTTGATGATTGGAACTTCTCGATGTGTCGAACTTTTGACAAAGTCCGATTATTTCCATTATATAACACTATTGATTTACTTTTCATGAATCAAACTTCTATGAATCAAATTTTTCGCTGTATCAAAGTTTAAACTGATCAATTCGTTATGAAAACTTTGAAAAGTACAACTAATAAATCGAAGTGAAAATTCTACTTGCTTTGAAAATTAAGTTGACAATTAAAAAAAACAATTTTAATACAAGATTATCACGTTACAAAAAATACAGTGTGTATTTTAGTATTCTGTTCTTCATAAATGTGAATCTACAATTTCTTCACTAGCACCGCATCGGTTCTTCTTACCGATGTTTTGAAGTATTCACGACTGTTCGGCAAAGTTTGAAACATCGAAGTTTGACTGTATACTAATTCAAAATAATGATATCAGAATTGACTGAAGCGGAAAAATGTCTTTTTAATATAATTACAATGTGATGTCACTTAACATTCTTCATGCAACCAACGTTAACTGTATCCGTGATTTTGTTAGTTATTTTTGGGAATGGGATCATATCCTAAACTTAGGACAATACAACACAGTACGTATAACCTAATTATCATCGTTCATGTCCTGAAGAAGTTGAATGTTAAATTTGAAAACATACATGTATATAGTTTTTATATGGAAAAGCGAACATACAATGTATATAGTTTTTATATGGAAAAGTGAACAGTGTCTTAAGTTATCAATGAATTATGTGATTCATTCAACAGTCAAAATATTTATCACATTACTTTAACATGTATCTATATATCTGAAAGTGGCCATTACGCTGAGGGAAAAGTAGCCGTTGAAATGCACTAGTACAGTTTATCTGTACGGTCGCCGGCTTATTTTGGAACAACATTACCCTAATTCTCACACTTAGGGAAGTACCATTGTAGGGCTAGGCTGTTTTACAGGTATACCGTGGTATAAAGTTGTGATGGAACGTACCGTGGTACATTAGTGCTGTACCAGTTTTTTCATGTTATTCAAGTACTGGAGTTGGATGCCCCCTTAAAGCTGTTTACTGCACCGAAATACTATATATTGAATTAATTTGTTATATTTGTTATTTATGATTTTGATATAGAGGCTTTCAGCCTCAATCCATTACTTTGCTATTAAATATTATACCTGTTACATGATAGCGGGGGGGGGGCAATGTCATATACAATATATTGCAATTAAATTTAAATATTACAACTTTGGTGATGTTTTTAAGTTGAGGTGGACATTTGACTTTACAAATACGTTGACCTCCACATACCTGCTAAAATTTTCTCCAAAATTAATTGATAATTACATATCTATACGTCCGAATAACTTACCTTCTCTGCTATTTGACAGGTGCCCGATATCCGGGACCAAACAACACTGCTCGTATTATTACGCCACGTAATGTAGTGCTAGAGCTTCGTACATATTGTTGAGAATATATTTTACACAGAGTATCAATAACAACAAAATACAAATAAAAATACTTATATAGATATTCATTTTTTGTGTGTATTTGATTATAATATTGTTTACGCCAATGAAATAAAGTTTGTATCGTTCCGCGACAAAACCAATGTAAACAACGGGGAGAAGTAATTACTTCTTATTTTTTGGAAATATTAATACGTACTAGAAATGGCTCTTTCTTGAAAATCATTCTTTATTCTTTATCTAAAATATATAAATGATATTCCTTGTTCCAAACAGGTGAGAATGAAAAGTCACATTTCAGCAGATTCATGTTTAATCCCAAGGCTAATGTTTTCACATTGAACACTCTGAACGGGATATAACCCACCGTATGGGTTCGAAGCTCAGTGGGGACAGATAACCTTTTTTTATATTTATATTATTTTTTATGTCAAGTATTTTAAACGATAAAATATGAAATATTGCGAATAATATACAATACATAATAATAATAAAAATAAGTATACAGTCATGTATGATATGAAATATACCATAGTCCGAAGTATTTATAATTAGCCGGAACAAATTTTCGGTAGGGACTATATATATATATGTACACTCGTATGAAACACTTCGTGATATATATATGCTCATTTACATGTAGTTGTGCGAGTCCTAAAGAAATTGAGCAACAGACACAGCCCAATAGCGGATCCAGAGAAGGGGTACATTGAAAAAGCGTCGGCTGGACCCCCTCCTTTCGAAAATCCTGCATCCGCGCCTGCAGACTGTATGTAAGCCCTCTCTATATAAACCATTTAAGGATTGAATGTCTATTTTGTTGTTTGCATCGGCTGATGAAGTCAAGTGAACAACAAAATAGACATTCAATCCTTATATTTACGTTGGCTATTTAAAATTTCCCGCCATTTGCATGCACTTTAAGCTGCCGGTGTCACACAGTGCTTTACTTTTGTTACATTGTTGCACACTTATCGGCATGTATGTACATACGCGGAACAGCTGATAGCTAGCTTCATTCATCACTAGGCAACAGAAAAATGTATTCCAGAGACAACATTTTTAATTTTTGATTTTAATATGTGCTGTATCATACCTCTCAAACTTTATTTTCATTAAGAATTGATTGAAATACCTTTCCAGTATCAAAAAAAATTACAGAAGGGTTTTTTTAAGCGGTTTGCATCGCGCAGCAGTAAACATAACGACGTTGTGATTTGGTCACAGTTGAAGCGAGTCAAATAAAGTTGTCGGAAGTCAGATTTCGGTTAGGCCAGTACTAAAAACGTAGGCATGTATAGCTTATTGATGAATGTATGATGAATGATATTGGTGACATGTAGTCAACTGGATTAGTGATTTGACGATTTTTTATTTGGGACATTAACCGAAAACTACAAGCTTTAAAGGTAAGCACACGGTACAGTTAATGAGTTATGTTGACAAGATCACAGGTGCCTGAGAATTCGTTGCATCTGCTTTTGGTCATAAACTAAGGTTTTTAGAGTATGTTTACACTTTTGGAGGTTAAGATCAGTTTCCGATAAAAATGCCACCCTAATATGAACACCTCGGAAGTATAGATTTATTCTAGACACCGTGGTTTAGGTCCAAAAACTACGCTGTCAGTGTAACAAATTATCGGGCCCCTATGAGCAAACTAGGTTAGACCCTAACGTAGATCTAGTCTAGCTAGCTTATCAGTTTCGTGAACATGTTACATTTGTCTAATAATAGAATATAGCATATATGTAACTTCTTAAAAGAGAACGGATTTCTGTGACCAATCTGAAACATTTAATTTTAGTATTGGACATGAAAAAAAAACCGCGAAATCTGCCGACGGGCAGATGATCCATTTGCATCAAACGCACGATCATCGAAGCGATCAATGAGGAATTTAGGACCAACATATCTTGAATTAATGCTTTCGGAAATGTCAGAATTTTGTCAAATCAAGTATTATTAAAGCTATGTGGATATTATGATACAGGCATATCTCATTGGCATGTAAAACAGCTGTTTTACATGTGTATTACATCCGTACATTGGTTACACCATAGTTTACGAGTTCTGCAGGATATAACCCACAAGGCACGAAGTGCCGCGTGGGTAATACCTGAAGAACGAGTAAACTATTGTGTAACCTACTTGTATCATAGATGTGACATATTACTTTCATCGAGAACAATGTTCATTTACCTACAATGTTAAAATGTACACCGAACTGGGGTAGGCGTGGGAATCACTGGACTGATTCTGTCAATCCTGGGTTGATGATGACTTCTTCTATTTGATTGGATATTGATTCTGTCAATCCAGAGTTGATAATACACATAGGCACGCCTTTTTAAATATGATTGGTTATTTCTAAATCATTCCTGGGAATATTTTGATTTTGGATTTCATTTTTATTTGTTTTAATTAATTAGACTAAACAATAAGCCACCCACGCTCACTTTATTGCCAAGCATGCTATTTCAAAGTGTCAGATTTTGTAAAGAACTTTGATTTTGACTTCCTGAAAAACATTGATGACTTGAATAATTCACTGTTCCACAAGTTCTGGACAAGTACGACATTTCAGAATATTTAAGAGGACTCTGTTTCCCAAAGTTTCAACCGGGAATTACCCGAAGAAAGACCGGAATCCACGAAAAACACAAATCACGGTTCGGACCGCCTGTTAATTCGGAATGTAGATCTACTTGAATATACAGGACTTTTTGAATTTAAAGGAAAGACAACACACGCCTTAATTGATACAAATGAAACCAAAGCTGAAACGCGAATCACAGATACGTGTAAAACCAGAGAATTATACCTTAATAATTGTACAGTGACAATCAATTCAATTTGAAGTGATCTGTTTTATTTGCACTAAAATAGCAAAAACACTGACCAAAGGTAAGTTTGTAGAGTGTCGCTCAATTTGAAGACATTTGTTATATTTGTGCAAAGGTGAATTGTCCATTGAGTTGGAAAAACAGAAAATGTGTGTATATTTTTAAGTTAAGAAAATGTGTGTATTTTGTAAGGTTAATTAAATGTTGAGTTGGAAAAACTGAAAATGTGTGTATTGTTTTTTAAAAGTACATGACAACCTATTTTCGCTTGTTGTACAATGTATATATTTCAATGTACTTGGGGTCATTTTGCAACATTGTACAACTGCAACATTGGGGAAATAGGCCATGGTAAGAACCTATGTTCTTACTAGATAAGAACATGGGTTCTTACTAGGTGAGGTCAACTCTTCATAATATATTCCACGAACGAGATGAAAGAAATATGACACATCTATGATACTTATTGCACACAGTTCGTTTAGGACGATACAATGTTGTCAACAAATGTATTACTTCGCCAGGAACGAAAAAGCGCGTGCCCCACTTGCTTCATCGGGAAATGAAGCAACCAGAGTTTACTAGTTTTCATTGAGGCGGAGTGCAGTGAAAATGTAAATATTCACAGATCTATGGCAAAAATGTATGTACATTATCACAGGGGCTTGGCACGACTTTTTTAGACCATGGTCCATATATGCAGGGACGTATATAGATGTCTCACATATACGTCCCTGATATATGTACAATTGTATGTATTATAGCTATAGTGACACTATAATACATACTTATGGACCATGTTTTAAAAAAACCCGTGCCAAGCCCCTGTGTGCATTATTGCATCTATGGAAAGACATGTATTATTGATTATATCTTAAAAACAGCATAGAACTAATCAATCATTGTTAATGTGGTTGGAAGGTCAGTCCTGCGGGCTATTGGAATAATTTACAACAATAAACATCAATATGAGTGAAGCAAACATGTTGAATACTCTACACAATATTGGATAGCCAATGTTGGCAATGAAAACATTACATAAACACATCGTTTGATAATACAATACCTCAATGGTACCCCTAATAAAAAAGTCCTTCACATTAGTCCATTCCTAGTCTACACAACATTAGTAGCAGCTTACGAGCAATAGACATGTTTTCACATCATTTTTCTGTTTCGAATACTGATTTTTGATTTAATTTGTTTTTGGAATAGTAATGTAAATCAAGACCAGGATAAAATTTTACATTCCATGACTTGGAGACTCATTAATTAATTCAGAAGAAAATTCATTTAATTTTTTTTCAAAATTTGTCTGACAAATCCGATCCCTCCCCGGCACATTTAACTTTTTAAAAATATAAACTTTTTTATTTAACAACAAGTGATCCAACTTAAATGCTAATCACTCTTGGTGGCCCGAATTTTAGCGCACAAGGGGTCTTATTGTGGAAGGAAACCGGAATACCCAGAGAAAACCCTAGTGGTCGGGCAGGTGACCCCATACCTTTTCACGTTCGGTCGGGGAATCGAGCCCCGGCCGCCTTGGTGAAACACAAGTACGCTATCCATTGCACCATCCGACCAACCAAATTTAACTTTTCCTCAATTTCCTGTTTTGGTTTTCATATCAATGGAACCTTGGTGCCCATGGCAACAATTTTAGATGGAAAGTATTGTGAAAAAAAGATCCCAGAGGGATCTTCGCGCCCACCATTGATGATGTTTTATTCATTCTTAGAAAGATGGATCTTTTCCCTTCTTATTCTAACTTTTATTTATGTATTTAATCTTAGTTCTATGAACTTTTCTTGAAAATCAAATAGTTGAAAGAACGTCTCTTGTCAGGAGATTTGCAAAATCCAAGACGGCCGCCTACCGGCCATGTTGTGTTACGGATCGGCTTAAAAAGTTGACAATGCACAACTAGGGACCAAGGGGAATCTGCATATGAAATTTGAGAAGGATCTATCCAGTATAGCTTTCATAAACTATCAATGCAAAATCGTTATGATTATGACGTCATAATAGCTACTCCAGTGTTATGGTCTCATAACACAGAATTGGCTTTGGTAGTGGTTTATAGTGGCAATGCAGAGTACATGCAAATACTTATATTGCTTTAGACACTTGAGAGCACAATGACATTGTTCTTTTTCTGGTTTCATATATTGTAAAACTGAAATTTATCCCATGCTGCATCTTACCACCAGTTCACTTTATTCAAGAACCTCTTATCATATACAGATTATGTTTGAATATATTCAGAAAGTGTATTGATCACAAACATTTGAGTATTTAATTAAGCATTAAACATCATTCTGTTCCGTGTTATGGTCCTATAACACGGAACAGGTTTGCAGACAACATGAATAACGCGCGGTAGCAAGACTATATTTGTGCCATACTTGGTTGCTTTCTGTTGTTTTAAGATTCAACATAATTTGTCTATTTATATTACCCTTAAACTGTAACAGCATAAGCACCGTGAATCTATTTTATCTGTACCAAGTCGCATTCATCTAGAGTAACATGTCACGGGCCTGTGTCACAGGGCCTAGTTACACACGTCCGAAATATTTATATGTTATACTGCTGGATGTTATACTACTAGATATTGATCACAGTGTCAATAATATGGTAACAAACACCTGTACCCATATTGTGACCATATGTTCTGATGGACCGGTGACCCCGCCCCTCCAAACACCCTCCCCTCATCCAAAGACAAGATAAACAAAACCCTATTTGTCGAGGACAGGGACGTATATGTGAGACTCACATATACGTCCCTGGTCGAGGACTATCACCCGTTTATTAATAAAATGCAAACAATATTTTAACGGCGTTGTATTTGTTCACAAGAAAGTACTTTAGTTTTGACGACTGGCGTGTTGTCCTATTCATTTATACCAGTGACGTATATATGTGAGACATAAACATTAATATATATATCTATATACATAATATACTTCCCTGTGATATACGTTCCCCAGGATTAAAGGGAAATAACTGTTGAATATTTTTGAAGGCATTATCTCCCTTTACTTTAGATTTGCTCTTTTTTGGTCTAAACACATCACTCCGCTTAATTACTGTTCAAATCATTATCGTGATTATCAAATGGAACAATCTTCTGAAATGGATGTCGAAATATGTAAGTACTGACATAAATCAATAATATGGATGTGTTTGTATTGTATTGAAGTGGGTCTGTATTAAGCTGATTTGATCGCACAGGTCCATACAACACAATCATGGTATGTCTTACCTATGCCATACGTCTCCTGTTTACGTTACGCATCGGAGTTTACGTTGGCCTCCAGCCAAGTATAATTTTCAGAAACTCTAATACTAAGTTTCTGTAGAATAAAATAAGTAGAAACAATTAAGGTTCTATTTTCTTATATTTGTATTCTTTTTAAAATTAACACTCATGCTTATCTTCATTTATAATTATAAAATGAATATATTGAAAACAATAAACATGAAGAATATTTCGATGTAACTAAAAACACAAATACATTTGTTAAGTACTTAAAAAATCAAAGGGAAGTAACTCTTTTATTAAACGATTTTGTAGGCATTTTTCTTTTACTGTAGATTTGCTCGTTTTAAGTTTGAACAGTCATCACCGATAAACTGCGCTTTAAATCAATTTCATAATTTATGATATGGAACAATTGTCGGAAACGGCCGTCGCAATAATAATTATTTAAGTACTGACAATGCATGTAATATAGATGGGTTTTCTTTTTGAAGTGGATCTGCATTTAGCCGGTACCCGGTGATAAGATGATATGTGAACATGTAGTCATAAATGATTGTCGTTCAATTTTGACATCGTGATCATTATACCGGTCGCAGTTGTTGTAATTGTTAAAAATCGATTCAAATTATTAAAACATTGTTTAAACCAACTTCTATCCAATGTCACGATTAGTTGGTGGTCGCTATAGACAGGTTGTATAACCTGTAATAAAATTAAGGGCTGTGTTATGCCTAACCGGTTGTCTAACGCCTCACCACGCACCTTTTTTTCACTGTTTGTCAGATTATAATTTAATTCATATACTACTAGGTGGAATTATTCTTTATAGTGATTTCGATTATGAAAACTTCATTTTGATTTGTGCTATTTCAGTTGATAAAATGACGAAATTGTATAGTTAATAAAATTGTACAATGCATTTCTGCAAACGAATCACTCTCGTTACATGATCATGTTTTGAATGTGTTAAAGTTTTTCTGTTTATGAACTGACTATTAATTAACTTGTATATATGTTCTGTTTAAAATGTATAGATATAAATTATGTTAAATGCTTTGATTGTGAATAAGTGTATCTGCTTATGAACTGAATATTAATTAACTTGTATATATGTTCTCCCTATAGATAAAAATGACATTTAATGTTTTCATTGTACGTAATTATATTTAATTATTAATTGACTATCAATTTACTTGTACATATGTTCTTGTAAATCTTCAAATTGGAGGAAATAAAGAAATAATAATGTACTATTATGATCAATGGGAAATCAATGGGCAATCAAAACGACATTTAAAAAACGTTTTATTCAAAATATGTGTCCATCAGTAAGCGGAAGTTGTTAAGTTATTTTATCTCGTCTATCAATCTTGATAAACGAGAAAAGAGTTACTTAAATTACTATTTTAATATGTATTATGATTGTTCTACAGAAACGTCCCAAGTCAGGCCAAGACCAATAAACTAATTTATGTACACATACATCTTAATAATATTTAGTTCAATCGTAAATCGGAGTTACCTCCCTTGGAATAGTAAGCGTTTGTTATAAGAATTTGTAAAAAGTACTCATAATCAATTTATGTTTTATCAAAAACAATAATGTCGTAATATATTTCAATGTCCGATTAAAATATCTAACTAATTTCTGTATGTGAGTTTTAAGATGCTTCTTCGTTATAATTGAATAATTGTGTGATTATGCAAATGTTCTGCACCATGATAAAAAAACAACATAAAATTTCTCTAGCCGAGCATTAGTTGTAGTTAGTATTTACCAGAGTTGCATTGTGTCTATGCCGACCATCTGCACATTTCTTGGAGAAGCCGCCTGTCCCTCTCCATACATTGCAGGGCACTGCCAAAACGTTGTGCTTTCCACCAGAATCTGTACTACCGGAATATATCACCGGATTTTTGATTAACCGTTTAAAACTACACTCATGTAATAGCTGTTATCTGTACATATGTCATTCTTGTGATGATTTTTGTTTGGTTGTTTTGCAGATTACAACATAGTTGGTGCGACCCCGGAACAATATAGGCGGTTTATCATCGCACGGCTCCAGGGAGAGGTCGATGACCCCCGCCCTGGGGCTTTGTCTAGCGTCCAGTGGTGGACGCTATTTAAAAATAATCCTCAACTGTTTAAACAGTTATTTAAAGATTATCCAGTACTGGAGGGGATGGAATGTCCATTTTAATCCACCAGTGACTATTAGTACCGTTTACACCGTGGACGCTTTCGCACAATCCAACTAATATACTTGACTCTCTTGCAACATTTTAGAGAACTAGGGAGAAAAACACGGACTGGGAGATATTGAAAACGGATGGTCTACTTTCTGTGTTACATCATCATCATCATCATCATTTTCATTTGCATTGTTTACAACGCAGACGATTTATGTTATGACACCAATATGTGTGATACTCTTACAACATTTTAGAGAACGAGAGAGAGAAGACAACAATGACCGGAAGTTGAAGAAAATGGTTGGACGGTCTCCTTTCTGTGTTACATCGTCATGATCGCCGTACATATCTAAACCATCACTGCTAAGTTCTATATATAGGTTTAGCTATGCTGGTCATGTACGACGAGAATGACCATGTATAAGTAAACTTGTATTTGTTTCATTATCATCATATTGTTTTGTAATTTGTACATATCATTTGTCATGAATAAAATATCGCTTATACAATAGTGACATTGTAATTAAATTACAGCAGGAAACTAAGACGATTTAGTTGATAAATCTGTATAGTCACAACTACATTCCAGATGCAACTATATTTGTACCATGGCAGAATTTTGTAAATAACATACATAGATATTTTTTGGCGGAGTTTGTCATTAATTGGTGCGACCTAAGAGTGCCACCTTTGTAATAATAATTATATATTTTGTGTAGATAGTTATACTTTAAATGCTGTTAAATCGAGAAGACATATCAGTTACATTTCTGGTTATACATTATAACCTAAAATGATTTTATCTTATCTTAGACATTAATGTCTTACCGCAATAAGCTTATTTCGGTTTCTTGATGTTAAACTAGAACGAGACGAAAATAAATAGATTACGTTATGAACTCTATCGCGAGTACGAGTTATCTCCCGTTGAAACTTATCCAAAGCAACGTTAAAGGTTCAAGGTTTCCAACAAAGTTATAACCATGCTGTTGTCTTATTTGTTTTTAAATATTCCTACATAAAATAGATGTCCGCAATAAATTGAATACAAGAGGAAACGATTGCACGTTGTAAACACTTCTACAATCAGTCAAATTAAAGGCCAAATACACGTAACTTTCGGCAAAATTTAAGCGAAAATCAAGCCTCATAACTAATATGTTTATGGATTTAGTTAAGATTAACTGATATCAGGAATATTCAGGATGGATTCTTACGCGGTTACCGGTACAGCTGCAGTTGAAACACCGTATTTGTAAACACGCGTCCATTTTGAACTATCTTCTAACTTCGGCTTGTTGTTGAAGTGGGCCCCACCTGAATTATTTTCAATTCTTTGGATTTTTCTGTCAAGAGTTTCTTGTTAGTTACAACACAGGTTTACTTCGTTTTAGACTTATTTTTGCATGGTTATCAACTGGATTTTTTTCAGATTTTGTTCAGAATCACGAAAAATTCCTGAAGTTAAGTATATTGGACTTTTAATATTTGATTTTAATTTTCTTATGTGCACTTGTAATCGGTGTGATCGGGAAATTGACCGCTGTCAGCCATCTCACTTTTACGACATTCAAGGACATTTTATTTTGGCAAATATGTCGATATGTGTAAAACGTTGAATATATGAAGCTGACTCATGTAGATGTTTGTACATTGTTATATTTGACATGCTACAACAAATGTACTGGTATAAAACATGTGACGGTATAACACATGTACTGGTATAACACATGTGACGGTATAACACATGTACTGGTATAACACATGTGACGGTATAACACATGTACTGGTATAAAACATGTACTGGTATAACACATGTACTGGTTTAACATATGTACTGGTATAACACATGTACTGGTGTAACACAAGTATTGGTATAACACATGTGACGGTATAACACATGTACTGGTATAACACATGTAATGGTATAACACATGTGACGGTATAACACATGTACTGGTATAACACATGTGACGGTATAACACATGTAATGGTATAACACATGTAATAGTATAACACATGTAATGGTATAACACATGTAATGGTATAACACATGTACTGGTATAACACATGTAATGGTATAACACATGTAATGGTATAACACATGTAATGGTATAACACATGTAATGGTATAACACATGTACTGGTATAACACATGTACTGGTATAACACATGTAATGGTATAACAAATGTTCTGGTATAACACATGTAATGGTATAACACATGTAATGGTATAACACATATAATAGTATAACACATGTAATGGTATAATACATGTAATGGTATAACACATGTAATGGTATAACACATGTAATGGTATAACACATGTACTGGTATAACACATGTAATAGTATAACACATGTAATGGTATAACACATGTAATGGTATAACACATGTAATGGTACAACACATGTAATGGTATAATACATGGGACGGTATAACACATGTAATGTATAATACATGTAATGGTATAACACATGTTCTGGTATAATACATGTGATGGTACAACACATGTAATGGTATAATACATGTGACGGTATAACACATGTAATGGTATAACACATGTAATGGTATTACACATGTTCTGGTATAATACATGTGATGGTACAACACATGTAATGGTATAACACATGTGACGGTATAACACATGTAATGGTATAATTCATGTGACGGTATAACACATGTAATGGTATAACACATGTAATGATATAACACATGTTCTGGTATAATACATGTGATGGTATAACACATGTGATGGTATAACACATGTAATGGTATAACACATGTTCTGGTATAATACATGTGATGGTATAACACATGTGATGGTATAACACATGTAATGGTATAACACATGTGACGGTATAACACATGTAATGGTATAACACATGTACTGGTATAACACATGTTCTGGTATAACACATGTACTGGTATAACACATGTAATAGTATAACACATGTAATAGTATAACACATGTAATGGTATAACACATGTAATGGTATAACACATGTACTGGTATAACACATGTAAATTATTATATAAAACATAAGTCCGTGTAAGCTGTGAAGTTATTAATGTGAAGGATTTGGTTCTGCTTCAACTTGATCTACGTTATAATATAAACTGTTATTTATTTTACAACAAATAAAATCAATTGTGTTAGCCTGGATGTTATCGCACGAGAGGTCTTATTGATTGTGTGTGTTGGGGGGGGGGGGGGAGATACTCGGAGAAAACCAACGTGGTCGGGCAGGTGACCCAATACCTTTTCACGGCCGGTCGGGGAATGGAACCCCGGCCGCCTTGGTAAAAGGCAAGTGCGCTATCCACTGCACCACCCGACCACCCGACCACCCTATCTAAGTTGAATTCCGTAAACTATACTTCACTTGCTGTGTTGATCTCACATGAAGTAGATACAAATATGGTTTTAATTGATCAAATTGTTTTTCAGAATTGATCAATGAAATTGTTGCGTTCTTTTCTAGTTATTGTTTTTCATAGAATGGGGTCATTTGAAACAAACTATTCAAACTCGGTCTGCTGAGAAATCTACTTGGTTGTGTACAAGAGAATGCAGTATTTCGTTCTATTAATATTTACATTTCCGGTGTGTATTCCCTATCTAGTACTACCAACGATTTTGACGTTTACACTTCGGTAAACGTTAGTCCATCGCGTAGGAATACAAGCCAGACCACTATCACGCTTGCGCTATTAGTGTGATTGCGCATTGTTAATTTGTTACCTTTAATTAAAACTTTGGATAAACTTGATTTTTTAAAACTTTAATAAGCACATGAAAGTAATATAATATGGAAAAATAAAATATCTTCAATTTCTAACGCTAACAAAGAATGTTATTGTGGACTATATTCTGTTTACTTCTTGAAGTTGACAGCCTTTCCCGCCCAATTGGAATCGGCTTTCTTGGTATTCCATCAGTTGTCAGCTGTTCCGTCAGTGCGTATAATGTTCAATAAATGACGATTGTTATTTTTGTAAGTTGTGTAAGTCAACTTTAAAGTGTCAAAATGTAAATATAAGAAATTATTTTGTCTTTTTTGTTGACGCGTAATTAGATACGTAAATTGTAGATCGAGTCAATTGGCAAAGGTCCAAAAAATCTAAACTGGGAAACCCGGTGTCACTATACTATCTTCCATGTGAGTACGACTAATGGGATTCGTATGTATGATGTGGGTAGGTAGTACGGACGGGATGGGTAGTAGGTAGTAGGTGATGAGTGGTAGTGGGTAGAAGGTGATGGGTAGGTAGTACGGGGTACCCCTCCTAACCTCAGCCATTGTGTGTAGCGGATCATAGGTAGTACGGACGGGATGGGTAGGTGGTAGGTGATGGGTAGGTAGTACGGGGTACCCCTCCTAACCTCAGCCATTGTGTGTAGCGGATCATAGCTGTTTGGCCTTCAGCAAATAGATTCTTAAAATCTATATATAAACAAACTTCAGATCGAAACCTAAGTGTTGCTAAATGTCTACCTTTATTTTGATATTAATTTTCCTTTCATATATACCAATTATATTTTTATTATTGATAATTATTAAATTCATATACTGAGACTATAATATTAAGAAAATATTTAATATTTACTTATTTAACTATTAAAATCAATAAAAAATTAAAACATTACAAGGGACATAACTCTTATATTAAAAAAATCCATGTTCATTGTCTCCCTTTACTATACATTGCGCATTGACATATATACCTAAGAACATCACGTATAAAAACTGCTCTATAATTTCGGGATTATTTTAGAAAAAATGTAAGTTGATCGTTAAAGAGGGATTATATTAAAGGAATGGGTTGTGATAGGAAAAAGTGTTCTGATTAGTTGATAGTCGTTATATAGAGTTGTTGTAGAAGTACATAGTTGTCATAATGGTCGTTAAAGAGAGTATTAGTAAATAGTTGTGATAATGGTCGTAATAGTGAGTTGATGTAGTAATATATAGTTGTCGTTATAAAGAGTTGAGGTAGCGGTATAAAGTTGTCATGATGGTCGTTATAGATAGTTGTCGTGGTAGTATAAAGTTGTCATCATGGTCGTTATAGATAGTTGACGAAGTAGGATATAGTTGTCATAATAGTCGTTATAGAGTTGACGTAGTAGTACATGTATATAGTTGTCATAATTGTCGTTATAAAGAGTTGAAAAAGATACCTATTATATAGTTGTCATAATGAGAATCAGGGAGAGGGGTTCTCTTCGTGCTTATGGGCTTTATTGTTTGTTTTGCAGATTACAACCTAGCTGGTGCGACCCCGGAACAATATAGGCGGTTTATCATCGCACGGCTCCAGGGAGAGGCCGACGACCCCCGCTCTGGAGCCTTATCTAGGGTTCAGTGGTGGACACTGTTTCGAACCAATCCCGAACTGTTCAAAAAGTTATTTAAAAACTATCCAGTGCCGGATGGGATGGAATGTCCATTTTAAACCACGAGTAAGGAGTATGCAGTATCATTAGTATTGTTTACAATGTGGTCGCTTTTATTAATTGACACCAATACTCTTGACAAGTTTTAACATTTTAAAGAGCAAGGGAGAGAAAACACGGACCGGAAGTTATAGAAAATGGTTGGACTCCTCTCTGTGTTACAGTCATCGTCATCGCCGACCTTCTGAAACAAGTGTCTGATGTCAGAACTATATAAACATATTAAACACTACTTCATCAAAGTTACCACAACATTGGCAGTGTGTGAACAGTCTGGTGACTGACACTACCACGTTAGACAACGGGACAAATAGATGTAAATATTGACGTTACCATGTGTGACACTACCACGTTAGACAGTGGGACCAATGCATGTGAATATTGACGTTACCATGTGTGACACTACCACGTTAGACAGTTGGACCAATGCATGTGAATATTGACGTTACCATGTGTGACACTACCACGTTAGACAATGGGACCAATGGATGTGAATATTAACGTTACCATGTGTGGCACTACCACGTTAGACAGTGGAACCAATGGACGTGAATATTGACGTTTCCATGTGTGACACTACCACGTTAGACGGTGGGACCAATGGATGTGAATATTGACGTTACCATGTGTGACACTACAACGTTAGACAATGAGACCAATGGATGTGAATATTGACCTTACCATTACGGACGTCCCTTTACTTCTAATTTCTCAATCATATTCAAACTTTGTGATATTTAGGCAACATTATGTCTGTCCCGGCTTTTCTACTATGTTTTTTATCGTATATTCTAACGTTTTGAGATTTGGCAGCCATAATATTTATAGATACTGTGCTATTGCCCCGGAGGTTTAATCGATCATATTTATAGATACTGTGCTTTCGCCCCGGTTTAATAAATCATATTTAAAGATACTGTGCTATTGTCCCGGTTTAATTAATCATATTCGTAGACACTGTGCTATCGCCCCGGTTTAATCAACTTTTCTTTACTTTAAGAAATTCCTTTAATAATTCAAAAATAAATCCATGCAAAAAAAACCCAAAAGCAAACAAACAAATAAACGTTTAGGGAAGTTTCCTCACTAAATATTTCCCCTTAACTTCTGAATTTGTTTCCTACGGATATTTACTAAGGACTTTCTGTAAATCAAGAAACATTGACGAAACCCGGTGCCAGATACTTAATCTTCGGGATATGTAAATATATAAAGTAGATCAATTGATGATAAAAACTAACATAGAATATCTACAACTCAGATTCGTTGTAACAATACGGCTTGGTTAGAACACGTTTAACAGTGGATTAGTGGAATAGGTTGTAATGTTAGATGGAGAGGTCCCCTTAATTAACATATAATGGATTGTTGGTACACGTATAACAGTGGATAAATGGAATAGGTTGTAATGTTAGATGGAGAGGCACTCCTTAATTAACATATAATGGATTGTTGGTACACGTATAACAGTGGATTAGTGGAATAGGTTGTAATGTTAGATGGAGAGGTCCTCCTTATTTAGCATATAATGGATTGTTGGTACACGTATTACGTTGGATTAGTGGAATAGGTTTTAATGTTTGATGGAGAGGTCCCCTTAATTAACATGTACTCAGTGTCTTTCTTTACTCTATGTTCTAATTAACATATAATCTGTGTCTTTCTTTACTTTATATCATGTTCTAAGTAACATATAACCTGTGTCTTTCATTGCCTTGTATGATGTTCTAATTAACATATAATCTGTGTCTTTCATTGCCTTGTATGATGTTCTAATTAACATATAATCTGTGTCTTTCTTTTCTTTATATCATGTTCTAATTATTAACATATAATCTGTGTCTTTCTTTGCTTTATATCATGTTCTTATTAACATATAATCTGTGTTTTTCTTTACTTTATATCATATTCTAATTAACATCAAAGCTGTGTCTTTTTTTTCTTTATATCATGCCTTAAATAACATATAATCAGGGTCTTTCCTTACTCTATGTTCTTATTAACATTTAATCTGTGTTTTTCTTTACTTGATATCATGTTCTAATTAACATATAATCAGGGTCTTTCTTTACCTAATACAAATGTATCATATATGTTCTAAGTAACATATAATCTGTGTCTTTCATTACTTTATATCATTCATTACCTTGTATCATGTTCTAATTAACATATAATCATTGTCTTTCTGTATCTTTTATCATGCTCTAAATAACATACAACAGGTGACATTCGTTACCTTATATCATATACTTTCTTTCTTTCTATACAGTTTCGTATGTATATATTTAATCCGTCAATATTAAGTTCTATATGTTGTTATTGTGGTAGAAATTAGCAATGCGTGTCATGTACTCGGAGAAGGACCATGTATAAGTTCAATTGTACCTGATTCTCAATCATCAGATTTAAATATATTGTGTAGTTTGTACATATCATTTGTCATGAATATAATGTATTTTTAAACTATAGTGACATTAAATAATAGCAGGTAAATAAGATGATGATGTCGATGAATCTTTGTATATTCCAGAAACAAATGTTTTCCTATCATGTCATAATTTTGTTAATAAATATACTTAGATCATTATTTACTGAGTGTGTCATTAATCACCCCTCCGCCCTCCACATAAAGAAGAAATAAATCAGAGAATACCGGAGCGTCAGAACAAGATCTACATGGAGGCACTGGTAAAAGTTCAAGAGAATAAGACCAGGCGTTCCGGAAGAGTAAACGTTTTCTGCTTCAGCGACGACACTCGCCATGTAAATCATAGGTCAGATCCAGGTGAATGTCGAAGTGAGAACTCATTTCTCACTCCGAGGACATGACATTTATGTTAATTTTGTTTTGTTGACGCTTTGATATTTGTTTTTAATTGGAAGAAATTACACAGTACAAATCATTACGGATAGTTTCTGTTAATATACAATGTATACTCATATGATTCACACTATATCTTTATGAAAAATAAAAAAATATATATAATAATTTAATAAAGATTTTGTATTTACATTTCGAGGTGTCAGCGGATAATTATAAACTATTCAATTCATAAAAGATAAGTTATTTCGGTGGATATGCTAACAAATTGACGCGATAATAGTTTTAACTTTTGGTTATCAACATGTCAAAGGTTCATTATACATGTTCACAATGACTTACGTTCAGTATTAATACCGAAAGCCGACTCATTATTTCAAAATTGTATGAAGTGTCTATAAAGACGAGAGGTAAACTTTAACAGCTTTTCAACATACTGCGCAGTTAAATGTCATGTGATCACGGAACTAATTTACGACCGGGTATGTGTTTGTGTAGAAAATGGTGTCCACATTGTCCTTATCCACGTAGGTAACGGACCTCTGTGTCTAGATTTTATTATACGTGAACGTAAAGTTGTGATATTAGAACGATTGGATTTATTAACACCGCTGTCGTCTGCAGCTTGGTCTGTTCACGTCTAAAGATCAGTGACTCCTGATCTGTCTCATAATACCGACACGTAAGTATGACCTGTATGTTATATATGGTCGGCTATGTAGATATGCTGGCCGACATAGAATTTTCTAAATATAGATTATCTTCCATGTTGTTTAAATATTATATACACAATACACTGCTGTGTTACGTGTGTATACGTAATATGTACACCGACATTGCATTTTGTATTTTTTTCAAAGCTCAACAGCACAAAATTTAACGAAGCGTCCATTTGTGTGCTATCCCCTTACATTGTCGATACAGGTATGGACTAAAACCTTACATTGTCGATACAGGTATGGACTGAAACTTTACATTGTCCATACAGGTATGGACTGAAACCTTACATTGTCGATACAGATATGGACTGAAACCTCACATTGTCGATACAGGTATGGACTGAAACCTTACATTGTTGATACAGATATGGACTAAAACCTTACATTGTCGATACAGGTATGGACTGAAACCTTACATTGTCGATACAGGTATGGACTGAAACCTTACATTGTCGATACAGGTATAGGCTGAAACCTTACATTGTCGATACAGGTATGGACTGAAACCTTATATTGTCGATACAGGTATGGACTGAAACCTTACATTGTCGATACAGGTATGGACTGAAACTTTACATTGTCGATACAGGTATGAACTGAAACCTAAATGTACATGAAGTATTCTATGCTATACTAGGCTCGTGAAAATGTATAGTCCTATTCTCACAACTGTACATAAGGATCTGACAATGACCCTATTCTCACAACTTTACATAAGGACCTGACAATAACCCTATTCCAACAACTTTACATAAGGACCTGACAATAACCCTATTCTCATAACTTTCCATAAGGATCTGACAATAACCCTATTCTCACAACTTTACATAATGATCTGACAATAACCCTACTTTCACAACTTTACATAAGGATCTGACAATAACCCTATTCTCACAACTTTACATAATGATCTGACAATAACCCTATTCTCACAACGTTACATAATGATCTGACAATAACCCTATTCTCACAACTTTACATAATGATCTGACAATAACCCTTTTCTCACAACTTTACATAATGATCTGACAATAACCCTATTCTAACAACTTAACATAATGATCTGACAATAACCCTATTCTCACAACTTTTCATAATGATCTGACAATAACCCTATTCTCACAATTTACACAATGACCTGAAAATAAACCTATTCCCACCACTTTACATAATGATCTGACAATAACCCTTTTCTAACAACTTTACATAATGATCTGACAATAACCCTATTCTCACAATTTACATACTGATCTGACAATAACCCTTTTCTCACAAGTTTGCATAATGATCTGACAATAACCCTATTCTCACAACTTTACATAATGATCTAAAAATAACACTATTCTAACAACTTTACATAATTATCTGACAATAACCTTATTCTATCAACTTTACATAATGATCTGACAATAACCCTATTCCCACAAATTTATATAATGACCTGAAAATAACCATATTTTAACAACTTTACATAATGATCTGACAATGACCCTATTCTCACAACTTTACATAAGGATCTGACAATTACCCTATTCTCACAACATAATGATCTGACAATAACCCTATTCTCACAAATTTACATAATGACCTGAAAATAACCATATTTTAACAACTTTACATAATGATCTGACAATAAACCTATTCTCACAACTTAACATAGTGATCTGACAATAACCCTATTCTCACAAATTTACATAATGACCTGAAAATAACCATATTTTAACAACTTTACATAATGATCTGACAATAAACCTATTTTAACAACTTTACATAATGATATGACAATGACCCTATTCTCACAACTGTACATAAGGATCTGACAATACCCCTTTTCTCACAACTTTACATAATGACCTGACAATAACCCTATTCTCACAACTTTACATGATGATCTGACAATGACCCTTTTCTCACAACTTTACATAATGACCTGACAATAACCTTTGCACCCTCTCTACTTCATACCTAGGGGGAATTATGCATTTGGCTATGTCATATTCAGCAAGGAATTTTATCTAAGCATGTTGTGACGAAATTACTTAATTCTGTAAGCGGTAATTTGATTGGCACTTCTTATGGGAAATATCAGATCATATACACGAGGTGAGTTTCAGGGCTTTTAGTTATTGTTACCAGGGACGTAATATACAGAAAGGACAACATTCAAAGAAGCTAGTGGGCGACATATAGTTTTCCTGTTTCAAAAAAGTAGCATAAGCTTATTAGCCCCTGCAATTTTATAATAAACTATTCCAACCTTTGAATTGGAGGAGTTCAAATGTGTATTTAGGGCAGATGAGTTATAAATCACCGGAACTCTACAGGAATGAGATTCAACCCAATGAAGATGTAGGGAAAGCATGTCTTATCTTATATATTATCTTATCAACAAAAAGCACTAGTATATATGATTTTATATTATCAATCACGAATGTTTAGATTGGGTGTTTAAACATGAGTTATCTGGTTGGAATCTATGCAAACTGTACAATGTTTTAGTAGCTTGTCACACATTCCATATATTATGCTAAACAAAACTTACAGATTGAATACAAAACGTGATCTCGTTACCGATCAGGATAGCTTACGAGGCCAGCCCTTTAAATGCATGCACCCTGAGGACACATTTGAACGCATCCAGTTCAAAGGTTTGGGAGAGTTCATTATGAAATTCCCGGGATGAATGGGTTAATAGAACTGTGACGCATGGATTTAACCAGGCAAACAGTTATTGTATTACATGCAGCGCGTCGGCTCAGGTAGAGAAAATGTATGACTGTGTTGGTAAAATGTTAAATGTAAAAACATGTATACAACGAGAGAGGAAAACTTACTGGAGAGATTTTATACCAGAAAACAATGTAAATATGGCTGTGGTTCTAATTTTATACCAGAAATAATGTAAATATGGCTGTGGTTCTAATTTTATACCAGAAACAATGTAAATATGGCTGTGGTTCTAATTTTATACCAGAAAACAATGTAAATATGGCTGTGGTTCTAATTTTATACCAGAAAACAATGTAAATATGGCTGTGGTTCTAATTTTATACCAGAAATAATGTAAATATGGCTGTGGTTCTAGTTTTATACAAGAAACAATGTAATGGTTGTGGTTCTAGTTTTATACCAGAAATAATGTAAATATGGCTGTGGTTCTAATTTTATACCAGAAACAATGTAAATATGGCTGTGGTTCTAATTTTATACCAGAAATAATGTAAATATGGCTGTGGTTCTAGTTTTATACAAGAAACAATGTAATGGTTGTGGTTCTAGTTTTATACCAGAAATAATGTAAATATGGCGGTGGTTCTAATTTTATACCAGAAACAATGTAAATATGGCTGTGGTTCTAATTTTATACCAGAAATAATGTAAATATGGCTGTGGTTCTAATTTTATACCAGAAACAATGTAAATATGGCTGTGGTTCTAATTTTATACCAGAAATAATGTAAATATGGCTGTGGTTCTAATTTTATACCAGAAACAATGTTAATATGGCCGTGGTTCTAATTTTATATCAGAAACAATGTAAATATGGCTGTGGTTCTAATTTTATACCAGAAATAATGTAAATATGGCTGTGGTTCTAATTTTATACCAGAAACAATGTAAATATGGCCGTGGTTCTAATTTTATACCAGAAATAATGTAAATATGGCTGTGGCTATAATTAGTTATAACATTTTTTTTATTCATTTATTTTTGTTTTGGAAAATGAGCGTCAAACATATACAGCCTGCAGTAAGTTTTGTTGACTTAAAATCTATTATATTACTGTGTTTTAATTGCTTATAAACAATCTATTTATTTACTTTTTTATTTATTTAAAGAAAAACGCAAATGAGCATGATTTATATACGACAGATTTGTTTGTTTTTGTTTTTACTTAAAATTAGTATAACTGTGTTTCCAATTGATGAATACACTATTTATTAATTTATCTTGTTTTGTTGTGAAAAGCGTGAATTATGAGGTTCATGGATTATATACAGCAGTAGGTTGTTTGTGTACCTGTAATGGTGATGTTTGCTTGATTCAATCTCAGAATTTTTTTTTTTATATTTTAGTTATCGAAACGTGACCCCCTATGGAATACCCTCATATCCTCATAGAGAAGTTTTAAGGAACGGGACGGAGATCAAGATGTGAGACGTTTTTCAGATTGAGTCTACACAAGTAGCAGCTAATGCGAAATAGACTTGTTTTCACATCATTTTTCTGTTTTTATTTAAACCCATTTTTTTTCTTTTAATATTTTTCTATTTTAAAATTGTAATGTTAATGAAACCCAGGAAAAATTTGAACATTCCATGACTTCATGACCTTAATGACGTCAAAATGGCGTACCAAAAATTGGATGTTGTTAATGAATGATGAATTCTTTGGTTACACCCATCGGGAAATAAACAGTGCAAATATTATGAGATGGAACAAGAAACGATTCTCTACCAGTACACACTTTTTCATCAAGAATGATCTATAAACAAAGTCAGGAATATTCATTGGAAATACAAAGAATATATATAGCAAAATGAAAAATAAATGAATTTTTGATACGTAAGTTCTGATTTTCCGAGAAAAAGAAGACGATGAGTATAATTTTAAGGGTACACTTCAAATACACAATGTATCAAGAATTCAGTTGTGCTATGACATATTTCTATAGTGTAGTGGTCATCACACTTACCACTTTGTGGTGGGAGACCCAGGTTCAAATCCTGGTTGAAATGATAGCACAATTTAATATTGTCAAAACATAGAAAATATAAAAAGCATGTCAATATAAAAGATAACTTCAAGTAACTATTATTGAACTATTCAATTTAGTTCACTTTTTTATATATAATATTTCCAGTATTCTTGTTTATTTGTTCTGTATTATGGCTTATTTTTTCTTTGCTCTACCGTATGCTTACAACTTGGCATTTATGAAATGTGATCAGTTTCCATTTAATTACCAAAGTCTTTGGTGCTGATATCCAGTGATCGGGCCTTCATGCGATCAAACAAAGTCATCATTTTTTTTAACAGATATTCCATGATCAAATATATATGTTCAAGCAATCATAATTTGTTATAGATCAACCTCTTTCTGTTTATAAGTTAAAAAATCAAATTGATTATTCAGGCACTGTGCCGCACATACTATGTACATGAAAAGTAAATGATTTGAATGTACTAAGTTGTGTTCCGGAAAGAAAATAACATAGGTGATCAGCCAGCAGACTAATCTTTTTATCCCCCGCTTTCACTTTTGTCCGTCCGTTCTTCCGTCCGTCTGTTCGCCCTTTTGCCATGCTTCGTGTTTCTGTTAACAGCAAAAACTATTATCCCATTTTTTTTAAAGTTGGTTACAGGGTAAAATTTGTTAAGGACCTGGCCAAGTTCGATTTCCATTTTTGGCGGACATTTATCAGCGGAGTTATGGCCCCTTGATTAACGCAAAATGTCATTTTTCCAAAACGGTGGATATCAATCTGGGTTTGTCCGTCCGTTCTTCGGTCCGTCCGTCCATCCTTCTGTCACTTATATATTATCCAATTTTCTTAAAATTTGTGCAGGTCTTTCAAAACCCCTTTCCAATACGGTTTTTTAGTGTTTACAGAATTTTCTCTTTGGTAAGGACGTCTTTGTAGCTTCTTTAACACTTTCAAAACGCTCTTCGGAGTAGAGACGATATCCAATTTTGACCGGCGTTCACATCTTTCCAACCTACGATCAATTATGGAATTTTGCACACAAACGCGGTACTTGGGTATGCTACTGTTATCACCCCTAATTATCCACTTATAAAACATTCTCTCCATAGACCCGACATGACTTGGAACATGTGGTTGTCGTATTTGCAGATAAAGCACAATTGGCATGTGGTTAGAAACATCAAGATAGAAGTCGGCATCTAAAATTTCAATAAATGAATTTTTAAAAAAATACCAATTCGGCCGCCATTTTGAAAATGCGTATATTTGTGTATATTTTGCACTTCGTAAAAGGCCGTAATTTCACCTTTTGATGCTGGATTGATCTCTTAACAAGAGCACCGCAAGCGGAGGCATGATACGCCCGCCGTACCCTGTCATTTCATGTCATAATGACTAAACCTAGCAAGTTTTGAAGATATCGATTGAAAATTGTAGGAGAAAATCTCTGGACAAACAACAATTTACAATAGAAATGCATTTTCTACATAAAGCCTATATTTTGCAATTGCAATTATGCGATGCTGTTATGTTACACGAAAAGTTGAAAGAACTCAACAAAACCCGTAATATATGTTGAATATTATAGCTATTAGAAGTACAATGCAAAATTTTAGAGGAATTGAAGAAAACACAAAAAAGTTCTGACTTTCATTATATTTTCAACATAATGTCTGAAATTGCATCAGATACAAAGTTCCAAAGGGCCATAACTCTAGTAAATATAGTAGAAACAAACTGTCATTCAGGAAAACACAACTTCATGTCATGATGATTAAATATAAGCCTAGCAAGTTTGAAAGATATCTGTTGAAAACTGTAGAAGAAGATCTCCGGACAAAACAACAGTTTACAACAGAAATGCATTTTCTACATAAAGCCTATATTTTGCAATTGCAATTATGCAACGCTGTTACCCAAAAAGTTGATATAACTCAACAAAACCCGTAGTATATGTTAAATATTATAGATATTCAAAGTACCATACAAAATTTTAGAGGAATTGAAGAAAAAGCAAAAAAGTTCTGACATTTTTTACATAAGGTCTGAAATTGCATCAGATACGGAGTTCCGAAGGGCCATAACTCTAGTAAATATAGTTGAAACATTCAAGCAAGTTTGAAAGAAATCGGTTGAAAAATGTAGGAGGAGATCTCCGGACAAACAAAAGTTTACGACGGACGTCCGTACGTACGTACGGACGGACAACGCCATACCATAATACGTCCCGTCATTTTTGACGGGCGTATAAAAACAAAGTGGATAATAATATAGTTTTTGTATTTTTTCATATTTTTAGTGTTACTGGAGCACTTTTTATTTTTGGACCCGAAATTATGAAAAATAACACAAAAAGTAACGGAATAAAAAACAAAAGTTACGCACGCTAACCCCGCTTTTTATGACGGTTTTAGACGAAGAAACGCATTTTCTTTCATATGCTAAATATTAAAACAAATTATTGCAGAACCTTTGTTGTTGAGCGCTAAATCTGCAAAACATGGTGAAAAAAATTGAGGATTTTCTCATTAAAAAATAAGGGGTAGGGGTAACTAAAATCGCTTTCCTGAGTGAGAAATGTTACTTCCATAACGGAAATGCAAATAGTTATTTTGTCATTTCTGCAAACATTCATACATTTTAAGCTACAAAATCGGAAGATCTTGTATGAAGATGTCCCGCAATTGGTCACTACTGAAAAGTTCACTTTAAATCACTAATTTTGTCATATTGGTATGACCGATCACAGCACAAAAACGAGCACGCTGACATATCATTTTCTTTGCATATTCTGCCATGACATGAACTCAGTTTTACAAAAATGTATATTATAAAAAAAGTTTAATACAGGAAACTTGCGACTTGTCAGAAGAATACATCCTTAAGCACCAGATGAAGTTTGCTTGGATCGATGATATCACGTAAGAATCATAGGATTCGTGGATACTACGAAATCAATGTTGGTTTTCCTCAAACAACCAATGCTCCGATATGCCACATATATCGACTCTTTCTTTACATAAAATATCGTGTAATTGAGATGCCGGAACACCTGGTCTTATTCTCTTGTGCTTTTACGAGAGTCTCCATGTAAATATTTCTTTTGTTCCTGTTTTGCCCCTAGTTTAATCGATTTTGAGTTCGGAATATGGTTTTGTTGATCCTTTGGTATTCTCCGATTTTTGTTTATTAAATCTACTGTTTTTGCAACTCGGTCTTCATTTTCCTTCGGAGTAATTAAGAGAAACACATTCGGCATATGATCATGAAAGTTTCTTCCTAGAGTAACTTTTTGTCAAATAGACATGTTAATTCTGCACTACCTGTGCTACCACCCGGTTCCCTTGACCTCATACAAGTTGGAACAGTGTTTTTTTGAATGATTATGGAGAGTCTCTGAAGGACGAGCAGCACTGGTGTTTTCTACCACTTTATTATTGCCATAATGAGTCGATTGCTGATGCGAAGACGTGACCGAAGATACTCCTCTTTTGCTTGGGTAATTGATTGAATCATGTACGCTGCTTATGTCACCCTTGCCAGGCGCGGGGGAGCTGATAGCTAACTATTCGGATAGCAACCATTTGGGTTGTTTGGCGCAGTATAATGATTATGAAAGTTAACTGTATTAACAAAATCATTTCAGAAAGCTATTGACCAATGCCTTCCGTCAAAATACTCACAGCAATATCAGTACCGGCTTGAGAATCGTTCAGAACATCTCTTACTGAAACCTCTGTTTTCCGGACACGAGACTTTAGAGAAGAGAGGCAATCGAGGGCGGAATGTAGTTTTGACGTATAGCACTGAACATCTTTATCAAAGGCTGACAGTTTGTCTCTAACTGCACATACCCCTGAGCGAGTATCGTTCACTTTGATGAAACGATCATAATCAATTCTCCAAAGGCGCAAGCTATTATTCTCGACTTACTGAGAGGTTGACGAAAGTTCAGTGGATACCAATTTCCGGTGACGTGTAGTGAAACAACTTTCGAGGATATAAGATAAGATAATATAAGATATAAGTTATAAGACCTGTTGCATATGCCATCAGAAAAGAGCTTATCAACGATTTCATCTGCCTGTTTCAATTCCGTTTTAACTGACTTGAAATGCTTTTTTTTTTGCTTCCAATAATGATACTGATCGTATTTGTTGAACAAGGTAAAAAGTCAATTGAACAGTCGTCTGCAAAATCATAATGGATTTTAACATGGGCGACCTTTCTGACATTCTTGGATTGAACGAGATGGAGATTTGGAGGCTATCTTTATGGAAGATGAGGAATTTTTAATTCTAGTAGACACAGGGGCCATTTAAATTAGTAGTGTGAACCTCTCCAATAAGATGGACAGAGAGCTGGCCAACTGTAGGCTGAAGCCCCCACCCCCCTCCAAGTGCGCCATCCATCAAAACAAGATTTCAGCAAGTGTCCGAAAATGACTTAAAAGAAATGGAGTGGAATTGGCAATCGAAAATCACCAAAAGGGGAGTTTTCACAAAGTTGTAACATTTGTTTTTTTTTTTTAATTTAAAACTGAAAAATTTAAATATTGGAGAATGTAATGTCAGACCGGGACTCGAACCCGGATCGCCCATAAATTATGGTTTCTCTACCTTGAGATATCTGACCGTGTATTCTCCAAGTACATTTAATCTGCATTTTAGAATATGTTACTGTAATTGGGTCGTCACTCTTAGTCTTTGTTTTTATTTTTAGACTGGAGCACTGAGAGGGATGGGTACCGCAATGATTTGGAAAGCATCGACGGGGAGAAGCTAAACCATAAACTCCGGACATTTACGCAAAGTTCCAACCTAAAATCCAGAAAAAACGAGTGGCAGCTGGAATGACGGAAGGACAGGCCCATGAATACAATAAATATTCCATGAAAACCTGACCTTGTATAAGGTCAGCTATAAATCTGTACATGATGGGCATAGGGAGGAGTGACAGAGATATTACCAGGGATCGACAGTTCAAAACTTCGAACAACCTCCTGGACGGGAAACTTAAACTTAATACCAGAGAAGGCATATCAATTCCTACCAAACACAAATCTGTAACACCCCCCCCCCCCCACCTGACTTTTAAAGACATTTGACCCTTATGACCTTGAAAGCAGATTAAGGTCATTCATTTGAACAAACTTGGTAGCCCTTCATCCCAGCATGCCACAGGCCAAATATCGGTACCCTAGGCCTTTTTATAATGGAGAAGAAGTTACTTGAAGTATTAAAATATTTTTGATTCCTGTGACCTTGAAAATAGGTAAAGGTTAATCGTGTGAACAAACTTGGTAGTCCTTCATCCCAGCATGCTACATGCCAAATACCTTGGGCCTTTCGGTTATTGAGAAGAAGTTTGTTAAAGATTTTTACATATTTGACCCCTGTCTGTGACCTTGAACATTGATCAAGGTCATTGATATGAGAAAACTTTGTAGCACTCTATCCCAGGTACCTACTGTTTAAAAATAAGCAATCTTGGCCTTTTGAATATTGAGAAGAAGATTCATAAATAATTTTACATATGTGACCCCTGTGACCTTGAAAGTAGGACAAGGTTATTGATATGAGGAAATTACGTAGTCATTTATTCCAGCATGTTATACGCATAATATTATCACACTAGACTCTATAGTTATTGAAGAGAAGTTGTTTGAAAGAATTTTACTACATTGATATGAGGAAACATTGTAGCACTCTATCCCAGGTACTTACTGGCAAAATATCAGCATCCTGGGCCTTTTTGTTATTTAGAAGAAGATTCTAAAAGATTCAAAGTCATTGATATGAACAAACTTTGTAGCACCCTAGCCCAGGTACCTAGAGGCCAAATATAAGCATCCTGGGCCGTTTGGTTATTGAGAAGAAGTTTGTTAAAGGAAAAATTTACGGACGGCGCACGAGTGACGATGACAAACGAAGCGCAATGGCAATAGGTCATCCTGACCCTTTGGGTCAGATAACTTTAAAATGCAAAATGTTCGAAAGTTTACATGGCACATTACCTCCGGCTACAAGTATTCAACAATTAAATGACACTAGATACGAACTTTGCCACATCGTGTATATGACAAGACATCGAAATGAAAGCTCCGTTCGGTCCTATAGTAGGGAATGCTGCACAACACAGAAAAGAAACATAAGTGAAACACTTCCATAGCGGACTGCGGGAAGTCTTCAGACGTGGTAATGGCGGCCCGGTCCGTCACCGAATCTGATTCTGAATTCATCACACCTCGGACTCCGGTCCCGGCTTTGCTCGCACCTCAGCCTGTCGTCCCAAACTCTGGCAATATAATGTCCACTTCAAATACGATGTCGTCAGGTCATTTTTCTAACTCATCATTTTAAAACTGTGTGTTTCAATTTAGAAAGTTAACTTTCACACCGTCTCCTCCTTCGTGACGTAGCACAACGCTATTCGCTGCGCTATTTGAAATCCTATGGTTGGGTTAAGTAGTGCTAAGATAAACTTACGCTGCACATTTGTTTTTTGTGCAAGAATGACATAACTAGAATACCTTAAATTAAATGAAATTAATTAAAAGCGTTTTTTATTCAGTATTTACTGAAAATAGGTGTGCAATTTTTTTGCATAAACCGTTTCGAGGATTTATGCTAAATGCACCGATTTTTTTTCTGTATATACAAAAAAAAAATGTTCCATATAAATAAAAAAAATTGTGGTCTTTCCTTAATTATTACCAAATTTTATGAGTAGCATTTTAATAGTAAATTGACAAGCCACATTTGCTTAAACTATTCTTCCTCTCTTACAAAATATTCATTAATCATTTCAACATATTTATATCACACTCGTATACAACGTTACGCTCCTTGGTGGTCGTGATGAGGCTTCGTGATGGTAAATAGCTGTCATATGTCCACAACATTCACTTATGTAAGTTGATCGGTATTGAGGATTTATATTAAAGGAATATTCTGACTAGTTGTCATGATGTTCGTTATACAGAGTTGAAGTAGAAGTATAAAGTTGTCTCAATGGTCATTATAGAAAGTAAACGTTGTGTATATTGTTGACGTAATGGTCGTTATAGAGAGATGACGTAGTGTATATAGTTGTCAAAATGGTTGTTATAGAGAGTTAACGTAGTGTACATAGTTGTCATAATGTTCGTTATAGAGAGTTAACGTAGTGTATATAGTTGTCATAATGGTCGTTATAGAGAGATGACGTAGTAGTATATAGTTGTCATAATGGTCGTTATAGAGAGATGACGTAGTAGTATAAAGTTGTCATAATGGTCGTTATAGAGAGATGACGTAGTAGTATAAAGTTGTCATAATGGTCGTTATAGAGAGTTAACGTAGTGTATATAGTTGTCATAATGTTCGTTATAGAGAGTTAACGTAGTGTATATAGTTGTCATAATGGTCGTTATAGAGAGATGACGTAGTAGTATATAGTTGTCATAATGGTCGTTATAGAGAGATGACGTAGTAGTATAAAGTTGTCATAATGGTCGTTATAGAGAGATGACGTAGTAGTATATAGTTGTCATAATAGTCGTTATAGAGAGTAAACGTAGTGTATATAGTTGTCATAATGGTCGTTATAGAGAGTTAACGTAGTGTACATAGTTGTCATAATGGTCGTTATAGAGAGTTAACGTAGTGTATATAGTTGTCATAATGTTCGTTATAGAGAGTTAACGTAGTGTATATAGTTGTCATAATGGTCGTTATAGAGAGATGACGTAGTAGTATATAGTTGTCATAATGGTCGTTATAGAGAGATGACGTAGTAGTATAAAGTTGTCATAATGGTCGTTATAGAGAGTTAACGTAGTGTATATAGTTGTCATAATGTTCGTTATAGAGAGTTAACGTAGTGTATATAGTTGTCATAATGGTCGTTATAGAGAGATGACGTAGTAGTATATATTTGTCATAATGGTCGTTATAGAGATGACGTAGTAGTATAAAGTTGTCATAATGGTCGTTATAGAGAGTTAACGTAGTGTACATAGTTGTCATAATGTTCGTTATAGAGAGTTAACGTAGTGTATATAGTTGTCATAATGGTCGTTATAGAGAGATGACGTAGTAGTATATAGTTGTCATAATGGTCGTTATAGAAAGTAAACGTTGTGTATATTGTTGACGTAATGGTCGTTATAGAGAGATGACGTAGTAGTATAAAGTTGTCTCAATGGTCATTATAGAGAGTTAACGTAGTGTATATTTTTGACGTAATAGTCGTTATAGAGAGATGACGTAGTAATATAAAGTTGTCATAATGGTCGTTATAGAGAGATGACGTAGTTGTATAAAGTTGTCAAAATGGTTGTTATAGAGAGTTAACGTAGTGTACATAGTTGTCATAATGGTCGTTATAGAGAGATGACGTAGTGTATATAGTTGTCATAATGGTTGTTATAGCGAGTTAATGTAGTGTATATAGTTGTCATAATGGTCGTTATAGAGAGATGACGTAGTTGTATAAAGTTGTCATAATGGTTGTTATAGCGAGTTAATGTAGTGTATATAGTTGTCATAATGGTCGTTATAGAGAGTTAACGTAGTGTATATAGTTGTCATAATGGTTGTTATAGCGAGTTAATGTAGTGTATATAGTTGCCATAATGGTCGTTATAGAGAGATGACGTAGTTGTATAAAGTTGTCAAAATGGTTGTTATAGCGAGTTAATGTAGTGTATATAGTTGTCATAATGGTCGTTATAGAGAGTTAACGCAGTGTATATAGTTGTCATAATGGTCGTTATAGAGTTAACGTAGTGTATATAGTTGTCATAATGGTCGTTATAGAGAGATGACGTAGTTGTATAAAGTTGTCCAAATGGTTGTTATAGCGAGTTAATGTAGTGTATATAGTTGTCATAATGGTCGTTATAGAGAGTTAACGTAGTGTATATAGTTGACCTAATGGTCGTGATAGAGAGTTGACGTAGTGTATATAGTTGTCATAATAGTCGTTATAGCGAGTTAATGTAGTGTATATAGTTGTCATAATGGTCGTTATAGAGAGTTAAGGTAGTGTATATAGTTGACCTAATGGTCGTAATAGAGAGTTAACGTAGTGTATATAGTTGTCATAATGGTCGTTATAGAGAGATGACGTAGTAGTATAAAGTTGTCATAATGGTCGTTATAGAGAGATGACGTAGTAGTATAAAGTTGTCATAATGGTCGTTATAGAGAGTTAACGTAGTGTATATAGTTGTCATAATGTTCGTTATAGAGAGTTAACGTAGTGTATATAGTTGTCATAATGGTCGTTATAGAGAGATGACGTAGTAGTATATAGTTGTCATAATGGTCGTTATAGAGAGATGACGTAGTAGTATAAAGTTGTCATAATGGTCGTTATAGAGAGATGACGTAGTAGTATATAGTTGTCATAATAGTCGTTATAGAGAGTAAACGTAGTGTATATAGTTGTCATAATGGTCGTTATAGAGAGTTAACGTAGTGTACATAGTTGTCATAATGGTCGTTATAGAGAGTTAACGTAGTGTATATAGTTGTCATAATGTTCGTTATAGAGAGTTAACGTAGTGTATATAGTTGTCATAATGGTCGTTATAGAGAGATGACGTAGTAGTATATAGTTGTCATAATGGTCGTTATAGAGAGATGACGTAGTAGTATAAAGTTGTCATAATGGTCGTTATAGAGAGTTAACGTAGTGTATATAGTTGTCATAATGTTCGTTATAGAGAGTTAACGTAGTGTATATAGTTGTCATAATGGTCGTTATAGAGAGATGACGTAGTAGTATATATTTGTCATAATGGTCGTTATAGAGATGACGTAGTAGTATAAAGTTGTCATAATGGTCGTTATAGAGAGTTAACGTAGTGTACATAGTTGTCATAATGTTCGTTATAGAGAGTTAACGTAGTGTATATAGTTGTCATAATGGTCGTTATAGAGAGATGACGTAGTAGTATATAGTTGTCATAATGGTCGTTATAGAAAGTAAACGTTGTGTATATTGTTGACGTAATGGTCGTTATAGAGAGATGACGTAGTAGTATAAAGTTGTCTCAATGGTCATTATAGAGAGTTAACGTAGTGTATATTTTTGACGTAATAGTCGTTATAGAGAGATGACGTAGTAATATAAAGTTGTCATAATGGTCGTTATAGAGAGATGACGTAGTTGTATAAAGTTGTCAAAATGGTTGTTATAGAGAGTTAACGTAGTGTACATAGTTGTCATAATGGTCGTTATAGAGAGATGACGTAGTGTATATAGTTGTCATAATGGTTGTTATAGCGAGTTAATGTAGTGTATATAGTTGTCATAATGGTCGTTATAGAGAGATGACGTAGTTGTATAAAGTTGTCATAATGGTTGTTATAGCGAGTTAATGTAGTGTATATAGTTGTCATAATGGTCGTTATAGAGAGTTAACGTAGTGTATATAGTTGTCATAATGGTTGTTATAGCGAGTTAATGTAGTGTATATAGTTGCCATAATGGTCGTTATAGAGAGATGACGTAGTTGTATAAAGTTGTCAAAATGGTTGTTATAGCGAGTTAATGTAGTGTATATAGTTGTCATAATGGTCGTTATAGAGAGTTAACGCAGTGTATATAGTTGTCATAATGGTCGTTATAGAGTTAACGTAGTGTATATAGTTGTCATAATGGTCGTTATAGAGAGATGACGTAGTTGTATAAAGTTGTCCAAATGGTTGTTATAGCGAGTTAATGTAGTGTATATAGTTGTCATAATGGTCGTTATAGAGAGTTAACGTAGTGTATATAGTTGACCTAATGGTCGTTATAGAGAGTTGACGTAGTGTATATAGTTGTCATAATAGTCGTTATAGCGAGTTAATGTAGTGTATATAGTTGTCATAATGGTCGTTATAGAGAGTTAAGGTAGTGTATATAGTTGACCTAATGGTCGTAATAGAGAGTTAACGTAGTGTATATAGTTGTCATAATGGTCGTTATAGAGAGATGACGTAGTGTATATAGTTGTCATAATGGTTGTTATAGAGAGTTAACGTAGTGTATATAGTTGTCATAATGGTTGTTATAGAGAGATGACGTAGTGTATATAGTTGTCATAATGGTTGTTATAGAGAGATGACGTAGTGTATATAGTTGACCTAATGGTCGTAATAGAGAGTTAACGTAGTGTATATAGTTGTCATAATGGTTGTTATAGAAAGATGACGTAGTGTATATAGTTGTCATAATGGTCGTTATAGAGAGATGACGTAGTGTATATAGTTGTCATAATGGTTGTTATAGAGATTTAACGTAGTGTATATAGTTGTCATAATGGTCGTTATAGAGAGATGACGTAGTAGTATATAGTTGTCATAATGGTCGTTATAGAGATTTAACGTAGTGTATATAATTGTCATAATGGTCGTTATAGAGAGGTGACGAAGTAGTATATAATTGTCATAATGGTCGTTATAGAGAGATGACGTAGTGTATATAGTTGTCATAATGGTTGTTATAGAGATTTAACGTAGTGTATATAATTGTCATAATGGTCGTTATAGAGAGGTGACGAAGTAGTATATAGTTGTCATAATGGTCGTTATAGAGAGTTTACGTAGTGTATATAGTTGTCATAATGGTCGTTATAGAGAGATGACGTAGTAGTATATAGTTGTCATAATGGTCGTTATAGAGAGATGACGTAGTGTATATAGTTGTCATAATAGTCGTTATAGAGAGATGACGTAGTAGTATATAGTTGTCATAATAGTCGTTATATAGAGTTATTGTAGAATTAAATAGTGGTCATGATGGTCGTTATAGAGAGTTAACGTAGTGTATATAGTTGTCATAATGGTCGTTATAGAGAGTTAACGTAGTGTATATAGTTGACCTAATGGTCGTAATAGAGAGTTAATGTAGTGTATATAGTTGTCATAATGGTCGTTATAGAGAGTTGACGTAGTGTATATAGTTGTCATAATGGTTGTTATAGCGAGTTAATGTAGTGTATATAGTTGTCATAATGGTCGTTATAGAGAGATGACGTAGTTGTATAAAGTTGTCAAAATGGTTGTTATAGCGAGTTAATGTAGTGTATATAGTTGTCATAATGGTCGTTATAGAGAGATGACGTAGTTGTATAAAGTTGTCAAAATGATTGTTATAGAGAGTTAACGTAGTGTATATAGTTGTCATAATGGTCGTTATAGAAAGATGACGTAGTTGTATAAAGTTGTCATAATGGTTGTTATAGCGAGTTAATGTAGTGCATATAGTTGTCATAATGGTCGTTATAGAGAGTTAACGTAGTGTATATAGTTGTCATAATAGTCGTTATATAGAGTTATTGTAGAATTAAATAGTGGTCATGATGGTCGTTATAGAGAGTTAACGTAGTGTATATAGTTGTCATAATGGTCGTTATAGAGAGTTAACGTAGTGTATATAGTTGACCTAATGGTCGTTATAGAGAGTTGACGTAGTGTATATAGTTGTCATAATGGTTGTTATAGCGAGTTAATGTAGTGTATATAGTTGTCATAATGGTCGTTATAGAGAGATGACGTAGTTGTATAAAGTTGTCAAAATGGTTGTTATAGCGAGTTAATGTAGTGTATATAGTTGACCTAATGGTCGTGATAGAGAGTAATGACGTAGTGTATATAGTTGTCATAATGGTCGTTATAGAGAGTTAACGTAGTGTATATAGTTGTCATAATAGTCGTTATATAGAGTTATTGTAGAATTAAATAGTGGTCATGATGGTCGTTATAGAGAGTTAACGTAGTGTATATAGTTGTCATAATGGTCGTTATAGAGAGATGACGTAGTTGTATAGATTTGTCAAAATGGTTGTTATAGCGAGTTAATGTAGTGTATATAGTTGTCATAATGGTCGTTATAGAGAGATGACGTAGTTGTATAAAGTTGTCAAAATGGTTGTTATAGAGAGTTAACGTAGTGTATATAGTTGTCATAATGGTCGTTATAGAAAGATGACGTAGTTGTATAAAGTTGTCATAATGGTTGTTATAGCGAGTTAATGTAGTGCATATAGTTGTCATAATGGTCGTTATAGAGAGTTAACGTAGTGTATATAGTTGACCTAATGGTCGTGATAGAGAGTTAACGTAGTGTATATAGTTTTCATAATGGTTGTTATAGCGAGTTAATGTAGTGTATATAGTTGTCATAATGGTCGTTATAGAGAGATGACGTAGTTGTATATAGTTGTCATAATGTTCGTTATAGAGAGTTAACGTAGTGTATATAGTTGTCATAATGGTCGTTATAGAGAGTTAATGTAGTGTATATAGTTGTCATAATGGTCGTTATAGAGAGTTAACGTAGTTGTATAAAGTTGTCATAATGGTCGTTATAGAGAGTTAATGTAGTGTATATAGTTGTCATAATGGTCGTTATAGAGAGTTAACGTAGTGTATATAGTTGTCATAATGGTCGTTATAGAGAGTTAATGTAGTGTATAAAGTTGTCATAATGTTCGTTATAGAGAGTTAACGTAGTTGTATAAAGTTGTCATAATGTTCGTTATAGAGAGTTAATGTAGTGTATATAGTTGTCATAATGGTCGTTATAGAGAGATGACGTAGTTGTATAAAGTTGTCATAATGGTCGTTATAGAGAGTTGAAGTAGTGTATATAGTTGTCATAATGTTCGTTATAGAGAGTTAACGTAGTGTATATAGTTGTCATAATGTTCGTTATAGAGAGTTAACGTAGTGTATATAGTTGTCATAATGTTCGTTATAGAGAGTTAATGTAGTGTATATAGTTGTCATAATGGTCGTTATAGAGAGATGACGTAGTAGTATAAAGTTGTCATAATGGTCGTTATAGAGAGTTAACGTAGTGTATATAGTTGTCATAATGTTCGTTATAGAGAGTTAACGTAGTGTATATAGTTGTCATAATGTTCGTTATAGAGAGTTAATGTAGTGTATATAGTTGTCATAATGGTCGTTATAGAGAGATGACGTAGTTGTATAAAGTTGTCATAATGGTCGTTATAGAGAGATGACGTAGTTGTATCAAGTTGTCATAATGTTCGTTATAGAGAGTTAACGTAGTGTATATAGTTGTCATAATGGTCGTTATAGAGAGATGACGTAGTGTATATAGTTGTCATAATGGTTGTTATAGAGATTTAACGTAGTGTATATAATTGTCATAATGGTCGTTATAGAGAGGTGACGAAGTAGTATATAGTTGTCATAATGGTCGTTATAGAGAGTTTACGTAGTGTATATAGTTGTCATAATGGTCGTTATAGAGAGATGACGTAGTAGTATATAGTTGTCATAATGGTCGTTATAGAGAGATGACGTAGTGTATATAGTTGTCATAATAGTCGTTATAGAGAGATGACGTAGTAGTATATAGTTGTCATAATAGTCGTTATATAGAGTTATTGTAGAATTAAATAGTGGTCATGATGGTCGTTATAGAGAGTTAACGTAGTGTATATAGTTGTCATAATGGTCGTTATAGAGAGTTAACGTAGTGTATATAGTTGACCTAATGGTCGTAATAGAGAGTTAATGTAGTGTATATAGTTGTCATAATGGTCGTTATAGAGAGTTGACGTAGTGTATATAGTTGTCATAATGGTTGTTATAGCGAGTTAATGTAGTGTATATAGTTGTCATAATGGTCGTTATAGAGAGATGACGTAGTTGTATAAAGTTGTCAAAATGGTTGTTATAGCGAGTTAATGTAGTGTATATAGTTGTCATAATGGTCGTTATATAGAGATGACGTAGTTGTATAAAGTTGTCAAAATGGTTGTTATAGAGAGTTAACGTAGTGTATATAGTTGTCATAATGGTCGTTATAGAAAGATGACGTAGTTGTATAAAGTTGTCATAATGGTTGTTATAGCGAGTTAATGTAGTGCATATAGTTGTCATAATGGTCGTTATAGAGAGTTAACGTAGTGTATATAGTTGTCATAATAGTCGTTATATAGAGTTATTGTAGAATTAAATAGTGGTCATGATGGTCGTTATAGAGAGTTAACGTAGTGTATATAGTTGTCATAATGGTCGTTATAGAGAGTTAACGTAGTGTATATAGTTGACCTAATGGTCGTAATAGAGAGTTAACGTAGTGTATATAGTTGACCTAATGGTCGTTATAGAGAGTTGACGTAGTGTATATAGTTGTCATAATGGTTGTTATAGCGAGTTAATGTAGTGTATATAGTTGTCATAATGGTCGTTATAGAGAGATGACGTAGTTGTATAAAGTTGTCAAAATGGTTGTTATAGCGAGTTAATGTAGTGTATATAGTTGACCTAATGGTCGTGATAGAGAGTAATGACGTAGTGTATATAGTTGTCATAATGGTCGTTATAGAGAGTTAACGTAGTGTATATAGTTGTCATAATAGTCGTTATATAGAGTTATTGTAGAATTAAATAGTGGTCATGATGGTCGTTATAGAGAGTTAACGTAGTGTATATAGTTGTCATAATGGTCGTTATAGAGAGTTAACGTAGTGTATATAGTTGACCTAATGGTCGTTATAGAGAGTTGACGTAGTGTATATAGTTGTCATAATGGTTGTTATAGCGAGTTAATGTAGTGTATATAGTTGTCATAATGGTCGTTATAGAGAGATGACGTAGTTGTATAAAGTTGTCAAAATGGTTGTTATAGCGAGTTAATGTAGTGTATATAGTTGTCATAATGGTCGTTATAGAGAGATGACGTAGTTGTATAAAGTTGTCAAAATGGTTGTTATAGAGAGTTAACGTAGTGTATATAGTTGTCATAATGGTCGTTATAGAAAGATGACGTAGTTGTATAAAGTAAATTGTCATAATGGTTGTTATAGCGAGTTAATGTAGTGCATATAGTTGTCATAATGGTCGTTATAGAGAGTTAACGTAGTGTATATAGTTGACCTAATGGTCGTGATAGAGAGTTAACGTAGTGTATATAGTTGTCATAATGGTTGTTATAGCGAGTTAATGTAGTGTATATAGTTGTCATAATGGTCGTTATAGAGAGATGACGTAGTTGTATAAAGTTGTCATAATGTTCGTTATAGAGAGTTAACGTAGTGTATATAGTTGTCATAATGGTCGTTATAGAGAGTTAATGTAGTGTATATAGTTGTCATAATGGTCGTTATAGAGAGTTGACGTAGTTGTATAAAGTTGTCATAATGGTCGTTATAGAGAGTTAATGTAGTGTATATAGTTGTCATAATGGTCGTTATAGAGAGTTAACGTAGTGTATATAGTTGTCATAATGGTCGTTATAGAGAGTTAATGTAGTGTATAAAGTTGTCATAATGTTCGTTATAGAGAGTTAACGTAGTTGTATAAAGTTGTCATAATGTTCGTTATAGAGAGTTAATGTAGTGTATATAGTTGTCATAATGGTCGTTATAGAGAGATGACGTAGTTGTATAAAGTTGTCATAATGGTCGTTATAGAGAGTTGAAGTAGTGTATATAGTTGTCATAATGTTCGTTATAGAGAGTTAACGTAGTGTATATAGTTGTCATAATGTTCGTTATAGAGAGTTAACGTAGTGTATATAGTTGTCATAATGTTCGTTATAGAGAGTTAATGTAGTGTATATAGTTGTCATAATGGTCGTTATAGAGAGATGACGTAGTAGTATAAAGTTGTCATAATGGTCGTTATAGAGAGTTAACGTAGTGTATATAGTTGTCATAATGTTCGTTATAGAGAGTTAACGTAGTGTATATAGTTGTCATAATGTTCGTTATAGAGAGTTAATGTAGTGTATATAGTTGTCATAATGGTCGTTATAGAGAGATGACGTAGTTGTATAAAGTTGTCATAATGGTCGTTATAGAGAGATGACGTAGTTGTATCAAGTTGTCATAATGTTCGTTATAGAGAGTTAACGTAGTGTATATAGTTGTCATAATGGTCGTTATAGAGAGTTAACGTAGGGTATATTGTTGACGTAATAGTCGTTATAGAGAGATGACGTAGTTGTATAAAGTTGTCAAAATGGTTGTTATAGAGAGTTAACGTAGTGTACATAGTTGTCATAATGGTCGTTATAGAGAGATGACGTAGTGTATATAGTTGTCATAATGGTTGTTATAGCGAGTTAATGTAGTGTATATAGTTGTCATAATGGTCGTTATAGAGAGATGACGTAGTTGTATAAAGTTGTCAAAATGGTTGTTATAGCGAGTTAATGTAGTGCATATAGTTGTCATAATGGTCGTTATAGAGAGTTAACGTAGTGTATATAGTTGACCTAATGGTCGTGATAGAGAGTTAACGTAGTGTATATAGTTGTCATAATGGTTGTTATAGCGAGTTAATGTAGTGTATATAGTTGTCATAATGGTCGTTATAGAGAGATGACGTAGTTGTATAAAGTTGTCAAAATGGTTGTTATAGCAAGTTAATGTAGTGTATATAGTTGTCATAATGGTCGTTATAGAGAGTTAACGTAGTGTATATAGTTGACCTAATGGTCGTGATAGAGAGTTAACGTAGTGTATATAGTTGTCATAATGGTTGTTATAGCGAGTTAATGTAGTGTATATAGTTGTCATAATGGTCGTTATAGAGAGTTAACGTAGTGTATATAGTTGTCATAATGGTTGTTATAGAGAGATGACGTAGTGTATATTGTTGACGTAATAGTCGTTATAGAGAGTTAACGTAGTGTATATAGTTGTCATAATGGTCGTTATAGAGAGTTAAAGTAGTGTATATAGTTGTCATAATGGTCGTGATAGAGAGTTAACGTAGTGTATATAGTTGTCATAATGGTCGTGATAGAGAGTTAACGTAGTGTATATAGTTGTCATAATGGTCGTGATAGAGAGTTAACGTAGTGTATATAGTTGTCATAATGGTCGTGATAGAGAGTTAACATAGTGTATATAGTTGTCATAATGGTCGTAATAGAGAGTTAACGTAGTGTATATAGTTGTCATAATGGTTGTTATAGAGAGTTAAAGTAGTGTATATAGTTGTCATAATGGTCGTGATAGAGAGTTAACGTAGTGTATATAGTTGTCATAATGGTCGTTATAGAGAGTTAAAGTAGTGTATATAGTTGTCATAATGGTCGTGATAGAGAGTTAACGTAGTGTATATAGTTGTCATAATGGTCGTGATAGAGAGTTAACGTAGTGTATATAGTTGTCATAATGGTTGTTATAGCGAGTTAATGTAGTGTATATAGTTGTCATAATGGTCGTTATAGAGAGATGACGTAGTTGTATAAAGTTGTCAAAATGGTTGTTATAGCGAGTTAATGTAGTGTATATAGTTGTCATAATGGTCGTTATAGAGAGATGACGTAGTTGTATAAAGTTGTCAAAATGGTTGTTATAGAGAGTTAACGTAGTGTATATAGTTGTCATAATGGTCGTTATAGAAAGATGACGTAGTTGTATAAAGTTGTCATAATGGTCGTTATAGAGAGTTAACGTAGTGTATATAGTTGTCATAATGTTCGTTATAGAGAGTTAACGTAGTGTATATACTTGTCAAAATGGTTGTTATAGAGAGTTAACGTAGTGTACATAGTTGTCATAATGGTCGTTATAGAGAGATGACGTAGTGTATATAGTTGTCATAATGGTTGTTATAGCGAGTTAATGTAGTGTATATAGTTGTCATAATGGTCGTTATAGAGAGATGACGTAGTTGTATAAAGTTGTCAAAATGGTTGTTATAGCGAGTTAATGTAGTGCATATAGTTGTCATAATGGTCGTTATAGAGAGTTAACGTAGTGTATATAGTTGACCTAATGGTCGTGATAGAGAGTTAACGTAGTGTATATAGTTGTCATAATGGTTGTTATAGCGAGTTAATGTAGTGTATATAGTTGTCATAATGGTCGTTATAGAGAGATGACGTAGTTGTATAAAGTTGTCAAAATGGTTGTTATAGCAAGTTAATGTAGTGTATATAGTTGTCATAATGGTCGTTATAGAGAGTTAACGTAGTGTATATAGTTGACCTAATGGTCGTGATAGAGAGTTAACGTAGTGTATATAGTTGTCATAATGGTTGTTATAGCGAGTTAATGTAGTGTATATAGTTGTCATAATGGTCGTTATAGAGAGTTAACGTAGTGTATATAGTTGACCTAATGGTCGTAATAGAGAGTTAACGTAGTGTATATAGTTGTCATAATGGTTGTTATAGAGAGATGACGTAGTGTATATTGTTGACGTAATAGTCGTTATAGAGAGTTAACGTAGTGTATATAGTTGTCATAATGGTCGTTATAGAGAGTTAAAGTAGTGTATATAGTTGTCATAATGGTCGTGATAGAGAGTTAACGTAGTGTATATAGTTGTCATAATGGTCGTGATAGAGAGTTAACGTAGTGTATATAGTTGTCATAATGGTCGTGATAGAGAGTTAACGTAGTGTATATAGTTGTCATAATGGTCGTGATAGAGAGTTAACGTAGTGTATATAGTTGTCATAATGGTTGTTATAGCGAGTTAATGTAGTGTATATAGTTGTCATAATGGTCGTTATAGAGAGTTAACGTAGTGTATATAGTTGTCATAATGGTTGTTATAGAGAGATGACGTAGTGTATATTGTTGACGTAATAGTCGTTATAGAGAGTTAACGTAGTGTATATAGTTGTCATAATGGTCGTTATAGAGAGTTAAAGTAGTGTATATAGTTGTCATAATGGTCGTGATAGAGAGTTAACGTAGTGTATATAGTTGTCATAATGGTCGTGATAGAGAGTTAACGTAGTGTATATAGTTGTCATAATGGTCGTGATAGAGAGTTAACGTAGTGTATATAGTTGTCATAATGGTCGTGATAGAGAGTTAACATAGTGTATATAGTTGTCATAATGGTCGTAATAGAGAGTTAACGTAGTGTATATAGTTGTCATAATGTTCGTTATAGAGAGTTAACGTAGTGTATATAGTTGTCATAATGTTCGTTATAGAGAGTTAACGTAGTGTATATAGTTGTCATAATGTTCGTTATAGAGAGTTAATGTAGTGTATATAGTTGTCATAATGGTCGTTATAGAGAGATGACGTAGTAGTATAAAGTTGTCATAATGGTCGTTATAGAGAGTTAACGTAGTGTATATAGTTGTCATAATGTTCGTTATAGAGAGTTAACGTAGTGTATATAGTTGTCATAATGTTCGTTATAGAGAGTTAATGTAGTGTATATAGTTGTCATAATGGTCGTTATAGAGAGATGACGTAGTTGTATAAAGTTGTCATAATGGTCGTTATAGAGAGATGACGTAGTTGTATCAAGTTGTCATAATGTTCGTTATAGAGAGTTAACGTAGTGTATATAGTTGTCATAATGGTCGTTATAGAGAGATGACGTAGTGTATATAGTTGTCATAATGGTTGTTATAGAGATTTAACGTAGTGTATATAATTGTCATAATGGTCGTTATAGAGAGGTGACGAAGTAGTATATAGTTGTCATAATGGTCGTTATAGAGAGTTTACGTAGTGTATATAGTTGTCATAATGGTCGTTATAGAGAGATGACGTAGTAGTATATAGTTGTCATAATGGTCGTTATAGAGAGATGACGTAGTGTATATAGTTGTCATAATAGTCGTTATAGAGAGATGACGTAGTAGTATATAGTTGTCATAATAGTCGTTATATAGAGTTATTGTAGAATTAAATAGTGGTCATGATGGTCGTTATAGAGAGTTAACGTAGTGTATATAGTTGTCATAATGGTCGTTATAGAGAGTTAACGTAGTGTATATAGTTGACCTAATGGTCGTAATAGAGAGTTAATGTAGTGTATATAGTTGTCATAATGGTCGTTATAGAGAGTTGACGTAGTGTATATAGTTGTCATAATGGTTGTTATAGCGAGTTAATGTAGTGTATATAGTTGTCATAATGGTCGTTATAGAGAGATGACGTAGTTGTATAAAGTTGTCAAAATGGTTGTTATAGCGAGTTAATGTAGTGTATATAGTTGTCATAATGGTCGTTATATAGAGATGACGTAGTTGTATAAAGTTGTCAAAATGGTTGTTATAGAGAGTTAACGTAGTGTATATAGTTGTCATAATGGTCGTTATAGAAAGATGACGTAGTTGTATAAAGTTGTCATAATGGTTGTTATAGCGAGTTAATGTAGTGCATATAGTTGTCATAATGGTCGTTATAGAGAGTTAACGTAGTGTATATAGTTGTCATAATAGTCGTTATATAGAGTTATTGTAGAATTAAATAGTGGTCATGATGGTCGTTATAGAGAGTTAACGTAGTGTATATAGTTGTCATAATGGTCGTTATAGAGAGTTAACGTAGTGTATATAGTTGACCTAATGGTCGTAATAGAGAGTTAACGTAGTGTATATAGTTGACCTAATGGTCGTTATAGAGAGTTGACGTAGTGTATATAGTTGTCATAATGGTTGTTATAGCGAGTTAATGTAGTGTATATAGTTGTCATAATGGTCGTTATAGAGAGATGACGTAGTTGTATAAAGTTGTCAAAATGGTTGTTATAGCGAGTTAATGTAGTGTATATAGTTGACCTAATGGTCGTGATAGAGAGTAATGACGTAGTGTATATAGTTGTCATAATGGTCGTTATAGAGAGTTAACGTAGTGTATATAGTTGTCATAATAGTCGTTATATAGAGTTATTGTAGAATTAAATAGTGGTCATGATGGTCGTTATAGAGAGTTAACGTAGTGTATATAGTTGTCATAATGGTCGTTATAGAGAGTTAACGTAGTGTATATAGTTGACCTAATGGTCGTTATAGAGAGTTGACGTAGTGTATATAGTTGTCATAATGGTTGTTATAGCGAGTTAATGTAGTGTATATAGTTGTCATAATGGTCGTTATAGAGAGATGACGTAGTTGTATAAAGTTGTCAAAATGGTTGTTATAGCGAGTTAATGTAGTGTATATAGTTGTCATAATGGTCGTTATAGAGAGATGACGTAGTTGTATAAAGTTGTCAAAATGGTTGTTATAGAGAGTTAACGTAGTGTATATAGTTGTCATAATGGTCGTTATAGAAAGATGACGTAGTTGTATAAAGTAAATTGTCATAATGGTTGTTATAGCGAGTTAATGTAGTGCATATAGTTGTCATAATGGTCGTTATAGAGAGTTAACGTAGTGTATATAGTTGACCTAATGGTCGTGATAGAGAGTTAACGTAGTGTATATAGTTGTCATAATGGTTGTTATAGCGAGTTAATGTAGTGTATATAGTTGTCATAATGGTCGTTATAGAGAGATGACGTAGTTGTATAAAGTTGTCATAATGTTCGTTATAGAGAGTTAACGTAGTGTATATAGTTGTCATAATGGTCGTTATAGAGAGTTAATGTAGTGTATATAGTTGTCATAATGGTCGTTATAGAGAGTTGACGTAGTTGTATAAAGTTGTCATAATGGTCGTTATAGAGAGTTAATGTAGTGTATATAGTTGTCATAATGGTCGTTATAGAGAGTTAACGTAGTGTATATAGTTGTCATAATGGTCGTTATAGAGAGTTAATGTAGTGTATAAAGTTGTCATAATGTTCGTTATAGAGAGTTAACGTAGTTGTATAAAGTTGTCATAATGTTCGTTATAGAGAGTTAATGTAGTGTATATAGTTGTCATAATGGTCGTTATAGAGAGATGACGTAGTTGTATAAAGTTGTCATAATGGTCGTTATAGAGAGTTGAAGTAGTGTATATAGTTGTCATAATGTTCGTTATAGAGAGTTAACGTAGTGTATATAGTTGTCATAATGTTCGTTATAGAGAGTTAACGTAGTGTATATAGTTGTCATAATGTTCGTTATAGAGAGTTAATGTAGTGTATATAGTTGTCATAATGGTCGTTATAGAGAGATGACGTAGTAGTATAAAGTTGTCATAATGGTCGTTATAGAGAGTTAACGTAGTGTATATAGTTGTCATAATGTTCGTTATAGAGAGTTAACGTAGTGTATATAGTTGTCATAATGTTCGTTATAGAGAGTTAATGTAGTGTATATAGTTGTCATAATGGTCGTTATAGAGAGATGACGTAGTTGTATAAAGTTGTCATAATGGTCGTTATAGAGAGATGACGTAGTTGTATCAAGTTGTCATAATGTTCGTTATAGAGAGTTAACGTAGTGTATATAGTTGTCATAATGGTCGTTATAGAGAGTTAACGTAGGGTATATTGTTGACGTAATAGTCGTTATAGAGAGATGACGTAGTTGTATAAAGTTGTCAAAATGGTTGTTATAGAGAGTTAACGTAGTGTACATAGTTGTCATAATGGTCGTTATAGAGAGATGACGTAGTGTATATAGTTGTCATAATGGTTGTTATAGCGAGTTAATGTAGTGTATATAGTTGTCATAATGGTCGTTATAGAGAGATGACGTAGTTGTATAAAGTTGTCAAAATGGTTGTTATAGCGAGTTAATGTAGTGCATATAGTTGTCATAATGGTCGTTATAGAGAGTTAACGTAGTGTATATAGTTGACCTAATGGTCGTGATAGAGAGTTAACGTAGTGTATATAGTTGTCATAATGGTTGTTATAGCGAGTTAATGTAGTGTATATAGTTGTCATAATGGTCGTTATAGAGAGATGACGTAGTTGTATAAAGTTGTCAAAATGGTTGTTATAGCAAGTTAATGTAGTGTATATAGTTGTCATAATGGTCGTTATAGAGAGTTAACGTAGTGTATATAGTTGACCTAATGGTCGTGATAGAGAGTTAACGTAGTGTATATAGTTGTCATAATGGTTGTTATAGCGAGTTAATGTAGTGTATATAGTTGTCATAATGGTCGTTATAGAGAGTTAACGTAGTGTATATAGTTGTCATAATGGTTGTTATAGAGAGATGACGTAGTGTATATTGTTGACGTAATAGTCGTTATAGAGAGTTAACGTAGTGTATATAGTTGTCATAATGGTCGTTATAGAGAGTTAAAGTAGTGTATATAGTTGTCATAATGGTCGTGATAGAGAGTTAACGTAGTGTATATAGTTGTCATAATGGTCGTGATAGAGAGTTAACGTAGTGTATATAGTTGTCATAATGGTCGTGATAGAGAGTTAACGTAGTGTATATAGTTGTCATAATGGTCGTGATAGAGAGTTAACATAGTGTATATAGTTGTCATAATGGTCGTAATAGAGAGTTAACGTAGTGTATATAGTTGTCATAATGGTTGTTATAGAGAGTTAAAGTAGTGTATATAGTTGTCATAATGGTCGTGATAGAGAGTTAACGTAGTGTATATAGTTGTCATAATGGTCGTTATAGAGAGTTAAAGTAGTGTATATAGTTGTCATAATGGTCGTGATAGAGAGTTAACGTAGTGTATATAGTTGTCATAATGGTCGTGATAGAGAGTTAACGTAGTGTATATAGTTGTCATAATGGTTGTTATAGCGAGTTAATGTAGTGTATATAGTTGTCATAATGGTCGTTATAGAGAGATGACGTAGTTGTATAAAGTTGTCAAAATGGTTGTTATAGCGAGTTAATGTAGTGTATATAGTTGTCATAATGGTCGTTATAGAGAGATGACGTAGTTGTATAAAGTTGTCAAAATGGTTGTTATAGAGAGTTAACGTAGTGTATATAGTTGTCATAATGGTCGTTATAGAAAGATGACGTAGTTGTATAAAGTTGTCATAATGGTCGTTATAGAGAGTTAACGTAGTGTATATAGTTGTCATAATGTTCGTTATAGAGAGTTAACGTAGTGTATATACTTGTCAAAATGGTTGTTATAGAGAGTTAACGTAGTGTACATAGTTGTCATAATGGTCGTTATAGAGAGATGACGTAGTGTATATAGTTGTCATAATGGTTGTTATAGCGAGTTAATGTAGTGTATATAGTTGTCATAATGGTCGTTATAGAGAGATGACGTAGTTGTATAAAGTTGTCAAAATGGTTGTTATAGCGAGTTAATGTAGTGCATATAGTTGTCATAATGGTCGTTATAGAGAGTTAACGTAGTGTATATAGTTGACCTAATGGTCGTGATAGAGAGTTAACGTAGTGTATATAGTTGTCATAATGGTTGTTATAGCGAGTTAATGTAGTGTATATAGTTGTCATAATGGTCGTTATAGAGAGATGACGTAGTTGTATAAAGTTGTCAAAATGGTTGTTATAGCAAGTTAATGTAGTGTATATAGTTGTCATAATGGTCGTTATAGAGAGTTAACGTAGTGTATATAGTTGACCTAATGGTCGTGATAGAGAGTTAACGTAGTGTATATAGTTGTCATAATGGTTGTTATAGCGAGTTAATGTAGTGTATATAGTTGTCATAATGGTCGTTATAGAGAGTTAACGTAGTGTATATAGTTGACCTAATGGTCGTAATAGAGAGTTAACGTAGTGTATATAGTTGTCATAATGGTTGTTATAGAGAGATGACGTAGTGTATATTGTTGACGTAATAGTCGTTATAGAGAGTTAACGTAGTGTATATAGTTGTCATAATGGTCGTTATAGAGAGTTAAAGTAGTGTATATAGTTGTCATAATGGTCGTGATAGAGAGTTAACGTAGTGTATATAGTTGTCATAATGGTCGTGATAGAGAGTTAACGTAGTGTATATAGTTGTCATAATGGTCGTGATAGAGAGTTAACGTAGTGTATATAGTTGTCATAATGGTCGTGATAGAGAGTTAACGTAGTGTATATAGTTGTCATAATGGTTGTTATAGCGAGTTAATGTAGTGTATATAGTTGTCATAATGGTCGTTATAGAGAGTTAACGTAGTGTATATAGTTGTCATAATGGTTGTTATAGAGAGATGACGTAGTGTATATTGTTGACGTAATAGTCGTTATAGAGAGTTAACGTAGTGTATATAGTTGTCATAATGGTCGTTATAGAGAGTTAAAGTAGTGTATATAGTTGTCATAATGGTCGTGATAGAGAGTTAACGTAGTGTATATAGTTGTCATAATGGTCGTGATAGAGAGTTAACGTAGTGTATATAGTTGTCATAATGGTCGTGATAGAGAGTTAACGTAGTGTATATAGTTGTCATAATGGTCGTGATAGAGAGTTAACATAGTGTATATAGTTGTCATAATGGTCGTAATAGAGAGTTAACGTAGTGTATATAGTTGTCATAATGGTTGTTATAGAGAGTTAAAGTAGTGTATATAGTTGTCATAATGGTCGTGATAGAGAGTTAACGTAGTGTATATAGTTGTCATAATGGTCGTTATAGAGAGTTAAAGTAGTGTATATAGTTGTCATAATGGTCGTGATAGAGAGTTAACGTAGTGTATATAGTTGTCATAATGGTCGTGATAGAGAGTTAACGTAGTGTATATAGTTGTCATAATGGTTGTTATAGCGAGTTAATGTAGTGTATATAGTTGTCATAATGGTCGTTATAGAGAGATGACGTAGTTGTATAAAGTTGTCAAAATGGTTGTTATAGCGAGTTAATGTAGTGTATATAGTTGTCATAATGGTCGTTATAGAGAGATGACGTAGTTGTATAAAGTTGTCAAAATGGTTGTTATAGAGAGTTAACGTAGTGTATATAGTTGTCATAATGGTCGTTATAGAAAGATGACGTAGTTGTATAAAGTTGTCATAATGGTCGTTATAGAGAGTTAACGTAGTGTATATAGTTGTCATAATGTTCGTTATAGAGAGTTAACGTAGTGTATATACTTGTCAAAATGGTTGTTATAGAGAGTTAACGTAGTGTACATAGTTGTCATAATGGTCGTTATAGAGAGATGACGTAGTGTATATAGTTGTCATAATGGTTGTTATAGCGAGTTAATGTAGTGTATATAGTTGTCATAATGGTCGTTATAGAGAGATGACGTAGTTGTATAAAGTTGTCAAAATGGTTGTTATAGCGAGTTAATGTAGTGCATATAGTTGTCATAATGGTCGTTATAGAGAGTTAACGTAGTGTATATAGTTGACCTAATGGTCGTGATAGAGAGTTAACGTAGTGTATATAGTTGTCATAATGGTTGTTATAGCGAGTTAATGTAGTGTATATAGTTGTCATAATGGTCGTTATAGAGAGATGACGTAGTTGTATAAAGTTGTCAAAATGGTTGTTATAGCAAGTTAATGTAGTGTATATAGTTGTCATAATGGTCGTTATAGAGAGTTAACGTAGTGTATATAGTTGACCTAATGGTCGTGATAGAGAGTTAACGTAGTGTATATAGTTGTCATAATGGTTGTTATAGCGAGTTAATGTAGTGTATATAGTTGTCATAATGGTCGTTATAGAGAGTTAACGTAGTGTATATAGTTGACCTAATGGTCGTAATAGAGAGTTAACGTAGTGTATATAGTTGTCATAATGGTTGTTATAGAGAGATGACGTAGTGTATATTGTTGACGTAATAGTCGTTATAGAGAGTTAACGTAGTGTATATAGTTGTCATAATGGTCGTTATAGAGAGTTAAAGTAGTGTATATAGTTGTCATAATGGTCGTGATAGAGAGTTAACGTAGTGTATATAGTTGTCATAATGGTCGTGATAGAGAGTTAACGTAGTGTATATAGTTGTCATAATGGTCGTGATAGAGAGTTAACGTAGTGTATATAGTTGTCATAATGGTCGTGATAGAGAGTTAACGTAGTGTATATAGTTGTCATAATGGTCGTAATAGAGAGTTAACGTAGTGTATATAGTTGTCATAATGGTTGTTATAGAGAGTTAAAGTAGTGTATATAGTTGTCATAATGGTCGTGATAGAGAGTTAACGTAGTGTATATAGTTGTCATAATGGTCGTTATAGAGAGTTAAAGTAGTGTATATAGTTGTCATAATGGTCGTGATAGAGAGTTAACGTAGTGTATATAGTTGTCATAATGGTCGTGATAGAGAGTTAACGTAGTGTATATAGTTGTCATAATGGTTGTTATAGCGAGTTAATGTAGTGTATATAGTTGTCATAATGGTCGTTATAGAGAGATGACGTAGTTGTATAAAGTTGTCAAAATGGTTGTTATAGCGAGTTAATGTAGTGTATATAGTTGTCATAATGGTCGTTATAGAGAGATGACGTAGTTGTATAAAGTTGTCATAATGGTTGTTATAGAGAGTTAACGTAGTGTATATAGTTGTCATAATGGTCGTTATAGAAAGATGACGTAGTTGTATAAAGTTGTCATAATGGTCGTTATAGAGAGTTAACGTAGTGTATATAGTTGTCATAATGTTCGTTATAGAGAGTTAACGTAGTGTATATACTTGTCATAATGGTCGTTATAGAGAGATGACGTAGTAGTATATAGTTGTCATAATGGTCGTTATAGAGAGATGACGTAGTAGTATAAAGTTGTCATAATGGTCGTTATAGAGAGTTAACGTAGTGTATATAGTTGTCATAATGTTCGTTATAGAGAGTTAACGTAGCGTATATAGTTGTCATAATGGTCGTTATAGAGAGTTAATGTAGTGTATATAGTTGACGTAATAGTCGTTATAGAGAGATGACGTAGTAGTATATAGTTGTCATAATGGTCGTTATAGAGAGTAAACGTAGTGTATATTGTTGACGTAATAGTCGTTATAGAGAGATGACGTAGTAGTATAAAGTTGTCATAATGGTCGTTATAGAGAGTTAACGTAGTGTATATAGTTGTCATAATGTTCGTTATAGAGAGTTAACGTAGTGTACATAGTTGTCATAATGGTCGTTATAGAGAGATGACGTAGTGTATATAGTTGTCATAATGGTTGTTTTAGCGAGTTAATGTAGTGTATATAGTTGTCATAATGGTCGTTATAGAGAGATGACGTAGTTGTATAAAGTTGTCATAATGGTTGTTATAGCGAGTTAATGTAGTGTATATAGTTGTCATAATGGTCGTTATAGAGAGTTAACGTAGTGTATATAGTTGACCTAATGGTCGTGATAGAGAGTTAACGTAGTGTATATAGTTGTCATAATAGTCGTTATAGAGAGATGACGTAGTTGTATAAAGTTGTCAAAATGGTTGTTATAGCGAGTTAATGTAGTGTATATAGTTGTCATAATGGTCGTTATAGAGAGATGACGTAGTTGTATAAAGTTGTCAAAATGGTTGTTATAGCGAGTTAATGTAGTGTATATAGTTGTCATAATGGTCGTTATAGAGAGTTAACGTAGTGTATATAGTTGACCTAATGGTCGTGATAGAGAGTTAACGTAGTGTATATAGTTGTCATAATGGTTGTTATAGCGAGTTAATGTAGTGTATATAGCTGTCATAATGGTCGTTATAGAGTGTTAACGTAGTGTATATAGTTGACCTAATGGTCGTAATAGAGAGTTAACGTAGTGTATATAGTTGTCATAATGGTTGTTATAGCGAGTTAATGTAGTGTATATAGTTGTCATAATGGTCGTTATAGAGAGATGACGTAGTTGTATAAAGTTGTCAAAATGGTTGTTATAGCGAGTTAATGTAGTGTATATAGTTGTCATAATGGTCGTTATAGAGAGATGACGTAGTTGTATAAAGTTGTCAAAATGGTCGTTATAGAGAGTTAACGTAGTGTATATAGTTGTCATAATGTTCGTTATAGAGAGTTAACGTAGTGTATATACTTGTCATAATGGTCGTTATAGAGAGATGACGTAGTAGTATATAGTTGTCATAATGGTCGTTATAGAGAGTTAACGTAGTGTATATAGTTGTCATAATGTTCGTTATAGAGAGTTAACGTAGTGTATATAGTTGTCATAATGGTCGTTATAGAGAGTTAACGTATTGTATATTGTTGACTTAATAGTCGTTATAGAGAGATGACGTAGTAGTATAAAGTTGTCTCAATAGTCATTATAGAGAGTTAACGTAGTGTATATTTTTGACGTAATAGTCGTTATAGAGAGATGACGTAGTAGTATAAAGTTGTCATAATGGTCGTTATAGAGAGATGACGTAGTTGTATAAAGTTGTCAAAATGGTTGTTATAGAGAGTTAACGTAGTGTACATAGTTGTCATAATGGTCGTTATAGAGAGATGACGTAGTTGTATAAAGTTGTCAAAATGGTTGTTATAGCGAGTTAATGTAGTGTATATAGTTGTCATAATGGTCGTTATAGAGAGATGACGTAGTTGTATAAAGTTGTCAAAATGGTTGTTATAGCGAGTTAATGTAGTGTATATAGTTGTCATAATGGTCGTTATAGAGAGATGACGTAGTTGTATAAAGTTGTCATAATGGTTGTTATAGAGAGTTAACGTAGTGTATATAGTTGTCATAATGGTCGTTATAGAAAGATGACGTAGTTGTATAAAGTTGTCATAATGGTCGTTATAGAGAGTTAACGTAGTGTATATAGTTGTCATAATGTTCGTTATAGAGAGTTAACGTAGTGTATATACTTGTCATAATGGTCGTTATAGAGAGATGACGTAGTAGTATATAGTTGTCATAATGGTCGTTATAGAGAGATGACGTAGTAGTATAAAGTTGTCATAATGGTCGTTATAGAGAGTTAACGTAGTGTATATAGTTGTCATAATGTTCGTTATAGAGAGTTAACGTAGCGTATATAGTTGTCATAATGGTCGTTATAGAGAGTTAATGTAGTGTATATAGTTGACGTAATAGTCGTTATAGAGAGATGACGTAGTAGTATATAGTTGTCATAATGGTCGTTATAGAGAGTAAACGTAGTGTATATTGTTGACGTAATAGTCGTTATAGAGAGATGACGTAGTAGTATAAAGTTGTCATAATGGTCGTTATAGAGAGTTAACGTAGTGTATATAGTTGTCATAATGTTCGTTATAGAGAGTTAACGTAGTGTACATAGTTGTCATAATGGTCGTTATAGAGAGATGACGTAGTGTATATAGTTGTCATAATGGTTGTTTTAGCGAGTTAATGTAGTGTATATAGTTGTCATAATGGTCGTTATAGAGAGATGACGTAGTTGTATAAAGTTGTCATAATGGTTGTTATAGCGAGTTAATGTAGTGTATATAGTTGTCATAATGGTCGTTATAGAGAGTTAACGTAGTGTATATAGTTGACCTAATGGTCGTGATAGAGAGTTAACGTAGTGTATATAGTTGTCATAATAGTCGTTATAGAGAGATGACGTAGTTGTATAAAGTTGTCAAAATGGTTGTTATAGCGAGTTAATGTAGTGTATATAGTTGTCATAATGGTCGTTATAGAGAGATGACGTAGTTGTATAAAGTTGTCAAAATGGTTGTTATAGCGAGTTAATGTAGTGTATATAGTTGTCATAATGGTCGTTATAGAGAGTTAACGTAGTGTATATAGTTGACCTAATGGTCGTGATAGAGAGTTAACGTAGTGTATATAGTTGTCATAATGGTTGTTATAGCGAGTTAATGTAGTGTATATAGCTGTCATAATGGTCGTTATAGAGAGTTAACGTAGTGTATATAGTTGACCTAATGGTCGTAATAGAGAGTTAACGTAGTGTATATAGTTGTCATAATGGTTGTTATAGCGAGTTAATGTAGTGTATATAGTTGTCATAATGGTCGTTATAGCGAGTTAATGTAGTGTATATAGTTGTCATAATGGTCGTTATAGAGAGATGACGTAGTTGTATAAAGTTGTCAAAATGGTTGTTATAGCGAGTTAATGTAGTGTATATAGTTGTCATAATGGTCGTTATAGAGAGATGACGTAGTTGTATAAAGTTGTCAAAATGGTTGTTATAGAGATTTAACGTAGTGTATATAGTTGTCATAATGGTCGTTATAGAAAGATGCCGTAGTTGTATAAAGTTGTCATAATGGTCGTTATAGAGAGTTAACGTAGTGTATATAGTTGTCATAATGTTCGTTATAGAGAGTTAACGTAGTGTATATACTTGTCATAATGGTCGTTATAGAGAGATGACGTAGTAGTATATAGTTGTCATAATGGTCGTTATAGAGAGTTAACGTAGTGTATATAGTTGTCATAATGTTCGTTATAGAGAGTTAACGTAGTGTATATAGTTGTCATAATGGTCGTTATAGAGAGTTAACGTATTGTATATTGTTGACTTAATAGTCGTTATAGAGAGATGACGTAGTAGTATAAAGTTGTCTCAATAGTCATTATAGAGAGTTAACGTAGTGTATATTTTTGACGTAATAGTCGTTATAGAGAGATGACGTAGTAGTATAAAGTTGTCATAATGGTCGTTATAGAGAGATGACGTAGTTGTATAAAGTTGTCAAAATGGTTGTTATAGAGAGTTAACGTAGTGTACATAGTTGTCATAATGGTCGTTATAGAGAGATGACGTAGTGTATATAGTTGTCATAATGGTTGTTATAGCGAGTTAATGTAGTGTATATAGTTGTCATAATGGTCGTTATAGAGAGATGACGTAGTTGTATAAAGTTGTTAAAATGGTTGTTATAGCGAGTTAATGTAGTGCATATAGTTGTCATAATGGTCGTTATAGAGAGTTAACGTAGTGTATATAGTTGTCATAATGGTCGTTATAGAGAGTTAATGTAGTGTATATAGTTGTCATAATGGTCGTTATAGAGAGTTAACGTAGTGTATATAGTTGACCTAATGGTCGTGATAGAGAGTTAACGTAGTGTATATAGTTGTCATAATGGTTGTTATAGCGAGTTAATGTAGTGTATATAGTTGTCATAATGGTCGTTATAGAGAGATAACGTAGTAGTATATAGTTGTCAAAATGATCGTTATAGAGAGTAATGGCGTAGTGTATATAGTTGACCTAATGGTCGTGATAGAGAGTAATGGCGTAGTGTATATAGTTGACCTAATGGTCGTGATAGAGAGTAATGGCGTAGTGTATATAGTTGACCTAATGGTCGTGATAGAGAGTAATGGCGTAGTTGTATAAAGTTGTCAAAATGATTGTTATAGCGAGTTAATGTAGTGTATATAGTTGTCATAATGGTCATTATAGAGAGATGACGTAGTAGTATATAGTTGTCATAATAGTCGTTATAGAGAGATGACGTAGTGTATATAGTTGTCATAATAATCGTTATAGAGAGATGACGTAGTGTATATAGTTGTCATAATGGTCGTTATAGAGAGATGACCTAGTAGTATATAGTTGTCATAATAGTCGTTATAGAGAGATGACGTAGTAGTATATAATTGTCATAATAGTCGTTATAGAGAGATGACGTAGTGTATAAAGTTGTCATAATAGTCGTTATAGAGAGATGACGTAGTGTATATAGTTGTCATAATAGTAGTTATAGAGAGATGACATAGTGAATATAGTTGTCATAATAGTCGTTATAGAGAGATGACGTAGTAGTATATAGTTGTCATAATAGTCGTTATAGAGAGTTAACGTAGTGTATATAGTTGTCATAATAGTCGTTATAGAGAGATGACGTAGTGTATATAGTTGTCATAATGGTCGTTATAAAGAGATGACGTAGTAGCATATAGTTGTCATAATAGTCGTTATAGAGAGATGACGTAGTGTATATAGTTGACCTAATGGTCGTGATAGAGAGTAATGGCGTAGTTGTATAAAGTTGTCAAAATGGTTGTTATAGAGAGTTAACATAGTGTATATAGTTGTCATAATGGTCGTGATAGAGAGTAATGGCGTAGTTGTATAAAGTTGTCATAATGGTTGTTATAGCGAGTTAATGTAGTGTATATAGTTGTCATAATGGTCATTATAGAGAGATGACGTAGTGTATATAGTTGTCATAATAGTCGTAATAGAGAGATGACGTAGTGTATATAGTTGTCATAATGGTCGTTATAGAGAGATGACGTAGTAGTATATAGTTGTCATAATAGTCGTTATAGAGAGATGACGTAGTGTATATAGTTGTCATAATAGTCATTATAGAGAGATGACGTAGTGTATATAGTTGTCATAATAGTCGTTATAGAGAGATGACGTAGTAGTATATAGTTGTCATAATAATTGTTATAGAGAGATGACGTAGTGTATATAGTTGTCATAATAGTCGTTATAGAGAGATGACGTAGTGTATATAGTTGTCATAATAGTCGTTATAGAGAGATGACGTAGTGTATATAGTTGTCATAATAGTCGTTATAGAGAGATGACGTAGTAGTATATAGTTGTCATAATAGTCATTATAGAGAGATGACGTAGTGTATATAGTTGTCATAATAGTCGTTATAGAGAGATGACGTAGTGTATATAGTTGTCATAATAGTCGTTATAGAGAGATGACGTAGTAGTATATAGTTGTCATAATAGTCATTATAGAGAGATGACGTAGTGTATATAGTTGTCATAATGGTCCTTATAGAGAGATGACGTAGTAGTATATAGTTGTCATAATAGTCGTTATAGAGAGATGACGTAGTGTATATAGTTGTCATAATAGTCTTTATAGAGAGATGACGTAGTGTATATAGTTGTCATAATGGTCATTATAGAGAGATGACGTAGTAGTATATAGTTGTCATAATAGTCGTTATAGAGAGATGACGTAGTGTATATAGTTGTCATAATAGTCGTTATAGAGAGATGACGTAGTGTATATAGTTGTCATAATAGTCGTTATAGAGAGATGACGTAGTGTATATAGTTGTCATAATAGTCGTTATAGAGAGATGACGTAGTAGTATATAGTTGTCATAATAGTCATTATAGAGAGATGACGTAGTGTATATAGTTGTCATAATAGTCGTTATAGAGAGATGACGTAGTGTATATAGTTGTCATAATAGTCGTTATAGAGAGATGACGTAGTAGTATATAGTTGTCATAATAGTCATTATAGAGAGATGACGTAGTGTATATAGTTGTCATAATGGTCGTTATAGAGAGATGACGTAGTAGTATATAGTTGTCATAATAGTCATTATAGAGAGATGACGTAGTGTATATAGTTGTCATAATGGTCGTTATAGAAAGATGACGTAGTAGTATATAGTTGTAATAATAGTCGTTATAGAGAGATGACGTAGTGTATATAGTTGTCATAATAGTCTTTATAGAGAGATGACGTAGTGTATATAGTTGTCATAATGGTCATTATAGAGAGATGACGTAGTAGTATATAGTTGTCATAATAGTCGTTATAGAGAGATGACGTAGTGTATATAGTTGTCATAATAGTCGTTATAGAGAGTTAACGTAGTGTATATACTTGTCATAATAGTCGTTATAGAGAGATGACGTAGTGTATATAGTTGTCATAATAGTCGTTATAGAGAGATGACCTAGTAGTATATAGTTGTCATAATAGTCATTATAGAGAGATGACGTAGTGTATATAGTTGTCATAATAGTTGTTATAGAGAGATGACGTAGTGTATATAGTTGTCATAATAGTCGTTATAGAGAGATGACGTAGTAGTATATAGTTGTCATAATAGTCATTATAGAGAGATGACGTAGTGTATATAGTTGTCATAATGGTCGTTATAGAGAGATGACGTAGTAGTATATAGTTGTCATAATGGTCGTTATAGGAAGTAAAGGTAGTGTATGTTGTTGACGTAATAGTCGCTATAGAGAGTAATGGTGTAGTGTATATTGTTGACCTAATGGTCGTGATAGATAGTAATGGTGTAGTGTATATTGTTGACGTAATAGTCGTGATAGAGAGTAATGGCGTAGTTGTATATATTTGTCACGATGGTCGTTATAGTGTCATAGAGTGTTGACATGATAGCAGTATAAAGTTGTCATACCGGAAGTTTGGGTACGCAGGGCGCGGATATCATGTCAACACTGTTAGTACGAGATTATCTCCAACAGTCAACAAAACCGAGATAAAACACACTCGGAATTAGGGCAAACACATTTTGTCGCTTTTTCTAAACATATTTTTGACAGATTATTCCGAGGTAAAAAGAACAACAATTTCATTCGAACACATTTCTTGTTTTATCCTGTACATCCCCGAAGCTCTTCAATCATAGGATTTCTAAAAGCTTTCGAAGTAATAGGTCAACAATATAATCTCTTCTGTTAATGAGAAGCATTTGATGTAAACTAATAATAGTGTTATGTTCTTAATTCAAGATCATACAGGATTACAGAGATGTGAAATGAAAACTTTTAACAGGATCGTAGACAAGTTTTGAATTATCTGAAAAAAACTATTCTAACAGACACCATAGTTACAAACCTGAGAAGGGACTCAATAAGGCATGGTCTGTAGGTAGACGTCCAGTCCCCGTGTCCCAGACATCCCTTTGTCTCGTCCTCACAGGTCAGGATAATCCCGTCACTGGCAAATATACTGAACCCAGCTCTGCAGCAACCTTTGTCACTGTAGAAACACATTTATCGACCTCTGTCACCATAGAAACACACTAATTGACCTCTGGCACCATAGAAACACACTAATATTAACTTCTTGCACAACTGAAACACTCTTATTGACCTCTGGCACCATAGAAACAGAAACTATCGACCACTAGCTCTCACCATAGAAACAAACTTATTAACATATATCACCTTAGATACAGACTTGAATCGGCATACAAAATGTACCTGCAATACATTCTTGCAGAAAGCAGTATACAGAAACTGTATTTAGCACAATGATTTCATTGTGGAAATCACAAAAATAAAATTATCACAGATATATGTATGTTCACAGTATGTTTCCATTACTGTCCCAACAAACAATTCCACTGCAGACACTGATAAACCTGATTAAGCCCCGGCCATTTACTCTTGATATGATCTCCCCTGTCTAGTAGTTATTAGTTTAATTAATCAAGTATTAATTAAAAATTTAAGACTTGAATACTTTTGACAATAACAATATGGTTTTAATGTTGATAATTAAGTACCTGATTAAACCAAGCTGCTGTTTGTATCTTTTACTGAAGAAATCAATTAACTTTCTGAGCCCCTATATTTTATAATGAACTGTTCCAACCATTGAATTTGGACTAGTTCAAATATGTCTTCAGGGGTGAATGAATATATAAATTTCTAAAATTTTATCCAAATTAGATTTCACAAACACAATTTCATTTCCCCTTAATGTACCTCTTAAGCTTTACCTTGATATAGATTTCCCTGTGAAAGCCTCCACAGGTGTAGGTTTTATTTTTGACTCGGGGTTGCCGTTCACACAGTTGACCTTTGCCCCCTTCGCCCAAGTAAACACCTGTCTCTCCATGGTGACGACGATCACATGATCTTCACCAGCAGCCGCCTGGAATGTATTGTTCGAAGTATTTTGACAATTTCAGAATTTTCCTTAACTATCATGAAAGATTCATGTCATATTCCGATAAATTTCTCTTCCTCTCAAAGGAAAACCTATTTTATCATGAGAGCTAGCTATTGTATCAATTGATATATCACAGACAGTACAGTCTAAAATGTCACGTTTGGCAGATAATTCAGTCATTCACCCTTTGCAGGAATACCCAAAACTGTGCAAGAGATTCAGAAGAACAAGAATAAACTCAAATCAAGAGATTCAATCACAACATATTTCAAATATTATTCATGTAATGTTTATCGACTGATTTTGTCCACATTATCGGGGCCTCTCTGTCCTGAAGAAATCAATTACTGCTGGAGAAATCAGTTAACAAACAACCAAACAAGGTCAAGGTTCAGTATTACTATACATGTCAAAGACAAAGTTCAAGGTTCATTGCAATTATTTTTACATTCCAATGTCAAAGGTCAAAGTTCATCATCATAATATTAACATTTCCATGTCATTCATTACATAGCATTATTTAACTGTCACTGTCAAAAATCAAAGTTCATTATTATAATATTTACCTGTCAATGTCAAAGGTCAAGGTTTAATGCATAGCAATAATTACCTACAGTTTTGAAATAATGTCAAATGTCAACATTCATTGTTGCACTATTTACCTATCAATGTCAAAGGTCAAGGTTCATTTCATAGCAATACTTCAATGCCAAAGGTCGAAGTTCATACTTACATGTCTAATTTTGATTTAGGAGGAAGTTCAATTGGAGTGATAGAGTCTGTGGAAATCTCGAAGTAGAAAAACAATGATCTGGAAATATAATTAGTTACAGAGGTTTAATCCAGTATTCACAGATTGAATATAAGACTTAATGTATAAAGATAATTTTTCAAACACTGACACAATCAACATTGCACATTTCTCCTACTAAAATCTCCTTTCTTTCAGAAATACTGCATGCACATATGGCATCGTGTAACAAGAGGCCCAGAGGGCCTGTATCGCTCACCTGGTTCAAAATATTTTATGTACACATTTTCAGTTTGAGACCTGCCAGTTAAACTAAAATGTTGATATCTGATAAAAGAATAGATAAAGAAAAAGGCTCCAATACATAGTCCAACAAAATAGGATATCATTTTTCCAAACATGCTACCGGGTATACATGCACAAAATCCTTGTGATCATCTGATAATGCCCAGCAATTGTATATATAGTTTTGGGGTGGGGATCTCAACCGTTTAAAAGTTATGACTCAGGGGTCAAATTAAAAGGGTGTGGCAGACCCCAGGGCCAAATAAAAAACCATGATTGTGATCATCTCTTAATGCCCAGTAGTTGTATATATAGTTTTGGGGTGGGGATCTCAACCGTTTAAAAGTTATGACTCAGGGGTCAAATTAAAAGGGTGTGGCAGACCCCAGGGCCAAATCAAAAACCATGATTGTGATTATCTCTTAATTCCTAGTAATTGTATATGTAGTTTTGGGGTGGGGATCTCAACCATTTAAAAGTTATGACTCAGGAGTCAAGTTTCAAGGGCGTGGCAGACCCTGGAGTCAAATATAAAATCATAATTGTGATTGTCTCTTAATGCCCAGCAATTGTATATATAGTTTTGGGGTGGGGATCTCAGCCGTTTAAAAGTTATGAGTCAGGAGTCAAGTTGCAAGGGCGTGGCAGACCCTGGGGTCATATCTAAATCCATGATTGTGATCGAGGTTACCAAAACATTTGTATAAATTTGAATTCAAGCAACCTTTGGATTCTACCACTAGAATATAGATGTCATACATTGCTTAGTTTCAGGAATTAGAGATCATTTATACCAATATTGTCTAATGTGCCCCTTTTGGCCCCACCCCTCAGGCCCCTCCGTGATCATAATCATATAATTTTGAATCCTAATCCCATAGTGATGATACCAGGCAAATATGAATAATATCCATTGCTTGGTTTCAGAGAAGAAGTCATTTTTATCATTATAGCCAAATTGACTCCTTTCGGCCCCGCCCCTCAGGCCCCTGGGGGATCAGCCCCACCATTTATACAATTTTGAATCCACACCCCACGGTAATGCTACCAGGCAAATATAAGCGATATACATTACTGGGTTTCAGAGAAGAAATCGTTTATACCAATATAGCCAAATTGACCCCTTTTGACCCCGCCCCCCAGGCCCCTTGGGGGTCAGCCCCACCATTTGTACAATTTTGAATCCCCACTCAATAGTGATGCTACCAGCCAAATATGAGCGATATATATTACTGGGTTTCAGAGAAGAAGTCGTTTATATCAATATAACCAACTTACCCTTTTGGCCCCGCCCACCAGGCCCCTGGGGGGTCAGCCCCACCATTTGTACAATTTTGAATCCCCAACCCATAGTAATACTACCAGCCAAATATGAGCAATATACATTGCTCGGTTTCAGAGAAGAAGTCGTTTATATCAAATAGCCAAATTGACCCCTTTTGGCCCCACCCCCCAGGCCCCTGGGGGGTCAGCCCAACCATTTGTACAATTTTTAGTCCCCACCCCATAGGGTTGCTTCTGACCAAATTTGGTCAAATTCCGATCAGTGGTTATAAAGAAGAAGTCAATTGTTGACGGACGGACGACGGACGACGGACGGACGACACGGTATCGCATAAGCTCACCTTGGTCCTTTGGACCAGGTGAGCTAATAAAATTAAAACAAAGAAATTAAGGTAATTATTAACATTAAATAATTATTGTAAATTATTAGACACTTTGCTCAATAGATAACAGTATATCCAGTACTAACAAAACTAGTTTGATTTGAAACCCTGTCTATTATAAAATTACTCAGACCTTACTATTTGGTCTTGGCATTTATACAGCTGTGCATGTCTTTTCTGCCAGGCCACAGGATGTATTAAACAATGATAAAACACCTATTAAGACAACATATATAGGCTAGAGGGAATTTCCCTTTAGTTAGCAGTAGGGTCTCCGACTGGAGACTGAAGGGTCCGTATAGTATGAACCTTAGTGGAAGCAGATTTGTTTTTTCATTACTCCTTCGTACACCATCTAGAAAATAATTCACATGGAAACAAGACACCATTGAGACTTCATGAGTGCCCACATGTCATATATTCTTTGGGAAGGCATTTAGCTAAAACCTTAATACCTCATTATCCCGCTGAAAGTTTGTATTGTATTGTATTGTTTATTCACTTTAAGCCTTACGGCTCATAAGGATAATTATACAAAATAACATAATACATAATCATAGTCATATGAAATACTAAGTAATTATATCGTCAAATAATAAACATGAACTTGTACATTGCATGGACAATATAGATATTCAAAAACAATTATAGGTACAAGATAAATAAATTCATAAAGATGGACGGCTCTAAAGTGAAAAAATGCAATTTTAAACACAAATATTAATTCATACTTATCGTTGAATATTAAAGAAACGGCAGCAGTTCTAAAAGTCGGGGCTAAGTAAAGGTTTATTAGCTAAACAATAGTAGGGCCTATAACAAGTGGTGCTGTCAGGGGAATGACTATACAGCAATTACAGGAGACGGAAAATGTACTAATGTAATATAACATAAATAAGTAAATTAAATCAAATTTAACTAATGAATTCTGGACCGTAATAACAAGCTTGATTGTATATATTTTCCAAGATTACATAAATCTTTTCTGTTATGTACAGATAGAAGTTGAACTAGTTTGAATGAAGAAGGGCGAGTCCAATAATACTTTTTGATAAACTTTTTACGAATGTCTACGTAAAGTGGACAGACCAAAATAAAGTGGAACTCGTCCTCAATTTGGTTTTGATTACAATTACGACATAGTCTGTTTTCCCTTTGTATATTTCGATACCGGCCTTCTTCTATACAAAGAAGATTAATCTCTCCTACCATTGAATTGGATGAGTTCAAATGTGTCGTCAGTGGTGAATGAGTTTATTATAATGGACTGAGCATAGATACCTGGACTAGACACAGATTTGAAAAAAATGGCGAACAGTGTAATTTTCCAAACTATGATAAGTTTTAAAGAGTTCCTGCTTAAATGTTCCCACTCATTACGATTCACAAATTTACAGTATTACAAGTAAATGATAATGCAATCAGTTTTTGAACAGTCATCTTGATGAATCTAATATTATAGTATCTCTATGGCAATCAAGGGTAACTCCTTATCAGGTTTGAACAAAGGGAATGTAAAAAAAAATCGTAAAATGACTGTGAACAAAAATACACACAGGGTATTTATGATGTGTTCGTGTGGGGGAAGAAGCAGGGACAACATCAATACTTCTTGCAAAATAAACAAAAAACAAACCAAGCAGATTTTGCAATACCAGAATTACATTTCATAGTAAATATAAACAGATATTTTTTTCTATGAGATATAGCCATTTCTACCAAAATCAAAATCCTTAAATCTGGTATAAGACAGACAAAACATTCCATTTTAAGGTGGACAGTTGCAGTGCTCTATGTTTTACTCCAACAAAAAAGAGTTCCAACTTAAACATCGGCAATTTTTGACTTGGTGTTGCTTGGCAATTACAACATCAAAGAATTAAATTTAAAAGAAATCCATGCATTATAATTATCCTTTTTTACAAAATGTCTCTGAATCGAGAATTTGATTTCGGAATCTTCTAATTATACATCAGGGAGCTTAAATTCAAAGATTTAGCTCAAAATTATTATTCCTTGTTCCAGTAAAAATCTGATATGAGTTTCATGCCAAGATATTTTAATGTCCAATATATGTTAACTCTACTTCTCCTCATCTGATCCTGATCTAGTATACGCCACCACACACACCAAATATCTTTTTTCTGCAGAATTCATATACTGTAAACGTGGAAATATTTGCGCGGGGGAAATTTACGCTAATTACCAGTGAAGGCAACTAGATTGTGATTTTCCCCACATCATATTATTATGCGATATACTAAGGGTAAAAGGCTAATTATGCGAAGGTGGATCGATCGGGAAAATTTCTCCCACATGTATATACAAAACAATGTACTTGCCAATCGAAATCGTGAAAATACCCCCCCCCCCCCCCCCCCCCCCGGGAAATAACCCCTTCATGACACCAAATAATAATGTTACAATGACAACATGACGAAGCAATTCACTTCCTGTTAAAATATTTAGAAAATAAAATATTATGTAAAACTTTCTATCAATTTTTTGCTTTTCTTGGGGTCGGGTGTAATGGGTGAGGGAGGATTCCTTAAATAAAATATACAATAATTAATATGTGCCAAAATAAACAAAATGACTACATTTATATATATACATCCTTCTGTGATGTCACCGTACCTTTTCTCCACAGCAGAACTGTAACCAAGCACGTTTGTACAATTTTTACAAAATATATTTTCTGAAATTAACTTATATTGTAATTACCATAGCTCCTGTGGACTTGCACATACAATAAGACTCACAAATTTACTCAAGACTTTTTGCAGTTTAAGCTCCTAAAATGGTCTACATAGTTTATTTCTTCTATAACAACCATATCTCTTTCTTATCTGAAGTGGATCCAGTGGTCTTACACTTGTGACCCAACTGTAAACTGTAATGACCCAAACAAACCTTGTTTACCTAATATAATCAAAGGGAGATCAGACAAAAACTAAAACCAGGGAATCACACGTGATACCTGTAGCCCCTAGAACAGTATTCTACAACTGTTCTGGAACATTCTGTTCTAGAACTGTATGAGATGTATCAGAACATTTCTAGAACTATTCCAGATTCAAGAACAAAATTTTGCAGGGCTTGACCTTCAATGCTTTAGCTCTTGCACCCCTTAAAGGCCCAATATATGTAACTTCTGGAATTTTTTCATGATTCTGAAAAATGATGACAAAAAATCCAGTTGATAACCATTCAAAAATAAGCCTAAAACGAAGTAAACTTGAGCGGTAACTAACAAGAAGCTCGTGACAGAAAAATCTAAAAAACTGAAAGTAACTCAGGTGTGGCCCACTTCATCAACAAGCCGAATTAAGTTAATTAGAAGACAGTTCAAATGGACGCATGTTTACAAATACCGAGTTTCAACTACTGCTTTACCGGTAACCGCGAACGAATTCATCTTGAATATTGCTGATATTAGCTAATCTTAGCTACATCTATAAATATAAAAGTTATTAGGCTTGATTTTCGCTTCAAGTTTTGTCGAAAGTTACATATATTGGGCCTTTAAACTTTATAATGAACTACTCCAATCTTTGAATTGGAATAGTTCAAATGTGTTGTCAGGGGTAATTCAGTTATATAGCGATCCCCATGCAATGACCTGGTATTTATTATTTGTTAAGGACAGAACCTGGTACATCTCTGTAGAAAGCCAGTGACTCATCCACTTATAGTAACTTTACCTTGTTTTCTTCTTTGTTTTTGCATTGTCACGGTTACTCTCGTGAGAATGGAGCAGATCATCGTCACAGTCTGTTGTAGGATCCTCAAAGGAATTCATCAACTACAACGACAAAACAGACTTAAGGCTATATGCTGCCTATAATAAATGTGAGATATATACCGGGTACCTAACTTTACTAAAGAGTTCCGACCTTGAAGTGTCAAAAAAAATCCATTATAACTTGTAAACTAGAAATGTCTGGGAGACATATAATGCCCCCGCCCCCCATATGAATTTAGTTCTTCATGTTTATTACATATGCAAAGTTTAAATTGATGACAATGGGATCAGTAGTTATTTAAATAAGCTGGTTACATTACCACAGGACGGGATGGGATGGAAACGGGATGGGACGGACATGGGTAACACTATATGCCCCCCCTCCTTCCCTCCATTTCATGGCGGGGGCATAATAAATGAAATAATGTTGCTATTAGTTAGCTTTAGTGTTTGAAATTCATTGTTATTACAATGTATGATAATAATTTGAGGTTCTTATGTACCGCTTTTACCCATAGGTTGTCTCAAAGCGTTTCATAAATAAGTATCCATGGTAATTGGGCCTTAGCAACCAGCCGATATCGTTCTCCACTTCCTGGGGAGCATATACAACCGGTGCTGCCATTTCAGCCCTCACTGAGCTAGCATTCCACAACTTCTAGTACTGCCGGCCTGGAGAACCACATAGTCATTTACAGCTTAGTAGACTGGAACAAGGGGAGTTAAGTATCTTGCTTAAGGATACAACACAAGTGCCGTGGCCAGGACTCATACTCGATTTAATTCTAACCAATAGTTTTTTTCTCAATTTTACTTACAAACATATATATAATAAAACTGTCTAAATTAGATGAAAATTTATTGTCATTAGATGAAATGGGGGGAGGGGAGGGGGGCATATAGGGTAACCCATGTGTCCATTTCAATTTTGACGTTTACATATTCGACTATATATACGCAGATATGAGTGGGGGATACTCCCTTATTGCTTATCTATTTTTTGCAGTGAAGTGGTATACCGAAGGACCCACCAATAGTTCAGCGATGGCATGCATGGTCAGTAACTGGTTGGGCGATCGCCCCAACACTATAGCTAAAACTATACAAGAGGTCCAGAGGACCGGCTTCGTTGGATACAATTTTATCGAGTAATTATTGAAAAAATAATTTTCTTAAAGATCCCAGGAACAGAGAGTTCAGATCCCAAGACCAATCCTTGTAGCAATTATGGACTATATGTATAAAACTGTGATGGGGATCATGCATAGATCTCAATCATTTTCAAGCTCAATTAAAAAAAAACTACATCTGTCAGGGCGTGACCTGATTTGATGCCAATTTCACGATAGTGATTGTCTCTTTGATTATGCTAGCAATTTAATATATATAGATTTTCCAACTTACCATTTGTACAATTTTGAATACCCGCTCTCTAAACTAGTGTAACCAGTTGAAGATGGTTTGTATCAATTGCTTGGTTTCAGAGAAGAGGTTACTTAAACCAATGTAGTTTCTGTCCTACCCCTCATCCCCTGGGTGTTTTATCATACATTTGTTCAATTTTGAAGTTATTTATAGCAATCATTATGGCCAAATTTGCCCTGTATGAAGTTCCGTGACAATCAGTGTTGGAGATAACATAGCAGATAGACAGAAAAACAAACAGATGCAACTAACAAGAGGCCCAAAGGGCCTGTATCGCTCACCTGGATACATTGGTATATAGGTTACAAATCCTGATAATATATTTTCCAAAAAGATTCCATGGACAGGAACATACCAAAAGACCAATCCTTGAAGCATATCTGTATAAATTTAAGTTTGGTTCATGGGTGGGTATCTCAACTTTTTCAAGTTCAACTGAAAAACAAGGTCCCTGAGGGCTGTGGCTAGATACTTAAATCAATGCTAATATCATGATTGTGTTCGTCTCTTTATGCCCAGCAACTGTATAGTTTCGGGTGGGGATGTTAATCATTTAAAAGTTATGACACAGAAGTTAAAGTCTGCAAGCTAGAATCCCTCTCCCCTTAACCCCGGTCAGGATATACACATAGTAATATACACCCAATACACATATACCTATCAGACACTACACACCTGAGGTGAACCGTAGGTATATATACATTGTACCACAGTCTGTAAACATGACCTGCATTGACCTACTCCACAATCTACCCTGTTATTATTTCTGTAAGCCAGTCGGCAACCTCGCATAACAAGGAAGTAATATTACCTGTAAATTTACAAGTCTACACAGGTACATCTACAAGTGGGGGCCAAGCAGGGAGCATATTTATTTCAAAAATGTGTCCTTTGGCCGTTTAACTACTAATAAATTCTGTGCTATAAAACAACAGGTTTGTGAACACAGTAATTATATAATGGAGGTTTACCCGGACATTAGGCCCTACATTGAACACAATGATGGTCCCTTGATCGTCACTACGTGTACCTTGACAACCATATCAAACAAGGACGTTATACTAAAGTTACACGTCTACAGTCAGATCTACAAACATTGGCCGGGGAGGACGCATAAAAATGACAGACATTAACCAGGAATATCTCCATGGAACAAAACTTAATTCTGAGTCAGAAACAAAGTGATTTATCAAAAGAAACAGATGAAATGTAATTCCAGGATGTGATTTCATTTATACCAGGGATACAGTCAATGACAAATTGTGCCTGTGTTTCCCGGACGATGACATTCCATATTGGTTACGGTAAACCTTCTATAAACCCACAACAGTGATTACAGGTAGCCATACTGTAGTGTTTTTATGGTTGTGTTTTATGAACACATGTGTCTGGGTCGAAACTCCCTTTCAAGGATAAAACTGATTTTTTTACTGTTATCGAAGATAAATGGTAATAGACAAGTTGTTTTGGACTATTCGTAGACTTCCTTTTTTCTTCATCATCATTGTCATCACCATGGCAACACCTGTAGTTCAAATCCCTTTCCGAAAGAAAGGACAGGCTACCTGTATTGAACACAGAGACAAACGACTAGATTTCTACTGCAAAAACTGTGATACACCAGTTTGTCCTAAGTGTTTGTCAACATCTCATGAAGGTCATAAAGTGTGTGAACTCAGTGACATAACTCCAGAAAAGAAACAAGACATTCAAAACTTTATTCATAAAACTGAACAAAATGACCTGGTACAACTTCAGAAACAAATCTCATCTACTGATTCACTACTGAAAGACAACACAAGCAACTTCGACAATCTTTCATACAAGTTAAAAACACAAACTGAAAAACTGAAACAAGATCTTGATCTCCTAACAGCACAAACTCTCTCTCTGTACCACAAAATGAAGGAGGACAATACCAAACTAATACAAAAATATAAACAAGACCTTGATATGTACGACCAGAAGCTCAAAGAACAGATTAAGGAATACAAAGCAACACTCCAGAATGGATCTCAAATAGAAATATATGACACAGGATGTGATATCCATTCCCAAATAACTTTCCCTATGAAACCAGTCATGGGTAGTGCCAGTTTCAATCCAAACAAAAATCCTCAACATCACCTAAAACTGGCCTTAGGGGAAATTGCTCTGTTAAATCAAGGTCAAGCTTCAACTGACCAGGACGGGTCAGTCAGGACATCTGGTGGTCAGAAACCTGCATCCTCTACATCACAACAGTCAGAACAAAAAGGGAAGGAGGCAGTGCCTACGTACAAACTACTTCCACAGACCAAAGTGTTGGAGGAGTGGGAGTCTCCTGTTATTATACTGTCTATATGTCCCACCACTGACGGTCAGGTGTGGACCAGAAATACCAGTGGCACATTAACTCTCCTGGACAGGAAGGGGAAAGTATTACAGCAGGTCAAACACAAAACTAGCATCAAAGACATAAGTGTGTCACCAACAACACACACACTGTGGGTCTGTGATGATAAAAACAACATCATGGAGCTGGTATCAGGACAACTGACACACAGATTCAGTACCAAGGAGGAACCCAGGTGTATCTGTGTTACTGCCAGTAACCATATCATTGTAGGGATGGCCAACAACATCTCTAAATTTACCACACAAGGTCAAATGGTACGTACTACAAGTAATACAGGGACTGGGAAGCCATTAGTGTGTTCACCATGGAGGATCTCAGAGTGTCCTGTCACTCACAATGTGGCAGTGATTGCTATGAATATTAAGAGTGATGGTGGTGATGTGATACCACGTGTTATTGTTATGGACACTGATTTTAAGAAATTGTTTGTATATAGAGGTGACATCACCAGTACATATAAACAATCATCACGTAAAGGAGCTAAACCATTTAACCCCTGTTGTGTGGTGTATGACAGTGTGGGGAACATCATCATAGGGGACTATTACAACTACAGAGTCCTACTCCTCAGTGGAGGTGGTGAGTTCCTTAGGATCATACACACAGACAAACAACGGACATGTGCTGTAGGTGTAGGCAGGGAGGATGTTCTGTGGGCTGTGTTTTTTCCAGATGTTAAACTTTTACAATACAGCAGTGTGTGAATCCTTTGACAAAACTAGCATGTATAGTTACTATGACAGCATAGAATCAAACCAACAAAACTGACCACAATAAACAATAAGAGGCCTAGATGGCCTGTATCACTCACCCAGATACTGCTGTATCTGCACGAGTCATCAAGGTAAAACATTTCTAAAAAAGATCCCAGAACTGGAACAGACCCCAAGGCCATCCCTTGTAGCATATAGTACACCGGTAACAGTTTGGTTATGGGGTGGCATCTAAATTGTTTCCAAGTTCAACTCAGAAACTAGGTCGGTTGGGGTGTGGTCAGACCCTGAGGTCCAAGTTAATATCCAGATTGTGTTTGATGCTTTATACCAGTAGTATACATAATCTGAGATGGGAATCTCAACTGTATCAAAGTTATCACCCAGGGATTAAGTCTGCAATTGTGGGGCAGACCCCAGGGGTTAAGTCTGTAAGGGTGGGCAGACCCCAGGTGTTAAGTCTGTAAGGGTGGGACAGACCCCAGGTGTTAAGTCTGTAAGGGTGGGGCAGACCCCAGGTGTTAAGTCTGTAAGGGTGGGCAGACCCCAGGTGTTAAGTCTGTAAGGGTGGGCAGACCCCAGGGGTTAAGTCTGCAATTGTGGGGTAGACCCCAGGGGTTTAAGTCTGTAAGGGTGGGCAGACCCCAGGTGTTAAGTCTGTAAGGGTGGGCAGACCCCAGGTGTTAAGTCTGTAAGGGTGGGGCAGACCCCAGGAGTTAAGTCTGTAAGGGTGGGCAGACCCCAGGGGTTAAGTCTGTAAGGGTGGGCAGACCCCAGGTGTTAAGTCTGTAAGGATGGGGCAGACCCCAGGGGTTAAGTCTGTAAGGGTGGGCAGACCCAAGGTGTTAAGTCTGTATAGGTGGGCAGACCCCAGGGGTCAAGTCTGTAAGGGTGGGCAGACCCCAGGTGTTAAGTCTGTAAGGGTGGGCAGACCCCATGAGTTAGGGGCAGACCCCAGGAGTTAAGTCTGTAAGGATGGGCAGACCCCAGGGGTTAAGTCTGTAAGGGTGGGCAGACCCTAGGAGTTAAGTCTGTAAGGGTGGGGCAGACCCCAGGGGTTAAGTCTGTAAGGGTGGGCAGACCCTAGGAGTTAAGTCTGTAAGGGTGGGGCAGACCCCAGGAGTTAAGTCTGTAAGGGTGGGCAGACCCCAGGGGTTAAGTCTGTAAGGGTGGGCAGACCCTAGGAGTTAAGTCTGTAAGGATGGGGCAGACCCCAGGGGTTAAATCTGTAAGGGTGGTGCTGACCCAAAGAGTTAGGGGCAGACCCCAGGGGTTAAATATGTAAGGGTGGTGCAGACCCCAGGGGTTAAATATGTAAGGGTGGTGTAGACCCCAGGGGTTAAATATGTAAGGGTGGTGCAGACCCCAGGATTTAGGGGCAGACCCCAGGAGTTAAGTCTGTAAGGGTGGGACAGTACCCAGGGGTTAAATATGTAAGGGTGGTGCAGACCCCAGGGGTTAAGTCTGCAAGGCTGGACAGACCACAGGACAGTGTTGTGTACCCAGGAGTTAAGACTGCAAGGGTGGGCAGACCACAGGTTATATACCCAGGGTTAAGACTGCAAGGGTGGGGAAGACCCCAGGACAGTGTTGTGAACCCGGGGGATACGTCTGCAAGGGTGGGGCAGTCCTTTGGATAGTGTTGTGTACCGCCCAGGGGTTAAGTCGGCAAGAATAGGGCAGAACCTGAGACAGTGTTGTGTACCCTGGGTTAAGTCTGCAAGGAAGGGGCAGACCCCAGGGCATTGTTGTTTACCAAGAGGTTAAGTCCGCTATGGTAGCATTTGTCTTTTTATGCTGTGTTGTGTTACATGCATTTTCAACCGCATTTTATCATTCTTTATTGATAATGTGAATAACAATCAGATTTGTTTTAGGTTTTCTTAGAACGTGATCTATTCTTTACATAGCTTAAAATTGCATTGTTCATTACTAGAATAACATTGTGTTAACATAATATAAATAATATTTCAATGAACCTTAAGAGAGTGTGGAATCAGTGATTTTATATTTTTTCACACAGTCATGGATTTCAAATTTTAAACTGTTTATGATGTCGTACATAAGGTAACTTCGGGTTTATTTTGTTTGCTATAAATACATTAAGGGGTTGATTGTCCAGTGCAATGGTCAATACAGAAACTTTTTCTTCTATGAACCTTAATTAACTCTTTCCGTACTTCGTTCCCTTTCCGGCTTCCGTACAGGAAGTCATTACTAGGCTCACCCCCAGATGTTTTTTTCAAAATGGCGGATTACCATGTGGATTGCTGATGTGTTGTTTTTCGTTGCAAAAAAAAACTCAGGTTAGTGCAATTCCCTAGCGTTGTTAAGTAGATATTTTAAACATGATATTCAGAGGTTGACTTTGAGACTGCGATGCACTGCAGACAGCTGATATATCTGATAAAAAATAGATGTCAAACGTTACCGTTGAGATAGAGTGGCTATCGTCAGTAACTAGGTCACGATCAGCTGATTTTGTTTTCCGAGTCGACCAGCCTTTGTTTATCGTTAATAAAATGATTGTTTTGGAAATCTTGGGAATCATTTATATGTCATTTTATTGGATAATTACATATGTCGTCTGCTTATTGTAACTAATCAGCATTTAGATAATGTAAACATAGCATGTCGACTGTAGTCGACAACGGGGAAGAGGGAGCACATTTCTTTGTCGACTGTAGTCGACAGCAGGGAGGAGGGAGCACATTTAGTCGACAGCAGTACGGAAAGAGTTAAGAGAGTGTGGAATCAGTGATTTTATGTTTTTTCACAGAGTTATGGATTTCAAATTTTAAACAGTTTATGATGTCGTACATGAGGTAACCTCTGCTTTATTTTGTTTGCTATAAATACATTAAGGGGTTTATTGTCCAGTGCAATGGTCAATACAGAAACTTTTTTGTACAAAATTAATTATTCAGTGGGTGGTCGGGCGGTGCAGTGGATAGCGCTCTCGCCTTTCAAAAGGCGGCCGGGGATGGATTCCTCGATCAGACGTAAAAAGGTATGGGGTCACCTGCCCAACCACGTGGGTTTTCTCCGTGTACTCCGGTTTCCTCTCACAATAAGAACCTTAACACGCTAACATCCGGCCAACAAGAGTGATTAATATAAGTTGTATAGCTTGTTTCATAATTGTTGTAAAATAAATAAAGTTTATAATTATTTGTTAATTAAGTCAAGAGTAATGGGAACATTCTGGCAAAAGTGAAAAATGTTGTTTTCTGTGGGGTCATTTCACCATGATTCAAAATACCTTCGATGCTATACCGATTTACTCGGATACCCCTCATTCGTCGAACAGGTCATTTGGTCGTGACAGAGTTTCAACATCTTTAACCAACCTTGGATTACTTGAATACCATGTATTCCTTGAACTATTGATCAGGTCCCCGCGAGTTTGAAGAAGTGGGGTGTTACTGTATGTTAATACCTATTTTGTCACCATTCATGGCTCTGCATTGTTGTAATTGAAAGATGGAACATTTTTTTACATTCACATGTGTTATCCTGTACCTATATATATGTACCATTTCAACATATCAAGTTTTTGGGGAAATCTCGCTAAAAACATTGCAAAATCAAAATCAATTTCTATATCCACAATGTCCAACTAGAAAGTGAGATGACCAGGCTTTCTGTGTACAGTATACCCCACGTGGCACTCATGCACCAGCACACCTATACATAGCAGCAAGCTACATATTGTGGCCTGTTTTGAAACAGTTGAGATGATGATTTTTGCTGTAATCATTCTTTAGCGAAATTTTGGGCTGGAAACAATCTGCTAAATTATAAATGCGATTACAACAGTTTTTGTGTTTTGCTTTCTCCCGAAAGTATTATAAGTGTGTCATTTCATCATTGCATGATATGTGCTGATTTTCTATAAATTTAAAGCTATGCACTAAAACCTGAGTGCGCCAAAAACAGAATGTTTAAAGTAACTCCTTTGTAAGGGTATTTTTATATGAGTTTTTTGAGATATATAATTACATTCTATTTAGAACTCTATATATTCCAGAAGAGGAAAAATTTATGGCGTTCCTCTTTTTGACGTGTGTTTTCAGTAATTCACCCATGTACAATCACAAAAATGCTGATGCATAAAGCCATTTAATCACATAATGATCAATTGATACAATGGTATTTTCTGATATATCTTTTTGATTTCTCGGTATTTATACCCTTTCAAAAATAAAACACTGAATTTCTAGCTGATTTTCGGGATCGATCCCGAACATTTATACAAAAAACTGTGCTACAATAAGAATATGATTTTCGGGATCGATCCCAAAATTTTGCAAGAAGTCCTTTCTCGGGATCGATCCCGAAAATTATTCTGAAAAAATACTGTGCTATAATAAGAATATGATTTTCGGGATTGATCCCAAAAATTAGCAAGAAATCCTTTGTCGGGATCGATCCCGAAAATTATTCTGAAAAAAACGTGCTATAATAAGAATATGAGTTTCGGGATCGATCCCAAAAATTAGCAAGAAGTGCTTTTTTGGGATCGATCCCGAAATTATTCTGAAAAAAAACTGTGCGTAACAATAAGAATATGATTTTCGGGATTAATCCGGAAACTTTATCTGAAAAAACTGTGCTTCAATAAGAATATGATTTTCGGGACCGATTCCTAAAATTACAAAGAGTTTTGATACCAATATCTATTTGGGATCAATCCAAAATAATTTGACATTCATGTCTTTAAAAGGTATTCTCTTATAAATTATGGATGTTGAAGCCATCCATACTCCCATAAAGTTCCCATGCAGCCCTAAATTGCATTTGACAAACGTAGAAAAGTCTTCATTCTTTGCATCAGTCTCTAGTTGATCTCATTCTGTGCATCGTTCTGTTTGGTCTTTTAATTGATAATTAGGTTGTAAGGATAAAGTTTAAGTCTGTTTCTTTGTGACATATTTTGCTATATATATATATATAAAACCAGAGATGTGCAGGGATGCTGCACGACTTTCCATTCTTTGATTCTGGATTTGAATTAAGTCAATTATTGATGACTGATCATCATATACTTAGGTCATACCAATTTGATTTATTGTTCTTCGGAAAATGAGATTTTAAAATTGGAGCGAGCGGGCGCAATTTCTTTTTGAATTTCTTAAAATTTCGAGCGAGCGGTAGTTTTCAAAAAACTAAATGTCAGAATAATTGTTTGACTATTGATATAATGTATCACAAAATAGAACATGTATTTAAAATAGTTTCCATGGTACAAACTACTTGCATAATGCTGTGCAATAAAACAGCATTTGAGAGAAAAGCTTTCTTGAATTACCTTATTAAAAGACCCAAGGTCATTCATTCAAGTTAAGTGATTGAACCGAATCCGTAGGAAACACCTTTTAGCAACCACATTTTTTTCTTGTGGGTATTAAGATGCTTCTTTTCATGCAGAATGCATATTTGATTGAAATGATACAAATTAATGATGACAAAATATATGTATGATCACGGACTTAGAAAATCTAATCGAAATCCGTGGTATGATGTACCGCTATATAAAACAAACCCTGAAGGCTAGATGTATGACACTAGGTGTTTTGCTGACATAACCTTTGAGTTGCAGTAACATTAATAATGATATTAATGGACACAAGCATTATTTGTGTACTATATATCCAAATCAGAAAGATTAATATCAGTTCATAAGCTGACGTCCCATATATGAATAAGTTCATTATTGTTTATCTCGTGGTTGAATAAGCATCATGAACCCAGTGTTCATCCATTCGGGATTTAAATGTTCTGACCACTGATGACTAAGTAACTACGGCATCTGGAAGAGAGTTCGAATGGTAATACCTACAAACATATTTCAAAATATGAATAACAAAAACGTTTTTTAACTATCAACATTAGGCCTTGTCTATTAAAATAAGACTGATGAAATGACATTGATGTCTGCCAAATTGGGTCGATTGCTTGAGAAGAGTATCGATTTGAAATTCAATATAGAGGTGTTATTATAGTCGTACATTTGTATTAACAACATGTCTTCTGATGTTGTTTACTTAATTCAGGATTTTAAAAGATATTTGATTGAAGTCGCTTTTTAGTGAGACCGCTTGAGTTCCGTATTTTGTTTATTTGATCAAGATATCTTGGAACAATAAGTTATCTATTGCGGTATTTTGCAATACATTATGGCGACCGGATTATGTAGTGATCAACACAATAAAAGCAATTTTGACGCATTCTCAGTTTTCTTAATACACAAGTGAAAAAGCCTCGTCGCGCATTTCCCTTGTGTTGCTGCAGAAAAAAACTGCTTAAAATACCATTTTTACCTTCATTTCAAACATTCCAATGATCCAAAATGGCGTTTCTAAATTTTGAACCATTGTAAAATATATCCAGATTCGACATTTTTCATTGACGCTAAAATTGGAGCGGTAATATTTTACTTTTACTTTTATTTTATTTTTCCAAAATAGGAGCGGTAAATCCGACGAACAATAAATCAAATTGGTATGGCCTTACATATATCTTTATATTAGTTTTGGATTTGGGTCTACTCTATCAAACCTTACTGAATCTTAAGAAGACAGTATAAAAATATACTACATGTATATAAAACAACAGTATTGCAGTTTCGTTTCATTTATTACCTATTTGACAACGATATACATTATGAACATTGTTTACCATAACGGCGCTACATGTATATAACGACATGAAAAAACAAATTTTCTGAGAATGGAATGGCAGCCCCAATTTGGTGATAACGGTTGCTAACACCACAGAATTGTTAGGTATTGCAATAAGAAATAACAATAAACAACGTGGTTAAAGGTGCTTCCTTAGAGACAACAGATAATTAATTATGGCCTCTTACTTACTTTACTTTGGCAGTTATTTATGGACGCTCTGCAAACTTAGGGACTAAGCCTTTTTGGCTTCTTATAATTACTGCTGAATTTTTTATGCTGGGGCCTGATATAATTTTTTCGGGTATTTATGTCATTAACTGGTATTTCACGATTTTTTAAACTCCTTACAAAAGAGAAGAGACCGTACGTGGTCAGAAGCCTTTGTATGAGAGAAACTTTTTACTCAGAGTCGGCCGAGCTGCGAACCCTCGACCTTCCACAAACAGCATGTCAACACGATCTGGTCAAATGGTCTAGACCGTTCAGCGAACGAGGCATCTGAGATAGATGAACATCTTAACAAGGGATGATATTGGGAGCTCTCTCAACAGATTATCAACGATTGGCCTATTTTAGAATAATTACTGTCTAAATACATTATATGATAAAGGGAACCTTACTAATTTTCGTATTAATGAATGAAAGTAAATAAAATGTTAAGGTTTGGATGGCAAGAAAGGCTGGTATTGATTTCATCAACAAATCTCTTCTGCACATTTCATTCTTTTAAAATCAAAAGTTTATTTCCCCTTACAGTCATTATGCATTTTGGTATTGGATTAATTATAAAGTGTTCATCAAGACAATATACCTTTTCTGCATATACCTGGTAAGTGCAAATAAACCTAAACAATTTCATTCATGGACAGTGGATGAACAGACAGATTTTCCTTAAGCCAGAAATCCTCATCATCTTGTGGGCACCATTAATAAAATCTGAAAGAAAAGAAAAATATTTAGAGCTACCTGTATCCTTCTCATATGCATATTATGAACATTTAAAATTTAAATACCTGGTAATATTACAAACATTATAATGTTAAATAAAACTAGATGGCGCAGACATGGAAACTATTTCTAAGGCCCCGCTATGGCAGCATTAATTCAATATGTAAAGAATCTATCAACGAGTCTAAATGAAAATAGAATAAAAGGTAGATATGCAGCTCTAAACATCTGAAAGTCACAATTATCAATTAGTTACAAGTTGGTTGCACACATATAAACACTGACACATCAGGAAAGGCCCCAGTTTGTTATTTAACCCTTATAGTTTAGCAGTTAATTAAGAGATGTTATATTTGACTTGCCCTTTGATCCAATGACCTTGACATTAAGTGGGTTGACACCTTGTTTGGTTACTGCCAACTTCATAACGTCTTAACAAAAATAGAACTGTACGCCAATGACCTTATACCTCCTGCTACCACTCCCTTAGCAATAAAAACTTTATCAGGCAATTTTGATGACAAACAAACTTTTATCTGCAGATCACCTCTTCACATCATCCCTAACATTCCTGCGTAGTTTCATTGAAATTGGTGACAGGTTAAGAAGAAGTTTTCCTGACAAACATTCCAACAAAAACCTGTTTATAGTGACCTGGTTACCATGGCAACCAAAAGTCTGCATAAAATAACCTGCATGCATATCTACACTTGGTCTCTTTCATTCATGTGAAGCCTCATTGAAATTGGTTTACTGGTTTAGAAGGAGTTGTGTGGTCTAAATTTTCCAAAAAAAACCTGTTTATACGAGCTTTTTACCATGACAACCTAAATTTCTGTTAAAGTAAAACCTGGTTACCATGTCAACTAAAATTAGATGGGGGGGGGGGGGGTATAATGTACAATGATGCAAGTATCAAGTTTCATCATTATATCTTCAAAAATTGCACTTGTGACCTTTGGAAATTATAAAAATAAAACAAGAGGCAGAAATTGAAAAACAAAATATTACTGTTTTCTTAATTGTTTCAGAATTAACATCCGACTTTGTAAAATATAAAAAATGTGAATCCTGCTAAATTCATATCTCTATAGGCAAACTAGATTAATTTATGGAAGTTGATATTTTAAATTTGTCGCATATTTGTTTATGAATAATTTTGTTATTTATGATTTTTTTTCCAGCTTTATGGCTAAAGGACTTGTTTTTGGTATTGTGGGGGCCCTAAAGGACTCACACAACTAAATCAGCCTATCACGAAGTGTTTCATACATTTGTAGTTCCTACCGAAAATTTGTTCCGGCTTAGCTAGTACAGTGATTCTGAATAATCTAAATAGGTAATTGTTGACATATTCTGCATTGAATGAAATCTATAGATATTTAACTTTACAAAAATGTATACTTTTGGTAGATTTTGATATGTGATGGCGGATTGATATGGGGTCAAAAGTCAGAGGGTGTTCCCGTCCCATTTCACTGGTTTGATATGTAAATTTCCAGTTGTCCGAAGCAGATGACCGTAGCGAGCTAAAATGCCACGAAACTTCTGATAAAATGTCATTTGACGTCTTTGCCATGTATGTATCTGTGAATCCAGGCAGTTGTCACTAGTGTTGAACTTCAAATATTAAAGTTATTAGCTCTAAAGCTTAGTTATAACATATAGTAAATTATTTAGTTGTGCAAGTCCTAAATGGGGTCAAAAGGGACTTTTTTTGGCTTCAATAAATTATCTAGTCAAATTCTTACCATTCTTTAAAGTAGTTAATGATCCCTTGCTGCTATGTCCTACCAAGTTGCAGTGTATGAATTCTCCTCTCCCCTTGCTGGGGATCATATTTCTTTCCATGTTTCATCAAAATCAGGTGGTTTTGAGGAAGAACATTATGAAACTGAAAATGCACCATGTGACCAATGTCACCGTCCCATCAATAGGTGTCAGATAAAAGAACCCTGTGGTGTTACTGTAATTAACAACTTAAATGATCCCCATGTGGTTGTAATCATTATCATGAATTTATTTAGGGTTAGTTATAATGGAACTTCTTGGGAAATTCTCTCGCGAGTACCAGTCAGAAATAATGTGAAGTTGAACGGCTTTATCTTCATACTAATTTTGTGTTTGAAAACATATACTGGATTTCAGCTTTATATACAAATATTATTTATGATATAATTATAATGTTTGTCTGTTGTCACCATGCACAATATACTAGTATGTGTATTCAAATGCATTCATTTTGCAATTATTATTATTATCTACCTTAAGTTAATACCTTTACATAAACTGTATTCATTTCCTGGATTTTTCAAATTGCTAATACATGTACTTACATTGATACTGCCAAGTGTATACTGTTATGCTCGCAGATATGGCCTCTATCTTCCAATTCAAGCTGTCTTTCCATTTTTTCTTAGTTGATTCCACTTCTTTGGACATAATTAAAGTGTACCAAGATGCCATAGTTAAAAATATCAGTATGTGTCCGAGCTATCTAGATCATGTACATCACACATTTGCCAATCCCAATTTTCCTTACTAGTGTCAAGTGTGTAAATAAAGGAGGCAGTTTGCAGCTGGGCACCTGAGGCACTGTATTATAATCACAGTCACATGGAGCTTGGCGGGAACTGATAGGCTAGATGATAGGTCAGTCGCCTAGTGCTGTATCATGCCTCATTTTATATCATAGACGGGCTACCAGCCCCTAAGTTTTATGGTGAATTTCTCTACCTGAATTTTACTAATAGCTTTATATAATCTCCCCTAGTTTAAAACTTTAGGATTTAGTCTAGCATCAGACATTAAAGTGATAAAAATTATTTAGAGTTATTTTGTTTCCAAGTAATTCAAAATCTGTATACATTGATGTAAAAGATGTGCATTGATTAGGTTGCCTTACAAGCGTGAGCTGTAGGGAATTTCCCTTTAGCTCAGTTGGTAGAGCATCGGTCTGGAGAGCCAAGGGTCACGGGTTCTCGTCCTATTACATAACATCTAGAGACATTTAGGGCCAGCCTAGCTGTGAGGGAGCACTTTTACTGTACATAATGTTATACCTTTATTACAATAACGATTCTGTATACATCATAATAGGTTATAATTTCAACATTTCCATCAGTTGTTTGAAAATTTGTGGAAATTAAATGTCATGAGCAACGAAAATATTCTATTAGATGTTAAAATTGTTTCTCTTTGGTACAATGTCATCAATGACAATAGGATCAATGAGAGAAATAATTTAAGAACCATTGATAAGATTCATTCATGGGCAGATAGAAAGTTATTTACTAAACATATGAGATAAAATAAATAACCTATTACATCAGTGACCTTTGTTGAAATTGAATACTTGCAACCTTTGGGTAGCATTTCCGAAAAGGTATCTTGATTTAAATTATTGAGCTAACACTTCCTGATCCAAATGTTGTATCAGTACTACAATGCATTCTTTTTATATCATGTTGCATTTGTCAGACAAAAACAATTGACATTAACAGATATGTGACATTTTTTCCACTAAATCTAGTGCATTTCCAATCTCAATAACTGAAAGTAAGCTATTCAAAGTATACATGTATATGAAGATGTTTCAATCTATAGATAATATTGTTTCATCAAAAACATTTTTTTTTTTGTTATTTTAATTTTATTTTCTATGCAATATTTTGTACAAGTTGTATTTGAAATCAATGGAAATGACATCTATGATCTTACACAGATTATATAGAGGGGGAAATGGTGTTCTGAAAAAAAACATGATATAAAGAAGAATGCGATATTAACAGGAGTGATATTAAGTGGAATTCACTGTATTATGACTTCCAAATGTATTTGTTTAATCAGTAAGCCAACAATACTTCTGCTTGAATTGTGGAATGTATCAACAGCAGTGACATAATGTATTAGCATGATTGGTGTAGAGAGTTCCCCCACAATTAAACTTCCCTTGACCCCACACTTACTGTATGTAGCAGGCATGATGCTGGGCTTGATATAGCCTGTAACACAGCAGTCCATAACCATATGCTTAGTACTTCTTATAAATTTATATAATTTGAATGATGTTACCATGAAAAGGCTCTGGTTGTATTCATATATCTGTATTCAGCACTTCATATATGTGATATATGTAAGTAGAATGCAGGTGTAAAGCAATTCTTAATGATACATTAAGTTGTAAGTTGTATCAGGAGAGTTCCTCCAATCCCCTGTTTACCTTTTACTTACATTGTACATCACCTGTAGATAACTAGACTACAGTATATAGGGTTGGAAATATAGAAAGTATTCTCTAAAAATTGAGTTGTACTTAGTCACATTTAATTGCTATAACTTGTCAAATTTGCTGGAAACTTTGTCACAAAATGTTACTTTCCAAGCCTAGAAGTTGCTTTCAAAAGTCCCTCAGCTTACCCCATCAACCAAAAAAGTTACATTTTTACTTGCAGTTCACTCAGTAAAATCTAATGAAACACCTAGTTTCCAATAAGTACTCGCATAAATAACAGTGCTGTAATAAAACAATCGTGATAAGGCGGGTTGAATGACAAGCCGTTTGGGGTTTTAACTATTAAATACAGATATCTACATTTTAAATAGAGATAACTACCTTTGAATATATGGAAAATAAAGATTTTTCTATAACAACTACAGATATTTATTAAAATTAGAGAGATCTCCATTAGAAATACAGATATCCATTTGAATTACAGATATCTTAATCTTAATTAAGTATATCTTTATTTCAATTACAGATATCAGCATTTCATTGTAAGTAGAGATGATCTGTATTAAGATAGAGATATCTCTGATTCAAATAGATATCTCTCTTTTAATAAAGAAAGCTGTAATTGAAATAGAAATATAGGTGTGTTATATAATTTAATACAGATATAAATCTTTAATTTTAATTTTAAAAAATCTCTTTTTGACTAGAAATAGAGATATCTGTATTTAATTACAATGACGGGAAAAAGATTGCTCCCTTTGTCTATTTATTTTGTGCAAGACAGAAGCTATGTCACAAAAGATATTTGAAATAGCAGGAAATGCTAATCAATTTGGGATACAATCCCTAATTCTTTCATTCCTTTTACCAGCCCTTAACCTCAATAACTGGTCATCTGTTCTTTCTATGGTACTCTGTATAACCGCAACAGTTCTCTCTACTTTCTGCAGTACAGCTGCCATGAAAGTCTCCTGCCGACTGGCCACAGGCACTTATTACACTCGGTATTTCAGGTCTTATTGTCTTGCTGAGGGTCCACTACGTACTGTATATGTAACATGTATGTAGATAAACCTTGGAAAGACTGTGGTTATTCATTTAATAAGTGCCTGTGTGGCCAGCGCTAGATCAACAGCCGTTCATGTATCCACAGGTTGGAGAACAATACTTTTTTCTGTGTTTTAAATTTTAATTCTTCAGACTGAGACAAACATATATGAATAAAGAAATGCTTATTTAGAATAAAAATATCTGAATCTAAATTAAACATACCTTAATTTTCAAATAATTACATGTATCTCAATTGAAATAGCAATATATGTTTTTGAATTGAAGACAACTGTGAAATTATACGATTATGAAATAGAGACATCAGTATTTTAGTTAGAGATATCTATTTCAAATAAAGCTTAGTAATCTTTATTTCAATTAAATATATCTTCATAAGGACAAGAAATAGATATCTCTGATTGAAATAGAGATATCTCTTTTTCAATTAGAGATATATGTTATTCAAATATAGATATCCCTATTTGAAATACAGATATTTCTAATTTAATTAAGGAATGACCACAATTTATTTCAGGTTATATGGTATATACCGACGAAAATGTGTGCACTTTGCATAAATTCGCGAAGCAGTTTATGCAAAAAAGTGCGATATATACCATATAACCCTGAAATAAATTGTGGTCATTCCTTATAATTTCATTTCTGAACATACATGATTATATAAGACATAGGTCTTATAAAATAATTTGGAACTAATTATGACAAAAAATTGAATGGTTTTGCAAAAAACACTACCGTGTGCATAAATTTCATCTTTAAACAACTTCAAACAATCAGAAGTTTGATTACAAAATACTGCGCAAAACATGGCAGTATATGACGTCATCACTTTTTGCATTGTCTGATTTTTGAGGTTATACGATATAACCTGAAAAAGTTTAACATTGGGGTAATAGGCAAAATTAAATTATATAAAGATATTTCAATTTCAATTTTTGAAATAGAGATATCTGTATTTGCAATAGAGATATTGCTTTTAAATTTAAATAGAGATATTGTTTTTAAATAAAGATATCTTTACCTAAATAGGTTAAAACCCAAACGGCTTGTCAAAGGGATATACTGGTGGAAACATAAACTTTGTCTTAACTTAGAAAGCCCGAAAGCCAACTTGCATGTTTATACCTCCGTGTTGAGATTGCATTAATGACCATACAAGTGTAATTGAAACAATGTTATGTTCAATTATAGAGTTTCCTGTTAAAGGTAGAGATTGATTGCTTCCTGCTGGTGCACCGATGCTGGCAGGTGAACTAATTATTTTATGTCAGATAAGGCCGAGATTCAGAGCATTTGGTTGTCCAGGCAAACCACCAGCTAACTAATCTCTACAGCTAATTTATGTGACAAGTCGGCAGCCCAAACCTGGCTGGTATGGGGAGGGGTGCTGGACTGTACCGTAATGTGTAACATGATACCCCTCCAATCATGATAACTGTGAATTGAAAGTGTGCTCACATTACCTAGCTGTGAAAAACAAAACATTACATGTCATATCGTTCAATATCATTCCTAGGATTATTGATGTAAAATTAAATTTAAAATATTTATTTGACAGAGTATTATGTCACACAATATATGAAGATTTATGAACATTTTGTATAAAACCTATTCCCATCTATGACCCATGTATGGGATTAAGGATTTGGGTATAAATTCCTCACACATGAAAGTACACGCACCGCACCGGCATAACTTCACGTTGATGGGTTACAACCCATTCACCTTCTTCCATGCTACGTTTTTTCAAAACATATCTAGGATCATTCCATCCTCCAAGATTGCTTATCACTTTCCAGTATTTAGAATATCTATCTTTTCTGATGACACTGTGACAGTGCTGTGTGCTTGGGAATGTTCTCAAGACATGGCGCTTGTCCATTTCCCAACCATTGGTGGTTATGTGACGTCACACATGGAGTCTGGAAACAATGGGGACAATCAGAATCTTGTAATTTAGACACAGACGGACTACCATCTTGCTGTAGTGCAGATGTGTCCGTTGATATAGTTGAACTCCCTGATTGATGTGGTGCAGATGTGTCAGGACCACATTTCATGTCCAACCTTTTTTTTTCTTTGATATCACCTCTGAAACCCAAAACAATATGACACCTTATAAATTATACTCTATCATGATCAGAGATCTATAACACCTAACACGCATAGGTGCACAGTACTCTAAATATTTTGCTACTTGTAAAATATATGATTCATTGATGGCACATGTAACATTGACACTCTTATTCAAGTATCTTTTCTTGATTTTAGTAATGGAAACAATAACACAATAATTTTATCACATTCATAAAATATATAAATACATACCTGTTCTTGTGTATGTCCATCCATTTTCTTGGTAGAGTTGTTTTATTGCAATTTCTTGCTCTTCGGTGAGGGAATGTTTGATAGTGTATGTAGCCATGCCTGTCCACAAGGAAGGTGTATATGACACTTGAACTTGATACAGTTCACATACATGCACGTGTGTGTTACACAGATAGCCAATCAGTGAGGCTCTTTTATCTAGCCGACAGTTTCAAATTTGAAAATTACATCAGTTTGATTAAACTAAATTCAAAATGGCTCTAAGTGAAATAACGAATACCTTCAAAGGAAAAAAAGTGAGAAAGCGTCTTAGTGATGGGTCTTTCAAGGAATATGCTTACAATACCTGTAGGAAGACTATTGAGCTGCATTTACAGAACGACAATTTGAAGCTTCAGTTTGAAACAAAATTGGCTGCTGTAAAAGAATTGGTTGGAAAGAAAGCAAATCTTGCTTTTGTTTTCGATAGAGTGCTAGATCATTTCCTTTCAAGGAATCTGTCTAATCAATCTCATTCCCGGAGATCCAACAACAACAAACTGCAAATCAAGAACATATTGTGATGCCCGACAAAGTTGGAGACAATTTTGATGATGAATTGTTTATTTGAAATATTCAATCAGTTGTTGACTTTCCTTGGGAAATCGAGGACCATGCAAGACAGTGTATGTACCAATTTAGAGTGAAGGACATTTCAAGGAGTGGACATGTTATCCATGTTGACTATTCCTGCTCTCAGGGACATAACATGCGATGGACATCATCGGAATCTGTCAATGGCAATTTAGTTGTCAACCACAAAATAGTGTTGGCTTACCTATGTAGTGGAATGATGCCATTACAGTATGAAAAATTCAGTAAATTTGCCAAATGTGGATTGACCAGCCAACACTTTCGTGCAAATGTGCTTCAGAGTATGGGAACTATAGTTAATTTGCTGAGAAAAAACATCAGAAAAGAGAAAAATGAAATTGAGGAGGAGGGCATATCCATAATGACTGATGCCCGTCATGCTTGTAGGAAGAATTCCTACCATACGGACCAGGTTGCACTCGGCCAAAAAACACACAAAGTTGTTGACATTCAGACGAAAGCAGACGAAAGATGTTCCCAGAAACATAAGCAAGTTGGATGTACTCGGATGTATGAGAGTTTTGACGAGTGTGGGATACATGTAAGGAATCATGCACATGATCGTAACATGGCGGTGAATAAGATTGTGAAAGAACGTACAAATACAACCAATACAAATGAACGATGGCATGCAGTCAAGCCAATTACAAAGGTGATGACCAAAATTGGAAAAGGTACAGTATGAAGAGGTCTATGGGGACAACATGGCACCCACAGTTGAGAGACAAGGGGCAGAAATTAGGAACCATGTTTACTGGTCCATTGAAAATTGTGAGCAGAATGCTCAGAGGATGCGAGAGCTGATTGATGTTTGCATCTTTCATTTTCAAAACGTGCACGATCACTGTGATGTGAACTCCAACTGTAGACGACAGGATCATGTACCTTTGTCAACTGTCATCACTGATCAGGTTGCTGTCAACCTTCTCCAAAAAACTCTGCATGACCTGACAGTTTACAAAAACGCAGAAGATTACATGATGTCGAAGGACACATATTATATTGAAAGCTTCAACAATACCTGCCTCATCTACCTGGATAAGAGGATTCATTATAAGAATATCATGTACCAGTTGAGAATTGATCTCGCTGTCTTAGACTGGAATGAACATGTGGGAAGAGGACATACGTCTATTAACAGAAATGTGTGTGTTCAGCACAATAGACGTTGGACAGGCAAAAAACCATATGTTTCTAAAACCTACAACTTTGTGGTTGATATTTGGGTTCATATGCTTGACTTCCTGCGAGTCGAAAATGACCAGCCTGGAAATAATGCTAGTGATGAGGACGAGGAGGAGGAAATATGGTTGACAATAGTGCCGATAGCTACGATAGTGACAGTGACTAACTAGATATACCAAGTCACTAGTGCTGTGCAAAAGTGTCGCAGTAACAGTATTTTGACACTTCTACAGTGTGAGAATTTTCACTTTGAAATGATACATTTTTAATCTATGTATTTTTTTTTATAAGCTTTTGATTATACAGTTACATTTGAAATACATATTGAGACTGTAGAATTATTCTTGTGATTTCGACTTCAAATTTTAAAAATCTTGTGGAGACATACAAATGTGTATTGGGAAATTTATTCCAGTGATTGGTATTGTTGTTTAACTGGACAAAACCATTGTCTAATTCTTATTATGATTCTTTCTAAAAACAACCTGTTTATTCTTATCCCAAATTGCACTAGGCAAACGACCATCAAATTGAATATTTCGTTGGAAAGAAATTGAACATTTCTTAGACCTTCATTATTTTAATGTTTTCGAGAATGTGAAGCAGCTAAATCCACTATAACAACTCGTCATAACTATCCTTTATTTCTTTGTTGTAAATAATTAATTGTTATGTATAAATCGTTTCATTGGTGTATACTTTTATGGAAACGTTTATATTTCAAATATTGAAATTTGCGTACCATGAGCAAACTACAGACCACCACAAAGATCGGTCCTGTTGACATCTGGGTTGGACAGATTGTATTTTTGATTTACAAATTATACTATGATATGCCCAAAAAACATTTTTATTTTTATATATATTTCAAATTATAATTTCCAATTGTGATACAATTTTTCTGATGCAAAATGCTTGGAATATTTATAGTATGGAATGAATTAATGTACAGTAATTAATGTGTCAGTGATACTGATTATAAATTGTGTAAACCACATTTGGTATGAATTATATAAATAACTTTGTCTTATATTTTCATCAATTCTTCATTTAAATCTTAAAATTTGATTACTTCAAGCAATGCAATTTATTTAGTTTCTTGCGTTCAAATCTACCAGTGTAGCAAGACAGAGGTATTTGTAAACAAACACATTCATCGCTTATAGCTTGTCCCCACACTACACTGTAGAGCACTGCAGGCACATGTGTGTGTTTCCCCTTCAGTGTAAACTAGACCTTAGGGAGCTAGCGGTGTAGCTCTGCCTGGACAAAATTAATTGATACTGTCAATGGTCCAGATAACACCAAGATACTCAAATTGCACTGAATCTCGGCCTTTATCGTACCTGTTGGGGTGATGCTGAGCTGTATATCCTACCAATTTGTCACCTGATAACGATGTGAAATGATATTAGACTGCACCCATATTATAAGTCACAGTCCCAGATCAGGCCTTGAGGTATGTACACGTCTATATATTTACAGTCTGTTTGGAATTGATAGTATATTGCCTATACATTATTACGAATGCCTACTGAACTTTATTTTCCGATAAAATCAGTGGATCACGCGCCTATTGGCGCAGCGCGCAGTAATACACTCCGTTACGATTTGAACACGAGGCCGCGTCACTACTTTACAGACTCGATCAATATCCTGCCGCGTAGTATGTGTTAATTTATTTAAGAAATAAATAAGAAGAATTTTAATGTTTTTTTAAAAATACAATAACAGAAACAAAGATAGTATGGTTTGTTTATATATAAACTAATGTGAAAAAATAATTATAAAAAGATGTAATCTTTTGGACCTTTTTTGTTTACTTGTTGACTGAAATTTCGCGGGAGTTCGTCACCTCATAAGGCGGCTGTTTCAACAGTCTACCGAAACCAAACGATACTGTTTGATTTCATCGCAGTAAGTATCATAATGTCTAAAGAAAGAAATAATTACACATGGGAATATAAGGTCTGGACAGTAAATATAAGGATTAAAGTTTCTTTCTGGTGGTTTTATCAAAGGATAAAGTTCAGTAGGATATCGATAGTTGTTTCATGGAACGCTTCGCGTTCCATTCCAACTATCGATATCCTACTGAACTTTATCCTTTGATAAAACCACCAGAAAGAAACTTTAATCCTTAAATATGTTAACCCCTGAGGACTAATACAACAGCACCTTATCATAAGTTTAGTAGAGTCATTCTGAGAGATCAAAGGAGATATTAACTTTAATTTTACCCCATTCATAATGGCGAATGTTTTTTGCAGAGTTTTCATATCAAATATTTACACCCTCCTATTATTAATGTGTGGTAAGTATGTGGCCCTAGCAACCCATGCTGTAGATAAGCCCTGCCTCCCTCCTCCCCCTCCTTTATTGCTGTCCAGTGGGATTTTAAACTAGGTCGTCCTTTAACACAACATTTTGAGTTTTGTAATTTGTATCCAAGAGACTTTGAGGGTAACACTTCGTAAGTAATATGCCTTTAGAACATTGAACGTCATTGTTTGACATGTACAGTGCATGACAAAATTAGAAAAATTGCCATCATATACAACCAGATTATAGGGCCATAATAATTTATCTCCAGACCTAAAATCCTATAGTTTACAAAGGGCTTGTGAGTCCAGACACTGATAATATCTATAAGCTGATGGTTCTGCAGAACACAAGAGGAGGGGGGGCATGTGGTGGTCAGCAGTGAAACCATCCCTCTTGTTTATTGTTCAATTTCGTATGGTACAGTGTATAAAGTTTTATCAGTGATATTCTATCCCGTCTCAAGAAGCTGATAAGCTTAATGTCATGTCTTCTATGTGAACTAGAGTATATAGCCTTGAAGAAGAGGCAATGTACATAGCACAGATTTTAGAAGTGGGTAATTTTGTATTTTTTATCAATGCAAGGAAATTTTGTGCTTCAATATGATCATTACCCACTGTCAAACTGCGAGAGACTACCAACTATTTTGATCAAGCCATGGAAGGAATTACTTAGGAACAGACACCACACCTAGTGAGTATAACGGGTACACGTGTACATGTCACAGCTGTGTTCCCATTTTCCACATGAGGTAAAATGAAATAAAATATAATTATCTGTTTACTTTGTAGATAGCAAACTCAAGTAGCATGAGTTGTAATTATTTATTGACATGCAAACGTTTCCAAACAATTGATGAATTCCTGCATTTCAGCCCATCATCATCATTGGCATATCAAATTGCCCTCTGTCCATCATGGTCAGTCCAAACAATTTTTTGTATAATTTCTTATTCTAGTCATCTTTTGATTTAGGGAATGATAAAAAAAAATGGCTGACAGGTGGCAACCTGGGATTTTGACAATGAAAGTAAGTTATTTCTATTTCATGAAAAGGTCGAATTTTATGGATTTTTTTTTTCAAGTTTCATCAGTAGATTGCCTCTTTGTCCCTGTATCAGAATAAAAACAATTGGCTGACCAGCGGTAATCTTAAATTTCGACAATGAAAGTTTCTTCCCGCTCTTTCAAGAATTTTTATTCTCAAATTTTACTGAGAGATTCCTCTTAGCTGTACCCTTTTGATTATGGGACGGATCATAAAACAAAATGGCCGACAGGTGGCCATCTTAGATTTTGACAAATGATCGTTATCACTATTTCTTGAGAAATACTTGATGTATCATCCTCCAAATTCTTATAAATATGTAGCTGATCTAGACTGGGTTGATCGTCAGCGACAAGATAGCTCAATTGGTTGAGCATCCGTCTACAGTTCCGAAGGTCCTGTGTTCGAACCCAAGTCTAATAGTGTATTACTTTAATCGGAACGTTTCAGATGTCCTAACTTGGAAAAATCTAATAATGGAAAAAGAAATGACATTTCCAGAAATAACCAAAACGGTTCTGTCATATAATCTGCAAAACGATGCGAGTAAATGTTTTTATTTACAAGTTTTTCACACTATGATGCCACTAGGAGTCCGTAATGATGTATTTTACTAATGAAATGCAGTGTAACTGGTTACAGTTATGTCTATTTACAATTTATTGAACATCTGAAACGAAAACCTTTTACAGCCATATTGGATCCAACTTGGAACAACCGAAACATTCCGCTGAATGGAACATGCTATAACTGTGTTTTTTTCGTATCCTGTTACAAATTGTTAGGTTTCCCTTGGCTTTCTTGTGCTCTGTCTTGTATGTTGTGCTTGATAAACTTTCATGTTTTTAATTGTTTTCTTGAAAAAGTGGTCGATCACCCTGATCATTTAAATAATTTCTTTTATGATCTCCCAACGCTTTGTTGCTATTACATCTTTGCCCATGTATACATGACCACAACACCAAGGTTTGTGTCACATGTCCCCATTTTGATATACAATGTAGCACATATTGTATCCAGACTCTGTATTTAGGTAATTATTGGCCACTTTTCACTCTTTATCTTTTAAATAACACTCTCTAGCCATTCTCATATTTATGCAGCCGGTCAGCGCAGACACTCCTATCTGATCAAATTTATCCTTAATCCCAGCAGACTCTCTACCTGTCCCACAATCTCATTATTTCCCACCCCATACATTTTCACCAAGATTGCACCCCTTCATAATGTAAATCCTCATATGTATCCAGGCCTACATGCAAACAATAGCAGCTCTTATACTGATCTAGAGAACACCTAGGTCTGAAGCATTGTTAGCTTCATAATTATACAGATATTAGTGATTTATTATAGTTAATACACTACTACAAGTTATGATTTCACAGTAAATGACATGTAGGAATCATTATTCAAAAGGATTATAGGATTTTTAAATAACAGTGACATTAGTGAAAAAAATGAAACGAAAATGAAATGAAGCTTACAATCACATTTAATCTGTAATTATAGGAGTTTGCTTAGTAGTGTTGCCAGCTAGGTATGTATATGGCAGATATAGGAGGATAATTAAAGGTACAAAATATATATATAAACATATTCATTAAATAGTGGAGAAGTTATATGCCAGACACTAACTTTTAAGATATTTGTCTTTTGAACATATCATATAAGTGGCTAGGACAAATCTTAAGGAGGGGGAGTTATAATGTGCAGGTTGGCAGCAATAGAAACAGCCTCAGTTAGCTACTGTGTTTGACTGTTTGTAATATTCAGGGTACCCTCAGAGGCAAATGACAGTAGTTACTCAGGGTCTGATATTGTCTGATATCTGTGAGCTCACAATTACCATGTACAACAAGGAGACATTTCCCCCAATTAATGTAGATGAGAGGAGGGACTCAAATTGGTTAAATTGTTTAAAATCTCAACAACCTTCTTTTGACCCAGATGATCATGTGCTGGAATCAAATCATCTTCATAGGGCGATTGGTTTTAAGGTGTTTTATCAAAATTGTGAATTTCATGTCCTCTGTAATTCACATTCCCTAGTGGGGAAGGGGCAAAATTTACTATATTAGTTTATTCAATAAAATGATTTTTTTGTAAAATTTGCGAAATGTAAACTTTATTTTTTCACAACAATTATAAAAAGGTTACCTTACTTAGACCACTCTTGTTGGCTCAGATATTAGCACAAGCCACAAGGGCTCTTTATAGTGGAAGGACAGCGAAGTTCATTGAGAAAACCTATGGATCCAGCAGGTTACCCCATACCCTTTCATGTCCGATCAGGAATCCAACCCACAAACCACTGTGCTACCCCATCACCCTATAAATGATATTTTTGGATTTTTTTTTCATTCTCAGCTAAATATCATTCAATTTTTGCATGTACATATGTAGTAGTATAATGATTAGCAATATGTACTATTAACAATGATGGGGTCATAAAACAAAATCTGAACACAGTTTTATCTTGAATAAGTGCATATCCAAAGGTTCACATCATATTTTTATGAGAACCAATCAGAACGTTCCGATCGCCCCACCCCCCTCCCCCCCCCCCCCCCCCCTCCCCACCAAAAAATAAATAAATAAAAGAATTCCTTAAAAGTTATAATTCGGTTATTTGCTTTCTATAACCCACATATAAACATACAACCAAGGACCTAGATAGCAAAATCTATTCCAATCCAATTCCGTGATACAACTGAACACTTAATAAATTAAAATAATGTTGGATTTACATTCCATCTTCTTTTCGGATTCACAGAACAAGTAAAAATTAGGCCCCGATTACATACATGTTCTACAAGTTCTGTAAAATGCGAAAATAATTTGGAGATAAACATTTATTCTTGTTATTTTCGTCAAATTGGTATACATATAAATTTGCTTGCCTGGTGTACATTGTACATATGTATCGTTTTTATGACTCTGGTACAGGTTTCGTCGTCCTGACTGATGTCAGTATATATGTAGCAGTATAAAGGTAAAATGTTACCATCCACCTGTCTTATCGAGGTGAATTCACTGACCAATCAACTAATTAGTGTCACGATTGTGTTAGATCACTAATCCCTTGTGAAAGGCACGCCCATGATTTGTAATGTTTCGACAGGGTGTCCATCTCTTGACTACTGTATTCTTCGGGATGACGAACGAAATTAGCATTCAAATGCCCCACAAAACACCATTTTTGCCAATACAAATTAAAAGTATGCATGGACTTTCGTTTTAAAAAGTATATTGTATGTATATGCATAATTTAGAGGTCGGCGAAAATGACCTTATAATTGTGTCTACACAAAGTAACCAGACCACGCTTGCAAGCAAAGATTGGGTGTTTGAATATGGTTTTAAAACATGACTTTTACCAAACATAAAATTTTCACTTTTTGTTGCACAAATCCTTTAAGGAAATAAAATTTTCGGGAACGATCCCAAAAATCACATTTTCACTGTACCACAGTTTTTTTTCAGATATTTGGGATCAATCCCGTAAACAGACTTTTTGCTTATTTTTGGGATCGATCCCGAAAATCATATTCTTGTTGCACAGTTTTTTTTTCAGAATCATTTTGGGGATCGATCCCAAAAAAGCACTTCTTCCTTATTTTTGGGATCGATCCCGAAAATCATTTTCTTATTGTAGCACAGTTTTTTTCAGAATAATTTTCGAGATCGATCCCAAGAAAGGACTTCTTGCAAATTTTTGGGATCGATCCCGAAAATCATATTCTTTTAGTAGCACAGTTTTTGTATAAATGTTCGGGATCGATCCCGAAAATCAGCAAGAAATTCCAACAAACAGTGTTTTATTTTTGAAATCAAAAGGATATATCAGAAAATACCATTGTATCAATTGATCATTGTGTGATTAAATGGCTTTATGCATCAGCATTTTTGTGATCATACATGAGTGAATTACTGAAAACACACGTCAAAAAGAGGAATGCCATAAATTTTTCCTCTTCTGGAATATATTCGGTTTTAGTTAAATTTGGTAGTTTGATATTGTAAATTCATTATTACATAACATTTGTTAAACCAAATAATTATGTGATTGTATTTGTATAATTATATAATTGTATGTATATTTAATGTAACTGAATAAACAACATCATTATAATTTATATCGAAGTCGTTATTTTCTGGTACAGAATACTGAAATTGTACATATTTTAATGGTGGTCCAATTTTAGCGTTCTTCATGCTGATCACTTCTGCAAAATTATGACTTATTGTGCTAATTGCGATTTCTGTTCAATGTTTTCTATGGCAAGTTTTGTGGTTGTGCCAATTTATCGTTGTGCTAGTATGTTTAAATTTGATTGTGCGCTAAAATTTGAGTGCAATAAAGTAAATATATTTGCAGTAACTACTTTCTATACAAGAAGGTAAAAATCTATTACACTAAGTGATGGTGCTTAAACTGGGTTGGGGGTCTTAACTGTTTCGAAGTTATGAGTCAAGAGTCACGTCTGCGAGCAGATCTACATCTGTGAGTGGATTCTCAAGCTAACATCTGCGTGCAGATCTAGATCTGTAAGTACATGTAGATTCTCGAGCTAATATCTAACAGCAGATCTAGATCTGTGAGTAAATTCTCGAGCTAATATCTAACAGCAGATCTAGATCTGTGAGTAGATTCTCGAGCTAATATCTAACAGCAGATCTAGATCTGTGAGTGGATTCTCGAGCTAAAATCTGCGAGCAGATCTAGATCTGTGAGCGGATTCTCAACTAACATCTGAGTTGCGCCTAGACTTTACTTTCTACAGGTTTAAGCCCGATACTGTAGGAAGCCATCATCGGGATGATATTGAGATTCCTTTAAATGAGAATCAGAATTAGTTCCCACAAACAGTAAGTGTTGTATATACCTCTGGGAGTCTTGTGTACATGAGTTCGTGAGCAGACGGTCGCTGCTCCGGATCTTGTCGTAACATATCCATGATGACGTCCTTGAAGCCAGCGCTATAAATATCCTTGACTGGAGCAAACTGACCCTGTAATTTTAAATGTTAAAACTAAAATGGTGAGTTCATATCCTCAGAACTACATGTGTTGAAGGTAGCTTTCCAATTGTAGCTTTTTTCTTATAAATGGAATTAAAAATTACAAATTCATATTTTTTAAACATTTTTTTCCGGGTTGGTAAATGTAGATAAAAAATGTCAAAAGACTTGATCGTGTAGCACGACCAGTAAGTGTTTATAGGTGACAATTTGATAACTAATATAGTATGTTCATAATTGTCAACATACTATATGACTAAAGTCATTGTATTGTCATAGTGACTATTATGGTATTTTCTTAAACTGTCACTATACTTAATTTAAGTCATTGTAATGTGACAAATTGTTGACTATTATGGTATGTTCATATAAACACTTAATGGTTGTTCTACATGAACCTTTTTACAAGATTAATTTCTTTTATTATTTCATATATAATCATTGTTTTTATCATTTCTGCAGTACAACTTAGTTTTGTTCATTTTAAAGTACAGTTCTTGGTCATGAACTACTTTTTAACACCATCCCACTAGGTTTTGGTTGAACTCTAGGAAACAATATAGAAAATAATACCATTTTGGGATTTACCGGAAAATGGATACTGTCAGACTGCAAAAGCTTAATGAACTCCCAGAACAGATGCAGCGGCTAAAATACCAGAACAAGAGCCCCACGAACCTTCATTATTTTGTTGACAAGAGCCGGTAGGTTGGAGCCTTCGAAGGTTTTCTGTAGACAGGCCATCTCGTACAGTATACAGCCCAGCGCCCAAATATCTGATTTGTCATTATAGGGTTTGCCCTCACACTGAAATATCAAGGGTAAAAGTTTCCTCGGATTAAACAAAGGTCAGAAATCAAAGTTCATCTGATAAAACAAATGTCACAGGTCAAACTTCATCAAATTCAACATAGCCAAGGGTCAGATTTCATAAAATAAAAGCTAAGGTTAAGGGTCAGAATTCATTTATTCAAATTGAAAGTCAAAAGTAAACACTTCTGAAAATAATGAGGAAGCTGCACAGACAAATAATAGTCAAACCTCATCATCTCAAACTTGTATAATTAATTTTCCATTGATTGTTGTGTCTGTATATGCAGAATAGGGCTTTCAGATTGGTTGAGATTTTTTTTTCATACCTCTAGGAAATAAAATATGAAAATGGCGCGAAAATGTGACATCACAATACAGCAATTGACCTTGGGTATTGATTTGTTAAAATAATAATTCGTTGTTAGATCAGCCAAATGTACATAAACATGTTTTATATTTGAAAATAAGTTTTCAAAATTAATTACAAGCGTTGATGTGAATTAATTTTTAGTTTCAAAGTGTTTTAAAAAAAAAAAGTTTCTTGCAAACTTTTGTAAGAATCCGCTTCATACAGTTTGCAGCCAAAATTTGTTTCGTTACCCCAATGAAACTAAAAAAAATTGTCAGCAATGCTTAAATATCTCGAAGACCCTTATCTGAACTATTTCATCAGTCCCAGCCAAACTTCATACCAAGCATTAGACTCAAAGTTTCTCCATGAGATCACTAACTGACTGTAAAGGAAATAAATGGAAGAACATTTCTACATAAAAGAAAAAAGACATACCATCTCAGGGCTGATGTAGTAAGGAGTTCCCAGCACAGTGTTAGCTCCCTTGTTAGCGGAACTCATCATTTTGGAGATACCAAAGTCACCCACTTTGACCACTCCTTCCTTGGTGAGGAAGATGTTTGCGGTTTTCAGGTCCCGGTGTAACACGTTGTGTTCGTGGATATGTCGGATGGCTGCTACGATCTGTTGGAACATTGTCAGGATAGTTTTCTCCTCCAGGGGTTTCTCCTGCTGAGCCAGGAACTGGGCTAGAGTTCTGTGGATTATAATTAATCAATTGGCCTGACTTCTACGATATTGAGGGGTTTCGATCACCTATGCTCTCTATACTCCTGGAATGTCATGGTAAACTGAAAGCCCACCCTTAACAGTGATTTTGTTTGCCCATTATACAGCCGATATGAGGCTGTTTCCCCTAGTCAAAATTTGTGTTATTTTCCCAAAAGGAAAGCCCACCTTGGCAATGAGGCAAGAAGACTGGTTCAACACTTTAATGTTTATCAAATTAATTTCATCACATAATGGTAAAAATTGACAAAGTTGGTTGCAGCTTCTTTGTAGTCTTCAAATGACAGGCATGAAGCCTTGAGATTGGTCAGGATTTTTTTGTACCTTCAGTTTTGCCATGACATTTTCCAGGGGTGTAGAGAGCGTAGGTGAGCGTAACCCCTGGATATCGAGGATGTTATCTTGACTGACTGGCTAATTTATGGACATTTCCCCCTGAAAACACATTTGAACTCTTCCAAATCACTGGTTGGAATAGTTCATTAAAACATTTCGGGGTGAAAGAGTTAAAACTGACGAAGATACAAGAAAAAATATAGTCTCAAAGATTAGAGCCTACGAAACTGTTGTGCGCATCTGAGAAGTAAATTAAATTAAATTAAAGAAGTAAAGTAACAAAAAAAAAATCAGATCAATGATGTCTGTTTTACATCCTACAGCTATGGTCATTTAGGATGTTCCAGGTTTTAGTGGTGGAGGAAGGCTGGACTTCCCAGAGAAAAACCAACGACCAACTGCCAGTACCTGGTGACTGCCCAACCCAGAAATTGAACCCACAACCAGGCGATGCAGAGGTGGAGAGCTAGTGGTAGCAGAATATCAGATACCTTAACCAATTGCCCACCACACCCCTAACTAACACTATAACCCTCTGTCTGTATAACCTATATAACACTATTGTACAAGCAAATACTTACCCTCCATCCGCATACTCTATCTCTATCATAAGAACACCGTCCTCTTCAAAACTGTCGTAGTAACTGATGATGTTAGGGTGGTCCAAGAACGCAAGGATGTTAACCTGTTATATAACATACACAGAAAGATTTTCTTTTCATCCATCAACTTTGTTTTAATATTATGAATCTGAAAGATTTTTTTTTTTTGACATTTTTCAAACAATATGACCTTTAATATTGCGAAAGGTCATTAAATTTGACCCCAAACATTTCATATGGTTTTAATAAAAGCTTCCTTAGTATTCAGAAAACAATTTCAACCTGCCATATAAAGTAATTCATTCAAACCAGCTTGCAATTGATAGCTAGCACTTCATCCCAACATAATACTCACTCTTACATACCAGGTATTGTCGAGCAGGCAATATGATGTCTGAGAAGATTTATCAATTATTTCGACCATAAAGATCATATCAAGATACTTCAATGCTAAAGTGTGCCACACGATATACAAATATTTACAGAACTTCAGTTGTCTTCATCTGACCTTAATATAGCTACTGTGATGTTTTTAAACCTCAAGTACTATACACAACAGCATGGTCTTTATCAATGACAGAACTCTAAGGCCAAACATAGCATACAGCACTTGTGCAATATGATATGTATTCAAAGTTTTATCAGTCATATTGACGATAAAGACCGTATCGAGACATTTCAATGCTTAATTAAGTGTGCTGCACGAAACGCTAATATTGACAGAATTTCAGTTGTCTTCATCTGACCTTAATTAGCTACTGTGACAATTTTAAACCTGAACTGTTTACCAGGAAAGTACCATACACAACAGTACCTTTGAACTCATTGACCCTTGAAGACACATTTGGACTTTTCCGATTCAAGGTCAGAATAGTTAATTATGATATTTTAGGGGTCAATGAGTTAAACTTGAACGATGTACGAGGAAAGTACCGTACATTACCTCATTAAGGGCGAGTTGTCTCTCAGCGGCGTTGAGATCATGCATATTGATTTCCTTTAGAATAACCAACGACTCATCATCCTTCTTCTTATACAGTACCGCCGCACCATATGCACCTAAAAGGGGAGACAACCAAGTACAGGTATTAAAGACAGAGACAACAAGGTATGGAAATGACAAGGGAGATAACTATGGAGGTGAGGGGAAAACCATGTATAGGTATCAACATCAGAGACAAGCTGATTCCAGTATACCCCCCCTAACTTCATTGCGGGGGGGTATAACAAGGTATGAAAATGACAAAGGAGATAACTATGGAGGTGAGGGGAAAACCATGTATAGGTATCAACATCAGAGATAACAAGGTATGGAAATGACAAGGGAGATAACTATGGAGGTGAGGGGAAAACCATGTATAGGTATCAACATCAGAGATAACAAGGTATGGAAATGACAAAGGAGATAACTATGGAGGTGAGGGTAAAACCATGTATAGGTATTAACATCAGAGATAACATGGTATGGAAATGACAAGGGAGATAACTATGGAGGTGAGGGGAAAACCATATATAGGTATCAACATAAGAGATAACAAGGTATGAAAATGACAAGGGAGATAACTTTAGAGGTGAGGGTAAAACCATGAATAGTTATTAACATCAGAGATAACAAGGTATGGAAATGACAAGGGAGATAACTATGGAGGTGAGGGGAAAACCATGTATAGGTATCAACATCAGAGATAACAAGGTATGGAAATGACAAGGGAGATAACTATGGAGGTGAGGGGAAAACCATGTATAGGTATTAACGACAGAGACAACAAGGTATGGAAATGACAAGGGAGATAACTTTGGAGGTGAGGGTAAAACCATGTATAGGTATCAACATCAGAGACAACAAGGTATGGAAATGACAAGGGAGATAACTATGGAGGTGAGGGGAAAACCATGTATAGGTATTAACATCAGAGATAACAAGGTATGGAAATGACAAGGGAGATAACTATGGAGGTGAGGGGAAAACCATGTATAGGTATTAACGACAGAGATAACAAGGTATGGAAATGACAAGGGCCGTAACCATAGAAGTAAGGGAGACAATCAGTTGCGGTAAAAATAGCAGACAACAAGGTCTGTATTTGCGGAACTGATTGAAACGGTACAGGTGTAACAGAAAATTTCAAAGTAAATAATCAAACTATAGACAGTTTAAAATCCAAAGTTTTTGTGGATAAATAACAAAATATTGAAAACAAAATGCCCTTCTTTCATGCTTACCCAAAATTATACAACATATATAAATAACTGCATCTGGGTTGATATTATTTTAGAAAGAAATGAGGCAAACTAGCAACAGTCAGCAATTTAGTTTTGGCGGTATTAAGTCTAGACCCCCTCAGAATAAGATGTGACAGATTTTCTAGAGGTCAAACTGTACCTAGTTCAGATTCAACCGTTTTCATTGCATACACAAATATACCTTAGGTACTGAAATATTAAGATTGAAAACTGAAGGTAAGGGAGACAACCAAATCAAAGTATTATGACAGAGACAACAAGGTATGGAAGTGACAAGGGAGGCAACCCGACACCTGTAAAATTATTTTGCCTGAAAATTGATAACATTTCGTTGAAAATACCTTTGCCCACAGTCTGTATTTTTTCAAACCCTGCCAGAGATTGCTGCTGTTGTCCGCTCCAGCCGCGAAGTTTCTCCACCTTGAAGTAAAGCTCTCCCACACAACTGAAACATATAAATCAAAGTACTGAAAGTTCTGTAATACCGAGTAAATCTCTCCCACACATCTGTAACATATAAATCAAAGTACTGAAAGTACTGAAATACCAAGTAAAGCTCTCTCAACCAACTGTAATTTATAAATCAAAGTACTGGAAGCCCTGAAATATCAAGTAAAGTTCTACCACACATCTGTAACAGGTAAAAGAGACATTCTGTGTAAAAAGTGTCTCTCATTGTAAAATTACTGTCATAGAAATAGGCCCTTACAGCAGTCAGTCGTGGAAATAAACAACCAAGGAAAGAAGTCATACAACTTACTTGACTTTGGCGTCAGTACTTTTCACCAGAGTGTTGTTGTGATCTGCTCCGACTAAATCTCTGGACATCGTCACGGGATGCTGGAAACACAGGAATGGTTTGTATTCATTCATAATTTATCATACAGTGCAGACACACTTAAATATCAGCAAAAGAGAAAATAAAGATCTAAATTTTATAAAAAACTAAAAAAAACTCAGACTTTGCCGCAAGTTCTTTCTGCCTTCTCAGACTTCTTCAGGTGGACTGTGTCTTATTTAACGTTGGATTATATGACGTCTAAATTTATATACACACATACAATCTATTTAGTTGAAAACATCAATTTTAAGTACCAATAGGTAAGAATGTATTTATAGACTGGGATTCAATAGGAAAGTTGTTTTCAAATACACTGTGCAAATAGACTATTGCTTCTTTTTGTAAATGAAAGTTCTTCCTATTTTGGACGGTACAGCAAAACCTGGTTATTTTGAACTTGTATAGCTCAAATGTTTAGCAGACTTTACTAAACTGCTCTAAAAACATTCAACTTCCCTTAACTTGAAATATCAGACAACTCAAAATTTTACTACGGTCACGCCGACTTTTGGATTTTCTTTGTGATAGCACCATCTACAAATCTGCTATTCTGACAGAAATATTTCCCTGTGTCACCATCACACAGGCTCATCAGCTTTATCTCTCCTACCTGGATAAGAGTTTCTATTTCCTTGGTGATGGTGGATGAGTCGCCATGTTGGACAGCATTACAGGCCAGGAGGTCCAATCGCAGCTCCTCACTCGTCTTGTCTAGGTGGTCACTGACTAGGTTTGTAAGGAAATCTCTGATTGGCTGAGATTCTGATATGGTCTCCTTGGTGATTACCTGTCATAAAGAAAGCATTTTTGATGAGTCCAAAGATTAAATGAGAGGAAAATATTGATTTTTAGATGTAGATATTCATGTGCAGTAATCATTAAAATGCTTTCAATGTCAAGCAATTACAAAAAAGAGACAGAGGATGTAGCCAAAGATCATCTATCAAAAGCCCTAAACCAAATACATGTATGTATATATATAACAGCCTATCAGAGACAGGGTATGTTGGTGTATTTGCCTCCTTATGATAGTGTAGATCGGTTACCTGAACATTACCTCACCAAAAAACTGTGCTGAAAGCACAAAGTTTAACATTCCATCTGATCATATTACATTGACATCTAGAAACTTTTATCCTTTTTCATTGAAAAAGATATTTTGTTGTAAATGGAATGTCTGGTGGGTGATCATGAGTGACTTACTTTTTCGTCTTTGCCTGATACGTGGATGGACGATCCGACACAGCTAAAGATCAGTGCGATACTACTGACCTTTCTGGAGTTCAAGGTTGTTGTCACCAGATCTGTAAAGAAAAAACATTGATAGTAGTTTGGTAAGTTTTATGTTTTACCTTTTATAATAAACAGCTATAATAATTTTGGGATGTGCCAGTTTTGGTGTTGCAGTAAAGCTGGAGTTCCCGGAGAAAAACCACCGACCATGTCGGCCTGGAACCCCTAACAATATGGGTCCTATACGACCACAATGATGAATACCGTAAACAATTAACAATCTTTTCAAACCCAGTCAGATGTGCTTTTTTTATTTGATTATTACTTATCACCAAGAATTTCATTGACTGACCCTCATTCATCATGAATGATGAATTTTAAATTTTTTTGTTAAAGCTGCTAATTTTTTGGTTTTTTTTTTCTTTCGGATTCAAGATTCATTTTGAACAATTAAATATCTTCACAATGATTAACTTACTAAGAATTCCTTCCAAGGATGTGGAATCAAACTTGTATTGCACGAATATCACGTTTGGCAGAATAGCGTGTCGCAGAGCCATACTATTGCGTATCTTGCTAGAGACGACCATCAGTCTTGGAGGAGCTTCCGTCTTCACAGAGTTACCTGCCCCTGTCTCTCCGACTGTCACAGCCTCATCTTGATAACAGATCACAACCTCTTCCTCAGTACTCTCTAAATCTCGACTTCCGCCTTTTATACTCTAAAACACAGAAGCATTAGGAAGCTGTACATATATAGTATCAAATGAAAATAGTTCAGTATTATAATGGGACAGATTATATATATAAATTTCCACTGAAAATCAGGTCAAGAAAAATATTTTGAAATCCACTGGCCCTTCAGGCCAGTTGATTTTAAAATATACTTGCCCGAGTTGAAAATGTACTGGTCCAAGATTTATTCACAATTTTTCATTAATTCGAGATTTTTGTTTTGTATAGTGAAAGTTAATTCTAAAGGAATGATTATTTGTGTAAATTGTTTATTCAATAGTCAGAGTGAGTTATATTTTCCCCTGGTTAGTCTAGCTGTCACCGTCACATTGTGGCTCACTCAGGTCTGCATCAACTGGTAAATCTTGTAGTTGTCAGGGTAGGGATATGGTCCAGGCTGTGGCTCAGCTGACTGAGTCTTCCATTTGATATCTTTCAGAAAAAATATTGTAACAAGTGCTAATTGTAATGGGGTACCATTACAGATGTCCCCCAAACTACCCCTTTGGTCGGAACTGATGAGCCCAATGAACTCACAATGGAAATATAGCTGACACCCCATATATCAGCGGTCATGTTGACGAATTAGGAAACGGAGGTTACGACAATGTCCGTGGTGTCCTACTACAGTTATATATAAAATTTCATTGAAATCGGACAATATATAAATTTCGACCAATCAGAAGCCAGGAAATAGCGGCCATGTTGACGAATCACGAAACGGAGGTTACGACAATGTCCGTGGTGTCCTACTACAGTTATATATAAAATTTCATTGAAATCGGACAATATATAAATTTCGACCAATTAGAAGCCAGGAAATAGCGGCCATGTTGACGAATCACGAAACGGAGGTTACGACAATGTTGTTGGTGTAATACTACACATATATATTAAATTTCATTGAAATCGGACAATACATAAATTTCGACCAATCAGAGGCCTCCATTTTCGTTTCGGTGGCAACCAAACTTTACGAAAATGTTACCATGTTATTCAGCATTCCTTAAAAGACCCATGTACCAATTTTTACTGAAATCGGAGACTGAATTTTGAAAACCGGAAATAACCTCTGGCGGCCATCTTGGACTTCCAGTCGCGAAAAAACAACCCGTTTTCACACACTCCGCCCCTAATGAGTATGTGTGTGAAGTTTCGTGAAGATCCGTCCAGCAGTTTTTGAGAAAACGGTCGGAAACCTCCGCGGCAGAAGAAAGTGGAAGAAACAAGAATAATAATAATAATAATAAGAAACCGAGCAAAAACAATATGTCCCCCCACTTCGTTTGGGGGACATAATAATGCGATGAGGACTGAATATTTGGACTAACCAAATCTTACAGTACCCTAATCGGCAAATTTGCATGTTGTACGCAAGTTTGTGGTTTCCCCCGACCTGATGATGCATTGTAATTCATTTTTCGGCATTGTGTATCTATAACTAGTAGTTGCCATGCTCCTCTCTCTTCTAAACCTCTGTCGCTGATTTCTTAATCAGAAACTTGTCCTTTTTGTACGACTGGCGTGATCTAGGTCAAGGTCTCGCAAGTGCTTGGAAGCACGCACTAATGTTCAACTCATGTCAGTAGCGATGCAAAAACATCTTTCATGTTTAGCAATGTCAAGAAGTATGTACTTTAAAAACAATATTACAATATAATATTCATGTTCATCATTATGCCAAATGTTTTTGATATCATAAATTAATGCTAAATGCTTTTGAGGATTAAGATACTAAAATGGAGAAAAGGATTATTTAAGTATTAAAGTGTCTTAATATGGTCTTTATGGTCAATATAAATGACAGAGCTTTGCAGGCAAACATCATTTAAATATTGCGCGCTAACACAATATGATATGTTTGTCTGCAACATTGTCATTGATAACAACCATTAATACATGATAGAGCACTTCAATGTTTAAATTTACATTATTTATATTGCTGACTTAATATACTGATTTCAATTTAATTAAACTATGATAGATGCTTCATTATAAACATCTAAATTTGTAAAATGGAACAGTTATTTTGACGGCGAACCATCACCGTTTTTATAACAAAACAATAACATCATAATCGTTACTCGTTGGGCGTTGTTTTTAGTCTCTTAAATCGCACATCTCCCTGGTTAGTTTATGAAGTGACTTTGCCATGCAATGTTTTACAGTGGATTCCCCTTAATATATCACCTCTGTTAATATTACATTCCTCTCATATTATATGTTTTTTCCCAAAACACCATTTTAATCTATATAAAATTTATGTAATTTTATTTAGTTAATATCATGTATTTCGAGGTGAATTCCTCTTAATATCATGGGTTTTTTTTATTCAATCACATAAAATGTTCAGAATATGATGGTATTTCAATTGATTTCAGCTACAACTCGTACAAAATATTGCATAAAAAAACAAAATATAACAGAAAATAATTTTAAAACAGAAACAATGTTGAAACATTTTCGTATGTACATTGAATAGCTTACTTTTAGTTATGAAGATGGGAAATATACTATATTTAGAGGAAAAACATGGTTCCCTTAATATCAAATTCCTGTTAATATCATGCTTTAATTTGCCTGACAAATGAAACATGATATAAAGAGGAATGCACTGTATATGAAAATAATATAAACAAAACAGTTCAGTGTACTTTTTTGTATAATTCTATTTATGTAAATTAAGCTGCAGTAACTGGTTTGTTGTGATGACTGTTGTGTATATATCTTGATGTGTATCATACCATCACAACTATTGCAATACATATGATATGGAAATGTTGCATTCATATATATACTTATAAATGGGAGATTCTTATTTCTTAAAATACATTAAAGTCTTTACAATACTATTTTTTTTTTCATTGACTATAATTACCTTTCCAGAACTTGAGCTATCCTTATTCCACTTAGCACCACCGCCAGTCCCAGCAGTTGTGGCCCCTGATTTCTCCACCTGATTTACACTACCAGGTGGCAGCGGTGGTCGTTTTTCATCCACCCAGTTAGTTTTCTCCTCCATGGTTCCCGCCCGAACGTCATGGAGGGATTTACTCATCCGCTTGTCCGGACCATTTTTTGGTGTCGTTGAAACAGAAGTTACGTTTCCGATGGAAATATCGTCATTGCTCATGAAATGTGCCTTGGTGGTTCCTTTAGACAGGTTCATCACGGCCAAACATCCATTGTCATTCTTGTTTCCGCCATTTTAGTAGATTCGATCATTACACCGAGTTTACAAGTTTTACAGAATTTCTGCAGCTATCAAGAATCTTGGGTTTTCTCCACATTTTGTTTCTACAATTCAATAATTGTCTGTGTAGCACAATGGTACATGTAGGTTATCAATGTTACTATCCCATCATCAACGTCGACTGTATCAAGATTCTGTCCTGAAAACATAAAAAAAGTATTGTAACATCTTGTCATCTTGGAGATGACTGGGACATGGGAAAGCATGAGTTATTTGAGTATTCAAGTTTAAACAGTTCTAATGTTTGGTAAGAATTAAGCTTGTCCGGACCAAAGACATACTTCAAATCAAACAAGATCTGTTCAAGTTACAGTCAAACCTCGATTAATCAAACTTCGATGATTCAAACTTCTCGATGTGTCAAACTTTGACAAAGTCCGATTTTTTTCATTATACAACACTATTGATTTACTTTTCATGAATCATTAAACTTCTATGAATCAAATTTTTCGCTGTATCAAAGTTTTCATCTGACCCATTTGTTATGAAAACTTTGAAAAGTACAACTAATAAATCGAAATGAAAATTCTACTTACTTTGAAAATTAAGTTGACAATTAAACAAAAAAATTTTAATACAAGATTATCACGCTACAAAAATGACAGTATGTATTTTTGTATTCTATATTCTTTATAAATGTGAATTTACAATTTCTTAGCCTGTGTTACATATTACAATATAGCTATAGCACCGCATCGGTTCTTCTTTATGTACATGTACAGTACATATATGTACATTTACATGTAGATGTTCTATGTTCAAAATTCATGAGTCAAAGTCCCGATGTTTCGAAAGTTTTTATGACCGTTCTGCAAAGTTCGAAACATCGAAGTATGACTGCATACTAATTCAAAATGATGATATATCAGAATTGACTGAAGCGGAAAAATGTCTTTTTAATATAATTACAATGTGATGTCACTTAAACATTCTTCATGCAACCAACGTTAACTGTATCCGTGATTTTGTTAGTTATTTTTGGGAATGGGATCATATCCTAAACTTTGGACAATACAACAAAGTACGTATAACCTAATTATCATCGTTCATGTCCTGAAGAACTTCTGTCGAATGTTAAATTTGACAGCATATATTGTTTTTATATGGAAATTAAATCAAATAATGTCTTTGGTTATCAATGAATTATGTGATTCATTCAACAGTCAAAATATTTATCACATTACTTTAACATGTAACTATATATCTGAAAGTAGCCATTACGCTGAGGGAAAAGTAGCCGTTGAAATGCACTAGTATATCTTACTCCAACAATATTAGAGGTTTAACACCGCAAGATATTTTTTGACAGGCGCCGTGTAACCTCTAACTGCCCATAGTTTAAGATTTTGAAAAAAATATTGCGTGCCACTTACATTTAAATGATCAACAAAGTCCAAATAACCATTCCTTTCCATTATAAACCCATCATGAAATCTGGAGAATTTCGTGTCAAACACTCAATTTTATACAAATAATGTTTTTCTTATGTCGAAGTGAAGCAGACAACATTGCCGGAATTAAATTTAAATATCACATGGTTTTCATTTAATACAAAAATGGAAATACATACAATGTTCTACAAGCGGAATACAACCAAGTTCTGTCTCATTTCGTTCCGTTTAAAAAACCCTGTACTAATTTTTATCAACCGAGGAAGCCATGTCGGAGAGGTGCTTCAGCTGCTTAGTCTGATATTTCGCGTTTAACAGTCCGTAATATTCTATATAATTGTATGTTTGACATACATATGGGATCTTAATTACATAAAACGTAATAGACACTGTTTTTATGAACTGTCAATCACTGAAGTAGGTTTGTCAAGCTGATTTCATTCCCCTTAAAACGAGGGTGGAATTTGCATCAAAGAAATAGTGCTTCGGAAATAAGAGGTCACATTCGGCAAAATCATATCCGATAATAAAAAGGCCGACCAGCGGCCTCGTATGTTATAGGAATATAGTATATCTGTACGGTCGCCGGCTTATTTTGGAACAACATTACCCTAATTCTCACACTTAGGGAAGTACCATTGTAGGGCTGGGCTGTTTTACCGGTATACCGTAGTATAAAGTTGTGATGGTACGTACCGTGGTACATTAGTCCTGTTGGCCTACCAGTTTTTTCATGCGTGATTAGACATAAATCTATTCAAGTACTGGAGTTGGATGCCCCTTTAAGCTGTTTACTGCACTGGAATACTAAATATATTGAATTAATTGTTAATTGTATTTGTTATTTATGATTTTGATATAAAGGCTTTCAGCCTGCATTCATTAATTTGCTATTAAATATATATATTATACCCGTTTCATGATAGCGGGGGGGGGGGGGCAATGTCATATACAATATATTGCAATTAGATTTAAATATTACAATTTTGGTGATGTTTTAAAGTTCAGATGGACTTTCCAATACGTTGACCTCCACATACCTGCTAAAATGTTCTCCTAATATAATTGATTATTACATATCTAGACGTCCGAATTACTTACCTTCTCTGATACTTGACAGGTGCCCGATATCCGGAACCGGACAACACTGCTCGTATTATTACGCCACGTAATATAGTGCTAGAGCTTTCTACATATTGTGGTGAATAGATTAAACACAGAGTAACAATAGCAACAAAATGAAATTAATTTGTTCATATTGTAACAAAACTGGAAGATTGTTTGTTAGTACTCGCCGGATCGATCAGCTGATTGGTCTGTTGTGTTGACCCAGTTTTGGAATCGGCTGTTTATTGCGGTAAGAACGTTCCGGGATTGTTGGGAACGATTACGGAACCTAAACTATAAATGTTGAGATCAACTGGTAATTTAAGAACAAGTTATTATCCTATGATTATTATTTTTTCGAGTGTGAGTGAAATGTTGTAATGGTGCATCGGGTCACGCACGCTAAATATAGCTGCATTAAACGAAACACGTTTTGTGAAATTTGACGTAAATGGATCATACTTGTGTATAATTTAGCATTTGTACAAACCAATGTGATGTTCATATTGACGATATGCAGTCGATTTCATCTAGGTATCGCCTGGTTTGGTCGTATTTGGTCACGGTGGCTACCGTTCGTTCCTGTACCGCCATCAACTTTTACGGCCATGTTTTGGTTAGTTGACGTCGGCTACGTATCCGATGTCACTCTTAGAGTGTTGTTATAGTTCGATTTATATCATCTATAGGTTCTTTATAAGTTAATAATGCGCTTGCGATGTATTTTAGACAATGGTGCACCATTTGTTAACCAATTATTTTTGTCATTTTATCGGGATTATTTCTCGCGCAATGTCGCATTGTGATTCGGATTACTAATGGCATTAGCCAATCAGAAAGCCGCTAGGCAACGGTTGCAACCAAAAAGGTATAAATAGGGGTGAGCACGGAGGCTCAGCATCTCCGTTTCACCGGTACCAGTAAGATATCCTTACACCAGTATTTTTGTCAGACGTCGTTAGTACTCATTATTAGAGAACACTCATTACTTTAAGAATTCGGCTCTTAGTATTTGAGTATTGTTCAATTGTTATTTTATCCTAGTATATAGACTAGTAAAGAACCATCACCTTACTTCAAGAGTGTGGCTCTTAGTACTTTGAATGGTTTCTCGTGTTAACTTAATATTTTCTATAAGTGTTATAGCAAGGATACTTACCTTATGAAAAGGGTTTATCTCTTGTTAATGATAAATTCCCTTTATTGAATGAACTTATAAATTGGGCAGTCTAGGGTCCTTGCAGGAGACAATAGTAGAATAATGGTGGAGTTATCTCCCTTACACCAATAATGAACAGAAAGAGGGGTTGTTTTTCATAGTCTTATATTTTATTGATCATTTGTCATGCATATATTTTGGGGTGACTCCATTTTGTAAGTACTGCGAATATTCCTTAATCTACTTTATATCATAACTGTTTAATTGCTGAAAAGTTGTTAAAGTGAGCATGGAGTGCAAGATAGTGATTGTTGTGATTCATTTGTAAATATCCATCACATGTTGTTACTTCAACTGGCATAATATATTTATAGAACTTGATTTCTGTCTTGAGTTTTCTATAAATCTGAGTAACTACTGACAAACTGGTAAAGGAATTTAGCTGCAGCTGGAAGAGCACCTGAAACATAGACTTGTAGTCTAAACCCACAGTAATACAACAGTACAAGAATAATTGACAGAAACCACGATCCGGGTGGAAGTTTATTCACGCTACCAAATCTACAGGAAAACCACACCCCTGGTCAGGTTTTGTCACAGTGGTGGCAGCGGTGGGATACAATTGTTTCAGGAGATCAATAAAGGATGACCACAGTAATTAATGCTGACAGCAATCTTTCCCTCCATATGGAAGATCTTGGAGTGGAAATGTCTGGTACCGGTGAAACAGACATCCCACAGACACAATTTGTGGAGACGTCACAAAGTGGAGTGATCCAATTTAGACTGCCACATCCACAGGACAGTGGATTGGGGTCGGATCAGGAAAAATCAGCCAAGGAGAAGAACCTGGAAAAGGAAATAGAACATTTACATAATCAATTACATACACTGAGAAATACCATGGAAAATAGGACTACGGAAAAGATGAAGGAAGTTACTCCTGGGTCTAGTAGGACTGATGTAAGGGTAGGATTGAAGTCCAGGGACCCTTCATCAGATTTAGTACCTGCTGGTACCCCAACCAGAGGTACTTGGGAAAACCCTAGAGTGGCCACTGGGGTTAGTTGCATGTCCAATGGTGGTATTGTGGGGGTTCACCTTGGGGGATATACAGAGCAACTGGGAGTTCGCTCCGGTTCATTGAACAGGACAGTCGAAGATCGCGATTCTATAAAAGGATCTGATCCTCATGATCCTAGGAGAGAGAATCATGTTGGAAATATACTTGCCAGATACCACTCTGCTCTCTACAGTCAAAGACCTAGAGTTGGTAACCCTGGTTATGGGAACGATAATTTCATAGGTAATGGAATATGTCCTCTTATTGGTGGAATAGGAGGAACCGATTGTGTAGTTACTGAACCAGATCCTACTAGACCTTTGGATGAGGAAGGAGTATTGAACCAGAATAGTATTTATAGACCAGACTTATACCGGGCACAGGAAAATAGGTCTGTGGACAGGTCAAGTCAAGGGAGACCACTGAAAAATAGGAAGCCTGCAACATACGATGGAAAATCAAGCTGGCTCGACTATTTAGTACAGTTTGAGATGGTTGCTGCGTTAAACAAATGGGATGCAGAAGAGATGGCATGTGAACTTGCTGTTGCGTTATGAGGAACTGCACAGGGTGTTCTAAGTATTCTAACACCTGAACAACGGGTTAACTATCGGATGCTTGTTAATGCTTTAACAACACGATTTCAACCAGAAAATTTGACCGAAATTTACAAGGCTGAACTTAAATGGAGATTACGCAAAAAGGATGAATCATTAGCTGAGCTTGCACAGGATATAAGAAGATTAGTGAGGATGGCTTACCCAAACAATGAGGGTTTTATCCGAGATCAACTGATGCTTGACTGTTATATTGACAGTTTAGATGACTCTGCTATGGAATGGGCAGTGCAACAGAGACAGGTCAGGACCCTAGATGGAGCGGTCAGAGCAAGCATGGAATATGAATCTTTTCAACGGAAAAAGCAAAAATTTAGTACGTCTAGAGTTATTATCAGAAGTCAGACAGACAAGCAGACATCACTGGATAATTTGACCCAACTTCTACAGTCTTGAAAAGCACACAAAAGCGAAGGACCAAACTCAGGAAATTGACTCATTCAAGAGTAGCTTCCCTTGGAATTTCACTTAATGAAAAGAGGATCAAAACTTCACAGAAAATCTACCAATAGAAGAAGAGCCTGTAATCACAAAAGTTAGTAAGCCTGTTATAATGCCAGAGCATTTGTTGAGAAAAGGAACCAGAAATAAGAAGTCACATAGGTGGTTGGGAGACTATGAACCTTAAAAAAAAAAAAAAAATGAAAAGTCAGTATGATTAGTCTGGATCATAGTTTGTTCTGTAGGGACTTGTATATGAAATAAAAGAAAATTTATGCTACAAGTTTGCTGTAAAATTCTTCCTCTGCCGTACTGAACACCATGATGTAGTGCACATGGTGGGCCAGGAAGTTGTGTTAACTTACTTATGGGATCCTTGGTGTCGAAGGATGAAGTCCACGGGCGATCATATGGATTAACGATGGACGAGGGATCTTTAGACGGGTATCTTCTATAAAGAAAGAAGATAAAGGAACCATAAAGGCAAGAAGAATACAGAATAAACTATAGATTTATATGGTAATTTGTTCTAAACAAATCAGTTTACATGTATTGATGACAATAAAGATGTCACTCTATGCTAGCTCTAGATGGATATTTAGCGTAATGTAAAATAGCACAATTCCATCCATGGAAGGTATATTTTACAGATGTGTGAGGCAGATAGATAAGTATTGAGAAAAATATTTCAGAGGACTCATCACACCACCTTAAAAAAAAAAAAAAGGGAAAAAGGGTTTTTGTGGGAAGAAGATATACTTGAGACATAGTTGGCGCCACTGTGTTTTACAATGTACCTTTCCCTATTCGTGAAGTAGATGGACTCCCACTTGAGTCATGAAGTAGATGGACTCCCACTTGAGTCATGAAGCAGATGGACTCTCACTTGAGTCATGAAGTAGATGGACTCCCACTTGAGTCATGAAATCAGAAAATACCTAATCCTGTGTATGGACAACAATAAAATAAAATAGAGACATTTTATCACATAGGGTAAATGTGTAATTAAATTAAAAATGAAACTCCTAGTGGTGAGTATAGGTTAGACCTTAGTGACAATTCAATGATAAAAATATAGTAAAAGCTGTAGTTATAACATTTTAAATGAAGAAGCTTTTGAATTTTACATAGAAATGATTTATATGGCTACTGTCTTTACAAAAGTGTAAAATAACATTTTTATTGAGGACTAATATCCTGAGAACGGAGGAATGGTTGTTGCTGTCAAATGAAATTGGTATTGACGATTATAAAAGAGCATGTCTGTAATATTTATTATTTATTGGCAGTAAATTCAGAAAGTATTGTGCTATTATCACAATTTGTGAATTATACCTTGCTTTGTGAGAGATTATTTATCTATGTGCTGAGAAATATAAATTGTTATATTTGTGGGAGTTTCATTTACCTCACCTTTATACTTACGCATCATCACATCTAGCTGTCCGGATAATGTGATAGACTACAAGCTGCGAACAGTTTGAGCAATTTTCAAACATTTTTTGTAAAAAAAAAAAAAAACAGGTCTGGAGCGAGCTGAAATGTTTAATGGAAGTCTGTGGTTAATAATAATATGTAAACATATATATAAAATATGTTGGATTTTTTTTTTCAATGTAAACAGTAACACTATGATGTTGGTATATTGAAAGAAAAAGAAATTAACTTTATATATATAGAGAGAGATGAAAGAGTGAACTATCAAGCAGAGTACAACAGCAGTTTACTTATTCATATTTATTTTCAAAATTATAATAGTGTTGGTCTTGTAGAATTTTTCATTTAAGCATACAAGAGTTACCGCCCTTGAATGTGCGATAAGAATTTTATGTGTGGTATGTCATTTTGAAATAGAGTATGGTAACCAGAATCTCAATATTTTATAAATCAGGTCACTGTATAAATCTTTATGGTGAATGTTGACGAGGACGTCAACTTTTAGAAAAACGGGGGTAATGTAACAAAACTGGAAGATTGTTTGTTAGTACTCGCCGGATCGATCAGCTGATTGGTCTGTTGTGTTGACCCAGTTTTGGAATCGGCTGTTTATTGCGGTAAGAACGTTCCGGGATTGTTGGGAACGATTACGGAACCTAAACTATAAATGTTGAGATCAACTGGTAATTTAAGAACAAGTTATTATCCTATGATTATTATTTTTTCGAGTGTGAGTGAAATGTTGTAATGGTGCATCGGGTCACGCACGCTAAATATAGCTGCATTAAACGAAACACGTTTTGTGAAATTTGACGTAAATGGATCATACTTGTGTATAATTTAGCATTTGTACAAACCAATGTGATGTTCATATTGACGATATGCAGTCGATTTCATCTAGGTATCGCCTGGTTTGGTCGTATTTAGTCACGGTGGCCACCGTTCGTTCCTGTACCGCCATCAACTTTTACGGCCATGTTTTGGTTAGTTGACGTCGGCTACGTATCCGATGTCACTCTTAGAGTGTTGTTATAGTTCGATTTATATCATCTATAGGTTCTTTATAAGTTAATAATGCGCTTGCGATGTATTTTAGACAATGGTGCACCATTTGTTAACCAATTATTTTTGTCATTTTATCGGGATTATTTCTCGCGCAATGTCGCATTGTGATTCGGATTACTAATGGCATTAGCCAATCAGAAAGCCGCTAGGCAACGGTTGCAACCAAAAAGGTATAAATAGGGGTGAGCACGGAGGCTCAGCATCTCCGTTTCACCGGTACCAGTAAGATATCCTTACACCAGTATTTTTGTCAGACGTCGTTAGTACTCATTATTAGAGAACACTCATTACTTTAAGAGTTCGGCTCTTAGTATTTGAGTATTGTTCAATTGTTATTTTATCCTAGTATATAGACTAGTAAAGAACCATCACCTTACTTCAAGAGTGTGGCTCTTAGTACTTTGAATGGTTTCTCGTGTTAACTTAATATTTTCTATAAGTGTTATAGCAAGGATACTTACCTTATGAAAAGGGTTTATCTCTTGTTAATGATAAATTCCCTTTATTGAATGAACTTATAAATTGGGCAGTCTAGGGTCCTTGCAGGAGATAATAGTAGAATAATGGTGGAGTTATCTCCCTTACACCAATAATGAACAGAAAGAGGGGTTGTTTTTCATAGTCTTATATTTTATTGATCATTTGTCATGCATATATTTTGGGGTGACTCCATTTTGTAAGTACTGCGAATATTCCTTAATCTACTTTATATCATAACTGTTTAATTGCTGAAAAGTTGTTAAAGTGAGCATGGAGTGCAAGATAGTGATTGTTGTGATTCATTTGTAAATATCCATCACATGTTGTTACTTCAACTGGCATAATATATTTATAGAACTTGATTTCTGTCTTGAGTTTTCTATAAATCTGAGTAACTACTGACAAACTGGTAAAGGAATTTAGCTGCAGCTGGAAGAGCACCTGAAACATAGACTTGTAGTCTAAACCCACAGTAATACAACAGTACAAGAATAATTGACAGAAACCACGATCCGGGTGGAGGTTTATTCACGCTACCAAATCTACAGGAAAACCACACCCCTGGTCAGGTTTTGTCACAATATTGATATTGATGCTTTCATGTGTGTTTGATTATAATATCGTTTACGCTAATAAAATAAAGTTTGTATCGTTCCGCGACAAAACCAATATAAACAACGGGGAGAAGTAATTATTTCTTATTTTTTTTGAAATATTAATACGTACTAGATATATCTCTGTCTTGAAAATCATTCTTTATTCTATTTTCGAAATACATGAATAATATTCCTTGTTCCAAACAGGTGAGAATGAAAAGTCACATTTTCAGCATAATTATATTTAATCCCAAAGCTAATGTTTTCACATTGAACACTCTGAACGGGATATAAGCCACCGTATGGGTTCGAAGCTCAGTGGGGACAGATAACCTTTTTTATATGTTTTTTTTGTCAAGTATTTTAAACGATATCTAACAATAAATCAAAAGATCGTATTGCGGATAATAAACAGTACATAATAGCAATAAAAAAACATAAGCATGAATTATTGTCTAATACGACTGGTCATTTTTTTGTCAGCAGCAGTTGGTTTTAATACTGTGTGTGATATAGGGCGAAAAAAACCTGATAAGACAGTGTCATCGCTGGGGCTCGAACCTACGACACTTGGCTCTCCAGCCCGATACTCTACCGCGCGCTGAGCTGTGTAATGAAATTTCACGGTGCAGCGCACGCTTGTAAGGCAACCTTGCTTGCTTGCTTGCTTACGAGTTTAACGCCGATACACACACCGAATTAAGGCAACCTTATCAATGCACATCTTTTATACTGTGAAAGAATGAAGGAACCTAGCTCTATTTGAGTTATAGAAATTAAGCTTCAGTTTCTGTGCCCAGTTGCAGTAAAGATGTTACACAGGTAAATATAAGTGTGTTACAACTGCAGAAAGATAAACACAATATAGTTCCTGACAAAATCTAAATTATGAAATATGAGCAATACAATCTTTCAAATATGATCGAATTGAGCAGATATTCCAGAAAACAGAACTTTATGTCATGTGGTGATTAAAAGTAGAAAGTTTGAAAGAGATCAGTTGAAACTTGAAGGCAATCTCCAGACAAGATTTATAGATTGTGGAATATGTATTACAAAAAACAACAACTCTTACTAATACTACATAGTTTTATTATATTTTTACCATTGAAATATCAGAAAATATCAGCTTGATCAAACTTATAATATCATCAATGCTTATATCATCACTAATTATTTCTCAACTGTTGGTAAACAATGCAAATAACTTACTTGTTGTGAGACTGTCCTGCAATTTTCAAACTAAACATCGACATTGCCGATAAATTTAGATATTAATCCACCCCTACATTATAGTTTCGTTTCCTCTAACGATAATTTCTGCATCGTAAAGACGGATTTTTATGACGATGTTACCGGCAACTTTTATAAGTAACCCGCCAAGTCCTAACGTAACGAAGCCGCACGGAATGAAAAACAATTAATATCAAAAGACAGTTTATTGTACAACAAAATCATGTTAGGGGGTATTTTAAATCATATAAGTCTTACTCGTTGACTCAGAATACATAAGTACATGTATACAGCATAACAGTTGTGCATTGTAATTCCTATTTCATCTCAATTAGTTGTATTAATATTGCACATGTATATAATAATTTGTCAAATTACTCGTACAATTAAATAATTTACTATATGTTATTAGTAAGCTTTCGAGCTAATAACTTTAATATTTGAAGTTCAATACTAGTAACAACTGCCTGGATTCACAGATACATTCATAGCAAACACTTCCAATGACATTTTATCAAGAGTTTCGTGGCATTTGAACTCGCTACAGGCGTCTGCTTCGGACAGTGAATTCAGACGGGAACACCCTCTGACATTTGACCCTATATCAATCCGCCATCACATATCAAAATCTAACTAAGGTATACATTTTTGTAAAGTTAAATATCTATAGATTTCTTTCAATGCAGAATATGTCAGCAATTACCTATTTAAATTACTCAAAATCACTGTACTTAGCCGCAACAAATGTTCGGTAGGGACTATAATCGTAATGAAACATTTCGTGATAGACCCATTAATTTTAGCTGTGTGAGTCCTAAAGGGATTGAGCAACAGACACAGCCTAAGTAAGCCCTCTCCATGCAAACAATTCACAGGTGGCAAAAATACATGTACATTATTGCATATGGAAAGACATGTATTATTTATTATATCTTAAAAACAGTATAGAACTGTTCAAAATTGGAGCATTCCATGACTTGGAGACTCATTAATCAATTCAGAAGGAAATACACTGCCCCCCCCCTTCAAAATCTGAAAAAAACGGATCCCTCCTCGACACATTTAACTCAAAATATGAACTTTTTATATTTTACAACAATTTAAAAACAAGTTATTCAACTTATATCAATCACTCTTGGTTGACCGGATGTTATCGCGCAAGGGGTCGTATTGTGGGAGGAAACCGGAATACCCGGAGAAAACCCTAGTGGTCGGGCAGGTGACCCCATACCTTTTCACATCCGGTAGGGGAATCGAACTCCGGCCGCCTTAGTGAGAGACAAGTGCGTTATCCACTGCACCACCATTCCACCCAAATTTAACTTTTCCTCAATGTCCTGTTTAGGCTTTCATATCAATGGAAACTTGATGCCCATGAAAACATTTTTAGATGGAAAGCACTGTGAAAAAAGTTAATAGAGAATTATAACACATAAAAAAGAATTAACAATAACTAAGAATACACAGATAAAATTGTAACAACTAGGCGCGTAGCTGCCTGTACGTTCGCGGGTATTTAGGTGAATCCACTCAATTTAAAGGGGCATCCCGCGAAAGCCTAAATGTCTGTTCTTGAATATTCATAGCGTCTGCACTACTAATTATACTTTCCTGTTATTCCAATATTCAAAGTGGACTCAAAATGTCTATTATGACCACTTGCAAAATCGCATTCCTCGGGAAAGCCCAGATAAAAATAGCGGGAATGACGCAGCGTGACAGGTGTGCCGCATGTTCCCTGATCGGTTTGCCGGCAGGGGCCACACGGGAGGGGACGCGTAATGTATACGGCTGATGAAACAGAGACAAAGTCCGTGTATAAACTTATTGAATCACATTCACATTAAAATAGACATCAATTGCACAGATACCGATATTCAAATGAAGAATAATTGTCGGCATATCGGCACCATATATCGACACCAGGAATTATCTATATTATATTTACCTGACCGAGGCCGGTACACATGGGTACGGAATACGGCAATGGTACAAACCTTAATTTATGTAAAAGGTAATATTCACGAACCCAACTTTTCAGATGATTTCATAAAATTCATGTTGCATGCATTGAAAAGTACGAAATAAAATGACATGAAATGTTTGCGATTTTTTTTTACAACTCAATGTCTTCAGGATTTTTTTTCAAACTTTCTATATATATACAAGATACATTCATATTCATTTAAAATCTATCCAACTTTCAGCGTCTTCACAAGTTAACACGTAAAGGCAGCTACGCCCCTGTGACATGGATGGATGGAATTAACGTTTCATGAATAAATTGAGGTAAGAACAAGAAATGATTGTAAACGTTTTATTCTTAATGTTTTCAACAAATACATTCAATCGGTCCGCTTTGCTCTGTTGCTTGCTAATCGCCTATCATGCAGTAGAATGTTCATCGATAGATGAACTTGACGCCATTTTGTTTTTGGGTAGAAACGGGGCGTGGCTTAAGCTCGATGGGCGGAGCTTGACATGACAAACGAATCGTGTTAGAATCTATTATATTACTGTGTTTTAATTGATGTATAAACTATCTATTTACTTTTTTATTTATTTAAAAAAACCGCGAATGAGCATGATCTATATACGACAGATTTGTTTCTTTGTGTTTTACTTAAAATTAGTTTTCAATAAATATAACTGTGTTTCGAATGAATTAATACACTATGTATTAATTTATCTTGTTATGTTTTTAAAAGCGTGAATGAGGTTCATGGATTATATACAGTAGTGGGTTGTTTGTGTACCTGTACAGGTGATGTTTGCTTGATTCAATTTCAGAAACAAATATTTCATATGTTGGTTATCGAAACGTGACCCCCTCTGGAATGCCCTCATATCCTCATAGAGAAGTTTTAAGGAACGTTTCAGATTGAGTCTACGCAAGTAGCAGCTAACGCGCAATAGACTTGTTTTCACATCATTTTTCTGTTTTTATTAAATAACCCCCCCCCCCTTTTTTAAATATTTTTCTATTATGCTATTGTAATGATGATGAAGACCAGGACAAAATTGAACATTCCATTCCATGACTCATTAATCAATTCAGAAGAAAATTCACTTTTTTTTAACTTTTTTTCCTCAATGTCCTGCTTTATTTTTCATGTTAATGGAACCTTAATTACGTCAAAATGGCGTACCAAAAAATTGGATGCTGTTAATAAATTATGAATTCTTTGGTTACACCCATTTTCATTAAAAATGATCTATATAAACAAAGTCAGGAAAATTAAACGGAAAAAGTTGGAAATACAAAGAATATATAGCAAAATGAAAAAAAAATCGAAAGACTTTTGGCACGTCACTATATATACCTTAAATGCCTGTATTAGAAATGAAGGTATATTAAAATCACACTTTTTTGTAATCACATTATTTATGGTACATGTATGAAATGATAAATGCATACTTGCCAACCATTCTTTTGGTCAGGTGAGAAAAGATTTGTGCTTAAAATACCAACAAAAATGGTTTCAATGGTTAGCAGAAAGTCTTAGGAATCTTAGAAAAGGAGAAAATTGCAAGGAGAAATTGTAGTTCTAAGTCTGGCATATACCAGTACATAGTTAAATGTATCAATTTTGAAACGTAAGTTCTGATTTTCCGAGAAAAGAAGACGATGAGTATAATTTTAAGGGTACACTTCAAATACACAATGTATCAAGAGTTCAGCTGTGCTATGACATATTTCTATAGTGTAGTGGTCATCACACTTGCCACTTTGTGGTGGGAGACCCAGGTTCAATTCCTGGTGGAAATGATAGCACAATTTGATATTGATAAAACATTGAAAATATAAAACGCATGTAAACATAAAAGATAACTACCAGTAACTATAATTGAACTCTTATTTATTTAATTATAAATTTATTTCACATTTGTTTATATATATAATATTTGCAGTACTCTTATTTATTTGTTCTGTATTATGGCTTATTTTTTCTTTGCTCTACCGTATTCATACAACTTGGCATTTATGAATTGTGATCAGTTTCCATTTAATTATCATTGGTGCTGACATCCAGTGATCGGGCCTTCATGCGTTCAAATATAGTCATCAATATTTTAACGGAAATTCCATGATTAAATATATATGTTCAAACAATCATTATTTTTTAAAGATCAACCTCTTTCTGTTTTTAAGTAAAAAATAAAAATCAAATTGATTATTCAGGCACTGTGCCTCACATACTATGTACATGTAAAGGGAATTATTTGAATGTAGTTGTGTTTCGAACTACATTCCGGAGAGAAAATAACATAGGTGATCAGTCAGCAGACTAATCTTTTTATGCCCCGCCTTCACCAAGACTGGGGATATTAATTTGGGTTTGTCCGTCCGTTCTTCCGTCCGTCTGTTCGTCCTTCTGTCACTCTTGTTGTTTCCCTTTAATAGCAGCAACAATTATTATTCGATTTTCTTGAAAAATTGTTAAAAGGTAAAATGCCAAAAGGACCTGGCCATGTTCGATTGTCATTATTGGCGGACAGTATTCAGCGGAGTTATGGCCCCTTGAATAACGAAAAATGTCATTTTCTGCCATGTCCATGCAATAACAGCAACAATTATTATCTGATTTTCTTGACAGTTGGTTATAAGGTAAAATACCTAAAGGGCTCGACCAAGTTCGATCGCCACTTTTGGCGAACATTATTTAGCGGAGTAATGGCCCTTGATTAACATTCATGTGCAATCACGGCAATGTGTTTTATCCATATTCTGTCCTTGTAGTTTCTGTAGATTGCAGAAACCTGAGATTTAGGCCTTCTATAATGTGTCCAAACAGAACGATATCTTGACATTTTTATGCAGGTCTTTCAAAACCCCATTCCAATACGGTATTTAGTGTTTACATAATTTTCGCTGTGGTAAGGACGTCTTTGTGGCTTCCCATATACTTTCCAAAAGCTCTTCGGAGTAGAGATCAATGTCTGATTTTTATCGGAGTTTACATGTTTCCAACCTGCGACAAATTATGGAATTTTGCACACCAACGCGGTACTTAGGTATACTACTATTATCACCCGTGATTATCCACTTACAAAATGTTCTCTCCATAGACCCGACACGACTTGGAACATGTGGTTGTCGTATTTGCAGATCAAGCAAAATAATAGGCATGTGGTTAGAAAACTAATGTAGAAGCAGAAGGGTCAGGTGCGTAAAATTAAACTAGTTCTGCATAATTTCAAATCGTTAACATCAAGGTAGAAGTCGGAATCTAAAATTTCAAGATTAAGGATAATTTCTCCTGACGTTCAAGTCTCGTTTTAATCTCATTTAAACATTTTACATATTGTATTGCAGAAATTTGGATCAGTATTAATAGCTTATATGCATCTGAAAATGTGTTAAATTATAGGCGTCTGTTGTTTGTAGAACTTTTAAAAGAATACCAATTCGGCGGCCATTTTGAAAATGCGTAATTTTGTGTATAAATTGCACTTCGTGAAAGGCCGAAATATCATCTTTTGATGCTTGATTGATCTTTTAAAAACATCAGTGAGTCGCCATTTTTAATCATAGCATGCTATTTTTTGCTGTACAACTTTATAATGTTCAATTTTATATAAATATTTTGCAACAAAGGGGATAATTTTATAGTTTTTGTATTTTGTTCATTTTTTTTTTGGTGTAACTGGAACACTTTTTATTTTTGAACCCGGAATAGTGAAAAATAATACAAGTAACGGGACAATAAATGAAGCACGCTAACCCAACTTTTTATGACGGTTTAAGACAAAGAAACCCATTTTCTTTTCCCATGCTAAATATTAAAACAAAATAAATTGCAGAACTTTTGTTTTTCAGCTTTAAATCCGCAAAAAATGGTGATAAACTGAGGATTTTCTCATTTAAAAATTGGGGTAAGGGTAACTAAAATCGCTTTCCTTAGTTAAAATATTTAGTTTTAATTTTACTTCCATAACTGCAAAACAGTTTGGATTACAAATTCGGAAGAAATTCTATGAAGATGTCCTGCAATTTCTCAAAACAGCGAAATTCACTTATTTTGTCATATTGGTATCTTTGACCGATCTTAGCTCTCTCATATCTCGCCATGTTGGATAGAGTTTGCCCATGTAAGAAAGCTATGTAAGAAAAATCGATCTTCCATAGCATTTCACGCGACGTGACGTCACAATGGCTCAACAATGACTTGACGTCACGAATACGGTAAACTCTGATATCGGAAAGAGAAAAGAACGGCGTGATAAAATTAAAACCTTTCACAAAATATTAACCATAAACACCAGGAAGAGGAGATTAATTTTTCTGCGCAAACTTCGTTTGCAAATATAGGGTATGCTTAAACTCGCTGTCTAATTCGTTTTTGTCAAAAAAAACTCATGGAAAAAGTTGAAATTTCAAAATGGTAGCCTGTTTAAACGTATTTTCATGGTTATTCGGGTAGTTGATATGAGAGAAAAAGACTCTTTCATTATGTGTGTATGTAGGATAGGGATATTCCACCCTCGGGATCACAAAATGTGGTAAAACCCTCGGCAAGCCTCGGGTTTCACCACATTTTGTGACCCCTCGGGTGGAATATCCCTATCCTACATACACGCATATGAAAGAGTCTTATATTCCACCCTCGGGATCACAAAATATGGTAAAATCCTCGGCAAGCCTCGGGTTTCACCACATTTCGTGACCCCTCGGGTGGAATATCCCTATCCTACATTCACGCATATGAAAGAGTCTTATAATCTTTGCATTTTCTGCAATGTTATGAGCTCAGTTTTCCGAAAATGTATACTGTAAACCAACTTATTTTCGCGTGCGACTAATTTTCACGTATTTCGCAGGTGATTAGAATTAGCTTAAATTAATCGCAGCGAAAAAGTTTCAATCACAGGTATGCCAACTATAGGAGTACTGTACTGTTATGTACATATTATTTTCGACTGTATTTATTGCGAAATTAAATCGCCGCGAAAAAGTTGTTTCATATAAAGCGCTAAATTAAGTCGCCGCGAAAATATGTTGGTTTACAGTATTAGAAAAAAGTTTAATACAGGAAAAATTTGACTTTTCAGAAGAATACATCCTTAAGCACAAGATGAAGTTTGCTTGGATCGATGATAACATGATCAACCATTTTAACTCTGAACAAATGAATATTTTGGGCCGCTACAACAATCAAGTGTGGTGAGAGCCACAAGATTAATTTGTGTCAAAAAAGTTTGTAGCGCACAACCAGGTCTGTTGGAAGGAACTGAATTCCGAGGCCCACAAAGGCTAGCATTGAAGTCTCCAATAACAATCACTTCACCAGAAGCTGCCAGACTGCAATAGAGTCAGGTTTAGCCATGTAGTCCCTGTAGAGATTTACGCCATATCGAGCTGTTGGTAAATAAACCTGAACGACGAACAACACCATAGTGTCGAACACTACCCTCATAATCGCGACACGGTCATCGTTAGAGTCTACGATAGTAACGCGGCTTGAGATGTTTTGTGCCGAATCAGAGTAACTCCTTCTTTGCGGAAGATATCGTATGAAGATGTCCTGCAATTGGTCAAACTTCAAAATTCACTTAGAATCACTTGTTTTGTCATATTGGTATCTTTGACTGATTATAGCACAAAAACGAGCACGCTGACATATCATTATCTTTGTATTTTCTGCCATGATATGAACTCAGTTTTGCAAAAATGTATATAAGAAAAAAGTTTAATACAGGAAAATTTTGACTTCTCAGAAGAATTCATCCTTAAGCACTAGATGAAGTTTGCTTGGATCGATGATATCACGTAAGAATCATAGGACTCGTGGATATTACGAAATAAATGTTGGTTTTCCTCAAACAACCAATGCTCCGATATGCCATATAAATCGACTCTTTCTTTACATAGAACATCGTGTTAATGAGATGCCGTTGACATAATAATGCCGGTAACGTTCCCAGTCGTGATGCGAAGAAAATTAATGAATATTGCTAATAATGCAAAACATAAGGAGTTATTAAGCATACTAAAACGCGTCGTCATTGTGAGCTGATTACTCAAAGGCATTATCACCAGTAAACTTGTTCCTACTTAACCACTTTCGGCATCTGCCACTTCTGGGCCAAAATCTCGGATCCTTAGGTTTGAAGTGATCAGATGACAGAATATTTACACGTGCAGAGACCGAGCCCCTTCTTCGGTTTTTGCATTAACGAACAAACGGAACGGTCACGCCTCTCTTTTGTAAATAAGATTGTATATCATCTATAGTGCATGTTTCTGGTGTGCCGCTCAAGAATAAGCAGGTTGTTTTCCTCCTGAACATTCCAATAAAGCCACCATCCTTTGTTGTCGTCGATAACAAACAACATGGTCGCATCTTTGTCTCATTGAGAAATATTCTGTATCTTGGTATGGCATTAGCTCACCTCAGTCCTTCGGACCAGGTGAGCTAAAAACGGTGATAAATTTGAAAACATACAATGCTACAGATAATTATTGGATGGCTAATTGTTTCTTTTCACCTTTATTCAAGTTAACATGAGTAAATGTTTGTGACGGTAACACCATGGACATTTGATAAACACCAACGACAACTGTGAATAGATAAAAGATCCGATAGATAGATATGGGGTGGTCGGGTTGTGCAGTGGATAGCGCACTTGCCTTTCTCCGGTTTCCTCCCACAATAAGACCCCTCGCGCTAATATCTGGGCCAACAAGAGTGATTTATATAAGTTGAATAACTTGTTTATATTTCTAGATAGATAATAGATCATAAAAGATCTGAAGATGGACGTTTTTGAGTATGCTCATTAGTGTGTTTACTTAATGTGATTGACAATGATACTAAGTTCTCGTTTCGAGAACTTGATGTTTACTTGGATGTGACAAAGATTTACATGGCGGGTGTCGTCGATGAAGCAGAAGACGCCTACTCCTCCGGAACACCTGGTCTTATTCTCTTGTGCTTTACGAAAGCCTCCATGTAAATCTTTCTTTTGTTCCTATTTTGCCTCTAGTTTAATCAATTTTGAATTCGGTTTATGGTTTTGTTGATCCTTTGGTATTCTCCGATTTTTGTTTATTAAATCTACTGTCTTTGCAACTCGGTCTTCATTTTCCTTGAACATGGAAACATATTCGGCATATGAAGGTTTCTTCCTAGAGTAACTTTTTGTCACATAGACATGTTAATTCTGCACTACATGTGCTACCACCCGGTTCCCTTGCCCTCACACACGTTAACTGGAACAGTGCTTTTTGAATGATTGTGGAGAGACTCTGAAGGACGAGCAGCACTGGTTTTATCAACCACTTTGTTATTGCCATATTGAGTCGATGGCTGATGCGAAGACGTGACCGAAGATACTCCCCTTTTGCTTCGGTAATTGATTGAATCGTGTACGCTGCTTATGTCACCCTTGCTAGACGCGGGGGAGCTGATAGCCCACTATTCGGATAGCAACAATTTGGATTGTTTGGCGCAATATCATGGTTATGACAGTCAACTGTATTAACAAAATCTTTTATTTCAGAAAGCTGTTGACCAATGCCTTCCGTCAAAATGCTCACAGCAATATCAGTCCTGGCTTGAGAATCGTTCAGAACATCTTTTACTGAAACCTCTGTTTTCCGGACACGAGACTTTAGATAAGAGATGCAATCGAGGGCGGAGTGCAGTTTTGACGTATAGGACTGAACATCTTCATCAAAAACTGACTGTTTGTCTCTAACTGCACATACCCCGGAGCGAGTATCGTTCACTTTGATAAAACGATCTTCATCGATTCTCCAAAGGCTCAAGCTATTATTCTCTACTTACTGAGAGGTTGACGAAAGTTCAGTTGATTCCGATTTCCTGTGACGTTCTATTGAAACAACTTTCGAAGATATAAGATAAGATAAGATATAAGACCTGTTGGCTATGTCATCAGAAAAGAGCTTATCAACGATTTCATCTGCCTGTTTCAATTCCGTTTTAACTGACTTGAAATGTTTTTTTTTTGCTTCCAATTACGATACTGATCGTATTTGTTGAACAAGATAAAAAGTCAATTGAACTGTCGTCTGCAAAATCAGAATGGATTTTAACATGGGCGACCCTTCTGACATTATTTGATTGAGTGAGGATGGAGACTTAAAAGAAAGTTTTATGGAAGATGAGGAATTTGACAATTTGTAAGTCTAGTAGACACCGAGGCCATTCAAATTAGTAGTGTGAACCTCTCCCATGAGAAGGAAAGAGAGCTGGCCAACTGTGGGCTGCAGACGCCTCCCCCCTCCCCTCCCCCCATCCATGTGCGCCATCCATCAAAACAAGATTTAATCAAGTGTCCGAAAATGACTTAAAGAAATGGAGTGGAATTGACAATCGAAAATCACCAAAAGGGGAGTGAAATTATTCACAGGTATGTTTTCACAAAGTTGTAACATTTGCTTTTTTTTATTTTAAAACTTTCAAGAAAAATGAAAATACCTGAGAATGTAATGTCAGACCGGGACTCGAACCCGGATCGCCCATAAATTATGGTTTCTCTACCTTGAGATATCCGACCGTGTATTCTCCAAGTACATTTAATCTGCATTTTCGAATATGTTACTGTAATTGTGTCGTCACTTTTAGTCTTTGTTTTTTGTTTTTAGACTGGAGCACTGAGAGGGATGGGTACCCAATGGATTTGGAAAGCAGTGACAGGGAGACTCTAAACCATAAACTCCAGACATTTTACGCAGAGTGCCAAACAAAAAATTCAGAAAAACGAGTGGCAGCTGAAATGACGGAAGGCCAGGCCCATGAATACAATAAATATTCCATGAAAAGTATAAGGTCAGCTATAAATCTGTACATGATGGGCATAGGGAGGAGTGACAGAGATATTACCAGGGATAGAGAGTTCAAAACTTAAAGGCATATGAATTCCTATCAAACACAAATCTGTAACCCCCCCCCCCCACCCCCCCCACCTGACTTACAACAAATTTCAACTTACCTGCATTCCAAAATAAATCCCGTCATCCTCAGGTTTGGCGAATTCCTTCCTCTTTTTCAGTGATGAGAATAGAAAAAAATACGCCATGTTATCCCACGAAACAGTACAGAAAAACAGACAAGGTGGCCTGAAAAGTGAGGAAGCTACGGCTGACAAAATAATGTACGCCACTGATAATGATCAATGTCCCTAAACTAAGGTCACTGAAAATGCTCATTGAAAAAAAACAAATAAACACGCCACCAGCCTGTTTAATCACTGAGAAAAAGAAGCGTTGAGCGATAGTTCTTGTCATAAATGGCACAAAAACAAACCATTAAAACAGTACTAGTTTTCACGTGTTATGGCGGACATCTCCAACAAGAGGCCCATGGGCCTCAATGGTCATCTGACAATCTATATGATTTTCTCTTGGTAGCTGTTTAAAGATGTTACCATATTTGACCCGTTACCTAAGAAAGTCAATGAACAAACTTGTTATTCCTTCAGCACGGCAGAGTGATAATACCCGCAGATTATCTTTTTGTTGCTGAGAAGAAGTGTTTGAAACATTTAAAGACATTTGACCCCTATGACATTGAAAGCAGATCAAGGTCATTCATTTAAACAAACTTGGTAGCCCTTCATCCCAGCATGCCACAGGCATGCTGAGTACCCTAGGCCTTTCTGTGATGGAGAAGAAGTTACTTGAAGAATTCAAATACTTTTTACCCCTGTGACCTTGAAAGTAGGTAAATGTCAATCAAATGAACAAACTTGGTAGTCCTTCATCCCAGCATGCTACATGCCAAATTCCTTGGGCATTTCTGTTACTGAGAGGAAGTTTCTTAAAGATTTTTACATAGTTGACCCCTGCGGACTTTTGCAAAGTGCACACATTTTTCCCGTATACCGTATAACCAAAAGAAAGAAAATCGGGGTCATTCCTTAACTATTCACAAATTTCATGTGTAGCAAATTAGTAATCAATTGACAAGTCACAGTTGCTTAAACTACTCTTCATCTTCTACAAAATACTCATCAATAATTTCTACATGTTGACAAAAACTCTCATCTAACGATACGATTGTTGGTGGTCGTGATAAACAGATTGTATTACAACAGATGATCATGATATAATCCAGTGTTCATATTAGTAGGTGATCAGAATAGAGAGGCTTAGTGATGGTAAATAGCTGTCAATAGTCCACAACATTCAAATCTGTAAGTTGATCGGTATAGAGGATTTATATTAAAGGAATATTCTGATTAGTTGTCATGATGTTCGTTATAAAGAGTTGAAGTAGAAGTATAAAGTTGTCTCAATGGTCATTATAGAAAGTAAACGTAGTGTATATTGTTGACGTAATAGTCGTTATAGAGAGTAATGGCGTAGTGTATATTGTTGACGTAATAGTCGTTATAGAGAGTAATGGCGTAGTTGTATATTGTTGACGTAATAGTCGTGATAGAGAGTAATGGTGTAGTTGTATATTGTTGACGTAATAGTCGTTATAGAGAGTAATGGCGTAGTTGTATATTGTTGACGTAATAGTCGTTATAGAGAGTAATGGCGTAGTTGTATATTGTTGACGTAATAGTCGTGATAGAGAGTAATGGCGTAGTGTATATTGTTGACGTAATAGTCGTGATAGAGAGTAATGGCGTAGTTGTATATTGTTGACGTAATAGTCGTTATAGAGAGTAATGGCGTAGTTGTATATATTTGTCACAATGGTCGTTATAGAGTTATAGAGTGTTAACATGATAGCAGTATTAAGTTGTCATACCGGTAGTTTGGGTACGCATGACGCGGATGTCACGTCAACACTGTTAGTACGAGATTATCTCCAACAGTGAATAAATATATTGAAATTTTCTTTTTTAAACGAAAAGCAGTGTTTGGAATTGGTTGTGAAATCATAATGGATTATCACTTAAGATCAATTACATATAATAATTGATTGTTCAATCAGTTGGCCAATGTGTCACTTTGAAATGTTCTTGTTTTCTTTTCACTGAATGTTGAGTTGTTTTCATTGTCATGATTATAATGAGAAGCATTTGATGTGAATTGATTCAATGCTCTTCATATTAGATCATACAGGATCACCCAGATGTGAAACAAAATCTTTAAAACCGAAAGAATATTTGATTGGTTCCATTGAATGAGCCTGTTTATAATCTTTGAAAACTAGGCTGATCTAACAGAGACTAGTTACAAACCTGAGAAGGGACTCAATAAGGCGCGGTCTGTAGGTAGACGTCCAGTCCCCGTGTCCTAGACATCCTTTTGTCCCGTCCCCACAGGTCAGGATTATCCCGTTGTCACTGGCAAATATACTGAATCCAGCTCCACAGCAACCTCTGTCACAATTGAAACACACTTATTGACTTATGTCACCATAGAAACACACTTATTGACTTTTGTCACCATAGAAACAAACTTATTGACTTCTGTCACCATAGAAACACACTTATTGACTTCTGTCACCCAAGAAACACACTCATTGACAGCCGTCACAATAGAAACACTCTGATTGACCTCTGTCACCATAGAAACACACTTATTGACCTCTATGCACCATTGAAACACTCTTATTGACCTCTGGCACCATAGAAACAGAAACTATCGACCACTAGCTCTCGCCATAGAAACAAACTAATTAACATATATCACCTTAGATACAAACTTGAATCGGCATACAAAATGTACCTGCAATACATTCTTGCAGAAAGTAATATACAGAAGCTATATTTAGCAGAATATTTCCCTTGTGGAAAATCACAAAAATAAAAAATATATATTTGTGGTTCGCAGGATGATTGCATGAAATTCGCATGTCTGGTGTGTAAAGTACATGGCATAAATTTTTCCACGACCATGTATGTTCAATCCGGAACGACGTGATGTATTTCAGAATACGTATGCCATTTTATTATATATATTCTGATTGTTTCTTCTCTATATAAATATACCAACTGAAAACAACAAACACTAGACTACGAATACAGCATCAATAGAGTATGAATACAGCATGAATACATTCTTTCAGGTGAATTACTTATGACGTGTCGTTCAATCCCTATTTGTTCAAATTACACGTTAATAATAATCCTGGTCAGTTTAAGGTGGAATTTATTGACACAGAGATTTACACAATTTGAGACACTGACAAGCCTGATTAAGGCCTGGCCATTTTAGATAACTCTTGATATGGTCTTCCCTGTCTAGTAGTTATTATTTTAGTCAAGTATTAATTAAAGATTTAGACTTGATTGCTCTTGACAGTAACATCTGGTTTTAATGTTGAAAATTAAATCAAGTTCCCCATTGTATCTTTCTTTTACTGAAGAAATATCAATTAATTCACTACCCCCTATATTGTATAATGAACTATTCCAAGCATTAAATTTGGGCTAGTTCAAATATGTCTTAAGGGTGAATGAGTAAATAACGTTCTAAAATTTTGTCCAAATTACATTTCACAAACACGATTTCATTTCCCCTTGATGTACCCCTTAAACTTTACCTTGATAGAGATTTCCCTGTGAGGGCCTCCACCAGTGTAGGTTTTGTTATTGACTCAGTGTTGCCGTGACCCAGTTGACCTTTGCCCCCTTCGCCACACGTAAACACCTGTCTCTCCGTGGTGACGACGATCACATGATCTTCACCAGCAGCTGCCTGGAATATATTGTTCGAAATATTTTCACAATTTCAGGGGTTACTTATCTGCGATGTCAAAGGTCAATGTTCATTAATTAGCAATACTGACCAGTACAGTGTATCAATGTCAAAGGTCAAGGTTCATTACATAGCAATACTAATACCTACAGTTGTGAATCAATGTCCAACAACAATGTTCATTACATAGCAATACTTACCTACAGTTGTGTATTAATGTCAAAGGTCAAGGTTCATTACATAGCAATACTTACCTACAGTTGTGTATCAATGTCAAAGGTCAAGGTTCATTACATAGGAATTACTTAATATTTTTACCTATCATTATTATGTCAAATGTAAACTTTCAATGTCAAAGATCAGCATTCATTATTACAAAATTTGCCAATCAGTGTCAAACTTTATTAAAACAAATTAAACTTACCTGTCAATGTCAAAAGTCAATGTTCATTACTACAACAAAGGTCAACATGCATTACATATCATTTTTACAATATTTACCTGTCAATGTCAAAGGTCAAGGTTCTTTACAATGTAATCAATATTTACCTATGAATGTCAAAGGTCAAGGTTCATTATTACAATATTTACTGATCAATGTCAAACGTCAAAGTTCATACTTACATGTCTATTTTTGATTTTAGGAGGTAGTTCTATAGGAGTGATAGAGGCTGAGGAACTCTCGAAGTAGAAAAACAATGACCTGGAAATATAATTTATTACAGAGATTTACTCAAAATTCTGTGACATAGATCAAAGTTAACATTCATTTAATTTATAAAGAGAATAGTTCAAACACTGATACAAACAGACATTGCACATTTTTCCTGTTAAAATTTTGTGTTTTTTTTCTCAGAAATACTGCACATCTGTCATACTGAAATCTAAATAACACAAAGAGTGACATTAAGAAATGAAACAGTCTATGCAAGAAACATTTTTTTCAGAAATACTGCACATCTGTCATACTGAAATCTAAATAACACTAAGAGTGACATTAAGAAATGGTAAAGCACTTAAAACAGTCCAAACACCATTATTTGTGTGTATGGACAGACAATTTCATTTTGACTTATCTGTCATGGTCCTAGGATTAACTCATTATCTCCCCGAAATTCCAAAATGAACTATTCCCACCATTGAATTGGAAGAGTTCAAATGCGTCTGCAGCGGTTAACAAGTTAAACAATGAAACAATACCTATTAGGACAACAAGACACCAATGCCATTGGAACTTCCTGAGTGCCGCCATGTCATATATTCTTTGAAAATGCATTGAACTAAAACCTTTACCTCATTCAACCCCTGAAATTTTGTAATTAACCTTTACCACCATTGAATTGGATGAGTTCAAATGTGTCTTCAGGGGTGAATGAGTTAATTATAAAAGACTGAATGTAGATCCCTGGACTAGACACAGATTTTAAAACCATGGCGAACGGTGTCATTTTCCAAACTATGATAAGTTTTAAAAGTCCCTGCTTAAATGTTCCCACTCATTACGATTCACAAATTTAGAGTATTATGCTCTGTTCAACAAGTAACAAAGTAAATGATAATGCAATCAGTTATTGAACGGACATCTTGATGAATCTAATATAATTATAATATCTCTATGGCAACCACGGGTAACACCTTATATGGTTTGTGCAATGGGAATGTAAAAAAATAATTGTAAAATGACTGTGAACAAAAATACACACACGGTATTTATGATGTGTTCGTGTGGGGGAAGAAGTAGGGACAACATCAATATTTCTTGTAAAATAAAGAAAAAAAACACAAAAAACATTCTCTGGTGTAAAAAAGTATGATTGAAACAAACCAAGCAGATTTTGCAATACCTGAATTACATTACATTGTAAATATAAACAGATTATTTTTTTCTATGAGATATAGCTATTTCTACCAAAATCAAAATCCTTAAATCTGGTATAGCTAAACATTCCATTTTAAGGTGGACAGTTGCAGTGCTCTATATTTAACTTCAACAAAAAAGAGTTCCAACTTAAACATCAGCAATTTTTGACTTGGTGTTGCTTGGCAATTACAACATCAAAACATTAAATTTAAAAGAAATCCATGCATTTTAATTATCCTTTTTTTCAAAATGTCTCTGAATCGAGAATTTGATTTTCGGAACCTTCTAATTATACATCAGGAAGCTTAAATTAAAAGTTTTAGTGTAAATTTATTATTCCTTGTTCCAGTAAAAATCTGATATGAGTTTCATGCCAAGATATTTTAATGTCCAATATATGTTAACTCTACATTTCCTCATCTGATCCTGATCTAGTATATGCCACCACACACACCAAAATGTCTCTTTTCTACAGAATTCATATACTGTAAACATGGAAATATTTGGGCGGGAGAAATTTACGCTAATTACCTGAAGGCAACTAGATCGCGAAATTTCCCCATCGCATATTATTTTGCGATATACAAATGGTATAAGGCGAATTACGCGAAGGTGGATCGATCGGGAAAATTTCTCCCACATGTATACAAAACAATGTACTTTGCCAATCGAAATCGCGAAAATACCCCCCCCCTCTCCACCCAGAAAATAACCCCCCGCGGAAATAAACCCTTCATGACACCAAATACTAATGTAATGGCAGCATAACGAAGCATACACTTCATGATTAAAATATTTAGAAAATAAAATATTATGTAAAACTTTCTATTAATTTTTGTTTTTCTTGGGGTCGGATGGAATGGGTGAGTGTAGATTCCTTAAATAAAATATACAATAATTAATATGTGCCAAAATAACCAAAGAGACTACATTTATATATATACATCCTTCTGTGATGTCACCGTACCTTTTCTCCACAGCAGAACTGTAACCAAGCACGTTTGTACAATTTTTACAAAATCTATTTTCTGAAATTAACTTATATTGTAATTACCATATAGCTCCTGTGGACTTGCACATACAATAAGACTCACAAATTTACTCAAGACTTTTTGCAGTTTAAGCTCCTAAAATGGTCTACATAAGTTTATTTCTTCTATAACAACCATATCTCTTTCTTATCTGAAGTGGATCCAGTGGTCTTACACTTGTGACCCAACTGTGATTTTGAATTCTGAATTGTGATTCTGAAAAATGATGACAAAAAATCCAGTTGATAACCATTCAAAAATAAGCCTAAAACGAAGTAAACTTGAGCGGTAACTAACAAGAAGCTCTTGACAGAAAAATCTAAAAAACTGAAAGTAACTCAGGTGTGGCCCACTTCATCAACAAGCCGAATTAAGTTAATTAGAAGACAGTTCAAATGGACGCATGTTTACAAATACCGAGTTTCAACTACTGCTTTACCGGTAACCGCGAAAGAATTCATCTTGAATATTGCTGATATCAGCTAATCTTAGCTACATCTATAAATATAAAAGTTATTAGGCTTGATTTTCGCTTCAAGTTTTGTCGAAAGTTACATATATTGGGCCTTTAAACTTTATAATGAACTACTCCAATCTTTGAATTGGAATAGTTCAAATGTGTTGTCAGGGGTAATTCAGTTATATAGCGATCCCCATGCAATGACCTGGTATTTATTATTTGTTAAGGACAGAACCTGGTACATCTCTGTAGAAAGCCAGTGACTTATCCACTTATAGTAACTTTACCTTGTTTTCTTCTTTGTTTTTGCGTTGTCACGGTTACTCTCGTGAGAATGGAGCAGATCATCGTCACAGTCTGTTGTAGGATCCTCAAAGGAATTCATCAACTACAACGACAAAACAGACTTAAGGCTATATGCTGCCTATAATAAATGTGAGATATATACCGGGTACCTAACTTTACTAAAGAGTTCCGACCTTGAAGTGTCAAAAAGAATCCATTATAACTTGTAAACTAGAAATGTCTGGGAGACATATAATGCCCCCACCCCCCATATGAATTTAGTTATTCATGTTTATTACGTATGCGAAGTTTGATGATAATCAGATAAGTAGTTATTTAAATAAGCTGGTTACACTACCACGGGACGGGATTGGATATGGGACAGGACAGACATGGGTAACACTAAACAAGAGGCCCAATGGGCCTGCATCGCTCACCTGGTATCAATCTCTGACTTATATTATAGTGTAACCCTAAAGTCCCCTAAAATCTTTTAATGTAAGACATTTAGAAGAACATCTTAAGATTTAAACATATTTTACCCCTGTGACCTTATAAGACAACATCATTTTCATTTTCAAATTTTGTTTGGCTTCATCCCAGGACGCTACCAGCCAAATATCATGTCTCTAGGCAAATCAAGATCAAGGTCATTTCTGTTTGCAAATTTTGTCAGTCTTCATCCAAGAAACCTTTCAGCCAAATGTCATGCTTCTAGGGCTTTTGGTATTTCAGAAGAAGTTGTTTGAATGTTTTAACAGATTTGACCCCTGTGACCTTGAATATAGGTCAAGGTCATTTCTTTTTGCAAACTTTGTCAGGCTTCATCCAAGGAACCTTTCAGCCAAACATCATACTTCTAGGGCTTTTGGTACTTCAGAACAAGTTGTTTAAATGTTTTAAAAGATTTGACCCCTGTGACATTGAATATAGGTCAAGGTCATTTCTTTTCGCAAACTTTGTCGGGCTTCATCCAAGGAACCTTTCAGCCAAATATCATGCTTCTAGGGCTTTTGGTATTTCAGAAGAAGTCGTTTAAAGGTTTTAACAGATTTGACTCCTGTGACCTTGAATATAGGTCAAGGTCATTTCTTTTCGCAAACTTTGTCCAGCTTCATCCAAGGAACCTTTCAGCCAAATATCATGCTTCTAGGGCTTTTGGTATTTCAAAAGAAGTCGTTTAAAGGTTTTAACAGATTTGACCCCTGTGACCTTGAATATAAGTCAAGGTCATTTCTTTTCGCAAACTTTGTCGGGCTTCATCCAAGGGACATTTCAGCCAAATATCATGTTTCTAGGGCTTTTGGTATTTCAGAAGAAGTCGTTTAAAGGTTAAAATAGATTTAACCTCACGGTGACCTTGAATATTGGTCAAGGTCATTTCTTTTCGCAAACTTTATTTGGCTTCATCTAAGGAAGCTACTGGTCAAATATGAAGTCTCTATGCCTGACGGTATTTTAGAAGAAGTTGTTTGAAGGTTTCGACATTTTTGACCCCTGTGACCTTGTAATTAGGTCAAGGTGATTTTTTTTCGCAAACTTTGTTCAGCTCCTTCCAAGAAATCTACCAGCCAAATTTCATGTCACTGGGCCTTTCAGTATTTTAGAAGAAGTCGTTTAAAGGAAAAAGTTGACGGACGCAGGACGGACGGACGGACGGACGACGGACGCTGCACCATCACATAAGCTCACTTGGCCCTTCGGGCCAGGTGAGCTAAAAACTCATAAAGTAGGTCAAGGTCACATAATTGCTTACTGGTCTATTTTGTTATCAAATACTTTAAGAAAATTAAAAAAAAATCTTCCATAACCGACTCCAAAATAGACTGACAACAATTATCACCCCTACATAGAGATCATAATATATACTTGGCAAGTTACTAACCCAGCAGGGTTCTTTGGGGTCTTGTGGGGCCCATAAGGGGTTATATTGTGCAAAATTTGATTTCAATTACATTTTTTCAGAAGTTTTCATGGGTTTTTCACTTATTTTTGTTTAACTTAAATCTTCACTTCTGGTTCTTTAATTTACCAGAAACTGAACAAACTAGATGTTTTTCTACATTTTTCAGTGCGTGAGTACCTCAACAACACATTTTTCATTTTACACTCCCCCCACTTTGATACCCAAATTTTCCATGAGCCCACACAAAATGAGATGTTTTGAACATAATACAATATGTAACTGACCTTAAATTATCTTCCTGCAAAATATTAGCCTTATCACTGATAGGCCGCAGAAAGGCCCAAATTGGCACCCCTCCTTTGCCCTGTCTGACTGCATGAAATGGGGCGAGGGGAGAGGGGGGCATATAGTGTAACCCATGTATCTGTTTCATTTTTGACGTTTACATATTCGACTATATATACGCAGATATGAGTGGGGGGATACTCCCTTACTGCTGAACTGGTTTTTGCAGTGAAGTGGTATACCGAAGGACCCACCATCAGTTCAGCGATGGCAAGCATGGTCAGTTACTGGTTGGGCGACCGCCCCAACACTATAGCTAAAACTACACAAGAGGTCCAGAGGACCCGCTTCGCTGGACACAGTTTTTATCGAGTAATTATTGAAAAAACATTTTTTCTTAAAGATCCCAGGAACAGAGAGTTCAGATCCCAATGCCAATCCTTGTAGCAATTATGGACTATATGTATAAAACTTTGATGGGGATCATGCATATATCTCACTCATTTTCAAGCTCAATTAAAAAAAACTACATCTGTCAGGGCTTGACCTGATTTGATGCCAATTTCACGATGGTGATTGTCTTTTTAATTATGCTAGCAATTTTATATATAGATTTTCCAACTAACCATTTGTACAATTTTGAATAACCGCTCACTAAACTAGTGTAACCAGTTGAAGATGGTTTGTATCAATTGCTTGGTTTCAGAGAATAGGTTACTTAAACCAATGTAGTTTCTGTCCTGCCCCTCATCCCCTGGGATGGGGGGTTATCCTCCATTGTTTAATTTTGAAGTTATTTATATCAATCATTATCACCAAATTTGCCCTGTATGAAGTTCCAGTGACAAGTAGTGTTGGCGATAGAGCCACGACAATATGGCAGATAGACAGAAAAACAAACGGATGCAACTAACAAGAGACCCAGAGGGCATGTATCGCTCACCTGGATTCATTGGTATCTAAGGTTATCATGGTAAAATGTTTTCCAAAAAGATTCCATGGACAGGAACATACCAAAAGACCAAACCTTGAAGCATATCTGTATACATTTTAGTTTGGTTAATGGGTGGGTATCTCAACTTTTTCAAGTTCAACTGAAAAACAAGGTCCCTGAGGGCTGTGGCTAGACCCTTACATCAATGCTAATATTATGATTGTGTTCGTCTCTTTATGCCCAGCAACTGTATAGTTTCGGGTGGGGATGTCAATCATTTAAAAGTTATGACACAGAAGTTAAAGTCTGCATGCTAGAATCCCTCTCCCCCTAACCCCGGTCGGGAAATACTGCTATCTGAGACACTTAATATACACATAATGATATACACCCCATACACATATACCTATCAGACACTACACACCTGAGGTAAACCGTAGGTATATATACCAGGTACATTGTATCACAGTCTGTAAACATGACCTGCATTGACCTACTCCACAATCTACCCTTTTATTATTTCTGTAAGCCAGTCTACAACCTCGCATAACAAGGAAGTAATATTACCTGTAAATTTACAAGTCTACACAGGTACATCTCGAGTGGGGGCCAAGCAGGGAGCATATTTATTTCAAAAATGTGTCCTTTCGCTGTTTAACTACTAATAAATTCTGAACTATAAAACAACAGGTTTGTAAACACAGTAATTATATAATGGAGGTTTACCCTGCAGACGTTAGGCCCTACATTGATGTACAACACAATGATGGTCCCTTGATCGCCACTAAGTGTACCTTGACACCCATATCAAACAAGGACGTTATACTAAAGTTACACGTCTACAGTCATGCAGATCTACAAACATTGGCCGGGGAGGACGCATAAAAATGACAGACATTAACCAGGAATATCTCCATGGAACAAAACTCAATTCTGAGTCAGAAACAAAGTGATTTATCAAAAGAAACAGATGAAATGTAATTCCAGGATGTGATTTTAATACCAGGGATACAGTCAATGACAAATTGCGCCTGTGTTTCCCGGACGATGACATTCCATATTGGTTACAAAAAAACTTCTATAAACCCACAACAGTGATCATCAGGTAGCTATGCTGTAGTGTTTTTATAATTATGTTTTATGAACACATGTGTCTGGGTCGGAGCTCCCTGTCAAGAATAAAACTGATTTTGTGACTGTTATCTAAGATAAGTTGTAATAGGCAAGTTGTTTGGGACTATTTATAGACTTCCTTTTCTCTTCAACAACATTGTCATCAATATGGCAACACCCGTAGTTCAAATCCCTTTCCGAAAGAAAGGACAGGCTACCTGTATTGAACACAGAGACAAACGACTAGATCTCTACTGCAAAAACTGTGATAAACCTGTTTGTCTTAAGTGTTTGTCAACATCTCATGCAGGCCATATAATGTGTGAACTCAGTGAAATAACTCCAGAAAAGAAACAAGACATTCAAAACTTTATTCAGCAAACTGAACAAAATGACCTGGTACAACTTCAGAAACAAATCTCATCTACTGATTCACTACTGAAAGACAACACAAGCAACTTCGACAATCTTTCATACAAGTTAAAAACACAAACTGAAAAACTCAAACAAGATCTTGATCTCCTAACAGCACAAACTCTCTCTCTGTACCACAAAATGAAGGAGGACAATACCAAACTAATAAAAAAATATAAACAAGACCTTGATATGTACGACCAGAAGCTCAAAGAACAGATTAAGGAATACAAAGAAACACTCCAGAATGGATCTCACATAGAAATATACGACACAGGATGTGAAATCCATTCCCAAATAACTTTCCCTGTGAAACCAGTCATGGGTAGTGCCAGTTTCAATCCAAACAAAAATCCTCAACATCACCTAGAACTGGCCTTAGGGGAAATTGCTCTGCTAAATCAAGGTCAAGCTTCAACTGACCAGGACGGGTCAGTCAGGACATCTGGTGGTCAGAAACCTGCATCCTCTACATCACAACAGTCAGAACAAAAAGGGAAGGAGGCAGTGCCTTCATACCAACTACTTCCACAGACCAAAGTGTTGGAGGAGTGGAGGTGTCCTGTTGGTATTTGGTCAATATGCCCCACCACTGACGGTCAGGTGTGGACCAGAGAATACTATAGTAACACATTAACTCTCCTGGATAGGAAGGGGAAAGTATTACAGCAGGTCAAACACAAAACTATCATCAAAGACATAAGTCTGTCACCAACAACACACACACTGTGGGCCTGTGATGATAAAAACAACATCATGGAGCTGGTATCAGGACAACTGACACACAGATTCAGTACCAAGGAGGAACCCCGGTGTATCTGTGTTACTGCCAGTAACCATATCATTGTAGGGATGACCAACAACATCTCTAAATTTACCACACAAGGTCAACTGGTACTCACTACAAGTACTACAGGGACTGGGAAGCCATTAGTGTGTTCACCATGGAGGATCTCAGAGTGTCCTGTCACTCACAATGTGGCAGTGGTTGATGGGAATAGTAAGAGTGATGGTGGTGATGAGCAACAACATGTTATTGTTATGGACACTGATTTCAAGGAATTGTTTGTGTATAGAGGTGACATCCCCAGTACATATAAACAATCATCATGTAAAGGAGCTAAACCATTTAGCCCCTACAGTGTGGTGTATGACAGTGTGGGGAACATCATCATAGGGGACTGTTACAACTGCAGAGTCCTACTCCTCAGTGGAGGTGGTGAGTTCCTTAGGATCATACACACAGACACACAAGGGACATTTGCTGTAGGTGTAGGCAGGGATGATGATCTGTGGGCTGTGTTTTATCGGGATGCTAAACTACTGCAATACAGCATTTTGTGACTCCTTTGAGGAAACTAGTATGTATAGTTACTATATGACAACAAATCATCAAACCAACAAAACTGACCACAATAAACAACAAGAGGCCTTAAGATGGCCTGTATCACTCACCCAGATACTGCTGTATCTGCACGAGTAATCAAGGTAAAACATTTCTAAAAAGATCCCACAAACTGAAACAGACCCCAAGGCCAACCCTTGTAGCATATAGTACACCGGTAATAGTTTGGTTATGAGGTGGCATCTAAATTGTTTCCAAGTTCAACTCAGAAACTAGGTCGGTTGGGGTGTGGTCAGACCCTGAGGTCCAAGTTAATATCCTGATTGTGTTTGATGCTTTATACCAGTAGTATACATAATCTGAGATGGGAATCTCAACTGTATCAAAGTTATCACCCAGGGGTTAAGTCTGCAATTGTGGGGCAAACCCCAGGGGTCAAGTCTGTAAGGGTGGGCAGACCCCAGGGGTTAAGTCTGTAAGGGTGGGCAGACCCCAGGTGTTAGGGGCAGACCCCAGGAGTTAAGTCTGTAAGGGTGGGCAGACCCCAGGAGTTAGGGGCAGACCCCAGGAGTTAGGGGCAGACCCCAGGAGTTAAGTCTGTAAGGGTGGGCAGACCCCAGGAGTTAGGGGCAGACCCCAGGAGTTAGGGCAGACCCCAGGGGTTAAATCTGAAAGAGTGGGGCAGATTCCAGAGGTTAAATATGTAAGAGTGGTGCTGACCCCAGGAGTTAGGGGCAGACCCCAGGATCTAGGGCAGACCCCAGGGGTTAAATCTGTAAAGGTGGGGCAGACCCCAAGGGTTAAGTCTGCAAGGCTGGGCAGACATCAGGACAGTGTTGTGTACCCAGGAGTTAAGTCTGCAAGGCTCGGCAGACCTCAGGACAATGTTGTGTACCCAGGAGTTAAGTCTGCAAGGCTCGGCAGACCTCAGGACAGTGTTGTGTACCCAGGGTTAAGACTGCAAGGGTGGGGAAGAACTCAGGACAGTGGTGTGAACCCATAGGATACATATGCAAGGGTGGGGCAGTCCTTTGGATAGTGTTGTGTACCGGCCTGGGGTTAAGCCGGCAAGAATGGGGCAGAACCTGGGACAGTGTTGTGTACCCAGGGTTGAGTCTGCAAGGGTGGGGCAGACCCCAGGGCATTGTTGTTTACCAAGGGGTTAAGTCTGCTATGGTAGCATTTGTCTTTTTATGCTGTGTTGTGTTACATGAATTTTCAACAGCATTTTATCATTCTTTATTAATAATGTGAATAACAATCAGATTTGTTTTAGGTTTTCTTAGAACGTGATTTATTCTTTACATAGCTTAAAATTGCATTTTTCATTACAAGAATAACTTTGTGTTAATATATTATAAATAATACTTCTATGAACCTTAAGAGAGTGACTGTGGAATCAGTGATTTTATGTTTTTTCACAGAGTAATGGATTTTAGATTTTAAACTGTTTATGATGTCATACATGAGGTAACTTCTGGTTTATTTTGTTTGCTATAAGTACATTAAGGGGTTAATTGTCCAGTGCAATGGTCAATACAGAAACTTTTTTGTACAAAATTAATTATTCAGTGGGTGGTCGGGCGGTGCAGGGGATAGCGCACTTGCCTTTAACCAAGGCGGCCGGGGTTGGATTCCCTGATCGGACGTAAAAAGGTATGGGGTCACCCTCCCAACCACGTGGGTTTTCTCCGGGTACTCCGGTTTCCTCTCACAATAAGACTCTGAACACGCTTACATCCGGCCAACAAGAGTGATTAATATAAGTTGTATAGCTTGTTTCATAATTGTTGTAAAATAAATAAAGTTAATATTTATATGTTAAAGGCCCAATATACGTAACTTTCGGTAAAACTTGAAGCGAAAATAAAGTCTAATAAACTTATTATATTTATAGATTTAGTTAAGATTAACTGATACCAGCAATATTAAAGATGAATTCTTTCGCGGTTAACGGTACAGCAGCAGTTGAAACACGCTATTTGTAAACACGCGTCCATTTCGAACCGTCTTCTACCTTCGGTTTGTTGTTGAAGTGGGCCCCACCTGAATTATTTTCAATTCTTTGGATTTTTTTGTCAAGAGTTTCCTGTTAGTTACCGCTCATGTTTACTTCGTTTTAGGCTTATTTTTGCATGGTTATCAACTGGATTTTTTTCAGAATTTTTCAGAATCACGAAAATTCCCATGAAGTTACGTATATTGGGACTTTAATTAAGACAACATTTTGGCAAAAGTGAAAGCTGTTGTTTTCAGTGGGGTCATTTCACTATGATTCAAAATACCATCGATGCTACACCGATTTACTCGAATACCCCTCATTCGTCGAACAGGTCATTTGGTTGCGACAGTGTTTCAACATCTTTAACCAACCTTGGATTACTTGAATACCATGTATTCCTTGAACTATTGATCAGGTTCCCGCGAGTTTGAAGAAGTGGGGTGTTACTGTATGTTAATACCTATTTTGTCACCATTCATGGCTCTGCATTATTCTTGTTCCAATTGAAAGATGGAACATTTTCTTAAATTCACATGTGTTTTCCTGTACCTATATATATATGTACCATTTCAACATATCAAGTTTTTGGGGAAATCTCGCTAGAAACATTACAAAATCAAAATCAATTTCTATATCCACAATGTCCAACTAGAAGGTGAGATGACAAGGCTTTCTGTGTACAGTATACCCCACGTGCCACTCATGCACCGGCACACCTACAATGTATACATAGCAAGCTACATATATATTGTGGCATGAACACACCAGTATACACAGATTGTGGCCTGTTTTGAATCAGTCGAGATGACGATTTTAGCTGTAATCATTCTTTAGAAATTTTTGGCCTGGAAACAATCTGCTAAATTATAAATGCGATTACGACAGTTTTTGTGTTTTGCTTTCTCCAGAAAGTATTATAAGTGTGTCATTTCATCATTGCATGATATGTGCTGATTTTCTATAAATTTAAAGCTATGCACTAAAACCTGAGTGCGCCAAAAACAGAATGTTTAAAGTAACTCCTTTGTAAGGGTATTTTTATATGAGTTTATTGAGATATATAATTACATTCTATTTAGTTAAATTTGGTAGTTTTAATTCATTATAACATAACATTTGTTAAACCAAATAATTATGTGATTGTATTTGTATTATTATATAATTGTATGTATATTTAATGTAACTGAATAAACAACATCATTATAATTCATATCGAAGTCGTTATTTCCTGGCACAGAATACTGAAATTGTACATATTTAAGTGGTAGTCCAATTTTAGCCCTCTTCATGCTGATCACTTCCACAAAATTATGATTCATTGTGCTAATTGCGATTTCTGTTCAAATTGCTTTCTATGGCAAGTATTGTGGCTGTGCCAACTTATTGTTGTGCTAGTATGTTTAAATTTGATAATGTGCTAAAATTTGAGTGCACTTAAGTAAATGTATTTACAGTAACTGCTTTCTATACAAGAAGGTAAAAATCTATTACACCCAGTGATTGTGTATAAAGAACTGGGTTGGGGGTCTTAACTGAAGTTATGAGTCAAGAGTCATGTCTGCATGCATATGGGTGAGAAATAACATGATGACCCATTGTATTCATCTATTTTTGTCCAACAATTGTATATATGGTCATGAAATCCTTTTAGCCCCACCCAGGATGGATGATTGAGGTGGGATGACAAACGGACAATAAGTTTACTTGGCCTAAATAATAGTTGACGGATGCTGCGGAATGGGATCAGCTCACTTTGGTCCTTCAGTTCTCTATACCATCCGAAGCAGAGAGCCTAGACTCACATTGAACAAGACTAAAATATTACGTCTAGATCTGTGACTGGATTCTCAAGCTAATATTTGCCAGCAGATCTAGATCTGTGAGTTGATTCTCAAGCTTACATTTGCGAGCAGATCTAGATCTGTGAGTGGATTCTCGAGCTAATATCTGCTAGCAGATCTAGATCTGTGAGTTGAATCTCGAGCTAAAATCTGCGAGCAGATCTAGATCTGTGAGTGGATTCTCGAGCCAATATCTGCGAGCAGATCTAGATCTGTGAGTGGATTCTCGAGCTAATATCTGTCAGCAGATCTAGATCTGTGAGTGGATTCTCAAGCTTACATCTAACAGCAGATCTAGATCTGTGAGTGGATTCTCCAGCTTATATCTAACAGCAGATCTAGATCTGTGAGTGGATTCTTGAGCTTACATCTGAGAGCAGATCTAGATCTGTAAGTACATGTAGATTCTCGAGCTTACATCTGTGAGCAGATCTAGATCTGCGAGTTGATTCTCGAGCTTACATCTGTGAGTAGATCTAGATCTGTGAGTGGATTCTCGAGCTAATATCTGTATTGCACCTAGACTTTACTTTCTACAGGTTTCAGCCTGCTACTGTAATAGGCAATCATCCGAATGATATTGAAATTCCTTTAAATGAGAATCAAAATTAGTTCCCACAAACAGGAAGTGTTGTATATACCTCTGGGAGTCTTGTGTACATGAGTTCGTGAGCAGACGGTCGCTGCTCCGGATCTTGTCGTAACATATCCATGATGACGTCCTTGAAGCCAGTGCTATAAATATCCTTGACCGGAGCAAACTGACCCTGTAATTTTAAATGTTAAAATTAAAATGGTGAGTTCATATACTCAGAACTACATGTGTTGAAGGTAGCTTTCCAATTGTAGCTTTTTTCTTATAAATGGAATTAAAAATTACAAATTCATGTTTTTTAAACATTTTTTCCGGGTTGGTAAATGTAGATAAAAAATGTCAAAAGACTTGATCATGTAGCACAACCAGTAAGTGTTTATAGGTGACAATTTGACGACTAATATGGTATGTTCATAATTGTCACCGTACTATATGACTAAAGTCATCGTATTGTCATTGTGACTATTATCATATAATGGTATTTTCTTAAACTGTCACTATACTTAATTTAAGTCGTTGTAATGTGACAAATTGTTGACTTTTATGGTATGTTCATATAAACACTTAATGGTTGTTTACATGAACCTTTTTACAAGATTAATTTCTTTTATTATTTCATATATAATCATTGTTTTTATCATTTCCGCAGTACAACATAGTTCTGCTCATTTCAAAGTACAATTCTTGGTCATGAACTACTTTTTTACACCATCCCACTAGGTTTTGGTTGAACACTAGGAAACAGTATAGAAAATAATACCATTTTGGGATTGACAGAAAAATGGATACTGTCAGACTGCAAACGCTTAATCAACTCCCATAACAGGTGTATAGCGGCTAAAATACAAGAACAAGAGTCCCACGAACCTTCATGATTTTGTTGACAAGAGCTGGTAGGTTGGAGCCTTCAAACGTTTTCTGTAGACAGGCCATCTCGTACAGAATACAGCCCAGTGCCCAAATATCTGATTTGTCATTATAGGGTTTGCCCTCACACTGAAATATCAAGGGTAAAAGTTTCCTCAGATTAAACAAAGGTTAGAGATCAAAGTTCATCAGATAAAACAAAAGTCACAGGTCAAAGTTCATCAAATTCAACATAGCCAAGGGTCAGATTTCATAAAATAAAAGCAAAGGTTAATTAAGGGTCAGAATTCATTTATTCAAAACACTTCTGAAAATAATGAGGAAGCTGCGCAGACAAATTATAGTCAAACCTCATCATCTCCAACTTGTATAATTAATTTTCCATTGATTGTATGCAGAATGCAGCTTTCTGATTTGTTGAGATTTTTTTTCATACCTCTAGGAAAATAAATCCGAAAATTGTGCGAAAAATGTGACGTCACAATACAGCAATTTACCTTGCGTATTGATTCTAAATTTCTATATTGGAAATAAGTTCCAAAAATTAATTACAAGCATTGATGTCAATTATTTTTTTAGTTTAGTTATAAAAAAAATGCCTGCACACTTTTGTAAGAATCAGCTATGCGGATTCATACAGTTTGCAGCCAAAATTCTTTTCATATCCCAATGAAACTAAAAAAATTGTCATCAATTCTTAAATAACTCAAAGACCCTTATCTGAACTATTTCCTTAGTCCCAGCCACACTTCATACCAAGCATTAGACTCAAAGTTTTCCATGGAATCGAGATCACTAACTGACAGTAAAGGAAATAAATGGAAGAACATTTCTACATAAAAGAAAAAAGACATACCATCTCAGGGCTGATGTAGTAAGGAGTTCCCAGCACAGTGTTAGCTCCCTTGTTTGCGGAACTCATCATTTTGGAGATACCAAAGTCGCCCACTTTGACCACTCCTTCCTTGGTGAGGAAGATGTTTGCGGTTTTCAGGTCCCGGTGTAACACGTTGTGTTCATGGATATGTCGGATGGCTGCTACGATCTGTTGGAACATGGTCAGGATAGTTTTCTCCTCCAGGGGTTTCTCCTGCTGAGCCAGGAACTGGGCTAGAGTTCTGTGGATTACAATTAGTCAATTTGCTTGACTTCCACGATATTGAGGGGTTTCGATCACCTATGCTCTCTATACTCCTGGAATGTCATGGTAAACTGAAAGCCCACCCTTAACAGTGATTTTGTTTGCCCATTATACAGCCGATATGAGGCTGCTTCCCCTAGTAAAAATTTGTGTTATTTTCCCAAAAGGAAAGCCCACCGTGGCAATGAGGCAAGAAGACTGGTTCAACACTTTAATGTTCATCAAATTAATTTCATCACATAATGGTAAAAATTGACAAACTTTTAAGTTGGTTGCAGCTCCTTTGTAGTCTTCAAATGACAGGCATGCAGCCTTGAGATTGGTCAGGATTTTTTTGTACCTTCAGTTTTGCCATGACATTTTCCAGAGGTGTAGAGAGCGTAGGTGAGCGTAACCCCTGGATATCGAGGATGTTATCTTGACTGACTGGCTAATTTATGGACATTTCCCCCTGAAAACACATTTGAACTCTTCCAAATCAATGGTTGGAATAGTTCATTAAAACATTTCGGGGTGAAAGAGTTAAAACTGACGAAGATACAAGAAAAAATATAGTCTCAAAGATTAGAGCCTACGAAACTGTTGTGCGCATCTGAGAAGTAAATTTGCCATGAAGTAAAGTAACAGGAAAAAAATCAGATCAATGATGTCTGTTTTACATCCTACAGCTATGGTCATTAAGGATGTTCCAGGTTTTAGTGGTGGAGGAAGGCTGGACTTCCCAGAGAAAAACCAACGACCAACTGCCAGTACCTAGTGACTGCCCAACCCAGAAATTGAACCCACAACCAGGCGATGCAGAGGTGGAGAGCAAGTGGTAGCAGAATATCAGATACCTTAACCAATTGCCCACCACACCCCTAACTAACACTATAACCCTCTGTCTGTATAACCTGTTAAGGGTGGGCTTTCAGTTTACCATGACATTCCAGGAGTATAGAGAGCATAGGTGATCGAAACCCCTCAATATCGTGGAAGTCAAGCAAATTGACTAATTGTAATCCACAGAACTCTAGCCCAGTCTTTGGGCAACATTTGTAATAATTTCAACACTAATGAAAACAGAAATGTTTCTTCTAAAACTGTATGGAGGTTTTTAAAATCAAATGGATATAGTAGATGTGTTTGCAAGAAACAAATTAGGATTTCTCCTGTCAATAGAGTGAAACGGGTAGCGTGGTGTAATGAAAATCGCCTGTACACGGAGGAGAACTGGAAAAAAGTTATTTTTTCTGATGAAAGTCAGATTGTGATTGGCAAGAACAACCGAGTGTGTATTTGGAGAAAATCTGACGAAGCTTATCGTCCTGAGTGTATTTCTCCCAGGGTAAAAGATAAAAAACTAAGCCTTATGATCTGGGGGTGCATCACATATCACGGTGTAGGAACACTCACTCGTGTTGACGGGAACATAAATTCTGACAAATACATTGAAATTTTAGACCAAAACTTGTGGCCTGTAATTGCTAGGCATTTTTCAGATGATAATTATGTATTTCAGGATGACAATGCTCCTGTCCACCGTTCCAGAGTAACAAAAGCATACATGGAAACAAACCGAATAAACACAATGATCTGGCCAGCACAGAGCCCCGACCTTAATATCATAGAAAATTTATGGCTGATAATTAAAAGGGAAATCGAACAGTCAGTTGAAAGAATAGAATCTTCTGAACAACTTTACCAAAAAATAGTTTCTGTTTGAACCAGTTTTGAGGTCAAAAAAATCCAAAAACTTTACCAGTCAATTCCAAAAAGAATCTCTGCTGTAAGAAGAGCCCGCGGATACATCACAAAATATTAGGTAAATATTTCAACATACTATTTTTAATTAATACTCAATATTGCTTTGATCTTCTTCTTTGCAGTGGTATTATTTGTTTTGCTGTAGGTGTATGCAAACTGCCAATATCGCTATTGAAACAAAGCACCACCTACAAAACTTTTGACGGCGCAACGTCACAATCGTTCCACTACTTTTGTCCATTGACTGTATATAACACTATTGTACAAGCAAATACTTACCCTCCATCCGCATACTCTATCTCTATCATAAGAACACCGTCCTCTTCAAAACTGTCGTAGTAACTGATGATGTTGGGGTGGTCCAAGAACGCAAGGATGTTTACCTGTTATATAACATACACAGAAAGATTTTCTTTTCATCCATCAACTTTGTTTTAATATTATGAATCTGAAAGATTTTTTTTTTTTGACATTTTTCAAACAATATGACCTTTAATATTGCAAAAGGTAATTAAATTTGACCTCAAACATTTCAGGGTTTTAATAAAAGCTTCCTTAGTATTCAGAAAACAATTTCAATCTGCCATATAAAGTAATTCATTCAAACCAGCTTGCAATTGATAGCTAGCACTTCATCCCAATATAATACTCACTCTTACCTACCAGGTATGGTCGAGCAGGCAATATGATGTCTGAGAAGATTTATCAATTATTTCGACCATAAAGATCATATCAAGATACTTCAATGCTAAAGTGTGCCACATGATATACAAATATTTACAGTACTTCAGTTGTCTTCATCTGACCTTAATATAGCTACTGTGATGTTTTTAAACCTCAAGTACTATACACAACAGCATGGTCTTTATCAATGACAGAACTCTACGACCTAGCATACAGCACTTGTGTACAATATGATATGTATTTAAAGTTTTATCATTTATCATTTTATCATTCATATTGACGATAAAGACCGTATCAAGACATTTCAATGCTTAATTAAGAGTGCCGCACGAAACGCTAATATTTTCAGAATTTCAGTTGTCTTCATCTGACCTCAATTAGCTACTGTGACAATTTTAAACCTGAACTGTTTACCAGGAAAGTACCATACACAACAGTACCTTTGAACTCATTGACCCTTGAAGACACATTTGGACTTTTCCGATTCAAAGGTCAGAAGAGTTCATTATGATATTTTAGGGGTTAATGAGTCAAACCTGAACTACCAGGAAAGTACCATACCTTACCTCATTAAGGGCGAGTTGTCTCTCAGCTGCGTTGAGATCATGCATATTGATCTCCTTTAGAATAACCAACGACTCGTCGTCCTTCTTCTTATACAGTACCGCCGCACCATACGCACCTAAAAGGGGAGACAACCAAGTACAGGTATTAACGACAGAGATAAAAAGGTATGGAAATGACAAGGGAGATAACTATGGAGGTGAGGGTAAAACCATGTATAGGTATTAACATCAGAGATAACAAGGTATGAAAATGACAAGGGAGATAACTTTGGAGATGAGGGGAAAGCCAGGTATAGGTATTAACATCAGAGATAACAAGGTACGGAAATGACAAGGGAGATAACTATGGAGATGAGGGGAAAGCCAGGTATAGGTATTAACATCAGAGATAACAAGGTACGGAAATGACAAGGGAGATAACTATGGAGGTGAGGGGAAAATCATGTATAGGTATCAACATCAGAGATAACAAGGTATGGAAATGACAAGGGAGATAACTATGGAGGTGAGGGTAAAACCATGTATAGCTATTACATCCGAGATAACAAGGTATGGAAATTACAAGGGAGATAACTTTAGAGGTGAGGGTAAAACCATGTATAGGTATTAACATCAGAGATAACAAGTTATGGAAATGACAAGGGAGATAACTATGGAGGTGAGGGTAAAACCATGTATAGGTATCAACATCAGAGATAACAAGGTAAGGAAATGACAAGGGAGATAACTATGGAGGTGAGGGAAAACCAAATATATAGATATCAACATCAGAGATAACAAGGTATGGAAATGACAAGGGCCGTAACCATAGAAGTAAGGGAGACAATCAGTTGCTGTAAAAATAACAGACAACAAGGGCTGTATTTGCGGAACGGGTTGAAACGGTACAGGTGTAACAGAAAAATTTCAAAGGAAATAATCAAACTATAGACAGAGCTTAAAATCCAAGTTTCTGTGGATAAATAACAAAATATTGAAAATAAAATGCCCTCCTTTCATGCTTACCCAAAATTATACAACATATATAAATAACTGCATCTGGGTTGATATTATTTTAGAAAGAAATGAGGCAAACTAGCAACAGTCAGCAATTTAGTTTTGGCGGTATTAAGTCTAGACCCCCTCAGAATAAGATGTGACAGATTTTCTAGAGGTCAAACTGTACCTAGTTCAGATTCAACCGTTTTAATTGCATACACAAATATACCTTAGGTACTGAAATGTTAAGATTGAAAACTGAAGGTAAGGGAGACAACCAAGTCAAAGTATTATGACAGAGACAACAAGGTATGGAAGTGACAAGGGAGGCAACCCGACACCTGTAAAATTATTTTGCCTGAAAATTGATAACATTTCGTTGAAAATACCTTTGCCCACAGTCTGTATTTTTTCAAACCCGGCCAGAGATTGCTGCTGTTGTCCGCTCCAGCCGCGAAGTTTCTCCACCTTGAAGTAAAGCTCTCCCACACAACTGAAACATATAAATCAAAGTACTGAAAGTTCTGTAATACCAAGTAAATCTCTCCCACACAACTGAAACATATAAATCAAAGTACTGAAAGTACTGAAATACCAAGTAAAGCTCTCTCAACCAACTGTAATTTATAAATCAAAGTACTGGAAGCCCTGAAATATCAAGTAAAGTTCTACCACATATCTGTAACAGGTAAAAGAGACATTCTGTGTAAAAAGTGTCTCTCATTGTAAAATTACTGTCATAGAAATAGGCCCTTACAGCAGTCAGTCGTGGAAATAAACAACCAAGGAAAGAAGTCATACAACTTACGTGACTTTGGCGTCAGTACTTTTCACCAGAGTGTTGTTGTGATCTGCTCCGACTAAATCTCTGGACATCGTCACGGGATGCTGGAAACACAAGGAATGGTTTGTATTCATTCATAATTTATCATACAGTGCAGACACACTTAAATATCAGCAAAAGAGAAAATAAAGATCTAAATTTTATAAAAAACTAAAAAAAAACTCAGACTTTGCCGCAAGTTCTTTCTGCCTTCTCAGACTTCTTCAGGTGGACTGTGTCTTATTTAACGTTGGATTATATGACGTCTAAATTTATATACACACATACAATCTATTTAGTTGTTGAAAACATCAATTTGAAGTACCAATAGGTAAGAATGTATTTATAGACTGGGATTCAATAGGAAAGTTGTTTTCAAATACACTGTGCAAAAAAATAACTGTTTTAGACTATTGCTTCTTTTTGTAAATGAAAGTTCTTTCTATTTTGGAAGGTACAGCAAAATCTGGTTATTTCGAACTTGTATAGCTCAAATGTTCAGCAGACTTTACTAAACTGCTCTAAAAACATTCAACTTCCCTTAACTTGAAATATCAGACAACTCAAAATTTTACTACGGTCACGCCGACTTTTGGATTTTCTTTGTGATAGCACCATCTACAAATCTGCTATTCTGACAGAGAGATTTCCCTGTGTCACCATCACACAGGCTCATCAGCTTTATCTCTCCTACCTGGATAAGAGTTTCTATTTCCTTGGTGATGGTGGATGAGTCGCCATGTTGGACAGCATTACAGGCCAGGAGGTCCAATCGCAGCTCCTCACTCGTCTTGTCTAGGTGGTCACTGACTAGGTTTGTAAGGAAATCTCTGATTGGCTGAGATTCTGATATGGTCTCCTTGGTGATTACCTGTCATAAAGAAAGCATTTTTGATGAGTCCAAAGATTAAATGAGAGGAAAATATTGATTTTTAGATGTAGATATTCATGTGCAGTAATCATTAAAATGCTTTCAATGTCAAGCAATTACAAAAAAGAGACAGAGGATGTAGCCAAAGATCATCTATCAAAAGCCCTAAACCAAATACAGTCAAACTTGTCATATGTGACCTTCGAAGGGAGGCAACAAAAAAGGTCACATATGACAGGTGGTCTCTTAATACAGGTTCAATAAAAAAAGTTGAAAATCATATTATTAACTTTTATTCCTAACTACCATAAGTAGAATATATCACAAAACTTCCTTCGAAGACAAAAATTAACAACAATATGATTTTTGAAGTGCATGTCTTTTTAACCTTGATTATAAAGAAAGCATATCTCAAATCATTGAAAATAATTAATCTTTGTGGAAAAAAATAACTTCCGATAATTTTATTTTTGTCCAATTAAAGAAATTTGCTTATTTGTATGTTGTTTTCTTATCAACATTCATCCCAACACTACGACCGGAGAAATTCCGGATCCAATGTTATTGTCCGGTTTCTATTTTATAGTCTCTACTTCACTTCCGTTCAGTAAACAATGCGAGACTCCCCATGCTTACGATGTGGCTATTTAATGTTTATACATCATGTAATCACATATTAATTAGCAACTAGCCCCAACTGGATGATTTAATTGCTCTACAGTATACACATCAGTAAGAATGACACGTAGCCCTGTGCTGCAATCGAGGCCCCCACAGCTGTTGTGTACGGGCCGTGATGCATGACCATCTGACCACTTACAACTTTCACACCAGTCTCCACGCTGCTAATTGGTCTGGTCTGTAATTAAAGTGGCTTGTCTGTGACAAAGGTCAGTGTGAATCTATGTCGCTATTGTTTATTCATTAAAATGACCAAAGTTTGATAATTTTTGTGAGACCAGTTGAAAGTCGTGAGAAACGTGTCCCATGGCATGAAGAGTTTTTCTGACGAAATTTTCAGAAGTCTTTAATCCAAAAAGTTGCTTAAAAAGGTCGTTTTCGGTATTTGGGACACAGAAATGATGGTCTTTGGTCGCGTCAGACAGGTAGTCGCTTACCAGAGGTAATTCAAGTCATTTATGTAGTGAATTTCGTTGGGGGGAAATATTACAGTCACATATGACAGGAAGTCGCTTAATACAGGTGGTCGTTAAGGCAGGTTTGACTGTATGTATATATATAACAGCCTATCAGAGACAGGGTATGTTGGTGTATTTGCCTCCTTATGATAGTGTAGATCGGTTACCTGAACATTACCTCACCAAAAAACTGTGCTGAAAGCACAAAGTTTAACATTCCACCTGATCATATTACATTGACATCTAGAAACTTTTATCCTTTTTCATTGAAAAAGATATTTTGTTGTAAATGTAATGTCTGGTGGGTGATCATGAGTGACTTACTTTTTCGTCTTTGCCTGATACGTGGATGGACGATCCGACACAGCTAAAGATCAGTGCGATACTACTGACCTTTCTGGAGTTCAAGGTTGTTGTCACCAGATCTGTAAAAAAAAAAAAACATTGATAGTAGTTTGGTAAGTTTTATGTTTTACCTTTTATGATAAACAGCTACAATAATTTTGGGATGTGCCAGTTTTGGTGTTGCAGTAAAGCTGGAGTTCCCGGAGAAAAACCACCGACCATGTCGGCCTGGAACCCCTAACAATATGGGTCCTATACGACCACAATGATGAATACCGTAAACAATTAACAATCTTTTCAAACCCAGTCAGATGTGCTTTCTTTATTTGATTGTTACTTATCACCAAGAATTTCATTGACTGACCCTCATTCATCATGAATGATGAATTTAAAATTTTTTTGTTAAAGCTGCTAATTTTTTTGTTTTTTGTTTCTTTCGGATTCAAGATTCATTGAACAATTAAATATCTTCACAATGATTAACTTACTAAGTATTCCTTCCAAGGATGTGGAATCAAACTTGTATTGCACGAATATCACGTTTGGCAGAATAGCGTGTCGCAGAGCCATACTATTGCGTATCTTGCTAGAGACGACCATCAGTCTTGGAGGAGCTTCCGTCTTCACAGAGTTACCTGCCCCTGTCTCTCCGACTGTCACAGCCTCATCTTGATAACAGATCACAACCTCTTCCTCAGTACTCTCTAAATCTCGACTTCCACCTTTTAAACTCTAAAAAACAGAAACATTCAGAACCTGCATTATAATATAGTATTAAATGAAAATAGTTCAGTACTTTAATGAGATAGATTTAAATTCCACCGAAGATAATTATCTTTTTCAAGAACATGTTACACCTTGTTTAGAACAAAAAAATCAAGTGAATATATTTAATCTGATCTAATATGCAATAGCGATGCAAAAAATATTTTAAGAACAATAATTAAGGATCAAAGTTTCTTTCTGGTGGTTTTATCAAAGGATAAAGTTCAGTAGGATACCGATAGTTGCACATAGTTCCAGGATTAAATGAAATTTATGGATAACTGTGATATCACATGATACTATTACTGTATACATATGATTGATAAGGTAATGTAGTTTGTTTTGCATGATTATAAAAACCAATTTCCATATATATTAACACAGATTTCAAACTAGTTTATAATTCCAATATTTAAAATGTAATATGTTCTGAAGGAATTTGACTGACAGAAACTTGGTATAGCTATAGTGTACTGCAATTGCAACTCTACATGTCCATGTATTAGCAAGGTAAGTATAATTACAATGTTTCTGAAACAAGATCAATATTATAAATCAGTATGTTAAATTAAGACTTTCCAAAATCTTGACCTTCAATTTCAAAGAGTGATTGAAAGTCTAACAGAAATGGCACATAAAACTATATCTATGAGTTAAAGCTGTTTAGGGTTTAGCTAACCTTTAATGACATGTATATATATAAGTACATCTAATCTGTTGTTTAATCAATAGAACAGTCTGAATCACATGGAAATGTTTCCAATTTTTCAAATTTACTGACAGGGTCAGGGACCGTTTTATTTTGAATATTGCAAATGTGAGCTTATTTTCCTTATGTGAGCTTTTTTCACATGAGCTTTCTGCTCACATGAGCTTTTTTCTTCACATGAGCGTTTTTCTCACATGAGCTTTTTTCCTCACATGAGCTTTTTTCACGTGAGCTTTCAGATTAAAATGCACATGAGAAAATGATGTTAGTTCTCATGTGAGTTTCTCATGTGCTGCTCATGTGCTTCTTGTTAGCAAATTTTGGTATGGGATGCCATCACAACTATTGCGATACAAACTTCTATATATGGAAATGTTGCATTCATATGTACTTATAAACAGGAGTTTCTTATTTCTTAAAATACAATAACGTCTTTACAATACTATCTTTTTTCATTGACTATAATTACCTTTCCAGAACTTGAGCTATCCTTATTCCACTTAGCACCACCGCCAGTCCCAGCAGTTGTGGCCCCTGATTTCTCCACCTGATTTACACTACCAGGTGGCAGCGGTGGTCGTTTTTCATCCACCCAGTTAGTTTTCTCCTCCATGGTTCCCGCGCGAACGTCATGGAGGGATTTACTCATCCGCTTGTCCGGACCATTGTTTGGTGTCGTTGAAACAGAAGTTACGTTTCCGACGGAAATATCGTCATTGCTCATGAAATGTGCCTTGGTGGTCCCTTTAGACAGGTTCATTATGGCCAAACATCCAATGTCATTCTTGTTTCCGCCATTTCAGTAGATTCATTACACCAATTTTACAAGTTTTACAGATTTCTGCTGCTTTCAAGAATCTTGGGTTTTCTCCACATTTTGTATCTACAATAATTGTCTGGGTAGCACAATGGTACATGTAGGTTATCAATGTTACTATCCCATCATCAACGTCGACTGTATCAAGATTCTGTCCTGAAAACATAAAAAAAGTATTGTAACATCTTGTCTGTAATTTGTCATCTCCAAGATGACTGGGACATGGGACAACATGAGTTATTTGAGTATTCAAGTTTAAAAAGTTCTAATGTTTGGTAAGAATTAAGTTTGTAGGGACCAAAGACATACTTCAAATCAAACAAGATCTTCAAGTTACAGTCAAACCTTGATTAATCAAACTTCGATGATTCAAACTTCTCGATGTGTCGAACTTTTGAGAAAGTTTGATTTTTTCATTATATAACATGAATCAAACGTCTATGAATCAAATTTTTCGCTGTATCAAAGTTTTAATCTGATCCATTCGTTATGAAAACTTTAAAAAGTACAACTAATAAATAAAAGTGAAAATTCTACTTGCTTTGAAAATTAAGTTGACAATTAAACAAAACAATTTTAATACAAGATTATCACGTTACAAAAATTACAGTGTGTATTTTAGTATTCTATTCTTTATAAATGTGAATCTACAATTTCTTCACTAAGCACCACATCGGTTCTTCTTACATTTCGTATGTACATGCACAGTACATATATATGTACATATACATGTAGATGTTCGATGTTCAAACTTCACGAGTCGAAGTCCTGATGTTTCGAAGTATTCACGACTGTTCCGCAAAGTTCGAAACATCAAAGTTTGACTGTATGCTAATTCAAAATAATGATATCAGCATTGACTGAAGCGGAAAAATGTCTTTTAAATATAATTACAATGTGATGTCACTTAACATTCTTCATGCAACCAACGTTAACTGTATCCGTGATTTTGTTAGTTATTATTAGGAATGGGATCATATCCTAAACTTCGTTCAATAACCGATTGTCCTGAAGAATTTGAATGTTAAATTTGACAGCATATATAGTTTTTATATGGAAAAGCGAACATACAATGTATATAGTTTTTTATATGGAAAAGCGAACAGTGTCTTTGGTAATCTATGAATTATATGATTCATTCAACAGTCAAAATATCTATCACATAACTTTAATATGTAACTATATATCTGAAAGTAGCCATTACGCTAAGGGAAAAGTAGCCGTTGAAATGCACTGTACAGTCACCAGCTTATTTTGGAACAACATGACCCTTCTCACACTAGGGACATACCATTGTAGGGCTGGGCGGTTTCAATTTCTATGCTTGAAAAATATATAAGGATGGCTTCAACGCAAACACTGATTTGACTTAATACCGTGGAATACCATGGTACTTACCCCAGTATTTTGACTAAATACCGTGGTATACTGTGGTACTTTTGATTTTGTGGTACCCATGCAGCTCTATACCATTGCACAAAAAAGCCGTCCTTACATGACCTATAATAGCTTCTAAAAGGACGTAAAAACAATCAAACCAATTAAAAGACACCAAAATATACCTACTTATAATATTGCATGTTTTCCAATGTAAATGGTTTATTAATATTGCATCTAGGAGGAGATGCTGTACAAAAATCGCAGAAATGTATTTTAATTTGTCCATTCAGTGATTCAATAGTTTTGAACAAAATATGTTTGGGGAGATAACTCCACAGAACTGAAGTCGATCATGAAAATTATAATCAATTTATAATACCGTATTTATCTGCCAATAAGCCCATGTCTGATAATAAGCCCTGACCCATGTCAAAAACAGCTCAATCAAAATACCAATACATGCTTTTTCATGGTCCTGCAATAAGCCCACCTCCTACTTTGAATCAGAGTTTATGTATTGGCCCGCTGGGGTTATTGCAGGCTAGCACGGTTCTAGTCCGAATTTTCGTATCAAATTCAATACTGGGGTCGCAACCCAATAATATTTGTGTCTTTTGTTAATAAATAGATTAGGAATGGATATGTCTTTTTCGAGCGTGAAGACATAAATTTATTCCTTACTTGTACATTCAAGAACCAGAATTTAGGCTTCAACGGGATGTCCCTTTAAGCTGTTTACCGCACCGAAATACTATATATATATGGAATTAATTTGTTATATTTGTTATTTATGATTTTGATATAGAGGCTTTCAGCCTGCATCCATTACTTTGCTATTAAATATTATACCTGTTACATGAAAACCGGGGGGGGGGGGCAATGTCATACACAATATATTGCAATTAAATTTAAATATTACAACTTTGGTGATGTTTTAAACTTGAGATGGACATTTGACTTTACAAATACGTTGACCTCCACATAACTACTAACATTTTGTCCTAATTATATAATTGATTATTACATATCTATACGTCCGAATTACTTACCTTCTCTGATATACTTGACAGGTACCCCGATATCCGGGACCGAACAACACTGCTCGTGTTATTACGCCACGTAATATAGTGCTAGAGCTTCGTACATAGTGTGGTGAATGTGTTTTACACAGAGTATCAATACCAACAAAATACAAAGAATTTATTTATATAGATATTCATTTTTATGTGTTTTTTTTATTATAATATCGTTTACGCCAATGAAATAAAGTTTGTATCGTTCCGCGACAAAACCAATATAAACAACGGGGAGAAGTAATTATTTTTTTTTTTTTGAAATATTAACACGTACTAAATATAGCTCTATCTTGAAAATCATTCTTTATTCTATATCTAAAATATATAAATGATATTCCTTGTTCCAAACAGGTGAGAATGAAAATTCACATTTCAGCATATTTATGTTTAATCCCAAGGCTAATGTTTTCACATTGAACGCTCTGAACGGGATATAACCCACCGTATGGGTTCGAAGCTCAGTGGGGACATATAACCTTTTTTTATATTTATATTATTTTTTATGTCAAGTATTTTAAACGATAAAATATGAAATATTGCTGATAATACACAATACATTATAATAATAAAAATAAGTATACAGTCGTGTATGCCGCAGTATTTATAAATAGCCGGAACAAATTTCCGGTAGGGACTATATATATATATGTACACTCGTATGAAACACTTCGTGATATATATATGCTCATTTACATGTAGTTGTGCGAGTCCTAAAGAAATTGAGCAACAGACACAGCCCAATAGCGGATCCAGAGAAGGGGTACATTGAAAAAGCGTCGGCTGGACCCCCTATTTTCGAAAATCCTGCATCCGCGCCTGCAGACTGTATGTAAGCCCTCTCTATATAAACCATTTAAGGATTGAATGTCTATTTTGTTATTTGCATCGGCTGATGGAGTCAAGTGAACAACAAAATAGACATTCAATCCTTATATTTACGTTGGCTATTTTAAATTTCCCGCCATTTGCATGCACTTTAAGCTGCCAGTGTCACACAGTGCTTTACTTTTGTTACATTGTTGCACACTTATCGGCATGTATGTACATACGCGGAACAGCTGATAGCTAGCTTCATTCATCACTAGGCAACAGAAAAATGTATTCCAGAGACAAGATTTTTAATTTTTGATTTTAATATGTGCTGTAATCATACCTCTCAAACTTTATTTTCATTAAGAATTGATTGAAATACCTTTCCAGTATCAAAAAAATTACAGAAGGTTTTTTTAAGCGGTTTGCATCGCGCAGCAGTAAACATAACGACGTTGTGATTTGGTCACAGTTGAAGCGAGTCAAATAAAGTTGTCGGAAGTCAGATTTCGGTTAGGCCAGTACTAAAAACGTAGGCATGTATAGTTTATTGATGAATGTATGATGAATGATATTGGTGACATGTAGTCAACTGGATTAGTGATTTGACGATTTTTTATTTGGGACATTAACCGAAAACTACAAGCTTTAAAGGTAAGCACACGGTACAGTTAATGAGTTATGTTGACAAGATCACAGGTACCTGAGAATTCGTTGCATCTGCTTTTGGTCATAAACTAAGGTTTTTAGAGTATGTTTACACTTTTGGAGGTTAAGATCAGTTTCCGATAAAAATGCCACCCTAATATGAACACCTCGGAAGTATAGATTTATTCTAGACACCGTGGTTTAGGTCCAAAAACTACGCTGTCAGTGTAACAAATTATCGGGCCCCTATGAGCAAACTAGGTTAGACCCTAACGTAGATCTAGTCTAGCTAGCTTATCAGTTTCGTGAACATGTTACATTTGTCTAATAATAGAATATAGCATATATGTAACTTCTTAAAAGAGAACAGATTTCTGTGACCAATCTCAAACATTTAATTTTAGTATTGGACATGAAAAAAAAACCGCGAAATCTGCCGACGGGCAGATGATCCATTTGCATCAAACGCACGATCATCGAAGCGATCAATGAGGAATTTAGGACCAACATATCTTGAATTAATGCTTTCGGAAATGTCAGAATTTTGTCAAATCAAGTATTATACAAGCTATGTGGATATTATGATACAGGCATATCTCATTGGCATGTAAAACAGCTGTTTTACATGTGTATTACATCCGTACATTATTGCACACAGTTCGTTTAGGACGATACAATTGTTGTAAACAAATGTATTACTTCGCCAGGAACGAAAAAGCGCGTGCCCCACTTGCTTCATCGGGAAATGAAGCAACCAGAGTTTACTAGTTTCATTGAGGCGGAGTGCAGTGAAAATGTAAATATTCACAGATCTATGGCAAAAATGTATGTACATTATCACAGGGGCTTGGCACGACTTTTTTAGACCATGGTCCATATATGCAGGGACGTATATATATGTCTCACATATACGTCCCTGATATATGTACAATTGTATGTATTATAGCTATAGTGACACTATAATATATACTTATGGACCATGATCTAAAAAATCCGTGCCAAGCCCCTGTGTGCATTATTGCATCTATGGAAAGACATGTATTATTGATTATATCTTAAAAACAGTATAGAACTAATCAATCATTGTTAATGTGGTTGGGAAAGACAGTCCTGTAGGCTATTGGAATAATTTACAACAATAAACATCAATATGATGAAGCAAACATGTTGAATACTCTACACAATATTGGATAGCCAATGTTGGCAATGAAAACATTACATAAACACATCGTTTGATAATACAATACCTCAATGGTACCCTAATAAAAAAGCCCTTCACATTTAGTCAAATAATCAATTAATAATTAATCAAATAGTTGAAAGAACGTCTCTTGTCAGGAGTTTTGCAAAATCCAAGACGGCCGCCTACCGGCCATGTTGTTTTTCGGATCGTCTTATAAAGTTGACAATGCACAACTAAGGACCAAGGGGAACCTGCATATGAAATTTGAGAAGGATCTATCCAGTATAGCTATCATAAACTATTAATGCAAAATCGTTATGATTATGAAGTCATAATAAAGTTCTACTCCTGGACCAGTGTTATGGTCTCATAACACGGAATTGGCATTGATAATGGTTTATAGCAATGCAGAGTACATGTAAATATATGGCTTTAGACACTTGAGAGCACAATGACCTTGTTCTTTTTCTGGTTTTATATATTGTAAAACTTATACTAGGGACGTAAACACAGTGTATGCACGGAACTGTACGCTAAATGTTATTGCGGTTTATCGAAGCGGACGATTCTGTGACCCTGTAAAAATAATCACTATTTTGCGTTATTTTCTCATTAGGACTTCAAGCAAGTTAGTAAATATAACTATTTAACCATTCTTTATCATGTTCTACGTCACATGGGTGGATGTGACACCCAAATACTCAGTCTTCGATGAATAAACTACCGATAAACATTGATGCAGGACAGAAATTATCAGGTTACCCTATTTATTTTCACCCAGTACGTAAACATTGAATCGTTTTAATACCCGCTGCAAAGTCCATTTCTCGGAGAATACACAGATATATAATACGATGTCTTGGTTCCATCGAATATGCTTCACTTCGAAAGAAAATGCCATTTTCGTCCAGATAACTCAAATGTGAAATCTGAACCGTTAGTTCATTTTGCCCGGTTGTTGTTTGTACGGTCATATATATACATACTACCCTATTTATAGAGTACCGGGGTATATATCTCCAATGTGACGTGTGATGTAACCTATACATTCAGATTAAAGGGAAATAACTGTTGAATATTTTTGAAGGCATTATCTCCCTTTAATTTAGATTCGCTCATTGTCGGTTTATACACATCACTTCCATAAATTGCTGTTCAAATCATTTTCGTGATTATCAAACGGAACAATCTTCTGAAATGGATTTCGAATTATGTAAGTACTAACATAAATCAATAATATTGAAGTGGATCTCTATTTAGCTGATAGACAGTGACCAAGTTCACAAATTATTGCTGTTTCATATGAAAATCTCATTGTACATTTCTAGTTGTTTAAGTTGTTGAAGGGTTGTATTTGATCGTACAGGTACAATATGCACATTTTGTAAGAATGATAGATACAATTAGTTTGTTTATATCTACAGGAATTTATTATATTTTTCGTTAACATGTACAATCACCACGTCGTGCCAGAAACTTAGTATTTCTGAAAAGTATTTGTAATTAGTTTGTTTATATCTACAGGAATTTATTATATTTTTCGTTAACATGTACAATCACCACGTCGTGCCAGAAACTTAGTATTTCTGAAAAGTATTTGTAATTAGTTTGTTTATATCTACAGGAATTTATTATATTTTTCGTTAACATGTACAATCACCACGTCGTGCCAGAAACTTAGTATTTCTGAAAAGTATTTTTACTCTGAAGTTATTCTTTCTAAAAGGTATAGAGTCTGAAAGGTTTTTGGATGTAGGCCAATATAACCGCGCGACGCGACCCGGCGCGGGTTTACATTTAGATTCACCTTACCCTGACGTTGGCCTCCAGCCAAGTATACTTTTCAGAAAGAATACCACTAAGTTTCTGTAGAATAAAATAAGTAGAAACAATTAAGGTTATATTTTCTTATATTTATTATCTTTTTAAAATTTACATTTATGCTTATCTTCATTTGCAATTATAAAATGAATATATCGAAAACAATAAACATGAAGAATATTTCGATGTAATTTAAAACACAAATACATTTTTTCAATTACTTAAACAATCTAAGGGAAGTAACTCTTTCATCAAACGATTTTGTAGGGCTTATTCTTTTACTGTAAATATAAATATAAACTTTATTTATTTTTCAACAATTATGAAACAAGCTATACAACTCTTTAATCTTGTTGGCCCAGATGTTATTCTTTTACTGTACATTTGCTCGTTTTAAGTTTGAACATTCATCACCCATCAACTGCGCTTTATATCAATTTCATGATTTATGATATGGAACAATTGTCGGAAACGGCCGTCACAATAATATTTTATGTAAGTACTGACAATGCCATGTAATATAGATGGGTATTCTTTTTGAAGTGGAACTGCATTTAGCCGGTACCCGGTGATAAGATGATATGAACATGTATTCATAAATGATTGTCGTTCAATTTTGATATCGTGATCATTGTACAGGTCGCAGTTGTTTGAATTGATCAAAATCGATTCAAATTATTAAACCATTGTTTATGACCCAACTTCAATCCGTTATCACAATAAGTTGATGGTCGCTATAGACAGGTTGTATAACCTGTAATAAAATTAAGGGCTGTGTTATGCCTAACCGGTTGCCTAACGCCTCAACATGCATCTTTCTTTTCACTCTTTGTCAGATTATAATTTAATTCATATACTACTAGGTGGAATTATTCTTCATAGTGATTTCGATTATGAAAACTTCATTTTGATTTATGCTATTTCTGATGATAAAATGACGAAATTGTATAATTAATAAAATTGTACAAGGCATTTTTGCAAACGAATCACTCTCGTTACATGATCATGTTTTGAATATGTTTAAGTTTATCTGTTTATGAACTGACTATTAATTAACTTGTATAAATGTTCTGTCTAAAATGTATAGATATAAATTATGTTAAATGCTTTGATTGTGAATAAGTGTATCTGCTCATGAACTGAATATCAATTAACTTGTATATGATCATACTCTCCCTATAGATAAAAATGATATTTAATGTTTTCATTGTACGTAATTATGTTTAATTATTAATTGACTATTAATTTACTTGTATATATGTTCTTGTAAATCTTCAAATTGGAGGAAATAAAGAAATAATAATGTACTGTTATGATCAATGGGAAATCAATGGGCAATCAAAACGACATTTAAAAAACTTTTTATTCAAAATATGTGTCCATCAGTAAGCGGAAGTTGTTAAGTTATTTTATCTCGTCCATCAATCTTGATAAACGAGAAAAGAGTTACTTAAATTACTATTTTAATATGTATTATGATTGTTCTACAGAAACGTCCCAAGTCAGGCCAAGACCAATAAACTAATTTATGTACACATGCATCTTAATAATATTTAGTTCAATCGTAAATCGGAGTTACCTCCCTTGGAATAGTAAGCGTTTGTTATAAGAATTTGTAAAAATTACTCATAATAAATTTATGTTTTATCAAAAACAATAATGTCGTAATATATTTCAATGTCCGATTAAAATATCTAACTAATTTCTGTTTGTAAGTTTAAAGATGCTTCTTCGTGATAATTGATTAATTGTGTGATTATGCAAATATCCTGTACCATGATAAAATAGACATAGACTCTCTCTAGCCGAGCATTAGTTGTAGTTAGTATTTACCAGAGTTGCATTGTGTCTATGCCGATCATCTGCACATTTCTTGGAGAAGCCGCCTGTCCCTCTCCATACATTGCAGGACACTGCCAAAACGTTGTGCTTTCCACCAGAATCTGTACTACCGGGATATATTCACCGGATTTTTGATTAACCGTTTAAAACTACACTCATGTAATAGCTGTTATCTGTTCATATGTTAATCTTGTGATGATTTTTTTTTTTTTTTTTTTGTTTTGTAGATTACAACATAGCTGGTGCGACCCCGGAACAATATAGGCGGTTTATCATCGCACGGCTCCGGGGAGAGGTCGACGACCCCCGCCCTGGGACCTTGTCTAGGGTTCAATGGTGGACACTGTTTAGAAACAATCCCGAACTGTTCAAGAATTTATTTAAAAACTATCCAGTGCCGGATGGGATGGAATGTCCATTTTAAACCACGAGTAAGGAGTTTGCATAGTATTGTTAACAATGTGGTCACTTTTATTAATTGACACCAATAATCTTGACAATTTTTAACGTTTGAAAGAGCAAGGGAGAGAAAACACGGACCGGAAGTTATAGAAAATGGTTGGACTCCTCTCTGTGTTACAGTCATCATCATCGCCGACCTTCTGAACCAAGTGTGGGATGTCAGAACTATATAAACATATTGAATACTACTTCGTCAAAGTGACCACAACATGGGCAGTGTGTGAGCAGTCTGGTGACTGACATTACCACGTTAGACAGTGGGACCAATGGATGTGAATATTGACGTTACCATGTGTGACACTACCGCATTAGACAACGGGACAAATAGATGTGAATATTGACGTTACCATGTGTGACACTACCACGTTAGACAGTGGGACAAATGGATGTGAATATTGACGTTACCATGTGTGACACTACCACGTTAGACAGTGGGACCAATGGATGTGAATATTGACGTTACCATGTGTGACACTACCGCGTTAGACAATTGGACCAATGGATGTAAATATCGACGTTACATGTACCATGTGTGACACTACCACGCTAGACAACGGGAACAATGGATGTGAATATTTGACGTTATCATGAGGAACCTGACTGTGTAAAATAAAAGTAATAACGGACGTCCATTTACTACAAATTCATTTACCATATTATAAGTTTGTGAGATTTGGGGAACAGTCAGATTGATAGATACTGTGCTGTTACCCCGGTTTCATCAACAATAGATGTGAATATTGCAATTGACGTAACTATGTGAAACCTATAAGTTACTGTGTTAAATAACAGTCGTTAACTGCTTATTTATTAATGACATTCTAACTTTTAAAACTTGGACAACAGCCAAGTTTATAGATACTGTGCTGTTAAATCAACGTTCATTTACCTAAAAGAAATTAAACAATTTCCATAAAAAGCATTACAAACGTTTTTGGAAGTTTCCTTCCCCTACCTTTTGTAATGATATCTTATGTATATTTCTAAGTTAAGGGTCATCTTTAAGTGAAGGAATTTTGATGAAACCGGTACCAGTTATTTTAGCTTTATATTATATACCAGTTGATAACAGGTTACAGAAATTATCTACAACACAGATTCGTTGTACATGTAGCAATGTGGGTTGGTTGGAACATTATAAGTGGAATAGGTTGTAGTGTTAGATGGGGAGGTCCTCCTTAATTAACATAAAATGGATTGTTGTTACACGTATAACAGTGGATTAGTGGAATAGGTTGTAATGGTAGATGGAGAGGTTCCCCTTAATTAACATATAATGGATTGTTGGTACACGTATAACAGTGGATAAGTGGAATAGATTGTAATGTTAGATGGAGAGGTCCCCTTAATTAACATAGAATGGATTGTTGGTACACGTATAACAGTGGATTAGTGGAATAGGTTGTAATGTTAGATGGAGAGGTCCCCTTAATTAACATAGAATGGATTGTTGGTACACGTATAACAGTGGATTAGTGGAATAGGTTGTAATGTTAGATGGAGAGGTCCCCTTAATTAACATATAATGGATTGTTGGTACACGTATAACAGTGGATTAGTGGAATAGGTTGTAATGTTAGATGGAGAGGTCCCCTTAATTAACATATAATGGATTGTTGGTACACGTATAACAGTGGATTAGTGGAATAGGTTGTAATGTTAGATGGAGAGGTCCCCTTAATTAACATATAATGGATTGTTGGTACACGTATAACAGTGGATTAGTGGAATAGGTTGTAATGTTAGATGGAGACGTCCCCTTAATTAACATAGAATGGATTGTTGGTACACGTATAACAGTGGATTAGTGGAATAGGTTGTAATGTTAGATGGAGAGGTCCCCTTAATTAACATAGAATGGATTGTTGGTACACGTATAACAGTGGATTAGTGGAATAGGTTGTAATGTTAGATGGAGAGGTCCCCTTAATTAACATATAATGGATTGTTGGTACACGTATAACAGTGGATTAGTGGAATAGGTTGTAATGTTAGATGGAGAGGTCCCCTTAATTAACATATAATGGATTGTTGGTACACGTATAACAGTGGATTAGTGGAATAGGTTGTAATGTTAGATGGAGAGGTCCCCTTAATTAACATATAATGGATTGTTGGTACACGTATAACAGTGGATTAGTGGAATAGGTTGTAATGTTAGATGGAGAGGTCCCCTTAATTAACATATAATGGATTGTTGGTACACTTATAACGGTGGATTAGTGGAATAGGTTGTAATGTTGGATGGAGAGGTCCCCTTAATTAACATATAATGGATTGTTGGTACACGTATAACGGTGGATTAGTGGAATAGGTTGTAATGTTAGATGGAGAGGTACCCTTAATTAACATATAATGGATTGTTGGTACACGTATAACGGTGGATTAGTGGAATAGGTTGTAATATTAGATGGGGAGGTCCTCCTTAATTAACATGTAATGGATTGTTGGTACACGTATAACAGTGGATTAGTGGAATAGGTTGTAATATTAGATGGGGAGGTCCTCCTTAATTAACATATAATGGATTGTTGGTACACGTATAACAGTGAATTAGTGGAATAGGTTGTAATGTTAGATGGAGAGGTCCCCTTAATTAACATATAATGGATTGTTGGTACACGTATAACAGTGAATTAGTGGAATAGGTTGTAATGTTAGATGGAGAGGTCCCCTTAATTAACATATAATGGATTGTTGGTACACGTATAACAGTGGATTAGTGGAATAGGTTGTAATGTTAGATGGAGAGGTCCCCTTAATTAACATATAATGGATTGTTAGTACACGTAAAACAGTGGATTAGTGGAATAGGTTGTAATGTTAGATGAGAGGCCCGGTTAATTAACATATAATGGATTGCTGGTACACGTAAAACAGTGGATTAGTGGAATAGATTGTACTATCAGATGGAGAGGCCCGTTAATTAACATATAATGGATTGTTGGTACACGTATAACAGTGGATTAGTGGAATAGGTTGTAATGTTCGATGGAGAGGTCCCCTTAATTAACATGTATTCAGTGTCTTTCATTACTCTATGTTTTAATTAACATTTAATCGGTGTCTTCCTTTATTTTATATCATGTTCTAATTAATATATTATCAGGGTCTTGCCTTACTCTATGTTCTAATAAACATTTAATCTGTGTCTTTCTTTACTTTATATCATGTTCTAATTAATATATTATCAGGGTCTTGCCTTACTCTATGTTCTAATAAACATTTAATCGGTGTCTTCCTTTATTTTATATCATGTTCTAATTAATATATAATCAGGGTCTTGCCTTACTCTATGTTCTAATAAACATTTAATCTGTGTCTTTCTTTACTTTATATCATTTTCTAATTAACATATAATCTGTGTCTTTCATTACCTTGTATCATGTTCTAATTAACATTTAATCTGTGTCTTTCCTTATTCTATGTTCTAATTAAATTTAATCTGTGTCTTTATTTACTTTATATAATGTTCTAATTAACATATAATCAGGGTCTTTCTGTATCTTATATCATGTTCTAATTAACATATAATCTGTGTCTTTCTTTACTTTATATAATGTTCTAATCAACATATAATCAGGCTTTTTCTTTACATTATATCATATATGTTCTAAATAACATTTAATCGATGTCTCTCTGTATCTTATATCATGTTCTAATTAACATATAATCGATGTCTTTCTGTATCTTATATCATTTTCTAATTAACATATAATCTATGTCTTTCATTACCTTATATGATGTTCTAATTAACATATAATCAGGGTATTTCTTTACCTCATATCATATATGTTCTAATTAACATACAACAGGTGACATTCTTTACTTTATATCATATTCTTTCTTTCTATACAGTTTCTTATGTATATATTTAAACCGTCGATGCCAAGTTCTGTATGTTGTTATTGTGGTAGAAATAGTTTTAGCAATGCTTGTCATGTACTCGTAGAATGACCATGTATAAGTACAATTGTACCTGATTCTCAATCATCAGATTGAAATATATTGTGTAGTTTGTACATATCATTTCTCATGAATAAAGTATATTTTCAAACTATAGTGACATTAAATAACAGCAGGTAAATAAGATGATGTCTTTATATATTCCAGAAACAAATGTTTTCGTATCATGTCATAAGTTTGTAAATAAATATACATAGATCATTATTTACTGAGTGTGCCATTAATCACCCCTCCGCCCTCCACATAAAGACGAAAAAATCAGAGAATACCGGAGCGTCAGAACAAGATCTACATGGAGGCACTGGTAAAAGTTCAAGAGAAGAAGACCAGGCGTTTCGGAAGAGTAAACCTTTGCTGCGACGACACTCGCCATGTAAATCATAACTCAGATCCACAGGGACCTGAGAATTTGTTACAGCTAGTTTTGGACTTAAAATAGGGTTTTTAGAGTAATCTTACACATTTGGGGGGTTAAAATCAATTTTCGATAAAAATGCCCCCTCAATGGTCATAAAAGCTATAGGGTTGAAAGCTTTCCAGATCGACAAATCGACCCCACCTACCTTTTTGCATCAAAAATCACATTTCTAGTTGAGGTACGAAAAAAACGCTTGGTACCGTTGGAAAGATGGATAATTTTTATTTTACAAACCTCCTAAATGCAAGTCAAATGTATCCTCCTTCCGCAAAAATAATCTACATTATCCTCCAAAAACACGCAAAATGTCCGTGTCTCAAAATTTTCGGCAGCTTTCCGGCCATTCGTTACATATTCATTGCGGTTGACGTCACCCCGCGTGCTGGTCTTTTGCTGCCATTGGATGCCTACTTTTAAAGGAAGACCGCCATCCAATGGCAGCGTAAGACCTCCGGGTGCAGTGACATCAAAACTCAATGAATTTGTTAAACTGGCCGGCAAGCCGACGAAAACACATGTTTTCGTATCATATCATAATTTTGTAAATAAATATACATAGATCATTATTTACTGAGTGTGTCATTAATCACCCCTCCGCCCTCCACATAAAGAAGAAACAAATCAGAGAATACCGGAGCGTCAGAACAAGATCTACATGGAGGCACTGGTAAATGTTCAAGAGAATAAGACCAGGCGTTCCGGAAAAGTACACGTTTTCTGCTTCAGGGACGACGCTCGCCATGTAAATCATAGGTCAGATCCAGGTGAATGTCGGAGTGAGAACTCATTTCTCACTCGGAAGACATTACATTAATTTTAATTATGTTTTGTTGACGCTTTGAATTCTTTTTTAATTGGAAGAAATAATACAGTACAAATCATTGCGGATAGTTTCTGTTAATATACAATGTATACTCACATGATTAACACTATATCTCTATAAGAAATATAATAATGAAATAAAAATTTTGTATTACATTTTGAGGTGCCAGCAGATAATTATCATCCATTCTATTCATAAAAAGATAAGTTATTTCGGTGGATTTGTTAACAAATTGACGCGATATAGTTTTAACTTTTGGTTATCAACATGTAACATGTTCATTAAAAAACAATTATACCCAACATAAACAGTCAGCGATCAATACATGGTTACAATGACTTACGTTTAGTATGATTGCCGAAAGCCGACTCATTATTTCAAAATTGTATGAAGTGTCTATAAAGACTAGATGTAAACTTTAACAGCTTTTTAACATACTGCGCAGTTAAATGTCATGTGATCACGGACTAATTTACGACCGGGTATGTGTTTGTGTAGAAAATGGTGTCCACATTGTCCTTATCCACGTAGGTAACGGACCTCTGTGCCTAGATTTTATTATCCGTGAACGTAAAGATGTGATATTAGAACGATTGGATTTATTAACACCGCTGTCGTCTGCAGCTTGATCTGTTCACGTCTAAAGATCAGTGACTACTGATCTGTCTCTTAATACCGACACGTAATTATGACCTGTTTGTTATATATGGTCGGCTGTGTAGATATGCTGGCCGACATAGATTTTTCTAAATATAGATTATCTTCCATGTTGTTTAAATATTATATACACAATACACTGCTGTGTTACGTGTGTATATGTAATATGTACACCGACATTGTATTCAGTATTTTTTTAAAGCTCAACAGCACAAAATTTAACGAAGCGTTCAATTGTGCGCCATCCACTTACATTGTCGATACAGGTATGGACTGAAACCTTATATTCTCTATACAGGTATGGACTGAAACCTTACATTGTCGATACAGGTATGGACTGAAACATTACATTGTCGATACAGGTATGGACTGAAACTTTACATTGTCGATACAGGTATGGACTGAAACCTTACATTGTCGATACAGGTATGGACTGAAACCTCACATTGTCGATACAGGTATGGACTGATACATTACATTGTTGATACAGATATGGACTGAAACCTTAAAATTGTCGATACAGGTATGGACTGAAACCTCACATTGTCGATACAGGTATGGACTGAAACCTCACATTGTCGATACAGGTATGGACTGAAACCTTACTTTGTCGATACAGGTATGGACTGAAACTTCACATTGTCGATACAGGTATGGACTGAAACGTTACATTGTCGATACAGGTATGGACTGAAACCTTACATTGTCGATACAGGTATCGACTGAAACCTTACATTGTCGATACAGGTATGGACTGAAACGTTACATTGTCGATACAGGTATGGACTGAAACGTTACATTGTCGATACAGGTATGGACTGAAACCTTACATTGTCGATACAGGTATGGACTGAAACCTTACATTGTCGATACAGGTATGGACTGAAACCTTACGTACATTGTCGATACAGGTATGGACTGAAACTTACGTACATTGTCGATACAAGTATGGACCGAAACCTCACATTGTCGATACAGGTATGGACTGAAACCTTACATTGTCGATACAGGTATGGACTGAAACCTCACATTGTTGATACAGGTATGGACTGAAACCTTACATTGTCGATACAGGTATGGACTGTAACCTCACATTGTCGATACAGGTATGGACTGAAACCTTAAATTGTCGATACAGGTATGGACTTATAACCTTACGTATATTGTCGATACAGATATGGACTGAAACCTTACATTGTCGATACAGGTATGGACTGAAACCTTACATTGTCGATACAGGTATGGACTAAAACATTACATTGTCGATACAGGTATTGACTGAAACTTAACATTGTCGATACAGGTACATAATGTATGGACTGAAACCTTACATTGTCGATACAGGTATGGACTGAAACCTTACATTGTCGATACAGGTATGGACTAAAACATTACATTGTCGATACAGGTATGGACTGAAACCTTACATTGTCTATACATGTATGGAATGAAACCTTGCATTGTCGATGCAGGTATGGACTGAAACCTTACATTGTCAATACAGGTATGGACTGAAACCTTAATTACATTGTCGATACAGGTATGGACTGAAACCTTACATTGACGATACAGGTATGGACTGAAACCTAAATGTACATGCTATACAAGGCTCGTGAAATCTGAATAAAATGTATAGCCCTATTCCCACAACTTTACATAATGATCTGACAATAACCCTATTCTCACAACTTTACATAATGATCGGACAATAACCCTATTCCCACAACTTTACATAATGATTTGACAATAACCCTATTCTCACAACTTTACATAATGATCGGACAATAACCCTATTCCCACAACTTTACATAATGATCTCACAATAAAACTATTCTCACAACTTTACATAGTGATCTGACAATAACCCTATTCTCACCACTTTACATAATGATCTGACAATAACCCTATTTTCACCACTTTACATAATGAACTGACAATAACCCTTTTCTCACAACTTTATATAAGGATCTGACAATAACCCTATTCTAACCCATTGTATAAAAAAAATCTGAAAAAAAATTATTTTTAAATGAAAATGGACACATATGGTAATATATGAAACATCCCAGGTGTGACGTAAGTATCATTCACACGTGAATGCAGTATGTCAACAGTGGTTACATAACATCATATAGCTGTTGGGAGGAGACAAACGAAAATAAATGGTCTAACCTACAGAAATAATGTAGCGGGTGTGTATGAGCGCCAAATCTGATTAAAATGCAGATTCTAATCGACGCTCTGTAACTCACCTCGTGTATATGATCTGATGTTTCCCATAAGAGGTACCAATCTAATTAACATTAGAAAGTGATATAAACGGTTGGATCTCTGTTAATACGACTTTCTCGGGTCCTTATATATTAAAATCCCATTTTCATCGATATGACAGTCCTAATAGATATTTTGCACCTTTATTAGTTTAAACAGTATTTATTTTATTTGAAGATTATCATGAATAGATAACACAATACAAAATGTGGTCTGATGAATGTTTTGGAAACAAGCTAGTAGCTTATATAGATCTCCGGAAATTGGCTAAATTGAATGATATAGAGGTCAAATAACAAACACTGTTTTGTACTAATCATGAAAGCATTCATAAAAAAATTAGTGCTTTACATTAAAGTTAATTTTGATAACCATTGCATATTCTTGAACTTCTTTATTGGATAGTTTTTTGAATTATTAAACAACATGGAACATATGAAAATTGTCAGAAGAAATGCCCTGCTTATTTCTCACGTAAACTTCAAATGTTGACGTTAAAATTAAAATTATGTCATGAAGTGAATATTGACTTCCTGTTTCAAAAAAGTAACATCAGCTTATTAGCCCCTCAATTTTATAATAAACTATTCCAACCCTTGAATTGGAGGAGTTCAAATGTGTATTTAGGGCAGAGGAGTTATACATCATCGGAATTCTACAGGAATGAGATGCAACCCAATGAAGATGTAGGGAAAGCATGTCTTATCTTATATATCATCTTATCAACAAATACACTAGTATATATGATTTTATATTATCAATCACGAATGTTTAGATTGGGTGTTTAAACATGAGTTATCAGGTTGGAATCTATGAAAACCGTACAATGTTTTAGTAGCTTGTCACACATTCCATATAGTATGCAAAACAAAACTATTTACAGATTGAATGCAAAACGTTATCTCGTTACCGATCAGAATAACTTGCGAGGCCAGCCCTTTAAATGCATGCACCCTGAGGACACATTTGAACGCATCCAGTTCAAAGGTTTGGGATAGATCATTATGAAATTTCCCGGGATTAATGGGTTAATAGAACTGTGACGCATGGATTTAACCAGGCAAACAGGTATTGTATTACATGCAGCGCGTCGGCTCAGGTAGAGAAAATGTATGACTGTGTTGTTAAATGTAAATACACGTATACAACGAGAGAGGAAAACTTACTGGAGACATTTTATACCAGAAAACAATGTAAATATGGTTGTGGTTCTAATTTTATACCAGAAATAATGTAAATATGGCTGTGGTTCTAATTTTATACCAGAAATAATGTAAATATGGCTGTGGTTCTAGTTTTATACCAGAAACAATGTAAATATGGTTGTGGTTCTAGTTTTATGCCAGAAATAATGTAAATATGGCTGTGGTTCTAATTTTATACCAGAAATAATGTAAATATGGCTGCGGTTCTAATTTCATACCAGAAATAATGTAAATATGGCTGTGGCTATAATTAGTTATAACATTTTTTTTATTCATTTATTTTTGTTTTGGAAAATGAGCGTCAAACATATACAGCCTGCAGTAAGTTTTGTTGACTTATTATATTACTGTGTTTTAATTGTTTATAAATAATCAATTTTTTTGCTTTATTATCTATTTAAAAAAAAAACGCAAATGAGCATGATTTATATACGACACGCAAATGAGCATGATTTATATACGACACGCAAATGAGCATGATTTATATACGACAGATTTGTTCGGTTTTGTTTTTACTTAAAATTAGTTTTCAATAAATATAACTGTGTTTCGAATTATTGAAGACGCTATTTATTAATTTATCTTGTTTTGTTGTGAAAATCGTGAATGAGGTTCATGAATTATATACAGCAGTAGGTTGTTTGTGTACCTGTAATGGTGATGTTTGCTTGATTCAATTTCAGAAAAAAATATTTTATATTTTGGTTATCGAAACGTGACCCCCTATGGAATACCCTCATATCCTCAAAGAGAAGTTTTAAGGAACGGCACGGAGATCAAGATGTGGTACGTTTTGCAGATTGAGTCTACACAAGTAGCAGCTAATGCGCAATAGACTTGTTTTCACATCATTTTTCTGTTTTTATTAAATACCCATTTTTTTTCTTTTAATATTTTTCTATTTTGCAATTGTAATGTTGATGAAGACCAGGAAAAAATTGAACATTCCATGACTTAGAGACTCATTAATCAATTCAGAAGGAAATTCACTTTTTTTAACCTGTCTGAAAACACTTTTTCGATTCTATACAAGTACACACATTTTCATCAAAAAAGTCAGGAAAATTCATTGGAAAAAGTAGGAAACACAAAGAATATATATAGCAAAATGAAAAAAAATTTGAAAGACTTTTGGCACGTCACTATATATCTCTTAAATTCCTGTATTAGAAATGAAGGTATCTTAAAATCACACTTTTTGTAAACAAATTATTTATGGTACATGTATGAAATGATAAATGCATACTTGCCAACCATTTTTTTGGTCATGTGAGAAAAGATTTGTGCTTAAAATACCAACAAAAATGTTAGCAGAAAGTCTTAGGAATCTTAGAAGAGGAGAAAATTGCAAGGAGAAATTGTAGTTCTAAGTCTGACATATACCAGTACATAGTTAAATGTATCAATTTTGAAACGTAAGTTCTGATTTTCCGAGAAAAGAAGACGATGAGTATAATTTTAAGGGTACACTTCAAATACACAATGTATCAAGAGTTCAGCTGTGCTATGACATATTTCTATAGTGTAGTGGTCATCACACTTGCCACTTTGTGGTGGGAGACCCAGGTTCAATTCCTGGTGGAAATGATAGCACAACATGATATTGATAAAACATCGAAAATATAAAAAGCATGCAAACATAAAAGAAAACTTCCAGTAACTATTATTGAACTCTTCAATTTATTTCACATTTGTTTATACAAATGTATATTATATTTTCAGTATTCTTGTTTATTTGTTCTGTATTATGGCCTATTTTTTCTTTGCACTACAGTATTTATACAACTTGGCATTTATGAATTGTGATCAGTTTCCATTTAATTATCAAAGCCTTTGGTGCTGACATCCAGTGATCGAGCCTTCATGCGTTCAAATATAGTCATCAATTTTTTTAACGGAAATTCCATGATCAAATATATATGTTCAAGCAATCAATATTTTTTTATAGAACAACCTCTTTCTGTTTATAAGTAAAAAATCAAATTGATTATTCAGGCACTGTGCCGCACATACTATGTACATGTTAAGTAAATTATTTGAATGTACTTAAATGTGTTTCGAACTACATTCCGGAGAGAAAATAACATAGGTGATCAGTCAGCAGACTGATCTTTTTATTCCCTGCCTTCATCAAAACGGGGGATATTAATTTGGGTTTGTCCGTCCGTTCTTCAATCCGCCTGTCCGTCCTTCTGTCACGCTTCGTGTTTCTGTGCAATAGCAGCGAAAAATATTCTCCGATTGTTTTTTTGTTAAGTCTACTGTCACTGAAACTCGGTCTTCATATTCCTTCGGAGTAATTAAGGTAAACACATTCGGCATATGAAGGATTCTTCCTAAAGTAACATTTTGTCAAATAGACATGTTAATTCTGCACTACCTGTGCTACCACCCGGTTCCCTTGCCCTCATACAAGTTGGAACTGTGTTTGTCGAATGGTTGTGGAGAGTCTCTGAAGGACGAGCAGCCCTGGTTTTATCAACCACTTTGTTATTGCCATACTGAGTCTATGGCTGATATGAAGACGTGACCGAAGATACTCCCCTTTTGCTTGGGTAATTGATTGAATCGTGTACGCTGCTTATGTCACACTTGCTGGGAGCGGGGAGCTGATAGCTCACTATTCGGATAGCAACCATTTGGGTTGTTTGGCGCAGTATCATGATTATGACAGTCAACTGTATTAACAAAATCTTTCATTTCAGAAAGCTGTTGACCAATGCCTTCTGTCAAAATGCTCACAGCAATATCAGTACCGGCTTGAGAATCATTCAGAACATCTCTTACTGAAACCTCTGTTTTCCGGACACGAGACTTTAGAGAAGAGAGGCAATCGAGGGCGGAGTGTAGTTTTGACGTATAGGTCTGAATATCTTCATCAAAGGCTGACAGTTTGTCTCTAACTGCACATACCTCGGTGCGGGTATCGTTCACTTTGATGAAACGATCATCATCGATTCTCCAAAGGTCCAAGCTATTATTCTCGACCTACTGATGGGTTGACGAAAGTTCAGTGGATACCGATTTCCTGTGAGGTTCTAGTGAAACAACTTTTGAGGATATAAGATGTATCCTGTCAGAAAATTGACAAAGCGCAGACCTGTTACCTATGTCATCAGAAAAGAGCTTATCAACGATTTCATCTGCCTGTTTCAATTCCGTTTTAACTGACTTGAAATGTTTGTTTTTTTTAAACTTTTTTTTGCTTCCAATAACGATACTGATCGTATTTGTTGAAAAAGATTAAAAAAGACGCTGATAGAAGCGTCGGTCAATTGTACTGTCGTCTGCAAAATCAGAATGGATTTATACATGGTAGTAGACACCGGGGCTTTTCAAATTAGAAGTGTAAACCTCTCCAATGAGATGGAAAGAGAGCTGGCCAACTGTAAGCTACAGACCCCCACCCCCCCCCCCCCCAACTTCCTAGTACGCCATCCATCATCCATCAAAACAATAGTTAAGCAAGTGTCCGAAAATGACTGGAAATGGAGTGGAATTGGCAATCGAAAATCACCAAAAGGGGAGTGAAAATATTCACAGGTATGTTTTACATAGTTGTAACATTTGTTTTTTCTTAAATTTTAAAACTGTCAAGAAAAATGAAAATACCGGAGAATGTAATGTCAGACCGGGACTCGAACCCGGATCGCCCATAAATTATGGTTTCTCTACCTTGAGATATCTGACCGTGTATTCTCCAAGTACATTTAATATGCATTTTAGAATATGTTACTGTAATCGTGTCGTCACTCTTAGTCTTTGTTTTTATTTTTAGACTGGAGCACTGAGAGGGATGGGTACCGCATTGATTTGGAAAGCATCGACAGGGAGACGCTAAACCATAAACTCCGGACATTTTACACAGAGTGCCAACCTAAAAATCCAATAAAAACGAGTTGCAGCTGGAATGACGGAAGGACATGCCCATGAATACAATAAATATTCCATGAAAAGTATAAGGTCAGCTATAAATCGGTACATGATGGGCATAGGGAGGTGTGACAGAGATATTACCAGGGATCGAGAGTTCAAAACTTTGAACAACCTCCTGGACGGGAAACTCAAATTTAATATAAGAGAAGGCATATCAATTCCTACCAAACACAAATCTGTAACCCCCTCCACCTAACTTACAACAAATTTCAACTTACCTGCATTAAAAAAAAAACAACAAAAAACAGTTATCCTCTGATTTGGCAAATTCCTTCCTCTTTTCCGTGTTGAGAATAGAAAAAAATACGCCACGTAATCCCACAAACCGGTTCAGAAAAACAGACAAGGTGGCCTGAAAAGTGAGGAAGTTACGGCTGACAAAATAATGTACGCCACTGATAACGAACAATGTCCCTAAACTAAGGTCACTGAAAATGCTCATAGAAAAAAAAACAAATAAACACACCACTAGCCTGTTTAATCACTTAGAAAAAGAAGCGTTGAGCGATAGTTCTTGTCATATATGGCACACAAACAAACCAGTAAAACAGTACTAGTTTTCACTTGTTATGGCGGACATCTCCAGCAAGAGGCCCATGGGTCAATGGTCATCTGACAATCTATATAATTTTCTGTTGGTAGCTGGTTAAAGATGTTACCATATTTGACCTGTTACCTAAGAGAGTCAATGAACAAACTTGTTATTCCTTCGTCACGGCATAGTGATAATACCCGCAGATTAACTTTTTGTAACTGAGAAGAAGTGTTTGAAACATTTAAAGACATTTGACCCCTATGACATTGAAAGCAGATCAGGGTCATTCATTTAAACAAACTTAAACAAACAGGCATGCTGGGTACCCTAGGCCTTTCTGTGAAGGAGAAGAAGTTACTTGAAGAATTCAAATATTTTTGACCCCTGTGACCTTGAAAGTATGTAAAGGTCAATCATATGAACAAACTTGGTAGTCCTTCATCCCAGCATGCTTCATGCCAAATTCCATGGGCCTTTCGGTTATTAAGAAGAAGTTTCTTACATAGATTTTTACATAGTTGACCCCTGTGACCTTGAACATTGATCAAGGTCATTGATATGAGGAAACTTTGTAGCACTCTACCCCAGTTACCTACTGGTTAAAAATAAGCAATCTTTGAATATTGAAAAGATTCTTAAATAATTTTACATATGTGACCCCTGTGACCTTGAAAGTAGGTCAAGGTCATTGATATGAGTAAACGTTGTAGCACTCTATCCCAGGTACTTACTGGCAAAATTTCAGCATACTGGGCCTTTTGGTTATTGAGAAGAAGATTCTAAAAGATTCTTACACATTTGACCCCTTTGACCTTGAAAAAAGGTCAAAGTCATGGATTTGGGAAACTTTGTAGCACTTTATCCCAGGTACCTAAAGGCAAATATTGGCATCCTGGGCCTTTTGGTTATTGAGAAGAAGATTGTTAAAGGAAAAGTTAACGGATGGCGCATGACGGATGACGACGGACGAAGCACGATGGCAATAGGTCATCCTGACCCTTTGGGTAAAAATGTGAAATGTTCGATAGTTTACATAGCACATTGCCTCCGGACTACAAGTGTTCAACAATTAAATGACACTAGATACGAACTTCGCCACATCGTGTATATGACAAGACATCGAAATGAAAGCTCCGTTCGGTCCTATAGTAGGGAATGCTATACAACACAGAAAAGAAAACTTCACAGATTTTTGCAAAGTGCACACATTTTTCCCTTGTACCGTATAACCAAAAGAAAGAAAATTGTAGTCTTTCCCTAATTATTCACAAATTTTATGTGTAGCAAATTAGTAATTAATTGACAAGTCACAGTTGAATAAACTATTCTTCATCTTTACAAAATACTCATAAATTATTTCTACATGTTGATAATTAAATCAAGTTCCCCCTTGTATCTTTCTTTTACTGAAGAAATATCAATTAATTCACTACCCCCTAAATTTTATAATGAACTATTCCAACCATTAAATTTGGGCTAGTTCAAATATGTCTTAAGGGGTGAATTAGAAAATAACTTTCTAAAATTTTGTCCAAATTACATTTCACAAACACGATTTCATTTCTCCTTGATGTACCCCTTAAGCTTTACCTGGATATAGATTTCCCTGTGAGGGCCTCCACAAGTGTAGGTTTTGTTTTTGACTCAGCGTTGCCATGACCCAGTTGACCTTTGCCCCCTTTGCCCCACATAAACACCAGTCTCTCTGTGGTGACAACGATCACATGATCTTCACCAGCAGCTGCCTGGAATGTATTGTTCGAAATATTTTCACAATTTCAGGGTTTACCTATATGCAATGCCAAAGGTCAATGTTCATTAATTAGCAATACTGACCTACAGTTGTGTATCAATGTCAAAGGTCAAGGTTCATTACCTAGCAATATTTACCTACAGTTGTGTATCAATGTCAAAGGTCAATGTTCATTAATTAGCAATACTGACCTACAGTTGTGTATCAATGTCAAAGGTCAATGTTGACATTACCTAGCAATACTTACCTACAGTTGTGTATCAATGTCAAAGGTCAATGTTGACATTACATAGAAATACTTACCTACAGTTGTGTATCAATGTCAAAGGTCAAGGTTCATCATATAGCAATATTTACCTACAGTTGTGTATCAATGTCAAAGGTCAATGTTCATTAATTAGCAATACTTACCTACAGTTGTGTATCAATGTCAAAGGTCAAGGTTCTTTACATAGCAATACTTACCTACAAATGTGTATCAATGTCAAAGGTCAATGTTCATTAATTAGCAATACTTACCTACAGTTGTGTATCAATGTCAAAGGTCAAGGTTCTTTACATAGCAATACTTACCTACAGTTGTGTATCAATGTCAAAGGTCAAGGTTCATTACATAGAAATACTTACCTACAGTTGTGTATCAATGTCAAAGGTCAATGTTCATTACATAGAAATACTTACCTACAGTTGTGTATCAATGTCAAAGGTCAATGTTGACATTACCTAGCAATACTTACCAACAGTTGTGTATCAATGTCAAAGGTCAAGGTTCATTACATAGCAATTACTTAATATTTTTACCTATCAGTATTAAGTCAAATGTAAACTTTCAATGTCAAAGATCAACATTCATTATTACAATATTTGCCTATCAGTGTCAAAGTTTATTAAAACAAATTGAACTTACCTATCAATGTCAAAAGTCAAGGTTCATTACTACAACAAAGGTCAACATGCATTACATATCAATACTTGTGTATAAATGTCAAAGATCAAGCCTGGTCTTTGACATTTATAGGTAAGAAGGGTTCATTTTTACAATATTTACCTGTCAATGTCAAAGGTCAAGGTTCTTTACAATGTAATCAATATTTACCTATGAATGTCCAAGGTCAAGGTTCATTATTACAATATTTACTGATCAGTGTCAAAGTTCATACTTACATGTCTAATTTTGATTTTAGGAGGAAGTTCTATAGGAGTGATAGAGGCTGAGGAACTCTCGAAGTAGAAAAACAGTGACCTGAAAATATAATTTATTACAGAAATTTACTCAAAATTATATTAAACATTAATTTATAAAGAGAATTGTTCAAACACTGATACATACAGACATTGCACATTTTTCTGTTAAAATTTTGTGTTTTTTTTTCAGAAATACTGCACATCTGTCATAATGAAATCTAAATAACACAAAGAGTGACATTAGGAAATGGTGAAGCACTTGAAACAGTCAAAACAACGTTGTTTGTGTGTATGGACAGACAATTTCAATTTGACGTATCTGTCATGGTCCTAGGATGTTACTCATTATCCCCCTGAAATTTCAAAATGAACTATTCCCACCATTGAACTGGAAGAGTTCAAATGTGTCTGCAGGGGTGAATGAGTTAATTATAAAAGACTGAATGTAGATCCTGGACTAGACACAACCATGGCGAACGGTGTAATTTTCCAACCTATGATAAGTTTAAAAAAGTCCCTGCTTAAATGTTCCCACTCATTACGATTAACAAATTTAGAGTATTATGCTCTGTTCAACAAGTAACAAAGTAAATGATAATGCAATCAGTTATTGAACGGACATCTTGATGAATCTAATATAATTTATAATATCTCTATGGCAACCACGGGTAACACCTTATATGGTTTGTGCAATGGGAATGTAAAAAAATAATTGTAAAATGACTGTGAACAAAAATACACACACGGTATTGATGATGTGTTCGTGTGGGGGAAGAAGCAGGGACAACATCAATATTTCTTGTAAAATAAAGAAAAAAAACACAAAAAACATTCTCTGGTGTAAAAAAGTATGATTGAAACAAACCAAGCAGATTTTGCAATACCTGAATTACATTTCATTGTAAATATAAACAGAAATTTTTTCTATGAGATATAGCCATTTCTACCAAAATCAAAATCCTTAAATCTGGTATAAGATAGACAAAACATTCCATTTTAAGGTGGATAGTTGCAGTGCTCTATGTTTAACTCCAACAAAAAAGAGTTCCAACTTAAACACCAGCAATTTTTGACTTGGTGTTGCTTGGCAATTACAACATCAAAGCATGAAACTTAAAAGAAATCCATGCATTATAATTTCCCTTTTTTACAAAATGTCTCTGAATCGAGAATTTAATTTCCGAACTGTCTAATTTTACATCAGGAAGCTTAAATTAAAAGTTTTAGCGTAAAATTATTATTCCTTGTTCCAGTAAAAATTTGATATGAGTTTATGCCAAGATATTTTAATGTCCAATATATGTTAACTCTACTTCTCCTCATCTGATCCTGATCTAGTATACACCACCACACACACCAAAATGTCTCTTTTCTGCAGACTTCATATACTGTAAATGTGAAAATATTTGCGCGAGGAAATTTATGCTAATTACCTGAAGGCAACTAGATCGCGAAATTTCCCCATCGCATATTATTTTGCGATATACAAATGGTATAAGGCGAATTACGCGAAGGTGGATCGATCGGGAAAATTTCTTCCACATGTATACAAAACAATGTACTTTGCCAATCGAAATCACGAAAATCCCCCCCCCCCTCTCCACCCAGAAAATAACCCCCCGCGGAAATAAACCCTTCATGACACCAAATACTAATGTAATGGCAGCATAACGAAGCATACACTTCATGATTAAAATATTTAGAAAATAAAATATTATGTAAAACTTTCTATTAATTTTTGTTTTTCTTGGGGTCGGATGGAATGGGTGAGTGTAGATTCCTTAAATAAAATATACAATAATTAATATGTGCCAAACTAACCAAAGAGACTACATTTATATATATACATCCTTCTGTGATGTCACCGTACCTTTTCTCCACAGCAGAACTGTAACCAAGCACGTTTGTACAATTTTTACAAAATCTATTTTCTGAAATTAACTTATATTGTAATTACCATATAGCTCCTGTAGACTTGCACATACAATAAGACTCACAAATTTACTCAAGACTTTTTGCAGTTTAAGCTCCTAAAATGGTCTACATAAGTTTATTTCTTCTATAACAACCATATCTCTTTCTTATCTGAAGTGGATCCAGTGGTCTTACACTTGTGACCCAACTGTAAACTGTAAAGGCCCAATATACGTAACTTCTGGAATTTTTTTGTGATTCTGAAAAATGATGACAAAAAATCCAGTTGATAACCATTCAAAAATAAGCCTAAAACGAAGTAAACTTGAGCGGTAACTAACAAGAAGCTCTTGACAGAAAAATCTAAAAAACTGAAAGTAACTCAGGTGTGGCCCACTTCATCAACAAGCCGAATTAAGTTAATTAGAAGACAGTTCAAATGGACGCATGTTTACAAATACCGAGTTTCAACTACTGCTTTACCGGTAACCGCGAAAGAATTCATCTTGAATATTGCTGATATCAGCTAATCTTAGCTACATCTATAAATATAAAAGTTATTAGGCTTGATTTTCGCTTCAAGTTTTGTCGAAAGTTACATATATTGGGCCTTTAAACTTTATAATGAACTACTCCAATCTTTGAATTGGAATAGTTCAAATGTGTTGTCAGGGGTAATTCAGTTATATAGCGATCCCCATGCAATTACCTGGTATTTATTATTTGTTAAGGACAGAACCTGGTACATCTCTGTAGAAAGCCAGTGACTTATCCACTTATAGTAACTTTACCTTGTTTTCTTCTTTGTTTTTGCGTTGTCACGGTTACTCTCGTGAGAATGGAGCAGATCATCGTCACAGTCTGTTGTAGGATCCTCAAAGGAATTCATCAACTACAACGACAAAACAGACTTAAGGCTATATGCTGCCTATAATAAATGTGAGATATATACCGGGTACCTAACTTTACTAAAGAGTTCCGACCTTGAAGTGTCAAAAAGAATCCATTATAACTTGTAAACTAGAAATGTCTGGGAGACATATAATGCCCCCGCCCCCCATATGAATTTAGTTCTTCATGTTACGTATGCAAAGTTTAAATTGATGACAATCGGATCAGTAGTTATTTAAATAAGCTGGTTACATAACACAGGACGGGATGGGATGGAAACGGGATGGGACGGACATGGGTAACACTATATGCCCCCCCCCCTTCCCTCCATTTCATGGCGGGGGCATAATAAATGGAATAATGTTGCTATTAGTCAGCTTTAGTGTTTGAAATTCATTGTTATCATAATAATAATTTGAGGTTCTTATGTACCGCTTTTACAAATAGGTTGTCTCAAAGCGTTTCATAAATAAGTATCCATGGTAATTGGGCCTTAGCAACCAGCCGATATCGTTCTCCACTTCCCAGGGAGCATATACAACTGGTGCCACCATTTCAGCCCTCACTGAGCTAGCATTCCACAACTTCTAGTACTGCCGGCCTGGAGAACCACATAGTCATTTACAGCTAAGTAGACTGGAACAAGGGGAGTAAAGTATCTTGCTTAAGGATACAACACAAGTGCCGTGGCCAGGACTCATACTCGTTTTAATTCTAACCAATAGTTTTTTTCTCAATTTTACTTACAAACATATATATATATACTACTATATTAGATAAAACTGTCTAAATTAGATGGAAATTTATTTCTATTAGATGAAATGGGGGAGAGGAGGGGGGCATATAGGGTAACCCATGTGTCCGTTTCATTTTTGACATTTAAATATACTACTTATATATACGCAGATATGAGTGGGGGGGGGGGGGGGGTACTCCCTTACTGCTAAACTAGTTTTTGCAGTGAAGTGGTATACCGAAGGACTCACCACCAGTTCAGCGATGGCAAGCATGGCCAATGACTGGTTAGGCGACCGCCCCAACACTATAGCTAAAACTATACAAGAGGTCCAGAGGACCCGCTTCGCTGGACACAGTTTTTATCGAGTAATTATTGAAAAAACATTTTTCTTAAAGATCCCAGGAACAGAGAGTTCAGATCCCAAGACCAATCCTTGTAGCAATTATGGACTATATGTATAAAACTGTGATGGGGATCATGCATAGATCTCAATCATTTTCAAGCTCAATTAAAAAAAAACTACATCTGTCAGGGCGTGACCTGATTTGATGCCAATTTCACGATAGTGATTGTCTCTTTAATTATGCTAGCAATTTTATATATAGATTTTCCAACTTACCATTTGTACAATTTTGAATACCCGCTCTCTAAACTAGTGTAACCAGTTGAAGATGGTTTGTATCAATTGCTTGGTTTCAGAGAAGAGGTTAATTAAACCAATGTAGTTTCTGTCCTACCCCTCATCCCCTGGGTGTTTTATCATACATTTGTTCAATTTTGAAGTTATTTATAGCAATCATTATGGCCAAATTTGCCCTGTATGAAGTTCCGTGACAATCAGTGTTGGAGATAACATAGCAGATAGACAGAAAAACAAACAGATGCAACTAACAAGAGGCCCAAAGCGCCTGTATCGCTCACCTGGATACATTGGTATATAGGTTACAAATCCTGATACTATATTTTCCAAAAAGATTCCATGGACAGGAACATACCAAAAGACCAATCCTTGAAGCATATCTGGATAAATTTAAGTTTGGTTAATGGGTGGGTATCTCAACTTTTTCAAGTTCAACTGAAAAACAAGGTCCCTGAGGGCTGTGGCTAGACAACTTAAATCAATGCTAATATCATGATTGTGTTCGTCTCTTTATGCCCAGCAACTGTATAGTTTCGGTGGGGATGTCAATCATTTAAAAGTTATGACACAGAAGTTAAAGTCTGCAAGCTAGAATCCCTCTCCCCTTAACCCCGGTCAGGATATACACTTAGTAATATACACCCAATACACATATACCTATCAGACACTACACACCTGAGGTGAACCGTAGGTATATATACATTGTACCACAGTCTGTAAACATGACCTGTGTTGACCTACTCCACAATCTACCCTGTTATTTATTCTGTAAGCCAGTCGGCAACCTCGCATAACAAGGAAGTAATATTACCTGTAAATTTACAAGTCTACACAGGTACATCTACAAGTGGGGGCCAAGCAGGGAACTTATTTATTTCAAAAATGTGTCCTTTGGCCATTTAACTACTAGTAAATTCTGAACTATAAAACAACGGGTTTGTGAACACAGTAATTATATAATGGACGTTTACCTGGACATTAGGCCCTACAATGATGTACAACACAATGATGGTCCCTTGATCGTCACTAAGTGTACCTTGACACCCATATCAAACAAGGACGTTATACTAAAGTTACACGTCTACAGTCATGCAGATCTACAAACATTGGCCGGGGAGGACGCATAAAAATGACAGACATTAACCAGGAATATCTCCATGGAACAAAACTCAATTCTGAGTCAGAAACAAAGTGATTTATCAAAAGAAACAGATGAAATGTAATTCCAGGATGTGATTTTAATACCAGGGATACAGTCAATGACAAATTGCGCCTGTGTTTCCCGGACGATGACATTCCATATTGGTTACAAAAAAACTTCTATAAACCCACAACAGTGATCATCAGGTAGCTATGCTGTAGTGTTTTTATAATTATGTTTTATGAACACATGTGTCTGGGTCGGAGCTCCCTGTCAAGAATAAAACTGATTTTGTGACTGTTATCTAAGATAAGTTGTAATAGGCAAGTTGTTTGGGACTATTTATAGACTTCCTTTTCTCTTCAACAACATTGTCATCAATATGGCAACACCCGTAGTTCAAATCCCTTTCCGAAAGAAAGGACAGGCTACCTGTATTGAACACAGAGACAAACGACTAGATCTCTACTGCAAAAACTGTGATACACTTGTTTGTCTTAAGTGTTTGTCAACATCTCATGCAGGCCATATAATGTGTGAACTCAGTGACATTACTCCAGAAAATAAACAAGACATTCAAAACTTTATTCAGCAAACTGAACAGAATGACCTGGTACAACTTCAGAAACAAATCTCATCTACTGATTCACTACTGAAAGACAACACCAGCAACTTCGACAATCTTTCATACAAGTTAAAAACACAAACTGAAAAACTGAAACAAGATCTTGATCTCCTAACAGCACAAACTCTCTCTCAGTACCACAAAATGAAGGAGGACAATACCAAACTAATACAAAAATATAAACAAGACCTTGATATGTACGACCAGAAGCTCAAAGAACAGATTAAGGAATACAAAGCAACACTCCAGAATGGATCTCAAATAGAAATATATGACACAGGATGTGAAATCCATTCCCAAATAACTTTCCCTATGAAACCAGTCATGGGTAGTGCCAGTTTCAATCCAAACAAAAATCCTCAACATCACCTAAAACTGGCCTTAGGGGATATTGCTCTGTTAAATCAAGGTCAAGCTTCCACTGACCAGGATGGGTCAGTCAGGACATCTGGTGGTCAGAAACCTGCATCCTCTACATCACAACAGTCAGAACAAAAAGGGAAGGAGGCAGTGCCTACGTACAAACTACTTCCACAGACCAAAATGTTGGAGGAGTGGAAGTCTCCTGCTGTTATTTTGTCTATATGTCCCACCACTGATGGTCAGGTGTGGACCCGTGGGAATTACAGTGATACATTAACTCTCCTGGACAGGAAGGGGAAAGTGATACAGCAGGTCAAACACAAAACTATCATCACCGACATAAGTCTGTCACCAACAACACACACACTGTGGGCCTGTGATGATAAAAACAACATCATGGAGCTGGTATCAGGACAACTGACACACAGATTCAGTACCAAGGAGTCCCCCAGGTGTATCTGTGTTACTGCCAGTAACCATATCATTGTAGGGATGGCCAACAACATCTCTAAATTTACCACACAAGGTCAAATGGTACTCACTTCAAGTACTTCAGGGACTAGGAAGCCATTAGTGTATTCACCATACAGGATCTCAGAGTGCCCTGTCACTCACAATGTGGCAGTGGTTGATTGGAATAGTAAGAGTGATGGTGGTGATGGGATAAAACATGTTATTGTTATGGACACTGATTTCAAGGAATTGTTTGTATACAGAGGTGACATCCCCAGTACATATAAACAATCATCATGTAAAGGAGCTGAATCATTTTACCCCTACAGTGTGGTGTATGACAGTGTGGGGAACATCATCATAGGGGACTGTAACAACTACAGAGTCCTACTCCTCAGTGGAGGTGGTGAGTTCCTTAGGATCATACACACAGACCCACAAAGGACATTTGCTGTAGGTGTAGGCAGTGATGATGTTCTATGGGCTGTGTTTTATCGGGTTGTTTGGAATGCTAAACTACTACAATACAGCAGTGTGTGAATCCTTTGACAAAACTAGCATGTATAGTTACTATGACAACATAGAATCAAACCAACAAAACTGACCACAATAAACAACAAGAGGCCTGGATGGCCTGTATCATTCACCTAGATACTGCTGTATCTGCATGAGTAATCAAGGTAAAACATTTCTAAAAAGATCCCAGAACTGTGACAGACCCCAAGGCCAACCCTTGCAGCATATAGTACACCGGTAATACTTTGGTTATGGGTTTGGGCATCTAAATTGTTTCCAAGTTCAACTCAGAAACTAGGTCAGCCAGGGTGTGGTCAGACCCCGAGGTCCAAGCTAATATCCAGATTGTGTTTGATGCTTTATACCAGCAGTTATAATACATAATCTGAGATGGGAATCCCAACTGTATCAAAGTTATCACTGAGGGATTAAGACTGCAATTGTGGGGCAGACCCCAGGGGTTAAGTCTGTAAGGGTGGGCAGACCCCAGGTTTTAAGTCTGTAAGGGTGGGGCAGACCCCAGGGGTTAAATATGTAAGGGTGGTGCAGACCCCAGGAGTTAGGGGCAGACCCCAGGGGTTAAGTCTATAAGGGTGGGGCAGTACCCAGGGGTTAAGTCTGCAAGGCTGGGCAGACCTCAGGACAATGTTGTGTACCCAGGGGTTAAGACTGCAAGGCTGGGCAGACATCAGGACAGTGTTGTGTAGCCAGGGGTTAAGACTGCAAGAGTGGGCAGACCACAGGTTATATACCCAGGGTTAAGACTGCAAGGGTGGGGAAGACCCCAGGACAGTGTTGTGAACCCAGGGTATACGTCTGCAAGGGTGGGGCAGTCCTTTGGATAGTGTTGTGTACCGGCCAGAGGTTAAGTCGGCAGAACCTGGGACAGTGTTGTGTACCCAGGGTTAAGTCTGCAAGGATGGGGCAGACCCCAGGGCATTGTTGTTTACCAAGGGGTTAAGTCTGCTATGGTAGCATTTGTCTTTTTATGCTGTGTTGTATTACATGAATTTTCAACAGCATTTTATCATTCTTTATTAATAATGTGAATAACACTCAGATTTGTTTTAGGTTTTCTTAGAACGTGATTTATTCTTTACATAGCTTAAAATTGCATTTTTCATTACTAGAATAACTTTGTGTTAATATATTATAAATAATACTTCTATGAACCTTAAGAGAGTGACTGTGGAATCAGTGATTTTATGTTTTTTCACAGAGTAATGGATTTTAGATTTTAAACTGTTTATGATGTCATACATGAGGTAACTTCTGGTTTATTTTGTTTGCTATAAATACATTAAGGGGTTTATTGTCCAGTGCAATGGTCAATACAGAAACTTTTTTGTACAAAATTAATTATTCAGTGGGTGGTCGGGCGGTGCAGGGGATAGCGCACTTGCCTTTAACCAAGGCGGCCGGGGTTGGATTCCCTGATCGGACGTAAAAAGGTATGGGGTCACCTGCCCAACCACGTGGGTTTTCACCGGGTACTCCGGTTTCCTCTCACAATAAGACCCTGAACACGCTTACATCTGGCCAACAAGAGTGATTAATGTAAGTTGTATAGCTTGTTTCATAATTGTTGTAAAATAACTAAAGTTTATATTTATATGTTAATTAAGACAAGAGTAATGGGAACATTCTGGCAAAAGTGAAAGCTGTTGTTTAAGTGGGATCATTTCACCATGATTCAAAATACCATTGATGCTACACCGATTTACTCAAATACCCCTCATTCGTCGAACAGGTCATTTGGTCGCGACAGAGTTTCAACATCTTTAACCAACCTTGGATTACTTGAATACCATGTATTCCTTGAACTATTGATCAGGTCCCCGCGAGTTTGAAGAAGTGGGGTGTTACTGTATGTTAATACCTATTTTGTCACCATTCATGGCTCTGCATTATTCTTGTTGCAATTAAAAGATGGAACATTTTCTTAAATTCACATGTGTTATCATGTACCTATATATATGTACCATTTCAACATATCAAGTTTTTGGGGAAATCTCGCTAGAAACATTACAAAATCAAAATCAATTTCTATATCCACAATGTCCAACTAGAAGGTGAGATGACCAGGCTTTCTGTGTACAGTATACCCCACGTGGCACTCATGCACCAGCACACCTATACATAGCAAGCTACATATTGTGGCCTGTTTTGAAACAGTTGAGATGATGATTTTTGCTGTAATCATTCTTTAGCGAAATTTTGGGCTGGAAACAATCTGCTAAATTATAAATGCGATTACGACAGTTTTTGTGTTTTGCTTTCTCCAGAAAGTATTATAAGTGTGTCATTTCATCATTGCATGATATGTGCTGATTTTCTATAAATTTAAAGCTATGCGCTAAAACCTGAGTGCGCCAAAAACAGAATGTTTACAGTGCCTCCTTTGTAAGGGTTTTTTTAAATGAGTTTTTTGAGATATATACATTGTAATTGCATTCTATTTAGTTAAATTTGGTAGTTATATTGTAAATTCATTATTACATAACATTTGTTAAACCAAATAATTATGTGATTGTATTTGTATAATTATATAATTGTATGTATATTTAATGTAACTGAATAAACAACATCATTATAATTTATATCGAAGTCGTTATTTTCTGGTAAAGAATACGTATACTGAAATTGTACATATTTTAGTGGTAGTCCAATTTTAGCGCTCTTCATGCTGATCACTTCCACAAAATTATGATTCATTGTGCTAATTGTGATTTCTGTTCAATGTTTTCTATGGCAAGTATTGTGGTTGTGACAATTTATCGTTGTGCTAGTGTGTTTAAATTTGATTGTGCGCTAAAATTTGAGTGCACTTAAGTAAATGTTTTTACAGTAACTGCTTTCTATATAAGAAGGTAAAAATCTATTACACCCAGTGATTGTGTATAAAGAACTGGGTTGGGGGTCTTAACTGTTTCGAAGTTATGAGTCAAGAGTCATGTCTGCATGCATATGGCTGAGAAATATCATGATGACCTATTGTATTCATCTAGTTTGCCCAACAATTGTATATATCGTCATGAAATCCTTTTAGCCCCACCCAGGATGACTGATTGAGGTGGGATGACAAACGGACAATAAGTTCACTTGGCCTAAATAATAGTTGACGGATGCTGCGGAATGGGATCGGCTCACTTTGGTCCTTCAGTTCTCTTTACTATCCGAAGTAGAGAGGCAAGACTCGCATTGAACTAGACTAAAATATTACATCATAAGTAATTCATGTGAATGGATGTCTGCGAGCAGATCTAGATCTGTAAGTACATGTAGATTCTCGAGCTAATATCTGCGAGCAGATCTAGATCTGTGAGTAGATTCTCGAGCTTACATCTACGAGCAGATCTAGATCTGTGAGTTGATTCTCGAGCTTACATCTACGAGCAGATCTAGATCTGTGAGTGGATTCTCAAGCTTACATCTGCGAGCAGATCTAGATCTGTGAGTGGATTCTCGAGCTTACATCTAACAGCAGATCTAGATCTGTGAGTGGATTCTCAAGCTAATATCTAACAGCAGATCTAGATCTGTGAGTGGATTCTCAAGCTAATATCTGCGAGCAGATCTAGATCTGTGAGTTGATTCTCGAGCTAATATCTAACAGCAGATCTAGATCTGTGAGTGGATTCTCGAGCTAACATCTAACAGCAGATCTAGATCTGTGAGTGGATTCTCAAGCTAACATCTAACAGCAGATCTAGATCTGTGAGTGGATTCTCAAGCTAACATCTAACAGCAGATCTAGATCTGTGAGTGGATTCTCAAGCTAACATCTAACAGCAGATCTAGATCTGTGAGTGGATTCTCAAGCTAACATCTAACAGCAGATCTAGATCTGTGAGTGGATTCTCGAGCTAACATCTAACAGCAGATCTAGATCTGTGAGTGGATTCTCGAGCTAACATCTAACAGCAGATCTAGATCTGTGAGTGGATTCTCGAGCTAACATCTAACAGCAGATCTAGATCTGTGAGTGGATTCTCGAGCTAACATCTAACAGCAGATCTAGATCTGTGAGAGGATTCTCGAGCTAACATCTAACAGCAGATCTAGATCTGTGAGTGGATTCTCGAGCTAACATCTAACAGCAGATCTAGATCTGTGAGAGGATTCTCGAGCTAACATCTAACAGCAGATCTAGATCTGTGAGTGGATTCTCGAGCTAACATCTAACAGCAGATCTAGATCTGTGAGTGGATTCTCAAGCTTACATCTAACAGCAGATCTAGATCTGTGAGTGGATTCTCAAGCTTACATCTAACAGCAGATCTAGATCTGTGAGTGGATTCTCAAGCTTACATCTAACAGCAGATCTAGATCTGTGAGTGGATTCTCAAGCTTACATCTGTGTTGCATCTAGACTTTACTTTCTACAGGTTTCAGCCTGCTACTGTAGGAGGCCATCATCGGGATGATATTAAAATTCCTTTAAATGAGAATCAAAATTAGTTCCCACAGACAGTAAGTGTTGTATATACCTCTGGGAGTCTTGTGTACATGAGTTCGTGAGCAGACGGTCGCTGCTCCGGATCTTGTCGTAACATATCCATGATGACGTCCTTGAAGCCAGCGCTATAAATATCCTTGACCGGAGCAAACTGACCCTGTAATTTTAAATGTTGAAATTAAAATGGTGATTTCATATTCTCAGAACTATGCTTGTTGAAGGTAGCTTTCCAATTGTAGCTTTCTTATAAATGGAATTAAAAGTTACAAATTCATGTTTTTTAAACATTTTTTTCCAGTTGGTCATACTTGCCAACTTTTCAAATTTTCGACTGGAATCTACCTATTTGTCGCGGAACCGGTACCTATATACAGTTGTGGGATCGCGCAACGTTACACGATGTGCGGTGGGCGCACGATGGGCGAACGGTGTATGCATGATGTGCGAACGATGAGATCCTGGGCGATTGTTTCTAACGCACATGTGGGCGCAAGATAGACTAACATTGTGCGATGACAATCGTGGTTGATGTAAATTTAGAAATGGTTTAACAATATATACGGTTTCGCGCTAGTTGTTTTAAACATATTTCTATATTTTAACTATTTATATTAGCTGATAGTTCTATCTATATATTTCTAAAAAATAATAATAGTCTTTCTGTAGTTTTAGAAACAAACCAAATAGACACATGTATGTAAACTTTCAACTGATATTGACAAGTTCTCATTCAAGTAAATATTGGAAGTTTTACCAAGTTATAAACTGTACCTGTACATGGCCAATATATGTAGATATCTCTGGCCCGGGGCACTTACAACACTCGCCTAGGTGTGAAAACACAGGTAAAGTGTTGGGGAGGGGGGGGGGGTTTACAAATAACTGATTATAAGAGTCCAGTTTGTTTTCATAACGGTCGCTCGGTAATGGCTGTCGTAGCGTATCGCCGCACATAAATACCTGGTAGCTTAACCCACACTGTCTTATGATCACTGTAATACTGTTTACTGTATATTGTTAAATTGACATAATCCCAATAAATATGATGCGAATTTAAATAGTTTTTGGTCAAGAGGGTTCCATATGTTTTTCATTCCATAATATGTATAGACCAATTGCACCAAATCGTGCGTGTGTGCGATTTAATCGCACACATAAACGCACGATCTTTAGATCGCCCGGTTGTGCGCACCATGGGCGAACGATGTGTGCACGATGTATGCACGATGCACGCACGCAGTTTTTGGTGCGTTGTGCGATACCACAACTGTATCATAATGTAGTATTTTCAAGAGAATATTCTATTTGCAAACTCATAAAAGCCTAATAGCAAAGACCTGATGCTAAGGTTCCTTTGACATACCAAAGCATAAATAATTTTTCATTGTTCTATTTACTACCAGAAAAGGGTAAAGAATTAGAATATATTCCTTTTTGTTTTGATTTTTTATCAATTTATAATCATATCAATAAAAGAAATTAAAAAAAAGGAAAAAATTAGACAGGTGTTTGTATCTTGTACGTGGAATATAATTAATTTTCATCAATTTATTTATTTGCTCTTGTATCTCAACTTATCCTGATTTGAAATTATTTTTTGAAGAAAAAAAATATTTAAAATTTTTAGCATTATATATTTACAAATTGGAGGAAACGTTTAAAACAAATATGAAAAACACAATATCACATTTACTTTAAATGTGAAATAAAATGTTTTAATCAATTTTGGCAAGTAGATAAAAAATGTCAAAAGACTTGATCATGTAGCACAACCAGTAAGTGTTTATAGGTGACAATTTGACGACTAATATGGTATGTTCATAATTGTCACCGTACTATATGACTAAAGTCATTGTATTGTCTTAGTGACTATTATAGTATATTCTTAAACTGTCACTATACTTAATTTAAGTCATTGTAATGTGATAAATTGTTGACTATTATGGTATGTTCATATAAACACTTAATAGTTGTTTACATGAACCTTTTCACAAGATTGATTTCTTTTATTATTTCATATAATTATAATCATTGTTTTTATCATTTCTGCAGTACAACTTAGTTCTGCTCATTTCAAAGTACAGTCCTTGGTCATGAACTACTTTTTTACACCATCCCACTAGGTTTTGGTTGAACTCTAGGAAACAGTATAGAAAATAACACCATTTTGGTTTTGACCAGAAAATGGATACTGTTCGACTGCAAACGCTTAATGAACTCCCAGAACAGATGCAGCAGCTAAAATACAAGAACAAGAGCCCCACAAACCTTCATGATTTTGTTGACAAGAGCCGGTAGGTTGGAGCCTTCAAAGGTTTTCTGTAGACAGGCCATCTCGTACAGTATACAGCCCAGCGCCCAAATATCTGATTTGTCATTATAGGGTTTGCCCTCACACTGAAATATCAACGGTAAAAGTTTCCTCAGATTAAACAAAGGTCCGAAATCAAAGTTCATCTGATAAAACAAAAGTCACAGGTCAAAGTTCATCAAATTCAACATAGCCCAGGGTCAGATTTCATAAAATAAAAGCTAAGGTTAAGGGTCAGAATTCATTTATTCAAATTGAAAGTGAAAAGTGAACACTTCTGAAAATAATGAGGAAGCTGCGCAGACAAATTAGAGTCAAACCTCATCACCTCAAACTTGTATAATTAATTTTCCATTGATTGTATGCAGAATACGGCTTTCAGATTGGTAGAGATTTTTTTTTCATACCTCTAGGAAATAAAATCCGAAAATGGCGCGAAAAATGTGACATCACAATACAGCAATTGACCTTGCGTATTGATTTGTTAAAAACAAAAAATCCGTTGTTAGATCAGCCAAATGTACATAAACATGTTTCAAATTTGAAAATAAGTTTTAAAAATTAACTACAAGCGTTGATGTGAATTATTTTTTAGTTTCATAGGGTTATAAAAAAAAGATTCTTGCAAACTTTTGTAAGAATCCGCTTCATACAGCTTGCAGCAAAAATTTGTTTCATACCCCAATGAAACTAAAAAAAATTGTCATCATTGCTTAAATAAATCAAAGACCCCTATCTGAACTATCAGTCCCAGCCAAACTTCATACCAAGCATTAGACTCGAAGTTTCTCCATGGAATCGAGATCACTAACTGACTGTAAAGGAAATAAATGGAAGAACATTTCTACATAAAAGAAAAAAAACATACCATCTCAGGGCTGATGTAGTAAGGAGTTCCCAGCACAGTGTTAGCTCCCTTGTTAGCGGAACTCATCATTTTGGAGATACCAAAGTCGCCCACTTTGACCACTCCTTCCTTGGTGAGGAAGATGTTTGCGGTTTTCAGGTCCCGGTGTAACACGTTGTGTTCATGGATATGTCGGATGGCTGCTACGATCTGTTGGAACATCGTCAGGATAGTTTTCTCCTCCAGGGGTTTCTCCTGCTGAGCCAGGAACTGGGCTAGAGTTCTGTGGATTATAATTAATCAATTTGCTTGACTTCCACGATATGAGGGGTTTCGATCACCTATGCTCTCTATACTCCTGGAATGTCATGGTAAACTGAAAGCCCACCTTTAACAGTGATTTTGTTTGCCCATTATACAGCCGATATAAGGCTGTTTCCCCTAGTCAAAATTTGTGTTATTTTCCCAAAATGAAAGCCCATGAGGCAAGAAGACTCAGGTTCAACACTTTAATGTTCATCAAATTAATTTCATCACATAATGGTAAAAATTGACAAACTTTTAAGTCAGTTGCGGTTCCTTTGTAGTCTTCAAATGACAGGCATGCAGCCTAGAGATTGGTCAGGATTTTTTGTACCTTCAGTTTTGCCATGACATTTTCCAGGGGTGTAGAGAGTGTAGGTGAGCGTAACCCCTGGATATTGAGGATGTTATCTTGACTGACTGGCTAATTTATGGACATTTCCCCCTGAAAACACATTTGAACTCTTCCAAATCAATGGTTGGAATAGTTCATTATAACATTTCAGGGGTGAATGAGTTAAAACTGACAAAGACACGAGGGAAAATATAGTCTCAAAGATTAGAGCCTACGAAACTGTTGTTGTGCATCTGAGAAGTAAATTTGCCATAAAGTAATGTAGTAGGAACAAAATCAGATCAATGATGTCTGTTTCACATCCTACAGCTACGGTCATTAAGGATGTTTCAGGTTTTAGTGGTGGAGGAAAGCTGGACTTCCTGGAAAAGAACCAACAACCAACAGCCAGTGCCTGGTGACTGCCCGACAACAAATTTAACCCACAACCAGGCGACCAAGAGGTGAAGAGCTAGTGGTAGCAGAATGTCAGATACCTTAACCAATTGTCCACCACACCCCTAACTTACACTATAACCCTCTGTCTGTGTAACCTATGTAACGCTATTGCAAGCAAATACTTACCCTCCATCCGCATACTCTATCTCTATCATAAGAACACCGTCTTCTTCAAAACTGTCGTAGTAACTGATGATGTTGGGGTGGTCCAAGAACGCAAGTATGTTTACCTGTTATATAACATACACAGAAAGATTTTCTTTTCATCCATCAACTTTGTTTTAATATTATGAATCTGAAAGATTTTTTTTTTTTGACATTTTTCAAACAATATGACCTTTAATATTGCGAAAGGTAATTAAATTTGACCCCAAACATTTCATAGGGTTTTAATAAAAGCTTCCTTAGTATTCAGAAAACAATTTCAACCTGCCATATAAAGTAATTCATTCAAACCAGCTTGCAATTGATAGCTAGCACTTCATCCCAATATAATACTCACTCTTACCTACCAGGTATGGTCGAGCAGGCAATATGATGTCTGAGAAGATTTATCAATTATTTCGACCATAAAGATCATATCAAGATACTTCAATGCTAAAGTGTGCCACATGATATACAAATATTTACAGTACTTCAGTTGTCTTCATCTGACCTTAATATAGCTACTGTGATGTTTTTAAACCTCAAGTACTATACACAACAGCATGGTCTTTATCAATGACAGAACTCTACGACCAAACATAGCATACAGCACTTGTGCGATATGATATGTATTCAAAGTTTTATCAGTCATATTGGCGATAAAAACCGTATCAAGACATTTCAATGCTTAATTAAGAGTGCCGCACGAAACGCTAATATTTTCAGAATTTCAGTTGTCTTCATCTGACCTCAATTAGCTACTGTGACAATTTTAAACCTGAACTGTTTACCAGGAAAGTACCATACACAACAGTACTTTTGAACTCATTGACCCCTGAAGACACATTTGGACTTTTCCGATTCAAAGGTCAGAAGAGTTCATTATGATATTTTAGGGGTTAATGAGTCAAACCTGAACTACCAGGAAAGTACCTTACCTTACCTCATTAAGGGCGAGTTGTCTCTCAGCTGCGTTGAGATCATGCATATTGATCTCCTTTAAAATAACCAACGACTCATCGTCCTTCTTCTTATACAGTACCGCTGCACCATACGCACCTAAAAGGGGAGACAACCAAGTACAGGTATTAACGACAGAGACAACAAGGTATGGAAATGACAAGTGAGATAACTATGGAGGTGAGGGTAAAACCATGTATAGGTTTTAACATCAGAGATAACAAGGTATGGAAATAACAAGGGCTGTAACCATAGAAGTAAGGGAGACAATCAGTTGCGGTAAAAATAACAGACAACAAGGGCTGTATTTGCGGAACTGGTTGACAGAGTTTAAAATCCAAAGTTTCTGTGGATAAATAACAAAATATTGAAAATAAAATGCCCTTCTTTCATGCTTACCCAAAATTATACAACATATATAAATAACTGTATCTGGGTTGATATTATTTTAGAAAGAAATGAGGCAAACTAGCAACAGTTAGCAATTTAGTTTTGGCGGTATTAAGTCTAGACCCCTCAGAATAAGATGTGACAGATTTTCTAGAGGTCAAATTGTACCTAGTTCAGATTCAACCGTTTTAACTGCGTACACAAATATACCTAAGGTACTGAAATGTTCAGATGGAAAACTGAAGGTAAGGAAGACAACCAAGTCGAAGTATTATGACAGAGACAACAAGGTATGGAAGTGACAAGGGAGGCAACCCGACACCTGTAAAGTTATTTTGCCTGAAAATTGATAAACATTTTGTTGAAAATACCTTTGCCCACAGTCTGTATTTTTTCAAACCCGGCCAGAGATTGCTGCTGTTGTCCGCTCCAGCCGCGAAGTTTCTCCACCTTGAAGTAAAGCTCTCCCACACAACTGAAACATATAAATCAAAGTACTGAAATACCAAGTAAAGCTCTCCCACACAACTGAAACATATAAATCAAAGTACTGAAAGTCCTGTAATACCAAGTAAAGGTCTCCCACACGACTGAAACATATAAATCAAAGTACTGAAAGTACTGAAATATCAAGTAAAGCTCTCCCAATCAACTGTAATTTATAAATCAAAGTACTGAAGCTTCTGAAATATCAAGTAAAGTTCTACCACACATCTGAAACAGGTAAAAGAGACATTCTGTGTAAAAAGTGTTTTTCATTGTAAAATTACTACCATAGAAATAGGCCCTTACGGCAGTCGGTCGTGGAAATAAACAACCAAGGAATGAAGTCGCACAACTTACGTGACTTTGGCGTCAGTACTTTTCACCAGAATGTTGTTGTGATCTGCTCCGACTAAATCTCTGGACATCGTCACGGGATGCTGGAAACACAAGGAATGGTTTGTATTCATTCATAATTTATCATACAGTGCAGACACACTTAAATATCAGCAAAAGAGAAAACAAAGATCTAAATTTTATAAAAAAAAACAACAAAAAACTCAGACTTTGCCGCAAGGCCTTTCTGTCTTCTCATGCTTCTTCAGGTGGACTGTTTGTTATTTAACGTTGGATTATATGACGTCTAAATTTATATACACACATACAATCTATTTAGTTATTGAAAACATCAATTTGAAGTACTATTAGATAAGAATGTATTTATAGACTGGGATTCAATAGGAAAGTTGTTTTCAAATACACTGTACAAAAAATTCACTGTTTTAGACTATTGCTTCTTTTTGTAAATGAAAGTTTTCCTGTTTTGGACGGTACAGCAAAACCTGGTTATTTCGAACTTGTATAACTCAAAGGTTCAGCAGACTTTACTAAACTGCTCTAAAAACATTCAACTTCCCTTAACATGAATAATCAGACAACTAAAAATTTTACTATGGTCACGCCGACTTTTGGATTTTCTTTGTGATAGCACCATCTACAAATCTGCTATTCTGACAGAGAGATTTCCCTGTGTCACACAGGCTCATCAGCTTTATCTCTCATACCTGGATAAGAGTTTCTATCTCCTTGGTGATGGTGGATGAGTCGCCATGTTGGACAGCATTACAGGCCAGGAGGTCCAATCGCAGCTCCTCACTCATCTTGTCTAGGTGGTCACTGACTAGGTTTGTAAGGAAATCTCTGATTGGCTGAGATTCTGATATGGTCTCCTTGGTGATTACCTGTCATAAAGAAAGCATTTTTGGTGAGTCCAAAGATTAGATGAGAGGAAAATATTGATGTTTAGATGTGGATATTCATGTGCAGTAATCATTAAAATGTTTTCAATGTCAAGCAATTACAAAAAAGAGACAGAGGATGTAGCCAAAGATCCTCTATCAAAAGCCCTAAACCAAATATGTATATATATAACAGCCTGTCAGAGACAGGGTATGTTGGTGTATTTGCCTCTTTATGATAGTGCAGATCTGTTACCTGAACAGTACCTCACCAAAAAACTGTGCTGAAAGCACAAAGGTTTACATTCCACCTGGTCATATAATTATATTGACATCTAAAAACTTTTGTCCTTTTTCATTGAAAAGAAAATTTGTTGTGAATGGAATGTCTGGTGGGTGATCATGAGTGACTTACTTTTTCGTCTTTGCCTGATACGTGGATGGACGATCCGACACAGCTAAAGATCAGTGCGATACTACTGACCTTTCTGGAGCTTAAGGTGGTTGTGACCAGATCTGTAAAAAAAAAAACATTGATAGTAGTTTGGTAAGTTTTGTGTTTTACATTTTATAATAAACAGCTTTGATAATTTTGGGATGTGCCAGTTTTGGTGTTGCAGTAAAGCTGGAGTTCCCGGAGAAAAACCACCAACCATGTAGGCCTCGAACCCCTAACAATATGGGTCCTATACGACCATAATGATGAATACCGTAAACAATTAACAATCTTTTCAAACCCAGTCAGATGTGCTTTCATTGTTTGATTGTTACTTATCACCAAGAATTTCATTGACTGACCCTCATTCATCATGAATGATGAATTTTAATTTTTTTTGTTAAAGCTGCTAATTTTTTTGTTTTTTTTTTTCTTTCGGATTCAAGATTCATTTTGAACAATTAAATATCTTCACAATGATTAACTTACTAAGAATTCCTTCCAAGGATGTGGAATCAAACTTGTATTGCACGAATATCACGTTTGGCAGAATAGCGTGTCGCAGAGCCATACTATTGCGTATCTTGCTAGAGACGACCATCAGTCTTGGAGGAGCTTCCGTCTTCACAGAGTTACCTGCCCCTGTCTCTCCGACTGTCACAGCCTCATCTTGATAACAGATCACAACCTCTTCCTCAGTACTCTCTAAATCTCGACTTCCACCTTTTAAACTCTAAAAAACAGAAGCATTCAGAACCTGCATTATAATATAGTATTAAATGAAAATAGTTCAGTACTTTAATGAGATAGATTTAAATTCCACTGAAGATAATTATCTTTTTCAAGAACATGTTACACCTTGTTTAGAACAAAAAAATCAAGTGAATATATTTAATCTTATCTAATATCCAATAGCAATTCAAAAACTACTTTAAGAACAATGTTACAACATATATATTCATGTACATCATTATGCCAAATATTTTTGATATTATAAATCAATGCTAAATATTTTTAAGGAATAAGAAGGAATAACAAATGTAGCAAAGGATTATTTAAGTATTAAAGTGTCTTGATATGGTCTTTAAGGTCAATATAAATGACAGAGCTTTGCAGGCAAACATCATTAAAATATTGCGCGTTAACAAATTATGATATGTTCGCCTCAGAGTTGTCATTGATAACGACCATTAATACTATGACAAGGCACTACAACGCTTAAATTCATATTACTGACTTAATATACTGATTTCAATTTAATTAAACTATGATAGATGCTTCATTATAAACATCAAAATTTGTAAAATGGAACAGTTATTTTGACGGCGAACCATCACCGTTTTTATAACAAAACAATAACATCATAATCGTTACTCGTTGGGCGTTGTTTTCAGTCTCTTAAATCACACATCTCCCGGCCATGTTAGTTTATGAAGTGACTTTACCATGCAATGTTTTAAAGTGGATTCCCCTTAATATATCACCCCTGTTAATATTACATTCCTCTCATATTATATGTTTTTTCCTAAAACACCATTTTTATAGTATATAAAATTTATGTAATTTTATTTGGTTAATATCATGTATTTCGAGGTGAATTCCTCTTAATATCATGTTTTTTTATCCAATCACATAAAATATCCAGAATATGATGGTATTTTCAATTGATTTCAGCTACAACTTGTACAAAATATTGCATAAAAAAAAAAAATATAACAGAAAATAATTTTAAAACAGAAATAATGTTGAAACATTTTTCGTATGTACATTGAACTATTCAGATACAAACTACTATATGGAAATGTCGCATTCATATGTACTTATAAATGGGGGATTCTTATTTCTTAAAATACATTAACGTCTTTACAATACTATCTTTTTTTTCATTGACTATAATTACCTTTCCAGAACTTGAGCTATCCTTATTCCACTTAGCACCACCGCCAGCTCCAGCAGTTGTGGCCCCTGATTTCTCCACCTGATTTACACTACCAGGTGGCAGCGGTGGTCGTTTTTCATCCACCCAGTTAGTTTTCTCCTCCATGGTTCCCGCGCGAACGTCATGGAGGGATTTACTCATCCGCTTGTCCGGACCATTGTTTGGTGTCGTTGAAACAGAAGTTACGTTTCCGATGGAAATATCGTCATTGCTCATGAAATGTGCCTTGGTGGTCCCTTTAGACAGGTTCATCACGGCCAAACATCCATTGTCATTCTTGTTTCCGCCATTTCAGTAGATTCATTACACCAATTTTACAAGTTTTACAGATTTCTGCTGCTATCAAGAATCTTGGGTTTTCTCCACATTTTGTTTCTACAATAATTGTCTGGGTAGCACAATGGTACATGTAGGTTATCAATGTTACTATCCCATCATCAACGTCGACTGTATCAAGATTCTGTCCTGAAAAAAAAGTATTGTAACATCTTGTCAGCTTGGAGATGACTGGGACATGGGAAAGCATGAGTTATTTGAGTATTCATGTTTAAAAAGTTCTAATGTTTGGTAAGAATTAAGCTTGCCGGGACCAAAGACATACTTCAAATGAAACAAGATCTGTTCAAGTTACAGTCAAACCTCGATTAATCAAACTTCGATGATTCGAACTTCTCGATGTGTCAAACTTTGACAAAGTCCGATTTTTTTCATTATATAACACTATTGATTTACTTTTCATGAATCATTAAACTTCTATGAATCAAATTTTTCGCTGTATCAAAGTTTTAATCTGACCCATTCATTATGAAAACTTAAAAAGTTCAACTAATAAATCGAAATGAAAATTCTACTTACTTTGAAAATTAAGTTGACATTAATTAAACAAAAAAATTTTAATACAAGATTATCACGTTACAAAAATGACAGTATGTGTTTTAGTATTCTATATTCTTTATAAATGTGAATTTACAATTTCTTAGCCTGTGTTACATATTACAATATAGCTATAGCACCGCATCGGTTCTTCTTTATGTACATGCATGTATATGTACAGTACATATATAGTATTATGTACATATACATGTAGATGTTCTATGTTCAAAATTCATGAGTCAAAGTCCCGATGTTTCGAAAGTTTTCATGACCGTTCGGCAAAGTTCGAAACATCGAAGTTTGACTGTATACTAATTCAAAATGATGATATCAGAATTGACTGAAGCGGAAAAATGTGATATCACTTAACATTCTTCCTGCTTTATATCTGAAAGTAGCCATTACGCTGAGGGAAAAGTGTCCGTTATAATGCACTAGTTTTTCTCTCATGTCTAGGTGTGTAATACTGGTCTGTCTAGGGCAATACACATATGATCGCTGTGGTTGTATTACACCCCTACCCATGCAATACAGCCACCGCGTGACGTCACAATGGCGCAACAATGTCGTGACGTCATGAGTTCGGTAAAATCTGATGCCGAAAAAAGAAAAATGGCGACGTGATGAAATGAAAACCTTTCACGATATTTTAACTGTGTACATTAGAAAGCTGAGATTATTTTTCTGCGCAAACTATGTTTACAAATATGGGGTATGTTCGATCTCGCTGTATCATTTGTTTTCGTCAAAAAAATTCAAGGAAAAATTTGATATTTTCAAAATTGTGGCCAGTCAAAAGTATTTTCATGGTTTTTGAGCTTATTCGGGTAGTTGAAATGAGAGAAAATTACTCTTTCATGACCAGAGGTGTAAGATAGGGAAATTCCACCCTCGGGATTTTCAAATTTGGCAAAACCCTCGGCTTTGAAAACTCCTCGGGTGGAATTTCCCTATCTTACACCTCTGGTCATGAAAGAGTAATTTTCTCTCATTTCAACTACCCGAATAAGAGTCTTATAATCTTACTCCAACAATGTTATAGGTTCGAATTAACACCGTGAGATATTTTTTGACAAGCGCCGTGTAACCTCTAACTGCCCATAGCTGATTTTCCCAATGCTGACGATCACTTTTTCAAAGTTAGGATTTTGAATGTTATAGGAATATAGTATATCTGTACGGTCGCCGGCTTATTTAGGAACAAGTTACATTACCCTAATTCTCACACTTAGGGAAGTACCATTGTAGAGCTGGGCTGTTTTACCAGTATACCATAGTATAAAGTTGTGATGGTACGTACTGTGGTACTGTGATTATATTAGACATAAATTTATTCAAGTACTGGAGTTGGATGCCCCTTTAAGCTGTTTACTGCACCGTAATACTATATATATTGAATTAATTTGCTATATTTGTTATTTATGATTTTGATATAAAGGCTTTCAGCCTGCATCCATTACTTTGCTATTAAATATATATATTATACCTGTTACATGATAGCGGGGGGGGGGGGGGGGCAATGTCATATACAATATATATATTGCAATTAGATTTAAATATCACAACTTTGGTGATGTTTTAAAGTTGAGACGGACATTTGACTTTACAAATACGTTGACCTCGACATACCTGCTAAAAGTTTCTCTTAATATAATTGATTATTACATATCTAGACGTCCGAATTACTTACCTTCTCTGATACTTGACAGGTGCCCGATATCCGGAACCGAACAACACTGCTCGTATTATTACGCCACGTAATATAGTGCTACAGCTTTCTACATATTGTGGTGAATAGATTAAACACAGAGTAACAATAGCAACAAAATAAAATTAATTTGTTCATATTGATATTGATGCTTTCATGTGTGTTTGATTATAATATCGTTTACGCTAATAAAATAAAGTTTGTATCGTTCCGCGACAAAACCAATATAAACAACGGGGAGAAGTAATTATTTCTTATTTTTTTTTAAATATTAATACGTACTAGATATATCTCTGTCTTGAAAATCATTCTTTATTCTATTTTCGAAATACATGAATAATATTCCTTGTTCCAAACAGGTGAGAATGAAAAGTCACATTTTCAGCATAATTATATTTAATCCCAAAGCTAATGTTTTCACATTGAACACTCTGAACGGGATATAATTATAACACACCGTATGGGTTCGAAGCTCAGTGGGGACAGATAACCTTTTTTTATATGTTTTTTTGTCAAGTATTTTAAACGATATCTAACAATAAATCAGAAGATCGTATTGCGGATAATAAACAGTACATAATAGTAATAAAAAAAAATAAAAAATAAGCATGAATTATTGTCTAATACGACTGGTCATTTTTTTGTCAGCAGCAGTTGGTTTTAATACTGTGTGTGATATAGGGCGAAAAAAAACTGATAAGACAGTGTCATCGCTGGGCTCGAACCTACGACACTTGGCTCTCCAGCCCGATACTCTACCGCTGAGCTGTGTAGTGAAATTTCACGGTGCAGCGCACGCTTGTAAGGCAACCTTGCTTGCTTGCTTGCTTACGAGTTTAACGCCGATACACACACCGAATTAAGGCAACCTTATCAATGCACATCTTTTTTACTGTGAAAGAATGAAGGGACCGAGCTAGCTCTATTTGAGTTATAGAAATTAAGCTTCAGTTTCTGTGCCCAGTTGCAGTAAAGATGTCACACAGGTAAATATAAGTGTGTTACAACTGCAGAAAGATAAACACAATATAGTTCCTGACAAAATCTAAATTATGAAATATGAGCAATACAATCTTTCAAATATGATCGAATTGAGCAGATATTCCAGAAAAACAGAACTTTATGTCATGTGGTAATTAAAAGTAGAAAGTTTGAAAGAGATCAGTTGAAACTTGAAGGCAATCTCCAGACAAGATTTATAGATTGTGGAATATGTATTACAAAAAACAACAACTCTTACTAATACTATATAGTTTTATTATATTTTTACCACTGAAATATCAGAAAATATCAGATTGATCAAACTTATAATATCATCAATGCTTATATCATCACTAATTATTTCTCAACTGTTGGTAAACAATGCAAATAACTTACTTGTTGTGAGACTGTCCTGCAATTTTCTAACTAAACATCGACATTGCCGATAAATTTAGATATTAATCCACCCCTACATTATAGTTTCGTTTCCTCTAACGATAATTTCTGCATCGTAAAGACGGATTTTTATGACGATGTTACCGGCAACTTTTATAAGTCACCCACCAAGGCCTAACGTAACGAAGCCGCACGGAATGAAAAACAATCAATATCAAAAGACAGTTTATTGTACAACAAAATCATGTTAGGGGATATTTTAAATCACATAAGTCTTACTCGTTGACTCAGAATACTTAAGTACATGTTAATACAACATAACAGTTGTACATTGAAATTCCTATTTCATCTCAATTAGTTGTATTAATATTGCACATGTATATAATAATTTGTCAAATTACTCGTACAATTAAATAATTTACTATATGTTATTATTAAGCTTTCGAGCTAATAACTTTAATATTTGAAGTTCAATACTAGTAACAACTGCCTGGATTCACAGATACATTCATAGCAAACACTTCCAATGACATTTTATCAAGAGTTTCGTGGCATTTGAACTCGCTACAGGCGTCTGCTTCGGACAGTGAATTCAGACGGGAACACCCTCTGACATTTGACCCTATATCAATCCGCCATCACATATCAAAATCTAACAAAGGTATACATTTTTGTAAAGTTAAATATCTATAGATTTCTTTCAATGCAGAATATGTCAACAATTACCTATTTAAATTTCTCATAATCACTGTACTTAGCCGCAACAAATGTTCGGTAGGGACTATAATCGTAATGAAACATTTCGTGATAGACCCATTAATTTTAGTTGTGTGACTCCTAAAGGGATTGAGCAACAGACACAGCCTAAGTAAGCCCTCTCCATACAAACAATTCACAGGTGGCAAAAATACATGTACATTATTGCATATGGAAAGACATGTAATATTTATTATATCTTAAAAACAGTATAGAACTATTCAAAATGGGAGCATTCCATGACTTGGAGACTCATTAATCAATTCAGAAGGAAATACACTGGTCCCCCCCCCTTCAAAATCTGGAAAAAAACGGATCCCTCCTCGACACATTTAACTCAAAATATAAACTTTTTATATTTTACAACAATTTAAAAACAAGTTATTCAACTTATATCAATCACTCTTGGTTGACCGGATGTTATCGCGCAAGGGGTCGTATTGTGGGAGGAAACCGGAATACCCGGAGAAAACCCTAGTGGTCGCACAGGTGACCCCATACCTTTTCACATCCGGTAGGGGAATCGAACTCCGGCCGCCTTAGTGAGAGACAAGTGCGTTATCCACTGCACCACCATTCCACCCAAATTTAACTTTTCCTCAATGTCCTGTTTAGGCTTTCATATCAATGGAAACTTGATGCCCATGAAAACATTTTTAGATGGAAAGTACTGTGAAAAAGGTTAATAGAGAATTATAACACATAAAAAAGAATTAACAACAACTAAGAATAAACAGATAAAATTGTAACAACTAGGCGCGTAGCTGCCTGTACGTACGCGGGTATTTAGGTGAATCCACTCAATTTAAAAAAGTTGTATCGACATGAAGTCAAATGGACCCTTTATAAATAGGAGAACCATATAGTGTCACTGACACATAGTGGAAACAGAAATGAAAATTAAAAAAAATATGAAATAAATTTTCTGTCTTACCGAAGCGTCGAACCCCTACGGTCGAACGCACTAGTACACGATATGTAACTAGTTCAACATGGCGCAAACAATATCAAACATTTTTTTTGCGCAAAATTTCAAACAAATTTCGATAATTATGGCAACTACCCGCCTCTCTATATAGACTTGCTATGTTTTATTGTTACAGACATGTGCAATTTTACATAGACAATATCATTGATAAGTTTGCTGGGGGGAAAAGCCATCGTTGGATACCCACGGTTGATCTCGCTTCGCTAACTCACTCATAGTGAGTTAGCGAAGCGTGATCAACCGTGGGTATCCGACGATGGGGGAAAGCCGGACCATGGACTTTGTTTGAACTCCATTTCAATGTTTTCGAAATCAAATCTGACAATAGATGGAAGATATCCGAGCGTTCTAAACGAGACAAATGTGCTTCATTTTCTTTTTCATTTTTACGTCCTTTATATAATTACGTTTTTTGTTAAATGTATCAATGAATTCGTCCAATTTACTCTCTGGAAAACGATCCTGAATGATCGCAAAGTTGCTATATTCATTTTTGTGACCATATGTTCTGATGTACCGGTGATCGGGAGTCTGCAGTATTATTAGTATTGTTTACAATGTGGTCACTTTTATTAATTGAAACCAATAATCTTGAAAGTTCTTAACAGTTTAAAAACAAGGGAGAAAAAACACGGACCGGAAGTTATGGAAAATGGTTGGACTCCTATCTGCGTTACAGTCATCATCATCGCCGACCTTCTGAAACAAGTGTCTGATGTCAGAACTTTATAAACATATTGAATACTACTTCGTCAAAGTTACCGCAACATGGGCAGTGTGTGAGCAGTCTGGTGACTGACACTACCACGTTAGACAGTGGGACCAATAGATGTAAATATTGACGTTACCATGTGCGACACTACCACGTTAGACAGTGGGACCAATAGATGTGAATATTGACGGTACCATGTGTGACACTACCACGTTAGACAGTGGGACCGATGGATGTGAATATTGACGGTACCATGTGTGACACTACCACGTTAGACAGTGGGACCGATGGATGTGAATATTGACGTTACCATGTGTGACACTACCACGTTAGACAAAGGGACCGATGGATGTGAATATTGACGTTACCATGAGTGACACTACTTCGTTAGACAAATGGACCGATGGATGTGAATATTGACGTTACCATGTGTGACACTACCACGTTAGACAATGGGACCAATGGATATGAATATTGACGTTACCATGTGTGACACTACCACGTTAGACAGTGGGACCGATGGCTGTGAATATTGACGTTACCATGTGTGACACTACCACGTTAGACAGTGGGACCAATGAATGTGAATATTGACGGTACCATGTGTGACACTACTACGTTAGACAAAGGGACCGATGGATGTGAATATTGACGTTACCATGAGTGACACTACTACGTTAGACAAATGGACCGATGGATGTGAATATTGACGTTACCATGTGTGACACTACCACGTTAGACAGTGGGACCAATGAATGTGAATATTGACGTTACCATGTGTGACACTACCACGTTAGACAGTGGGACCGATGGCTGTGAATATTGACGTTACCATGTGTGACACTACCACGTTAGACAGTGGGACCAATGAATGTGAATATTGACGTTACCATGTGTGACACTACCACGTTAGACAAATGGGCCGATGGGTGTGAATATTGACGTTACCATGTGTGACACTACCACGTGAGACAATGGGACCAATGGATTGGAATATTGACGTTACCATGTGTGACACTACCACGTTAGACAATGGGACCAATGGATGTGAAAATTGAGGTTACAATGTGTGACACTACCACGTTAGACAACGGGACAAATAGATTTGAATATTGACGTTACCATGTGTGACACTACCACGTTAGACAGTGGGACCAACAGATGTGAATATTGACGTTACCATGTGGGACACTACCACGATAGACAGTGGGACAAATGGATGTGAATATTGACGTTACCATGTATGACACTACCACGTTAGACAATGGGACAAATGGATGTGAATATTGACGTTACCATGTGTAACACTACCACGTTAGACAATGGGACCAATGGATGTGAATATTGACGTTACCATGTGTGACACTACAACGTTAGACAATGGGACAAATGGATGTAAATATTGACGTTACCATGTGTGACACTACAACGTTAGGCAGTGGGACCAATAGATGTGAATATTGACGTTACCATGTATGACACTACCACGTCATACAGTGGGACAAATGAATGTGAATATTGACGTTACCATGTATGACACTACCACGTTATACAGTGGGACAAATGAATGTGAATATTGACGTTACCATGTGTGACACTACCACGTTAGACAGTGGGACCAATGGATGTAAATATTGACGTTACCATGTGTGACATTACCACGTTAGACAGTGGGACAAATGGATGTGTATATTGACGTTACCATGTGTGGCACTACCACGTTAGACAGTGGGACCGATGGATGTAAATATTGATGGTACCATGTGTGACACTACCACGTTAGACAGTGGGACCGATGGATGTGAATATTGACGTTACCATGTGTGACACTACCACGTTAGACAGTGGGACCAATGGATGTAAATATTGACGTTACCATGTGTGACACTACCACGTTAGACAGTGGGACCGATGGATGTAAATATTGACGTTACCATGTGTGACACTACCACGTTAGACAGTGGGACAAATGGATGTGAATATTGACGTTACCATGTGTGACACTACCACGTTAGACAGTGTGACAAATGGATGTGAATATTGACGTTACCATGTGTGACACTACCACGTTAGACAATGGGACAAATGGATGTGCATATTCACGTTACCATGTATGACACTACCACGTTAGACAGTGGGACCAATGGATGTGAATATTGTAGTTGCCATGTGTGACACTACCACGTTAGACAGTGGGACAAATGGATGTGAATATTGACGTTACAATGTGTGACACTACCACGTTAGACAGCGGGACAATGGATGGTAATATTGTAGTTACCATGTGTGACACTACCACGTTAGACAGTGGGACAAATGGATGTGAATATTGATGTTACCATGTGTGACACTACCACGTTAGACAGTGGGACCAAAGGATGTGAATATTGACGTTACCATGTGTGACACTACCACGTTAAATGGGACAAATGGATGTGAATATTGACTTTACCATGTGTGACACTATCACGTTAGACAGTGGGACAAGTGGATGTGAATATTGACGTTACCATGTGTGACACTACCACGTTAGACAGTGGGACCAATGGATGGTAATATTGTAGTTACCATGTGTGACACTACCACGTTAGACAATGGGACAAATGGATGTGAATATTGACGTTACCATGTGTGACACTACCACGTTAGACAGTGGGACCAATGGATGTTAATATTGACGTTACCATGTGTGACACTACCACGTTAGCCAGTGGGACCAATGGATGTGAATATTGACGTTATCATGAGGAATCTTACTGTGTTAAATAAAAGTAATAACAGACTTCCGTTTGCTACTGATTTGGTCAGATTTATAGACACTGTGCTAGCAAAAGCTCCGTTTTCATCAACAATAATGTGAATATTGCACTTGATGTAACTATGTGGAACCTCACTGTGTTAAATAAAAGTAATAACGGACGTCCGTTTACTACAAATTCATTTACCATATTATAACTTTGTGATATTTGGTCAACAGTCAGATTTATAGATAATGTGTTATTGCTTCGGTTTCATCAACAATAATGTGAATATTACACTTGATGTAACTATGTGGAACCTCACTGTGTAAAATAATAATGATAACGGACGTCCGTTTACTACTTACTTATTAATGACATTCTAACTTTTAAAACTTGGACAACCGCCAGGTTTATAGATACTGTGCTGTTACCCCGGTTAAATCAACGTTCATTTACCATAAAAAGCTTTACACACGTTTTGGGAAGTTTCCTTTCCTTTAGATTTCCCCTTACCTTTTGTAATGATATCCTATGTATATGTTTATGTTAAGGGTCATCTTTAAGTGAAGGAACGTTAATGAAACTGGAAACAGGTAGCTTAGCTTTATATGATATATCAGTTGATAACAGGTTACAGAAATTATCTACAGATTCGTTGTACATGTAGCAATGTGGATTGGTTGGAACATTATCAGTGGAATATGTTGTAATTTTAGATGGGGAGGTCCTCCTTAATTAACATATAATGAATTGTTGGTACACGTATAACAGTGGATTAGTGGAATAGGTTGTAATGTGAGATGGGGAGGTCCTCCTTAATTATCATATAATGGATTGTTGGTACACGTATAACAGTGGAATAGTGGAATAGGTTGTAAAGTTAGATGGAGAGGTCCCCTTAATTAACATATAATGGATTGTTGGTACACGTATAACAGTGGATAAGTGGAATAGGTTGTAATGTGAGATGGAGAGGTCCCCTTAATTAACATATAATGGATTGTTGGTACACGTATAACGGTGGATTAGTGGAATAGGTTGTAATGTTAGATGGGGAGGTCCTCCTTTATTAACATATAATGGATTGTTGGTACACGTATAACAGTGGATTAGTGGAATAGGTTGTAATATTAGATGGGGAGGTCCGCCTTAATTAACATATAATGGATTGATGGTACACGTATAACAGTGGATTATTGGAATAGGTTGTAATGGTAGATGGAGAGGTCCCCTTAATTAACATATAATGGATTGTTGGTACACGTATAACAGTGGATAAATGGAATAGGTTGTAATGTGAGATGGAGAGGTCCCCTTAATTAACATATAATGGATTGTTGGTACACGTATAACAGTGGATAAGTGGAATAGGTTGTAATGTGAGATGGGGAGGCCCTCCTTAATTAACATATAATGGATTGTTGGTACACGTATAACGGTGGATAAGTGGAATAGGTTGTAATGTGAGATGGGGAGGCCCTCCTTAATTAACATATAATGGATTGTTGGTACACGTATAACGGTGGATTAATGGAATAGGTTGTAATGTGAGATGGAGCGGTCCCCTTAATTAACATATAATGGATTGTTGGTACACGTATAACAGTGGATAAGTGGAAATGGTTGTAATGTTAGATGGAGATGTCCCCTTAATTAACATATAATGGATTGTTGGTACACGTATCACAGTGGATAAGTGGAATAGGTTGTAATGTTAGATGGAGAGGTCCTCCTTAATTAACATATAATGGATTGTTGGTACACGTATCACAGTGGATAAGTGGAATAGGTTGTAATGTTAGATGGGGAAATCCTCCTTAATTAACATATGATGGATTGTTGGTACACGTATAACAGTGGATAAGTGGAAAAGGTTGTAATGTTAGATGGAGAGGCCCCCTTAATTAACATATAATGGATTGTTGGTACACGTATAACGGTGGATTAGTGGAATAGGTTGTAATGTTAGATGGGGAGGTCCTCCTTAATTAACATATAATGGATTGTTGGTACACGTATAACAGTGGATTAGTGGAAAAGGTTGTAATGTTAGATGGGGAGGTCCTCCTTAATTAACATATAATGGATTGTTGGTACACATATAACAGTGGATTAGTGGAATAGGTTGTAATGGTAGATGGAGAGGTCCCCTTAATTAACATATAATGGATTGTTGGTACACGTATAACAGTGGATAAGTGGAATAGGTTGTAATGTGAGATGGAGAGGTCCCCTTAATTAACATATAATGGATTGTTGGTACACGTATAACGGTGGATAAGTGGAATAGGTTGTAATGTGAGATGGGGAGGCCCTCCTTAATTAACATATAATGGATTGTTGGTACACGTATAACGGTGGATAAGTGGAATAGGTTGTAATGTGAGATGGGGAGGCCCTCCTTAATTAACATATAATGGATTGTTGGTACACGTATAACGGTGGATTAATGGAATAGGTTGTAATGTGAGATGGAGCGGTCCCCTTAATTAACATATAATGGATTGTTGGTACACGTATAACAGTGGATAAGTGGAAAAGGTTGTAATGTTAGATGGGGAAATCCTCCTTAATTAACATAAAATGGATTGTTGGTACACGTATAACAGTGGATAAGTGGAAAAGGTTGTAATGTTAGATGGAGAGGCCCCCTTAATTAACATATAATGGATTGTTGGTACACGTATAACGGTGGATTAGTGGAATAGGTTGTAATGTTATATGGAGAGGTACCCTTAAATAACATGTACTCAGTGTCTTTCCTTACTTTTTACCATGTTCTAATTAACATTTAATCTGTGTCTTACTTTACTTTATATCATGTTCTTAGTAACATATAATCTGTGCCTTTCATTACCTTGTATCATGTTCTAATTAAATATAATCAATGTCTTTCTGTACCTTATAACATGTTTTAATTAACATATAATCAATGTCTTTCTGTACCTAATATCATGTTCTAATTAACATATAATCTATGTTTTTCATTACCTTGTATCATGTTCTAATTAAATATAATCTGTGTCTTTCTGTACCTTATATCATATATGTTTTAATTAACATATAATCTGTGTCTTTCATTGCCTTGTATGATGTTCTAATTAACATATAATCTGTGTCTTTCATTACCTTGTATGATGTTCTAATTAACATATAATCTGTGTCTTTCTTTACCTTGTATGATGTTCTAATTAACATATAATCTGTGTCTTTCTTTACTTTATATAATGTTCTAATTAACATATAATCTGTGTCTTTCATTACCTTGTATGATGTTCTAAGTAACATATAATCTGTGTCTTTCTTTACTTTATATAATGTTCTAATTAACATATAATCAGGGTATTTCTTTACATTATATCATATATGTTCTAATAACATTTAATAGATGTATTTCATTACCTTATATCATGTTCTAATTAACATATAATCAGGGTCTTTCTTTACGCCATATCATATATGTTCTAATTAACATATAACAGGTGACATTCTTTACTTTATATCATATTCTTTCTTTCTATACAGTTTCTTATGTATATATCTAAACCGTCGATGTCAAGTTCTATATGTTGTTATTGAGGTAGAAATAGTTTTAGCAATGCTTGTCATGTACTCGTAGAATGACCATGTATAAGTACAAATGTACCTGATTCTCAATCATCAGATTGAAATATATTGTGTAGTTTGTACATATCATTTCTCATGAATAAAGTATATTTTCAAACTATAGTGACATTAAATAACAGCAGGTAAATAAGATGATGTCTTTATATATTCCAGAAACAAATGTTTTCGTATCATGTCATAAGTTTGTAAATAAATATACATAGATCATTATTTAATGAGTGTGTCATTAATCACCCCTCCGCCCTCCACATAAAGACGAAAAAATCAGAGAATACCGGAGCGTCAGAACAAGATCTACATGGAGGCACTGGTAAAAGTTCAAGAGAATAAGACCAGGCGTTCCGGAAAGGTAAACGTTTTCTGCTTCAGCGACGACACTCGCCATGTAAATCATAGGTCAGATCCAGGTGAATGTCGGAGTGAGAACTCATTTCTCACTCCGAGGACATGACATTTACTTTAATTATGTTTTGTTGACGCTTTGAACTTTTTTTTTAATTGGAAGAAATAACACAGTACAAATCATTACGGATAGTTTCTGTTAATATACAATGTATACTCACATGATTCACACTATATCTCTATGAAAAATAAAAAAAAATATATAATAATTTAATAAAGATTTTGTATTTACATCTCGAGGTGTCAGCAGATAATTATAAGCCATGCTATTCATAAAAAGATAAGTTATTTCGGTGAATATGTTAACAAATTGACGCGATAATAGTTTTAACTTTTGGTCATCAACATGTCACATGTTCATTAAAAAACAATTATACCCATCTTAAACAGTCAGCGATCAATATATGGTTACAATGACTTACGTTTAGTATGATTGCCGAAAGCCGACTCATTATTTCAAAATTGTATGAAGTGTCTATAAAGACGAGAGGTAAACTTTAACAGCTTTTCAACATACTGCGCAGTTAAATGTCATGTGATCACGGAACTAATTTACGACCGGGTATGTGTGTGTGTAGAAAATGGTGTCCACATTGTCCTTATTCACGTAGGTAACGGACCTCTGTGCCTAGATTTTATTATCCGTGAACGTAAAGATGTGATATTAGAACGATTGGATTTATTAACGCCGCTGTCGTCTGCAGCTTGATCTGTTCACGTCTAAAGATCAGTGGCTCCTGATCTGTCTCATAATACCGACACATAAGTATGACCTGTATGTGCGGGCCGACATAGATTTTTCTTATTATAGATTATCTTCCATGTTGTTTATATATTATATACACAATACATTGCTGTGTTACGTGTGTATACGTAATATGTACACCGACATTGCATTCAGTATTTTTTAAAGCTCAACAGCACAAAAATTAACGAAGCGTTCATTTGTGCGCCATCCCCTTACATTGTCGATACAGGTATGGACTGAAACCTTACATTGTCGATACAGATATGGACTGAAACCTTACATTGTCGATACGGGTATGGTCTGAAACCTTACATTGTCGATACGGGTATGGACTGAAACATTACATTGTCGATACAGGTATGGACTGAAACCTTACAATGTCGATACAGGTATGGACTGAAACCTTTCATTGTCGATACAGGTATGGTCTGAAACCTTACATTGTCGATACAGGTATGGACTGAAACCTTACATTGTCGATTCCGGTATTGACTGAAACTTTACATTGTCGATACAGGTATGGACTGAAACCTTTCATTGTCGATACAGATATGGACTGAAACCTTACATTGTCGATACAGGTATGGACTGAAACCTTACGTACATTGTCGATACAGGTATTACTGAAACCTGACATTGTCGATACAGGTATGGACTGAAACCTTACAATGTCGATACAGGTATGGACTGAAACCTTACAATGTCGATACAGGTATGGTCTGAAACCTTACATTGTTGATACAGGTATGGACTGAAACCTTACATTGTCGATACAGGTATGGACTGAAATCTTACATTGTCGATACGGGTATGGACTGAAACCTTACATTGTCGATACAGGTATAGACTGAAACCTTACATTGTCGATACAGGTATGGGCTGAAACCTTACATTGTCGATACCGGTATGGACTGAAACCTTACATTGTCGATACAGGTATGGACTGAAACCTTAAATTGTCGATACAGGTATGGGCTGAAACCTTACATTGTCGATACAGGTATGGACTGAAACCTTACATTGTCGATACAGGTATGGACTGAAACCTTACATTGTCGATACAGGTATGGACTGAAACCTTACATTGTCGATACAGGTATGGACTGAAACCTTACATTGTCGATACAGGTATGGACTGAAACCTTACATTGTCGATACAGGTATGGACTGAAACCTTACATTTTCGATACAGGTATGGACTGAAACCTTACATTATCGATACCGGTATGGACTGAAACCTTATATTGTCGATACAGGTATGGACTGAAACCTTACATTGTCGATACAGGTATGGGCTGAACCCCAAACGTACATGGAATATTCTATGCTATACTAGGCTCGTGAAATCTGAATAAAATGTATAGCACTATTTTCACAACTTTACTTAATGATCTGACAATAACCCTATTTTCACAACTATACAGAAGGATCTGACAATAACCCTATTTTCACAACATTAAATAATGATTTGAAAATAACCCTATTCTCACAACTTTAGATAATGATCTGACAATAACCCTATTCTCACAACTTTACATAATGATCTGACAATAACCCTATTCTCACAACTTAACATAATGACCTGACAATAACCCTATTCTCACAACTTAACATAATGATCTGAAAATAACCCTACTTTCACAACTTTACATAATGATTTGACAATAACCCTTTTCTCACAACTTTACATAATGATCTGACAATAACCCTATTCTCACAACTTAACATAATGACCTGACAATAACCCTATTCTCACAACTTAACATAATGATCTGACAATAACCCTACTTTCACAACTTTACATAATGATCTGACAATAACCCTATTCTCACAACGTTACATAATGATCTGACAATAACCCTATTCTCACAACTTTACATAATGATCTGACAATAACCCTATTCTCACAACTTTACATAATGATCTGACAATAACCCTACTTTCACAACTTTACATAAGGATCTGACAATAACCCTATTCTCACAACGTTACATAATGATCTGACAATAACCCTATTCTCACAACTTTTCATAATGATCTCACAATAACCCTATTCTCACAATTTACATAATGATCTGACAATAAACCTATGCTCACCACTTTACATGATGATCTGACAATAACCCTATTCTAACAACTTTACATAATGATCTGACAATGACCTTATTCTATCAACTTTACATAAGGATCTGACAATGACCCTATTCCCACAAATTTATATAAAGACCTGAAAATAACCATATTTTAACAACTTTACATAATGATCTGACAATGACCCTATTCTTACAACTTTATATAATGATCTGACAATAACTCTATTCTCACAACTTTACATAAGGATCTGACAATAACCCTATTCTCACAACATAATGATCTGACAATAACCCTATTCTCACAAATTTACATGATGACCTGAAAATAACCATATTTTAACAACTTTACATAATGATCTGACAATAACCCTATTCTCACAACTTTACATAATAATCTGACAATGACCCTATTCTCACAACTTTACATAATGATCTGACAATAACCCTATTCTCACAACTTAACATAATGATCTGACAATAACCCTATTCTCACAACGTTACATAATGATCTGACAATAACCCTATTCTCACAACGTTACATAATGATCTGACAATGACCCTATTCTCACAACTTTAAATAATGATTTGACAATAACTCGATTATCACAACTTTACATAAGGGTATGACAAATGCCCTATTCTCACAACTTTACATCAGGATCTGACAATAACCTTTACACCATCTGTACGTCATAATTAATTGATACCTAGGGGGAATTATGCATTTGGTTATGTCATATTCAGCAAGGAATTTTATCTAAGCATGTTGTGACGAAATTACTTAATTCTGTAAGCGGTAATTTGATTGGCACTTCTTATGGGAAATATCAGCTCATATACACGAGGTGAGTTTCAGGGCTTTTAGTTATTGTAACCAGGGACATAATATACAGAAAGGACATCATTCAAAGAAGCTAGTGGGCGACATATAGTTCTCCTGTTTCAAAAAAGTAGCATAAGCTTATTAGCCCCTGCAATTTCATAATAAACTATTCCAACCTTTGAATTGGAGGAGTTCAAATGTGTATTTAGGGCAGAGGAGTTATAAATCATCGGAACTCTACAGGAATGAGATTCAACCCAATGAAGATGTAGGGAACACATGTCTTATCTTATATATTATCTTATCAACAAAAAACACTAGTATATATGACTTTATGTTATCAATCACGAATGTTTAGATTGGGTGTTTAAACATGAGTTATCAGGTTGGAATCTATGCTAACCGTACAATGTTTTAGTAGCTTGTCACACATTCCATATATTATGCAAAACAAAACTATTTACAGATTGAATACAAAACGTTATCTCGTTACCGATCAGAATAACTTACGAGGCCAGCCCTTTAAATTCATGCACCCCTGAGGTCACATTTGAACGCATCCAGTTCAAAGGTTGGGAGAGATCATTATGAAATTTCCCGGGATTAATGGGTTAATAGAGCTGTGACGCATGTATTTAACCAGGCAAACAGGTATTGTATTACATGCAGCGCGTCGGCTCAGGTAGAGAAAGTGTACGACTGTGTTGTTGAAATGTTAAATGTAAATACACGTATACAACGAGAGAGGAAAACTTACTGGAGACATTTTATACCAGAAAACAATGTAAATATGGCTGTGGTTCTAATTTTATACCAGAAATAATGTAAGTATGGCTGTGGTTCTAATTTTATACCAGAAATAATGTAAATATGGCTGTGGTTCTAATTTTATACCAGAAACAATGTAAATATGGCTGTGGTTCTAATTTTATACCAGAAACAATGTAAATATGGCTGTGGTTCTAATTTTATACCAGAAACAATTTAAATATGGCTGTGGCTATAATTAGTTATCACATTTTTTTTATTCATTTATTTTTGTTTTGGAAAATGAGCGTCAAACATATACAGCCTGCAGTAAATTTTGTTGACTTAAAATCTATTATATTACTGTGTTTTAATTGATTATAAACATTTTATTTATTTACTTTTTTATTTAATTAAAAAAAAAACGCAAATGAGCATGATTTATATACATGTACGACAGATTTCTTTTTTTTTGTTTTTACTTAAAATAAGTTTTCAATAAATATAACTGTGTTTCGAATTAATGAATACGCTATTTATTAATTTATCTTGTTTTGTTTTGAAAAGCGTGAATGAGGTTCATGGATTATATACAGCAGTAGGTTGTTTGTGTACCTGTAATGGTGATGTTTGCTTGATTCAATTTCAGAAAAAAATATTTTATATTTTGGTTATCGAAACGTGACCCCCTATGGAATACCCTCATATCCTCATAGAGAAGTTTTAAGGAACGGCATGGAGATCAAGATGTGATACGTTTTTCAGATTGAGTCTACACAAGTAGCAGCTAATGCGAAATAGACTTGTTTTCACATCATTTTTCTGTTTTTATTTAAACCCATTTTTTTTCTTTTAATATTTTTCTATTTCAAAATTGTAATGTTAATGAAACCCAGGAAAAAATTGAACATTCCATGACTTCATGACCTTAATGACGTCAAAATGGCATACCAAAAATTGGATGTTGTTAATGAATGATGAATTCTTTGGTTTACACCCATCGGGAAATAAACAGTGCAAATATTATGAGATGGAACAAGAAACGATTCTCTACCAGTACACACTTTTTCATCAAGAATGATCTATAAACAAAGTCAGGAAAATTCATTGGAAATAAAAAGAATATATATAGCAAAATGAAAAATAAATGAATTTTTGATACGTAAGTTCTGATTTTCCGAGAAAAAGAAGACGATGAGTATAATTTTAAGGGTACACTTCAAATACACAATGTATCAAGAATTCAGTTGTGCTATGACATATTTCTATAGTGTAGTGGTCATCACACTTACCACTTTGTGGTGGGAGACCCAGGTTCAAATCCTGGTTGAAATGATAGCACAATTTAATATTGGTAAAACATAGAAAATATAAAAAGCATGTCAATATAAAAGATAACTTCAAGTAATTATTATTGAACTATTCATTTTAGTTCACTGTTTTATATATAATATTTTCAGTATTCTTGTTTATTTGTTCTGCATTATGGCTTATTTTTTCTTTGCTCTACCGTATGCTTACAACTTGGCATTTATGAATTTTGATCAGTTTCCATTTAATTACCAAAGTCTTTGGTGCTGATATCCAGTGATCGGGCCTTCATGCGATCAAACAAAGTCATCAATTTTTTTAACAGATATTCCATGATCAAATATATATGTTCAAGCAATCATAATTTGTTATAGATCAACCTCTTTCTGTTTATAAGTTAAAAAATCAAATTGATTATTCAGGCACTGTGCCGCACAGTATGGCTGTGGTTCTAATTAGTTGTAACATTTTTTTAATTCATTTATTTTTGTTTTGGAAATGAATGTCAAACATATACAGCCTGTAGGAAGTTTTGTTGACTTAAAATCCATTATATTACTGTTTTTTAATTGATGTATTAACAATCTGTTCATTTACTTTTTTATTTATTTAAAAAAAAACGTAAATGAGCATGATTTATATACGACAGATTTGTTTGTTTTTGTTTTTACTTAAACTTAGTATTCAATAAATATAACTGTGTTTCCAATGAATGAATACGCTATTTATTAATTTATCTTATTTTGTTGTGAAAAGCGTGAATGAGGTTCATGGATTTTATACAGCAATAGGTTGTTTGTGCACCTGTTAAGGTGATGTTTGCTTGATTCAATTTCAGAAAACATATCTTATATTTTGGTTATCGAAACGTGACCCCCTATGGAATACCCTCATATCCTCATAGAGAGTTTTAAGGAACGTCACGGAGATCACGATGTGATACGTTTTTCAGATTGAGTTTACACAAGTAGAAGCTAACGCGCAATAGACTTGTTTTCACATCATTTTTTCTGTTTTTATTCAATACCCATTTTTTTCTTTTAATATTTTTCTATTTTGCATTTGTAATGCTGATGAAGACCAGGAAAAATTCGAACATTCCATGACTTAGAGACTCATCAATCAATTCGGAAGAAAATTCACTTTTTAACCTGTCTGAAAACACTTTTCCGACTTTCGCAAATTTACTTTTTTTCCTCAATGTCCTATTTTGATTTTCATGTTAATGGAACCTTAATGACGTCAAAATGGCGTACCAAATATTTGATGTTGTTAGCAAATTATGAATTCTTTGGTTACACTCACCGGGAAATAAACAGTGTAAATAATATGAGATGGAACAGGAAACGATTCTCTACAAGTATACACATTTTCATCAAAAATGATCTATAAACAAAGTAAGGAAAATTCATTGGAAAAGTTGGAAATACAAGGAAATATATATAGCAAAATGAAAAAAAAATTGAAAGACTTTTGTATATCTCTTAAATCCCGGTATTAGAAATGAAGGTATCTTAAAATCACACTTTTTGTAAACAAATTATTTATGGTACATGTATAAAATGATAAATACATACTTCCCAACCATTCTTTTGGTCATGGGGGAAAGATTTGGTTTCAATGGTTAGCAGATAGAAAGTTCTGATTTTCCGAGAAATAAGATGATGACTATAATTTTAAGGTTACATTTCAAATTCACAATGTATCAAGAATTCAGTTGTGCTATGACATATTTCTATAGTGTAGTGGTCATCACACTTGCCACTTTGTGGTGGGAGACCCAGGTTCAAATCCTGGTGGAAATGATAGCACAACATGATATTGATAAAACATAGAAAATATAAAAAGCATGCAAACATAAAAGAAAACTACCAGTAACTATTATTGAACTCTTCAATTTATTTCACATTTGTTTATATATAATATTTTCAGTATTCTTGTTTATTTGTTCTGTATTATGGCTTATTTTTTCTTTGCACTACAGTATTTATACAACTTGGCATTTATGAATTGTGATCAGTTTCCATTTAATTATCAAAGCCTTTGGTGCTGACATCCAGTGATCGAGCCTTCATGCGTTCAAATATAGTCATAATTTTTTTTAACGGAAATTCCATGATCAAATATATATGTTCAAGCAATCAATATTTTTTATAGAACAACCTCTTTCTGTTTATAAGTAAAAAATCAAATTGATTATTCAGGCACTGTGCCGCACATACTATGTACATGTTAAGTAAATCATTTGAATGTACTTAAATGTGTTTCGAACTACATTCCGGAGAGAAAATAACATAGGTGATCAGTCAGCAGACTGATCTTTTTATTCCCTGCCTTCACCAAAACGGGGGATATTAATTTGGGTTTGTCCGTTCGTTCTTCAATCCGCCTGTCCGTCCTTCTGTCACGCTTCGTGTTTCTGTGCAATAGCAGCGAAAAATATTCTCCGATAGTTTTTTTTGTTAAGTCTACTGTCTCTGAAACTCGGTCTTCATATTCCTTCGGAGTAATTAAGGAAAACACATTCGGCATATGAATGATTCTTCCTAAAGTAACATTTTGTCAAATAGACATGTTAATTCTGCACTACCTGTGCTACCACCCGGTTCCCTTGCCCTCATACAAGTTGGAACTGTGTTTGTTGAATGGTTGTGGAGAGTCTCTGAAGGACGAGCAGCCCTGGTTTTATCAACCACTTTGTTATTGCCATACTGAGTCTATGGCTGATATGAAGACGTGACCGAAGATACTCCCCTTTTGCTTGGGTAATTGATTGAATCGTGTACGCTGCTTATGTCACACTTGCTCGGCGCGGGGAGCTGATAGCCCAATATTCGGATAGCAACCATTTGGGTTGTTTGGCGCAGTATCATGATTATGAAAGTCAACTGTATTAACAAAATCATTTCAGAAAGCTGTTGACCAATGCCTTCCGTCAAAATGCTCACAGCAATATTAGTCCTGGCTTGAGATTCGTTAAGAACATCTTGAGCTGTAACCTCTGTTTTCCGGACACGAGACTTTAGAGAAGAGATGCAATCGAGGGCGGAGTGTAGTTTTGACGTATAGGTCTGAAAATCTTCATCAAAGGCTGACAGTTTGTCTCTAACTGCACATACCTCGGAGCGAGTATCGTTCACTTTGATGAAACGATCATAATCAATTCTCCAAAGGCCCAAGCTATTATTCTCGACTTACTGAGAGGTTGACGAAAGTTCAGTGGAAACCGATTTCCTGTAAAGTTCTAGTGAAAAAACTTTCGAGGATATAAGATGAATCCTGTCAGAAAATTGACGAAGAGCAGACCTGTTACCTATGTCATCAGACAGATTTCATTTGCCTGTTTCAATTTCGTTTTAACAGACTTGTAATTTTTTTTTAAATTGCTTTCGCTTCTAATAACGATACTGATCGTATTTGTTGAAAAAGATTAAAAAAGACGCTGATAGTAGCGGCGGTCAATTGTACTGGTAGTAGACACCGGGGCCATTCAAATTAGTAGTGTAAACCTCTCCAATGAGATGGAAAGAGAGCTGGCCAACTGTGGGCTGCAGCCCCCCCCCCCACCCCACTTCCAAGTACGCCATCCATTATCCATCAAATCAAGATTTAGGCAAGTGTCAAAAATTGACTGGAAATGGAGTGGAATCGGCAATCGAAAATCACCAAAGGGGAGTGAAAATATTCACAGGTATGTTTTTACATAGTTGTAACATTTGTTTTTTTCTTTAATTTTAAAACTGTCAAGAAAAATGACAAGAGATCCCAGAGGGATCTTGGCGCCCACCATCAAATGATCTAAGTTTGTTTTTTGAAAGATGGTTCTTTTCTCTTCTTTCGATTGTCTCTTAGGTGTTGATTAAGTGTGAGCAGAGACTCTGGTGGGACACAGATGCATTTTTTTGTTTTTTTTTGTGAATTACATTGTCGTTTCCTTATTCTTAGCACCCATGAATTGTATTTGTTTTTGTCTTTGTCATGGTTTTTTTTTTTCGTGTATGTAGATTGATTTTTTTTTTAAAGATTTTGTTTTTCTGAATCATGTCGAAAACCTACAGTTACGTACATTGGGGGTTTTAAGTATATCCTTGAACAGTATTTTGGTGATATTTTGTTATTTTGTTATTTTTATTAAAGATGCTACGTCGTCGATAGAGCGTCAATATCGTCGATTGAAAACTAGAATAGGCCATTATATAATTGGTCCAAAAATGCAATATGCATAACTAGGCACCAAGGGGAACCTACACATGAAATTTGAGAAAGATCCATTCAGTACATTCTCAGAAATAGGGATAACAAAGTTCAAATGTCAAAATCCAAGATGGCTGCCTGTCGGCCATCTTGAATTCAGATCGGTCCCAAAATGGAATATACACAATTACGGACCAAGGTGAACCAACACATGAAATTTGAGAAAGATACCTTCAGTACTTTCTTAGAAATAGCGATAACAAACTTCAATTGTCAAAATCCAAGATGGCTGCCTGTCGGCCATGTTGTTTTTGGATTGGTCCCAAAATGCAATATGCATAACTACGCACCAAGGGGAACCTACACATGAAATTTGAGAAAGATCCATTCAGTACATTCTCAGAAATAGCGATAACAAAGTTCAACTGTCAAAATCCAAGATGGCTGCCTGTCGGCCATGTTGTTTTCGGATTGGTCCAAAAATGCAATATGCATAACTAGGCACCAAGGGGAACCTACACATGAAATTTGAGAATGATCCATTCAGTACATTCTCAGAAATAGGGATAACAAAGTTCAAATGTCAAAATCCAAGATGGCTGCCTTTCGGCCATCTTGAATTCAGATCGGTCCCAAAATGGAATATACACAACTAGGGACCAAGGTGAACCAACACATGAAATTTGAGAAAGATACCTTCAGTACTTTCTTAGAAATAGCGATAACAAACTTCAATTGTCAAAATCCAAGATGGCTGCCTGTCGGCCATGTTGTTTTTGGATTGGTCCCAAAATGCAATATGCATAACTAAGCACCAAGGGGAACCTACACATGAAATTTGAGAAAGATCCATTCAGTACATTCTCAGAAATAGCGATAACAAAGTTCAACTGTCAAAATCCAAGATGGCTGCCTGTCGGCCATGTTGTTTTCGGATCGGTCCCAAAATGCAATATGCATAACTAAGCACCAAGGGGAACCTACACATGAAATTTGAGAAAGATCCATTCAGTACATTCTCAGAAATAGGGATAACAAAGTTCAAATGTCAAAATCCAAGATGGCTGCCTTTCGGCCATCTTGAATTCAGATCGGTCCCAAAATGGAATATGCACAACTAGGGACCAAGGTGAACCAACACATGAAATTTGAGAAAGATCCATTCAGTACATTCTCAGAAATAGGGATAACAAAGTTCAAATGTCAAAATCCAAGATGGCTGCCTTTCGGCCATTTTGAATTCAGATCGGTCCCAAAATGGAATATACACAACTAGGGACCAAGGTGAACCAACACATGAAATTTGAGAAAGATACCTTCAGTACTTTCTTAGAAATAGCGATAACAAACTTCAATTGTCAAATCCAAGATGGCTGCCTGTCGGCCATGTTGTTTTTGGATTGGTCCCAAAATGCAATATGCATAACTACACACCAAGGGGAACCTACACATGAAATTTGAGAAAGATCCATTCAGTACATTCTCAGAAATAGCGATAACAAAGTTCAACTGTCAAAATCCAAGATGGCTGCCTGTCGGCCATGTTGTTTTCGGATTGGTCCCAAAATGCAATATGCATAACTAAGCACCAAGGGGAACCTACACATGAAATTTGAGAAAGATCCATTCAGTACATTCTCAGAAATAGGGATAACAAAGTTCAAATGTCAAAATCCAAGATGGCTGCCTGTCGGCCATCTTGAATTCAGATCGGTCCCAAAATGGAATATGCACAACAAGGGACCAAGGTGAACCAACACATGAAATTTGAGAAAGATCCATTCAGTACATTCTCAGAAATAGGGATAACAAAGTTCAAATGTCAAAATCCAAGATGGCTGCCTTTCGGCCATCTTGAATTCAGATCGGTCCCAAAATGGAATATACACAACTAGGGACCAAGGTGAACCAACACATGAAATTTGAGAAAGATACCTTCAGTACTTTCTTAGAAATAGCGATAACAAACTTCATTTGTCAAAATCCAAGATGGCTGCCTGTCGGCCATGTTGTTTTTGGATTGGTCCCAAAATGCAATATGCATAACTACACACCAAGGGGAACCTACACATGAAATTTGAGAAAGATCCATTCAGTACATTCTCAGAAATAGCGATAACAAAGTTCAACTGTCAAAATCCAAGATGGCTGCCTGTCGGCCATGTTGTTTTCGGATTGGTCCCAAAATGCAATATGCATAACTAAGCACCAAGGGGAACCTACACATGAAATTTGAGAAAGATCCATTCAGTACATTCTCAGAAATAGGGATAACAAAGTTCAAATGTCAAAATCCAAGATGGCTGCCTTTCGGCCATCTTGAATTCAGATCGGTCCCAAAATGGAATATGCACAACTAGGGACCAAGGTGAACCAACACATGAAATTTGAGAAAGATCCATTCAGTACATTCTCAGAAATAGGGATAACAAAGTTCAAATGTCAAAATCCAAGATGGCTGCCTTTCGGCCATCTTGAATTCAGATCGGTCCCAAAATGGAATATGCACAACTAGGGACCAAGGTGAACCAACACATGAAATTTGAGAAAGATCCATTCAGTACATTCTCAGAAATAGGGATAACAAAGTTCAAATGTCAAAATCCAAGATGGCTGCCTGTCGGCCATCTTGAATTCAGATCGGTCCCAAAATGGAATATGCACAACTAGGGACCAAAGTGAACCAACACATGAAATTTGAGAAAGATTCCTTCGGTACTTTATGAGAAATAGCGATAACAAGAATTGTTTACGGACGGACTAACGGACTAACGGACGGACGGACGGACGGACGGACGGACGGACGGACGACGGACGGACGACGGACCACGGACGCAGGGCGATTTGAATAGCCCACCATCTGATGATGGTGGGCTAAAAATACCGGAGAATGTAATGTCAGACCGGGACTCGAACCCGGATCGCCCATAAATTATGGTTTCTCTACCTTGAGATATCTGACCGTGTATTCTCCAAGTACATTTAATCTGCATTTTCGAATATGTTACTGTAATTGTGTCATCACTCTTACTTAGTCTTTGTTTTTTTGTTTTTAGACTGGAGAACTGAGAGGGATGGATACCGCATTGATTTCGACAGGGAGACGCTAAACCAACACTGGACATTTTACGTAGAGTGCCAACCAAAAAATTCAGAAAAACGAGTGGCAGCCGAAATGACGGAAGGACAGGCCCATGAATACAATAAATATTCCATGAAAAGTATAAGGTCAGCTATAAATCTGATCCGTACATGATGGGCATAGGGAGAAGTGACAGAGATATTACCAGGGATTGAGAGTTCAAAACTTAAAGGCATATGAATTCCTACCAAACACAAATCTTTAACCCCCCCCCCCCTCCCCCTGACTTACAACAAATTTCAACTTACCTGCATTCCAAAATAAATTCGATTATCCTCAGGTTTGGCGAATTCCTTCCCCTTTTTCAGTGATGATAATAGAAAAAATACGCCATTATATCCCACGAAACAGTACAGAAAAACAGACAAGGTGGCCTGAAAAGTGAGGAAGCTACGGCTGACAAAATAATGTACGCCACTGATAACAATCAATGTCCCTAAACTAAGGTCACTCAAAATGCTCATTGAAAAAAAAACAAATAAACACGCCACCAGCCTGTTTAATCACTGAGAAAAAGAAGCGTTGATCGATAGTACTTGTCGTATATGCCTTTCTGTGATGGAGAAGAAGTTACTTGAAGAATTCAAATATTTTTGACCCCTGTGACCTTGAAAGTAGGTAAAGGTCAATCATATGAACAAACTTGGTAGTCCTTCATCCCAGCATGCTTCATGCCAAATTCCGTGGGCCTTTCGGTTATTAAGAAAAAGTTTCTTAAAGATTTTTACATAGTTGACCCCTGTGTCCTTGAACATTGGTCAAGGTCATTGATATGAAGAAACTTTGTAGCACTCTACCCCAGGAACCTACTGGTTAACAAGAGGCCCAGGGGCCTCAACGGTCATCTGACTATAAAGATCTATATCATTTGTGTTTGTTTTTGCCAAGTTGTTCAAAGATATCTACATACATGTTTATAACCCCTGTGACCTTGAAAGTATAAGTGAAGGTCTATATGAGGAATCTTTGCACCAATCTGTCCCAGGTACCCATTGGCCAAATATCAGCACCTAGGGCCTTTTGGTAAGCGAGAAGACGTTTGTTAAAAGATTTTTACATGTTTTACCCTTGCGACCTTGAAAGTAGGTCAAGGTCATTCATACAAGGAAACTTTGTAGCACTCCATTAGAGGTACCTACTGGCTAAATATCAACACCCAGGGCCTTTAAGTTGTTGAGGAGAAGATTGTTAAAGGTATTTTTACATGTTTGACCCCTATGACCTTGAAAGTAGGTTGAGGTCCATTGTATGAGGAAAGTTTGTAGCACTCTATCCCAGGTACCTACTAGCCAAATACCATATTACTCTGGGGGATTTGGTTAGCGAGAAGAAGATTGTTAAAAGATTTTACATATTTGACCTCTGTGACCTTGAAAGTGGGTCAAGATCATTCATATGAGGAAACTTGATAGCACACTATGCCAGGTACCTACCAGCCAAATATCAGCACCCAGGGCCTTTTGGTTATTGAGAAGAAGATTGTTAAAGATTTTTACATATTTGACCCCTGTGACCTTGAAAGTGGGTCAAGATCATTCATATGAGGAAACTTGATAGCACACTATGCCAAGTACCTACCAGCCAAATATCAGCACCCAGGGCCTTTTGGTTATTGAGAAGAAGATTGTTAAAGATTTTTACATATTTGACCCCTGTGACCTTGAAAGTAGGTCAAGGTCATTCATATGCGGAAACTTTGTAGCACTCCATGCCAGGTACCTACTGGCCAAATATCAGGACCCTGGGGCTTATGGAACTTGAGAAGAAGATTCTTAAAACTTTTTACCCATTATAGCCCCAGTGAACCTTTGACCCCGTCCAGCGCTTAAAGTTGAACTTTGACCTAAACACAATATATCAGAAAAAGATTCGCATTGCCAGTCTACATATAATATATGCAAGTATCATCGGTCTAGATCATTCGGTTCATTAGATAATGTTGTGTAGATATTTTAACATATTTGACCCATGTGACCTTGAAAGTAGGTCAAGGTCATTTATATGAGAAAACTTTAGAGTACTCCATCCCTGGTACCTACTGGCCAAATATCAGAACCCTGGGCCTTATGGAACTTGAGAAGAAGATTCTTAAAGCTTTTTACCTATTATAACCCATGTTAACCTTTGACCCCGTCCAGCACTCAAAGTTGACCTTTGACCTAAACACAATATATTAGAAAAAGATTCGCATTGCTGGTCTACATATCATACAAAAATATCATTGCTCTAGATCATTTAGTTCTTTAGATAATGTTGTGTAGATTTTTTAACATATTTGACCCCTGTGACCTTGAAAGTAGGTCAAGGTCATTTATATGAGGAAACTTTAGAACACTCTATCCCAGGTTCCTACTGGCCAAATATCAGAACCCTGGGCCTTATGGAACTTGAGAAGAAGATTCTTAAAGCTTTTTACCTATTATAACCCATGTTAACCTTTGACCCCGTCCAGCACTCAAAGTTGACCTTTGACCTAAACACAATAAATTAGAAAAAGATTCGCATTGCTGGTCTACATATCATACAAAAATATCATTGCTCTAGATCATTTAGTTCTTTAGATAATGTTGTGTAGATTTTTTAACATATTTGACCCCTGTGACCTTGAAAGTAGGTCAAGGTCATTTATATGAGGAAACTTTAGAACACTCTATCCCAGGTACCTACTGGCCAAATATGATCACCCATAGCCTATTGGTTAGTGAGGAAAAGATTGTCAAACGCTTTTTTACATATTTGACCCCTGTGACCTTGAAAGTTAGTCAAGGTCATCGATATGAGGAAACTTTGTAGCACTCTATCCCAGGTGCCTACTGGCCAAATATCATTACCCTAGACCTTTTGGTTACTGAGAAGAAGATTGTTAAAGGTTTTTACATATTTGACCCCTGTGACCTTGAAAACAGGTCAAGGTCATTGAAATGAGGAAACTTTGTAGCACTCAATCCCAGGTGCCTACTGGCCAAATATCAGCACCTAGAGCCTTTTGGTTACTAAGAAGAAGATTGTTAAAGGAAAAGTTTACGGACGGCGGACGGCGGACGGCGCACGACGACGGACGAAGCATGATGGCAATAGGTCATCTTGACCCTTCGGGTCAGATGACCTAAAAATAAGCAATTTTGGCCTTTTGAATATTGAGAAGAAGAATCTTAAATAATTTTACATATGTGACCCCTGTGACCTTGAAAGTAGGTCAAGGTTACTGATATGAGTAAACGTTGTAGCACTCTATCCCAGGTACTTACAGGCAAATATTGGCATCCTGGGCCTTTTTGTTATTGAGAAGAAGATTGCTACAGGAAAAGTTAACGGATAGCGCATGACGGACGACGACGGACAAAGCACGATGGCAATAGGTCATCCTGACCCTTTGGGTCAGATGACCTCAAAATGCGAAATGTTCGAAAGTTTACATGGCACATTGCCTCCGGGCTACAAGTGTTCAACAATTAAATGACACTAGATACGAATTCGCCACATCGTGTATATGACAAGACATCGAAATAAAAGCTCCGTTCGGTCCTATAGTAGGGAATGCTACACAACACAGAAAAGAAACATAAGTGAAACACTTTTCTCCAGAGCGGACTGCGGGAAGTCTTCAGACGTGGTAATGGTAGCCCGGGCCTGGGCCGTCACCGAATCTGATTCTGAATTCAACACACCACAGACTCCGGTCCTGGCTTTGCTCGCACCTCCGCCTGTCGACCCAAACTCTGGCAATATAATGTCCACTTCAAATATCATGTCTTCAGGTTATATTTCTAACTCATCATTTTAAAAATGTGTGTTTCAATTTGGAAAGTTAACTTTCACACCGCCGCCTCCTTCGTGCTGTAGGCTTACAGTTCGTTTGGTTCGTGACGTAGCACAACGCTATTCGCTGCGCTATTTGAAATCCTAGCGTATGGTTGGGTTAAGTAGCGCTAAGATAAACTTACACCGCACATTTGTTTTTTGTGCAAGAATGACATAACTAGAATACCTTAAATTAAATGAAATTTATTAAAAACGTGTTGGTTTGCAACATTTTTTTATTCGGTATATACTGAAAATAGGTGTGCACTTTTTTGCTTAAACCTCTTTGAGGATTTATGCTAAATGCACAGATTTTTTTTCTGTATATACAAAAAAAATGTTCCATATAAATAAAAAAAATTGTGGTCTTTCCTTTATTATTCCCAAATTTTATGCGTAGCATTTTAATAGTAAATTGACAAGCTTAAACTATTCTTCATCTCTTACAAAATATTCATTAATCATTTCAACTTATATCACACTCGTATACAACGTTACGCTCCTTGGTGGTCGTGATGAGGCTTCGTGATGGTAAATAGCTGTCATATGTCCACAACATTCACTTATGTAAGTTGATCGGTATTGAGGATTAATATTAAAGAAATATTCTGACTAGTTGTCATGATGTTCATTATAAAGAGTTGAAGTAGAAGTATAAAGTTGTCTCAATGGTCATTATAGAAAGTAAACGTTGTGTATATTGTTGACGTAATAGTCGTTATACAGAGATGACGTAGTGTATATTGTTGACGTAATAGTCGTTATAGAGAGATGACGTAGTAGTATAAAGTTGTCATAATGGTCGTTATAGACAGTAAACGTAGTGTATATTGTTGACGTAATAGTCGTGATAGAGAGATGACGTAGTAGTATAAAGTTGTCATAATGGTCGTTATAGAGAGATGACGTAGTAGTATAAAGTTGTCATAATGGTCGTTATAGAGAGATGACGTAGTAGTATAAAGTTGTCTCAATGGTCGTTATAGAGAGATGACGTAGTAGTATAAAGTTGTCTCAATGGTCATTATAGAAAGTAAACGTAGTGTATATTGTTGACGTAATAGTCGTTATACAGAGATGACGTAGTGTATATAGCTGTCATAATGGTCGTTATAGAGAGTTGAAGTAGATGTATAAAGTTGTCATAATGGTCGTTATAGAGAGTAATGGCGTAGTGTATATAGTTGACGTAATAGTCGTTATAGAGAGTAATGGTGTAGTGTATATAGTTGACGTAATAGTCGTTATAGAGAGTAATGGTGTAGTGTATATAGTTGACGTAATAGTCGTTATAGAGAGTAATGGTGTAGTGTATATAGTTGACGTAATAGTCGTTATAGAGAGATGACGTAGTAGTATAAAGTTGTCATAATGGTCGTTATAGAGAGTAATGGCGTAGTTGTATAAAGTTGTCAAAATGGTCGTTATAGAGAGTAATGGTGTAGTGTATATAGTTGACGTAATAGTCGTTATAGAGAGTAATGGTGTAGTGTATATAGTTGACGTAATAGTCGTTATAGAGAGTAATGGTGTAGTGTATATAGTTGACGTAATAGTCGTTATAGAGAGATGACGTAGTAGTATAAAGTTGTCATAATGGTCGTTATAGAGATGACGTAGTAGTATAAAGTTGTCATAATGGTCGTTATAGAAAGTAAACGTTGTGTATGTTGTTGACGTAATAGTCGTGATAGAGAGTAATGGCGTAGTTGTATAAAGTTGTCAAAATGGTCGTTATAGAGAGTTAACGTAGTGTATATAGTTGTCATAATGGTCGTTATAGAGAGATGACGTAGTAGTATATAGTTGTCATAATGGTCGTTATAGAGAGATGAAATTAGTTGTGAAATCATAATGGATTATCACTTAGATCAATTACATATAATAATTGATTGTTCAATCAGTTGGCCAATATGTCACTTTGAAATGTTCTTGTTTTCTTTTCACTGAATGTTGAGTTGTTTTCATTGTCATGATTATAATGAGAAGCATTTGATGTGAATTGATTCAATGCTCTTCATATTAGATCATACAGGATCACCCAGATGTGAAACAAAATCTTTAAAACCGAAAGAATATTTGATTGGTTCCATTGAATGAGCCTGTTTATAATCTTTGAAAACTAGGCTGATCTAACAGAGACTAGTTACAAACCTGACATGGGACTCAATAAGGCGCGGTCTGTAGGTAGACGTCCAGTCCCCGTGTCCTAGACATCCTTTTGTCCCGTCCCCACAGGTCAGGATTATCCCGTTGTCACTGGCAAATATACTGAATCCAGCTCCACAGCAACCTCTGTCACAATAGAAACACACTTATTGACTTCTGTCACCATAGAAACACATTGACTTTTGTCACCAAAGAAACACACTTATTGACTTCTGTCACCATAGAAACACTCTTATTGACTTCTGTCACCATAGAAACACACTCATTGACAGCCGTCACAATAGAAACACTCTTATTGACCTCTGTCACCATAGAAACACACTTATTGACCTCTATGCACCATAGAAACACTCTTATTGACCTCTGGCACCATAGAAACAGAAACTATCGACCACTAGCTCTCACCATAGAAACAAACTAATTAACATATATCACCTTAGATACAAACTTGAATCGGCATACAAAATGTACCCGCAATACATTCTTGCAGAAAGCAATATACAGAAACTATATTTAGCAGAATTTTTCCCTCGTGGAAAATCACAAAAATAAAATTATTACAGATATACGTATGTTCACAGTATGTTTCCATTACTGTCTCAACAACCAATGCCATTTGAGACACTGACAAGCCTGATTAAGCCCTGGCCATTTTAGATAACTCTTGATATGGTCTTCCCTGTCTAGTAGTTATTATTTTAGTCAAGTATTAATTAAAGATTTAGACTTGATTGCTCTTGACAGTAACATCTGGTTTTAATGTTGAAAATTAAATCAAGTTCCCCATTGTATCTTTCTTTTACTGAAGAAATATCAATTAATTCACTACCCCCTAAATTGTATAATGAACTATTCCAACCATTAAGTTTGGGCTAGTTCAAATATGTCTTAAGGGTGAATGAGTAAATAACTTTCTAAAATTTTGTCCAAATTACATTTCACAAACACGATTTCATTTCCCCTTGATGTACCCCTTAATCGTTACCTTGATATAGATTTCCCTGTGAGGGCCTCCACCAGTGTAGGTTTTGTTATTGACTCAGTGTTGCCGTGACCCAGTTGACCTTTGCCCCCTTCGCCCCACGTAAACACCTGTCTCTCCATGGTGACGACGATCACATGATCTTCACCAGCAGCTGCCTGGAATGTATTGTTCGAAATATTTTCACAATTTCAGGGGTTACTTATCTGCGATGTCAAAGGTCAATGTTCATTAATTAGCAATACTGACCAGTACAGTGTATCGATGTCAAAGGTCAAGGTTCATTACATAGCAATACTAATACCTACAGTTGTGAATCAATGTCCAACAACAATGTTCATTACATAGCAATACTTACCTACAGTTGTGTATTAATGTCAAAGGTCAAGGTTCTTTACATAGCAATACTTACCTACAGTTGTGTATCAATGTCAAAGGTCAAGGTTCATTACATAGCAATACTTACCTACAGTTGTGTATCAATGTCAAAGGTCAAGGTTCATTACATAGCAATTACTTAATATTTTTACCTATCATTATTATGTCAAATGTAAACTTTCAAAATGTCAAAGATCAACATTCATTATTACAATATTTGCCTATCAGTGTCAAAGTTTATTAAAACAAATTAAACTTACCTATCAATGTCAAAAGTCAAGGTTCATTACTACAACAAAGGTCAACATACATTACATATCATTATTACAATATTTACTGATCAATGTCAAAGGTCGAAGTTCATACTTACATGTCTAATTTTGATTTTAGGAGGAAGTTCTATAGGAGTGATAGAGGCTGAGGAACTCTCGAAGTAGAAAAACAATGACCTGGAAATATAATTTATTACAGAGATTTACTCAAAATTCTGTGACATAGATCAAAGTTAACATTAATTTATAAAGAGAATTGTTCAAACACTGATACAAACAGACATTGCACATTTTTCCTGTTCAAATTTTGTGGGTTTTTTTCAGAAATACTGCACATCTGTCATACTGAAATCTAAATAACACAAAGAGTGACATTAAGAAATGAAACAGTCTATGCAAGAAACATTTTTTTCAGAAATACTGCACATCTGTCATACTGAAATCTAAATAACACTAAGAGTGACATTAAGAAATGGTGAAGCACTTAAAACAGTCCAGGCAACATTATTTGTGTGTATGGACAGACACTTTCATTTTGATGTATCTGTCATGGTCCTAGGATGTAACTCATTATCCCCCCGGAATTTCAAAATAAACTATTCCCACCATTGAATTGGAAGAGTTCAAATGCGACTACAGTGGTTAACAAGTTAAATAATGAAACAATACCTATTAGGACAACAAGACACCAATGTCATTGGAACTTCATGAGTGCCGCCATGTCATATATTCTTTGAAATGCATTAAACTAAAACATTTACCTCATTCAACCCCTGAAAATTTGTAATTAACATTTACCACCATTGAATTGGATGAGTTCAAATGTGTCTTCAGGGGTGAATGAGTTAATTATAAAAGACTGAATGTAGATCCTGGACTAGACACAGATTTCAAAACCATGGTGAACGGTGTAATTTTCCAAACTATGATAAGTTTTAAAAAGTCCCTGCTTAAATGTTCCCACTCATTACGATTCACAAATTTAAAGTATTACGCTCTGTTCAACAAGTAACAAAGTAAATGATAATGCAATCAGTTATTGAACGAACATCTTGATGAATCTAATATAATTTATAATATCTCTATGGCAACCACAGGTAACACCTTATATGGTTTGTGCAATGGGAATGTAAAAAATAATTGTAAATTGACTGTGAGCAAAAATACACACAGGGTGTTTATGATGTATTCGTGTGGGGGAAGAAGCAGGGACAACATCAATATTTCTTGTAAAATAAAGAAAAAAAACCACAAAAAACATTCTCTGGTGTAAAAAAAGTAATAATTGAAACAAACCAAGCAAATTTTGCAATACCTGAATTACATTTCATTGTAAATATAAACAGAAATTTTTTCAATGAGATATAGCCATTTCTACCAAAATCAAAATCCTTAAATCTGGTATAATACAAAATGTCTCTGAATCGAGAATTTGATTTCGGAATCTTCTAATTATACATCAGGGAGCTTAAATTCAAAGATTTAGCAAAAAATTATTATTCCTTGTTCCAGTAAAAATCTGATATGAGTTTATTCCAAGATATTTTAATGTCCAATATATGTTAACTCTACTTCTCCTCATCTGATCCTGATCTAGTATAGTCGCCACCACACACACCAAAATGTCTCTTTTCTGCAGAATTCATATACTGTAAACGTGGAAATATTTGCGCGGGGGAAATTTACGCTAATTACCAGTGAAGGCAACTAGATTGTGATTTTCCCCACATCATATTATTATGCGATATACTAAGGGTAAAAGGCTAATTATGCGAAGGTGGATCGATCGGGAAAATTTCTCCCACATGTATATACAAAACAATGTACTTTGCCAATCGAAATCGTGAAAATACCCCCCCCCCCCCGGGAAATAACCCCTTCATGACACCAAATAATAATGTTACAATGACAACATGACGAAGCAATTCACTTCCTGATTAAAATATTTAGAAAATAAAATATTATGTAAAACTTTCTATCAATTTTTTGCTTTTCTTGGGGTCGGGTGTAATGGGTGAGGGAGGATTCCTTAAATAAAATATACAATAATTAATATGTGCCAAAATAAACAAAGAGACTACATTTATATATATACATCCTTCTGTGATGTCACCGTACCTTTTCTCCACAGCAGAACTGTAACCAAGCACGTTTGTACAATTTTTACAAAATCTATTTTCTGAAATTAACTTATATTGTAATTACCATTAGCTCCTGTGGAATCGCACATACAATAAGACTCACAAATTTACTCAAGACTTTTTGCAGTTTAAGCTCCTAAAATAGTCTACATAGTTTATTTCTTCTATAACAACCATATCTCTTTCTTATCTAAAGTGGATCCAGTGGTCTTACACTTGTGACCCAACTGTAAACTGTGTAATGACTCAAACAAACCTCGTTTACCTAATATAATCAAAGGGAGATCAGAAAAAAACTAAAACCAGGGAATCACAAGTGATACCTGTAGTCCCTAGTACTCGCACACAGTTAAGTTCAACAACTGTTCTGGAACAAACTGTTCTAGAACTGTTCCAGAGAACAAAATTTTGCAGGGTTTGACCTTCAATGCTTACGCTCTTGCACCCCTTAAAGGCCCAATATAATAACTTCTCGAATTTATTTGTGATTCTGAAAAAATTATGACAAAAAATCCAGTTGATAACCATTCAAAAATAAGCCTAAAACGAAGTAATTCTGAGTGGTAACTAACAAGAAGCTCTTGACAAAAAAATCTAAAGAACTGAAAGTAATTCAGGTGTTTACAAATACCGAGTTTCAACTACTGCTGTACCAGTAACCGCGAAGGAATTCATCTTGAATATTGCTGATATCAGCTAATCTTAGCTACATCTATAAATATAATAAGTTATTAGGCTTGATTTTCGCTTCAAGTTTTGTCGAAAGTTACGTATATTGGGCCTTTAATCTTTATAATGAACTACTCCAATCTTTGATTTGGAAGAGTTCAAACGTGTTGTTAGGGGTAATTCAGTTATATAGCGATCCCCATGCAATGACCTGGTATTTATTATTTGTTAAGAACAGAACCTGGTACATCTCTGTAGAAAGCCAGTGACTTATCCACTTATAGATAGTAACTTTACCTTGTTTTCTTCTTTGTTTTTGCGTTGTCACGGTTACTCTCGTGAGAATGGAGCAGATCATCGTCACAGTCTGTTGTAGGATCCTCAAAGGAATTCATCAACTACAACGACAAAACAGACTTAAGGCTATATGCTGCCTATAATAAATGTGAGATATATACCGGGTACCTAACTTTACTAAAGAGTTCCGACCTTGAAGTGTCAAAAAGAATCCATTATAACTTGTAAACTAGAAATGTCTGGGAGACATATAATGCCCCCGCCCCCCATATGAATTTAGTTCTTCATGTTTATTACGTATGCAAAGTTTAAATTGATGACAATCGGATCAGTAGTTATTTAAATAAGCTGGTTACATTACCACAGGACGGATGGGATGGAAACGGGATGGGACGTACATGGGTAACACTATATGCCCCCCCCCCCTTCCCTCCATTTCATGGCGGAGGCATAATAAATGAAATAATGTTGCTATTAGTCAGCTTTAGTGTTTGAAATTCATTGTTATTACAATGTATGATAATAATTTGAGGTTCTTATGTACCGCTTTTACCCATAGGTTGTCTCAAAGCGTTTCATAAATAAGTATCCATGGTAATTGGGCCTTAGCAACCAGCCGATATCGTTCTCCACTTCCTGGGGAGCATATACAACCGGTGCTGCCATTTCAGCCCTCACTGAGCTAGCATTCCACAACTTCTAGTACTGCCGGCCTGGAGAACCACATAGTCATTTACAGCTTAGTAGACTGGAACAAGGGGAGTAAATTATCTTGCTTAAGGATACAACACAAGTGCCGTGGCCAGGACTCATACTCGATTTAATTCTAACCAATAGTTTTTTTCTCAATTTTACTTACAAACATATATAAAATAAAACTGTCTAAATTAGATGAAAATTTATTGTCATTAGATGAAATGGGGGGAGGGGAGGGGGGCATATAGGGTAACCCATATGTCCATTTCATTTTTGATGTTTACATATTCGACTATATATACGCAGATATGAGTGGGGGATACTCCCTTATTGCTTATCTATTTTTTGCAGTGAAGTGGTATACCGAAGGACCCACCAATAGTTCAGCGACGGCATGCATGGTCAGTAACTGGTTGGGCGATCGCCCCAACACTATAGCTAAAACTATACAAGAGGTCCAGAGGACCGGCTTCGTTGGACACAATTTTATCGAGTAATTATTGAAAAAATAATTTTCTTAAAGATCCCAGGAACAGAGAGTTCAGATCCCAAGACCAATCCTTGTAGCAATTATAGACTATATGTATAAAACTGTGATGGGGATCATGCATAGATCTCAATCATTTTCAAGCTCAATTAAAAAAAACTACATCTGTCAGGGCGTGACCTGATTTGATGCCAATTTCACGATAGTGATTGTCTCTTTAATTATGCTAGCAATTTTATATATAGATTTTCCAACTTACCATTTGTACAATTTTGAATACCCGCTCTCTAAACTAGTGTAACCAGTTGAAGATGGTTTGTATCAATTGCTTGGTTTCAGAGAAGAGGTTACTTAAACCAATGTAGTTTCTGTCCTACCCCTCATCCCCTGGGTGTTTTATCATACATTTGTTCAATTTTGAAGTTATTTATAGCAATCATTATGGCCAAATTTGCCCTGTATGAAGTTCCGTGACAATCAGTGTTGGAGATAACATAGCAGATAGACAGAAAAACAAACAGATGCAACTAACAAGAGGCCCAAAGGGCCTGTATCGCTCACCTGGATACATTGGTATATAGGTTACAAATCCTGATAATATATTTTCCAAAAAGATTCCATGGACAGGAACATACCAAAAGGCCAATCCTTGAAGCATATCTGTATAAATTTAAGTTTGGTTAATGGGTGGGTATCTCAACTTTTTCAAGTTCAACTGAAAAACAAGGTCCCTGAGGGCTGTGGCTAGACACTTAAATCAATGCTAATATCATGATTGTGTTCGTCTCTTTATGCCCAGCAACTGTATAGTTTCGGGTGGGGATGTCAATCATTTAAAAGTTATGACACAGAAGTTAAAGTCTGCAAGCTAGAATCCCTCTCCCCTTAACCCCGGTCAGGATATACACATAGTAATATATACCCAATACACATATACCTATCAGACACTACACACCTGAGGTGAACCGTAGGTATATATACATTGTACCACAGTCTGTAAACATGACCTGCATTGACCTACTCCACAATCTACCCTGTTATTATTTCTGTCAGCCAGTCGGCAACCTCGCATAACAAGGAAGTAATATTACCTGTAAATTTACAAGTCTACACAGGTACATCTCGAGTGGGGGCCAAGCAGGGAGCTGATTTATTTTAAAAATGTGTCCTTTGGCCATTTAACTACTAATAAATTCTGAACTATAAAACAACGGGTTTGTGAACACAGTAATTATATAATGGAGGTTTACCTGGACATTAGGCCCTACATTGATGTACAACACAATGATGGTCCCTTGATCGTCACTAAGTGTACCTTGACACCCATATCAAACAAGGACGTTATACTTAAGTTACACGTCTACAGTCATGCAGATCTACAAACATTGGCCGGGGAGGACGCATAAAAATGACAGACATTAACCAGGAATATCTCCATGGAACAAAACTCAATTCTGAGTCAGAAACAAAGTGATTTATCAAAAGAAACAGATGACATGTAATTCCAGGATGTGATTTTAATACCAGGGATACAGTCAATGACAAATTGCGCCTGTGTTTCCCGGACGATGACATTCCATATTGGTTACAAAAAAACTTCTATAAACCCACAACAGTGATCATCAGGTAGCTATGCTGTAGTGTTTTTATAATTATGTTTTATGAACACATGTGTCTGGGTCGGAGCTCCCTGTCAAGAATAAAACTGATTTTGTGACTGTTATCTAAGATAAGTTGTAATAGGCAAGTTGTTTGGGACTATTTATAGACTTCCTTTTCTCTTCAACAACATTGTCATCAATATGGCAACACCCGTAGTTCAAATCCCTTTCCGAAAGAAAGGACAGGCTACCTGTATTGAACACAGAGACAAACGACTAGATCTCTACTGCAAAAACTGTGATAAACCTGTTTGTCTTAAGTGTTTGTCAACATCTCATGCAGGCCATATAATGTGTGAACTCAGTGACATTACTCCAGAAAAGAAACAAGACATTCAAAACTTTATTCAGCAAACTGAACAAAATGACCTGGTACAACTTCAGAAACAAATCTCATCTACTGATTCACTACTGAAAGACAACACAAGCAACTTCGACAATCTTTCATACAAGTTAAAAACACAAACTGAAAAACTCAAACAAGATCTTGATCTCCTAACAGCACAAACTCTCTCTCAGTACCACAAAATGAAGGAGGACAATACCAAACTAATACAAAAATATAGACAAGACCTTGATATGTACGACCAGAAGCTCAAAGAACAGATTAAGGAATACAAAGAAACACTCCAGAATGGATCTCACATAGAAATATACGACACAGGATGTGAAATCCATTCCCAAATAACTTTCCCTGTGAAACCAGTCATGGGTAGTGCCAGTTTCAATCCAAACAAAAATCCGCAACATCACCTAAAACTGGCCTTAGGGGAAATTGCTCTGTTAAATCAAGGTCAAGCTTCAACTGACCAGGACGGGTCAGTCAGGACATCTGGTGGTCAGAAACCTGCATCCTCTACATCACAACAGTCAGAACAAAAAGGGAAGGAGGCAGTGCCTACGTACAAACTACTTCCACAGACCAAAGTGTTGGAGGAGTGGAGGTCTCCTGTTGATATTTGGTCTATATGTCCCACCACTGACGGTCAGGTGTGGACCAGAGAATATAGTAACACATTAACTCTCCTGGACAGGAAGGGGAAAGTATTACAGCAGGTCAAACACAAAACTAACATCACGGACATAAGTCTGTCGCCAATAAAACACACACTGTGGGCCTGTGATACAGAAAACAACATCATGGAGCTGGTATCAGGACAACTGACACACAGATTCAGTACCAAGGAGGAACCCAGGTGTATCTGTGTTACTGCCAGTAACCATATCATTGTAGGGATGGCCAACAACATCTCTAAATTTACCACACAAGGTCAAATGGTACGTACTACAAGTAATACAGGGACTGGGAAGCCATTAGTGTGTTCACCATACAGGATCTCAGAGTGCCCTGTCACTCACAATGTGGCAGTGGTTGATGGGAATAGTAAGAGTGATGGTGGTGATGAGCAACAACATGTTATTGTTATGGACACTGATTTCAAGGAATTGTTTGTGTATAGAGGTGACATCACCAGTACATATAAACAATCATCATGTAAAGGAGCTGAACCATTTAACCCCCGTGGTGTGGTGTATGACAGTGTGGGGAACATCATCATAGCGGACTGTAAAAACTGCAGAGTCCTACTCCTCAGTGGAGGTGGTGAGTTCCTTAGGATCATACACACAGACCAACAAAGGACATTTGCTGTAGGTGTAGGCAGGGATGATGTTCTGTGGGCTGTGTTTATTTGGGATGTTTGGAATGCTAAACTACTACAATACAGCAGAGTGTGAATCCTTTGACAAAACTAGCATGTATAGTTACTATGACAACATAGAATCAAACCAACAAATCTGACCACAATAAACAACAAGAGGCCTGGATGGCCTGTATCACTAACCCAGATACTGCTGTATCTGCACGAGTCATCAAGGTAAAACATTTCTAAAAAGATCCCACAAACTGAAACAGACCCCAAGGCCAACCCTTGTAGCATATAGTACACCGGTAATAGTTTGGTTATGAGGCGGCATCTAAATTGTTTCCAAGTTCAACTCAGAAACTAGGTCGGACAGGGTGTGGTCAGACCCCGAGGTCCAAGTAAATATCCTGATTGTGTTTGATGCTTTATACCAGTAGTATACATAATCTGAGATGGGAATCTCAACTGTATCAAAGTTATCACCCAGGGGTTAAGACTGCAATTGTGGGGCAGACCCCAGGGGTTAAGTCTGTAAGGGTGGGCAGACCCCAGGTGTTAAGTCTGTAAGGGTGGGGCAGACCCCAGGTGTTCAGTCTGTAAGGGTGGGCAGACCCCAGGGGTTACGTCTGTAAGGGTGTGCTGACCCAAGGAGTTTGGGGCAGACCCCAGGAGTTAGGGCAGACCCCAGGAGTTAAGTCTGTAAAGGTGGGGCAGACCCCAGGAGTTAGGGGCAGACCCCAGGAGTTAGGGCAGACCCCAGGTGTTAAGTCTGTAAGGGTGGGCAGACCCCAGGGGTTAAGTCTGTAAGGGTGGGCAGACCCCAGGAGTTAGGGGCAGACCCCAGGAGTTAGGGCAGACCCCAGGTGTTAAGTCTGAAAGGGTGGGCAGACCCCAGGTGTTAAGTCTGTAAGGGTGGGACAGACCCCAGGGGTTAAATATGTAAGGGTGGTGCAGACCCCAGGGGTTAAATATGTAAGGGTGGTGCAGACCCCAGGGGTTAAATATGTAAGGGTGGTGCAGACTCCAGGAGTTAGGGGCAGACCCCAGGAGTTAGGGGCAGACCCCAGGAGTTAGGGGCAGACCCAGGGGTTAAATATGTAAGGGTGGTGCAGACCCCAGGGGTTAAATATGTAAGGGTGGTGCAGACCCCAGGGGTTAAATATGTAAGGGTGGTGCAGACCCCAGGGGTTCAATATGTAAGGGTGGTGCAGACCCCAGGGGTTAAATATGTAAGGGTGGTGCTGACCCCAGGAGTTAGGGGCAGACCCCAGGATCTAGGGGCAGACCCCAGGGGTTAAGTCTGTAAGGGTGGGGCAGTACCCAGGGGTTAAATATGTAAGGGTGGTGCAGACCCCAGGAGTTAGGGGCAGACCCCAGGATTTAGGGGCAGACCCCAGGGGTTAAGTCTGTAAGGGTGGGGCAGTACCCAGGGGTTAAATATGTAAGGGTGGTGCAGACCCCAGGAGTTAGGGGCAGACCCCAGGATTTAGGGGCAGACCCCAGGGGTTAAGTCTGTAAGGGTGGGGCAGTACCCAGGGGTTAAATATGTAAGGGTGGTGCAGACCCCAGGGGTTAGGGGCAGACCCCAGGAGTTAAGTCTGCAAGGCTGGGCAGACCACAGGACAGTGTTGTGTACCCAGGAGTTAAGACTGCAAGGGTGGGCAGACCACAGGTTATATACCCAGGGTTAAGTCTGTAAGGGTGGTGCAGACCCCAGGGGTTAAGTCTGCAAGGCTGGGCAGACCTCAGGACAGTGTTGTGTACCCAGGGGTTAAGACTGCAAGGGTGGGCAGACCACAGGACAGTGTTGTGTACCCAGGAGTTAAGACTGCAAGGGTGGGCAGACCACAGGTTATATACCCAGGGTTAAGTCTGTAAGGGTGGGGCAGACCCCAGGAGTTAGGGGCAGACCCCAGGGGTTAAGTCTGCGAGGCTGGGCAGACCTCAAGGACAATGCTGTGTATCCAGGGGTTAAGACTGCAAGGGTGGGCAGACCACAGGTTATATACCCAGGGTTAAGACTGCAAGGGTGGGGAAGACCCCAGGACAGTGTTGTGAACCCAAGGGATACGTCTGCAAGGGTGGGGCAGTCCTTTGGATAGTGTTGTGTACCGGCCAGGGGTTAAGGCGGCAAGAATGGGGCAGAACCTGAGACAGTGTTGTGTACCCCGGGTTAAGTCTGCAAGGAAGGGGCAGACCCCAGGGCATTGTTGTTTACCAAGAGGTTAAGTCCGCTATGGTAGCATTTGTCTTTTTATGCTGTGTTGTGTTACATGCATTTTCAACCGCATTTTATCATTCTTTATTAATAATGTGAATAACAATCAGATTTGTTTTAGGTTTTCTTAGAACGTGATTTATTCTTTACATAGCTTAAAATTGCATTGTTCATTACTAGAATAACATTGTGTTAACATAATATAAATAATATTTCTATGAACCTTAATTAACTCTTTCCGTACTTCGTTCCCTTTCCGGCTTCCGTACCGGAAATCATTACTAGGCTCACCCCCAGATGTTTTTTTTTCAAAATGGCGGATTACCATGTGGATTGCTGATGTGTTGTTTTTCGTTGCAAAAAAAAACTCAGGTTAGTGCAATTCCCTAGCTTTGTTAAGTAGATATTTTTAACATGATATTCAGAGGTTGACTTTGAGACTGCGATGCACTAGTGTACTGCAGACAGCTGATATATCTGATAAAAATAGATGTCAAACGTTACCGTTGATATAGAGTGGCTATCGTCAGTAACTAGGTCACGATCAGCTGATTTTGTTTTCCGAGTCGACCAGCCTTTGTTTATCGTTAATAAAATGATTGTTTTGGAAATCTTGGGAATCATTTATATGTCATTTTATTGGATAATTACATATGTCGTCTGCTTATTGTAACTAATCAGCATTTAGATAATGTAAACATAGCATGTCGACTGTAGTCGACAACGGGGAAGAGGGAGCTTATTTCTTTGTCGACTGTAGTTGACAGCAGGGAGGAGGGAGCACATTTAGTCGACAGCAGTACGGAAAGAGTTAAGAGAGTGTGGAATCAGTGATTTTATGTTTTTTCACAGAGTTATGGATTTCAAATTTTAAACAGTTTATGATGTCGTACATGAGGTAACTTCTGGTTTATTTTGTTTGCTATAAATACATTAAGGGGTTAATTGTCCAGTGCAATGGTCAATACAGAAACTTTTTTGTACAAAATTAATTATTCAGTGGGTGGTCGGGCGGTGCAGTGGATAGCGCTCTCGCCTTTCAAAAGGCGGCCGGGGATGGATTCCTCGATCAGACGTAAAAAGGTATGGGGTCACCTGCCCAACCACGTGGGTTTTCTCCGTGTACTCCGGTTTCCTCTCACAATAAGACCCTTAACACGCTAACATCCGGCCAACAAGAGTGATTAATATAAGTTGTATAGCTTGTTTCATAATTGTTGTAAAATAAATAAAGTTCATATTTATATGTTAATTAAGACAACATTCTGCCAAAAGTGAAAGCTGTTGTTTTCAGTGGCGTCATTTCACCATGATTCAAAATACCATTGATACGTACTACACCGATTTACTTGAATACCACTCATTCGTCAAACAGGTCATTTGGACACGACAGAGTTTCAACATCTTTAACCAACCTTGGATTACTTGAATACCATGTATTCCTTGAACTATTGATCAGGTCCCCGCGAGTTTTGAAGAAGTGGGGTGTTAATGTATGTTAATACCTATTTTGTCACCATTCATGGCTCTGCATTATTCTTGTTCCAATTGAAAGATGGAACATTTTCTTAAATTCACATGTGTTATCATGTACCTATATATATGTACCATTTCAACATATCAAGTTTTTGGGGAAATCTAGCTAGAAACATTCCAAAATCAAAATCAATTTCTGTATCCACAATGTCCAACAAGAAGGGGAGATGACCAGGCTTTCTGTGTACAGTGTACCCCACGTGGCACTCATGCACCAGCACACCTATACATAGCAAGCTACATATTGTGGCCTGTTTTGAATCAGTCGAGATGATGATTTTAGCTGTAATCATTCTTTAGCATTTTTTGGCTTGGTAACAATCTGCTAAATTATAAATGCGATTACGACAGTTTTTGTGTTTTGCTTTCTCCAGAAAGTATTATAAGTATGTCATTTCATCATTGCATGATATGTGCTGATTTTCTATAAATTTAAAGCTATGCGCTAAAATCTGAGTGCGCCAAAAACAGAATGTTTAAAGTAACTCCTTTGTAATGGTATTTTTAAATGAGTTTTTTGAGATATATAAATGCATTCTATTTAGTTAAATTTGGTAGTTTTATATTGTAAATTAATTATTATATAACATTTGGTAAACCAAATAATTATGTGATGGTATTTGTATATATAATTGTATGTATATTTAATGTAACTGAATAAACAACATCATTATAATTTATATCGAAGTTGTTATTTTCTGGTACAGAATACTGAAATTGTACATATTTTAGTTGTAGTCCAATTTTAGCGCTCTTCATGCTGATCACTTCCGCAAAATTATGATTCATTGTGCTAATTGCGATTTCTGTTCAATGTTTTCTATGGCATGTATTGTGGTTGTGCCAATTTATCGTTGTGCTAGTATGTTTAAATTTGATTATGTGCTAAAATTTGAGTGCACTAAAGTAAATGTATTTACAGTTACTGCTTTCTATACAAGAAGGTAAAAATCTATTACACCCAGTGATTGTGTATAAAGAACTGGGTTGGGGGTCTTAACTGAAGTTATGAGTCAAGAGTCACGTCTGCATGCATATGGGTGAGAAATAACATGATGACCTATTGTGTTCATCTATTTTTGTCCAACAATTGTATATATGGTCATGAAATCCTTTTAGCCCCACCCAGAATGGCTGATTGAGGTGGGATGACAAACGGACAATAAGTTCACTTGGCCTAAATAATAGTTGACGATGCTGCGGAATGGGATCAGCTCACTTTGGTCCTTCAGTTCTCTATACCATCCGAAGTAGAGAGGCAAAACTCACATAGACTAAGACTAAAATATTACGTCATAAGTAATTCATGTGAATGGATGTCTGTGAGCAGATCTAGATCTGTGAGTTGATTCTCGAGCTAATATCTGCGAGCAGATCTAGATCTGTGAGTTGATTCTCGACCTAACGTCTGTGAGCAGATCTAGATCTGTGAGTTGATTCTCGAGCTAATATCTAACAGCAGATTTAGATCTGTGAGTGGATTCTCAAGCTAACATCTAACAGCAGATCTAGATTTGTGAGTGGATTCTCAAGCTTACATCTGTGTTGCACCTTGACTTACTCTCTACAGGTTTCAGCCTGCTACTGTAATAGGCAATCATCCGGATGATATTGAAATTCCTTTAAATGAGAATCAAAATTAGTTCCCACAAACAGTAAGTATTGTATATACCTCTGGGAGTCTTGTGTACATGAGTTCGTGAGCAGACGGTCGCTGCTCTGGATCTTGTCGTAACATATCCATGATGACGTCCTTAAAGCCAGCGCTATAAATATCTTTGACCGGAGCAAACTGACCCTGTAATTTTAAATGTTAAAATTAAAATGGTGAGTTCATATACTCAGAACTACATGTGTTGAAGGTAGCTTTCCAATTGTAGCTTTTTTCTTATAAATGGAATTAAAAATTACAAATTCATGTTTTTTAAACATTTTTTCCGGGTTGGTAAATGTAGATAAAAAAAATGTCAAAAGACTTGATCATGTAGCACAACCAGTAAGTGTTTATAGGTGACAATTTGATGACTAATATATATGTTCATAATTGTCAATGTACTATATGACTAAAGTCATTGTATTGTCATAGTGACTATTATCATATAATGGTATTTTCTTAAACTGTCACTATACTTAATTTAAGTCATTGTAATGTGACAAATTGTTGACTATTATGGTATGTTCATATAAACACTTAAAAGTTGTTTACATGAACCTTTTACAAGATTAATTTCTTTTATTATTTCATATATAATCATTGTTTTCATCATATCCGCAGTACAACTTAGTTCTGCTCATTTCAAAGTACAGTCCTTGGTCACGAACTACTTTTTTACACCATCCCACTAGGTTTTGGTTGAACTCTAGGAAACAGTATAGAAAATAATACCATTTTGGGATTGACTGGAAAATGGATACTGTCAGACTGCAAATGCTTAATCAACTCCCAGAACAGGTGTATAGTGGCTAAAATACAAGAACAAGAGCCCCACGAACCTTCATGATTTTGTTGACAAGAGCTGGTAGGTTGGAGCCTTCAAAGGTTTTCTGTAGACAGGCCATCTCGTACAGTATACAGCCCAGCGCCCAAATATCTGATTTGTCATTATAGGGTTTGCCCTCACACTAAAATATCAAAGGTAAAAGTTCATCAGATTAAACAAAGGTCAGAAATCAAAGTTCATCTGATAAAAAAGATGTCACAGTTCAAAGTTCATCAAATTCAACATAGCCAAGGGTAAGATTTAATGAAATAAAAGCAAAGGTTAAGGGTCAGAATTCATTTATTCAAACTGAAAGTAAACACTTCTGAAAATAATGAGGAAGCTGCACAGACAAATTATAGTCAAACCTCATCATCTCAAACTTGTTTAATTAATTTTCCATTGATTGTTGTGTGTGTTTATGCAGAATGCAGCTTTCTGATTGGTTGAAATTGTTTTTCATACCTCTAGGAAAATAAATCCGAAAATGTTGCAAAAAATGTGACATCACAATACGGCAATAACCTTGCATATTGATTCTAAATTTTTAAATTTGAATATAAGTTTCAAAAATTAATTACAAGCATTGATGTCAATCATTTTTTTAGTTTAGATATAAAACATTTTCGCTTGCAAACTTTTGTAAGAATCAGCTATTCATACAGTTTGCAGCCAAATTTTTATTCATATCCCATGCTTAAATAACTCGAAGACCCTTATCTGAACTATTTCCTTAGTCCCAGCCAAACTTCATACCAAGCATTAGACTCAAAGTTTCTCCATGAGATCACTAACTGACTGTAAAGGAAATAAATGGAAGAACATTTCTACATAAAAGAAAAAAGACATACCATCTCAGGGCTGATGTAGTAAGGAGTTCCCAGCACAGTGTTAGCTCCCTTGTTAGCGGAACTCATCATTTTGGAGATACCAAAGTCGCCCACTTTGACCACTCCTTCCTTGGTGAGGAAGATGTTTGCAGTCTTCAGGTCCCGGTGTAACACGTTGTGTTCGTGGATATGTCGGATGGCTGCTACGATCTGTTGGAACATCGTCAGGATAGTTTTCTCCTCCAGGGGTTTCTCCTGCTGAGCCAGGAACTGGGCTAGAGTTCTGTGGATTATGATTAGTCAATTTGCTTGACTTCCACGATATTGAGGGGTTTCGATCCCCTATGCTCTCTATACTCCTGGAATGTCATGGTAAACTGAAAGCCCACCCTTAACAGTGATTTTGTTTGCCCATTATACAGCCGATATGAGGCTGTTTCCCCTAGTCAAAATTTGTGTTATTTTCCCAAAAGGAAAGCCCACCATGGCAATGAGGCAAGAAGACTGGTTCAACACTTTAATGTCCATCAAATTAATTTCATCACATAATGGTAAAAATTGACAAACTTTTAAGTTGGTTGCAGCTCCTTTGTAGTCTTCAAATGACAGGCATGCAGCCTTGAGATTGGTCAGGATTTTTTTGTACCTTCAGTTTTGCCATGACATTTTCCAGGGGTGTAGAGAGCGTAGGTGAGCGTAACCCCTGGATATCGAGGATGTTATCTTGACTGACTGGCTAATTTATGGACATTTCCCCCTGAAAACACATTTGAACTCTTCCAAATCAATGGTTGGAATAGTTCATTAAAACATTTCGGGGTGAAAGAGTTAAAACTGACGAAGATACAAGAAAAAATATAGTCTCAAAGATTAGAGCCTACGAAACTGTTGTGCGCATCTGAGAAGTAAATTTGCCATGAAGTAAAGTAACAGGAAAAAAATCAGATCAATGATGTCTGTTTTACATCCTACAGCTATGGTCATTTAGGATGTTCCAGGTTTTAGTGGTGGAGGAAGGCTGGACTTCTCAGAGAAAAACCAACGACCAACTGCCAGTACCTAGTAACTGCCCAACCCTGAAATTGAACCCACAACCAGGCGATGCAGAGGTGGAGAGCTAGTGGTAGCAGAATATCAGATACCTTAACCAATTGCCCACCACACCCCTAACTAACACTATAACCCTCTGTCTGTGTAACCTATGTAACACTATTGTACAAGCAAATACTTACCCTCCATCCGCATACTCTATCTCTATCATAAGAACACCGTCCTCTTCAAAACTGTCGTAGTAACTGATGATGTTGGGGTGGTCCAAGAACGCAAGTATGTTTACCTGTTATAAAACATACGCAGAAAGATTTTTTTCAATTACCTACTTTGATTTAAAGACCCATTATACGTAACTTTCCGCAAAACTTGAAGCGAAAATTAAGCCTAATAACTTATTATATTTATAGATTTAGCTAAGATTAACTGATATCAGCAATATTCAAGATGAATTCTGACGCGGTTACCGGTACAGCAGCAGTTGAAACTCGGGATTTGTAAACGCGTCCGTTCTGAGCTGTCTTCTACCTTTGGTTTGTTGTTGAAGTGGGGCACACCTGAATATTTTTCAATTCTTTGGAATTTTTTGTCACGAGTTTCTTGTTAGTTACCGCTCAGGTTTACATCGCTTTAGACTTATTTTGCATAGTTATCAACTGGATTTTTTTACATAATTTTTCAGAATCCTGAAAAATTTCCTGAAGTTACGTATATTGGGCCTTTAATATAAGAATCTAAAATATTTGGGTTTTTTTTTTAATTTTTCAAACAATATGACCTTTAATGTTGGTAAAGGTAATTAAATTTGACTCCAAACATTTCACAGGGTGTTATAAAAAGCTTCCTTAGTATTCAGAAAACAATTTCAAAATGGCGTATAAACCAACTTGCAATTGATAGCTAGCACTTCATCCTAATATATTTACAGTCTGTTTGGAATTGATAGTATATTGCCTATACATTTCTACGAATGCCTACTGAACTTTATTTTCCGATAAAATCAGTGGAGCACGCGCCTATTGGCGCCGTTACGATTTGAACACGAGGCCGCGTCACTACTTTACAGACTCGATCAATATCCTGCCGCGTAGTATGTGTTCATTTATTTAAGAAATAAATAAGAAGCATTTTAATGTTTTTTTAAAATACAATAACAGTAACAAAGACTGTATGGTTTGTTTATAAATGAACTTATGTGAAAAAATAACAATAAAAAGATGTTATCTTTTGGAACTTTTTTGTTTACTTGTTGACTGAAATTTCGCGGGAGTTTGTCACCTCATAAGGCGGCTGTTTCAACAGTCTACCGAAACCAAACGATACTGTTTGATTTTGTCACAGTAAGTATAATAATATCTGATTAAAGAAATAATTACACGTGGGAATATAAGGTCTGGACAGTAAATAAAAGGATTAAAGTTTCTTTCTGGTGGTTTTATCAAAGGATAAAGTTCAGTAGGATATCGATAGTTGGAATGGAACGCGAAGCGTTCCATGAAACAACTATTGATATCCTTAATAATACTCACTTTAATCCTTAAATAATATTCACTCTTACATAATTATGGTCGGCCACACAATACTGTAAAATTATCAAATTTGTTGAGGATTTAATTTCTTTTATTTCCTGGTTGTAAAAATCCATGAAATATAATCCAGACAAAATATTTACCAGACTAAAAGAAATCCACATGAATTTATTTACACACCAGTCTCACTTAGTACAATTAAGGGGAGACAATCATGATATATAGAAGTTCTTCAGAGAAATGAAACACGGCATCTACGAAATATAATCCCTATGAATTTGTTTCCAAACGTTAAACCACGAAATTTAACCCCAGCGAAAATAAATGTTTTTCCAGCATGATGTCTGAGAAGATTTATCAATTGTTTCGACCATAAAGATCATATCAAGATACTTCAATGCTAAAGTGTGCCACACGATATACAAATATTTACAGAACTTCAGTTGTCTTCATCTGACCTTAATATAGCTACTGTGATGTTTTTAAACCTCAAGTACAATACACAATGGCATGGTCTTTATAAATGACAGAACTCTATGGCCAAACATGGCATACAGCATTTGTACAATATGATATGTATTTAAAGTTTTATCATTCATATTGACGATAAAGACCGTATTAAGACATTTCAATGCTTAGTTTAATGTGCCGCACAAAACGCTCTTATTTACAGAATTTCGGTTGTCTTCATCTGACCTCAATTAGCCACTGTGACAATTTTAAACCTGAACTGTTTACCAGGAAAGTACCATACACAACAGTTACCTTTGAACTCATTGACCCTTGAAGACACATTTGGACTTTTCCGATTCAAAGGTCAGAAGAGTTCATTATGATATTTTAGGGGTTAATGAGTCAAACCTGAACTACCAGGAAAGTATCATACATTACCTCATTAAGGGCGAGTTGTCTCTCAGCTGCATTGAGATCATGCATATTGATCTCCTTTAGAATAACCAACGACTCGTCGTCCTTCTTCTTATACAGTACCGCCGCACCATACGCACCTAAAAGGGGAGACAACCAAGTACAGGTATTAACATCAGAGATAACAAGGTATAGAAATGACAAGGGAGATAACTATGGAGGTGAGGGGAAAACCATGTATAGGTATCAACATCAGAGATAACAAGGTATGGAAATGACAAGGGAGATAACTATGGAGGTGAGGGTAAAACCATGTATAGGTATTAACATCAGAGATAACAAGGTATGGAAATGACAAGGGAGATAACTATGGAGGTGAGGGTAAAACCATGTATAGGTATTAACATCAGAGATAACATGGTATGGAAATGACAAGGGAGATAACTATGGAGGTGAGGGTAAAACCATATATAGGTATCAACATCAGAGATAACAAGGTATGAAAATGACAAGGGAGATAACTTTAGAGGTGAGGGTAAAACCATGTATAGTTATTAACATCAGAGATAACAAGGTATGGAAATGACAAGGGAGATAACTATGGAGGTGAGGGTAAAACCATGTATAGGTATTAACGACAGAGAAAACAAGGTATGGAAATGACAAGGGAGATAACTATGGAGGTGAGGGGAAAACCATGTATTGGTATTAACATCAGAGATAACAAGGAATGGAAATGACAAGGGAGATAACTATGGAGGTGAGGGTAAAACCATGTATAGGTATTAACATCAGAGATAACAAGGTATGGAAATGACAAGGGCCGTAACCATAGAAGTAAGGGAGACAATCAGTTGCGGTAAAAATAGCAGACAACAAGGTCTGTATTTGCGGAACTGATTGAAACGGTACAGGTGTAACAGAAAATTTCAAAGTAAATAATCAAACTATAGACAGTTTAAAATCCAAAGTTTCTGTAGATAAATAACAAAATATTGAAAACAAAATGCCCTCCTTTCATGCTTACCCAAAATTATACAACATATATAAATAACTGCATCTGGGTTGATATTATTTTAGAAAGAAATGAGGCAAACTAGCAACAGTCAGCAATTTAGTTTTGGCGGTATTAAGTCTAGACCCCCTCAGAATAAGATGTGACAGATTTTCTAGAGGTCAAACTGTACCTAGTTCAGATTCAACCGTTTTAATTGCATACACAAATATACCTTAGGTACTGAAATATTAAGATTGAAAACTGAAGGTAAGGGAGACAACCAAATCAAAGTATTATGACAGAGACAACAAGGTATGGAAGTGACAAGGGAGGCAACCCGACACCTGTAAAATTATTTTGCCTGAAAATTGATAACATTTCGTTGAAAATACCTTTGCCCACAGTCTGTATTTTTTCAAACCCTGCCAGAGATTGCTGCTGTTGTCCGCTCCAGCCGCGAAGTTTCTCCACCTTGAAGTAAAGCTCTCCCACACAACTGAAACATATAAATCAAAGTACTGAAAGTTCTGTAATACCGAGTAAATCTCTCCCACACATCTGTAACATATAAATCAAAGTACTGAAAGTACTGAAATACCAAGTAAAGCTCTCTCAACCAACTGTAATTTATAAATCAAAGTACTGGAAGCCCTGAAATATCAAGTAAAGTTCTACCACACATCTGTAACAGGTAAAAGAGACATTCTGTGTAAAAAGTGTCTCTCATTGTAAAATTACTGTCATAGAAATAGGCCCTTACAGCAGTCAGTCGTGGAAATAAACAACCAAGGAAAGAAGTCATACAACTTACGTGACTTTGGCGTCAGTACTTTTCACCAGAGTGTTGTTGTGATCTGCTCCGACTAAATCTCTGGACATCGTCACGGGATGCTGGAAACACAGGAATGGTTTGTATTCATTCATAATTTATCATACAGTGCAGACACACTTAAATATCAGCAAAAGAGAAAATAAAGATCTAAATTTTATAAAAAACTAAAAAAAAACTCAGACTTTGCCGCAAGTTCTTTCTGCCTTCTCAGACTTCTTCAGGTGGACTGTGTCTTATTTAACGTTGGATTATATGACGTCTAAATTTATATACACACATACAATCTATTTAGTTGAAAACATCAATTTTAAGTACCAATAGGTAAGAATGTATTTATAGACTGGGATTCAATAGGAAAGTTGTTTTCAAATACACTGTGCAAATAGACTATTGCTTCTTTTTGTAAATGAAAGTTCTTCCTATTTTGGAAGGTACAGCAAAACCTGGTTATTTCGAACTTGTATAGCTCAAATGTTCAGCAGACTTTACTAAACTGCTCTAAAAACATTCAACTTCCCTTAACTTGAAATATCAGACAACTCAAAATTTTACTACGGTCACGACAACTTTTGGATTTTCTTTGTGATAGCACCATCTACAAATCTGCTATTCTGACAGAGAGATTTCCCTGTGTCACCAACACATAGGCTCATCAGCTTTATCTCTCATACCTGGATAAGAGTTTCTATCTCCTTGGTGATGGTGGATGAGTCGCCATGTTGGACAGCATTACAGGCCAGGAGGTCCAATCGCAGCTCCTCACTCGTCTTGTCTAGGTGGTCACTGACTAGGTTTGTAAGGAAATCTCTGATTGGCTGAGATTCTGATATGGTCTCCTTGGTGATTACCTGTCATAAAGAAAGCATTTTTGATGAGTCCAAAGATTAGATGAGAGGAAAATATTGATTTTTAGATGTAGATATTCATGTTCAGTAATCATTAAAATGTTTTCAATGTCAAGCAAAGCAATTACAAAAAAGAGACAGAGGATGTAGCCAAAGATCATCTATCAAAAGCCCTAAACCAAATATGTATATATATAACAGCCTGTCAGAGACAGGGTATGTTGGTGTATTTGCCTCCTTATGATAGTGCAGATCGGTTACCTGAACATTACCTCACCAAAACTGTGTTGAAAGCACAAAGTTTTACATTCCACCTGGTCATATAATTATATTGACATCTAAGACTTTTATCCTTTTTCATTGAAAAGAAAATTTGTTGTGAATGGAATGTCTGGTGGGTGATCATGAGTGACTTACTTTTTCGTCTTTGCCTGATACGTGGATGGACGATCCAACACAGCTAAAGATCAGTGCGATACTATTGACCTTTCTGGAGTTCAAAGTCGTTGTCACCAGATCTGTAAAAAAACATTTATAGTAGTTTGGTAAGTTTTGTGTTTTACATTTTATAATAAACAGCTTTGATAATTTTGGGATGTGCCAGTTTTGGTGTTGCAGTAAAGCTGGAGTTCCCGGAGAAAAACCACCAACCATGTCGGCCTGGAACCCCTGAACAATATGGGTCCACCAACCACAACGATGAATACCGTAAACGATTAACAATCTTTTCAAACCCAGTCAGATGTGCTTTCATTGTTTGATTGTTACTTATCACCAAGAATTTCATTGACTGACCCTCATTCATCATGAATGATGAACTTTAAATTTTTTTTTTAAGCTGCTAATTTTTTTGTTCTTTTTTTTCTTCGGATTCAAGATTCATTTGAACAATTAAATATCTTTACAATGATTAACTTACTAAGAATTCCTTCCAAGGATGTGGAATCAAACTTGTATTGCACGAATATCACGTTTGGCAGAATAGCATGTCGCAGAGCCATACTATTGCGTATCTTGCTAGAGACGACCATCAGTCTTGGAGGAGCTTCCGTCTTCACAGAGTTACCTGCCCCTGTCTCTCCGACTGTCACAGCCTCATCTTGATAACAGATCACGACCTCTTCCTCAGTACTCTCTAAATCTCGACTTCCACCTTTTAAACTCTAAAAAACAGAAACATTCAGAACCTGCATTATAATATAGTATTAAATGAAATATATCACCCCTGTTAATATAACATTCCTCTCATATTATATGTTTTTTCCCAAAACACCATTTTTATCTATATATAAAATTTATGTAATTTTATTTAGTTAATATCATGTATTTCGAGGTGAATTCCTCTAAATATCAAGTTTTTTTTATCCATTCACATAAAATATCCAGAATATGATGGTATTTCAATTGATTTCAGCTACAACTTGTACAAAATATTGCATAAAAAAAAACAAAATATAACAGAAAATAATTTTAAAACAGAAATAATGTTGAAACATTTTCGTATGTACATTGAATAGCTTTCTTTTAGTTATGAAGATGGGAAATATACTATATTTAGAGGAAAAACGTGTTTCCCTTAATGTCAAATTCCTGTTAATATCATGTTTTTGCCTGACAAATGAAACGTGATATAAAGAGGAATGCACTGTATATGAAAATAATGTAAACAGAACATTTCTGTGTACTTTGTATAATTCTATTTATGTAAATTAAGCTGCAGTAACTGGTTTGTTGTGATGACTGTTGTGTATATATCTTGATGTGTATCATACCATCACAACTATTGCAATACATATGATATGGAAATGTCGCATTCATATATATACTTATAAATGGGAGATTCTTATTTCTTAAAATACATTAACGTCTTTACAATACTATCTTTTGTTTCATTGACAATAATTACCTTTCCAGAACTTGAGCTATCCTTATTCCACTTAGCACCACCGCCAGTCCCAGCAGTTGTGGCCCCTGATTTCTCCACCTGATTTACACTACCAGGTGGCAGCGGTGGTCGTTTTTCATCCACCCAGTTAGTTTTCTCCTCCATGGTTCCCGCCCGAACGTCATGGAGGGATTTACTCATCCGCTTGTCCGGACCATTGTTTGGTGTCGTTGAAACAGAAGTTACGTTTCCGATGGAAATATCGTCATTGCTCATGAAATGTGCCTTGGTGGTCCCTTTAGACAGGTTCATCACGGCCAAACATCCATTGTCATTCTTGTTTCAGCCATTTCAGTATATCAATCGATCATTACACCAAGTTTACAAGTTTTACAGAATTTCTGCTGCTATCAAGAATCTTGTGTTTTCTCCACATTTTGTTTCTACAATAATTGTCTGGGTAGCACAATGGTACATGTAGGTTATCAATGTTACTATCCCATCATCAACTTCGACTGTATCAAGATTCTGTCCTGAAAACATAAAAAAAGTATTGTAACATCTTGTCATCTTCGAGATACTGGGACATGGGAAAACATGAGTTATTTGAGTATTCAAGTTCTAATGTTTGGTATTAAGAATTAAGCTTGCCGGGACCAAAGACATACATTTGTACTTCAAATCAAATAAGATCTTCAAGTTACAATCAAACCTCGTTTAATCAAACTTTGATGATTGGAACTTCTCGATGTGTCGAACTTTTGACAAAGTCCGATTATTTTCATTATATAACACTATTGATTTACTTTTCATGAATCAAACTTCTATGAATCAAATTTTTCGCTGTATCAAAGTTTTAATCTGATCAATTCGTTTAATGAAAACTTTGAAAAGTACAACTAATAAATCGAAGTGAAAATTCTACTTGCTTTGAAAATTAAGTTGACAATTAAAAAAACCAATTTTAATACAAGATTATCACGTAAAAAAAAATACAGTGTGTATTTTAGTATTCTGTTCTTTATAAATGTGAATCTACAATTTCTTCACTAGCACCGCATCGGTTCTTCTTACCGATGTTTCGAAGTATTCACGACCGTTCGGCAAAGTTCGAAACATCGAAGTTTGACTGTATACTAATTCAAAATAATGATATCAGAATTGACTGAAGCGGAAAAATGTCTTTTTAATATAATTACAATGTTATGTCACTTAACATTCTTCATGCAACCAACGTTAACTGTATCCGTGATTTTGTTAGTTATTTTTGGGAATGGGATCATATCCTAAACTTAGGACAATACAACACAGTACGTATAACCTAATTATCATCGTTCATGTCCTGAAGAAGTTGAATGTTAAATTTGACAACATATATAGTTTTTATATGGAAAAGCGAACATACAATGTATATAGTTTTTATATGGAAAAGTGAACAGTGTCTTTAGTTATCAATGAATTATGTGATTCATTCAACAGTCAAAATATTTATCACATTACTTTAACATGTATCTATATATCTGAAAGTACATGTAGCCATTACGCTGAGGGAAAAGTAGCCGTTGAAATGCACTAGTACAGTATATCTGTACGGTCGCCGGCTTATTTTGGAACAACATTACCCTAATTCTCACACTTAGGTAAGTACCATTGTAGGGCTAGACTGTTTTACAGGTATACCGTGGTATAAAGTTGTGATGGAACGTACCGTGGTACATTAGTGCTGTACCAGTTTTTTCATGTTATTCAAGTACTGGAGTTGGATGCCCCCTTAAAGCTGTTTACTGCACCGAAATACTATATATTGAATTAATTTGTTATATTTGTTATTCATGATTTTGATATAGAGGCTTTCAGCCTCAATCCATTACATTGCTATTAAATATTATACCTGTTACATGATAGCGGGGGGGGGGGGGCAATGTCATATACAATATATTGCAATTAAATTTAAATAGTATGTAATAGTTGTCCCCCCGGTGTGCACGTGTGGGTCCGGTCCAGAGAGGGTTTGGTGTCAGCTTTACACGTCACTCCGTGAATCCGTTTCGTGATCGTATAGTTTTTAAAGGTCGAATAATAATCGGAGTCGACGACTGGACCTGCAATCCTCTCTAGACCTCGTGTTCCACGTTCCCACACACACACACACAGGTTACAGGCCTGTTTCACTACAGGTTCGAACGCTGGATGTAGCGGAAGTACTAGCAATCGATTCAATAACTCAACAAAGTGTTTCAATAAACAACTAACTATTTATTTACAAGACACAAGTATTAATGAATAATATAAATGTATAACAATATAAACACGGAAGATCATAACATTAGTATCGCACAATGATAGCTAATGTTAAGTAACTCAATTCCTATGTCACACGTACGGCCCTTATGCTAACCAACAGTAACACTGATACCCGAAACTACAATCGATTCCCCCTAGATACCTATAGGTCTATTAGCGAACCACTATGTATTATCGCCTAAGCCCGGAGCCCCTGACTAACATAATCTGTAGTTCCTATATAGCACCCTATACTACTGAATCCAAGGAACGATAACTCCACGTAGCACTAGATAGGTATCGGCACTGTTCACAGCACCTGGCCTATGTTGCGCGGTTTACCGCACATGAAGTTGGCAAGGTTTACCTCACCTGGAGAAGCGGGTCGGTTCACCGACCCTGTCAAGACACTGATCCCTGCTCGGACCAGCCGTTATATACCCCTGCTCCCCCTCCCCAAAATAGCCTCAAAGACGAGTGTTAAAACTGTTAATCTCTAACCCAGTTTCACCATCTAAAAGCATGTGAGGGAGAAGCGGTAACCCATTCCTGTTATTACTACCAACCACTTCCGGTCGTCTCAAAAGTGTAAACACACAGATTTCAGCACCGGTATCGTAGCAGCTAATCAGCCCTACTCTAAGTTGTGATGAATAACACGGAAAGTAACAGATCCTTATCTGTACATCATAAACAATAATTATACTTAAACAAAGTAATACAAACATGAGAAGTCTAAACCCTAACTTCTCACACTCCTCCCCCCTAAGATCAAAGTAACATTTTTTTTTTCAATAAATTTACTTTGTCAAATAACAATCTAAACAAATAACCCCGTTATTATAGCTCTAGACTGCTAGGGTAATCCTACACAAGGCTACATATCAACTAAGCCTACCTGTTTCGTGTAACTTTCCAACATATATGAACACAGCGCATTATAGCAACACATATATCCATATTTTGGATGCAGTAATTTATCCAAGTTCAAAACTTTGTGCCACGTGCAACAAAAGTTCACAAAATTTCTGCAGTTCACAAAACTTCCGTTAGTCCGCTTCAAGTATGGCACGCGCGAAACACTTATTAACCACATGCGTTTAACTATAGACATTATAAGTCCACAGGTTATTATAGGCATAAAGTGTAACAGTCTTTCAGGACACTGAATTAATCCATAATTATGTCCAATTTGTGGTACGGTTCCTCTTCCCTTCTGTCTGGTCGTCGGTTGGGAGCGTATGGAGCTCCCCTATAATCCCGTCGGCTCTCTGTCCCTGGTCGGACCATCGGATTGGGCCTGGACACTCTTCTTGAGCATTACGGATATAGAACTCGGCGAAACTGTTTACAATTCCTTAAGATCCAAATCCGTGCTCACAGCAAGGTACAGCTCCCCCACTGCCTTCCAAAACTGGACAGTGGTTAATACCAATCATTCCTACCTAACATATTCAATACTGACAACTGTTTACAGCTGCTCGGATTGTTACAGATACCCCAACCCATTCCTGGTGTTGTATCATCTACTTTCCAATTAACCAATAAACCATATAACCTATATCCTATACTACATATGTACACATCTAGCTACCCGCTTCACGTACACATTTAGCCTAGTTACGGAGGAACCCAAACCGTTGGTTTACACATAGCCACACGACCTGTCAGACAGTACAGCTTTCTGTATAGCAGTGTCGCCAGATTTGAACCAGATGTTGTATACTTATCAGTATAACCTGTAAGTAGCACATGAACTAATTGATCAGAACTAATCATGCCAACCATAGCCATTGCAACCATCACTATCATGATACCTATCAAAAATTTGCTCGATGAAGCGGTGTTTGTAACAGAATAGGTCTTCTCATATGATCCGTTTTTCGAAACATTAATTTCATTAAAATTGCTCACGGAAGATATATCTCCCTCAGCAGTGTTTTTATCATCATCACTATTCCCTACCCCTAGTTTAACACTGGTGGGATGGTCACTATCAACAATATCATCTGTCTCGGTTAATTCCTGAGCTATGACCTCAGTCGATGTATCTACAGTTTTAATGACCGACTCTGGATTAGGCATAGACATACATAATGACTGCATTGTATCTTGACCAGCTGGAATGTTGGCCGAGACTTCAACCTTTGATACAGACTCTAACTCGGCTACCCTTTCTTCCCTTTCCTGGAGAGTACTGAGCCTAACACAATCTCTTACGTAATGTCCTACGTCTTTACAGAAATAACAAGCAACAGATTTTGTAGTTTTCTGAACTAAACCTTTTCTATGCCTGTTTTTACTACTAGAAAAATTACTTATCCTTTCATCAATAAGTTTGGTTATTGTCTCTAGTGTCAATTGCTCTCCGTTCTCATTAAACTTAGCACTAGCTGATTGTAAAGGACAAACTTTTGCTGAATCGTAGCTATGTTTACAAGATGTGCTATCTAACACTGCTTCAAACTCCACCGCTGAAGATATAGCTTCGTCTAAGGTTTGAGGATGACTGAAGGTAACTTTCTTACTCATCTCAAAACTTCTTAGCCCACTGATGAATTGATCAACTACCTGAGCCTCTAGATAGGAATAAGGTAACTCTGGGTAAGCTAACAATGCTATTCTCTTTAAGGTAAAACCAAACTCAACTACTGATTCCTCTTTTCTCTGACATCTATTTCTAAAATCGAACCTATGAGCCACACTTCTCTCCTTAGAGTTAAACCTTTGTGTCAATGAGTTCTTCACAGCCTGGTAGTCCGACAGCTGTCCACTAGTGAAACTACTCAAAAGTTTCTGAGCGGTTCCTCTTAGACTCATGCTTAACTGTTGAGCTTTCTCGGTTTCCGTCCAACCATTCCATGATGAAACTTGCTCGAAATGGACAATGTAATCCTGCCAGTCGCTGCTTGACCCGTCAAATGTATCTGGCTGTTTTTCCCTTCGAGAAACCCTACTCTGACCTGAACATCTCTTCCCCTGAGAAGCGTTGTTAGGTGCAAGTGAGGTAGTTACTACCCCTGGCACCTGCCCATCTCCAGAAGACATCCATGTAGGCAAAGGTGAGGTAGTTACTACCCCTGATGCCTTTGGTCTATCTCCGGGAGACGAACATCTCATATACCTTATCATCCTTTGTATCTCCCTTGTACATATCTAAAAGTTGTTCCTATTCCTTAGCTCCATAATCTCACAATCCCAATTAACTTAAAACTTGTTAAGGCATTGAACTCTAGAACTAGTAGACAGTCTATTGTTAGAGGCCTTGAAATTCTTTCAATAGAGTATCTACAACGTCACTAATACAAATTAAAAGCAATTGAATTTGTATACAAAATACAATTAATATAGTTTCCTAAATCAACAAAGTGATCATGAATCATGCATCAGTACTTACACGACTACATCCTGGTCACGGCACCATTCTGTAATAGTTGTCCCCCCGGTGTGCACGTGTGGGTCCGGTCCAGAGAGGGTTTGGTGTCAGCTTTACACGTCACTCCGTGAATCCGTTTCGTGATCGTATAGTTTTTAAAGGTCGAATAATAATCGGAGTCGACGACTGGACCTGCAATCCTCTCTAGACCTCGTGTTCCACGTTCCCACACACACACACACAGGTTACAGGTTACAGGCCTGTTTCACTACAGGTTCGAACGCTGGATGTAGCGGAAGTACTAGCAATCGATTCAATAACTCAACAAAGTGTTTCAATAAACAACTAACTATTTATTTACAAGACACAAGTATTAATGAAGAATATAAATGTATAACAATATAAACACGGAAGATCATAACATTAGTATCGCACAATGATAGCTAATGTTAAGTAACTCAATTCCTATGTCACACGTACGGCCCTTATGCTAACCAACAGTAACACTGATACCCGAAACTACAATCGATTCCCCCTAGATACCTATAGGTCTATTAGCGAACCACTATGTATTATCGCCTAAGCCCGGAGCCCCTGACTAACATAATCTGTAGTTCCTATATAGCACCCTATACTACTGAATCCAAGGAACGATAACTCCACGTAGCACTAGATAGGTATCGGCACTGTTCACAGCACCTGGCCTATGTTGCGCGGTTTACCGCACATGAAGTTGGCAAGGTTTACCTCACCTGGAGAAGCGGGTCGGTTCACCGACCCTGTCAAGACACTGATCCCTGCTCGGACCAGCCGTTATATACCCCTGCTCCCCCTCCCCAAAATAGCCTCAAAGACGAGTGTTAAAACTGTTAATCTCTAACCCAGTTTCACCATCTAAAAGCATGTGAGGGAGAAGCGGTAACCCATTCCTGTTATTACTACCAACCACTTCCGGTCGTCTCAAAAGTGTAAACACACAGATTTCAGCACCGGTATCGTAGCAGCTAATCAGCCCTACTCTAAGTTGTGATGAATAACACGGAAAGTAACAGATCCTTATCTGTACATCATAAACAATAATTATACTTAAACAAAGTAATACAAACATGAGAAGTCTAAACCCTAACTTCTCACAATTACAACTTTGGTGATGTTTTTAAGTTGAGGTGGACATTTGACTTTACAAATACGTTGACCTCCACATACCTGCTAAAATTTTCTCCAAAATTAATTGATAATTACATATCTATACGTCCGAATAACTTACCTTCTCTGATATTTGACAGGTGCCCGATATCCGGGACCGAACAACACTGCTCGTATTATTACGCCACGTAATGTAGTGCTAGAGCTTCGTACATATTGTTGTGAATATATTTTACACAGAGTATCAATAACAACAAAATACAAAAAAAATACTTATATAGATATTCATTTTTTGTGTGTATTTGATCATAATATTGTTTACGCCAATGAAATAAAGTTTGTATCGTTCCGCGACAAAACCAATATAAACAACGGGGAGAAGTAATTATTTCTTTTTTTGGGGGGAAATATTAATACGTACTATATATAGCTCTGTCTTGAAAATCATTCTTTATTCTATATCTAAAATATATAAATGATATTCCTTGTTCCAAACAGGTGAGAATGAAAAGTCACATTTCAGCATATTCATGTTTAATCCCAAGGCTAATGTTTTCACATTGAACACTCTGAACGGGATATAACCCACCGTATGGGTTCGAAGCTCAGTGGGGACAGATAATCTTTTTTTATATTTATATTATTTTTTATGTCAAGTATTTTAAACGATAAAATATGAAATATTGCGAATAATATACAATACATAATAATAATAAAAATGAGTATACAGTCGTGTATGATATGAAATATACCATAGTCCGAAGTATTTATAATTAGCCGGAACAAATTTTCGGTAGGGACTATATATATATATATATATATATATGTACACTCGTATGAAACACTTCGTGATATATATATGCTCATTTACATGTAGTTGTGCGAGTCCTAAAGAAATTGAGCAACAGACACAGCCCAATAGCGGATCCAGAGAAGGGGTACATTGAAAAAGCGTCGGCTGGACCCCCTCCTTTCGAAAATCCTGCATCCGCGCCTGCAGACTGTATGTAAGCCCTCTCTATATAAACCATTTAAGGATTGAATGTCTATTTTGTTGTTTGCATCGGCTGATGAAGTCAAGTGAACAACAAAATAGACATTCAATCCTTATATTTACGTTGGCTATTTTAAATTTCCCGCCATTTGCATGCACTTTAAGCTGCCAGTGTCACACAGTGCTTTACTTTTGTTACATTGTTGCACACTTATCGGCATGTATGTACATACGCGGAACAGCTGATAGCTAGCTTCATTCATCACTAGGCAACAGAAAAATGTATTCCAGAGACAAGATTTTTAATTTTTGATTTTAATATGTGCTGTAATCATACCTCTCAAACTTTATTTTCATTAAGAATTGATTGAAATACCTTTCCAGTATCAAAAAAATTACAGAAGGGTTTTTTTAAGCGGTTTGCATCGCGCAGCAGTAAACATAACGACGTTGTGATTTGGTCACAGTTGAAGCGAGTCAAATAAAGTTGTCGGAAGTCAGATTTCGGTTAGGCCAGTACTAAAAACGTAGGCATGTATGATGAATGATATTGGTGACATGTAGTCAACTGGATTAGTGATTTGACGATTTTTTATTTGGGACATTAACCGAAAACTACAAGCTTTAAAGGTAAGCACACGGTACAGTTAATGAGTTATGTTGACAAGATCACAGGTGCCTGAGAATTCGTTGCATCTGCTTTTGGTCATAAACTAAGGTTTTTAGAGTATGTTTACACTTTTGGAGGTTAAGATCAGTTTCCGATAAAAATGCCACCCTAATATGAACACCTCGGAAGTATAGATTTATTCTAGACACCGTGGTTTAGGTCCAAAAACTACGCTGTCAGTGTAACAAATTATCGGGCCCCTATGAGCAAACTAGGTTAGACCCTAACGTAGATCTAGTCTAGCTAGCTTATCAGTTTCGTGAACATGTTACATTTGTCTAATAATAGAATATAGCATATATGTAACTTCTTAAAAGAGAACGGATTTCTGTGACCAATCTCAAACATTTAATTTTAGTATTGGACATGAAAAAAAAAAAACCGCGAAATCTGCCGACGGGCAGATGATCCATTTGCATCAAACGCACGATCATCGAAGCGATCAATGAGGAATTTAGGACCAACATATCTTGAATTAATGCTTTCGGAAATGTCAGAATTTTGTCAAATCAAGTATTATTAAAGCTATGTGGATATTATAATACAGGCATATCTCATTGGCATGTAAAACAGCTGTTTTACATGTGTATTACATCCGTACATTATTGCACACAGTTCGTTTAGGACGATACAATGTTGTAAACAAATGTATTACTTCGCCAGGAACGAAAAAGCGCGTGCCCCACTTGCTTCATCGGGAAATGAAGCAACCAGAGTTTACTAGTTTCATTGAGGCGGAGTGCAGTGAAAATGTAAATATTCACAGATCTATGGCAAAAATGTATGTACATTATCACAGGGGCTTGGCACGACTTTTTTAGACCATGGTCCATATATGCAGGGACGTATATAGATGTCTCACATATACGTCCTTGATATATGTACAATTGTATGTATTATAGCTATAGTGACACTATAATACATACTTATGGACCATGATCTAAAAAAATCCGTGCCAAGCCCCTGTGTGCATTATTGCATCTATGGAAAGACATGTATTATTGATTATATCTTAAAAACAGTATAGAACTAATCAATCATTGTTAATGTGGTTGGAAGGTCAGTCCTGCGGGCTATTGGAATAATTTACAACAATAAACATCAATATGAGTGAAGCAAACATGTTGAATACTCTACACAATATTGGATAACCAATGTTGGCAATGAAAACATTACATAAACACATCGTTTGATAATACAATACCTCAATGGTACCCCTAATAAAAAAGTCCTTCACATTAGTCCATTCCTAGTCTACACAACATTAGTAGCAGCTAACGAGCAATAGACATGTTTTCACATCATTTTTCTGTTTCGAATACTGATTTTTAATTTAATTTGTTTTTGGAATAGTAATGTAAATCAAGACCAGGATAAAATTTTACATTCCATGACTTGGAGACTCATTAATCAATTCAGAAGAAAATTCATTTGATTTTTTTTTTCAAAATTTGTCTGACAAATCCGATCCCTCCCCGGCACATTTAACTTTTTAAAAATATAAACTTTTTTATTTAACAACAAGTGATCCAACTTAAATGCCAATCACTCTTGGTGGCCCGAATATTAGCGCACAAGTGGTCTTATTGTGGAAGGAACCGGAATACCCAGAGAAAACCCTAGTGGTCGGGCAGGTGACCCCATACCTTTTCACGTTCGGTCGGGGAATCGAGCCCCGGCCGCCTTGGTGAAACACAAGTACGCTATCCATTGCACCATCCGACCACCCAAATTTAACTTTTCCTCAATTTCCTGTTTTGGTTTTCATATCAATGGAACATTGGTGCCCATGGCAACAATTTTAGATGGAAAGTATTGTGAAAAAAAGATCCCAGAGGGATCTTCGCGCCCACCATTGATGATGTTTTATTAATTCTTAGAAAGATGGATCTTTTCCCTTCTTATTTTAACTTTTATTTCTGTATTTAATCTTAGTTCTATGAACTTTTCTTGAAAATCAAATAGTTGAAAGAACGTCTCTTGTCAGGAGATTTGCAAAATCCAAGACGGCCGCCTACCGGCCATGTTGTTTTACGGATCGGCTTAAAAAGTTGACAATGCACAACTAGGGACCAAGGGGAATCTGCATATGAAATTTGAGAAGGATTTATCCAGTATAGCTTTCATAAACTATCAATGCAAAATCGTTATGATTATGACGTCATAATAGCTACTCCAGTGTTATGGTCTCTTAACACAGAATTGGCTTTGGTAGTGGTTTATAGTGGCAATGCAGAGTACATGCAAATACTTATATTGCTTTAGACACTTGAGAGCACAATGACATTGTTCTTTTTCTGGTTTCATATATTGTAAAACCGAAATTTATCCCATGCTGCATCTTACCACCAGTTCACTTTATTCAAGAACCTCTTATCATATACAGATTATGTTTGAATATATTCAGAAAGTGTATTGATCACAAACATTTGAGTATTTAATTAAGCATCAAACATCATTCTGTTCCGTGTTATGGTCCTATAACACGGAACAGGTTTGCAGACAACATGAATAACGCGCGGTAGCAAGACTATATTTGTGCCATACTTGGTTGCTTTCTGTTGTTTTAAGATTCAACATAATTTGTCTATTTATATTACCCTTAAACTGTAACAGCATAAGCACCGTGAATCTATTTAATCTGTACCAAGCCGCATTCATCTAGAGTAACATGTCAAGGGCCTGTGTCACAGGGCCTAGTTACACACGTCCGAAATATTTATATGTTATACTGCTGGATGTTATACTACTAGATATTGATCAACGTGTCAATAATATGGTAACAAACACCTGTACCCATATTGTGACCATATGTTCTGATGGACCGGTGACCCCGCCCCTCCAAACACCCTCCCCTCATCCAAAGACAAGATAAACAAAACCCCATTTGTCGAGGACAGGGACGTATATGTGAGACTCACATATACGTCCCTGGTCGAGGACTATCACCCGTTTATTAATAAAATGCAAACAATATTTTAACGGCGTTGTATTTGTTCACAAGAAAGTACTTTAGTTTTGACGACTGGCGTGTTGTCCTATTCATTTATACCAGTGACGTATATATGTGAGACATAAACATTAATATATATATCTATATACATAATATACTTCCCTGTGATATACGTTCCCCAGGATTAAAGGGAAATAACTGTTGAATATTTTTGAAGGCATTATCTCCCTTTACTTTAGATTTGCTCTTTTTTGGTCTAAACACATCACTCCGCTTAATTACTGTTCAAATCATTATCGTGATTATCAAATGGAACAATCTTCTGAAATGGATGTCGAAATATGTAAGTACTTACATAAATCAATAATATAGATGTGTTTGTTTTGAAGTGGGTCTGTATTAAGCTGATAAATGGTGACCAAATTCACAAATTATTGTTGTTTCATATGAAATTCTCATTGTACATTTTTAGTTGTTTAAGTTGTTGAAATTGTTCAATATCTTTACAAAATTGGTCAAAAATATTTAAACAAATTGACAGGAACTTGAATCAAACGTAACGATTTGTTGGTGTTTGCGATATAACTTGCAATAAATAAGGATACGCATCGGAGTTTACGTTGGCCTCCAGCCAAGTATAATTTTCAGAAAGGCTAATACTAAGTTTCTGTAGAATAAAATAAGTAGAAACAATTAAGGTTCTATTTTCTTATATTTGTAATCTTTTTAAAATTAACACTCATGCTTATCTTCATTTATGATTATAAAATGAATATATCGAAAACAATAAACATGAAGAATATTTCGATGTAACTAAAAACACAAATACATTTTTTAAGTACTTAAAAAATCTAAGGGAAGTAACTCTTTTATTAAACGATTTTGTAGGCATTTTTCTTTTACTGTAGATTTGCTCGTTTTAAGTTTGAACAGTCATCACCGATAAACTGCGCTTTAAATCAATTTCATAATTTATGATATGGAACAATTGTCGGAAACGGCCGTCGCAATAATAATTATTTAAGTACTGACAATGCATGTAATATAGATGGGTTTTCTTTTTGGAGTGGATCTGCATTTAGCCGGTACCCGGTGATAAGATGATATATGAACATGTAGTCATAAATGATTGTCGTTCAATTTTGACATCGTGATCATTATACCGGTCGCAGTTGTTGTAATTGTTAAAAATCGATTCAAATTATTAAAACATTGTTTAAACCAACTTCTATCCAATGTCACGATTAGTTGGTGGTCGCTATAGACAGGTTGTATAACCTGTAATAAAATTTAGGGCTGTGTTATGCCTAACCGGTTGTCTAACGCTTCACCACGCACCTCTTTTTTCACTCTTTGTCAGATTATAATTTAATTCATATACTACTAGGTGGAATTCTTCTTTATCAGAGTGATTTCGATTATGAAAACTTCATTTTGATTTGTGCTCTTTCTGTTGAAAAAATGACGAAATTGTATAGTTAATAAAATTGTACAAGGCATTTCTGCAAACGAATCACTCTCGTTACATGATCATGTTTTGATTGTGTTTAAGTTTATCTGTTTATGAACTGACTATTAATTAACTTGTATATATGTTCTGTCTAAAATGTATAGATATAAATTATGTTAAATACTTTGATTGTGAATAAGTGTATCTGCTTATGAACTGACTATTAATTAACTTGTATATATGTTCTCCCTATAGATGAAAATGATATTTGATGTTTTCATTGTACGTAATTAAATTTCATTATTAATTTATTATTACTTTACTTGTATATATGTTCTTGCAAATCTTCAAATTGGAGGAAATAAAGAAATAATAATGTACTTTTATGATCAATGGGACATCAATTGGCAAACAAAACGACATTTTAAGAACTTTTTATTCAAAATATGTGTCCATCAGATAGCGGAAGTTGTTTAGTTATTTTATCTCGTCCATCAATCTTGATAAACAAGAAAAGAGTTATTTAAATTACTTATTTTTGATATGTATTATGATTGTTCTACAGAAACGACCCAAGTCTGGCCAAGATCAATAAACTAATTTATGTACACATACATTTTAATAAGATTTAGTTCAATCGCAAATCGGGGTTACCTCCCTTGGATTAGTAAACGTTTGTTGTAAAAATTAGTACAAATTACTAATGATCAATTTATGTTTTATAAAAACCAATAATGTCATAATATATTTTAATGTCCGATTAAAATATCTGACTTATTTGTGTATGTAAGTTTTAAGATGCTTCTTCGTGATAATTGATTAATTGTGTGATTATGCAAATGTCCTGTACCTTGATAAAAAAGGTATAAACTCTCTCTAGCCGAGCATTAGTTATAGAGTTGCATTGTGTCTATGCCGACCATCTGCACATTTCTTGGAGAAGCCGCCTGTCGTCACTGCCAAAACGTTATGTACACTGATGTAATAGCTGTTTTCTGTTTATATGTCATTCTTGTGATGATTTTTGTTTGTTTGTTTTGCAGGTTACAACATAGTTGGTGCGACCCCGGAACAATATAGGCGGGTTTATCATCGCACGGCGCCATGGAGAGGTCGACGACCCCCGTCCTGGGACCTTGTCTAGGGTTCAGTGGTGGACACTATTTCGAAACAATCCCGAACTGTTCAAAAAGTTATGTAAAAACTACCCAGTGCCGGATGGGATGGAATGTCCATTTTAAACCACGAGTAAGGAGTGTGCAGTATCATTAGTATTGTTTACAATGTGGTCGCTTTTATTAATTGACACCAATGATCTTGACAATTTTTAACATTTTAAAGAGAAAGGGAGAGAAAACACGGACCGGAAGTTATAGAAAATGGTTGGACTCCTCTCTGTGTTACAGTCATCATCATCGCCGACCTTCTGAACCAAGTGTCTGATGTCAGAACTATATAAACATATTAAACACTACTTCATCAAAGTTACCACAACATTGGCAGTGTGTGAACAGTCTGGTGACTGACACTACCACGTTAGACAACGGGACAAATAGATGTGAATATTGACGTTACCATGTGTGACACTACCACGTTAGACAGTGGGACAAATGGATGTGAATATTGACGTTACCATGTGTGACACTACCACGTTAGACAGTGGGACCAATGGATGTGAATATTGACGTTACCATGTGTGACACTACCACGTTAGACAACGGGACAAATAGATGTGAATATTGACGTTACCATGTGTGACACTACCACGTTAGACAGTGGGACAAATGGATGTGAATATTGACGTTACCATGTGTGACACTACCGCGTTAGACAGTGGGACCAATGGATGTAAATATTGATGTTACCATGTTTGACACTACCACGTTAGACAATGGGACCAATGGATGTGAATATTGACGTTACCATTTGTGACACTACCACGTTAGACAACGGGACCAATGGATGTGAATATTGACGTTACCATGTGTGACACTACCACGTTAGACAGTGGGAGCGATGGATGTGAATATTGACGTTACCATGTGTGACTCTACCACGTTAGACAGTGGGACAAATGGATGTAAATATTGACGTTACCATTTGTGACACTACTACGTTAGACAGTGGAACCGATTGATGTGAATATTGACGTTACCATGTGTGACACTACCACGTTAGACAGTGGGACAAATGGATGTGAATATTGACGTGACAATGTGTGACACTACCACGTTAGACAGTGGGACCAATGGATGTGAATATTGACGTTACCATGTGTGACACTACCACGTTAGACAGTGGGACCAATGGATGTGAATATTGACGTTACCATGTGGAACCTCACAGTGTTAAATAAAAGTAATAAAGGTCGTCGGTTTACTACAAATTAATTTACCATATTAGAACTGTGTGATATTTGGTCAACAGTCAGATTTATAGCTACTTTGTTAGTGCTCCGGTTTCATCAATAATATATGTGAATATTGCAATTGACGTAACTATGTGGAACCTAAGTTACTGTGTTAAATAACAGTCGTTAACTGCTTATTTATTAATGACATTCTAACTTTAAAAACTTGGACAAAAGCCAAATTTATAGATACTGTGCTGTTACCCCGGTTAAATCAACGTTCATTTACCTGAAAGAATTTAAACAATTTCCATAAAAAGCATTCAAAAACGTTTCTGGAAGTTTCCTTACCTTTATATTTGCCCTTACCTTTTGTAATGATATCTTATGTACATTTTTAAGTTAAGGGTCATCTTTAAGTGAAGGAATTTTGATGATATTTTAGCTTTATATTATATATCAGTTAATAACAGGTTACAGAAATTATCTACAACACAGATTTGTTGTACATGTAGCAATGTGGGTTGGTTGGAACATTATCAGCGGAATAGGTTGAAATGTTAGATGGAGAGGTCCTCCTTAATTAACATAAAATGGATTGTTGGTACACGTATAACAGTGGATTAGTGGAATAGGTTGTAATGTTAGATGGAGAGGTCCCCTTAATTAATATAAAATGGATTGTTGGTACACGTATAACAGTGGATTAGTGGAATAGGTTGTAATGTTAGATGGGGAGGCACTCCTTAATTAACATATAATGGATTGTTGGTACACGTATAACAGTAGATAAGTGGAATATGTTGTAATGTTAGATGGGGAGGTCCTCCTTAATTAACATATAATGGATTGTTGATACACGTATAACAGTGGATTAGTGGAATAGGTTGTAATGTGAGATGGAGAGGTCCCCTTAATTAACATGTAATGGATTGTTGGTACACGTATAACAGTGGATTAGTGGAATAGGTTGTAATGTTAGATGGGGAGTTCCTCTTTAATTAACATATAATGGATTGTTGGTACACGTATAACGGTGGATAAATGGAATAGGTTGTAATGTTAGATGGAGAGACACTCCTTAATTAACATATAATGGATTGTTGGTACACGTAAAACAGTGGATTAGTGGAATAGATTGTACTATCAGATGGAGAGGCCCGGTAATTAACATATAATGGATTGTCGGTACACGTATAACGGTAGATTAGTGGAATAGGTTGTAATGTTAGATGGAGAGGTCCCCTTAATTAACATGTATTCAGTGTCTTTCATTACTTTATGTTTTAATTGACATTTAATCGGTGTCTTCCTTTATTTATATCATGTTCTAATTAATATATAATCAGGGTCTTGCCTTACTCTATGTTCTAATTAAATTTAATCTGTGTCTTTCTTTACTTTATATAATGTTCTAATTAACATATAATCAGGGTCTTTCTTTACTCTATATCATATATGTTCTAAGTAACATATAATGTGTGTCTTTGATTTCCTTGTATGATGTTCTAAGTAACATTTAATCTGTGTCTTTCTTTACTTTATATAATGTTCTAATTAACATATAATCAGGGTCTTTCTGTATCTTATATCATGTTCTAATTAACATATAATCTGTGTCTTTCTTTACTTTATATAATGTTCTAATTAACATATAATCAGGGTCTTTCTTTACTTTATATAATGTTCTAATTAACATATAATCAGTGTCTTTCTTTACCTCATATCATATATGTTCTAATTAACATATAATAGGTGACATTCTTTACTTTATATCATATCCTTTCTTTCTATACAGTTTCTTATGTATATATTTAAACCGTCGATGTCAAGTTCTGTATGTTGTTATTGTGGTAGAAATAGTTTTAGCAATGCTTGTCATGTACTCTGAGAAGGACCATGTATAAGTACAATTGTACCTGATTCTCAATCATCAGATTGAAATATAGTGTGTAGTTTGTACATATCATTTCTTATGAATAAAGTATATTTTCAAACTATAGTGACATTAAATAACAGCAGGTAAATAAGATGATGTCTTTATATATTCCAGAATCAAATGTTTTCGTATCATGTCATAAGTTTGTAAATAAATATATATAGATCATTATTTACTGAGTGTGTCATTAATCACCCCTCCGCCCTCCACATAAAGAAGACAAAATCAGAGAATACCGGAGCGTCAGAACAAGATCTACATGGAGGCACTGGTAAAAGTTCAAGAGAATAAGACCAGGCGTTCCGGAAGAGTAAACGTTTTCTGCTTCAGCGACGACATAGGTCAGATCCAGGTGAATGTCGGAATGAGAACTCATTTCTCACTCTGAGGACATGACATTAATTTTAATTATGTTTTGTTGACGCTTTGATATTTTTTTTAATTGGAAGAAATAACACAGTACAAATCATTACGGATAGTTTCTGTTAATATACAATGTATACTCACATGATTCACACTATATCTCTATGAAAAATAAAAAAATATATAATAATTTAATAAAGATTTTGTATTTACATCTCGAGGTGTCAGCAGATAATCATAAGCCATTCTATTCATAAAAAGATAAGTTATTTCGGTGAATATTTTAACAAATTGACGCGATAATATTTTTAACTTTTGGTCATCAACATGTCACAGGTTCATTGATAAACAATGATACCCATCATAAACAGTCAGCGATCAATACATGTTCTCAATGACTTTCGTTCAGTATTATTGCCGAAAGCCGACTCATTATTTCAAAATTGTATGAAGAGTCTATAAAGACGTCGACTAGAGGTAAACCTTAACAGCCTTTCAACATACTGCGCAGTTGAGTGTCATGATCACGGAACTAATTTACGACCGGGTATGTGTTTGTGTAGAAAATGGTGTCCACATTGTCCTTATCCACGTAGGTAACGGACCTCTGTGTCTAGATTTTATTATACGTGAACGTAAAGTTGTGATATTAGAACGATTGGATTTATTAACGCCGCTGTCGTCTGCAGCTTGATCTGTTCACGTCTAAAGATCAGTGACTCCTAATTTGTCTCATAATTAAGTATGACCTGTATGTTATATATGGTCGGCTGCGTAGATATGCAAGCCGACATAGATTTTTCTAAATATAGATTATCTTCCATGTTGTTTAAATATTATATACACAATTCACTACTGTTTTACCAGTGAATACGTAATATGTACACCGACATTGCATTTAGTATTTTTTTTAAAGCTCAACAGCACAAAATTTAACGAAGCGTCCATTGGTGTGCTATCCCCTTACATTGTCGATACAGGTATGGACTGAGACCTTACATTGTCGATACAGGTATGGACTGAAACCTTACATTGTCGATACAGGTATGGACTGAAACCTTACATTGTCGATACAGGTATGAACTGAAACCTAAATGTACATGAAGTATTCTATGCTATACTAGGCTCGTGAAATCTGAATAAAATGTATAGTCCTATTCTCACAACTTTACATAATGATCTGACAATGACTCTATTCTCACAACTTTACATAAGGATCTGACAATAACCCTATTCTCATAACTTTCCATAATGACCTGACAATAACCCTATTCTCACAACATAATGATCTGACAATAACCCTATTCTCACAACTTTACATAATGATCTGAAAATAACACTATTCTAACAACTTTACATAATTATCTGACAATAACCTTATTCTATCAACTTTACATAAGGATCTGACAATAACCCTATTCCCACAAATTTATATAATGACCTGAAAATAACCATCTTTTAACAACTTTACATAATGATCTGACAATGACCCTATTCTTACAACTTTACATAATGATCTGACAATAACTCTATTCTTACAACTTTACATAATGATTTGACAATAACCCTATTCTCACAACTTTATATAATGACCTGAAAATAACCATCTTTTAACAACTTTACATAATGATCTGACAATGACCCTATTCTTACAACTTTACATAATGACCTGACAATAACCCTATTCTCACAACTTTACATAAGGATCTGACAATAACCCTATTCTCACAACATAATGATCTGACAATAACCCTATTCTCACAAATTTACATAATGACCTGAAAATAACCCTATTCTCACAACTTCACATAAGGATCTGACAATAACCCTATTCTCACAACTTTACATAATGACCTGACAATAACCCTATTCTCACAACTTTCCATAAGGATCTGACAATAACCCTATTCTCACAACTTTACATAATGACCTGACAATAACCTTTGCACCCTCTCTACTTCATACCTAGGGGAAATTATGGATTTGGCTATGTCATATTCAGCAAGGAATTTTATCTAAGCATGTTGTGACGAAATTACTTAATTCTGTAAGCGGTAATTTGATTGGCACTTCTTATGGGAAATATCAGCTCATATACACGAGGTGAGTTTCAGGGCTTTTAGTTATTGTAACCAGGGACGTAATATACGTCCCTGTTGTAACAGAAACTAGATTACAGAAAGGACAACATTCAAAGAAGCTAGTGGGCGGCATATAGTTCTCCTGTTTCAAAAAGTAACATCGGCTTATTAACCCCTGCAATTTTATAATAAACTATTCCAACCTTTGAATTGGAGGAGTTCAAATGTGAATGAGATTCAACCCAATGAAGATGTAGGGAAAACATGTCTTATCTTATATATTATCTTATCAACAAAAAACACTAGTATATATGACTTTCTGTTATCAATCACGAATGTTTAGATTAGGTGTTTAAACATGAGATATCAGGTTGGAATCTATGCAAACCGTACAATGTGTTAGTAGCTTGTCACGCATTCCATATATTATGCAAAACAAAACTATTTACAGATTGAATACAAAACGTTATCTCGTTACCGATCAGAATAACTTACGAGGCCAGCCTTTAAATTCATGCACCCCTGAGGACACATTTGAACGCATCCAGTTCAAAGGTTTGGGAGAGTTCATTATGAATTTCCCGGGAAGAATGGGTTGATAGAACTGTGACGCATGGGTTTACCAGGCAAACAGGTATTGTGTTACATTCAGCGCGTCGGCTCAGGTAGAGAAAATGTACGACTGTAATGTTAAATGTAAATACACGTATACAACGAGAGAGGAACACTTACTGGAGAGATTTTATATCAGAAAACAATGTAAATATGGCTGTGGTTCTAATTTTATACCAGAAACAATGTAAATATGGCTGTGGGTCTAATTGTATACCAGAAATAATGTAAATATGGCTGCGGCTATAATTAGTTATAACATTTTTTTTATTCATTTATTTTTGTTTTGGAAATGAGCGTCAAACATATACAGGCTACAGTAAATTTTGTGACTTAAAATCTATTATATTACTGTTGTGACGTTTACGGGGTCCGTACCAGTCACTACTGATGATCTTATTACTATCTACACTAAAATTATATTAAATCAGGATTACTCAAAACCTCATGATGATAAATGCAAATATATACAGATATATCTATCCAGCTAGCCTAGCTGTATTCATGTACAAACTGTAGCAAAAACTATGGCTATAATTCCTACATACAATATATAAAATGAGTACTCAGTTCCTCTGAGTTATCATACAGCTACATGGATATAATTGGTCAAAACAGCTATAAATTATACAGACCAGTATATGAAAACGGAGTTCTCACTAGTCAACGAAATTAACTATCCCTATCTGGGTTTAATCATATCCTAAATCTACCAAATATTACGATGAATATGTACAATACAACTGAACTATCATCAACACAGTAGACTTGATAAATACCGAGCGCTCACCGATATAATACCGAGCACTCCGAAATACCGAGTACTCAAAACTACCGAGCACTCAAAACACGGAGCACTCCCTGACACACACACTACCGGTATGTCACACCCGTCGAACAGACACAAGGCCAGATACAATCAACTACCAACAGAATACATAGGGAAGCCTTATTCAGGCACGTCTATATATCTTTAGTAAGTTACCTTGCTTGTCTTTACCGTTCGCTGGTCCGTGCAGTAATGAGAAGAACTCGGCCCTAGCAGCCGCCTTTTATACCCGGCGAATATTACAACTAGCGCCCTCTTTTTGTATTATCAAGGTCTTTAAAACACTTCTATGACCAGTACAAGTATTTACATTACAAGCGCCTATACGACAGGCATGCTAATAAACAAAACGGAGGACGGAGATTCCGGAACTGGGTAACAAACGTAATTCATCACACTACCCACGCCTCCGAGTAACACGTGTCCTCACGTGCTGATAAAAGTAAAACTTAACCAACAAATAACACTCAATGATTTATTCCGTAAGATATAAAGAAATTGAAGAAAAGTTCAGCCCGAGCGATGCTTATCCTCGGGTTCCAAGAACTCGGAGAACTCAACGATCTGGATCTCACGACCGGCCTCATGGTAACGGATCGTCTTCGTAACTGTGCGCCTGTTAGCTGGAGGTTCCGGGTCTGTCTGGACACCGACATCAACCAACTTGCGTACCTTCTTGCAGCTGGCCATGGTCGTAGGGTTAGTAACCGGCAGTCTCGGAATGGCACTTACGACTGGCTGTGGTACCATATTAACTGGATCCTTGGGATGGGGCTTATCACCAGTGATAGCCTCTGCCTTCCGCTTCGGAGCCGATACCGGTGCTGGTTGGGTAGGCTTCCGTACGGTGCGGCCTATCAGTAATTCCGCTCCCTCATCCTCGGAAGATGAGCTATCAACATCAGAAGATTCAGAGACATCGCCTAACAGATCACCAGGGTCCTGCTCATTCCAGCTCTCTACATCAGTATGTACCGGCTGAGAGGAGGTCGATGGCTGATCCTCCTTCTGACTCTTTCCTGCAGTCTTCTTGACAGGGTCTGTACCAGTCGGCATGACTGCAGAGTGCTCATGGCGCTTCTGATGCCTAGCCATGTTGGCAGCTCGGAAGGTTCTGTATTTACACTGGGAGCATGCCAACGTCTTCTTTTCCATGGTCTCAATACCGCACTTCAAGAGATGCTCCTTCATTGCGTCTAGACTGGTCGCCCTATAGGCACACATAGGACATAGCTTAACTGGGGTATTCTTAGTCTTCACCATCATGTAGGTCTGGAACGACAAAGAGGGATGGATTACAAAACAGAAATGATCACTCTAATATCGTGAAGTATAATCTGAATGCCAACGCGGTTTACGTCGCGTTCGCCTTGTGTTTGTTCTTTCAGATTCACCCTCACTCTCAATGTTTAGTTTCTCATCTGATTCACTGCCTTTTGCATCACTTTCCTCTACTCTATCTTGCTGATAAGGTACAAAACATGACTCATCGACTTGAACTTGCACACTCTTTCGTTCAAGTGTATCTGCTCTGCTCTCACCACGCAAAATCTGAGGATGTCTCAGTCTCATGCGATCAGCATGGATTACTTTAGACTTTCCCTTGTACCCACATGGTACCCTGTAGGTAACCTCGGTCAATCTGGCTTGTATCTTGAATGGTCCCCGCCACCGACTTGCCAGCTTGTGCGTGGTCCCTGCTGGGACATTCGGGAAAAAGACATACACCGAATCACCGGGCTCGAATTTGGTCCAAGACAGTTTCTGGTCATGGTAACGCTTCTGTCGGAGCATCGCTCCCTTTGAGTGTTTTCTCACCAGCTCGGGTGCAGTTTCCATTCTCTCCTTTAACTGCCAAGCCCACTGATTCTGGGGAATAGTCTTTATATTCCTGGGCATTTCATACTGAATGTCTATAGGAGTACTCGTTTCCCTCCCTAGCATCATGGCGTTAGGTGAACTTCTGGTCGTCTCATGTTCCGTAGACCGGTAAGCCATCATTACGTACGGTAGGTGTTCATCCCAATCGGTCTGATGTGTATCTACGAAAGCACTGAGCATATTCACGAGAGTTTTGTTGAAACGCTCGACCATCCCATCAGATTTTGGATGATATGGGGTGGTATGTGTTTTGTTGATTTGGAGCAATAAACACATTTCCTGGAACAATGCGCTTTCAAATTGGGATCCCTGATCCGAATGGATGTTGTAAGGAACACCAAACCTAGCAATTACTTCTTCTACCAGAATCTTGGCCACCGTCTGTGCTTCCATATTCGGCATCGCGAAACTCTCTGTCCACTTGGTATAGTAGTCAGAAACTACCAAGATGTGTCGATTACCTTGCTGTGTAATCGGGAGTTCACAGAGGATATCTGTAGCTATCCTCTCCATAGGGAAACCTGACTCTACCATCTGCATAGGAGCTCGCTTGATTTTATTTGAACTCTTTCTTTTACTACACTGCGGACATCCGATCACATATTGCTTTACATCTGCCTGCAATCCCGGCCAGTAAAAACTCTGTCGGATTTTAGCCAACGTCTTTTTCATTCCTAAGTGTCCAGAGCTCCGATTGTCATGACTGTGAGTCAACACAGTTCGTCGTTCTGATGCAGGTACGATTGCCTGTAGATTAGCTTCTGAATGGGGGTTTTTCCGATACAGCATATCCTCATGTATCACCAGGGATTCAAATTGGGCCCACAATGTCTTTACGACCATGCTGTGGCCACCAATTTCTTTGTAGGACGGTTTTGCCCCTTCCCTCACCCATTGAACCACTACTGCAAGATCAGCATCATTCCCTTGCTTCTGCTGAAGCGATGACGACTCTATCTCTAACTTGGGGCATTTTGAATCCCCAACTGCTACTGGACTGCAGTTCTCAACGGTTGGAGTCTTATCCTCTGAACTATTTTTCTCCCACATGGGATCAAACCCGCACTGTCGACATGGTATCCGACTCAAAGCATCAGCATTACGGTGCTGAGTTCCTGGCCTGTGCTTTATGTCCATATTGTATGAACTCAAAACCTGAAGCCATCTGGCCATTTGTCCTTCTGGCGATTTAAAATTGAGCAGCCAGCGCAGGGAACTGTGATCTGTTCTCACCGTAAACTTTCTTCCGTACAGATAGTGCTTAAAGTGTTTCACGAAATGTACAACTGCCAACAACTCTTTCCTTGTTACGCAGTAACTCCGTTCAGATTTCGTCAGTGTTCGGCCTGCATATGCGATAGGTCTCTCATTCCCATCTATGTTTTGAGAGAGAACAGCACCAATGGATTTGTCGCTGGCATCGGTATCTAAGATGAATGGGTGTGTAAAATCTGGGTGAGCCAGTATGGGAGCATTGATCAAGTGCTGTTTCAGGGTAGTGAATGCTTCTTGACATGCATCAGTCCACTCAAACTTCCGGTCTTTCTCAGTCAGTTTGTGGAGACAACTTGCAATCTGTGAGAAGTTTTTGACGAATCTTCTATAATACCCACAGAATCCAAGAAATGACCTAACCTCTTTGGTATTCTGTGGGACAGGCCATTGTTCTACGACTTTCACTTTTTCGCCATCAGTAGCTATCCCTTGCTCGGATATCACATGTCCAAGATAGATCACTTCTTTTCCAAACAATTGACATTTCTTGCTCTTCAATTTCAGACCAGCAGCCAGGAGTCTATCAAACACAGCTTGTAAATTCTGCAGCATGTCCTCAAAATCTTTCCCTACAACGATCACGTCGTCAAGATAAATGAGGCAGATTTGCCATTGAAGTCCGGCTAAAACAGTCTCCATTAGCCGTTCAAATGTAGCTGGAGCAGATGTCAGTCCAAATGGCATCACTTGGAACTCGTATAATCCTGTCCTGGTTGAAAAAGCAGATTTGGGACGAGACTCACTCTCAAGCTCGACCTGCCAGTAGCCCGCATTCAGGTCAAGTGTAGAAAACCATGTGCAGCCTGACAGGTGGTCTAGTGCCTCATCAATGCGTGGTAATGGATAGGCATCATGCATGCTCACAGCATTGAGTCGCCTATAATCAACGCAGAATCTGAGACTCCCGTCTTTCTTTTTAACCAACACAATACCAGATGACCATGGACTGGTAGACTTCTGAGTTACTCCGCGATCCAGCATATCTTTCACCTGCCGATCGACTTCTGAGCTCAAATGTGCTGGCACCCTCCTCAGTGGCTGCTTGATTGGAGGAGCATCACCAGTTTCTATCTTGTATTTTATAACTGTTGTTCGTCCCATGTCACTATCAGTAGCTGCGAAAAGGTTCTGATAGGTGGACAGCAGAGTCTTTACTTGCTCGGTCTGTTCTGAAGTCAGATGTTTTTGGGACCTCTCCAGTAGTTGATTCAAATCAACTCTGCGCTCGCCATTTGGCGGATTATCAGTCAATTCGGTTGTCTCAATGACACTGGTGACAGGACTAGCAAGTGCAACATTTGTACCGGGATAGACTGTCTGTGGATCCTCTTGCAGGTTCATGAGTCTCACAGGAATGGAAGTCTCGTTACGTACTAAGGAGCGGGCTACTAGAGCCCTATCAGTTTTCAGGAAGGATTCTGCTCCTTCAACAAGAAGGGACTCACCCCTCATTTGTTTACCCGAAGGAGAATGTACCTGTCCAGTAATAACCATCTCACTCTTAGCAGGAATGGTTACTTTTTCCAAAGCGACAACTCGAAAGCATCCTAGGGTACCCTCATACTTAGTGTTAACTGGCACATCATCCAATATGAGAGTTCCTCGCTTAAGATCAATCAAGCCATTCCTGGATTTCAGGAAATCAAGACCAAGGATTCCTTCGGTACTAATTTGAGCTACCAAAGCTTCAAAGTACACCTCTCTGCAGCCTTCAGGTTTTATCATAAAACTTGCAAGTCCCAAGACTTTCAGCTCACTACCATTAGCAGCTAGGACATCCTTCCTAACTTCTCTCAGTTTTGGTCTTCGCTCTTCTGGGATTCTCTCATATATGTCCTGCGACAAAATTGTCACAGTGGCTCCAGTATCTACCAATAGCTTAACATTGGTATGCTGTACCTCTGCCTTGATGTACAATCCAGCCTCTTGAGCAGCAGAGGAAACTCCAATCCCAGCAGATTGTTTATGAGTGCTCTTCTTTGTCCTCGTCCTCACTGGGCTAGCTACTGCCTTTGGATTCTTCTGAGACTCCCTTTTCAGCTGAGGACAGTCCCTCCGTAAATGTCCAGTCTCGTGACACTTATAACACCGCCGATCAGTGTTTGTACCTATCACATCTTTCCCTTGTTGAGATTGATGATTTTGTGTTTTCCTTCTAGCCTGAAGCTGGCTGATATCAGCTTGCATCTTTTCCAACTTCTGCTGGATGTTGCTCAACATGGATTCCATTCCAGATTTCTCAGAGTCTGTTGGTAGCTTTGAATCAGCACCCTCAGTACTTGTAGCTCTCAGGTATGAGTGACCTTCATTTCCATGTTTTTCAGCTTTCTTGTAAGCCTCCAGTTCTACAGCCAAATGGATCGCAGCTGTAAGATTCTCAGGCCTAGCTTGTTTAATGCGAATACGCATGTCCGAGTCTGCAAGTGATTCCAGAAACTGTTGTTTGGCCAATGTTTCTCTTACTCCAACTTCAACAGTAGGATAGGTCAAGTTAACAAGCCTTCGAATAGCTTGACCCAATTCTGGAAGTGTTTCACTTGCTCTTTGCCTCCTTTCCAGCATCTGAACTCGATAAAGCTCGGTTTGATTTGGTGGGGCAAACCTTTGTTCAAGAGCACTCACTAAAGAAAAATAATGCTCCTGCTTACCGGCAGGTAAGTCGCCAAGTATACCCTGAGCTTGTCCTCTCAAACTCACAGCTAGGTATAAACCCATATCCTGTTCTGTCCAGCGATTGATTCAAGCGCATGCCTCAAAATGAGACTTATAATCTCTCCAAGGTGCTGTGCCATCATATGTAGATGCTTTTACTGACACATGGTTTCTTCTCAATGTTTGTTTCTCAAAATCAACATCACCCATGTCAGAAAATGACCTGGGATTCATTCCCTGCAGCCGAGGAGAACTATAGCTTGATACAACATCATTCTCGCTTAATCGAGCTGAACTTCTTTGCTTTCCATCTCGATAAGTAATGTTGCCCAAGTCTGCTCTATCGCTATCAAACCGTGTTGAATAGGTACTTTCTGAGAACCTAACCTTGGGATTGCTTGCTGGTTTGTTTTGGAATCCATAATTATCTGTATAAGATGCCAACTCATTCAGTTTTTTACTTGAGGACTCTCGCAGGCTCTGGTTTTGAACATCTAATTGACGTAACTGCCTCTTCATTTCCTCTATCTCCTTATCAATCCCATCTGTGAATATATCGTCAGGATTGCTCACTTTACTACTATAGAGTTCAGCCATGTCCTTCTCCTCCGAAGATGTTTTGTCAACTCCATATACAGACATAAAACCAGAATCTCTATGATGAGTTATCCCTTTCGACATATTTGGTTTTGGTGTTGAGTGATAGCCTTGTCCACTCTCCTCACCAAAATACATCTCAGATTTTCTCAAACCAGCGCGAGATGTCTCATCAGCATGAGCCATATTGATTTATAACAAAATAACAATAAAATTCTATCAGATTTTATTTAAACCTGAGTTATCGAGCAAATCTAAATTGTAGACAGAATGATCACCACCGCTGCCACCAAATTATGTGACGTTTACGGGGTCCGTACCAGTCACTACTGATGATCTTATTACTATCTACATGTACACTAAAATTATATTAAATCAGGATTACTCAAAACCTCATGATGATAAATGCAAATATATACAGATATATCTATCCAGCTAGCCTAGCTGTATTCATGTACAAACTGTAGCAAAAACTATGGCTATAATTCCTACATACAATATATAAAATGAGTACTCAGTTCCTCTGAGTTATCATACAGCTACATGGATATAATTGGTCAAAACAGCTATAAATTATACAGACCAGTATATGAAAACGGAGTTCTCACTAGTCAACGAAATTAACTATCCCTATCTGGGTTTAATCATATCCTAAATCTACCAAATATTACGATGAATATGTACAATACAACTGAACTATCATCAACACAGTAGACTTGATAAATACCGAGCGCTCACCGATATAATACCGAGCACTCCGAAATACCGAGTACTCAAAACTACCGAGCACTCAAAACACGGAGCACTCCCTGACACACACACTACCGGTATGTCACACCCGTCGAACAGACACAAGGCCAGATACAATCAACTACCAACAGAATACATAGGGAAGCCTTATTCAGGCACGTCTATATATCTTTAGTAAGTTACCTTGCTTGTCTTTACCGTTCGCTGGTCCGTGCAGTAATGAGAAGAACTCGGCCCTAGCAGCCGCCTTTTATACCCGGCGAATATTACAACTAGCGCCTTTTTTTTTATTATCAAGGTCTTTAAAACACTTCTATGACCAGTACAAGTATTTACATTACAAGCGCCTATACGACAGGCATGCTAATAAACAAAACGGAGGACGGAGATTCCGGAAACTGGGTAACAAACGTAATTCATCACACTGTGTTTTAATTGCTTATAAACAATCTATTTATTTACATTTTTATTTATTTAAAGAAAAACGCAAAAGAGCATGATTTATATACGACAGATTTGTTTGTTTTTATTTTTACTTAAAATTAGTATTCAATAAATATAACTGTGTTTCGAATGAATGAATGTCATGAAGACATTATTAACAAAACATTCAGTGGTTCACATTAAAGTCATTTTTTCAATGTGTAAGCAACAGGCGAAACCTATGATCTCTTTACAGTGATAAACAGTTCAAATGCATATCATACTGATAAGTAAGGATAAAACATAAATAACGTATATCAAATACATATTGATAACTATATATCATTACTGTCTTTACCATTTCTTTTAGTTATTGTAACAGAAACTAGATTAGACAACATTCAAAAAGCTTGTGGACAGCATATAGTACTTATTTGTGCTAAATTAATTTTCGTACAACAGTGTTACGTTAAGATTAAACGAGTAACTATGGTCTAGTAAAATCGTTTTGTATAATGAATATTAACATTAGAAAGTGATATTAACGGTTGGATCTCTGTTAATACGACTTTCTCGGGTCCTTATATCATAATCCCATTTTTATCGATATGACAGTCCTAATAGATATTTTGCACCTTTATTAATTTAAACAGTATTTATTTAATTTGAAGATTATCATGAATAGATAACACAATACAAAATGTGGTCTGATGAATGTTTTGAAAACAAGCTAGTAGCTTATATAGATCTATTTATCTCGGAAAATTGAATTGTATAAAGGTCAAATAACAAACACTGTTTTGTACTAGTCATGAAAGCATTATTAAAAAAATCAGTGCTTTACATTAAAGTTAATTTTGAACACCATTGAATATTCTTGAACTTCTTTATTGAATAGTATTTTGAATTATTAAACAACATGGAACATATGAAAATTGTCAGAAGAAATGCCCTGCTTATTTCTCACTTGAACTTCAAATGTTGACGTTAAAATTAAAATTATGTCATGAAGTGAATATTGACTTCCTGTTTCAAAAAAGTAACATCAGCTTATTGACCCCTGCAATTTTATAATAAACTATTCCAACCTTTGAATTGGAGGAGTTCAAATGTGAATTTAGGGCAGATGAGTTATAAATCATCGGAACTCTACAGGAATGAGATTCAACCCAATGAAGATGTAGGGAAAGCATGTCTTATCTTATATATCATATCAACAAATACACTAGTATATATGACTTTATGTTATCAATCACGAATGTTTAGATTGGGTGTTTAAACATGAGTTATCAGGTTGGAATCTATGCAAACCGTACAATGTTTTAGTAGCTTGTCACACATTCCATATAGTATGCAAAACAAAACTATTAACAGATTGAATACAAAACGTGATCTCGTTACCGATCAGGATAACTTACGAGACCAGCCCTTTAAATGCATGCATCCCCGAGGACACATTTGAACGCATCCAGTTCAAAGGTTGGGAGAGTTCATTATGAAATTCCCGGGATGAATAGGTTAATATAACTGTGACGCATATATTTAACCAGGCAAACAGGTATTGTATTACATGCAGCGCGTCGGCTCAGGTAGAGGAAATGTATGACTGTGTTGTTAAAATGTTAAATGTGAATACACGTATACAACGAGAGAGGAACACTTACTGGAGAGATTTTATACCAGAAAATAATGTAAGTATGGTTGTGGTTCTAATAAGTTGTAACATTTTTTTATTCATTTATTTTTGTTTTGGGAAATGAGCGTCAAACATATACAGCCTGCAGTAAATTTGGTTGACTTAAAATCTATTATATTACTGTGTTTTAATTGATTATAAACATTTTATTTATTTACTTTTTTATTTAATTAAACAAAAAAAGCAAATGAGCATGATTTATATACATGTACGACAGATTTCTTTTTTTTGTTTTTACTTAAAATAAGTTTTCAATAAATATAACTGTGTTTCGAATTAATGAATACGCTATTTATTAATTTATCTTGTTTTGTTTTGAAAAGCGTGAATGAGGTTCATGGATTATATACAGCAGTAGGTTGTTTGTGTACCTGTAATGGTGATGTTTGCTTGATTCAATTTCAGAAAAAAATATTTTATATTTTGGTTATCGAAACGTGACCCCCTATGGAATACCCTCATATCCTCATAGAGAAGTTTTAAGGAACGGCACGGAGATCAAGATGTGGTACGTTTTGCAGATTGAGTCTACACAAGTAGCAGCTAATGCGAAATAGACTTGTTTTCACATCATTTTTCTGTTTTTATTTAAACCCATTTTTTTTCTTTTAATATTTTTCTATTTTAAAATTGTAATGTTAATGAAACCCAGGAAAAAATTTAACATTCCATGACTTCATGACCTTAATGACGTCAAAATGGCGTACCAAAATTGGATGTTGTTAATGAATGATGAATTCTTTGGTTACACCCATCGGGAAATAAACAGTGCAAATATTATGAGATGGAACAAGAAACGATTCTCTACCAGTACACACATTTTCATCAAGAATGATCTATAAACAAAGTAAGGAAAATTCATTGGAAATACAAAGAATATAAATAGCAAAATGAAAAATAAATGAATTTTTGATACGTAAGTCCTGATTTTCCGAGAAAAGAAGACGATGAGTATAATTTTAAGGATACACTTCAAATACACAATGTATCAAGAGTTCAGCTGTGCTATGACATATTTCTATAGTGTAGTGGTCATCACACTTACCACTTTGTGGTGGGAGACCCAGGTTCAAATCCTGGTTGAAATGTTAGCACAATTTAATATCGGTAAAACATAGAACATATAAAAAGCATGTCAATATAAAAGATAACTTCAAGTAACTATTATTGAACTATTCATTTTAGTTCACTTTTTTATATATAATATTTTCAGTATTCTTGTTTATTTGTTCTGTATTATGGCTTATTTTTTCTTTGCTCTACCGTATGCTTACAACTTGGCATTTATGAATTTTGATCAGTTTCCATTTAATTACCAAAGTCTTTGGTGCTGATATCCAGTGATGTACATGAAAAGTAAATGATTTGAATGTACTAAGTTGTGTTCCAGAAGGAAAATAACATAGGTGATCAGCCAGCAGACTAATCTTTTTATCCCCCGCTTTCACTTTCGTCCGTCCGTTCTTCCGTCCGTCTGTTCGCCCTTTTGCCATGCTTCGTGTTTCTGTTAACAGCAAAAACTATTATCCCATTTTTTTGAAAGTTGGTTACAGGGTAAAATTCGCTAAGGACCTGGCCAAGTTCGATTTCCTTTTTTGGCGCACAATTATCAGCGGAGTTATGGCCCCTTGATTAACGCAAAATGTCATTTTTCCAAAACGGTGGATATCAATCTGGGTTTGTCCGTCCGTTCTTCGGTCCGTCTGTCCATCCTTCTGTCACTTATATATTATCCGATTTTCTTAAAATTTGTGCAGGTCTTTCAAAACCCCTTTCCAATACGGTTTTTTAGTGTTTACAGAATTTTCTCTTTGGTAAGGACGTCTTTGTAGCTTCTTTAACACTTTCAAAACGCTCTTCGGAGTAGAGACGATATCCAATTTTGACCGGAGTTCACATCTTTCCAACCTACGATCAATTATGGAATTTTGCACACAAACGCGGTACTTGGGTATGCTACTATTATCACCCCTAATTATCCACTTATAAAACATTCTCTCCATAGACCCGACATGACTTGGAACATGTGGTTGTCGTATTTGCAGATAAAGCACAATTGGCATGTGGTTAGAAACATCAAGATAGAAGTCGGCATCTAAAATTTCAATGAATGAATTTAAAAAAAAATACCAATTCGGCCGCCATTTTGAAAATGCGTATATTTGTGTATATTTTGCACTTCGTAAAAGGCCGTAATTTCACCTTTTGATACTGGATTGATCTCTTAACAAGAGCACCGCAAGCGGAGGCATGATACGCTCGCCGTACCCTGTCATTTCATGTCATAATGACTAAACCTAGCAAGTTTTGAAGATATCGATTGAAAATTGTAGGAGAAAATCTCTGGACAAACAACAATTTACAATAGAAATGCATTTTCTATATATAAATGCATAATGTTGCAATTGCAACTATGCGATGCTGTTACACGAAAAGTTGAAAGAACTCAACAAAACCCGTAATATATGTTGAATTAGCAATTAGAAGTACAATGCAAAATTTTAGAGGAATTGAAGAAAACACAAAAAAGTTCTGACTTTCATTACATTTTCAACATAATGTCTGAAATTGCATCAGATACGAAGTTCCAAAGGGCCATAACTCTAGTAAATATAGTAGAAACAAACTGTCATTCAGGAAAACACAACTTCATGTCATGATGATTAAGCCTAGCAAGTTTGAAAGATATCGGTTGAAAACTGTAGAAGAAGATCTCCGTACAAAACAACAGTTTACAACAGAAATGCATTTTCTACATAAAGCCTATATTTTGCAATTGCAATTTTACAACGCTGTTACCCAAAAAGTTGAAGGAACTCAACAAAACCCGTAATATATGTTAAATATTATAGATATTCAAAGTACCATACACAATTTTAGAGGAATTGAAGAAAAAGCAAAAAAGTTCTGACAGTTTTTACATAAGGTCTGAAATTGCATCAGATACGGAGTTCCAAAGGGCCATAACTCTAGTAAATATAAGTGAAACAAACTGTTATTCAGGAAAACACAACTTCATATCATGATGATTAAGCCTATCAAGTTTGAAAGATATTGGTTGAAAACTGTAGGAGAAGATCTCCGGACAAAACAACAGTTTAGAACAGAAATGCATTTTCTACATAAAGCCTATAATTTGCAATTGCAATTTTGCAACGCTGTTACGCAAAAAGTTGAAGGAACTCAACAAAACCCGTAATATATGTTAAATATTATAGTTATTCGAAGTACCATACCAAATTTCAGAGGAATTAAAGAAAACACAAAAAAGTTCTGACGTTTTCTACATAATGCCCGAAATTGCGTCCCAAAGGGCCATAACTCTAGTGAATATTCTCGAATCAAATTGTCTTTCAGGAAAACACAACTTCATGTCATGGTGATTAAGCCTAGCAAGTTTGAAAGAAATCGGTTGAAAAATGTAGGAGGAGATCTCCGGACAAACAAAAGTTTACGACGGACGGACGGACGGACGGACAACGCCATACCATAATACGTGCCGTCATTTTTGACGGGCGTATAAAAAAAAAGTGGATAATTATATAGTTTTTGTATTTTTTTTCATATTTTTAGTGTTACTGGAGCACTTTTTATTTTTGAACCCGAAATTATGAAAAATAACACAAAAAGTAACGGAACAAAAAACAAAAGTTAAGCACGCTAACCCCGCTTTTTATGACGGTTTTAGACGAAGAAACGCATTTTCTTTCATATGCTAAATATTAAAACAAATTATTGCAGAACCTTTGTTGTTTAGCGCTAAATCTGCAAAACATGGTGAAAAAAATGAGGATTTTCTCATTAAAAAATAAGGGGTAGGGGTAACTAAAATCGCTTTCCTGAGTGAGAAATGTTACTTCCATAACGGAAATGCAAATAGTAATTTTGTCATTTCTGCAAACATTCATACATTTTAAGCTACAAGTTCGGAAGATCTTGTATGAAGATGTCCCGCAATTGGTCACAACTGCAAAATTCACTTTAAATAATTAATTTTGTCATATAAGTATTACTGATCATAGCACAAAAACGAGCTCGCTGACATATCATTATCTTTGCATTTTCGGCCATGACATGAACTCAGTTTTGCCGAAATGTATATTAGAAAAAAAGTTTAATACAGGAAAATGTTGACTTCTCAGAAGAATACATCCTTAAACACCAGATGAAGTTTGCTTTGATCGATGATATCACGTAAGAATCATAGGACTCGTGGATACTACGAAATAAATGTTGGTTTTCCTCAAACAACCAATGCTCTGATATGCCATATAAATCGACTCTTTCTTTACATAGAATATCGTGTAAATGAGATGCCGTTGACATAATGCCGGTAACATTCCCCGTAATGATGCGAAGAGAATTAATGAATATGGCTAAAAATAAGGAGTTATTAAGCATACTAAAACGCGTCGTGATTGTAAGCTGATTACTCAAAGGCATTATCACCAGTAAACTTGTTCCTACTTAACCACTTTCGGCATCTGACACTTCTGTGCCAAAATCCCGGAGTTTTGAAGCGATCAGATGACAGAATATCTACACGGGCAGAGACCGAGCCCCTTCTTCGGCTTTTGCATTAACGAACAAACGGAACGGTCACGCCTCTCTTTTGAAAATAAGATTGTATATCATCTATAGTGCATGCTTCTGGTGTGCCGCTCAAGAATAAGCAGGTATTTTCCTCCTGAACATTCCAATAAAGCCATCATCCTTTATTGTCGTCGATAACAAATAACATGGTCGCATCTTTGTCTCATTGAGAAATATTCTGTATCTTGGTATGGCATTAGCTCACCTCAGTCCTTCGGAACAGGTGAGCTAAAAACGGTGATAAATTTGAAAACATACAATGCTACAGATAATTATTGGATGGCTAATTGTTTCTTTTCACCTTTATTCAAGTTAACATGAGTAAATGTTTGTGACGGTAACACCATGGACATTTGATAAACACCAACGACAACTGTGAATAGATAATAGATCCGATAGATAGATATGGGGTGGTCGGGTTGTGCAGTGGACAGCGCACTTGCCTTTCTCCGGTTTCCTCCCACAATAAGACCCCTCGCGCTAATATCTGGGCCAACAAGAGTGATTTATATAAGTTGAATAACTTGTTTATATTTTCTAGATAGATAATAGATCATAAAAGATCTGAAGATGGACGTTTTTGAGTATGCTCATTAGTGTGTTTACTTAATGTGATTGACAATGATACTAAGTTCTCGTTTTGAGAACTTGATGTTTACTTGGATGTGACAAAGATTTACATGGCGGGTGTCGTCGATGAAGCAGAAGACGCCTACTCCTCCGGAACACCTGGTCTTTTTCTCTTGTGCTTTACGAAAGCCTCCATGTAAATCTTTCTTTTGTTCCTATTTTGCCTCTAGTTTAATCAATTTTGAATTCGGATTATGGTTTTGTTGATCCTTTGGTATTCTCCGATTTTTGTTTATTAAATCTACTGTCTTTGCAACTCGGTCTTCATTTTCCTTGAACATGGAAAGATATTCGGCATATGAAGGTTTCTTCCTAGAGTAACTTTTTGTCACATAGACATGTTAATTCTGCACTACATGTGCTACCACCCGGTTCCCTTGCCCTCACACACGTTAACTGGAACAGTGCTTTTTGAATGATTGTGGAGAGACTCTGAAGGACGAGCAGCACTGGTTTTATCAACCACTTTGTTATTGCCATATTGAGTCGATGGCTGATGCGAAGACGTGACCGAAGATACTCCCCTTTTGCTTCGGTAATTGATTGAATCGTGTACGCTGCTTATGTCACCCTTGCTAGACGCGGGGGAGCTGATAGCCCACTATTCGGATAGCAACAATTTGGATTGTTTGGCGCAATATCATGGTTATGACAGTCAACTGTATTAACAAAATCTTTTATTTCAGAAAGCTGTTGACCAATGCCTTCCGTCAAAATGCTCACAGCAATATCAGTCCTGGCTTGAGAATCGTTCAGAACATCTTTTACTGAAACCTCTGTTTTCCGGACACGAGACTTTAGATAAGAGATGCAATCGAGGGCGGAGTGCAGTTTTGACGTATAGGACTGAACATCTTCATCAAAAACTGACTGTTTGTCTCTAACTGCACATACCCCGGAGCGAGTATCGTTCACTTTGATAAAACGATCTTCATCGATTCTCCAAAGGCTCAAGCTATTATTCTCTACTTACTGAGAGGTTGACGAAAGTTCAGTTGATTCCGATTTCCTGTGACGTTCTAGTGAAACAACTTTCGAAGATATAAGATAAGATAAGATATAAGACCTGTTGGCTATGTCATCAGAAAAGAGCTTATCAACGATTTCATTTGCCTGTTTCAATTCCGTTTTAACTGCCTTGAAATGTTTTTTTTTTTTGCTTCCAATTACGATACTGATCGTATTTGTTGAACAAGATAAAAAGTCAATTGAACTGTCGTCTGCAAAATCAGAATGGATTTTAACATGGGCGACCCTTCTGACATTATTTGATTGAGTGAGGATGGAGACTTAAAAGAAAGTTTTATGGAAGATGAGGAATTTGACAATTTGTAAGTCTAGTAGACACCAAGGCCATTCAAATTAGTAGTGTGAACCTCTCCCATGAGAAGGAAAGAGAGCTGGCCAACTGTGGGCTGCAGACGCCTCCCCCCTCCCATCCCCCCATCCATGTGCGCCATCCATCAAAACAAGATTTAATCAAGTGTCCGAAAATGACTTAAAGAAATGGAGTGGAATTGACAATCGAAAATCACCAAAAGGGGAGTGAAATTATTCACAGGTATGTTTTCACAAAGTTGTAACATTTGCTTTTTTTTTATTTTAAAACTGTCAAGAAAAATGAAAATACCTGAGAATGTAATGTCAGACCAGGACTCGAACCCGGATCGCCCATAAATTATGGTTTCTCTACCTTGAGATATCCGACCGTGTATTCTCCAAGTACATTTAATCTGCATTTTCGAATATGTTACTGTAATTGTGTCGTCACTTTTAGTCTTTGTTTTTTGTTTTTAGACTGGAGCACTGAGAGGGATGGGTACCCAATGGATTTGGAAAGCAGTGACAGGGAGACTCTAAACCATAAACTCCGTACATTTTACGCAGAGTGCCAAACAAAAAATTCAGAAAAACGAGTGGCAGCTGAAATGATGGAAGGCCAGGCCCATGAATACAATAAATATTCCATGAAAAGTATAAGGTCAGCTATAAATCAGTACATGATGGGCATAGGGAGGAGTGACAGAGATATTACCAGGGATAGAGAGTTCAAAACTTAAAGGCATATGAATTCCTACCAAACACAAATCTGTAACCCCCCCCCCCCTTACCTGACTTACAACAAATTTCAACTTACCTGCATTCCAAAATAAATCCCGTCATCCTCAGGTTTGGCGAATTCCTTCCTCTTTTTCAGTGATGAGAATAGAAAAAATACGCCATGTTATTCCACGAAACGGTACAGAAAAACAGACAAGGTGGCCTGAAAAGTGAGGAAGCTACGGCTGACAAAATAATGTACGCCACTGATAATGATCAATGTCCCTAAACTAAGGTCACTGAAAATGCTCATTGAAAAAAAACAAATAAACACGCCACCAGCCTGTTTAATCACTGAGAAAAAGAAGCGTTGATTGATAGTTCTTGTCATATATGGCACACAAACAAACCAGTAAAACAGTACTAGTTTTCACGTGTTATGGCGGACATCTCCAACAAGAGGCCCATGGGCCTCAATGGTCATCTGACAATCTGTATGATTTTCTCTTGGTAGCTGTTTAAAGATGTTACCATATTTGACCCGTTACCTAAGAAAGTCAATGAACAAACTTGTTATTCCTTCAGCACGGCATAGTGATAATACCCGCAGATTAACTTTTTGTTGCTGAGAAGAAGTGTTTGAAACATTTAAAGACATTTGACCCCTATGACATTGAAAGCAGATCAAGGTCATTCATTTAAACAAACTTGGTAGCCCTTCATCCCAGCATGCCACAGGCATGCTGAGTACCCTAGACCTTTCTGTGATGGAGAAGAAGTTACTTGAAGAATTCAAATATTTTTTACCCCTGTGACCTTGAAAGTAGGTAAATGTCAATCAAATGAACAAACTTGGTAGTCCTTCATCCCAGCATGCTACATGCCAAATTCCTTGGGCATTTCTGTTACTGAGAGGAAGTTTCTTAAAGATTTTTACATAGCTGACCCCTGCGGATTTTTGCAAAGTGCACACATTTTTCCCGTATACCGTATAACCAAAAGAAAGAAAATCGGGGTCATTCCTTAATTATTCACAAATTTCATGTGTAGCAAATTAGTAATCAATTGACAAGTCACAGTTGCTTAAACTACTCTTCATCTTCTACAAAATACTCATCAATAATTTCTACATGTTGACAAAAACTCTCATCTAACGATACGATTGTTGGTGGTCGTGATAAACAGATTGTATTACAACAGATGATCATGATATAATCCAATGTTCATATTAGTAGGTGGTCAGTATAGAGAGGCTGTGTTACAACAGATGATCATGATATAATCCAGTGTTCATATTAGTAGGTGATCAGAATAGAGAGGCTTCGTGATGGTAAATAGCTGTCAATAGTCCACAACATTCAAATCTGTAAGTTGATCGGTATAGAGGATATATATTAAAGGAATATTCTGATTAGTTGTCATGATGTTCGTTATAAAGAGTTGAAGTAGAAGTATAAAGTTGTCTCAATGGTCATTATAGAAAGTAAACGTAGTGTATATTGTTGACGTAATAGTCGTTATAGAGAGATGACATAGTAGTATAAAGTTGTCTCAATGGTCATTATAGAGAGATGACGTAGTGTATATTGTTGACGTAATGGTCGTGATAGAGAGTAATGGCGTAGTGTATATTGTTGACGTAATAGTCGTTATAGAGAGATGACGTAGTAGTATAAAGTTGTCATAATAGTCGTTATACAGAGATGACGTAGTGTATATAGTTGTCATAATGGTCGTGATAGAGAGTAATGGCGTAGTGTATATAGTTGACGTAATGGTCGTGATAGAGAGTAATGGTGTAGTGTATATAGTTGACGTAATGGTCGTGATAGAGAGTAATGGTGTAGTGTATATTGTTGACGTAATGGTCGTGATAGAGAGTAATGGCGTAGTGTATATTGTTGACGTAATGGTCGTGATAGAGAGTAATGGCGTAGTGTATATTGTTGACCTAATGGTCGTGATAGAGAGTAATGGCGTAGTGTATATTGTTGACGTAATGGTCGTGATAGAGAGTAATGGCGTAGTTGTATAAAGTTGTCAAAATGGTTGTTATAGAGAGTTAACGTAGTGTATATAGTTGTCATAATGGTCGTTATAGAGAGATGACGTAGTAGTATAAAGTTGTCATAATAGTCGTTATAGACAGTTGACGTAGTAGTATATAGTTGTCATAATGGTCGTTATAGAGAGTTGACGAAGTAGTATACAGTTGTCATAATGGTTGTTATAGAGAGTTGACGAAGTAGTATACAGTTGTCATAATGGTTGTTATAGAGAGTTGACGTAGTAGTATATAGTTGTCATAATGGTCGTTATAGACAGTTGACGTAGTAGTATATAGTTGTCATAATGGTTGTTATAGAGAGGTGACGAAGTAGTATATAGTTGTCATAATGGTTGTTATAGAGAGGTGACGAAGTAGTATATAGTTGTCATAATGGTTGTTATAGAGAGGTGACGAAGTAGTATACAGTTGTCATAATGGTTGTTATAGAGAGGTGACGAAGTAGTATATAGTTGTCATAATGGTTGTTATAGAGAGGTGACGAAGTAGTATATAGTTGTCATAATGGTTGTTATAGAGAGGTGACGAAGTAGTATACAGTTGTCATAATGGTTGTTATAGAGAGTTGACGTAGTAGTATATAATTGTCATAATGGTTGTTATAGAGAGGTGACGAAGTAGTATATAGTTGTCATAATGGTCGTTATAGAGAGTTGACGAAGTAGTATACAGTTGTCATAATGGTTGTTATAGAGAGGTGACGAAGTAGTATATAGTTGTCATAATGGTTGTTATAGAGAGGTGACGTAGTAGTATATAGTTGTCATAATGGTCGTTATAGAGAGGTGACGAAGTAGTATACAGTTGTCATAATGGTTGTTATAGAGAGGTGACGAAGTAGTATACAGTTGTCATAATGGTTGTTATAGAGAGGTGACGTAGTACTATATAGTTGTCATAATGGTCGTTATAGAGAGTTGACGAAGTAGTATACAGTTGTCATAATGGTTGTTATAGAGAGGTGACGAAGTAGTATAAAGTTGTCATAATGGTTGTTATAGAGAGGTGACGTAGTAGTATATAGTTGTCATAATGGTCGTTATAGAGAGTTGACGAAGTAGTATACAGTTGTCAAAATGGTTGTTATAAGAGAGTTAACGTAGTGTATACAGTTATCATAATGGTCGTTATAGAGAGTTAACGTAGTGTATATAGTTGTCATAATGGTCGTTATGGAGAGTTAGCGTAGTGTATAAAGTTGTCATAATGGTCGTTATAGAGAGTTAGCGTAGTGTATAAAGTTGTCATAATGGTCGTTATAGAGAGTTAGCGTAGTGTATAAAGTTGTCATAATGGTCGTTATAGAGAGTTAGCGTAGTGTATAAAGTTGTCATAATGGTCGACATAGAGAGATGACGTAGTGTATATTGTTGACGTAATGGTCGTGATAGAGAGTAATGGCGTAGTGTATATTGTTGACGTAATGGTCGTGATAGAGAGTAATGGCGTAGTTGTATATATTTGTCACGATGGTCGTTATAGAGTTATAGAGTGTTAACATGATAGCAGTATTAAGTTGTCATACTGGTAGTTTGGGTACGCAGGACGCGGATGTCACGTCAACACTGTTAGTACGAGATTATCTCCAACAGTGAATAAATATATTGAAATTTTCTTTTTTAAAAGAAAAGCAGTGTTTGGAATTGGTTGTGAAATCATTATGGATTATCACTTAGATCAATTACATATAATAATTGATTGTTCAATCAGTTGGCCAATATGTCACTTTGAAATGTTCTTGTTTTCTTTTCACTGAATGTTGAGTTGTTGTCATTGTCATGATTATAATGAGAAGCATTTGATGTGAATTGGTTCAATGCTCTTCATATTAGATCATACAGGATCACCCAGATGTGAAACAAAATCTTTAAAACCGAAAGAATATTTGATTGGTTCCATTAAATGAGCCTGTTTATAATCTTTGAAAACTAGGCTGATCTAAAAGAGACTAGTTACAAACCTGAGAAGGGACTCAATAAGGCGTGGTCTGTAGGTAGACGTCCAGTCCCCGTGTCCCAGACATCCTTTTGTCCCGTCCCCACAGGTCAGGATTATCCCGTTGTCACTGGCAAATATACTGAATCCAGCTCCACAGCAACCTCTGTCACCATAGAAACACACTTATTGACTTCTGTCCCCATGGAAACACACTTATTGACCTCTGTCACCATAGAAACACACTTATTGACCTCTGTCACAATAGAAACACTCATTGACAGCCATCACAATAGAAACACTCTTATTGACCTCTGTCACCATAGAAACACACTTATTTACCTCTGTCAACATAGAAACACACTTATTGATCTCTGTCACCATAGAAACACACTTATTGACTTCTGTCACCATAGAAACACACTTATTGATCTCTGTCACCATAGAAACACACTTATTGACCTCTGTCACAATAGAAACACTCATTGACAGCCATCACAATGGAAACACTCTTATTGACCTCTGTCACCATAGAAACACACTTATTTACCTCTGTTAACATAGAAACACACTTATTGACCTCTGTCACCATAGAAACACACTTAATGACCCCTGTCACAATAGAAACACTCTTATTGACCTCTGTCACAATACAAACACACTTATTGACCTCTGTCAACATAGAAACACACTTATTGACTTCTGTCACCATAGAAACACACTTATTGACTTCTGTCACCAGAGAAACACTCATTGACAGCCGTCACAATTGAAACACTCTTATTGACTTCTGTCACCATAGAAACACACTTACTGACCTCTGTCCCCATAGAAACCGAAATTATCAACCAATAGCTCTCACCATAGAAACAAACTTATTAACATATATCACCATAGATACAGACTTGAATCGGCATACAAAATGTACCTGCAATACATTCTTGCAGAAAGCAATATACAGAAGCTATATTTAGCAGAATGTTTCCCTTGTGGAAAATCACAAAAATAAAATTACCATAGATATAGGTATGTTCACAGTATGTTTCCATTACTGTCTCAACAAACAATGCCATTTGAGACACTGACAAGCCTGATTAAGCCCTGGCCATTTTAGATAACTCTTGATATGGTCTTCCCTGTCTAGTAGTTATTATTTTAGTCAAGTATTAATTAAAGATTTAGACTTGATTGCTCTTGACAGTAACATCTGGTTTTAATGTTGAAAATTAAATCAAGTTCCCCATTATATCTTTCTTTTACTGAAGAAATATCAATTAATTCACTACCCCCTAAATTGTATAATGAACTATTCCAAGCATTAAATTTGGGCTAGTTCAAATATGTCTTAAGGGTGAATGAGTAAATAACGTTCTAAAATTTTGTCCAAATTACATTTCAAAAACACGATTTCATTTCCCCTTGATGTACCCCTTAAACTTTACCTTGATATAGATTTCCCTGTGAGGGCCTCCACCAGTGTAGGTTTTGTTATTGACTCAGTGTTGCTGTGACCCAGTTGACCTTTGCCCCCTTCGCCCCACGTAAACACCTGTCTCTCCGTGGTGACGACGATCACATGATCTTCACCAGCAGCTGCCTGGAATGTATTGTTCGAAATATTTTCACAATTTCAGGGGTTACTTATCTGCGATGTCAAAGGTCAATGTTCATTAATTAGCAATACTGACCAGTACAGTGTATCGATGTCAAAGGTCAAGGTTCATTACATAGCAATACTAATACCTACAGTTGTGTATCAATGTCAAAGGTCAAGGTTCATTACATAGCAATACTAATACCTACAGTTGTGTATCGATGTCAAAGGTCAAGGTTCATTACATAGCAATACTAATACCTACAGTTGTGAATCAATGTCCAACAACAATGTTCATTACATAGCAATACTTACCTACAGTTGTGTATTAATGTCAAAGGTCAAGGTTCATTACATAGCAATACTTACCTACAGTTGTGTATCAATGTCAAAGGTCAAGGTTTATTACATAGGAATTACTTAATATTTTTACCTATCATTATTATGTCAAATGTAAACTTTCAATGTCAAAGATCAGCATTCATTATTACAAAATTTGCCAATCAGTGTCAAAGTTTATTAAAACAAATTAAACTTACCTGTCAATGTCAAAAGTCAATGTTCATTACTACAACAAAGGTCAACATGCATTACATATCATTTTTACAATATTTACCTGTCAATGTCAAAGGTCAAGGTTCTTTACAATGTAATCAATATTTACCTATGAATGTCAAAGGTCAAGGTTCATTATTACAATATTTACTGATCAATGACAAAGGCCAAAGTTCATACTTACATGTCTAATTTTGATTTTAGGACGTAGTTCTATAGGAGTGATAGAGGCTGAGGAACTCTCGAAGTAGAAAAACAATGACCTGGAAATATAATTTATTACAGAGGTTTACTCAAAATTCTGTGACATAGATCAAAATTAACATTTATTTAATTTATAAAGAGAATTGTTCAAACACTGATACAACAGACATTGCACATTTTTCCTGTTAAAATTTTGTGTTTTTTTTTCAGAAATACTGCACATCTGTCATACTGAAATCTAAATAACACAAAGAGTGACATTAAGAAATGAAACAGTCTATGCAAGAAACATTTTTTTCAGAAATACTGCACATCTGTCATACTGAAATCTAAATAACACTAAGAGTGACATTAAGAAATGGTGAAGCACTTAAAACAGTCCAAACAACATTATTTGTGTGTATGGACAGACAATTTCATTTTGACTTATCTGTCATGGTCCTAGGATTAACTCATTATCTCCCCGAAATTCCAAAATGAACTATTCCCACCATTGAATTGGAAGAGTTCAAATGCGTCTGCAGCGGTTAACAAGTTAAACAATGAAACAATACCTATTAGGACAACAAGACACCAATGCCATGGGAACTTCATGAGTGCCGCCATGTCATATAGTCTTTGAAAATGCATTAAACTAAAACCTTTACCTCATTCAACCCCTGAAATTTTGTAATTAACCTTTACCACCATTGAATTGGATGAGTTCAAATGTGTCTTCAGGGGTGAATGAGTTAATTATAAAAGACTGAATGTAGATCCCTGGACTAGACACAGGTTTCAAAACCATGGCGAACGGTGTCATTTTCCAAACTATGATAAGTTTTAAAAGTCCCTGCTTAAATGTTCCCACTCATTACGATTCACAAATTTAGAGTATTATGCTCTGTTCAACAAGTAACAAAGTAAATGATAATGCAATCAGTTATTGAACGGACATCTTGATGAACCTAATATAATTTATAATATCTCTATGGCAACCACGGGTAACACCTTATATGGTTTGTGCAATGGGAATGTAAAAAAATAATTGTAAAATGACTGTGAACAAAAATACACACACGGTATTTATGATGTGTTCGTGTGGGGGAAGAAGCAGGGACAACATCAATATTTCTTGTAAAATAAAGAAAAAAACACAAAAAACATTCTCTGGTGTAAAAAAGTATGATTGAAACAAACCAAGCAGATTTGCCAATACCTGAATTACATTACATTGTAAATATAAACAGATTATTTTTTTCTATGATAATGAGATATAGCTATTTCTACCAAAATCAAAATCCTTAAATCTGGTATAAGATAGCTAAACATTCCATTTTAAGGTGGACAGTTGCAGTTCTCTATGTTTAACTTCAACAAAAAAGAGTTCCAACTTAAACATCAGCAATTTTTGACTTGGTGTTGCTTGGCAATTACAACATCAAAACATTAAATTTAAAAGAAATCCATGCATTATAATTATCTTTTTTTTCAAAATGTCTCTGAATCGAGAATTTGATTTCGGAACCTTCTAATTATACATCAGGAAGCTTAAATTAAAAGTTTTAGTGTAAAATTATTATTCCTTGTTCCAGTAAAAATCTGATATGAGTTTCATGCCAAGATATTTTAATGTTAGTATACGCCACCACACACACCAAAATGTCTCTTTTCTGCAGAATTCATATACTGTAAACGTGGAAATATTTGCGCGGGGAAATTTATGCTAATTACCTGAAGGCAACTAGATCGCGAAATTTCCCCATCGCATATTATTTTGCGATATACAAATGGTATAAGGCGAATTACGTGAAGGTGGATCGATCGGGAAAATTTCTCCCACATGTATACAAAACAATGTACTTTGCCAATCGAAATCGTGAAAATACCCCCCCCCCCCCCCCCCCCCGGGAAATAACCCCTTCATGACACCAAATACATGTAATAATGTTACAATGACAACATGACGAAGCAATTCACTTCCTGATTAAAATATTTAGAAAATAAAATATTATGTAAAACTTTCTATTAATTTTTGTTTTTCTTGGGGTCGGATGGAATGGGTGAGTGTAGATTCCTTAAATAAAATATACAATAATTAAGAGACTACATTTATATATATACATCCTTCTGTGATGTCACCGTACCTTTTCTCCACAGCAGAACTGTAACCAAGCACGTTTGTACAATTTTTACAAAATCTATTTTCTGAAATTAACTTATATTGTAATTACCATATAGCTCCTGTGGACTTCATTGCACATACAATAGGACTTACAAATTTACTCAAGACTTTTTGCAGTTTAAGCTCCTAAAATGGTCTACATAAGTTTATTTCTTCTATAACAACCATATCTCTTTCTTATCTGAAGTGGATCCAGTGGTCTTACACTTGTGACCCAACTGTAAACTGTAAAGGCCCAATATACGTAACTTCTGGAATTTTTTCGTGATTCTCAAAAATGATGACAAAAAATCCAGTTGATAACCATTCAAAAATAAGCCTAAAACGAAGTAAACTTGAGCGGTAACTAACAAGAAGCTCTTGACAGAAAAATCTAAAAAACTGAAAGTAATTCAGGTGTGGCCCACTTCATCAACAAGCCGAATTAAGTTAATTAGAAGACAGTTCAAATGGACGCATGTTTACAAATACCGAGTTTCAACTACTGCTTTACCGGTAACTGCGAAAGAATTCATCTTGAATATTGCTGATATCAGCTAATCTTAGCTACATCTATAAATATAAAAGTTATTAGGCTTGATTTTCGCTTCAAGTTTTGTCGAAAGTTACATATATTGGGCCTTTAAACTTTATAATGAACTACTCAAATCTTTGAATTGGAATAGTTCAAATGTGTTGTCAGGGGTAATTCAGTTATATAGCGATCCCCATGCAATGACCTGGTATTTATTATTTGTTAAGGACAGAACCTGGTACATCTCTGTAGAAAGCCAGTGACTTATCCACTTATAGTAACTTTACCTTGTTTTCTTCTTTGATTTTGCGTTGTCACGATTACTCTCGTGAGAATGGAGCAGATCATCATCACAGTCTGTTGTAGGATCCTCAAAGGAATTCATCAACTACAACGACAAAACAGACTTAAGACTATATGCTGCCTATAATAAATGTGAGATATATACCGGGTACCTAACTTTACTAAAGAGTTCCGACCTTGAAGTGTCAAAAAGAATCCATTATAACTTGTAAACTAGAAATGTCTGGGAGACATATAATGCCCCCGCCCCCCATATGAATTTAGTTCTTCATGTTTATTACGTATGCAAAGTTTAAATTGATGACAATCGGATCAGTAGTTATTTAAATAAACTGGTTACATTACCACAGGACGGGATGGGATGGAAACGGGATGGGACGTACATGGGTAACACTATATGCCCCCCCCCTTCCCTCCATTTCATGGCGGGGGCATAATAAATGAAATAATGTTGCTATTAGTCAGCTTTAGTGTTTGAAATTCATTGTTATTACAATGTATGATAATAATTTGAGGTTCTTATGTACCGCTTTTACCCATAGGTTGTCTCAAAGCGTTTCATAAATAAGTATCCATGGTAATTGGGCCTTAGCAACCAGCCGATATAGTTCTCCACTTCCTGGGGAGCATATACAACCGGTGCTGCCATTTCAGCCCTCTCTGAGCTAGCATTCCACAACTTCTAGTACTGCCGGCCTGGAGAACCACATAGTCATTTACAGCTTAGTAGACTGGAACAAGGGGAGTAAAGTATCTTGCTTAAGGATACAACACAAGTGCCGTGGCCAGGACTCATACTCGATTTAATTCTAACCAATAGTTTTTTTCTCAATTTTACTTACAAACATATATATAATAAAACTCTCTAAATTAGATGAAAATTTATTGTCATTAGATGAAATGGGGGGAGGGGAGGGGGGCATATAGGGTAACCCATGTGTCCATTTCATTTTTGACGTTTACATATTCGACTATATATACGCAGATATGAGTGGGGGATACTCCCTTATTGCTTATCTATTTTTTGCAGTGAAGTGGTATACCGAAGGACCCACCAATAGTTCAGCGATGGCATGCATGGTCAGTAACTGGTTGGGCGATCGCCCCAACACTATAGCTAAAACTATACAAGAGGTCCAGAGGACCGGCTTCGTTGGACACAATTTTATTGAGTAATTATTGAAAAAATAATTTTCTTAAAGATCCCAGGAACAGAGAGTTTAGATCCCAAGACCAATCCTTGTAGCAATTATGGACTATATGTATAAAACTGTGATGGGGATCATGCATAGATCTCAATCATTTTCAAGCTCAATTAAAAAAAAACTACATCAATTTCACGATAGTGATTGTCTCTTTAATTATGCTAGCAATTTTATATATAGATTTTCCCACTTACCATTTGTACAATTTTGAATACCCGCTCTCTAAACTAGTGTAACCAGTTGAAGATGGTTTGTATCAGTTGCTTGGTTTCAGAGAAGAGGTTACTTAAACCAATGTACATGTAGTTTCTGTCCTACCCCTCATCCCCTGGGTGTTTTATCATACATTTGTTCAATTTTGAAGTTATTTATAGCAATCATTATGGCCAAATTTGCCCTGTATGAAGTTCCGTGACAATCAGTGTTAGAGATAACATAGCAGATAGACAGAAAAACAAACAGATGCAACTAACAAGAGGCCCAAAGGGCCTGTATCGCTCACCTGGATACATTGGTATATAGGTTACAAATCCTGATAACATATTTTCCAAAAAGATTCCATGGACAGGAACATACCAAAAGACCAATCCTTGAAGCATATCTGTATGAATTTAAGTTTGGTTAATGGGTGGGTATCTCAACTTTTTCAAGTTCAACTGAAAAACAAGGTCCCTGAGGGCTGTGGCTAGACACTTAAATCAATGCTAATATCATGGTTGTGTTTGTCTCTTTATGCCCAGCAACTGTATAGTTTTCAGGTGGGGATGTCAGTCATTTAAAAGTTATCACACAGAAGTTAAAGTCTGCAAGCTAGAATCCCTCTCCCCTTAACCCCGGTCGGGATATATACATAGTAATATACACACAATACACATATACCTATCAGACACTACACACCCGAGGTGAACCGTAGGTATATATACATTGTACCACAGTCTGTAAACATGACCTGCATTGATCTACTCCACAATCTACCCTGTTATTATTTCTGTAAGCCAGTCGGCAACCTCGCATAACAAGGAAGTAAAATTACCTGTAAATTTACAAGTCTACACAGGTACATCTCGAGTGGGGGCCAAGCAGGGAGCTGATTTATTTCAAAAATGTGTCCTTTGGCCGTTTAACTACTAATAAATTCTGAACTATAAAACAACAGGTTTGTGAACACAGTAATTATATAATGGAGGTTTACCTGGACATTAGGCCTTACATTGATGTACAACACAATGATGGTCCCTTGATCGTCACTAAGTGTACCTTGACACCCATATCAAACAAAGCCGTTATATTGTCTGTATAGTTACACGTCTACAGTCAGATCTACAAACATTGGCCGGGGAGGACGCATAAAAATGACAGACATTAACCAGGAATATCTCCATGGAACAAAACTCAATTCTGAGTCAGAAACAAAGTGATTTATCAAAAGAAACAGATGAAATGTAATTCCAGGATGTGATTTCATTTATACCAGGGATACAGTCAATGACAAATTGTGCCTGTGTTTCCCGGACGATGACATTCCATATTGGTTACGGTAAACCTTCTATAAACCCACAACAGTGATTACAGGTAGCCATACTGTAGTGTTTTTATGGTTGTGTTTTATGAACACATGTGTCTGGGTCGAAGCTCCCTTTCAAGGATAAAACTGATTTTTTTAATGTTATCAAAGATAAATGGTAATAGACAAGTTGTTTTGGACTATTCGTAGACTTCCTTTTTTCTTCATCATCATTGTCATCACCATGGCAACACCTGTAGTTCAAATCCCTTTCCGAAAGAAAGGACAGGCTACCTGTATTGAACACAGAGACAAACGACTAGATTTCTACTGCAAAAACTGTGATACACCAGTTTGTCCTAAGTGTTTGTCAACATCTCATGAAGGTCATAAAGTGTGTGAACTCAGTGACATAACTCCAGAAAAGAAACAAGACATTCAAAACTTTATTCATAAAACTGAACAAAATGACCTGGTACAACTTCAGAAACAAATCTCATCTACTGATTCACTACTGAAAGACAACACAAGCAACTTCGACAATCTTTCATACAAGTTAAAAACACAAACTGAAAAACTGAAACAAGATCTTGATCTCCTAACAGCACAAACTCTCTCTCAGTACCACAAAATGAAGGACGACAATACCAAACTAATACAAAAATATAAACAAGACCTTGATATGTACGACCAGAAGCTCAAAGAACAGATTAAGGAATACAAAGCAACACTCCAGAATGGATCTCAAATAGAAATATATGACACAGGATGTGAAATCCATTCCCAAATAACTTTCCCTATGAAACCAGTCATGGGTAGTGCCAGTTTCAATCCAAACAAAAATCCTCAACATCACCTAAAACTGGCCTTAGGGGATATTGCTCTGTTAAATCAAGGTCAAGCTTCCACTGACCAGGACGGGTCAGTCAGGACATCTGGTGGTCAGAAACCTTCATCCTCTACATCACAACAGTCAGAACAAAAAGGGAAGGAGGCAGTGCCTTCATACAAACTACTGCCACAGACCAAAGTGTTGGAGGAGTGGTGGTCTCCTGCTCCTATTTCGTCTATATGTCCCACCACTGATGGTCAGGTGTGGACCTGTGTGGGTTTCAGTGACACATTAACTCTCCTGGACAGGAAGGGGAAAGTATTACAGCAGGTCAAACACAAAACTATCATCAACGACATAAGTCTGTCACCAATAACACACACACTGTGGGTCTGTGACAGAGAAACCAACATCATGGAGCTGGTATCAGGACAACTGACACACAGATTCAGTACCAAGGAGTCCCCCAGGTGTATCTGTGTTACTGCCAGTAACCATATCATTGTAGGGATGGCCAACAACATCTCTAAATTTACCACACAAGGTCAACTGGTACTCACTACAAGTACTACAGGGACTGGGAAGCCATTAGTGTGTTCACCATACAGGATCTCAGAGTGTCCTGTCACTCACAATGTGGCAGTGGCTGATTGGAATAATGAGAGTGATGGTGGTGATAGGATACCACATGTTATTGTTATGGACACTGATTTCAAGAAATTGTTTGTGTATAGAGGTGACATCACCAGTACATATAAACAATCATCACGTAAAGGAGCTAGACCATTTAACCCCTACAGTGTGGTGTATGACAGTGTGGGGAACATCATCATAGGGGACCACGACAACTACAGAGTCCTACTCCTCAGTGGAGGTGGTGAGTTCCTTAGGATCATACACACAGACACACAATGGACACGTGCTGTAGGTGTAGGCAGGGATGATGTTCTGTGGGCTGTGTTTTATGAAGATGTTAAACTTTTACAATACAGCAGTGTGTGACGCCTTTGACAAAACTAGTATGTATAGTTGCTATATGACAACATATAATCAAACCAACAAACCTGACCACAATAAATAACAAGAGGCCTAGATGGCCTGTATCACTCACCCAGATACTGCTGTATCTGCACGAGTCATCAAGGTAAAACATTTCTAAAAAAGATCCCAGAACTGGAACAGACCCCAAGGCCAACCCTTGTAGCATATAGTACACCGGTAATAGTTTGGTTATGGGGTGGCATCTAAATTGTTTCCAAGTTCAACTCAGAAACTAGGTTGGTTGGGGTGTGGTCAGACCCCGAGGTCAAAGTTAATATCCTGATTGTGCAGATTGGGCAGACCCCAGGTGTTAAGTCTGTAAGGGTGGGCAGACCCCAGGTGTTAAGTCTGTAAGGGTGGGCAGACCCCAGGTGTTAAGTCTGTAAGGGTGGGCAGACCCCAGGTTTTAAGTCTGTAAGGGTGGGGCAGACCCCAGGGGTTAAGTCTGTAAGGGTGGGCAGACCCCAGGTTTTAAGTCTGTAAGGGTGGGGCAGACCCCAGGGGTTAAATATGTAAGGGTGGTGCTGACCCCAGGAGTTAGGGGCAGACCCAGGGGTTAAATATGTAAGGGTGGTGCAGACCCCAGGGGTTAAATATGTAAGGGTGGTGCAGACCCCAGGGGTTAAATATGTAAGGGTGGTGCAGACCCCAGGGGCTAGGGGCAGACCCCAGGAGTTAGGGCAGACCCCAGGGGTTAAATATGTAAGGGTGGTGCAGACCCCAGGAGTTAAGTCTGTAAGGGTGGGCAGACCCCAGGAGTTAGGGGCAGACCCCAGGAGTTAGGGCAGACCCCAGGGGTTAAATATGTAAGGGTGGTGCTGACCCTAGGAGTTAGGGGCAGACTCCAGAAGTTCGGGGCAGACCCCAGGAGTTAGGGGCAGACCCCAGGGGTTAAATCTGAAAGGGTGGGGCAGACCCCAGAGGTTAAATATGTAAGGGTGGTGCTGACCCCAGGAGTTAGGGGCAGACCCAAGGGTTAAATATGTAAGGGTGGTGCAGACCACAGGGGTTAAATATGTAAGGGTGGTGCAGACCCCAGGAGTTAAGTCTATAAGGGTGGGCAGACCCCAGGAGTTAGGGGCAGACCCCAGGAGTTAGGGCAGACCCCAGGGGTTAAATATGTAAGGGTGGTGCTGACCCCAGGAGTTAGGGGCAGACTCCAGGAGTTAGGGGCAGACCCCAGGAGTTAGAGGCAGACCCCAGGAGTTAGGGCAGACCCCAGGGGTTAAATCTGAAAGGGTGGGGCAGACCCCAGAGGTTAAATATGTAAGGGTGGTGCTGACCCCAGGAGTTAGAGGCAGACCCCAGGAGTTAGGGGCAGACCCCAGGAGTTAGGGCAGACCCCAGGGGTTAAATCTGTAAAGGTGGGGCAGACCCCATTAGTAAGGGGCAGACCCCAAGGGTTAAGTCTGCAAGGCTGGGCAGACATCAGGACAGTGTTGTGTACCCAGGAGTTAAGTCTGCAAGGCTCGGCAGACCTCAGGACAATGTTGTGTACCCAGGAGTTAAGTCTGTAAGGCTCGGCAGACCTCAGGACAGTGTTGTGTACCCAGGGTTAAGACTGCAAGGGTGGGGAAGAACTCAGGACAGTGGTGTCAACTCATAGGATACATATGCAAGGGTGGGGCAGTCCTTTGGATAGTGTTGTGTACCGGCCTGGGGTTAAGCCGGCAAGAATGGGGCAGAACCTGGGACAGTGTTGTGTACCCAGGGTTGAGTCTGCAAGGGTGGGGCAGACCCAAGGGCATTATTGTTTACCAAGGGGTTAAGTCTGCAATGGTAGCATTTGTCTTTTTATGCTGTGTTGTGTTACATGAATTTTCAACAGCATTTTATCATTCTTTATTAATAATGTGAATAACAATCAGATTTGTTTTAGGTTTTCTTAGAACGTGATTTATTCTTTACATAGCTTAAAATTGCATTTTTCATTACTAGAATAACTTTGTGTTAATATATTATAAATAATACTTCTATGAACCTTAAGAGAGTGACTGTGGAATCAGTGATTTTATGTTTTTTCACAGAGTAATGGATTTTAGATTTTAAACTGTTTATGATGTCATACATGAGGTAACTTCTGGTTTATTTTGTTTGCTATAAATACATTAAGGGGTTAATTGTCCAGTGCAATGGTCAATACAGAAACTTTTTTGTACAAAATTAATTATTCAGTGGGTGGTCGGGCAGTGCAGTGGATAGCACACTTGCCTTTAACCAAGGCGGCCGGGGTTGGATTCCCTGATCGGACGTAAAAAGGTATGGGGTCACCTGCCCAACTTGGGGTTTTCTCCGGGTACTCCGGTTTCCTCTCACAATAAGACCCTTAATACGCTTACATCCGGCCAACAAGACTGATTAATATAAGTTGTATAGCTTGTTTCATAATTGTTGTAAAATAAGTAAAGTTTATATTTATTTGTTAATTAAGACAAGAGTAATGGGAACATTCTGGCAAAAGTGAAAGCTGTTGTTTAAGTGGGATCATTTCACCATGATTCAAAATACCATTGATGCTACACCGATTTACTCAAATACCCCTCATTCGTCGAACAGGTCATTTGGTCGCGACAGTGTTTCAACATCTTTAACCAACCTTGGATTACTTGAATACCATGTATTCCTTGAACTATTGATCAGGTTCCCGCGAGTTTGAAGAAGTGGGGTGTTACTGTATGTTAATACCTATTTTGTCACCATTCATGGCTCTGCATTATTCTTGTTCCAATTGAAAGATGGAACATTTTCTTAAATTCACATGTGTTATCATGTACCTATATATATATGTACCATTTCAACATATCAAGTTTTTGGGGAAATCTCGCTAGAAACATTACAAAATCAAAATCAATTTCTATATCCACAATGTCCAACTAGAAGGTGAGATGACCAGGCTTTCTGTGTACAGTATACCCCACGTGGCACTCATGCACCAGCACACCTATATATAGCAAGCTACATATTGTGGCCTGTTTTGAAACAGTTGAGATGATGATTTTAGCTGTAATCATTCTTTAGCGAAATTTGGGGCTGGAAACAATCTGCTAAATTATAAATGCGATTACGACAGTTTTTGTGTTTTGCTTTCTCCAGAAAGTATTATAAGTGTGTCATTTCATCATTGCATGATATGTGCTGATTTTCTATAAATTTAAAGCTATGCGCTAAAATCTGAGTGCGCCAAAAACAGAATGATTAAAGTAACTCCTTTGTAATGGTATTTTTAAATGAGTTTTTTGAGATATATAATTGCATTCTATTAAGTTAAATTTGGTAGTTTTATATTGTAAATTAATTATTATATAACATTTGGTAAACCAAATAATTATGTGATTGTATTTGTATATATAATTGTATGTATATTTAATGTAACTGAATAAACAACATCATTATAATTTATATCGAAGTTGTTATTTTCTGGTACAGAATACTGAAATTGTACATATTTTAATGGTGGTCCAATTTTAGCGCTTTTCATGCTGATCACTTCCGCAAAATTATGATTTATTGTGATAATTGCGATTTCTGTTCAATGTTTTCTATGGCAAGTATTGTGGTTGTGCCAATTTATCGTTGTGCTAGTATGTTTAAATTTGATTATGTGTTAAAATTTGAGTGCACTAATTAAAGTAAATGTATTTACAGTAACTGCTTTCTATACAAGGTAAAAATCTATTACACCCAGTGATTGTATATAAAGAACTGGGTTGGGGGTCTTAACTGAAGTTATGAGTCAAGAGTCACGTCTGCATGCATATGGGTGAGAAATAACATGATGACCTATTGTATTCATCTATTTTTGTCCAACAATTGTATATATGGTCATGAAATCCTTTTAGCCCCACCCTGGATGGCGGATTGAGGTGGGAAGACAAACGGACAATAAGTTCACTTGGCCTAAATAATAGTTGACGATGCTGCGGAATGGGATCAGCTCACTTTGGTCCTTCAGTTCTCTATACTATCCAAAGCAGAGAGCCAAGACTCACATTGAACAAGAAGAAAATATTACGTCATAAGTTATTCATGTGAATGGATGTCTGTGAGCAGATCTAGATCTGTGAGTGGATTCTCGAGCTAATAGCTAAAAGCAGATCAAGATCTGTGAGTTGATTCTCGAGCTAATATCTAACAGCAGATCTAGATCTGTGAGTGGATTCTGGAGCTAATATCCAACAGCAGATCTAGATCTGTGAGTTGATTCTCGAGCTAATATCTGCGAGCAGATCTAGATCTGTGAGTGGATTCTCGAGCTAATATCTTCCAGCAGATCTAGATCTGTTAGTGGATTCTGGAGCTAATATCTGCGAGCAGATCTAGATCTGTGAGTGGATTCTCGAGCTAATATCTTCCAGCAGATCTAGATCTGTGAGTGGATTCTCTAGCTTATATCAGCAAGCAGATCTAGATCTGTGAGTGGATTCTCTAGCTAATATCTGCAAGCAGATCTAGATCTGTGAGTGGATTCTCGAGCTAATATCTTCCAGCAGATCTAGATCTGTGAGTGGATTCTCGAGCTAACATCTTCCAGCAGATCTAGATCTGTGAGTGGATTCTCGAGCTAATATCTGCGAGCAGATCTAGATCAGTGAGTGGATTCTCGAGCTAATATCAGCAAGCAGATCTAGATCTGTGAGTGGATTCTCGAGCTAATATCTAACAGCAGATCAAGATCTGTGAGTGGATTCTCGAGCTAATATCTAACAGCAGATCTAGATCTGTGAGTGGATTCTCGAGCTAATATCAGCAAGCAGATCTAGATCTGTGAGTGGATTCTCGAGCTAATATCTAACAGCAGATCTAGATCTGTGAGTGGATTCTCCAGCTAATATCTAACAGCAGATCTAGATCTGTGAGTGGATTCTCGAGCTAATATCAGCAAGCAGATCTAGATCTGTGAGTGGATTCTCGAGCTAATATCTAACAGCAGATCTAGATCTGTTAGTGGATTCTCAAGCTAATATCTTCCAGCAGATCTAGATCTGTGAGTGGATTCTCGAGCTAATATCCAACAGCAGATCTAGATCTGTGAGTTGATTCTCGAGGTAATATCTAACAGCAGATCTAGATCTGTGAGTGGATTCTCGAGCTAATATCTTCCAGCAGATCTAGATCTGTTAGTGGATTCTGGAGCTAATATCTGCGAGCAGATCTAGATCTGTGAGTGGATTCTCGAGCTAATATCTTCCAGCAGATCTAGATCTGTGAGTGGATTCTCGAGCTAATATCAGCAAGCAGATCTAGATCTGTGAGTGGATTCTAGAGCTAATATCAGCAAGCAGATCTAGATCTGTAAGTGGATTCTCCAGCTAATATCTGCGAGCAGATCTAGATCTGTGAGTGGATTCTCTAGCTAATATCTGCGAGCAGATCTAGATCTGTGAGTGGATTCTCGAGCTAATATCTTCCAGCAGATCTAGATCTGTTAGTGGATTCTCGAGCTAATATCTGCGAGCAGATCTAGATCAGTGAGTGGATTCTCGAGCTAATATCAGCAAGCAGATCTAGATCTGTGAGTGGATTCTCGAGCTAATATCTAACAGCAGATCAAGATCTGTGAGTGGATTCTCGAGCTAATATCTAACAGCAGATCTAGATCTGTGAGTGGATTCTCGAGCTAATATCAGCAAGCAGATCTAGATCTGTGAGTGGATTCTCGAGCTAATATCTAACAGCAGATCTAGATCTGTGAGTGGATTCTCCAGCTAATATCTAACAGCAGATCTAGATCTGTGAGTGGATTCTCGAGCTAATATCAGCAAGCAGATCTAGATCTGTGAGTGGATTCTCGAGCTAATATCTAACAGCAGATCTAGATCTGTTAGTGGATTCTCAAGCTAATATCTTCCAGCAGATCTAGATCTGTTAGTGGATTCTCGAGCTAATATCTGCGAGCAGATCTAGATCAGTGAGTGGATTCTCAAGCTAATGTCTATCAGCAGATCTAGATCTGTGAGTTGATTCTCGAGCTAATATCAGCAAGCAGATCTAGATCTGTGAGTGGATTCTCGAGCTAATATCTGCGAGCAGATCTAGATCAGTGAGTGGATTCTCGAGCTAATATCAGCAAGCAGATCTAGATCTGTGAGTGGATTCTCGAGCTAATATCTAACAGCAGATCAAGATCTGTGAGTGGATTCTCGAGCTAATATCTAACAGCAGATCTAGATCTGTGAGTGGATTCTCGAGCTAATATCAGCAAGCAGATCTAGATCTGTGAGTGGATTCTCGAGCTAATATCTAACAGCAGATCTAGATCTGTGAGTGGATTCTCCAGCTAATATCTAACAGCAGATCTAGATCTGTGAGTGGATTCTCGAGCTAATATCAGCAAGCAGATCTAGATCTGTGAGTGGATTCTCGAGCTAATATCTAACAGCAGATCTAGATCTGTTAGTGGATTCTCAAGCTAATATCTTCCAGCAGATCTAGATCTGTGAGTGGATTCTCGAGCTAATATCCAACAGCAGATCTAGATCTGTGAGTTGATTCTCGAGGTAATATCTGCGAGCAGATCTAGATCTGTGAGTGGATTCTCGAGCTAATATCTTCCAGCAGATCTAGATCTGTTAGTGGATTCTGGAGCTAATATCTGCGAGCAGATCTAGATCTGTGAGTGGATTCTCGAGCTAATATCTTCCAGCAGATCTAGATCTGTGAGTGGATTCTCGAGCTAATATCAGCAAGCAGATCTAGATCTGTGAGTGGATTCTAGAGCTAATATCAGCAAGCAGATCTAGATCTGTAAGTGGATTCTCCAGCTAATATCTGCGAGCAGATCTAGATCTGTGAGTGGATTCTCTAGCTAATATCTGCGAGCAGATCTAGATCTGTGAGTGGATTCTCGAGCTAATATCTTCCAGCAGATCTAGATCTGTTAGTGGATTCTCGAGCTAATATCTGCGAGCAGATCTAGATCAGTGAGTGGATTCTCGAGCTAATATCAGCAAGCAGATCTAGATCTGTGAGTGGATTCTCGAGCTAATATCTAACAGCAGATCAAGATCTGTGAGTGGATTCTCGAGCTAATATCTAACAGCAGATCTAGATCTGTGAGTGGATTCTCGAGCTAATATCAGCAAGCAGATCTAGATCTGTGAGTGGATTCTCGAGCTAATATCTAACAGCAGATCTAGATCTGTGAGTGGATTCTCCAGCTAATATCTAACAGCAGATCTAGATCTGTGAGTGGATTCTCGAGCTAATATCAGCAAGCAGATCTAGATCTGTGAGTGGATTCTCGAGCTAATATCTAACAGCAGATCTAGATCTGTTAGTGGATTCTCAAGCTAATATCTTCCAGCAGATCTAGATCTGTTAGTGGATTCTCGAGCTAATATCTGCGAGCAGATCTAGATCAGTGAGTGGATTCTCAAGCTAATGTCTATCAGCAGATCTAGATCTGTGAGTTGATTCTCGAGCTAATATCTTCCAGCAGATCTAGATCTGTGAGTGGATTCTCGAGCTAATATCTGCGAGCAGATCTAGATCTGTGAGTGGATTCTCGAGCTAATATCAGCAAGCAGATATAGATCTGTGAGTGGATTCTCCAGCTAATATCTAACAGCAGATCTAGATCTGTGAGTGGATTCTCAAGCTAATATCTTCCAGCAGATCTAGATCTGTTAGTGGATTTTCGAGCTAATATCTGCGAGCAGATCTAGATATGTAAGTAGATTCTCGAGCTTACATCTGCGAGCAGGTCTAGATCTGTGAGAGGATTCTCAAGCTAACATCTAACAGCAGATCTAGATCTGTGAGTTGATTCTCAAGCTAACATCTAACAGCAGATCTAGATCTGTGAGTAGATTCTCGAGCTAATATCTGCGAGCAGATCTAGATCTGTGAGTGGATTCTCTAGCTAATATCTGCGAGCAGATCTAGATCTGTGAGTAGATTCTCGAGCTAATATCTGCGAGCAGATCTAGATCTGTGAGTGGATTCTCGAGCTAACATCTAACAGCAGATCTAGATCTGTGAGTGGATTCTCAAGCTAACATCTAACAGCAGATCTAGATCTGTGAGTGGATTCTCAAGCTAACATCTGTGTTGCGCCTAGACTTTACTTTCTACAGGTTTCAGCCTGCTACTGTAGGAGGCCATCATCCGGATGATATTGAAATTCCTTTAAATGAGAATCAAAATTAGTTCCCACAAACAGTAAGTACTGTATATACCTCTGGGAGTCTTGTGTACATGAGTTCGTGAGCAGACGGTCGCTGCTCCGGATCTTGTCGTAACATATCCATGATGACGTCCTTGAAGCCAGCGCTATAAATATCCTTGACCGGAGCAAACTGACCCTGTAATTTTAAAATTAAAATGGTGAGTTCATATACTCAGAACTACATGTGTTGAAGGTAGCTTTCCAATTGTAGCTTTTTTCTTATAAATGGAATTAAAAATTACAAATTCATGTTTTTTAAACATTTTTTCCGGGTTGGTAAATGTAGATAAAAAAATGTCAAAAGACTTGATCATGAAGCACAACCAGTAAGTGTTTATAGGTGACAATTTGATGACTAATATATATGTTCATAATTGTCAATGTACTATATGACTTAAGTCATTGTATTGTCATAGTGACTATTATCATATAATGGTATTTTCTTAAACTGTCACTATACTTAATTTAAGTCATTGTAATGTGACAAATTGTTGACTATTATGGTATGTTCATATAAACACTTAATGGTTGTATACATGAACCTTTTTTACAAGATTAATTTCTTTTATTATTTCATATATAATCATTGTTTTTATCATTTCCGCATTACAACTTAGATCTGCTCATTTCAAAGTACAGTCCTTGGTCATTACCTACTTTTTTACACCATCCCACTAGGTTTTGGTTGAACATTAGGAAACAGTATAGAAAATAATACCATTTTGGGATTGACAGAAAAATGGATACTGTCAGACTGCAAATGCTTAATCAACTCTCAGAACAGGTGTATAGTGGCTAAAATACAAGAACAAGAGCCCCACGAACCTTCATGATTTTGTTGACAAGAGCTGGTAGGTTGGAGCCTTCAAAGGTTTTCTGTAGACAGGCCATCTCGTACAGTATACAGCCCAGCGCCCAAATATCTGATTTGTCATTATAGGGTTTGCCCTCACACTGAAATATCAAGGGTAAAAGTTCATCAGATTAAACAAAGTTCAGAAATCAAAGTTCATCTGATAAAACAAAAGTCACAGGTCAAATTTCATCAAATTCAACATAGCCAAGGGTCAGATTTCATAAAATGAAAGCAAAGGAGGGTCAGAATTCATTTATTCAAATTGAAAGTCAAAAGTAAACACTTCTGAAAATAATGAGGAAGCTGCACAGACAAATTATAGTCGAACCTCATCATCTCAAACATGTATAATTAATTTTCCATTGATTGTATGCAGAATGCAGCTTTCTGATTGGTTGAGATTTTTTTTCATACCTCTAGGAAAATAAATCCGAAAATGGTGCGAAAAAATGTGACGTCACAATACAGCAATTTACCTTGCGTATTAATTCTAAATTTCTAAAGTTGGAAATAAGTTTCAAAATTTAATTACAAGCATTGATGTCAATAATTTTTTTAGTTTAGTTATAAAAAGATTTTGCTTGCAAACTTTTGTAAGAATCAGCTACGCGGATTCATACAGTTTGCAACCAAAATTTTTCATATCCTAATTTTTATGAAACTAAACAAAATTGTCATCATGCAATGCTTAAATAACTCGAACTATTTCCTTAGTCCCAGCCAAACATCATACCAAGCATTACACTCAAAGTTTCTCCATGGAATTGAGATCACTAACTGACTGTAAAGGAAATAAATGGAAGAACATTTCTACATAAAAGAAAAAAGACAAACCATCTCAGGGCTGATGTAGTAAGGAGTTCCCAGCACAGTGTTAGCTCCCTTGTTAGCGGAACTCATCATTTTGGAGATACCAAAGTCACCCACTTTGACCACTCCTTCCTTGGTGAGGAAGATGTTTGCGGTTTTCAGGTCCCGGTGTAACACGTTGTGTTCGTGGATATGTCGGATGGCTGCTACGATCTGTTGGAACATCGTCAGGATAGTTTTCTCCTCCAGGGGTTTCTCCTGCTGAGCCAGGAACTGGGCTAGAGTTCTGTGGATTATAATTAGTCAATTTGCTTGACTTCCACGATATTGAGGGGTTTCGATCACCTATGCTCTCTATACTCCTGGAATGTCATGGTAAACTGAAAGCCCACCTTTAACAGTGATTTTGTTTGCCCATTATACAGCCGATATAAGGCTGTTTCCCCTAGTCAAAATTTGTGTTATTTTCCCAAAATGAAAGCCCATGAGGCAAGAAGACTGGTTCAACACTTTAATGCTCATCAAATTAATTTCATCACATAATGGTAAAAACTGAGAAACTTTCAAGTCGGTTGTGGTTCCTTTGTAGTCTTCAAATGACAGGCATGCAGCCTAGAGATTGGTCAGGATTTTTTTGTACCTTCAGTTTTGCCATGACATTTTCCAGGGGTGTAGAGAGCGTAGGTGAGCGTAACCCCTGGATATTGAGGATGTTATCTTGACTGACTGGCTAATTTATGGACATTTTCCCCTTAAAACACATTTGAACTCTTCCAAATCAATGGTTTGAATAGTTCATTAAATCATTTCAGGGGTGAAAGAGTTAAAACTGACGAAGATACGAGGGAAAATATAGTCTCAAAGATTAGAGCCTACAAAACTGTTGTTGTGCATTGGTGAAGTAAATTTACCATAAAGTAAAGTAGTAGGAACAAATCAGATCAATGATGTCTGTTTTACATCCTACATCTACGGTCATTAAGGATGTTCCAGGTTTTAGTGGTGGAGGAAAGCTGGACTTCCTGGAAAAGAACCAACGGCCAACGGCCAGTACCTGGTGACTGCCCAACATAGGAATTGAACTCATAATCAGGCGACCCAGAGGTGGAGATCTAGTGGTAGCAGAATATCAGATACCTTAACCAATTGCCCACCACACCCCTAACTAACACTATAACCATCTGTCTGTGTAACCTATGTAACACTATTGTACAAGCAAATACTTACCCTCCATCCGCATACTCTATCTCTATCATAAGAACACCGTCCTCTTCAAAACTGTCGTAGTAACTGATGATGTTGGGGTGGTCCAAGAACGCAAGGATGTTTACCTGTTATAAAACATACGCAGAAAGATTTTCTTCAATTACCTTCTTTGATTTAAAGACCCATTATACGTAACTTTCCGCAACTTTTCTGTCTTCTACCTTTGGTTTGTTGTTGAAGTGGGCCACACCTGAATATTTTTCAATTCTTTGGAATTTTTTGTCACGAGTTTCTTGTTAGTTACCGCTCAGGTTTACATCGTTTTAGACTTATTTTGCATAGCTATCAACTGGATTTTTTTACATAATTTTTCAGAATCCTGAAAAATTTCCTGAAGTTACATATATTGGGCCTTTAATATAATGAATCTAAAATATTTGGTTTTTTTTTTTTAATTTTTCAAACAATATGACCTTTAATGTTGGTAAAGGTAATTAAATTTGACTCCAAACATTTCACAGGGTTTTATATAAAGCTTCCTTAGTATTCAGAAAACAATTTCAAAATGGCGTATAAACCAACTTGCAATTGATAGCTAGCACTTCATCCTAATATATTTACAGTCTGTTTGGAATTGATAGTATATTGCCTATACATTTCTACGAATGCCTACTGAACTTTATTTTCCGATAAAATCAGTGGAGCACGCGCCTATTGGCGCCGTTACGATTTGAACACGAGGCCGCGTCACTACTTTACAGACTCGATCCTTCGCGTTCCATTCCAACTATCGGTATCCTACTGAACTTTAACCTTTGATAAAACCACCAGAAAGAAACTTTAATCCTTAAATAATACTCACTCTTACATAATTATGGTCGGCCACACAATACTGTAAAATTATCAAACTTGTTGAGGATTTAATTTCTTTTATTTTGTGGTTGTAAAAATCCATGAAATATAATCCCGACAAAATATTTACCAGACTAAAAGAAATCCACATGAATTTATTTACACATCAGTCTCGCTTAGTACAATTAAGGGGAGGCAATCATGATATATAGAAGTTCTTCAGAGAAATGAAACACGGCATCTACGAAATATAATCCCGAAAAATATTTACCAGACAAAAAGAAATCCACATGAATTTATTTACACACCAGTCTCGCTTAGTACAATTAAGGGGAGGCAATCATGATATATAGAAGTTCTTCAGAGAAATGAAACACGGCATCTACGAAATATAATCCCTATGAAACGTTAAACCACGAAATTTAACCCCAGCGAAAATAATTGCTTTTCCAGCATGATGTCTGAGAAGATTTATCAATTATTTCGACCATAAAGATCATATCAAGATACTTCAATGCTAAAGTGTGCCACACGATATACAAATATTTACAGTACTTCAGTTGTCTTCATCTGACCTTATTATAGCTACTGTGATGTTTTTAAACCTCAAGTACAATACACAACGGCATGGTCTTTATAAATGACAGAACTCTACGACCAAACATAGCATACAGCATTTGTACAATATGATATGTATTTAAAGTTTTATCATTCATATTGACGATAAAGACCGTATTAAGACATATCAATGCTTAGTTTAATGTGCCGCACAAAACGCTCATATTTACAGAATTTCGGTTGTCTTCATCTGACCTCAATTAGCCACTGTGACAATTTTAAACCTGAACCGTTTACCAGGAAAGTACCATACACAACAGTTACCTTTGAACTCATTGACCCTTGAAGACACATTTGGACTTTTCCGATTCAAAGGTCAGAAGTGTTCATTATGATATTTTAGGGGTTAATGAGTCAAACCTGAACTACCAGGAAAGTACCATACATTACCTCATTAAGGGCGAGTTGTCTCTCAGCTGCGTTGAGATCATGCATATTGATCTCCTTTAGAATAACTAACGACTCGTCGTCCTTCTTCTTATACAGTACCGCCGCACCATACGCACCTAAAAGGGGAGACAACCAAGTACAGGTATTAACATCAGAGATAACAAGGTATAGAAATGACAAGGGAGATAACTATGGAGGTGAGGGGAAAACCATGTATAGGTATCAACATCAGAGATAACAAGGTATGAAAATGACAAGGGAGATAACTTTGGAGGTGAGGGTAAAACCATGTATAGGTATTAACATCAGAGATAACATGGTATGGAAATGACAAGGGAGATAACTATGGAGGTGAGGGGAAAACCATATATAGGTATCAACATCAGAGATAACAAGGTATGAAAATGACAAGGGAGATAACTTTAGAGGTGAGGGTAAAACCATGTATAGGTATTAACATCAGAGACAACATGGTATGGAAATGACAAGGGAGATAACTTTAGAGGTGAGGGTAAAACCATATATAGGTATCAACATCAGAGATAACATGGTATGGAAATGACAAGGGAGATAACTATGGAGGTGAGGGGAAAACCATATATAGGTATCAACATCAGAGATAACAAGGTATGAAAATGACAAGGGAGATAACTATGGAGGTGAGGGTAAAACCATGTATAGTTATTAACATCAGAGACAACAAGGTATGGAAATGACAAGGGAGATAACTATGGAGGTGAGGGTAAAACCATGTATAGGTATTAACGACAGAGATAACAAGGTATGGAAATGACAAGTCAGGTTACTTTGGAGGTGAGGGGAAAACCATGTATTGGTATTAACATCAGAGATAACAAGGAATGGAAATGACAAGGGAGATAACTATGGAGGTGAGGGTAAAACCATGTATAGGTATTAACATCAGAGATAACAAGGTATGGAAATGACAAGGGCCGTAACCATAGAAGTAAGGGAGACAATCAGTTGCGGTAAAAATAGCAGACAACAAGGTCTGTATTTGCGGAACTGATTGAAACGGTACAGGTGTAACAGAAAATTTCAAAGTAAATAATCAAACTATAGACAGTTTAAAATCCAAAGTTTCTGTGGATAAATAACAAAATATTGAAAACAAAATGCCCTTCTTTCATGCTTACCCAAAATTATACAACATATATAAATAACTGTATCTGGGTTGATATTATTTTAGAAAGAAATGAGGCAAACTAGCAACAGTCAGCAATTTAGTTTTGGCGGTATTAAGTCTAGACCCCCTCAGAATAAGATGTGACAGATTTTCTAGAGGTCAAACTGTACCTAGTTCAGATTCAACCGTTTTAATTGCATACACAAATATACCTTAGGTACTGAAATATTAAGATTGAAAACTGAAGGTAAGGGAGACAACCAAATCAAAGTATTATGACAGAGACAACAAGGTATGGAAGTGACAAGGGAGGCAACCCGACACCTGTAAAATTATTTTGCCTGAAAATTGATAACATTTCGTTGAAAATACCTTTGCCCACAGTCTGTATTTTTTCAAACCCTGCCAGAGATTGCTGCTGTTGTCCGCTCCAGCCGCGAAGTTTCTCCACCTTGAAGTAAAGCTCTCCCACACAACTGAAACATATAAATCAAAGTACTGAAAGTTCTGTAATACCGAGTAAATCTCTCCCACACATCTGTAACATATAAATCAAAGTACTGAAAGTCCTGTAATACCAAGTAAAGCTCTCTCAACCAACTGTAATTTATAAATCAAAGTACTGGAAGCCCTGAAATATCAAGTAAAGTTCTACCACACATCTGTAACAGGTAAAAGAGACATTCTGTGTAAAAAGTGTCTCTCATTGTAAAATTACTGTCATAGAAATAGGCCCTTACAGCAGTCAGTCGTGGAAATAAACAACCAAGGAAAGAAGTCATACAACTTACGTGACTTTGGCGTCAGTACTTTTCACCAGAGTGTTGTTGTGATCTGCTCCGACTAAATCTCTGGACATCGTCACGGGATGCTGGAAACACAGGAATGGTTTGTATTCATTCATAATTTATCATACAGTGCAGACACACTTAAATATCAGCAAAAGAGAAAATAAAGATCTAAATTTTATAAAAAACTAAAAAAAACTCAGACTTTGCCGCAAGTTCTTTCTGCCTTCTCAGACTTCTTCAGGTGGACTGTGTCTTATTTAACGTTGGATTATATGACGTCTAAATTTATATACACACATACAATCTATTTAGTTGAAAACATCAATTTTAAGTACCAATAGGTAAGAATGTATTTATAGACTGGGATTCAATAGGAAAGTTGTTTTCAAATACACTGTGCAAATAGACTATTGCTTCTTTTTGTAAATGAAAGTTCTTCCTATTTTGGAAGGTACAGCAAAACCTGGTTATTTCGAACTTGTATAGCTCAAAGGTTCAGCAGACTTTACTAAACTGCTCTAAAAACATTCAACTTCCCTTAACTTGAAATATCAGACAACTCAAAATTTTACTACGGTCACTCCGACTTTTGGATTTTCTTTGTGATAGCACCATCTACAAATCTGCTATTCTGACAGAGATATTTCCCTGTGTCACCATCACACAGGCTCATCAGCTTTATCTCTCCTACCTGGATAAGAGTTTCTATTTCCTTGGTGATGGTGGATGAGTCGCCATGTTGGACAGCATTACAGGCCAGGAGGTCCAATCGCAGCTCCTCACTCGTCTTGTCTAGGTGGTCACTGACTAGGTTTGTAAGGAAATCTCTGATTGGCTGAGATTCTGATATGGTCTCCTTGGTGATTACCTGTCATAAAGAAAGCATTTTTGATGAGTCCAAAGATTAAATGAGAGGAAAATATTGATTTTTAGATGTAGATATTCATGTGCAGTAATCATTAAAATGCTTTCAATGTCAAGCAATTACAAAAAAGAGACAGAGGATGTAGCCAAAGATCATCTATCAAAAGCCCTAAACCAAATACAGTTAAACCTGTCATATGTGACCTTCGAAGGGAGGCAACAAAAAAGGTCACATATGACAGGTGGTCTCATAATACAGGTTCAATAAAAAAAGTTGGAAATCATATTATTAACTTTTATTCCTAACTACCATAAGTAGAATATATCACAAAACTTCCTTCGAAGACAAAAATTAACAACAATATGATTTTTGAAGTGCATGTCTTTTTAACCTTGATTATAAAGAAAGCATATCTCAAATCATTGAAAATAATTAATCTTTGTGGAAAAAAATAACTTCCGATAATTTTATTTTTGTCCAATTAAATAAAAATTTGCTTATTTGTATGTTGTTTTCTTATCAACATTCATCCCAACACTACGACCGGAAAAATTCCGGATCCAATGTTATTGTCCGGTTTCTATTTTATAGTCTCTACTTCACTTCCGTTCAGTAAACAATGCGAGACTCACCATGCTTACGATGTGGCTATTTAATGTTTATACATCATGTAATCACATATTAATTAGCAACTAGCCCCAACTGGATGATTTAATTGCTCTACAGTATACACATCAGTAAGAATGACACGTAGCCCTGTGCTGCAATCGAGGCCCCCACAGCTGTTGTGTACGGGCCGTGATGCATGACCATCTGACCACTTACAACTTTCACACCAGTCTCCACGCTGCTAATTGGTCTGGTCTGTAATTAAAGTGGCTTGTCTGTGACAAAGGTCAGTGTGAATCTATGTCGCTATTGTTTATTCATTAAAATGACCAAAGTTTGATAATTTTTGTGAGACCAGTTGAAAGTCGTGAGAAACGTGTCCCATGGCATGAAGATTTTTTTTGACGAAATTTTCAGAAGTCTTTAATCCAAAAAGTCGCTTAAAAAGGTCGTTTTCGGTATTTGGGACACAGAAATGATGGTCTTTGGTCGCGTCAGACAGGTAGTCGCTTAATTCAGGTCATTTATGTAGTGAATTTCGTTGGGGGGAAATATTACAGTCACATATGACAGGAAGTCGCTTAATACAGGTGGTCGTTAAGGCAGGTTTGACTGTATGTATATATATAACAGCCTATCAGAGACAGGGTATGTTGGTGTATTTGCCTCCTTATGATAGTGTAGATCGGTTACCTGAACATTACCTCACCAAAAAACTGTGCTGAAAGCACAAAGTTCAACATTCCACCTGATCATATTACATTGACATCTAGAAACTTTTATCCTTTTTCATTGAAAAAGATATTTTGTTGTAAATGGAATGTCTGGTGGGTGATCATGAGTGACTTACTTTTTCGTCTTTGCCTGATACGTGGATGGACGATCCGACACAGCTAAAGATCAGTGCGATACTACTGACCTTTCTGGAGTTCAAGGTTGTTGTCACCAGATCTGTAAAGAAAAAAACATTGATAGTAGTTTGGTAAGTTTTATGTTTTACCTTTTATAATAAACAGCTATAATAATTTTGGGATGTGCCAGTTTTGGTGTTGCAGTAAAGCTGGAGTTCCCGGAGAAAAACCACCTACCATGTCGGCCTGGAACCCCTAACAATATGGGTCCTATACGACCACAATGATGAATACCGTAAACAATTAACAATCTTTTCAAACCCAGTCAGATGTGCTTTCTTTATTTGATTATTACTTATCACCAAGAATTTCATTGACTGACCCTCATTCATCATGAATGATGAATTTTAAATGTTTTTGTTAAAGCTGCTAATTTTTTTGTTTTTTTTTTCTTTCGGATTCAAGATTCATTTTGAACAATTAAATATCTTCACAATGATTAACTTACTAAGAATTCCTTCCAAGGATGTGGAATCAAACTTGTATTGCACGAATATCACATTTGGCAGAATAGCGTGTCGCAGAGCCATACTATTGCGTATCTTGCTAGAGACGACCATCAGTCTTAGAGGAGCTTCCGTCTTCACAGAGTTACCTGCCCCTGTCTCTCCGACTGTCACAGCCTCATCTTGATAACAGATCACAACCTCTTCCTCAGTACTCTCTAAATCTCGACTTCCGCCTTTTATACTCTAAAACACAGAAGCATTAGGAAGCTGTACATATATAGTATCAAATGAAAATAGTTCAGTATTATAATGGGACAGATTATATATATAAATTTCCACTGAAAATCAGGTCAAGAAAAATATTTTGAAATCCACTGGCCCTTCAGATTTCAAACTAGTTTATAATTCCAATATTTAAAATGCAATATGTTCTGAAGGAATTTGACTGACAGAAACTTGGTATAGCTATAGTGTACTGCAATTGCAACTCTACATGTCCATGTATTAGCAAGGTAAGTATAATTACAGTTGAGTGTAAGCTAACCTTTACACCCTAGTGCACTAGGAGTGCACTACGTTTAAACTAGTAGTGCACTACATTTAAACTACAAGTAAACTAGTAGTGCACTACGTCCAGCCAGGTGTGACCACAAAAACCCCTACAGGTAATGGGAGGGTCCATACCTACCTGTGTTCTTACCTGTACAGATGTAATATGATTTACCTGTACTTTTATGTTATACTATTGATGTCATTAGTTTGTTAGTACCTGGTACTTCCTCATATAAGTACAAGAATGAAAAATTCTGAGTTTATGCCAGACGATATTTATCTTAATAACTGAAATAAATTAATTCACTGCATGTCAAAATTTTAAATATAATAATAATTTAAATATACTAACTTATGATATCTTTTTTAAGAATTAATAATGAATCTTTTCTATTTAAATATTTGTATTCTACAATTAAATTGAAAGGTATGTGTTCAAATAAAAAGTGGTATAACACATGTTTTATGTTGAAATTATTAAGTTAATCCTACTAAAAATATATACAGAAAATAAAGTAAACAACAGATTGTAATATAAAAAAAAAAAAAAATATTAGAAGAACATTTTTTGTACTTTGTATAGTTGTTTCAATCACAAATTACTTTAATATTTGACATTATGAAGCTAGCTGTGCAATATCAGAGACGTACAAGGTTTTATACGTCTCTGGCAATACTACCTACATGTACCAGTATTGGTATTCTGTTTCACTATACACTCATGAACAATGCATACAAATGAAAGGTTATATAAACATCAAGTACTAATATAAGAAAAGATTACTTTCACCAGAACATTTAAAGCCATTTCCTTCTTCATATCAAAATACCAACATACATCTACATGTAATCCAATTGACTGTAATCAATGTTATCATCATTAATTAAATAGGATCATCATTAGTCAATTAACAGGGCCCTCAGGCCTTAAATCAGACTTGGCCAGTACTAGTACTAGTGGCTGTGGGGGAGTGGGAGGTGAGAAATTCAGACCTTGCTAACTACAGACGGCCTGGGGGTGTCCCCTATCTTGACCTCTGTACGTGAGGATGTGGCCCAGGCAGGTCAGGTACATGTACGTAATTATGCCTGGAGGGTAAAGGATTCTACCTGAAGATCTATATTTGTCCCTTTTAGTTAGATATTATATAAGTCATTAGGTTGATTTAAAAGTACAATAAATGTGACTGGCATAGGCTTAAGTTTGTTCTAATTTAGGTTAATATAACTGCATATTATTTATTTGTTGTATACTTAGTCTTACAATATAGAATTAATTAAAATAATTCCATTACCCTGACCTTGCTTTTTTTTAATAAATATAAATATTCCATCTCCATCGATCCTATTTCATCTACCCATATTCCAACGTTTCCTATCTAAGCTATTCCATAACTTTTCTCTTCTGTCTCTCACCTCCTCGTATTTCCCGCCATCTTGCTTAGGTATCCTATCAACATCCGGTTTACCACCGCGACTCCAACAAACAGGTAAGACCATGAAAATCACATTCACCATACTCACCACAGCTCTTCTCATACTCTGGTTAGTTAGCAAAGCGACACAACTTCACACAAACAAATTCCACACAAACACACCTTCGTCACGACCAGATACACACGTAACGCTAGCAATATGCCCGACACTTACCACTAGACTCAAACACAAAACAATCAGACCCAGCTGCAATTACTTGTTCATTCTCCTACTCTCCATATCTGCAGACACTGAATCAAACCCCGGTCCAAGGGCTCCCAAGTACCCCTGTGGGTCGTGTGGGAAGGCAGTCTCGTGGAAATCCAGCGCAATATGCTGTGATACATGCAATACCTGGTTCCACGTAGACTGTCAGGGAATGAATAAGTCATTCCTAAAGTACTACACACCCGCGGACGTGTCTTGGGAGTGTCTGAACTGTGGTATGCCCAACTTCTCATCAACACTTTTCGACAACAACATAACAAACACATCCAACAGATTCTCAAACCTCAGCACCATATCTGACGACCCCACCAGTCCAGGACTACCCACAGCATCATCATCCCCGATAAAAACCCAAAATAACAGTACACCCACCAACAAATTCACAACTCCAATCAGAATAGCCACAATAAATTTCCAATCTATATCAAACAAAAAACATGACCTAGACGAACTCATACATACACTCAAACCGGACATAATCATTGGAACAGAAACATGGCTGAACAACTCCATATCCTCCCATGAATACTTCCCAGCCACTCAGTACAATGTATACAGAAAAGATCGCAACCCAAACAAACGAGGACAGAGCCACGGTGGTGTGCTCCTTGCCATCACAAACAAGTACATATCACAACAATTACCAGACCTGGAAACAGACAATGAATCCATATGGGCAAGCATCACAATGTCAAACTCGCACAAACTAACAATAGGTTCATATTACAGACCACCTACAGACAAAGGCAATTCACTCCAACAATTAGAAATTTCAATGCACAGACTCAACGCCAACAACAACAACAACACAATCACATACATCGGTGGAGATTTTAATCTTCCACACATTGACTGGCAGACAAATCAAACCATCGCAGGCAAACCAGACCAAATCCAACACCAGCACTTACTTGACATCATAGCTGATTACTCACTTACCCAAACCACAAGCAATCCAACTCGGGGTGACCACATACTTGACCTAGGACTTACCAACAGACCAGCTATAGTTAACAAGACTGAAACAGCACCTCCCATTGGTAAAGCAGACCACGACATAGTTTTCACAGAAATAGATGTAAGACTGAAAAGAGCACGCAAACAACCACGACACGTATACACCTATCACAAAGCCAATTGGGACAATATAAAAGAAGACCTCACCAAACTAGACAGTACACTCGACGAACTGACCGACAAAACAGCAAACAACATGTGGAACACGTTCAAATTAACACTCATTGAATCTGTAAACAAAAACATACCCCAAAAACTCCTGACCTATAAACATCGACTCCCATGGATGACACATTCCCTCCTTTGCCTCATAAAACAATCACAACGCCTACACTCCAAAAATCGCACTAACCATCAACTCACTCAAAAATACAAAGCAAAAAAAGCTGAAGTACAGAAACAATCACGCAACGCATACCTAAACTACATAGAAAAAATGATCAAAGACATACCCATAAATGAACCAGACTCCACGCACTCTAACAGAAAATACAATCCCAAAAAACTATTCTCATACATCAAAACCACAAGAAAAGAAAACACAGACATCTCATCCCTTCGTAAAGATGGACACCTCATCACAGACCCAACTTTAAAAGCAAACATCCTCAACCAAGAATTCCAAGCTGCCTTCACAACGGAACAGAACAATGACATACCCGACAAAGGACCATCACCACACCCAAATATGCCACAAATTCACATTACATCCAATGGAATCGCAAAATTACTCGGAAACATAAACCCACACAAAGCAACAGGACCTGACCAAATACACGGAAGAATCCTAAAAGAACTCAAAGACACCATAGCACCCCTACTCACAAAAATATTCAACACATCACTCCGCACAGGGACACTACCACACGATTGGAAACATGCCAACGTAAACCCCATTTACAAGAAAGGAGACAAACACAACCCCACAAACTACCGCCCAATCTCACTCACCTGCATCACATGCAAAATCATGGAACACATCATCACAAGCGCCACAATGAAACACCTAGAAGACAACAACATACTTTACAACCTCCAACATGGCTTCCGCTCCTCTAGATCATGCGAAACACAACTCGCCACATTCATCCACGACCTAACACACAACCACAATACAAATAAACAGACAGACATAGTGATAATGGACTTTGCCAAAGCATTTGACAAAGTCCCACACAAACGCCTTCAATACAAACTCAAACACTATGGGATAACAGGGAACACACTCACATGGATTACAGACTTCCTCACACACCGCACCCAAACAGTAGTACTTGAAGGGAAACAATCAAACAAAATTCAAGTAACATCAGGAGTACCTCAAGGAACCTGTTTGGGCCCAATACTCTTTCTCATTTACATCAACGACCTACCAGACTACATAAAACACAGCACCCTCAGACTCTTTGCTGACGACAGCATAATCTATAAAACAATCCACAACAAAGACGACGCTCACAAACTACAACAAGACATAGACGCAGCAGGACAGTGGGAAAAGGACTGGCTCATGACATTTCATCCAAACAAATGTAACATCATATCCACTACAAACAAACGCACCAAAACAATATATAACTACAAACTGCATAACCACACACTGCAACAAGTCGACGCCACCAAATACCTAGGACTTACACTACAAAAAAACCTCAAATGGGACACACACATCAACAACATCACCGCAAACGCGAACAGATCACTAGGCTTCCTTAAACGTAACCTTAAAATAAACTCACAAAATATAAAAGAACACGCATACAAAGCCCTAGTGAGACCCAAACTAGAATACTGCTCTTCCATATGGGACCCGCACAACACAAACCATATCAACCAGCTAGAGAAAATACAACGCAGAGCAGCACGATACGTACAAAACAGATACCACAACACCAGCTCAGTACAAGACATGATGGACAAACTAAACTGGCCCACACTCCAGACACGCAGACTCAACACTAGACTAATTTTACTATATAAAATTATCCACCATCATGTCGCAATAGACGCAAACACAATCTTACACCCAGCAGACCCTAGGACAAGACAAACACACCCATACACATATAGACACCTATCTGCCACCAAGGACACATACAAATACTCCTTCTTCCCACACACAATAACACAATGGAACCTCCTCCCGGTGGCAGCAGTACAATGCCCTACACTAGAGATCTTCAAGGCACATATACACAACGCAGCCCTTGTCGATCTCAAACACACACCAACACCCTAAACCCACAAAGTTCTTTTATCTTATAGCAAAAAATTAAAAATAAAAAAAACAGCACCGACCCCTCACTGTAAATAACAATTTCCTCACTCTTTTTAACAGCGGCCAGCAAAAACAACCTACATTACCCGTAAACATCATTTCTGATGGAGGGTGTACCCTAAAGAAGAAGAATCATTATTACATAAATGCATAAACCTTCAAGTCATATTTAATACAACCTGTAATTGCCTTCAATATTTAGGCTTAAATATTGGAAATGCATCATTTTAAAATACTTTTATACTGATTATTAGAATAAAATTAAGTATAATGAATGTTAGTATTTTATTATCAAACTGTATGAAGTGACTGTGCCAGAGAGTATAATTTATATTCTCTCACATATACCTCCCTGATTACACCCAATATAAACCAGATAATTTTTCATCATTAATTCAAGTAAATATATGTAAACATTTAGAAATCGAAATGCGTCATTGGATTATATTCATTCAAGTGTCATAATTAAGATACTTGGTATTTTAAGTTAATATTTAAGAAAACCAGAATCTGGTAAAGGACTGATATAGACTTACATTGTTGTCCAAGTAATTATTATTAATTTCAATGTTATTTTATGTACTATCAATTTATTATTGTATAAATAAATGTTTTGAATGAAACAAAAAAAAATGGATTAAAGTCCTCAAAATATCCACTTTTTAAAGGGAAATGTGTAAATATCTAGACATATTATCAAAGATTTTTAATTTCATATAAACTTGATAAACCTGAGTAAATGTTAAAATATGTACTATCATAATTATGATCCTGGTCATATCCACCTGAGCCCTTTAATAATCAAATTGGTTCCAAATTTGACCAGTGATAGTCAGATGAGAAATTCACACCTCAATTATGTCACTGACAGGCTTATGTCAGCAGGTGTTCCTTAGACAAGGTTGAGACAGGTCAGGTAATTGCCCGAGGCCTGAGAGTCGAATCAAAACATCTGTCCCATACTGAACAATCTGACTAAATTTTAATTTATTGTTGTATTACTTTTTTTCAACTTCAAATTCTTATATTAATGCTGTTGTATGTGGTGATTTATACATACAGATCTTAATATAGAAAAAAACTAAAAATATAGATTATCAAAACTCTATTATAGCGCGTTCATAAATATATAGATCTGAGGCATGAATGTATTTAATAAAAATATATATCTAGTAATATAAGAATATTTTTTTTTTCTTTTCACAATTAGTTCTTACAATATCTAAAAATATACTTCTAAGCAAATAATTATCAATAGATATTCCTTCAATTTTTCAATATACTTGATTGTAAATTGGTAAATGAATATAAAAGAACGTAATATTAATGTTCTATTTTATTTATATGATGTATGCAAGGAATTTTTGGGGAAAATTGTAAGAGTAATTATCATGATTTCACAATTTCTAGTTTTGAAATAAAAGAGAAAAGGTTGTTTGAGAAAAATAACTACATAAGATGCATATATATACATTAAAGTTATAAATATTAACTAATGATAAGGCCAGCTTCAAAGTACTAGCAGACGACAAAGATGAGGTACAGGTAAAAATCACAGGTACATGGATGGGACTGTCCATTTACCTGTAGGGGTATTTGACCTATATGGGGTTCAGGGTGTAGTGCACTACTAGTTTACCTGTAGTTTAAATGTAGTGCACTACTAGTTTAAACGTAGTGCACTACTAGTGCACTAGGTGTAAAGGTTAGCTTACACTCAACTGTACAATGTTTCTGAAACAAGATCAATATTATAAATCAGTATGTTAAATTAAGACTTTCCAAAATCTTGACCTTCAATTTCAAAGAGTGATTGAAAGTCTAACAGAAATGGCACATAAAACGTATATCTATGAGTTAAAGCTGTTTAGGGTTTAGCTAACCTTTAATGACTTGTATATATATAAGTACATCTAATCTGTTGTTTAATCAATAGAACAGTCTGAATCACATGAAAATGTTTTCAATTTTTCAAATTTACTGACAGGGTCAGGGACCGTTTTATTTTGAATATTGCAAATGTGAGCTTATTTTCCTTATGTGAACTTTTTTCACATGAGCTTTCTGCTCACATGAGCTTTTTTCTTCACATGAGCTTTTTCCTCACATGAGCTTTTTTCCTCACATGAGCTTTTTTCACGTGAGCTTTCAGATTAAAATGCACATGAGAAAATGATGTTAGTTCTCATGTGAGTTTCTCATGTGCTGCTCATGTGCTTCTTGTTAGCAAATTTTGGTATGGGATGCCATCACAACTATTGCGATACAAACTTCTATATATGGAAATGTCGCAGTCATATGTACTTATAAACGGGAGTTTCTTATTTCTTAAAATACAATAACGTCTTTGCAATACTATCTTTTTTCATTGACTATAATTACCTTTCCAGAACTTGAGCTATCCTTATTCCACTTAGCACCACCGCCAGCTCCAGCAGTTGTGGCCCCTGATTTCTCCACCTGATTTACACTACCAGGTGGCAGCGGTGGTCGTTTTTCATCCACCCAGTTAGTTTTCTCCTCCATGGTTCCCGCGCGAACGTCATGGAGGGATTTACTCATACGCTTGTCCGGACCATTGTTTGGTGTCGTTGAAACAGAAGTTATGTTTCCGACGGAAATATCGTCATTGCTCATGAAATGTGCCTTGGTGGTCCCTTTAGACAGGTTCATCACGGCCAAACATCCATTGTCATTCTTGTTTCCGCCATTTCAGTATATCAATCGATCATTACACCAAGTTTACAAGTTTTACAGAATTTCTGCTGCTATCAAGAATCTTATGTTTTCTCCACATTTTGTTTCTACAATAATTGTCTGGGTAGCACAATCAGGTACATGTAGGTTATCAATGTTACTATCCCATCATCAACTTCGACTGTATCAAGATTCTGTCCTGAAAACATAAAAAAAGTATTGTAACATCTTGTCATCTCTGAGATACTGGGACATGGGAAAACATGAGTTATTTGAGTATTCAAGTTCTAATGTTTGGTATTAAGAATTAAGCTTGCCAGGACCAAAGACATACTTCAAATCAAATAAGATCTTCAAGTTACAATCAAACCTCGTTTAATCAAACTTTGATGATTGGAACTTCTCGATGTGTCGAACTTTTGACAAAGTCCGATTATTTCCATTATATAACACTATTGATTTACTTTTCATGAATCAAACTTCTATGAATCAAATTTTTCGCTGTATCAAAGTTTAAACTGATCAATTCGTTATGAAAACTTTGAAAAGTACAACTAATAAATCGAAGTGAAAATTCTACTTGCTTTGAAAATTAAGTTGACAATTAAAAAAAACAATTTTAATACAAGATTATCACGTTACAAAAAATACAGTGTGTATTTTAGTATTCTGTTCTTTATAAATGTGAATCTACAATTTCTTCACTAGCACCGCATCGGTTCTTCTTACCGATGTTTTGAAGTATTCACGACCGTTCGGCAAAGTTCGAAACATCGAAGTTTGACTGTACACTAATTCAAAATAATGATATCAGAATTGACTGAAGCGGAAAAATGTCTTTTTAATATAATTACAATGTGATGTCACTTAACATTCTTCATGCAACCAACGTTAACTGTATCCGTGATTTTGTTAGTTATTTTTGGGAATGGGATCATATCCTAAACTTAGGACAATACAACACAGTACGTATAACCTAATTATCATCGTTCATGTCCTGAAGAAGTTGAATGTTAAATTTGAAAACATACATGTATGTAGTTTTTATATGGAAAAGCGAACATACAATGTATATAGTTTTTATATGGAAAAGTGAACAGTGTCTTTAGTTATCAATGAATTATGTGATTCATTCAACAGTCAAAATATTTATCACATTACTTTAACATGTATCTATATATCTGAAAGTAGCCATTACGCTGAGGGAAAAGTAGCCGTTGAAATGCACTAGTACAGTATATCTGTACGGTCGCCGGCTTATTTTGGAACAACATTACCCTAATTCTCACACTTAGGGAAGTACCATTGTAGGGCTAGGCTGTTTTACAGGTATACCGTGGTATAAAGTTGTGATGGAACGTACCGTGGTACATTAGTGCTGTACCAGTTTTTTCATGTTATTCAAGTACTGGAGTTGGATGCCCCCTTAAAGCTGTTTACTGCACCGAAATACTATATATAGAATTAATTTGTTATATTTGTTATTTATGATTTTGATATAGAGGCTTTCAGCCTCAATCCATTACATTGCTATTAAATATTATACCTGTTACATGATAGCGGGGGGGGGGCAATGTCATATACAATATATTGCAATTAAATTTAAATATTACAACTTTGGTGATGTTTTTAAGTTGAGGTGGACATTTGACTTTACAAATACGTTGACCTCCACATACCTGCTAAAATTTTCTCCAAAATTAATTGATAATTACATATCTATACGTCCGAATAACTTACCTTCTCTGATATTTGACAGGTGCCCGATATCCGGGACCGAACAACACTGCTCGTATTATTACGCCACATAATGTAGTGCTAGAGCTTCGTACATATTGTTGTGAATATATTTTACACAGAGTATCAATAACAACAAAATACAAAAAAAATACTTATATAGATATTCATTTTTTGTGTGTATTTGATTATAATATTGTTTACGCCAATGAAATAAAGTTTGTATCGTTCCGCGACAAAACCAATATAAACAACGGGGAGAAGTAATTATTTCTTTTTTTGGGGGGAAATATTAATACGTACTATATATAGCTCTGTCTTGAAAATCATTCTTTATTCTATATCTAAAATATATAAATGATATTCCTTGTTCCAAACAGGTGAGAATGAAAAGTCACATTTCAGCATATTCATGTTTAATCCCAAGGCTAATGTTTTCACATTGAACACTCTGAACGGGATATAACCCACCGTATGGGTTCGAAGCTCAGTGGGGACATATAACCTTTTTTTATATTTATATTATTTTTTATGTCAAGTATTTTAAACGATAAAATATGAAATATTGCGAATAATATACAATACATAATAATAATAAAAATGAGTATACTGTCGTGTATGATATGAAATATACCATAGTCCGAAGTATTTATAATTAGCCGGAACAAATTTTCGGTAGGGACTATATATATATATATATATATATATGTACACTCGTATGAAACACTTCGTGATATATATATGCTCATTTACATGTAGTTGTGCGAGTCCTAAAGAAATTGAGCAACAGACACAGCCCAATAGCGGATCCAGAGAAGGGGTACATTGAAAAAGCGTCGGCTGGACCCCCTCCTTTCGAAAATCCTGCATCCGCGCCTGCAGACTGTATGTAAGCCCTCTCTATATAAACCATTTAAGGATTGAATGTCTATTTTGTTGTTTGCATCGGCTGATGAAGTCAAGTGAACAACAAAATAGACATTCAATCCTTATATTTACGTTGGCTATTTTAAATTTCCCGCCATTTGCATGCACTTTAAGCTGCCAGTGTCACACAGTGCTTTACTTTTGTTACATTGTTGCACACTTATCGGCATGTATGTACATACTCGGAACAGCCGATAGCTAGCTTCATTCATCACTAGGCAACAGAAAAATGTATTCCAGAGACAAGATTTTTATTTTTTGATTTTAATATGTGCTGTATCATACCTCTCAAATTTTATTTTCATTAAGAATTGATTGAAATACCTTTCCAGTATAAAATAAATTACAGAAGGGTTTTTTTAAGCGGTTTGCATCGCGCAGCAGTAAACATAACGACGTTGTGATTTGGTCACAGTTGAAGCGAGTCAAATAAAGTTGTCGGAAGTCAGATTTCGGTTAGGCCAGTACTGAAAACGTAGGCATGTATAGTTTATTGATGAATGTATGATGAATGATATTAGTGACATGTAGTCAACTGGATTAGTGATTTGACGATTTTTTATTTGGGACATTAACCGAAAACTACAAGCTTTAAAAATACAGGTAAGCACACGGTACAGTTAATGAGTTATGTTGACAAGATCACAGGTGCCTGAGAATTCGTTGCATCTGCTTTTGGTCATAAACTAAGGTTTTTTGGGGTATGTTTACACTTTTGGAGGTTAAGATCAGTTTCCGATAAAAATGCCACCCTAATATGAACACCTCGGAAGTATAAATTTATTCTAGACACCGTGGTTTACGTCCAAAAACTACGCTGTCAGTGTAACAAATTATCGGGCCCGTATGAGCAAACTAGGTTAGGCCCTAACGTAGATCTAGTCTAGCTAGCTTATCAGTTTCGTGAACATGTTACATTTGTCTAATAATAGAATATAGCATATAGATTCTATGTAACTTCTTAAAAGAGAACGGATTTCTGTGACCAATCTCAAACATTTAATTTTAGTATTGGACATGAAAAAAAACGCGAAATCTGCCGACGGGCAGATGATCCATTTGCATCAAACGCACGATCATCGAGGGGACCAATGAGGAATTTAGGACCAACATATCTTGAATTAATGCTTTCGGAAATGTCAGAATTTTGTCAAATCAAGTATTATTAAAGCTATGTGGATATTATGATACAGGCATATCTCATTGGCATGTAAAACAGCTGTTTTACATGTGTATTACATCCGTACATTATTGCACACAGTTCGTTTAGGACGATACAATGTTGTAAACAAATGTATTACTTCGCCAGGAACGAAAAAGCGCGTGCCCCACTTGCTTCATCGGGAAATGAAGCAACCAGAGTTTACTAGTTTCATTGAGGCGGAGTGCAGTGAAAATGTAAATATTCACAGATCTATGGCAAAAATGTATGTACATTATCACAGGGGCTTGGCACGACTTTTTTAGACCATGGTCCATATATGCAGAGACGTATATAGATGTCTCACATATACGTCCCTGATATATGTACAATTGTATGTATTATAGCTATAGTGACACTATAATACATAATTATGGACCATGATCTAAAAAAATCCGTGCCAAGCCCCTGTGTGCATTATTGCATCTATGGAAAGACATGTATTATTGATTATATCTTAAAAAACAGCATAGAACTAATCAATCATTGTTAATGTGGTTGGAAGGTCAGTCCTGCAGGCTATTGGAATAATTTACAACAATAAACATCAATATGATGAAGCAAACATGTTGAATACTCTACACAATATTGGATAGCCAATGTTGGCAATGAAAACATTACATAAACACATCGTTTGATAATACAATACCTCAATGGTACCCCTAATAAAAAAGTCCTTCACATTAGTCCATTCCTAGTCTACACAACATTAGTAGCAGCTTACGAGCAATAGACATGTTTTCACATCATTTTTCTGTTTCGAATAATGATTTTTAATTTAATTTGTTTTTGGAATAGTAATGTAAATCAAGACCAGGATAAAATTTTACATTCCATGACTTGGAGACTCATTAATCAATTCAGAAGAAAAATTCATTTGATTTTTTTTTTCAAAATTTGTCTGACAAATCCGATCCCTCCCCGGCACATTTAACTTTTTAAAAATATAAACTTTTTTATTTAACAACAAGTGATCCAACTTAAATGCTAATCACTCTAGGTGGCCCGAATATTAGCGCACAAGGGGTCTTATTGTGGAAGGAAACCGGAATACCCAGAGAAAACCCTAGTGGTCGGGCAGGTGACCCCATACCTTTTCACGTTCGGTCGGGGAATCGAGCCCCGGCCGCCTAGGTGAAACACAAGTACGCTATCCATTGCACCATCCGACCACCCAAATTTAACTTTTCCTCAATTTCCTGTTTTGGTTTTCATATCAATGGAACCTTGGTGCCCATGGCAACAATTTTAGATGGAAAGTATTGTGAAAAAAAGATCCCAGAGGGATCTTCGCGCCCACCATTGATGATGTTTTATTCATTCTTAGAAAGATGGATCTTTTCCCTTCTTATTTTGACTTTTATTTATGTATTTAATCTTAGTTCTATGAACTTTTCTTGAAAATCAAATAGTTGAAAGAACGTCTCTTGTCAGGAGATTTGCAAAATCCAAGACGGCCGCCTACCGGCCATGTTGTTTTACGGATCGGCTTAAAAAGTTGACAATGCACAACTAGGGACCAAGGGGAATCTGCATATGAAATTTGAGAAGGATCTATCCAGTATAGCTTTCATAAACTATCAATGCAAAATCGTTATGATTATGACGTCATAATAGCTACTCCAGTGTTATGGTCTCATAACACAGAATTGGCTTTGGTAGTGGTTTATAGTGGCAATGCAGAGTACATGCAAATACTTATATTGCTTTAGACACTTGAGAGCACAATGACATTGTTCTTTTTCTGGTTTCATATATTGTAAAACTTAAATTTATCCCATGCTGCATCTTACCACCAGTTCACTTTATTCAAGAACCTCTTATCATATACAGATTATGTTTGAATATATTCAGAAAGTGTATTGATCACAAAAATTTGAGTATTTAATTAAGCATTAAACATCATTCTGTTCCGTGTTATGGTCCTATAACACGGAACAGGTTTGCAGACAACATGAATAACGCGCGGTAGCAAGACTATATTTGTGCCATACTTGGTTGCTTTCTGTTGTTTTAAGATTCAACATAATTTGTCTATTTATATTACCCTTAAACTGTAACAGCATAAGCACCGTGAATCTATTTAATCTGTACCAAGTCGCATTCATCTAGAGTAACATGTCACGGGCCTGTGTCACAGGGCCTAGTTACACACGTCCGAAATATTTATATGTTATACTGCTGGATGTTATACTACTAGATATTGATCACAGTGTCAATAATATGGTAACAAACACCTGTACCCATATTGTGACCATATGTTCTGATGGACCGGTGACCCCGCCCCTCCAAACACCCTCCCCTCATCCAAAGACAAGATAAACAAAACCCTATTTGTCGAGGACAGGGACGTATATGTGAGACTCACATATACGTCCCTGGTCGAGGACTATCACCCGTTTATTAATAAAATGCAAACAATATTTTAACGGCGTTGTATTTGTTCACAAGAAAGTACTTTAGTTTTGACGACTGGCGTGTTGTCCTATTCATTTATACCAGTGACGTATATATGTGAGACATAAACATTAATATATATATCTATATACATAATATACTTCCCTGTGATATACGTTCCCCAGGATTAAAGGGAAATAACTGTTGAATATTTTTGAAGGCATTATCTCCCTTTACTTTAGATTTGCTCTTTTTTGGTCTAAACACATCACTCCGCTTAATTACTGTTCAAATCATTATCGTGATTATCAAATGGAACAATCTTCTGAAATGGATGTCGAAATATGTAAGTACTGACATAAATCAATAATATGGATGTGTTTGTATTGTATTGAAGTGGGTCTGTATTAAGCTGATATAGATGGTGACCAAATTCACAAATGATTGTTGTTGCATATGAAAATCTCATTGTACATTTCTAGTTGTTTAAGTTGTTGAAATTGTTCAATATCTTTACAAAATTGGTCAAAAATATTTAAACAAATTGACAGGAACTTGAATCAAACGTAACGATTTGTTGGTGTTTGCGATATAACTTGCAATAAATAAGGGGCTGATTTGATCGCACAGGTCCATACAACACAATCTGGTATGTCTTACCTATGTCGTCTTACCTATGTCTTCTACGGTTACGTCTCCTGTTTAAAGAAACCCTGTTATATTTACCACATATATCACTCTACCTATGCCCCGTGTTACAAAGAAACCCTGTTGTATTTACAACATAATTAACTACCTATGCTCCGTGTTACAAAGAAACCCTGTTATATTTACCACATAATTACTCTACCTAGGCTCCGTGTTACAAAGAAACCCTGTTATATTTACCACATAATTACTCTACCTATACTCCGTGTTACAAAGAAACCCGTTATATTTACCACATAATTACTCTACCTATGCTCCGTGTTCCTGTTTACGTTACGCATCGGAGTTTACGTTGGCCTCCAGCCAAGTATAATTTTCAGAAAGTCTAATACTAAGTTTCTGTAGAATAAAATAAGTAGAAACAATTAAGGTTCTATTTTCTTATATTTGTAATCTTTTTAAAATTAACACTCATGCTTATCTTCATTTATAATTATGAAATGAATATATTGAAAACAATAAACATGAAGAATATTTCGATGTAACTAAAAACACAAATACATTTTTCAAGTACTTAAAAAATCAAAGGGAAGTAACTCTTTTATTAAACGATTTTGTAGGCATTTTTCTTTTACTGTAGATTTGCTCGTTTTAAGTTTGAACAGTCATCACCGATAAACTGCGCTTTAAATCAATTTCATAATTTATGATATGGAACAATTGTCGGAAACGGCCGTCACAATAATAATTATTTAAGTACTGACAATGCATGTAATATAGATGGGTTTTCTTTTTGAAGTGGATCTGCATTTAGCCGGTACCCGGTGATCAGATGATATGAACATGTATTCACAAATGATTGTTTTTCAATTTTGATATCATGATCATTGTACAGGTCGCAATTATTGTAATTGTTAAAAATCGATTCAAATTATTAAAACATTGTTTAAACCAACTTCTATCCAATGTCACGATTAGTTGGTGGTCGCTATAGACAGGTTGTATAACCTGTAATAAAATTTAGGGCTGTGTTATGCCCAACGCCTCGCCCCGCACCTTTTTTTCACTGTTTGTCAGATTATAATTTAATTCATATACTACTAGGTGGAATTCTTCTTTATCAGAGTGATTTTGATTATGAAAAATCCATGTAGATTTGTGCTATTGCAGTTGATAAACTGACGAAATTGTATAGTTAATAAAATTGTACAAGGCATTTCTGCAAACGAATCACTCTCGTTACATGATCATGTTTTGATTGTGTTTAAGTTTATCTGTTTATGAACTGACTATTAATTAACTTGTGTATATGTTCTGTTTAAAATGTATAGATATAAATTATGTTAAATGCTTTGATTGTGAATAAGTGTATCTGCTTATGAACTGAATATTAATTAACTTGTATATGATTATACTCTCCCTATAGATAAAAATGATATTTAATGTTTTCATTGTACGTAATTATGTTTAATAATTAATTGACTATTAATTTACTTGTATATATGTTCTTGTAAATCTTCAAATTGGAGGAAATAAAGAAATAATAATGTACTATTATGATCAATGGGAAATCAATGGGCAATCAAAACGACATTTAAAAAACGTTTTATTCAAAATATGTGTCCATCAGTAAGCGGAAGTTGTTAAGTTATTTTATCTCGTCTATCAATCTTGATAAACGAGAAAAGAGTTACTTAAATTACTATTTTAATATGTATTATGATTGTTCTACAGAAACGTCCCAAGTCAGGCCAAGACCAATAAACTAATTTATGTACACATACATCTTAATAATATTTAGTTCAATCGTAAATCGGAGTTACCTCCCTTGGAATAGTAAGCGTTTGTTATAAGAATTTGTAAAAAGTACTCATAATCAATTTATGTTTTATCAAAAACAATAATGTCGTAATATATTTCAATGTCCGATTAAAATATCTAACTAATTTCTGTATGTGAGTTTTAAGATGCTTCTTCGTTATAATTGAATAATTGTGTGATTATGCAAATGTTCTGCACCATGATAAAAAAACAACATAAAATTTCTCTAGCCGAGCATTAGTTGTAGTTAGTATTTACCAGAGTTGCATTGTGTCTATGCCGACCATCTGCACATTTCTTGGAGAAGCCGCCTGTCCCTCTCCATACATTGCAGGGCACTGCCAAAACGTTGTGCTTTCCACCAGAATCTGTACTACCGGAATATATCACCGGATTTTTGATTAACCGTTTAAAACTACACTCATGTAATAGCTGTTATCTGTACATATGTCATTCTTGTGATGATTTTTGTTTGGTTGTTTTGCAGATTACAACATAGTTGGTGCGACCCCGGAACAATATAGGCGGTTTATCATCGCACGGCTCCAGGGAGAGGTCGATGACCCCCGCCCTGGGGCTTTGTCTAGCGTCCAGTGGTGGACGCTATTTAAAAATAATCCTCAACTGTTTAAACAGTTATTTAAAGATTATCCAGTACTGGAGGGGATGGAATGTCCATTTTAATCCACCAGTGACTATTAGTACCGTTTACACCGTGGACGCTTTCGCACAATCCAACTAATATACTTGACTCTCTTGCAACATTTTAGAGAACTAGGGAGAAAAACACGGACTGGGAGTTATTGAAAACGGATGGTCTACTTTCTGTGTTACATCATCATCATCATCATCATTTTCATTTGCATTGTTTACAACGCAGACGATTTATGTTATGACACCAATATGTGTGATACTCTTACAACATTTTAGAGAACGAGAGAGAGAAGACAACAATGACCGGAAGTTGAAGAAAATGGTTGGACGGTCTCCTTTCTGTGTTACATCGTCATGATCGCCGTACATATCTAAACCATCACTGCTAAGTTCTATATATAGGTTTAGCTATGCTGGTCATGTACGACGAGAATGACCATGTATAAGTAAACTTGTATTTGTTTCATTATCATCATATTGTTTTGTAATTTGTACATATCATTTGTCATGAATAAAATATCGCTTATACAATAGTGACATTGTAATTAAATTACAGCAGGAAACTAAGACGATTTAGTTGATAAATCTGTATAGTCACAACTACATTCCAGATGCAACTATATTTGTACCATGGCAGAATTTTGTAAATAACATACATAGATATTTTTTGGCGGAGTTTGTCATTAATTGGTGCGACCTAAGAGTGCCACCTTTGTAATAATAATTATATATTTTGTGTAGATAGTTATACTTTAAATGCTGTTAAATCGAGAAGACATATCAGTTACATTTCTGGTTATACATTATAACCTAAAATGATTTTATCTTATCTTAGACATTAATGTCTTACCGCAATAAGCTTATTTCGGTTTCTTGATGTTAAACTAGAACGAGACGAAAATAAATAGATTACGTTATGAACTCTATCGCGAGTACGAGTTATCTCCCGTTGAAACTTATCCAAAGCAACGTTAAAGGTTCAAGGTTTCCAACAAAGTTATAACCATGCTGTTGTCTTATTTGTTTTTAAATATTCCTACATAAAATAGATGTCCGCAATAAATTGAATACAAGAGGAAACGATTGCACGTTGTAAACACTTCTACAATCAGTCAAATTAAAGGCCAAATACACGTAACTTTCGGCAAAATTTAAGCGAAAATCAAGCCTCATAACTAATATGTTTATGGATTTAGTTAAGATTAACTGATATCAGGAATATTCAGGATGGATTCTTACGCGGTTACCGGTACAGCTGCAGTTGAAACACCGTATTTGTAAACACGCGTCCATTTTGAACTATCTTCTAACTTCGGCTTGTTGTTGAAGTGGGCCCCACCTGAATTATTTTCAATTCTTTGGATTTTTCTGTCAAGAGTTTCTTGTTAGTTACAACACAGGTTTACTTCGTTTTAGACTTATTTTTGCATGGTTATCAACTGGATTTTTTTCAGATTTTGTTCAGAATCACGAAAAATTCCTGAAGTTAAGTATATTGGACTTTTAATATTTGATTTTAATTTTCTTATGTGCACTTGTAATCGGTGTGATCGGGAAATTGACCGCTGTCAGCCATCTCACTTTTACGACATTCAAGGACATTTTATTTTGGCAAATATGTCGATATGTGTAAAACGTTGAATATATGAAGCTGACTCATGTAGATGTTTGTACATTGTTATATTTGACATGCTACAACAAATGTACTGGTATAAAACATGTGACGGTATAACACATGTACTGGTATAACACATGTGACGGTATAACACATGTACTGGTATAACACATGTGACGGTATAACACATGTACTGGTATAAAACATGTACTGGTATAACACATGTCCTGGTGTAACACATGTACTGGTATAACACATGTACTGGTGTAACACATGTATTGGTATAACACATGTGACGGTATAACACATGTACTGGTATAACACATGTATTGGTATAACACATGCGACGGTATAACACATGTACTGGTATAACACATGTGACGGTATAACACATGTTCTGGTATAACACATGTAATGGTATAACACAAGTAATGGTATAACACATGTACTGGTATAACACATGTAATGGTATAACACATGTAATGGTATAACACATGTAATGGTATAACACATGTAATGGTATAACACATATGACGGTATAACACATGTAATGATATAACACATGTACTGGTATAACACATGTAATGGTATAACACATGTAATGGTATAACACATGTACTGGTATAACACATGTACTGGTATAACACATGTTCTGTTGTAACACATGTTAATTATTATATAAAACATAAGTCCGTGTAAGCTGTGAAGTTACTTATGTGAAGGATTTGGTTCTGCTTCAACTTGATCTACGTTAGAATATAAACTGTTATTTATCTTACAACAAATAAAATCAATTGTGTTAGCCTGGATGTTATCGCACGAGAGGTCTTATTGATTGTGTGTGTGGGGGGGGGGGATATTCGGAGAAAACCAAAGTGGTCGGGCAGGTGACCCCATACCTTTTCACGGCCGGTCGGGGAATCGAACCCCGGCCGCCTTGGTAAAAGGCAAGTGCGCTATCCACTGCACCACCCGTCCACCCTATCTAAGTTTAATTCCGTAAACTATACTTCACTTGCTGTGTTGATCTCACATGAAGTAGATACAAATATGGCTTTAATTGATCAAATTGTTTTCAGAATTGATCAATGAAATTGTTGCGTTCTTTTCTAGTTATTGTTTTTCATAGAATGGGGTCATTTGAAACAAACTATTCAAACTCGGTCTGCTGAGAAATCTACTTGGTTGTGTACAAGAGAATGCAGTATTTCGTTCTATTAATATTTACATTTCCGGTGTGTATTCCCTATCTAGTACTACCAACGATTTTGACGTTTACACTTCGGTAAACGTTAGTCCATCGCGTAGGAATACAAGCCAGACCACTACCACGCTTGCGCTATTAGTGTGATTGCGCATTGTTAATTTGTTACCTTTAATTAAAACTTTGGATAAACTTGATTTTTTAAAACTTTAATAAGCACATGAAAGTAATATAATATGGAAAAATAAAATATCTTCAATTTCTAACGCTAACAAAGAATGTTATTGTGGACTGTATTCTGTTTACTTCTTGAAGTTGACAGCCTTTCCCGCCCAATTGGAATCGGCTTTCTTGGTATTCCATCAGTTGTCAGCTGTTCCGTCAGTGCGTATGATGTTCAATAAATGACGATTGTTATTTTTGTAAGTTGTGTAAGTCAAGTTTAAAGTGTCAAAATGTAAATATAAGAAATTATTTTGTCTTTTTTTGTTGACGCGAGTCATTTGAAATATCTGTATAAAAAACAGTTTACACACCAGTAAACAACTTAATTAGATACGTAACTTGTAGATCGAGTCAATTGGCAAAGGTCCAAAAAATCTAAACTGGGTAACCAGGTTTCACTATCTACAAGGTACGACTAATAGGATCCGTATGTATGATGTGGGTAGGTGATGCGGATACGTGATGGGTAAGTAGTACGGTGTACCCTTCCTAACTTCAGCCATTGTGTGTAGCGGATTATAGCTATTTGGCCTTCAGAAAATAGAATCTTAAAATCTATATATAAACAAACTTCAGATCGAAACCTAAGTGTTGCTAAATGTCTACCTTTATTTTGATATTAATTTTCCTTTCATATATACCAATTATATCTTTATTAGTTGATAATTATTAAATTCATATACTGAGACTATAAAATTAAGAAAATATTTAATATTTACTTATTTAACTATTAAAATCAATAAAAAAATAAAACATTACAAGGGACATAACTCTTATATTAAAAAAAATCCATGTTCATTGTCTGCCTTTACTATACATTGCGCATTGACATATATACCTAAGAACATCACGTATAAAAACTGCTCTATAATTTCGGGATTATTTTAGAAAAATTCGTTAGGAGATGGCAATCGCAACATGTAAGTACTCACATAAATCAGTAATATAGATGCACTTTATGTTTAAAGTGGATCTGTATGGTCAACAGCCGGTGACCAGATAATGTGTAATTCTATGTTATATGATCTTATGCTTATACAGATTATTCACAAATTCTATGCGTAACAAATTATGATTAATTGATAAGTAACAGTTACTTCTTCATATCTTCAAAATATTCAAAAATCATTTCTTGGTGGTCGTGATAGAGAGGCTGTGTTACAACAGGGAGTCATGATATAAATCAGTGTTCATATTAGTAGGTGGTCATTATAGCGAGGTTTCCTGATGGTAAATATTTTTTTCATAATTATAATCGCAATATTTGAAAATGTAAGTTGATCGTTAAAGAGGGATTATATTAAAGGAATGGGTTGTGATAGGAAAAAGTGTTCTGATTAGTTGATAGTCGTTATATAGAGTTGTTGTAGAAGTACATAGTTGTCATAATGGTCGTTAAAGAGAGTATTAGTAAATAGTTGTGATAATGGTCGTAATAGTGAGTTGATGTAGTAATATATAGTTGTCGTTATAAAGAGTTGAGGTAGCGGTATAAAGTTGTCATGATGGTCGTTATAGATAGTTGTCGTGGTAGTATAAAGTTGTCATGATGGTCGTTATAGATAGTTGTCGTGGTAGTATAAAGTTGTCATCATGGTTGTTATAGATAGTTGACGAAGTAGTATACAGTTGTCATAATGGTTGTTATAGAGAGGTGACGAAGTAGTATATAGTTGTCATAATAGTCGTTATAGAGTTGACGTAGTAGTACATGTATATAGTTGTCATAATTGTCGTTATAAAGAGTTGAAAAAGATACCTATTATATAGTTGTCATAATGAGAATCAGGGAGAGGGGTTCTCTTCGTGCTTATGGGCTTTATTGTTTGTTTTGCAGATTACAACCTAGCTGGTGCGACCCCGGAACAATATAGGCGGTTTATCATCGCACGGCTCCAGGGAGAGGCCGACGACCCCCGCCCTGGGGCCTTGTCTAGGGTTCAGTGGTGGGCACTGTTTCGAAACAATCCCGAACTGTTCAAAAAGTTATTTAAAAACTATCCAGTGCCGGATGGGATGGAATGTCCATTTTAAACCACGAGTAAGGAGTGTGCAGTATCATTAGTATTGTTTACAATGTGGTTGCTTTTATTAATTGACACCAATAATCTTGACAATTTTTAACATTTTAAAGAGAAAGGGAGAGAAAACACGGACCGGAAGTTATAGAAAATGGTTGGACTCCTCTCTGTGTTACAGTCATCATCATCGCCGACCTTCTGAAACAAGTGTCTGATGTCAGAACTATATAAACATATTAAACACTACTTCATCAAAGTTACCACAACATTGGCAGTGTGTGAACAGTCTGGTGACTGACACTACCACGTTAGACAACGGGACAAATAGATGTGAATATTGACGTTACCATGTGTGACACTACCACGTTAGACAGTGGGACAAATGGATGTGAATATTGACGTTACCATGTGTGACACTACCGCGTTAGACAGTGGGACCAATGGATGTGAATATTGACGTTACCATGTGTGACACTACCACGTTAGACAACGGGACAAATAGATGTGAATATTGACGTTACCATGTGTGACACTACCACGTTAGACAGTGGGACAAATGGATGTGAATATTGACGTTACCATGTGTGACACTACCGCGTTAGACAGTGGGACCATTGGATGTAAATATTGATGTTACCATGTTTGACACTACCACGTTAGACAATGGGACCAATGGATGTGAATATTGACGTTACCATTTGTGACACTACCACGTTAGACAACGAGACCAATGGATGTGAATATTGACGTTACCATGTGTGACACTACCACGTTAGACAGTGGGAGCGTTGGATGTGAATATTGACGTTACCATGTGTGACTCTACCACGTTAGACAGTGGGACAAATGGATGTAAATATTGACGTTACCATTTGTGACACTACTACGTTAGACAGTGGAACCGATTGATGTGAATATTGACGTTACCATGTGTGACACTACCACGTTAGACAGTGGGACAAATGGATGTGAATATTGACGTGACAATGTGTGACACTACCACGTTAGACAGTGGGACCAATGGATGTGAATATTGACGTTACCATGTGGAACCTCACAGTGTTAAATAAAAGTAATAAAGGTCGTCGGTTTACTACAAATTAATTTACCATATTAGAACTGTGTGATATTTGGTCAACAGTCAGATTTATAGCTACTTTGTTAGTGCTCCGGTTTCATCAATAATATATGTGAATATTGCAATTGACGTAACTATGTGGAACCTAAGTTACTGTGTTAAATAACAGTCGTTAACTGCTTATTTATTAATGACATTCTAACTTTAAAAACTTGGACAAAAGCCAAATTTATAGATACTGTGCTGTTACCCCGGTTAAAGGAATCACACAACTAAATCAGCCTATCACGAAGTGTTTCATACGTTTGTAGTCCCTGCCGAAAATTTGTTCCGGCTAAGTACAGTGATTCTGAATAATCTAAATAGGTAATTGTTGACATATTCTGCATTGAATGAAATCTATAGATATTTAACTTTACAAAAATGTATACTTTTGGTAGATTTTGATATGTGATGGCGGATTGATATGGGGTCAAAAGTCAGAGGGTGTTCCCGTCCCATTTCACTGGTTTGATATGTAAATTTCCAGTTGTCCGAAGCAGACGCCCGTAGCGAGCTAAAATGCCACGAAACTTCTGATAAAATGTCATTTGAAGTCTTTGCCATGTATGTATCTGTGAATCCAGGCAGTTGTCACTAGTGTTGAACTTCAAATATTAAAGTTATTAGCTCTAAAGCTTAGTAATAACATATAGTAAATTATTTAGTTGTGTGAGTCCTTTAAGAGAACTAGCCATGTGCTCAATGAACTTGACCTCTATAACCTTTTCTGTGCTTCCGGTTTTTTTATTTTTTCAAAGACAACCACTGTCATTAAGTGTTAGCACATTTTTTCAGTATGCAGATATATTTAATTTGAAAAAAAACCCTTCAAAATTAGCTAAAATCTGGCTAAACATGGCCCTATGTTGAAGCCTATATTGTTGGACTGACCCTTATACTCAGGTTTTAAATAAAGTTTGGTTCAATAACCTGTAATAATTGATATGCGTGTATGTTAGAAGTACTTCGTTGATATATGTAGCAAGTTTAAGCATCCAATAGAGATCTAATCTAGTGTGTTGTCCTGCACAACCAGCACCCCCCCCCCCCCCATTCCTAGTTCCAACTCTAGCCAGTCATTCTTAAGCTTCTTTATCCATACAAATTACAAATGTATGTGTTTCTTATAGCCAGAAGAAAGCAATAACTAGAACTAGTACGGAATAGGCTTGTATAAAAAATGCACATATGAAATTATACATGTGTATGTGTCCCTTGTAGGTTTTGGTGGCTTAATCCAACTTAAAATTCCATATTTTTAATTAATTGTAGGTATTTCTTTATTCCCGTCACAATATATACCTTGTTCAACATCTTGTTTATTGATACAATGTGTTTGTAATCTTTGTTTACTCATACAATAAGCTGTTTATGGCATTACATCTCCCCTACCCCCAATATTCTCCCTGTAAAGTGGCCGCACCCCGGGGAGCTATAAGTGTTATATGTAAGCCTGTGTAATTGATAGATAAACAGTTAAGATGGATATCTAATAACCCTTTATGACTCAAGTTTTCTGTAGAATTTTGGAGTTTTGTGTGAATTCTAAATGTGTTTAATTGTTAAAATTAAATAAAATTTTCTTAAAATAAAAAATTAATCACTTCAGAGACTGTAAAATTAACAGAAAGTAAAATAACAAGATTTCTTTTCCAAAACTGTTGAGTGGTATGCGTATTTGATCTGTGGGCAAAATATGAAATTGCTAATTGCGTGCTTAATTGAGGTGCTAGAGGTTAATGTTATGCAAAAGAAATGAAAAAAATCTGGTGCTAACTCTGAATAGCAAACGTACATCAGGTGCAATAACTTGTGTTTTCTTCATAATTTATTATTCAATTTCAACCAAACTTCACCATTTTACTCGGAAATGTATATGCTTTCAAATAGTTAACTTTATTTCAACATCTTAAAGGTTTGGGACCCTTTAAAGGAATCACACAACTAAATCAGCCTATCACGAAGTGTTTCATACGTTTGTAGTCCCTGCCGAAAATTTGTTCCGGCTAAGTACAGTGATTCTGAATAATCTAAATAGGTAATTGTTGACATATTCTGCATTGAATGAAATCTATAGATATTTAACTTTACAAAAATGTATACTTTTGGTAGATTTTGATATGTGATGGCGGATTGATATGGGGTCAAAAGTCAGAGGGTGTTCCCGTCCCATTTCACTGGTTTGATATGTAAATTTCCAGTTGTCCGAAGCAGACGCCCGTAGCGAGCTAAAATGCCACGAAACTTCTGATAAAATGTCATTTGAAGTCTTTGCCATGTATGTATCTGTGAATCCAGGCAGTTGTCACTAGTGTTGAACTTCAAATATTAAAGTTATTAGCTCTAAAGCTTAGTAATAACATATAGTAAATTATTTAGTTGTGTGAGTCCTGTGACACAATTCAGCAACGACACATAATGTTGGATAATAGACAGTTTATTCGTGATCGTAAAGTACACCGACATCACAAGTACGTGTTCATGGTATTATAACAACATTAAACTTGAAAGTACTTCAGCGTTGTGTCTCAGTCTGGCTAAGTCAATTGTCAACTTGTAAGTCTTCTACATCTTTACTAGCACTAGCCTGTAGCCCTCCTGGCAGTCTCTCGTGTAGACTGTCAAAGTCTTAATCCACGGCCTTCTAAACACAGACTGACCCCCATCCAATACCAGCTCATACTTATAATTACTAATCCGCTTCGTGTGCAAAGTAGTGCCGTCTGCATTCATAATTAATGTCCAGCTGGTGTTCATTATATATCTGACCAGTATACGTACTGCACCCTGCCCCGGTTTACTGATGTAATAGACAGAGACCTAATTAACCATTAGTTTACTTTAATAACAAATCACAGCATCTAGGCTAATAAATACTTCCAGATGGTACAGCTACCGTGATATATCATATCAGCATGCCTACTTTGTTACAGTCCTTTAAGAGAACTAGCCATGTGCTCAATGAACTTGACCTCTATAACCTTTTCTGTGCTTCCGGTTTTTTTATTTTTTCAAAGACAACCACTGTCATTAAGTGTTAGCACATTTTTTCAGTATGCAGATATATTTAATTTGAAAAAAAAACCCTTCAAAATTAGCTAAAATCTGGCTAAACATGGCCCTATGTTGAAGCCTATATTGTTGGACTGACCCTTATACTCAGGTTTTAAATAAAGTTTGGTTCAATAACCTGTAATAATTGATATGCGTGTATGTTAGAAGTACTTCGTTGATATATGTAGCAAGTTTAAGCATCCAATAGAGATCTAATCTAGTGTGTTGTCCTGCACAACCAGCACCCCCCCCCCCCCCATTCCTAGTTCCAACTCTAGCCAGTCATTCTTAGGCTTCTTTATCCATACAAATTACAAATGTATGTGTTTTTTTATAGCCAGAAGAAAGCAATAACTAGAACTAGTACGGAATAGGCTTGTATAAAAAATGCACATATGAAATTATACATGTGTATGTGTCCCTTGTAGGTTTTGGTGGCTTAATCCAACTTAAAATTCCATATTTTTAATTAATTGTAGGTATTTCTTTATTCCCGTCACAATATATACCTTGTTCAACATCTTGTTTATTGATACAATGTGTTTGTAATCTTTGTTTACTCATACAATAAGCTGTTTATGGCATTACATCTCCCCTACCCCCAATATTCTCCCTGTAAAGTGGCCGCACCCCGGGGAGCTATAAGTGTTATATGTAAGCCTGTGTAATTGATAGATAAACAGTTAAGATGGATATCTAATAACCCTTTATGACTCAAGTTTTCTGTAGAATTTTGGAGTTTTGTGTGAATTCTAAATGTGTTTAATTGTTAAAATTAAATAAAATTTTCTTAAAATAAAAAATTAATCACTTCAGAGACTGTAAAATTAACAGAAAGTAAAATAACAAGATTTCTTTTCCAAAACTGTTGAGTGGTATGCGTATTTGATCTGTGGGCAAAATATGAAATTGCTAATTGCGTGCTTAATTGAGGTGCTAGAGGTTAATGTTATGCAAAAGAAATGAAAAAAATCTGGTGCTAACTCTGAATAGCAAACGTACATCAGGTGCAATAACTTGTGTTTTCTTCATAATTTATTATTCAATTTCAACCAAACTTCACCATTTTACTCGGAAATGTATATGCTTTCAAATAGTTAACTTTATTTCAACATCTTAAAGGTTTGGGACCCTTTAAAGGAATCACACAACTAAATCAGCCTATCACGAAGTGTTTCATACGTTTGTAGTCCCTGCCGAAAATTTGTTCCGGCTAAGTACAGTGATTCTGAATAATCTAAATAGGTAATTGTTGACATATTCTGCATTGAATGAAATCTATAGATATTTAACTTTACAAAAATGTATACTTTTGGTAGATTTTGATATGTGATGGCGGATTGATATGGGGTCAAAAGTCAGAGGGTGTTCCCGTCCCATTTCACTGGTTTGATATGTAAATTTCCAGTTGTCCGAAGCAGACGCCCGTAGCGAGCTAAAATGCCACGAAACTTCTGATAAAATGTCATTTGAAGTCTTTGCCATGTATGTATCTGTGAATCCAGGCAGTTGTCACTAGTGTTGAACTTCAAATATTAAAGTTATTAGCTCTAAAGCTTAGTAATAACATATAGTAAATTATTTAGTTGTGTGAGTCCTTTAAGAGAACTAGCCATGTGCTCAATGAACTTGACCTCTATAACCTTTTCTGTGCTTCCGGTTTTTTTATTTTTTCAAAGACAACCACTGTCATTAAGTGTTAGCACATTTTTTCAGTATGCAGATATATTTAATTTGAAAAAAAACCCTTCAAAATTAGCTAAAATCTGGCTAAACATGGCCCTATGTTGAAGCCTATATTGTTGGACTGACCCTTATACTCAGGTTTTAAATAAAGTTTGGTTCAATAACCTGTAATAATTGATATGCGTGTATGTTAGAAGTACTTCGTTGATATATGTAGCAAGTTTAAGCATCCAATAGAGATCTAATCTAGTGTGTTGTCCTGCACAACCAGCACCCCCCCCCCCCCCCCCCCATTCCTAGTTCCAACTCTAGCCAGTCATTCTTAAGCTTCTTTATCCATACAAATTACACATTTATGTGTTTTTTATAGCCAGAAGAAAGCAATAACTAGAACTAGTACGGAATAGGCTTGTATAAAAAATGCACATATGAAATTATACATGTGTATGTGTCCCTTGTAGGTTTTGGTGGCTTAATCCAACTTAAAATTCCATATTTTTAATTAATTGTAGGTATTTCTTTATTCCCGTCACAATATATACCTTGTTCAACATCTTGTTTATTGATACAATGTGTTTGTAATCTTTGTTTACTCATACAATAAGCTGTTTATGGCATTACATCTCCCCTACCCCCAATATTCTCCCTGTAAAGTGGCCGCACCCCGGGGAGCTATAAGTGTTATATGTAAGCCTGTGTAATTGATAGATAAACAGTTAAGATGGATATCTAATAACCCTTTATGACTCAAGTTTTCTGTAGAATTTTGGAGTTTTGTGTGAATTCTAAATGTGTTTAATTGTTAAAATTAAATAAAATTTTCTTAAAATAAAAAATTAATCACTTCAGAGACTGTAAAATTAACAGAAAGTAAAATAACAAGATTTCTTTTCCAAAACTGTTGAGTGGTATGCGTATTTGATCTGTGGGCAAAATATGAAATTGCTAATTGCGTGCTTAATTGAGGTGCTAGAGGTTAATGTTATGCAAAAGAAATGAAAAAAATCTGGTGCTAACTCTGAATAGCAAACGTACATCAGGTGCAATAACTTGTGTTTTCTTCATAATTTATTATTCAATTTCAACCAAACTTCACCATTTTACTCGGAAATGTATATGCTTTCAAATAGTTAACTTTATTTCAACATCTTAAAGGTTTGGGACCCTTTAAAGGAATCACACAACTAAATCAGCCTATCACGAAGTGTTTCATACGTTTGTAGTCCCTGCCGAAAATTTGTTCCGGCTAAGTACAGTGATTCTGAATAATCTAAATAGGTAATTGTTGACATATTCTGCATTGAATGAAATCTATAGATATTTAACTTTACAAAAATGTATACTTTTGGTAGATTTTGATATGTGATGGCGGATTGATATGGGGTCAAAAGTCAGAGGGTGTTCCCGTCCCATTTCACTGGTTTGATATGTAAATTTCCAGTTGTCCGAAGCAGACGCCCGTAGCGAGCTAAAATGCCACGAAACTTCTGATAAAATGTCATTTGAAGTCTTTGCCATGTATGTATCTGTGAATCCAGGCAGTTGTCACTAGTGTTGAACTTCAAATATTAAAGTTATTAGCTCTAAAGCTTAGTAATAACATATAGTAAATTATTTAGTTGTGTGAGTCCTGTGACACAATTCAGCAACGACACATAATGTTGGATAATAGACAGTTTATTCGTGATCGTAAAGTACACCGACATCACAAGTACGTGTTCATGGTATTATAACAACATTAAACTTGAAAGTACTTCAGCGTTGTGTCTCAGTCTGGCTAAGTCAATTGTCAACTTGTAAGTCTTCTACATCTTTACTAGCACTAGCCTGTAGCCCTCCTGGCAGTCTCTCGTGTAGACTGTCAAAGTCTTAATCCACGGCCTTCTAAACACAGACTGACCCCCATCCAATACCAGCTCATACTTATAATTACTAATCCGCTTCGTGTGCAAAGTAGTGCCGTCTGCATTCATAATTAATGTCCAGCTGGTGTTCATTATATATCTGACCAGTATACGTACTGCACCCTGCCCCGGTTTACTGATGTAATAGACAGAGACCTAATTAACCATTAGTTTACTTTAATAACAAATCACAGCATCTAGGCTAATAAATACTTCCAGATGGTACAGCTACCGTGATATATCATATCAGCATGCCTACTTTGTTACAGTCCTTTAAGAGAACTAGCCATGTGCTCAATGAACTTGACCTCTATAACCTTTTCTGTGCTTCCGGTTTTTTTATTTTTTCAAAGACAACCACTGTCATTAAGTGTTAGCACATTTTTTCAGTATGCAGATATATTTAATTTGAAAAAAAACCCTTCAAAATTAGCTAAAATCTGGCTAAACATGGCCCTATGTTGAAGCCTATATTGTTGGACTGACCCTTATACTCAGGTTTTAAATAAAGTTTGGTTCAATAACCTGTAATAATTGATATGCGTGTATGTTAGAAGTACTTCGTTGATATATGTAGCAAGTTTAAGCATCCAATAGAGATCTAATCTAGTGTGTTGTCCTGCACAACCAGCACCCCCCCCCCATTCCTAGTTCCAACTCTAGCCAGTCATTCTTAGGCTTCTTTATCCATACAAATTACAAATGTATGTGTTTTTTATAGCCAGAAGAAAGCAATAACTAGAACTAGTACGGAATAGGCTTGTATAAAAAATGCACATATGAAATTATACATGTGTATGTGTCCCTTGTAGGTTTTGGTGGCTTAATCCAACTTAAAATTCCATATTTTTAATTAATTGTAGGTATTTCTTTATTCCCGTCACAATATATACCTTGTTCAACATCTTGTTTATTGATACAATGTGTTTGTAATCTGTGTTTACTCATACAATAAGCTGTTTATGGCATTACATCTCCCCTACCCCCAATATTCTCCCTGTAAAGTGGCCGCACCCCGGGGAGCTATAAGTGTTATATGTAAGCCTGTGTAATTGATAGATAAACAGTTAAGATGGATATCTAATAACCCTTTATGACTCAAGTTTTCTGTAGAATTTTGGAGTTTTGTGTGAATTCTAAATGTGTTTAATTGTTAAAATTAAATAAAATTTTCTTAAAATAAAAAATTAATCACTTCAGAGACTGTAAAATTAACAGAAAGTAAAATAACAAGATTTCTTTTCCAAAACTGTTGAGTGGTATGCGTATTTGATCTGTGGGCAAAATATGAAATTGCTAATTGCGTGCTTAATTGAGGTGCTAGAGGTTAATGTTATGCAAAAGAAATGAAAAAAATCTGGTGCTAACTCTGAATAGCAAACGTACATCAGGTGCAATAACTTGTGTTTTCTTCATAATTTATTATTCAATTTCAACCAAACTTCACCATTTTACTCGGAAATGTATATGCTTTCAAATAGTTAACTTTATTTCAACATCTTAAAGGTTTGGGACCCTTTAAAGGAATCACACAACTAAATCAGCCTATCACGAAGTGTTTCATACGTTTGTAGTCCCTGCCGAAAATTTGTTCCGGCTAAGTACAGTGATTCTGAATAATCTAAATAGGTAGTTGTTGACATATTCTGCATTGAATGAAATCTATAGATATTTAACTTTACAAAAATGTATACTTTTGGTAGATTTTGATATGTGATGGCGGATTGATATGGGGTCAAAAGTCAGAGGGTGTTCCCGTCCCATTTCACTGGTTTGATATGTAAATTTCCAGTTGTCCGAAGCAGACGCCCGTAGCGAGCTAAAATGCCACGAAACTTCTGATAAAATGTCATTTGAAGTCTTTGCCATGTATGTATCTGTGAATCCAGGCAGTTGTCACTAGTGTTGAACTTCAAATATTAAAGTTATTAGCTCTAAAGCTTAGTAATAACATATAGTAAATTATTTAGTTGTGTGAGTCCTAAATCAACGTTCATTTACCTGAAAGAATTTAAACAATTTCCATAAAAAGCATTCAAAAACGTTTCTGGAAGTTTCCTTACCTTTATATTTGCCCTTACCTTTTGTAATGATATCTTATGTATATTTTTAAGTTAAGGGTCATCTTTAAGTGACGGAATTTTGATGATATTTTAGCTTTTTATTATATATCAGTTAATAACAGGTTACAGAAATTATCTACAACACAGATTTGTTGTACATGTAGCAATGTGGGTTGGTTGGAACATTATCAGCGGAATAGGTTGTAATGTTAGATGGAGAGGTCCTCCTTAATTAACATAAAATGGATTGTTGGTTCACGTATAACAGTGGATTAGTGGAATAGGTTGTAATGTTAGATAGAGAGGTCCCCTTAATTAACATAAAATGGATTGTTGGTACACGTATAACAGTGGATTAGTGGAATAGGTTGTAATGTAAGATGGAGAGGTCCTCCTTAATTAATATAAAATGGATTGTTGGTACACGTATAACAGTGGATTAGTGGAATAGGTTGTAATGTTATATGGAGAGGTCCCCCTTAATTAATATAAAATGGATTGTTGATATACGTATAACAGTGGATTAGTGGAATAGGTTGTAATGTTAGATGGGGAGGTCCTCCTTAAATAACATATAATGGATTGTTGGTACACGTATAACAGTGGATTAGTGGAATAGGTTGTAATGTTAGATGGGGAGGCAGTCCTTAATTAACATATAATGGATTGTTGGTACACGTATAACAGTAGATAAGTGGAATATGTTGTAATGTTAGATGGGGAGGTCCTCCTTAATTAACATATAATGGATTGTTGATACACGTATAACAGTGGATTAGTGGAATAGGTTGTAATGTGAGATGGAGAGGTCCCCTTAATTAACATGTAATGGATTGTTGGTACACGTATAACGGTGGATTAGTGGAATAGGTTGTAATGTTAGATGGAGAGGTCCCCTTAATTAACATAAAATGGATTGTTGGTACACGTATAACAGTGGATTAGTGGAATAGGTTGTAATGTTAGATGGGGAGTTCCTCTTTAATTAACATATAATGGATTGTTGGTACACGTATAACGGTGGATAAATGGAATAGGTTGTAATGTTAGATGGAGAGACACTCCTTAATTAACATATAATGGATTGTTGGTACACGTAAAACAGTGGATTAGTGGAATAGATTGTACTATCAGATGGAGAGGCCCGTTAATTAACATATAATGGATTGTTGGTACACGTATAGCAGTGGATTAGTGGAATAGGTTGTAATGTTAGATGGAGAGGTCCCTTTAATTAACATATAATGGATTGTTGGTACACGTAAAACAGTGGATTAGTGGAATAGATTGTACTATCAGATGGAGAGGCCCGGTAATTAACATATAATGGATTGTCGGTACACGTATAACGGTAGATTAGTGGAATAGGTTGTAATGTTAGATGGAGAGGTCCCCTTAATTAACATGTATTCAGTGTCTTTCATTACTTTATGTTTTAATTGACATTTAATCGGTGTCTTCCTTTATTTATATCATGTTCTAATTAATATATAATCAGGGTCTTACCTTACTCTATGTTCTAATTAACATTTAATCTGTGTCTTTCTTTACTTTTTATAATGTTCTAATTAACATATAATCTGTGTCTTTCTTTACTTTATATCATGTTCTAATTAATATATAATCAGGGTCTTTCTTTACCTCATATCATATATGTTCTAATTAACATATAACAGGTGACATTCTTTACTTTATATCATATTCTTTCTTTCTATACAGTTTCTTATGTATATATATAAACCGTCGATGCCAAGTTCTGTATGTTGTTATTGTGGTAGAAATAGTTTTAGCAATGCTTGTCATGTACTCTGAGAAGGACCATGTATAAGTACAATTGTACCTGATTCTCAATCACCAGATCGAAATATATTGTGTAGTTTGTACATATCATTTCTCATGAATAAAGTATATTTTTAAACTATAGTGACATTAAATAACAGCAGGTAAATAAGATGATGTCTTTATATATTCCAGAAACAAATGTTTTCGTATCATGTCATAAGTTTGTAAATAAATATACATAAATCATTATTTACTGAGTGTGTCATTAATCACCCCTCCGCCCTCCACATAAAGACGAAAAAAATCAGAGAATACCGGAGCGTCAGAACAATATATACATGGAGGCACTGGTAAAAGTTCAAGAGAAGAAGACCAGGCGTTCCGGAAAGGTAAACGTTTTCTGCTTCAGCGACGACACTCGCCATGTAAATCATAGGTCAGATCCAGGTGAATGTCGGAGTGAGAACTCATTTCTCACTCCGAGGACATGACATTTACTTTAATTATGTTTTGTTGACGCTTTGATATTTTTTTTTAATTGGAAAAAATAACACAGTACAAATCATTGCGGATAGTTTCTGTTAATATACAATGTACATGTATACTCACATGATTCACACTATATCTCTATGAAAAATAAAAAAATGTAATAATTACATAAAGATTTTGTATTTACATTTCGAGGTGTCAGCAGATAATTACAATCCATTCTATTCATAAATAAGATAAGTTATTTCGGTGGATATGTTAACAAATTGACGCGATAAAAGTTTTAAGTTTTGGTTATCAGCATGTCACAGGTTCATTAAAAAACAATGATACCCATCATAAACAGTCAACGATCAATACATGTTCACAATGACTTTCGTTCAGTATTATTGCCGAAAGCCGACTCATTATTTCAAAATTGTATGAAGCGTCTATAAAGACTAGAGGAAAACTTTAACAGCTTTTCAACATACTGCGCAGTTAAATGTCATGTGGTCACGGAACTAATTTACGACCGGGTATGTGTTTGTGTAGAAAATGGTGTCCACATTGTCCTTATCCACGTAGGTAACGGACCTCTGTGTACAATCCATTCTATTCATAAATAAGATAAGTTATTTCGGTGGATATGTTAACAAATTGACGCGATAAAAGTTTTAAGTTTTGGTTATCAGCATGTCACAGGTTCATTAAAAAACAATGATACCCATCATAAACAGTCAACGATCAATACATGTTCACAATGACTTTCGTTCAGTATTATTGCCGAAAGCCGACTCATTATTTCAAAATTGTATGAAGCGTCTATAAAGACTAGAGGAAAACTTTAACAGCTTTTCAACATACTGCGCAGTTAAATGTCATGTGGTCACGGAACTAATTTACGACCGGGTATGTGTTTGTGTAGAAAATGGTGTCCACATTGTCCTTATCCACGTAGGTAACGGACCTCTGTGCCTAGATTTTATTATCCGTGAACGTAAAGTTGTGATATTAGAACGATTGGATTTATTAATGCCGCTGTCATCTACAGCTTGATCTCTTCACGTCTAAAGATCAGTGAATCCTGATCTGTCTCATAATACCGACACGTAAGTATGACCTGTATGTTATATATGGTCGGCTGTGTAGATATGAAAGCCGACATAGATTTTTCTTAATAACGAATATCTTCCATGTTGTTTACAGTATTTTTTTGAAAGCTCAACAGCACAAAATTTAACGAAGCGTCCATTGGTGTACTATCCATTTACATTGTCGATACAGGTATGGACTGAAACCTTACATTGTCGATACAGGTATGGACTGAAACCTTACATTGTCGATACAGGTATGGACTGAAACTTTACATTGTCGATACAGGTATGGACTGAAACTTTACAATGTCGATACAGATATGGACTGAAACCTTACATTGTCGATACAGGTATGGACTGAAACCTTACATTGTCGATACAGGTATGGACTGAAACCTTACATTGTCGATACAGGTATGGACTGAAACCTTACATTGTCGATACAGGTATTGACTGAAACCTTACATTGTCGATACAGGTATGGAAAGAAACCTTACATTGTCGATGCAGGTATGGACTGAAACCTTACATTGTCAATACAGGTATGGAATGAAACCTTACATTGTCGATGCAGGTATGGACTGAAACCTTACATTGTCAATACAGGTATTGACTGAAACCTTACATTGTCGATACAGGTATGGACTGAAACCTTACATTGTCGATACAGGTATGGACTGAAACCTTAATTACATTGTCGATACAGGTATGGACTGAAACCTTACATTGTCGATACAGGTATGGACTGAAACCTTACAATGTCGATACAGATATGGACTGAAACCTTACATTGTCGATACAGGTATGGACTGAAACCTTACATTGTCGATACAGGTATGGACTGAAACCTTACATTGTCGATACAGGTATGGACTGAAACCTTACATTGTCGATACAGGTATGGACTGAAACTTTACATTATCGATACAGGTATGGACTGAAACCTTACATTGTCGATACAGGTATTGACTGAAACCTTACATTGTCGATACAGGTATAGACTGAAACTTTACATTGTCGATACAGGTATGGACTGAAACTTTACAATGTCGATACAGATATGGACTGAAACCTTACATTGTCGATACAGGTATGGACTGAAACCTTACATTGTCGATACAGGTATGGACTGAAACCTTACATTGTCGATACAGGTATGGACTGAAACCTTACATTGTCGATACAGGTATTGACTGAAACCTTACATTGTCGATACAGGTATGGAATGAAACCTTACATTGTCGATGCAGGTATGGACTGAAACCTTACATTGTCAATACAGGTATGGAATGAAACCTTACATTGACGATGCAGGTATGGACTGAAACCTTACATTGTCAATACAGGTATTGACTGAAACCTTACATTGTCGATACAGGTATGGACTGAAACCTTACATTGTCGATACAGGTATGGACTGAAACCTTAATTACATTGTCGATACAGGTATGGACTGAAACCTTACATTGTCGATACAGGTATGGACTGAAACCTTACAATGTCGATACAGATATGGACTGAAACCTTACATTGTCGATACAGGTATGGACTGAAACCTTACATTGTCGATACAGGTATGGACTGAAACCTTACATTGTCGATATAGGTATGGACTGAAACCTTACATTGTCGATACAGGTATTGACTGAAACTTTACATTATCGATACAGGTATGGACTGAAACCTTACATTGTCGATACAGGTATTGACTGAAACCTTACATTGTCGATACAGGTATGGACTGAAACCTTACAATGTCGATACAGATATGGACTGAAACCTTACATTGTCGATACAGGTATGGACTGAAACCTTACATTGTCGATACAGGTATGGACTGAAACCTTACATTGTCGATATAGGTATGGACTGAAACCTTACATTGTCGATACAGGTATTGACTGAAACTTTACATTATCGATACAGGTATGGACTGAAACCTTACATTGTCGATACAGGTATTGACTGAAACCTTACATTGTCGATACAGGTATGGACTGAAACCTTACATTGTCGATGCAGGTATGGACTGAAACCTTACATTGTCAATACAGGTATGGACTGAAACCTTACATTGTCGATACAGGTATGGACTGAAACCTTACATTATCGATACAGGTATGGACTGAAACCTTACATTGTCGATACAGGTATGGACTGAAACCTAAATGTACATGAAGTATTCTATGCTATACAAGGCTCGTGAAAGCTGAATAAAATGTAGCCCTATTCCCACAACTTTACATAATGATCTGACAATAACCCTATTCTCACAACTTTACGTAATGATCGGACAATAACCCTATTCTCACAACTTTACATAATGATCGGAAAATAACCCTATTCTCACAACTTTACATAATGATCTCACAATAACCCTATTCTCACAGCTTTACATATTGATCTCACAATAAATCTATTCTCACAACTTTACATAATGATCTGACAATAACCCTATTCTCACAACTTTACATAATGATCTGACAATGACCCTATTCTCACAACTTTACATAATGATCTGACAATAACCCTAGTCTCACTACTTTACATAATGATCTGACAATAACCCTATTTTCACCACTTTACATAATGAACTGACAATAACCCTTTTCTCACAACTTTATATAAGGATCTGACAATAACCCTATTCTAACCCATTGTATAAAAAAGATCTGAACAAAAATTATTTTTAAATGAAAATGGACACATATGGTAATATATGCAACATCCCAGGTGTGACGTAAGTATCATTCACACGTGAATGCAGTATGTCAACAGTGGTTACATAACATCATATAGCTGTTGGGAGGAGACAAACGGAAATTAATGGTCTAACCTACAGAAATAATGTAGCGGGTGTGTATGAGCGCCAAATCTGATTAAAATGCAGATTCTAATCGACGCTCTGTAACTCACCTCGTGTATATGATCTGATGTTTCCCATAAGAGGTACCAATCTAATTAACATTAGAAAGTGATATTAACGGTTGGATCTCTGTTAATACGACTTTCTCGGGTCCTTATATATTATAATCCCATTTTTATCGATATGACAGTCCTAACAGATAACTACAACTTTATTATTTTAAACAGTTTTTTTTATTTAAGATTATCATGAATAGACAACACAATACAAAATGTGGTCTGATGAATGTTTTGGAAACAAGCTAGTAGCTTATATAGATCTATTTATCTCGAAACATTGGCTAAATTGAATTGTATAAAGGTCAAATAACAAACACTGTTTTGTACTAGTCATGAAAGCATTATTAAAAAAATCAGTGCTTTACATTAAAGTTAATTTTGAACACCATTGAATATTCTTGAACTTCTTTATTGGATAGTTTTTTGAATTATTAAACAACATGGAACATATGAAAATTGTCAGAAGAAATGCCCTGCTTATTTCTCACTTGAACTTCAAATGTTGACGTTAAAATTAAAATTATGTCATGAAGTGAACATTGACTTCCTGTTTCAAAAAAGTAACATCAGCTTATTTACCCCTGCAATTTTATAATAAACTGTTCCAACCTTTTAGTTGGAGGAGTTCAAATATGTATTTAGGGCAGATGAGATATAAATCATCGGAACTCTACAGGAATGAGATTCAACCCAATGAAGATGTAGGGAAAACATGTCTTATCTTATATATTATCTTATCAACAAATACACTAGTATATATGATTTTATATTATCAGTCACGAATGTTTAGATTGGGTGTTTAAACATGAGTTATCAGGTTGGAATCTATGCAAACCGTACAATGTTTTAGTAGCTTGTCACACATTCCATATAGTATGCAAAACAAAACTATTAACAGATTGAATGCAAAACGTTATCTCGTTACCGATCAGAATAACTTACGAGGCCAGCCCTTTAAATTCATGCACCCTGGGGACACATTTTAACACATCCAGTTCAAAGATTTGGGAGAGTTCATTATGAAATTTCCCGGGATTAATGGGATAATAGAACTGTGACGCATGTATTTAACCAGGCAAACAGGTATTGTATTACATGCAGCGCGTCGGCTCAGGTCGAGAAAATGTATGACTGTGTTGTTAAAATGTTAAATGTAAATACACGTATACAACGAGAGAGGAAAACTTACTGGAGAGATTTTATACCAGAAATAATGTAAATACGGCTGTGGTTCTAATTTTATACCAGAAAACAATGTAAATATGGCTGTGGTTCTAATTTTATACCAGAAAACAATGTAAATATGGTTGTGGTTCTAACAAGTTATAGCGTTTTTTTATTCATTTATTTTTGTTTTGGAAATGAGCGTCAAACATATACAGCCTGCAGTAAGTTTTGTTGCCTTAAAATCTATTATATTACTGTGTTTTAATTGATGTATAAACAATCTATTTATTTACTTTTTTATATATTTAAAAAAACGCAAATGAGCATGATTTATATACGACAAATTTGTTTGTTTTTGTTTTTACTTAAAATTAGTATTCAATAAATATAACTGTGTTTCGAATGAATGAATACGCTATTTTATGATTTATCTTGTTTTGTTTTGAAAAGCGTGAATGACGTTCATGGATTATATACAGCAGTAGGTTGTTTGTGTACCTGTAAAGGTGATGTTTGCTTGATTCAATTTCAGAAAACATATTTTATATTTTGGTTATCGAATTGTGACCACCTATGGAATACCCTCATATCCTCATAGAAAGTTTTAAGGAACGGCACGGAGATCAGGATGTGATACGTTTTTTCAGATTGAGTCTACACAATTAGTAGCTAACGCGCAATAGACTTGTTTTCACATCATTTTTCTGTTTTTATTAAATATCCATTTTTTTCCCTTTAATAATTTTCTATTTTGCAACTGTAATGTTAATAAAGACTAGAAAAAATTGAACATTCCATGACTTAGAGACTCGTTCATCAATTCAGAAGAAAATTCACTTTTTTAACCTGTCTGAAAATACTTTTTCGACTTTGGCACTTTCACTTTTTTCCTCAATGTCCTGTTTTGATTTTCATGTTAATGTAACCTTAATGACGTCAAAATGGCGTACTAAAACTTGGATGTTGTTAATAAATTAAAAAAATGAAAGAAATGAATTTTTGATACGTAAGTTCTGATTTTTCCGAAAAAAGAAGACGATGAGTATAATTTTAAGGGTACACTTCAAATACACAATGTATCAAGAATTCAGTTGTGCTATGACATATTTCTATAGTGTAGTGGTCATCACACTTGCCACTTTGTGGTGGGAGACCCAGGTTCAAATCCTGTTGGAAATGATAGCACAATTTGATATTGATAAAACAAAGAAAATATAAAAAGCATGTTAACATTGAACTCTTCATTTTATTTCACATTTGTTGATACACTATATATAATATTTTCAGTATTCTTGTTTATTTGTTCTGTATTATGGCTTATTTTTCTTTGCTACACCGTATTCATACAACTTGGCATTTATGAATTGTGATCAGTTTCCATTTAATTATCAAAGCCTTTGGTGCTGACATCCAGTGATCGAGCCTTCATGCGTTCAAACATAGTCATCAATTTTTTTAACGGAAATTCCATGATCAAATATATATGTTCAAGCAATCAATATTTTTTATAGAACAACCTCTTTCTGTTTATAAGTAAAAAATCAAATTGATTATTCAGGCACTGTGCCGCACATACTATGTACATGTTAAGTAAATGATTTGAATGTACTTAAATGTGTTTCAAACTACACTCCGGAGAGAAAATAACATAGGTGATCAGTCAGCAGACTGATCTTTTTATCCCCTGCCTTCACCAAAACGGGTGATATTAATTTTGGTTTGTCCGTCCGTTCTTCAATCCGCCTGTCCGTCCTTCTGTCACGCTTCGTGTTTCTGTGCAATAGCAGCGAAAGATATTCTCCAATTGTTTTTTTGTTAAGTCTACTGTCACTGAAACTCGGTCTTCATATTCCTTCGGAGTAATTAAGGTAAACACATTCGGCATATGAAGGATTCTTCATAAAGTAACATTTTGTCAAATAGACATGTTAATTCTGCACTACCTGTGCTACCACCCGGTTCCCTTGCCCTCATACAAGTTGGAACTGTGTTTGTTGAATGGTTGTGGAGAGTCTCTGAAGGACGAGCAGCCCTGGTTTTATCAACCACTTTGTTATTGCCATACTGAGTCTATGGCTGATATGAAGACGTGACCGAAGATACTCCCCTTTTGCTTGGGTAATTGATTGAATCGTGTACGCTGCTTATGTCACCCTTGCTAGGCGCGGGGGAGCTGATAGCTCACTATTCGGATAGCAACCATTTGGGTTGTTTGGCGCAGTATCATAATTATGAAAGTCAACTGTATTAACAAAATCATTTCAGAAAGCTGTTGACCAATGCCTTCCGTCAAAATGCTCACAGCAATATCAGTACCGGCTTGAGAATCGTTCAGAACATCTCTTACTGAAACCTCTGTGTTCCGGACACGAGACTTTAGAGAAGAGAGGCAATCGAGGGCGGAGTGCAGTTTTGACGTATAGGACTGAACATCTTCATCAAAGGCTGACAGTTTGTCTCTAACTGCACATACCTCGGAGCGAGTATCGTTCACTTTGATGAAACGATCTTCATCGATTCTCGAAAGACCAAAGCTATTATTCTCGACTGACTGAGAGGTTGACGAAAGTTCAGTGGATACCGATTTCCTGTGAGGTTCTAGTGAAACAACTTTCGAGGATATAAGATGTATCCTGTCAGAAAATTGACAAAGCGCAGACCTGTTACCTATGTCATCAGAAAAGAGCTTATCAACGATTTCATCTGCCTGTTTCAATTCCGTTTTAACTGACTTGAAATGTTTGTTTTTTTTAAAACTTTTTTTGCTTCCAATAACGATACTGATCGTATTTGTTGAAACAGATTTAAAAAAGACGCTGATAGTAGCATCGGTCAATTGTACTGTCGTCTGCAAAATCAGAATGGATTTATACATGGTAGTAGACACCGGGGCTTTTCAAATTAGAAGTGTAAACCTCTCCAATGAGATGGAAAGAGAGCTGGCCAACTGTAAGCTACAACCCCCCCCAACCCCACCCCCCGCCTTCCTAGTACGCATCCATCATCCATCAAAACAAGAGTTAAGCAAATGTCCGAAAATGACTGGAAATGGAGTGGAATTGGCAATCGAAAATCACCAAAAGGGGAGTGAAAATATTCACAGGTATGTTTTACATAGTTGTAACATTTGTTTTTTCTTTAATTTTAAAACTGTCAAGAAAAATACCGGAGAATGTAATGTCAGACCGGGACTCGAACCCGGATCGCCCATTAATTATGGTTTCTCTACCTTGAGATATCTGACCGTGTATTCTCCAAGTACATTTAATATGCATTTTAGAATATGTTACTGTAATCGTGTCGTCACTCTTAGTCTTTATTTTTATTTTTAGACTGGAGCACTGAGAGGGATGGGTACCGCATTGATTTGGAAAGCATCGACAGGGAGACGCTAAACCATAAACTCCGGACATTTTACGCAGAGTGCCAACCAAAAAATTCAGAAAAACGAGTGGCAGCTGAAATGACGGAAGGACAGGCCCATGAATACAATAAATATTCCATGAAAAGTATAAGGTCAGCTATAAATCTGTACATGATGGGCATAGGGAGGAGTGACAGAGATATTACCAGGGATCGAGAGTTCAAAACTTAAAGGCATATGAATTCCTACCAAACACAAATCTGTAACCCCCCCCACCTGACTTAAAACAAATTTCAACTTACCTGCATTCCAAAATAAAACCGGTTATCCTCAGGTTTGGCAAATTCCTTCCTCTTTTTCAGTGAAAAAAACAAATAAACATGCCACCAGCCTGTTTAATCACCGAGAAAAAGAAGCGTTGAGCGATAGTTCTTGTCATATATGGCACACAAACCAACCAGTAAAACAGTACTAGTTTTCACGTGTTATGGGGGACATCTCCAACAAGAGGCCCATGGGCCTCAATGGTCATCTGACAATCTATATAATTTTATGTTGGTAGCTGTTTAAAGATGTTACCATATTTGACCCGTTACCTAAGAGAGTCAATGAACAAACTTGTTATTCCTTCATCACAGCATAGTGATAATACCCGCAGATTAACTTTTTGTTACTGAGAAAAAGTGTTTGAAACATTTACAGACATTTGACCCCTATGACATTGAAAGCAGATCAGGGTCATTCATTTAAACAAACTTGGTAGCCCTTCATCCCAGCATGCCACAGGCATGCTGGGTACCCTACGCCTTTCTGTGACGGAGAAGAAGTTACTTGAAGAATTCAAATATTTTTTATCCCTGTGACCTTGAAAGTAGGTAAAGGTCAATCATATGAACAAACTTGGTAGTCCTTCATCCCAGCATGCTTCATGCCAAATTCCATGGGCCTTTCGGTTATTAAGAAGAAGTTTCTTAAAGATTTTTACATAGTTGACCCCTGTGACCTTGAACATTGATCAAGGTCAATGATATGAGGAAACTTTGTAGCACTCTACCCCAGGTACCTACTGGTTAAAAATAAGCAATCTTGGCCTTTTGAATATTGAGAAGAAGATTCTTAAATAAATTTACATATGTGACCCCTGTGATCTTGAAAGTAGGTCAAGGTCATTGATATGAGGAGACTTTGTTGCACTCTATCCCAGGTACCTACAGGCAAAATATTGGTATCCTGGGCCTTTTTGTTATTGATTGTTAAGATTGCTACAGGAAAAGTTAACGGATATCGCATGACGGACGACGACGGACGAAGCACGATGAGGGTCAGATGACCTAAAAATGTGAAATGTTCGAAAGTTTACACAGCACATTGCCTCCGGGCTACAAGTGTTCAACAATTAAATGACACTAGATACGAACTTCGCCACATCGTGTATATGGCAAGACACCGAAATGAAAGCTCCGTTCAGTCCTATAGTAGGGAATGCTACACAACACAGAAAAGAAACATAAGTGAAACACTTTTCTCCAGAGCGGACTGCGGGAAGTCTTCACACATGGTAATGGCGGCCCGGGCCATCACCAAATCTGATTCTGAATTAATCACACCACAGACTCCGGTCCCGGCTTTGCTCGCACCTCAGCCTGTTGTCCCAAACTCTGGCAATATAATGTCCACTTCAAATACGATGTCTTCTGGTTATATTTCTAACTCATCATTTTAAAACTGTGTTTCAATTTGGAAAGTTAACTTTCACACCGTCTCCTCCTTCGTGCTGTAGGCTTACAGTTCGTTTGGTTCGTGACATAGCACAACGCTATTCGCTGCGCTATTTGAAATCCTAGCGTATGGTTGGGTTAAGTAGCGCTAAGATGAACTTACACCGCACATTTGTTTTTTGTGCAAGAATGACATAACTAGAATACCTTAAATTAAATGAAATTTATTAAAAACGTGTTGGTTTGCAACATTTTTTTATTCGGTATATATACTGAAAATAGGTGTGCACTTTTTTGCTTAAACCGCTTCGAGGATTTATGCTAAATGCACAGATTTTTTTTCTGTATAAAAAAAATGTTCCATATAAATAAAAAAAAAATGTGGTCTTTCCTTAATTATTCCCAAATTGTATGCGTATCATTTTAATAGTAGATTGACAAGCCACAGTTGCTTAAACTATTCTTCATCTCTTACAAAATATTTATTACATAAATCATTTCAACAAATTGATATCACACTCGTGTACAAAGTTACGCTCCTTGGTGGTCGTGATGAGGCTTCGTGATGGTAAATAGCTGTCATATGTCCACAACATTCACTTATGTAAGTTGATCGGTATTGAGGATTAATATTAAAGGGATATTCTGACTAGTTGTCATGATGTTCGTTATAAAGAGTTGAAGTAGAAGTATAAAGTTGTCTCAATGGTCATTATAGAAAGTAAACGTTGTGTATATTGTTGACGTAATGGTCGTTATAGAGAGATGACGTAGTAGTATAAAGTTGTCATAATGGTCGTTATAGAGAGATGACGTAGTGTATATAGTTGTCATAATGGTCGTTATAGAGAGTTAACGTAGTGTATATAGTTGTCATAATGGTCGTTATAGAGAGATGACGTAGTAGTATATAGTTGTCATAATGGTCGTTATAGAGAGTTAACGTAGTGTATATAGTTGTCATAATGGTCGTTATAGAGAGTTAACGTAGTGTACATAGTTGTCATAATGGTCGTTATAGAGAGTTAACGTAGTGTATATAGTTGTCATAATGGTCGTTATAGAGAGATGACGTAGTAGTATATAGTTGTCATAATAGTCGTTATAGAGAGATGACGTAGTATTATAAAGTTGTCATAATGGTTGTTATAGAAAGTAAACGTTGTGTATGTTGTTGACGTAATAGTCGTTATAGAGAGATGACGTAGTAGTATAAAGTTGTCATAATGGTCGTTATAGAAAGTAAACGTTGTGTATGTTGTTGACGTAATAGTCGTGATAGAGAGTAATGGCGTAGTTGTATATTGTTGACGTAATGGTCGTGATAAAGAGTAATGGCGTAGTTGTATAAAGTTGTCATAATGGTCGTCATAGAGAGATGACGTAGTAGTATAAAGTTGTCATAATGGTCGTTATAGAAAGTAAACGTTGTGTATTTTGTTGACGTAATAGTCGTTATAGAGAGTAATGGCGTAGTTGTATATTGTTGACGTAATGGTCATGATAAAGAGTAATGGCGTAGTTGTATAAAGTTGTCAAAATGGTTGTTATAGAGAGTAATGGCGTAGTGTATATTGTTGACGTAATAGTCGTTATAGAGAGATGGCGTAGTAGTATAAAGTTGTCATAATGGTCGTTATAGAGAGATGACGTAGTAGTATATAGTTGTCATAATGGTTGTATAGAGAGATGACGTAGTAGTATATAGTTGTCATAATGGTCGTTATAGAGAGATGACGTAGTAGTATAAAGTTGTCATAATGGTCGTTATAGAAAGTAAACGTTGTGTATGTTGTTGACGTAATAGTCGTGATAGAGAGTAATGGCGTAGTTGTATAAAGTTGTCAAAATGGTCGTTATAGAGAGTTAACGTAGTGTATATAGTTGTCATAATGGTCGTTATAGAGATGACGTAGTAGTATAAAGTTGTCATAATGGTCGTTATAGAAAGTAAACGTTGTGTATATTGTTGACGTAATAGTCGTGATAGAGAGTAATGGCGTAGTGTATAAAGTTGTCATAATGGTCGTTATAGAGTTATAGAGTGTTAACATGATAGCAGTATAAAGTTGTCATACCGGTAGTTTGGGTACGCAGGACGCGGATGTCACGTCAACACTGTTAGTACGAGATTATCTCCAACAGTGAATAAATATATTGAAATTTTCTTTTTTAAATGAAAAGCAGTGTTTGAAATTGGTTGTGAAATCATTACATATAATAATTGATTGTTCAATCAGTTGGCCAATATGTCACTTTGAAATGTTCTTGTTTTCTTTTCACTGAATGTTGAGTTGTTTTCATTGTCATGATTATAATGAGAAGCATTTGATGTGAATTGATTCAATGCTCTTCATATTAGATCATACAGGATCACCCAGATGTGAAACAAAATCTTTAAAACCGAAAGAATATTTGATTGGTTCCATTGAATGAGCCTGTTTATAATCTTTGAAAACTAGGCTGATCTAACAGAGACTAGTTACAAACCTGAGATGGGACTCAATAAGGCGCGGTCTGTAGGTAGACGTCCAGTCCCCGTGTCCTAGACATCCTTTTGTCCCGTCCCCACAGGTCAGGATTATCCCGTTGTCACTGGCAAATATACTGAATCCAGCTCCACAGCAACCTCTGTCACAATAGAAACACACTTATTGACTTCTGTCACCATAGAAACACATTGACTTTTGTCACCATAGAAACACACTTATTGACTTCTGTCACCATAGAAACATACTTATTGACTTCTGTCACCAAAGAAACACACTTATTGACTTCTGTCACCATAGAAACACACTTATTGACTTCTGTCACCATAGAAACACTCTAATTGACTTCTGTCACCATAGAAACACACTCATTGACAGCCGTCACAATAGAAACACTCTTATTGACCTCTGTCACCATAGAAACACACTTATTGACCTCTATGCACCATAGAAACACTCTTATTGACCTCTGGCACCATAGAAACAGAAACTATCGACCACTAGCTCTCACCATAGAAACAAACTAATTAACATATATCACCTTAGATACAAACTTGAATCGGCATACAAAATGTACCTGCAATACATTCTTGCAGAAAGCAATAAACAGAAACTATATTTAGCAGAATTTTTCCCTTGTGGAAAATCACAAAAATAAGATTATTACAGATATACGTATGTTCACAGTATGTTTCCATTACTGTCTCAACAAACAATGCCATTTGAGACACTGGAAAGCCTGATTAAGCCCTGGCCATTTTAGATAACTCTTCATATGGTCTTCCCTGTCTAGTAGTTATTATTTTAGTCAAGTATCAATTAAAGATTTAGACTTGATTGCTCTTGACAGTAACATCTGGTTTTAATGTTGAAAATTAAATCAAGTTCCCCATTGTATCTTTCTTTTACTGAAGAAATATCAATTAATTCACTACCCCCTAAATTGTATAATGAACTATTCCAACCATTAAATTTGGGCTAGTTCAAATATGTCTTAGGGGTGAATGAGTAAATAACGTTCTAAAATTTTGTCCAAATTACATTTCACAAACACGATTTCATTTCCCCTTGATGTACCCCTTAAACTTTACCTTGATATAGATTTCCCTGTGAGGGCCTCCACCAGTGTAGGCTTTGTTATTGACTCAGTGTTGCCGTGACCCAGTTGACCTTTGCCCCCTTCGCCCCACGTAAACACCTGTCTCTCCGTGGTGACGACGATCACATGATCTTCACCAGCAGCTGCCTGGAATGTATTGTTCGAAATATTTTCACAATTTCAGGGGTTACTTATCTGCGATGTCAAAGGTCAATGTTCATTAATTAGCAATACTGACCAGCACAGTGTATCGATGTCAAAGGTCAAGGTTCATTACATAGCAATACTAATACCTACAGTTGTGAATCAATGTCCAACAACAATGTTCATTACATAGCAATACTTACCTACAGTTGTGTATTAATGTCAAAGGTCAAGGTTCTTTACATAGCAATACTTACCTACAGTTGTGTATCAATGTCAAAGGTCAAGGTTCATTACATAGGAATTACTTAATATTTTTTACCTATCATTATTATGTCAAATGTAAACTTTCAATGTCAAAGATCAGCATTCATTATTACAAAATTTGCCAATCAGTGTCAAAGTTTATTAAAACAAATTAAACTAGCTTACCTGTCAATGTCAAAAGTCAATGTTCATTACTACAACAAAGGTCAACATGCATTACATATCATTTTTACAATATTTACTTGTCAATGTCAAAGGTCAAGGTTCTTTACAATGTAATCAATATTTACCTATGAATGTCCAAGGTCAAGGTTCATTATTACAATATTTACTGATCAATGTCAAAGGTCAAAGTTCATACTTACATGTCTTATTTTTATTTTAGGAGGTAGTTCTATAGCAGTGATAGAGGCTGAGGAACTCTCGAAGTAGAAAAACAATGACCTGGAAATATAATTTATTACAGAGATTTACTCAAAATTCTGTGACATAGATCAAAATTAACATTTATTTAATTTATAAAGAGAATTGTTCAAACACTGATACAAACAGACATTGCACATTTTTCCTGTTAAAATTTTGTATTTTTTTTTCCAGAAATACTGCACATCTGTCATACTGAAAACTAAATAACACAGAGAGTGACATTAAGAAATGGTGAAGCACTTAAAACAGTCCAAGCAACATTATTTGTGTGTATGGACAGACACTTTCATTTTGACGTATCTGTCATGGTCCTAGGATGTAACTCATTATCCCCCCGAAATTTCAAAATGAACTATTCCCACCATTGAACTGGAAGAGTTCAAATGTGTCTGCAGGGGTGAATGAGTTAATTATAAAAGACTGAATGTAGATCCTGGACTAGACACAGATTTCAAAACCATGGCGAACGGTGTAATTTTCCAACCTATGATAAGTTTTAAAAAGTCCCTGCTTAAATGTTCCCACTCATTACGATTCACAAATTTAGAGTATTACGCTCTGTTCAACAAGTAACAAAGTAAATGATAATGCAATCAGTTATTGAACGGACATCTTGATGAATCTAATACAATTTATAATATCTCTATGGCAACCACAGGTAACACCTTATATGGTTTGTGCAATGGGAATGTAAAAAATAATTGTAAATTGACTGTGAGCAAAAATACACACAGGGTGTTTATGATGTATTCGTGTGGGGGAAGAAGCAGGGACAACATCAATATTTCTTGTAAAAATAAAGAAAAAAAAACACAAAAAACATTCTCTGGTGTAAAAAAAGTAATAATTGAAACAAACCAAGCAAATTTTGCAATACCTGAATTACATTTCATTGTAAATATAAACAGAATTTTTTTCTATGAGATATAGCCATTTCTACCAAAATCAAAATCCTTAAATCTGGTATAAGACAGACAAAACATTCCATTTTAAGGTGGACAGTTGCAGTGCTCTATGTTTTACTCCAACAAAAAAGAGTTCCAACTTAAACATCGGCAATTTTTGACTTGGTGTTGCTTGGCAATTACAACATCAAAGAATTAAATTTAAAAGAAATCCATGCATTATAATTATCCTTTTTTTCAAAATGTCTCTGAATCGAGAATTTGATTTCAGAATCTTCTAATTATACATCAGGGAGCTTAAATTCAAAGATTTAGCAAAAAATTATTATTCCTTGTTCCAGTAAAAATCTGATATGAGTTTATGCCAAGATATTTTAATGTCCAATATATGTTAACTCTACTTCTCCTCATCTGATCCTGATCTAGTATACGCCACCACACACACCAAAATGTCTCTTTTCTGCAGAATTCATATACTGTAAACGTGAAAATATTTGCGCGGGGAAATTTATGCTAATTACCTGAAGGCAACTAGATCGCGAAATTTCCCCATCGCATATTATTTTGCGATATACAAATGGTATAAGGCGAATTACGCGAAGGTGGAACGATCGGGAAAATTTCTCCCACATGTATACAAAACAATGTACTTTGCCAATCGAAATCGCGAAAATACCCCCCCCCCCCTCTCCACCCAGAAAATACCCCCCCCCCCCCCCCGCGGAAATAAACACTTCATGACACCAAATACTAATGTAATGGCAGCATAACGAAGCATACACTTCATGATTAAAATATTTAGAAAATAAAATATTATGTTAAACTTTCTATTAATTTTTGTTTTTCTTGGGGTCGGATGGAATGGGTGAGTGTAGATTCCTTAAATAAAATATACAATAATTAATATGTGCCAAAATAACCAAAGAGACTACATTTATATATATACATCCTTCTGTGATGTCACCGTACCTTTTCTCCACAGCAGAACTGTAACCAAGCACGTTTGTACAATTTTTACAAAATCTATTTTCTGAAATTAACTTCTATTGTAATTACCATATAGCTCCTGTGGACTTGCACATACAATAGGACTCACAAATTTACTCAAGACTATTGCAGTTTAAGCTCCTGAAATAGTCTACATAGTTTATTTCTTTTATAACAACCATATCTCTTTGTTATCTGCAGTGGATCCAGTGGTCTTACACTTTAACCCAACTGTAAACTGTAATGACCCAAACAAACCTCGTTTACTTAATAAAATCAAAGGGAGATCAGACAAAAACTAAAACCAGGGAATCACAAGTGATACCTGTAGCCCCTAGTACTCACACATAGTTATAAGTTCAACAACTGTTCTAGAACAGTATTATAGAACTGTATGAGATGTATCAGAACTTTTCTAGAACTATTCCAAATTCAAGAACAAAATTTTGCAGGGCTTGACTTTCAATGCTTTAGCTCTTGCACCCCTTAAAGGCCCAATATACGTAACTTCTGGAATTTTTTCAATTATGACAAATACTCCAGTTGATAACCATGCAAAAATAAGCCTACCGGTAAAACAAAGTAAATCTGAGCGGTAACTAACAAGAAACTCTTGACAGAAAAATCTAAAGAACTGAAAGTAATTCATGTGTGGCCCACTAAATTATCATCAACAATCCAAAGTTAGAAGACAGTTCAAAATGGGCATGTGTTTACAAATACTGAGTTTCAACTACTGCTGTACTGGTAACCGCGTAAGAATTTATCTCGAATATTGCTGATATCAGTTAATCTTACCTATACATCTATAAATATAATAAGTTATTAGGCTTGATTTTCGCTTCAAGTTTTGTCGAAAGTTACGAATATTGGGCCTTTAAACTTTATAATGAACTACTCCAATCTTTGAATTGGAAGAGTTCAAATGTGTTGTCAGGGGTAATTCAGTTATATAGCGATCCCTATGCAATGACCTGGTATTTATTATTTGTTAAGGACAGAACCTGGTACATCTCTGTAGAAAGCCAGTGACTTATCCACTTATAGTAACTTTACCTTGTTTTCTTCTTTGTTTTGGCGTTGTCACGGTTACTCTCGTGAGAATGGAGCAGATCATCGTCACAGTCTGTTGTAGGATCCTCAAAGGAATTCATCAACTACAACGACAAAACAGACTTAAGGCTATATGCTGCCTATAATAAATGTGAGATATATACCGGGTACCTAACTTTACTAAAGAGTTCCGACCTTGAAGTGTCAAAAAGAATCCATTATAACTTCTAAACTAGAAATGTCTGGGAGACATATAATGCCCCCGCCCCCCATATGAATTTAGTTCTTCATGTTTATTACGTATGCAAAGTTTAAATTGATGACAATCGGATCAGTAGTTATTTAAATAAGCTGGTTACATTACCACAGGACGGGATGGGATGGAAACGGGATGGGACGGACATGGGTAACACTATATGCCCCCCCTTCCCTCCATTTCATGGCGGGGGCATAATAAATGAAATAATGTTGCTATTAGTCAGCTTTTGTGTTTGAAATTCATTGTTATTACAATGTATGATAATAATTTGAGGTTCTTATGTACCGCTTTTACCCATAGATTGTCTCAAAGCGTTTCATAAATAAGTATCCATGGTAATTGGGCCTTAGCAACCAGCCGATATCGTTCTCCACTTCCTGGGGAGCATATACAACTGGTGCTGCCATTTCAGCCCTCACTGAGCTAGCATTCCACAACTTCTAGTACTGCCGGCCTGGAGAACCACATAGTCATTTACAGCTTAGTAGACTGGAACAAGGGGAGTAAAGTATCTTGCTTAAGGATACAACACAAGTGCCGTGGCCAGGACTCATACTCGATTTAATTCTAACCAATAGTTTTTTTCTCAATTTTACTTACAAACATATATATAATAAAACTGTCTAAATTAGATGAAAATTTATTGTCATTAGATGAAATGGGGGGAGGGGAGGGGGGCATATAGGGTAACCCATGTGTCCATTTCATTTTTGACGTTTACATATTCGACTATATATACGCAGATATGAGTGGGGGATACTCCCTTATTGCTTATCTATTTTTTGAGTGAAGTGGTATACCGAAGGACCCACCAATAGTTCAGCGATGGCATGCATGGTCAGTACAGTTAGAATTTCGGCCAAGTATCCACCTTGGTTCCGTTCGTTCTGCGGTCGGCCTGCGTGCGGTAATCGTTAGTCCACCGTTCGGGAAGCGTTCGTTCTCCGTCCGTCATTTGCGTCTGTTTCGTTCGTGTCGGCTGAACCGTTCCGTTCGTTCGTTCTGACAGTCCGTCCCGTTTTATTTTTTCATTCGGCATCTCCGTCCGGCTGCTCCGTCCGGCTACCCGTCAGGCTGCTCCGTCCGGCCGTTTAGTTCGGTTAATCCGTCCGGTTGATTCGTCCGGCCGTTTAGTTCGGCTGTTCCGTCTTTTTAGGGGAAGATGCGCGCGCAGTTTATTATCTCGAAAATTAAAATGGCTGTGTAACAGAAGATCTCACGCTTACCTCCAGAGTTGAGAGCCAGTGGCGGATCCAGGGGGTTTTCAGAAACCCCCCAGCATTTTCACACACAAAACAAGATTTTGAAGCATATACAGTCATATTTTATAGTTTCATGAAACCGTCTATACAGTGCCTAAAAGCCTAGCCTGTCTCATCACTAACAATTAATTATTTTACCTGTGTTGTAAGAGCCAGTACAGGTAATATTTGCCCCATGACTAATCATTCATAGCGCCCCAAAGCCACAGCATTTTGTTATTTGTGATCCAGGTGTGATAATCCTATCCCCACCCCAGCGTATTCCCACTCAGCCAACATATCCTATTTTAGTATTTGTACAGAGCACAGGTAGTTACAGGGTGAGAACAATATAGGTACTAATTACAGGCAGAGACGTATACGTCTGTTACAGGTAAGGCTATAGTCTGTTTTTAGAAAATGTCTAATTCTAGGTTCTATCTAAGTCCGTGATATCACCAGGGACGTACATATACGTCCTTGATTTCACATATATAAGTTTGCCTTGTATAACCTGAATTTGAGAGCCTTGCAAATGTCCATTTAACACGGAACTATATTTACCTAAGTCTGTGATGAAATTGATATTACTTTGCTTTTCCAGTTAGTCTCAATCAGCACTACATTTTACTGAGTACTGAAATATGCTCAGAAGGCAAGTTTGTGCATATAAAAGTTAAGTTTTCTGCGGATACCCCGTACCCTCCTTGCGAGCAAAAAAAAACAATATTTTTTCCCCTTAAATAAAATCATGTCTGACAATGTCTAAAGAATAAAAAGTTACTGAAATAATGTCACAGTGTATAATTTTCGTGTCTACAATTTCTGAGTTGGGGTGGGGGATGGGGGGCAGGTGGAGCAATACCAAATTCAAATTGATTTTATTTACCTTTTTTTCACAATATATTGCATAGAGAAAATATATTTATGTACAATATAATACCAGGGACATATACGTCCCTGATAATACATACAATTACATGTAGTGTAATGTTCGTAGTCGATACACAGCGAAGTTTCAAAATATTTCATTTCCATTTGTATCAAGGAGGACAAATCATGTTGTTAATCATTCTTATAAAATAACACATTTTCATCAATGTTTTAAATATTAGCTGTATCCATCAATACATGAAACTTTAAGGCCCAAAATACGTAACTTCAGGAAATTTTTCGTAATTATGAAAAATTCTGAAAAAAATCCAGTTAATAACCAGAGACGTATAAATATATATATACGTCTCTGTAATAACCATGCAAAAATAAGTCTGAAACGAAGTAAACCTGAGCGGTTACTAACAAGAAACTCTCCACAGCAAAATCCAAAGAATTGAAAATAGTTCAGGTGGGGCCCACTTCCAACAACAAGCCGAAGTTAGAAGTCAGTTCAAAATGGACGCGTGTTTACAAATACCGAGTTTCAACTGCTGCTGTACCAGTAGCCGCGTAATAATTCATATTTAATATTGCTGATTTAACTTAAACTTAACTAAATCAATAAATATAAAAAGTTATAAGGCTTCATTTTCGCTTCAAGTTTTGCCGAAAGTTACGCATATTGGGCCTTTAATAAAATTTGGTCTTGAACAATAGTATTTATCTATAAAGCATTCTATAAGCAGACAGTTTTGTACATTCAAGTAGATAATGAAAGTTGTCACTTTGGGCCGAAACCCCTTCCCGACAGGAGTCACACAGTGAAATTTTAAATAGTTAATTTCCTTAAAAAGGAGAAGAATTTTTGGTAATATCTAAGTACAAAAAATTACTGGGATATAGTCAGAATGCAGGATTTTTTGTCTACAGGTTGTATATCCCCTCAAAATTGTCTAGGGGAGATCCCCCACACCCCCTTGTATGTGACCTCAATTCCTCCCTTTCAGATAGCAGTTAATATGATATAAGCTTTATTTATTTTACAACAATTATGAAACAAGTTATCCAACTTATATTATTAATCACTCTTGTTGGCCCGCAGTTAATGCAAAATAATTTAATGAAAAAAATAGAACCCCCCCCCCACCCCCCTTAGTGACAAAGGCTACGGAGTTGGAAAGATAAAGAAATCTATCGACCACACAATGGGAAAATATTGTATGCAAAAATATTTCAGTTTAAAACGGTATTTATTCACCAACGTTGCAGTTTATATGAATTCCTATACCACATGTAATTTTTAGATAAATAAACGGAATAGGGAGGCTTTACTAGCATGGAGTTAGCATGGCTTTTGACCTTGTTGACCATGATATTCTACTTACCAAATTAGGCCTATATGGCTGTTCTAGTGCAACCATGGATTTTTTCTCAAGTTATATCAAAGATCGTTTTCAAACAGTGAATTTCAAAAACACCCTAAGCGACCCTCAATCTCTTACGGTTGGCGTACCTCAAGGATCAATTCTTGGTCCTTTAATGTTCATACTGTATGTGAACGATCTTCCCCTGGTTACAAAAAACTCAGCTATGTACATGTATGCTGACGACACAGCTGCCCATACCAAGGGAAAATCTATTGAAAGTATTAATTCTGACTTAAATGAAGATACAATACTAATTCAGAAATGGTGCAATGAAAACAAAATGTGTGTCAATACAGAAAAAACGAAAGTCATGTTAATTGGAACAACACAAAGAAAAAGTAGACAAACTGAGCAGTTAGAAATATTTATAAATAACACAAAAATTGACAATGTAAAACAAGAAAAACTTCTTGGAGTCACTATTGATGACTGTTTATCCTGGGATAAACAGATTGTTTCTATTGCAAAAAAAATTTCATATCAACTTTTCCAAATGAGACGCATTCGACCCTTTCTTACACAGAAATCCAGTCTCACTTATTACAACTGCTTCATCAACACTCATTTTGACTACTGTTCAAATATCTGGGGTAATGCCTCCCAGAACCACATTGCAAAAATTGAAAAGTTACAAAAACGTGCCGCAAGAATCATATTGAAGTGTGACTTTTGTACACCTTCAAGTGAAATGTTTAGTGAACTAATGTGGCTGCCGTTTAAGAAAAGAATTTCTTACAATCACGCCATTTTAATGTACAAAATTTTAAATAATCTGGCGCCAAACTACCTAAACAATTTTACTTTGTCTTCTGAAATCCAGTCGAGAAAAACTCGATCATCTTCACAAAATGTGTTTTATCTGCCATCTTACAAGACAAATATTTTTAAACGGTCCTTTACATATCAAGGTCCTTTTATTTGGAACAGTTTGCCTTCTTATGTCCAAAATTGTAAAAGTCTCTTGTCTTTTAAGAAATGTGCCAAACAGTATTTTATGGGATAAAGCAATGTATTTTCTTCGAATTTTTAACTTCTTAATTATCAAACAGCATCATATCTTTGTAATTTCTGAAATAAGACCTGAGTCTACCATGCAGGTAGGGCTCTCCCCAACCGCTGGAAAGCTCGGGTCACATTGTTTTAAAAGATTTGTAGCTAATTACTGTGATATTCTGATATTTATGTGATGTTAATTAACATGTACATGTGCAATTCTCTTAATATGTCTAGTAATAGTTTATCGTTGTAACTTTGTTGTATATACTGTACATTTTATCATACTTGACCATAAGTTAGACGAGTCCTTGACTCAATATGTCATCAAGTTTAAATAAAGACTATTATTATTATTATTATTATTACAAGCTTTACCGAACATAATCTTACAGTGTACTGGAATGATGAACGTATCATCTGAAGGTAGCTAAACTAAATACTAATACAAGAAAAGCTTATCCGCAAGTTCAAACTGGGAGTGGAATGATGGGATAGCAGGTTATGTTTTTGTCCGGTTATCTCATCTGTTGAGAAAACATAACAGTTAATGGAATGTTAACAATTTTAACCCTCTAGATCTGTTTCATACACTTTTTGAATATTCCGAAATTTACAAATTTTCAGTTCAGTTCAATCAGCTACATAAATTAGTATCGCCTTAAAATACACTTGCACAAAACAGCTTCGAAGTTTGTGTGTAGTAAGTAGACATCTGGGTGAATAAGTTTAAACTTGAAAGACAAGTTCATGAGTTGGCATTAAAATGAGGCAACAGAATCGCAGAGTCACTGGACTCTTTTTGTTCCTCACATGTCCTACATTCCTACATTCCATATATACAATAAGCCGATGTACACAATATATGTATGGCAATTTTGATTTACCGTGATCAAACAACATTGAAACTCGAACTTGTCCAAGACATATTATCCTTTACATGTGTGTGAAATCGGTGAAAATCCATGAAGAAACAAAGCCACTACTGTGCTGACAATTATTGTCTAACAATATAGCAACAGTGACCTTGAGCCGACACTCCTGAAACTTGAACTTGCAACTTGTCACAGATATTTTAACTCTGTAGGTATAAGTTTGTGTGGTTTGATGAAAATCCATTAGGAAAGTAAACCATTAGAGTGCTGACAATGATTTTCTAAAAATAGCCACAGTGAACTTGACCTTGACCTGATAACCATAAACTCGAACTCATCAATGATATTTTGATTTTGTATTTATACATGCTTATGTGTAGTTTGATAAAATCCATGAAGAAACGAAGCCACTAGAGTACTGACAATGAATTTCTAACAAGAGGCCAAATGGGCCTACATCGCTCAACTGGTATCAATCTCTGGCTTATATTATAGTGTAACCCTAAAGATCCCTAAAATCTTTTACTGTGAGACATTTAGAAGAACATGTTAAAATTTAAACATATTTTACCCCTGTGACCTTGTAAAACAACATCATTTATTTTCAAATTTTGTTTGGCTTCATCACAGGACGCTACCAGCCAAATATCATGTCTCTAGGCATTTAGGTTTCTCAAAGCTTTGAACAGATTTGACTCCTGTGACCTTCAATATTGGTCAAGGTCATTTTCTTTCGCAAATTTTGTCAAGCTTCATCCAAGGAACCTGTCAGCCAAATATCATGCTTCTAGGGCTTTCGGTATTTCAAAAGAACTCGTTTGAAAGTTTTAACAGATTTGACCCTTGTGACCTTGAATATAGGCCAAGGTCATGTCTTTTCGCAAACTTTGTTGGGCTTCATCCAAGGAACCTGTCAGCCAAATATCATGCTTCTAGGGCTTTGGTATTTCAGAAGAAGTCGTTTGAAGGTTTTAACAGATTTGACCCCTGTGACCTCGAATATGAGTCAAGGTCATTTCTTTTCCCAAAATTTGTTGGGCTTCATCCAAGGAACCTTTCAGCCAAATATCATGCTTCTAGGGATTTTGGTATTTCAGAAGAAGTCGTTTGAAGGTTTTAACAGATTTGACCCCTGTGACCTCGAATATGAGTCAAGGTCACTTTTCCCAAACTTTGTCGAGCTTCATACAAGGAACCTGTCAGCCAAATATCATGCTTCTTGGGCTTTTGGTTAATCAAAAAAGTTGTTTAAATGTTTTAACAGATTTGACCCCTGTGACCTTGAATATATGTCACGGTCATTTCTTTTCGCAAACTTTGTCATGCTTCATCTAAGGAAGCTACAAGCCATATATAATGTCTCTAGGTCTATTGGTTAATCAGAAGAAGTCATTTAAATGTTTTAACAGATTTGACCCTTGTGACCTTAAATATAGGTCAAGGTCATTTCTTTTCGCAAACTTTGTCGGGCTTCATCCAAAGAATCTTTCAGCCAAATATCATATTTCTAGGAAATTTGATTTATTAGAAGAAGTCGTTTAAAGGTTATAATAGATTTGACCCCTGTGGCATTGAATATGGTCGTTTCTTTACGCAACCTTTATTCAGCTTCATCCGAGGAAACTACCAGTCAAATATGAGGTCTCTATGCCTGACGGTATTTTAGAAGAAGTTGTTTGAAGGTTTCCACATTTTTGACCCCTGTGACTTTGAAATTAGGTCAAAGTGATTTTTTTTCGCAAAATTTGTTCAGCTCCTTCCAAGAAAGCTACCAGCCACATTTCATGTCACTAGGCCTGTCAGTATTTTAGAAGAAGTCTTTTAAAGGAAAAATTTGACGGACGCAGGACGGACGGACGACGGACGCTGCACCATCACATAAGCTCACTTGGCCCTTAAGATATTTGATTTTGTGCAAGTAGTGTAAAAGTGAAATACTTCGTGGTGTGAAAGCTTTTGCTTATTTCACTGCCAATAATTTTTCGCAGATGTACATTGTATGCACTTTTTTTTTTATACCATTCAATTTCTATAGTGGATAGTATATGTCACATTGCTAAACAGAAGACCGACAGCACAAACATTTCCACACTGCTAACAGTTTGGAGGCTGACTTAGCGAAAAATTCCACACGCAAGTTTGATGAAAATTAATGAAAGAAAGAAGTGCTGACAAATTTCAGTGGGCAGACAGATGGCTATGGAAAGTGTTTCTACACGACCACCCCCCCCCCCCCCCCCCCCCCCTCCCCACCTGAAACATTAAGGATGAAATTTATTTGTTGATAGATGATTTCATTCGAGATAATTTTGCTAGTTTGACGTCACTTGAATCTTCCCGGTTTATCATGACACAGTGGTGCTATATATGTGTACCGATGGGTTTAACTAGTCCTCGCAGTGGTCGAGTGGTTAAGGTGTTCCGACATTCTACCACTAGCCCTCCAACCCTGGGAGTTCGAAACCAACGAGAGGCAGTTGCCAGGTACTGACCATAGGTCGGTGGTTTTTACTCGGGGTACTCTGGCTTTCCTCCACCTCCAAAACCTACTTAAACTAGCTGGCTGTTAATAGGACTTCAAACAAAATAAACCAAACCTCATTACTAGAAATGACTGCTTGACATAAATGCCCCCTTACCTCATATGAAATTAGTTCTACATGCTTAATGATTATGTAAGCTTGATGACAATCGGATCAGTGGTTATTTCAATAAGCTGGTTACATTACCATGGGACAGGACGGGACGGACATGGATATACTATATGCCCCCCCCCCCCTTCCCATTTCATGACGGGGACATAAACAATCTGATTAAAATACAGAACCTCACTATTACTATCGTGTGTAGGATCTGACAGCGACCAGTAGAAGGTCATGTGCAGATGACCTTTATTATTTCCATATCTTGGAAATGAACAGCCAATCAAAATGCACCTTGTAAACGGTGTTTGGTAGACCAACAAAAATGGCCGCGGCGAAGAATAAAAAATCATTCCAGGCATTTTATAACAATCTGATTAGTACTATATATATTTTGTGATAATTTATTTACCTTCAGTTGTTATTTTGTTTCCGGACAAACGGAAAACTACAAATCAAACTGATGATGTCTAAAAAGAACACTCCTTGGCCTAGAGACCGCTGAACTGGGCGCCGCCATTTTTGTATACGGTTGTTCGTGTTTCTCGTTACTTTACTCTGGTTTAACAATAAGTATAGAAACAAATCGAAATTAACTTTTCACTTTCAGAATCTGGTAAGCAGCGATTTGATTGGTGAATACAAAGGTCATTTTCACATGACCTTCTACTGGTCGCTGTCAGATCCTACACACGATAGTAATAGTGAGGATCTGTGTTTTAATCAGATTGGGGACATAAAAATCATGTAAACATTGAATTTGTCAGAAATATGTCAATGTTTCCCCTGATTTATGAGTCTTAAGCAGAACATTGAAAGAAAATTACCTTCAAAGGAGAAGCTTGGTGTTTCAAGCAAAACCATTCTTATCAATGTTTTTTTTCCCAAAGTTTGCACATATATATATACATTTAAGTGTCCTCTGTCACATAATATCATATTGTGACCCATTTCTTTGTATACAAGGGAGGTAATTCAATCTAATTATCTCCCTTTCCACACAATATGCAATATTCACAAAGAAAAAATCCAATTATCAGTCGTAAAGTATTTATTTTTCGGAATCTGCAAATAATACAAGAAGACTTCCTTTCATATAAAAATGATTAATTTTAGTATAACCTTAACCTTGAAATACCGAATGGCACGGACCTACGTTATAACATTTTCAATTATAATATGCAGTTATATAGTGTATTCTTTTTCTCAAAATTATGTAATATTTGCACTGAAACTCAATACCCGGTATATGAACAATAACAGCAGAAATACTTTTCATTTGAGTGTGAAAGCAAAATCTTTTCTGACGTAACTCCTATGCTATTGATGACATCATTGCATTAACATTTTTCTATGAGAGTCTTTTAAGGTTGCTTTGCTTTGGATATCATGGAGAATATCCCTGGATCAAGTTTATCTGAATTGCATATTGTTTACCTTTATTGAGACACATTTTTGTTTTTAAGAAAATGTAGACTTCATAGCACTGGTGTTATTCCTAATCCAGTCCCTCTGTACCCCATGTGATTTAGTTACACTTCCAGGAGAAAGCAGGGCATTTTCATTCACCTGAGAAAAAAAATATTATCAACATATAGTTTCCAAATTTCCACATATATACATATCCAAAATTGACAATAGACAGCTATACGAGTACTTAAGAAATGTATATTGACCCAAGATATGTTTGTAAATACTAAACTTTAATCTTCATATAGATCTTGACCCTTACCTAAAGAGAAGTATTGACCTTCACATTTCTCTTTACAAAATATGAAGTGTTTATCGTGTAAAATTCAGACAAATTTTATCAGAAAATCATAAATGAAATTTGGCTCAGGTCATGATCAGTAAGTATAAAAATAAATACAAATCGTACAAAAAATTTAAGATATACATTATACAGAGACAACTTTTTTGAGAAATTGCACTAAACTGAGGGTATCTATGAAGTCAACACTTACCTTGTTCAGCCAACTGTGTCCTTCATTCTTTTGCATCCAAGCAGAAGATGCTCTTGCTTCCAAAGCCTTGGTCCAATCATAAAACCTGTAGAAAGTGATAATGTTATATAGAGTTGCAAATAATTTATGAATTTCCATTTTCTCTACTTTGATACACAACAAAATATGAAAAAATATGTGGTATTGATCAAAAGTAGGCAAAATAATCAAATACCCTTACCCTACCACTTCACATTGACTAAACCGGCCAATGTGTAATAAGAATTCCTGTCTAATATGGCCAAGTACTCCAAGAACTTATACAGTACTTTATACCTCTACAAACCGACAATTGTTTAAACAACAGACTAATAGTTTTGGTCCCAGTGACTTTGGGTTTAGACAGCTGGTTTAACTGTATATAGTTGAATTAAAATAAAATGTTTTTCACACAGTCTCATGGTAATAAGAGTAAACTAAGAGTGAATGTACTGGTACAAGTCAGTTTTATAGATAAAATCTATATACATGTACAATTTTGACTAACTCTACAAACCTGTCCAATTAACATTGCATTTATGTTTTGAAACTATCTCGGACCTTCCCAGATGATACTGGCAGACACTACAGCTTCTTGTTCTCAAGTCAAAGTCCACAATATTTCCAGTGTTGACACCAATAAGACCTGAAATTCAAACAATATAAGTTATCTCCCTTTATTTTGTTAACTCCAGGACTACAACAAAACTACCCCTTATAATTATCAGTCACAGGGACATGTTACAATTAAAATGTATTTATAAAATGTTAAGGAGTATATATAAACACAGACTCCCCGCCATTTTAAACTTGTAAACATTTTATGCATATCTGCAATAAAATTCAACTTTAAGAAAATAATTGTATTGAAGCCAATAATTGAATATCTCACATATTTTTTAGAATAAACTTTTATTGTAACTCATCCCTCTGCTTGAACATTATATTGCAGATCAGATATATAGAGGTTACACAACGATTGGTTGTTGGATATGGAATTTATTTCACTCGAGTTAATTATTTTTTAAATGTTACAAAAGACATGAGCTTTAGCGAGTGTCTTTTGTAACTTTTAAAAAATAATTAACGAGAGTGAAATAAATTTCATATCCAATAACCACGAGTCGTGTGAATTGTTTCTACCACAATAATATTAAGTTGCAAGAGCAGTGTTGTTTTTTGTGAACCGCGTAATATTTGCGCGAAAACACATCATCTTGTATATATTCCCGCGAAATTGTGACGACGACAACAATCGATTACGACGTCAACAATCAGCACGTTGCATTGAACCACATGATTTCCGGTCAAAGTTCGACATCTCAACCAATCAAAAGACTGGAAGGTCATATTCCTTTAGTGGTATATAACATATATTTATTCAACAGTCAGCTCGTTTATACAATGGTCTGGGAGTGGAATAACACAGGGTATTGCGGTAGAAATATTAATTAGAACACTTCAGACTTAAAACTGCAGACCTGAGTTGGGTCAGACTAAGCTTGTTCTTATATACAAAACAAAATGTATATATTCATTTAATAGAACAGCACCAGCCTTAGTCCAAAGGGTTCTGACTCTCTGACCCGCTAAATATTTGGACGACAGCTGGCGGGTGTGAGAGTCAAAATTCCTCCTTAGTTAAAAAGTGGAAATTTTACCGACCCGTGCACGTGTCGCCTTTTAAGCCGTGTTTTATAATACGAAACATTTTCCATCACATGTAAATTAAGTATCAATGGAAAGAACATATATTTTTCTTCTAACCTACACATTTAATCAAGTCACAGGAGATAGTAAACCAACTGTCGTCATCCATTTCTAAAAAATAACCAGTTTCCTGACATCTGTTTGAAAATGGCCGCCGCCTAACGTCACGTGATCAAAAATAGTTAGGCAGAAAGTTATTCTCGCGGGATCTCGTGACGCGCGGCCATTTTCAAACAGATGTCAGGAAACTTATTATTTTTTAGAAATGGGAGGCATTGAACAGCTAGTTTACGACCTCATGTGACTTGATTAAATGTGTAGGTTAGTAGAAAAATATCTGTTCTTTCCATTGATACCTAGTTTACATGTGATCGAAAATGTTTTATATTGTAAAACACAGCTTAACTCTTTCGGCGCCAAATTTCCTTTTTAACATATTGGCTCAGCGCCAAATATTAATTACTAATTAAAGGAATTTTAATTAACAATGTATGTTTTTTCTTATTTGTTGGTGCAAGGACATGCTACTTGGTGGATATAAAGTTCAGATGATGCTTTACCAAATGCACCTCATCACAGGTCATTCAAGGTCAATCAAGGTCATGTAACCTTGGTGGCCATCTTGGATTTTCATAATTTGATAAAATTGTTGATTTTACAGCTATATTTTTTTTTTCACTTATCTGTAGGTTTCAATCTATTTTATGAGTGTCTGTATATATATCTACTGATATAATGAAGAATATAAGTGGTTGCAGGCATATATTACAATAGGAAATAAAGTTACCAAAACATGTAATTCTGAAATAATATATATATTTATTGCTAAATATAGATTTATGCTTAACACTTTATAGCATTGTTTTAGTTGGTGTAGGAACATGCTACTTGATGGATATAAAGTTCAAATGAAGCTAGCGCTGTACATTTTGGACATTGTTCACATTAAGTCAAGGTCATGCGACCCTGGCAGCCATCTTGGATTTCCAAAATTTTATGAAAATCTTAAGATTATTGTTTTCAAAATGTCGACTAGAGTCGACTTTGGCGCTCGTCCTGGCTGTCGACAAAAGTCGACTTTGGCGCCAAAAGAGTTAAACAGCGACCTGTGCAAGGTTGGTAAAATTTCCACTTTTTAACTAAGGGGGAATTCTGACTCTCGCACCCGCCTGTCGTCAAATATTTAGCGGGTCAGAGAGTCAGAACCCTTCGCACTACACCAGCCTAGGCAGACAAAGCCACAACATACAGTGTAGAATCATATTCAGACTCTATATTCAATAAACCTATAAATGCTTCATAAATTATGTTGTGTAGCGGATCTAGAAAGGATCGATCAGATAGCTCAATTGGTTGAGTATGCCATCCGTCTAGAGTTCAGGAGATCCTGGGTCCAAACCCCAGTCTGGCCGTGCATTTTTCCTCTCTTGTTCAATTATATTGTTTGAAAAGGAAAACCTCAAGTAGGTCTGCTTAAATGGAATAGAGACGGACATAATTCTTTTCCGCTTATTATTTGAATTCAGCTATTTTCATCTTTAAATTAAGAAATGTTGTGGCCGGGCCGGGAATTGAACCCAGGACTCTCGCTTGGAAGGCAAACGTTCTAACCATTGAGCCAAAAGTCTGAACATTAGGCTCGAGGGCCTAACGCTGCCTAATTTTACCACAGAAACATCATTTATTTATTGACTTGATATACACAAATAATACCCGTTTTGGGTGCTCCCAATTCTTTCTAAGAAATTCAGCTATTTTTCTTTGGTGCAAAAGCATGCCTATACGCCTGTAGACTGTAGTATTGTAGATTTGAACACATTTTTGATTGAAAAGGAAATCGAACCTGGCCATGGGCATGCAGGGACAAAAATATCGAATTAATCGACCATGGGTGAATTATCTTGTTATGCATGTAGAAGTTGTGACAAATGTATTAGATTAGATCTTAATTTTTAAGTATTGTTAGTTTGTTACCTACCTAAATTGTACATGTAGATAACTGTTGAATTGGTGTCAAAACTTTAGTTTGGAGTTCTTTTTCCTGTGGGGTCCAAGTTGCTGACACACACTGCTCGGACATGTTATGTACGTAATGGTAACTTGCATTGCCATACCGTAAATTATCTCGACAACAAAACCTCCGATTTACATTTTCTCGAAAAGTACATGTAAGCTTATACAGTACTGTCAACTCAACCACACTAGTAATGGTCTTCTTTGATTGATGTCGTGTTTCTTTTTGTTGATCAGATGCACCTGTTCCGATCTTTTTAATAGTCTCTTTGTTGGCTAGTCTTCCTTTGAGCCTGATGCGACTCTGGTTTCGTCTGGCTGCCATATTTGTTTACCGCTGATCATGACGTCGACATGTGCTTCCGGTTCTATTTTTATACGAGCAATCACATGACTTTCCGAAACACGTCACCATTACTTGTTCCCGCGTTCAATGTCGATTCGCAAAAAAAAGATAAGAAATGCTTTTTCAATATTGAAAACGATAATAAAAATATAACTTAAGCATCAGTATGTTAAAGAATATATCCTGATATGAATAAAATAGGTTGTTGCTCAATAGTCCAAACAATTAAGGTTTCAAAAAATGTAGAAAATGTTTGATTTCGTACCATGTTGATATTCCTATAATTAGTCGAATGGCGGCCGTGAAATTGAGCAGAAATGGGCCAAATTTAGCGGAAAATGCCGTTTTAAGGTACTTTCTGGTTATTTAACACAACCGAGACCTTGATTTTTGTTCTTAGAATAACATTTGCCTTCAGAAAATGTATTTCATTTGGAAATTGGTCCAAACACGAGCTAATTATTATTATTATGTAAGATTATGTTTTAATTATAGCATAACAATGATCGCTTTATATACAAATCGTTAGCCCTGTTGGATCAGTGTATTTTGTTTTATAAAATAATGTCGGACCAAAAGTAATCGTGTTTAACATGTTATATGCTTATAATGGTCGAAGTACACATATTTATACATGTAAGTCGTGATTTACCCCTGAGGTAGGACCTAGTACGATCTGAGGTGAGGCATACACCAAATTAACAAACCGATAAGGACCCTGCGCAAGTTATACCAGAGTGGTAAAACTAAGTAATGCCAGAGTGGTAAAACTAAGTAATACCAGAGTGGTAAAACTAAGTAATACCAGAGTGGTAAAACTAAGTAATACCAGAGTGGTAAACTAAGTAATACCAGAGTGGTGAAACTAAGTAATACCAGAGTGGTAAAACTAAGTAATACCAGAGTGGTAAAACTAAGTAATACCAGAGTGGTAAAACTTAGTAATACCAGAGTGGTAAAACTAAGTAATACCAGAGTGGTAAACTAAGTAATACCAGAGTGGTACATTTAAGTAATACCAGAGTGGTAAAACTAAGTAATATCAGAGTGGTAACACTAAGTAATACCAGAGTGGTAAAACTAAGTAATACCAGAGTGGTAAAAATAAGTAATACCAGAGTGGTAAAACTAAGCTATGCTAGAGTATTCGCAATCCAAGGGTGTACAAAACGCAACTCTCCAGTGAAAAGGAGATGTTGACCATGATGATATTACAAGACGACCGATATAATTACAAGAAGTAACGCAATTCAAATACCTGCAAAATGACGTTAATTTATTTATTTGTTTATTTATTTTTATCTTCTTTATGTAATTTGACCGATACTCATATTGGAAATATGCTGATTAATTGGTTGGTTTTGCCACAGGGAAATGAGGATTAGTTGCAGCTTATTTTGGGTCTAAAGTAAGTGTGTGTGTGTGCGTGTAAGGGGGGGGGGGGGTTCGGTAACGATTATAAATGACAGACAGGAGAGGTGGGGAGAGTGGGGGGGGGGGGGGCTTAATGAGACATTTTTATTTCGAAAATTGAACGTTACCTTTTCAAAAGTTAAAAATTACTCTTAGCACCTCAGTTAGGGTCCAAAACTATCTGTAGCAAATTAGCAGGTCCCTGTGGGTTTTACGACAATACAGGTAGCTCGGTAAAGTGAGTAGAAACGGTAAAGTATGGAGTGAAGGAATAAAAAAGGGAGACACAGTAGAGAAATTAACGTCTATCCTTTGTATCAACAAATTGATAGGAGTGCTATTTGAATCTTATTCTTACACTAGTCGCATAACAGCACTCCTGGGCTGGAAACGGAATATATTTCGTGGAAATACATATTGCAATTCCTTATCACAGATAAAATATAACAATATCCTCTTTGTCGACGTTACCATTCGTAATTTCTTTGTTCGAGCAAAACTGAAACGGGGCTGTTATGAAGAGCCAAAATATTATTGAAATGAGATAATATATATAATGATAGAATGAGATCTCAGTATGTTGTAGTTTGTTGGTGTTACTTATTTCGATTGTAGCGACACGCCCTTCGAACAAGAATAAAACATGAAAATGTATGATACTTTTATAATATCCATCTCATATTGATACATTGGGAACTGAACTAACTAACATTAAAATGTTTTATCATATAAATAATATTGATAATGCGTCACTGTGCCAAGACTTTTTGTGTTCGTTGCATTTATGTTTATTTTCTGTATTTTTTTCACAATTATTACTAGTCTACATTTTTAGTGTGGGTCCGAAATGTACTGACTTTCTCTGGGTTCCCAAACTAGAATAAATAGATTAAATATATATATACGCTCAGTAGCTTTCGTAAACGCTGCATGTACTGAGATCTTTAACAAGGTTATAAAGTGAATTAACCATATATTAAACATCACCTTGTTTTTACTAATTAAACCGTCCAATCTATTTTGGGGAACGCATTTATATTGGTAACGTTTTCATTGATGCCGTGACGTTTATTCGTTTCTGTTGTATGTGATATAACGGTGTACTATTGTGTCTTGACTAAGGCGTGTAACGCTTCAAAATTTTGACCATTTGTCCGTACTGCATGTCGTTAAGTTATAAAACATATCAGTGATAATCAAACCAGATACATAAAAGTCATGCGTAATACACGTATGATTCTTAATAAAATAAAGAAGGATCTAACCACAGAATAAGATAAGTCTGTGATTTTTCAATTTTAACCTACATTGTCATGGTGATATCTGCTATTCCGTTGTGTACAAAGAAAAGGACGGATACGATGGTAGTATTTTTTTATCATTTTCTTATTATTTTAATATATATATATATTTTAAATGACATACCGGTCAAGTTGTTAATTTAGAGTAATCTTCATAATATTTTGAAAAAATATATTGTAAAAATGAAATGTGAATACGTTCCGCCTTGTAGATCTAGATGACCATGGTGATAATTTGGCTGTGTATACCAGGTGTACATGTGTGACACGTACCCCCCGGGGCCATTACTTGTAACACTTGTGAGACTGACCACCCGTCACCGTCTCTATTTCTTTGTCTTGCCTGACAGGGAACCCATACTACCGTAATGCTCGTATCCTCGTTATCAAATGTCCTTAACTAAATAAGTTTCTAGTTAGTGCAAATTAGTATGTTTTTTCTCCTGTTTCCTACTTTTTGGGGATCAAAAGAATTATATAAACACTTGAGAACAATGGCACACCAATTAAAGTCTGGTCAGGGAAAGTGCATATGTACAGGTAGATATTTACCTGTATTTTCAGTTTAAACAGTCATTTATGTTACATGTACTTTATAGATCACAATATATTTTATCTTTTAAATGTAATAATAATATACTCAAGATTCCATTTACACTGTTCAATTAAAAACATCCAAATTTATATTTCTTAGGCTTAAATTGTTTTTGTTTTAAAATTAACAGCACAGTGCAATGTGTATACATTTCATGACATAATACAAAACATTTGAAGTATATGACCATTAATATATTATGAGAAAGAAAGATTTGTGTTACAATACTTGATGTATGCAGATATTACACTAGTGCTGAACATTTACATCAATCAGTTCAAAAACGTTGTGCATGATATGCGCTTTAAATAAAAATACTAGAGTAAAAAGCATACTTAGAATATTTAGCTCTACATATTGGATTATTGAAAATTCAATGAAACACACAAATATTTAATAATATTTCGAAGGTTGCAGAAATTGATGAATACTTGACATATACACTTAGCACTTGACAATTGACGATAAATCATCAAAGAAATCTCACATCTAATAAACCATCGTTATCACTGTTATTATGTACATGTAACCTTATGTGATAGATTTCAAAATCATTAAAAAATATTTTTTATCATTTTATTTTGTTGTCATCCTAATTAAAGGTAAACGACTCAATTCAATTTGTACCTTCTTGTTATTGACAGATTTCTTCATTTTCAATAGTTTCTTGAAAAAAAAATATAAAAAGCGCTTGTTCAATATTTGCAGCTTTGTGTTTACACCAAATTTCAATCGCATAGATACTTCCTACATGTGTAAATCGAAAAGGTGGAGCATATATGTATATGGTTTAATGCTGAACACTTCCAAGACAGTGCAAACATAGCCTTTCGCCCTTGTACAGTTAGTTACTTTTATATAAAACTGAACGTATTGTTGTAATTTAAAATAAATTATGCTAAAGATGTTCGGGTGCAAGTGTTCCACTTTCCTCTTTAGTTACTTGTGTGCTAACTTCAATGTTAGATTTATATCAACGGAAATACTAGCGATACCAACGATGTTGGTAAGGGTTATCGGATAGAAAACGTTAAATTTACAAATTAAACTATATTAAATATAGATATATAAATATATAAAATAATAAAATTGAAATGTCCTTGCGGAAGAAAATATATGTAAAAATAAAAAAAAAAAGCACGGACACATAACTTAGCGCTTTCGCTCCGTCGGTGGGAGTACCTCAGACTGTTTATTTAAACAAAATAAAACAAAAAAATAAATTAAAATAAACAAAATATAAAATTTATTTTATTATTTAAATAAACAGTCTGAAGAGCTCCCACCGATGGAGCGAAAGCGCTAAGTAATGTGTCCGTGTCGTTTTTTTATTTTTACATATAAATATATATATGGATATAAAAACCGGCAAGAAAATCAGAGGGTACAAACAGAAATAATTGACACATGCATCTCATAGTTAACATATAGATGGACTAATTAGTCATTTGTGTATCATGGAGAGTAGTTTGTTTCATACTCAGTCTAAATGTTTTTTTTTAATGTCATAACGTCAATTTAATTTCTAATTATTTCGTAGACGATTTCCACTATGATCATGTCAGAATACCGAACCGTCTATCACTGCGACTTCAAAACATCCATTTTGGGATGTTGAGTTGGCGCAATGGTAACGGCCGCAATTATTTCTGGCTATGCGATTTGGTGCCGGAGATCGTGAGTTCGAGGCCCGGATAGGGCACGAGTCAAAAAATTGTCTTCCTTCGTCATTTGTGTTTCCGTGTTACTTATAATATATTAAACACAATGTATCATATACACTTAGTGTTGTTGATCCGAAGGTTAAAATGTGAATTTCCTGTCGTAATTGTACCGTGCTTAATATATATGTACTGTTGTACAATTCGTATCCATGTATGTATATGCATTGCGATCCAGGTGTTCACATCACTAAATTAGACGATTTCCACTATGATCATGTCAGAATACCGAACCGTCTATCACTGCGACTTCAAAACATCCTTTTTGGGATGTCGAGTTGGCGCAGTGGTAACTGCAACAGGTTTTTCTGGCTAGGCGATTTGGTGCCGGAGATCGTGAGTTCGAGGCCCGGATAGGGCACGAGTCAAAAAATTGTCTTCCTTCGTCATTTGTGTTTCCGTGTTACTTATAATATATTAAACACAATGTATCATATATACACTTAGTGTTGTTGATCCGAAGGTTAAAATTTGAATTTCCTGTCGTAATTGTACCGTGCTAATATATGTAGACTAAAAGCGTATATATATACGCCGTTAGACTACGCCACTTTATAACTTTCTGTAACTTGACTGTACCCATGATAACCTAAAGAGTAACTGAAGTGCAAATAGAAATTAAAATGATCAGACTCGTTGTGCCGGCATTAATACATCGTCGAAAACCGCATCGAAATCAGCCGACCGGTTACAAAGTTACGACAGGTTGATTGTTTTTTTTACCTGTTTTGCCACAATCTAATTATGCGCACCGCAAACCGCTAAAAGTTGTTCTCACATATTGGTGACGTCACAACGGGAACACATGAAATTGGGTCCTATGTCTCTCTATATATATGTACGTCTGATTAATTGTTAATCCGAAATGTATTATACAGTGAAATTAAGTGACGTACCATGTTATGGGAGGGGGGGGGGCTGAAATCGTCATTGAAATACCTTTGTTTAATTTAGTGTTTAGATATTGACTGTTCAAATTCATTTTAATGAACCCATCTGCGCGATCAAAGTTAAAACTAACTGTTAATAGTATGTTGCGGTGATTTTCCCCTCTTTATAACTTCTAAATGTGTACTCTAGATCTGTAGTTATTTCTCGACTTTGAATGGAACATAGACTATCGAGTGTACCTTTTGAAATCTCCAGAACCCGCCGCCAAGTCACAAAGTTCATATGTACATGTCACACTATTAAATTTCAAATTTAACTCTTATATTCAACTTGACAAATTCTATTGAAAACTTGCATGGTATGTCTGTATCACAGTTACCATTCATATTTTGTTTTAACATAAAGAATAAAATGCGGATTAAAACCAATTAATTAATCTTCTCATCATATTTTCAAAAGGCGTTCCATGTTCATTTCTTGTCAGCAACACACAGTGGTTTTCAAAGACATGATCTTATTTTTTCTCAAACATAATTCCAAATAAACTGTTCTTGATTTCTATTTCGATGAGTATGCCTGAAGACAGGTACATGTAGCATCAGGATTTCGCTCATGTTCCTTTTATTTTACAATATTCACGCATAGTTTTTATTTTTTTTTTACATATATATATACTGCATAGACATACATAATTATCAATGGATGGAAATCTGTTAACTTTAATACACACGTATAATTTCTCGAACATAGTATAAAAGAAGTCGGGCAGTGCAGTGAATAGCCCACTTGCCTTTCACCAAGGCGGCCGGGGTTCCATTCCCCGACTAGACGTGAAAAGGTATTGGGTGTCACCTGCCCGATCACGTGGGGTTTTCTCCGGGTACTCCGATTTCCTCCCACAATAAGACCCCTCGCGTTTTTATATATTTATATAAAAGTTGTCGAAATGTGATACCCTTCAAAATAGGTTATACAGGTCGAAAACATTGATAAAATCTACATATTTTTATTTTCCGATATACGTACATTGTACATGTAGATATAAAAAGGATTGTCTCGTGATTCTATATGTTGTAATTAAATGTTCTTCTTTGAAGTCCAATAACAAAATATATGGTTTTCGAAGTTCTGAGTCCATACACGGAATTAGATTAGATCTAAGTCCGTGGTCTACAATAACACAAATATCCTTTTTCTTGTGTTTGTTTGAGATTGTTTCTACGAAGTTTTATATTTATACAGTCGACCAACATGCATAAATATTTGTCAGTGTGCATTTTACTGATGTAACGATCAGTTCCTGCTGATGTGTACATGCAAGGACGTATATGTCTCACACATATATATACGTCCCTGGTGCATGCATTGAATACACACGCCGTTTTAGCGGAGTTATATGAAATAAAACATGAGAAACTTAATACATAATCATATCAAGCGCATGTTTTGAAGTCTTACCGTTTTTCCACAAACTAATAACCTTTTGATCATGCTATCGAGCCCGGTGGTAATTGATTTATGGTCGAGTGACCATGACCACGTGTGCCGCATACATATACCTGTGGAACTCCCAAACCCGGGCCCCCTCCCCACTAATTACCGTCCCCTTGGACATATAATACCTTGCAATTAACAGTAGGGTCATTAATGAACTCCGTACAGCCTTGATATATAATCAGTGTCTTATTCTTGAATATGGGGCTCTCTACAAATAACAAGTCGCGATACGATTCATACAAGTTTAATATAATGACTACTCAATTAAGTCTATCAGTGCGGTTACCGTTGTGACGACACTTCCGCTCGTATGGCAAAATCGGGGATTTTCGGATTTGCGTTCAGGTGTGAAATTTAGTAAAATGGTAAAAAACTTCGTTATTTTTTTTTAACTTCTTATTTACCAGTCTTTCCATACACTAAATTTGGTTCAGCACTACAGTTACTCTTTAAACATTGTTCGGGTAAGGGAATGTGATTTTTAGCGACATATCAATGAATTTTGCAATTTAAGTAACGCGAAATGTTTGTTGTGGTATGAATAAAACGCTACGAAAGGGCATATTTTATAGTTTATTTTATCATAAGAAGGGAAATAATATGGTTGTTTTCAGACCCAGTGAAGTGCTATGGTATACGATTTCCATAAAAAGAATGTAATGACAGACAATGCAGTGTTTTAAACATACATTTATAAAACTAAATGTTGACTTTTGCAAGTTCTGATATCACTACCGTTGACAAATATAACACTTGCTATTTATATCAAAATGTGACATTTTCTGAAGGATAATTATTTAAAACTTTAATGTTGGTTTTTTGAAAATGTTCCTCTGCTACAAAATTCGACTGGTGTGGTCTTCAATGTTTATTAAACGCTAGTGAGCACTACTGTCGATAACACTATATAGTGTCATGGCGAGTAGCAGTAGGAAAGTGCCGACATTGTAATGAGTTCAAGTTCAAGTTCAAGTTCAAATATTTCATTTTCGTGTCAAACACATATTTCACATAAAATCATAATAACATACCTATAAAAATTGTAATAAAATATGTGTCCAACCATATTGACTTTTTAGACACGTTATTGAAAGATGCAAATAATAAAAAATAATGCATTATGCTAATTAAAATGAATATCGATATATAAACATTTGCCACTCAACTTTTCTCTATATGCTTAACAATATACAATTACATGGTATATTATAACACCTGAGAATGCGAAATGAGAAAAAGTGGTTGGGCCAATCCCAACTGACGATTCCCCCATCCCCCATTCTCTTAAGACCTTTAAGATATTAAAGGATATATATATATAAAGTTATGCAGTTAATTACTTACAAGACATACATTTATTGCCGTGTGCTCTTGTGCACTGTGCACTGATATTAAACGATTATTATGGGAGAAACATGGATCTTCTCCCCCACATAAGAGAAAGTTGAGTAGCCAATGTTTTTTAATGAGTAAATAACGAATTGCGGACAAACAATTGTACAGGTAGGGTAAAAGATAGACTATTGTATAAATAATATTGGGATATTTTATTCACAATTGTTTCTTTTGCTATTTGCGATGGTTGATTATATTTACCCCGTCGAAAACCAGATGTTCAAGGGTACAGTAGATTTATCAGATCAACACTATTTAAACAACACGGCTTTACGTTACGGATTAAAATTTAGTTCTGGATGGCTCCTTATACTGGATGGCACTAGGCCTATTATTAGGTCTACTAGACATTTGTTCGTTTTCCTTCAGATTTATTACCGACGCTTAGACACGAACACATGAGTTCACGGAATCAAATTATAATACATGTATAGATAGTACTAATACTAAACATTAATACCCGGCCTCCTACGGATCGTCGTTTATGAGTACGTTATCGCAGCTACGAGCTAGATAGCCTAAAACTATTTCATAATTATACACAGATTTGCATGCACACTTGATCGAGTAGTTTCGGTTTTACAGACGATAACATTGTACCGCTCGTTCCATTCGGGACGCTGCAAAGTTCGTTCGTTCGTTCGTTCGATACGCGAGATGGAACTTATCGTGCGGTAGCGGCCGGGCCAGCTTATCGGCCGGTAGCGGCCGCCCAGGTTATCGGCCTGTAGCGGCCGGCTATGGTTATCGGCCGGTAGCGGCCGGCCAAAGTTATCGGCCGCTAGCGTTCGTTCCGTTCGGGAATCGGCCGTATTAGCTGCGTGGGTCCAATAGGTAATTCCGTGCGGCTCGCGTTCGTTCTCCGGTCGTGCAGCGGTAAGCCTCCGTCCGGGAAGCGTTCGTCTTCCGTTCGTCTCAAAAAAAGTGGTTACTTAGCCGTAATTCTAGCTGTAACTGGTTGGGCGATCGCCCCAACACTATAGCTAAAACTATACAAGAGGTCCAGAGGACCGGCTTCGTTGGACACAATTTTATCGAGTAATTATTGAAAAAATAATTTTCTTAAAGATCCCAGGAACAGAGAGTTCAGATCCCAAGACCAATCCTTGTAGCAATTATGGACTATATGTATAAAACTGTGATGGGGATCATGCATAGATCTCAATCATTTTTAAGCTCAATTAAAAAAAACTACATCTGGATTTCACGATAGTGATTGTCTCTTTAATTATGCTAGCAATTTTATATATAGATTTTCCCACTTACCATTTGTACAATTTTGAATACCCGCTCTCTAAACTAGTGTAACCAGTTGAAGATGGTTTGTATCAATTGCTTGGTTTCAGAGAAGAGGTTACTTAAACCAATGTAGTTTCTGTCCTACCCCTCATCCCCTGGGTGTTTTATCATACATTTGTTCAATTTTGAAGTTATTTATAGCAATCATTATGGCCAAAATTGCCCTGTATGAAGTTCCGTGACAATCAGTGTTGGAGGGTATCTCAACTTTTTCAAGTTCAACTGAAAAACAAGGTCCCTGAGGGCTGTGGCTAGACCCTTACATCAATGCTAATATCATGATTGTGTTCGTCTCTTTAAGCCCAGCAACTGTATAGTTTCGGGAGGGGATGTCAATCATTTAAAAGTTATGACACAGAAGTTAAAGTCTGCAAGCTAGAATCCCTCTCCCCTTAACCCCGGTCAGGATATACACATAGTAATATATACCCAATACACATATACCTATCAGACACTACACACCTGAGGTGAACCGTAGGTATATATACATTGTACCACAGTCTGTAAACATGACCTGTGTTGACCTACTCCACAATCTACCCTTTTATTGATTCTGTAAGCCAGTCGGCAACCTCGCATAACAAGGAAGTAATATTACCTGTAAATTTACAAGTCTACACAGGTACATCTACAAGTGGGGGCCAAGCAGGGAGCTGATTTATTTCAACAAGAGGCCCAACGGGCCTTAACGGTCATCTGACTACCAATTGTAAAATCACTATGAAAATACGTGTAGTCATTAAATCAAGTTATAATATGCCTGTATAGATTGCCAAGTTCAAGATAGTGGCCTTCTTGGATTTCTGATGGGCTTGAAAAATAACAACACTTTGTTGGGACCATCTCAGGATATCATTTCTGGCAAGTTTCAGCTCAATTCCACTGGTAGAACTTGAGAAGTTTAAAATGTGTATTCAAAATGGCGGCTGTGGTGGCCATCTTGAATTTTGAACAAACCTAAAAATAACAACACTTAATCAGCATCATCTCAGAATCATTTCTGGCAAGTTTCAGCTTATTCCTAGTGAGTAAACTTGACAACAAACCCTTTTGGCCCCTGTGACCTTGAATGAATGTCAGGGTCATTTCTTTAAACAAACTTGACACACCTTTATCCCAGCATGCCACAAGCCCAATATCACATCTCTGTGCCTTTTGGTTATTCAGAAAAAGTTGTTTTAAAGATTTTGACCCTTTTGGCCCCTGTGACCTTGAATGAAGTTCAAGGTCATTTATTTGAACAAACTTGGTAGACCTTTATCCCAGCATGCCACAGGCCTAATATCAGGTCTCTGAGCCTTTTAGTTATTCAGAAAAAGTTGTTTAAAGATTATGACCGTTTTGGCCTCTGTGACCTTGAATGAAGGTCAAGGTCATTTCTTTGAACAAACTTGGTACCCCTTTATCCCAGCATAACACAGGACCAATATCAGGTCTCTGGGCCTTTTGGTTATTCAGAAGAAGTCGTTTAAAAAGATTTTGACCTTTTTGGCCCCTGTGACCTTGAATGAAGGTCAATGTCATTTGTTTGAACAAACTTGGTAGCCCTTTATCCCAGCATGACACAGGCCCAATATCAGGTCTCTGGGCCTTTTGGTTATTCAGAAGAAGTTGTTTAAAGATTATGACCGTTTTGGTCCCTGTGACCTTGAATGAAAGTCAAGATCATTTCTTTGAACAAACTTGGTAGCCCTTTATCCCAGCATGCCACAGGCCCAATATTAGGTCTCTGGGCCTTTTGGTTATTCAGAAGAAGTCGTTTAAAGATTATGACTGTTTTGGCCCCTGTGACCTTGAATGAAAGTCAAGGTCATTTCTTGAACAAACTTGGTAGCCCTTTATCCCAGCATGCCACAGGCCCAATATTAGGTCTCTGGGCCTTTTGGTTATTCAGAAGAAAATGTTTAAAGATTATGACCGTTTTGGCCCCAGTGACCTTGAATGAAAGTCAAGGTCATTTGTTTGAACAAACTTGGTAGCCCTTTATCCCAGCATGCCACAGGCCCAATATTAGATCTCTGGGCCTTTTGGTTATTCAGAAGAAAATGTTTAAAGATTATGACCGTTTGGCCCCAGTGACCTTGAATGAAAGTCAAGGTCATTTCTTTGAACAAACATGGTAGCCCTTTATCCCAGCATGCCACAGGCCCAATATCAGGTCTCTGGGCCTTTTGGTTATTCAGAAGAAGTTGTTTAAAGATTATGACCGTTTTGGCCCCTGTGACCTTGAATGAAAGTCAAGGTCATTTCTTTGAACAAACTTGGTAGCCCTTTATCCCAGCATGCCACAGGCCCAATATTAGGTCTCTGTGCCTTTTAGTTATTCAGAAGAATTTGTTTAAAGATTATGACCGTTTTGGCCTCTGTGACCTTGAATGAAGGTCAAGGTCATTTCTTTGAACAAACTTGGTAGCCCTTTATCCCAGCATGCCACAGGCCCAATATTAGGTCTCTGGGCCTTTTGGTTATTCAGAAGAAGTCGTTTAAAAAGATTTTGACCTTTTTGGCCCCTGTGACCTTGAATGAAGGTCAATGTCATTTGTTTGAACAAACTTGGTAGCCCTTTATCCCAGCATGACACAGGCCCAATATCAGGTCTCTGGGCCTTTTGGTTATTCAGAAGAAGTTGTTTAAAGATTATGACCGTTTTGGTCCCTGTGACCTTGAATGAAAGTCAAGATCATTTCTTTGAACAAACTTGGTAGCCCTTTATCCCAGCATGCCACAGGCCCAATATCAGGTCTCTGGGCCTTTTGGTTATTCAGAAGAAGTCGTTTAAAGATTATGACCGTTTTGGCCCCTGTGACCTTGAATGAAAGTCAAGGTCATTTCTTGAACAAACTTGGTAGCCCTTTATCCCAGCATGCCACAGGCCCAATATTAGGTCTCTTGGCCTTTTGGTTATTCAGAAGAAAATGTTTAAAGATTATGACCGTTTTGGCCCCAGTGACCTTGAATGAAAGTCAAGGTCATTTCTTTGAACAAACTTGGTAGCCCTTTATCCCAGCATGCCACAGGCCCAATATTAGGTCTCTGGGCCTTTTGGTTATTCAGAAGAAGTCGTTTAAAAAGATTTTGACCTTTTTGGCCCCTGTGACCTTGAATGAAGGTCAAGGTCATTTCTTTGAACAAACTTGGTAGCCCTTTATCCCAGCATGACACAGGCCCAATATCAGGTCTCTGGGCCTTTTGGTTATTCAGAAGAAGTTGTTTAAAGATTATGACCGTTTTGGTCCCTGTGACCTTGAATGAAAGTCAAGATCATTTCTTTGAACAAACTTGGTAGCCCTTTATCCCAGCATGCCACAGGCCCAATATCAGGTCTCTGGGCCTTTTGGTTATTCAGAAGAAGTCGTTTAAAGATTATGACCGTTTTGGCCCCTGTGACCTTGAATGAAAGTCAAGGTCATTTCTTGAACAAACTTGGTAGCCCTTTATCCCAGCATGCCACAGGCCCAATATTAGGTCTCTGGGCCTTTTGGTTATTCAGAAGAAAATGTTTAAAAATTATGACCGTTTTGGCCCCAGTGACCTTGAATGAAAGTCAAGGTCATTTCTTTGAACAAACTTGGTAGCCCTTTATCCCAGCATGCCACAGGCCCAATATTAGGTCTCTGGGCCTTTTGGTTATTCAGAAGAAGTCGTTTAAAAAGATTTTGACCTTTTTGGCCCCTGTGACCTTGAATGAAGGTCAATGTCATTTGTTTGAACAAACTTGGTAGCCCTTTATCCCAGCATGACACAGGCCCAATATCAGGTCTCTGGGCCTTTTGGTTATTCAGAAGAAGTTGTTTAAAGATTATGACCGTTTTGGTCCCTGTGACCTTGAATGAAAGTCAAGATCATTTCTTTGAACAAACTTGGTAGCCCTTTATCCCAGCATGCCACAGGCCCAATATCAGGTCTCTGGGCCTTTTGGTTATTCAGAAGAAGTCGTTTAAAGATTATGACCGTTTTGGCCCCTGTGACCTTGAATGAAAGTCAAGGTCATTTCTTGAACAAACTTGGTAGCCCTTTATCCCAGCATGCCACAGGCCCAATATTAGGTCTCTGGGCCTTTTGGTTATTCAGAAGAAAATGTTTAAAGATTATGACCGTTTTGGCCCCAGTGACCTTGAATGAAAGTCAAGGTCATTTCTTTGAACAAACTTGGTAGCCCTTTATCCCAGCATGCCACAGGCCCAATGTTAGATCTCTGGGCCTTTTGGTTATTCAGAAGAAAATGTTTAAAGATTATGACCGTTTTGGTCCCAGTGACCTTGAATGAAAGTCAAGGTCATTTCTTTGAACAAACATGGTAGCCCTTTATCCCAGCATGCCACAGGCCCAATATCAGGTCTCTGGGCCTTTTGGTTATTCAGAAGAAGTTGTTTAAAGATTATGACCGTTTTGGCCCCTGTGACCTTGAATGAAAGTCAAGGTCATTTCTTTGAACAAACTTGGTAGCCCTTTATCCCAGCATGCCACAGGCCCAATATTAGGTCTCTGGGCCTTTTGGTTATTCAGAAGAAGTCGTTTAAAAAGATTTTGACCTTTTTGGCCCCTGTGACCTTGAATGAAGGTCAATGTCATTTGTTTGAACAAACTTGGTAGCCCTTTATCCCAGCATGACACAGGCCCAATATCAGGTCTCTGGGCCTTTTGGTTATTCAGAAGAAGTTGTTTAAAGATTATGACCGTTTTGGTCCCTGTGACCTTGAATGAAAGTCAAGATCATTTCTTTGAACAAACTTGGTAGCCCTTTATCCCAGCATGCCACAGGCCCAATATCAGGTCTCTGGGCCTTTTGGTTATTCAGAAGAAGTCGTTTAAAGATTATGACCGTTTTGGCCCCTGTGACCTTGAATGAAAGTCAAGGTCATTTCTTGAACAAACTTGGTAGCCCTTTATCCCAGCATGCCACAGGCCCAATATTAGGTCTCTGGGCCTTTTGGTTATTCAGAAGAAAATGTTTAAAGATTATGACCGTTTTGGCCCCAGTGACCTTGAATGAAAGTCAAGGTCATTTCTTTGAACAAACTTGGTAGCCCTTTATCCCAGCATGCCACAGGCCCAATATTAGATCTCTGGGCCTTTTGGTTATTCAGAAGAAAATGTTTAAAGATTATGACCGTTTTGGTCCCAGTGACCTTGAATGAAAGTCAAGGTCATTTCTTTGAACAAACATGGTAGCCCTTTATCCCAGCATGCCACAGGCCCAATATCAGGTCTCTGGGCCTTTTGGTTATTCAGAAGAAGTTGTTTAAAGATTATGACCGTTTTGGCCCCTGTGACCTTGAATGAAAGTCAAGGTCATTTCTTTGAACAAACTTGGTAGCCCTTTATCCCAGCATGCCACAGGCCCAATATCAGGTCTCTGGGCCTTTTGGTTATTCAGAAGAAGTTGTTTAAAGATTATGACCGTTTTGGCCCCTGTGACCTTGAATGAAAGTCAAGGTCATTTCTTTGAACAAACTTGGTAGCCCTTTATCCCAGCATGCCACAGGCCCAATATTAGGTCTCTGGGCCTTTTGGTTATTCAGAAGAAGTCGTTTAAAAAGATTTTGACCTTTTTGGCCCCTGTGACCTTGAATGAAGGTCAATGTCATTTGTTTGAACAAACTTGGTAGCCCTTTATCTCAGCATAACACAGGACCAATATCAGGTCTCTGGGCCTTTTGGTTATTCAGAAGAAGTTGTTTAAAAAGATTTTGACCTTTTCGGCCCCTGTGACCTTGAATGAAGGTCAAGGTCATTTGTTTGAACAAACTTGGTAACCCTTTATCCCAGCATGCCACAGGCCCAATATCAGGTCTCTGGGCCTTTTGGTTATTCAAAAGAAGTCGTTCAAAGATTTTGACCTTTTTGGCCCCTGTGACCTTGAATGAAGGTCAAGGTCATTTGTTTGAACAAACTTGGTAGCCCTTTATCCCAGCATGCCACAGGCCCAATATTAGGTCTCTGGGCATTTTGGTTATTCAGAAGAAGTCGTTTAAAAATTATGACCGTTTTGTCCCCTGTGACCTTGAATGAAGGTCAAGGTCATTTCTTTGAACAAACTTGGTAGCCCTTTATCTCAGCATAACACAGGACCAATATCAGGTCTCTGGGCCTTTTGGTTATTCAGAAGAAGTTGTTTAAAAAGATTTTGACCTTTTCGGCCCCTGTGACCTTGAATGAAGGTCAAGGTCATTTGTTTGAACAAACTTGGTAGCCCTTTATCCCAGCATGCCACAGGCCCAATATTAGGTCTCTGGGCATTTTGGTTATTCAGAAGAAGTCTTTTAAAAATTATGACCGTTTTGTCCCCTGTGACCTTGAATGAAGGTCAAGGTCATTTCTTTGAACAAACTTGGTAGCCCTTTATCTCAGCATAACACAGGACCAATATCAGGTCTCTGGGCCTTTTGGTTATTCAGAAGAAGTTGTTTAAAAAGATTTTGACCTTTTCGGCCCCTGTGACCTTGAATGAAGGTCAAGGTCATTTGTTTGAACAAACTTGGTAACCCTTTATCCCAGCATGCCACAGGCCCAATATCAGGTCTCTGGGCATTTTGGTTATTCAAAAGAAGTCGTTCAAAGATTTTGACCCTTTTGGCCCCTGTGACCTTGAATGAAGGTCAAGGTCATTTGTTTGAACAAACTTGGTAGCCCTTTATCCCAGCATGCCACAGGCCCAATATTAGGTCTCTGGGCCTTTTGGTTATTCAGAAGAAGTCGTTCAAAGATTTTGACCTTTTTGGCCCCTGTGACCTTGAATGAAGGTCAAGGTCATTTCTTTGAACAAACTTGGTAACCCTTTATCCCAGCATGCCACAGGCCCAATATCAGGTCGCTGGGCCTTTTGGTTATTCAGAAGAAGTCATTCAAAGATTTTGACCTTTTTGGCCCCTGTGACCTTGAATGAAGGTCAAGGTCATTTGTTTGAACAAACTTGGTAGCCCTTTATCCCAGCATGCCACAGGCCCAATATTAGGTCTCTGGGCCTTTTGGTTATTCAGAAGAAGTCGTTCAAAGATTTTGACCTTTTTGGCCCCTGTGACCTTGAATGAAGGTCAAGGTCATTTCTTTGAACAAACTTGGTAGCCCTTTATCCCAGCATGCCACAGGCCCAATATCAGGTCGCTGGGCCATTTGGTTATTCAGAAGAAGTCGTTCAAAGATTTTGACCTTTTTGGCCCCTGTGACCTTGAATGAAGGTCGAGGTCATTTGTTTGAACAAACTTGGTAGCCCTTTATCCCAGCATGCCACAGGCCCAATATTAGGTCTCTGGGCATTTTGGTTATTCAGAAGAAGTCTTTTAAAAATTATGACCGTTTTGTCCCCTGTGACCTTGAATGAAGGTCAAGGTCATTTCTTTGAACAAACTTGGTAGCCCTTTATCTCAGCATAACACAGGACCAATATCAGGTCTCTGGGCCTTTTGGTTATTCAGAAGAAGTTGTTTAAAAAGATTTTGACCTTTTCGGCCCCTGTGACCTTGAATGAAGGTCAAGGTCATTTGTTTGAACAAACTTGGTAACCCTTTATCCCAGCATGCCACAGGCCCAATATCAGGTCTCTGGGCATTTTGGTTATTCAAAAGAAGTCGTTCAAAGATTTTGACCCTTTTGGCCCCTGTGACCTTGAATGAAGGTCAAGGTCATTTGTTTGAACAAACTTGGTAGCCCTTTATCCCAGCATGCCACAGGCCCAATATTAGGTCTCTGGGCCTTTTGGTTATTCAGAAGAAGTCGTTCAAAGATTTTGACCTTTTTGGCCCCTGTGACCTTGAATGAAGGTCAAGGTCATTTCTTTGAACAAACTTGGTAACCCTTTATCCCAGCATGCCACAGGCCCAATATCAGGTCGCTGGGCCTTTTGGTTATTCAGAAGAAGTCATTCAAAGATTTTGACCTTTTTGGCCCCTGTGACCTTGAATGAAGGTCAAGGTCATTTGTTTGAACAAACTTGGTAGCCCTTTATCCCAGCATGCCACAGGCCCAATATTAGGTCTCTGGGCCTTTTGGTTATTCAGAAGAAGTCGTTCAAAGATTTTGACCTTTTTGGCCCCTGTGACCTTGAATGAAGGTCAAGGTCATTTCTTTGAACAAACTTGGTAGCCCTTTATCCCAGCATGCCACAGGCCCAATATCAGGTCGCTGGGCCATTTGGTTATTCAGAAGAAGTCGTTCAAAGATTTTGACCTTTTTGGCCCCTGTGACCTTGAATGAAGGTCGAGGTCATTTGTTTGAACAAACTTGGTAGCCCTTTATCCCAGCATGCCACAGGCCCAATATTGGGTCTATGGGCCTTTTGGTTTATGAGAAGAAGATGTTTAAATGGAAAAGTTTACGGACGGCGCACGACGCACGGCGCACGACGCACGGCGCACGGCGCACGACGCACGGCGCACGACGACGGACGAAGCATGATGACTATAGGTCATCCTGACCCTTCGGGTCAGATGACCTAAAAATGTGTCCTTTGGCCATTTAACTACTAATAAATTCTGAACTATAAAACAACGGGTTTGTGAACACAGTAATTATATAATGGAGGTTTACCCTGCAGACATTAGGCCCTACATTGATGTACAACACAATGATGGTCCCTTGATCGTCACTAAGTGTACCTTGACAACCATATCAAACAAAGCCGTTATATTGTCTGTATAGTTACACGTCTACAGTCAGATCTACAAACATTGGCCGGGGAGGACGCATAAAAATGACGGACATTAACCAGGAATATCTCCATGGAACAAAACTCAATTCTGAGTCAGAAACAAAGTGATTTATCAAAAGAAACAGATGAAATGTAATTCCAGGATGTGATTTTAATACCAGGGATACAGTCAATGACAAATTGCGCCTGTGTTTCCCGGACGATGACATTCCATATTGGTTACAAAAAAAACTTCTATAAACCCACAACAGTGATCATCAGGTAGCTATGCTGTAGTGTTTTTATAATTATGTTTTATGAACACATGTGTCTGGGTCGGAGCTCCCTGTCAAGAATAAAACTGATTTTGTGACTGTTATCTAAGATAAGTTGTAATAGGCAAGTTGTTTGGGACTATTTATAGACTTCCTTTTCTCTTCAACAACATTGTCATCAATATGGCAACACCTGTAGTTCAAATCCCTTTCCGAAAGAAAGGACAGGCTACCTGTATTGAACACAGAGACAAACGACTAGATCTCTACTGCAAAAACTGTGATAAACCTGTTTGTCTTAAGTGTTTGTCAACATCTCATGCAGGCCATATAATGTGTGAACTCAGTGACATTACTCCAGAAAAGAAACAAGACATTCAAAACTTTATTCAGCAAACTGAACAAAATGACCTGGTACAACTTCAGAAACAAATCTCATCTACTGATTCACTACTGAAAGACAACACCAGCAACTTCGACAATCTTTCATACAAGTTAAAAACACAAACTGAAAAACTCAAACAAGATCTTGATCTCCTAACAGCACAAACTCTCTCCCTTTACCACAAAATGAAGGAGGACAATACCAAACTAATACAAAAATATAGACAAGACCTTGATATGTACGATCAGAAGCTCAAAGAACAGATTAAGGAATACAAAGAAACACTCCAGAATGGATCTCACATAGAAATATACGACACAGGATGTGAAATCCATGCCCAAATAACTTTCCCTGTGAAACCAGTCATAGGTAGTGCCAGTTTCAATCCAAACAAAAATCCTCAACATCACCTAAAACTGGCCTTAGGGGAAATTGCTCTGTTAAATCAAGGTCAAGCTTCAACTGACCAGGACGGGTCAGTCAGGACATCTGGTGGTCAGAAACCTGCATCCTCTACATCACAACAGTCAGAACAAAAAGGGAAGGAGGCAGTGCCTACGTACAAACTACTTCCACAGACCAAAGTGTTGGAGGAGTGGAGGTCTCCTGTTATTATACGGTCTATATGTCCCACCACTGACGGTCAGGTGTGGACCAGAGATTACTGTAACACATTAACTCTCCTGGACAGGAAGGGGAAAGTATTACAGCAGGTCAAACACAAAACTAACATCACGGACATAAGTCTGTCACCAACAACACACACACTGTGGGTCTGTGATACAGAAAACAACATCATGGAGCTGGTATCAGGACAACTGACACACAGATTCAGTACCAAGGAGGAACCCCGGTGTATCTGTGTTACTGCCAGTAACCATATCATTGTAGGGATGACCAACAACATCTCTAAATTTACCACACAAGGTCAACTCGTACTCACTACAACTACTACAAGGACTAGGAAACCATTAGTGTGTTCACCAAGGAGGATCTCAGAGTGTCCTGTCACTCACAATGTGGCAGTGGTTGATTGGAATAATAAGAGTGATGGTGGTGATGGGATACGACATGTTATTGTTATGGACACTGATTTCAAGGAATTGTTTGTATATAGAGGTGACATCCCCAGTACATATAAACAATCATCATGTAAAGGAGCTGAACCCTTTTGCCCCTGGGTTGTAATGTCCTGGGGTATGACAGTGTGGGGAACATCATCATAGGGGACTGTAACAACTACAGAGTCCTACTCCTCAGTGGAGGTGGTGAGTTCCTTAGGATCATACACACAGACCCTCTCCCTACATTTGCTGTAGGTATAGACAGGGAGGATGTTCTGTGGGCTGTGTTTGATGAAGATGTTAAACTTTTACAATACAGCAGTGTGTGAATCCTTTGACAAAACTAGCATGTATAGTTACTATGACAACATAGAATCAAACCAACAAAACTGACCACAATAAACAATAAGAGGCCTGGATGGCCGTATCAGTCACCCAGATACTGCTGTATCTGCATGAGTAATCAAGGTAAAACATTTCTAAAAAGATCCCAGAACTGTGACGGACCCCAAGGCCAACCCTTGCAGCATATAGTACACCGGTAATACTTTGGTTATGGGTTTCGGCATCTAAATTGTTTCCAAGTTCAACTCAGAAACTAGGTCAGCCAGGGTGTGGTCAGACCCCGAGGTCCAAGCTAATATCCTGATTGTGTTTGATGCTTTATACCAGCAGTTATAATACATAATCTGAGATGGGAATCCCAACTGTATCAAAGTTATCACTGAGGGATTAAGACTGCAATTGTGGGGCAGACCCCAGGGGTTAAGTCTGTAAGGGTGGGCAGACCCCAGGTTTTAAGTCTGTAAGGGTGGGGCAGACCCCAGGGGTTAAATATGTAAGGGTGGTGCAGACCCCAGGAGTTAGGGGCAGACCCCAGGGGTTAAGTCTATAAGGGTGGGGCAGTACCCAGGGGTTAAGTCTGCAAGGCTGGGCAAACCACAGGACAATGTTGTGTACCCAGGGGTTAAGACTGCAAGGCTGGGCAGACCTCAGGACAATGTTGTGTACCCAGGAGTTAAGACTGCAAGGGTGGGCAGACATTAGGACGGTGTTGTGTAGCCAGGGGTTAAGTCTGTAAGGGTGGGGCAGTACCCAGGGGTTAAGACTGCAAGAGTGGGCAGACATTAGGACAGTGTTGTGTAGCCAGGGGTTAAGTCTGTAAGGGTGGGGCAGTACCCAGGGGTTAAGACTGCAAGAGTGGGCAGACATTAGGACAATGTTGTATACCCAGGGGTTAAGACTGCAAGAGTGGGCAGACCACAGGTTATATACCCAGGGTTAAGACTGCAAGGGTGGGGAAGACCCCAGGACAGTGTTGTGAACCCAGGGTATACGTCTGCAAGGGTGGGGCAGTCCTTTGGATAGTGTTGTGTACCGGCCAGGGGTTAAGTCGGCAAGAATGGGGCAGAACCTGGGACAGTGTTGTGTACCCAGGGTTAAGTCTGCAAGGATGGGGCAGACCCCAGGGCATTGTTGTTTACCAAGGGGTTAAGTCTGCTATGGTAGCATTTGTCTTTTTATGCTGTGTTGTATTACATGAATTTTCAACAGCATTTTATCATTCTTTATTAATAATGTGAATAACAATCAGATTTGTTTTAGGTTTTCTTAGAACGTGATTTATTCTTTACATAGCTTAAAATTGCATTTTTCATTACTAGAATAACTTTTTGTTAATATATTATAAATAATACTTCTATGAACCTTAAGAGAGTGACTGTGGAATCAGTGATTTTATGTTTTTTCACAGAGTAATGGATGTTAGATTTTAAACTGTTTATGATGTCATACATGAGGTAACTTCTGGTTTATTTTGTTTGCTATAAATACATTAAGGGGTTAATTGTCCAGTGCAATGGTCAATACAGAAACTTTTTGGTACAAAATTAATTATTCAGTGGGTGGTCGGGCGGTGCAGGGGATAGCGCACTTGCCTTTCACCAAGGCGGTCGGGTTGGATTCCCCGATCGGACGTAAAAAGGTATGGGGTCACCTGCCCAACCACGTGGGTTTTCTCCGAGTACTCCAGTTTCCTCTCACAATAAGACCCTTAACACGCTAACATTCGGCCAACAAGAGTGATTAATATAAGTTGTATAGCTTGTTTCATAATTGTTGTAAAATAAATAAAGTTTATATTTATATGTTAATTAAGACAACATTCTGGCAAAAGTGAAAGCTGTTGTTTTCAGTGGAGTCATTCCACCATGATTCAAAATACCATCGATGCTACACCGATTTACTCAAATACCCCTCACAGGTCATTTGGTCGCGACAGAGTTTCAACATCATTAACCAACCTTGGATTACTTGAATACCATGTATTCCTTGAACTATTGATCAGGTCCCCGCGAGTTTGAGGAACTATTAGGATGTGTTACTGTATGTTAATACATATTTTGTCACCATTCATAGCTCTGCATTATTCTTGTTCCAATTGAAAGATGGAACATTTTCTTATATTTACAGTCTACACTGATATTCACTCGATAACCATTGTACTGCAAACTAGTGTTATTTTCCAATAACTATACTTGAGAACGTGCAAAATTTCTAATACGTCGACAACAATACATGAGGGCGGAGCTATGCAAATTATCCCGTTCGAATCACAATTGTATGACGTCATCAACAATTGACATGGGGGGAGTAGCTACCACTTATGCAAATTTCATGCTGTTACATTTATTGAACTGTTTTCACGTTTGTAAGTTTTGAAATGAAATAATGTCTGCAGATAGGGCTAAGTTGAACAGAAAAATTATGAACCATTTACAGGAAAATACTGTAAATATAAGAATTTATCTTTGATTCTGTTTAGTTTATGAGATCATAAATCCAATGGAGCAGTCGGTAAATTTAACGTAAACGCTTCACGTTTACGCAATTTACTTCGTGCTCCATTGGATTTATGATCTCATAAACTAAACAAAATCAAAGGTTAATCCTTAAATATTCACATGTGTTATCCTGTACCTATATATATGTATCATTTCAACATATCAAGTTTTTGGGGAAATCTCGCTAAAAACATTGCAAAATCAAAATCAATTTCTATATCCACAATGTCCAACTAGAAGGTGAGATGACCAGGCTTTCTGTGTACAGTATACCCCACGTGGCACTCATGCACCAGCACACCTATACATAGCAAGCTACATATTGTGGCCTGTTTTGAAACAGTTGAGATGATGATTTTTGCTGTAATCATTCTTTAGCGAAATTTTGGGCTGGAAACAATCTGCTAAATTATAAATTAATGCGATTACGACAGTTTTTGTGTTTTGTTTTCTCCAGAAAGTATTATAAGTGTGTCATTTCATCATTGCATGATATGTGCTGATTTTCTATAAATTTAAAGCTATGCGCTAAAACCTGAGTGCGCCAAAAACAGAATGTTTACAGTGCCTCCTTTGTAAGGGTATTTTTAAATGAGTTTTTTGAGATATATAATTACATTCTATTTAGTTAAATTTGGTAGTTTTATATTGTAAATTCATTATTACATAACATTTGTTAAACCAAATAATTATGTGATTGTATTTGTATAATTATATAATTGTATGTATATTTAATGTAACTGAATAAACAACATCATTATAATTTATATCGAAGTCATTATTTTCTGGTACAGAATACTGAAATTGTACATATTTTAATGGTGGTCCAATTTTAGCGCTCTTCATGCTGATCACTTCTGCAAAATTATGACTTATTGTGCTAATTGCGATTTCTGTTCAATGTTTTCTATGGCAAGTATTGTGGTTGTGCCAATTTATCGTTGTGCTAGTATGTTTAAATTTGATTGTGCGCTAAAATTTGAGTGCAATAAAGTAAATATATTTGCAGTAACTACTTTCTATACAAGAAGGTAAAAATCTATTACACTAAGTGATGGTGCTTAAACTGGGTTGGGGGTCTTAACTGTTTCGAAGTTATGAGTCAAGAGTCACGTCTGCGAGCAGATCTAGATCTGTGAGTGGATTCTCAAGCTAACATCTGCGTGCAGATCTAGATCTGTAAGTACATGTAGATTCTCGAGCTAATATCTGCGAGCAGATCTAGATCTGTGAGTGGATTCTCAACTAACATCTGAGTTGCGCCTAGACTTTACTTTCTACAGGTTTAAGCCTGATACTGTAGGAGGCCATCATCGGGATGATATTGAGATTCCTTTAAATGAGAATCAGAATTAGTTCCCACAAACAGTAAGTGTTGTATATACCTCTGGGAGTCTTGTGTACATGAGTTCGTGAGCAGACGGTCGCTGCTCCGGATCTTGTCGTAACATATCCATGATGACGTCCTTGAAGCCAGCGCTATAAATATCCTTGACTGGAGCAAACTGACCCTGTAATTTTAAATGTTAAAACTAAAATGGTGAGTTCATATCCTCAGAACTACATGTGTTGAAGGTAGCTTTCCAATTGTAGCTTTTTTCTTATAAATGGAATTAAAAATTACAAATTCATATTTTTTAAACATTTTTTTCCGGGTTGGTAAATGTAGATAAAAAATGTCAAAAGACTTGATCGTGTAGCACGACCAGTAAGTGTTTATAGGTGACAATTTGATAACTAATATAGTATGTTCATAATTGTCAACATACTATATGACTAAAGTCATTGTATTGTCATAGTGACTATTATGGTATTTTCTTAAACTGTCACTATACTTAATTTAAGTCATTGTAATGTGACAAATTGTTGACTATTATGGTATGTTCATATAAACACTTAATGGTTGTTCTACATGAACCTTTTTACAAGATTAATTTCTTTTATTATTTCATATATAATCATTGTTTTTATCATTTCTGCAGTACAACTTAGTTTTGTTCATTTTAAAGTACAGTTCTTGGTCATGAACTACTTTTTAACACCATCCCACTAGGTTTTGGTTGAACTCTAGGAAACAATATAGAAAATAATACCATTTTGGGATTGACCGGAAAATGGATACTGTCAGACTGCAAAAGCTTAATGAACTCCCAGAACAGATGCAGCGGCTAAAATACAAGAACAAGAGCCCCACGAACCTTCATTATTTTGTTGACAAGAGCCGGTAGGTTGGAGCCTTCGAAGGTTTTCTGTAGACAGGCCATCTCGTACAGTATACAGCCCAGCGCCCAAATATCTGATTTGTCATTATAGGGTTTGCCCTCACACTGAAATATCAACGGTAAAAGTTTCCTCGGATTAAACAAAGGTCAGAAATCAAAGTTCATCTGATAAAACAAATGTCACAGGTCAAACTTCATCAAATTCAACATAGCCAAGGATCAGATTTCATAAAATAAAAGCAAAAGTTAAAGGTCAGAATTTATTTATTCATTTTGAAAGTCAAAAGTAAACACTTCTGAAAATAATGAGGAAGCTGCGCAGACAAATTATAGTCAAACCTCATCATCTCAAACTTGTATAATTAATTTTCCAATGATTGTATACAGAATGCAGCTTTCTGATTGGTTGAAATTTTTTTTTTCATATCTCTAGGAAATAAAATCCGAAAATGGCGCGAAAAATGTGACATCACAATACAGCAATTGACCTTGCATATTGATTTGTTAAAAAAAAAATCCGTTGTTAGATCAGCCAAATGTACATAAACATGTTTTAAATTGGAAAATAAGTTTTAAAAATTAATTACAAGCGTTGATGAAAATTATTTTTTAGTATCATAGGGTTATAAAAAAAAAGATTCTTGCAAACTCTTGTAAGAATCCCCTTCATACAGTTTGCAGCCAAAATTTGTTTCATACCCCAATGAAACTAAAAAAAATTGTCGTCATTGCTTAAATAAATCGAAGACCCCTATCTGAACTATCAGTCCCAGCCAAACTTCATACCAAGCATTAGACTCGAAGTTTCTCCATGGAATCAAGATCACTAACTGACTGTAAAGGAAATAAATGGAAGAACATTTCTACATAAAAGAAAAAAGACATACCATCTCAGGGCTGATGTAGTAAGGAGTTCCCAGCACAGTGTTAGCTCCCTTGTTAGCGGAACTCATCATTTTGGAGATACCAAAGTCGCCCACTTTGACCACTCCTTCCTTGGTGAGGAAGATGTTTGCGGTTTTCAGGTCCCGGTGTAACACGTTGTGTTCATGGATATGTCGGATGGCTGCTACGATCTGTTGGAACATCGTCAGGATAGTTTTCTCCTCCAGGGGTTTCTCCTGCTGGGCCAGGAACTGGGCTAGAGTTCTGTGGATTATAATTAATCAATTTGCTTGACTTCCACGATATGAGGGGTTTCGATCACCTATGCTCTCTATACTCCTGGAATGTCATGGTAAACTGAAAGCCCACCTTTAACAGTGATTTTGTTTGCCCATTATACAGCCGATATAAGGCTGTTTCCCCTAGTCAAAATTTGTGTTATTTTCCCAAAATGAAAGCCCATGAGGCAAGAAGACTCAGGTTCAACACTTTAATGTTCATCAAATTAATTTCATCACATAATGGTAAAAATTGACAAACTTTTAAGTCAGTTGCGGTTCCTTTGTAGTCTTCAAATGACAGGCATGCAGCCTAGAGATTGGTCAGGATTTTTTGTACCTTCAGTTTTGCCATGACATTTTCCAGGGGTGTAGAGAGTGTAGGTGAGCGTAACCCCTGGATATTGAGGATGTTATCTTGACTGACTGGCTAATTTATGGACATTTCCCCCTGAAAACACATTTGAACTCTTCCAAATCAATGGTTGGAATAGTTCATTATAACATTTCAGGGGTGAATGAGTTAAAACTGACGAAGATACGAGGGAAAATATATAGTCTCAAAGATTAGAGCCTACGAAACTGTTGTTGTGCATCGGAGAAGTAAATCTGCTGTAAAGTAAAATAGCAGGAACAAAATCAGATCAATGATGTCTGTTTTACATCCTACAGCTACGGTCATTAAGGATGTTCCAGGTTTTAGTGGTGGAGGAAAGCTGGACTTCCTGGAAAAGAACCAACGACCAACGGCCAGTACCTGGTGACTGCCCAACATAGGAATTGAACCCACAACAAGGTGACCCAGAGGTGGAGAGCTAGTGGTAGCAGAATATCAGATACCTTAACCAATTGCCCACCACACCCCTAACTAACACTATAACCATCTGTCTGTGTAACCTATGTAACACTATTGTACAAGCAAATACTTACCCTCCATCCGCATACTCTATCTCTATCATAAGAACACCGTCCTCTTCAAAACTGTCGTAGTAACTGATGATGTTGGGGTGGTCCAAGAACGCAAGTATGTTTACCTGTTATATAACATACACAGAAAGATTTCCTTTCATCCATCAACTTTGTTTTAATATTATGAATCTGAAAGATTTATTTTTTTTGACATTTTTCAAACAATATGACCTTTAATATTGCGAAAGGTCATTAAATTTGACTCCAAACATTTCATAGGGTTTTAATAAAAGCTTCCTTAGTATTCAGAAAACAATTTCAACCTGCCATATAAAGTAATGCATTCAAACCAGCTTGCAATTGATAGCTAGCACTTCATCCCAACATAATACTCACTCTTACATACCAGGTATGGTCGAGCAGGCAATATGATGTCTGAGAAGATTTATCAATTATATCAAGCATAAAGATCATATCATTCATATTGACGATAAAGACCGTATTAAGACATTTCAATGCTTAGTTTAATGTGCCGCACAAAACGCTCATATTGACAGAATTTCAGTTGTCTTCATATGACCTCAATTAGCCACTGTGACAATTTTAAACCTGAACTGTTTACCAGGAAAGTACCATACACAACAGTACCTTTGAACTCATTGACCCTTGAAGACACATTTGGACTTTTCCGATTCAAAGGTCAGAATAGTTAATTACGAAATTTTAGGGGTTAATGAGTCAAACCTGAACTACCAGGAAAGTACCGTACATTACCTCATTAAGGGCGAGTTGTCTCTCAGCGGCGTTGAGATCATGCATATTGATTTCCTTTAGAATAACCAACGACTCGTCGTCCTTCTTCTTATACAGTACCGCCGCACCATACGCACCTAAAAGGGGAGACAACCAAGTACAGGTATTAACGACAGAGATAACAAGGTATGGAAATGACAAGGGAGATAAATTTGGAGGTGAGGGTAAAACCATGTATAGGTATTAACATCAGAGATAACAAGGTATGGAAATGACAAGGGAGATAACTTTGGAGGTGAGGGTAAAACCATGTATAGGTATTAACATCAGAGATAACAAGGTATGAAAATGACAAGGGAGATAACTATGGAGGTGAGGGTAAAACCATGTATAGGTATCAACATCAGAGATAACAAGGTATGGAAATGACAAGGGAAATAACTATGGAGGTGAGGGTAAAACCATGTATAAGTATTAACATAAGAGATAACAAGGTAAGGAAATGACAAGGGAGATAACTATGGAGGTGAGGTTAAAACCATGTATAGGTATCAACATCAGAGATAACAAGGTATGGAAATGACAAGGGAGATAACTATGGAGGTGAGGGTAAAACCATGTATAAGTATCAACATCAGAGATAACAAGGTATGGAAATGACAAGGGAGATAACTATGGAGGTGAGGGTAAAACCATGTATAGGTTTTAACATCAGAGATAACAAGGTATGGAAATGACAAGGGCCGTAACCATAGAAGTAAGGGAGACAATCAGTTGCAGTAAAAATTACAGACAACAAGGGCTGTATTTGCGGAACTGGTTGACAGAGTTTAAAATCCAAAGTTTCTGTGGATAAATAACAAAATATTGAAAATAAAATGCCCTCCTTTCATGCTTATCCAAAATTATACAACATATATAAATAACTGTATCTGGGTTGATATTATTTTAGAAAGAAATGAGGCAAACTAGCAACAGTTAGCAATTTAGTTTTGGCGGTATTAAGTCTAGACCCCTCACAATAAGATGTGACCGATTTTCTAGAGGTCAAACTGTACCTAGTTCAGATTCAACCGTTATAACTGTGTACACAAATATACCTAAGGTACTGAAATGTTAAGATGGAAAACTGAAGGTAAGGAAGACAACAAAGTCGAAGTATTATGACAGAGACAACAAGGTATGGAAGTGACAAGGGAGGCAACCCGACACCTGTAAAGTTATTTTGCCTGAAAATTGATAACATTTTGTTGAAAATACCTTTGCCCACAGTCTGTATTTTTTCAAACCCGGCCAGAGATTGCTGCTGTTGTCCGCTCCAGCCGCGAAGTTTCTCCACCTTGAAGTAAAGCTCTCCCACACAACTGAAACATATAAATCAAAGTACTGAAAGTTCTGTAATATCGAGTAAATCTCTCCCACACATCTGTAACATATAAATCAAAGTACTGAAAGTCCTGTAATACCAAGTAAATCTCTCCCACACAACTGAAACATATAAATCAAAGTACTGAAAGTCCTGTAATACCAAGTAAAGCTCTCTCAACCAACTGTAATTTATAAATCAAAGTACTGGAAGCCCTGAAATATCAAGTAAAGTTCTACCACACATCTGTAACAGGTAAAAGAGACATTCTGTGTAAAAAGTGTCTCTCATTGTAAAATTACTGTCATAGAAATAGGCCCTTACAGCAGTCAGTCGTGGAAATAAACAACCAAGGAAAGAAGTCATACAACTTACGTGACTTTGGCGTCAGTACTTTTCACCAGAGTGTTGTTGTGATCTGCTCCGACTAAATCTCTGGACATCGTCACGGGATGCTGGAAACACAGGAATGGTTTGTATTCATTCATAATTTATCATACAGTGCAGACACACTTAAATATTAGCAAAAGAGAAAATAAAGATCTAAATTTTATAAAAAACTAAAAAAAAACTCAGACTTTGTCGCAAGTTCTTTCTGCCTTCTCAGACTTCTTCAGGTGGACTGTGTCTTATTTAACGTTGGATTATATGACGTCTGAATTTATATACACACATACAATCTATTTAGTTGAAAACATCAATTTTAAGTACCAATAGGTAAGAATGTATTTATAGACTGGGATTCAATAGGAAAGTTGTTTTCAAATACACTGTGCAAATAGACTATTGCTTCTTTTTGTAAATGAAAGTTTTCCTGTTTTGGACGGTACAGCAAAACCTGGTTATTTCGAACTTGTATAGCTCAAATGTTCAGCAGACTTTACTAAACTGCTCTAAAAACATTCAACTTCCCTTAACTTGAAATATCAGACAACTCAAAATTTTACTACGGTCACGCCGACTTTTGGATTTTCTTTGTGATAGCACCATCTACAAATCTGCTATTCTGACAGAGAGATTTCCCTGTGTCACCATCACACAGGCTCATCAGCTTTATCTCTCCTACCTGGATAAGAGTTTCTATTTCCTTGGTGATGGTGGATGAGTCGCCATGTTGGACAGCATTACAGGCCAGGAGGTCCAATCGCAGCTCCTCACTCGTCTTGTCTAGGTGGTCACTGACTAGGTTTGTAAGGAAATCTCTGATTGGCTGAGATTCTGATATGGTCTCCTTGGTGATTACCTGTCATAAAGAAAGCATTTTTGATGAGTCCAAAGATTAAATGAGAGGAAAATATTGATTTTTAGATGTAGATATTCATGTGCAGTAATCATTAAAATGCTTTCAATGTCAAGCAATTACAAAAAAGAGACAGAGGATGTAGCCAAAGATCATCTATCAAAAGCCCTAAACCAAATACATGTATGTATATATATAACAGCCTATCAGAGACAGGGTATGTTGATGTATTTGCCTCCTTATGATAGTGTAGATCGGTTACCTGAACATTACCTCACCAAAAAACTGTGCTGAAAGCACAAAGTTTAACATTCCACCTGATCATATTACATTGACATCTAGAAACTTTTATACTTTTTCATTGAAAAAGATATTTTGTTGTAAATGGAATGTCTGGTGGGTGATCATGAGTGACTTACTTTTTCGTCTTTGCCTGATACGTGGATGGACGATCCGACACAGCTAAAGATCAGTGCGATACTACTGACCTTTCTGGAGTTCAAGGTTGTTGTCACCAGATCTGTAAAGAAAAAAACATTGATAGTAGTTTGGTAAGTTTTATGTTTTACCTTTTATAATAAACAGCTATAATAATTTTGGGATGTGCCAGTTTTGGTGTTGCAGTAAAGCTGGAGTTCCCGGAGAAAAACCACCGACCATGTCGGCCTGGAACCCCTAACAATATGGGTCCTATACGACCACAATGATGAATACCGTAAACAATTAACAATCTTTTCAAACCCAGTCAGATGTGCTTTCTTTATTTGATTATTACTTATCACCAAGAATTTCATTGACTGACCCTCATTCATCATGAATGATGAATTTTAAATTTTTTTGTTAAAGCTGCTAATTTTTTTGTTTTTTTTTTCTTTCGGATTCAAGATTCATTTTGAACAATTAAATATCTTCACAATGATTAACTTACTAAGAATTCCTTCCAAGGATGTGGAATCAAACTTGTATTGCACGAATATCACGTTTGGCAGAATAGCGTGTCGCAGAGCCATATTATTGCGTATCTTGCTAGAGACGACCATCAGTCTTGGAGGAGCTTCCGTCTTCACAGAGTTACCTGCCCCTGTCTCTCCGACTGTCACAGCCTCATCTTGATAACAGATCACAACCTTTTCCTCAGTACTCTCTAAATCTCGACTTCCGCCTTTTATACTCTAAAACACAGAAGCATTAGGAAGCTGTACATATATAGTATCAAATGAAAATAGTTCAGTATTATAATGGGACAGATTATATATATAAATTTCCACTGAAAATCAGGTCAAGAAAAATATTTTGAAATCCACTGGCCCTTCAGGCCAGTTGATTTTAAAATATACTTGCCCGAGTTGAAAATGTACTGGTCCAAGATTTATTCACAATTTTTCATTAATTCGAGATTTTTGTTTTGTATAGTGAAAGTTAATTCTAAAGGAATGATTATTTGTGTAAATTGTTTATTCAATAGTCAGAGTGAGTTATATTTTCCCCTGGTTAGTCTAGCTGTCACCGTCACATTGTGGCTCACTCAGGTCTGCATCAACTGGTAAATCTTGTAGTTGTCGGGGTAGGGATATGGTCCAGGCTGCGGCTCAGCTGACTGAGTCTTCCATTTGATATCTTTCAGAAAAAATATTGTAACAAGTGCTAATTGTAATGGGGTACCATTACAGATGTCCCCCAAACTACCCCTTTGGTCGGAACTGATGAGCCCAATGAACTCACAATGGAAATATAGCTGACACCCCATATATCAGCGGTCATGTTGACGAATTAGGAAACGGAGGTTACGACAATGTCCGTGGTGTCTTACTACAGTTATATATAAAATTTCATTGAAATCGGACAATATATAAATTTCGACCAATCAGAAGCCAGGAAATTGCGGCCATGTTGACGAATCACGAAACGGAGGTTACGACAATGTTGTTGGTGTAATACTACACATATATATTAAATTTCATTGAAATCGGACAATATATAAATTTCGACCAATCAGAAGCCAGGAAATAGCGGCCATGTTGACGAATCATGAAACGGATGTGACGACAATGTTGTTGGTGTAATACTACACATATATAAATTAAATTTCATTGAAATCGGACAATACATAAATTTCGACCAATCAGAGGCCTCCATTTTCGTTTCGGTGGCAACCAAACTTTACGAAAATGTTACCATGTTATTCAGCATTCCTTAAAACACCCATGTACCAATTTTTACTGAAATCGGAGACTGAATTTTGAAAACCGGAAATTAGCTCTGGCGGCCATCTTGGACTTCCGGTCGCGAAAAAACAACCCGTTTTCACACACTCCGCCCCTAATGAGTATGTGTGTGAAGTTTCGTGAAGATCCGTCCAGCAGTTTTTGAGAAAACGGTCGGAAACCTCCGCGGCAGAAGAAAGTGGAAGAAACAAGAATAATAATAATAAGAAACCGAGCAAAAACAATATGTCCCCCACTTCGTTTGGGGGACATAATAATGCGATGAGGACTGAATATTTGGACTAACCAAATCTTACAGTACCCTAATCGGCAAATTTGCATGTTGTATGCAAGTTTGTGGTTTCCCCCGACCTGTTGATGCATTGTAATTCATTTTTCGGCATTGTGTATCTATAACTAGAAGTTGCCATGCTCCTCTCTCTTCTAAACCTCTGTCGCTGATTTCTTAATCAGAAACTTGTCCTTTTTGTACGACTGGCGTGATCTAGGTCAAGGTCTCGCAAGTGCTTGGAAGCACGCACTAATGTTAGGAGCTGTGTTCAACTCATGTCAGTAGCGATGCAAAAACCTCTTTCATGTTTAGCAATGTCAAGAAGTAAGTACATGTACTTTAAAAACAATATTACAATATAATATTCATGTTCATCATTATGCCAAATGTTTTTGATATCATAAATTAATGCTAAATGCTTTTGAGGATTAAGATACTAAAATGGAGAAAAGGATTATTTAAGTATTAAAGTGTCTTAATATGGTCTTTATGGTCAATATAAATGACAGAGCTTTGCAGGCAAACATCATTTAAATATTGCGCGCTAACACAATATGATATGTTTGTCTGCAACATTGTCATTGATAACAACCATTAATACATGACAGAGCACTTCAACGCTTAAATTTACATTATTTATATTGCTGACTTAATATACTGACTTCAATTTAATTTAAACTATGATAGATGCTGGAACAGCTTTTTTGACTGCAAACCGTCACTGTTTCTATACCAAAACAATGACGTCATAATCGTCCCGCACTTGATTGATTTCAGATACAACTCGTCATAATCGTCCCGCACTTGATTGATTTCAGATACAACTTGTACAAAATATTGCATAAAAAAAACAAAATATAACAGAAAATAATTTTAAAACAAAAACAATGTTGAAACATTTTCATATGTACATTGAATAGCTTACTTTTAGTTATGAAGATGGGAAATATACTACCAGTGTATTTAGAGGAAAAACGTGTTTCCCTTAATGTCAAATTCCTGTCAATATCATGCTTTTGCCTGACAAATGAAACGTGATATAAAGAGGAATGCACTGTATATGAAAATAATATAAACAAAACAGTTCAGTGTACTTTTTTGTATAATTCTATTTATGTAAATTTAGCTGCCGTAACTGGTTTGTTGTGATGACTGTTGTGTTTATATCATGATGTGATCATGATGTAGAAAAATCTAACCTTTGCACATGAGAAACTCATGAGAAGCTCATGAGCAGCACACGAGAAACATGTTAGAAATGTATGCAAATTAAGTTAAGCACATGAGCTTTAGGGTAGTTCATGTTAGCAAGGAAATTCCTCATCTCAATTGCACATGTGCAAAATTTTCCTCACATGAGGAAATATACTCTTACATAAGCTCATGTTAGGAAATCTCTGCTCACGTGAGCTATTTCTACATCAACTTATCTGCCACTTCCCTCTCAAACTTTAACTGCCATTTTTGAATCTGGCAAAATGGCCGACAAAATTAAGGGCTGTTTCATTGCACATAGTTCCAGGGTTAAATGAAATTTATGGATAACTGTGATATCACATGATACTATTACTGTATACATATGATTGATAAGGTAATGTAGTTTGTTTTGCATTATTATAAAAACCAATTTCCATATATATTAACACAGATTTCAAACTAGTTTATAATTCCAATATTTAAAATGCAATATGTTCTGAAGGAATTTGACTGACAGAAACTTGGTATAGCTATAGTGTACTGCAATTGCAACTCTACATGTCCATGTATTAGCAAGGTAAGTATAATTACAATGTTTCTGAAACAAGATCAATATTATAAATCAGTATGTTAAATTAAGACCTTCCAAAATCTTGACCTTCAATTTCAAAGAGTGATTGAAAGTCTAACAGAAATGGCACATAAAACGTATATCTATGAGTTAAAGCTGTTTAGGGTTTAGCTAACCTTTAATGACTTGTATATATATAAGTACATCTAATCTGTTGTTTAATCAATGGAACAGTCTGAATCACATGAAAATGTTTTCAATTTTTCAAATTTACTGACAGGGTCAGGGACCGTTTTATTTTGAATATTGCAAATGTGAGCTTATTTTCCTTATGTGAGCTTTTTTCACATGAGCTTTCTGCTCACATGAGCTTTTTTCTTCACATGAGCTTTTTCCTCACATGAGCTTTTTTCCTCACATGAGCTTTTTTCACGTGAGCTTTCAGATTAAAATGCACATGAGAAAATGATGTTAGTTCTCATGTGAGTTTCTCATGTGCTGCATGCTCATACTTCTTGTTAGCAAATTTTGGTATGGGATGCCATCACAACTATTGCGATACAAACTTCTATATATGGAAATGTCGCATTCATATGTACTTATAAACGGGAGTTTCTTATTTCTTAAAATACAATAACGTCTTTGCAATACTATCTTTTTTCATTGACTATAATTACCTTTCCAGAACTTGAGCTATCCTTATTCCACTTAGCACCACCGCCAGCTCCAGCAGTTGTGGCCCCTGATTTCTCCACCTGATTTACACTACCAGGTGGCAGCGGTGGTCGTTTTTCATCCACCCAGTTAGTTTTCTCCTCCATGGTTCCCGCGCGAACGTCATGGAGGGATTTACTCATCCGCTTGTCCGGACCATTGTTTGGTGTCGTTGAAACAGAAGTTACGTTTCCGACGGAAATATCGTCATTGCTCATGAAATGTGCCTTGGTGGTCCCTTTAGACAGGTTCATCACGGCCAAACATCCATTGTCATTCTTGTTTCCGCCATTTCAGTATATCAATCGATCATTACACCAAGTTTACAAGTTTTACAGAATTTCTGCTGCTATCAAGAATCTTGTGTTTTCTCCACATTTTGTTTCTACAATAATTGTCTGGGTAGCACAATGGTACATGTAGGTTATCAATGTTACTATCCCATCATCAACTTCGACTGTATCAAGATTCTGTCCTGAAAACATAAAAAAAGTATTGTAACATCTTGTCATCTCTGAGATACTGGGACATGGGAAAACATGAGTTAGTTGAGTATTCAAGTTCTAATGTTTGGTATTAAGAATTAAGCTTGCCGGGACCAAAGACATACTTCAAATCAAATAAGATCTTCAAGTTACAATCAAACCTCGTGTAATCAAACTTTGATGATTGGAACTTCTCGATGTGTCGAACTTTTGACAAAGTCCGATTATTTCCATTATATAACACTATTGATTTACTTTTCATGAATCAAACTTCTATGAATCAAATTTTTCGCTGTATCAAAGTTTAAACTGATCAATTCGTTATGAAAACTTTGAAAAGTACAACTAATAAATCGAAGTGAAAATTCTACTTGCTTTGAAAATTAAGTTGACAATTAAAAAAAACAATTTTAATACAAGATTATCACGTTACAAAAAATACAGTGTGTATTTTAGTATTCTGTTCTTCATAAATGTGAATCTACAATTTCTTCGCTAGCACCGCATCGGTTCTTCTTACCGATGTTTTGAAGTATTCACGACCGTTCGGCAAAGTTTGAAACATCGAAGTTTGACTGTATACTAATTCAAAATAATGATATCAGAATTGACTGAAGCGGAAAAATGTCTTTTTAATATAATTACAATGTGATGTCACTTAAAGGCCCAATATACGTAACTTGATGGGAATTTTCGTGATTCTGAAAAATTCTGAAAAAAATCCAGTTGATAACCATGCAAAAATAAGCCTAAAACGAAGTAAACATGAGCGGTAACTAACAGGAAACTCTTGACAAAAAAATCCAAAGAATTGAAAATAATTCAGGTGGGGCCCACTTCAACAACAAACCGAAGGTAGAAGACGGTTCGAAATGGACGCGTGTTTACAAATAGCGTGTTTCAACTGCTGCTGTACCGGTAACCGCGAAAGAATTCATCTTTAATATTGCTGGTATCAGTTAATCTTAACTAAATCTATAAATATAATAAGTTTATTAGACTTTATTTTCGCTTCAAGTTTTACCGAAAGTTACGTATATTGGGCCTTTAACATTCTTCATGCAACCAACGTTAACTGTATCCGTGATTTTGTTAGTTATTTTTGGGAATGGGATCATATCCTAAACTTAGGACAATACAACACAGTACGTATAACCTAATTATCATCGTTCATGTCCTGAAGAAGTTGAATGTTAAATTTGAAAACATACATGTATATAGTTTTTATATGGAAAAGCGAACATACAATGTATATAGTTTTTATATGGAAAAGTGAACAGTGTCTTAAGTTATCAATGAATTATGTGATTCATTCAACAGTCAAAATATTTATCACATTACTTTAACATGTATCTATATATCTGAAAGTAGCCATTACGCTGAGGGAAAAGTAGCCGTTGAAATGCACTAGTACAGTATATCTGTACGGTCGCCGGCTTATTTTGGAACAACATTACCCTAATTCTCACACTTAGGGAAGTACCATTGTAGGGCTAGGCTGTTTTACAGGTATACCGTGGTATAAAGTTGTGATGGAACGTACCGTGGTACATTAGTGCTGTACCAGTTTTTTCATGTTATTCAAGTACTGGAGTTGGATGCCCCCTTAAAGCTGTTTACTGCACCGAAATACTATATATTGAATTAATTTGTTATATTTGTTATTTATGATTTTGATATAGAGGCTTTCAGCCTCAATCCATTACTTTGCTATTAAATATTATCACGGACTTAGATTGCTATCTAAGTCCGTGATATTATACCTGTTACATGATAGCGGGGGGGGGGGGGGGCAATGTTATATACAATATATTGCAATTAAATTTAAATATTACAACTTTGGTGATGTTTTTAAGTTGAAATGGACATTTGGCTTTACAAATACGTTGACCTCCACATACCTGCTAAAATTTTCTCCAAAATTAATTGATAATTACATATCTATACGTCCGAATAACTTACCTCCTCTGATATTTGACAGGTGCCCGATATCCGGGACCAAACAACACTGCTCGTATTATTACGCCACATAATGTAGTGCTAGAGCTTCGTACATATTGTTGTGAATATATTTTACACATAGTATCAATAACAACAAAATACAAAAAAAATACTTATATAGATATTCATTTTTTGTGTGTATTTGATTATAATATTGTTTACGCCAATGAAATAAAGTTTGTATCGTTCCGCGACAAAACCAATATAAACAACGGGGAGAAGTAATTACTTCTTTTTTTTTCGAAATATTAATACGTACTAGAAATGGCTCTTTCTTGAAAATCATTCTTTATTCTTTATCTAAAATATATAAATGATATTCCTTGTTCCAAACAGGTGAGAATGAAAAGTCACATTTCAGCATATTCATGTTTAATCCCAAGGCTAATGTTTTCACATTGAACACTCTGAACGGGATATAACCCACCGTATGGGTTCGAAGCTCAGTGGGGACAGATAACCTTTTTTTTTTATATTTATATTATTTTTTATGTCAAGTATTTTAAACGATAAAATATGAAATATTGCGGATAATACACATTACATAATAATAATAATAAAAATGAGTATACAGTCGTGTATGATATGAAATATACCATAGTCCGAAGTATTTATAATTAGCCGGAACAAATTTTCGGTAGGGACTATATATATATATATATGTACACTCGTATGAAACACTTCGTGATATATATATGCTCATTTACATGTAGTTGTGCGAGTCCTAAAGAAATTGAGCAACAGACACAGCCCAATAGCGGATCCAGAGAAGGGGTACATTGAAAAAGCGTCGGCTGGACCCCCTCCTTTCGAAAATCCTGCATCCGCGCCTGCAGACTGTATGTAAGCCCTCTCTATATAAACCATTTAAGGATTGAATGTCTATTTTGTTGTTTGCATCGGCTGATGAAGTCAAGTGAACAACAAAATAGACATTCAATCCTTATATTTACGTTGGCTATTTTAAATTTCCCGCCATTTGCATGCACTTTAAGCTGCCAGTATCACACAGTGCTTTACTTTTGTTACATTGTTGCACACTTATCGGCATGTATGTACATACGCGGAACAGCTGATAGCTAGCTTCATTCATCACTAGGCAACAGAAAAATGTATTCCAGAGACAAGATTTTTATTTTTTGATTTTAATATGTGCTGTAATCATACCTCTCAAACTTTATTTTCATTAAGAATTGATTGAAATACCTTTCCAGTATAAAATAAATTACAGGAGGGTTTTTTTAAGCGGTTTGCATCGCGCAGCAGTAAACATAACGACGTTGTGATTTGGTCACAGTTGAAGCGAGTCAAATAAAGTTGTCGGAAGTCAGATTTCGGTTAGGCCAGTACTGAAAACGTAGGCATGTATAGTTTATTGATGAATGTATGATGAATGATATTGGTGACATGTAGTCAACTGGATTAGTGATTTGACGATTTTTTATTTGGGACATTAACCGAAAACTACAAGCTTTAAAGGTAAGCACACGGTACAGTTAATGAGTTATGTTGACAAGATCACAGGTGCCTGAGAATTCGTTGCCTCTGCTTTTGGTCATAAACTAAGGTTTTTAGAGTATGTTTACACTTTTGGAGGTTAAGATCAGTTTCCGATAACAAGAGGCCCAGAGGGCCTGTATCGCTCACCTGGATACATTGGTATCTAAGTAATCATGACAAAATTTTCTTTTTGGCTCGCCCCTCAGCCCCCTAGGGTGTCAGTACCACCATTAGTACATTTGAATGTTGAGCAGCTAGGGATGCTCCTGCCAAATAAGGCTAATTTCCAATCAATGGTTATGGAGAAGAAGTCGATTAAACCAATATAGCTAAATAACCCTTTTTGGCCCCGCCCCTCAGCCCCCTAGGGGATCAGTCCCACCATGAGTACAATTTTGAATCCTGGGCACCTAAGCATGCTTCCTGCCAAATAAGATTGATTACCAATCAGTGGTTATGAAGAAAAAGTCACTTATATCAATATAGCTTAATACTTTTTTATGGCCCCCACCCCTCAGCCCCCTAGGGGGTCAGTCCCACCATGCGTACAATTTTGAATCCTGAGCACCTAGGGATACTTTCTGCCAAATAAGGCTGATTTCCAATCAGTGGTTATGAAGAAGAAGTCGCTAATATCAATATAGCTAAATAATTCTTTTTGCCCCGCCCCTCAGCTCCCTTGGGGGTCAGTCCCACCATGAGTACCATTTTGAATCCTGAGCAGCTAGGGATGCTTCCTGCCAAATAAGGCTGATTTCCAATCAATGGTTATGGAAAAGAAGTTAATTAAACCAATATAGATTTAATAACCCTTTTTGGCCCCGCCCCTCAGCCCCCTAGGGGGTCAGTCCCACCATTAGTACAATTTTGAATCCTGGGCACCTAAGCATGCTTCCTCCCAAATAAGGCTGATTATCAATTAGTGGTTATGGAGAAGAAGTCGATTAAACTAATATAGCTAAATTACCCTTTTTGACCCCGCCCCTCAGCCCCCTAGGGGGTCAGTCCCACCATTAGTACAATTTTGAATCCTGGGCACCTAAGCATGCTTCCTGCCAAATAAGGCTGATTACCAATCAGTGGTTATGGAGAAGAAGTCGATTAAACCAATATAGCTAAATAACCCTTTTTGACCCCGCCCCTCAGCCCCCTAGGGGGTCAGTCCCACCATTAGTACAAATTTGAATCCTGGGCACCTAAGCATGCTTCCTGCCAAATAAGGCTGATTTCCAATCAGTGGTTATGAAGAAGAAGTCGCTAATATCAATATAGGTAAATAATTTTTTATGGCCCCACCCCTCAGCCCCCTAGGGGTTCAGTCCCACCTTGAGTACAATTTTGAATCCTAAGCATCTAGGGATACTTTCTGCCAAATAAGGCTGATTTCCAATCTGTGGTTATGGAGAAGAAGTCGCTTAAACCAATATAGCTAAATAACCCTTTTTGGCCCCGCCCCTCAGCCCCCTAGGGGGTCAGTCCCACCATTAGTACAATTTTGAATCCACACCCCATGGTAATGCTACCAGGCAAATATAAGCGATATACATTACTGGGTTTCAGAGAAGAAATCGTTTATATCAATATAGCCAAATTGACCCCTTTTGACCCCGCCCCCCAGGCCCCTTGGGGGTCAGCCCCACCATTTGTACAATTTTGAATCCCCACTCAATAGTGATGCTACCAGCCAAATATGAGCGATATATATTACTGGGTTTCAGAGAAGAAGTCGTTTATATCAATATAGCCAACTTACCCTTTTGGCCCCGCCCCCAGGCCCCTGGGGGGTCAGCCCCACCATTTGTACAATTTTGAATCCCCAACCCATAGTAATACTACCAGCCAAATATGAGCAATATACATTGCTCGGTTTCAGAGAAGAAGTCGTTTATATCAAATAGCCAAATTGACCCCTTTTGGCCCCGCCCCCCAGGCCCCTGGGGGGTCAGCCCAACCATTTGTACAATTTTGAGTCCCCACCCCATAGGGATGCTTCTGACCAAATTTGGTCAAATTCCGATCAGTGGTTATAAAGAAGAAGTCAATTGTTGACGGACGGACGACGGACGACGGACGACAGACGACGGACGACGGACGACGGACGACGGACGGACGACGGACGACGGACGCCACGGTATCGCATAAGCTCACCTTGGCCCTTTGGACCAGGTGAGCTAAAAATGCCACCCTAATATGAACACCTCGGAAGTATAGATTTATTCTAGACACCGTGGTTTAGGTCCAAAAACTACGCTGTCAGTGTAACAAATTATCGGGCCCCTATGAGCAAACTAGGTTAGACCCTAACGTAGATCTAGTCTAGCTAGCTTATCAGTTTCGTGAACATGTTACATTTGTCTAATAATAGAATATAGCATATATGTAACTTCTTAAAAGAGAACGGATTTCTGTGACCAATCTCAAACATTTAATTTTAGTATTGGACATGAAAAAAAACCGCGAAATCTGCCGACGGACAGATGATCCATTTGCATCAAACGCACGATCATCGAAGCGATCAATGAGGAATTTAGGACCAACATATCTTGAATTAATGCTTTCGGAAATGTCAGAATTTTGTCAAATCAAGTATTATTAAAGCTATGTGGATATTATGATACAGGCATATCTCATTGGCATGTAAAACAGCTGTTTTACATGTGTATTACATCCGTACATTATTGCACACAGTTCGTTTAGGACGATACAATTGTTGTAAACAAATGTATTACTTCGCCAGGAACGAAAAAGCGCGTGCCCCACTTGCTTCATCGGGAAATGAAGCAACCAGAGTTTACTAGTTTCATTGAGGCGGAGTGCAGTGAAAATGTAAATATTCACAGATCTATGGCAAAAATGTATGTACATTATCACAGGGGCTTGGCACGACTTTTTTTAGACCATGGTCCATATATGCAGGGACGTATATAGATGTCTCACATATACGTCCCTGATATATGTACAATTGTATGTAGCTATAGTGACACTATAATACATAATTATGGACCATGATCTAAAAAAAATCCCTGACAAGCCCCTGTGTGCATTATTGCATCTATGGAAAGACATGTTTTATTGATTATATCTTAAAAAACAGCATAGAACTATTCAATCATTGTTAATGTGGTTGGAAGGTCAGTCCTGCGGGCTATTGGAATAATTTACAACAAGAAACATCAATATGATGAAGCAAACATGTTGAATACTCTACACAATATTGGATAACCAATGTTGGCAATGAAAACATTACATAAACACATCGTTTGATAATACAATACCTCAATGGTACCCCTAATAAAAAAGTTCTTCACATTAGTCCATTCCTAGTCTACACAACATTAGTAGCAGCTTACGAGCAATAGACATGTTTTCACATCATTTTTCTGTTTCGAATACTGATTTTTAATTTAATTTGTTTTTGGAATAGTAATGTAAATCAAGACCAGGATAACATTTTACATTCCATGACTTGGAAACACATTAATCAATTCAGAAGAAAATTCATTTGATTTTTTTTTCAAAATTTGTCTGACAAATCCGATCCCTCCCCGGCACATTTAACTTTTTAAAAATATAAACTTTTTTATTTAACAACAAGTGATCCAACTTAAATGCTAATCACTCTTGGTGGCCCGAATATTAGCGCACAAGGGGTCTTATTGTGGAAGGAAACCGGAATACCCAGAGAAAACCCTAGTGGTCGGGCAGGTGACCCCATACCTTTTCACGTTCGGTCGGGGAATCGAGCCCCGGCCGCCTTGATGAAACACAAGTACGCTATCCATTGCACCATCCGACCACCCAAATTTAACTTTTCCTCAATTTCCTGTTTTGGTTTTCATATCAATGGAACCTTGGTGCCCATGGCAACAATTTTAGATGGAAAGTATTGTGAAAAAAAAATCCCAGAGGGATCTTCGCGCCCACCATTGATGATGTTTTATTCATTCTTAGAAAGATGGATCTTTTCCCTTCTTATTTTGACTTTTATTTATGTATATAATCTTAGTTCTATGAACTTTTCTTGAAAATCAAATAGTTGAAAGAACGTCTCTTGTCAGGAGATTTGCAAAATCCAAGACGGCCGCCTACCGGCCATGTTGTTTTACGGATCGGCTTAAAAAGTTGACAATGCACAACTAGGGACCAAGGGGAATCTGCATATGAAATTTGAGAAGGATCTATCCAGTATAGCTTTCATAAACTATCAATGCAAAATCGTTATGATTATGACGTCATAATAGCTACTCCAGTGTTATGGTCTCATAACACAGAATTGGCTTTGGTAGTGGTTTATAGTGGCAATGCAGAGTACATGCAAATACTTATATTGCTTTAGACACTTGAGAGCACAATGACATTGTTCTTTTTCTGGTTTCATATATTGTAAAACTGAAATTTATCCCATGCTGCATCTTACCACCAGTTCACTTTATTCAAGAACCTCTTATCATATACAGATTATGTTTGAATATATTCAGAAAGTGTATTGATCACAAACATTTGAGTATTTAATTAAGCATTAAACATCATTCTGTTCCGTGTTATGGTCCTATAACACGGAACAGGTTTGCAGACAACATGAATAACGCGCGGTAGCAAGACTATATTTGTGCCATACTTGGTTGCTTTCTGTTGTTTTAAGATTCAACATAATTTGTCTATTTATATTACCCTTAAACTGTAACAGCATAAGCACCGTGAATCTATTTAATCTGTACCAAGTCGCATTCATCTAGAGTAACATGTCACGGGCCTGTGTCACAGGGCCTAGTTACACACGTCCGAAATATTTATATGTTATACTGCTGGATGTTATACTACTAGATATTGATCACAGTGTCAATAATATGGTAACAAACACCTGTACCCATATTGTGACCATATGTTCTGATGGACCGGTGACCCCGCCCCTCCAAACACCCTCCCCTCATCCAAAGACAAGATAAACAAAACCCCATTTGTCGAGGACAGGGACGTATATGTGAGACTCACATATACGTCCCTGATCGAGGACTATCACCCGTTTATTAATAAAATGCAAACAATATTTTAGCGGCTTATCAAAGACGTTTGTTCACAATAAAGTACTTTCGTTTTGACGACTGGCGTGTTGTCCTTCTATACTTATCTATACCAGTGACGTATATGTGAGATATAAACATACATATGTTCCCCAGGATTAAAGGGAAATAATTGTTGAATATTTTTGAAGGCATTATCTCCCTTTAATTTAGATTCGCTCATTGTCGGTATATACATTTAACTCCCATAAATTGTTGTTCAAATCATTTTCGTGATTATCAAATGGAACAATCTTCTGAAATGGATGTCGAAATATGTAAGTACTTACATAAATCAATAATATAGATGTGTTTGTTTTGAAGTGGGTCTGTATTAAGCTGATTAATGGTGACCAAATTCACAAGTTATTGTTGTTTCATATGAAATTCTCATTGTACATTTTTAGTTGTTTAAGTTGTTGAAATTGTTCAATATCTTTACAAAATTGGTCAAAAATATTTAAACAAATTGACAGGAACTTGATTCAAACGTAACGATTTGTTGGTGTTTGCGATATAACTTGCAATAAATAAAGGGCTGATTTGATCGTACAGGTCCATCCAACACAATCCGTATATATATATTTGTGCTATGCCGTGTGTCCATCGTACGTCACCCATACATTGTTCTTCACATTTCCTGTTACCAACGTTGGCCTCCAGCCAAGTATAATTTTCAGAAAGATTAATACTAATTTTCTGTAAAATAAAATAAGTAGAAACAATTAAGGTTTTATTTTCTTATATATGTCATCTTTTTAAAATTAACATTCATGCTTATCGTCATTTATAATTATAAAATGAATATATCGAAAACAATAAACATGAAGAATATTTCGATGTTACTTAAAACACAGATACATTTTTTAATTACTTAAAAAATCTAAGGGAAGTAACTCTTTTATTAAACGATTTTGTAGTACTGTAGATTTGCTCGTTTTAAGTTTGAACAGTCATCAACGATAAACTGCGCTTTAAATCAATTTCATAATTTATGATATGGAACAATTGTCGAAAACGGCCGTCGCAATAATAATTATTTAAGTACTGACAATGCATGTAATATAGATGTGTTTTCTTTTTGAAGTGGATCTGCATTTAGCCGGTACCCGGTGATAAGATGATATATGAACATGTAGTCATAAATGATTGTCGTTCAATTTTGACATCGTGATCATTATACAGGTCGCAGTTGTTGTAATTGTTAAAAATCGATTCAAATTATTAAAACATTGTTTAAACCAACTTCTATCCAATGTCACGATTAGTTGGTGGTCGCTATAGACAGGTTGTATAACCTGTAATAAAATTAAGGGCTGTGTTATGCCTAACCGGTTGTCTAACGCCTCACCACGCACCTTTTTTTCACTGTTTGTCAGATTATAATTTAATTCATATACTACTAGGTGGAATTATTCTTTATAGTGATTTTGATTATGAAAAATCCATTTTGATTTGTGCTCTTTCTGTTGATAAAATGTCGAACTTGTATAGTTAATAAAATTGTACAAGGCATTTCTGCAAACGAATCACTCTCGTTACATGATCATGTTTTGATTGTGTTTAAGTTTATCTGTTTATGAACTGACTATTAATTAACTTGTGTATATGTTCTGTTTAAAATGTATAGATATAAATTATGTTAAATGCTTTGATTGTGAATAAGTGTATCTGCTTATGAACTGAATATTAATTAACTTGTATATGATTATACTCTCCCTATAGATAAAAATGATATTTAATGTTTTCATTGTACGTAATTATGTTTAATAATTAATTGACTATTAATTTACTTGTATATATGTTCTTGTAAATCTTCAAATTGGAGGAAATAAAGAAATAATAATGTACTATTATGATCAAAGGGAAATCAATGGGCAATCAAAACGACATTTAAAAAACGTTTTATTCAAAATATGTGTCCATCAGTAAGCGGAAGTTGTTAAGTTATTTTATCTCGTCCATCAATCTTGATAAACGGGAAAAGAGTTACTTAAATTACTATTTTAATATGTATTATGATTGTTCTACAGAAACGTCCCAAGTCAGGCCAAGACCAATAAACTAATTTGTGTACACATACATCTTAATAATATTTAGTTCAACCGTAAATCGGAGTTACCTCCCTTGGAATAGTAAGCGTTTGTTATAAGAATTTGTAAAAATTACTCATAATAAATTTATGTTTTATCAAAGACAATAATGTCGTAATATATTTCAATGTCCGATTAAAATATCTAACTAATTTCTGTTTGTAAGTTTTAAGATGCTTCTTCGTTATAATTGAATAATTGTGTGATTATGCAAATTTCTTGACCATGATAAAAAAGACATAAACTCTCTCTAGCAGAGCATTAATTGTAGTTATGGTATTTACCAGAGTTGCATTGTGTCTATGCCGACAATCTGCACATTTCTTGGAGAAGCCGCCTGTCCCTCTCCATACATTGCAGGGCACTGCCAAAACGTTGTGCTTTCCACCAGAATCTGTACTACCGGAATATATCACCGGATTTTTGATTAACCGTTTAAAACTACACTCATGTAATAGCTGTTATCTGTTCATATATATATGTTAATCTTGTGATGATTTTTGTTTTGTTTTTGTTTTGCAGATTACAACATAGCTGGTGCGACCCCGGAACAATATAGGCGGTTTATCATCGCACGGCTCCAGGGAGAGGTCGACGACCCCCGTCCTGGGGCCTTGTCTAGGGTTCAGTGGTGGACACTGTTTCGAAACAATCCCGAACTGTTCAAAAAGTTATTTAAAGATTATCCAGTGCCGGATAGATGGAATGTCCATTTTAAACCACGAGTAAGGAATGTGCAGTATTATTAGCATTGTTTGCAACATGGTCGCTTTTAATAATTGAAACCAATAATCTTTGAAATTCTTAACAGTTTAAAAACAAGGGAGAAAAAACACGGACCGGAAGTTATAGAAAATGGTTGGACTCCTCTCTGTGTTACTGTCATCATCATCGCCGACCTTTTGAAACAAGTGTCTGATGTCAGAACTATATAAACATATTGAATACTACTTCATCAAAGTCACCACAACATGGACAGTGTGTGAGCAGTCTGGTGACTGACACTACCACGTTAGACAGTGGGACCAATAGATGTAAATATTGACGTTACCATGTGTGACACTACCACGTTAGACAGTGGGACCAATGGATGTGAATATTGACGTTACCATGTGTGACACTACCACGTTAGACAGTGGGACCAATGGATGTGAATATTGACGTAACCATGTGTGACACTACCACGTTAGACAGTGGGACCAATGGATGTGAATATTGACGTTACCATGTGTGACACTACCACGTTAGACAGTGGGACGAATGGATGTGAATATTGAAGTTACCATGTGTGACACTACCACGTTAGACAGTGGGACCAATGGATGTGAATATTGACGTAACCATGTGTGACACTACCACGTTAGACAAAGGGACCAATGGATGTGAATATTGACATTACCATGTGTGACTCTACCACGTTAGACAGTGGGACAAATGGATGTAAATATTGACGTTACCATTTGTGACACTACCACGTTAGACAGTGGGACCGATTGATGTGAATATTGACGTTACCATGTGTGACACTACCACGTTAGACAATGGGACCAATGGATGGTAATATTGACGTTACCATGTGTGACACTACCACGTTAGACAGTGGGACCAACGGATGTGAATATTGACGTTACCATGTGTGACACTACCACGTTAGACAGTGGGACCAATGGATGTGAATATTGACGTTACCATGTGTGACACTACCACGTTAGACAATGGGACCAATGGATGTGAATATTGACGTTACCATGTGTGACACTACCACGTTAGACAGTGGGACCAACGGATGTAAATATTGACGTTAACTTGTATGACACTACCACGTTAGACAATGGGACAAATGGATGTGAATATTGACGTTACAATTAGTGACACTACTACGTTAGACAGTGGGACCGATAGATGGATGTGAATATTGACGTTACCATGTGGAACCTCACAGTGTTAAATAAAAGTAATAGCGGACGTCGGTTTACTACAAATTAATTTACCATATTAGAACTGTGTGATATTTGTTCAACAGTCAGATTTATAGCTACTGTGTTAGTGCTCCGGTTTCACCAATAATAGATGTGAATATTGCAATTGACGTAACTATGTGGAACCTATAAGTTACTGTGTTAAATAACAGTCGTTAACTGCTTATTTATTAATGACATTCTAACTTTTAAAACTTGGACAACAGCCAGGTTTATAGATACTGTGCTGTTACCCCGGTTAAATCAACGTTCATTTACCTAAAAGAAATTAAACAATTTCCATAAAAAGCATTAAAAACGTTTTTGGAAGTTTCCTAACCTTTAGATTTCCCCTTACCTTTTGTAATGATATCTTATGTATCTTTTTACGTTAGTGGTCATCTTTTAGTGAAGGAACGTTGATGAAACCAGTTATCTTAGCTTTATGTGGATTGGTTGGAACATTATCAGTGGAATAGGTTGTAATGTTAGATGGGGAGGTCCTCCTTAATTAACATATAATGGATTGTTGGTACACGTATAACAGTGGATTAGTGGAATAGGTTGTAATGTTAGATGGGGAAGCCCTCCTTAATTAACATATAATGGATTGTTGGTACACGTATAACGGTGGATTAGTGGAATAGGTTGTAATGTTAGATGGAGAGGTCCTCTTTAATTAACATAAAATGGATTGTTGAGACAAGTATAACAGTGGATTAGTGGAATAGGTTGTAATGTTAGATGGAGAGGTCCTCCTTAATTAACATATAATGGATTGTTGGTACACGTATAGCAGTGGATAAGTGGAATAGGTTGTAATGTTAGATGGAGAGGTCCTCCTTAATTAACATATAATGGATTGTTGGTACACGTATAACGGTGGATTAGTGGAATAGGTTGTAATGTTAGATGGAGAGGTCCCCTTAATTAACATATAATGGATTGTTGGTACACGTATAACAGTGGATTAGTGGAATAGGTTGTACTATCAGATGGAGAGGCCCGTTAATTAACATATAATGGATTGTTGGTACACGTATAGCACTGGATTAGTGGAATAGGTTGTAATGTTAGATTGGGAGGTCCTCCTTAATTAACATAAAATGGATGGTTGGTACACGTATAACAGTGGATTAGTGGAATAGGTTGTAATGTTAGATGGGGAGGTCCTCCTTAATTAACATATAATGGATTGTTGGTACACGTATAACAGTGGATTAATGGAATAGGTTGTAATATTAGATGGGGAGGTCCTCCTTAATTAACATGTAATGGATTGTTGGTACACGTATAACAGTGGATTAGTGGAATAGGTTGTAATGTTAGATGAGAGGCCCGGTTAATTAACATATAATGGATTGTTGGTACACGTATAACAGTGGATTAGTGGAATAGGTTGTAATGTTAGATGAGAGGCCCGGTTAATTAACATATAAGGGATTGTTGGTACACGTATAACAGTGGATTAGTGGAATAGGTTGTAATGTTCGATGGAGAGGTCCCCTTAATTAACATGTATTCAGTGTCTTTCATTACTCTATGTTTTAATTAACATTTAATCGGCGTCTTCCTTTATTTTATATCATGTTCTAATTAATATATAATCAGGGTCTTGCCTTACTCTATGTTCTAATAAACATTTAATCGGTGTCTTCCTTTATTTTATATCATGTTCTAATTAATATCTAATCAGGGTCTTGCCTTACTCTATGTTCTAATAAACATTTAATCTGTGTCTTTCTTTACTTTATATCATGTTCTAATTAATATATAATCAGGGTCTTTCTTTACCTTATATCATATATGTTCTAATTAACATATAATGTGTGTCTTTCATTACCTTATATCATGTTCTAATTAACATTTAATCTGTGCCTTTCCTTATTCTATGTTCTAATTAAATTTAATCTGTGTCTTTCCTTATTCTATGTTCTAATTAAATTTAATCTGTGTCTTTCTTTACTTTATATAATGTTCTAATTAACATATAATCAGGGTCTTTCTGTATCTTATATAATGTTCTAATTAACATATAATCAGGCTTTTTCTTTACATTATATCATATATGTTCTAATTAACATATAATCTGTGTCTTTCATTACCTTGTATGATGTTCTAATTAACATATAATCTGTGTCTTTCATTACCTTGTATCATGTTCTAATTAACATATAATCAGGCTTTTTCTTTACATTATATCATATATGTTCTAATTAACATATAATCTGTGTCTTTCTTTACTTTATATGATGTTCTAATTAACATATAATCAGGGTATTTCTTTGCATTATATCATATATGTTCTAATTAACATATAACAGGTGACATTCTTTACTTTATATCATATTCTTTCTTTCTATACAGTTTCTTATGTATATATTTAAACCGTCGATGCCAAGTTCTGTATGTTGTTATTGTGGTAGAAATAGTTTTAGCAATGCTTGTCATGTACTCGTAGAATGACCATGTATACGTACAATTGTACCTGATTCTCAATCATCAGATTGAAATATATTGTGTAGTTTGTACATATCATTTCTCATGAATAAAGTATATTTTAAACTATAGTCACATTAAATAACAGCAGGTAAATAAGATGATGTCTTTATATATTCCAGAAACAAATGTTTTCGTATCATGTCATAAGTTTGTAAATAAATATACATAGATCATTATTTACTGAGTGTGTCATTAATCACCCCTCCGCCCTCCACATAAAGACGAAAAAATCAGAGAATACCGGAGCGTCAGAACAAGATCTACATGGAGGCACTGGTAAAAGTTCAAGAGAATAAGACCAGGCGTTCCGGAAAGGTAAACGTTTTCTGATTCAGCGACGACACTCGCCATGTAAATCATAGGTCAGATCCAGGTGAATGTCGGAGTGAGAACTCATTTCTCACTCCGAGGACATGACATTTACTTTAATTATGTTTTTGTTGACGCTTTGATATTTTTTTTTTAATTGGAAAAAATAACACAGTACAAATCATTACGGATAGTTTCTGTTAATATACAATGTATACTCACATGATTCACACTATATCTCTATGAAAAATAAAAAAAATGTAATAATTACATAAAGATTTTGTATTTACATTTCGAGGTGTCAGCAGATGATTACAAGCCATTCTATTCATAAAAAGATAAGTTATTTCGGTGCATATGCTAACAAATTGACGCGATAATAGTTTTAACTTTGGGTTATCCATATGTCACAGGTTCATTAAAAAACAATGCTACCCATCATGAACAGTCAACGATCAATACATGTTCACAATGACTTTCGTTCAGTATTATTGCCGAAAGCCGACTCATTATTTCAAAATTGTATGAAGCGTCTATAAAGACTAGAGGAAAACTTTAACAGCTTTTCAACATACTGCGCAGTTAAATGTCATGTGATCACAGAACTAATTTACGACCGGGTATGTGTTTGTGTAGAAAATGGTGTCCACATTGTCCTTATCCACGTAGGTAACGGACCTCTGTGCCTAGATTTTATCATCCGTGAACGTAAAGATGTGATATTAGAACGATTGGATTTATTAACGCCGCTGTCGTCTGCAGCTTGATCTGTTCACGTCTAAAGATCAGTGACTCCTGATCTGTCTCATAATAGCGACACGTAAGTATGACCTGTACAGTGTATGTGCGGGCCGACATAGATTTTTCTTATTATAGATTATCTTCCATGTTGTTTAAAGTTTGTATTCACAATACACTGCTGTGTTACGTGTGTATACGTAATATGTACACCGACATTGCATTTTGTATTTTTTTCAAAGCTCAACAGCGCAAAATTTAACGAAGCGTCCATTGGTGTGCTATCCCCTTACATTGTCGATACAGGTATGGACTAAAAGCTTACATTGTCGATACAGGTATGGACTGAAACTTTACATTGTCGATACAGGTATGAACTGAAACCTAAATGTACATGAAGTATTCTATGCTATACTAAGCTCGTGAAATCTGAATAAAATGTATAGTCCTATTCTCACAACTTTCCATAAGGATATGACAATAACCCTATTCTCACAACTTTACATAATGATCTGACAATGACCCTATTCTCACAACTTTACATACTGATCTGACAATGACCTTATTCTCAAAACTTTCCATAAGGATATGACAATAACCCTATTCTCACAACTTTACATAAGGATCTGACAATAACCCTATTCTCATAACTGTACATAAGGATCTGACAATAACCCTATTCCAACAACTTTACATAATGATATGACAATAACCCTATTCTCACAACTGTACATAAGGATCTGACAATATCCCTATTCTCACAACTTTACATAATGACCTGACAATAACCCTATTCTCACAACTTTACATGATGATCTGACAATAACCCTATTCTTACAACTTTACATAATGATCTGACAATGACCCTATTCTCACAACTTTACATAATGATCTGACAATAACCCTATTCTCACAACTTTACATAATGATCTGACAATAACCCTATTCTCACAACTTTACATAATGACCTGACAATAACCCTATTCTTACAACTTTACATCATGATCTGACAATAACCCTATTCTCACAACTTTACATAATGATCTGACAATAACCCTATTCTCACAACTGTACATAAGGATCTGACAATAACCCTATTCTCAAAACTTTACATAATGACCTGACAATAACCCTATTCTCACAACTTTACATAATGATATGACAATGACTCTTTTCTCACAACTTTACATAATGATCGGACAATAACCCTATTCTCACAACTTTACATAATGATCTGACAATAACCCTATTCTCACAACTTTACATAAGGATCTGACAATAACCCTATTCTCACAACTGTACATAAGATCTGACAATAACCCTATTCTCACAACTGTACATAAGATCTGACAATAACCCTATTCTCACAACTTTACATAATGATCTGACAATGACTCTTTTCTCACAACTTCACATAATGATCTGACAATAACCCTATTCTCACAACTTTACATAATGATCTGACAATATCCCTATTCTCACAACTGTACATAATGATCTGACAATGACCCTATTCTCACAACTGTACATAAGGATCTGACAATAACCCTATTCTCACAACTTTACATGATGACCTGAAAATAAACATATTTAAACAACTTTACATAATGATCTGACAATGACCCTATTCTCACAACTTTACATAAGGATATGACAATGACCCTATTCTCACAACTTTACATAATGATCTGACAATAACTCTATTCTCACAATTTTACATAATGATCTGACAATGACCCTATTCTCACAACTTCACATAAGGCTCTATCAATAACTCTATTCTCACAACTTTAAATAATGATCTAACAATAACCCTATTCTCACAACTTTACATAAGGGTATGGCAAATGCCCTATTCTCACAACTTTACATCAGGATCTGACAATAACCTTTACACCATCTGTACGTCATAATTAATTGATACCTAGGGGGAATTATGCATTTGGTTATGTCATATTCAGCAAGGAATTTTATCTAAGCATGTTGTGACGAAATTACTTAATTCTGTAAGCGGTAATTTGATTGGCACTTCTTATGGGAAATATCAGCTCATATACACGAGGTGAGTTTCAGGGCTTTTAGTTATTGTAACCAGGGACATAATATACGTCCCTGTTGTAACAGAAACTAGATTACAGAAAGGACAACATTCAAAGAAGCTAGTGGGCGGCATATAGTTCTCCTGTTTCAAAAAGTAACATCGGCTTATTAACCCCTGCAATTCTATAATAAACTATTCCAACCTTTGGATTGGAGGAGTTCAAATGTGTATTTAGGGCAGAGGAGTTATAAATCATCGGAACTCTACAGGAATGAGATTCAATTCAATGAAGATGTAGGGAAAACATGTCTTATCTTATATATCATCTTATCAACAAAAGCACTAGTATATATGACTTTATGTTATCAATCACGAAGGTTAAGATTGGGTGTTTAAACATGAGATATCAGGTTGGAATCTATGCAAACCGTACAATGTTTTAGTAGCTTGTCACACATTCCATATATTATGTAAAACAAAACTATTTACAGATTGAATACAAAACGTGATCTCGTTACCGATCAGAATAACTTACGAGGCCAGCCCTTTAAATTCATGCACCCTGGGGACACATTTGAACGCATCCAGTTCAAAGGATAGATCATTATGAAATTTCCCGGGATTAATGGGTTAATAGAGCTATGACGCATGGATTTAACCAGGCAAACAGGTATTGTATTACATGCAGCGCGTCGGCTCAGGTAGAGAAAATGTACGACTGTAATGTTAAATGTAAATACACGTATACAACGAGAGAGGAAAACTTACCGGAGAGATTTTATACCAGAAAACAATGTAAATATGGCTGTGGTTCTAATTTTATACCAGAAATAATGTAAGTATGGCTGTGGTTCTAATTTTATACCAGAAACAATGTAAATATGGCTGTGGTTCTAATTTTATACCAGAAATAATGTAAGTATGGCTGTGGTTCTAATTTTTTACCAGAAATAATGTAAGTATGGCTGTGGTTCTAATTTTATACCAGAAATAATGTAAATATGGCTGTGGTTCTAATTTTTTACCAGAAATAATGTAAGTATGGCTGTGGTTCTAATTTTATACCAGAAATAATGTAAGTATGGCTGTGGTTCTAATTTTATACCAGAAACAATGTAAATATGGCTGTGGTTCTAATTTTTTACCAGAAATAATGTAAGTATGGCTGTGGTTCTAATTTTATACTAGAAATAATGTAAATATGGCTGTGGTTCTAATTTTATACCAGAAACAATGTAAATATGGCTGTGGTTCTAATTTTATACCAGAAACAATGTAAATATGGCTGTGGTTCTAATTTTATACCAGAAATAATGTAAATATGGCTGTGGTTCTCATTTTATACCAGAAACAATGTAAATATGGCTGTGGTTCTAATTAGTTATAACATTTTTTTTATTCATTTATTTTTGTTTTGGAAAATGAGCGTCAAACATATACAGCCTGCAGTAAGTTTTGTTGACTTAAAATCTACTATATTACTGTGTTTTAATTGATTATAAACATTTTATTTATTTACTTTTTTATTTAATTAAAAAAAACGCAAATGAGCATGATTTATATACATGTACGACAGACTTCTTTGTTTTTGTTTTTACTTAAAATTAGTATTCAATAAATATAACTGTGTTTCGAATTATTGAAAACGCTATTTATTAATTTATCTTGTTTTGGTGTGAAAAGCGTGAATGAGGTTCATGAATTATATACAGCAGTAGGTTGTTTGTGTACCTGTAATGGTGATGTTTGCTTGATTCAATTTCAGAAAAAAATATTTTATATTTTAGTTATCGAAACGTGACCCCCTATGGAATACCCTCATATCCTCATAGAGAAGTTTTAAGGAACGACACGGAGATCAAGATGTGAGACGTTTTTCAGATTGAGTTTACACAAGTAGCAGCTAACGCGCAATAGACTTGTTTTCACATCATTTTTCTGTTTTTATTAAATACCCATTTTTTTTCTTTTAATATTTTTCTATTTTGCAATTGTAATGTTGATGAAGACCAGGAAAAAATTGAACATTCCATGACTTAGAGACTCATTAATCAATTCAGAAGGAAATTCACTTTTTTTAACCTGTCTGAAAACACTTTTTCGATTCTATACAAGTACACACATTTTCATCAAAAAAGTCAGGAAAATTCATTGGAAAAAGTAGGAAACACAAAGACTATATATAGCAAAATGAAAAAAAAATGAAAGACTTTTGGCACGTCACTATATGTCTCTTAAATTCCTGTATTAGAAATGAAGGTATCTTAAAATCACACTTTTTTTGTAAACAAATTATTTATGGTACATGTATGAAATGATAAATGCATACTTGCCAACCATTTTTTTGGTCATGTGAGAAAAGATTTGTGCTTAAAATACCAACAAAAATGGTTTCAATGGTTAGCAGAAAGTCTTAGGAATCTTAGAAAAGGAGAAAATTGCAAGGAGAAATTGTAGTTTTAAGTCTGGCATATACCAGTACATAGTTAAATGTATCAATTTTGAAACGTAAATTCTGATTTTCCGAAAAAAGAAGACGATGAGTATAATTTTAAGGGCACACTTCAAATACACAATGTATCAAGAATTCAGTTGTGCTTTGACATATTTCTATAGTGTAGTGGTCATCACACTTGCCACTTCCACTTCGTGGTGGGAGACCCAGGTTCAATTCCTGGTGGAAATGATAGCACAATTTGATATTGATAAAACATAGAAAATATAAAAAGCATGCAAACATAAAAGAAAACTACCAGTAACTGTTATTGAACTCTTCAATTTATTTCATATTTGTTTATATATAATATTTTCAGTATTCTTGTTTATTTGTTCTGTATTATGGCTTATTTTTTCTTTGCTCTACCGTATTCATACAACTTGGCGTTTATGAATTGTAATCAGTTTCCATTTAATTATCATTGGTGCTGACATCCAGTGATCGGGCCTTCATGCGTTCAAATACAGTCATCATTTTTTTTAACGGAAATTCCATGATTAAATATATATGTTCAAACAATCATTATTTTTTAAAGATCAACCTCTTTCTGTTTTTAAGTAAAAATATAAAATCAAATTGATTATTCAGGCACTGTGCCTCACATACTATGTACATGTAAAGGGAATTATTTGAATGTAGTTGTGTTTCGAACTACATTCCGGAGGGAAAATAACATAGGTGATCAGTCAGCAGACTAATCTTTTTATCCCCCGCCTTCACCAAGACGGGGGATATTAAGTTGGGTTTGTCGGTCCATCCGTCCGTCACGCTTCGTGTTTCTGTGCAATAACAGCAACGTTATCCGATTTTCTTGACAGATGGTTACTAGGTAAAATGCCTAAAGGGCTCGGCCAAGTTCGATCGCAACTTTTGGCGGACATTATTTAGCGGAGTTATGGTCCTTGATTAACATTTGTGTGCAATTTCTTTATGCATGTCTTTCAAAACCCCTTTCCAATACGATTTTTTAGTGTTAACATAATTTTCTCTTTGGTAAGGAGGTCTTTGTGGCTTCTTTGATACTTTCAAAAAGCTCTTCGGAGCAGAGACGATACCCGATTTTGACCGGAGTTTACATCTTTCCAATCTGCGACCAATTATGGAATTTTGCACACCAACGCGTTACTTGATATGTTACTATTATCACCCGTGATTATCCACATATGAAATATTCGGCATCTAAAATTTCAAGATTATTTAAGGATGTTTTTATCTGACGTTCAAGTCTCGTTTTAATCTCATTTGAACATTTTACATTATATTGCAGAAATTCTTTTCAGTTTTGATATCGTATATGCATCTGAAAATTGTGTAAAAATTATAGGTGTCTGTTGCTTGTACAACTTTTTTTTTAACATGAATTTTAAAAAAATACCAATTCGGCGGCCATTTTGAAAATGCGTATATTTGTGTATATTTTGCACTTCGTGAAAGGCCGGAATTTCACCTTTTGATGCTGGATTGATCTCTTAAAAACATTTTTAATCATAGCAAGCTAATGTTTGCTATACAACATAATAATGTTCCATATTATATAAATATCATGCAACAAATTAGATAATTATAAAGTTTTTGTATTTTTCATATTTTTAGTGTAGCTGGAGCACTTTTTATTTTTGAACCCGAAATTGTGAAAAAATAAAATAAAAAGTAACGGAACAAAAAACAAAAAATGAAGCATGCTAACCCCGCTTTTTATGACGGTTTAAGACAAAGAAACGCATTTTCTTTCATATGCTAAATATTAAAACAAATAATTGCAGAACTGCAAAAATGGTGAAAAAATGAGGTTTTTCTCATTGGAAAATAAGGGGTAGGGGTAACTAAAATCGCTTTCCCCGAGTTAAAATATTACGTTAGAGAAATTGTATTTCCATAACTTAAAAGAAAACAGTATTTTTGTCATTTCAGCAAGCATTCACACATTTTGGGCTACCCAGATGAATACATCCTTAACCACCAGATGAAGTTTGCTTGGATCGATGATATCACGTAAGAATCATAGGACTCGTGGATACTACAAAATCAATGTTGGTTTTCCTCAAACAACCAATACTCCGATATGCCACATCAATCGACTCTTTCTTTACATGGAATATCGTGCAAATGAGATGCCGTTGACATATATAAGGCCGGTAACGTTCCAAGTCATGATGCGAAGAGAATTCATGAATATGGCTAATAATGCAAAACATAAGGAGTTATTAAGCATTCTAAGACGAGTCGTCATTGTGAGCTGATTACTCAAAGGCATTATCACCAGTAAACTTGTTCCTACTTAACCACTTTCGGCATCTGACACTTCTGGGCCAAAATCACGGATCCTTAGTTTTGAAGTGATCAGATGACAGAATATTTACACGGGCAGAGACCGAGCCCCGTCTTCGGCTTTTGCGTAAACGAACAAACGGAACGGTCACGCCTCTCTTTTGTAAATAAGTTTGTATAGTATCTATAGTGCATGTTTCCGGTATGCCTCTCAAGAATCAGCAGGTTGTGTTCCTACTGAACATTCAAACAAAGCCTTTGTTATCGACGACATTATCCTTTGTTAATTCTACTGGTTCTGCATCGCGGTCTTCTTTTTCCTTCGGAGTAATTAAGGGAAACACTTTCGGCATATGAAGGTTTCTTCCTAGAATAACCATTTGTCAAATAAACATGTTAATTAAAATATTCTGCACTACCTGTGTTACCACCCGGTTCCCTTGCCCTAACACAATTTGGAACTGTATTTGTTGAATGATTGTGGAGAGACTCTGAAGGACGGGCAACACTGGTTTTCTCAACCACTTTACTATTGCCATACTGAATCTATGGCTGATGTGAAGACGTGACCGAAGATACTCCTCTTTTGCTTGGGTAACTGATTGAATCGTGTACGCTGCTTATGTCACCCTTGCTAGGCGCGGGGGATCTGATAGCTCACTATTCGGATAGCAACCATTTGGGTTGTTTGGCGCAGTATCATGATTATGAAAGTCAACTGTATTAACAAAATCATTTCAGAAAGCTGTTGACCAATGCCTTCCGTCAAAATGCTCACAGCAATATCAGTACCGGCTTGAGAATCGTTCAGAACATCTCTTACTGAAACCTCTGTTTTCCGGACACGAGACTTTAGAGAAGAGAGGCAATCGACGGTGGAGTGCAGTTTTGACGTATAGGAATGAACATCTTTATCAAAGGCTGACAGTTTGTCTCTAACTGCACATACCTCGGAGCGAGTATCGTTCACTTTGATGAAACAATCATCATCGATTCTCGAAAGACCAAAGCTATTATTCTCGACTGACTGAGAGGTTGACGAAAGTTCAGTGGATACCGATTTCCTGTAAAGTTCTAGTGAAACAACTTTCGAGGATATAAGATGAATCCTGTCAGAAAATTGACGAAGAGCAGACCTGTTACCTATGTCATCAGAAAAGAGCTTATCAACTATTCCAATTTACTGTTTCAATTCCGTTTTAACAGACTTGAAATTGATTTTTTCTTAATTTTTTTGCTTCCAATAACGATACTGATGGTATTTGCTGAAAAAAAAAAGATTAAAAAAAGACGCTGATAGTAGCGTCGGTCAATTGTACTGTCGTCTGCAAAATCAGAATGGATTTAAACATGGTAGTAGACACCGGGGCCCTTCAAATTAGTAGTGTAAACATCTCCAATGAGATGGAAAGAGAGCTGGCTAACTGTGGGCTGCAGCCACCCCCCCACCCCCCCCCCAACCCCCCCCCCCCCCCCACCCTCCGCCTTCCTAGTACGCCATCCATCATCCATCAAAACAAGATTTAGGCAAGTGTCCGAAAATGACTGGAAATGGAGTGGAATTGGCAATCGAAAATCACCAAAAGGGGAGTGAAAATATTCACAGGTATGTTTTTACATGGTTGTAACATTTGTTTTTTCTTAAATTTTAAAACTGTCAAGAAAAATGAAAATACCGGAGAATGTAATGTCAGACCGGGACTCGAACCCGGATCGCCCATAAATGATGGTTTCTCTACCTTGAGATATCTGACCGTGTATTCTCCAAGTACATTTAATCTGCATTTTCGAATATGTTACTGTAATTGTGTCATCACTCTTACTTAGTCTTTGTTTTTTGTTTTTAGACTGGAGAACTGAGAGGGATGGATACCGCATTGATTTCGACAGGGAGACGCTAAACCAACACTGGACATTTTACGCAGAGTGCCAACCAAAAAATTCAGAAAAACGAGTGGCAGCCGAAATGACGGAAGGACAGGCCCATGAATACAATAAATATTCCATGAAAAGTATAAGGTCAGCTATAAATCTGTACATGATGGGCATAGGGAGAAGTGACAGAGATATTACCAGGGATTGAGAGTTCAAAACTTAAAGGCATATGAATTCCTACCAAACACAAATCTTTAACCCCCCCCCCTGACTTACAACAAATTTCAACTTACCTGCATTCCAAAATAAATTCGATTATCCTCAGGTTTGGCGAATTCCTTCCTCTTTTTCAGTGATGAGAATAGAAAAAATACGCCATTATATCCCACGAAACAGTACAGAAAAACAGACAAGGTGGCCTGAAAAGTGAGGAAGCTACGGCTGACAAAATAATGTACGCCACTGATAACGATCAATGTCCCTAAACTAAAGTCACTCAAAATGCTCATTGAAAAAAAACCAAATAAACACGCCACCAGCCTGTTTAATCACTGAGTAAAAGAAGCGTTGATCGATAGTACTTGTCGTATATGCCTTTCTGTGATGGAGAAGAAGTTACTTGAAGAATTCAAATATTTTTGACCCCTGTGACCTTGAAAGTAGGTAAAGGTCAATCATATGAACAAACTTGGTAGTCCTTCATCCCAGCATGCTTCATGCCAAATTCAGTGGGCCTTTCGGTTATTAAGAAAAAGTTTCTTAAAGATTTTTACATAGTTGACCCCTGTGTCCTTGAACATTGGTCAAGGTCATTGATATGAGGAAACTTTGTAGAACTCTACCCCAGGAACCTACTGGTTAAAAATAAGCAATTTTGTAGCACCCGGTCTGACATTACATTCTCCGGTATTTTCATTGTAGCACTCTATCCCAGGTATTTACAGGCAAAATACTGGTATCCTGGGCCTTTTTGTTATTGAGAAGAAGATTGCTACAGGAAAAGTTAACGGATAGCGCATGACGGACGACGACGGACAGAGCACGATGGCAATAGGTCATCCTGACCCAAAGGGTCAGATGACCTAAAAATGCGAAATGTTCGAAAGTTTACATGGCACATTGCCTCCGGGCTACAAGTGTTCAACAATTAAATGACACTAGATACGAACTTCGCCACATCGTGTATATGACAAGACACCGAAATGAAAGCTCCGTTCGGTCCTATAGTAGGGAATGCTACACAACACAGAAAAGAAACATAAGTGAAACACTTTCCTCCATAGCGGACTGCGGGAAGTCTTCAGACGTGGTAATGACAGCCCGGTCCGTCACCGAATCTGATTCTGAATTCAACACACCAGACTCCGGTCCTGGCTTTGCTCGCACCTCCGCCTGTCGACCCAAACTCTGGCAATATAATGTCCACTTCAAATATCATGTCTTCAGGTTATATTTCTAACTCATCATTTTAAAACTGTGTGTTTCAATTTGGAAAGTTAACTTTCACACCGTCGCCTCCTTCGTGCTGTAGGCTTACAGTTCGTTTGGTTCGTGACGTAGCACAACGCTATTCGCTGCGCTATTTGAAATCCTAGCGTATGGTTGGGTTAAGTAGCGCTAAGATAAACTTACACCGCACATTTGTTTTTTGTGCAAGAATGACATAACTAGAATACCTTAAATTAAATGAAATTTATTAAAAACGTGTTGGTTTGCAACATTTTTTTATTCGGTATATACTGAAAATAGGTGTGCACTTTTTTGCTTAAACCTCTTTGAGGATTTATGCTAAATGCACAGATTTTTTTTCTGTATGTATATACAAAAAAAATGTTCCATATAAATAAAAAAAATTGTGGTCTTTCCTTAATTATTCCCAAATTTTATGCGTAGCATTTTAATAGTAAATTGACAAGCTTAAACTATTCTTCATCTCTTACAAAATATTCATTAATCATTTCAATTATATCACACTCGTATACAACGTTACGCTCCTTGGTGGTCGTGATGAGGCTTCGTGATGGTAAATAGCTGTCATATGTCCACAACATTCACTTACGTAAGTTGATCGGTATTGAGGATTAATATTAAAGGAATATTCTGACTAGTTGTCATGATGTTCATTATAAAGAGTTGAAGTAGAAGTATAAAGTTGTCTCAATGGTCATTATAGAAAGTAAACGTTGTGTATATTGTTGACGTAATAGTCGTTATAGAGAGTAATGGCGTAGTTGTATAAAGTTGTCATAATGGTCGTTATAGAGAGTTGACGTAGTAGTATAAAGTTGTCATAATGGTCAATATAGAAAGTAAACGTTGTGTATGTTGTTGACGTAATAGCCGTTATAGAGAGATGACGTAGTAGTATAAAGTTGTCATAATGGTCGTTATAGAGAGATGAAGTAGATGTATAAAGTTGTCATAATGGTCGTTATAGAGAGATGACGTAGTAGTATAAAGTTGTCATAATGGTCGTTATAGAGATGACGTAGTAGTATAAAGTTGTCATAATGGTCATTATAGAAAGTAAACGTTGTGTATGTTGTTGACGTAATAGTCGTGATAGAGAGTAATGGCGTAGTTGTATAAAGTTGTCAAAATGGTCGTTATAGAGAGTTAACGTAGTGTATATAGTTGTCATAATGGTCGTTATAGAGAGATGACGTAGTAGTATATAGTTGTCATAATGGTCGTTATAGAGAGATGACGTAGTAGTATATAGTTGTCATAATGGTTGTATAGAGAGATGACGTAGTAGTATATAGTTGTCATAATGGTCGTTATAGAGAGGTGTCGAAGTAGTATATAGTTGTCATAATGGTCGTTATAGAGAGATGACGTAGTGTATATAGTTGTCGTAATGGTCGTTATAGAGAGGTGACGAAGTAGTATATAGTTGTCATAATGGTCGTTATAGAGAGTTAACGTAGTGTATATAGTTGTCATAATGGTCGTTATAGAGAGATGACGTAGTAGTATAAAGTTGTCATAATGGTCGTTATAGAGAGTTAACGTAGTGTATATAGTTGTCATAATGGTCGTTATAGAGAGATGACGTAGTAGTATAAAGTTGTCATAATGGTCGTTATAGAGAGTTAACGTAGTAGTATAAAGTTGTCATAATGGTCGTTATAGAGAGTTAACGTAGTAGTATAAAGTTGTCATAATAGTCGTTATAGAGAGATGACGTAGTAGTATATAGTTGTCATAATGGTCGTTATAGAAAGTAAACGTTGTGTATATTGTTGACGTAATGGTCGCTATAGAGAGATGACGTAGTAGTATAAAGTTGTGTCAATGGTCATTATAGAGAGTTAACGTAGTGTATATTTTTGACGTAATAGTCGTTATAGAGAGATGACGTAGTAGTATAAAGTTGTCATAATGGTCGTTATAGAGAGATGACGTAGTTGTATAAAGTTGTCAAAATGGTTGTTATAGAGAGTTAACGTAGTGTACATAGTTGTCATAATGGTCGTTATAGAGAGATGACGTAGTGTATATAGTTGTCATAATGGTTGTTATAGCGAGTTAATGTAGTGTATATAGTTGTCATAATGGTCGTTATAGAGAGATGACGTAGTTGTATAAAGTTGTCAAAATTGTTGTTATAGCGAGTTAATGTAGTGTATATAGTTGTCATAATGGTCGTTATAGAGAGTTAACGTAGTGTATATTGTTGACGTAATAGTCGTTATAGAGAGATGACGTAGTGTATATAGTTGTCAAAATGGTTGTTATAGCGAGTTAATGTAGTGTATATAGTTGTCATAATGGTCGTTATAGAGAGATGACGTAGTTGTATAAAGTTGTCAAAATGGTTGTTATAGCGAGTTAATGTAGTGTATATAGTTGTCATAATGGTCGTTATAGAGAGTTAACGTAGTGTATATTGTTGACGTAATAGTCGTTATAGAGAGATGACGTAGTGTATATAGTTGTCAAAATGGTTGTTATAGAGAGTTAACGTAGTGTACATAGTTGTCATAATGTTCGTTATAGAGAGTTAACGTAGTGTATATAGTTGTCATAATGGTCGTTATAGAGAGTTAATGTAGTGTATATAGTTGTCATAATAGTCGTTATAGAGAGATGACGTAGTAGTATAAAGTTGTCATAATGGTCGTTATAGAGAGTTAATGTAGTGTATATAGTTGTCATAATAGTCATTATAGAGAGATGACGTAGTAGTATAAAGTTGTCATAATGGTCGTTATAGAGAGTTAACGTAGTGTATATAGTTGTCATAATGTTCGTTATAGAGAGTTAATGTAGTGTATATAGTTGTCATAATAGTCGTTATAGAGAGATGACGTAGTAGTATATAGTTGTCATAATGGTCGTTATAGAGAGATGACGTAGTAGTATATAGTTGTCATAATGGTCGTTATAGAAAGTAAACGTTGTGTATATTGTTGACGTAATGGTCGTTATAGAGAGATGACGTAGTAGTATAAAGTTGTCTCAATGGTCATTATAGAGAGTTAACGTAGTGTATATTTTTGACGTAATAGTCGTTATAGAGAGATGACGTAGTTGTATAAAGTTGTCATAATGGTCGTTATAGAGAGATGACGTAGTGTATATAGTTGTCATAATGGTTGTTATAGAGAGTTAATGTAGTGTATATAGTTGTCATAATGGTCGTTATAGAGAGATGACGTAGTTGTATAAAGTTGTCAAAATGGTTGTTATAGCGAGTTAATGTAATGTATATTGTTGTCATAATGGTCGTTATAGAGAGTTAACGTAGTGTATATAGTTGACCTAATGGTCGTGATAGAGAGTTAACGTAGTGTATATAGTTGTCATAATGGTTGTTATAGCGAGTTAATGTAGTGTATATAGTTGTCATAATGGTCGTTATAGAGAGATGACGTAGTTGTATAAAGTTGTCAAAATGGTTGTTATAGCGAGTTAATGTAGTGTATATAGTTGTCATAATGGTCGTTATAGAGAGTTAACGTAGTGTATATAGTTGACCTAATGGTCGTGATAGAGAGTTAACGTAGTGTATATAGTTGTCATAATGGTTGTTATAGCGAGTTAATGTAGTGTATATAGTTGTCATAATGGTCGTTATAGAGAGTTAACGTAGTGTATATAGTTGACCTAATGGTCGTGATAGAGAGTTAACGTAGTGTATATAGTTGTCATAATGGTTGTTATAGCGAGTTAATGTAGTGTATATAGTTGTCATAATGGTCGTTATAGAGAGATGACGTAGTTGTATAAAGTTGTCATAATGGTTGTTATAGCGAGTTAATGTAGTGTATATAGTTGTCATAATGGTCGTTATAGAGAGATGACGTAGTTGTATAAAGTTGTCAAAATGGTTGTTATAGAGAGTTAACGTAGTGTATATAGTTGTCATAATGGTCGTTATAGAAAGATGACGTAGTTGTATAAAGTTGTCATAATGGTCGTTATAGAGAGTTAACGTAGTGTATATAGTTGTCATAATGTTCGTTATAGAGAGTTAACGTAGTGTATATACTTGTCATAATGGTCGTTATAGAGAGATGACGTAGTAGTATATAGTTGTCATAATGGTCGTTATAGAGAGATGACGTAGTAGTATAAAGTTGTCATAATGGTCGTTATAGAGAGTTAACGTAGTGTATATAGTTGTCATAATGTTCGTTATAGAGAGTTAACGTAGTGTATAAAGTTGTCTCAATGGTCATTATAGAAAGTAAACGTAGTGTATATTGTTGACGTAATAGTCGTGATAGAGAGTAATGGCGTAGTGTATATTGTTGACGTAATAGTCGTGATAGAGAGTAATGGCGTAGTGTATATTGTTGACGTAATGGTCGTGATAGAGAGTAATGCCGTAGTGTATATTGTTGACGTAATGGTCGTGATAGAGAGTAATGGCGTAGTTGTATATATTTGTCACGATGGTCGTTATAGTGTTATAGAGTGTTGACATGATAGCAGTATAAAGTTGTCATACCGGTAGTTTGGGTACGCAGGACGCGGATGTCACGTCAACACTGTTAGTACGAGATTATCTCCAACAGTGACCAAAACCGAGATAAAACACACTCGGAATGAAGGCAAACACATTTTTTCTCTTTTTCTAAACATATTTTACAGATTATTCCGATGGAAAAAGAATAATTAACAATTTGATTAGTTTCATTCGAACACATTTCTTTTTTTTATCCTGTTCATCCCCGAAGCTCTTCAATCTTAGGATTTCTAAAATCTTTCGAAGTAATAGGTCAACATTGTAATCTCTTCTGTTAATGAGAAGCATTTGATGTAAACTAATAGTAATAGTGTTTTGTCCTTAATGCAAGATCATACAGGATTACAGAGATGTGAAATGAAAAATTTTAACAAGATCGTAGACAAGTTTAGAATTATCTTATAAAACTCTGCTGTTCTAACAGACACCATAGTTACAAACCTGAGAAGGGACTCAATAAGGCGTGGTCTGTAGGTAGACGTCCAGTCCCTGTGTCCCAGACATCCATTTGTCCCGTCCCCACAGGTCAGGATTATCCCGTTGTCACTGGCAAATTTACTGAACCCAGCTCCGCAGCAACTTTTGTCACTGTAGAAACACACTTATCGACCTCTGTCACTGTAGAAACACTCTTATTGACCTCTGTCACCATAGAAACACACTAATTGACCTCTGGCACTATAGAAACACACTAATTGACCTCTGGCACTATAGAAATACACTAATTGACCTCTGGCACTATAGAAACACACTAATTGACCTTTGGCACCATTGAAACACTCTTACTGACCTCTGTCACCATAGAAACAAACTTATTGACATACGTCACCTTAGAAACAGACTTGAATTGCAATATTTTCCTGTAGAAAGCAATATACAGAAACCGTATTTAGCGCAATCAATTAAGCTGAATTATTTCATTGTGGAAATCACAAAAATAAAATTACCACAGATATATATATGTTCACAGTATGTTTCCATTATTGTCCCAACAAACAATTGCACTGCAGACACTGACAAGCCTGATTAAGCCCTTGCCATTTTAGATAACTCTTGATATGGTCTTCCCTGTCTAGTAGTTATTATTTTAGTCAAGTATTAATTAAAGATTTAGACTTGATTGCTCTTGACAGTAACATCTGGTTTTAATGTTGAAAATTAAATCAAGTTCTCCATTGTATCTTTCTTTTACTGAAGAAATATCAATGAATTCACTACCCCCTAAATTGTATAATAACCTATTACAACCATTAAATTTGGGCTAGTTCAAATATGTCTTAAGGGGTGAATGAGTAAATAACTTTCTAAAATTTTGTCAAAATTACATTTAACAAACACGATTTCATTTCCCCTTGATGTACCCCTTAAGCTTTACCTGAATATAGATTTCCCTGTGAGGGCCTCCACAAGTGTAGGTTTTGTTTTTGACTTAGTGTTGCCGTGACCCAGTAGACCTTTGCCCCCTGTAATGTACTATTCGAAATATTTTCACAATTTCGGGGTTACGTATCTACAATGTCAAAGGTCAATGTTCATTAATTAGCAATACTGACCAGTACAGTGTATCAATGTCAAATGTCAAGGTTCATTGTATAGCAATACTTACCTACAGTTGTGTATCAATGTCAAAGGTCAAGGGTCATTACATAGCAATACTTACCTACAATTGTGTATCAATGTCAAAGATCAATGTTCATTACATAGCAATACTTACCAACAGTTGTGTATCAATGTCAAAGGTCAAGGGTCATTACATAGCAATACTTACCAACAGTTGTGTATCAATGTCAAAGGTCAAGGGTCATTACATAGCAATACTTACCTACAGTTGTGTATCAATGTCAAAGGTCAAGGGTCATTACATAGCAATACTGACCTACAGTTGTGTATCAATGTCAAAGGTCAAGGGTCATTACATAGCAATACTTACCTACAGTTGTGTATCAATGTCAAAGATCAATGTTCATTACATAGCAATACTTATCTACAGTTGTGCATCAATGTCAAAGGTCAAGGTTCTTTATATAGCAATACTTACCTACAGTTGTGTATCAATGTCAAAGGTCAAGGTTCTTTATATAGCAATACTTACCTACAGTTGTGTATCAATGTCAAAGGTCAAGGTTCTTTATATAGCAATACTTACCTACAGTTGTGTATCAATGTCAAAGGACAAGGTTCTTTACATAGCAATACTTACCTACAGGTGTGTATCAATGTCAAAGGTCAAGGTTCTTTACATAGCAATACTTACCTACAGTTGTGTATCAATGTCAAAGGTCAAGGTTCATTACATAGCAATACTTACCTACAGTTGTGTATCAATGTCAAAGGTCAAGGTTCATTACATAGGAATTACTTAATATTTTTACCTATCATTATTATGTCAAATGTAAACTTTCAATGTCAAAGATCAGCATTCATTATTACAAAATTTGCCAATCAGTGTCAATTTAAGTTTATTAAAACAAATTAAACTTACCTGTCAATGTCAAAAGTCAATGTTCATTACTACAACAAAGGTCAACATGCATTACATATCATTTTTACAATATTTACCTGTCAATGTCAAAGGTCAAGGTTCTTTACAATGTAATCAATATTTACCTATGAATGTCAAAGGTCAAGGTTCATTATCACAATATTTACTGATCAATGTCAAACGTCAAAGTTCATACTTACATGTCTAATTTTGATTTTAGGAGGTAGTTCTATAGGAGTGATAGAGGCTGAGGAACTCTCGAAGTAGAAAAACAATGACCTGGAAATATAATTTATTACAGAGATTTACTCAAAATTCTGTGACATAGATCAAAATTAACATTTATTTAATTTATAAAGAGAATTGTTCAAACACTGATACAAACAGACATTGCACATTTTTCCTGTTAAAATTTTGTGTTTTTTTTTTCAGAAATACTGCACATCTGTCATACTGAAATCTAAATAACACAAAGAGTGACATTAAGAAATGAAACAGTCTATGCAAGAAACATTTTTTTCAGAAATACTGCACATCTGTCATACTGAAATCTAAATAACACTAAGAGTGACATTAAGAAATGGTGAAGCACTTAAAACAGTCCAAACAACATTATTTGTGTGTATGGACAGACAATTTCATTTTGACTTATCTGTCATGGTCCTAGGATTAACTCATTATCTCCCCGAAATTCCAAAATGAACTATTCCCACCATTGAATTTGAAGAGTTCAAATGCGTCTGCAGCGGTTAACAAGTTAAACAATGAAACAATACCTATTAGGACAACAAGACACCAATGCCATTGGAACTTCCTGAGTGCCGCCATGTCATATATTCTTTGAAAATGCATTGAACTAAAACCTTTACCTCATTCAACCCCTGAAATTTTGTAATTAACCTTTACCACCATTGAATTGGATGAGTTCAAATGTGTCTTCAGGGGTGAATGAGTTAATTATAAAAGACTGAATGTAGATCCCTGGACTAAACACAGATTTTAAAACCATGGCAAACGCTGTAATTTTCCAAACTATGATAAGTTTTAAAAGTCCCTGCTTAAATGTTCCCACTCATTACGATTCACAAATTTAAAGTATTATGCTCTGTTCAACAAGTAACAAAGTAAATGATAATGCAATCAGTTATTGAACGGACATCTTGATGAATCTAATATAATTTATAATATCTCTATGGCAACCACGGGTAACACCTTATATGGTTTGTGCAATGGGAATGTAAAAAAATAATTGTAAAATGACTGTGAACAAAAATACACACAGGGTGTTTATGATGTATTCGTGTGGGGGAAGAAGCAGGGACAACATCAATATTTCTTGTAAAATGAAGAAAAAAAACAACACAAAAAACATTCTCTGGTGTAAAAAAAGTAATAATTGAAACAAACCAAGCAAATTTTGCAATACCTGAATTACATTTCATTGTAAATATAAACAGAAATTTTTTCTATGAGATATAGCCATTTCTACCAAAATCAAAATCCTTAAATCTGGTATAAGACAGACGAAACATTCCATTTTAAGGTGGACAGTTGCAGTGCTCTATGTTTTACTCCAACAAAAAAGAGTTCCAACTTAAACATCGGCAATTTTTGACTTGGTGTTGCTTGGCAATTACAACATCAAAGAATTAAATTTAAAAGAAATCCATGCATTATAATTTCTCTTTTTTACAAAATGTCTCTGAATCGAGAATTTGATTTCGGAATCTTCTAATTATACATCAGGGAGCTTAAATTCAAAGATTTAGCGAAAAATTATTATTCCTTGTTCCAGTAAAAATCTGATATGAGTTTATGCCAAGATATTTTAATGTCCAATATATGTTAACTCTACTTCTCCTCATCTGATCCTGATCTAGTATACGCCACCGCACACACCAAAATGTCTCTTTTCTGCAGAATTCATATACTGTAAACGTGGAAATATTTGCGCGGGGGAAATTTACGCTAATTACCTGAAGGCAAAATTTCCCAATCACATATTATTTTGCGATATACAAATGGTATAAGGCTAATTATGCAAAGGTGGATCGATCAGGTAAATTTGATCCCACATGTATACTTTGCCAATCAAAATTATGAAAATACCCCCCCCCCCCGGACACAACCCCTTCATGACACCAAATACTAAATGTAATGGCATAACGAAGCAATTCTCTTCCTGATTAAAATATTTAGAAAATGAAATATCATGTAAAACTTTCTCTTAATTTCTGCTTTTCTTGGGGTTGGGTGGAATGGGTGAGGGAGGATTCCTTAAATAAAATACACAATAATTAATATGTGCCAAAATAAACAAAGAGACTACATTTATATATATACATCCTTCTGTGATGTCACCGTACCTTTTCTCCACAGCAGAACTGTAACCAAGCACGTTTGTACAATTTTTACAAAATCTATTTTCTGAAATTAACTTATATTGTAATTACCATTAGCTCCTGTGGACTCGCACATACAATAAGACTCACAAATTTACTCAAGACTTTTTGCAGTTTAAGCTCCTAAAATAGTCTACATAGTTTATTTCTTCTATAACAACCATATCTCTTTCTTATCTAAAGTGGATCCAGTGGTCTTACACTTGTGACCCAACTGTAAACTGTGTAATGACCCAAACAAACCTCGTTTACCTAATATAATCAAAGGGAGATCAGAAAAAAACTAAAACCAGGGAATCACAAGTGATACCTGTAGTCCCTAGTACTCGCACACAGTTAAGTTCAACAACTGTTCTGGAACAAACTGTTCTAGAACTGTTCCAGAGAACAAAATTTTGCAGGGTTTGACCTTCAATGCTTACGCTCTTGCACCCCTTAAAGGCCCAATATAATAACTTCTCGAATTTATTTGTGATTCTGAAAAAATTATGACAAAAAATCCAGTTGATAACCATTCAAAAATAAGCCTAAAACGAAGTAATTCTGAGTGGTAACTAACAAGAAGCTCTTGACAAAAAAATCTAAAGAACTGAAAGTAATTCAGGTGTTTACAAATACCGAGTTTCAACTACTGCTGTACCAGTAACCGCGAAGGAATTCATCTTGAATATTGCTGATATCAGCTAATCTTAGCTACATCTATAAATATAATAAGTTATTAGGCTTGATTTTCGCTTCAAGTTTTGTCGAAAGTTACGTATATTGGGCCTTTAATCTTTATAATGAACTACTCCAATCTTTGATTTGGAAGAGTTCAAACGTGTTGTCAGGGGTAATTCAGTTATATAGCGATCCCCATGCAATGACCTGGTATTTATTATTTGTTAAGAACAGAACCTGGTACATCTCTGTAGAAAGCCAGTGACTTATCCACTTATAGATAGTAACTTTACCTTGTTTTCTTCTTTGTTTTTGCGTTGTCACGGTTACTCTCGTGAGAATGGAGCAGATCATCGTCACAGTCTGTTGTAGGATCCTCAAAGGAATTCATCAACTACAACGACAAAACAGACTTAAGGCTATATGCTGCCTATAATAAATGTGAGATATATACCGGGTACCTAACTTTACTAAAGAGTTCCGACCTTGAAGTGTCAAAAAGAATCCATTATAACTTGTAAACTAGAAATGTCTGGGAGACATATAATGCCCCCGCCCCCCATATGAATTTAGTTCTTCATGTTTATTACGTATGCAAAGTTTAAATTGATGACAATCGGATCAGTAGTTATTTAAATAAGCTGGTTACATTACCACAGGACGGGATGGGATGGAAACGGGATTGGACGGACATGGGTAACACTATATGCCCCCCCCCCCCTTCCCTCCATTTCATGGCGGGGGCATAATAAATGAAATAATGTTGCTATTAGTCAGCTTTAGTGTTTGAAATTCATTGTTATTACAATGTATGATAATAATTTGAGGTTCTTATGTACCGCTTTTACCCATAGGTTGTCTCAAAGCGTTTCATAAATAAGTATCCATGGTAATTGGGCCTTAGCAACCAGCCGATATCGTTCTCCACTTCATGGGGAGCATATACAACCGGTGCTGCCATTTCAGCCCTCACTGAGCTAGCATTCCACAACTTCTAGTACTGCCGGCCTGGAGAGCCACATAGTCATTTACAGCTTAGTAGACTGGAACAAGGGGAGTAAAGTATCTTGCTTAAGGATACAACACAAGTGCCGTGGCCAGGACTCATACTCGATTTAATTCTAACCAATAGTTTTTTTCTCAATTTTACTTACAAACATATATATAATAAAACTGTCTAAATTAGATGAAAATTTATTGTCATTAGATGAAATGGGGGGAGGGGAGGGGGGCATATAGGGTAACCCATGTGTCCATTTCATTTTTGACGTTTACATATTCGACTATATATACGCAGATATGAGTGGGGGATACTCCCTTATTGCTTATCTATTTTTTGCAGTGAAGTGGTATACCGAAGGACCCACCAATAGTTCAGCGATGGCATGCATGGTCAGTATAACTGGTTGGGCGATCGCCCCAACACTATAGCTAAAACTATACAAGAGGTCCAGAGGACCGGCTTCGTTGGACACAATTTTATCGAGTAATTATTGAAAAAATAATTTTCTTAAAGATCCCAGGAACAGAGAGTTCAGATCCCAAGACCAATCCTTGTAGCAATTATGGACTATATGTATAAAACTGTGATGGGGATCATGCATAGATCTCAATCATTTTCAAGCTCAATTAAAAAAAAACTACATCTGTCAGGGCGTGACCTGATTTGATGCCAATTTCACGATAGTGATTGTCTCTTTAATTATGCTAGCAATTTTATATATAGATTTTCTAACTTACCATTTGTACAATTTTGAATACCCGCTCTCTAAACTAGTGTAACCAGTTGAAGATGGTTTGTATCAATTGCTTGGTTTCAGAGAAGAGGTTACTTAAACCAATGTAGTTTCTGTCCTACCCCTCATCCCCTGGGTGTTTTATCATACATTTGTTCAATTTTGAAGTTATTTATAGCAATCATTATGGCCAAACTTGCCCTGTATGAAGTTCCGTGACAATCAGTGTTGGAGATAACATAGCAGATAGACAGAAAAACAAACAGATGCAACTAACAAGAGGCCCAAAGGGCCTGTATCGCTCACCTGGATACATTGGTATATAGGTTACAAATCCTGATAATATATTTTCCAAAAAGATTCCATGGACAGGAACATACCAAAAGACCAATCCTTGAAGCATATCTGTATAAATTTAAGTTTGGTTAATGGGTGGGTATCTCAACTTTTTCAAGTTCAACTGAAAAACAAGGTCCCTGAGGGCTGTGGCTAGACACTTAAATCAATGCTAATATCATGATTGTGTTTGTCTCTTTATGCCCAGCAACTGTATAGTTTCGGGTGGGGATGTCAATCATTTAAAAGTTATGACACAGAAGTTAAAGCCTGCAAGCTAGAATCCCTCTCCCCTTAACCCCGGTCAGGATATACACATAGTAATATACACCCAATACACATATACCTATCAGACACTACACACCTGAGGTGAACCGTAGGTATATATACATTGTACCACAGTCTGTAAACATGACCTGCATTGACCTACTCCACAATCTACCCTGTTATTATTTCTGTAAGCCAGTCGGCAACCTCGCATAACAAGGAAGTAATATTACCTGTAAATTTACAAGTCTACACAGGTACATCTCGAGTGGGGGCCAAGCGGGGAGCTGATTTATTTAAAAAATGTGTCCTTTCGCCATTTAACTACTAGTAAATTCTGAACTATAAAACAACAGGTTTGTGAACACAGTAATTATATAATGGAGGTTTACCTGGACATTAGGCCCTACATTGATGTACAACACAATGATGGTCCCTTGATCGTCACTAAGTGTACCTTGACACCCATATCAAACAAGGACGTTATACTAAAGTTACACGTCTACAGTCATGCAGATCTACAAACATTGGCCGGGGAGGACGCATAAAAATGACAGACATTAACCAGGAATATCTCCATGGAACAAAACTCAATTCTGAGTCAGAAACAAAGTGATTTATCAAAAGAAACAGATGAAATGTAATTCCAGGATGTGATTTCAATACCAGGGATACTGGCAACGACAAATTGTGCCTGTGTTTCCCAGACGATGACATTCCATATTGGTTATGGAAAACTTTCTATAAACTCACAACAATGATCATCAGGTAGCTATGCTGTAGTGTTTTTATAATTATGTTTTATGAACACATGTGTCTGGGCCGGAGCTCCCTGTCAAGAATTAAACTCATTTTGTGACTGTTATCCAAGATAAATTGTAATAGAAAAGTTGTTTGGGACTATTTATAGACTTCCTTTTCTCTTCAACAACATTGTCATCAATATGGCAACACCCGTAGTTCAAATCCCTTTTCGTAATAAAGGACAGGCTACCTGTATTGAACACAGAGACAAACGACTAGATCTCTACTGCAAAAACTGTGATACACTTGTTTGTCTGAAGTGTTTGTCAACATCTCATGCAGGCCATATAATGTGTGAACTCAGTGACATTACTCCAGAAAAGAAACAAGACATTCAAAACTTTATTCAGCAAACTGAACAAAATGACCTGGTACAACTTCAGAAACAAATCTCATCTACTGATTCACTACTGAAAGACAACACCAGCAACTTCGACAATCTTTCATACAAGTTAAAAACACAAACTGAAAAACTCAAACAAGATCTTGATCTCCTAACAGCACAAACTCTCTCCCTTTACCACAAAATGAAGGAGGACAATACCAAACTAATACAAAAATATAGACAAGACCTTGATATGTACGACCAGAAGCTCAAAGAACAGATTAAGGAATACAAAGCAACACTCCAGAATGGATCTAACATAGAAATATACGACACAGGATGTGAAATCCATTCCCAAATAAGTTTCCCTGTGAAACCAGTCATGGGTAGTGCCAGTTTCAATCCAAACAAAAATCCTCAACATCACCTTAAACTGGCCTTAGGGGAAATTGCTCTGTTAAATCAAGGTCAAGCTTCAACCGACCAGGGTGGGTCAGTCAGGACATCTGGTGGTCAGAAACCTGCATCCTCTACATCACAAAAGTCAGAACAAAAAGGGGAGGAGGCAGTGCCTATGTACAAACTACTTCCACAGACCAAAGTGTTGGAGGAGTGGAGGTCTCCTGCTGTTATTGAGTCTATATGTCCCACCACTGATGGTCAGGTATGGACCTGTACAGATAACAGTGATACATTAACTCTCCTGGACAGGAAGGGGAAAGTATTACAGCAGATCAAACACAAAACTAACATCAAAGACATAAGTCTGTCACCAACAACACACACACTGTGGGTCTGTGATGATAAAAACAACATCATGGAGCTGGTATCAGGACAACTGACACACATATTCAGTACCAAGGAGTCCCCCAGGTGTATCTGTGTTACTGCCAGTAACCATATCATTGTAGGGATGACCAACAACATCTCCAGATTTACCTCACAAGGTCAAATGGTACGTACTACAAGTACTACAGGGACTAGGAAGCCATTAGTGTGTTCACCAAGGAGGATCTCAGAGTGTCCTGTCACTCACAATGTGGCAGTGGTTGATTGGAATAGAAAGGATGATGGTGGTGAAGGGATACAACATGTTATTGTTATGGACACTGATTTCAAGGAATTGTTTGTATACAGAGGTGGCATCCCCAGTACATATAAACAATCATCACGTAAAGGAGCTGAACCATTTGACCCCTGGGGTGTGGTGTATGACAGTGTGGGGAACATCATCATAGGGGACTATGACAACTACAGAGTCCTACTCCTCAGTGGAGGTGGTGAGTTCCTTAGGATCATACACACAGACAAACAAGGGACATTTACTGTAGGTGTAGGCAGGGATGATGTTCTGTGGGCTGTGTTTTATCCAGATGTTAAACTATTACAATACAGCAGTGTGTGATTCCTTTGACAAAACTAGTATGTATAGTTGCTATGACAACATAGAATCAAACCAACAAAACTGACCAAAATAAACAATAAGAGGCCTAGATGGCCTGTATCACTCACCCAGATACTGCTGTATCTGCACGAGTCATCAAGGTAAAACATTTCTAAAAAAGATCCCAGAACTGGAACAGACCCCAAGGCCAACCCTTGTAGCATATAGTACACCGGTAATAGTTTGGTTATGGGGTGGCATCTAAATTGTTTCCATGTTCAACTCAGAAACTAGGTCGGTTGGGGTGTGGTCAGACCCTGAGGTCCAAGTTAATATCCTGATTGTGTTTGATGCTTTATACCAGTAGTATACATAATCCGAGATGGGAATTTCAACTGTATCAAAGTTATCACCCAGGGATTAAGTCTGCAATTGTGGGGCAGACCCCAGGGGTTAAGTCTGTAAGGGTGGGCAGACCCCAGGGATTAAGTCTGCAATTGTGGGGCAGACCCCAGGGGTTAAGTCTGCAATTGTGGGGCAGACCCCAGGGATTAAGTCTGCAATTGTGGGGCAGACCCCAGAGGTTAAGTCTGCAATTGTGGGGCAGACCCCAGAGGTTAAGTCTGCAATTGTGGGGCAGACCCCAGGTGTTAAGTCTGTAAGGGTGGGCAGACCCCAGGGGTTAAGTCTGTAAGGATGGGGTAGACCCCAGGTGTTAAGTCTGTAAGGGTGGGCAGACCCCAGGGGTTAAATATGTAAGGGTGGTGCTGACCCCAGGAGTTAGGGGCAGACCCAGGGGTTAAGTCTGCAATTGTGGGGCAGACCCCAGGTGTTAAGTCTGTAAGGGTGGGCAGACCCCAGGTGTTAAGTCTGTAAGGGTGGGCAGACCCCAGGTGTTAAGTCTGTAAGGGTGGGCAGACCCCAGGTGTTAAGTCTGTAAGGGTGGGCAGACCCCAGGTGTTAAGTCTGTAAGGATGGGGTAGACCCCAGGTGTTAAGTCTGTAAGGATGGGGTAGACCCCAGGAGTTAAATATGTCAGGGTGGTGCTGACCCCAGGAGTTAGGGGCAGACCCCAGGGGTTAAGTCTGCAAGACTGGACAGACCACAGGACAGTGTTGTGTACCCAGGAGTTAAGACTGCAAGGGTGGGCAGACCACAGGTTATATACCCAGGGTTAAGTCTGTAAGGGTGGAGCAGTACCCAGGGGTTAAGTCTGCAAGGCTGGGCAGACCTCAAGGACAATGCTGTGTATCCAGGGGTTAAGACTGCAAGGGTGTGCAGACCACAGGTTATATACCCAGGGTTAAGACTGCAAGGGTGGGGAAGACCCCAGGACAGTGTTGTGAACCCAGGGGATACGTCTGCAAGGGTGGGGCAGTCCTTTGGATAGTGTTGTGTACCGGCCAGGGGTTAAATCGGCAAGAATGGGGCAGAACCTGAGACAGTGTTGTGTACCCTGGGTTAAGTCTGCAAGGAAGGGGCAGACCCCAGGGCATTGTTGTTTACCAAGAGGTTAAATGTGTTGTGTTACATGCATTTTCAACCGCATTTTATCATTCTTTATTGATAATGTGAATAACAATCAGATTTGTTTTAGGTTTTCTTAGAACGTCATTTATTCTTTACATAGCTTAAAATTGCATTGTTCATTACTAGAATAACATTGTGTTAACATATTATAAATAATACTTTTTGAACCTTAATCAACTCTTTCCGTACTTCGTTCCCTTTCCGGCTTCCGTACCGGAAGTCATTACTAGGCTCACCCCCAGATGTTTTTTTCAAAATGGCGGATTACCATGTGGATTGCTGATGTGTTGTTTTTCGTTGCAAAAAAAAACTCAGGTTAGTGCAATTCCCTAGCGTTGTTAAGTAGATATTTTTAACATGATATTCAGAGGTTGACTTTGAGACTGCGATGCACTAGTGTACTGCAGACAGCTGATATATCTGATAAAAATAGATGTCGAACGCTACCGTTGAGATAGAGTGGCTATCGTCAGTAACTAGGTCACGATCAGCTGATTTTGTTTTCTGAGTCGACCAGCCTTTGTTTATCGTTAATAAAATGATTGTTTTGGAAATCTTGGGAATCATTTATATGTCATATTATTGGATAATTACATGTGTCGTCTGCTTATTGTAACTAATCAGCATTTAGATCACGTAAACATAGCATGTCGACTGTAGTTGACAATGGGGAAGAAGGAGCACATTTCTTTGTCGACTGTAGTCGACAGCAGGGAGGAGGGAGCACATTTATTTATCGACTATTAAGTCGAAAGCAGTACGGAAAGAGTTAAGAGAGTGTGGAATCAGTGATTTTATGTTTTTTCACAGAGTAATGGATTTCAAATTTTAAACTGTTGACAGTTTATGATGTCGTACATGAGGTAACCTCTGGTTTATTTTGTTTGCTATAAATACATTAAGGGGTTAATTGTCCAGTGCAATGGTCAATACAGAAACTTTTTTGTACAAAATTAATTATTCAGTGGGTGGTCGGGCGGTGCAGTGGATAGCACACTTGCCTTTAACCAAGGCGGCCGGGGTTGGATTCCCTGATCGGACGTAAAAAGGTGTGGGGTCACCTGCTCAACCACGTGGGTTTTCTCCGGGTACTCCGGTTTCCTCTCACAATAAGACCCTTAATACACTAACATCCGGCCAACAAGAGTGATTAATATAAGTTGTATAGCTTGTTTCATAATAAAGTTTATATTTATATGTTAATTAAGACAACATTCTGGCAAAAGTGAAAGCTGTTGTTTTCAGTGGCGTCATTTTACCATGATTCAAAATACCATCGATGCTACACCGATTTACTCGAATACCCCTCATTCGTCGAACAGGTCATTTGGTCGCGACAGAGTTTCAACATCTTTAACCAACCTTGGATTACTTGAATACCATGTATTCCTTGAACTATTGATCAGGTTCCCGCGAGTTTGAAGAAGTGGGGTGTTACTGTATGTTAATACCTATTTTGTCACCATTCATGGCTCTGCATTATTCTTGTTCCAATTGAAAGATGGAACATTTTCTTAAATTGACATGTGTTATCATGTACCTATATATATGTACCATTTCAACATATCAAGTTTTTGGAGAAATCTCGCTAAAAACATTGCAAAATCAAAATCAATTTCTATATCCACAATGTCCAACAAGAAGGTGAGATGACAAGGCAATCTGTGTACAGTGTACCCCACGTGGCACTCATGCACCAGCACACCTATAGATAGCAAGCTACATATTGTGGCCTGTTTTGAATCAGTCGAGATGATGATTTTAGCTGTAATCATTCTTTAGCATTTTTTGGCTTGGTAACAATCTGCTAAATTATAAATGCGATTACGACAGTTTTTGTGTTTTGCTTTCTCCAGAAAGTATTATAAGTGTGTCATTTCATCATTGCATGATATGTGCTGATTTTCTATAAATTTAAAGCTATGCGCTAAAATCTGAGTGCGCCAAAAACAGAATGTTTAAAGTAACTCCTTTGTAATGGTATTTTTAAATGAGTTTTTTGAGATATATAATTGCATTCTATTTAGTTAAATTTGGTAGTTTTATATTGTAAATTAATTATCATATAACATTTGGTAAACCAAATAATTATGTGATTGTATTTGTATATATAATTGTATGTATATTTGATGTAACTGAATAAACAAAATCATTATAATTTATATTGAAGTCGTTATTTTCTGGTACAGAATACTGAAATTGTACATATTTTATTAAAGGTGGTCCAATTTTAGCGCTCTTCATGCTGATCACTTCCGCAAAATTATGATTTATTGTGATAATTGCGATTTCTGTTCAATGTTTTCTATATATGGCAAGTATTGTGGTTGTGCCAATTTATCGTTGTGCTAGTATGTTTAAATTTGATTATGTACTAAAATTTGAGTGCACTAAAGTAAATGAATTTACAGTAACTGCTTTCTATATAAGAAGGTAAAAATCTATTACACCCAGTGATTGTGTATAAAGAACTGGGTTGGGGGTCTTAACTGAAGTTATGAGTCAAGAGTCACGTCTCCATGCATATGGGTGAGAAATATCATGATGACCCATTGTATTCATCTTTTTTGCCCAACAATTGTATATATGGTCATGAAATCCTTTTAGCCCCACCCAGGATGGCGGATTGAGGTGGGATGACAAACGGACAATAAGTTCACTTGGCCTAAATAATAGTTGACGATGCTGCGGAATGGGATCAGCTCACTTTAGTCCTTCAGTTCTCTATACCATCCGAAGTAGAGAGGCAAAACTCACATAGACTAAGACTAAAATATTACGTCATAAGTAATTCATGTGAATGGATGTCTGTGAGCAGATCTAGATCTGTGAGTGGATTCTTGAGCTAATATCTGCGAGCAGATCTAGATCTGCGAGTTGATTCTCGAGCTCAAATATCCAACAGCAGATCTAGATCTGTGAGTGGATTCTCGAGCTAATATCTGCGAGCAGATCTAGATCTGTGAGTTGATTCTCGACCTAACATCTGTGAGCAGATCTAGATCTGAGAGTTGATTCTCAAGCTAATATCTAACAGCAGATCTAGATCTGTGAGTTGATTCTCGAGCTAATATCTAACAGCAGATCTACATGTAGATCTGTGAGTGGATTCTCAAGCTAACATCTAACAGCAGATCTAGATCTGTGAGTTGATTCTCGACCTAACGTCTGTGAGCAGATCTAGATCTGTGAGTGGATTCTCAAGCTAACATCTAACAGCAGATCTAGATCTGTGAGTGGATTCTCAAGCTAACATCTAACAGCAGATCTAGATCTGTGAGTGGATTCTCAAGCTAACATCTAACAGCAGATCTAGATCTGTGAGTTGATTCTCGACCTAACGTCTGTGAGCAGATCTAGATCTGTGAGTTGATTCTCAAGCTAACATCTAACAGCAGATCTAGATCTGTGAGTGGATTCTCAAGCTAACATCTAACAGCAGATCTAGATCTGTGAGTGGATTCTCAAGCTAACATCTAACAGCAGATCTAGATCTGTGAGTGGATTCTCAAGCTAACATCTAACAGCAGATCTAGATCTGTGAGTGGATTCTCAACTAACATCTAACAGCAGATCTAGATCTGTGAGTGGATTCTCAAGCTAACATCTAACAGCAGATCTAGATCTGTGAGTGGATTCTCAAGCTAACATCTAACAGCAGATCTAGATCTGTGAGTGGATTCTCAAGCTAATATCTAACAGCAGATCTAGATCTGTGAGTGGATTCTCAAGCTAACATCTAACAGCAGATCTAGATCTGTGACTGGATTCTCAAGCTAACATCTAACAGCAGATCTAGATCTGTGAGTGGATTCTCAAGCTAATAATTAACAGCAGATCTAGATCTGTGAGTGGATTCTCAAGCTAACATCTAACAGCAGATCTAGATCTGTGAGTGGATTCTCAAGCTAACATCTAACAGCAGATCTAGATCTGTGAGTGGATTCTCGAGCTAATATCTAACAGCAGATCTAGATCTGTGAGTGGATTCTCAAGCTAACATCTAACAGCAGATCTAGATCTGTGAGTGGATTCTCAAGCTAACATCTAACAGCAGATCTAGATCTGTGAGTGGATTCTCAAGCTAACATCTAACAGTAGATCTAGATCTGTGAGTGGATTCTCAAGCTTACATCTGTGTTGTACCTAGACTTTACTTTCTACAGGTTTCAGCCTGCTACTGTAATATGCAATCATCCGGATGATATTAAATTCCTTTAAATGAGAATCAAAATTAGTTCCCACAAACAGGAAGTGTTATATATACCTCTGGGAGTCTTGTGTACATGAGTTCGTGAGCAGACGGTCGCTGCTCCGGATCTTGTCGTAACATATCCATGATGACGTCCTTGAAGCCAGCGCTATAAATATCCTTGACCGGAGCAAACTGACCCTGTAATGTTAAATGTTAAAATTAAAATGGTGAGTTCATATACTCAGAACTACATGTGTTGAAGGTAGCTTTCCAATTGTAGCTTTTTTCTTATAAATGGAATTAAAAATTACAAATTCATGTTTTTTAAACATTTTTTCCGGGTTGGTAAATGTAGATAAAAAATGTCAAAAGACTTGATCATGTAGCACAACCAGTAAGTGTTTATAGGTGACAATTTGATGACTAATATAGTATGTTCATAATTGTCACCGTACTATATGACTAAAGTCATCGTATTGTCATTGTGACTATTATCATATAATGGTATTTTCTTAAACTGTCACTATACTTAATTTAAGTCATTGTAATGTGACAAATTGTTGACTATTATGGTATGTTCATATAAACACTTAATGGTTGTATACATGAACCTTTTTTACAAGATTAATTTCTTTTATTATTTCATATATAATCATTGTTTTTATCATTTCCGCATTACAACTTAGTTCTGCTCATTTCAAAGTACAGTCCTTGGTCATTACCTACTTTTTAACACCATCCCAGTAGGTTTTGGTTTGAACTCTAGTTAACAGTATAGAAAATAATTTTGGGACTGACAGAAAAATGGATACTGTCAGACTGCAAATGCTTAATCAACTCCCAGAACATATGTGCAGCGGCTAAAATACAAGAACAAGAGCCCCACGAACCTTCATGATTTTGTTGACAAGAGCGGGTAGGTTGGAGCCTTCAAAGGTTTTCTGTAGACAGGCCATCTCGTACAGTATACAGCCCAGCGCCCAAATATCTGATTTGTCATTGTAGGGTTTGCCCTCACACTGAAATATCAAGGGTAAAAGTTTCCTCAGATTAAACAAAGGTCAGAAATCAAAGTTCATCTGATAAAACAAAAGTCACAGGTCAAAGTTCATCAAATTCAACATAGCCAAGGGTCAGATTTCATAAAATAAAAGCTAAGGTTAAGGGTCAGAATTCATTTATTCCAATTGAAAGTCAAAAGTAAACACTTCTGAAAATAATGAGGAAGCTGCACAGACAAATAATAGTCAAACCTCATCATCTCAAACTTGTATAATTAATTTTCCATTGATTGTTGTGTGTGTATATGAAGAATAGGGCTTTCAGATTGGTTGAGATTTTTTTTCCATACCTCTAGGAAATAAAATATGAAAATGGCGCGAAAAATGTGACATCACAATACAGCAATTGACCTTGCGTATTGATTTGTTAAAAAAAAAAAATTCGTTGTTAGATCAGCCAAATGTACATGAACATGTTTTATATTTGAAAATAAGTTTTCAAAATTAATTACAAGCGTTGATGTGAATTAATTTTTAGTTTCAAAGTGTTTTAAGAAAAAAAGTTTCTTGCAAACTTTTGTAAGAATCCGCTTCATACAGTTTGCAGCCAAAATTTGTTTCGTTACCCCAATGAAACTAAAAAAAATTGTCAGCAATGCTTAAATATCTCGAAGACCCTTATCTGAACTATTTCATCAGTCCCAGCCAAACTTCATACCAAGCATTAGACTCAAAGTTTCTCCATGAGATCACTAACTGACTGTAAAGGAAATAAATGGAAGAACATTTTTACATAAAAGAAAAAAGACATACCATCTCAGGGCTGATGTAGTAAGGAGTTCCCAGCACAGTGTTAGCTCCCTTGTTAGCGGAACTCATCATTTTGGAGATACCAAAGTCACCCACTTTGACCACTCCTTCCTTGGTGAGGAAGATGTTTGCGGTTTTCAGGTCCCGGTGTAACACGTTGTGTTCGTGGATATGTCGGATGGCTGCTACGATCTGTTGGAACATTGTCAGGATAGTTTTCTCCTCCAGGGGTTTCTCCTGCTGAGCCAGGAACTGGGCTAGAGTTCTGTGGATTATAATTAATCAATTGGCCTGACTTCTACGATATTGAGGGGTTTCGATCACCTATGCTCTCTATAGACCTGGAATGTCATGGTAAACTGAAAACCACCCTTAAATTCGGAAGCAGATTATTGAACTCTCAAATTAATGTATTTCAAATATGGAGTACATCCCTGATAAAACTGAAACAATAATTATTTGTTGTTTCAACTCTGGTTGTCATGGAAACCATCTCAAATATGCATAAATTAGGGAAATTTGACCATTTAGTCAATTTTGGCCACGTTTTGGATAGTTTTTCTATTAGAAACTATTGAACGCATTCTTGAACAAACTTAATATCAAATGAGAATATGTGGGCACTTATACATGGTTGTATAACTTTAGGAGAAATATAAACTTTGTTCAAGAATGCGCTCTATGGTTACTGTGTGAAAATCTATGTAAAAATTGACCAAAATAGACCAAATATTTACATTTGCATAATTTATGCATATTTCGGATGGTTACCATGGCAACCATTGCAGAGATAACAAATAAATATTATTACAATTGCATGAGGGATGTATTTGAAATAATATTATTTGAGTGTTCAATAATGCATTTTAAAATTTGATGGATTTGGGGGCCAAAAACAGGCAAAACCATACATAGTCCTTTGTGTTATTTTCCCAAAAGGAAAGCCCACCTTGGCAATGAGGCAAGAAGACTGGTTCAACACTTTAATGTTCATCAAATTAATTTCATCACATAATGGTAAAAATTGACAAAGTTGGTTGCAGCTTCTTTGTAGTCTTCAAATGCATGCAGCCTTGAGATTGGTCAGGATTTTTTGTACCTTCAGTTTTGCCATGACATTTTCCAGGGGTGTAGAGAGCGTAGGTGAGCGTAATCCCTGGATATCGAGGATGTTATCTTGACTGACTGGCTAATTTATGGACATTTCCCCCTGAAAACACATTTGAACTCTTCCAAATCAATGGTTGGAATAGTTCATTAAAACATTTCGGGGTGAAAGAGTTAAAACTGACGAAGATACAAGAAAAAATATAGTCTCAAAGATCAGAGCCTACGAAACTGTTGTGCGCATCTGAGAAGTAAATTAAATTAAATTAAAGAAGTAAAGTAACAAGAAAAAAATCAGATCAATGATGTCTGTTTTACATCCTACAGCTATGGTCATTTAGGATGTTCCAGGTTTTAGTGGTGGAGGAAGGCTGGACTTCCCAGAGAAAAACCAACGACCAACTGCCAGTACCTGGTGACTGCCCAACCCAGAAATTGAACCCACAACCAGGCGATGCAGAGGTGGAGAGCTAGTGGTAGCAGAATATCAGATACCTTAACCAATTGCCCACCACACCCCTAACTAACACTATAACCCTCTGTCTGTGTAACCTATGTAACGCTATTGTACAAGCAAATACTTACCCTCCATCCGCATACTCTATCTCTATCATAAGAACACCGTCCTCTTCAAAACTGTCGTAGTAACTGATGATGTTAGGGTGGTCCAAGAACGCAAGGATGTTAACCTGTTATATAACATACACAGAAAGATTTTCTTTTCATCCATCAACTTTGTTTTAATATTATGAATCTGAAAGATTTTTTTTTGTTGACATTTTTCAAACAATATGACCATTAATATTGCGAAAGGTCATTAAATTTGACCCCAAACATTTCATAGGGTTTTAATAAAAGCTTCCTTAGTATTCAGAAAACAATTTTAACCTGCCATATAAAGTAATTCATTCAAACCAGCTTGCAATTGATAGCTAGCACTTCATCCCAACATAATACTCACTCTTACATACCAGGTATGGTCGAGCAGGCAATATGATGTCTGAGAAGATTTATCAATTATATCGACCATAAAGATCATATCAAGATACTTGAATGCTAAAGTGTGCCACATGATATATAAATATTTACAGTACTTCAGTTGTCTTCATCTGACCTTAATATAGCTACTGTGATGTTTTTAAACCTCAAGTACTATACACAACGGCATGGTCTTTATAAATGACAGAACTCTACGACCAAACATAGCATACAGCACTTGTGTACAATATGATATGTATTAAAAGTTTTATCATTCATATTGGCGATAAAAACCATATCAAGACATTTCAATGCTTAATTAAGAGTGCCGCACGAAACGCTAATATTTTCATAATTTCAATTGTCTTCATCTGACCTCAATTAGCTACTGTGACAATTTTAAACCTGAACTGTTTACCAGGAAAGTACCATACACAACAGTTACCTTTGAACTCATTGACCCTTGAAGACACATTTGGACTTTTCCGATTCAAAGGTCAGAAGAGTTCATTATGATATTTTAGGGGTTAATGAGTCAAACCTGAACTACCAGGAAAGTACCATACCTTACCTCATTAAGGGCGAGTTGTCTCTCAGCTGCGTTGAGATCATGCATATTGATCTCCTTTAGAATAACCAACGACTCGTCGTCCTTCTTCTTATACAGTACCGCCGCACCATACGCACCTAAAAGGGGAGACAACCAAGTACAGGTATTAACGACAGAGATAACAAGGTATGGAAATGACAAGGGAGATAACTATGGAGGTGAGGGGAAAATCATGTATAGGTATCAACATCAGAGACAACAAGGTATGGAAATGACAAGGGAGATAACTATGGAGGTGAGGGAAAAACCATGTATAGGTATCAACATCAGAGACAACAAGGTATGGAAATGACAAGGGAGATAACTATGGAGGTGAGGGTAAAACCATGTATAGGTATCAACATCAGAGAAAACAAGGTATGGAAATGACAAGGGAGATAACTTTGGAGGTGAGGGTAAAACCATGTATAGGTATCAACATCAGAGATAACAAGGTATGGAAATGACAAGGGAGATAACTATGGAGGTGAGGGTAAAACCATGTATAGGTATTTACATCAGAGATAACAAGGTATGGAAATGACAAGGGAGATAACTATGGAGGTGAGGGTAAAACCATGTATAGCTATTACATCCGAGATAACAAGGTATGGAAATGACAAGGGAGATAACTTTAGAGGTGAGGGTAAAACCATGTATAGGTATTAACATCAGAGATAACAAGTTATGGAAATGACAAGGGAGATAACTATGGAGGTGAGGGTAAAACCATGTATAGGTATCAACATCAGAGATAACAAGGTAAGGAAATGACAAGGGAGATAACTATGGAGGTGAGGGAAAACCAAATATATAGATATCAACATCAGAGATAACAAGGTATGGAAATGACAAGGGCCGTAACCATAGAAGTAAGGGAGACAGTCAGTTGCTGTAAAAATAACAGACAACAAGGGCTGTATTTGCGGAACGGGTTGAAACGGTACAGGTGTAACAGAAAAATTTCAAAGGAAATAATCAAACTATAGACAGAGCTTAAAATCCAAGTTTCTGTGGATAATTAACAAAATATTGAAAATAAAATGCCCTCCTTTCATGCTTACCCAAAATTATACAACATATATAAATAACTGCATCTGGGTTGATATTATTTTAGAAAGAAAGGAGGCAAACTAGCAACAGTCAGCAATTTAGTTTTGGCGGAACTAAGATTAGACCCCTCAGAATAAGATTTGACAGATTTTCTAGAGGTCAAACTGTACCTAGTTCAGATTCAACCATTTTAACTGCATACACAAATATACCTAAAGTACTGAAATGTTAAGATGGAAAACTGAAGATAAGGGAGACAACCAAGTCGAAGTATTATGACAGAGACAACAATGTATGGAAGTGACAAGGGAGGCAACCCGACACTTGTAAAGTTATTTTGCCTGAAAATTAATAACATTTCGTTGAAAATACCTTTGCCCACAGTCTGTATTTTTTCAAACCCGGCCAGAGATTGCTGCTGTTGTCCGCTCCAGCCGCGAAGTTTCTCCACCTTGAAGTAAAGCTCTCCCACACAACTGAAACATATAAATCAAAGTACTGAAAGTCCTGAAATATCAAGTAAAGTTCTACCACACATCTGAAACAGGTAAAAGAGACATTCTGTGTAAAAAGTGTTTTTCATTGTAAAATTACTGTCATAGAAATAGGCCCTTACAGCAGTCAGTCGTGGAAATGAACAACCAAGGAATGAAGTCATACAACTTACGTGACTTTGGCGTCAGTACTTTTCACCAGAGTGTTGTTGTGATCTGCTCCGACTAAATCTCTGGACATCGTCACGGGATGCTGGAAACACAGGAATGGTTTGTATTCATTCATAATTTATCATACAGTGCAGACACACTTAAATATCAGCAAAAGAGAAAATAAAGATATAAATTTTATAAAAAACAACGAAAAAACTCAGACTTTGCCGCAAGGTCTTTCTGCCTTCTCAGGCTTCTTCAGGTGGACTGTTTGTTATTTAACGTTGGATTATATGACGTCTAAATTTATATACACACATACAATCTATTTAGTAATTGAAACCATCAATTTGAAGTACTATTAGGTAAGCATGTATTTATAGACTGGGATTCAATAGGAAAGTTGTTTTCAAATACACTGTACAAAAAAATCACTGTTTTAGACTATAGCTTCTTTTTGTAAATGAAAGTTTTCCTGTTTTGGACGGTACAGCAAAACCTGGTTATTTCGAACTTGTATAACTCAAAGGTTCAGCAGACTTTACTATACCTGGATAAGAGTTTCTATCTCCTTGGTGATGGTGGATGAGTCGCCATGTTGGACAGCATTACAGGCCAGGAGGTCCAATCGCAGCTCCTCACTCGTCTTGTCTAGGTGGTCACTGACTAGGTTTGTAAGGAAATCTCTGATTGGCTGAGATTCTGATATGGTCTCCTTGGTGATTACCTGTCATAAAGAAAGCATTTTTGATGAGTCCAAAGATTAGATGAGAGGAAAATATAATTTTTAGATGTAGATATTCATGTGCAGTAATTATTAAAATGTTTTCAATGTCAAGCAATTACAAAAAAAGAGACAGAGGATGTAGCCAAAGATCATCTATCAAAAGCCCTAAACCAAATATGTATATATATATAACAGCCTGTCAGAGACAGGGTATGTTGGGGTATTTGCCTCCTTATGATAGTGTAGATCTGTTGCCTGAACATTACCTCACTAAAAAACTGTGTTGAAAGCACAAAGTTTAACATTCCACCTGGTCATATTACATTGACATCTAGAAACTTTTATCCTTTTTCATTGAAAAAGGAAATTTGTTGTGAATGGAATGTCCGGTGGGTGATTTATGAGTGACTTACTTTTTCGTCTTTGCCTGATACGTGGATGGACGATCCGACACAGCTAAAGATCAGTGCAATACTACTGACCTTTCTGGAGTTTAAGGTGGTTGTCACCAGATCTGTCAAAAAAAAAACATTGATGGTAGTTTGGTAAGTTTTGTGTTTTACCTCTTATAGTAAACAGCTATGATAATTTAAGGATGTGCCAGTTTGGTGTTGCAGTAAAGCTGGAGTTCCCGGAGAAAAACCACCAACCATGTCAGCCTGGAACCCCTGAACAATGTTGGTCCACCGACCACAATGATGAATACCGTTAACGATTAACAATCTTTTCAAACCCAGTCAGATGTGCTTTCATTATTTGATTGTTTCTTATCACCAAGAATTTCATTGACTGACCCTCATTCACCATGAATGATGAACTTTAAAAATTTCTGTTAAAGCTGCTAATTTTTTTTGTTTTTTTTTTCTTCGAATTCAAGATTCATTTGAACAATTAAATATCTTCACAATGATTAACTTACTAAGTATTCCTTCCAAGGATGTGGAATCAAACTTGTATTGCACGAATATCACGTTTGGCAGAATAGCATGTCGCAGAGCCATACTATTGCGTATCTTGCTAGAGACGACCATCAGTCTTGGAGGAGCTTCCGTCTTCAAAGAGTTACCTGCCCCTGTCTCTCCGACTGTCACAGCCTCATCTTGATAACAGATCACAACCTCTTCCTCAGTACTCTCTAAATCTCGACTTCCACCTTTTAAACTCTAAAAAACAGAAACATTCAGAACCTGCATTATAATATAGTATTAAATGAAATATATCACCCCTGTTAATATAACATTCCTCTCATATTATATGTTTTTTCCCAAAACACCATTTTTATCTATATATAAAATTTATGTAATTTTATTTAGTTAATATCATGTATTTCGAGGTGAATTCCTCTAAATATCATGTTTTTTTTATCCATTCACATAAAATATCCAGAATATGATGGTATTTCAATTGATTTCAGCTACAACTTGTACAAAATATTGCATAAAAAAAAAAAAATATAACAGAAAATAATTTTAAAATATACTATATTTAGAGGAAAAACGTGTTTCCCTTAATGTCAAATTCCTGTTAATATCATGTTTTTGCCTGACAAATGAAACGTGATATAAAGAGGAATGCACTGTATATGAAAATAATGTAAACAGAACATTTCTGTGTACTTTGTATAATTCTATTTATGTAAATTAAGCTGCGGTAACTGGTTTGTTGTGATGACTGTTGTGTATATATCTTGATGTGTATCATACCATCACAACTATTGCAATACATATGATATGGAAATGTCGCATTCATATATATAATTATAAATGGGAGATTCTTATTTCTTAAAATACATTAAAGTCTTTACAATACTATCTTTGTTTCATCGACTGTAATTACCTTTCCAGAACTTGAGCTATCCTTATTCCACTTAGCACCACCGCCAGTCCCAGCAGTTGTGGCCCCTGATTTCTCCACCTGATTTACACTACCAGGTGGCAGCGGTGGTCGTTTTTCATCCACCCAGTTAGTTTTCTCCTCCATGGTTCCCGCGCGAACGTCATGGAGGGATTTACTCATCCGCTTGTCCGGACCATTGTTTGGTGTCGTTGAAACAGAAGTTATGTTTCCGATGGAAATATCGTCATTGCTCATGAAATGTGCCTTGGTGGTCCCTTTAGACAGGTTCATCACGGCCAAACATCCATAGTCATTCTTGTTTCCGCCATTTCAGTATATCAATCGATCATTACACCAAGTTTACAAGTTTTACAGAATTTCTGCTGCTATCAAGAATCTTGTGTTTTCTCCACATTTTGTTTCTACAATAATTGTCTGGGTAGCACAATCAGGTACATGTAGGTTATCAATGTTACTATCCCATCATCAACTTCGACTGTATCAAGATTCTGTCCTGAAAACATAAAAAAAGTATTGTAACATCTTGTCATCTCCGAGATACTGGGACATGGGAAAACATGAGTTATTTGAGTATTCAAGTTCTAATGTTTGGTATTAAGAATTAAGCTTGCCGGGACCAAAGACATACTTCAAATCAAATAAGATCTTCAAGTTACAATCAAACCTCGTTTAATCAAACTTTGATGATTGGAACTTCTCGATGTGTCGAACTTTTGACAAAGTCCGATTATTTTCATTATATAACACTATTGATTTACTTTTCATGAATCAAACTTCTATGAATCAAATTTTTCGCTGTATCAAAGTTTTAATCTGATCAATTCGTTATGAAAACTTAGAAAAGTACAACTAATAAATCGAAGTGAAAATTCTACTTGCTTTGAAAATTAAGTTGACAATTAAAAAAACCAATTTTAATACAAGATTATCACGTTACAAAAAATACAGTGTGTATTTTAGTATTCTGTTCTTTATAAATGTGAATCTACAATTTCTTCACTAGCACCGCATCGGTTCTTCTTACCGATGTTTCGAAGTATTCACGACCGTTCGGCAAAGTTCGAAACATCAAAGTTTGACTGTATACTAATTCAAAATAATGATATCAGATGTCGCATCAACGTTTTGCGGTGTTAGTTTGGGGTTTACTCAGCTTGGCAGTGAGAGGTGTTAGCAAAGTTGATGGAAGCGAGGAGACGAACAAAAACATGTCTTCCATTCATTTTATTCTCTACCGGAAGCAACAACAATGCAACCAACAATTTTATAAAGAAAACGGGACTCCGGACCAGGAGTTCCGGAATTACACCGCAACTAATAAATTTATAAACAAATCCGGAATCTGGACCAGGAGTTCCGGAATTAAATATATGGTGATAAATGTGACTTTACCTGACCAGTATAGTATGTGTATACAACATCCCCCCTCGCCAATTAAAAATTGCGAGCAATTTTGAAACACTGGTCTGGAAAAGGCCAATCAATTCCATATATTGAAAATAACAATTTCTGTGTACAAAATTAATCAAATACATAATGAATTATATGGCGGCATCATAAATCAAATTATTACTTTCATGATCATTATCATATCATTATAGTTGATACTCGGATACATTTGATGTTTAAAGTAGTATACATTAAGGTCTATAAACCTATAGCGAAACACTGATTGGTTGAAAAACACAGTTTGATATTGATAAGTGCAGCTAACATGTCTTATGACCATATCAGAGCATAAACCAGAGTAGAACAGATCTGCATCAAAATTATAGAAATACAAGAAAATTGAATATCTTATATGTAACTACACACACCTCTAATTTAATCACCTGTGCGCACAGGTACAAACACTCACAGACACACTTGTAAACATATAATCAAGTCAACCCACTATATTTCATAATAGAACCTTGTTAGAACACAATCTGTCTTTGGCAATCAATTTATCAAAACAAGTGCTTCCAATACCTTCAATATGCATAAAAATACTACTGTTCGACTCATTATAAGAGGTGAATCAACATATTATATCCTTAGATTTAATTATCATATGTAGGTATATTATCATATGCAATTTATACTATGAACAAATTTAAGTACATTCTGTGTACAGGAGAAAATCAAAGTAAGTAAAACCTAAAAGGAATTTAAATTCAATAACTGTCAAAAATGCAATTCTTACCTATTTAATAAATGGTAAAACTGACAATAATATTTGCTATCATAATTGATTGTGAATGTAATCAATCCAATGATATTAGGGAAAAAAGTATATTGGTTGTATTACAATATATACATGGCATAAAAATGATACATGATGCAAGATATGAAACTCAATTTGCATATGCAAAAAATCTTCACAATGATGAGGTTACAAAAAACAGATATATCCATAATAACTCGAGCAGCATGCACCAGGAAATGGGAGTGCATGTACACATAGCTCTAGTTCAAACCCAATGATATTGGTAAAAAGTACATTGGTTGTATTACAATATACACATAGCATTAAAAGGATAAACTACAGCTATAGTTCAAACAATGGCTTTGGGTTTCTTTGACAGGACTGACCGCTGAGCAGCCCTGTTTAGCGAGTCAAAAAGAACCCACATAGCTTTTTGAGACGGTTCTACAGTTTCTGACTGGAGGTGTGCCACAGAAGGTGGGCGTGTCCGATAACCATAGACCTCTCCCATCTTTGCAGATGACAGTGCTGAAGAACTATCGACAGGATTGCCGGCTCTTACAAAGAAGGCCAGCTGGTCTGGTAATGAAGAAATAAATTTTGATAAGATCTCAATGTCACTTTTGCCGATGCGCCGGCCCTTCTCCACTAATCTTGCATGATAATCCTCCAGGGGTTCGTTGGGACTCAGACTCATGGCCATAAAGTTGTTTGTCTCCAACAGCAAAGATGGACTTGATGCAGAGAAATCAATATATTTCCTCTTAAATTCAGTCTGTACCAAATCCCAAGACTTGGAACACAATTCATTGGTAGCAAACCAAATCCGGGCTGGACCCTGTAGAAGAAGGCTAAATAATGGCACCCTCTTGTCCTCACATGGGTCATCTAAAGAGTATAGTTGCACATATGACAAAAATTCATCAAGAAAAGTCTCTGAATTGTCATGCGATAATCCGGTAAATTTCCTACATTTGGAGACGTCCATCTTGAATGTTGTTCCTCTTGTATAACGTGGGCGGGAATCTGTTTCTGTACTTTCTGTTAGCGCACTTTCTCTCAAAAAATCGTCGTTTAATAAGCCAAAGCTTGCTAATGGAACATCGTCTGGTTCTTCAGTTAAAGGACAAGAAGTTCTCCGAAAACTATCACTTAAAAAGTTCTCAATGAGGAGCTGTTCCAGCACTCGTTCATATGGTATGATCGGTAAGCCCGGCCCAACCACGTGGTCTCGCGGTTTCAGCACTCCTGATCATCATGTGTTCGTTAAGTTTATGCACAAATACATCATAAATTCTAACACATATCCAAATTCTTGTCATGGAGAATATCTCAATATATGGTAATAGCAAAACGTCATTCATACAGTATGATCGGCGATTCCACAAATGAGTTGCTCCAACACGTGGTTTCGCAGTTTCAGCACTCGTGATCATCGAATGCAGCGACAGAGTTTATGTTCAAATACATCAAAGATTCAGATACACACCAAAAGTTCTTGTAGGAAGAGATTCTCCACCATGTCGCATCAACGTTTTGCGGTGTTAGTTTGGGGTTTACTCAGCTTGGCAGTGAGAGGTGTTAGCAACGTTGATGGAAGCGAGGAGACGGAACAAAAACATGTCTTCCATTCATTTTATTCTCTACCGGAAGCAACAACAATGCAACCAACAATTTTATAAAGAAAACGGGACTCTGGACCAGGAGTTCCGGAATTACACCGCAACTAATAAATTTATAAACAAAACCGGAATCCGGACCAGGAGTTCCGGAATTAAATATATGGTGATAAATGTGACTTTACCTGACCAGTATAGTATGTGTATACAACACAGAATTGACTAAAGCAGAAAAATGTCTTTTTAATATAATTACAATGTGATGTCACTTAACATTCTTCATGCAACCAACGTTAACTGTATCCGTGATTTTGTTAGTTATTTTTGGGAATGGGATCATATCCTAAACTTAGGACAATACAACACAGTACGTATAACCTAATTATCATCGTTCATGTCCTGAAGAAGTTGAATGTTAAATTTGACAACATATATAGTTTTTATATGGAAAAGCGAACATACAATGTATATAGTTTTTATATGGAAAAGTGAACAGTGTCTTTAGTTATCAATGAATTATGTGATTCATTCAACAGTCAAAATATTTATCACATTACTTTAACATGTATCTATATATCAGAAAGTAGCCACTACGCTGAGGGAAAAGTAGCCGTTGAAATGCACTAGTACAGTATATCTGTACGGTCGCCGGCTTATTTTGGAACAACATTACCCTAATTCTCACACTTAGGGAAGTACCATTGTAGGGCTAGGCTGTTTTACAGGTATACCGTGGTATAAAGTTGTGATGGAACCGTGGTACATTAGTGCTGTACCAGTTTTTTCATGTTATTCAAGTACTGGAGTTGGATGCCCCCTTAAAGCTGTTTACTGCACCGAAATACTATATATTGAATTAATTTGTTATATTTGTTATTTATGATTTTGATATAGAGGCTTTCAGCCTCAATCCATTACTTTGCTATTAAATATTATACCTGTTACATGATAGCGGGGGGGGCAATGTCATATACAATATATTGCAATTAAATTTAAATATTACAACTTTGGTGATGTTTTTAAGTTGAGGTGGACATTTGACTTTACAAATACGTTGACCTCCACATACCTGCTAAAATTTTCTCCAAAATTAATTGATAATTACATATCTATACGTCCGAATAACTTACCTTCTCTGATATTTGACAGGTGCCCGATATCCGGGACCAAACAACACTGCTCGTATTATTACGCCACGTAATGTAGTGCTAGAGCTTCGTACATATTGTTGTGAATATATTTTACACAGAGTATCAATAACAACAAAATACAAATAAAAATACTTATATAGATATTCATTTTTTGTGTGTATTTGATTATGATATTGTTTACGCCAATGAAATAAAGTTTGTATCGTTCCGCGACAAAACCAATGTAAACAACGGGGAGAAATAATTACTTCTTATTTTTTGGAAATATTAATACGTACTAGAAATGGCTCTTTCTTGAAAATCATTCTTTATTCTTTATCTAAAATATATAAATGATATTCCTTGTTCCAAACAGGTGAGAATGAAAAGTCACATTTCAGCAGATTCATGTTTAATCCCAAGGCTAATGTTTTCACATTGAACACTCTGAACGGGATATAACCCACCGTATGGGTTCGAAGCTCAGTGGGGACAGATAACCTTTTTTTATATTTATATTATTTTTTATGTCAAGTATTTTAAACGATAAAATATGAAATATTGCGAATAATATACAATACATAATAATAATAAAAATAAGTATACAGTCATGTATGATATGAAATATACCATAGTCCGAAGTATTTATAATTAGCCGGAACAAATTTTCGGTAGGGACTATATATATATATGTACACTCGTATGAAACACTTCGTGATATATATATGCTCATTTACATGTAGTTGTGCGAGTCCTAAAGAAATTGAGCAACAGACACAGCCCAATAGCGGATCCAGAGAAGGGGTACATTGAAAAAGCGTCGGCTGGACCCCCTCCTTTCGAAAATCCTGCATCCGCGCCTGCAGACTGTATGTAAGCCCTCTCTATATAAACCATTTAAGGATTGAATGTCTATTTTGTTGTTTGCATCGGCTGATGAAGTCAAGTGAACAACAAAATAGACATTCAATCCTTATATTTACGTTGGCTATTTTAAATTTCCCGCCATTTGCATGCACTTTAAGCTGCCGGTGTCACACAGTGCTTTACTTTTGTTACATTGTTGCACACTTATCGGCATGTATGTACATACGCGGAACAGCTGATAGCTAGCTTCATTCATCACTAGGCAACAGAAAAATGTATTCCAGAGACAACATTTTTAATTTTTGATTTTAATATGTGCTGTATCATACCTCTCAAACTTTATTTTCATTAAGAATTGATTGAAATACCTTTCCAGTATCAAAAAAAATTACAGAAGGGTTTTTTTAAGCGGTTTGCATCGCGCAGCAGTAAACATAACGACGTTGTGATTTGGTCACAGTTGAAGCGAGTCAAATAAAGTTGTCGGAAGTCAGATTTCGGTTAGGCCAGTACTAAAAACGTAGGCATGTATAGCTTATTGATGAATGTATGATGAATGATATTGGTGACATGTAGTCAACTGGATTAGTGATTTGACGATTTTTTATTTGGGACATTAACCGAAAACTACAAGCTTTAAAGGTAAGCACACGGTACAGTTAATGAGTTATGTTGACAAGATCACAGGTGCCTGAGAATTCGTTGCATCTGCTTTTGGTCATAAACTAAGGTTTTTAGAGTATGTTTACACTTTTGGAGGTTAAGATCAGTTTCCGATAAAAATGCCACCCTAATATGAACACCTCGGAAGTATAGATTTATTCTAGACACCGTGGTTTAGGTCCAAAAACTACGCTGTCAGTGTAACAAATTATCGGGCCCCTATGAGCAAACTAGGTTAGACCCTAACGTAGATCTAGTCTAGCTAGCTTATCAGTTTCGTGAACATGTTACATTTGTCTAATAATAGAATATAGCATATATGTAACTTCTTAAAAGAGAACGGATTTCTGTGACCAATCTCAAACATTTAATTTTAGTATTGGACATGAAAAAAAAACCGCGAAATCTGCCGACGGGCAGATGATCCATTTGCATCAAACGCACGATCATCGAAGCGATCAATGAGGAATTTAGGACCAACATATCTTGAATTAATGCTTTCGGAAATGTCAGAATTTTGTCAAATCAAGTATTATTAAAGCTATGTGGATATTATGATACAGGCATATCTCATTGGCATGTAAAACAGCTGTTTTACATGTGTATTACATCCGTACATTGGTTACACCATAGTTTACGAGTTCTTCAGGATATAACCCACAAGGCACGAAGTGCCGCGTGGGTTATACCTGAAGAACGAGTAAACTATTGTGTAACCTACTTGTATCATAGATGTGACATATTACTTTCATCGAGAACAATGTTCATTTACCTACAATGTTAAAATGTACACCGAACTGGGGTAGGCGTGGGAATCACTGGACTGATTCTGTCAATCCTGGGTTGATGATGACTTCTTCTATTTGATTGGATATTGATTCTGTCAATCCAGAGTTGATAATACACATAGGCACGCCTTTTTAAATATGATTGGTTATTTCTAAATCATTCCTGGGAATATTTTGATTTTGGATTTCATTTTTATTTGTTTTAATTAATTAGACTAAACAATAAGCCACCCACGCTCACTTTATTGCCAAGCATGCTATTTCAAAGTGTCAGATTTTGTAAAGAACTTTGATTTTGACTTCCTGAAAAACATTGATGACTTGAATAATTCACTGTTCCACAAGTTCTGGACAAGTACGACATTTCAGAATATTTAAGAGGACTCTGTTTCCCAAAGTTTCAACCGGGAATTACCCGAAGAAAGACCGGAATCCACGAAAAACACAAATCACGGTTCGGACCGCCTGTTAATTCGGAATGTAGATCTACTTGAATATACAGGACTTTTTGAATTTAAAGGAAAGACAACACACGCCTTAATTGATACAAATGAAACCAAAGCTGAAACGCGAATCACAGATACGTGTAAAACCAGAGAATTATACCTTAATAATTGTACAGTGACAATCAATTCAATTTGAAGTGATCTGTTTTATTTGCACTAAAATAGCAAAAACACTGACCAAAGGTAAGTTTGTAGAGTGTCGCTCAATTTGAAGACATTTGTTATATTTGTGCAAAGGTGAATTGTCCATTGAGTTGGAAAAACAGAAAATGTGTGTATATTTTTAAGTTAAGAAAATGTGTGTATTTTGTAAGGTTAATTAAATGTTGAGAACTTTGGAAAAACTGAAAATGTGTGTATTGTTTTTTAAAAGTACATGACAACCTATTTTCGCTTGTTGTACAATGTATATATTTCAATGTACTTGGGGTCATTTTGCAACATTGTACAACTGCAACATTGGGGAAATAGGCCATGGTAAGAACCTATGTTCTTACTAGATAAGAACATGGGTTCTTACTAGGTGAGGTCAACTCTTCATAATATATTCCACGAACGAGATGAAAGAAATATGACACATCTATGATACTTATTGCACACAGTTCGTTTTGGACGATACAATGTTGTCAACAAATGTATTACTTCGCCAGGAACGAAAAAGCGCGTGCCCCACTTGCTTCATCGGGAAATGAAGCAACCAGAGTTTACTAGTTTTCATTGAGGCGGAGTGCAGTGAAAATGTAAATATTCACAGATCTATGGCAAAAATGTATGTACATTATCACAGGGGCTTGGCACGACTTTTTTTAGACCATGGTCCATATATGCAGGGACGTATATAGATGTCTCACATATACGTCCCTGATATATGTACAATTGTATGTATTATAGCTATAGTGACACTATAATACATAATTATGGACCATGATCTAAAAAAATCCGTGCCAAGCCCCTGTGTGCATTATTGCATCTATGGAAAGACATGTATTATTGATTATATCTTAAAAACAGTGTAGAACTAATCAATCATTGTTAATGTGGTTGGAAGGTCAGTCCTGTAGGCTATTGGAATAATTTACAACAATAAACATCAATATGATGAAGCAAACATGTTGAATACTCTACACAATATTGGATAGCCAATGTTGGCAATGAAAACATTACATAAACACATCGTTTGATAATACAATACCTCAATGGTACCCCTAATAAAAAAGTCCTTCACATTAGTCCATTCCTAGTCTACACAACATTAGTAGCAGCTTACGAGCAATAGACATGTTTTCACATCATTTTTCTGTTTCGAATAATGATTTTTAATTTAATTTGTTTTTGGAATAGTAATGTAAATCAAGACCAGGATAAAATTTTACATTCCATGACTTGGAGACTCATTAATCAATTCAGAAGAAAATTTGCTTGATTTTTTTCTTAAAAATTTGTCTGACAAATCTGATCCCTCCCCGGCACATTTAACTTTTTAAAAATATAAACTTTTTTATTTAACAACAAGTGATCCAACTTAAATGCTAATCACTCTTGGTGGCCCGAATGTTAGCGCACAAGGGGTCTTATTGTGGAAGGAAACCGGAATACCCAGAGAAAACCCTAGTGGTCGGGCAGGTGACCCCATACCTTTTCACGTTCGGTCGGGGAATCGAGCCCCGGCCGCCTTGGTGAAACACAAGTACGCTATCCATTGCACCATCCGACCACCCAAATTTAACTTTTCCTCAATTTCCTGTTTTGGTTTTCATATCAATGGAACCTTGGTGCCCATGGCAACAATTTTAGATGGAAAGTATTGTGAAAAAAAGATCCCAGAGGGATCTTCGCGCCCACCATTGATGATGTTTTATTCATTCTTAGAAAGATGGATCTTTTCCCTTCTTATTTTAACTTTTATTTATGTATTTAATCTTAGTTCTATGAACTTTTCTTGAAAATCAAATAGTTGAAAGAACGTCTCTTGTCAGGAGATTTGCAAAATCCAAGATGGCCGCCTACCGGCCATGTTGTTTTACAGATCGGCTTAAAAAGTTGACAATGCACAACTAGGGACCAAGGGGAATCTGCATATGAAATTTGAGAAGGATCTATCCAGTATAGCTTTCATAAACTATCAATGCAAAATCGTTATGATTATGACGTCATAATAGCCACTCCAGTGTTATGGTCTCATAACACGGAATTGGCTTTGGTAGTGGTTTATAGTGGCAATGCAGAGTACATGCAAATACTTATATTGCTTTAGACACTTGAGAGCACAATGACATTGTTCTTTTTCTGGTTTCATATATTGTAAAACTTAAATTTATCCCATGCTGCCACTTACCACCAGTTCACTTTATTCAAGAACCTCTTATCATATACAGATTATGTTTGAATATATTCAGAAAGTGTATTGATCACAAACATTTGAGTATTTAATTAAGCATTAAACATCATTCTGTTCCGTGTTATGGTCCTATAACACGGAACAGGTTTGCAGACAACATGAATAACGCGCGGTAGCAAGACTATATTTGTGCCATACTTGGTTGCTTTCTGTTGTTTTAAGATTCAACATAATTTGTCTATTTATATTACCCTTAAACTGTAACAGCATAAGCACCGTGAATCTATTTAATCTGTACCAAGTCGCATTCATCTAGAGTAACATGTCACGGGCCTGTGTCACAGGGCCTAGTTACACACGTCCGAAATATTTATATGTTATACTGCTGGATGTTATACTACTAGATATTGATCACAGTGTCAATAATATGGTAACAAATACCTGTACCCATATTGTGACCATATGTTCTGATGGACCGGTGACCCCGCCCCTCCAAACACCCTCCCCTCATCCAAAGACAAGATAAACAAAACCCCATTTGTCGAGGACAGGGACGTATATGTGAGACTCACATATACGTCCCTGGTCGAGGACTATCACCCGTTTATTAATAAAATGCAAACAATATTTTAACGGCGTTGTATTTGTTCACAAGAAAGTACTTTAGTTTTGACGACTGGCGTGTTGTCCTATTCATTTATACCAGTGACGTATATATGTGAGACATAAACATTAATATATATATCTATATACATAATATACTTCCCTGTGATATACGTTCCCCAGGATTAAAGGGAAATAACTGTTGAATATTTTTGAAGGCATTATCTCCCTTTACTTTAGATTTGCTCTTTTTTGGTCTAAACACATCACTCCGCTTAATTACTGTTCAAATCATTATCGTGATTATCAAATGGAACAATCTTCTGAAATGGATGTCGAAATATGTAAGTACTGACATAAATCAATAATATGGATGTGTTTGTATTGGAGTGGGTCTGTATTAAGCTGATATAGATGGTGAACAAATTCACAAATGATTGTTGTTGCATATGAAAATCTCATTGTACATTTCTAGTTGTTTAAGTTGTTGAAATTGTTCAATATCTTTACAAAATTGTTCAAATATTTAAACAAATTGACAGGAACTTGATTCAAACGTAACGATTTGTTGGTGTTTGCGATATAACTTGCAATAAATAAGGGGCTGATTTGATCGCACAGGTCCATACAACACAATCTGGTATGTCTTACCTATACCTACGGTTACGTCTTACCTATACCTACGGTTACGTCTCCTGTTTACGTTACGCATCGGAGTTTACGTTGGCCCCCAGCCAAGTATAATTTTCAGAAAGGCTAATACTAAGTTTCTGTAGAATAAAATAAGTAGAAACAATTAAGGTTCTATTTTCTTATATTTGTAATCTTTTTAAAATTAACACTCATGCTTATCTTCATTTATAATTATAAAATGAATATATCGAAAACAATAAACATGAAGAATATTTCGATGTAAGTTAAAGCACAAATACATTTTTTAATTACTTAAAACATCTAAGGGAAGTAACTCTTGTATTAAACGATTTTGTAGTACTGTAGATTTGCTCGTTTTAAGTTTGAACAGTCATCAACGATAAACTGCGCTTTAAATAAATTTCATAATTTATGATATGGAACAATTGTCGAAAACGGCCGTCGCAATAAAAATTATGTAAGTACTTACAATGCATGTAATATATGTAGATGGTTTTCTGTTTGAAGTGGATCAGCATTTAGCCGGTACCCGGTGATCAGATGATATGAACATGTATTCACAAATGATTGTTTTTCAATTTTGATATCATGATCATTATACAGGTCGCAATTGTTGTAATTGTTAAAAATCGATTCAAATTATTAAAACATTGTTTAAACCAACTTCTATCCAATGTCACGATTAGTTGGTGGTCGCTATAGACAGGTTGTATAACCTGTAATAAAATTAAGGGCTGTGTTATGCCTAACCGGTTGCCTAACGCTTCACCACGCACCTCTTTTTTCACTCTTTGTCAGATTATAATTTAATTCATATACTACTAGGTGGAATTCTTCTTTATCAGAGTGATTTCGATTATGAAAACTTCATTTTGATTTGTGCTCTTTCTGTTGAAAAAATGACGAACTTGTATAGTTAATAAAATTGTACAAGGCATTTCTGCAAACGAACCACTCTCGTTACATGATCATGTTTTGAATGTGTTTAAGTTTATTTGTTTATAAACTGACTATTAACTAACTTGTATATATGTAATGTCTAAAATGTATACAAATATATTATGTTAAATGCTTTGATTGTGAATAAGTGTATCTGCTTATGAACTGAATATTAATTAACTTGTATATATGTTCTCCCTATAGATAAAAATGATATTTGATGTTTTCATAAAGTACGTAATTAAATTTCATTATTAATTGACTATCAATTTACTTGTACATATATTCTTGTAAATCTTCAAATTGGAGGAAATAAAGAAATAATAATGTACTATTATGATCAATGGGAAATCAATGGGCAATCAAAACGACATTTAAAACACTTTTTATTCAAAATATATGTCGATCAGTTAGCGGTAGTTGTTTAGTTATTTTATCTCGTCCATCAATCTTGATAAACGAGAAAAGAGTTACTTAAATTAATTTTAATAAGTATTATGATTGTTCTACTGAAACGACCCAAGTCAGGCCAAGATCAATAAACTAATTTACGTACACATACATTTTAATTACTTTTAGTTCAATCGCAAATCGGAGTTACCTCCCTTAGATTAGTAAACGTTTGTTATAAAAATTAGTACAAATTACTAAATGTGACGTGGTCCGCCATGGAAAAAGTTGTCAGCGTTGTGTTGTTTACCTGTGATGCGGCTCACATTTGATAATACGATGCATAAGAACCCAAAACATGCATGCTATATTTGGCCGACTTCACACTCACTGATGGTAGTGATACGAATCGTCTTTTTACAAAATGTATGTGATGTAATTGGCAATAATGCTGACATTTTTTCGGACGATAGGCTTTCTGCACATTCCTAGAATCAGGGAGAGGGGCCCTCTTCATGGCGGAGAATGGTTGATAAAAAGCTTATATTTGTGTTGACGACGCATTCTTTTTCGATGTTCAAATAAGTTTATTATATTTTATCTATTAAACGATTTAAATGAGCTAAATTCAAAATCAGCCAAGAAGTTGTTTATAATTATTTCTCATCCAAACGAGAGTTTGGCGTGATATACATTGTTTTTAACCTTCATCTCACGTTCGTATTCATACTCGTTTCGGGTTATAGTCCTATGAACCGAAACGGAAGTTGCTTGGTTTATATAGTGACACTGCAGCGCAAATGTAAATATGTAGAACTATACAGTTGTCATGATGGTCGTTATAGAGAATTGACGAAGTAGTATATAGTTGTCATAATGGTCGTTATAGTGAGTTGACGAACTAGTATATAATTGTCATAATGGTCGTTATGGAGAGGTGACGAAGTAGTATATAATTGTAATGATGGTCGATATAGATAGTTGACGAAGTAGTATATAATTGTCATAATGGTCGTTATAGATAATTGACGAAGTAGTATATAATTGTCATAATGGCCGTTATAGATAGTTGACGAAGTATTATATAATTGTCATAATGGCCGTTATAGATAATTGACGAAGTAGTATATACTTGTCATAATGGCCGTTATAGAGAGTTGACGAAGTAGTATATAATTGTCATAATGGTCGTTATAGATACATGTAGTTGACGAAGTAGTATATAGTTGTCATGATGGTCGTTATAGATAGTTGACGAAGTAGTATATAGTTGTCATGATGGTCGTTATAGATAGTTGACGAAGTAGTATATAGTTGTCATGATGGTCGTTATAGATAGTTGACGAAGTAGTATATAGTTGTCATGATGGTCGTTATAGATAGTTGACGAAGTAGTATATAGTTGTCATGATGGTCGTTATAGATAGTTGACGAAGTAGTATATAGTTGTCATGATGGTCGTTATAGATAGTTGACGAAGTAGTATATAGTTGTCATGATGGTCGTTATAGATAGTTGACGAAGTAGTATATAGTTGTCATGATGGTCGTTATAGATAGTTGACGAAGTAGTATATAGTTGTCATGATGGTCGTTATAGATAGTTGACGAAGTAGTATATAATTGTCATGATGGCCGTTATAGATAGTTGACGTAGTAGTATATAATTGTCATAATGGTCGTTATAGATAGTTGACGAAGTAGTACATGTATAAAGTTAACATAATTATCGTTATAAAGATGTGAATAAGATACTTATTATGTAGTTGTCATAATGGTTCTTAAAGAGAATAGACGAAGTCGTTTTTTGTTGTGATAATGGTCGTTATAGAGAGTTGACGTAGTGGTATATAGTTGTCGTATTGTCGTTATTGAATGTTGACCTAGCTGTATAAAGTTGTCAAACACCTAACACTTACATTTATATGAGCTTGATGTTCACAAATATTTAGAGATCTGGTTAACAATGTTACCATGCCCGTCTCATCCTGTTTCAATTCAGTGCAAATACTTTGTAACTAATTTCACATAGCAGCTGGGACATTCAAGTTTTTCATATTGTATTCTTATGGTCGTTATTGTTTGTTTTGCAGATGACAACATCTTTGGTATCATTCGTTTGAATAACAACATCGAATATGACAGGACCACAGGTCAATATAGGCGGTTTATCATCGCACGGCTCCAGGGAGAGACCGACGACCCCCGCCCTGGGGCCTTGTCTAGAGTTCAGTGGTGGACACTGTTTAGAAACAATCCCGAACTGTTCAAAACTTTATTTAAAAACTATCCAGTGCCGGATGGGATGGAATGTCCATTTTAAACCACGAGTAAGGAGTGTGCAGTATTATTTAGTATTGTTTACAACGTGGTCACTTTTATTAATTGGCACCAATAATCATGACATTTTTTAACATTTTAAAGAGCAAGAGAGAGAAAAAACGGACCGGAAGTTATAGAAAATGGTTGGACTCCTCTCTGTGTTACAGTCATCATCATCGCCGACCTTCTGAACCAAGTGTCTGATGTCAGAACTATATAAACATATTAAACACTATTTCGTCAAAGTTACCACAACATGGGCAGTATGGTGACTGACACTACCACGTTAGACAGTGGGAGCAATGGATGTGTATATTGACGTTATCATGAGGAACCTCACTGTGTTGAATAAAAGTAATCACGGACGTCCGTTTGCTACTGATTTGCTCAAAAGTCAGATTTATAGATACTGTGCTATCAATAGCTCCGATTTCATCAACAATAGATGTGAATATTGCAATTGATGTAACTATGTGGAACCTCACTGTGTTAAATAAAAGTAATAACGGACGTCCGTTTGCTACAAATTCATTTACCATATTATAACTTTGTGATATTTGGTCAAAAGTCAGATTTATAGATAATGTGTTATTGCTTCGGTTTCATCAACAATAAATGTGAATATTGCAATTGACGTAACTATGTGGAACCTCACTGTGTAAAATAATAATGATAACGGACGTCCGTTTACTACTTACTTATTAATGACATTCTAACTTTTAAAACTTGGACAACAGCCAGGTTTATAGATACTGTGCTGTTACCCCGGTTAAATCAACGTTCATTTACCATAAAAAGCTTTACACACGTTTTGGGAAGTTTCCTTTCCTTTAGATTTCCCCTTACCTTTTGTAATGATATACTATGTATATGTTTATCTTAAAGGTCATCTTTAAGTGAAGGAACGTTGATGAAACTGGAAACAGGTAGCTTAGCTTTATATGAAATATCAGTTGATAACAGGTTACAAAAATTATCTACAGATTCGTTGTACATGTAGCAATGTGGATTGGTTGGAACATTATCAGTGGAATATGTTGTAATTTTAGATGGGGAGGTCCTCCTTAATTAACATGTAATGGATTGTTGGTACACGTATAACAGTGGATTAGTGGAATAGGTTGTAATGTTAGATGGAGAGGTCCTCCTTAATTAACATATAATGGATTGTTGGTACACGTATAACAGTGGATTAGTGGAATAGGTTGTAATGTTAGATGGGGAGGTCCCCTTAATTAACATATAATGGATTGTTGGTACACGTATAACAGTGGATTAGTGGAATAGGTTGTAATGTTAGATGGGGAGGTCCTCCTTAATTAACATATAATGGATTGTTGGTACACGTATAACAGTGGATTAGTGGAATAGGTTGTAATGTGAGATGGAGAGGTCCCCTTAATTAACATATAATGGATTGTTGGTACACGTATAACAGTGGATTAATGGAATAGGTTGTAATGTTAGATGGAGAGGTCCTCCTTAATTAACATATAATGGATTGTTGGTACACGTATAACAGTGGATTAGTGGAATAGGTTGTAATGTTAGATGGAGAGGTCCCCTTAATTAACATATAATGGATTGTTGATACACGTATAACAGTGGATAAGTGGAATAGGTTGTAATGTGAGATGGAGAGGTCCTCCTTAATTAACATATAATGGATTGTTGGTACACGTATAACAGTGGATTAGTGGAATAGGTTGTAATGTGAGATGGGGAGGCCCTCCTTAATTAACATATAATGGATTGTTGGTACACGTATAACGGTGGATAAGTGGAATAGGTTGCAATGTGAGATGGGGAGGCCCTCCTTAATTAACATATAATGGATTGTTGGTACACGTATAACAGTGGATAAGTGGAATAGGTTGTAATGTGAGATGGGGAGGCCCTCCTTAATTAACATATAATGGATTGTTGGTACACGTATAACGGTGGATAAGTGGAATAGGTTGCAATGTGAGATGGGGAGGCCCTCCTTAATTAACATATAATGGATTGTTGGTACACGTATAACAGTGGATAAGTGGAATAGGTTGTAATGTGAGATGGAGAGGTCCCCTTAATTAACATATAATGGATTGTTGGTACACGTATAACAGTGGATAAGTAGAAAAGGTTGTAATGTTAGATGGGGAAATCCTTCTTAATTAACATATAATGGATTGTTGGTACACGTATAACAGTGGATTAGTGGAATAGGTTGTAATGTTAGATGGGGAGGTCCTCCTTAATTAACATATAATGGATTGTTTGTACACGTATAACAGTGGATTAGTGGAATAGGTTGTAATGTTAGATGGAGAGGTCCTCCTTAATTAACATATAATGGATTGTTGGTACACGTATAACAGTGGATTAGTGGAATAGGTTGTAATGTTAGATGGAGAGGTCCTCCTTAATTAACATATAATGGATTGTTGGTACACGTATAACAGTGGATTAGTGGAATAGGTTGTAATGTTAGATGGAGAGGTCCCCTTAATTAACATATAATGGATTGTTGGTACACGTATAACAATGGATAAATGGAATAGGTTGTAATGTTAGATGGGGAGGTCCTCCTTAATTAACATATAATGGATTGTTTGTATACCTATAGCACTGGATTAGTGGAATAGGTTGTAATGTTAGATGGAGAGGTCCTCCTTAATTAACATATAATGGATTGTTGGTACACGTATAACAGTGGATTAGTGGAATAGGTTGTAATGTTAGATGGAGAGGTCCTCCTTAATTAACATATAATGGATTGTTGGTACACGTATAACAGTGGATTAGTGGAATAGGTTGTAATGTTAGATGGAGAGGTCCCCTTAATTAACACATAATGGATTGTTGGTACACGTATAACAATGGATAAATGGAATAGGTTGTAATGTTAGATAGGGAGGTCCTCCTTAATTAACATATAATGGATTGTTTGTACACGTATAACAGTGGATTAGTGGAATAGGTTGTAATGTTAGATGGGGAGGTCCTCCTTAATTAACATATAATGGATTGTTGGTACACGTATAACAGTGGATTAGTGGAATAGGTTGTAATGTTAGATGGAGAGGTCCCCTTAATTAACATATAATGGATTGTTGGTACACGTATAACAGTGGATTAGTGGAATAGGTTGTAATGTTAGATGGAGAGGTCCCCTTAATTAACATGTATTAAGTGTCTTTCTTTACTTTTTACCATGTTCTAATTAACATTTAATCTGTGTGTTATTTTACTTTATATCATGTTCTAAGTAGCATAAAATATGTGTCTTTCATTACCTTGTATCATGTTGTAATTAAATATAATCTGTGTCTTTCTGTACCTTATATCATATATGTTTTAATTAACATTTATTCTGTGTCTTTCTTTACTTTATATAATGTTCTAATTAACATATAATCTGTGTCTTTCTGTATCTTATATGATGTTCTAATTAACATATAATCTGTGTCTTTCATTACCTTGTATCATGTTCTAATTAACATATAATCAATGTCTTTCATTGCCTTGTATGATGTTCTAATTAACATATAATCTGTGTCTTTCTTTTCTTTATTTCATGCTCTAATTAACATATAATCAATGTCTTTCTGTACCTTATATCATGTTCTAATTAACATATAATCTGTGTCTTTCATTACCTTGTATCATGTTCTAATTAACATATAATCTGTGTCTTTCTTTTCTTTATTTCATGCTCTAATTAACATATAATCAATGTCTTTCTGTACCTTATATCATGTTCTAATTAACATATAATCTGTGTCTTTCTGTATCTTATATCATGTTCTAATTAACATATAATCTGTGTCTTTCTGTATCTTATATGATGTTCTAATTAACATATAATCTGTGTCTTTCTGTATCTTATATGATGTTCTAATTAACATATAATCTGTGTCTTTCTTTTCTTTATTTCATGTTCTAATTAACATATAATCAATGTCTTTCTGTATCTTATATGATGTTCTAATTAACATATAATCTGTGTCTTTCTGTATCTTATATGATGTTCTTATTAACATATAATCTGTGTCTTTCTGTATCTTATATGATGTTCTAATTAACATATAATCTGTGTCTTTCTGTATCTTATATGATGTTCTAATTAACATATAATCTGTGTCTTTCTTTTCTTTATTTCATGTTCTAATTAACATATAATCAATGTCTTTCTGTATCTTATATCATGTTCTTATTAACATATAATCTGTGTCTTTCTGTATCTTATATGATGTTCTAATTAACATTTAATCTGTGTCTTTCTGTATCTTATATGATGTTCTAATTAACATATAATCTGTGTCTTTCTGTATCTTATATGATGTTCTTATTAACATATAATCTGTGTCTTTCTGTATCTTATATGATGTTCTAATTAACATATAATCTGTGTCTTTCTTTTCTTTATTTCATGTTCTAATTAACATATAATCAATGTCTTTCTGTATCTTATATGATGTTCTAATTAACATATAATCTGTGTCTTTCTGTATCTTATATGATGTTCTAATTAACATATAATCTGTGTCTTTCTGTATCTTATATGATGTTCTAATTAACATATAATCTGTGTCTTTCTGTATCTTATATGATGTTCTAATTAACATATAATCTGTGTCTTTCTGTATCTTATATGATGTTCTAATTAACATATAATCTGTGTCTTTCTGTATCTTATATGATGTTCTAATTAACATATAATCTGTGTCTTTCTGTATCTTATATGATGTTCTAATTAACATATAATCTGTGTCTTTCTGTATCTTATATGATGTTCTAATTAACATATAATCTGTGTCTTTCTGTATCTTATATGATGTTCTAATTCACATTTAATCTGTGTCTTTCTTTACTTTATATCATATTCTTTCTTTCTATACAGTTTCTTATGTATATATCTAAACTGTATATGCCAAGTTCTGTATGTTGTTATTGTGGTAGATATAGTTTTAGGAATGCTTGTTATGTACTCGGAGAAGGACCATGTATAAGTACAATTGTACCTGATTTTCAATAATCAGATTGAAATATATTGTGTAGTTTGTACATATCATTTCTCATGAATAAAGTATATTTTCAAACTATAGTGACATTAAATAACAGCAGGTAAATAAGATGATGTCTTTATATATTCCAGAAACAAATGTTTTCGTATCATGTCATAAGTTTGTAAATAAATATACATTGCTCATTATTTACTGAGTGAGTCATTAATCACACATAAAGACGAAAAAACTCAGAGAATACCGGAGCGTCAGAACAATATCTACATGGAGGCACTGATAAAAGTTCAAGAGAAGAAGACCAGGCGTTTCGGAAGAGTAAACCTTTGCTGCTTCAGCGACGACACTCGCCATGTAAATCATAGCTCAGATCCACAGGGACCTGAGAATTTGTTACAGCTAGTTTTGGACCTAAAATAGGGTTTTTAGAGTAATTTTACACATTTGGGGGGTTGAAATCAATTTTCGATAAAAATGCCCCCTCAATGGTCATAAAAGCTATATGGTTGAAAGCTTTCCAGATCGAAAAATCGACCCCACCTACCTTTCTTGCATCAAAAATCACATTTCTAGTTGAGGTACGAAAAAAACGCTTGGTACCGTTGGAAAGATGTATAATTTTTATTTTACAAACCTCCTAAATGCAAGTCAAATGTATCCTCCTTCCGCAAAAATAATCTACATTATCCTCCAAAAACACGCAAAATTTTCGTGTCTCAAAATTTTCGGCAGCTTTCCGGCCACTCGTCACATATTCATTGCGGTTGACGTCACCCCGCGTGCTGGTCTTTTGCTGCCATTGGATGCCTCCTTTTAAAGGAAGACCGCCATCCAATGCCAGCGTAAGACCTCCGGGTGCAGTGACATCAAAACTCAATGAATTTGTTAAACTGGCCGGCAAGCCAACGGAAACACATGTTTCGTATCATATCATACTTTTGTAAATAAATATACATAAATCATTATTTACTGAGTTCGTCATTTATCACCCCTACGCCCTCCACATAAAGACGAAAAAATCAGAGAATACCGGAGCGTCAGAACAAGATCTACATGGAGGCACTGGTAAAAGTTCAAGAGAATAAGACCAGGCGTTCAGGAAGAGTAAACGTTTTCTGCTTCAGCGGCGACACTCGCCATGTAAATCATAGGTCAGATCCAGGTGAATGTTGGAGTGAGAACTCATTTCTCACTCCGAGGACATGACATTTATTTTAATTATGTTTTGTTGACGCTTTGGATTTTTGTTTAATTGGAAGAAATAACACAGTGCAAATCATTACGGAGAGTTTCTGTTAAAGGCCCAATATACGTAACTTCAGGAAATTTTTCGGGATTCTGTAAAATTATGAAAAAAAATCCAGTTGATAACCATGCAAAAATAAGCCTAAAACGAAGTTAAACTGAGCGGTAACTAACAAGAAACTGTTGACAAAAAAATCCAAAGAATTGAAAATAGTTCAGGTGGGGCCCATTTCAACAACAAAGCCGTATGTAGAAGACAGTTCGAAATTCATCTTGAATGTTGCTGATATCAGTTAATCTTAACTAAATCTAATAATATAAGAAGTTATAAGGCTTGATTTTCGCTTCAGGTTTTGCCAAAAGTTACGTTTATAGGGCCTTTAATATACAATGTATACTCGCATGATTCACACGTACTATATCTCTATGAAAAATAAAAAAAATACAATAATTAAATAAAGATTTTGTATTTACATTTCGAGGTGTCAGCAGATAATTACAAGCCATTCCATTCATAAAAAGATAAGTTATTTCGGTGCATATGCTAACAAATTGACGCGATAATAGTTTTAACTTTGGGTTATCCATATGTCACAGGTTCATTAAAAAACAATGCTACCCATCATGAACAGTCAACGATCAATACATGTTCACAATGACTTTCGTTCAGTATTATTGCCGAAAGCCGACTCATTATTTCACAATTGTATGAAGTATCTATAAAGACGAGAGGTAAACTTTAACAGCTTTTCAACATACTGCGCAGTTAAATGTCATGTGATCACGGAACTAATTTACGACCGGGTATGTGTTTGTGTAGAAAATGGTGTCCACATTGTCCTTATCCACGTAGGTAACGGACCTCTGTGCCTAGATTGCATTATCCGTCAACGTAAAGATGTGATATTAGAACGATTGGATTTATTAACGATGCTGTCGTCTGCAGATTGATCTGTTCACGTCTAAAGATCAGTGACTCCTAATTTGTCTCATAATACCGACACGTAAGTATGACCTGTGTGTTATATATGGTCGGCTGTGTAGATATGCTGGCCGACATATATTTTTCTAAATATAGATTATCTTCCATATGTTGTTTAAGTTTGTATTCACAATACGCTGCTGTGTTACGTGTGTATATGTTATATGTACACCGACATTGCATTCAGTATTTTTTAAAGCTCAACAGCAGAAAATTTAACGAAGCGTCCATTGGTGTGCTATCCACTTACATTCTCGATACAGGTATGGACTAAAACCTTACATTGTCGATACAGGTATGGACTGAAATCTTACATTGTCGATACAGGTACATGTATGGACTGAAACATTACATTGTCGATACAGGTATGGACTGAAACCATACATTGTCGATACAGGTATGGACTGAAACATTACATTGTCGATACAGGTTTTGATTGAAACCTTACATTGTCGATACAGGTATGGACTGAAACCTTACATTTTCGATACAGGTATGGACTGAAACCTTACATTGTCAATACAGGTATGGACTGAAACCTTACATTGTCGATACATGTTTTGACTGAAACCTTACATTGTCGATACAGGTATGGACTGAAACCTTACATTGTCGATACAGGTATGGACTGAAACCTTACATTGTCGATACAGATATGGACTGAAACCTTACATTGTCGATACAGGTATGGACTAAAACCTTACATTGGCATAACGGGTATGGACTGAAACCTTACATTGTCGATACAGGTATGGACTGAAACCTTACATTGTCGATACAGGTATGGACTGAAACCTTACATTGTCGATACAGGTATGGACTGAAACCTTACATTGTTGATTCCGGTATTGACTGAAACCTTACATTGTCGATACAGATATGGACTGAAACCTTACATTGTCGATACAGGTATGGACTGAAACCTTACATTGTCGATACAGGTATGGACTGAAACCTTACATTGTCGATACAGTTATGGACTGAAACGTTACATTGGCGATACAGGTATGGATTTATAACCTTACGTACATTGTCGATACAGATATGGACTGAAACCTTACATTGTCGATACAGGTATGGACTGAAACCTTACATTGTCGATACAGGTATGGACTGAAACCTTACATTGTCAATACAGGTATGGACTGAAACCTTACATTGTCGATTCAGGTATGGACTGAAACCTTACGTACATTGTCGATACAGGTATGGACTGAAACCTTACATTGTCAATACAGGTATGGACTGAAACCTTACATTGTCGATTCAGGTATGGACTGAAACCTTACGTACATTGTCGATACAGGTATGGACTGAAACCTTACATTGTCGATACAGATATGGACTGAAACCTTACATTGTCGATACAGGTATGGACTGAAACCTTACATTGTCGATACAGGTATGGACTGAAACCTTACATTGTCGATACAGGTATGGACTGAAACTTTACATTGTCGATCCAGGTATGGACTGAAACGTTACATTGTCGATTCAGGTATGGACTGAAACCTTACGTACATTGTCGATACAGGTATGGACTGAAACCTTACATTGTCGATACAGGTATGGACTGAAACCTTACATTGTCGATACAGGTATGGACTGAAACCTTACATTGTCGATACAGGTATGGACTGAAACCTTACATTGTCGATACAGGTATGGACTGAAACCTTACATTGTCGAATCCGGTATGGACTGAAACCTTACATTGTCGATACAGGTATGGACTGAAACCTTACATTGTCGATACAGGTATGGACTGAAACCTTACATTGTCGATACAGGTATGGACTGAAACCTTACATTGTCGATACAGGTATGGACTGAAACCTTACATTGTCGATACAGGTATGGACTGAAACCTTACATTGTCGAATCCGGTATGGACTGAAACCTTACATTGTCGATACAGGTATGGACTGAAACCTTACATTGTCGATACAGGTATGGACTGAAACCTTACATTGTCGATACAGGTATGGACTGAAACCTTACATTGTCGATACAGATATGGACTGAAACCTTACATTGTCGATACAGGTATGGACTGAAACCTTACATTGTCGATACAGGTATAGGCTGAAACCTGATATTGTCGATACAGGTATGAACTGAAACCTTACATTGTCGATACAGGTATAGGCTGAAACCTTACATTGTCGATACAGGTATGGACTGAAACTTTATATTGTCGATACAGGTATGGACTGAAACCTTACATTGTCGATACAGGTATGGACTGAAACCTTACATTGTCGATACAGGTATGGGCTGAAACCTTACGTACATTGTCGATACAGGTATGGGCTGAAACCTTACGTTGTCGATACAGTTATGGACTGAAACCTTACATTGCCGACATAGATATGGACTGAAACCTTACGTACATTGTCGATACAGGTATGGACTGAACCTTATGTACATTGTCGATACAGGTATGGACTGAAACCTTACGTACCTTGTCGATACAGGTATGGACTGAAACCTTACATTGTCGATACAGGTATGGACTGAAACCTTACATTGTCGATACAGTTATGGACTGAAACCTTACATTGTCGATACAGTTATGGACTGAAACGTTACATTGTCGATACAGGTATGGACTGAAACCTTACGTACATTGTCGATACAGGTATGACTGAAACCTTACATTGTCGATACAGATATGGACTGAAACCTTACATTGTCGATACAGTTATGGACTGAAACGTTACATCGTCGATACAGGTATGGATTTATAACCTTACGTACATTGTCGATACAGATATGGACTGAAACCTTACATTGTCTATACAGGTATGGACTGAAACCTTACATTGTCGATACAGGTATGGACTGAAACCTTACATTGTCGATACAGGTATGGACTGAAACCTTACATTGTCGATACAGGTATGGACTGAAACCTTACATTGTCTATACAGGTATGGACTGAAACCTTACATTGTCGAATCCGGTATGGACTGAAACCTTACATTGTCGATACAGATATGGACTGAAACCTTACATTGTCGATACAGGTATGGACTGAAACCTTACATTGTCGATACAGGTATAGGCTGAAACCTGATATTGTCGATACAGGTATGAACTGAAACCTTACATTGTCGATACAGGTATAGGCTGAAACCTTACATTGTCGATACAGGTATGGACTGAAACTTTATATTGTCGATACAGGTATGGACTGAAACCTTACATTGTCGATACAGGTATGGACTGAAACCTTACATTGTCGATACAGGTATGGGCTGAAACCTTACGTACATTGTCGATACAGGTATGGGCTGAAACCTTACGTTGTCGATACAGTTATGGACTGAAACCTTACATTGCCGACACAGATATGGACTGAAACCTTACGTACATTGTCGATACAGGTATGGACTGAACCTTATGTACATTGTCGATACAGGTATGGACTAAAACCTTACGTACCTTGTCGATACAGGTATGGACTGAAACCTTACATTGTCGATCCAGGTATGGACTGAAACCTTACATTGTCGATACAGTTATGGACTGAAACCTTACATTGTCGATACAGTTATGGACTGAAACGTTACATTGTCGATACAGGTATGGACTGAAACCTTACGTACATTGTCGATACCGATATGGACTGAAACCTTACATTGTCGATACAGGTATGGACTGAAACCTTACATTGGCGATACAGGTATAGGCTGAAACCTTACATTGTCGATACAGGTATGGACTGAAACCTTACATTGTCGATACAGGTATGGACTGAAACCTTACATTGTCGATACAGGTATGGACTGAAACCTTACATTGTCTATACAGGTATGGACTGAAACCTTACATTGTCGAATCCGGTATGGACTGAAACCTTACATTGTCGATACAGGTATGGACTGAAACCTTACATTGTCGATACAGGTATGGACTGAAACCTTACATTGTCGATACAGGTATGGACTGAAACCTTACATTGTTGATTCCGGTATTGACTGAAACCTTACATTGTCGATACAGATATGGACTGAAACCTTACATTGTCGATACAGGTATGGACTGAAACCTTACATTGTCGATACAGGTATGGACTGAAACCTTACATTGTCGATACAGTTATGGACTGAAACGTTACATTGGCGATACAGGTATGGACTGAAACCTTACGTACATTGTCGATACAGATATGGACTGAAACCTTACATTGTCAATACAGGTATGGACTGAAACCTTACATTGTCGATTCAGGTATGGACTGAAACCTTACATTGTCAATACAGGTATGGATTGAAACCTTACATTGTCGATACAGGTATGGACTGAAACCTTTCATTGTCGATACAGGTATGGACTGAAACCTTACAATGTCGATACAGGTATGGACTGAAACCTTTCATTGTCGATACAGATATGGATTGAAACCTTGCATTGTCGATACAGGTATGGACTGAAACCTTACATTGTCGATACAGGTATGGACTGAAACCTTACATTGTCGATACAGATATGGACTGAAACCTTACATTGTCGATACAGGTATGGACTGAAACCTTACATTGTCGATACAGGTATGGACTGAAACCTTACATTGTCGATACAGGTATGGACTGAAACTTTACATTGTCGATCCAGGTATGGACTGAAACCTTACATTGTCGATTCAGGTATGGACTGAAACCTTACGTACATTGTCGATACAGGTATGGACTGAAACCTTACATTGTCGATACAGGTATGGACTGAAACCTTACATTGTCGATACAGGTATGGACTGAAACCTTACATTGTCGATACAGGTATGGACTGAAACCTTACATTGTCGATACAGGTATGGACTGAAACCTTACATTGTCGAATCCGGTATAGACTGAAACCTTACATTGTCGATACAGGTATGGACTGAAACCTTACATTGTCGATACAGGTATGGACTGAAACCTTACATTGTCGATACAGGTATGGACTGAAACCTTACATTGTCGATACAGGTATGGACTGAAACCTTACATTGTCGATACAGGTATGGACTGAAACCTTACATTGTCGATACAGGTATGGACTGAAACCTTACATTGTCGAATCCGGTATGGACTGAAACCTTACATTGTCGATACAGGTATGGACTGAAACCTTACATTGTCGATACAGGTATGGCCTGAAACCTTACATTGTCGATTCAGGTATGGACTGAAACCTTACATTGTCAATACAGGTATGGATTGAAACCTTACATTGTCGATACAGGTATGGACTGAAACCTTTCATTGTCGATACAGGTATGGACTGAAACCTTACAATGTCGATACAGGTATGGACTGAAACCTTACATTGTCGATACAGATATGGATTGAAACCTTACATTGTCGATACAGGTATGGACTGAAACCTTACATTGTCGATACAGGTATGGACTGAAACCTTACATTGTCGATACAGATATGGACTGAAACCTTACATTGTCGATACAGGTATGGACTGAAACCTTACATTGTCGATACAGGTATGGACTGAAACCTTACATTGTCGATACAGGTATGGACTGAAACTTTACATTGTCGATCCAGGTATGGACTGAAACCTTACATTGTCGATTCAGGTATGGACTGAAACCTTACGTACATTGTCGATACAGGTATGGACTGAAACCTTACATTGTCGATACAGGTATGGACTGAAACCTTACATTGTCGATACAGGTATGGACTGAAACCTTACATTGTCGATACAGGTATGGACTGAAACCTTACATTGTCGATACAGGTATGGACTGAAACCTTACATTGTCGAATCCGGTATAGACTGAAACCTTACATTGTCGATACAGGTATGGACTGAAACCTTACATTGTCGATACAGGTATGGACTGAAAACTTACATTGTCGATACAGGTATGGACTGAAACCTTACATTGTCGATACAGGTATGGACTGAAACCTTACATTGTCGATACAGGTATGGACTGAAACCTTACATTGTCGATACAGGTATGGACTGAAACCTTACATTGTCGAATCCGGTATGGACTGAAACCTTACATTGTCGATACAGGTATGGACTGAAACCTTACATTGTCGATACAGGTATGGCCTGAAACCTTACATTGTCGATACAGGTATGGACTGAAACCTTAGATTGTCGATACAGATATGGACTGAAACCTTACATTGTCGATACAGGTATGGACTGAAACCTTACATTGTCGATACAGGTATAGGCTGAAACCTGATATTGTCGATACAGGTATGAACTGAAACCTTACATTGTCGATACAGGTATAGGCTGAAACCTTACATTGTCGATACAGGTATGGACTGAAACTTTATATTGTCGATACAGGTATGGACTGAAACCTTACATTGTCGATACAGGTATGGACTGAAACCTTACATTGTCGATACAGGTATGGGCTGAAACCTTACGTACATTGTCGATACAGGTATGGGCTGAAACCTTACGTTGTCGATACAGTTATGGACTGAAACCTTACATTGCCGACACAGATATAGACTGAAACCTTACGGACATTGTCGATACAGGTATGGACTGAACCTTATGTACATTGTCGATACAGGTATGGACTGAAACCTTACGTACCTTGTCGATACAGGTATGGACTGAAACCTTACATTGTCGATCCAGGTATGGACTGAAACCTTACATTGTCGATACAGTTATGGACTGAAACCTTACATTGTCGATACAGTTATGGACTGAAACGTTACATTGTCGATACAGGTATGGACTGAAACCTTACGTACATTGTCGATACAGGTATGGACTGAAACCTTACATTGTCGATACAGATATGGACTGAAACCTTACATTGTCGATACAGTTATGGACTGAAACGTTACATCGTCGATACAGGTATGGATTTATAACCTTACGTACATTGTCGATACAGATATGGACTGAAACCTTACATTGTCTATACAGGTATGGACTGAAACCTTACATTGTCGATACAGGTATGGACTGAAACCTTACATTGTCGATACAGGTATGGACTGAAACCTTACATTGTCGATACAGGTATGGACTGAAACCTTACATTGTCTATACAGGTATGGACTGAAACCTTACATTGTCGAATCCGGTATGGACTGAAACCTTACATTGTCGATACAGATATGGACTGAAACCTTACATTGTCGATACAGGTATGGACTGAAACCTTACATTGTCGATACAGGTATAGGCTGAAACCTGATATTGTCGATACAGGTATGAACTGAAACCTTACATTGTCGATACAGGTATAGGCTGAAACCTTACATTGTCGATACAGGTATGGACTGAAACTTTATATTGTCGATACAGGTATGGACTGAAACCTTACATTGTCGATACAGGTATGGACTGAAACCTTACATTGTCGATACAGGTATGGGCTGAAACCTTACGTACATTGTCGATACAGGTATGGGCTGAAACCTTACGTTGTCGATACAGTTATGGACTGAAACCTTACATTGCCGACACAGATATGGACTGAAACCTTACGTACATTGTCGATACAGGTATGGACTGAACCTTATGTACATTGTCGATACAGGTATGGACTGAAACCTTACGTACCTTGTCGATACAGGTATGGACTGAAACCTTAAATTGTCGATCCAGGTATGGACTGAAACCTTACATTGTCGATACAGTTATGGACTGAAACCTTACATTGTCGATACAGTTATGGACTGAAACGTTACATTGTCGATACAGGTATGGACTGAAACCTTACGTACATTGTCGATACAGGTATGGACTGAAACCTTACATTGTCGATACAGATATGGACTGAAACCTTACATTGTCGATACAGTTATGGACTGAAACGTTACATCGTCGATACAGGTATGGATTTATAACCTTACGTACATTGTCGATACAGATATGGACTGAAACCTTACATTGTCTATACAGGTATGGACTGAAACCTTACATTGTCGATACAGGTATGGACTGAAACCTTACATTGTCGATACAGGTATGGACTGAAACCTTACATTGTCGATACAGGTATGGACTGAAACCTTACATTGTCGATCCAGGTATGGACTGAAACCTTACATTGTCGAATCCGGTATGGACTGAAACCTTACATTGTCGATACAGGTATGGACTGAAACCTTACATTGTCGATACAGGTATGGCCTGAAACCTTACATTGTCGATACAGGTATGGACTGAAACCTTAGATTGTCGATACAGATATGGACTGAAACCTTACATTGTCGATACAGGTATGAACTGAAACCTTACATTGTCGATACAGGTATAGGCTGAAACCTGATATTGTCGATACAGGTATGAACTGAAACCTTACATTGTCGATACAGGTATAGGCTGAAACCTTACATTGTCGATACAGGTATGGACTGAAACTTTATATTGTCGATACAGGTATGGACTGAAACCTTACATTGTCGATACAGGTATGGACTGAAACCTTACATTGTCGATACAGGTATGGGCTGAAACCTTACGTACATTGTCGATACAGGTATGGGCTGAAACCTTACGTTGTCGATACAGTTATGGACTGAAACCTTACATTGCCGACACAGATATGGACTGAAACCTTACGGATATTGTCGATACAGGTATGGACTGAACCTTATGTACATTGTCGATACAGGTATGGACTGAAACCTTACGTACCTTGTCGATACAGGTATGGACTGAAACCTTAAATTGTCGATCCAGGTATGGACTGAAACCTTACATTGTCGATACAGTTATGGACTGAAATCTTACATTGTCGATACAGTTATGGACTGAAACGTTACATTGTCGATACAGGTATGGACTGAAACCTTACGTACATTGTCGATACAGGTATGGACTGAAACCTTACATTGTCGATACAGATATGGACTGAAACCTTACATTGTCGATACAGTTATGGACTGAAACGTTACATCGTCGATACAGGTATGGATTTATAACCTTACGTACATTGTCGATACAGATATGGACTGAAACCTTACATTGTCTATACAGGTATGGACTGAAACCTTACATTGTCGATACAGGTATGGACTGAAACCTTACATTGTCGATACAGGTATGGACTGAAACCTTACATTGTCGATACAGGTATGGACTGAAACCTTACATTGTCTATACAGGTATGGACTGAAACCTTACATTGTCGAATCCGGTATGGACTGAAACCTTACATTGTCGATACAGGTATGGACTGAAACCTTACATTGTCGATACAGGTATGGACTGAAACCTTACATTGTCGATACAGTAATGGACTGAAACCTTACATTGTTGATTCCGGTATTGACTGAAACCTTACATTGTCGATACAGATATGGACTGAAACCTTACATTGTCGATACAGGTATGGACTGAAACCTTACATTGTCGATACAGGTATGGACTGAAACCTTACATTGTCGATACAGTTATGGACTGAAACGTTACATTGGCGATACAGGTATAGGCTGAAACCTGATATTGTCGATACAGGTATGGACTGAAACCTTACGTTGTCTATACAGGTATGGACTGAAACCTTACATTGTCTATACAGGTATGGACTGAAACCTTACGGACATTGTCGATACAGATATGGACTGAAACCTTACATTGTCGATACAGGTATGGACTGAAACGTTACATTGTCGATACAGGTATGGACTGAAACCTTACATTGTCGATACAGGTATGGACTGAAACCTTACATTGTCAATACAGGTATGGACTGAAACCTTACATTGTCGATTCAGGTATGGACTGAAACCTTACGTACATTGTCGATACAGGTATGGACTGAAACCTTACATTGTCGATACAGGTATGGACTGAAACCTTACATTGTCGATACAGGTATGGACTGAAACCTTACATTGTCGATACAGGTATGGACTGAAACCTTACATTGTCGATTCAGGTATGGACTGAAACCTTACGTACATTGTCGATACAGGTATGGACTGAAACCTTACATTGTCGATACAGGTATGGACTGAAACCTTACATTGTCGATACAGGTATGGACTGAAACCTTACATTGTCGATACAGGTATGGACTGAAACCTTACATTGTCGATACAGGTATGGACTGAAACCTTACATTGTCGATACAGGTATAGGCTGAAACCTTACATTGTCGATACAGGTATGGACTGAAACCTGATATTGTCGATACAGGTATGGACTGAAACCTTACATTGTCGATACAGGTATGGACTGAAACCTTACATTGTCGATACAGGTATGGACTGAAACCTTACATTGTCGATACAGGTATGGACTGAAACCTTACATTGTCGATACAGGTATGGACTGAAACCTTACATTGTCGATACAGGTATGGACTGAAACCTTACATTGTCGATACAGGTATGGACTGAAACCTTACATTGTCGATACAGGTATGGACTGAAACCTTACATTGTCGATACAGGTATGGACTGAAACCTTACATTGTCGATACAGGTATGGACTGAAACCTTACATTGTCGATACAGATATGGACTGAAACCTTACATTGTCGATACAGATATGGACTGAAACCTTACATTGTCGATACAGGTATGGACTGAAACCTTGCATTGTCGATACAGGTATAGGCTGAAACCTTAGATTGTCGATACAGGTATGGACTAAAACCTTACATTGTCGATACAGGTATAGGCTGAAACCTTACATTGTCGATACAGGTATGGACTGAAACCTTATATTGTCGATACAGGTATGGACTGAAACCTTACATTGTCGATACAGGTATGGGCTGAACCCCAAATGTACATGGAATATTCTATGCTATACTAGGGTCGTGAAATCTGAAAAAAATGTATAGCCCTATTCTCACAACTTTACTTAATGATCTGACAATAACCCTGTTTTCACAACATTAAATAATGATTTGAAAATAACCCTATTCTCACAACTTTACATAATGATCTGACAATAACCCTATTCTCACAACTTTACACAATGATCTGACAATAACCCTATTCTCACAACGTTACATAATGATCTGACAATAACCCTATTCTCACAACTTTACATAATGATCTGACAATAACCCTATTCTCACAACTTTACATAATGATCTGACAATAACCCTACTTTCACAACTTTACATAATGATCTGACAATAACCCTATTCTCACAACTTTACATACTGATCTGACAATAACCCTTTTCTCACAAGTTTGCATAATGATCTGACAATAACCCTATTCTCACAACTTTACATAATGATCTGACAATAACCCTATTCCCACAAATTTATAAAATGACCTGAAAATAACCATATTTTAACAGCTTTACATAAGGATCTGACAATAACCCTATTCTCACAACATAATGATCTGACAATAACCCTATTCTCACAACTTTACATAATGATCTGACAATAACCCTATTCTCACAACTTTACATAATGATCTGACAATAACCCTACTTTCACAACTTTACATAAGGATCTGACAATAACCCTATTCTCACAACTTTACATAATGATCTGACAATAACCCTATTCTCACAATTTACACAATGACCTGAAAATAAACCTATTCTCACAACTTTACATAATGATCTGACAATAACCCTATTCTAACAACTTTACAAAATGATCTGACAATAACCCTATTCTCACAACTTTACATAATGATCTGACAATAACCCTTTTCTCACAAGTTTGCATAATGATCTGACAATAACCCTATTCTCACAACTTTAGATAATGATCTGACAATAACACTATTTTAACAACTTTCCATAATTATCTGACAATAACCTTATTCTATCAACTTTACATAATGATCTGACAATAACCCGATTCTCACAACTTTACATACTGATCTGACAATAACCCTTTTCTCACAAGTTTGCATAATGATCTGACAATAACCCTATTCTCACAACTTTAGATAATGATCTGACAATAACCCTATTCCCACAAATTTATATAATGACCTGAAAATAACCATATTTTAACAACTTTACATAATGATCTGACAATGACCCTATTCTCACAACTTTACATAATGATCTAAAAATAACACTATTCTCACAACTTTACATAATGATCTGACAATAACCCTATTCTCACAACATAATGATCTGACAATAACCCTATTCTCACAACTTTACATAATGATCTAAAAATAACACTATTCTATCAACTTTACATAAGGATCTGACAATAACCCTATTCTCACAACATAATGATCTGACAATAACCGTATTCTCACAAGTTTACATAATGATCTGACAATAACCCTAGTCTCACAACTTTACATAATGATCTGACAATAACCCTATTCTCACAACATAATGATCTGACAATAACCCTATTCTCACAACTTTACATAATGATCTAAAAATAACACTATTCTCACAACTTTACATAATGATCTGACAATAACCCTATTCTCACAACATAATGATCTGACAATAACCCTATTCTCACAACTTTACATAATGATCTAAAAATAACACTATTCTAACAACTTTACATAATTATCTGACAATAACCTTATTCTATCAACTTTACATAAGGATCTGACAATGACCCTATTCTTACAACTTTATATAATGATCTGACAATAACCCTATTCTAACAACTTTACAAAATGATCTGACAATAACCCTATTCTAACAACTTTACATACTGATCTGACAATAACCCTTTTCTCACAACTTTACATAATGATCTGACAATAACCCTATTCTAACAACTTTACAAAATGATCTGACAATAACCCTATTCTCACAACTTTACATACTGATCTGACAATAACCCTTTTCTCACAAGTTTGCATAATGATCTGACAATAACCCTATTCTCAGAACTTTAGATAATGATCTGACAATAACCCTATTCCCACAAATGTATATAATGACCTGAAAATAATCATAATTTAACAACTTTACATAATGATATGACAATAACTCTATTCTCACAACTTTACATAAGGATCTGACAATAACCCTATTCTCACAACATAATGATCTGACAATAACCCTATTCTCACAACTTTACATAATGATCTAAAAATAACACTATTCTAACAACTTTACATAATTATCTAAAAATAACCTTATTCTATCAACTTTACATAAGGATCTGACAATGACCCTATTCTTACAACTTTACATAATGATCTGACAATAACCCCTTTTCTCACAACTTAACATAATGATCTGACAATAACCCGATTATCACAACTTTACATAAGGGTATGACAATAACCCTATTCTCACAACTTTACATAATGATCTGACAATAGTCCTATTCTCACAACTTTCCATAAGGATCTGACAATAACCCTATTCTCACAACTTTCCATAAGGATCTGACAATAACCCTATTCTCACAACTTTATATAATGACCTGACAATAACCCTATTCTCACAACTTTCCATAAGGATCTGACAATAACCCTATTCTCACAACTTTACATAATGACCTGACAATAACCTTTGCACCCTCTCTACTTCATACCTAGGGGAAATTATGGATTTGGCTATGTCATATTCAGCAAGGAATTTTATCTAAGCATGTTGTGACGAAATTACTTAATTCTGTAAGCGGTAATTTGATTGGCACTTCTTATGGGAAATATCAGCTCATATACACGAGGTGAGTTTCAGGGCTTTTAGTTATTGTAACCAGGGACGTAATATACGTCCCTGTTGTAACAGAAACTAGATTACAGAAAGGACAACATTCAAAGAAGCTGGTGGGCGACATATAGTTCTCCTGTTTCAAAAAAGTAACATCAGCTTATTAACCCCTGCAATTCTATAATAAACTATTCCAACCTTTGGATTGGAGGAGTTCAAATGTGTATTTAGGGCAGAGGAGTTATAAATCATCGGAACTCTACAGGAATGAGATTCAACCCACTGAAGATGTAGGGAAAACATGTCTTATCTTATATATTATCTTATCAACAAAAACACTAGTATATATGATTTTATATTATCAGTCACGAAGGTTTAAACATGAGTTATCAGGTTGGAATCTATGCAAACCGTACAATGTTTTAGTAGCTTGTCACACATTCCATATATTATGCTAAACAAAACTTACAGATTGAATACAAAACGTGATCTCGTTACCGATCAGAATAACTTACGAGGCCAGCCCTTTACATGCATGCACCCTGAGGACACATTTTAACGCATCCAGTTCAAAGGTTGGGAGAGATCATTATGAAACTTCCCGGGATGAATGGGTTAATAGAACTGTGACGCATGGATTTAACCAGGCAAACAGGTATTGTATTACATGCAGCGCGTCGGCTCAGGTAGAGAAAGTGTACGACTGTGTTGTTAAAATGTTAAATGTAAATACACGTATACAACGAGAGAGGAAAACTTACTGGAGACATTTTATACCAGAAAACAATGTAAATATGGCTGTGGTTCTAATTTTATACCAGAAATAATGTAAGTATGGCTGTGGTTCTAATTTTATACCAGAAATAATGTAAATATGGCTGTGGTTCTAATTTTATACCAGAAACAATGTAAATATGGCTGTGGTTCTAATTTTATACCAGAAATAATGTAAAGGACTCACACAACTAAATCATTTACTATATGTTATTACCAAATATTTTAGCTAATAACTTTAATATTTGAAGTTCAACACTAGTGACAACTGTCTAGATTCATAGATACTTACCTTACAAAGACTACAAAGTGAGTTTTTGGAGAAGTTTCGTGGCATATTGGTCTGTCACAGTGTCCAGAAGTTGACAACCGGAAGTTTACAGGCAAAACCGGTGACCCTAAACAGAAACGCCCCCATCCTTTTTGACCCTGTATAAATCCGCACATACACATGCAAACATATTAAAAGTATACATTTTTCAAAAGTTAAGTATTTGTACATTTCATTCATGCAGAAATCTAACATCAGTTCCTCATTAAACTTCCATAGTGGCCCAGTAATTAGCCAGAACACATTTTACATAGGCACTACAAACGTATGAAACACATTTTGATTGGTTGATTTAGTTGTGTGATTCCTAAATATGGCTGTGGTTCTAATTTTATACCAGAAACAATGTAAATATGGCTGTGGTTCTAATTTTATACAAGAAACAATGTAAATATGGCTGTGGCTATAATTAGTTATCACATTTTTTTTATTCATTTATTTTTGTTTTGGAAAATGAGCGTCAAACATATACAGCCTGCAGTAAATTTTGTTGACTTAAAATCTATTATATTACTGTGTTTTAATTGATTATAAACATTTTATTTATTTACTTTTTTATTTAATTAAACAAAAAAAGCAAATGAGCATGATTTATATACATGTACGACAGATTTCTTTTTTTTTGTTTTTACTTAAAATAAGTTTTCAATAAATATAACTGTGTTTCGAATTAATGAATACGCTATTTATTAATTTATCTTGTTTTGTTTTGAAAAGCGTGAATGAGGTTCATGGATTATATACAGCAGTAGGTTGTTTGTGTACCTGTAATGGTGATGTTTGCTTGATTCAATTTCAGAAAAAAATATTTTATATTTTGGTTATCGAAACGTGACCCCCTATGGAATACCCTCATATCCTCATAGAGAAGTTTTAAGGAACGGCACGGAGATCAAGATGTGGTACGTTTTGCAGATTGAGTCTACACAAGTAGCAGCTAATGCGAAATAGACTTGTTTTCACATCATTTTTCTGTTTTTATTTAAACCCATTTTTTTCTTTTAATATTTTTCTATTTTAAAATTGTAATGTTAATGAAACCCAGGAAAAAATTGAACATTCCATGACTTCATGACCTTAATGACGTCAAAATGGCGTACCAAAAATTGGATGTTGTTAATGAATGATGAATTCTTTGGTTACACCCATCGGGAAATAAACAGTGCAAATATTATGAGATGGAACAGGAATCGAGTCTTTACAAGTACACACTTTTTCATCAAGAATGATCTATAAACAAAGTCAGGAAAATTCATTGGAAATAAAAAGAATATATATAGCAAAATGAAAAAAAATTTTGATACGTTAGTTCTGATTTTCCGAGAAAAAGAAGACGATGAGTATAATTTTAAGGGTACACTTCAAATACACAATGTATCAAGAATTCAGTTGTGCTATGACATATTTCTATAGTGTAGTGGTCATCACACTCACCACTTTGTGGTGGGAGACCCAGGTTCAAATCCTGGTTGAAATGATAGCACAATTTAATATTGGTAAAACATAGAAAATATAAAAAAGCATGTCAATATAAAAGATAACTTCAAGTAACTATTATTGAACTATTCATTTTAGTTCACTTTTTTATATATAATATTTTCAGTATTCTTGTTTATTTGTTCTGTATTATGGCTTATTTTTTCTCTGCTCTACCGTATGCTTACAACTTGGCATTTATGAATTTTGATCAGTTTCCATTTAATTACCAAAGTCTTTGGTGCTGATATCCAGTGATCGGGCCTTCATGCGATCAAACAAAGTCATCAATTTTTTTAACAGATATTCCATGATCAAATATATATGTTCAAGCAATCATAATTTGTTATAGATCAACCTCTTTCTGTTTATAAGTCAAAAAATCAAATTGATTATTCAGGCACTGTGCCGCACATACTATGTACATGGAAAGTAAATGATTTGAATGTACTAAGTTGTGTTCCGGAAAGAAAATAACATAGGTGATCAGCCAGCAGACTAATCTTTTTATCCCCCGCTTTCACTTTTGTCCGTCCGTTCTTCCGTCCGTCTGTTCGCCCTTTTGCCATGCTTCGTGTTTCTGTTAACAGCAAAAACTATTATCCCATTTTTTTGGAAAGTTGGTTACAGGGTAAAATTCGTTAAGGACCTGGCCAAGTTCGATTTCCATTTTTGGCGGACAATTATCAGCGGAGTTATGGCCCCTTGATTAACGCAAAATGTCATTTTTCCAAAACGGTGGATATCAATCTGGGTTTGTCCGTCCGTTCTTCGGTCCGTCCGTCCATCCTTCTGTCACTTATATATTATCCGATTTTCTTAAAATTTGTGCAGGTCTTTCAAAACCCCTTTCCAATACGGTTTTTTAGTGTTTACAGAATTTTCTCTTTGGTAAGTACGTCTTTGTAGCTTCTTTAACACTTTCAAAACGCTCTTCGGAGTAGAGACGATATCCAATTTTGACCGGAGTTCACATCTTTCCAACCTACGATCAATTATGGAATTTTGCACACAAACGCGGTACTTGGGTATGCTACTATTATCACCCCTAATTATCCACTTATAAAACATTCTCTCCATAGACCCGACATGACTTGGAACATGTGGTTGTCGTATTTGCAGATAAAGCACAATTGGCATGTGGTTAGAAACATCAAGATAGAAGTCGGCATCTAAAATTTCAATGAATGAATTAAAAAAAAATACCAATTCGGCCGCCATTTTGAAAATGCGTATATTTGTGTATATTTTGCACTTCGTAAAAGGCCGTAATTTCACCTTTTGATACTGGATTGATCTCTTAACAAGAGCACCGCAAGCGGGGGCATGATACGCTCGCCGTACCCTGTCATTTCATGTCATAATGACTAAACCTAGCAAGTTTTGAAGATATCGATTGAAAATTGTAGGAGAAAATCTCTGGACAAACAACAATTTACAATAGAAATGCATTTTCTATATATAAATGCATAATGTTGCAATTGCAACTATGCGATGCTGTTACACGAAAAGTTGAAAGAACTCAACAAAACCCGTAATATATGTTGAATTAGCAATTAGAAGTACAATGCAAAATTTTAGAGGAATTGAAGAAAACACAAAAAAGTTCTGACTTTCATTACATTTTCAACATAATGTCTGAAATTGCATCAGATACGAAGTTCCAAAGGGCCATAACTCTAGTAAATATAGTAGAAACAAACTGTCATTCAGGAAAACACAACTTCATGTCATGATGATTAAGCCTAGCAAGTTTGAAAGATATCGGTTGAAAACTGTAGGAGAAGATCTCCGTACAAAACAACAGTTTACAACAGAAATGCATTTTCTACATAAAGCCTATAATTTGCAATTGCAATTTTGCAACGCTGTTACGCGAAAAGTGAGATCTCCGTACAAAACAACAGTTTACAACAGAAATGCATTTTCTACATAAAGCCTATAATTTGCAATTGCAATTTTGCAACGCTGTTACGCGAAAAGTTGAAGGAACTCAACAAAACCCGTAATATATGTTCAATATTATAGATATTCAAAGTACCATACAAAATTTTAGAGGAATTGAAGAAAAAGCAAAAAAGTTCTGACAGTTTTTACATAAGGTCTGAAATTGCATCAGATACGGAGTTCCAAAGGGCCATAACTCTAGTAAATATAAGTGAAACAAACTGTTATTCAGGAAAACACAACTTCATGTCATGATGATTAAGCCTAGCAAGTTTGAAAGCTATCGGTTGAAAACTGTAGGAGAAGATCTCCGTACAAAACAACAGTTTACAACAGAAATGCATTTTCTACATAAAGCCTATAATTTGCAATTGCAATTTTGCAACGCTGTTACGCGAAAAGTTGAAGGAACTCAACAAAACCCGTAATATATATTCAATATTATAAATATTCAAAGTACCACACAAAATTTTAGAGGAATTGAAGAAAAAGCAAAAAAGTTCTGACAGTTTTTACATAAGGTCTGAAATTGCATCAGATACGAAGTTCCAAAGGGCCATAACTCTAGTAAATATAAGTGAAACAAACTGTTATTCAGGAAAACACAACTTCATATCAAGATGATTAAGCCTAGCAATTTTGAAAGATATTGGTTGAAAACTGTAGGAGAAGATCTCCGGACAAAACAACAGTTTACAACAGAAATGCATTTTCTACATAAAGCCTATAATTTGCAATTGCAATTTTGCAACGCTGTTACGCAAAAAGTTAAAGGAAGTCAACAAAACCCGTAATATATGTTAAATAGTATAGTTATTCGAAGTACCATACCAAATTTCAGAGGAATTAAAGAAAACACAAAAAAGTTCTGACGTTTTCTAAATAATGCCCGAAATTGCGTCCCAAAGGGCCATAACTCTAGTGAATATTCTCGAATGAAATTGTCTTTCAGGAAAACACAACTTCATGTCATGGTGATTAAGCCTAGCAAGTTTGAAAGAAATCGGTTGAAAAATGTAGGAGGAGATCTCCGGACAAACAAAAGTTTATGACGGACGGACGGACGGACGGACAACGCCATACCATAATACGTGCCGTCATTTTTGATTGGCGTATAAAAACAAAGTGGATAATTATATAGTTTTTGTATTTTTTCATATTTTTAGTGTTACTGGAGCACGTTTTATTTTTGAACCCGAAATTATGAAAAATAACACAAAAAGTAACGGAACAAAAAACAAAAGTTAAGCACGCTAACCCCGCTTTTTATGACGGTTTTAGACGAAGAAACGCATTTTCTTTCATATGCTAAATATTAAAACAAATTATTGCAGAACCTTTGTTGTTTAGCGCTAAATCTGCAAAACATGGTGAAAAAAATGAGGATTTTCTCATTAAAAAATAAGGGGTAGGGGTAACTAAAATCGCTTTCCTGAGTGAGAAATGTTACTTCCATAACGGAAATGCAAATAGTAATTTTGTCATTTCTGCAAACATTCATACATTTTAAGCTACAAATTCGGAAGATCTTGTATGAAGATGTCCCGCAATTGGTCACAACTGCAAAATTTACTTTAAATAATTAATTTTGTCATATAAGTATGACTGATCATAGCACAAAAACGAGCTCGCTGACATATCATTATCTTTGCATTTTCGGCCATGACATGAACTCAGTTTTGCCGAAATGTATATTAGAAAAAAAGTTTAATACAGGAAAATGTTGACTTCTCAGAAGAATACATCCTTAAACACCAGATGAAGTTTGCTTTGATCGATGATATCACGTAAGAATCATAGGACTCGTGGATACTACGAAATAAATGTTGGTTTTCCTCAAACAACCAATGCTCCGATATGCCACATAAATCGCCTCTTTCTTTACATAGAATATCGTGTAAATGAGATGCCGTTGACATAATGCCGGTAACATTCCCCGTAATGATGCGAAGAGAATTAATGAATATCGCTAAAAATAAGGAGTTATTAAGCATACTAAAACGCGTCGTGATTGTAAGCTGATTACTCAAAGGCATTATCACCAGTAAACTTGTTCCTACTTAACCACTTTCGGCATCTGACACTTCTGTGCCAAAATCCCGGAGTTTTGAAGCGATCAGATGACAGAATATCTACACGAGCAGAGACCGAGCCCCGTCTTCGGCTTTTGCGTAAACGAACAAACGGAACGGTCACGCCTCTCTTTTGAAAATAAGATTTATATCATCTATAGTGCATGCTTCTGGTGTGCCGCTCAAGAATAAGCAGGTCTTTTCCTCCTGAACATTCCAATAAAGCCATCATCCTTTGTTGTCGTCGATAACAAACAACATGGTCGCATCTTTGTCTCATTGAGAAATATTCTGTATCTTGGTATGGCATTAGCTCACCTCAGTCCTTCGGAACAGGTGAGCTAAAAACGGTGATAAATTTGAAAACATACAATGCTACAGATAATTATTGGATGGCTAATTGTTTCTTTTCACCTTTATTCAAGTTAACATGAGTAAATGTTTGTGACGGTAACACCATGGACATTTGATAAACACCAACGACAACTGTAAATAGATAAAAGATCTGATAGATAGATAATAGATCATAAAAGATCTGAAGATGGACGTTTTTGAGTATGCTCATTAGTGTGTTTACTTAATGTGATTGACAATGATACTAAGTTCTCGTTTTGAGAACTTGATGTTTACTTGGATGTGACAAATATTTACATGGCGGGTGTCGTCCATGAAGCAGAAGACGCCTACTCCTCCGGAACACCTGGTCTTATTCTCTTGTGCTTTACGAAAGCCTCCATGTAAATCTTTCTTTTGTTCCTATTTTGCCTCTAGTTTAATCAATTTTGAATTCGGATTATGGTTTTGTTGATCCTTTGGTATTCTCCGATTTTTGTTTATTAAATCTACTGTCTTTGCAACTCGGTCTTCATTTTCCTTGAACATGGAAACATATTCGGCATATGAAGGTTTCTTCCTAGAGTAACTTTTTGTCACATAGACATGTTAATTCTGCACTACATGTGCTACCACCCGGTTCCCTTGCCCTCACACACGTTAACTGGAACAGTGCTTTTTGAATGATTGTGGAGAGACTCTGAAGGACGAGCAGCACTGGTTTTATCAACCACTTTGTTATTGCCATATTGAGTCGATGGCTGATGCGAAGACGTGACCGAAGATACTCCCCTTTTGCTTCGGTAATTGATTGAATCGTGTACGCTGCTTATGTCACCCTTGCTAGACGCAGGGGAGCTGATAGCCCACTATTCGGATAGCAACAATTTGGATTGTTTGGCGCAATATCATGGTTATGACAGTCAACTGTATTAACAAAATCTTTTATTTCAGAAAGCTGTTGACCAATGCCTTCCGTCAAAATGCTCACAGCAATATCAGTCCTGGCTTGAGAATCGTTCAGAACATCTTTTACTGAAACCTCTGTTTTCCGGACACGAGACTTTAGATAAGAGATGCAATCGAGGGCGGAGTGCAGTTTTGACGTATAGGACTGAACATCTTCATCAAAAACTGACTGTTTGTCTCTAACTGCACATACCCCGGAGCGAGTATCGTTCACTTTGATAAAACGATCTTCATCGATTCTCCAAAGGCTCAAGCTATTATTCTCTACTTACTGAGAGGTTGACGAAAGTTCAGTTGATTCCGATTTCCTGTGACGTTCTAGTGAAACAACTTTCGAAGATATAAGATAAGATAAGATATAAGACCTGTTGGCTATGTCATCAGAAAAGAGCTTATCAACGATTTCATCTGCCTGTTTCAATTCCGTTTTAACTGACTTGAAATGTTTTTTTTTTGCTTCCAATTACGATACTGATCGTATTTGTTGAACAAGATAAAAAGTCAATTGAACTGTCGTCTGCAAAATCAGAATGGATTTTAACATGGGCGACCCTTCTGACATTATTTGATTGAGTGAGGATGGAGACTTAAAAGAAAGTTTTATGGAAGATGAGGAATTTGACAATTTGTAAGTCTAGTAGACACCGAGGCCATTCAAATTAGTAGTGTGAACCTCTCCCATGAGAAGGAAAGAGAGCTGGCCAACTGTGGGCTGCAGACGCCTCCCCCCTCCCCTCCCCCCATCCATGTGCGCCATCCATCAAAACAAGATTTAATCAAGTGTCCGAAAATGACTTAAAGAAATGGAGTGGAATTGACAATCGAAAATCACCAAAAGGGGAGTGAAATTATTCACAGGTATGTTTTCACAAAGTTGTAACATTTGCTTTTTTTTTATTTTAAAACTTTCAAGAAAAATGAAAATACCTGAGAATGTAATGTCAGACCGGGACTCGAACCCGGATCGCCCATAAATTATGGTTTCTCTACCTTGAGATATCCGACCGTGTATTCTCCAAGTACATTTAATCTGCATTTTCGAATATGTTACTGTAATTGTGTCGTCACTTTTAGTCTTTGTTTTTTGTTTTTAGACTGGAGCATTGAGAGGGATGGGTACCCAATGGATTTGGAAAGCAGTGACAGGGAGACTCTAAACCATAAACTCCGGACATTTTACGCAGAGTGCCAAACAAAAAATTCAGAAAAACGAGTGGCAGCTGAAATGACGGAAGGCCAGGCCCATGAATACAATAAATATTCCATGAAAAGTATAAGGTCAGCTATAAATCTGTACATGATGGGCATAGGGAGGAGTGACAGAGATATTACCAGGGATAGAGAGTTCAAAACTTAAAGGCATATGAATTCCTACCAAACACAAATCTGTAACCCCCCCCCCCCCCCCCCACCTGACTTACAACAAATTTCAACTTACCTGCATTCCAAAATAATATTCCAATAAAAATATGCCATGTTATCCCACGAAACGGTACAGAAAAACAGACAAGGTGGCCTGAAAAGTGAGGAAGCTACGGCTGACAAAATAATGTACGCCACTGATAATGATCAATGTCCCTAAACTAAGGTCACTGAAAATGCTCATTGAAAAAAAAAACAAATAAACACGCCACCAGCCTGTTTAATCACTGAGAAAAAGAAGCGTTGAGCGATAGTTCTTGTCATAAATGGCACAAAAACAAACCAGTAAAACAGTACTAGTTTTCACGTGTTATGGCGGACATCTCCAACAAGAGGCCCATGGGCCTCAATGGTCATCTGACAATCTATATGATTTTCTCTTGGTAGCTGTTTAAAGATGTTACCATATTTGACCCGTTACCTAAGAAAGTCAATGAACAAACTTGTTATTCCTTCAGCACGGCATAGTGATAATACCCGCAGATTAACTTTTTGTTGCTGAGAAGAAGTGTTTGAAACATTTAAAGACATTTGACCCCTATGACATTGAAAGCAGATCAAGGTCATTCATTTAAACAAACTTGGTAGCCCTTCATCCCAGCATGCCACAGGCATGCTGAGTACCCTAGGCTTTTCTGTGATGGAGAAGAAGTTACTTGAAGAATTCAAATATTTTTTACCCCTGTGACCTTGAAAGTAGGTAAATGTCAATCAAATGAACAAACTTGGTAGTCCTTCATCCCAGCATGCTACATGCCAAATTCCTTGGGCATTTCTGTTACTGAGAGGAAGTTTCTTAAAGATTTTTACATAGTTGACCCCTGCGGATTTTTGCAAAGTGCACACATTTTTCCCGTATACCGTATAACCAAAAGAAAGAAAATCGGGGTCATTCCTTAATTATTCACAAATTTCATGTGTAGCAAATTAGTAATCAATTGACAAGTCACAGTTGCTTAAACTACTCTTCATCTTCTACAAAATACTCATCAATAATTTCTACATGTTGACAAAAACTCTCATCTAACGATACGATTGTTGGTGGTCGTGATAAACAGATTGTATTACAACAGCTGATCATGATATAATCCAGTGTTCATATTAGTAGGTGATCAGAATAGAGAGGCTTAGTGATGGTAAATAGCTGTCAATAGTCCACAACATTCAAATCTGTAAGTTGATCGGTATAGAGGATATATATTAAAGGAATAAACATTTTAACATTTTAAAATGTTATTTGACGTAATGGTCGTGATAGAGAGTAATGGTGTAGTGTATATAGTTGACGTAATGGTCGTGATAGAGAGTAATGGCGTAGTGTATATTGTTGACGTAATGGTCGTGATAGAGAGTAATGGCGTAGTGTATATTGTTGACCTAATGGTCGTGATAGAGAGTAATGGCGTAGTTGTATATTGTTGACGTAATAGTCGTTATAGAGAGTAATGGCGTAGTTGTATAAAGTTGTCAAAATGGTCGTTATAGAGTTATAGAGTGTTAACATGATAGCAGTATTAAGTTGTCATACCGGTAGTTTGGGTACGCAGGACATGGATATCATGTCAACACTGTTAGTACGAGATTATCTCCAACAGTGAATAAATATATTGAAATTTTCTTTTTTAAATGAAAAGCAGTGTTTGGAATTGGTTGTGAAATCATAATGGATTATCACTTAGATCAATTACATATAATAATTGATTGTTCAATCAGTTGGCCAATATGTCACTTTGAAATGTTCTTGTTTTCTTTTCACTGAATGTTGAGTTGTTTTCATTGTCATGATTATAATGAGAAGCATTTGATGTGAATTGGTTCAATGCTCTTCATATTAGATCATACAGGATCACCCAGATGTGAAACAAAATCTTTAAAACCGAAAGAATATTTGATTGGTTCCATTGAATGAGCCTGTTTATAATCTTTGAAAACTAGGCTGATCTAACAGAGACTAGTTACAAACCTGAGATGGGACTCAATAAGGCGCGGTCTGTTGGTAGACGTCCAGTCCCCATGTCCTAGACATCCTTTTGTCCCGTCCCCACAGGTCAGGATTATCCCGTTGTCACTGGTAAATATACTGAATCCAGCTCCACAGCAACCTCTGTCACAATAGAAACACACTTATTGACTTTTGTCACCATAGAAACACATTGACTTTTGTCACCATAGAAACACACTTATTGACTTCTGTCACCATAGAAACACACTTATTGACTTCTGTCACCAAAGAAACACACTTATTGACTTCTGTCACCATAGAAACACACTTATTGACTTCTGTCACCATAGAAACACACTTATTGACTTCTGCCACCATAGAGTAACACACTCATTGACAGCCGTCACAATAGAAACACTCTTATTGACCTCTGTCACCATAGAAACACACTTATTGACCTCTATGCACCATAGAAACACTCTTATTGACCTCTGGCACCATAGAAACAGAAACTATCGACCACTAGCTCTCACCATAGAAACAAACTAATTAACATATATCACCTTAGATACAAACTTGAATCGGCATACAAAATGTACCTGCAATACATTCTTGCAGAAAGCAATATACAGAAACTATATTTAGCAGAATTTTTCCCTTGTGGAAAATCACAAAAATAAAATTATTACAGATATACGTATGTTCACAGTATGTTTCTATTACTGTCTCAACAAACAATGCCATTTGAGACACTGACAAGCCTGATTAAGCCCTGGCCATTTTAGATAACTCTTGATATGGTCTTCCCTGTCTAGTAGTTATTATTTTAGTCAAGTATTAATTAAAGATTTAGACTTGATTGCTCTTGACAGTAACTTCTGGTTTTAATGTTGAAAATTAAATCAAGTTCCCCATTGTATCTTTCTTTTACTGAAGAAATATCAATTAATTCACTACCCCCTAAATTGTATAATGAACTATTCCAACCATTAAATGGGCTAGTTCAAATATGTCTTAAGGGTGAATGAGTAAATAACATTCTAAAATTTTGTCCAAATTACATTTCACAAACACGATTTCATTTCCCCTTGATGTACCCCTTAATCTTTACCTTGATATAGATTTCCCTGTGAGGGCCTCCACCAGTGTAGGTTTTGTTATTGACTCAGTGTTGCCGTGACCCAGTTGACCTTTGCCCCCTTCGCCCCACGTAAACACCTGTCTCTCCGTGGTGACGACGATCACATGATCTTCACCAGCAGCTGCCTGGAATGTATTGTTCGAAATATTTTCACAATTTCAGGGGTTACTTATCTGCGATGTCAAAGGTCAATGTTCATTAATTAGCAATACTGACCAGTACAGTGTATTGATGTCAAAGGTCAAGGTTCATTACATAGCAATACTAATACCTACAGTTGTGAATTAATGTCCAACAACAATGTTCATTACATAGCAATAATTACCTACAGTTGTGTATCAATGTCAAAGGTCAAGGTTCATTACATAGCAATACTAATACCTACAGTTGTGTATCAATGTCAAAGTTCTTTACATAGCAATACTTACCTACAGTTGTGTATCAATGTCAAAGGTCAAGGTTCATTACATAGCAATACTTACCTACAGTTGTGTATCAATGTCAAAGGACAAGGTTCATTACATAGGAATTACTTAATATTTTTTACCTATCATTATTATGTCAAATGTAAACTTTCAATGTCAAAGATCAGCATTCATTATTACAAAATTTGCCAATCAGTGTCAAAAATTATTAAAACAAATTAAACTTACCTGTCAATGTCAAAAGTCAATGTTCATTACTACAACAAAGGTCAACATGCATTACATATCATTTTTACAATATTTACCTGTCAATGTCAAAGTTCAAGGTTCTTTACAATGTAATCAATATTTACCTATGAATGTCAAAGGTCAAGGTTCATTATTACAATATTTACTGATCAATGTCAAACGTCAAAGTTCATACTTACATGTCTAATTTTGATTTTAGGAGGTAGTTCTATAGGAGTGATAGAGGCTGAGGAACTCTCGAAGTAGAAAAACAATGACCTGGAAATATAATTTATTACAGAGATTTACTCAAAATTCTGTGACATAGATCAAAATTAACATTTATTTAATTTATAAAGAGAATTGTTCAAACACTGATACAAACAGACATTGCACATTTTTCCTGTTAAAATTTTGTGTTTTTTTTTCAGAAATACTGCACATCTGTCATACTGAAATCTAAATAACACAAAGAGTGACATTAAGAAATGAAACAGTCTATGCAAGAAACATTTTTTTTCAGAAATACTGCACATCTGTCATACTGAAATCTAAATAACACAAAGAGTGACATTAAGAAATGATGAAGAACTTCAAACAGTCCAAACAACATTATTTGTGTGTATGGACAGACAATTTCATTTTGACTTATCTGTCATGGTCCTAGGATTAACTCATTATCTCCCCAAAATTCCAAAATGAACTATTCCCACCATTGAATTTGAAGAGTTCAAATGCGTCTGCAGGGGTTAACAAGTTAAACAATGAAACACTATCTATTAGGACAACAAGACACCAATGCCATTGGAACTTCATGAGTGCCACCATGTCATATAGTCTTTGAAAATGCATTAAACTAAAACCTTTACCTCATTCAACTCCTGAAATTTTGTAATTAACATTTACCACCATTGAATCGGATGAGTTCAAATGTGTCTTCAGGGGTGAATGGTTAATTTTAAAAGACTGGATTTAGATCCCTGGACTAGACACATATTTCAAAACCATGGCGAACGGGGTAATTTTCCAAACTATGATAAGTTTTAAAAAGTCCCTGCTTAAATGTTCCCACTCATTACGATTCACAAATTTAGAGAATTACGCTCTGTTCAACAAGTAACAAAGTAAATGATAATGCAATCAGTTATTGAACGGACATCTTGATGAATATAATATAATTTATAATATCTCTATGGCAACCACGGGTAACACCTTATATGGTTTGTGCAATGGGAATGTAAGAAATAATTGTAAAATGACTGAACAAAAATACACACAGTGTATTTATGATGTGATCGTGTGGGGGAAGAAGCAGGGACAACATCAATATTTCTTGTAAAATAAAGAAAAAAACACACACAAAACATTCTCTGGTGTAAAAAAAGCAATGATTGAAACAAACCAAGCAGATTTTGCAATACCTGAATTACATTTCATTGTAAACATAAACAGATATTTAAAAAAAAAAAAAAAGAGTTCCAACTTTAACATCAGCTATTTTTGACTTGGTGTTGCTTGGCAATTACAACACCAAAGCATTAAATTTAAAAGAAATCCATGCATTATAATTTCTCTTTTTTACAAACTGTCGCTGAATCGAGAATTTGATTTCCGAATCTTCTAATGATACATCAGGAAGATTAAATTAAAAGTTTTAGCGTAAAATTATTATTCCTTATTCCAGTATATTATTTTGCGATATACAAATGGTATAAGGCTAATTATGCGAAGGTGGATCGATTGGGAAATTACGCCTACATGTATACTTTGCCAATCAAAATCGCGAAAATAACCCCCCAGGGAAATAACTCCTTCATGACACTAATGTAATGGCAGCATAACCAAGTAATTCACTTCCTGATTAAAATATTTAGAAAATAAAATATTATGTAAAACTTTCTATCAATTTTTGTTTTTCTTGGGGTCGGATGGAATGGGTGAGTGTAGATTCCTTAAATAAAATATACAATAATTAATATGTGCCAAAATAAACAAAGAGACTACATTTATATATATAGATCCTTCTGTGATGTCACCGTACCTTTTCTCCACAGCAGAACTGTAACCAAGCACGTTTGTACAATTTTTACAAAATCTATTTTCTGAAATTAACTGATATTGTAATTACCATATAGCTCCTGTGGACAGCTCGCACATACAATAGGACTCACAAATTTACTCAAGACTTTTTGCAGTTTAAGCTCCTAAAATGGTCTACATAGTTTATTTCTTCTATAACAACCATATCTCTTTCTTATCTGAAGTGGATCCAGTGGTCTTACACTTGTGACCCAACTGTAAACTGTAATGACCCAAACAAACCTTGTTTACCTAATATAATCAAAGGGAGATCAGACAAAAACTAAAACCAGGGAATCACACGTGATACCTGTAGCCCCTAGAACAGTATTCTACAACTGTTCTGGAACATTCTGTTCTAGAACTGTATGAGATGTATCAGAACATTTCTAGAACTATTCCAGATTCAAGAACAAAATTTTGCAGGGCTTGACCTTCAATGCTTTAGCTCTTGCACCCCTTAAAGGCCCAATATACGTAACTTCTGGAATTTTTTCGTGATTCTGAAAAATGATGACAAAAAATCCAGTTGATAACCATTCAAAAATAAGCCTAAAACGAAGTAAACTTGAGCGGTAACTAACAAGAAGCTCTGACAGAAAAATCTAAAAAACTGAAAGTAATTCAGGTGTGGCCCACTTCATCAACAAGCCGAATTAAGTTAATTAGAAGACAGTTCAAATGGACGCATGTTTACAAATACCGAGTTTCAACTACTGCTTTACCGGTAACCGTGAAAGAATTCATCTTGAATATTGCTGATATCAGCTAATCTTAGCTACATCTATAAATATAAAAGTTATTAGGCTTGATTTTCGCTTCAAGTTTTGTCGAAAGTTACATATATTGGGCCTTTAAACTTTATAATGAACTACTCCAATCTTTGAATTGGAATAGTTCAAATGTGTTGTCAGGGGTAATTCAGTTATATAGCGATCCCCATGCAATGACCTGGTATTTATTATTTGTTAAGGACAGAACCTGGTACATCTCTGTAGAAAGCCAGTGACTTATCCACTTATAGTAACTTTACCTTGTTTTCTTCTTTGTTTTTGCGTTGTCACGGTTACTCTCGTGAGAATGGAGCAGATCATCGTCACAGTCTGTTGTAGGATCCTCAAAGGAATTCATCAACTACAACGACAAAACAGACTTAAGGCTATATGCTGCCTATAATAAATGTGAGATATATACCGGGTACCTAACTTTACTAAAGAGTTCCGACCTTGAAGTGTCAAAAAGAATCCATTATAACTTGTAAACTAGAAATGTCTGGGAGACATATAATGCCCCCGCCCCCCATATGAATTTAGTTCTTCATGTTACGTATGCAAAGTTTAAATTGATGACAATCGGATCAGTAGTTATTTAAATAAGCTGGTTACATTACCACAGGACGGGATGGGATGGAAACGGGATGGGACGGACATGGGTAACACTATATGCCCCCCCCTTCCCTCCATTTCATGGCGGGGGCATAATAAATGAAATAATGTTGCTATTAGTAAGCTTTAGTGTTTGAAATTCATTGTTATTACAATGTATGATAATAATTTGAGGTTCTTATGTACCACTTTTACCAATAGGTTGTCTCAAAGCGTTTCATAAATAAGTATCCATGGTAATTGGGCCTTAGCAACCAGCCGATATCGTTCTCCAATTCCTGGGGAGCATATACAACCGGTGCTGCCATTTCAGCCCTCACTGAGCTAGCATTCCACAACTTCTAGTACTGCCGGCCTGGAGAACCACATAGTCATTTACAGCTTAGTAGACTGGAACAAGGGGAGTTAAGTATCTTGCTTAAGGATACAACACAAGTGCCGTGGCCAGGACTCATACTCGATTTAATTCTAACCAATAGTTTTTTTCTCAATTTTACTTACAAACATATATATAATAAAACTGTCTAAATTAGATGAAAATTTATTGTCATTAGATGAAATGGGGGGAGGGGAGGGGGGCATATAGGGTAACCCATGTGTCCATTTCATATTTGACGTTTACATATTCGACTATATATACGCAGATATGAGTGGGGGATACTTCCTTATTGCTTATCTATTTTTTGCAGTGAAGTGGTATACCGAAGGACCCACCAATAGTTCAGCGATGGCATGCATGGTCAGTAACTGGTTGGGCGATCGCCCCAACACTATAGCTAAAACTATACAAGAGGTCCAGAGGACCGGCTTCGTTGGACACAATTTTATCGAGTAATTATTGAAAAAATAATTTTCTTAAAGATCCCAGGAACAGAGAGTTCAGATCCCAAGACCAATCCTTGTAGCAATTATGGACTATATGTATAAAACTGTGATGGGGATCATGCATAGATCTCAATCATTTTCAAGCTCAATTAAAAAAAAACTACATCTGTCAGGGCGTGACCTGATTTGATGCCAATTTCACGATAGTGATTGTCTCTTTAATTATGCTAGCAATTTTATATATAGATTTTCCCACTTACCATTTGTACAATTTTGAATACCCGCTCTCTAAACTAGTGTAACCAGTTGAAGATGGTTTGTATCAATTGCTTGGTTTCAGAGAAGAGGTTACTTAAACCAATGTAGTTTCTGTCCTACCCCTCATCCCCTGGGTGTTTTATCATACATTTGTTCAATTTTGAAGTTATTTATAGCAATCATTATGGCCAAATTTGCCCTGTATGAAGTTCCGTGACAATCAGTGTTGGAGATAACATAGTAGATAGACAGAAAAACAAACAGATGCAACTAACAAGAGGCCCAAAGGGCCTGTATTGCTCACCTGGATACATTGGTATATAGGTTACAAATCCTGATAATATATTTTCCAAAAAGATTCCATGGACAGGAACATACCAAAAGACCAATCCTTGAAGCATATCTGTATGAATTTAAGTTTGGTTAATGGGTGGGTATCTCAACTTTTTCAAGTTCAACTGAAAAACAAGGTCCCTGAGGGCTGTGGCTAGACACTTAAATCAATGCTAATATCATGGTTGTGTTTGTCTCTTTATGCCCAGTAACTGTATAGTTTTCAGGTGCATGGGGATGTCAATCAGTTAAAAGTTATGACACAGAAGTTAAAGTCTGCAAGCTAGAATCCCTCTCCCCCTAACCCCGGTCGGGAAATACTGCTATCTGAGACACTTAATATACACATAGTGATATACACCCAATACACATATACCTATCAGACACTACACACCTGAGGTAAACCGTAGGTATATATACATTGTACCACAGTCTGTAAACATGACCTGCATTGACCTACTCCACAATCTACCCTGTTATTATTTCTGTAAGCCAGTCGGCAACCTCGCATAACAAGGAAGTAAAATTACCTGTAAATTTACAAGTCTACACAGGTACATCTACAAGTGGGTGCCAAGCAGGGAGCATATTTATTTCAAAAATGTGTCCTTTGGCCGTTTAACTACTAATAAATTCTGAACTATAAAACAACAGGTTTGTGAACACAGTAATTATATAATGGAGGTTTACCTGGACATTAGGCCTTACATTGATGTACAACACAATGATGGTCCCTTGATCGTCACTAAGTGTACCTTGACACCCATATCAAACAAAGCCGTTATATTGTCTGTATAGTTACACGTCTACAGTCAGATCTACAAACATTGGCCGGGGAGGACGCATAAAAATGACAGACATTAACCAGGAATATCTCCATGGAACAAAACTCAATTCTGAGTCAGAAACAAAGTGATTTATCAAAAGAAACAGATGAAATGTAATTCCAGGATGTGATTTCATTTATACCAGGGATACAGTCAATGACAAATTGTGCCTGTGTTTCCCGGACGATGACATTCCATATTGGTTACGGTAAACCTTCTATAAACCCACAACAGTGATTACAGGTAGCCATACTGTAGTGTTTTTATGGTTGTGTTTTATGAACACATGTGTCTGGGTCGAAGCTCCCTTTCAAGGATAAAACTGATTTTTTTAATGTTATCAAAGATAAATGGTAATAGACAAGTTGTTTTGGACTATTCGTAGACTTCCTTTTTTCTTCATCATCATTGTCATCACCATGGCAACACCTGTAGTTCAAATCCCTTTCCGAAAGAAAGGACAGGCTACCTGTATTGAACACAGAGACAAACGACTAGATTTCTACTGCAAAAACTGTGATACACCAGTTTGTCCTAAGTGTTTGTCAACATCTCATGAAGGTCATAAAGTGTGTGAACTCAGTGACATAACTCCAGAAAAGAAACAAGACATTCAAAACTTTATTCATAAAACTGAACAAAATGACCTGGTACAACTTCAGAAACAAATCTCATCTACTGATTCACTACTGAAAGACAACACAAGCAACTTCGACAATCTTTCATACAAGTTAAAAACACAAACTGAAAAACTCAAACAAGATCTTGATCTCCTAACAGCACAAACTCTCTCTCTGTACCACAAAATGAAGGAGGACAATACCAAACTAATACAAAAATATAAACAAGACCTTGATATGTACGACCAGAAGCTCAAAGAACAGATTAAGGAATACAAAGCAACACTCCAGAATGGATCTCAAATAGAAATATATGACACAGGATGTGAAATCCATTCCCAAATAACTTTCCCTATGAAACCAGTCATGGGTAGTGCCAGTTTCAATCCAAACAAAAATCCTCAACATCACCTAAAACTGGCCTTAGGGGAAATTGCTCTGTTAAATCAAGGTCAAGCTTCAACTGACCAGGACGGGTCAGTCAGGACATCTGGTGGTCAGAAACCTGCATCCTCTACATCACAACAGTCAGAACAAAAAGGGAAGGAGGCAGTGCCTTCATACAAACTACTTCCACACACCAAAGTGTTGGAGGAGTGGAAGTATCCTGTTGGTATTTCGTCTATATGTCCCACCACTGATGGTCAGGTGTGGACCAGAGATAACAGTAACACATTAACTCTCCTGGACAGGAAGGGGAAAGTATTACAGCAGGTCAAACACAAAACTTACATCAGGGACATAAGTCTGTCACCAACAACACACACACTGTGGGCCTGTGATGATAAAAACAACATCATGGAGCTGGTATCAGGACAACTGACACACAGATTCAGTACCAAGGAGTCCCCCATGTGTATCTGTGTTACTGCCAGTAACCATATCATTGTAGGGATGGCCAACAACATCTCTAAATTTACCACACAAGGTCAAATGGTACTCACTTCAAGTACTTCAGGGACTAGGAAACCATTAGTGTGTTCACCATTCAGGATCTCAGAGTGTCCTGTCACTCACAATGTGGCAGTGGTTGATTGGAATAATAAGAGTGATGGTGGTGATGGGATACAACATGTTATTGTTATGGACACTGATTTCAAGGAATTGTTTGTATACAGAGGTGACATCCCCAGTACATATAAACAATCATCACGTAAAGGAGCTGAACTATTTGACCCCTGTGGTGTGGTTTATGACAGTGTGGGGAACATCATCATAGGGGACTATGGCAACTACAGAGTCCTACTCCTCAGTGGAGGTGGTGAGTTCCTTAGGATCATACACACAGACCCACAAAGGACATATGCTGTAGGTGTAGGCAGGGATGATGTTCTGTGGGCTGTGTTTTATCGGGATGCTAAACTACTGCAATACAGCATTTTGTGACTCCTTTGAGGAAACTAGTATGTATAGTTACTATATGACAACAAATAATCAAACCAACAAAACTGACCACAATAAACAATAAGAGGCCTAGATGGCCTGTATCACTCACCCAGATACTGCTGTATCTGCACGAGTAATCAAGGTGAAACATTTCTAAAAAGATCCCAGAACTGGAACAGACCCTGAGGCCAACCCTTGTAGCATAGTACACCGGTAATAGTTTGGGTATGGGGTGGCATCTAAAGTGTTTCCAAGTTCAACTCAGAAACTAGGTGGGTCAGGGTGTGGTCAGACCCTGAGGTCCAAGTTAATATCCTGATTGTGTTTGATGCTTTATATAATACATAATCTGAGATGGGAATCCCAACTGTATCAAAGTTATCACTGAGGGATTAAGTCTGAAATTGTGGGGCAGACCCCAGGGGTTAAGTCTGTAAGGGTGGGCAGACCCCAGGTTTTAAGTCTGTAAGGGTGGAGCAGACCCCAGGGGTTAAATATGTAAGGGTGGTGCAGACCCCAGGAGTTAGGGGCAGACCCCAGGAGTAAGTCTGTAAGGGTGGGGCAGTACCCAGGGGTTAAGTCTGCAAGGGTGGGCAGACCCCAGGAGTTAAGTCTGTAAGGATGGGCAGACCCCATGAGTTAAATATGTAAGGGTGGTGCTGACCCCAGGATTTAGGGGCAGACCCCAGGAGTAAGTCTGTAAGGGTGGGGCAGTACCCAGGGGTTAAGTCTGCAAGGGTGGGTCAGTACCCAGGGGTTAAGTCTGCAAGGGTGGGGCAGTACCCAGGGGTTAAGTCTGTAAGGGTGGGGCAGACCCCAGGGGTTAAGTCTGCAAGGCTCAGCAGACCTCAGGACAATGTTGTGTACCCAGGGGTTAAGACTGCAAGGGTGGGCAGACCACAGGTTATATACCCAGGGTTAAGACTGCAAGGGTGGGGAAGACCCCAGGACAGTGTTGTGAACCCAGGGGATACGTCTGCAAGGGTGGGGCAGTCCTTTGGATAGTGTTGTGTACCAGCCAGGTGTTAAGTCGGCAAGAATGGGGCAGAACCTGGGACAGTGTTGTGTACCCAGGGTTAAGTCTGCAAGGGTGGGGCAGACCCCAGGGCATTGTTGTTTACCAAGGGGTTAAGTCTACTATGGTAGCATTTGTCTTTTTATGCTGTGTTGTGTTACATGAATTTTCAACAGTATTTATCATTCTTTATTAATAATGTGAATAACAATCAGATTTGATTTAGGTTTTTTAAGAACGTTATTTATTCATTACATAGCTTAAAATTGCATTTTTCATTACTAGAATAACATTGTGTTAATATTTTATAAATAATACTTCTATGAACCTTAAGAGAGTGTGGAATCAGTGATTTTATGTTTTTTCACAAAGTCATGGATTTCAAATTTTAAACTGTTGACAGTTTATGATGTGGTACATGAGGTAACTTCTGGTTTATTTTGTTTGCTATAAATACATTAAGGGGTTTATTGTCCAGTGCAATGATCAATACAGAAACTTTTTGTACAAAATTAATTATTCAGTTGGTGGTGGGGTGGTGCAGTGGATAGCACACTTGCCTTTCACCAAGGCGGCAGGGGTTGATCGGATGTAAAGTTATAACCATGTGAATTTTCTCCGGGTACTCCGGTTTCCTCTCACAATAAGACCCTTCACACGCTAACATCCGGTCCAACAAGAGTGATTAATATTAGTTGTATAGCTTGTTTCATAATTGTTGTAAAATAAATAAAGTTTATATTTATATGTTAATTAAGACAACATTCTGGCAAAAGTGAAAGCTGTTGTTTTCAGTGGGGTCATTGTACCATGATTCAAAATACCATCAATGCTACACCGATTTACTCGAATACCCCTCATTGGTCGAACAGGTCATTTGGTTGCGACAGTGTTTCAACATCTTTAACCAACCTTTGATTACTTGAATACCATGTATTCCTTGAACTATTGATCAGGTCCCCGCGAGTTTGAGGAAGTGGGGTGTTACTGTATGTTAATACCTATTTTGTCACCATTCATGGCTCTGCATTATTCTTGTTCCAATTGAAAGATGGAACATTTTCTTACATTCACATGTGTAATCCTGTACCTATATATATGTACCATTTCAACATATCAAGTTTTTGGGGAAATCTAGCTAGAAACATTCCAAAATCAAAATCAATTTCTATATCCAAAATGTCCAACAAGAAGGTGAGATGACAAGGCTTTCTGTGTACAGTGTACTCTACGTGGCACTCATGCACCAGCACACCTATACATAGCAAGCTACATAGTGAGGCCTGTTTTGAATCGAGATGATGATTTTAGCTGTTATCATTCTTTAGCGAAATTTTCGGCCGGAAACAATCTGCTAAATTATAAATGCGATAAGTCAGTTTTTGTGTTTTGCTTTCTCCAGAAAGTTTTATAAGTGTGTCATTTCATAATTGCATGATATGTGCTGATTTTCTATAAATTTAAAGCTATATGCACTAAAACCTGAGTGCGCCAAAAACAGAATGTTTAAAGTAACTCCTTTGTAAGGGTATTTTTATATGAGTTTATTGAGATATATAATTACATTCTATTTAGTTAAATTTGGTAGTTTTAATTCATTATTATATAACATTTGGTAAACCAAATAATTATGTGGTTGTAGTTGTATATATAATTGTATGTATATTTAATGTAACTGAATAAACAACATCATTATAATTTATATCGAAGTCGTTATTTTCTGGTACAGAATACTGAAATTGTACATTTAATGGTGGTCCAATTTTAGCACTCTTCATGCTGATCACTTCTGAAAATTATGATTTATTGTGCTAATTGCGATTTCTGTTCAATGCTTTCTATGGCAAGTATTGTGGTTGTGCCAATTTATCGTTGTGCTAGTATGTTTAAATTTGATTATGTGCTAAAATTTGAGTGCACTAAAGTAAATGTATTTACAGTAAGTGCTTTCTATAATAGAAGGTAAAAATCTATTACACCCAGTGATTGTGTATAAAGAACTGGGTCTTAACTGTTTCAAAGTTATGAGTCAAGAGTCACGTCTGCATGCATATGGGTGAGAAATATGATGACCTATTGTATTCATCTATTTTTGCCCAAAAATTGTATATATGGTCATGAAATCCTTTTAGCCCCACCCAGGATGGCGGATTGAGGTGGGATGACAAACGGACAATAAGTTCACTTGGCCTAAATAATAGTTGACGATGCTGCGGTATGAGATCAGCTCACTTTGGTCCTTCAGTTCTCTATACCATCCGAAGCAGAGAGGCAAGACTCACATTGAACAAAACTAAAATATTACGTCATAAGTAATTCATGTGAATGGATGTCTGTGAGCAGATCTAGATCTGTGTGTGAATTCTCGAGCTAATATCTGCGAGCAGATATAGATCTGTGAGTTGATTCTCAAGCTAATGTCTGCGAGCAGATCTAGATATGTGAGTTGATTCTCAAGCTAATGTCTGCGAGCAGATCTAGATCTGTGAGTTAATTCTCAAGCTAATATCTGCGAGCAGATCTAGATCTGTGAGTTGATTCTCGAGCTAATATCTGCGAGCAGATCTAGATCTGTGAGTGGATTCTCGAGCTTACATCTGCGAGCAGATCTAGATCTGTGAGTGGATTCTCAAGCTTACATCTGCAAGCAGATCTAGATCTGTGAGTGGATTCTCGAGCTTACATCTGCGAGCAGATCTAGATCTGTGAGTGGATTCTCAAGCTTACATCTGCGAGCAGATCTAGATCGGTGAGTGGATTCTCAAGCTTACATCTGCGAGCAGATCTAGATCTGTGAGTGGATTCTCAAGCTTACATCTGCGAGCAGATCTAGATATGTGTGTGGATTCTCGAGCTTACATCTGCGAGCAGATCTAGATCTGTGAGTGGATTCTCAAGCTTACATCTGCAAGCAGATCTAGATCTGTGTGTGGATTCTCGAGCTTACATCTGCGAGCAGATCTAGATCCATGAGTGGATTCTCAACTAACATCTGTGTTGCGCCTAGACTTTACTTTCTACAGGTTTAAGCCTGATACTGTAGGAGGCCATCATCGGGATGATATTGAGATTCCTTTAAATGAGAATCAAAATTAGTTCCCACAAACAGGAAGTGTTATATATACCTCTGGGAGTCTTGTGTACATGAGTTCGTGAGCAGACGGTCGCTGCCCCGGATCTTGTCGTAACATATCCATGATGACGTCCTTGAAGCCAGCGCTATAAATATCCTTGACCGGAGCAAACTGACCCTGTAATTTTAAATGTTAAAATTAAAATGGTGAGTTCATATACTGAGAACTACATGTGTTGAAGGTAGCTTTCCAATTGTAGCTTTTTTCTTATAAATGGAATTAAAAATTACAAATTCATGTTTTTTAAACATTTTTTCCGGGTTGGTAAATGTAGATAAAAAAAATGTCAAAAGACTTGATCATGTAGCACAACCAGTAAGTGTTTATAGGTGACAATTTGATGACTAATATAGTATGTTCATAATTGTCAATGTACTATATGACTAAAGTCATTGTATTGTCATAGTGACTATTATCATATAATGGTATTTTCTTAAACTGTCACTATACTTAATTTAAGTCATTGTAATGTGACAAATTGTTGACTATTATGGTATGTTCATATAAACACTTAATGGTTGTATACATGAACCTTTTTTACAAGATTAATTTCTTTTATTATTTCATATATAATCATTGTTTTTATCATTTCCGCATTACAACTTAGTTCTGCTCATTTCAAAGTACAGTCCTTGGTCATTACCTACTTTTTAACACCATCCCAGTAGGTTTTGGTTGAACTCTAGTTAACAGTATAGAAAATAATACCATTTTGGGATTGACAGAAAAATGGATACTGTCCGCTTAATCAACTCCCAGAACAGGTGTATAGCGGCTAAAATACGAGAACAAGAGCCCCACGAACCTTCATGATTTTGTTGACAAGAGCCGGTAGGTTGGAGCCTTCGAAGGTTTTCTGTAGACAGGCCATCTCGTACAGTATACAGCCCAGCGCCCAAATATCTGATTTGTCATTATAGGGTTTGCCCTCACACTGAAATATCAAGGGTAAAAGTTCATCAGATTTAACAAAGGTCAGAAATCAAAGTTCATCTGATAAAAAAGATGTCACAGTTCATCAAATTCAACATAGCCAAGGGTCAGATTTAATGAAATAAAAGCAAAGGTTAAAGGTCAGAATTCATCTTTTCAAACTGAAAGTCAAAAGTAAACACTTCTGAAAATAATGAGGAAGCTGCACAGACAAATTATAATCAAACCTCATCATCTCAAACTTGTTTAATTAATTTTCCATTGATTGTTGTGTGTGTATATGCAGAATGCAGCTTTCTGATTGGTTGAAATTTTTTTTCATACCTCTAGGAAAATAAATCCGAAAATGTTGCGAAAAATGTGACATCACAATACGGCAATAACCTTGCATATTGATTCTGAATTTTTAAATTTGAATATAAGTTTCAAAAATTAATTACAAGCATTGATGTCAATCATTTTTTTAGTTTAGTTATAAAACATTTTTGCTTGCAAACTTTTGTAAGAATCAGCTATTCATACAGTTTGCAGCCAAATTTTTTTTCATAACCCATGCTTAAATAACTCGAAGACCCTTATCTGAACTATTTCCTTAGTCCCAGCCAAACTTCATACCAAGCATTAGACTCAAAGTTTCTCCATGAGATCACTAACTGACTGTAAAGGAATAAATTGAAGAACATTTTTACATAAAAGAAAAAAGACATACCATCTCAGGGCTGATGTAGTAAGGAGTTCCCAGCACAGTGTTAGCTCCCTTGTTAGCAGAACTCATCATTTTGGAGATACCAAAGTCACCCACTTTGACCACTCCTTCCTTGGTGAGGAAGATGTTTGCAGTCTTCAGGTCCCGGTGTAACACGTTGTGTTCGTGGATATGTCGGATTGCTGCTACGATCTGTTGGAACATCGTCAGGATAGTTTTCTCCTCCAGGGGTTTCTCCTGCTGAGCCAGGAACTGGGCTAGAGTTCTGTGGATTATAATTAGTCAATTTGCTTGACTTCATCGATATTGAGGGGTTTCGATCACCTATGCTCTCTATACTCCTGGAATGTCATGGTAAACTGAAAGCCCACCTTTAACAGTGATTTTGTTTGCCCATTATACAGCCGATATAAGGCTGTCTCCCCTAGTCAAAATTTGTGTTATTTTCCCAAAACGAAAGCCCATGAGGCAAGAAGACTCAGGTTCAACACTTTAATGTTCATCAAATTAATTTCATCACATAATGGTAAAAATTGACAAACTTTTAAGTCAGTTGCGGTTCCTTTGTAGTCTTCAAATGACAGGCATGCAGCCTTGAGATTGGTCAGGATTTTTTTGTACCTTCAGTTTTGCCATGACATTTTCCAGGGGTGTAGAGAGCGTAGGTGAGCGTAACCCCTGGATATCGAGGATGTTATCTTGACTGACTGGCTAATTTATGGACATTTCCCCCTGAAAACACATTTGAACTCTTCCAAATCAATGGTTGGAATAGTTCATTAAAACATTTCGGGGTGAAAGAGTTAAAACTGACGAAGATACAAGAAAAAATATAGTCTCAAAGATTAGAGCCTACGAAACTGTTGAGCGCATCTGAGAAGTAAATTAAATTAAATTAAAGAAGTAAAGTAACAAGAAAAAAATCAGATCAATGATGTCTGTTTTACATCCTACAGCTATGGTCATTTAGGATGTTCCAGGTTTTAGTGGTGGAGGAAAACTTCCCAGAGAAAAACCAACGACCAACTGCCAGTACCTAGTGACTGCCCAACCCTGAAATTGAACCCACAACCAGGCGATGCAGAGGTGGAGAGCTAGTGGTAGCAGAATATCAGATACCTTAACCAATTGCCCACCACACCCCTAACTAACACTATAACCCTCTGTCTGTGTAACCTATGTAACACTATTGTACAAGCAAATACTTACCCTCCATCCGCATACTCTATCTCTATCATAAGAACACCGTCCTCTTCAAAACTGTCGTAGTAACTGATGATGTTGGGGTGGTCCAAGAACGCAAGTATGTTTACCTGTTATAAAACATACGCAGAAAGATTTTCTTCAATTACCTACTTTGATTTAAAGACCCATTATACGTAACTTTCCGCAAAACTTGAAGCGAAAATTAAGCCTAATAACTTATTATATTTATAGATTTAGCTTAGATTAACTGATATCAGCAATATTCAAGATGAATTCTGACACGGTTACCGGTACAGCAGCAGTTGAAACTCGGGATTTGTAAACACGCGTCCGTTCTGAGCTGTCTTCTACCATTGGTTTGTTGTTGAAGTGGGGCACACCTGAATATTTTTCAATTCTTTGGAATTTTTTGTCACGAGTTTCTTGTTAGTTACCGCTCAGGTTTACATCGCTTTAGACTTATTTTGCATAGTTATCAACTGGATTTTTTTACATAATTTTTCAGAATCCTGAAAAATTTCCTGAAGTTACATATATTGGGCCTTTAATATAATGAATCTAAAATATTTGGGTTTTTTTTTTTTTTTCAAACAATATGACCTTTAATGTTGGTAAAGGTAATTAAATTTGACTCCAAACATTTCACAGGGTTTTATAAAAAGCTTCCTTAGTATTCAGAAAACAATTTCAAAATGGCGTATAAACCAACTTGCAATTGATAGCTAGCACTTCATCCTAATATAATACTCACTCTTAAATAATTATGGTCGGCCACACAATACTGTAAAATTATCAAATTTGTTGAGGATTTAATTTCTTTTATTTTGTGGTTTTAAATCCATGAAATATAATCACGACAAAATATTTACCAGACAAAAAGAAATCCACATGAATTTATTTACACACCAGTCTCGCTTAGTACAATTAAGGGGAGGCGATGTCTGAGAAGATTTATCAATTATTTCGACCATAAAGATCATATCAAGATACTTCAATGCTAAAGTGTGCCACACAATATACAAATATTTACAGTACTTCAGTTGTCTTCATCTGACCTTAATATAGCTACTGTGATGTTTTTAAACCTCAAGTACAATACACAACGGCATGGTCTTTATAAATGACAGAACTCTACGACCAAACATAGCATACAGCATTTGTACAATATGATATGTATTTAAAGTTTTATCATTCATATTGACGATAAAGACCGTATTAAGACATTTCAATGCTTAGTTTAATGTGCCGCACAAAACGCTCATATTTACAGAATTTCAATTGTCTTCATCTGACCTTAATTAGCAACTGTGACAATTTTAAACCTGAACTGTTTACCAGGAAAGTACCATACACAACAGTACCTTTGAACTCATTGACCCTTGAAGACACATTTGGACTTTCCAAATTCAAAGGTCAGAAGAGTTCATTATGAAATTTTAGGGGTTAATGAATTAAACTTGAACGATGTACCAGGAAAGTACCATACATTACCTCATTAAGGGCGAGTTGTCTCTCAGCGGCGTTGAGATCATGCATATTGATCTCCTTTAGAATAACCAATGACTCGTCGTCCTTCTTCTTATACAGAACCGCCGCACCATACGCACCTTAAAGGGGAGACAACTAAGTACAGGTATTAACGACAGAGATTTTGAGGTATGGAAATGACAAGGGAGATAACTATGGAGGTGAGGGTAAAACCATGTATAGGTATTAACATCAGAGATAACAAGGTATGGAAATGACAAGGGAGATAACTATGGAGGTGAGGGTAAAACCATGTATAGGTATTAACATCAGAGATAACAAGGTATGGAAATGACAAGGGAGATAACTATGGAGGTGAGGGTAAAACCATGTATAGGTATTAACATCAGAGATAACAAGGTATGGAAATGACAAGGGAGATAACTATGGAGGTGAGGGTAAAACCATGTATAGGTATCAACATCAGAGATAACAAGGAATGGAAATGACAAGGGAGATAACTATGGAGGTAAGAGGAAAACCATGTATAGGTATCAACATCAGAGATAACAAGGTATAGAAATGACAAGGGAGATAACTATGGAGGTAAGAGGAAAACCATGTATAGGTATCAACATCAGAGACAACAAGTTATGGAAATAACAAGGGAGATAACTTTCGAGGTGAGGGTAAAATCAAGTATAAGTATCAACATCAGAGATAACAAGGTATGGAAATGACAAGGGAGATAACTATGGAGGTGAGGGTAAAACCATGTATAGGTATCAACATCAGAGATAACAAGGTATGGAAATGACAAGGGAGATAACTATGGAGGTGAGGGTAAAACCATGTATAGGTATCAACATCAGAGATAACAAGGAATGGAAATGACAAGGGAGATAACTATGGAGGTGAGGGGAAAATCATGTATAGGTATTAACATCAGAGATAACAAGGTATGGAAATGACAAGGGAGATAACTTTCGAGGTGAGGGTAAAACCATGTATAGGTATCAACATCAGAGATAACAAGGTATGGAAATGACAAGGGCCGTAACCATAGAAGTAAGGGAGACAATCAGTTGCGGTAAAAATAACAGACAACAAGGGCTGTATTTGCGGAACTGGTTGAAATGGTACAGGTGTAACAGAAAATTTTTAACGGAAATAATCAAACTATAGACAGAGCTTAAAATCCAACTTTCTGTGGATAAATAATAAAATAATGAAAATTAAATGCCCTTCTTTCATGCTTATCCAAAATTATACAACATATAAATAACTGCATCTGGGTTGATATTATTTTAGAAAGAAATGAGGCAAACTAGCAACAGTCAGCAATTTAGTTTTGGCAGTATTAAGTTTAGACCCCTCAGAATAATATGTGACAGATTTTCTAGAGGTCAGACTGTACCTAGTTCAGATTCAACCGTTTTAACTACGTACACAAATATACCTTAGGTACTGAAATTTTAAGATGGAAAACTGAAGATAAGGGAGACAACCAAGTCGAAGTATTGTGACAGAGACAACAATGTATGGAAGTGACAAGGGAGGCAACCCGACACTTGTAAAGTTATTTTGCCTGAAAATTGATAACATTTTGTTTAAAATACCTTTGCCCACAGTCTGTATTTTTTCAAACCCGGCCAGAGATTGCTGCTGTTGTCCGCTCCAGCCGCGAAGTTTCTCCACCTTGAAGTAAAGCTCTCCCACACAACTGAAACATATAAATCAAAGTACTGAACATTCTATAATACCAAGTAAAGCTCTCCCATACAAATGAAACATATAAATCAAAGTACTGAAAGTACTGTAATACGAAGTAAAGATCTCCCACAAAGCTGAAACATATAAATCAAAGTACTGAAAGTACTGAAATACCAAGTAAAGCTCTCCCAACCCACTGTAATTTATAAATCAAAGTACTGGAAGTTCTGAAATATCAAGTAAAGTTCTAACACACATCTGTAACAGGTAAAAGAGACATTCTGTGTAAAAAGTGTCTCTTATTGTAAAATTACTGTCATAGAAATAGGCCCTTACAGCAGTCAGTCGTGGAAATGAACAACCAAGGAATGAAGTCGCACAACTTACGTGACTTTGGCGTCAGTACTTTTCACCAGAGTGCTGTTGTGATCTGCTCCGACTAAATCTCTGGACATCGTCACAGGATGCTGGAAACACAAGGAATGGTTTGTATTCATTCATAATTTATCATACAGTGCAGACACAATTAAATATCAGCAAAAGAGAAAATAATGATCTAAATTTTATAAAAAAAACAACAAAAAACTCAGACTTTGCCGCAAGGCCTTTCTGTCTTCTCATGCTTCTTCAGGTGGACTGTTTGTTATTTAACGTTGGATTATATGACATCTAAATTTATATACACACATACAATCTATTTAGTTGAAAACATCAATTTGAAGTACTATTAGATAAGAATGTATTTATAGACTGTGATTCAATTGGAAAGTTGTTTTCAAATACACTGTACAAAAAATTCACTGTTTTAGACTATCGCTTCTTTTGGTAAATGAAAGTTCTTCCTATTTTGGACGGTACAGCAAAACCTGGTTATTTCGAACTTGTATAACTCAAAGGTTCAGCAGACTTTACTGAACTGCTCTAAAAACATTCAACTTCCCTTAACTTGAATAATCAGACAACTCAAAATTTCACTACGGTCACGCCGACTTTTGGATTTTCTTTGTGATAGCATCATCTACAAATCTGCTCTTCTGACGGACAGATTTCCCTGTGTCACCAACACACAGGCTCATCAGCTTTATCTCTCATACCTGGATAAGAGTTTCTATCTCCTTGGTGATGGTGGATGAGTCGCCATGTTGGACAGCATTACAGGCCAGGAGGTCCAATCGCAGCTCCTCACTCGTCTTGTCTAGGTGGTCGCTGACTAGGTTTGTAAGGAAATCTCTGATTGGCTGAGATTCTGATATGGTCTCCTTGGTGATTACCTGTCATAAAGAAAGCATTTTTGATGAGTCCAAAGATTAGATGAGAGGAAAATATAATTTTTAGATGTGGATATTCATGTGCAGTAATAATTAAAATGTTTTCAATGTCAAGCAATTACAAAAATGAGACAGAGGATGTAGCCAAAGATCATCTATCAAAAGCCCTAAACCAAATATGTATATATATAACAGCCTGTCAGAGACAGGTTATGTTGGGGTATTTGCCTCCTTATGATAGTGTTGATCTGTTACCTGAACAATACCTCACCAAAAAACTGTGCTAAAAGCACAAAGTCTAACATTCCACCTGGTCAAATTATATTGACATCTAGAAACTTTTTTCTTTTTCATTGAAAAAGAAATTTTGTTGTGAACGGAATGTTATGTGGGTGATCATGAGTGACTTACTTTTTCGTCTTTGCCTGATACGTGGATGGACGATCCGACACAGCTAAAGATCAGTGCAATACTACTGACCTTTCTGGAGTTCAAGGTCGTTGTCACCAGATCTGTAAAAAAAAACATTGATAGTAGTTTGGTAAATTTTATGTTTTACCTTTTATAATAAACAGCTTTGATAATTTTGGGAGATGCCAGTTTTGGTGTTGCAGTAAAGCTGGAGTTCCCTGAGAAAAACCACCAACCATGTCAGCCTGGAACCCCTGAACAATGTGGGTCCACCGACCACAATGATGAATACCGTAAACGATTAACAATCTTTTCAAACCCAGTCAGATGTGCTTTCATTATTTGATTGTTTCTTATCACCAAGAATTTCATTGACTGACCCTCATTCACCATGAATGATGAACTTTAAAATTTTTTGTTAAAGCTGCTAATTTTTTTTTGTTTTTTTTTTCTTTCGGATTCAAGATTCATTTTGAACAATTAAATATCTTCACAATGATTAACTTACTAAGAATTCCTTCCAAGGATGTGGAATCAAACTTGTATTGCACGAATACCACGTTTGGCAGAATAGCGTGTCGCAGAGCCATACTATTGCGTATCTTGCTAGAGACGACCATCAGCCTTGGAGGAGCTTCCGTCTTCACAGAGTTACCTGCCCCTGTCTCTCCGACTGTCACAGCCTCATCTTGATAACAGATCACAACCTCTTCCTCAGTACTCTCTAAATCTCGACTTCCACCTTTTAAACTCTAAAAAACAGAAACATTCAGAACCTGCATTATAATATAGTATTAAATGAAAATAGTTCAGTACTTTAATGAGATAGATTTAAATTCCACTGAAGATAATTATCTTTTTCAAGAACATGTTACACCTTGTTTAGAACAAAAAAATCAAGTGAATATATTTAATCTTATCTAATATCCAATAGCGATTCAAAAATTACTTTAAGAACAATGTTACAACATATATATTCATGTACATCATTATGCCAAATATTTTTGATATTATAAATTAATGCTAAATATTTTTAAGGAATAAGATACACAAATGTAGCAAAGGATTATTTAGGTATTAAAGTGTCTTGATATGGTTTTTACGGTCAATATAAATGACAGAGCTTTGCAGGCAAACATCATTTAAATATTGCGCGCTAACAAATTATGATTTGTTCGCCTCAGAGTTGTCATTGATAACGACCATTAATACGTATACTATGACAAGGCACTAAAACGCTTAAATTCATATTAGTCATATTACTGACTTAATATACTGATTTCAATTTAATTAAACTATGATAGATGCTTCATTATAAACATCTAAATTTGTAAAATGGAACAGTTATTTTGACGGCGAACCATCACCGTTTTTATAACAAAACAATAACATCATAATCGTTACTCTTTGGGCGTTGTTTTTAGTCTCTTAAATCGCACATCTCCCTGGTTAGTTTATGAAGTGACTTTGCCATGCAATGTTTTAAAGTGGATTCCACGTAATATATCACCTCTGTTAATATTACATTCCTCTCATATTATATGTTTTTTCCCAAAACACCATTTTAATCTATATAAAATTTATGTAATTTTATTTCAATTGGTTAATATCATGTATTTCGAGGTGAATTCCTCTTAATATCATGTTTTTTTTTTATTCAATCACATAAAATGTTCAGAATATGATGGTAATTCAATTGATTTCAGCTACAACTCGTACAAAATATTGCATAAAAAAACAAAATATAACAGAAAATAATTTTAAAACAGAAACAATGTTGAAACATTTTCGTATGTACATTGAATAGCTTACTTTTAGTTATGAAGATGGGAAATATACTATATTTAGAGGAAAAACATGGTTCCCTTAATATCAAATTCCTGTTAATATCATGCTTTAATTTGCCTGACAAATGAAACATGATATAAAGAGGAATGCACTGTATATGAAAATAATATAAACAAAACAGTTCAGTGTACTTTTTTGTATAATTCTATTTATGTAAATTAAGCTGCAGTAACTGGTTTGTTGTGATGACTGTTGTGTATATATCTTGATGTGTATCATACCATCACAACTATTGCAATACATATGATATGGAAATGTTGCATTCATATATATACTTATAAATGGGAGATTCTTATTTCTTAAAATACATTAAAGTCTTTACAATACTATCTTTTTTTTCATTGACTATAATTACCTTTCCAGAACTTGAGCTATCCTTATTCCACTTAGCACCACCGCCAGTCCCAGCAGTTGTGGCCCCTGATTTCTCCACCTGATTTACACTACCAGGTGGCAGCGGTGGTCGTTTTTCATCCACCCAGTTAGTTTTCTCCTCCATGGTTCCCGCCCGAACGTCATGGAGGGATTTACTCATCCGCTTGTCCGGACCATTTTTTGGTGTCGTTGAAACAGAAGTTACGTTTCCGATGGAAATATCGTCATTGCTCATGAAATGTGCCTTGGTGGTTCCTTTAGACAGGTTCATCACGGCCAAACATCCATTGTCATTCTTGTTTCCGCCATTTTAGTAGATTCGATCATTACACCGAGTTTACAAGTTTTACAGAATTTCTGCAGCTATCAAGAATCTTGGGTTTTCTCCACATTTTGTTTCTACAATTCAATAATTGTCTGTGTAGCACAATGGTACATGTAGGTTATCAATGTTACTATCCCATCATCAACGTCGACTGTATCAAGATTCTGTCCTGAAAACATAAAAAAAGTATTGTAACATCTTGTCATCTTGGAGATGACTGGGACATGGGAAAGCATGAGTTATTTGAGTATTCAAGTTTAAACAGTTCTAATGTTTGGTAAGAATTAAGCTTGTCCGGACCAAAGACATACTTCAAATCAAACAAGATCTGTTCAAGTTACAGTCAAACCTCGATTAATCAAACTTCGATGATTCAAACTTCTCGATGTGTCAAACTTTGACAAAGTCCGATTTTTTTCATTATACAACACTATTGATTTACTTTTCATGAATCATTAAACTTCTATGAATCAAATTTTTCGCTGTATCAAAGTTTTCATCTGACCCATTTGTTATGAAAACTTTGAAAAGTACAACTAATAAATCGAAATGAAAATTCTACTTACTTTGAAAATTAAGTTGACAATTAAACAAAAAAATTTTAATACAAGATTATCACGCTACAAAAATGACAGTATGTATTTTTGTATTCTATATTCTTTATAAATGTGAATTTACAATTTCTTAGCCTGTGTTACATATTACAATATAGCTATAGCACCGCATCGGTTCTTCTTTATGTACATGTACAGTACATATATGTACATTTACATGTAGATGTTCTATGTTCAAAATTCATGAGTCAAAGTCCCGATGTTTCGAAAGTTTTCATGACCGTTCCGCAAAGTTCGAAACATCGAAGTATGACTGCATACTAATTCAAAATGATGATATATCAGAATTGACTGAAGCGGAAAAATGTCTTTTTAATATAATTACAATGTGATGTCACTTAAACATTCTTCATGCAACCAACGTTAACTGTATCCGTGATTTTGTTAGTTATTTTTGGGAATGGGATCATATCCTAAACTTTGGACAATACAACAAAGTACGTATAACCTAATTATCATCGTTCATGTCCTGAAGAACTTCTGTCGAATGTTAAATTTGACAGCATATATTGTTTTTATATGGAAATTAAAGCAAATAATGTCTTTGGTTATCAATGAATTATGTGATTCATTCAACAGTCAAAATATTTATCACATTACTTTAACATGTAACTATATATATATCTGAAAGTAGCCATTACGCTGAGGGAAAAGTAGCCGTTGAAATGCTCTAGTATATCTTACTCCAACAATATTAGAGGTTTAACACCGCAAGATATTTTTTGACAGGTGCCGTGTAACCTCTAACTGCCCATAGTTTAGGATTTTGAAAAAAATATTGCGTGCCACTTACATTTAAATGATCAACAAAGTCCAAATAACCATTCCTTTCCATTATTCCTTTCCATTATAAATTAAACCCATCATGAAATCTGGAGAATTTCGTGTCGAACACTCAGTTTTATACAAATAATGTTTTTCTTATGTCGAAGTGAAGCAGACAACATTGCCAGAATTAAATTTAAATATCACATGGTTTTCATTTAATACAAAAATGGAAATACATACAATGTTCTACAAGCGGAATACAACCAAGTTCTGTCTCATTTCGTTCCGTTTAAAAAACCCTGTACTAATTTTTATCAACCGAGGAAGCCATGTCGGAGAGGTGCTTCAGCTGCTTAGTCTGATATTTCGCGTTTAACAGTCCGTAATATTCTATATAATTGTATGTTTGACATACATATGGGATCTTAATTACATAAAACGTGAGTAGACACTGTTTTTATGAACTGTCAATCACTGAAGTAGGTTTTTCAAGCTGATTTCATTCCCCTTAAAACGAGGGTGGAATTTGCATCAAAGAAATAGTGCTTCGGAAATAAGAGGTCACATTCGGCAAAATCATATCCGATAATAAAAAGGCCGACCAGCGGCCTCGTATGTTATAGGAATATAGTATATCTGTACGGTCGCCGGCTTATTTTGGAACAACATTACCCTAATTCTCACACTTAGGGAAGTACCATTGTAGGGCTGGGCTGTTTTACCGGTATACCGTAGTATAAAGTTGTGATGGTACGTACCGTGGTACATTAGTCCTGTAGGCCTACCAGTTTTTTCATGCGTGATTAGACATAAATCTATTCAAGTACTGGAGTTGGATGCCCCCTTTAAGCTGTTTACTGCACCGGAATACTAAATATATTGAATCAATTGTTTATATTTGTTATTTATGATTTTGATATAAAGTATCTACATGTACATGTCATATCACCTGTCCCACAGGTATATCTACATGTTATATCACCTGTCCAACAGGTAAATCTACACAATCACCTGTCCCACAGGTATATCTACATGTCGCTCACATCGGATAGCCTGCATTCATTACTTTGCTATTAAATATATATATTATACCTGTTTCATGATAGCGGGGGGGGGGGGGCAATGTCATATACAATATATTGCAATTAGATTTAAATATTACAATTTTGGTGATGTTTTAAAGTTGAGATGGACATTTGACTTTACAAATACGTTGACCTCCACATACCTGCTAAAATGTTCTCCTTGATTATTACATATCTATACGTCCGAATTACTTACCTTCTCTGATACTTGACAGGTGCCCGATATCCGGAACCGAACAACACTGCTCGTATTATTACGCCACGTAATATAGTGCTAGAGCTTTCTACATATTGTGGTGAATAGATTAAATACAGAGTAACAATAGCAACAAAATCAAACTAATTTGTTCATATTGACATTAATGCTTTCATGTGTGTTTGATTATAATATCGTTTACGCCAATAAAATAAAGTTTGTATCGTTCCGCGACAAAACCAATATAAACAACGGGGAGAAGTAATTATTTCTTATTTTTTTGAAATATTAATACGTACTAGATATATCTCTGTCTTGAAAATCATTCTTTATTCTATTTTCGAAATACATGAATGATATTCCTTGTTCCAAACACGTGAGAATGAAAAGTCACATTTTCAGCATAATTATGTTAAATCCCAAGGTAATGTTTTCACATTGAACACTCTGAACGGGATATAACCCACCGTATGGGTTCGAAGCTCAGTGGGGACAGATAACCTTTTTTATATGTTTTTTTTTATGTCAAGTATTTTAAACGATATCTAAAAATAAATCAAAAGATCATATTGCGGATAATAAACAATACATAATAGCAATAAAAATAAATAAAAAATAAGCTGGAATTATTGTCTAATACGACTGGTCATTTTTTTGTCAGCAGCAGTTGGTTTTGATACTGTGTGTGATCACGGACTTAGATTATTAGTCCATGGTGTGATATAGGGCGAAAAAAACCCTGATAAGACAGTGTCATCGCTGGGGCTCGAACCTACGACACTTGGCTCTCCAGCCCGATACTCTACCGCTGAGCTAATGAAATTTCACGGTACAGCGCACGCTTGTAAGGCAACCTTGCTTGCTTGCTTGCTTACGAGTTTAACGCCGATACACACACCGAATTAAGGCAGCCTTATCAATGCACATCTTTTATACTGTGAAAGAATGAAGGAACCTCTATTTGAGTTATAGAAATTAAGCTTCAGTTTCTGTGCCCAGTTGCAGTAAAGATGTTACAACTGCAGAAAGATAAACACAATATAGTTCCCATCGTCGGAAACCCACGATACACTGCTCTGGCGTTTGTGTCCCGTGGGCTAAAACGGATAGAAACTGTCGTTTTCGTACTAAAAATAATAGCCAATCATATCGCTTCTTTCATCCGTGGCCTAACATCCGGTCGGGATATCCCGTACGTAGCAAAACAAACCAATATTGGAAAATGATCTAGCCGAGTGCCTCTATAAAACGACCTTTCTGATTGGTCGAAATCTCCGAATAGACTTCTATTCGGAGAAACGAGGAATTTCGATTGTTTTAGCTCACGCGTACGGGACACAAACGCCAGAGCAGTGTACCGTGGGTGTCCGACGATGTATAGTTCCTGACAAAATCTAAATTATGAAATATGAAAGGAGCAATACAATCTTTCAAATATGATCGAATTGAGCAGATATTCCAGAAAACAGAACTTTATGTCATGTGGTGATTAAAAGTAGAAAGTTTGAAAGAGATCAGTTGAAACTTGAAGGCAATCTCCAGACAAGATTTATAGATTGTGGAATATGTATTACAAAAAACAACAACTCTTACTAATACTACATAGTTTTATTATATTTTTACCATTGAAATATCAGAAAATATCAGATTGATCAAACTTATAATATCATCAATGCTTATATCATCACTAATTATTTCTCAACTGTTGGTAAACAATGCAAATAACTTACTTGTTGTGAGACTGTCCTGCAATTTTCAAACTAAACATCGACATTGGCGATAAATTTAGATATTAATCCACCCCTACATTATAGTTTCGTTTCCTCTAACGATAATTTCTGCATCGTATAGACGGATTTTTATGACGATGTTACCGGCAACCTTTTAAGTAATCCGCCCACAGGGACCTGAGAATTTGTTACAGCTAGTTTTGGACCTAAAATAGGTTGTTTAGCGTAATTTTACACATTTGGGGGGTTAAGATAAATTTTCGATAAAAATGCCCCCTCAGTAGTCATAAAAGCTTTTATAGGTCCAAAACTAGCTGTAACAAGTTCTCAGGTCCCTGTGAATCCGCCAAGGCCTAACGTAACAAAGCCACACGGAATGAAAAACAATCAATATCAAAAGACAGTTTATTGTACAACAAAATCATGCTAGGGGATATTTTAAATCACACAAGTCTTACTCGTTGACTCAGAATACTTAAGTACATGTATACAGCATAACAGTTGTACATTGTAATTCCTATTTCATCTCAATTAGTTGTATTAATATTGCACATGTATATGTTAATTTGTCAAATTACTCGTACAATTAAATAATTTACTATATGTTATTAGTAAGCTTTCGAGCTAATAACTTTAATATTTGAAGTTCAATACTAGTAACAACTGCCTGGATTCACAGATACATTCATAGCAAACACTTCCAATGACATTTTATCAAGAGTTTCGTGGCATTTGAACTCGCTACAGGCGTCTGCTTCGGACAGTGAATTCAGACGGGAACACCCTCTGACATTTGACCCTATATCAATCCGCCATCACATATCAAAATCTAACAAAGGTATACATTTTTGTAAAGTTAAATATCTATAGATTTCTTTCAATGCAGAATGTGTCAACAATTACCTATTTAAATTACTCATAATCACTGTACTTAGCCGCAACAAATGTTCGGTAGGGACTATAATCGTAATGAAACATTTCGTGATAGACCCATTAATTTTAGTTGTGTGAGTCCTAAAGGGATTGAGCAACAGACACAGCCTAAGTAAGCCCTCTCCATACAAACAATTCACAGGTGGCAAAAATACATGTACATTATTGCATATGGAAAGACATGTATTATTTATTATATCTTAAAAACAGTATAGAACTGTTCAAAATTGGAGCATTCCATGACTTGGAGACTCATTAATCAATTCAGAAGGAAATACACTGTCCCCCCCCCCCTTTCAAAATCTGAAAAAAACGGATCCCTCCTCGACACATTTAACTAAAAATATAAACTTTTTATATTTTACAACAATTTAAAAACAAGTTATTCAACTTATATCAATCACTCTTGGTTGACCGGATGTTATCGCGCAAGGGGTCGTATTGTGAGAGGAAACCGGAATACCCGGAGAAAACCCTAGTGGTCGGGCAGGTGACCCCATACCTTTTCACATCCGGTAGGGGAATCGAACTCCGGCCGCCTTAGTGAGAGACAAGTGCGTTATCCACTGCACCACCATTCCACCCAAATTTAACTTTTCCTCAATGTCCTGTTTAGGCTTTCATATCAATGGAAACTTGATGCCCATGAAAACATTTTTAGATGGAAAGTACTGTGAAAAAAGTTAATAGAGAATTATAACACATAAAAAAGAATTAACAATAACTAAGAATAAACAGATAAAATTGCAACAACTAGGCGCGTAGCTGCCTGTACGTACGCGGGTATTTAGGTGAATCCACTCAATTTAAAGGGGCATCCCGCGAAAGCCTAAATGTCTGTTCTTGAATATACATAGCGTCTGCACTACTTATTATACTTTCCTGTTATTCCAATATTCAAAGTGGACTCAAAATGTCTATTATGACCACTTGCAAAATCGCATTCCTCGGGAAAGCCCAGATAAAAATAGCGGGAATGACGCAGCGTGACAGGTGTGCCGCATGTTCCCTGATCGGTTTGCCGGCAGGGGCCACACGGGAGGGGACGCGTAATGTATACGGCTGATGAAACAGAGACAAAGTCCGTGTATAAACTTATTGAATCACATTCACATTAAAATAGACATCAATTGCACAGATACCGATATTCAAATGAAGAATAATTGTCGGCATATCGGCACCATATATCGACACCAGGAATTATCTATATTATATTTACCTGACCGAGGCCGGTACACATGGGTACGGAATACGGCCATGGTACAAACCTTAATTTATGTAAAAGGTAATATTCACGAACCCAACTTTTCAGATGATTTCATAAAATTTATGTAGCATGCATTGAAAAGTACGAAATAAAATGACATGAAATGTTTGCGATTTTTTTTTACAACTCAATGTCTTCAGGATTTTTTTTCAAACTTTCTATATATATACAAGATACATTCATATTCATTTAAAATCTATCCAACTTTCAGCGTCTTCACACGTTAACACGTATCACGGAATGCGAACGTTTAAGTCCATACACTCATATAACGCACCACACACTAAGCATGGCTACATGTATATCAGATTTGGAACTGTTAAAACACTTAAAACTAATTATAACCGTTATGAATATGTTATGATAATTCCGCTTTCTTTTTACATCTTTTTTTTGTCGTCTTGTAAAGGGACGGTGACCTTTTTAAAAAAAACTGCAGGAATGGAATATACATATAAGTATATGTTGTATAACTTTGGTTTTTTATTATTTATTTTCCCCGTTATGTATATATTTTCATATCAAATTCAATACCGGGGTCGCAACCAAATGATATTTGTACCTTCACTAATTTATAGATCAAGTATGAATATCACCTTTTTTACGCGTGAAAACATATTTTTTTTAATCCTTTTGTCCAAATTGAAGCCGTATGTACCTCGGTCGCACGTCCCGTTTTACAACGTAATCAAACGACTTTTTCTGTTATGGTATATATTGTATTTGAAAATGTCTTTCTATCCAGCAATATAATTAGATCATACTGTTTTACTGGAACATAAGATTTTATAAAGGGAATATTATAAACACACTTTTAAGTTTCATATTACACACGCATTTTATGCAACAGAAGACTGAAACAGTTTCCCCTTGGGTAGCCTCAAAACCAAATCAAAGCTTTATTTGTTACCGTTACCCAGAAGAAATATGTTACATACACACAATAGAGCAGGTAGTTTCTCCTTTAAATACTTCCCATCTCTCAATATGATTCCGTAACGCAGTCTTGCATTATATTTTGACCATTCGGCAACTTTTCGCTTAGTAGTTAGGCCTTATCGTGGTGTAACGGTAATAGCAGATAGAGTGTTTACAATGGAAGCGGCGCTCGCTGCGCATGCGTTGGTAGGTGGAAATCCCAAACCAAAACGTCTAGCCAGACGTTCTGGTATTCCACTAGTTATTTTGAAATTATTTATTTTATGAATACATATATGCAAAATCCGATCGTCGTAGTCCATAAGAATACCCACTCGATATGTGTATGTAATATTTTGAAAAAAAATTATGAAAAAAAGCTGACTTTCGCGGGATGCCCCTTTAAAAAAGTCGTATCGACATGAAGTCAAATGGACCCTTTATAAATAGAACCATATAGTGTCACTGACACATAGTGGAAACAGAAATGAAAATTAAAAAAAAATATGAAATACATTTTCTGTCTTACCGAAGCGTCGAACCCCTACGGTCGAACGCACTAGTACACGATATGTAACTAGTTCAACATGGCGCAAACAATATCAAACATTTTTTGCGCCAAATTTCAAACAAATTTCGATAATTATGGCAACTACCCGCCTCTCTATATAGACTTGCTATGTTTTATTGTTACAGACATGTGCAATTTTACATAGACAATATCATTGATAAGTTTGCTCGGGGGAAAAGCCATCGTTGGATACCCACGGTTGATCTCGCTTCGCTAACTCACTCATAGTGAGTTAGCGAAGCGTGATCAACCGTGGGTATCCGACGATGGGGGAAAGCCGGACCATGGACTTTGTTTGAACTCCATTTCAATGTTTTCGAAATCAAATCTGACAATAGATGGAAATATATCCGAGCGTTCTAAACGAGACAAATGTGTTTCTGTTTCATTTTCTTTTTTCATTTTTACGTCTTTTATATAATTACGTTTTTTGTTTAAATTCGTCCAATTTACTCTCTGGAAAACGATCCTGAATGATCGCAAAGTTGCTGTATTCATTTTTGTGACCATTTGTTCTGGAAATCTCATCGTACATTTCTACCTGTATATGTTGTCAGTGCCGGATGGGATGGAATGTCCATTTTAAACCACGAGTAAGGAGTATGCAGTATTATTAGTATTGTTTACAATGTGGTCACTTTTATTAATTGAAACCAATAATCTTGAAAATTCTTAACAGTTTAAAAACAAGGGAGAAAAAACACGGACCGGAAGTTATGGAAAATGGTTGGACTCCTATCTGCGTTACAGTCCACAGGTGCTTGTGGACATGAATTTGACTATTTTTTCATTGAATGTAGAAGGTAATATACATATACGGTGTTTCATAATAATATAATGCTAAATTATAAAGTTTACAATAACAACCTATGCATCGTAGCCTTATAAAAACCTATTATTATGAAACACCGTATATGTATATTACCTTCTACATTCAATGAAAAAATAGTCAAATTCATGTCCACAAGCACCTGTGTTACAGTCATCATCATCGCCGACCTTCTGAAACAAGTGTCTGATGTCAGAACTATATAAACATATTGAATACTACTTCATCAAAGTCACCACAACATGGACAGTGTACATGTGTGAACAGTCTGGTGACTGACACTACCACGTTAGACAGTGGGACCAATAGATGTAAATATTGACGTTACCATGTGTGACACTACCACGTTAGACAGTGGGACCAATAGATGTGAATATTGACGGTACCATGTGTGACACTACCACGTTAGACAATTGGACCAATGTATGTGAATATTGACGTTACCATATGTGACACTACCACGTTAGACAGTGGGACCGATGGATGTGAATATTGACGTTACAATGTGTGACACTACCACGTTAGACAGTGGGACCGATGGATGTGAATATTGACGTTACCGTGTGTGACACTACCACGTTAGACAAAGGGACCGATGGATGTGAATATTGACGTTACCATGAGTGACACTACTACGTTAGACAAATGGACCGATGGATGTGAATATTGACGTTACCATGTGTGACACTACCACGTTAGACAGTGGGACCAATGGATGTGAATATTGACGTTACCATGTGTGACACTACCACGTTAGACAAATGGACCGATGGCTGTGAATATTGACGTTACCATGTGTGACACTACCACGTTAGACAGTGGGACCAATTGATGTAAATATTGACGTTACCATGTGTGACACTACCACGTTAGACAGTGGGACCAATGGATGTGAATATTGACGTTACCATGTGGGACATGTATACTACCACGTTAGACACTGGGACTAATGGGTGTGAATATTGACGTTACAATGTGTGACACTACCACGATAGACAGTGGGACCGATTGATGTGAATATTGACGTTACCATGTGTGACACTACCACGTTAGACAGTGGGACCAATGAATGTGAATATTGACGTTACCATGTGTGACACTACCACGTTAGACAAATGGACCGATGGATGTGAATATTGACGTTACCATGTGTGACACTACCACGTGAGACAATGGGACCAATGGATTGGAATATTGACGTTACCATGTGTGACACTACCACATTAGACAATGGGACCAATGGATGTGAATATTGAGGTTACCATGTGTGACACTACCACGTTAGACAGTGGGACCAATGGATGTGAATATTGACGTTACCATGTGTGACACTACCACGTTATACAGTGGGATCAATGGATGTGAATATTGACGGTACCATGTGTGACACTACCACGTTAGACAATGGGACCAATGGATGTGAATATTGACGGTACCATGTGTGACACTACCACGTTAGACAGTGGGACCGATGGATGTGAATATTGACGTTACCATGTGTGACACTTCCACGTTAGACAGTGGGACAAATGGATGTGAATTTTGACGTTACCATGTGTGACACTACCACGTTAGACAGTGGGACCAATGGATGTGAATATTGACGTTACCATGTGTGACACTACCACGTTAGACAGTGGGACCAATGGATGTGAATATTGTAGTTGCCATGTGTGACACTACCACGTTAGACAGTGGGACCAATGGATGGTAATATTCTAGTTACCATGTGTGACACTACCACGTTAGACAGTGGGACCAATGGATGTGAATATTGATGTTACCATGTGTGACACTACCACGTTAAATGGGACAAATGGATTTGAATATTGACGTTACCATGTGTGACACTACAACGTTAGACAGTGGGACCAACGGATGTGAATATTGACGTTACCATGTGTGACACTACCACGTTAGACAGTGGGACCAATGGATGGTAATATTGACGTTACCATGTGTGACACTACCACGTTAGACAGTGGGACCAATGGATGTGATTAATGATGTTACCATGTGTGACACTACCACGTTAGACAGTGGGACCAATGGATGTGAATATTGACGTTACCATGTGTGACACTACCACGTAAAATGGGACAAATGGATTTGAATATTGACGTTACCATGTGTGACACTACCACGTTAGACAGTGGGACCAATGGATGTGAATATTGACGTTACCATGTGTGACACTACCACGTTAGACAGTGGGACCAATGGATTTAAAAATTGATGTTACCATGTTTGACACTACCACGTTAGACAATGGGACCAATGGATGTGAATATTGACGTTACCATATGTGACACTTCCACGTTAGACAACGGGACCAATGGATGTGAATATTGACGTTACCATGTGTGACACTACCACGTTAGACAGTGGGAGCGATGGATGTGAATATTGACGTTACCATGTGTGACTCTACCACGTTAGACAGTGGGACAAATGGATGTAAATATTGACGTTACCATTTGTGACACTACCACGTTAGACAGTGGAACCGATTGATGTGAATATTGACGTTACCATGTGTGACACTACCACGTTAGACAGTGGGACCGATAGATGGGTGTGAATATTGACGTTACCATGTGGAACCTCAGTTTTAAATAAAAGTAATAGCGGACGTCGGTTTACTACAAATTAATTTACCATATTAGAATTGTGTGATATTTGGTCAACAGTCAGATTTATAGCTACTGTGTTAGTGCTCCGGTTTCATCAATAATAGATGTGAATATTGCAATTGACGTAACTATGTGGAACCTATAAGTTACTGTGTTAAATAACAGTCGTTAACTGCTTATTTATTAATGAAATTCTAACTTTTAAAACTTGGACAACAGCCAGGTTTATAGATACTGTGCTGTTACCCCGGTTAAATCAACGTTCATTTACCTAAAAGAAATTAAACAATTTCCATAAAAAGCATTAAAAACGTTTTTGGAAGTTTCCTAACCTTTAGATTTCCCCTTACCTTTTGTAATGATATCTTATGTATCTTTTTACGTTAGTGGTCATCTTTTAGTGAAGGAACGTTGATGAAACCAGTTATCTTAGCTTTATGTGGATTGGTTGGAACATTATCAGTGGAATAGGTTGTAATGTTAGATGGGGAGGTCCTCCTTAATTAACATATAATGGATTGTTGGTACACGTATAACAGTGGATAAGGTGAATAGGTTGTAATGTTAGATAGAGAGGCACTCCTTAATTAACATAAAATGGATTGTTGGTACACGTATAACAGTGGATAAGTGGAATAGGTTGTAATGTTAGATAGAGAGGTCCCCTTAATTAACATACAATGGATTGTTGGTACACGTATAAGAGTGGATTAGTGGAATAGGTTGTAATGTTAGATGGAGAGGTCCTCCTTAATTAACATATAATGGATTGTTGGTACACGTATAACAGTGGATTAGTGGAATAGGTTGTAATGTTAGATGGGGAGGTCCTCCTTAATTAACATATAATGGATTGTTAGAACACGTATAACAGTGGATTAGTGGAATAGGTTGTAATGTTAGATGGAGAGGTCCTCCTTAATTAACATATAATGGATTTTTGGTACACGTATAAGAGTGGATTAGTGGAATAGGTTGTAATGTTATATGGAGAGGTCCTCCTTAATTAACATATAATGGATTGTTGGTACACGTATAACAGTGGATTAGTGGAATAGGTTGTAATGTTAGATGGAGAGGTCCCCTTAATTAACATATAATGGATTGTTGGTACACGTATAACAGTGGATTAGTGGAATAGGTTGTAATGTTAGATGGAGAGGTCCTCCTTATTTAGCATATAATGGATTGTTGGTACACGTATTACGTTGGATTAGTGGAATAGGTTGTAATGTTAGATGGAGAGGCCCACTTAATAACAAATACTGGATTGTTGGTACACGTATAACAGTGGATTAGTGGAATAGGTTTTAATGTTTGATGGAGAGGTCCCCTTAATTAACATGTACTCAGTGTCTTTCTTTACTCTATGTTCTAATTAACATATAATCTGTGTCTTTCTTTACTTTATATCATGTTCTAAGTAACATATAACCTGTGTCTTTCATTGCCTTGTATGATGTTCTAATTAACATATAATCTGTTTCTTTCATTGCCTTGTATGATGTTCTAATTAACATATAATCTGTGTCTTTCTTTTCTTTATATCATGTTCTAATTATTAACATATAATCTGTGTCTTTCTTTGCTTTATATCATGTTCTTATTAACATATAATCTGTGTTTTTCTTTACTTTATATCATATTCTAATTAACATCAAAGCTGTGTCTTTTTTTTCTTTATATCATGCCTTAAATAACATATAATCAGGGTCTTTCCTTACTCTATGTTCTTATTAACATTTAATCTGTGTTTTTCTTTACTTGATATCATGTTCTAATTAACATATAATCAGGGTCTTTCTTTACCTAATACAAATGTATCATATATGTTCTAAGTAACATATAATCTGTGTCTTTCATTACTTTATATCATTCATTACCTTGTATCATGTTCTAATTAACATATAATCATTGTCTTTCTGTATCTTTTATCTTGTTCTAAATAACATATAATCAGGTCTATCTTTACTTTATATCATGCTCTAAATAACATACAACAGGTGACATTCGTTACCTTATATCATATACTTTCTTTCTTTCTATACAGTTTCGTATGTATATATTTAATCCGTCAATATTAAGTTCTATATGTTGTTATTGTGGTAGAAATTAGCAATGCGTGTCATGTACTCGGAGAAGGACCATGTATAAGTTCAATTGTACCTGATTCTCAATCATCAGATTTAAATATATTGTGTAGTTTGTACATATCATTTGTCATGAATATAATGTATTTTTAAACTATAGTGACATTAAATAATAGCAGGTAAATAAGATGATGATGTCGATGAATCTTTGTATATTCCAGAAACAAATGTTTTCCTATCATGTCATAATTTTGTTAATAAATATACTTAGATCATTATTTACTGAGTGTGTCATTAATCACCCCTCCGCCCTCCACATAAAGAAGAAATAAATCAGAGAATACCGGAGCGTCAGAACAAGATCTACATGGAGGCACTGGTAAAAGTTCAAGAGAATAAGACCAGGCGTTCAGGAAGAGTAAACGTTTTCTGCTTCAGCGACGACACTCGCCATGTAAATCATAGGTCAGATCCAGGTGAATGTCGAAGTGAGAACTCATTTCTCACGCCGAGGACATGACATCTATTTTAATTTTGTTTTGTTGACGCTTTGGTATTTGTTTTTAATTGGAAGAAATTACACAGTACAAATCATTACGGATAGTTTCTGTTAATATACAATGTATACTCATATGATTCACACTATATCTTTATGAAAAATAAAAAAATATATATAATAATTTAATAAAGATTTTGTATTTACATTTCGAGGTGTCAGCGGATAATTATAAACTATTCAATTCATAAAAGATATGTTATATCGGTGGATATGCTAACAAATTGACGCGATAATAGTTTTAACTTTTGGTTATCAACATGTCAAAGGTTCATTATACATGTTCACAATGACTTACGTTTAGTATTAATACCGAAAGCCGACTCATTATTTCAAAATTGTATGAAGTGTCTATAAAGACGAGAGGTAAACTTTAACAGCTTTTCAACATACTGCGCAGTTAAATGTCATGTGATCACGGAACTAATTTACGACCGGGTAGGTGTTTGTGTAGAAAATGGTGTCCACATTGTCCTTATCCACGTAGGTAACGGACCTCTGTGTCTAGATTTTATTATACGTGAACGTAAAGTTGTGATATTAGAACGATTGGATTTATTAACACCGCTGTCGTCTGCAGCTTGGTCTGTTCACGTCTAAAGATCAGTGACTCCTGATCTGTCTCATAATACCGACACGTAAGTATGACCTGTATGTTATATATGGTCGGCTATGTAGATATGCTGGCCGACATAGAATTTTCTAAATATAAATTATCTTCCATGTTGTTTAAATATTATATACACAATACACTGCTGCGTTACGTGTGTATACGTAATATGTACACCGACATTGCATTTTGTATTTTTTTCAAAGCTCAACAGCACAAAATTTAACGAAGCGTCCATTGGTGTGCTATCCCCTTACATTGTCGATACAGGTATGGACTAAAACCTTACATTGTCGATACAGGTATGGACTGAAACTTTACATTGATTGTCCATACAGGTATGGACTGAAACCTTACATTGTCGATACAGATATGGACTGAAACCTCACATTGTCGATACAGGTATGGACTGAAACCTTACATTGTTGATACAGATATGGACTAAACCTTACATTGTCGATACAGGTATGGACTGAAACTTTACATTGTCGATACAGGTATGAACTGAAACCTAAATGTACATGAAGTATTCTATGCTATACTAAGCTCGTGAAATCTGAATAAAATGTATAGTCCTATTTTCACAACTTTACATAATGATCTGACAATGACCTTATTCTCACAACTTTACATAAGGATCTGACAATAACCCTATTCTCACAACTTTCCATAAGGATATGACAATAACCCTATTCTCACAACTTTACATAAGGATCTGACAATAACCCTATTCCAACAACTTTACATAAGGACCTGACAATAACCCTATTCTCATAACTGTACATAAGGATCTGACAATAACCCTATTTTCACAACTTTACATAATGATATGACAATGACCCTATTCTCACAACTGTACATAAGGATCTGACAATATCCCTATTCTCACAACTTTACATAATGACCTGACAATAACCCTATTCTCACAACTTTACATGATGATCTGACAATGACTCTTTTCTCACAAATTTCCATAAGGATATGACAATGACCCTATTCTCACAACTGTACATAAGGATCTGACAATAACCCTATTCTTACAACTTTACATGAGGACCTGACGATAACCCTATTCTCATAACTTTCCATAAGGATCTGACAATAACCCTATTCTCACAACTTTACATAATGATATGACAATGACCCTATTCTCACAACTGTACATAAGAATCTGACAATAACCCTATTCTCACAACTTTACATAATGATCTGACAATAGTCCTATTCTCACAACTTTCCATAAGGATCTGACAATAACCCTATTCTCACAACTTTCCATAAGGATCTGACAATAACCCTATTCTCACAACTTTACATAATGACCTGACAATAACCTTTGCACCCTCTCTACTTCATACCTAGGGGAAATTATGGATTTGGCTATGTCATATTCAGCAAGGAATTTTATCTAAGCATGTTGTGACGAAATTACTTAATTCTGTAAGCGGTAATTTGATTGGCACTTCTTATGGGAAATATCAGATCATATACACGAGGTGAGTTTCAGGGCTTTTAGTTATTGTAACCAGGGACGTAATATACGTCCCTGTTGTAACAGAAACTAGATTACAGAAAGGACAACATTCAAAGAAGCTGGTGGGCGACATATAGTTCTCCTGTTTCAAAACAGTAACATCAGCTTATTTACCCCTGCAATTTTATAATAAACTATTCCAACCTTTGGATTGGATCAGTTCAAATGTGTATTTAGGGCAGAGGAGTTATAAATCACCGGAACTCTACAGGAATGAGATTCAACCCAATGAAGATGTAGGGAACACATGTCTTATCTTATATATCATCTTATCAACAAAAACAATAGTATATATGACTTTATGTTATCAATCACGAAGGTTAAGATTGGGTGTTTAAACATGAGATATCAGGTTGGAATCTATGCAAACCGTACAATGTTTTAGTAGCTTGTCACACATTCCATATATTATGTAAAACAAAACTATTTACAGATTGAATACAAAACGTGATCTCGTTACCGATCAGGATAGCTTACGAGGCCAGCCCTTTAAATGCATGCACCCTGAGGACACATTTGAACGCATCCAGTTCAAAGGTTTTGGAGAGTTCATTATGAAATTCCCGGGATGAATGGGTTAATAGAACTGTGACGCATGGATTTAACCAGGCAAACAGTTATTGTATTACATGCAGCGCGTCGGCTCAGGTAGAGAAAATGTATGACTGTGTTGGTAAAATGTTAAATGTAAATACACGTATACAACGAGAGAGGAAAACTTACTGGAGAGATTTTATACCAGAAAACAATGTAAATATGGCTGTGGTTCTTATTTTATACCAGAAAACAATGTAAATATGGCTGTGGTTCTTATTTTATACCAGAAAACAATGTAAATATGGCTGTGGGTCTAATTGTATACCAGAAATAATGTAAATATGGCTGTGGCTATAATTAGTTGTAACATTTTTTTTATTCATTTATTTTTGTTTTGGAAATGAGAGTCAAACATATACAGCCTACAGTAAATTTTGTGACTTAAAATCTATTATTTTACTGTGTTTTAATTGCTTATAAACAATCTATTTATTTACTTTTTTATTTATTTAAAGAAAAACGCAGATGAGCATGATTTATATACGACAGATTTGTTTGTTTTTATTTTTACTTAAAATTAGTGTTCAATAAATATAACTGTGTTTCGAATGAAAGAATGGATTATATACAGCAGTTGGTTGTTTGTGTTCCTATAAAGGCGATGTCTGCTTGATTCAATTTCAGAAAACATATCTTATATTTTGGTTATCGAAACGTGACCCCCTATGGAATACCCTCATATCCTCATAGAGAGTTTTAAGGAACGTCACGGAGATCACGATGTGATACGTTTTTCAGATTGAGTTTACACAAGTAGCAGCTAACGCGCAATAGACTTGTTTTCACATCCTTTTTCTGTTTTTATTAAATACCCATTTTTTCTTTTAATATTTTTCTATTTTGCATTTTTAATGCTGATGAAGACCAGGAAAAAATTCGAACATTCCATGACTTAGAGACTCATCAATCAATTCAGAAGAAAATTCACTTTTTTAACCTGTCTGAAAACACTTTTCCGACTTTCGCAAATTTACTTTTTTTCCTCAATGTCCTGTTTTGATTTTCATGTTAATGGAACCTCAATGACGTCAAAATGGTGTACCAAAAATTTGATGTTGTTAGCAAATTATGAATTCTTTGGTTACACTCACCGGGAAATAAACAGTGTAAATAATATGAGATGGAACAGGAAACGATTCTCTACACGTACACACATTTTCATCAAAAATGATCTATAAACAAAGTCAGGAAAATTCATTGGAAAAGTTTGAAATACAAAGAAATATATATAGCAAAATGAAAAAAAAATTGAAAGACTTTTGGCACGTCAGTATATATCTCTTAAATCCCGGTATTAGAAATGAAGGTATCTTAAAATCACACTTTTTGTAAACAAATTATTTATGGTACATGTATAAAATGATAAATACATACTTCCCAACCAAACTTTTGGTCATGGGGGAAAGATTTGGTTTCAATGGTTAGCAGATAGAAAGTTCTGATTTTCCGAGAAATAAGATGATGACTATAATTTTAAGGTTACATTTCAAATTCACAATGTATCAAGAATTCAGTTGTGCTATGACATATTTCTATAGTGTAGTGGTCATCACACTTGCCACTTTGTGGTGGGAGACCCAGGTTCAAATCCTGGTTGAAATGATAGCACAATTTGATATTGATAAAACATAGAAAATATAAAAAGCATGCAAACATAAAAGAAAACTACCAGTAACTGTTATTGAACTCTTCATTTTATTTCACAATTTTTTGATACACTTTATATAATATTTGCAGTATTCTTGTTTATTTGTTCTGTATTATGGCTTATTTTTTCTTTGCTGTACCGTATTCTTACAACTTGGCATTTATGAATTGTGATCAGTTTCCATTTAATTATTAAAGTCTTTGGTGCTGACATCCAGTGATCGGGCCTTCATGCGTTCAAATATAGTTATCAATTTTTTAACGGAAATTCCATAATCAAATATATATGTTCAAGCAATCATTATTTTTTTATAGATCAACCTCTTTCTGTTTATAAGTTAAACAAATCAAATTGATTATTCAGGCACTGTGCCGCACATACTATGTACATGTAAAGTAAATGATTTGAAGGTACTTAAATGTGTTTCGAACTACATTCCGGAGAGAAAAAAACATACTAGGTGATCAGTCAGCAGACTAATCTTTTTATCCCCCCCCCCCTTTCACCAAAACGGGGGATATTAATTTGGGTTTGTCCGTCCGTTCTTCTGTCCGTCTGTCCGTCCTTCTGTCATGCTTCGGGTTTCAGTGCAATAGATGCAAAAAATATTATCCCATTTTCTTAAAAGTTGGTTACAGTGTAAAAATCGTTAAGGATCTGGCCAAGTTCGATTGCCATTTTTGGCGAACAATTATCAGCGGAGTTATGGCCCCTTGATTAACGGAAAATGTCATTTTCTGCCATTAACTTGCAATAACAGCAACAATGATTTTCTTGACAGATGGTTACTAGGTAAAATGCCTAAAGGGCTCGGCCAAGTTCGATCGCCACTTTTGGCGGACATTATTTAGCGCGGTTATGGTCCTTGATTAAAATTTGTGTGCAATTGCTTTATGCAGGTCTTTCAAAACCCCTTTCCAATACGTTTTTTTTAGTGTTTACAGAATTTTCTCTTTGGTAAGGACGTCTTTGTGGCTTCTTTAATACTTTCAAAATGCTCTTCGGAGCAGAGACGATATCCAATTTTGACCGGAGTTTACATCTTTCGAACCTGCGACCAATTATGGAATTTTGAACACCAACGCAGTACTTTGATATGTTACTATTATCACCCGTGATTATCCACTTATAAAATATTCTCTCCATAGAGCCGACACGACTTGGAATATGTGGTTGTCGTATTTTCAGATCAAGCACATTAGGCATGTGGTTAGAAACATCAAGATAGAAGTCGGCATCTAAAATTTAAGGATATTTTCTTCTGACGTTCAATCTCGTTTAAATCTCATTTAAACATTTTACTTTATATTGCAGATTTTTTTATCAGTTTTAATAGCGTATATGCATCTGAAAATTGTGTTAAAAATATAGGTGTCTGTTGCTTGTACAACTTTCTTTACATGAATTTTAAGAAAATATCAATTCGGCGGCCATTTTGAAAATGCGTATTTTTGTGTATATTTTGCATCTCGTGAAAGGCCGGAGTGAACATAATAATGTTTAATATTATATAAATATTATGCAACAAAGTGGATACTTATATAGTTTTTGTATTTTTTCATATTTTTAGTGTAACTGGAGCACTTTTTATTTTTGAACCCCAAATTGTGAAAAATAACACAAAAAGTAACGGAACAAAAAACAAACAAGAAGCCCAATGGGCCTGCATCGCTCACCTGGTATCAATCTCTGACATTTATTATATTGTAACCCTTCAGTCCCCTAAAATCTTTTACTGTAAGACATTTAGAAGAACATGTTGATATTTAAACATATTTTACCCCTGTGACCTTGTGAGACATCATTTTCATTTCAAATTTTGTTTGGCTTCATCCCATGACGCTACCAGCCAAATAGCATGTCTCTAGGCATTTTGGTTTATCAGAAGAAGTTGCTTAAAGCTTTTAACAGATTTTACCCTTGTGACCTTTAATATGGGTCAAAGTCATTTTCTTTTGCAACCTTTGTCCGGCTTTATCCAAGGAACCTTTTAGTCAAATATCATGCTTATAGGGCTTTTTGTATTTCAGAAGTTGTCGTTTAAATGTTTTAACAGATTTGACCCCTGTGACGTTGAATACAGGTCAAGGTCATTTCTTTTTGCAAACTTTGTTGAGCTTTATCCCATGAACCTTTCAGCAAAATACATGTATCATGCTTCTATGTCTTTTAGTATTTCAGAAGAAGTCGTTTGAAGGTTTTAACAGATTTGACCCCTGTGACCTTGAATATAGGCCAAGGTCATTTTTTTGCAAACTTTCTCGGGCTTCATGCAAGGAACCTTTCAGCAAAATATCATACTTCTAGGGAATGTGGTTTATTAGATGAAGTCGTTTAAAGGTGATAATATATTTGACCCCTGTGACCTTGAATATAGGTCAAGGTCATTTCTTTTCGCAAAATTTCTTTGGCTTCATCCAAGGAACCTCTGATCATAGCACAAACATGAGCGTATCATGTCAACATATCATTATCTTAGCATTTTCTGCCATGACATGAGTTTTGCAAAAATGTATATTAGAAAAAAGTTTAATACAATAAAATTTTGACTTCTCAGAAGAATACATCCTTAAACACCAGATGAAGTTTGCTTTGATCGATGATATCACGTAAGAATCATAGGACTCGTGGATACTACGAAATAAATGTTGGTTTTCCTCAAACAACCAATGCTCCGATATGCCATATAAATCGACTCTTTCTTTACATAGAACATCGTGTTAATGAGATGCCGTTGACATAATAATGCCGGTAACGTTCCCAGTCGTGATGCGAAGAAAATTAATGAACATTGCTAATAATGCAAAACATAAGGAGTTATTAAGCATACTAAAACGCGTCGTGATTGTAAGCTGATTACTCAAAGGCATTATCACCAGTAAACTTGTTTCTACTTAACCACTTTCGGCATCTGACACTTCTGGGCCAAAATCCCGGATCCTTAGTTTTGAAGCGATCAGATAACAGAATATTTACACGGGAAGAGACCGAGCCCCGTCTTCGGTTTTTGTGTAAACGAACAAACGGAACGGTCACGCCTCTCTTTTGTTAATAAGATTGTATATCATATATAGTGCATGCTTCTGGTGTGCCGCTCAAGAATAAGCAGGTCTTTTCCTCCTGAACATTCCAATAAAGCCATCATCCTTTGTTGTCGTCGATAACAAACAACATTGTCGCATCTTTGTCTCATTGAGAAATATTCTGTATCTTGGTATGGCATTAGCTCACCTCAGTCCTTCGGACCAGGTGATCTAAAAACGGTGCTAAATTTGCAAACATACAATGCTACAGATAATCATTGGATGGCTAATTGTTTCTTTTCACCTTTATTCAAGTTAACATGAGTAAATGTTTGTGACGGTAACACCATGGACATTTGATAAACACCAACGACAACTGTGAATAGATCAAAGATCCGATAGATAGATATGGGGTGGTCGGGTTGTGCAGTGGACAGCGCACTTGCCTTTCTCCGGTTTCCTCCCACAATAAGACCCCTCGCGCTAATATCTGGGCCAACAAGAGTGATTTGTATAAGTTGAATAACTTGTTTATATTTTCTAGATAGATAATAGATCATAAAAGATCTGAAGATGGACGTTTTTGAGTATGCTCATTAGTGTGTTTACTTAATGTGATTGACAATGATACTAAGTTCTCGTTTTGAGAACTTAATGTTTACTTGGATGTGACAAAGATTTACATGGCGGGTGTCGTCGATGAAGCAGAAGACGCCTACTCCTCCGGAACACCTGGTCTTATTCTCTTGTGCTTTACGAAAGCCTCCATGTAAATCTTTCTTTGGTTCCTATTTTGCCTCTAGTTTAATCAATTTTGAATTCGGATTATGGTTTTGTTGATCCTTTGGTATTCTCCGATTTTTGTTTATTAAATCTACTGTCTTTGCAACTCGGTCTTCATTTTCCTTGAACATGGAAACATATTCGGCATATGAAGGTTTCTTCCTAGAGTAACTTTTTGTCACATAGACATGTTAATTCTGCACTACATGTGCTACCACCCGGTTCCCTTGCCCTCACACACGTTAACTGGAACAGTGCTTTTTGAATGATTGTGGAGAGACTCTGAAGGACGAGCAGCACTGGTTTTATCAACCACTTTGTTATTGCCATATTGAGTCGATGGCTGATGCGAAGACGTGACCGAAGATACTCCCCTTTTGCTGCGGTAATTGATTGAATCGTGTACGCTGCTTATGTCACCCTTGCTAGACGCGGGGGAGCTGATAGCCCACTATTCGGATAGCAACAATTTGGATTGTTTGGCGCAATATCATGGTTATGACAGTCAACTGTATTAACAAAATCTTTTATTTCAGAAAGCTGTTGACCAATGCCTTCCGTCAAAATGCTCACAGCAATATCAGTCCTGGCTTGAGAATCGTTCAGAACATCTTTTACTGAAACCTCTGTTTTCCGGACACGAGACTTTAGATAAGAGATGCAATCGAGGGCGGAGTGCAGTTTTGACGTATAGGACTGAACATCTTCATCAAAAACTGACTGTTTGTCTCTAACTGCACATACCCCGGAGCGAGTATCGTTCACTTTGATAAAACGATCTTCATCGATTCTCCAAAGGCTCAAGCTATTATTCTCTACTTACTGAGAGGTTGACGAAAGTTCAGTTGATTCCGATTTCCTGTGACGTTCTAGTGAAACAACTTTCGAAGATATAAGATAAGATATAAGACCTGTTGGCTATGTCATCAGAAAAGAGCTTATCAACGATTTCATTTGCCTGTTTCAATTCCGTTTTAACTGACTTGAATTTTTTTTTTTGCTTCCAATTACGATACTGATCGTATTTGTTGAACAAGATAAAAAGTCAATTGAACTGTCGTCTGCAAAATCAGAATGGATTTTAACATGGGCGACCCTTCTGACATTATTTGATTGAGTGAGGATGGAGACTTAAAAGAAAGTTTTATGGAAGATGAGGAATTTGACAATTTGTAAGTCTAGTAGACACCGAGGCCATTCAAATTAGTAGTGTGAACCTCTCCCATGAGAAGGAAAGAGAGCTGGCCAACTGTGGGCTGCAGACGCCTCCCCCCTCCCCTCCCCCCATCCATGTGCGCCATCCATCAAAACAAGATTTAATCAAGTGTCCGAAAATGACTTAAAGAAATGGAGTGGAATTGACAATCGAAAATCACCAAAAGGGGAGTGAAATTATTCACAGGTATGTTTTCACAAAGTTGTAACATTTGCTTTTTTTATTTTAAAACTTTCAAGAAAAATGAAAATACCTGAGAATGTAATGTCAGACCGGGACTCGAACCCGGATCGCCCATAAATTATGGTTTCTCTACCTTGAGATATCCGACCGTGTATTCTCCAAGTACATTGAATCTGCATTTTCGAATATGTTACTGTAATTGTGTCGTCACTTTTAGTCTTTGTTTTTTGTTTTTAGACTGGAGCACTGAGAGGGATGGGTACCCAATGGATTTGGAAAGCAGTGACAGGGAGACTCTAAACCATAAACTCCGGACATTTTACGCAGATTGCCAAACAAAAAATTCAGAAAAACGAGTGGCAGCTGAAATGACGGAAGGCCAGGCCCATGAATACAATAAATATTCCATGAAAAGTATAAGGTCAGCTATAAATCTGTACATGATGGGCATAGGGAGGAGTGACAGAGATATTACCAGGGATAGAGAGTTCAAAACTTAAAGGCATATGAATTCCTACCAAACACAAATCTGTAACCCCCCCCCCCCCCCCCACCTGACTTACAACAAATTTCAACTTACCTGCATTCCAAAATAAATCCCGTCATCCTCAGGTTTGGCGAATTCCTTCCTCTTTTTCAGTGATGAGAATAGAAAAAATACGCCATGTTATCCCACGAAACGGTACAGAAAAACAGACAAGGTGGCCTGAAAAGTGAGGAAGCTACGGCTGACAAAATAATGTACGCCACTGATAATGATCAATGTCCCTAAACTAAGGTCACTGAAAATGCTCATTGAAAAAAAACAAATAAACACGCCACCAGCCTGTTTAATCACTGAGAAAAAGAAGCGTTGAGCGATAGTTCTTGTCATATATGGTACACAAACAAACCAGTAAAACAGTACTAGTTTTCACGTGTTATGGCGGACATCTCCAACAAGAGGCCCATGGGCCTCAATGGTCATCTGACAATCTATATGATTTTCTCTTGGTAGCTGTTTAAAGATGTTACCATATTTGACCCGTTACCTAAGAAAGTCAATGAACAAACTTGATATTCCTTCAGCACGGCATAGTGATAATACCCGCAGATTAACTTTTTGTTGCTGAGAAGAAGTGTTTGAAACATTTAAAGACATTTGACCCCTATGACATTGAAAGCAGATCAAGGTCATTCATTTAAACAAACTTGGTAGCCCTTCATCCCAGCATGCTGAGTACCCTAGGCCTTTCTGTGATGGAGAAGAAGTTACTTGAAGAATTCAAATATTTTTTACCCCTGTGACCTTGAAAGTAGGTAAATGTCAATCAAATGAACAAACTTGGTAGTCCTTCATCCCAGCATGCAACATGCCAAATTCCTTGGGCATTTCTGTTACTGAGAGGAAGTTTCTTAAAGATTTTTACATAGTTGACCCCTGCGGATTTTTGCAAAGTGCACACATTTTTCCCGTATACCGTATAACCAAAAGAAAGAAAATCGGGGTCATTCCTTTATTATTCACAAATTTCATGTGTAGCAAATTAGTAATCAATTGACAAGTCACAGTTGCTTAAACTACTCTTCATCTTCTACAAAATACTCATCAATAATTTCTACATGTTGACAAAAACTCTCATCTAACGATACGATTGTTGGTGGTCGTGATAAACAGATTGTATTACAACAGATGATCATGATATAATCCAATGTTCATATTAGTAGGTGGTCAGTATAGAGAGGCTGTGTTACAACAGATGATCATGATATAATCCAGTGTTCATATTAGTAGGTGATCAGAATAGAGAGGCTTCGTGATGGTAAATAGCTGTCAATAGTCCACAACATTCAAATCTGTAAGTTGATCGGTATAGAGGATATATATTAAAGGAATATTCTGATTAGTTGTCATGATGTTCGTTATAAAGAGTTGAAGTAGAAGTATATAGTTGTCATAATGTTCGTTATAGAGAGATGACGTAGTAGTATAAAGTTGTCATAATGGTCGTGATAGAGAGTAATGGCGTAGTGTATATTGTTGACGTAATAGTCGTGATAGAGAGTAATGGTGTAGTTGTATATTGTTGACGTAATAGTCGTTATAGAGAGTAATGGCGTAGTGTATATAGTTGCCGTAATGGTCGTGATAGAGAGTAATGGTGTAGTGTATATTGTTGACGTAATAGTCGTGATAGAGAGTAATGGTGTAGTTGTATATTGTTGACGTAATAGTCGTTATAGAGAGTAATGGCGTAGTGTATATAGTTGACGTAATAGTCGTGATAGAGAGTAATGGCGTAGTGTATATTGTTGACGTAATAGTCGTGATAGAGAGTAATGGTGTAGTTGTATATTGTTGACGTAATAGTCGTTATAGAGAGTTAACGTAGTGTATATAGTTGACGTAATGGTCGTGATAGAGAGTAATGGTGTAGTTGTATATTGTTGACGTAATGGTCGTGATAGAGAGTAATGGCGTAGTTGTATATTGTTGACGTAATAGTCGTTATAGAGAGTAATGGCGTAGTGTATATAGTTGACGTAATGGTCGTGATAGAGAGTAATGGTGTAGTTGTATATTGTTGACGTAATAGTCGTTATAGAGAGTAATGGCGTAGTGTATATTGTTCACCTAATGGTCGTGATAGAGAGTAATGGCGTAGTTGTATATATTTGTCACGATGGTCGTTATAGTGTTATAGAGTGTTGACATGATAGCAGTATAAAGTTGTCATACCGGTAGTTTGGGTACGCATGACGCGGATGTCACGTCAACACTGTTAGTACGAGATTATCTCCAACAGTGAATAAATATATTGAAATTTTCTTTTTTAAACGAAAAGCAGTGTTTGGAATTGGTTGTGAAATCATAATGGATTATCACTTAAGATCAATTACATATAATAATTGATTGTTCAATCAGTTGGCCAATGTGTCACTTTGAAATGTTCTTGTTTTCTTTTCACTGAATGTTGAGTTGTTTTCATTGTCATGATTATAATGAGAAGCATTTGATGTGAATTGATTCAATGCTCTTCATATTAGATCATACAGGATCACCCAGATGTGAAACAAAATCTTTAAAACCGAAAGAATATTTGATTGGTTCCATTGAATGAGCCTGTTTATAATCTTTGAAAACTAGGCTGATCTAACAGAGACTAGTTACAAACCTGAGAAGGGACTCAATAAGGCGCGGTCTGTAGGTAGACGTCCAGTCCCCGTGTCCTAGACATCCTTTTGTCCCGTCCCCACAGGTCAGGATTATCCCGTTGTCACTGGCAAATATACTGAATCCAGCTCCACAGCAACCTCTGTCACAATTGAAACACACTTATTGACTTATGTCACCATAGAAACACACTTATTGACTTTTGTCACCATAGAAACAAACTTATTGACTTCTGTCACCATAGAAACACACTTATTGACTTCTGTCACCCAAGAAACACACTCATTGACAGCCGTCACAATAGAAACACTCTGATTGACCTCTGTCACCATAGAAACACACTTATTGACCTCTATGCACCATTGAAACACTCTTATTGACCTCTGGCACCATAGAAACAGAAACTATCGACCACTAGCTCTCGCCATAGAAACAAACTAATTAACATATATCACCTTAGATACAAACTTGAATCGGCATACAAAATGTACCTGCAATACATTCTTGCAGAAAGTAATATACAGAAGCTATATTTAGCAGAATGTTTCCCTTGTGGAAAATCACAAAAATAAAAAATATATATTTGTGGTTCGCAGGATGATTGCATGAAATTCGCATGTCTGGTGTGTAAAGTACATGGCATAAATTTTTCCACGACCATGTATGTTCAATCCGGAACGACGTGATGTATTTCAGAATACGTATGCCATTTTATTATATATATTCTGATTGTTTCTTCTCTATATAAATATACCAACTGAAAACAACAAACACTAGACTACGAATACAGCATCAATAGAGTATGAATACAGCATGAATACATTCTTTCAGGTGAATTACTTATGACGTGTCGTTCAATCCCTATTTGTTCAAATTACACGTTAATAATAATCCTGGTCAGTTTAAGGTGGAATTTATTGACACAGAGATTTACACAATTTGAGACACTGACAAGCCTGATTAAGCCCTGGCCATTTTAGATAACTCTTGATATGGTCTTCTCTGTCTAGTAGTTATTATTTTAGTCAAGTATTAATTAAAGATTTAGACTTGATTGCTCTTGACAGTAACATCTGGTTTTAATGTTGAAAATTAAATCAAGTTCCCCATTGTATCTTTCTTTTACTGAAGAAATATCAATTAATTCACTACCCCCTAAATTGTATAATGAACTATTCCAAGCATTAAATTTGGGCTAGTTCAAATATGTCTTAAGGGTGAATGAGTAAATAACGTTCTAAAATTTTGTCCAAATTACATTTCACAAACACGATTTCATTTCCCCTTGATGTACCCCTTAATCTTTACCTTGATATAGATTTCCCTGTGAGGGCCTCCACCAGTGTAGGTTTTGTTATTGACTCAGTGTTGCCGTGACCCAGTTGACCTTTGCCCCCTTCGCCCCAGTAAACACCTGTCTCTCCGTGGTGATGACGATCACATGATCTTCACCAGCAGCTGCATGGAATGTATTGTTCGAAATATTTTCACAATTTCAGGGGTTACTTATCTGCGATGTCAAAGGTCAATGTTCATTAATTAGCAATACTGACCAGTACAGTGTATCGATGTCAAAGGTCAAGGTTCATTACATAGCAATACTAATACCTACAGTTGTGAATCAATGTCCATCAACAATGTTCATTACATAGCAATACTTACCTACAGTTGTGTATTAATGTCAAAGGTCAAGGTTCATACTTACATGTCTAATTTTGATTTTAGGAGGTAGTTCTATAGGAGTGATAGAGGCTGAGGAACTCTCGAAGTAGAAAAACAATGACCTGGAAATATAATTCATTACAGAGATTTACTCAAAATTCTGTGACATAGATCAAAATTAACATTTATTTAATTTATAAAAAGAATTGTTCAAACACTGATACAAACAGACATTGCACATTTTTCCTGTTAAAATTTTGTGGTTTTTTTTCAGAAATACTGCACATCTGTCATACTGAAATCTAAATAACACAAAGAGTGACATTAAGAAATGAAACAGTCTATGCAAGAAACATTTTTTTCAGAAATACTGCTAATGAAATCTAAATAACACTAAGAGTGACATTAAGAAATGGTGAAGCACTTAAAACAGTCCAAACAACATTATTCGTGTGTATGGACAGATAATTTCATTTTGACTTATCTGGCATGGTCCTAGGATTAACTCATTATCTCCCCGAAATTCCAAAATGAACTATTCCCACCATTGAATTGGAAGAGTTCAAATGCGTCTGCAGCGGTTAACAAGTTAAACAATGAAACAATACCTATAAGGGCAACAAGACACCAATGCCATTGTAACTTCCTGAGTGCCGACATGTAATATATTCTTTGAAAATGCATTAAACTAAAACCTTAAATTTACCTCATTCAACCCCTGAAATTTTGTAATTAACCTTTACCACCATTGAATTGGATGAGTTCAAATGTGTCTTCAGGGGTGAATGAGTTAATTATAAAAGACTGAATGTAGATCCCTGGACTAAACACAGATTTTAAAACCATGGCGAACGGTGTAATTTTCCAAACTATGATAAGTTTTAAAAGTCCCTGCTTAAATGTTCCCACTCATTACGATTCATAAATTTAGAGTATTATGCTCTGTTCAACAAGTAACAAAGAAAATGATAATGCAATCAGTTATTGAACGGACATCTTGATGAATCTAATATAATTTATAATATCTCTATGGCAACCACGGGTAACACCTTATATGGTTTGTGCAATGGGAATGTAAAAAAAAAATTGTAAAATGACTGTGAGCAAAAATACACACAGGGTGTTTATGATGTGTTCGTGTGGGGGAAGAAGCAGGGACAACATCAATATTTCTTGTAAAATAAAGAAAAAAAAAACACAAAAAACATTCTCTGGTGTAAAAAAGTATGATTGAAACAAACCAAGCAGATTTTGCAATACCTGAATTACATTACATTGTAAATATAAACAGATTATTTTTTCTACCAAAATCAAAATCCTTAAATCTGGTATAAAATAGCTAAACATTCCATTTTAAGGTGGACAGTTGCAGTGCTCTATGTTTAACTTCAACAAAAAAGAGTTCCAACTTAAACATCAGCAATTTTTGACTTGGTGTTGCTTGGCAATTACAACATCAAAACATTAAATTTAAAAGAAATCCATGCATTATAATTATCCTTTTTTTCAAAATGTCTCTGAATCGAGAATTAAATTTCGGAACCTTCTAATTATACATCAGGAAGCTTAAATTAAAAGTTTTAGTGTAAAATTATTATTCCTTGTTCCAGTAAAAATCTGATATGAGTTTCATGCCAAGATATTTTAATGTCCAATATATGTTAACTCTACTTCTCCTCATCTGATCCTGATCTAGTATACGCCACCACACACACCAAAATGTCTCTTTTCTGCAGAATTCATATACTGTAAACATGGAAATATTTGCGCGGGGAAATTTATGCTAATTACCTGAAGGCAACTAGATCGCGAAATTTCCCCATCGCATATTATTTTGCGATATACAAATGGTATAAGGCGAATTACGCGAAGGTGGATCGATCGGGAAAATTTCACCCACATGTATACAAAACAATGTACTTTGCCAATCGAAATCGCGAAAATACCACCCCCCCCCCCTCTCCACCCAGAAAATAACCCCCCGCGGAAATAAACCCTTCATGACACCAAATACTAATGTAATGGCAGCATAACGAAGCATACACTTCATGATTAAAATATTTAGAAAATAAAATATTATGTAAAACTTTCTATTAATTTTTGTTTTTCTTGGGGTCGGATGGAATGGGTGAGTGTAGATTCCTTAAATAAAATATGGCATGCATGGTCAGTAACTGGTTGGGCGATCGCCCCAACACTATAGCTAAAACTATACAAGAGGTCCAGAGGACCGGCTTCGTTGGACACAATTTTATCGAGTAATTATTGAAAAAATAATTTTCTTAAAGATCCCAGGAACAGAGAGTTCAGATCCCAAGACCAATCCTTGTAGCAATTATGGACTATATGTATAAAACTGTGATGGGGATCATACATAGATCTCAATCATTTTTAAGCTCAATTAAAAAAAAACTACATCTGGATTTCACGATAGTGATTGTCTCTTTAATTATGCTAGCAATTTTATATATAGATTTTCCCACTTACCATTTGTACAATTTTGAATACCCGCTCTCTAAACTAGTGTAACCAGTTGAAGATGGTTTGTATCAATTGCTTGGTTTCAGAGAAGAGGTTACTTAAACCAATGTAGTTTCTGTCCTACCCCTCATCCCCTGGGTGTTTTATCATACATTTGTTCAATTTTGAAGTTATTTATAGCAATCATTATGGCCAAATTTGCCCTGTATGAAGTTCCGTGACAATCAGTGTTGGAGATAACATAGCAGATAGACAGAAAAACAAACAGATGCAACTAACAAGAGGCCCAAAGGGCCTGTATCGCTCACCTGGATACATTGGTATATAGGTTACAAATCCTGATAATATATTTTCCAAAAAGATTCCATGGACAGGAACATACCAAAAGATCAATCCTTGAAGCATATCTGGATAAATTTAAGTTTGGTTAATGGGTGGGTATCTCAACTTTTTCAAGTTCAACTGAAAAACAAGGTCCCTGAGGGCTGTGGCTAGACACTTAAATCAATGCTAATATCATGATTGTGTTCGTCTCTTTATGCCCAGCAACTGTATAGTTTCGGGTGGGGATGTCAATCATTTAAAAGTTATGACACAGAAGTTAAAGTCTGCAAGCTAGAATCCCTCTCCCCTTAACCCCGGTCAGGATATACACATAGTAATATACACCCAATACACATATACCTATCAGACACTACACACCTGAGGTGAACCGTAGGTATATATACATTGTACCACAGTCTGTAAACATGACCTGTGTTGACCTACTCCACAATCTACCCTGTTATTTATTCTGTAAGCCAGTCGGCAACCTCGCATAACAAGGAAGTAATATTACCTGTAAATTTACAAGTCTACACAGGTACATCTCGAGTGGGGGCCAAGCAGGGAGCATATTTATTTTAAAAATGTGTCCTTTGGCCATTTAACTACTAATAAATTCTGAACTATAAAACAACGGGTTTGTGAACACAGTAATTATATAATGGAGGTTTACCCTGCAGACATTGGGCCCTACATTGATGTACAACACAATGATGGTCCCTTGATCGTCACTAAGTGTACCTTGACACCCATATCAAACAAGGACGTTATACTAAAGTTACACGTCTACAGTCATGCAGATCTACAAACATTGGCCGGGGAGGACGCATAAAAATGACAGACATTAACCAGGAATATCTCCATGGAACAAAACTCAATTCTGAGTCAGAAACAAAGTGATTTATCAAAAGAAACAAATGAAATGTAATTCCAGGATGTGATTTTAATACCAGGGATACAGTCAATGACAAATTGCGCCTGTGTTTCCCGGACGATGACATTCCATATTGGTTACAAAAAAACTTCTATAAACCCACAACAGTGATCATCAGGTAGCTATGCTGTAGTGTTTTTATAATTATGTTTTATGAACACATGTGTCTGGGTCGGAGCTCCCTGTCAAGAATAAAACTGATTTTGTGACTGTTATCTAAGATAAGTTGTAATAGGCAAGTTGTTTGGGACTATTTATAGACTTCCTTTTCTCTTCAACAACATTGTCATCAATATGGCAACACCCGTAGTTCAAATCCCTTTCCGAAAGAAAGGACAGGCTACCTGTATTGAACACAGAGACAAACGACTAGATCTCTACTGCAAAAACTGTGATAAACCTGTTTGTCTTAAGTGTTTGTCAACATCTCATGAAGGTCATATAATGTGTGAACTCAGTGACATTACTCCAGAAAAGAAACAAGACATTCAAAACTTTATTCAGCAAACTGAACAAAATGACCTGGTACAACTTCAGAAACAAATCTCATCTACTGATTCACTACTGAAAGACAACACAAGCAACTTCGACAATCTTTCATACAAGTTAAAAACACAAACTGAAAAACTCAAACAAGATCTTGATCTCCTAACAGCACAAACTCTCTCCCTTTACCACAAAATGAAGGAGGACAATACCAAACTAATACAAAAATATAGACAAGACCTTGATATGTACGACCAGAAGCTCAAAGAACAGATTAAGGAATACAAAGAAACACTCCAGAATGGATCTCACATAGAAATATACGACACAGGATGTGAAATACATTCCCAAATAACTTTCCCTGTGAAACCAGTCATGGGTAGTGCCAGTTTCAATCCAAACAAAAATCCTCAACATCACCTAAAACTGGCCTTAGGGGAAATTGCTCTGTTAAATCAAGGTCAAGCTTCAACTGACCAGGACGGGTCAGTCAGGACATCTGGTGGTCAGAAACCTGCATCCTCTACATCACAACAGTCAGAACAAAAAGGGAAGGAGGCAGTGCCTACGTACAAACTACTGCCACAGACCAAAGTGTTGGAGGAGTGGAGGTCTCCTGCTGTTATTTTGTCTATATGTCCCACCACTGACGGTCAGGTGTGGACCAGAAATTACAGTAACACATTAACTCTCCTGGACAGGAAGGGGAAAGTATTACAGCAGGTCAAACACAAAACTAGCATCAAAGACATAAGTCTGTCACCAACAACACACACACTGTGGGCCTGTGATGATAAAAACAACATCATGGAGCTGGTATCAGGACAACTGACACACAGATTCAGTACCAAGGAGGAACCCCGGTGTATCTGTGTTACTGCCAGTAACCATATTATTGTAGGGATGACCAACAACATCTCTAAATTTACCACACAAGGTCAACTGGTACTCACTACAAGTACTACAGGGAATGAGAAGCCATTAGTGTGTTCACCATTCAGGATCTCAGAGTGTCCTGTCACTCACAATGTGGCAGTGGTTGATTGGAATAATGAGGTTGTTGGTGGTGATGAGCAACAACATGTTATTGTTATGGACACTGATTTCAAGGAATTGTTTGTATACAGAGGTGACATCCCCAGTACATATAAACAATCATCACGTAAAAGAGCTGAATCATTTTACCCCCGTCGTGTGGTGTATGACAGTGTGGGGAACATCATCATAGTGGACTATAACAACTGCAGAGTCCTACTCCTCAGTGGAGGTGGTGAGTTCCTTAGGATCATACACACAGACAAACAATGGACATGTGCTGTAGGTGTAGGCAGGGATGATGTTCTGTGGGCTGTGTTTGGTTGGAATGCTAAACTACTACAATACAGCAGTGTGTGACTCCTTTGACAAAACTAGTATGTATAGTTGCTATGACAACATATAATCAAACCAACAAAACTGACCACAATAAACAACAAGAGGCCTGGATGGCCTGTATCACTCACCCAGATACTGCTGTATCTGCACGAGTCATCAAGGTAAAACATTTCTAAAAAAGATCCCAGAACTGGAACAGACCCCAAGGCCAACCCTTGTAGCATATAGTACACCGGTAATAGTTTGGTTATGGGGTGGCATCTAAATTGTTTCCAAGTTCAACTCAGAAACTAGGTTGGTTGAGGTGTGGTCAGACCCCGAGGTCCAAGTTAATATCCTGATTGTGCAGATTGGGCAGACCCCAGGTGTTAAGTCTGTAAGGGTGGGCAGACCCCAGGTGTTAAGTCTGTAAGGGTGGGCAGACCCCAGGTTTTAAGTCTGCAATTGTGGGGCAGACCCCAGGGGTTAAGTCTGTAAGGGTGGGCAGACCCCAGGTGTTAAGTCTGTAAGGGTGGGCAGACCCCAGGTTTTAAGTCTGTAAGGGTGGGGAAGACCCCAGGGGTTAAGTCTGTAAGGGTGGGCAGACCCCAGGTTTTAAGTCTGTAAGGGTGGGGCAGACCCCAGGAGTTAAATATGTAAGGGTGGTGCTGACCCCAGGAGTTAGGGGCAGACCCAGGGGTTAAATATGTAAGGGTGGTGCAGACCCCAGGGGTTAAATATGTCAGGGTGGTGCAGACCCCAGGGGTTAAATATGTAAGGGTGGTGCAGACCCCAGGGGTTAAATATGTAAGGGTGGTGCAGACCCCAGGGGTTAGGGGCAGACCCCAGGAGTTAAGTCTGTAAGGGTGGGCAGACCCCAGGAGTTAGGGGCAGACCGCAGGAGTTAGGGCAGACCCTAGGGGTTAAATATGTAAGGGTGGTGCTGACCCCAGGAGTTAGGGGCAGACCCCAGGAGTTAGGGGCAGACCCCAGGAGTTAGGGCAGACCCCAGGGGTTAAATCTGAAAGGGTGGGGCAGACCCCAGAGGTTAAATATGTAAGGGTGGTGCTGACCCCAGGAGTTAGGGGCAGACCCCAGGAGTTAGGGGCAGACCCCAGGAGTTAGGGCAGACCCCAGGGGTTAAATCTGTAAAGGTGGGGCAGACCCCATTAGTAAGGGGCAGACCCCAAGGGTTAAGTCTGCAAGGCTGGGCAGACATCAGGACAGTGTTGTGTACCCAGGAGTTAAGTCTGCAAGGCTCGGCAGACCTCAGGACAATGTTGTGTACCCTGGAGTTAAGTCTGCAAGGCTCGGCAGACCTCAGGACAGTGTTGTGTACCCAGGGTTAAGACTGCAAGGGTGGGGAAGAACTCAGGACAGTGGTGTCAACCCATAGGATACATATGCAAGGGTGGGGCAGTCCTTTGGATAGTGTTGTGTACCGGCCTGGGGTTAAGCCGGCAAGAATGGGGCAGAACCTGGGACAGTGTTGTGTACCCAGGGTTGAGTCTGCAAGGGTGGGGCAGACCCAAGGGCGTTATTGTTTACCAAGGGGTTAAGTCTGCTATGGTAGCATTTGTCTTTTTATGCTGTGTTGTGTTACATGAATTTTCAACAGCATTTTATCATTCTTTATTAATAATGTGAATAACAATCAGATTTGTTTTAGGTTTTCTTAGAACGTGATTTATTCTTTACATAGCTTAAAATTGCATTTTTCATTACTAGAATAACTTTGTGTTAATATTTTATAAATAATACTTCAATGAACCTTAAGAGAGTGTGGAATCAGTGATTTTATGTTTTTTTCACACAGTCATGGATTTCAAATTTTAAACAGTTAATGATGTCGTACATGAGGTAACTTCTGGTTTATTTTGTTTGCTATAAATACATTAAGGGGTTTATTGTCCAGTGCAATGGTCAATACAGAAACTTTTTTGTACAAAATTAATTATTCAGTTTGTGGTGGGGTGGTGCAGTGGATAGCGCACTTGCCTTTCACCAAGGCGGTCCCCGATCGGACGTAAAAAGGTATGGGGTCACCTGCCCAACCACGTGGGTTTTCTCCGAGTACTCCAGTTTCCTCTCACAATAAGACCCTTAACACGCTAACATTCGGCCAACAAGAGTGATTAATATAAGTTGTATAGCTTGTTTCATAATTGTTGTAAAATAAATAAAGTTCATATTTATATGTTAATTAAGACAACATTCTGGCAAAAGTGAAAGCTGGTGTTTTCAGTGGCGTCATTTTACCATGATTCAAAATACCATCGATGCTACACCGATTTACTCAAATACCCCTCACAGGTCATTTGGTCGCGACAGAGTTTCAACATCATTAACCAACCTTGGATTACTTGAATACCATGTATTCCTTGAACTATTGATCAGGTCCCCGCGAGTTTGAGGAACTATTAGGATGTGTTACTGTATGTTAATACATATTTTGTCACCATTCATGGCTCTGCATTATTCTTGTTCCAATTGAAAGATGGAACATTTTCTTATATTTACAGTCTACACTGATATTCACTCGATAACCATTGTACTGCAAACTAGTGTTATTTTCCAATAACTATACTTGAGAACGTGCAAACTTTCTATGACGTCGACAACAATACATGAGGGCGGAGCTATGCAAATTATCCTGTTGAATCACAATTGTATGACGTCATCAACAATTGACATGGGGGGAGTAGCTACCGCTTATGCAAATTTCATGCTGTTACATTTATTGAACTGTTTTCACGTTTGTAAGTTTTGAAATGAAATAATGTCTGCAGATGGGGCTAAGTTGAACAGAAAAATTATGAACCATTTACAGGAAAATACTGTAAATATAAGAATTTATCTTTGATTTTGTTTAGTTTATGAGATCATAAATCCAATGGAGCAGTCGGTAAATTTTACGCAATTTACTTCGTGCTCCATTGGATTTATGATCTCATAAACTAAACAAAATCAAAGGTTAATCCTTAAATATTCACATGTGTTATCCTGTACCTATATATATGTATCATTTCAACATATCAAGTTTTTGGGGAAATCTCGCTAAAAACATTGCAAAATCAAAATCAATTTCTATATCCACAATGTCCAACTAGAAAGTGAGATGACCAGGCTTTCTGTGTACAGTAAGCCCCACGTGGCACTCATGCACCAGCACACCTATACATAGCAAGCTACATATTGTGGCCTGTTTTGAAACAGTTGAGATGATGATTTTTGCTGTAATCATTCTTTAGCGAAATTTTGGGCTGGAAACAATCTGCTAAATTATAAATGCGATTACGACAGTTTTTGTGTTTTGCTTTCTCCCGAAAGTATTATAAGTGTGTCATTTCATCATTGCATGATATGTGCTGATTTTCTATAAATTTAAAGCTATGCGCTAAAACCTGAGTGCGCCAAAAACAGAATGTTTACAGTGCCTCCTTTGTAAGGGTATTTTTAAATGAGTTTTTTGTAATTGCATTCTATTTAGTTAAATTTGGTAGTTTTATATTGTAAATTCATTATTACATAACATTTGTTAAACCAAATAATTATGTGATTGTATTTGTATAATTCTATAATTGTATGTATATTTAATGTAACTGAATAAACAACATCATTATAATTTATATCGAAGTCGTTATTTTCTGGTACAGAATACTGAAATTGTACATATTTTAATGGTGGTCCAATTTTAGCGCTCTTCATGCTGATCACTTCTGCAAAATTATGACTTATTGTGCTAATTGCGATTTCTGTTCAATGTTTTCTATGGCAAGTATTGTGGTTGTGCCAATTTATCGTTGTGCTAGTATGTTTAAATTTGATTGTGCGCTAAAATTTGAGTGCAATAAAGTAAATATATTTGCAGTAACTACTTTCTATACAAGAAGGTAAAAATCTATTACACTAAGTGATGGTGCTTAAACTGGGTTGGGGGTCTTAACTGTTTCGAAGTTATGAGTCAAGAGTCACGTCTGCGAGCAGATCTAGATCTGTGAGTTGATTCTCAAGCTTACATCTGCGAGCAGATCTAGATCTGAGTAGATTCTCAAGCTAACATCTAACAGTAGATCTAGATCTGTAAGTGGATTCTCAAGCTTACATCTGTGTTGCACCTTGACTTACTCTCTACAGGTTTCAGCCTGCTACTGTAATAGGCAATCATCCGAATGATATTGAAATTCCTTTAAATGAGAATCAGAATTAGTTCCCACAAACAGTAAGTGTTGTATATACCTCTGGGAGTCTTGTGTACATGAGTTCGTGAGCAGACGGTCGCTGCTCCGGATCTTGTCGTAACATATCCATGATGACGTCCTTGAAGCCAGCGCTATAAATATCCTTGACCGGAGCAAACTGACCCTGTAATTTTAAATGTTAAAATTAAAATGGTGATTTCATATTCTCAGAACTACGCTTGTCGAAGGTAGCTTTCCAATTGTAGCTTTTTTCTTATAAATGGAATTAAAAATTACAAATTCATGTTTTTTAAACATTTTTTCCGGGTTGGTAAATGTAGATAAAAAAATGTCAAAAGACTTGATCATGTAGCACAACCAGTAAGTGTTTATAGGTGACAATTTGATGACTAATATACCCGGTATATGTTCATAATTGTCAATGTACTATATGACTTAAGTCATTGTATTGTCATAGTGACTATTATCATATAATGGTATTTTCTTAAACTGTCACTATACTTAATTTAAGTCATTGTAATGTGACAAATTGTTGAATATTATGGTATGTTCATATAAACACTTAATGGTTGTATACATGAACCTTTTTTACAAGATTAATTTCTTTTATTATTTCATATATAATCATTGTTTTTATCATTTCCGCATTACAACTTAGTTCTGCTCATTTCAAAGTACAGTCCTTGGTCATTACCTACTTTTTAACACCATCCCAGTAGGTTTTGGTTGAACTCTAGTTAACAGTATAGAAAATAATACCATTTTGAGATTGACAGAAAAATGGATACTGTCAGACTGCAAATGCTTTATCAACTCCCATAACAGGTGTATAGTGGCTAAAATACAAGAACAAGAGCCCCACGAACCTTCATGATTTTGTTGACAAGAGCCGGTAGGTTGGAGCCTTCAAATGTTTTCTGTAGACAGGCCATCTCGTACAGTATACAACCCAGCGCCCAAATATCTGATTTGTCATTATAGGGTTTGCCCTCACACTGAAATATCAAGGGTAAAAGTTCATCAGATTAAACAAAGGTCAGAAATCAAAGTTCATCTGATAAAAAAGATGTCACAGTTCAAAGTTCATCAAATTCAACATAGCCAAGGGTCAGATTTAATGAAATAAAAGCAAAGGTTAAGGGTCAGAATTTATTCAAACTGAAAGTCAAAAGTAAACACTTCTGAAATTAATGAGGAAGCTGCACAGACAAATTATAGTCAAACCTCATCATCTCAAATTTGTTTAATTAATTTTCCATTGATTGTTGTGTGTGTATATGCAGAATACAGCTTTCTGATTGGTTGAAATTTTTTTTCATACCTCTAGGAAAATAAATCCGAAAATGTTGCGAAAAATGTGACATCACAATACGGCAATAACCTTGCATATTGATTCTAAATTTTTAAATTTGAATATAAGTTTCAAAAATTAATTACAAGCATTGATGTCAATCATTTTTTTAGTTTAGTTATAAAACATTTTTGCTTGCAAACTTTTGTAAGAATCAGCTATTCATACAGTTTGCAGCCAATTTTTTTTTCATAACCCATGCTTAAATAACTCGAAGACCCTTATCTGAACTATTTCCTTAGTCCCAGCCAAACTTCATACCAAGCATTAGACTCAAAGTTTCTCCATGAGATCACTAACTGACTGTAAAGGAATAAATTGAAGAACATTTTTACATAAAAGAAAAAAGACATACCATCTCAGGGCTGATGTAGTAAGGAGTTCCCAGCACAGTGTTAGCTCCCTTGTTAGCGGAACTCATCATTTTGGAGATACCAAAGTCGCCCACTTTGACCACTCCTTCCTTGGTGAGGAAGATGTTTGCAGTCTTCAGGTCCCGGTGTAACACGTTGTGTTCGTGGATATGTCGGATGGCTGCTACGATCTGTTGGAACATTGTCAGGATAGTTTTCTCCTCCAGGGGTTTCTCCTGCTGAGCCAGGAACTGGGCTAGAGTTCTGTGGATTTTAATTTATCAATTTGCTTGACTTCCACGATATGAGGGGTTTCGATCACCTATGCTCTCTATACTCCTGGAATGTCATGGTAAACTGAAAGCCCACCTTTAACCTTGTCGCTGAGGCAAGAAGTTCCACCCTTTGATGTTCATCAAAAGAATTTCATCACATAATGGTAAAAATTGACAAACTTTGAATTCGGTTGCAGCTCCTTTGTAATCTTCAAATGACAGGCATGCAGCCAAGCGGTTGGTCATAATTTTTTACTTGAGTGTGCTTTCAGTTTTGCCATGACATATTCCAGGGGTGTAGAGAGTGTAGGTGAGCGTAACCCCTGGATATCGAGGATGTTATCTTGACTGACTGGCTAATTTATGGACATTTTCCCCTGAAAACACATTTGAACTCTTCCAAATCAATGGTTTGAATAGTTCATTAAATCATTTCAGGGGTGAAAGAGTTAAAACTGACGAAGATACGAGGGAAAATATAGTCTCAAAGATTAGAGCCTATGAAACTGTTGTTGTGCATCGGAGAATTAAATTTGCCATAAAGTGAAATAGCAGGAACAAAATCAGATTAATGCTATGTTTGTTCATGTTTTACGTCCTACAGTTTTAGTGTTGAAGGAAAGCTGGACTTCCTGGAAAAGAACCAACGACCAACGGCCAGTACCTGGTAACTGCTCAACCTAAGAATTGAACCCACAACAAGGTGACCCAGAGGTGGAGAGCTAGTGGTAGCAGAATGTCAGATAGCTTAACCAATTACCCAGCACACACCTAACTAGCACTATAACCCTCTGTCTGTGTAACCTATGTAACACTATTGTACAAGCAAATACTTACCCTCCATCCGCATACTCTATCTCTATCATAAGAACACCGTCCTCTTCAAAACTGTCGTAGTAACTGATGATGTTGGGGTGGTCCAAGAACGCAAGGATGTTTACCTGAAAAAATAACATACACAGACAGATTTTCTTTTCATCCATCAACTTTGTTTCAATATCATGACTCTGAAAGATTTTTTTTTTTCATTTTTCAAACAATATGACCTTAATGTTGGTAAAGGTCATCAAATTTGACCCTTAAACATTTCATAGTATTTTGCTAAATGCTTCCTTAGTATTCAGAAAACAATTTCAACATGGCAATTCAATGGTAATTCACTCAAACCAACTTGCAATTGATAGCTAGCACTTCATCGCAATATAATACTCACTCTTCATACTTGCCAACTTTTTGATATTTCCATGGGGGAGATTACGCATGCTCAGAATTGAAAACATAAATAATATGTATACATGTACATTCAGCGGAAAAATAACACTTTTAAATGGCTTCTTTTGAGCTCTTCTTTCAGATGAAATCATCAGATCTTTAAAAATAGGAACAGATAAGCAGATTCCAAAGTTGAGAATGCAATATTTTTGGGTCCAAAATTGGGAGTCTCCCTCCTATATAGCGAGGGTTGGCAAGTATGACTCTTACATACCAGGTATGGTCGAGCTGGCAATATGATGTCTGAGAAGATTTATCGATTATATCAACCATAAATATCATATCAAGATACTTCAATGCTAAAGTGTGCCACAAGACATACAAATATTTACAGTACTTCAGTTGTCTTAATCTGACCTTAATATAGCTACTGTGATGTTTTTAAACCTCAAGTACTATACACAACAGTATGGTCTTTATAAATGACAGAACTCTACAATCAAACATAGCATACAGCACTTTAATTATGCAATATGATATGCATTCAAAGTTTTATCATTCATATTGGCGATAAAAACCGTAACAAGACATTTCAATGCTCAATTAAGTGTGACGCACGAAACGCTAATACAGTGCACTCCTCTTTATATAATGTTGCATTTGTCAGACAAAAACATGATATTAACAGGAATGCGACATTAAGAGAAACATGTTTTCCACAAAAGCTAGTGCATTTCCAATCTCCATAACTAAAAGCAAGCTATTCAATGTACATAATTATGAAGATGTTTCAATATAAATAGATAACATTATTTCAAATAAAGAACATCTTAGGTTTTTTTTTTAATTTTCTATGCAACATTTTGAACAAGTTATATCTGAAATCAATGGAAATGCCATCATTTTCTGGATATTTTATGTGATTAGTTAAAAAACATGATATTAAAAAGAATTCACCTCAAAATACATGATATTAACCAAATAAAATCTCATAGATTATATAGAGAGAGAAATGGTGCTTGGGAAAAACATGATATAAAGAGGAATGTGATATTAACAGGGGTGATATTAAGTGGAGTCCACTGTATTTTCAGAATTTCAATTGTCTTCATCTGACCTCAATTAGCTACTGTGACAATTTTAAACCTGAACTGTTTACCAGGAAAGTACCATACACAACAGTAACCTTTGAACTCATTGACCCTTGAAGACACATTTGGACTTTTCCACTACAAAGGTCAGAATAGTTAATTATGAAATTTTAGGGGTTAATGAGTCAAACCTGAACTACCAGGAAAGTACCGTACATTACCTCATTAAGGGCGAGTTGTCTCTCAGCGGCGTTGAGATCATGCATATTGATTTCCTTTAGAATAACCAACGACTCGTCGTCCTTCTTCTTATATAGTACCGCCGCACCATACGCACCTAAAAGGGGAGACAACCAAGTACAGGTATTAACGACAGAGATAACAAGGTATGGAAATGACAAGGGAGATAACTATGGAGGTGAGGGTAAAACCATGTATAGGTATTAACATCAGAGATAACAAGGTACGGAAATGACAAGGGAGATAACTATGGAGATGAGGGGAAAACCATGTATAGGTATCAACATCAGAGACAACAAGGTATGGAAATGACAAGGGAGATAACTATGGAGGTGAGGGTAAAACCATGTATAGGTATCAACATCAGAGATAACAAGGTATGTAAATGACAAGGGAGATAACTATGGAGGTGAGGGTAAAACCATGTATAGGTATTAACATCAGAGATAACAAGGTATGGAAATGACAAGGGAGATAACTATGGAGGTGAGGGTAAAACCATGTATAGGTATCAACATCAGAGATAACAAGGTATGGAAATGACAAGGGAGATAACTATGGAGGTGAGGGGAAAACCATGTATAGGTATCAACATCAGAGACAACAAGGTATGGAAATGACAAGGGAGATAACTATGGAGGTGAGGGTAAAACCATGTATAGGTATCAACATCAGAGATAACAAGGTATGGAAATGACAAGGGAGATAACTATAGAGGTGAGGGTAAAACCATGTATAGGTATTAACATCAGAGACAACAAGGTATGGAAATGACAAGGGAGATAACTATGGAGGTGAGGGTAAAACCATGTATAGGTATCAACATCAGAGATAACAAGGTATGGAAATGACAAGGGAGATAACTATGGAGGTGAGGGTAAAACCATGTATACATGTAGGTATTAACATCAGAGACAACAAGGTATGGAAATGACAAGGGAGATAACTATGAAGGTGAGGGTAAAACCATGTATAGGTATTAACATCAGAGACAACAAGGTATGGAAATGACAAGGGAGATAACTATGGAGGTGAGGTTAAAACCATGTATAGGTATCAACATCAGAGATAACAAGGTATGGAAATGACAAGGGAGATAACTATGGAGGTGAGGTTAAAACCATGTATAGGTATCAACATCAGAGATAACAAGGTATGGAAATGACAAGGGAGATAACTATGGAGGTGAGGGTAAAACCATGTATAGATATCAACATCAGAGACAACAAGGTATGGAATTGACAAGGGAGATAACTATGGAGGTGAGGGGAAAACCATGTATAGGTATTAACATCAGAGATAACAAGGTATGGAAATGACAAGGGAGATAACTATGGAGGTGAGGGGAAAACCATATATAGGTATCAACATCAGAGATAACAAGGTATGGAAATGACAAGGGAGATAACTATGGAGGTGAGGTTAAAACCATGTATAAGTATTAACATCAGAGTTAACTAGGTATGGAAATGACAAGGGAGATAACTTTGGGGGTGAGGGGAAAACCATGTATAGATATTAACATCAGAGATAACAAGGTATGGAAATGACATGGGAGATAACTATTGAGGTGAGGGGAAAACCATGTATATATATCAACATCAGAGATAACAAGGTATGGAAATGACAAGGGCTGTAACCATAGAAGTAAGGGAGACAATCAGTTGCGGTAACGGTACAGGTGTAACAGAAAAATTTCAAAGTAATCATCAAACTATAGACAGACCTTAAAATCCAAGTTTCTGTGGATTAATAACAAAATATTGAAAAAAATGAAATACTCTTCTTTCATGTTTACCCAAAATTATACAACATATATAAATAACTGCATCTGGGTTGATATTATTTGGGAAAGAAATGAGGCAAACTAGCAACAGTCAGCAATTAAGTTTTGGTGGTATTAAGTCTAGACCCCTCAAAATAAGATGTGCCAGATATACAGATTGAACTGTTTTAACTGTGTACATAAAAATACCTTAGGTACTGAAATATTAAGATAGAAAACTGAAGGTAAGAGAGACAACCAAGTCAAAGTATTAAGACAGAGACAACAAGGTATGGAAGTGACAAGGGAGGCAACAAGGTAAAGACATTAACAAGGGAGGCAACCCGACACTTGTTAGTTTGCCTGAAAATTGATAACATTTCGTTGAAAATACCTTTGCCCACAGTCTGTATTTTTTCAAACCCGGCCAGAGATTGCTGCTGTTGTCCGCTCCAGCCGCGAAGTTTCTCCACCTTGAAGTAAAGCTCTCCCACACAACTGAAGCATATAAATCAAAGTACTGAAGGTACTGAAATACCAAGTAAATCTCTCCCACACATCTGTAACAGGTAAAAGAGACATTCTGTGTAAAAAGTGTCTCTTATTGTAAAATTACTGTCATAGAAATAGGCCCTTACAGCAGTCAGTCGTGGAAATGAACAACCAAGGAATGAAGTCATACAACTTACGTGACTTTGGCGTCAGTACTTTTCATCAGAGTGTTGTTGTGATCTGCTCCGACTAAATCTCTGGACATCGTCACGGGATGCTGGAAACACAAGGAATGGTTTGTATTCATTCATATTTTATCATACAGTGCAAACACACTTAAATATCAGCAAAAGAGAAATTAACAAGAGGCCCAATGGGCATGCATCGCTCACCTGGTATCAATCTCTGACTTATATTATAGTGTAACCCTAAAGTCCGCTAAAATCTTTTCCTGTAAGACATTTAGAAGAACATGTTAAGATTTAAACATATTTTACCCCTGTGACCTTATAAGACAACATCATTTTCATTTTCAAATTTTGTTTGGCTTCATCCCAGGATGCTACCAGCCAAATATCATGTCTCTAGGCATTTGGGTTTATCAGAAGAAGTCCCTCAAAGCTTTTAGCCGATTTGACCACTGTGACCTTTAATATGGGTCAAGCTCATTTTCCTTCCCTAATATCAAGCTTCTAGGGCTTTTGGTATTTCAGAAGAAGTCGTTTAAAGGTTTTAACAGATTTGACCCCGGTGACCTTGAATATAAGTCAAGGTCATTTCTTTTCGCAAACTTTGTCTGGTTTCTTCAAATGAACCTTTCAGCCAAATATCATGCTTCTATCACTTTTGGTATTTCAGAAGAAGTCGTTTGAATGTTTTAACAGATTTGACCCCTGTGACCTTGAATATAGGTCAAGGTCATTTCTTTTCGCAAACTTTGTCGGGCTTCATCAAAGGAACCTTTCAGTCAAATACCAGGTTTCTAGGTCGTTCAGTATTTCAGAGGAAGTCGTTTAAAGGTTTTAACAGATTTGACCCTTGTGACCTTGAATATAGGTCAAGGTAATTTCTTTTCGCAAACTTTGTTGGGCTTCATCCGAGAAACATTTTAGCCAAATATCATACTTCTAGGGATTTTGGTTTATTAAAAGAAGTCGTTTAAAGGTTAAAATAGATTTAACCTCACTGTGACCTTGAATATGGGTCAAGGTCGTTTCTTTTCGCAAACTTTAGTCGGCTTCATCTGAGGAAGCTACTGGTCAAATAAGAAGTCTCTTTGCCAAACGGTATCTTAGAAGAAGTTGTTTAAAGGTTTCGACATTTTTGACCCCTGTGACCTTGAAATTAGGTCAAAGTGATTTTTTTTCACAAACTTTGTTTAGCTCCTTCCAAGTAAGCTACCAGCCAAATTTCATGTTACTAGGCCTTTTGGTATTTTAGGAGAAGTCGTTTAAATGAAAAAGTTGACGGACACAGGACAGACGGACGACGGACGCTGCACCATCACATCAGCTCACTTGGCCCTTCGGGCCAGGTGAGCTAAAAATTTAATTTTTATAAAAAATAACAAAAAACTTTCTGCCTTCTCAGGCTTCTTCAGGTGGACTGTTTGTTATTTAACGTTGGATTATATGACGTCTAAATTTTTATACACACATACAATCTATTTAGTTATTGAAAACATCAATTTGAAGTACTATTAGGTAAGCATGTATTTATAGACTGGGATTCAATAGGAAAGTTGTTTTCAAATACACTGTACAAAAAATTCACTGTTTTAGACTATTGCTTCTTTTTGTAAATGAAAGTTTTCCTGTTTTGGACGGTACAGCAAAACCTGGTTATTTCGAACTTGTATAACTCAAAGGTTCAGCAGACTTTACTAAACTGCTCTAAAAACATTCAACTTCCCTTAACATGAATAATCAGACAACTCAAAATTTCACTACGGTCACGCCGACTTTTGGATTTTCTTTGTGATAGCATCATCTACAAATCTGCTCTTCTGACGGACAGATTTCCCTGTGTCACCAACACACAGGCTCATCAGCTTTATCTCTCATACCTGGATAAGAGTTTCTATCTCCTTGGTGATGGTGGATGAGTCGCCATGTTGGACAGCATTACAGGCCAGGAGGTCCAATCGCAGCTCCTCACTCGTCTTGTCTAGGTGGTCACTGACTAGGTTTGTAAGGAAATCTCTGATTGGCTGAGATTCTGATATGGTCTCCTTGGTGATTACCTGTCATAAAGAAAGCATTTCTGATGAGTCCAAAGATTAGATGAGAGGAAAATATAATTTTTAGATGTGGATATTCATGTGCAGTAATCATTAAAATGTTTTCAATGTCAAGCAATTACAAAAATGTGACAGAGGATGTAGCCAAAGATCATCTATCAAAAGCCCTAAACCAAATATGTATATATATAACAGCCTGTCAGAGACAGGTTATGTTGGGGTATTTGCCTCCTTACGATAGTGTAGATATGTTACCTGAACAATACCTCACCAAAAAACTGTGCTAAAAGCACAAAGTCTAACATTCCACCTGGTCAAATTATATTGACATCTAGAAACTTTTTTCTTTTTCATTGAAAAAGAAATTTTGTTGTGAACGGAATGTTATGTGGGTGATCATGAGTGACTTACTTTTTCGTCTTTGCCTGATACGTGGATGGACGATCCGACACAGCTAAAGATCAGTGCAATACTACTGACCTTTCTGGAGTTCAAGGTCGTTGTCACCAGATCTGTAAAAAAAAAATATTGATAGTAGTTTGGTAAGTTTTATGTTTTACCTTTTATGATAACAGCTTTGATAATTTTGGGATGTGCCAGTTTTGGTGTTGCAGTAAAGCTGGAGTTCCCGGAGAAAAACCACCAACCATGTCAGCCTGGAACCCCTGAATAATGTTGGTCCACCGACCACAATGATGAATACCGTAAACGAATAACAACCTTTTCAAACCCAGTCAGATGTGCTTTCATTATTTGATTGTTTCTTATCACCAAGAATTTCATTGACTGACCCTCATTCACCATGAATGATGAACTTTAAAAATTTTTGTGAAAGCTGCTAATTTTTTTTGTTTGTTTTTTTTTCTTCGAATTCAGGATTCATTTGAACAATTAAATATCTTCACAATGATTAACTTACTAAGTATTCCTTCCAAGGATGTGGAATCAAACTTGTATTGCACGAATATCACGTTTGGCAGAATAGCGTGTCGCAGAGCCATACTATTGCGTATCTTGCTAGAGACGACCATCAGTCTTGGAGGAGCTTCCGTCTTCAAAGAGTTACCTGCCCCTGTCTCTCCGACTGTCACAGCCTCATCTTGATAACAGATCACAACCTCTTCCTCAGTACTCTCTAAATCTCGACTTCCACCTTTTAAACTCTAAAAAACAGAAACATTCAGAACCTGCATTATAATATAGTATTAAATGAAATATATCACCCCTGTTAATATAACATTCCTCTCATATTATATGTTTTTTCCCAAAACACCATTTTTATCTATATATAAAATTTATGTAATTTTATTTAGTTAATATCATGTATTTCGAGGTGAATTCCTCTAAATATCATGTTTTTTTTATCCATTCACATAAAATATCCAGAATATGATGGTATTTCAATTGATTTCAGCTACAACTTGTACAACATATTGCATAAAAAAAAACAAAATATAACAGAAAATAATTTTAAAACAGAAATAATGTTGAAACATTTTCGTATGTACATTGAATAGCTTTCTTTTAGTTATGAAGATGGGAAATATACTATATTTAGAGGAAAAACGTGTTTCCCTTAATGTCAAATTCCTGTTAATATCATGTTTTTGCCTGACAAATGAAACGTAATATAAAGAGGAATGCACTGTATATGAAAATAATGTAAACAGAACAGTTCAGTGTACTTTTTTGTATAATTCTATTTACGTAAATTAAGCTGCGGTAACTGGTTTGTTGTGATGACTGTTGTGTATATATCTTGATGTGTATCATACCATCACAACTATTGCAATACATATGATATGGAAATGTCGCATTCATATATATAATTATAAATGGGAGATTCTTATTTCTTAAAATACATTAAAGTCTTTACAATACTATCTTTGTTTCATCGACTGTAATTACCTTTCCAGAACTTGAGCTATCCTTATTCCACTTAGCACCACCGCCAGTCCCAGCAGTTGTGGCCCCTGATTTCTCCACCTGATTTACACTACCAGGTGGCAGCGGTGGTCGTTTTTCATCCACCCAGTTAGTTTTCTCCTCCATGGTTCCCGCGCGAACGTCATGGAGGGATTTACTCATCCGCTTGTCCGGACCATTGTTTGGTGTCGTTGAAACAGAAGTTACGTTTCCGATGGAAATATCGTCATTGCTCATGAAATGTGCCTTGGTGGTCCCTTTAGACAGGTTCATCACGGCCAAACATCCATTGTCATTCTTGTTTCCGCCATTTCAGTATATCAATCGATCATTACACCAAGTTTACAAGTTTTACAGAATTTCTGCTGCTATCAAGAATCTTTTGTTTTCTCCACATTTTGTTTCTACAATAATTGTCTGGGTAGCACAATCAGGTACATGTAGGTTATCAATGTTACTATCCCATCATCAACTTCGACTGTATCAAGATTCTGTCCTGAAAACATAAAAAAAGTATTGTAACATCTTGTCATCTCCGAGATACTGGGACATGGGAAAACATGAGTTATTTGAGTATTCAAGTTCTAATGTTTGGTATTAAGAATTAAGCTTGCCGGGACCAAAGACATACTTCAAATCAAATAAGATCTTCAAGTTACAATCAAACCTCGTTTAATCAAACTTTGATGATTGGAACTTCTCGATGTGTCGAACTTTTGACAAAGTCCGATTATTTTCATTATATAACACTATTGATTTACTTTTCATGAATCAAACTTCTATGAATCAAATTTTTCGCTGTATCAAAGTTTTAATCTGATCAATTCGTTATGAAAACTCTGAAAAGTACAACTAATAAATCGAAGTGAAAATTCTACTTGCTTTGAAAATTAAGTTGACAATTAAAAAAACCAATTTTAATACAAGATTATCACGTTACAAAAAATACAGTGTGTATTTTAGTATTCTGTTCTTTATAAATGTGAATCAACAATTTCTTCACTAGCACCGCATCGGTTCTTCTTACCGATGTTTCGAAGTATTCACGACCGTTCGGCAAAGTTCGAAACATCGAAGTTTGACTGTATACTAATTCAAAATAATGATATCAGAATTGACTGAAGCGGAAAAATGTCTTTTTAATATAATTACAATGTGATGTCACTTAACATTCTTCATGCAACCAACGTTAACTGTATCCGTGATTTTGTTAGTTATTTTTGGGAATGGGATCATATCCTAAACTTAGGACAATACAACACAGTACGTATAACCTAATTATCATCGTTCATGTCCTGAAGAAGTTGAATGTTAAATTTGACAACATATATAGTTTTTATATGGAAAAGCGAACATACAATGTATATAGTTTTTATATGGAAAAGTGAACAGTGTCTTTAGTTATCAATGAATTATGTGATTCATTCAACAGTCAAAATATTTATCACATTACTTTAACATGTATCTATATATCTGAAAGTAGCCATTACGCTGAGGGAAAAGTAGCCGTTGAAATGCACTAGTACAGTATATCTGTACGGTCGCCGGCTTATTTTGGAACAACATTACCCTAATTCTCACACTTAGGGAAGTACCATTGTAGGGCTAGGCTGTTTTACAGGTATACCGTGGTATAAAGTTGTGATGGAACGTACCGTGGTACATTAGTGCTGTACCAGTTTTTTCATGTTATTCAAGTACTGGAGTTGGATGCCCCCTTAAAGCTGTTTACTGCACCGAAATACTATATATAGAATTAATTTGTTATATTTGTTATTTATGATTTTGATATAGAGGCTTTCAGCCTCAATCCATTACTTTGCTATTAAATATTATACCTGTTACATGATAGCGGGGGGGGGGGGCAATGTCATATACAATATATTGCAATTAAATTTAAATATTACAACTTTGGTGATGTTTTTAAGCTGAGATGGACATTTGACTTTACAAATACGTTGACCTCCACATACCTGCTAAAATTTTCTCCAAAATTAATTGATAATTACATATCTATACGTCCGAATAACTTACCTTCTCTGATATTTGACAGGTGCCCGATATCCGGGACCAAACAACACTGCTCGTATTATTACGCCACGTAATGTAGTGCTAGAGCTTCGTACATATTGTTGTGAATATATTTTACACAGAGTATCAATAACAACAAAATACAAAAAAAAATACTTATATAGATATTCATTTTTTGTGTGTATTTGATTATAATATTGTTTACGCCAATGAAATAAAGTTTGTATCGTTCCGCGACAAAACCAATATAAACAACGGGGAGAAGTAATTACTTCTTATTTTTTGGAAATATTAATACGTAATAGAAATGGCTCTTTCTTGAAAATCATTCTTTATTCTTTATCTAAAATATATAAATGATATTCCTTGTTCCAAACAGGTGAGAATGAAAAGTCACATTTCAGCATATTCATGTTTAATCCCAAGGCTAATGTTTTCACATTGAACACTCTGAACGGGATATGACCCACCGTATGGGTTCGAAGCTCAGTGGGGACAGATAACTTTTTTTTATATTTATATTATTTTTTATGTCAAGTATTTTAAACGATAAAATATGAAATATTGCGGATAATATACAATACATAATAATAATAAAAATGAGTATACAGTCGTGTATGATATGAAATATACCATAGTCCGAAGTATTTATAATTAGCCGGAACAAATTTTCGGTAGGGACTATATATATATATATATATATATATATATATATATATGTACACTCGTATGAAACACTTCGTGATATATATATGCTCATTTACATGTAGTTGTGCGAGTCCTAAAGAAATTGAGCAACAGACACAGCCCAATAGCGGATCCAGAGAAGGGGTACATTGAAAAAGCGTCGGCTGGACCCCCTCCTTTCGAAAATCCTGCATCCGCGCCTGCAGACTGTATGTAAGCCCTCTCTATATAAACCATTTAAGGATTGAATGTCTATTTTGTTGTTTGCATCGGCTGATGAAGTCAAGTGAACAACAAAATAGACATTCAATCCTTATATTTACGTTGGCTATTTTAAATTTCCCGCCATTTGCATGCACTTTAAGCTGACAGTGTCACACAGTGCTTTACTTTTGTTACATTGTTGCACACTTATCGGGCATGTATGTACATACGCGGAACAGCTGATAGCTAGCTTCATTCATCACTAGGCAACAGAAAAATGTATTCCAGAGACAAGATTTTTATTTTTTGATTTTAATATGTGCTGTAATCATACCTCTCAAACTTTATTTTCATTAAGAATTGATTGAAATACCTTTCCAGTATCAAAAAAATTACAGAAGGGTTTTTTTAAGCGGTTTGCATCGCGCAGCAGTAAACATAACGACGTTGTGATTTGGTCACAGTTGAAGCGAGTCAAATAAAGTTGTCGGAAGTCAGATTTCGGTTAGGCCAGTACTAAAAACGTAGGCATGTATAGTTTATTGATGAATGTATGATGAATGATATTGGTGACATGTAGTCAACTGGATTAGTGATTTGACGATTTTTTATTTTTGGACATTAACCGAAAACTACAAGCTTTAAAGGTAAGCACACGGTACAGTTAATGAGTTATGTTGACAAGATCACAGGTGCCTGAGAATTCGTTGCATCTGCTTTTGGTCATAAACTAAGGTTTTTAGAGTATGTTTACACTTTTGGAGGTTAAGATCAGTTTCCGATAAAAATGCCACCCTAATATGAACACCTCGGAAGTATAGATTTATTCTAGACACCGTGGTTTAGGTCCAAAAACTACGCTGTCAGTGTAACAAATTATCGGGCCCCTATGAGCAAACTAGGTTAGACCCTAACGTAGATCTAGTCTAGCTAGCTTATCAGTTTCGTGAACATGTTACATTTGTCTAATAATAGAATATAGCATATATGTAACTTCTTAAAAGAGAACGGATTTCTGTGACCAATCTCAAACATTTAATTTTAATATCTTGAATTAATGCTTTCGGAAATGTCAGAATTTTGTCAAATCAAGTATTATTAAAGCTATGTGGATATTATGATACAGGCATATCTCATTGGCATGTAAAACAGCTGTTTTACATGTGCTTACATCCGTACATTATTGCACACAGTTCGTTTAGGACGATACAATGTTGTAAACAAATGTATTACTTCGCCAGGAACGAAAAAGCGCGTGCCCCACATGCTTCATCGGGAAATGAAGCAACCAGAGTTTACTAGTTTCATTGAGGCGGAGTGCAGTGAAAATGTAAATATTCGCAGATCTATGGCAAAAATGTATGTACATTATCACAGGGGCTTGGCACGACTTTTTTTAGACCATGGTCCATATATGCAGAGACGTATATAGATGTCTCACATATACGTCCCTGATATATGTACAATTGTATGTATTATAGCTATAGTGACACTATAATACATACTTATGGACCATGATCTAAAAAAAAATCCGTGCCAAGCCCCTGTGTGCATTATTGCATATGGAAAGACATGTATTATTGATTATAGATTAAAAACAGTATAGAACTAATCAATCATTGTTAATGTGGTTGGAAAGACAGTCCTGTAGGCTATTGGAATAATTTACAACAATAAACATCAATATGATGAAGCAAACATGTTGAATACTCTACACAATATTGGATAGCCAATGTTGGCAATGAAAACATTACATAAACACATCGTTTGATAATACAATACCTCAATGGTACCCCTAATAAAAAAGTCCTTCACATTAGTCCATTCCTAGTCTACACAACATTAGTAGCAGCTTACGAGCAATAGACATGTTTTCACATCATTTTTTTCTGTTTCGAATACTGATTTTTAATTTAATTTGTTTTTGGAATAGTAATGTAAATCAAGACCAGGATAAAATTTTACATTCCATGACTTGGAGACTCATTAATCAATTCAGAAGAAAAGTCATTTGATTTTTTTTTCAAAATTTGTCTGACAAATCCGATCCCTCCCCGGCACATTTAACTTTTTTAAAAATATAAACTTTTTTATTTAACAACAAGTGATCCAACTTAAATGCTAATCACTCTTGGTGGCCCGAATATGAGCGCACAAGGGGTGTTATTGTGGAAGGAAACCGGAATACCCAGAGAAAACCCTAGTGGTCGGGCAGGTGACCCCATACCTTTTCACGTTCGGTCGGGGAATCGAGCCCCGGCCGCCTTGGTGAAACACAAGTACGCTATCCATTGCACCATCCGACCACCCAAATTTAACTTTTCCTCAATTTCCTGTTTTGGTTTTCATATCAATGGAACCTTGGTGCCCATGGCAACAATTTTAGATGGAAAGTATTGTGAAAAAAAGATCCCAGAGGGATCTTCGCGCCCACCATTGATAATGTTTTATTCATTCTTAGAAAGATGGATCTTTTCCCTTCTTATTTTAACTTTTATTTATGTATTTAATCTTAGTTCTATGAACTTTTCTTGAAAATCAAATAGTTGAAAGAACGTCTCTTGTCAGGAGATTTGCAAAATCCAAGACGGCCGCCTACCGGCCATGTTGTTTTACGGATCGGCTTAAAAAGTTGACAATGCACAACTAGGGACCAAGGGGAATCTGCATATGAAATTTGAGAAGGATCTATCCAGTATAGCTTTCATAAACTATCAATGCAAAATCGTTATGATTATGACGTCATAATAACTACTCCAGTGTTATGGTCTCATAACACGGAATTGGCATTGGTAGTGGTTTATAGTGGCAATGCAGAGTACATGTAAATATATCGCTTTAGACACTTGAGAGCACAATGACATTGTTCTTTTTCTGGTTTCATATATTGTAAAACTTAAATTTATCCCATGCTGCATCTTACCACCAGTTCACTTTATTCAAGAACCTCTTATCATATACAGATTATGTTTGAATATATTCAGAAAGTGTATTGATCACAAACATTTGAGTATTTAATTAAGCATTAAACATCATTCTGTTCCGTGTTATGGTCCTATAACACGGAACAGGTTTGCAGACAACATGAATAACGCGCGGTAGCAAGACTATATTTGTGCCATACTTGGTTGCTTTCTGTTGTTTTAAGATTCAACATAATTTGTCTATTTATATTACCCTTAAACTGTAACAGCATAAGCACCGTGAATCTATTTAATCTGTACCAAGTCGCATTCATCTAGAGTAACATGTCACGGGCCTGTGTCACAGGGCCTAGTTACACACGTCCGAAATATTTATATGTTATACTGCTGGATGTTATACTACTAGATATTGATCACAGTGTCAATAATATGGTAACAAACACCTGTACCCATATTGTGACCATATGTTCTGATGGACCGGTGACCCCGCCCCTCCAAACACCCTCCCCTCATCCAAAGACAAGATAAACAAAACCCCATTTGTCGAGGACAGGGACGTATATGTGAGACATAAACATACATATGTTCCCAGGATTAAAGGGAAATAATTGTTGAATACTTTTGAAGGCATTATCCCCCTTTAATTACGATTCGATCATGTCGTTTTATATATTAACTCCCATACATTGTTGTTCAAATCATTTTCGTGATTATCAAATGGATGTCGAAAGATGTAAGTAATCAATAATATAGATGTGTTTGCATTGAAGTGGGTCTGTATTTAGCTGATAAATGGTGACCAAATTCACAAATTATTGTTGTTTCATATGAAATTCTCATTGTACTTTTCTAGTTGTTTAAGTTGTTGAAATTGTTCAATATCTTTACAAAATTGGTCAAAAATATTTAAACAAATTGACAGGAACTTGATTCAAACGTAACGATTTGTTGGTGTTTGCGATATAACTTGCAATAAATAAAGGGCTGATTTGATCGTACAGGTCCATCCAACACAATCCGTATATATATATATGCCGTGTGTCCATTGTATGTCACCCATATATTGTTCTTCACATTTCCTTGTTACCAACGTTGGCCTCCAGCCATACATCATGAACCCAACCCATAAGCTAACCACACAACCCCACAACGTTACAAACGTTGGCCTCCAGCCAAGTATAATTTTCAGAAATACTAATACTAATTTTCTGTAAAATAAAATAAGTAGAAACAATTAAGGTTTTATTTTCTTATATATGTCATCTTTTTAAAATTAACATTCATGCTTATCGTCATTTACAATTATAAAATGAATATATCGAAAATAATAAACATGAAGAATATTTCGATGTAACTTAAAACACAAATACATTTTTTAATTACTTAAAAAATCTAAGGGAAGTAACTCTTTTATTAAACGATTTTGTAGTACTGTAGATTTGCTCGTTTTAAGTTTGAACAGTCTTCAACGATAAACTGCGCTTTAAATCAATTTCATAATTTATGATCTGGAACAATTGTCGAAAACGGCCGTCGCAATAATAATTATTTAAGTACTGACAATGCATGTAATATAGATGTGTTTTCTTTTTGAAGTGGATCTGCATTTAGCCGGTACCCGGTGATAAGATGATATATGAACATGTAGTCATAAATGATTGTCGTTCAATTTTGACATCGTGATCATTATACCGGTCGCAGTTGTTGTAATTGTTAAAAATCGATTCAAATTATTAAAACATTGTTTAAACCAACTTCTATCCAATGTCACGATTAGTTGGTGGTCGCTATAGGAAATCAATGGGCAATCAAAACGACATTTAAAAAACTTTTTATTCAAAATATGTGTCCATCAGTAAGCGGAAGTTGTGAAGTTATTTTATCTCGTCCATCAATCTTGATAAACGAGAAAAGAGTTACTTAAATTACTATTTTAATATGTATTATGATTGTTCTACAGAAACGTCCCAAGTCAGGCCAAGACCAATAAACTAATTTATGTACACATACATCTTAATAATATTTAGTTCAATCGTAAATCGGAGTTACCTCCCTTGGAATAGTAAGCGTTTGTTATAAGAATTTGTAAAAATTACTCATAATAAATTTATGTTTTATCAAAAACAATAATGTCGTAATATATTTCAAGGTCCGATTAAAATATCTAACTAATTTCTGTTTGTAAGTTTTAAGATGCTTCTTCGTGATAATTGATTAATTGTGTGATTATGCAAATATCCTGTACCATGATAAAAAAAGACATAGACTCTCTCTAGCCGAGCATTAATTGTAGTTATAGTATTAACCAGAGTTGCATTGTGTCTATGCCGACCATCTGTACATTTCTTGGAGAAACCGCCTGTCCCTCTCCATACATTGCAGGGCACTGCCAAAACGTTGTGCTTTCCACCAGAATCTGTACTACCGGGATATATATCACCGGATTTTTGATTAACCGTTTAAAACTACACTCATGTAATAGCTGTTATCTGTTCATATGTTAATCTTGTGATGATTTTTGTTTTTGTTTGTTTTGCAGATTACAACATAGCTGGTGCGACCCCGGACCAATATAGGCGGTTTATCATCGCACGGCTCCGGGGAGAGGTCGACGACCCCCGCCCTGGGGCCTTGTCTAGCGTCCAGTGGTGGACGCTATTTAAAAATAATCCTCAACTGTTTAAACAGTTATTTAAAGATTATCCAGTACCGGAGGGGATGGAATGTCCATTTTAATCCACCAGTGACTATTAGTATCGTTTACAACGTGGATGCTTTCGCATAATCCAAGTAATATACTTGACTCTCTTAAGCTTGCAACATTTTAGAGAGCGAGGGAGAAAAACACGGACTGGGAGTTATTGAAAACGGATGGTCTTCTTTCTGTGTTACATCATCATCATCATCATCACCATCATCATCATTTGCAACGTTTACAACGCAGACGCTTTATGTTATGACACCAATATGCATGATACTCTTACAACATTTAAGAGAACGGGAGAGAAAAGACAACAACGACCGGAAGTTAAAGAAAATGGTTGGACGGTCTCCTTTCTGTGTTACATCGTCATGATCGCCGACCTTCTAAAACTAGTTTCTGAAATCAGAACTATATAAACATATTATTACGTCGTCAAAGTTACCACAACATGGAAAGTGTGTGACCAATCTTGAGGCTGACACTACCACGTTATACAAAGGGACCAGTGGACGTATGTTATATATAACCTAACTGTGATAATTAATAGTGACAACGGACGTCCCTTTACTTCTTATTTCTTAATCATATTCGAACGTTTTGAGATTCAGGTAGCAATATGTCTGCCCTGGCTTTACTTTTTTGTATCGTATCCTAACGTACGTTTTAGATTTGGGCAGCAATACGATTTATACATACTGTAACGTGCCGGCAGTCACCCATCCAACTACAGACCACGCTCACCGTTGTTTAAATACATTTTATCTTGGGTGAGTACCGGGTTATACCGCATGACTGGAAAGGCTAGCTTGCCAGTTAAGGCCCGGTCACAACCCACCGTGCGTGGTTTTAGTCCGTACGTTTTTTGGGGGGAGGCCACGGCCGCTACGTTTTTCTGAAAACATGGGTAGGGAGTGGCAAGAGCAGAGAGAGAGTACGTCAACGCACGTCACTCGCAAGGTTGCGCAAGGTGTAAGTATACGTGGCCCGCACGCCACGCCTGGCCGTGAGCGGTTGCGTGCCTCGTACGTTGCACACATGGTAAGTGAGTTGTACGTGCTTACAACTTGCTTACAACGTACGATCTCCGTGCGATTGCCACTATATCGTACGGAGGCCGTACTTACACGTGCTGCTCACGCACTGTGTCCTTACTCACTCGCATGTTGTAAGTGCGTGGAAGTGCGACGAACGTAAGTTTTTCCGCCCAATGTCTTGATACTCACGATTTATTTTATGAACTCTGCAGACATTCAATGAACTCTACAGACACTCAGGATTTTAATGAACTGTGGGCTCATTTTATGAACTCATGATTTAATTTTATGCATTCATGTGTGAATAAATATGTAGAAGTTAATTGTGTCAAACATATAATAAAATGTTTTTATTTTTGTTCTTATTTAAAATCAACCTTAGCTTTAATATTATATACCAGAATGGTTCCGGTCTCACTTCTTACTTTCAAAGCCCCCCCCCCCCCCCAAAAAAAAACCCAGTCATTTTAAACAAATGGTTATAATAAATTTACCGTTTGCAAAAATTACGGATTTGTTTTTTGGGGCTGGTTGGGAGGTTTTTGTTATCATATTGCGTTGTACGTGCGGAGCACGTGCTTACTCGGTACGGTCCACGTCAGTTCTGTGTGCACATTGGACAGTAGAACTGGGGAAGTGCCGGGTAAGCACAGACCACGCACTTATCAAGTGTGCAGCACACACGTGCTACGGAGTCAGTGCGTTGTGCGCTCATTGGCTGTAGAAAACACGCGCATCACCTGTACTTGGGTGAATCCGTAGCCCAACCGCATCCCGAACGCAGCGAAAGTTCCTCATGCACTCAAAGTGCCACGGCGTGTCTGCGTGCTCCCAAATCCGTACTGAGGCGGTACTCACCACGTACGGATCCCCAAATTTTGCCCACGTTTTTGCAAGTAGACAGCACGCACTTGAAAGTACGGCGGGTTGGGACCACGGCTTTAGGCAGTATTTCCCCCTCATATATCTAGCTGGATATTGCAATACTGTACTATTGCCCCGGTTGTATTAAATTTTCTTTACTTCCTTTTTTTTTTCAAATCCATGCAAAAAAAAAAACCGAAAACAAACAAACAAACGTTTAGGGAGGTTTCCTTACTTAAAGTTCCACTTAACTTCTGTAACGCTTTCCTATGGATATTGTTACGTCTTTCTTCTATAGATTAAGAAACGTTGATGAAACCGGTGTCAGAAAGCTTAGTTTTGGGATATGTAAATATATAAAGTAGATCAATTGATGATAACAAGTAACATAGAATATCTACAACTCAGATTCTTTGTAACAATACGGCTCGGTGAGAACACATATAACAGTGGATTAGTGGAATAGGTTGTAATGTTAGATGGAGAGGTCCTCCTTAATTAACATAAAATGGATTGTTGGTACACTTATAACAGTGAATTAGTGGAATAGGTTGTAATGTTAGATGGAGAGGCACTCCTTAATTAACATATAATGGATTGTTGGTACACGTATAACAGTGGAATAGTGGAATAGGTTGTAATGTTAGATGGAGAGGTCCCCTTAATTAACTTATAATGGATTGTTGGTACACGTATAACAGTGATTTAGTGGAATAGGTTGTAATGTTAGATGGAGAGGTCCCCTTAATTAACATATAATGGATTGTTGGTACACGGATAACAGTGGATTAGTGGAAAAAGTTGTAATGTTAGATGGGGAGTTCCTCTTTAATTAACATATAATGGATTGTTGGTACACGTATAACGGTGGATTAGTGGAATAGGTTGTAATGTTAGATGGAGAGGTCCCCTTAATTAACATATAATGGATTGTTGGTACACGTATAACAGTGGATAAGTAGAATAGGTTGTAATGTTAGATTGAGAGGTCCCCTTAATTAACATATAATGGATTGTTGGTACACGTATAACAGTAGATTAGTGGAATAGGTTGTAATGTTAGATTGAGAGGTCCCCTTAATTAACATATAATGGATTGTTGGTACACGTATAACAGTGGATTAGTGGAATAGGTTGTAATGTTAGATTGAGAGGTCCCCTTAATTAACCTATAATGGATTGTTGGTACACGTATAACAGTAGATTAGTGGAATAGGTTGTAATGTTAGATGGAGAGGCCCTCCTTAATTAACTTATAATGGATTGTTGGTACACGTATAACAGTGGATTAGTGGAATAGGTTGTAATGTTAGATGGAGAGGTACCCTTAATTAACATATAATGGATTGTTGGTACACGTATAACAGTGGATTAGTGGAATAGGTTGTAATGTTAGATGGAGAGGCCCTCCTTAGTTAACTTATAATGGATTGTTGGTACACGTATAACGGTGGAGTAATGGAATAGGTTGTAATGTTAGATGGAGAGGTACCCTTAATTAACATATAATGGATTGTTGGTACACGTATAACGATAGATAAATGGAATAGGTTGTAATGTTAGATGGAGAGGTCCCCTTAATTAACATATAATGGATTGTTGGTACACGTATAATAGTGGATTAGCGGAATAGGTTGTAATGTTAGATGAGAGGCCCGGTTAATTAACATATAATGGATTGTTGGTACACGTAAAACAGTGGATTAGTGGAATAGGTTGTAATGTTAGATGGAGAGGCCCGTTAATTAACATATAATGGATTGTTGGTACACGTATAACAGTGGATTAGCGGAATAGATTGTACTATCAGATGGAGAGGCCCGTTAATTAACATATAATGGATTGTTGGTACACGTATAACAGTGTATTAATGGAATAGGTTGTAATGTTAGATGGAGAGGTCCCCTTAATTAACATGTATTCAGTGTCTTTCATTACTCTATGTTTTAATTAACATTTAATCGGTGTCTTCCTTTATTTTATATCATGTTCTAATTAATATATAATCAGGGTCTTGCCTTACTCTATGTTCTAATAAACATTTAATCTGTGTCTTTCTTTACTTAATATCATGTTCTAATTAATATATAATCAGGGTCTTGCCTTACTCTATGTTCTAATTAACATTTAATCTGTGTCTTTCTTTACTTTATATCATGTTCTAATTAATATATAATCAGGGTCTTTCTTTACCTTATAGCATATATGTTCTAATTAACATATAATCTGTGTCTTTCATTTCCTTGTATGATGTTCTAATTAACATTTAATCTGTGTCTTTCTTTACTTTATATAATGTTCTAATTAACATTTAATCTGTGTCTTTCTTTACTTTATATAATGTTCTAATTAACATATAATCAGGGTATTTCTGTATCTTATATCATGTTCTAATTAACATATAATCTGTGTCTTTCTTTACTTTATATAATGTTCTAATTAACATATAATCAGGGTCTTTCTTTACCTCATATCATATATGTTCTAATTAACATATAACAGGTGACATTCTTTACTTTATATCATATTCTTTCTTTCTATACAGTTTCTTATGTATATATTTAAACCGTCGATGCCAAGTTCTGTATGTTGTTATTGTGGTAGAAATAGTTTTAGCAATGCTTGTCATGTACTCTGAGAAGGACCATGTATAAGTACAATTGTACCTGATTCTTAATCATCAGATTGAAATATATTGTGTAGTTTGTACATGTTGTACATATCATTTCTCATGAATAAAGTATAGTTTCAAACTATAGTGACATTAAATAACAGCAGGTAAATAAGATGATGATGTCGATGAATCTTTATACATTTATATTCCAGAAACAAATGTTTTCGTATCATGTCATAAGTTTGTAAATAAATATACATAAATCATTATTTACTGAGTGTGTCATTAATCACCCCTCCGCCCTCTACATAAAGACGAAAAATATCAGAGAATACCGGAGCGTCAGAACAATATCTACATGGAGGCACTGGTAAAAGTTCAAGAGAAGAAGACCAGGCGTTCCGGAAAGGTAAACGTTTTCTGCTTCAGCGACGACACTCGCCATGTAAATCATAGGTCAGATCCAGGTGAATGTCGGAGTGAGAACTCATTTCTCACTCCGAGGACATGACATTTACTTTAATTATGTTTTTGTTGACGCTTTGATATTTTTTTTTTTAATTGGAAAAAATAACACAGTACAAATCATTGCGGATAGTTTCTGTTAATATACAATGTATACTCACATGATTCACACTATATCTCTATGAAAAATAAAAAAATGTAATAATTACATAAAGATTTTGTATTTACATTTCGAGGTGTCAGCAGATAATTACAAGCCATTCTATTCATAAATAAGATAAGTTATTTCGGTGGATATGTTAACAAATTGACGCGATAAAAGTTTTAAGTTTTGGTTATCAACATGTCACTGGTTCATTAAAAAACAATGATACCCATCATAAACAGTCAACGATCAATACATGTTCACAATGACTTTCGTTCAGTATTATTGCCGAAAGCCGACTCATTATTTCAAAATTGTATGAAGCGTCTATAAAGACTAGAGGAAAACTTTAACAGCTTTTCAACATACTGCGCCGTTAAATGTCATGTGATCACGGAACTAATTTACGACCGGGTATGTGTTTGTGTAGAAAATGGTGTCCACATTGTCCTTATCCACGTAGGTAACGGACCTCTGTGCCTAGATTGCATTATCCGTCAACGTAAAGTTGTGATATTAGAACGATTGGATTTATTAATGCCGCTGTCATCTACAGCTTGATCTGTTCACGTCTAAAGATCAGTGAATCCTGATCTGTCTCATAATACCGACACGTAAGTATGACCTGTATGTTATATATGGTCGGCTGTGTAGATATGAAAGCCGACATAATTTTTTCTTAATATAGAACATCTTCCATGTTGTTTACAGTATTTTTTTGAAAGCTCAACAGCACAAAATTTAACGAAGCGTCCATTGGTGTGCTATCCACTTACATTGTTGATTCAGGTATGGACTGAAACGTTACATTGTCGATACAGGCATGGACTGAAACCTTATATTGTCGATACAGGTATAGGCTGAAACCTTACATTGTCGATACAGGTATGGACTGAAACCTTACAATGTCGATACAGGTATGGACTGAAACCTTACATTGTCGATACAGGTATAGGCTGAAGATACAGGTATGGACTGAAACCTTATATTGTCGATACAGGTATGGACTGAAACCTTACATTGTCGATACAGGTATGGGCTGAACCCCAAATGTACATGGAATATTCTATGCTATACTGGGTCGTGAAATCTGAAAAAAATGTATAGCCCTATTCTCACAACTTTACTTAATGATCTGACAATAACTCTATTTTCACAACATTAAATAATGATTTGAAAATAACCATATTCTAACAACTTTAGATAATGATCTGACAATAACCCTATTATCACAACTTTACATTATGATCTGACAATAACCCTTTTCTCACAACTTTACATAATGAGCTGACAATAACCCTATTCTCACAACTTTACATAATGATCTGACAATAACCCTACTTTCACAACTTTACATAAGGATCTGAGAATAACCCTATTCTCGCAACTTTACATAATGATCTGACAATAACCCTATTCTAACAACTTAACATAATGATCTGACAATAACTCTATTCTCACAACTTTTCATAATGATCTGACAATAACCCTATTCTCACAACTTTACATAATGATCTGACAATAACCCTTTTCTCACAACTTTACATAATGATCTGACAATAACCCTATTCTAACAACTTAACATGATGATCTGACAATAACTCTATTCTCACAACTTTTCATAATGATCTGACAATAACCCTATTCTCACAATTTACACAATGACCTGAAAATAAACCTATTCTCACCACTTTACATAATGATCTGACAATAACCCTATTCTCACAACTTTACATAATGATCTGACAATAACCCTTTTCTCACAACTTTACATAATGATCTGACAATAACCCTATTCTAACAACTTAACATAATGATCTGACAATAACTCCATTCTCACAACTTTTCATAATGATCTGACAATAACCCTATTCTCACAATTTACACAATGACCTGAAAATAAACCTATTCTCACAACTTTACATAATGATCTGACAATAACCCTTTTCTAACAACTTAACATAATGATCTGACAAAAACTCTATTCTAACAACTTTTCATAATGATCTGACAATAACCCTATTCTCACAATTTACACAATGACCTGAAAATAACCCTATTCTAACAACTTTACATAATGATCTGACAATAACCCTTTTCTCACAAGTTTGCATAATGATCTGACAATAACCCTATTCTCACAACTTTACATAATGATCTAAAAATAACACTATTCTAACAACTTTACATAATTATCTGACAATAACCTTATTCTATCAACTTTACAAAAGGATCTGACAATAACCCTATTCCCACAAATTTATATAATGACCTGAAAATAACCATATTTTAACAACTTTACATAATGATCTGACAATGACCCTATTCTTACAACTTTACATAATGATCTGACAATAACTCTATTCTCACAACTTTACATAAGGATCTGACAATAACCCTATTCTCACAATTTACACAATGACCTGAAAATAAACCTATTCTCACCACTTTACATAATGACCTGACAATAACCCTATTCTAACAACTTTACATAATGATCTGACAATAACCCTTTTCTCACAAGTTTGCATAATGATCTGACAATAACCCTATTCTCACAACTTTACATAATGATCTAAAAATAACACTATTCTAACAACTTTACATAATTATCTGACAATAACCTTATTCTATCAACTTTACAAAAGGATCTGACAATAACCCTATTCCCACAAATTTATATAATGACCTGAAAATAACCATATTTTAACAACTTTACATAATGATCTGACAATAACTCTATTCTCACAACTTTACATAAGGATCTGACAATAACCCTACTTTCACAACTATACATAATTATCTGACAATAACCCTATTCTCACAACTTTACATAATGACCTGACAATAACCCTATTCTAACAACTTTACATACTGATCTGACAATAACCCTATTCTCACAACTTTACATAATGATCTGACAAGAACCCTACTTTCACAACTATACATAATTATCTGGCAATAACCCTATTCTCACAACTTTATATAATGATCTGACAATAAACCTATTCTCACCACTTTACATAATGATCTGACAATAACCCTATTCTAACAACTTTACATCATGATCTGACAATAACCCTATTCTCACAACTTTACATACTGATCTGACAATAACCCTTTTCTCACAAGTTTGCATAATGATCTGACAATAACCCTATTCTCACAACTTTACTTAATGATCTGACAATAACTCTATTTTCACAACATTAAATAATGATTTATAAATAACCATATTCTCACAACTTTACATTATGATCTGACAATAACCCTATTCTCACAACTTTACATAATGAGCTGACAATAACCCTATTCTCACAACTTTACATAATGATCTGACAATAACTCTACTTTCGCAACTTTACATAAGGATCTGACAATAACCCTATTCTCGCAACTTTATATAATGATCTGACAATAACCCTATTCTCACAACGTTACATAATGATCTGACAATAACCCTATTCTCACAACTTTACATAATGATCTGACAATAACCCTATTCTCACAACTTTACATAATGATCTGACAATAACCCTTTTCTCACAACTTTACATAATGATCTGACAATAACCCTATTCTAACAACTTAACATAATGATCTGACAATAACTCAATTCTCACAACTTTTCATATTGATCTGACAATAACCCTATTCTCACAATTTACACAATGACCTGAAAATAAACCTATTCTCACCACTTTACATAAGGATCTGACAATAACCCTATTCCCACAAATTTATATAATGACCTGAAAATAACCATATTTTAACAACTTTACATAATGATCTGACAATGACTCTATTCTTACAACTTTACATAATTATCTGACAATAACCTTATTCTATCAACTTTACATAAGGATCTGACAATAACCCTATTCCCACAAATTTATATAATGACCTGAAAATAACCATATTTTAACAACTTTACATAATGATCTGACAATAACCCTATTCTTACAACTTTACATAATGATCTGACAATAACTCTATTCTCACAACTTTACATAAGGATCTGACAATAACCCTATTCTCACAATTTACACAATGACCTGAAAATAAACCTATTCTCACAACTTTACATAATGACCTGACAATAACCCTATTCTAACAACTTTACATAATGATCTGACAATAACCCTTTTCTCACAAGTTTGCATAATGATCTGACAATAACCCTATTCTCACAACTTTACATAATGATCTAAAAATAACACTATTCTAACAACTTTACATAATTATCTGACAATAACCTTATTCTATCAACTTTACATAAGGATCTGACAATAACCCTATTCCCACAAATTTATATAATGACCTGAAAATAACCATATTTTAACAACTTTACATAATGATCTGACAATAACCCTATTCTCACAACTTTACATAAGGATCTGACAATAACCCTATTCTCACAACTTTACATAAGGATCTGACAATAACCCTATTCTCACAATTTACACAATGACCTGAAAATAAACCTATTCTCACCACTTTACATAATGACCTGACAATAACCCTATTCTAACAACTTTACATAATGATCTGACAATAACCCTATTCTCACAACTTTACATACTGATATGACAATAACCCTATTCTTACAACTTTACATGAGGACCTGACGATAACCCTATTCTCATAACTTTCCATAAGGATCTGACAATAACCCTATTCTCACAACTTTCCATAAGAATCTGACAATAACCCTATTCTCACAACTTTACATAATGACCTGACAATAACCTTTGCACCCTCTCTACTTCATACCTAGGGGAAATTATGGATTTGGTTATGTCATATTCAGCAAGGAATTTTATCTAAGCATGTTGTGACGAAATTACTTAATTCTGTAAGCGGTAATTTGATTGGCACTTCTTATGGGAAATATCAGATCATATACACGAGGTGAGTTTCAGGGCTTTTAGTTATTGTAACCAGGGACATAATATACAGAAAGGACATCATTCAAAGAAGCTAGTGGGCGACATATAGTTCTCCTGTTTCAAAAAAGTAGCATAAGCTTATTAGCCCCTGCAATTTTATAATAAACTATTCCAACCTTTGAATTGGAGGAGTTCAAATGTGTATTTAGGGCAAATGAGTTATACATCATCGGAACTCTACAGGAATGAGATTCAATTCAATGAAGATGTAGGGAAAACTTATCTTATATATTATCTTATCAATAAAAACAATAGTATATATGACTTTATATTATCAATCATCAATGTTTAGATTGGGTGTTTAAACATGAGTTATCAGGTTGGAATCTATGAAAACCGTACAATGTTTTAGTAGCTTGTCACACATTCCATATTATGCAAAACAAAACTATTTACAGATTGAATACAAAACGTTATCTCGTTACCGATCAGAATAACTTACGAGGCCAGCCTTTAAATTCATGCACCCCCGAGGACACATTTGAATGCATCCAGTTCAAAGGTTAGGATAGATCATTATGAAATTTCCCAGGAAGAATGGGTTAATAGAACTGTGACGCATGGATTGAACCAGGCAAACAGGTATTGTATTACATGCAGCGCGTCGGCTCAGGTAGAGAAAGTGTACGACTGTGTTGTTAAATGTAAATACATGTATACAACGAGAGAGGAAAACTTACTGGAGAGATTTTATACCAGAAAACAACGTAAATATGGCTGTGGTTCTAATTTTATACCAGAAACAATGTAAATATGGCTGTGGTTCTAATTAGTTTTTATTCGTTTAATTTTGTTTTGGAAATGAGCGTCAAACATATACAGCCTGCAGTAAGTTTTGTTGACTTAAAATTAGGGGATAGCACGTTGTTTTGAGTGGCTATACTGGCGATTAGAGCCACAAGGGCTAGGCACGGACCTATGTCACTATATGAAATGATTGTCAGATATTTTTTTTAGCTTTCTTGAATATAGCCCCTCCCACTACTATATATCTGTGACTAGGGAAAGAACTAGCCTGAACGAGAAAATCGACCTATTTTCACTCTAAGCATGTTTCCGTCACTGAATGAAGTCCAATGTTTTATATGCATGCCTCATTTTAAAGGTAAAACTTTTATCTTTCAGCCGATACCAAATATATCCCGCTACATGCATGTAAAAGCTCACTAGGCTGTCTAGAATCCGAGGTTTTGCATGAAAAACTGTAGGTGGGCAGTTCTAACTAATTGACAATTTTACTACGCTAACATGTTAAGATACATTTTATTCCCTTGTTACAAGTACATAGTAAAGTTCTCTGTGACCTCGTTGGTGACGTGTCTTTCTATAGCCAACTGACCAATCAGAATGAAACTTTCAAAAGCCGGTCATTTAGCCTCGCCCATACATGAACTGGTGAGCGCTTGGTCTGGATGTTGACGATGCGGAATATTTGGATTTAGGTCCCCTGATTCTTTGTGAACGTATGTTAACGACATAATTTGATTAACATTAACAAAATGTTTACAATTCCATGTCAGTATGCATGGCAATATGTTCGTATCGACACAATCGTGTGTTTAGATTTATGAAGAGTTTTGTCATTTTCAGAATCACAAGACACAGTCACAGTGAAATGTTTGTTTTGATTCCCGACCAAGATGCGTACACATGGATGGAATTAACGTTTCATGAATAAATTGAGGTAAGAACAAGAAATGATTGTAAACGTTTTATTCTTAATGTTTTCAACAAATACATTCAATCGGTCCGCTTTGCTCTGTTGCTTGCTAATCGCCTATCATGCAGTAGAATGTTCATCGATAGATGAACTTGACGCCATTTTGTTTTTGAGTAGAAACGGGGCGTGGCTTAAGCTCGATGGGCGGAGCTTGACATGACAAACGAATCGTGTTAGAATCTATTATATTACTGTGTTTTAATTGATGTATAAACTATCTATTTACTTTTTTATTTATTTTAAAAAAACCGCGAATGAGCATGATCTATATACGACAGATTTGTTTGTTTGTGTTTTTACTTAAAATTAGTATTCAATAAATATAACTGTGTTTCGAATGAATTAATACACTACTGTATATATTAATTTAGCTTGTTATGTTTTTAAAAGCGTGAATGAGGTTCATGGATTATATACAGTAGTGGGTTGTTTGTGTACCTGTACAGGTGATGTTTGCTTGATTCAATTTCAGAAAAAAATATTTTATATGTTGGTTATCGAAACGTGACCCCCTCTGGAATGCCCTCATATATATCCTCATAGAGAAGTTTTAAGGAACGTTTCAGATTGAGTCTACGCAAGTAGCAGCTAACGCGCAATAGACTTGTTTTCACATCATTTTTCTGTTTTTATTAAATACCCCCCCCCCCCCCCCCCTTTTAAATATTTTTCTATTATGCTATTGTAATGATGATGAAGACCATGACAAAATTGAACATTCCATTCCATGACTCATTAATCAATTCAGAAGAAAATTCACTTTTTTTAACCTGTCTCACACATTAACTTTTTTCCTCAATGTCCTGCTTTATTTTTCATGTTAATGGAACCTTAATGACGTCAAAATGGCGTACCAAAAAATTGGATGCTGTTAATAAATTATGAATTCTTTGGTTACACCCATTTTCATAAAAAATGATCTATATAAACAAAGTCAGGAAAATTAATAGGAAAAAGTTGGAAATACAAAGAATATATAGCAAAATGAAAAAAAAATCGAAAGACTTTTGGCACGTCACTATATATCCCTTAAATGCCTGTATTAGAAATGAAGGTATATTAAAATCACACTTTTTTGTAATCACATTATTTATGGTACATGTACATGTATGAAATGATAAATGCATACTTGCCAACCATTCTTTTGGTCAGGTGAGAAAAGATTTGTGCTTATAATACCAACAAAAATGGTTTCAATGGTTAGCAGAAAGTCTTAGGAATCTTAGAAAAGGAGACAATTGCAAGTTATGAGTCTGGCATATACCAGTACATAGTTAAATGTATCAATTTTTGATACGTAAGTTCTGATTTTTTGAAAAAAGAAGACCATGAGTATAATGTTAAGGTTACATTTCAAATAAACAATGTATCAAGAATTCAGTTGTGCTATGACATATTTCTATAGTGTAGTGGTCATCACACTTGCCACTTTGTGGTGGGAGACCCAGGTTCAATTCCTGGTGGAAATGATAGCACAATTTGATATTGATAAAACATCGAAAATATAAAAAGCATGCAAACATAAAAGAAAACTACCAGTAACTGTTATTGAACTCTTCAATTTATTTCACATTTGTTTATATATAATATTTTCAGTATTCTTGTTTATTTGTTCTGTATTATGGCTTATTTTTTCTTTGCTCTACCGTATTCATACAACTTGGCATTTATGAAATGTGATCAGTTTCCATATAATTACCAAAGTCTTTGGTGCTGATATCCAGTGATCGGGCCTTCATGCGATCAAACAAAGTCATCAATTTTTTTAACAGATATTCCATGATCAAATATATATGTTCAAGCAATCATAATTTGTTATAGATCAACCTCTTTCTGTTTATAAGTTAAAAAATCAAATTGATTATTCAGGCACTGTGCCGCACATACTATGTACATGAAAAGTAAATGATTTGAATGTACTAAGTTGTGTTCCGGAGAGAAAATAACATAGGTGATCAGCCAGCAGACTAATCTTTTTATCCCCCGCTTTCACTTTTGTCCGTCCGTTCTTCCGTCCGTCTGTTCGCCCTTTTGCCATGCTTCGTGTTTCTGTTAACAGCAAAAACTATTATCCCATTTTTTTAAAAGTTGGTTACAGGGTAAAATTCGTTAAGGACCTGGCCAAGTTCGATTTCCATTTTTGGCGGACAATTATCAGCGGAGTTATGGCCCCTTGATTAACGCAAAATGTCATTTTTCCAAAACGGTGGATATCAATCTGGGTTTGTCCGTCCGTTCTTCGGTCCGTCTGTCCATCCTTCTGTCACTTATATATTATCCGATTTTCTTAAAATTTGTGCAGGTCTTTCAAAACTTTTTTCCAATACGGTTTTTTAGTGTTTACAGAATTTTCTCTTTGGTAAGGACGTCTTTGTAGCACTTTCAAAACGCTCTTCGGAGTAGAGACGATATCCAATTTTGACCGGAGTTTACATATTTCCAACCTATGATCAATTATGGAATTTTGCACACAAACGCGGTACTTGGGTATGCTACTATTATCACCCCTAATTATCCACTTATAAAACATTCTCTCCATAGACCCGACATGACTTGGAACATGTGGTTGTCGTATTTGCAGATAAAGCACAATTGGCATGTGGTTAGAAACATCAAGATAGAAGTCGGCATCTAAAATTTCAATGAATGAATTTTAAAAAAAATACCAATTCGGCCGCCATTTTGAAAATGCGTATATTTGTGTATATTTTGCACTTCGTAAAAGGCCGTAATTTCACCTTTTGATACTGGATTGACCTCTTAACAAGAGCACCGCAAGCGGAGGCATGATACGCCCGCCGTACCCTGTCATTTCATGTCATAATGACTAAACCTAGCAAGTTTTGAAGATATCGATTGAAAATTGTAGGAGAAAATCTCTGGACAAACAACAATTTACAATAGAAATGCATTTTCTATATATAAATGCATAATGTTGCAACTGCAACTATGCGATGCTGTTACACGAAAAGTTGAAAGAACTCAACAAAACCCGTAATATATGTTGAATATTATAGCTATTAGAAGTACAATGCAAAATTTTAGAGGAATTGAAGAAAACACAAAAAAGTTCTGACTTTCATTACATTTTCAACATAATGTCTGAAATTGCATCAGATACGAAGTTCCAAAGGGCCATAACTCTAGTAAATATAATAGAAACAAACTGTCATTCAGTAAAACACAACTTCATGTCATGATGATTACGCCTAGCAAGTTTGAAAGATATCGGTTGAAAACTGTAGAAGAAGATCTCCGTACAAAACAACAGTTTACAACAGAAATGCATTTTCTACATAAAGCCTATATTTTGCAATTGCAATTTTGCAACGCTGTTACCCAAAAAGTTGAAGGAACTCAACAAAACCCGTAGTAGATGTTAAATATTATAGATATTCAAAGTACCATACAAAATTTTAGAGGAATTGAAGAAAAAGCAAAAAAGTTCTGACATTTTTTACATAAGGTCTGAAATTGCATCAGATTCGGAGTTCCAAAGGGCCATAACTCTAGTAAATATGAGTGAAAAAAACTGTAATTCAGGAAAACACAATTTCATGTCATGATGATTAAGCCTAGCAAGTTTGAAAGATATTGGTTGAAAACTGTAGGAGAAGATCTCCGGACAAAACAACAGTTTACAACAGAAATGCATTTTCTACATAAAGCCTATAATTTGCAATTGCAATTTTGCAACGCTGTTACGCAAAAATTTGAAGGAACTCAACAAAACCCGTAATATATGTTAAATATTATAGTTATTCGAAGTACCATATCAAATTTCAGAGGAATTAAAGAAAACACAAAAAAGTTCTGACGTTTTCTAAATAATGCCCGAAATTGCGTCCCAAAGGGCCATAACTCTAGTGAATATTCTCGAATCAAATTGTCTTTCAGGAAAACACAACTTCATGTCATGGTGATTAAGCCTAGCAAGTTTGAAAGAAATCGGTTGAAAAATGTAGGAGGAGATCTCCGGACAAACAAAAGTTTACGACGGACGGACGGACGGACGGACGGACAACGCCATACCATAATTCGTCCCGTCATTTTTGACGGGCGTATAAAAACAAAGCGGATAATTATATAGTTTTTCTATTTTTTCATATTTTTAGTGTTACTGGAGCACTTTTTATTTTTGAACCCGAAATTATGAAAAATAACACAAAAAGTAACGGAACAAAAAACAAAAGTTAAGCACGCTAACCCCGCTTTTTATGACGGTTTTAGACGAAGAAACGCATTTTCTTTCATATGCTAAATATTAAAACAAATTATTGCAGAACCTTTATTGTTTAGCGCTAAATCTGCAAAACATGGTGAAAAAAATGAGGATTTTCTCATTAAAAAATAAGGGGTAGGGGTAACTAAAATCGCTTTCCTGAGTGAGAAATGTTACTTCCATAACGGAAATGCAAATAGTAATTTTGTCATTTCTGCAAACATTCATACATTTTAAGCTACAAATTCGGAAGATCTTGTATGAAGATGTCCCGCAATTGGTCACAACTGCAAAATTTACTTTAAATCATTAATTTTGTCATATAAGTATGACTGATCATAGCACAAAATCGATCTCGCTGACATATCATTATCTTTGCATTTTCGGCCATGACATGAACTCAGTTTTGCCGAAATGTATATTAGATAAAAAGTTTAATACAGGAAAATGTTGACTTCTCAGAAGAATACATCCTTAAACACCAGATGAAGTTTGCTTTGATCGATGATATCACGTAAGAATCATAGGACTCGTGGATACTGCGAAATAAATGTTGGTTTTCCTCAAACAACCAATGCTCCGATATGCCACATAAATCGCCTCTTTCTTTACATAGAATATCGTGGAAATGAGATGCCGTTGACATAATACCGGTAACATTCCCCGTAATGATGCGAAGAGAATTAATGAATATGGCTTAAAATAAGGAGTTATTAAGCATACTAAAACGCGTCGTGATTGTAAGCTGATTTACTCAAAGGCATTATCACCAGTAAACTTGTTCCTACTTAACCACTTTCGGCATCTGACACTTCTGTGCCAAAATCCCGGAGTTTTGAAGCGATCAGATGACAGAATATTTACACGGGCAGAGACCGAGCCCCTTCTTCGGCTTTTGCATTAACAAACAAACGGAACGGTCACGCCTCTCTTTTGAAAATAAGATTGTATATCATCTATAGTGCATGCTTCTGGTGTGCCGCTCAAGAATAAGCAGGTTCTTTTTCTCCTGAACATTCCAATAAGTCATCATCCTTTGTTGTCGTCGATAACAAACAACATGGTCGCATCTTTGTCTCATTGAGAAATATTCTGTATCTTGGTATGGCATTAGCTCACCTCAGTCCTTCGGAACAGGTGAGCTAAAAACGGTGATATATTTGAAAACATACAATGCTACAGATAATTATTGGATGGCTAATTGTTTCTTTTCACCTTTATTCAAGTTAACATGAGTAAATGTTTGTGACGGTAACACCATGGACATTTGATAAACACCAACGACAACTGTGAATAGATAATAGATCCGATAGATAGATATGGGGTGGTCGGGTTGTGCAGTGGATAGCGCACTTGCCTTTCTCCGGTTTCCTCCCACAATAAGACCCCTCGCGCTAATATCTGGGCCAACAAGAGTGATTTATATAAGTTGAATAACTTGTTTATATTTTCTAGATAGATAATAGATCATAAAAGATCTGAAGATGGACGTTTTTGAGTATGCTCATTAGTGTGTTTACTTAATGTGATTGACAATGATACTAAGTTCTCGTTTTGAGAACTTGATGTTTACTTGGATGTGACAAAGATTTACATGGCGGGGTCGTCGATGAAGCAGAAGACGCCTACTCCTCCGGAACACCTGGTCTTATTCTCTTGTGCTTTACGAAAGCCTCCATGTAAATCTTTCTTTTGTTCCTATTTTGCCTCTAGTTTAATCAATTTTGAATTCGGTTTATGGTTTTGTTGATCCTTTGGTATTCTCCGATTTTTGTTTATTAAATCTACTGTCTTTGCAACTCGGTCTTCATTTTCCTTGAACATGGAAACATATTCGGCATATGAAGGTTTCTTCCTAGAGTAACTTTTTGTCACATAGACATGTTAATTCTGCACTACATGTGCTACCACCCGGTTCCCTTGCCCTCACACACGTTAACTGGAACAGTGCTTTTTGAATGATTGTGGAGAGACTCTGAAGGACGAGCAGCACTGGTTTTATCAACCACTTTGTTATTGCCATACTGAGTCGATGGCTGATGCGAAGACGTGACCGAAGATACTCCCCTTTTGCTTCGGTAATTGATTGAATCGTGTACGCTGCTTATGTCACCCTTGCTAGACGCGGGGGAGCTGATAGCCCACTATTCGGATAGCAACAATTTGGATTGTTTGGCGCAATATCATGGTTATGACAGTCAACTGTATTAACAAAATCTTTTATTTCAGAAAGCTGTTGACCAATGCCTTCCGTCAAAATGCTCACAGCAATATCAGTCCTGGCTTGAGAATCGTTCAGAACATCTTTTACTGAAACCTCTGTTTTCCGGACACGAGACTTTAGATAAGAGATGCAATCGAGTGCAGTTTTGACGTATAGGACTGAACATCTTCATCAAAAACTGACTGTTTGTCTCTAACTGCACATACCCCGGAGCGAGTATCGTTCACTTTGATAAAACGATCTTCATCGATTCTCCAAAGGCTCAAGCTATTATTCTCTACTTACTGAGAGGTTGACGAAAGTTCAGTTGATTCCGATTTCCTGTGACGTTCTAGTGAAACAACTTTCGAAGATATAAGATAAGATAAGATATAAGACCTGTTGGCTATGTCATCAGAAAAGAGCTTATCAACGATTTCATCTGCCTGTTTCAATTCCGTTTTAACTGACTTGAAATGTTTTTTTTTTGCTTCCAATTACGATACTGATCGTATTTGTTGAACAAGATAAAAAGTCAATTGAACTGTCGTCTGCAAAATCAGAATGGATTTTAACATGGGCGACCCTTCTGACATTATTTGATTGAGTGAGGATGGAGACTTAAAAGAAAGTTTTATGGAAGATGAGGAATTTGACAATTTGTAAGTCTAGTAGACACCGAGGCCATTCAAATTAGTAGTGTGAACCTCTCCCATGAGAAGGAAAGAGAGCTGGCCAACTGTGGGCTGCAGACGCCTCCCCCCTTCCCTCCCCCCATCCATGTGCGCCATCCATCAAAACAAGATTTAATCAAGTGTCCGAAAATGACTTAAAGAAATGGAGTGGAATTGACAATCGAAAATCACCAAAAGGGGAGTGAAATTATTCACAGGTATGTTTTCACAAAGTTGCAACATTTGCTTTTTTTTTATTTTAAAACTTTCAAGAAAAATGAAAATACCTGAGAATGTAATGTCAGACCGGGACTCGAACCCGGATCGCCCATAAATTATGGTTTCTCTACCTTGAGATATCCGACCGTGTATTCTCCAAGTACATTTAATCTGCATTTTCGAATATGTTACTGTAATTGTGTCGTCACTTTTAGTCTTTGTTTTTTGTTTTTAGACTGGAGCACTGAGAGGGATGGGTACCCAATGGATTTGGAAAGCAGTGACAGGGAGACTCTAAACCATAAACTCCAGACATTTTACGCAGAGTGCCAAACAAAAAATTCAGAAAAACGAGTGGCAGCTGAAATGACGGAAGGCCAGGCCCATGAATACAATAAATATTCCATGAAAAGTATAAGGTCAGCTATAAATCTGTACATGATGGGCATAGGGAGGAGTGACAGAGATATTACCAGGGATAGAGAGTTCAAAACTTAAAGGCATATGAATTCCTATCAAACACAAATCTGTAACCCCCCCCCCCCCCCCCCCACCTGACTTACAACAAATTTCAACTTACCTGCATTCCAAAATAAATCCCGTCATCCTCAGGTTTGGCGAATTCCTTCCTCTTTTTCAGTGATGAGAATAGAAAAAAATACGCCATGTTATCCCACGAAACGGTACAGAAAAACAGACAAGGTGGCCTGAAAAGTGAGGAAGCTACGGCTGACAAAATAATGTACGCCACTGATAATGATCAATGTCCCTAAACTAAGGTCACTGAAAATGCTCATTGAAAAAAAACAAATAAACACGCCACCAGCCTGTTTAATCACTGAGAAAAAGAAGCGTTGAGCGATAGTTCTTGTCATAAATGGCACAAAAACAAACCATTAAAACAGTACTAGTTTTCACGTGTTATGGCGGACATCTCCAACAAGAGGCCCATGGGCCTCAATGGTCATCTGACAATCTATATGATTTTCTCTTGGTAGCTGTTTAAAGATGTTACCATATTTGACCCGTTACCTAAGAAAGTCAATGAACAAACTTGTTATTCCTTCAGCACGGCAGAGTGATAATACCCGCAGATTAACTTTTTGTTGCTGAGAAGAAGTGTTTGAAACATTTAAAGACATTTGACCCCTATGACATTGAAAGCAGATCAAGGTCATTCATTTAAACAAACTTAATAGCCCTTCATCCCAGCATGCCACAGGCATGCTGAGTACCCTAGGCCTTTCTGTGATGGAGAAGAAGTTACTTGAAGAATTCAAATACTTTTTACCCCTGTGACCTTGAAAGTAGGTAAATGTCAATCAAATGAACAAACTTGGTAGTCCTTCATCCCAGCATGCTACATGCCAAATTCCTTGGGCATTTCTGTTACTGAGAGGAAGTTTCTTAAAGATTTTTACATAGTTGACCCCTGCGGACTTTTGCAAAGTGCACACATTTTTCCCGTATACCGTATAACCAAAAGAAAGAAAATCGGGGTCATTCCTTAACTATTCACAAATTTCATGTGTAGCAAATTAGTAATCAATTGACAAGTCACAGTTGCTTAAACTACTCTTCATCTTCTACAAAATACTCATCAATAATTTCTACATGTTGACAAAAACTCTCATCTAACGATACGATTGTTGGTGGTCGTGATAAACAGATTGTATTACAACAGATGATCATGATATAATCCAGTGTTCATATTAGTAGGTGATCAGAATAGAGAGGCTTCGTGATGGTAAATAGCTGTCAATAGTCCACAACATTCAAATCTGTAAGTTGATCGGTATAGAGGATTTATATTAAAGGAATATTCTGATTAGTTGTCATGATGTTCGTTATAAAGAGTTGAAGTAGAAGTATAAAGTTGTCTCAATGGTCAATATAGAAAGTAAACGTTGTGTATATTGTTGACGTAATAGTCGTTATAGAGAGATGACGTAGTGTATATAGTTGTCATAATGGTCGTTATAGAAAGTAAACGTAGTGTATATAGTTGACGTAATGGTCGTTATAGAGAGTAATGGTGTAGTGTATATTATTGACCTAATGGTCGTGATAGAGAGTAATGGCATAGTGTATATTGTTGACGTAATAGTCGTGATAGAGAGTAATGGCGTAGTTGTATATATTTATCACAATGGTCGTTATAGAGTTATAGAGTGTTAACATGATAGCAGTATTAAGTTGTCATACCGGTAGTTTGGGTACGCAGGACGCGGATGTCACGTCAACACTGTTAGTACGAGATTATCTCCAACAGTGAATAAATATATTGAAATTTTCTTTTTTAAACGAAAAGCAGTGTTTGGAATTGGTTGTGAAATCATAATGGATTATCACTTAAGATCAATTACATATAATAATTGATTGTTCAATCAGTTGGCCAATGTGTCACTTTGAAATGTTCTTGTTTTCTTTTCACTGAATGTTGAGTTGTTTTCATTGTCATGATTATAATGAGAAGCATTTGATGTGAATTGATTCAATGCTCTTCATATTAGATCATACAGGATCACCCAGATGAGAAACAAAATCTTTAAAACCGAAAGAATATTTGATTGGTTCCATTGAATGAGCCTATTTATAATCTTTGAAAACTAGGCTGATCTAACAGAGACTAGTTACAAACCTGAGAAGGGACTCAATAAGGCGCGGTCTGTAGGTAGACGTCCAGTCCCCGTGTCCTAGACATCCTTTTGTCCCGTCCCCACAGGTCAGGATTATCCTGTTGTCACTGGCAAATATACTGAATCCAGCTCCACAGCAACCTCTGTCACAATAGAAACACACTTATTGACTTATGTCACCATAGAAACACACTTATTGACTTCTGTCACCATAGAAACACACTTATTGACTTCTGTCACCCAGGAAACACACTTATTGACTTCTGTCACCATAGAAACACACTTATTGACTTCTGTCACCATAGAAACACTCTTATTGACTTCTGTCACCATAGAAACACACTCACTGACAGCCGTCACAATAGAAACACTCTGATTGACCTCTGTCACCATAGAAACACACTTATTGACCTCTATGCACCATTGCAACACTCTTATTGACCTCTGGCACCATAGAAACAGAAACTATCGACCACTAGCTCTCGCCATAGAAACAAACTTATTAACATATATCACCTTAGATACAAACTTGAATCGGCATACAAAATGTACCTGCAATACATTCTTGCAGAAAGTAATATACAGAAGCTATATTTAGCAGAATGTTTCCCTTGTGGAAAATCATAAAAATAAAAAATATATATTTGTGGTTCGCAGGATGATTGCATGAAATTCGCGTGTCTGGTGTGTAAAGTACATGGCATAAATTTTTCCACGACCATGTATGTTCAATCCGGAACGACGTGATGTATTTCAGAATACGTAAGCCATTTTATTATATATATTCTGATTGTTTCTTCTCTATATAAATATACCAACTGAAAACAACAAACACTAGACTACGAATACAGCATCAATAGAGTATGAATACAGCATGAATACATTCTTTCAGGTGAATTACTTATGACGTGTCATTCAATCCCTATATGTTCAAATTACACGTTAATAATAATCCTGGTCAGTTTAAGGTGGAATTTATTGACACAGAGATTTACACAATTTGAGACACTGACAAGCCTGATTAAGCCCTGGCCATTTTAGATAACTCTTGATATGGTCTTCCCTGTCTAGTAGTTATTATTTTAGTCAAGTATTAATTAAAGATTTAGACTTGATTGCTCTTGACAGTAACATCTGGTTTTAATGTTGAAAATTAAATCAAGTTCCCCATTGTATCTTTCTTTTACTGAAGAAATATCAATTAATTCACTACCCCCTAAATTGTATAATGAACTATTCCAAGCATTAAATTTGGGCTAGTTCAAATATGTCTTAAGGGTGAATGAGTAAATAACGTTCTAAAATTTTGTCCAAATTACATTTCACAAACACGATTTCATTTCCCCTTGATGTACCCCTTAAACTTTACCTTGATAAAGATTTCCCTGTGAGGGCCTCCACCATTGTAGGTTTTGTTATTGACTCAGTGTTGCCGTGACCCAGTTGACCTTTGCCCCCTTCGCCCCACGTAAACACCTGTCTCTCCGTGGTGACGACGATCACATGATCTTCACCAGCAGCTGCCTGGAATGTATTGTTCGAAATATTTTCACAATTTCAGGGGTTACTTATATGCGATGTCAAAGGTCAATGTTCATTAATTAGCAATACTGACCAGCACAGTGTATCGATGTCAAAGGTCAAGGTTCATTACATAGCAATACTAATACCTACAGTTGTGAATCAATGTCCAACAACAATGTTCATTACATAGCAATACTTACCTACAGTTGTGTATTAATGTCAAAGGTCAAGGTTCATTACATAGCAATACTTACCTACAGTTGTGTATCAATGTCAAAGGTCAAGGTTCTTTACATAGCAATACTTACCTACAGTTGTGTATTAATGTCAAAGGTCAAGGTTCTTTACATAGCAATACTTACCTACAGTTGTGTATTAATGTCAAAGGTCAAGGTTCATTACATAGCAATACTTACCTACAGTTGTGTATCAATGTCAAAGGTAAAGGTTCATTACATAGCAATACTTACCTACAGTTGTGTATCAATGTCAAAGGTCAAGGTTCATTACATAGGAATTACTTAATATTTTTACCTATCATTATTATGTCAAATGTAAACTTTCAAAGTCAAAGATCAGCATTCATTATTACAAAATTTGCCAATCAGTGTCAAACTTTATTAAAACAAATTAAACTTACCTGTCAATGTCAAAAGTCAATGTTCATTACTACAACAAAGGTCAACATGCATTACATATCATTTTTACAATATTTACCTGTCAATGTCAAAGGTCAAGGTTCTTTACAATGTAATCAATATTTACCTATGAATGTCAAAGGTCAAGGTTCATTATTACAATATTTACTGATCAATGTCAAAGGTCAAAGTTCATACTTACATGTCTAATTTTGATTTTAGGAGGTAGTTCTATAGGAGTGATAGAGGCTGAGGAACTCTCGAAGTAGAAAAACAATGACCTGGAAATATAATTTATTACAGAGATTTACTCAAAATTCTGTGACATAGATCAAAGTTAACATTTATTTAATTTATAAAGAGAATTGTTCAAACACTGATACAAACAGACATTGAACATTTTCCTGTTAAAATTTTGTGTTTTTTTTCTCAGAAATACTGCACATATGTCATACTGAAATCTAAATAACACAAACAGTGACATTAAGAAATGAAACAGTCTATGCAAGAAACATTTTTTTCAGAAATACTGCACATCTGTCATACTGAAATCTAAATAACACTAAGAGTGACATTAAGAAATGGTGAAGCACTTAAAACAGTCCAAACAACATTATTCGTGTGTATGGACAGATAATTTCATTTTGACTTATCTGTCATGGTCCTAGGATTAACTCATTATCTCCCCGAAATTCCAAAATGAACTATTCCCACCATGGAATTGGAAGAGTTCAAATGCGTCTGCAGCGGTTAACAAGTTAAACAATGAGACACTATCTATTAGGACAACAAGACACCAATGCTATTGGAACTTCATGAGTGCCGCCATGTCATATATTCTTTGAAAATGCATTAAACTAAAGCCTCTACCTCATTCAACTCCTGAAATTTTGTAATTAACATTTACCACCATTGAATCGGATGAGTTCAAATGTGTCTTCAGGGGTGAATGGTTAATTTTAAAAGACTGGATTTAGATCCCTGGACTAGACACATATTTCAAAACCATGTTGAACGGGGTAATTTTCCAAACTATGAGAAGTTTTAAAAAGTCCCTGCTTAAATGTTCCCACTCATAAAGATTCACAAATTTAGAGTATTATGCTCTGTTCAACAAGTAACAAAGTAAATGATAATGCAATCAGTTATTGAACGGACATCTTGATGAATCTAATATAATTTATAATATCTCTATGGCAACCACGGGTAACACCTTATATGGTTTGTGCAATGGGAATGTAAAAAAATAATTGTAAAATGACTGTGAACAAAAATACACACAGGGTATTTATGATGTGTTCGTGTGGGGGAAGAAGCAGGGACAACATCAATATTTCTTGTAAAATAAAGAAAAAAAACACAAAAAACATTCTCAGTAAAAAAGTATGATTGAAACAAACCAAGCAGATTTTGCAATACCTGAATTACATTACATTGTAAATATAAACAGATTATTTTTTTCTATGAGATATAGCTATTTCTACCAAAATCAAAATCCTTAAATCTGGTATAAGATAGCTAAACATTCCATTTTAAGGTGGACAGTTGCAGTGCTCTATGTTTAACTTCAACAAAAAAGAGTTCCAACTTAAACATCAGCAATTTTTGACTTGGTGTTGCTTGGCAATTACAACATCAAAACATTAAATTTAAAAGAAATCCATGCATTATAATTATCCTTTTTTTCAAAATGTCTCTGAATCGAGAATTTGATTTCGGAATCTTCTAATGATACATCAGGAAGATTAAATTAAAAGATTTAGCGTAAAATTATTATTCCTTGTTCCAGTAAAAATCTGATATGAGTTTCATGCCAAGATATTTTAATGTCCAATATATGTTAACTCTACATTTCCTCATCTGATCCTGATCTAGTATATGCCACCACACACACCAAAATGTCTCTTTTCTGCAGAATTCATATACTGTAAACATGGAAATATTTGCGTGGGGAAATTTATGCTAATTACCTGAAGGCAACTAGATCGGGAAATTTCCCCATCGCATTTTATTTTGCGATATACAAATGGTATAAGGCGAATTACGCGAAGGTGGATCGATCAGGAAAATTTCTCCCACATGTATACAAAACAATGTACTTTGCCAATCGAAATCGCGAAAATACCCCCCCCCCTCTCCACCCAGAAAATAACCCCCCGCGGAAATAAACCCTTCATGACACCAAATACTAATGTAATGACAGCATAACGAAGCATACACTTCATGATTAAAATATTTAGAAAATAAAATATTATATAAAACTTTCTATTAATTTTTGTTTTTCTTGGGGTCGGATGGAATGGGTGAGTGTAGATTCCTTAAATAAAATATACAATAATTAATATGTGCCAAAATAACCAAAGAGACTACATTTATATATATACATCCTTCTGTGATGTCACCGTACCTTTTCTCCACAGCAGAACTGTAACCAAGCACGTTTGTACAATTTTTACAAAATCTATTTTCTGAAATTAACTTATATTGTAATTACCATATAGCTCCTGTAGACTTGCACATAAAATAAGACTCACAAATTTACTCAAGACTTTTTGCAGTTTAAGCTCCTAAAATGGTCTACATAAGTTTATTTCTTCTATAACAACCATATCTCTTTCTTATCTGAAGTGGATCCAGTGGTCTTACACTTGTGACCCAACTGTAAACTGTAAAGGCCCAATATACGTAACTTCTGGAATTTTTTTGTGATTCTGAAAAATGATGACAAAAAATCCAGTTGATAACCATTCAAAAATAAGCCTGAAGTAAACTTGAGCGGTAACTAACAAGAAGCTCTTGACAGAAAAATCTAAACAAGAGGCCCAGGGGCCTCAACGGTCATCTGACTATAAAGATCTATATCATTTGTGTTTGTTTTTGCCAAGTTGTTCAAAGATATCTACATACATGTTTATAACCCCTGTGACCTTGAAAGTATAAATGAAGGTCTATATGAGGAATCTTTGCACCAATCTGTCCCAGGTACCCATTGGCCAAATATCAGCACCTAGGGCCTTTTGGTAAGCGAGAAGACGTTTGTTAAAAGATTTTTACATGTTTTACCCTTGCGACCTTGAAAGTAGGTCAAGGTCATTCATACAAGGAAACTTTGTAGCACTCCATTAGAGGTACCTACTGGCTAAATATCAACACCCAGGGCCTTTAAGTTGTTGAGGAGAAGATTGTTAAAGGTATTTTTACATGTTTGACCCCTATGACCTTGAAAGTAGGTTGAGGTCCATTGTATGAGGAAAGTTTGTAGCACTCTATCCCAGGTACCTACTAGCCAAATACCATATTACTCTGGGGGATTTGATTAGCGAGAAGAAGATTGTTAAAAGATTTTACATATTTGACCTCTGTGACCTTGAAAGTGGGTCAAGATCATTCATATGAGGAAACTTGATAGCACACTATGCCAGGTACCTACCAGCCAAATATCAGCACCCAGGGCCTTTTGGTTATTGAGAAGAAGATTGTTAAAGATTTTTACATATTTGACCCCTGTGACCTTGAAAGTGGATCAAGATCATTCATATGAGGAAACTTGATAGCACACTATGCCAAGTACCTACCAGCCAAATATCAGCACCCAGGGCCTTTTGGTTATTGAGAAGAAGATTGTTAAGATTGTTAAAGATTTTTACATATTTGACCCCTGTGACCTTGAAAGTAGGTCAAGGTCATTCATATGCGGAAACTTTGTAGCACTCCATGCCAGGTACCTACTGGCCAAATATCAGGACCCTGGGGCTTATGGAACTTGAGAAGAAGATTCTTAAAACTGTTTACCCATTATAGCCCCAGTGAACCTTTGACCCCGTCCAGCGCTTAAAGTTGAACTTTGACCTAAACACAATATATCAGAAAAAGATTTGCATTGCCAGTCTACATATAATATATGCAAGTATCATCGGTCTAGATCATTCGGTTCATTAGATAATGTTGTGTAGATATTTTAACATATTTGACCCATGTGACCTTGAAAGTAGGTCAAGGTCATTTATATGAGAAAACTTTAGAGTACTCCATCCCTGGTACCTACTGGCCAAATATCAGAACCCTGGGCCTTATGGAACTTGAGAAGAAGATTCTTAAAGCTTTTTACCTATTATAACCAATGTTAACCTTTGACCCCGTCCAGCACTCAAAGTTGACCTTTGACCTAAACACAATATATTAGAAAAAGATTCGCATTGCTGGTCTACATATCATACAAAAATATCATTGCTCTAGATCATTTAGTTCTTTAGATAATGTTGTGTAGATTTTTTAACATATTTGACCCCTGTGACCTTGAAAGTAGGTCAAGGTCATTTATATGAGGAAACTTTAGAACACTCTATCCCAGGTTCCTACTGGCCAAATATCAGAACCCTGGGCCTTATGGAACTTGAGAAGAAGATTCTTAAAGCTTTTTACCTATTATAACCCATGTTAACCTTTGACCCCGTCCAGCACTCAAAGTTGACCTTTGACCTAAACACAATATATTAGAAAAAGATTCGCATTGCTGGTCTACATATCATACAAAAATATCATTGCTCTAGATCATTTAGTTCTTTAGATAATGTTGTGTAGATTTTTTAACATATTTGACCCCTGTGACCTTGAAAGTAGGTCAAGGTCATTTATATGAGGAAACTTTAGAACACTCTATCCCAGGTTCCTACTGGCCAAATATCAGAACCCTGGGCCTTATGGAACTTGAGAAGAAGATTCTTAAAGCTTTTTACCTATTATAACCCATGTTAACCTTTGACCCCGTCCAGCACTCAAAGTTGACCTTTGACCTAAACACAATATATTAGAAAAAGATTCGCATTGCTGGTCTACATATCATACAAAAATATCATTGCTCTAGATCATTTAGTTCTTTAGATAATGTTGTGTAGATTTTTTAACATATTTGACCCCTGTGACCTTGAAAGTAGGTCAAGGTCATTTATATGAGGAAACTTTAGAACACTCTATCCCAGGTACCTACTGGCCAAATATGATCACCCATAGCCTATTGGTTAGTGAGGAAAAGATTGTCAAACGCTTTTTTACATATTTGACCCCTGTGACCTTGAAAGTTAGTCAAGGTCATCGATATGAGGAAACTTTGTAGCACTCTATCCCAGGTGCCTACTGGCCAAATATCATTACCCTAGACCTTTTGGTTACTGAGAAGAAGATTGTTAAAGGTTTTTACATATTTGACCCCTGTGACCTTGAAAACTGGCCAAATATGATCACCCATAGCCTATTGGTTAGTGAGGAAAAGATTGTCAAACGCTTTTTTACATATTTGACCCCTGTGACCTTGAAAGTTAGTCAAGGTCATCGATATGAGGAAACTTTGTAGCACTCTATCCCAGGTGCCTACTGGCCAAATATCATTACCCTAGACCTTTTGGTTACTGAGAAGAAGATTGTTAAAGGTTTTTACATATTTGACCCCTGTGACCTTGAAAACAGGTCAAGGTCATTGAAATGAGGAAACTTTGTAGCACTCAATCCCAGGTGCCTACTGGCCAAATATCAGCACCTAGAGCCTTTTGGTTACTAAGAAGAAGATTGTTAAAGGAAAAGTTTACGGACGGCGGACGGCGGACGGCGGACGGCGCACGGCGCACGACGACGGACGAAGCATGATGGCAATAGGTCATCTTGACCCTTCGGGTCAGATGACCTAAAAACTGAAAGTAACTCAGGTGTGGCCCACTTCATCAACAAGCCGAATTAAGTTAATTAGAAGACAGTTCAAATGGACGCATGTTTACAAATACCGAGTTTCAACTACTGCTTTACCGGTAACCGCGAAAGAATTCATCTTGAATATTGCTGATATCAGCTAATCTTAGCTACATCTATAAATATAAAAGTTATTAGGCTTGATTTTCGCTTCAAGTTTTGTCGAAAGTTACATATATTGGGCCTTTAAACTTTATAATGAACTACTCCAATCTTTGAATTGGAATAGTTCAAATGTGTTGTCAGGGGTAATTCAGTTATATAGCGATCCCCATGCAATGACCTGGTATTTATTATTTGTTAAGGACAGAACCTGGTACATCTCTGTAGAAAGCCAGTGACTTATCCACTTATAGTAACTTTACCTTGTTTTCTTCTTTGTTTTTGCGTTGTCACGGTTACTCTCGTGAGAATGGAGCAGATCATCGTCACAGTCTGTTGTAGGATCCTCAAAGGAATTCATCAACTACAACGACAAAACAGACTTAAGGCTATATGCTGCCTATAATAAATGTGAGATATATACCGGGTACCTAACTTTACTAAAGAGTTCCGACCTTGAAGTGTCAAAAAGAATCCATTATAACTTGTAAACTAGAAATGTCTGGGAGACATATAATGCCCCCGCCCCCATATGAATTTAGTTCTTCATGTTTATTACGTATGCAAAGTTTAAATTGATGACAATCGGATCAGTAGTTATTTAAATAAGCTGGTTACATTACCACAGGATGGGATGGGATGGAAACGGGATGGGACGGACATGGGTAACACTATATGCCCCCCCCCCTTCCCTCCATTTCATGGCGGGGGCATAATAAATGAAATAATGTTGCTATTAGTCAGCTTTAGTGTTTGAAATTCATTGTTATTACAATGTATGATAATAATTTGAGGTTCTTATGTACAGCTTTTACCCATAGGTTGTCTCAAAGCGTTTCATAAATAAGTATCCATGGTAATTGGGCCTTAGCAACCAGCCGATATCGTTCTCCACTTCCTGGGGAGCATATACAACAGGTGCTGCCATTTCAGCCCTCACTGAGCTAGCATTCCACAACTTCTAGTACTGCCGGCCTGGAGAACCACATAGTCATTTACAGCTTAGTAGACTGGAACAAGGGGAGTAAAGTATCTTGCTTAAGGATACAACACAAGTGCCGTGGCCAGGACTCATACTCGATTTATTTCTAACCAATAGTTTTTTTCTCAATTTTACTTACAAACATATATATAATAAAACTGTCTAAATTAGATGAAAATTTATTGTCATTAGATGAAATGGGGGGAGGGGAGGGGGGCATATAGGGTAACCCATGTGTCCATTTCATTTTTGACGTTTACATATTCGACTATATATACGCAGATATGAGTGGGGGATACTCCCTTATTGCTTATCTATTTTTTGCAGTGAAGTGGTATACCGAAGGACCCACCAATAGTTCAGCGATGGCATGCATGGTCAGTAATTGGTTGGGCGATCGCCCCAACACTTTAGCTAAAACTATACAAGAGGTCCAGAGGACCGGCTTCGTTGGACACAATTTTATCGAGTAATTATTGAAAAAAATAATTTTTTTAAAGATCCCAGGAACAGAGAGTTCAGATCCCAAGACCAATCCTTGTAGCAATCATGGACTATATGTATAAAACTGTGATGGGGATCATGCATAGATCTAAATCATTTTCAAGCTCAATTAAAAAACAAGAGGCCCAACGGGCCTTAACGGTCATCTGACTACCAATTGTAAAATCACTATGAAAATACGTGTAGTCATTAAATCAAGTTATAATATGCCTGTATAGATTGCCAAGTTCAAGATAGTGGCCTTCTTGGATTTCTGATGGGCTTGAAAAATAACAACACTTTGTTGGGACCATCTCAGGATATCATTTCTTGCAAGTTTCAGCTCAATTCCACTGGTAGAACTTGAGAAGTTTAGAATGTGTTTTCAAAATGGCCGCTGTGGAGGCCATCTTGGATTTTTGACTACACGAAAAAATAACAACAGTTTCGTTTTGGCCCCAGTGACCTTGAATGAAAGTCAAGGTCATTTCTTTGAACAAACTTGGTAGCCCTTTATCCCAGCATGCCACAGGCCCAATATTAGATCTCTGGGCCTTTTGGTTATTGAGAAGAAGTTGTTTAAAGATTATGACCGTTTTGGTCCCTGTGACCTTGAATGAAAGTCAAGATCATTTCTTTGAACAAACTTTGTAGCCCTTTATCCCAGCATGCCACAGGCCCAATATCAGGTCTCTGGGCCTTTTGGTTATTCAGAAGAAGTCGTTTAAAGATTATGACTGTTTTGGCCCCTGTGACCTTGAATGAAAGTCAAGATCATTTCTTTGAACAAACTTGGTAGCCCTTTATCCCAGCATGCCACAGGCCCAATATTAGGTATCTGGGCCTTTTGGTTATTCAGAAGAAAATGTTTAAAGATTATGACCGTTTTTGCCCCAGTGACCTTGAATGAAAGTCAAGGTCATTTCTTTGAACAAACTTGGTAGCCCTTTATCCCAGCATGCCACAGGCCCAATATTAGATCTCTGGGCCTTTTGGTTATTCAGAAGAAAATGTTTAAAGATTATGACCATTTTGGCCCCAGTGACTTTGAATGAAAGTCAAAGTCATTTCTTTGAACAAACTTGGTAGCCCTTTATCCCAGCATGCCACAGGCCCAATATCAGGTCTCTGGGCCTTTTGGTTATTCAGAAGAAGTTGTTTAAAGATTATGACCGTTTTGGCCCCTGTGACCTTGAATGAAAGTCAAGGTCATTTCTTTGAACAAACTTGGTAGCCCTTTATCCCAGCATGCCACAGGCCCAATATTAGGTCTCTGTGCCTTTTGGTTATTCAGAAGAAGTCGTTTAAAAATTATGACCGTTTTGTCCCCTGTGACCTTGAATGAAAGTCAAGGTCATTTCTTTGAACAAACTTGGTAGCCCTTTATCTCAGCATAACACAGGACCAATATCAGGTCTTTGGGCCTTTTGGTTATTCAGAAGAAGTTGTTTAAAAAGATTTTGACCTTTTTGGCGCCTGTGACCTTGAATGAAGGTCAAGGTCATTTGTTTGAACAAAATTGGTACCCCTTTATCCCAGCATAACACAGGCCCAATATCAGGTCTCTGGGCCTTTTGGTTATTCAGAAGAAGTCGTTCAAAGATTTTGACCTTTTTGGCCCCTGTGACCTTGAATGAAGGTCAAGGTCATTTGTTTGAACAAACTTGGTAGCCCTTTATCCCAGCATGCCACAGGCCCAATATTAGGTCTCTGGGCCTTTTGGTTATTCAGAAGAAGTCGTTTAAAAATTATGACCGTTTTGTCCCCTGTGACCTTGAATGAAGGTCAAGGTCATTTCTTTGAACAAACTTGGTAGCCCTTTATCTCAGCATAACACAGGACCAATATCAGGTCTCTGGGCCTTTTGGTTATTCAGAAGAAGTTGTTTAAAAAGATTTTGACCTTTTCGGCCCCTGTGACCTTGAATGAAGGTCAAGGTCATTTGTTTGAACAAACTTGGTACCCCTTTATCCCAGCATAACACAGGCCCAATATCAGGTCTCTGGGCCTTTTGGTTATTCAGAAGAAGTCGTTCAAAGATTTTGACCTTTTTGGCCCCTGTGACCTTGAATGAAGGTCAAGGTCATTTGTTTGAACAAACTTGGTACCCCTTCATCCCAGCATGGCACAAGCCCAATATTGGGTCTATGGGCCTCTTGGTTTATGAGAAGAAGATGTTTAAATGGAAAAGTTTACGGACGGCGCACGGCGCACGGCGCACGACGACGGACGAAGCATGATGACTATAAGGTCATCCTGACCCTTCGGGTGAGATGACCTAAAAACTACATCTGTCAGGGCGTGACCTGATTTGATGCCAATTTCACGATAGTGATTGTCTCTTTAATTATGCTAGCAATTTAATATATATAGATTTTCCAACTTACCATTTGTACAATTTTGAATACCCGCTCTCTAAACTAGTGTAACCAGTTGAAGATGGTTTGTATCAATTGCTTGGTTTCAGAGAAGAGGTTACTTAAACCAATGTAGTTTCTGTCCTACCCCTCATCCCCTGGGTGTTTTATCATACATTTGTTCAATTTTGAAGTTATTTATAGCAATCATTATGGCCAAATTTGCCCTGTATGAAGTTCCGTGACAATCAGTGTTGGAAATAACATAGCAGATAGACAGAAAAACAAACAGATGCAACTAACAAGAGGCCCAAAGGGCCTGTATCGCTCACCTGGATACATTGGTATATAGGTTACAAATCCTGATATATTTTCCAAAAAGATTCCATGGACAGGAACATACCAAAAGACCAATCCTTGAAGCATATCTGTATAAATTTAAGTTTGGTTAATGGGTGGGTATCTCAACTTTTTCAAGTTCAACTGAAAAACAAGGTCCCTGAGGGCTGTGGCTAGACACTTAAATCAATGCTAATATCATGATTGTGTTCGTCTCTTTATGCCCAGTAACTGTATAGTTTTGGGTGGGGATGTCAATCATTTAAAAGTTATGACACAGAAGTTAAAGTCTGCATGATAGAATCCCTCTCCCCCTAACCCCGGTCTGGAAATACTGCTATCTGAGACACATAATATACACATAGTGATATACACCCCATCCACATATACCTATCAGACACTACACACCTGAGGTAAACTGTACGTATATACCACAGTCTGTAAATACAACCTACATCGTTACCCAATACACATATATATCTATCAGACAATACACACCTGAGGTAAACCGTAGGTATATATACATTGTACCACAGTCTGTAAATACGACCTACATTTTTTACATTGTTACACAATACACATATATATCTATCAGACAATACACACCTGAGGTAAACTGTACGTATATACCACAGTCTGTATATACGACCTATATCGTTACCCAATACACATATACCTATCAGACACTACACACCTGAGGTAAACTGTACGTATGTACCACAGTCTGTTAATACAACCTACATCGTTACCCAATACACATATATATCAATCAGACAATACACACCTGAGGTAAACCGTAGGTATATATACATTGTACCAGTCTGTAAATACGACCTACATTTTTTACATCGTTACACAATACACATATATATCTATCAGACAATACACACCTGAGGTAAACTGTACGTATATACCACAGTCTGTATATACGACCTATATCGTTACCCAATACACATATACCTATCAGACACTACACACCTGAGGTAAACCGTAGGTATATATATATATATACATTGTACCAGAGTCTGTAAATACGACCTACATCGTTACCCAATACACATATACCTATCAGACACTACACACCTGAGGTAAACCGTAGGTATATATACATTGTACCAGTCTGTATATATGACCTACATCGTTACCCAATACACATATACCTATCAGACACTACACACCTGAGGTAAACCGTAGGTATATATACATTGTACCAGTCTGTAAATATGACCTACATCGTTACCCAATACACATATATCTATCAGACTCTACACACCTGAGGTAAACTGTACATATATACCACAGTCTGTAAATACGACCTACATCACTACCCAATACATACATATCTATTAGACACTACACACCTGAGGTAAACCGCAGGTATATATACATTGTACCACAGTCTGTAAACATAACTTGTGTTGACCTACTCCACAATCTACCCTGTTATTGATTGTGTAAGCCAGTCGGCAACCTCGCATAACAAGGAAGTAATATTACCTGTAAATTTACAAGTCTACACAGGTACATCTACAAGTGGGGGCCAAGCAGGGAGCATATTTATTTCAAAAATGTGTGCTTTCGCCGTTTAACTACTAATAAATTCTGAACTATAAAACAACGCGTTTGTGAACACAGTAATTATATAATGGAGGTTTACCTGGACATTAGGCCTTACATTGATGTACAACACAATGATGGTCCCTTGATCGTCACTAAGTGTACCTTGACACCCATATCAAACAAGGACGCTATACTAAAGTTACACGTCTACAGTCATGCAGATCTACAAACATTGGCCGGGGAGGACGCATAAAAATGACAGACATTAACCAGGAATATCTCCATGGAACAAAACTCAATTCTGAGTCAGAAACAAAGTGATTTATCAAAAGAAACAGATGAAATGTAATTCCAGGATGTGATTTTAATACCAGGGATACAGTCAATGACAAATTGCGCCTGTGTTTCCCGGACGATGACATTCCATATTGGTTACAAAAAAACTTCTATAAACCCACAACAGTGATCATCAGGTAGCTATGCTGTAGTGTTTTTATAATTATGTTTTATGAACACATGTGTCTGGGTCGGAGCTCCCTGTCAAGAATAAAACTGATTTTGTGACTGTTATCTAAGATAAGTTGTAATAGGCAAGTTGTTTGGGACTATTTATAGACTTCCTTTTCTCTTCAACAACATTGTCATCAATATGGCAACACCCGTAGTTCAAATCCCTTTCCGAAAGAAAGGACAGGCTACCTGTATTGAACACAGAGACAAACGACTAGATCTCTACTGCAAAAACTGTGATAAACCTGTTTGTCTTAAGTGTTTGTCAACATCTCATGCAGGCCATATAATGTGTGAACTCAGTGACATTACTCCAGAAAAGAAACAAGACATTCAAAACTTTATTCAGCAAACTGAACAAAATGACCTGGTACAACTTCAGAAACAAATCTCATCTACTGATTCACTACTGAAAGACAACACAAGCAACTTCGACAATCTTTCATACAAGTTAAAAACACAAACTGAAAAACTCAAACAAGATCTTGATCTCCTAACAGCACAAACTCTCTCCCTTTACCACAAAATGAAGGAGGACAATACCAAACTAATACAAAAATATAGACAAGACCTTGATATGTACGACCAGAAGCTCAAAGAACAGATTAAGGAATACAAAGAAACACTCCAGAATGGATCTCACATAGAAATATACGACACAGGATGTGAAATACATTCCCAAATAACTTTCCCTGTGAAACCAGTCATGGGTAGTGCCAGTTTCAATCCAAACAAAAATCCTCAACATCACCTAAAACTGGCCTTAGGGGAAATTGCTCTGTTAAATCAAGGTCAAGCTTCAACTGACCAGGGTGGGTCAGTCAGGACATCTGGTGGTCAGAAACCTGCATCCTCTACATCACAACAGTCAGAACAAAAAGGGAAGGAGGCAGTGCCTACGTACAAACTACTGCCACAGACCAAAGTGTTGGAGGAGTGGAGGTCTCCTGTTGCTATTGGGTCTACATGTATATGCCCCACCACTGACGGTCAGGTGTGGACCAGAGAATACTATAGTAACACATTAACTCTCCTGGACAGGAAGGGGAAAGTATTACAGCAGGTCAAACACAAAACTAATATCAAAGACATAAGTCTGTCACCAATAAAACACACACTATGGGCCTGTGACATAGAAAACAACATCATGGAGCTGGTATCAGGACAACTGACACACAGATTCAGTACCAAGGGGAGACCCAGGTGTATCTGTGTTACTGCCAGTAACCATATCATTGTAGGGATGACCAACAACATCTCAAAATTTACAACACAAGGTCAAATGGTACTCACTTCAAGTACTACAGGGACTGGGAAGCCATTAGAGTGTTCACCATGGAGGATCTCAGAGTGTCCTGTCACTCACAATGTGGCAGTGGTTGATTGGAATGATGAGGATGATGGTGGTGATGAGCAACAACATGTTATTGTTATGGACACTGATTTCAAGGAATTGTTTGTATACAGAGGTGACATCACCAGTACATATAAACAATCATCATGTAAAGGAGCTGAACCATTTAACCCCTGGGGTGTGGTGTATGACAGTGTGGGGAACATCATCATAGGGGACCACGACAACTACAGAGTCCTACTCCTCAGTGGAGATGGTGAGTTCCTTAGGATCATACACACAGACACACAATGGACATATGCTGTAGGTGTAGGCAGGGATGATGTTCTGTGGGCTGTGTTTTATGAAGATGTTAAACTTTTACAATACAGCAGTGTGTGAATCCTTTGACAAAACTAGCATGTATAGTTACTATGACAACATAGAATCAAACCAACAAAACTGACCACAATAAACAACAAGAGGCCTGGATGGCCTGTATCACTCACCCAGATACTACTGTATCTGCACGAGTCATCAAGGTAAAACATTTCTAAAAAAGATCCCAGAACTGGAACAGACCCCAAGGCCAACCCTTGTAGCATATAGTACACCGGTAATAGTTTGGTTATGGGGTGGCATCTAAATTGTTTCCAAGTTCAAATCAGAAACTAGGTTGGTTGGGGTGTGGTCAGACCCCGAGGTCCAAGTTAATATCCTGATTGTGCAGATTGGGCAGACCCCAGGTGTTAAGTCTGTAAGGGTGGGCAGACCCCAGGTGTTAAGTCTGTAAGGGTGGGCAGACCCCAGGTTTTAAGTCTGCAATTGTGGGGCAGATCCCAGGGGTTAAATATGTAAGGGTGGTGAAGACCCCAGGGGTTAAATATGTAAGGGTGGTGCAGACCCCAGGGGTTAAATATGTAAGGGTGGTGCAGACCCCAGGGGTTAAATATGTAAGGGTGGTGCAGACCCCAGGGGTTAAATATGTAAGGGTGGTGCAGACCCCAGGGGTTAAATATGTAAGGGTGGTGCAGACCCCAGGGGTTAGGGACAGACCCCAGGATTTAGGGGCAGACCCCAGGAGTTAAGTCTGTAAGGGTGGGCAGACCCCAGGAGTTAGGGGCAGACCCCAGGAGTTAGGGCAGACCCCAGGGGTTAAATATGTAAGGGTGGTGCTGACCCCAGGAGTTAGGGGCAGACTCCAGGAGTTAGGGGCAGACCCAAGGAGTTAGGGGCAGACCCCAGGAGTTAGGGCAGACCCCAGAGGTTAAATATGTAAGGGTGGTGCTGACCCCAGGAGTTAGGGGCAGACCCCAGGAGTTAGGGGCAGACCCCAGGAGTTAGGGCAGACCCCAGGGGTTAAATCTGTAAAGGTGGGGCAGACCCCATTAGTAAGGGGCAGACCCCAAGGGTTAAGTCTGCAAGGCTGGGCAGACATCAGGACAGTGTTGTGTACCCAGGAGTTAAGTCTGCAAGGCTCGGCAGACCTCAGGACAATGTTGTGTACCCTGGAGTTAAGTCTGCAAGGCTCGGCAGACCTCAGGACAGTGTTGTGTACCCAGGGTTAAGACTGCAAGGGTGGGGAAGAACTCAGGACAGTGGTGTCAACCCATAGGATACATATGCAAGGGTGGGGCAGTCCTTTGGATAGTGTTGTGTACCGGCCTGGGGTTAAGCCGGCAAGAATGGGGCAGAACCTGGGACAGTGTTGTGTACCCAGGGTTGAGTCTGCAAGGGTGGGGCAGACCCAAGGAGTTAGGGCAGACCCCAGGGGTTAAATATGTAAGGGTGGTGCTGACCCCAGGAGTTAGGGGCAGACTCCAGGAGTTAGGGGCAGACCCAAGGAGTTAGGGGCAGACCCCAGGAGTTAGGGCAGACCCCAGAGGTTAAATATGTAAGGGTGGTGCTGACCCCAGGAGTTAGGGGCAGACCCCAGGAGTTAGGGGCAGACCCCAGGAGTTAGGGCAGACCCCAGGGGTTAAATCTGTAAAGGTGGGGCAGACCCCATTAGTAAGGGGCAGACCCCAAGGGTTAAGTCTGCAAGGCTGGGCAGACATCAGGACAGTGTTGTGTACCCAGGAGTTAAGTCTGCAAGGCTCGGCAGACCTCAGGACAATGTTGTGTACCCTGGAGTTAAGTCTGCAAGGCTCGGCAGACCTCAGGACAGTGTTGTGTACCCAGGGTTAAGACTGCAAGGGTGGGGAAGAACTCAGGACAGTGGTGTCAACCCATAGGATACATATGCAAGGGTGGGGCAGTCCTTTGGATAGTGTTGTGTACCGGCCTGGGGTTAAGCCGGCAAGAATGGGGCAGAACCTGGGACAGTGTTGTGTACCCAGGGTTGAGTCTGCAAGGGTGGGGCAGACCCAAGGGCATTGTTGTTTACCAAGGGGTTAAGTCTGCTATGGTAGCATTTGTCTTTTTATGCTGTGTTGTGTTACATGAATTTTCAACAGCATTTTATCATTCTTTATTAATAATGTGAATAACAATCAGATTTGTTTTAGGTTTTCTTAGAACGTGATTTATTCTTTACATAGCTTAAAATTGCATTTTTCATTACTAGAATAACATTGTGTTAATATATTATAAATAATACTTCTATGAACCTTAAGAGAGTGACTGTGGAATCAGTGATTTTATGTTTTTTCACAGAGTAATGGATGTTAGATTTTAAACTGTTTATGATGTCGTACATGAGGTAACTTCTGGTTTATTTTGTTTGCTATAAATACATTAAGGGGTTAATTGTCCAGTGCAATGGTCAATACAGAAACTTTTTTGTACAAAATTAATTATTCAGTGGGTGGTCGGGCGGTGCAGGGGATAGCGCACTTGCCTTTAACCAAGGCGTCCGGGGTTGGATTCCCTGATCGGACGTAAAAAGGTATGGGGTCACCTGCCCAACCCCGTGGGTTTTCTCCGGGTACTCCGGTTTCCTCTTACAATAAGACCCTGAACACGCTAACACCGGCCAACAAGAGTGATTAATATAAGTTGTATGACATGTTTCATAATTGTTGTAAAATAAGTAAAGTTTATATTTATTTGTTAATTAAGACAAGAGTAATGGGAACATTCTGGCAAAAGTGAAAGCTGTTGTTTAAGTGGGATCATTTCACCATGATTCAAAATACCATTGATGCTACACCGATTTACTCAAATACCCCTCATTCGTTGAACAGGTCATTTGGTCGCGACAGAGTTTCAACATCTTTAACCAACCTTGGATTACTTGAATACCATGTATTCCTTGAACTATTGATCAGGTCCCCGCGAGTTTGAAGAAGTGGGGTGTTACTGTATGTTAATACCTATTTTGTCACCATTCATGGCTCTGCATTATTCTTGTTGCAATTGAAAGATGGAACATTTTCTTAAATTCACATGTGTTATCATGTACCTATATATATATGTACCATTTCAACATATCAAGTTTTTGGGGAAATCTCGCTAGAAACATTACAAAATCAAAATCAATTTCTATATCCACAATGTCCAACTAGAAAGTGAGATGACCAGGCTTTCTGTGTACAGTATACCCCACGTGGCACTCATGCACCAGCACACCTATACATAGCAAGCTACATATTGTGGCCTGTTTTGAAACAGTTGAGATGATGATTTTTGCTGTAATCATTCTTTAGCGAAATTTTGGGCTGGAAACAATCTGCTAAATTATAAATGCGATTACGACAGTTTTTGTGTTTTGCTTTCTTCCGAAAGTATTATAAGTGTGTCATTTCATCATTGCATGATATGTGCTGATTTTCTATAAATTTAAAGCTATGCGCTAAAACCTGAGTGCGCCAAAAACAGAATGTTTACAGTGCCTCCTTTGTAAGGGTATTTTAAAATGAGTTTTTTGAGATATATAATTACATTCTATTTAGTTAAATTTGGTAGTTTTATATTGTAAATTCATTATTACATAACATTTGTTAAACCAAATAATTATGTGATTGTATTTGTATAATTATATGATTGTATGTATATTTAATGTAACTGAATAAACAACATCATTATAATTTATATCGAAGTCGTTATTTTCTGGTACAGAATACTGAAATTGTACATATTTTAATGGTGGTCCAATTTTAGCGCTCTTCATGCTGATCACTTCTGCAAAATTATGACTTATTGTGCTAATTGCGATTTCTGTTCAATGTTTTCTATGGCAAGTATTGTGGTTGTGCCAATTTATCGTTGTGCTAGTATGTTTAAATTTGATTGTGCGCTAAAATTTGAGTGCAATAAAGTAAATATATTTGCAGTAACTACTTTCTATACAAGAAGGTAAAAATCTATTACACTAAGTGATGGTGCTTAAACTGGGTTGGGGGTCTTAACTGTTTCAAAGTTATGAGTCAAGAGTCACGTCTGCGAGCAGATCTAGATCTGTGAGTGGATTCTCAAGCTAACATCTGCGTGCAGATCTAGATCTGTAAGTACATGTAGATTCTCGAGCTAATATCTAACAGCAGATCTAGATCTGTGAGTAGATTCTCGAGCTAATATCTAACAGCAGATCTAGATCTGTGAGTGGATTCTCGAGCTAATATCCAACAGCAGATCTAGATCTGTGAGTACATGTAGATTCTCGAGCTAATATCTAACAGCAGATCTAGATCTGTGAGTGGATTCTCGAGCTAATATCCAACAGCAGATCTAGATCTGTGAGTACATGTAGATTCTCGAGCTAATATCTAACAGCAGATCTAGATCTGTGAGTTGATTCTCGAGCTAATATCTGCTAGCAGATCTAGATCTGTGAGTGGATTCTCAAGCTAATATCTAACAGGAGATCTAGATCTGTGAGTGGATTCTCGAGCTAAAATCTGCGAGCAGATCTAGATCTGTGAGCGGATTCTCAACTAACATCTGAGTTGCGCCTAGACTTTACTTTCTACAGGTTTAAGCCTGATACTGTAGGAGGCCATCATCGGGATGATATTGAGATTCCTTTAAATGAGAATCAGAATTAGTTCCCACAAACAGTAAGTGTTGTATATACCTCTGGGAGTCTTGTGTACATGAGTTCGTGAGCAGACGGTCGCTGCTCCGGATCTTGTCGTAACATATCCATGATGACGTCCTTGAAGCCAGCGCTATAAATATCCTTGACTGGAGCAAACTGACCCTGTAATTTTAAATGTTAAAATTAAAATGGTGAGTTCATATCCTCAGAACTACATGTGTTGAAGGTAGCTTTCCAATTGTAGCTTTTTTCTTATAAATGGAATTAAAAATTACAAATTCATATTTTTTAAACATTTTTTTCCGGGTTGGTAAATGTAGATAAAAAATGTCAAAAGACTTGATCGTGTAGCACGACCAGTAAGTGTTTATAGGTGACAATTTGATAACTAATATAGTATGTTCATAATTGTCAACATACTATATGACTAAAGTCATTGTATTGTCATAGTGACTATTATGGTATTTTCTTAAACTGTCACTATACTTAATTTAAGTCATTGTAATGTGACAAATTGTTGACTATTATGGTATGTTCATATAAACACTTAATGGTTGTTCTACATGAACCTTTTTACAAGATTAATTTCTTTTATTATTTCATATATAATCATTGTTTTTATCATTTCTGCAGTACAACTTAGTTTTGTTCATTTTAAAGTACAGTTCTTGGTCATGAACTACTTTTTAACACCATCCCACTAGGTTTTGGTTGAACTCTAGGAAACAATATAGAAAATAATACCATTTTGGGATTGACCGGAAAATGGATACTGTCAGACTGCAAAAGCTTAATGAACTCCCAGAACAGATGCAGCGGCTAAAATACAAGAACAAGAGCCCCACGAACCTTCATTATTTTGTTGACAAGAGCCGGTAGGTTGGAGCCTTCGAAGGTTTTCTGTAGACAGGCCATCTCGTACAGTATACAGCCCAGCGCCCAAATATCTGATTTGTCATTATAGGGTTTGCCCTCACACTGAAATATCAACGGTAAAAGTTTCCTCGGATTAAACAAAGGTCAGAAATCAAAGTTCATCTGATAAAACAAATGTCACAGGTCAAACTTCATCAAATTCAACATAGCCAAGGATCAGATTTCATAAAATAAAAGCAAAAGTTAAAGGTCAGAATTTATTTATTCATTTTGAAAGTCAAAAGTAAACACTTCTGAAAATAATGAGGAAGCTGCGCAGACAAATTATAGTCAAACCTCATCATCTCAAACTTGTATAATTAATTTTCCAATGATTGTATACAGAATGCAGCTTTCTGATTGGTTGAAATTATTTTTTCATATCTCTAGGAAATAAAATCCGAAAATGGCGCGAAAAATGTGACATCACAATACAGCAATTGACCTTGCATATTGATTTGTTAAAAAAAAAATCCGTTGTTAGATCAGCCAAATGTACATAAACATGTTTTAAATTGGAAAATAAGTTTTAAAAATTAATTACAAGCATTGATGTGAATTATTTTTTAGTTTCATAGGGTTATAAAAAAAAAGATTCTTGCAAACTTTTGTAAGAATCCGCTTCATACAGCTTGCAGCAAAAATTTGTTTCATACCCCAATGAAATTAAAAAAATTGTCATCATTGCTTAAATAAATCGAAGACCCCTATCTGAACTATCAGTCCCAGCCAAACTTCATACCAAGCATTAGACTCGAAGTTTCTCCATGGAATCGAGATCACTAACTGACTGTAAAGGAAATAAATGGAAGAACATTTCTACATAAAAGAAAAAAAACATACCATCTCAGGGCTGATGTAGTAAGGAGTTCCCAGCACAGTGTTAGCTCCCTTGTTAGCGGAACTCATCATTTTGGAGATACCAAAGTCGCCCACTTTGACCACTCCTTCCTTGGTGAGGAAGATGTTTGCGGTTTTCAGGTCCCGGTGTAACACGTTGTGTTCGTGGATATGTCGGATGGCCGCTATGATCTGTTGGAACATCGTCAGGATAGTTTTCTCCTCCAGGGGTTTCTCCTGCTGAGCCAGGAACTGGGCTAGAGTTCTGTGGATTATAATTAGTCAATTTGCTTGACTTCCACGATATTGAGGGGTTTCGATCACCTATGCTCTCTATACTCCTGGAATGTCATGGTAAACTGAAAGCCCACCTTTAACAGTGATTTTGTTTGCCCATTATACAGCCGATATAAGGCTGTTTCCCCTAGTCAAAATTTGTGTTATTTTCCCAAAATGAAAGCCCATGAGGCAAGAAGACTCAGGTTCAACACTTTAATGTTCATCAAATTTCATCACATAATGGTAAAAATTGACAAACTTTTAAGTCAGTTGCGGTTCCTTTGTAATCTTCAAATGACAGGCATGCAGCCTAGAGATTGGTCAGGATTTTTTTGTACCTTCGGTTTTGCCATGACATTTTCCAGGGGTGTAGAGAGCGTAGGTGAGCGTAACCCCTGGATATTGAGGATGTTATCTTGACTGACTGGCTAATTTATGGACATTTCTCCCTGAAAACACATTTGAACTCTTCCAAATCAATGGTTGGAATAGTTCATTATAACATTTCAGGGGTGAATAAGTTAAAACTGACAAAGATACGAGGGAAAATATAGTCTCAAAGATTAGAGCCTACGAAACTGTTGTTGTGCATCTGAGAAGTAAATTTACCATAAAGTAAAGTAGTAGGAACAAATCAGATCAATGATGTCTGTTTTACATCCTACATCTACGGTCAATAAGGATGTTCCAGGTTTTAGTGGTGGAAGAAAGCTGGACTTCCTGGAAAAGAACCAACGACCAACGGCCAGTACCTGGTGACTGCCCAACATAATTGAACTCATAATCAGGCGATGCAGAGGTGGAGAGCTAGTGGTAGCAGAATATCAGATACCTTAACCAATTGCCCACCACACCCCTAACTAACACTATAACCCTCTGTCTGTGTAACCTATGTAACACTATTGTACAAGCAAATACTTACCCTCCATCCGCATACTCTATCTCTATCATAAGAACACCGTCCTCTTCAAAACTGTCGTAGTAACTGATGATGTTGGGGTGGTCCAAGAACGCAAGGATGTTTACCTGTTATAAAACATACGCAGAAAGATTTTCTTCAATTACCTTCTTTGATTTAAAGACCCATTATACGTAACTTTCCACAAAACTTGAAGCGAAAATTAAGCCTAATAACTTATTATATTTATAGATTTAGCTAAGATTAACTGATATCAGCAATATTCAAGATGAATTCTGACGCGGTTACCGGTACAGCAGCAGTTGAAACTCGGGATTTGTAAACGCGTCCGTTCTGAGCTGTCTTCTACCTTTGTTTGTTGTTGAAGTGGGGCACACCTGAATATTTTTCAATTCTTTGGAATTTTTTGTCACGAGTTTCTTGTTGGTTACCGCTCAGGTTTACATCGCTTTAGACTTATTTTGCATAGTTATCAACTGGATTTTTTTACATAATTTTTCAGAATCCTGAAAAATTTCCTGAAGTTACGTATATTGGGCCTTTAATATAAGAATCTAAAATATTTGGGGTTTTTTTTTAATTTTTCAAACAATATGACCTTTAATGTTGGTAAAGGTAATTAAATTTGACTCCAAACATTTCACAGGGTGTTATAAAAAGCTTCCTTAGTATTCAGAAAACAATTTCAAAATGGCGTATAAACCAACTTGCAATTGAAAGCTAGCACTTCATCCTAATATAATACTCACTCTTACATAATTATGGTCGGCCACACAATACTGTAAAATTATTAAATTTGTTGAGGATTTAATTTCTTTTATTTTGTGGTTTTAAAATCCATGAAATATAATCCCGACAAAATATTTACCAGACAAAAAGAAATCCACATGAATTTATTTATACACCAGTCTCGCTTAGTACAATTAAGGGGAGGCAATCATGATATATAGAAGTTCTTCAGAGAAATGAAACACAGCATCTACGAAATATAATCCCTATGAAACGTTAAACCACGAAATTTAACTCCAGCGAAAATAAATGCTTTTCCAGCATGATGTCTGAGAAGATTTATCAATTATTTCGACCATAAAGATCATATCAAGATACTTCAATGCTAAAGTGTGCCACACGATATACAAATATTTACAGTACTTCAGTTGTCTTCATCTGACCTTAATATAGCTACTGTGATGTTTTTAAACCTCAAGTACAATACACAACGGCATGGTCTTTATAAATGACAGAACTCTACGACCAAACATAGCATACAGCATTTGTACAATATGATATGTATTTAAAGTTTTATCATTCATATTGACGATAAAGACCGTATTAAGACATTTCAATGCTTAGTTTAATGTGCCGCACAAAACGCTCATATTTACAGAATTTCGGTTGTCTTCATCTGACCTCAATTAGCTACTGTGACAATTTTAAACCTGAACTGTTTACCAGGAAAGTACCATACACAACAGTACCTTTGAACTCATTGACCCTTGAAGACACATTTGGACTTTTCCGATTCAAAGGTCAGAAGAGTTCATTATGATATTTTAGGGGTTAATGAGTCAAACCTGAACTACCAGGAAAGTAACATACCTTACCTCATTAAGGGCGAGTTGTCTCTCAGCTGCGTTGAGATCATGCATATTGATCTCCTTCAGAATAACCAACGACTCGTCGTCTTTCTTCTTATACAGTACCGCCGCACCATACGCACCTAAAAGGGGAGACAACCAAGTACAGGTATTAACGACAGAGATAACAAGGTATGGAAATGACAAGGGAGATAACTATGGAAGTGAGGGGAAAACCATGTATAGGTATCAACATCAGAGATAACAAGGTAAGGAAATGACAAGGGAGATAACTATGGAGGCGAGGGTAAAACCATGTATAGGTATCAACATCAGAGATAACAAGGTATGGAAATGACAAGGGAGATAACTTTGGAGGTGAGGGGAAAACCATGTATAGGTATTAACATCAGAGATAACAAGGTATGGAAATGACAAGGGAGATAACTATGGAGGTGAGGGAAAAACCATGTATAGGTATCAACATCAGAGATAACAAGGTATGGAAATGACAAGGGCTGTAACCATAGAAGTAAGGGAGACAATCACTTGCGGTAACGGTACAGGTGTAACAGAAAAATTTCAAAGTAATAATCAAACTATAGACAGACCTTAAAATCCAAGTTTCTGTGGATTAATAACAAAATATTGAAAAAAATGAAATACTCTTCTTTCATGTTTACCCAAAATTATACAACATATATAAATAACTGCATCTGGGTTGATATTATTTTAGAAAGAAATGAGGCAAACTAGCAACAGTCAGCAATTAAGTTTTGGTGGTATTAAGTCTAGACCCCTCAAAATAAGATGTGCCAGATATACAGATTGAACTGTTTTAACTGCGTACATAAAAATACCTTAGGTACTGAAATATTAAGATAGAAAACTGAAGGTAAGAGAGACAACCAAGTCAAAGTATTAAGACAGAGACAACAAGGTATGGAAGTGACAAGGGAGGCAACAAGGTAAAGACATTAACAAGGGAGGCAACCCGACACTTGTTAGTTTGCCTGAAAATTGATAACATTTCGTTGAAAATACCTTTGCCCACAGTCTGTATTTTTTCAAACCCGGCCAGAGATTGCTGCTGTTGTCCGCTCCAGCCGCGAAGTTTCTCCACCTTGAAGTAAAGCTCTCCCACACAACTGAAGCATATAAATCAAAGTACTGAAGGTACTGAAATACCAAGTAAATCTCTCCCACACATCTGTAACAGGTAAAAGAGACATTCTGCGTAAAAAGTGTCTCTTATTGTAAAATTACTGTCATAGAAATAGGCCCTTACAGCAGTCAGTCGTGGAAATGAACAACCAAGGAATGAAGTCATACAACTTACGTGACTTTGGCGTCAGTACTTTTCATCAGAGTGTTGTTGTGATCTGCTCCGACTAAATCTCTGGACATCGTCACGGGATGCTGGAAACACAAGGAATGGTTTGTATTCATTCATATTTTATCATACAGTGCAAACACACTTAAATATCAGCAAAAGAGAAATTAACAAGAGGCCCAATGGGCATGCATCGCTCACCTGGTATCAATCTCTGACTTATATTATAGTGTAACCCTAAAGTCCGCTAAAATCTTTTCCTGTAAGACATTTAGAAGAACATGTTAAGATTTAAACATATTTTACCCCTGTGACCTTATAAGACAACATCATTTTCATTTTCAAATTTTGTTTGGCTTCATCCCAGGATGCTACCAGCCAAATATCATGTCTCTAGGCATTTGGGTTTATCAGAAGAAGTCCCTCAAAGCTTTTAGCCGATTTGACCACTGTGACCTTTAATATGGGTCAAGCTCATTTTCCTTCCCTAATATCAAGCTTCTAGGGCTTTTGGTATTTCAGAAGAAGTCGTTTAAAGGTTTTAACAGATTTGACCCCGGTGACCTTGAATATAAGTCAAGGTCATTTCTTTTCGCAAACTTTGACTGGTTTCTTCAAATGAACCTTTCAGCCAAATATCATGCTTCTATCACTTTTGGTATTTCAGAAGAAGTCGTTTGAATGTTTTAACAGATTTGACCCCTGTGACCTTGAATATAGGTCAAGGTCATTTCTTTTCGCAAACTTTGTCGGGCTTCATCAAAGGAACCTTTCAGTCAAATACCAGGTTTCTAGGTCGTTCAGTATTTCAGAGGAAGTCGTTTAAAGGTTTTAACAGATTTGACCCTTGTGACCTTGAATATAGGTCAAGGTAATTTCTTTTCGCAAACTTTGTTGGCTTCATCCGAGAAACATTTTAGCCAAATATCATACTTCTAGGGATTTTGGTTTATTAAAAGAAGTCGTTTAAAGGTTAAAATAGATTTAACCTCACTGTGACCTTGAATATGGGTCAAGGTCGTTTCTTTTCGCAAACTTTAGTCGGCTTCATCTGAGGAAGCTACTGGTCAAATAAGAAGTCTCTTTGCCAAACGGTATCTTAGAAGAAGTTGTTTAAAGGTTTCGACATTTTTGACCCTGTGACCTTGAAATTAGGTCAAAGTGATTTTTTTTCACAAACTTTGTTTAGCTCCTTCCAAGTAAGCTACCAGCCAAATTTCATGTTACTAGGCCTTTTGGTATTTTAGGAGAAGTCGTTTAAATGAAAAAGTTGACGGACACAGGACAGACGGACACAGGACAGACGGACGACGGACGCTGCACCATCACATAAGCTCACTTGGCCCTTCGGGCCAGGTGAGCTAAAAATTTAATTTTTATCAAAAATAACAAAAAACTTTCTGCCTTCTCAGGCTTCTTCAGGTGGACTGTTTGTTACTTAACGTTGGATTATATGACGTCTAAATTTTTATACACACATACAATCTATTTAGTTATTGAAAACATCAATTTGAAGTACTATTAGGTAAGCATGTATTTATAGACTGGGATTCAATAGGAAAGTTGTTTTCAAATACACTGTACAAAAAATTCACTGTTTTAGACTATTGCTTCTTTTTGTAAATGAAAGTTTTCCTGTTTTGGACGGTACAGCAAAACCTGGTTATTTCGAACTTGTATAACTCAAAGGTTCAGCAGACTTTACTAAACTGCTTTAAAACATTCAACTTCCCTTAACATGAATAATCAGACAACTCAAAATTTCACTACGGTCACGCCGACTTTTGGATTTTCTTTGTGATAGCATCATCTACAAATCTGCTCTTCTGACGGACAGATTTCCCTGTGTCACCAACACACAGGCTCATCAGCTTTATCTCTCATACCTGGATAAGAGTTTCTATCTCCTTGGTGATGGTGGATGAGTCGCCATGTTGGACAGCATTACAGGCCAGGAGGTCCAATCGCAGCTCCTCACTCGTCTTGTCTAGGTGGTCACTGACTAGGTTTGTAAGGAAATCTCTGATTGGCTGAGATTCTGATATGGTCTCCTTGGTGATTACCTGTCATAAAGAAAGCATTTTTGATGAGTCCAAAGATTAGATGAGAGGAAAATATAATTTTTAGATGTGGATATTCATGTGCAGTAATCATTAAAATGTTTTCAATGTCAAGCAATTACAAAAATGAGACAGAGGATGTAGCCAAAGATCATCTATCAAAAGCCCTAAACCAAATATGTATATATATAACAGCCTGTCAGAGACAGGTTATGTTGGGGTATTTGCCTCCTTACGATAGTGTAGATATGTTACCTGAACAATACCTCACCAAAAAACTGTGCTAAAAGCACAAAGTCTAACATTCCACCTGGTCAAATTATATTGACATCTAGAAACTTTTTTCTTTTTCATTGAAAAAGAAATTTTGTTGTGAACGGAATGTTATGTGGGTGATCATGAGTGACTTACTTTTTCGTCTTTGCCTGATACGTGGATGGACGATCCGACACAGCTAAAGATCAGTGCAATACTACTGACCTTTCTGGAGTTCAAGGTCGTTGTCACCAGATCTGTAAAAAAAAAATATTGATAGTAGTTTGGTAAGTTTTATGTTTTACCTTTTATGATAACAGCTTTGATAATTTTGGGATGTGCCAGTTTTGGTGTTGCAGTAAAGCTGGAGTTCCCAGAGAAAAACCACCAACCATGTCAGCCTGGAACCCCTGAACAATGTTGGTCCACCGACCACAATGATGAATACCGTAAACGATTAACAATCTTTTCAAACCCAGTCAGATGTGCTTTCATTATTTGATTGTTTCTTATCACCAAGAATTTCATTGACTGACCCTCATTCACCATGAATGATGAACTTTAAATTTTTTTGTTAAAGTTGCTAATTTTTTTTGTTTTTTTTTTTTCTTCGAATTCAGGATTCATTTGAACAATTAAATATCTTCACAATGATTAACTTACTAAGTATTCCTTCCAAGGATGTGGAATCAAACTTGTATTGCACGAATATCACGTTTGGCAGAATAGCGTGTCGCAGAGCCATACTATTGCGTATCTTGCTAGAGACGACCATCAGTCTTGGAGTAGCTTCCGTCTTCAAAGAGTTACCTGCCCCTGTCTCTCCGACTGTCACAGCCTCATCTTGATAACAGATCACAACCTCTTCCTCAGTACTCTCTAAATCTCGACTTCCACCTTTTAAACTCTAAAAAACAGAAACATTCAGAACCTGCATTATAATATAGTATTAAATGAAATATATCACCCTTGTTAATATAACATTCCTCTCATATTATATGTTTTTTCCCAAAACACCATTTTTATCTATATATAAAATTTATGTAATTTTATTTAGTTAATATCATGTATTTCGAGGTGAATTCCTCTAAATATCATGTTTTTTTTATCCATTCACATAAAATATCCAGAATATGATGGTATTTCAATTGATTTCAGCTACAACTTGTACAACATATTGCATAAAAAAAAACAAAATATAACAGAAAATAATTTTAAAACAGAAATAATGTTGAAATATTTTCGTATGTACATTGAATAGCTTTCTTTTAGTTATGAAGATGGGAAATATACTATATTTAGAGGAAAAACGTGTTTCCCTTAATGTCAAATTCCTGTTAATATCATGTTTTTGCCTGACAAATGAAACGTGATATAAAGAGGAATGCACTGTATATGAAAATAATGTAAACAGAACATTTCTGTGTACTTTGTATAATTCTATTTATGTAAATTAAGCTGCGGTAACTGGTTTGTTGTGATGACTGTTGTGTATATATCTTGATGTGTATCATACCATCACAACTATTGCAATACATATGATATGGAAATGTCGCATTCATATATATAATTATAAATGGGAGATTCTTATTTCTTAAAATACATTAAAGTCTTTACAATACTATCTTTGTTTCATCGACTGTAATTACCTTTCCAGAACTTGAGCTATCCTTATTCCACTTAGCACCACCGCCAGTCCCAGCAGTTGTGGCCCCTGATTTCTCCACCTGATTTACACTACCAGGTGGCAGCGGTGGTCGTTTTTCATCCACCCAGTTAGTTTTCTCCTCCATGGTTCCCGCGCGAACGTCATGGAGGGATTTACTCATCCGCTTGTCCGGACCATTGTTTGGTGTCGTTGAAACAGAAGTTACGTTTCCGATGGAAATATCGTCATTGCTCATGAAATGTGCCTTGGTGGTCCCTTTAGACAGGTTCATCACGGCCAAACATCCATTGTCATTCTTGTTTCCGCCATTTCAGTATATCAATCGATCATTACACCAAGTTTACAAGTTTTACAGAATTTCTGCTGCTATCAAGAATCTTTTGTTTTCTCCACATTTTGTTTCTACAATAATTGTCTGGGTAGCACAATCAGGTACATGTAGGTTATCAATGTTACTATCCCATCATCAACTTCGACTGTATCAAGATTCTGTCCTGAAAACAAAAAAAAGTATTGTAACATCTTGTCATCTCCGAGATACTGGGACATGGGAAAACATGAGTTATTTGAGTATTCAAGTTCTAATGTTTGGTATTAAGAATTAAGCTTGCCGGGACCAAAGACATACTTCAAATCAAATAAGATCTTCAAGTTACAATCAAACCTCGTTTAATCAAACTTTGATGATTGGAACTTCTCGATGTGTCGAACTTTTGACAAAGTCCGATTATTTTCATTATATAACAATATTGATTTACTTTTCATGAATCAAACTTCTATGAATCAAATTTTTCGCTGTATCAAAGTTTTAATCTGATCAATTCGTTATGAAAACTTTGAAAAGTACAACTAATAAATCGAAGTGAAAATTCTACTTGCTTTGAAAATTAAGTTGACAATTAAAAAAACCAATTTTAATACAAGATTATCACGTTACAAAAAATACAGTGTGTATTTTAGTATTCTGTTCTTTATAAATGGGAATCTACAATTTCTTTACTAGCACCGCATCGGTTCTTCTTACCGATGTTTCGAAGCATTCACGACCGTTCGGCAAAGTTCGAAACATCGAAGTTTGACTGTATACTAATTCAAAATAATGATATCAGAATTGACTAAAGCGGAAAAATGTCTTTTTAATTACAATGTGATGTCACTTAACATTCTTCATGCAACCAACGTTAACTGTATCCGTGATTTTGTTAGTTATTTTTGGGAATGGGATCATATCCTAAACTTAGGACAATACAACACAGTACGTATAACCTAATTATCATCGTTCATGTCCTGAAGAAGTTGAATGTTAAATTTGACAACATACATGTATAAAGTTTTTATATGGAAAAGCGAACATACAATGTATATAGTTTTTATATGGAAAAGTGAACAGTGTCTTTAGTTATCAATGAATTATATGTGATTCATTCAACAGTCAAAATATTTATCACATTACTTTAACATGTATCTATATATCTGAAAGTAGCCATTACGCTGAGGGAAAAGTAGTGCGAAGGGTTCTGACTCTCTGACCCGCTAAATATTTTGACGACAGGCGGGTGGAGAGTCAGAATTCCTGCTTAGTAAAAAAGTGGAAATTTTACCGACCCGTTCACGGGTCGCCTTTTAAGCAGTGTTTTATAATATGAAACATTTTCGATCACATGTAAATTAAGTATCAATGGAAAGAACAGATATTTTTCCACTAACCTACACATTTAATCAAGTCACAGGAGGTCGTAAACCAACTTAAACACAGCTTAAACAGTGGCCCGTGCACGGGTTGGTAAAATTTCCACTTTTTAACTAATGAGGAATTCTGACTCTCCACCCGCCTGTCGTCAAAATATTTAGCGGGTCAGAGAGTCAGAACCCTTCGGACTAAGGGAAAAGTAGCCGTTGAAATGCACTAGTACAGTATATCTGTACGGTCGCCGGCTTATTTTGGAACAACATTACCCTAATTCTCACACTTAGGGAAGTACCATTGTAGGGCTAGGCTGTTTTACAGGTATACCGTGGTATAAAGTTGTGATGGAACGTACCGTGGTACATTAGTGCTGTACCAGTTTTTTTCATGTTATTCAAGTACTATTCGCTCAGTATTTGCTTAGTTGACATCGTTGTAAGCTTCATTTAGCTTTGGAGTTGGATGCCCCCTTAAAGCTGTTTACTGCACCGAAATACTATATATAGAATTAATTTGTTATATTTGTTATTTATGATTTTGATATAGAGGCTTTCAGCCTCAATCCATTACTTTGCTATTAAATATTATACCTGTTACATGATAGCGGGGGGGGGGGCAATGTCATATACAATATATTGCAATTAAATTTGAATATTACAACTTTGGTGATGTTTTTAAGTTGAGGTGGACATTTGACTTTACAAATACGTTGACCTCCACATACCTGCTAAAATTTTCTCCAAAATTAATTGATAATTACATATCTATACGTCCGAATAACTTACCTTCTCTGATATTTGACAGGTGCCCGATATCCGGGACCGAACAACACTGCTCGTATTATTACGCCACGTAATGTAGTGCTAGAGCTTCGTACATATTGTTGTGAATATATTTTACACAGAGTATCAATAACAACAAAATACAAAAAAATACTTATATAGATATTCATTTTTTGTGTGTATTTGATTATAATATTGTTTACGCCAATGAAATAAAGTTTGTATCGTTCCGCGACAAAACCAATATAAACAACGGGGAGAAGTAATTATTTCTTTTTTGGGGGGGAAATATTAATACGTACTATATATAGCTCTATCTTGAAAATCATTCTTTATTCTATATCTAAAATATATAAATGGTATTCCTTGTTCCAAACAGGTGAGAATGAAAAGTCACATTTCAGCATATTCATGTTTAATCCCAAGGCTAATGTTTTCACAGTGAACACTCTGAACGGGATATAACCCACCGTATTGGTTCGAAGCTCAGTGGGGACAGATAACCTTTTTTTATATTTATATTATTTTTTATGTCAAGTATTTTAAACGATAAAATATGAAATATTGCGGATAATACACAATACATAATAATAATAAAAATGAGTATACAGTCGTGTATGCCGCAGTATTTATAATTAGCCGGAACAAATTTTCGGTAGGGACTATATATATTTATATATATATGTACACTCGTATGAAACACTTCGTGATATATATATGCTCATTTACATGTAGTTGTGCGAGTCCTAAAGAAATTGAGCAACAGACACAGCCCAATATCGGATCCAGAGAAGGGGTACATTGAAAAAGCGTCGGCTGGACCCCCTCCTTTCGAAAATCCTGCATCCGCGCCTGCAGACTGTATGTAAGCCCTCTCTATATAAACCATTTAAGGATTGAATGTCTATTTTGTTGTTTGCATCGGCTGATGAAGTCAAGTGAACAACAAAATAGACATTCAATCCTTATATTTACGTTGGCTATTTTAAATTTCCCGCCATTTGCATGCACTTTAAGCTGCCAGTGTCACACAGTGTTTTACTTTTGTTACATTGTTGCACACTTATCGGCATGTATGTACATACGCGGAACAGCTGATAGCTAGCTTCATTCATCACTAGGCAACAGAAAAATGTATTCCAGAGACAAGATTTTTAATTTTTGATTTTAATATGTGCTGTAATCATACCTCTCAAACTTTATTTTCATTAAGAATTGATTGAAATACCTTTCCAGTATCAAAAAAATTACAGAAGGGTTTTTTTAAGCGGTTTGCATCGCGCAGCAGTAAACATAACGACGTTGTGATTTGGTCACAGTTGAAGCGAGTCAAATAAAGTTGTCGGAAGTCAGATTTCGGTTAGGCCAGTACTAAAAACGTAGGCATGTATAGTTTATTGATGAATGTATGATGAATGATATTGGTGACATGTAGTCAACTGGATTAATGATTTGACGATTTTTTATTTGGGCGATAACCGAAAACTACAAGCTTTAAAGGTAAGCACACGGTACAGTTAATGAGTTATGTTGACAAGATCACAGGTGCCTGAGAATTCGTTGCATCTGCTTTTGGTCATAAACTAAGGTTTTTAGAGTATGTTTACACTTTTGGAGGTTAAGATCAGTTTCCGATAAAAATGCCACCCTAATATGAACACCTCGGAAGTATAGATTTATTCTAGACACCGTGGTTTAGGTCCAAAAACTACGCTGTCAGTGTAACAAATTATCGGGCCCCTATGAGCAAACTAGGTTAGACCCTAACGTAGATCTAGTCTAGCTAGCTTATCAGTTTCGTGAACATGTTACATTTGTCTAATAATAGAATATAGCATATATGTAACTTCTTAAAAGAGAACGGATTTCTGTGACCAATCTCAAACATTTAATTTTAGTAATGGACATGAAAAAAAACGCGAAATCTGCCGACGGGCAGATGATCCATTTGCATCAAACGCACGATCATCGAGGGGACCAATGAGGAATTTAGGACCAACATATCTTGAATTAATGCTTTCGGAAATGTCAGAATTTTGTCAAATCAAGTATTATTAAAGCTATGTGGATATTATGATACAGGCATATCTCATTGGCATGTAAAACAGCTGTTTTACATGTGTATTACATCCGTACATTATTGCACACAGTTCGTTTAGGACGATACAATGTTGTAAACAAATGTATTACTTCGCCAGGAACGAAAAAGCGCGTGCCCCACTTGCTTCATCGGGAAATGAAGCAACCAGAGTTTACTAGTTTCATTGAGGCGGAGTGCAGTGAAAATGTAAATATTCACAGATCTATGGCAAAAATGTATGTACATTATCACAGGGGCTTCGCACGACTTTTTTTAGACCATGGTCCATATATGCAGGGACGTATATGTATGTCTCACATATACGTCCCTGATATATGTACAATTGTATGTATTATAGCTATAGTGACACTATAATACATAATTATGGACCATGATCTAAAAAAATCCCTGCCAAGCCCCTGTGTGCATTATTGCATCTATGGAAAGACATGTATTATTGATTATATCTTAAAAACAGCATAGAACTAATCAATCATTGTTAATGTGGTTGGAAAGACAGTCCTGTAGGCTATTGGAATAATTTACAACAATAAACATCAATATGATGAAGCAAACATGTTGAATACTCTACACAATATTGGATAACCAATGTTGGCAATGAAAACATTACATAAACACATCGTTTGATAATACAATACCTCAATGGTACCCCTAATAAAAAAGTTCTTCACATTAGTCCATTCCTAGTCTACACAACATTAGTAGCAGCTTACGAGCAATAGACATGTTTTCACATCATTTTTCTGTTTCGAATAATGATTTTTAATTTAATTTGTTTTTGGAATAGTAATGTAAATCAAGACCAGGATAAAATTTTACATTCCATGACTTGGAAACACATTAATCAATTCAGAAGAAAATTCATTTGATTTTTTTTTCAAAATTTGTCTGACAAATCCGATCCCTCCCCGGCACATTTAACTTTTAAAAAATATAAACTTTTTTATTTAACAACAAGTGATCCAACTTAAATGCTAATCACTCTTGGTGGCCCGAATATTAGCGCACAAGGGGTCTTATTGTGGAAGGAAACCGGAATACCCAGAGAAAACCCTAGTGGTCGGGCAGGTGACCCCATACCTTTTCACGTTCGGTCGGGGAATCGAGCCCCGGCCGCCTTGGTGAAACACAAGTACGCTATCCATTGCACCATCCGACCAACCAAATTTAACTTTTCCTCAATTTCCTGTTTTGGTTTTCATATCAATGGAACCTTGGTGCCCATGGCAACAATTTTAGATGGAAAGTATTGTGAAAAAAAGATCCCAGAGGGATCTTCGCGCCCACCATTGATGATGTTTTATTCATTCTTAGAAAGATGGATCTTTTCCCTTCTTATTCTAACTTTTATTTATGTATTTAATCTTAGTTCTATGAACTTTTCTTGAAAATCAAATAGTTGAAAGAACGTCTCTTGTCAGGAGATTTGCAAAATCCAAGACGGCCGCCTACCGGCCATGTTGTGTTACGGATCGGCTTAAAAAGTTGACAATGCACAACTAGGGACCAAGGGGAATCTGCATATGAAATTTGAGAAGGATCTATCCAGTATAGCTTTCATAAACTATCAATGCAAAATCGTTATGATTATGACGTCATAATAGCTACTCCAGTGTTATGGTCTCATAACACAGAATTGGCTTTGGTAGTGGTTTATAGTGGCAATGCAGAGTACATGCAAATACTTATATTGCTTTAGACACTTGAGAGCACAATGACATTGTTCTTTTTCTGGTTTCATATATTGTAAAACTGAAATTTATCCCATGCTGCATCTTACCACCAGTTCACTTTATTCAAGAACCTCTTATCATATACAGATTATGTTTGAATATATTCAGAAAGTGTATTGATCACAAACATTTGAGTATTTAATTAAGCATTAAACATCATTCTGTTCCGTGTTATGGTCCTATAACACGGAACAGGTTTGCAGACAACATGAATAACGCGCGGTAGCAAGACTATATTTGTGCCATACTTGGTTGCTTTCTGTTGTTTTAAGATTCAACATAATTTGTCTATTTATATTACCCTTAAATTGTAACAGCATAAGCACAGTGAATCTATTTAATCTGTACCAAGTCGCATTCATCTAGAGTAACATGTCACGGGCCTGTGTCACAGGGCCTAGTTACACACGTCCGAAATATTTATATGTTATACTGCTGGATGTTATACTACTAGATATTGATCACAGTGTCAATAATATGGTAACAAACACCTGTACCCATATTGTGACCATATGTTCTGATGGACCGGTGACCCCGCCCCTCCAAACACCCTCCCCTCATCCAAAGACAAGATAAACAAAACCCTATTTGTCGAGGACAGGGACGTATATGTGAGACTCACATATACGTCCCTGGTCGAGGACTATCACCCGTTTATTAATAAAATGCAAACAATATTTTAACGGCGTTGTATTTGTTCACAAGAAAGTACTTTAGTTTTGACGACTGGCGTGTTGTCCTATTCATTTATACCAGTGACGTATATATGTGAGACATAAACATTAATATATATATCTATATACATAATATACAATGTACTTCCCTGTGATATACATTCCCCAGGATTAAAGGGAAATAACTGTTGAATATTTTTGAAGGCATTATCTCCCTTTACTTTAGATTTGCTCTTTTTTGGTCTAAACACATCACTCCGCTTAATTACTGTTCAAATCATTATCGTGATTATCAAATGGAACAATCTTCTGAAATGGATGTCGAAATATGTAAGTACTGACATAAATCAATAATATGGATGTGTTTGTATTGTATTGAAGTGGGTCTGTATTAAGCTGATATAGATGGTGACCAAATTCACAAATGATTGTTGTTGCATATGAAAATCTCATTGTACATTTCTAGTTGTTTAAGTTGTTGAAATTGTTCAATATCTTTACAAAATTGGTCAAAAATATTTAAACAAATTGACAGGAACTTGAATCAAACGTAACGATTTGTTGGTGTTTGCGATATAACTTGCAATAAATAAGGGGCTGATTTGATCGCACAGGTCCATACAACACAATCTGGTATGTCTTACCTATGTCCTCGGTTACGTCTCCTTACGTCTCCTAGTTTACGTTACGCATCGGAGATTACGTTGGCCTCCAGCCAAGTATAATTTTCAGAAAGTCTAATACTAAGTTTCTGTAGAATAAAATAAGTAGAAACAATTAAGGTTCTATTTTCTTATATTTGTAATCTTTTTAAAATTAACACTCATGCTTATCTTCATTTATAATTATAAAATGAATATATTGAAAACAATAAACATGAAGAATATTTCGATGTAACTAAAAACACAAATACATTTTTTAAGTACTTAAAAAATCAAAGGGAAGTAACTCTTTTATTAAACGATTTTGTAGGCATTTTTCTTTTACTGTAGATTTGCTCGTTTTAAGTTTGAACAGTCATCACCGATAAACTGCGCTTTAAATCAATTTCATAATTTATGATATGGAACAATTGTCGAAAACGGCCGTCGCAATAATAATTATTTAAGTACTGACAATGCATGTAATATAGATGTGTTTTCTTTTTGAAGTGGATCTGCATTTAGCCGGTACCCGGTGATAAGATGATATATGAACATGTAGTCATAAATGATTGTCGTTCAATTTTGACATCGTGATCATTATACCGGTCGCAATTGTTGTAATTGTTAAAAATCGATTCAAATTATTAAAACATTGTTTAAACCAACTTCTATCCAATGTCACGATTAGTTGGTGGTCGCTATAGACAGGCTGTATAACCTGTAATACAATTTAGGGCTGTGTTATGCCTAACCGGTTGTCTAACGCCTCACCACGCACCTTTTTTTTCACTATTTGTCAGATTATAATTTAATTCATATACTACTAGGTGGAATTATTCTTTATAGTGATTTCGATTATGAAAACTTCATTTTGATTTGTGCTATTTCAGTTGATAAAATGACGAAATTGTATAGTTAATAAAATTGTACAAGGCATTTCTGCAAACGAATCACTCTCGTTACATGATCATGTTTTGAACGTGTTAAAGTTTTTCTGTTTATGAACTGACTATTAATTAACTTGTATATATGTTCTGTTTAAAATGTATAGATATAAATTATGTTAAATGCTTTGATTGTGAATAAGTGTATCTGCTTATGAACTGAATATTAATTAACTTGTATATATATTCTCCCTATAGATAAAAATGACATTTAATGTTTTCATTGTACGTAATTATATTTAATTATTAATTGACTATCAATTTACTTGTACATATGTTCTTGTAAATCTTCAAATTGGAGGAAATAAAGAAATAATAATGTACTATTATGATCAATGGGAAATCAATGGGCAATCAAAACGACATTTAAAAAACTTTTTATTCAAAATATGTGTCCATCAGTAAGCGGAAGTTGTGAAGTTATTTTATCTCGTCCATCAATCTTGATAAACGAGAAAAGAGTTACTTAAATTACTATTTTAATATGTATTATGATTGTTCTACAGAAACGTCCCAAGTCAGGCCAAGACCAATAAACTAATTTATGTACACATACATCTTAATAATATTTAGTTCAATCGTAAATCGGAGTTACCTCCCTTGGAATAGTAAGCGTTTGTTATAAGAATTTGTAAAAATTACTCATAATAAATTTATGTTTTATCAAAAACAATAATGTCGTAATATATTTCAAGGTCCGATTAAAATATCTAACTAATTTCTGTTTGTAAGTTTTAAGATGCTTCTTCGTGATAATTGATTAATTGTGTGATTATGCAAATATCCTGTACCATGATAAAAAAAGACATAGACTCTCTCTAGCCGAGCATTAATTGTAGTTATAGTATTAACCAGATTTGCATTGTGTCTATGACGACCATCTGCACATTTCTTGGAGAAGCCGCCTGTCCCTCTCCATACATTGCAGGCCACTGCCAAAACGTTGTGCTTTCCACCAGAATCTGTACTACCGGGATATATATCACCGGATTTTTGATTAACCGTTTAAAACTACACTCATGTAATAGCTGTTATCTGTTCATATGTTAATCTTGTGATGATTTTTGTTTTTTTTTGTTTTGCAGATTACAACATAGCTGGTGCGACCCCGGACCAATATAGGCGGTTTATCATCGCACGGCTCCGGGGAGAGGTCGACGACCCCCGCCCTGGGGCCTTGTCTAACGTCCAGTGGTGGACGCTATTTAAAAATAATCCTCAACTGTTTAAACAGTTATTTAAAGATTATCCAGTACCGGAGGGGATGGAATGTCCATTTTAATCCACCAGTGACTATTAGTATCGTTTACAACGTGGATGCTTTCGCATAATCCAAGTAATATACTTGACTCTCTTAAGCTTGCAACATTTTAGAGAGCGAGGGAGAAAAACACGGACTGGGAGTTATTGAAAACGGATGGTCTTCTTTCTGTGTTACATCATCATCATCATCACCATCATCATCATTTGCAACGTTTACAACGCAGACGTTTTATGTTATGACACCAATATGCATGATACTCTTACAACATTTAAGAGAACGGGAAAGAAAAGACAACAACGACCGGAAGTTAAAGAAAATGGTTGGACGGTCTCCTTTCTGTGTTACATCGTCATGATCGCCGACCTTCTAAAACTAGTTTCTGAAATCAGAACTATATAAACATATTATTACGTCGTCAAAGTTACCACAACATGGAAAGTGTGTGACCAATCTTGAGGCTGACACTACCACGTTATACAAAGGGACCAGTGGACGTATGTTATATATAACCTAACTGTGATAATTAATAGTGACAACGGACGTCCCTTTACTTCTTATTTCTTAATCATATTCGAACGTTTTGAGATTCAGGTAGCAATATGTCTGCCCTGGCTTTACTTTTTTGTATCGTATCCTAACGTTCGTTTTAGATTTGGGCAGCAATACGATTTATACATACTGTAACGTGCCGGCAGTCACCCATCCAACTACAGACCACGCTCACCGTTGTTTAAATACATTGTATCTTGGGTGAGTACCGGGTTATACCGCATGACTGGAAAGGCTAGCTTGCCAGTTAAGGCCCGGTCACAACCCACCGTGCGTGGTTTTAGTCCGTACGTTTTTTGGGGGGAGGCCACGGCCGCTACGTTTTTCTGAAAACATGGGTAGGGAGTGGCAAGAGCAGAGAGAGAGTACGTCAACGCACGTCACTCGCAAGGTTGCGCAAGGTGTAAGTATACGTGGCCCGCACGCCACGCCTGGCCGTGAGCGGTTGCGTGCCTCGTACGTTGCACACATGGTAAGTGAGTTGTACGTGCTTACAACTTGCTTACCACGTACGATCTCCGTGCGATTGCCACTATATCGTACGGAGGCCGTACTTACACGTGCTGCTCACGCACTGTGTCCTTACTCACTCGCATGTTGTAAGTGCGTGGAAGTGCGACGAACGTAAGTTTTTCCGCCCAATGTCTTGATACTCACGATTTATTTTATGAACTCTGCAGACATTCAATGAACTCTACAGACACTCAGGATTTTAATGAACTGTGGGCTCATTTTATGAACTCATGATTTAATTTTATGCATTCATGTGTGAATAAACATGTAGAAGTTAATTGTGTCAAACATATAATAAAATGTTTTTATTTTTGTTCTTATTTAAAATCAACCTTAGCTTTAATATTATATACCAGAATGGTTCCGGTCTCACTTCTTACTTTCAAAGCCCCCCCCCCCCCCCCCCAAAAAAAACCCCCCAGTCATTTTAAACAAATGGTTATAATAAATTTACCGTTTGCAAAAATTACGGATTTGTTTTTTGGGGCTGGTTGGGAGGTTTTTGTTATCATATTGCGTTGAAAGTGCGGAGCATGTGCGTACTCGGTACGGTCCACGTCAGTTCTGCGTGCTCATTGGACAGTAGAACTGGGGAAGTGCCGGGTAAGCACAGACCACGCACTTATCAAGTGTGCAGCACACACGTGCTACGGAGTCAGTGCGTTGTGCGCTCATTGACTGTAGAAAACACGCGCATCACCTGTACTTGGGTGAATCCGTAGCCCAACCGCATCCCGAACGCAGCGAAAGTTCCGCTTGCACTCAAAGTGCCACGGCGTGTCTGCGTGCTCCCAAATCCGTACTGAGGCGGTACTCACCACGTATGGATCCCCAAATTTTGCCCACGTTTTTGCAAGTAGACAGCACGCACTTGCAAGTACGGCGGGTTGGGACCACGGCTTTAGGCAGTATTTCTCCCTCATATATCTAGCTGGATATTGCAATACTGTACTATTGCCCCGGTTGTATTAAATTTTCTTTACTTCCTTTATAATATAATATATAATGGATTGTTGATACACGTAGAACAGTGGATAAGTGGAATAGGTTGTAATGTTAGATGGAGAGGTCCTCCTTAATTAACATATAATGGATTGTTGGTACACGTATAACAGTGGATTAGTGGAATAGGTTGTAATGTTAGATAGAGAGGTCCCCTTAATTAACATATAATGGATTGTTGGTACACGTATAACAGTGGATTAGTGGAATAGGTTGTAATGTTAGATAGAGAGGTCCCCTTAATTAACATATAATGGATTGTTGGTACACGTATAACAGTAGCTTAGTGGAATAGGTTGTAATGTTAGATGGAGAGGTCCTCCTTAATTAACATATAATGGATTGTTGGTACACGTATAACAGTGGATTAGTGGAATAGGTTGTAATGTTAGATAGAGAGGTCCCCTTAATTAACACATAATGGATTGTTGGTACACGTATAACGGTGGATTAGTGGAATAGGTTGTAATGTTAGATGGAGAGGTCCCCTTAATTAACATATAATGGATTGTTGGTACACGTATAACAGTGGATTAGTGGAATAGGTTGTACTATCAGATGGAGAGGCCCGTTAATTAACATATAATGGATTGTTGGTACACGTATAGCACTGGATTAGTGGAATAGGTTGTAATATTAGATGGGGAGGTCCTCCTTAATTAACATGTAATGGATTGTTGGTACACGTATAACAGTGGATTAGTGGAATAGGTTGTAATGTTAGATGGGGAGGTCCTCCTTAATTAACATATAATGGATTGTTGGTACACGTATAACAGTGGATTAGTGGAATAGGTTGTAATGTTAGATGAGAGGCCCGGTTAATTAACATATAATGGATTGCTGGTACACGTAAAACAGTGGATTAGTGGAATAGATTGTACTATCAGATGGAGAGGCCCGTTAATTAACATATAATGGATTGTTGGTACACGTATAACAGTGGATTAGTGGAATAGGTTGTAATGTTCGATGGAGAGGTCCCCTTAATTAACATGTATTCAGTGTCTTTCATTACTCTATGTTTTAATTAACATTTAATCGGTGTCTTCCTTTATTTTATATCATGTTCTAATTAATATATAATCAGGGTCTTGCCTTACTCTATGTTCTAATAAACATTTAATCTGTGTCTTTCTTTACTTTATATCATGTTCTAATTAATATATAATCAGGGTCTTGCCTTACTCTATGTTCTAATTAACATTTAATCCGTGTCTTTCTTTGCTTTATATCATGTTCTAATTAATATATAATCAGGGTCTTTCTTTACCTTATATCATATATATTCTAAGTAACATATAATGTGTGTCTTTCATTACCTTGTATCATGTTCTAATTATGTCCCCCAAACGAAGTGGGGGGACATATTGTTTTTGCTCGGTTTCTTATTATTATTATCATTATTATTATTCTTGTTTCTTCCACTTTCTTCCGCCGCGGAGGTTTCCGACCGTTTTCTCAAAAACTACTGGACGGATCTTCACGAAACTTCACACACATACTCATAAGGGGCGGGGTGTGTGAAAACGGGTTGTTTTTTCGCGACCGGAAGTCCAAGATGGCCGCCAGAGCTAATTTCCGGTTTTCAAAATTCAGTCTCCGATTTCAGTAAAAATTGGTACATTGGTGTTTTAAGGGATGCTGAATAACATGGTAACATTTTCGTAAAGTTTGGTTGCCACCGAAACGAAAATGGAGGCCTCTGCTTGGTCGAAATTTATATATTGTCCGATTTCAATGAAATTTAATATATATGTGTAGTATTACACCAACAACATTGTCGTAACCTCCGTTTCGTGATTCGTCAACATGGCCGCTATTTCCTGGCTTCTGATTGGTCGAAATTTATATATTGTCCGATTTCAATGAAATTTTATATATAACTGTAATAGGACACCACGGACATTGTCGTAACCTCCGTTTCCTAATTCGTCAACATGACCGCTGATATATGGGGTGTCAGCTATATTTCCATTGTGAGTTCATTGGGCTCATCAGTTACGACCAAAGGGGTAGTTTGGGGGACATCTGTAATGGTACCCCATTACAATTAGCACTTGTTAACATTTAATCTAGATCTGTGTCTTTCCTTATTCTATGTTCTAATTAAATTTAATCTGTGTCTTTCTTTACTTTATATAATGTTCTAAGTAACATATATTGTGTGTCTTTCTTTACTTTATATAATGTTCTAATTAACATATAATCAGGGTTTTTCTTTACATTATATCATATATGTTTTAATTAACATTTAATCTGTGCCTTTCTGTATCTTATATCATGTTCTAATTAACATATAAACTGTGTCTTTCATTACCTTATATCATGTTCTAATTAACATATAATCAGGGTCTTTCTTTACCTCATATCATATATGTTCTAATTAACATATAACAGGTGACATTCTTTACTTTATATCATATTCTTTCTTTCTATACAGTTTCTTATGTATATATTTAAACCGTCGATGCCAAGTTCTGTATGTTGTTATTGTGGTAGAAATAGTTTTAGCAATGCTTGTCATGTACTCTGAGAAGGACCATGTATAAGTACAATTGTACCTGATTCTCAATCATCAGATTGAAATATATTGTGTAGTTTGTACATATCATTTCTCATGAATAAAGTATAGTTTCAAACTATAGTGACATTAAATAACAGCAGGTAAATAAGCTGATGTCTTTATATATTCCAGAAACACATGTTTCGTATCATGTCATAATTTTGTAAATAAATATACATTGATCATTATTTACTGAGTGTGTCATTTATCACCCCTCCGCCCTCCACATAAAGACGAAAAAAATCAGAGAATACCGGAGCGTCAGAACAAGATCTACATGGAGGCACTGGTAAAAGTTCAAGAGAATAAGACCAGGCGTTCCGGAAAGGTAAACGTTTTCTGCTTCAGCGACGACACTCGCCATGTAAATCATAGGTCAGATCCAGGTGAATGTCGGAGTGAGAACTCATTTCTCACTCCGAGGACATGACATTTATTTTAATTATGTTTTGTTGACGCTTTGATATTTTTTTTTTAATTGGAAAAAATAACACAGTACAAATCATTGCGGATAGTTTCTGTTAATATACAATGTATACTCACATGATTCACACTACAATAATGTATATCTCTATGAAAAATAAAAAAAATGTAATAATTACATAAAGATTTTGTATTTACATTTCGAGGTGTCAGCAGATAATTATAATCCATTCTATTCATAAATAAGATAAGTTATGTCGGTGGATATGTTAACAAATTGACGCGATAAAAGTTTTAAGTTTTGGTTATCAACATGTCACAGGTTCATTAAAAAACAATGATACCCATCATAAACAGTCAACGATCAATACATGTTCACAATGACTTTCGTTCAGTATTATTGCCGAAAGCCGACTCATTATTTCAAAATTGTATGAAGCGTCTATAAAGACTAGAGGAAAACTTTAACAGCTTTTCAACATACTGCGCAGTTAAATGTCATGTGATCACGGAACTAATTTACGACCGGGTATGTGTTTGTGTAGAAAATGGTGTCCACATTGTCCTTATCTACGTAGGTAACGGACCTCTGTGTCTAGATTTTATTATCCGTCAACGTAAAGTTGTGATATTAGAACGATTGGATTTATTAATGCCGCTGTCATCTACAGCTTGATCTCTTCACGTCTAAAGATCAGTGAATCCTGATCTGTCTCATAATACCGACACGTAAGTATGACCTGTATGTTATATATGGTCGGCTGTGTAGATATGAAAGCCGACATAAATTTTCCTTAATGTAGAATATCTTCCATGTTGTTTACAGTATTTTTTTGAAAGCTCAACAGCACAAAATTTAACGAAGCGTCCATTGGTGTGCTATCCACTTACATTGTCGATACAGGTATGGACTGAAACCTTACATTGTCGATACAGGTATGGACTGAAACCTTACATTGTTGATACAGGTATGGACTGAAACTTTACATTGTCGATACAGGTATGGACTGAAACCTTACATTGTCGATACAGGTATGGACTGAAACATCACATTGTCGATACAGTTATGGACTGAAACCTCACATTGTCGATACAGGTATGGACTGAAACCTTTCATTGTCGATACAGGTATGGACTGAAACCATACAACGTCGATACAGGTATGGACTGAAACCTTACATTGTCGATACAGGTATGGACTGAAACCTTACATTGTCGATACAGGTATGGACTGTAACCTCACATTGTCGATACAGGTATAGGCTGAAACCTTACATTGTCGATACAGGTATGGACTGAAACCTTTCATTGTCGATACAGATATGGATTGAGACCTTACATTGTCGATACAGGTATGGACTGAAACCTTACATTGTCGATACAGGTATGGAATGAAACCTTACATTGTCAAATCCGGTATGGACTGAAATCTTACATTGTCGATACAGGTATGGACTGAAACCTTACATTGTCGATACAGGTATGGACTGAAACCTTACATTGTTGATTCCGGTATGGACTGAAACCTTACATTGTCGATACAGATATGGACTGAATCCTTACATTGTCGATGCAGGTATGGACTGAAACCTTACATTGTCAATACAGGTATGGACTGAAACCATACATTGTCGATACAGGTATGGACTGAAACCTTACATTGTCGATACAGGTATGGACTGAAACCTTAATTACATTGTCGATACAGGTATGGACTGAAACCTTACATTGTCGATACAGGTATGGACTGAAACCTTACATTGTCGATACAGGTATGGACTGAAACCTTAATTACATTGTCGATACAGGTATGGACTGAAACCTTACATTATCGATACAGGTATGGACTGAAACCTTACATTGTCGATACAGGTATGGACTGAAACCTAAATGTACATGAAGTATTCTATGCTATACAAGGCTCGTGAAATCTGAATAAAATGTATAGCCCTATTCCCACAACTTTACATAATGATCTGACAATAACCCTATTCTCACAACTTTACATAATGATCTGACAATAACCCTATTCTCACAACTTTACATAATGATTTGACAATAACCCTATTCTAACAACTTTACATAATGATCGGAAAATAACCCTATTCTCACAACTTTACATAATGATCTCACAATAACCCTATTCTCACAACTTTACATAATGATCTGACAATAACCCTATTCTCACAACTTTACATAATGATTTGACAATAACCCTATTCTAACAACTTTACATAATGATCTCACAATAAATCTATTCTCACAACTTTACATAGTGATCTGACAATAACCCTATTCTCACAACTTTACATAATGATCTGGCAATGACCCTATTCTCACCACTTTACATAATGATCTGACAATAACCCTTTTCTCACAACTTTATATAAGGATCTGACAATAACCCTATTCTAACCCATTGTATAAAAAAGATCTGAACAAAAATTATTTTTAAATGAAAATGGACACATATGGTAATATATGCAACATCCCAGGTGTGACGTAAGTATCATTCACACGTGAATGCAGTATGTCAACAGTGGTTACATAACATCATATAGCTGTTGGGAGGAGACAAACGAAAATAAATGGTCTAACCTACAGAAATAATGTAGCGGGTGTGTATGAGCGCCAAATCTGATTAAAATGCAGATTCTAATCGACGCTCTGTAACTCACCTCGTGTATATGATCTGATGTTTCCCATAAGAGGTACCAATCTAATTAACATTAGAAAGTGATATTAACGGTTGGATCTCTGTTAATACGACTGTCTCGGGTCCTTATATATTATAATCCCATTTTTATCGATATGACAGTCCTAACCGATAACTACACCTTTATTATTTTAAACAGTTTTTTATTTAAGATTATCATGAATAGACAACACAATACAAAATGTGGTCTGATGATGTTTTGGAAACAAGCTAGTAGCTTATATAGATCTATTTATCTCGAAAAATTAGCTAAATTGAATTGTATAAAGGTCAAATAACAAACACTGTTTTGTACTAGTCATGAAAGCATTATTAAAAAAATCAGTGCTTTACATTAAAGTTAATTTTGAACACCATTGAATATTCTTGAACTTCTTTATTGGATAGTTTTTTGAATTATTAAACAACATGGAACATATGAAAATTGTCAGAAGAAATGCCCTGCTTATTTCTCACGTAAACTTCAAATGTTGACGTTAAAATTAAAATTCTGTCATGAAGTGAATATTGACTTCCTGTTTCAAAAAGGTAACATCAGCTTATTAACCCCTGCAATTTCATAATAAACTATTCCAACCTTTGAATTGGAGGAGTTCAAAAGTGTATTTAGGGCAGATGAGTTATAAATCATCGGAACTCTACAGGAATGAGATGCAACCCAATGAAGATGTAGGGAAAGCATGTCTTATCTTATATATCATCTTATCAACAAATACACTAGTATATATGACTTTATGTTATCAATCACGAATGTTTAGATTGGGTATTTAAACATGAGTTATCAGGTTGGAATCTATGCAAACCGTACAATGTGTTAGTAGCTTGTCACACATTCCATATATTATGCAAAACAAAACTATTTACAGATTGAATACAAAACGTTATCTCGTTACCGATCAGGATAACTTACGAGACCAGCCCTTTAAATGCATGCACCCCCGATGCCACATTTGAACGCATCCAGTTCAAAGGTTGGGAGAGTTCATTATGAAATTTCCCGGGATGAATGGGTTAATAGAACTGTGACGCATGGATTTAAACAGGCAAACAGGTATTGTATTACATGCAGCGCGTCGGCTCAGGTAGAGAAAATGTATGACTGTGTTGTTAAAATGTTAAATGTAAATACACGTATACAACGAGAGAGGAAAACTTACTGGAGACATTTTATACCAGAAAATTATGTAAATATGGTTGTGGTTCTAATTAGTTGTAACATTATTTTAATTCATTTATTTTTGTTTTGGAAATGAGCGTCAAACATATACAGCCTGCAGGAAGTTTTGTTGACTTAAACTCTATTTTATTACTGTGTTTTAATTGATTATAAACATTTTATTTATTTACTTTTTTATTTAATTAAACAAAAAACGCAAATGAGCATGATTTATATACATGTACGACAGATTTGTTTGTTTTTGTTTTTACTTAAAATTAGTATTCAATAAATATAACTGTGTTTCGAATTATTGAAAACGCTATTTATTAATTTATCTTGTTTTGGTGTGAAAAGCGTGAATGAGGTTCATGAATTATATACAGCAGTAGGTTGTTTGTGTACCTGTAATGGTGATGTTTGCTTGATTCAATTTCAGAAAAAAATATTTTATATTTTGGTTATCGCAACGTGAGCCCCTATGGAATACCCTCATATCCTCATAGAGAAGTTTTAAGGAACGGAACGGAGATCAAGATGTGAGACGTTTTTCAGATTGAGTCTACACAAGTAGCAGCTAATGCGCAATAGACTTGTTTTCACATCATTTTTCTGTTTTTATTAAATACCCATTTTTTTTTTCTTTTAATATTTTTCTATTTTGCAATTGTAATGTTGATGAAGACCAGGAAAAAATTGAGCATTCCATGACTTAGAGACTCATTAATCAATTCAGAAGGAAATTCACTTTTTTTAACCTGTCTGAAAACACTTTTTCGATTCTATAGAAGTACACACATTTTCATCAAAAAAGTCAGGAAAATTCATTGGAAAAAGTAGGAAACACAAAGAATATATATAGCAAAATGAAAAAAAAAATGGAAAGACTTTTGGCACGTCACTATATATCTCTTAAATTCCTGTATTAGAAATGAAGGTATCTTAAAATCACACTTTTTGTAAACAAATTATTTATGGTACATGTATGAAATGATAAATGCATACTTGCCAACCATTTTTTTGGTCATGTGAGAAAAGATTTGTGCTTAAAATACCAACAAAAATGGTTTCAATGGTTAGCAGAAAGTCTTAGGAATCTTAGAAGAGAAGAAAATTGCAAGGAGAAATTGTAGTTCTAAGTCTTGCATATACCAGTACATAGTTAAATGTATCAATTTTGAAACGTAAGTTCTGATTTTCCGGAGAAAAGACGATGAGTATAATTTTAAGGGTACACTTCAAATACACAATGTATCAAGAGTTCAGCTGTGCTATGACATATTTCTATAGTGTAGTGGTCATCACACTTGCCACTTTGTGGTGGGAGACCCAGGTTCAATTCCTGGTGGAAATGATAGCACAATTTGATATTGATAAAACATCGAAAATATAAAAAGCATGCAAACATAAAAGAAAACTTCCAGTAACTATTATTGAACTCTTCAATTTATTTCACATTTGTTTATACAGTGGACTCCACTTAATATCACTCCTGTTAATATCACATTCCTCTTTATATCATGTTTTCCCAAGCACCATTTTTCTCTCTATATAATCTATGTAATTTTATTTGGTTAATATCATGTATTTTGAGGTGAATTCCTCTTAATATCATGTTTTTTTAACAAATCACATAAAACATCCAGAAAACGATGTCATTTCCATTGATTTCAGATACAACTTGTAAAAAATGTTGCATAGAAAATAAAAAAATAACCCAAAAAATGATTTTTAGTTGAAATAATGTTAGCTATATACTGAAACATCTTCATATGTACATTGAATATCTTACTTTTAATTATGGAGATTGGAACTGCACTAGATTTAGAAGAAAAAACATGTTTCTCTTAATATCACATTCCTGTTAATATCATGTTTTTGTCTGACAAATGCAACATGACATAAAGAGGAGTGCACTGTATATAATATTTTCAGTATTCTTGTTTATTTGTTCTGTATTATGGCCTATTTTTTCTTTGCACTACGGTATTTATACAACTTGGCATTTATGAATTGTGATCAGTTTCCATTTAATTATCAAAGCCTTTGGTGCTGACATCCAGTGATCGAGCCTTCATGCGTTCAAATATAGTCATCAATTTTTTTAACGGAAATTCCATGATCAAATATATATGTTCAAGCAATCAATATTTTTTTATAGAACAACCTCTTTCTGTTTATAAGTAAAAAATCAAATTGATTATTCAGGCACTGTGCCGCACATACTATGTACATGTCAAGTAAATTATTTGAATGTACTTAAATGTGTTTCGAACTACATTTCGGAGAGAAAATAACATAGGTGATCAGTCAGCAGACTGATCTTTTTATTCCCTGCCTTCACCAAAACGGGGGATATTAATTTGGGTTTGTCCGTCCGTTCTTCAATCCGCCTGTCCGTCCTTCTATCACGCTTCGTGTTTCTGTGCAATAGCAGCGAAAAATATTCTCCGATAGTTTTTTTTGTTAAGTCTACTGTCTCTGAAACTCGGTCTTCATATTCCTTCGGAGTAATTAAGGTAAACACATTCGGCATATGAATGATTCTTCCTAAAGTAACATTTTGTCAAATAGACATGTTAATTCTGCACTACCTGTGCTACCATCCGGTTCCCTTGCCCTCATACAAGTTGGAACTGTGTTTGTTGAATGGTTGTGTAGAGTCTCTGAAGGACGAGCAGCCCTGGTTTTATCAACCACTTTGTTATTGCCATACTGAGCCTATGGCTGATATGAAGACGTGACCGAAGATACTCCCCTTTTGCTTGGGTAATTGATTGAATCGTGTACGCTGCTTATGTCACACTTGCTGGGCGCGGGGAGCTGATAGCTCACTATTCGGATAGCAACAATTTGGGTTGTTTGGCGCAGTATCATGATTATGACAGTCAACTGTATTAACAAAATCTTTCATTTCAGAAAGCTGTTGACCAATGCCTTCCGTCAAAATGCTCACAGCAATATCAGTACCGGCTTGAGAATCATTCAGAACATCTCTTACTGAAACCTCTGTTTTCCGGACACGAGACTTTAGAGAAGAGAGGCAATCGAGGGCGGAGTGTAGTTTTGACGTATAGGTCTGAATATCTTCATCAAAGGCTGACAGTTTGTCTCTAACTGCACATACCTCGGTGCGGGTATCGTTCACTTTGATGAAACGATCATCATCGATTCTCCAAAGGCCCAAGCTATTATTCTCGACCTACTGATGGGTTGACGAAAGTTCAGTGGATACCGATTTCCTGTGAGGTTCTAGTGAAACAACTTTTGAGGATATAAGATGTATCCTGTCAGAAAATTGACGAAGAGCAGACCTGTTACCTATGTCATCAGAAAAGAGCTTATCAACGATTTCATCTGCCTGTTTCAATTCCGTTTTAACTGACTTGAAATGTTTGTTTTTTTTTAACTTTTTTTTGCTTCCAATAACGATACTGATCGTATTTGTTAAAAAAGATTTAAAAAAGACGCTGATATTAGCGTTGGTCAATTGTACTGTCGTCTGCAAAATCAGAATGGATTTATACATGGTAGTAGACACCGAGGCTTTTCAAATTAGAAGTGTAAACCTCTCCAATGAGATGGAAAGAGAGCTGGCCAACTGTAAGCTACAGCCCCCCCCCCCCCCCCCAACCCCACCCCACCCCTCCAAGTACGCCATCCATCATCCATCAAAACAAGAGTTAAGCAAGTGTCCGAAAATGACTGGAAATGGAGTGGAATTGGCAATCGAAAATCACCAAAAGGGGAGTGAAAATATTCACAGGTATGTTTTACATAGTTGTAACATTTGTTTTTTCTTAAATTTTAAAACTGTCAAGAAAAATGAAAATACCGGAGAATGTAATGTCAGACCGGGACTCGAACCCGGATCGCCCATAAATTATGGTTTCTCTACCTTGAGATATCTGACCGTGTACATTTAATATGCATTTTAGAATATGTTACTGTAATCGTGTCGTCACTCTTAGTCTTTGTTTTTATTTTTAGACTGGAGCACTGAGAGGGATGGGTACCGCATTGATTTGGAAAGCATCGACAGGGAGACGCTAAACCATAAACTCCGGACATTTTACACAGAGTGCCAACCTAAAAATCCAATAAAAACGAGTTGCAGCTGGAATGACGGAAGGACATGCCCATGAATACAATAAATATTCCATGAAAAGTATAAGGTCAGCTATAAATCGGTACATGATGGTCATAGGGAGGAATGACAGAGATATTACCAGGGATCGAGAGTTCAAAACTTTGAACAACCTCCTGGACGGGAAACTCAAATTTAATATAAGAGAAGGCATATCAATTCCTACCAAACACAAATCTGTAACCCCCTCCACCTAACTTACAACAAATTTCAACTTACCTGCATTAAAAAAACAAGAGGCCCAATGGGCCTGCATCGCTCACCTGGTATTAATCTCTATTACACTATATTATAGTGTAACTCTAAAGTCCCCTAAAATCTTTTAATGTAAGATTTTTAGAAGAACATCTTAAGATTTAAACATATTTTACCCCTGTGACCTTATAAGACAACATCATTTTCATTTACAAATTTTGTTTGGCTTCATCCCAGGACGCTACCAGCCAAATATCATGTCTGTAGGCAAATAAAGATAAAGGTCATTTCTTTTCGCAAACTTTGTCAGACTTCATCCAAGAAACCTTTCAGCCAAATGTCATGCTTCTAGGGCTTTTGGTACTTCAGAAGAAGTCGTTTGAATGTTTTAACAGATTTGATCCCTGTGACCTTGAATATAGGTCAAGGTCATTTCTTTCCGCAAACTTTGTCAGGCTTCATCCAAGGAACATTTCAGCCAAATATCATGCTTCTAGGGCTTTTGGTATTTCAGAAGAAGTCGTTTAAAGGTTTTAACAGATTTGACCCTTGTGACCTTGAATATAGGTCAAGGTCATTTCTTTCAGCAAACTTTGTCAGACTTCATGCAAGGAACCTTCCAGCCAAATATCATGCTTCTAGGGCTTTTGGTATTTCAAAAGAAGTCGTTTGAAGGTTTCAACAGATTTGACTCCTGTGACCTTGAATATAGGTCAAGGTCATTTCTTTTCGTCGACTTTGTCGGGCTTCATCCAAGGAACCTTTCAGCCAAATATCATGCTTCTAGGGCTTTTGGTATTTCAGAAGAAGTCGTTTAAAGGTTTTAACAGATTTGACCCCTGTGACCTTGAATATAGGTCGAGGTCATTTCTTTTCACAAACTTTGTTGGGCTTCATCCAAGAAACCTTTCAGCCAAATGTAATGCTTCTAGGGCTTTTGATACTTCAGAAAAAGTCGTTTGAATGTTTTAACAGATTTGACCCCTGTGACCTTGAATATAGGTCGAGGTCATTTCTTTCCACAAACTTTGTCAGGCTTCATGCAAGGAACCTTCCAGCCAAATATCATGCTTCTAGGGCTTTTTGTATTTCAGAAGAAGTCGTTTGAAGGTTTCAACAGATTTGACTCCAGTGACCTTGAATATAGGTCAAGGTCATTTCTTTTCGTCGACTTTGTCGGGCTTCATCCAAGGAACCTTTCAGCCAAATATCATGCTTCTAGGGCTTTTGGTATTTCAGAAGAAGTCGTTTAAAGGTTTTAACAGATTTGACCCCTGTGACCTTGAATATAGGTCGAGGTCATTTCTTTTCACAAACTTTGTTGGGCTTTATCCAAGGAACCTTTCAGCCAAATATCATGCTTCCAGGGCTTTTTGTATTTCAGAAGAAGTCGTTTGAAGGTTTTAACAGATTTGACCCCTGTGACCTTGAATATAAGTCAAGGTCATTTCTTTTCGCAAACTTTGTCGGGCTTCATCCAAGAAACATTTCAGCCAAATGTCATGCTTCTAGGGTTTTTGGTATTTCAGAAGAAGTCGTATAAAGGTTTTAACAGATTTGACCCCTGTGACCTTGAATATAGGTCAAGGTCATTTCTTTTTGCAAACTTTGTCGGGCTTCATCCAAGGAACCTTCCAGCCAAATATCATGCTTCTAGGGCTTTTGGTATTTCAGAAGAAGTCGTTTAAAGGTTTTAACAGATTTGACCCCTGTGACCTTGAATATAGGTCGAGGTCATTTCTTTTCACAAACTTTGTCGAGCTTCATCCAAGGAACCTTTCAGCCAAATATCATGCTTCTAGGGCTTTTGGTATTTCAGAAGAAGTCGTTTAAAGGTTTTTACAGATTTGACCCTTGTGACCTTGAATATAGGTCAAGGTCATTTCTTTTCGCAAACTTTATCGGGCTTCATCCAAGAAACCTTTCAGCCAAATGTCATGCTTCTAGGGTTTTTGGTATTTCAGAAGAAGTCGTTTAGAGGTTTTAACAGATTTGACCCCTGTGACCTTGAATATAGGTCGATGTCATTTCTTTTCGCAAACTTTGTCGGGCTTCATCCAAGGAACCTTTTAGCCAAATATCATGCTTCTAGGGCTTTTGGTATTTCAGAAGAAGTCGTTTAAAGGTTTTAACAGATTTGACCCCTGTGACCTTGAATATAGGTCGAGGTCATTTCTTTTTGCAAACTTTGTTGGGCTTCATCCAAGGAACCTTTCATCCAAATATCATGCTTCTAGGGCTTTTGGTATTTTAGAAGAAGTCGTTTAAAGGATTTAACAGATTTGACCCCTGTGACCTTGAATATAGGTCGAGGTCATTTCTTTTCGCAAACTTTGTCGGGCTTCATCCAAGGAACCTTTCATCCAAATATCATGTTCTAGGGCTTTTGGTATTTCAGAAGAAGTCGTTTAAAGGTTTTAACAGATTTGACCCTTGTGACCTTGAATATAGGTCAAGGTCATTTCTTTTCGCAAACTTTGTCGGGCTTCATCCAAGGAACCTTTTAGCCAAATATCATGCTTCTAGGGCTTTTGGTATTTCAGAAGAAGTCGTTTAAATGTTTTAACAGATTTGACCCCTGTGACCTTGAATATAGGTCGAGGTCATTTCTTTTCACAAACTTTGTCGAGCTTCATCCAAGGAACCTTTCAGCCAAATATCATGCTTCTAGTGCTTTTGGTATTTCAGAAGAAGTCGTTTAAAGGTTTTTACAGATTTGACCCTTGTGACCTTGAATATAGGTCAAGGTCATTTCTTTTCGCAAACTTTATCGGGCTTCATCCAAGAAACCTTTCAGCCAAATGTCATGCTTCTAGGGTTTTTGGTATTTCAGAAGAAGTCGTTTAGAGGTTTTAACAGATTTGACCCCTGTGACCTTGAATATAGGTCGATGTCATTTCTTTTCGCAAACTTTGTCGGGCTTCATCCAAGGAACCTTTTAGCCAAATATCATGCTTCTAGGGCTTTTGGTATTTCAGAAGAAGTCGTTTAAAGGTTTTAACAGATTTGACCCCTGTGACCTTGAATATAGGTCGAGGTCATTTCTTTTTGCAAACTTTGTTGGGCTTCATCCAAGGAACCTTTCAGCCAAATATCATGCTTCTAGGGCTTTTGGTATTTCAGAAGAAGTCGTTTAAAGGATTTAACAGATTTGACCCCTGTGACCTTGAATATAGGTCGAGGTCATTTCTTTTCGCAAACTTTGTCGGGCTTCATCCAAGGAACCTTTCATCCAAATATCATGTTCTAGGGCTTTTGGTATTTCAGAAGAAGTCGTTTAAAGGTTTTAACAGATTTGACCCTTGTGACCTTGAATATAGGTCAAGGTCATTTCTTTTCGCAAACTTTGTCGGGCTTCATCCAAGGAACCTTTTAGCCAAATATCATGCTTCTAGGGCTTTTGGTATTTCAGAAGAAGTCGTTTAAAGGTTAAATGAGATTTAACCTCACTGTGACCTTGAATATTGGTCAAGGTCATTTCTTTTCGCAAACTTTATTTGGCTTCATCCAAGGAAGCTACTGGTCAAATATGAAGTCTCTATGCCTGACGGTATTTTAGAAGAAGTTGTTTAAAAGTTTCGACATTTTTGACCCCTGTGACCTTGAAATTAGGTCAAAGTGATTTTTTTTCGCAAACTTTGTTCAGCTCCTTCCAAGAAATCTACCAGCCAAATTTCATGTCACTGGGCCTTTCAGTATTTTAGAAGAAGTCGTTTAAAGGAAAAAGTTGACGGACGCAGGACGGACGGACGACGGACGCTGCACCATCACATAAGCTCACTTGGCCCTTCGGGCCAGGTGAGCTAAAAACAACAAAAAACAGTTATCCTCTGATTTGGCAAATTCCTTCCTCTTTTTCCGTGTTGAGAATAGAAAAAAATACGCCACATAATCCCACAAACCGGTTCAGAAAAACAGACAAGGTGGCCTGAAAAGTGAGGAAGTTACGGCTGACAAAATAATGTACGCCACTGATAACGAACAATGTCCCTAAACTAAGGTCACTGAAAATGCTCATTGAAAAAAACAAATAAACACACCACCAGCCTGTTTAATCACTGAGAAAAAGAAGCGTTGAGCGATAGTTCTTGTCATATATGGCACACAAACAAACCAGTAAAACAGTACTAGTTTTCACGTGTTATGGCGGACATCTCCAACAAGAGGCCCATGGGTCAATGGTCATCTGACAATCTATATAATTTTCTGTTGGTAGCTGGTTAAAGATGTTACCATATTTGACCTGTTACCTAAGAGGGTCAATGAACAAACTTGTTATTCCTTCGTCACGGCATAGTGATAATACCCGCAGATTAACTTTTTGTAACTGAGAAGAAGTGTTTGAAACATTTAAAGACATTTGACCCCTATGACATTGAAAGCAGATCAGGGTCATTCATTTAAACAAACTTAAACAAACAGGCATGCTGGGTACCCTAGGCCTTTCTGTGATGGAGAAGCAGTTACTTGAAGAATTCAAATATTTTTGACCCCTGTGACCTTGAAAGTACGTAAAGGTCAATCATATGAACAAACTTGGTAGTCCTTCATCCCAGCATGCTTCATGCCAAATTCCATGGGCCTTTCGGTTATTAAAAGAAGTTTCTTAAAGATTTTTACATAGTTGACCCCTGTGACCTTGAACATTGATCAAGGTCATTGATATGAGGAAACTTTGTAGCACTCTACCCCAGTTACCTACTGGTTAAAAATAAGCAATCTTTGAATATTGAAAAGATTCTTAAATAATTTTACATATGTGACCCCTGTGACCTTGAAAGTAGGTCAAGGTCATTGATATGAGTAAACGTTGTAGCACTCTATCCCAGGTACTTACTGGCAAAATTTCAGCATACTGGGCCTTTTGGTTATTGAGAAGAAGATTCTAAAAGATTCTTACACATTTGACCCCTGTGACCTTGAAAAAAGGTCAAAGTCATGGATTTGGGAAACTTTGTAGCACTTTATCCCAGGTACCTACAGGCAAATATTGGCATCCTGGGCCTTTTGGTTATTGAGAAGAAGATTGTTAAAGGAAAAGTTAACGGATGGCGCATGACGGATGACGACGGACGAAGCACGATGGCAATAGGTCATCCTGACCCTTTGGGTAAAAATGTGAAATGTTCGATAGTTTACATAGCACATTGCCTCCGGACTACAAGTGTTCAACAATTAAATGACACTAGATACGAACTTCGCCACATCGTGTATATGACAAGACATCGAAATGAAAGCTCCGTTCGGTCCTATAGTAGGGAATGCTATACAACACAGAAAAGAAAACTTCACAGATTTTTGCAAAGTGCACACATTTTTCCCTTGTACCGTATAACCAAAAGAAAGAAAATTGTAGTCTTTCCCTAATTATTCACAAATTTTATGTGTAGCAAATTAGTAATTAATTGACAAGTCACAGTTGCATAAACTATTCTTCATCTTTACAAAATACTCATAAATTATTTCTACATGTTGATAATTAAATCAAGTTCCCCCTGGTATCTTTCTTTTACTGAAGAAATATCAATTAATTCACTACCCCCTAAATTTTATAATGAACTATTCCAACCATTAAATTTGGGCTAGTTCAAATATGTCTTAAGGGGTGAATTAGTAAATAACTTTCTAAAATTTTGTCCAAATTACATTTCACAAACACGATTTCATTTCTTCTTGATGTACCCCTTAAGCTTTACCTGGATATAGATTTCCCTGTGAGGGCCTCCACAAGTGTAGGTTTTGTTTTTGACTCAGCGTTGCCATGACCCAGTTGACCTTTGCCCCCTTCGCCCCACATAAACACCAGTCTCTCTGTGGTGACAACGATCACATGATCTTCACCAGCAGCTGCCTGGAATGTATTGTTCGAAATATTTTCACAATTTCAGGGTTTACCTATATGCAATGCCAAAGGTCAATGTTCATTAATTAGCAATACTGACCTACAGTTGTGTATCAATGTCAAAGGTCAAGGTTCATCATATAGCAATATTTACCTACAGTTGTGTATCAATGTCAAAGGTCAAGGTTCATTACCTAGCAATACTGACCTACAGTTGTGTATCAATGTCAAAGGTCAAGGTTCATTACATAGAAATACTTACCAACAGTTGTGTATCAATGTCAAAGGTCAATGTTGACATTACCTAGCAATACTGACCTACAGTTGTGTATCAATGTCAAAGGTCAAGGTTCATTACATAGAAATACTTACCTACAGTTGTGTATCAATGTCAAAGGTCAAGGTTCTTTACATAGCAATACTGACCTACAAATGCGTATCAATGTCAAAGGTCAATGTTGACATTACCTAGCAATACTTACCTACATTTGTGTATCAATGTCAAAGGTCAAGGTTCATTACATAGAAATACTTACCTACAGTTGTGTATCAATGTCAAAGGTCAAGGTTCTTTACATAGCAATACTTACCAACAGTTGTGTATCAATGTCAAAGGTCAAGGTTCATTACATAGCAATTACTTAATATTTTTGCCTATCAGTATTATGTCAAATGTAAACTTTCAATGTCAAAGATCAACATTCATTATTACAATATTTGCCTATCAGTGTCAAAGTTTATTAAAACAAATTGAACTTACCTATCAATGTCAAAAGTCAAGGTTCATTACTACAACAAAGGTCAACATGCATTTCATATCAATACTTGTGTATAAATGTCAAAGATCAAGCCTGGTCTTTGACATTTATAGGTAAGAAGGGTTCATTTTTACAATATTTACCTGTCAATGTCAAAGGTCAAGGTTCTTTACAATGTAATCAATATTTACCTATGAATGTCCAAGGTCAAGGTTCATTATTACAATATTTACTGATCAATGTCAAAGGTCAAAGTTCATACTTACATGTCTAATTTTGATTTTAGGAGGAAGTTCTATAGGGGTGATAGGGGCTGAGGAACTCTCGAAGTAGAAAAACAGTGACCTGAAAATATAATTTATTACAGAAATTTACTAAAAATTATATTAAACATTAATTTATAAAGAGAATTGTTCAAACACTGATACATACAGACATTGCACATTTTTCCTGTTAAAATTTTGTGGTTTTTTTTCAGAAATACTGCACATCTGTCATAATGAAATCTAAATAACACAAAGAGTGACATTAGGAAATGGTGAAGCACTTGAAACAGTCCAAACAACGTTATTTGTGTGTATGGACAGACAATTTCATTTTGACGTATCTGTCATGGTCCTAGGATGTTACTCATTATCCCCCTGAAATTTCAAAATGAACTATTCCCACCATTGAACTGGAAGAGTTCAAATGTGTCTGCAGGGGTGAATGAGTTAATTATAAAAGACTAAATGTAGATCCTGGACTAGACACAGATTTCAAAACCATGGCGAACGGTGTAATTTTCCAACCTATGATAAGTTTTAAAAAGTCCCTGCTTAAATGTTCCCACTCATTACGATTCACAAATTTAGAGAATTACGCTCTGTTCAACAAGTAACAAAGTAAATGATAATGCAATCAGTTATTGAACGGACATCTTGATGAATCCAATACAATTTATAATATCTCTATGGCAACCACAGGTAACACCTTATATGGTTTGTGCAATGGGAATGTAAAAAAATAATTGTAAAATGACTGTGAACAAAAATACACACACGGTATTTATGATGTGTTCGTGTGGGGGAAGAAGCAGGGACAACATCAATATTTCTTGTAAAATAAAGAAAAAAAACACAAAAAACATTCTCTGGTGTAAAAAAGTATGATTGAAACAAACCAAGCAGATTTTGCAATACCTGAATTACATTACATTGTAAATATAAACAGATTATTTTTTTCTATGAGATATAGCTATTTCTACCAAAATCAAAATCCTTAAATCTGGTATAAGATAGCTAAACATTCCATTTTAAGGTGGACAGTTGCAGTGCTCTATGTTTAACTTCAACAAAAAAGAGTTCCAACTTAAACATCAGCAATTTTTGACTTGGTGTTGCTTGGCAATTACAACATCAAAACATTAAATTTAAAAGAAATCCATGCATTATAATTATCCTTTTTTTCAAAATGTCTCTGAATCGAGAATTTGATTTCGGAACCTTCTAATTATACATCAGGAAGCTTAAATTAAAAGTTTAGTGTAAAATTATTATTCCTTGTTCCAGTAAAAATCTGATATGAGTTTCATGCCAAGATATTTTAATGTCCAATATATGTTAACTCTACTTCTCCTCATCTGATCCTGATCTAGTATACGCCACCACACACACCAAAATGTCTCTTTTCTGCAGAATTCATATACTGTAAACATGAAAATATTTGCGCGGGGAAATTTATGCTAATTACCTGAAGGCAACTAGATCGCGAAATTTCCTCATCGCATATTATTTTGCGATATACAAATGGTATAAGGCGATTTACGCAAAGGTGGATCGATCGGGAAAATTTCTCCCACATGTATACAAAACAATGTGCCAATCGAAATCGCGAAAATACCACCCCCCCCCTCTCCACCCAGAAAATAACCCCCCGCGGAAATAAACCCTTCATGACACCAAATACTAATGTAATGGCAGCATAACGAAGCATACACTTCATGATTAAAATATTTAGAAAATAAAATATTATGTAAAACTTTCTATTAATTTTTGTTTTTCTTGGGGTCGGATGGAATGGGTGAGTGTAGATTCCTTAAATAAAATATACAATAATTAATATGTGCCAAACTAACCAAAGAGACTACATTTATATATATACATCCTTCTGTGATGTCACCGTACCTTTTCTCCACAGCAGAACTGTAACCAAGCACGTTTGTACAATTTTTACAAAATCTTTTTTCTGAAATTAACTTTTATTGTAATTACCATATAGCTCCTGTGGACTTGCACATACAATAAGACTCACAAATTTACTCAAGACTTTTTGCAGTTTAAGCTCCTAAAATGGTCTACATAAGTTTATTTCTTCTATAATAACCATATCTCTTTCTATCTGAAGTGGATCCAGTGGTCTTACACTTGTGACCCAACTGTAAACTGTAAAGGCCCAATATATGTAACTTCTGGAATTTTTTCGTGATTCTGAAAAATGATGACAAAAAATCCAGTTGATAACCATTCAAAAATAAGCCTAAAACGAAGGAAACTTGAGCGGTAACTAACAAGAAGCTCTTGACAGAAAAAATCTAAAAAACTGAAAGTAACTCAGGTGTGGCCCACTTCATCAACAAGCCGAATTAAGTTAATTAGAAGACAGTTCAAATGGACGCATGTTTACAAATGACGAGTTTCAACTAATGCTTTACCGGTAACCGCGAACGAATTCATCTTGAATATTGCTGATATCAGCTAATCTTAGCTACATCTATAAATATAAAAGTTATTAGGCTTGATTTTCGCTTCAAGTTTTGTCGAAAGTTACATATATTGGGCCTTTAAACTTTATAATGAACTACTCCAATCTTTGAATTGGAATAGTTCAAATGTGTTGTCAGGGGTAATTCAGTTATATAGCGATCCCCATGCAATGACCTGGTATTTATTATTTGTTAAGGACAGAACCTGGTACATCTCTGTAGAAAGCTAGTGACTCATCCACTTATAGTAACTTTACCTTGTTTTCTTCTTTGTTTTGGCGTTGTCACGGTTACTCTCGTGAGAATGGAGCAGATCATCGTCACAGTCTGTTGTAGGATCCTCAAAGGAATTCATTAACTACAACGACAAAACAGACTTAAGGCTATATACTGCCTATAATAAATGTGACATATATACCGGGTACCTAACTTTACTAGAGAGTTCCGACCTTGAAATGTCAAAAAGAATCCATTATAACTTGTAAACTAGAAATATCTGGGAGACATTAATGCCCACGCCCCCGATATGAATTTAGTTCTTCATGTTTATTACGTATGCGAAGTTTAAATTGATGACAATCGGATCAGTAGTTATTTTAATAAGCTGGTTACATTACCACAGGACGGGATGGGATGGAAACGGGATGGGACGGACATGGGTAACACTATATGCCCCCCCCCCTTCCCTCCATTTCATGGCGGGGGCATAATAAATGAAATAATGTTGCTATTAGTTAGCTTTAGTGTTTAAAATTCATTGTTATTACAATGTATGATAATAATTTGAGGTTCTTATGTACCGCTTTTACCCATAGGTTGTCTCAAAGCGTTTCATAAATAAGTATCCATGGTAATTGGGCCTTAGCAACCAGCCGATATCGTTCTCCACTTCCTGGGGAGCATATACAACCGGTGCTGCCATTTCAGCCCTCACTGAGCTAGCATTCCACAACTTCTAGTACTGCCGGCCTGGAGAACCACATAGTCATTTACAGCTTAGTAGTGGAACAAGGGGAGTAAAGTATCTTGCTTAAGGATACAACACAAGTGCCGTGGCCAGGACTCATACTCGATTTAATTCTAACCAATAGTTTTTTTCTCAATTTTACTTACAAACATATATATAATAAAACTGTCTAAATTAGATGAAAATTTATTGTCATTAGATGAAATGGGGGAGGGGAGGGGGGCATATAGGGTAACCCATGTGTCCATTTCATTTTTGACGTTTACATATTCGAATATATATACGCAGATATGAGTGGGGGATACTCCCTTATTGCTTATCTATTTTTTGCAGTGAAGTGGTATACCGAAGGACCCACCAATAGTTCAGCGATGGCATGCATGGTCAGTAACTGGTTGGGCGATCGCCCCAACACTATAGCTAAAACTATACAAGAGGTCCAGAGGACCGGCTTCGTTGGACACAATTTTATCGAGTAATTATTGAAAAAATAATTTTCTTAAAGATCCCAGGAACAGAGAGTTCAGATCCCAAGACCAATCCTTGTAGCAATCATGGACTATATGTATAAAACTGTGATGGGGATCATGCATAGATCTCAATCATTTTCAAGCTCAATTAAAAAACAAGAGGCCCAACGGGCCTTAACGGTCATCTGACTACCAATTGTAAAATCACTATGAAAATACGTGTAGTCATTAAATCAAGTTATAATATGCCTGTATAGATTGCCAAGTTCAAGATAGTGGCCTTCTTGGATTTCTGATGGGCTTGAAAAATAACAACACTTTGTTGGGACCATCTCAGGATATCATTTCTGGCAAGTTTCAGCTCAATTCCACTGGTAGAACTTGAGAAGTTTAGAATGTGTTTTCAAAATGGCCGCTGTGGAGGCCATCTTGGATTTTTGACTACACGAAAAAATAACAACAGTTTCGTTTTGGCCCCAGTGACCTTGAATGAAAGTCAAGGTCATTTCTTTGAACAAACTTGGTAGCCCTTTATCCCAGCATGCCACAGGCCCAATATTAGATCTCTGGGCCTTTTGGTTATTCAGAAGAAGTTGTTTAAAGATTATGACCGTTTTGGTCCCTGTGACCTTGAATGAAAGTCAAGATCATTTCTTTGAACAAACTTGGTAGCCCTTTATCCCAGCATGCCACAGGCCCAATATCAGGTCTCTGGGCCTTTTGGTTATTCAGAAGAAGTCGTTTAAAGATTATGACCGTTTTGGCTCCTGTGACCTTGAATGAAAGTCAAGGTCATTTCTTTGAACAAACTTGGTAGCCCTTTATCCCAGCATGCCACAGGCCCAATATTAGGTATCTGGGCCTTTTGGTTATTCAGAAGAAAATGTTTAAAGATTATGACCGTTTTGTCCCCTGTGACCTTGAATGAAAGTCAAGGTCATTTCTTTGAACAAACTTGGTAGCCCTTTATCTCAGCATAACACAGGACCAATATCAGGTCTTTGGGCCTTTTGGTTATTCAGAAGAAGTTGTTTAAAAAGATTTTGACCTTTTTGGCCCCTGTGACCTTGAATGAAGGTCAAGGTCATTTGTTTGAACAAACTTGGTACCCCTTTATCCCAGCATAACACAGGCCCAATATCAGGTCTCTGGGCCTTTTGGTTATTCAGAAGAAGTCGTTCAAAGATTTTGACCTTTTTGGCTCCTGTGACCTTGAATGAAAGTCAAGGTCATTTCTTTGAACAAACTTGGTAACCCTTTATCCAAGCATGCCACAGGCCCAATATTAGGTCTCTGTGCCTTTTGGTTATTCAGAAGAAGTTGTTTAAAAATTATGACCGTTTTGTCCCCTGTGACCTTGAATGAAAGTCAAGGTCATTTCTTTGAACAAACTTGGTAGCCCTTTATCTCAGCATAACACAGGACCAATATCAGGTCTTTGGGCCTTTTGGTTATTCAGAAGAAGTTATTTAAAAAGATTTTGACCTTTTTGGCCCCTGTGACCTTGAATGAAGGTCAAGGTCATTTGTTTGAACAAACTTGGTACCCCTTTATCCCAGCATAACACAGGCCCAATATCAGGTCTCTGGGCCTTTTGGTTATTCAGAAGAAGTCGTTCAAAGATTTTGACCTTTTTGGCCTCTTTGACCTTGAATGAAGGTCAAGGTCATTTGTTTGAACAAACTTGGTACCCCTTCATCCCAGCATGGCACAAGCCCAATATTGGGTCTATGGGCCTTTTGGTTTATGAGAAGAAGATGTTTAAATGGAAAAGTTTACGGACGGCGCACGGCGCACGACGCACGGCGCACGACGACGGACGAAGCATGATGACTATAGGTCATCCTGACCCTTCGGGTGAGATGACCTAAAAACTACATCTGTCAGGGCGTGACCTGATTTGATGCCAATTTCACGATAGTGATTGACGATTGTGATTTTCCAACTTACCATTTGTACAATTTTGAATACCCGCTCTCTAAACTAGTGTAACCAGTTGAAGATGGTTTGTATCAATTGCTTGGTTTCAGAGAAGAGGTTACTTAAACCAATGTAGTTTCTGTCCTACCCCTAATCTCCTGGGTGTTTTATCATACATTTGTTCAATTTTGAAGTTATTTATAGCAATCATTATGGCCAAATTTGCCCTGTATGAAGTTCCGTGACAATCAGTGTTGGAGATAACATAGCAGATAGACAGAAAAACAAACAGATGCAACTAACAAGAGGCCCAAAGGGCCTGTATCGCTCACCTGGATACATTGGTATATAGGTTACAAATCCTGATAATATATTTTCCAAAAAGATTCCATGGACAGGAACATACCAAAAGACCAATCCTTGAAGCATATCTGTATAAATTTAAGTTTGGTTAATGGGTGGGTATCTCAACTTTTTCAAGTTCAACTGAAAAACAAGGTCCCTGAGGGCTGTGGCTAGACACTTAAATCAATGCTAATATCATGATTGTGTTCGTCTCTTTATGCCCAGCAACTGTAAAGTTTCGGGTGGGGATGTCAATCATTTAAAAGTTATGACACAGAAGTTAAAGTCTGCAAGCTAGAATCCCTCTCCCCTTAACCCCGGTCGGGATATACACATAGTAATATACACCCAATACACATATACCTATCAGACACTACACACCTGAGGTGAACCGTAGGTATATATACATTGTACCACAGTCTGTAAACATGACCTGCATTGACCTACTCCACAATCTACCCTGTTATTATTTCTGTAAGCCAGTCGGCAACCTCGCATAACAAGGAAGTAATATTACCTGTAAATTTACAAGTCTACACAGGTACATCTACAAGTGGGGGCCAAGCAGGGAGCATATTTATTTCAAAAATGTGTCCTTTCGCCGTTTAACTACTAATAAATTCTGTGCTATAAAACAATAGGTTTGTGAACACAGTAATTATATAATGGAGGTTTACCCGGACATTAGGCCCTACATTGATGTACAACACTCCCTTGATCGTCACTAAGTGTACCTTGACAACCGTATCAAACAAAGCCGTTATATTGTCTGTATAGTTACACGTCTGCAGTCAGATCTACAAACATTGGCCGGGGAGGACACAAAAAAATGAATGATGGTCCCTTGATCGTCACTAAGTGTACCTTGACAACCATATCAAACAAAGCCGTTATATTGTCTGTATAGTTACACGTCTACAGTCAGATCTACAAACATTGGCCGGGGAGGACACATAAAAATGACAGACATTAACCAGGAATATCTCCATGGAACAAAACTCAATTCTGAGTCAGAAACAAAGTGATTTATCAAAAGAAACAGATGAAATGTAATTCCAGGATGTGATTTTAATACCAGGAATACAGTCAATGACAAATTGTGCCTGTGTTTCCCAGACGATGACATTCCATATTGGTTATGGAAAACTTTCTATAAACTCACAACAGTGATCATCAGGTAGCTATGCTGTAGTGTTTTTATAATTATGTTTTATGAACACATGTGTCTGGGTCGGAGCTCCCTGTCAAGAATTAAACTGATTTTGTGACTGTTATCTAAGATAAATTGTAATAGACAAGTTGTTTGGGACTATTAATAGACTTCCTTTTCTCTTCAACAACATTGTCATCAATATGGCAACACCCGTAGTTCAAATCCCTTTCCGAAAGAAAGGACAGGCTACCTGTATTGAACACAGAGGCAAACGACTAGATCTCTACTGCAAAAACTGTGATACGCTTGTTTGTCTTAAGTGTTTGTCAACATCTCATGAAGGTCATAAAGTGTGTGAACTCAGTGACATAACTCCAGAAAAGAAAAAAGACATTCAAAACTTTATTCAGCAAACTGAACAAAATGACCTGGTACAACTTCAGAAAAATATCAAATCTACTGATTCACTACTGAAAGACAACACCAGCAACTTCGACAATCTTTCATACAATTTAAAAACACAAACTGAAAAACTCAAACAAGATCTTGATCTCCTAACAACACAAACTCTCTCTCTTTACCACAAAATGAAGGAGGACAATACCAAACTAATACAAAAATATAAACAAGACCTCGAAATGTACGACCAGCAACTGAGACAACAGATTAAGGAATACAAAGCAACACTCCAGAATGGATCTCACATAGAAATATACGACACAGGATGTGAAATACATTCCCAAATAAGTTTCCCTGTGAAACCAGTCATGGGTAGCGCTAGTTTCAAACCAAACAAAAATCCTCAACATCACCTAAAACTGGCCTTAGGGGAAATTGCTCTGTTAAATCAAGGTCAAGCTTCAACTGACCAAGACGGGTCAGTCAGGACATCTGGTGGTCAGAAACCTGCATCCTCTACATCACAACAGTCAGAACAAAAAGGGAAGGAGGCAGTGCCTACGTACAAACTACTGCCACAGACCAAAGTGTTGGAGGAGTGGAAGTCTCCTGTTACTATTTGGTCTATATGTCCCACCACTGACGGTCAGGTGTGGACCAATGTGGATTACAAATACAGTAACACATTAACTCTCCTGGACAGGAAGGGGAAAGTATTACAGCAGGTCAAACACAAAACTAACATCATGGACATAAGTCTGTCGCCAATAAAACACACACTGTGGGCCTGTGATGATAAAAACAACATCATGGAGCTGGTATCAGGACAACTGACACACAGATTCAGTACCAAGGAATTCCCCAGGTGTATCTGTGTTACTGCCAGTAACCATATCATTGTAGGGATGACCAACAACATCTCTAAATTTACCACACACGATCAAATGGTACATACTACAAGTACTACAGGGACTAGGAAGCCATTAGTGTGTTCACCATGGAGGATCTCAGAGTGTCCTGTCACTCACAATGTGGCAGTGGCTGATTGGAATCATGAGGTTGATGGTGGTGATGGGATACCACATGTTATTGTTATGGACACTGATTTCAAGGAATTGTTTGTATATAGAGGTGACATCCCCAGTACATATAAACAATCATCACCTAAAGGAGCTGAACTATTTGACCCCTGTGGTGTGGTGTATGACAGTGTGGGGAACATCATCATAGGGGACCTCAGCAACTGCAGGGTCCTACTCCTCAGTGGAGGTGGTGAGTTCCTTAGGATCATACACACAGACACACGAGGGACATATGCTGTAGGTGTAGGTAGTGATGATGTTCTGTGGGCTGTGTTTTATCCAGATGTTAAACTTTTACAATACAGCAGTGTGTGACGCCTTTGACAAAACTAGTATGTATAGTTGCTATATGACAACATATAATCAAACCAACAAACCTGACCACAATAAACAACAAGAGGCCTAGATGGCCTGTATCACTCACCCAGATACTGCTGTATCTGCACGAGTAATCAAGGTAAAACATTTCTAAAAAGATCCCACAAACTGAAACAGACCCCAAGGCCAACCCTTGTAGCATATAGTACACCGGTAATAGTTTGGTTATGGGGTGGCATCTAAATTGTTTCCAAGTTCAACTCAGAAACTAGGTCGGTTGGGGTGTGGTCAGACCCCGAGGTCCAAGTTAATATCCAGATTGTGTTTGATGCTTTATACCAGTAGTATACATAATCTGAGATGGGAATCTCAACTGTATCAAAGTTATCACCCAGGGATTAAGTTTGCAATTGTGGGGCAGACCCCAGGGGTTAAGTCTGTAAGGGTGGGCAGACCCCAGGGGTTAAGTCTGTAAGGGTGGGGCAGACCCCAGGGGTTAAGTCTGTAAGGGTGGGCAGACCCCAGGGGTTAAGTCTGTAAGGGTGGGCAGACCCCAGGTGTTAAGTCTGTAAGGGTGGGGCAGACCCCAGGGGTTAAGTCTGTAAGGGTGGGGCAGACCCCAGGTGTTAAGTCTGTAAGGGTGGGGCAGACCCAAGGTGTTAAGTCTGTAAGGGTGGGGCAGACCCAAGGTGTTAAGTCTGTAAGGGTGGGGCAGACCCCAGGGGTTAAGTCTGTAAGGGTGGGCAGACCCCATGTGTTAAGTCTGTAAGGGTGGGGCAGACCCCAGGTGTTAAGTCTGTAAGGGTGGGGCAGACCCAAGGTGTTAAGTCTGTAAGGGTTGGCAGACCCCAGGGGTTAAGTCTGTAAGGGTGGGGCAGACCCCAGGGGTTAAGTCTGTAAGGGTGGGGCAGACCCAAGGTGTTAAGTCTGTAAGGGTGGGGTAGACCCCAGGTGTTAAGTCTGTAAGGGTGGGGCAGACCCCAGGGGTTAAGTCTGTAAGGATGGGCAGACCCCAGGTGTTAAGTCTGTAAGGGTGGGCAGACCCCAGGTGTTAAGTCTGTAAGGGTGGGCAGACCCAAGGTGTTAAGTCTGTAAGGGTGGGCAGACCCCAGGGGTTAAGTCTGCAATTGTGGGGTAGACCCCAGGGGTTAAGTCTGTAAGGGTGGGCAGACCCCAGGTGTTAAGTCTGTAAGGGTGGGCAGACCCCAGGTGTTAAGTCTGTAAGGGTGGGGCAGACCCCAGGAGTTAAGTCTGTAAGGGTGGGCAGACCCCAGGGGTTAAGTCTGTAAGGGTGGGCAGACCCAATGTGTTAAGTCTGTAAAGGTGGGCAGACCCCAGGGGTTAAGTCTGCAATTATGGGGTAGACCCCAGGGGTTAAGTCTGTAAGGGTGGGCAGACCCCAGGGGTTAAGTCTGTAAGGGTGGGCAGACCCCAGGTGTTAAGTCTGTAAGGGTGGGGCAGACCCCAGGAGTTAAGTCTGTAAGGGTGGGCAGACCCCAGGGGTTAAGTCTGTAAGGGTGGGCAGACCCCAGGGGTTAAGTCTGTAAGGGTGGGCAGACCCCAGGTGTTAAGTCTGTAAGGGTGGGGCAGACCCCAGGAGTTAAGTCTGTAAGGGTGGGCAGACCCCAGGGGTTAAGTCTGTTAGGGTGGGCAGACCCCAGGTGTTTAGTCTGTAAGGGTGGGGCAGACCACAGGGGTTAAGTCTGTAAGGGTGGGCAGACCCAAGGTGTTAAGTCTGTATAGGTGGGCAGACCCCAGGGGTCAAGTCTGTAAGGGTGGGCAGACCCCAGGTGTTAAGTCTGTAAGGGTGGGCAGACCCCAGGAGTTAAGTCTATAAGGGTGGGCAGACCCCAGGAGTTAGGGGCAGACCCCAGGAGTTAAGTCTGTAAGGGTGGGCAGACCCCAGGGGTTAAGTCTGTAAGGGTGGGCAGACCCTAGGTGTTAAGTCTGTAAGGGTGGGCAGACCCCAGGAGTTAAGTCTGTAAGGGTGGGCAGACCCCAGGTGTTAAGTCTGTAAGGGTGGGCAGACCCCAGGAGTTAAGTCTATAAGGGTGGGACAGACCCCAGGGGTTAAATATGTAAGGGTGGTGCTGACCCCAAGAGTTAGGGGCAGACCCCAGGGGTTAAGTCTGTAAGGGTGGGAAGACCCCAGGGGTTAAGTCTGTAAGGGTGGGGCAGACCCCAGGTGTTAAGTCTGTAAGGGTGGGGCAGACCCCAGGTGTTAAGTCTGTAAGGGTGGGGCAGACCCAAGGTGTTAAGTCTGTAAGGGTGGGGCAGACCCAAGGTGTTAAGTCTGTAAGGGTGGGGCAGACCCCAGGGGTTAAGTCTGTAAGGGTGGGCAGACCCCATGTGTTAAGTCTGTAAGGGTGGGGCAGACCCCAGGTGTTAAGTCTGTAAGGGTGGGGCAGACCCAAGGTGTTAAGTCTGTAAGGGTTGGCAGACCCCAGGGGTTAAGTCTGTAAGGGTGGGGCAGACCCCAGGGGTTAAGTCTGTAAGGGTGGGGCAGACCCAAGGTGTTAAGTCTGTAAGGGTGGGGTAGACCCCAGGGGTTAAGTCTGTAAGGATGGGCAGACCCCAGGTGTTAAGTCTGTAAGGGTGGGCAGACCCCAGGTGTTAAGTCTGTAAGGGTGGGCAGACCCAAGGTGTTAAGTCTGTAAGGGTGGGCAGACCCCAGGGGTTAAGTCTGCAATTGTGGGGTAGACCCCAGGGGTTAAGTCTGTAAGGGTGGGCAGACCCCAGGTGTTAAGTCTGTAAGGGTGGGCAGACCCCAGGTGTTAAGTCTGTAAGGGTGGGGCAGACCCCAGGAGTTAAGTCTGTAAGGGTGGGCAGACCCCAGGGGTTAAGTCTGTAAGGGTGGGCAGACCCAATGTGTTAAGTCTGTAAAGGTGGGCAGACCCCAGGGGTTAAGTCTGCAATTATGGGGTAGACCCCAGGGGTTAAGTCTGTAAGGGTGGGCAGACCCCAGGGGTTAAGTCTGTAAGGGTGGGCAGACCCCAGGTGTTAAGTCTGTAAGGGTGGGGCAGACCCCAGGAGTTAAGTCTGTAAGGGTGGGCAGACCCCAGGGGTTAAGTCTGTAAGGGTGGGCAGACCCCAGGGGTTAAGTCTGTAAGGGTGGGCAGACCCCAGGTGTTAAGTCTGTAAGGGTGGGGCAGACCCCAGGAGTTAAGTCTGTAAGGGTGGGCAGACCCCAGGGGTTAAGTCTGTTAGGGTGGGCAGACCCCAGGTGTTTAGTCTGTAAGGGTGGGGCAGACCACAGGGGTTAAGTCTGTAAGGGTGGGCAGACCCAAGGTGTTAAGTCTGTATAGGTGGGCAGACCCCAGGGGTCAAGTCTGTAAGGGTGGGCAGACCCCAGGTGTTAAGTCTGTAAGGGTGGGCAGACCCCAGGAGTTAAGTCTATAAGGGTGGGCAGACCCCAGGAGTTAGGGGCAGACCCCAGGAGTTAAGTCTGTAAGGGTGGGCAGACCCCAGGGGTTAAGTCTGTAAGGGTGGGCAGACCCTAGGTGTTAAGTCTGTAAGGGTGGGCAGACCCCAGGAGTTAAGTCTGTAAGGGTGGGCAGACCCCAGGTGTTAAGTCTGTAAGGGTGGGCAGACCCCAGGAGTTAAGTCTATAAGGGTGGGACAGACCCCAGGGGTTAAATATGTAAGGGTGGTGCTGACCCCAAGAGTTAGGGGCAGACCCCAGGGGTTAAGTCTGTAAGGGTGGGAAGACCCCAGGGGTTAAGTCTGTAAGGGTGGGGCAGACCCCAGGTGTTAAGTCTGTAAGGGTGGGGCAGACCCCAGGTGTTAAGTCTGTAAGGGTGGGGCAGACCCAAGGTGTTAAGTCTGTAAGGGTGGGGCAGACCCAAGGTGTTAAGTCTGTAAGGGTGGGGCAGACCCCAGGGGTTAAGTCTGTAAGGGTGGGCAGACCCCATGTGTTAAGTCTGTAAGGGTGGGGCAGACCCCAGGTGTTAAGTCTGTAAGGGTGGGGCAGACCCAAGGTGTTAAGTCTGTAAGGGTTGGCAGACCCCAGGGGTTAAGTCTGTAAGGGTGGGGCAGACCCCAGGGGTTAAGTCTGTAAGGGTGGGGCAGACCCAAGGTGTTAAGTCTGTAAGGGTGGGGTAGACCCCAGGTGTTAAGTCTGTAAGGGTGGGGCAGACCCCAGGGGTTAAGTCTGTAAGGATGGGCAGACCCCAGGTGTTAAGTCTGTAAGGGTGGGCAGACCCCAGGTGTTAAGTCTGCAATTGTGGGGTAGACCCCAGGGGTTAAGTCTGTAAGGGTGGGCAGACCCCAGGTGTTAAGTCTGTAAGGGTGGGCAGACCCCAGGTGTTAAGTCTGTAAGGGTGGGGCAGACCCCAGGAGTTAAGTCTGTAAGGGTGGGCAGACCCCAGGGGTTAAGTCTGTAAGGGTGGGCAGACCCAATGTGTTAAGTCTGTAAGGGTGGGCAGACCCCAGGGGTTAAGTCTGCAATTATGGGGTAGACCCCAGGGGTTAAGTCTGTAAGGGTGGGCAGACCCCAGGGGTTAAGTCTGTAAGGGTGGGCAGACCCCAGGTGTTAAGTCTGTAAGGGTGGGGCAGACCCCAGGAGTTAAGTCTGTAAGGGTGGGCAGACCCCAGGGGTTAAGTCTGTTAGGGTGGGCAGACCCCAGGTGTTTAGTCTGTAAGGGTGGGGCAGACCCCAGGGGTTAAGTCTGTAAGGGTGGGCAGACCCAAGGTGTTAAGTCTGTATAGGTGGGCAGACCCCAGGGGTCAAGTCTGTAAGGGTGGGCAGACCCCAGGTGTTAAGTCTGTAAGGGTTGGCAGACCCCAGGAGTTAGGGGCAGACCCCAGGAGTTAAGTCTGTAAGGGTGGGCAGACCCCAGGGGTTAAGTCTGTAAGGGTGGGCAGACCCTAGGTGTTAAGTCTGTAAGGGTGGGCAGACCCCAGGAGTTAAGTCTGTAAGGGTGGGCAGACCCCAGGTGTTAAGTCTGTAAGGGTGGGCAGACCCCAGGAGTTAAGTCTATAAGGGTGGGACAGACCCCAGGGGTTAAATATGTAAGGGTGGTGCTGATCCCAAGAGTTAGGGGCAGACCCCAGGGGTTAAGTCTGTAAGGGTGGGCAGACCCCAGGGGTTAAGTCTGTAAGGGTGGGGCAGACCCCAGGTGTTAAGTCTGTAAGGGTGGGGCAGACCCCAGGTGTTAAGTCTGTAAGGGTGGGGCAGACCCAAGGTGTTAAGTCTGTAAGGGTGGGGCAGACCCAAGGTGTTAAGTCTGTAAGGGTGGGGCAGACCCAAGGTGTTAAGTCTGTAAGGGTGGGGCAGACCCAAGGTGTTAAGTCTGTAAGGGTGGGGCAGACCCCAGGGGTTAAGTCTGTAAGGGTGGGGCAGACCCAAGGTGTTAAGTCTGTAAGGGTGGGGCAGACCCAAGGTGTTAAGTCTGTAAGGGTGGGGCAGACCCCAGGGGTTAAATCTGTAAGGGTGGGGCAGACCCCAGGGGTTAAGTCTGTAAAGGTGGGGCAGACCCAAGGTGTTAAGTCTGTAAGGGTGGGGTAGACCCAAGGTGTTAAGTCTGTAAGGGTGGGCAGACCCCAGGAGTTAAGTCTGTAAGGGTGGGCAGACCCCAGGGGTTAAGTCTGTAAGGGTGGGCAGACCCAATGTGTTAAGTCTGTAAGGGTGGGCAGACCCCAGGGGTTAAGTCTGCAATTGTGGGGTAGACCCCAGGGGTTAAGTCTGTAAGGGTGGGCAGACCCCATGTGTTAAGTCTGTAAGGGTGGGCAGACCCCAGGTGTTAAGTCTGTAAGGGTGGGGCAGACCCCAGGAGTTAAGTCTGTAAGGGTGGGCAGACCCCAGGGGTTAAGTCTGTAAGGGTGGGCAGACCCCAGGTGTTTAGTCTGTAAGGGTGGGGCAGACCCCAGGGGTTAAGTCTGTAAGGGTGGGCAGACCCAAGGTGTTAAGTCTGTATAGGTGGGCAGACCCCAGGGGTCAAGTCTGTAAGGGTGGGCAGACCCCAGGTGTTAAGTCTGTAAGGGTGGGCAGACCCCAGGAGTTAGGGGCAGACCCCAGGAGTTAAGTCTGTAAGGGTGGGCAGACCCCAGGGGTTAAGTCTGTAAGGGTGGGCAGACCCTAGGTGTTAAGTCTGTAAGGGTGGGCAGACCCCAGGAGTTAAGTCTGTAAGGGTGGGCAGACCCCAGGTGTTAAGTCTGTAAGGGTGGGCAGACCCCAGGAGTTAAGTCTATAAGGGTGGGACAGACCCCAGGGGTTAAATATGTAAGGGTGGTGCTGACCCCAAGAGTTAGGGGCAGACCCCAGGGGTTAAGTCTGTAAGGGTGGGCAGACCCCAGGGGTTAAGTCTGTAAGGGTGTGGCAGACCCCAGGTGTTAAGTCTGTAAGGGTGGGGCAGACCCAAGGTGTTAAGTCTGTAAGGGTAGGGCAGACCCAAGGTGTTAAGTCTGTAAGGGTGGGGCAGACCCAAGGTGTTAAGTCTGTAAGGGTGGGGCAGACCCAAGGTGTTAAGTCTGTAAGGGTGGGGCAGACCCCAGGGGTTAAGTCTGTAAGGGTGGGGCAGACCCAAGGTGTTAAGTCTGTAAGGGTGGGGCAGACCCAAGGTGTTAAGTCTGTAAGGGTGGGGCAGACCCCAGGGGTTAAATCTGTAAGGGTGGGGCAGACCCCAGGGGTTAAGTCTGTAAGGGTGGGGCAGACCCAAGGTGTTAAGTCTGTAAGGGTGGGGCAGACCCAAGGTGTTAAGTCTGTAAGGGTGGGGCAGACCCCAGGGGTTAAGTCTGTAAGGATGGGCAGACCCCAGGTGTTAAGTCTGTAAGGGTGGGTAGACCCCAGGTGTTAAGTCTGTAAGGGTGGGGCAGACCCAAGGTGTTAAGTCTGTAAGGGTGGGCAGACCCCAGGGGTTAAGTCTGTAAGGGTGGGCAGACCCCAGGTGTTAAGTCTGTAAGGGTGGGCAGACCCCAGGTGTTAAGTCTGTAAGGGTGGGGCAGACCCAAGGTGTTAAGTCTGTAAGGGTGGGCAGACCCCAGGGGTTAAGTCTGCAATTGTGGGGTAGACCCCAGGGGTTAAGTCTGTAAGGGTTGGCAGACCCCAGGTGTTAAGTCTGTAAGGGTGGGCAGACCCCAGGTGTTAAGTCTGTAAGGGTGGGGCAGACCCCAGGAGTTAAGTCTGTAAGGGTGGGCAGACCCCAGGGGTTAAGTCTGTAAGGGTGGGCAGACCCAAGGTGTTAAGTCTGTAAGGGTGGGCAGACCCCAGGGGTTAAGTCTGCAATTGTGGGGTAGACCCCAGGGGTTAAGTCTGTAAGGGTGGGCAGACCCCAGGTGTTAAGTCTGTAAGGGTGGGCAGACCCCAGGTGTTAAGTCTGTAAGGGTGGGGCAGACCCCAGGAGTTAAGTCTGTAAGGGTGGGCAGACCCCAAGGGTTAAGTCTGTAAGGGTGGGCAGACCCAAGGTGTTAAGTCTGTATAGGTGGGCAGACCCCAGGGGTCAAGTCTGTAAGGGTGGGCAGACCCCAGGAGTTAGGGGCAGACCCCAGGAGTTAAGTCTGAAGGGGTGGGCAGACCCCAGGGGTTAAGTCTGTAAGGGTGGGCAGACCCTAGGTGTTAAGTCTGTAAGGGTGGGCAGACCCCAGGAGTTAAGTCTGTAAGGGTGGGACAGACCCCAGGGGTTAAATATGTAAGGGTGGTGCTGACCCCAAGAGTTAGGGGCAGACCCCAGGGGTTAAGTCTGTAAGGGTGGGCAGATCCCAGGGGTTAAGTCTGTAAGGGTGGGCAGACCCCAGGTGTTAAGTCTGTAAGGGTGGGCAGACCCCAGGAGTTAAGTCTATAAGGGTGGGACAGAACCCAGGGGTTAAATATGTAAGGGTGGTGCTGACCCCAAGAGTTAGGGGCAGACCCCAGGGGTTAAATATGTAAGGGTGGTGCAGACCCCAGGGGTTAAATATGTAAGGGTGGTGTAGACCCCAGGGGTTAAATATGTAAGGGTGGTGCAGACCCCAGGATTTAGGGGCAGACCCCAGGAGTTAAGTCTGTAAGGGTGGGGCAGTACCCAGGGGTTAAATATGTAAGGGTGGTGCAGACCCCAGGGGTTAAGTCTGCAAGGCTGGACAGACCACAAGACAGTGTTGTGTACCCAGGAGTTAAGACTGCAAGGGTGGGCAGACCACAGGTTATATACCCAGGGTTAAGTCTGTAAGGGTGGTGCAGACCCCAGGAGATAGGGGCAGATCCCAGGGGTTAAGTCTGCAAGGCTGGGCAGACCTCAGGACAGTGTTGTGTACCAAGGGGTTAACACTGCAAGGGTGGGCAGACCACAGGACAGTGTTGTGTACCCAGGAGTTAAGACTGCAAGGGTGGGCAGACAACAGGTTATATACCCAGGGTTAAGTCTGTAAGGGTGGAGCAGTACCCAGGGGTTAAGTCTGCAAGGCTGGGCAGACCTCAAGGACAATCCTGTGTACCCAGGGGTTAAGACTGCAAGGGTGGGCAGACCACAGGTTATATACCCAGGGTTAAGACTGCAAGGTTGGGGAAGACCCCAGGACAGTGTTGTGAACCCAGGGGATACGTCTGCAAGGGTGGGGCAGTCCTTTGGATAGTGTTGTGTACCGGCCAGGGGTTAAGTCGGCAAGAATGGGGCAGAACCTGAGACAGTGTTGTGTACCCTGGGTTAAGTCTGCAAGGAAGGGGCAGACCCCAGGGCATTGTTGTTTACCAAGAGGTTAAGTCCGCTATGGTAGCATTTGTCTTTTTATGCTGTGTTGTGTTACATGCATTTTCAACCGCATTTTATCATTCTTTATTGATAATGTGAATAACAATCAGATTTGTTTTAGGTTTTCTTAGAACGTGATTTATTCTTTACATAGCTTAAAATTGCATTGTTCATTACTAGAATAACATTGTGTTAACATATTATAAATAATACTTCTATGAACCTTAATTAACTCTTTCCGTACTTCGTTTCCTTTCCGGCTTCCGTACCGGAAGTCATTACTAGGCTCACCCCCAGATGTTTTTTTCAAAATGGCGGATTACCATGTGGATTGCTGATGTGTTGTTTTTCGTTGCAAAAAAAACTCAGGTTAGTGCAATTCCCTAGCGTTGTTAAGTAGATATTTTTAACATGATATTCAGAGGTTGACTTTGAGACTGCGATGCACTAGTGTACTGCAGACAGCTGATATATCTGATAAAAATAGATGTTGAACGTTACCGTTGAGATAGAGTGGCTATCATCAGTAACTAGGTCACGATCAGCTGATTTTGTTTTCCGAGTCGACCAGCCTTTGTTTATAGTTAATAAAATGATTGTTTTGGAAATCTTGGGAATCATTTATATGTCATTTTATTGGATAATTACATGTGTCGTCTGCTGATTGTAACTAATCAGCATTTAGATCACGTAAACATAGCATGTCGACTGTAGTCGACAATGGGGAAGAAGGAGCACATTTCTTTGTCGACTGTAGTCGACAGCAGGGAGGAGGGAGCACATTTATTTGTCGACTATTAAGTCGAAAGCAGTACGGAAAGAGTTAAGAGAGTGTGGAATCAGTGATTTAATGTTTTTTCACAGAGTAATGGATTTCAAATTTTAAACTGTTGACAGTTTATGATGTCGTACATGAGGTAATCTCTGGTTTATTTTGTTTGCTATAAATACATTAAGGGGTTAATTGTCCAGTGCAATGGTCAATACAGAAACTTTTTTGTACAAAATTAATTATTCAGTGGGTGGTCGGGTGGTGCAGTGGATAGCACACTTGCCTTTCAACAAGGCGGCCGGGGTTGGATTCCCCGATCAGACGTAAAAAGGTATGGGGTCACCACGTGGGTTTTCACCGGGTACTCCGGTTTCCTCTCACAATAAGACCCTGAACACGCTAACACCGGCCAACAAGAGTGATTAATATAAGCTGTATAGCTTGTTTCATAATTGTTGTAAAATAAATAAAGTTCATATTTATATGTTAATTAAGACAACATTCTGCCAAAAGTGAAAGCTGTTGTTTTCAGTGGCGTCATTTCACCATGATTCAAAATACCATTGATACGTACTACACCGATTTACTTGAATACCACTCATTCGTCAAACAGGTCATTTGGTGGCGACAGAGTTTCAACATCTTTAACCAACCTTGGATTACTTGAATACCATGTATTCCTTGAACTATTGATCAGGTCCCCGCGAGTTTGAAGAAGTGGGGTGTTACTGTATGTTAATACCTATTTTGTCACCATTCATGGCTCTGCATTATTCTTGTTGTAATTGAAAGATGGAACATTTTCTTACATTCACATGTGTTATCCTGTACCTATATATATGTACCATTTCAACATACAAAATGTATCAAGTTTTTGGGGAAATCTCGCTAAAAACATTGCAAAATCAAAATCAATTTCTATATCCACAATGTCCAACTAGAAGGTGAGATGACCAGGCTTTCTGTGTACAGTATACCCCACGTGGCACTCATGCACCAGCACACCTATACATAGCAAGCTACATATTGTGGCCTGTTTTGAAACAGTTGAGATGATGATTTTTGCTGTAATCATTCTTTAGCGAAATTTTGGGCTGGAAGCAATCTGCTAAATTATAAATGGGATTACGACAGTTTTTGTGTTTTGCTTTCTCCAGAAAGTTTTATAAGTGTGTCATTTCATCATTGCATGATATGTGCTGATTTTCTATAAATTTAAAGCTATGCGCTAAAACCTGAGTGCGCCAAAAACAGAATGTTTACAGTGCCTCCTTTGTAAGGGTTTTTTTAAATGAGTTTTTTGAGATATATACATTGTAATTGCATTCTATTTAGTTAAATTTGGTAGTTATATTGTAAATTCATAATTACATAACATTTGTTAAACCAAATAATTATGTGATTGTATTTGTATAATTATATAATTGTATGTATATTTAATGTAACTGAATAAACAACATCATTATAATTTATATCGAAGTCGTTATTTTCTGGTAAAGAATACGTATACTGAAATTGTACATATTTTAGTGGTAGTCCAATTTTAGCGCTCTTCATGCTGATCACTTCCACAAAATTTTGATTCATTGTGCTAATTGTGATTTCTGTTCAATGTTTTCTATGGCAAGTATTGTGGTTGTGACAATTTATCGTTGTGCTAGTGTGTTTAAATTTGATTGTGCGCTAAAATTTTAGTGCACTTAAGTAAATGTTTTTACAGTAACTGCTTTCTATATAAGAAGGTAAAAATCTATTACACCCAGTGATTGTGTATAAAGAACTGGGTTGGGGGTCTTAACTGTTTCGAAGTTATGAGTCAAGAGTCATGTCTGCATGCATATGGGTGAGAAATATCATGATGACCTATTGTATTCATCTAGTTTGCCCAACAATTGTATATATGGTCATGAAATCCTTTTAGCCCCACCCAGGATGACTGATTGAGGTGGGATGACAAACGGACAATAAGTTCACTTGGCCTAAATAATAGTTGACGGATGCTGCGGAATGGGATCAGCTCACTTTGGTCCTTCAGTTCTCTATACCATCCGAAGTAGAGAGGCAAAACTCACATAGACTAAGACTAAAATATTACATCATAAGTAATTCATGTGAATGGATGTCTGCGAGCAGATCTAGATCTGTAAGTACATGTAGATTCTCGAGCTAATATCTAACAGCAGATCTAGATCTGTGAGTGGATTCTCGAGCTAACATCTGCGAGCAGATCTAGATCTGTGAGTTGATTCTCGACCTAACGACTGTGAGCAGATCTAGATCTGTGAGTGGATTCTCGAGCTAACATCTGCGAGCAGATCTAGATCTGTGAGTTGATTCTCGACCTAACGACTGTGAGCAGATCTAGATCTGTGAGTGGATTCTCAAGCTTACATCTAACAGCAGATCTAGATTCTCAAGCTTACATCTGCGAGCAGATCTAGATCTGTGAGTGGATTCTCGAGCTAATATCTAACAGCAGATCTAGATCTGTGAGAGGATTCTCAAGCTAACATCTAACAGCAGATCTAGATCTGTGAGTGGATTCTCAAGCTAACATCTAACAGCAGATCTAGATCTGTGAGTGGATTCTCAAGCTAACATCTAACAGCAGATCTAGATCTGTGAGTGGATTCTCAAGCTAACATCTAACAGCAGATCTAGATCTGTGAGTGGATTCTCAAGCTAACATCTAACAGCAGATCTAGATCTGTGAGAGGATTTTCAAGCTAATATCTAACAGCAGATCTAGATCTGTGAGTGGATTCTCAAGCTAACATCTAACAGCAGATCTAGATCTGTGAGTGGATTCTCAAGCTAATATCTAACAGCAGATCTAGATCTGTGAGTGGATTATCAAGCTTACATCTGTGTTGCATCTAGACTTTACTTTCTACAGGTTTCAGCCTGCTACTGTAGGAGGCAATCATCCGGATGATATTGAAATTCCTTTAATTGAGAATCAAAATTAGTTCCCACAAACAGTAAGTGTTGTATATACCTCTGGGAGTCTTGTGTACATGAGTTCGTGAGCAGACGGTCGCTGCTCCGGATCTTGTCGTAACATATCCATGATGACGTCCTTGAAGCCAGCGCTATAAATATCTTTGACCGGAGCAAACTGACCCTGTAATTTTAAATGTTAAAATTAAAATGGTGAGTTCATATACTCAGAACTACATGTGTTGAAGGTAGCTTTCCAATTGTAGCTTTTTTCTTATAAATGGAATTAAAAATTACAAATTCATGTTTTTTAAACATTTTTTGGGGGTTGGTAAATGTAGATAAAAAATGTCAAAAGACTTGATCGTGTAGCACGACCAGTAAGTGTTTATAGGTGACAATTTGATGACTTATATAGCATGTCCATAATTGAAACATACTATATGCCTAAGTCATTGTATTGTCATAGTGACTATTATGGTATTTTCTTAAACTGTCACTATACTTAATTTAAGTCATTGTAATGTGACAAATTGTTGACTATTATGGTATGTTCATATAAACACTTAATGATTGTTCTACATGAACCTTTTTACAAGATTAATTTCTTTTATTATTTCATATATAATCATTGTTTTTATCATTTCTGCAGTACAACTTAGTTTTGTTCATTTTAAAGTACAGTCCTTGGTCATGAACTACTTTTTAATACCATCCCACTAGGTTTTGGTTGAACTCTAGGAAACAATAGAAAATAATACCATTTTGGGATTGACCGGAAAATGGATACTGCAAAAGCTTAATGAACTCCCAGAACAGATGCAGCGGCTAAAATACAAGAACAAGAGCCCCACGAACCTTCATTATTTTGTTGACAAGAGCCGGTAGGTTGGAGCCTTCGAAGGTTTTCTGTAGACAGGCCATCTCGTACAGTATACAGCCCAGCGCCCAAATATCTGATTTGTCATTATAGGGTTTGCCCTCACACTGAAATATCAACGGTAAAAGTTTCCTCGGATTAAACAAAGGTCAGAAATCAAAGTTCATCTGATAAAACAAATGTCACAGGTCAAAGTTCATCAAATTCAACAAGGGTCAGATTTCATAAAATAAAAGCAAAAGTTAAAGGTCAGAATTTATTTATTCATTTTGAAAGTCAAAAGTAAACACTTCTGAAAATAATGAGGAAGCTGCGCAGACAAATTATAGTCAAACCTCATCATCTCAAACTGGTATAATTAATTTTCCAATGATTGTATACAGAATGCAGCTTTCTGATTGGTTGAATTTTTTTTTTCATATCTCTAGGAAATAAAATCCGAAAATGGCGCGAAAAATGTGACATCACAATACAGCAATTGACCTTGGGTATTGATTTGTTAAAAAAAAATCTGTTGTTAGATCAGCCAAATGTGCATAAACATGTTTTAAATTGGAAAATAAGTTTTAAAAATTAATTACAAGCGTTGATGTGAATTATTTTTTAGTTTCATAGGGTTATAAAAAAAAAGATTCTTGCAAACTTTTGTAAGAATCCCCTTCATACAGTTTGCAGCCAAAATTTGTTTCATACCCCAATGAAACTAAAAAAAATTGTCATCATTGCTTAAATAACTCGAAGACCCTTATCTGAACTATTTCCTTAGTCCCAGCCAAACTTCATACCAAGCATTACACTCAAAGTTTCTCCATGAGATCACTAACTGACTGTACAGAAATAAATGGAAGAACATTTCTACATAAAAGAAAAAACACATACCATCTCAGGGCTGATGTAGTAAGGAGTTCCCAGCACAGTGTTAGCTCCCTTGTTTGCGGAACTCATCATTTTGGAGATACCAAAGTCGCCCACTTTGACCACTCCTTTCTTGGTGAGGAAGATGTTTGCAGTCTTCAGGTCCCGGTGTAACACGTTGTGTTCGTGGATATGTCGGATGGCTGCTACGATCTGTTGGAACATTGTCAGGATAGTTTTCTCCTCCAGGGGTTTCTCCTGCTGAGCCAGGAACTGGGCTAGAGTTCTGTGGATTATAATTACCGTAGTCAATTTGCTTGACTTCCACGATATTGAGGGGTTTCGATCACTTATGCTCTCTATACTCCTGGAATGTCATGGTAAACTGAAAGCCCACCTTTAACAGTGATTTTGTTTGCCCATTATACAGCCGATATAAGGCTGTTTCCCCTAGTCAAAATTTGTGTTATTTTCCCAAAATGAAAGCCCATGAGGCAAAAAGACTCAGGTTCAACACTTTAATGTTCATCAAATTAATTTCATCACATAATGGTAAAAATTGACAAACTTTTAAGTCAGTTGCGGTTCCTTTGTAGTCTTCAAATGACAGGCATGCAGCCTAGAGATTGGTCAGGATTTTTTTGTACCTTCAGTTTTGCCATGACATTTTCCAGGGGTGTAGAGAGCGTAGGTGAGCGTAACCCCTGGATATTGAGGATGTTATCTTGACTGACTGGCTAATTTATGGACATTTCCCCCTGAAAACACATTTGAACTCTTCCAAATCAATGGTTGGAATAGTTCATTATAACATTTCAGGGGTGAATGAGTTAAAACTGACGAAGATACGAGGGAAAATATATAGTCTCAAAGATTAGAGCCTACGAAACTGTTGTTGTGCATCGGAGAAGTAAATCTGCCGTAAAGTAAAATAGCAGGAACAAAATCAGATCAATGATGTCTGTTTTACATCCTACAGCTACGGTCATTAAGGATGTTCCAGGTTTTAGTGGTGGAGGAAAGCTGGACTTCCTGGAAAAGAACCAACGACCAACGGCCAGTACCTGGTGACTGCCCAACATAGGAATTGAACTCATAATCAGGCGACCCAGAGGTGGAGATCTAGTGGTAGCAGAATATCAGATACCTTAACCAATTGCCCACCACACCCCTAACTAACACTATAACCATCTGTCTGTGTAACCTATGTAACACTATTGTACAAGCAAATACTTACCCTCCATCCGCATACTCTATCTCTATCATAAGAACACCGTCCTCTTCAAAACTGTCGTAGTAACTGATGATGTTGGGGTGGTCCAAGAACGCAAGGATGTTTACCTGTTATAAAACATACGCAGAAAGATTTTCTTCAATTACCTACTTTGATTTAAAGACCCATTATACGTAACTTTCCGCAAAACTTGAAGCGAAAATTAAGCCTAATAACTTATTATATTTATAGATTTAGCTAAGATTAACTGATATCAGCAATATTCAAGATGAATTCTGACGCGGTTACCGGTACAGCAGCAGTTGAAACTCGGGATTTGTAAACACGCGTCCGTTCTGAGCTGTCTTCTACCTTTGGTTTGTTGTTGAAGTGGGGCACACCTGAATATTTTTCAATTCTTTGGAGTTTTTTGTCACGAGTTTCTTGTTAGTTACCGCTCAGGTTTACATCGCTTTAGACTTATTTTGCATAGTTATCAACTGGATTTTTTTACATAATTTTTCAGAATCCTGAAAAATTTCCTGAAGTTACGTATATTGGGCCTTAAATATAAGAATCTAAAATATTTGGGTTTTTTTTTTAATTTTTCAAACAATATGATCTTTAATGTTGGTAAAGGTAATTAAATTTGACTCCAAACATTTCACAGGGTGTTATAAAAAGCTTCCTTAGTATTCAGAAAACAATTTCAAAATGGCGTATAAACCAACTTGCAATTGAAAGCTAGCACTTCATCCTAATATAATACTCACTCTTACATAATTATGGTCGGCCACACAATACTGTAAAATTATCAAATTTGTTGAGGATTTAATTTCTTTTATTTTGTGGTTGTAAAAATCTATGAAATATAATCCAGACAAAATATTTACCAGACAAAAAGAAATCCACATGAATTTATTTATACACCAGTCTCGCTTACTACAATTAAGGGGAGGCAATCATGATATATAGAAGTTCTTCAGAGAAATGAAACACGGCATCTACGAAATATAATCCCGAAAAATATTTACCAGACAAAAAGAAATCCACATGAATTTATTTACACACCAGTCTCGCTTAGTACAATTAAGGGGAGGCAATCATGATATATAGAAGTTCTTCAGAGAAATGAAACACGGCATCTACGAAATATAATCCCTATGAAACGTTAAACCACGAAATTTAACCCCAGCGAAAATAATTGCTTTTCCAGCATGATGTCTGAGAAGATTTATCAATTATTTCGACCATAAAGATCATATCAAGATACTTCAATGCTAAAGTGTGCCACACGATATACAAATATTTACAGTACTTCAGTTGTCTTCATCTGACCTTAATATAGCTACTGTGATGTTTTTAAACCTCAAGTACAATACACAACGGCATGGTCTTTATAAATGACAGAACTCTACGACCAAACATAGCATACAGCATTTGTACAATATGATATGTATTTAAAGTTTTATCATTCATATTGACGATAAAGACCGTATTAAGACATTTCAATGCTTAGTTTAATGTGCCGCACAAAACGCTCATATTTACAGAATTTCAGTTGTCTTCATCTGACCTCAATTAGCCACTGTGACAATTTTAAACCTGAACTGTTTACCAGGAAAGTACCATACACAACAGTTTCCTTTGAACTCATTGACCCTTGAAGACACATTTGGACTTTTCCGATTCAAAGGTCAGAAGAGTTCATTATGATATTTTAGGGGTTAATGAGTCAAACCTGAACTACCAGGAAAGTACCATACATTACCTCATTAAGGGCGAGTTGTCTCTCAGCTGCGTTGAGATCATGCATATTGATCTCCTTTAGAATAACCAACGACTCGTCGTCCTTCTTCTTATACAGTACCGCCGCACCATACGCACCTAAAAGGGGAGACAACCAAGTACAGGTATTAACATCAGAGATAACAAGGTATGAAAATGACAAGGGAGATAACTTTGGAGGTGAGGGTAAAACCATGTATAGGTATTAACATCAGAGATAACATGGTATGGAAATGACAAGGGGGATAACTATGGAGGTGAGGGGAAAACCATATATAGGTATCAACATCAGAGATAACAAGGTATGAAAATGACAAGGGAGATAACTTTAGAGGTGAGGGTAAAACCATGTATAGTTATTAACATCAGAGACAACAAGGTATGGAAATGACAAGGGAGATAACTATGGAGGTGAGGGTAAAACCATGTATAGGTATTAACGACAGAGATAACAAGGTATGGAAATGACAAGTCAGGTTACTTTGGAGGTGAGGGGAAAACCATGTATTGGTATTAACATCAGAGATAACAAGGAATGGAAATGACAAGGGAGATAACTATGGAGGTGAGGGTAAAACCATGTATAGGTATTAACATCAGAGATAACAAGGTATGGAAATGACAAGGGCCGTAACCATAGAAGTAAGGGAGACAATCAGTTGCGGTAAAAATAGCAGACAACAAGGTCTGTATTTGCGGAACTGATTGAAACGGTACAGGTGTAACAGAAAATTTCAAAGTAAATAATCAAACTATAGACAGTTTAAAATCCAAAGTTTCTGTGGATAAATAACAAAATATTGAAAACAAAATGCCCTTCTTTCATGCTTACCCAAAATTATACAACATATATAAATAACTGCATCTGGGTTGATATTATTTTAGAAAGAAATGAGGCAAACTAGCAACAGTCAGCAATTTAGTTTTGGCGGTATTAAGTCTAGACCCCCTCAGAATAAGATGTGACAGATTTTCTAGAGGTCAAACTGTACCTAGTTCAGATTCAACCGTTTTAATTGCATACACAAATATACCTTAGGTACTGAAATATTAAGATTGAAAACTGAAGGTAAGGGAGACAACCAAATCAAAGTATTATGACAGAGACAACAAGGTATGGAAGTGACAAGGGAGGCAACCCGACACTTGTTAAATTATTTTGCCTGAAAATTGATAACATTTCGTTGAAAATACCTTTGCCCACAGTCTGTATTTTTTCAAACCCTGCCAGAGATTGCTGCTGTTGTCCGCTCCAGCCGCGAAGTTTCTCCACCTTGAAGTAAAGCTCTCCCACACAACTGAAACATATAAATCAAAGTACTGAAAGTTCTGTAATACCGAGTAAATCTCTCCCACACATCTGTAACATATAAATCAAAGTACTGAAAGTACTGAAATACCAAGTAAAGCTCTCTCAACCAACTGTAATTTATAAATCAAAGTACTGGAAGCCCTGAAATATCAAGTAAAGTTCTACCACACATCTGTAACAGGTAAAAGAGACATTCTGTGTAAAAAGTGTCTCTCATTGTAAAATTACTGTCATAGAAATAGGCCCTTACAGCAGTCAGTCGTTGAAATAAACAACCAAGGAAAGAAGTCATACAACTTACGTGACTTTGGCGTCAGTACTTTTCACCAGAGTGTTGTTGTGATCTGCTCCGACTAAATCTCTGGACATCGTCACGGGATGCTGGAAACACAGGAATGGTTTGTATTCATTCATAATTTATTATACAGTGCAGACACACTTAAATATCAGCAAAAGAGAAAATAAAGATCTAAATTTTATAAAAAACTAAAAAAAAACTCAGACTTTGCCGCAAGTTCTTTCTGCCTTCTCAGACTTCTTCAGGTGGACTGTGTCTTATTTAACGTTGGATTATATGACGTCTAAATTTATATACACACATACAATCTATTTAGTTGAAAACATCAATTTTAAGTACCAATAGGTAAGAATGTATTTATAGACTGGGATTCAATAGGAAAGTTGTTTTCAAATACACTGTGCAAATAGACTATTGCTTCTTTTTGTAAATGAAAGTTCTTCCTATTTTGGAAGGTACAGCAAAACCTGGTTATTTCGAACTTGTATAGCTCAAAGGTTCAGCAGACTTTACTAAACTGCTCTAAAAACATTCAACTTCCCTTAACTTGAAATATCAGACAACTCAAAATTTTACTACGTCTCCCCGACATTTGGATTTTCTTTGTGATAGCACCATCTACAAATCTGCTATTCTGACAGAGAGATTTCCCTGTGTCACCAACACACAGGCTCATCAGCTTTATCTCTCCTACCTGGATAAGAGTTTCTATTTCCTTGGTGATGGTGGATGAGTCGCCATGTTGGACAGCATTACAGGCCAGGAGGTCCAATCGCAGCTCCTCACTCGTCTTGTCTAGGTGGTCACTGACTAGGTTTGTAAGGAAATCTCTGATTGGCTGAGATTCTGATATGGTCTCCTTGGTGATTACCTGTCATAAAGAAAGCATTTTTGATGAGTCCAAAGATTAAATGAGAGGAAAATATTGATTTTTAGATGTATAGCAGATATTCATGTGCAGTAATCATTAAAATGCTTTCAATGTCAAGCAATTACAAAAAAGAGACAGAGGATGTAGCCAAAGATCATCTATCAAAAGCCCTAAACCAAATACAGTTAAACCTGTCATATGTGGCCTTCGAAGGTAGGCAACAAAAAAGGTCACATATGACAGGTGGTCTCATAATACAGGTTCAATAAAAAAAGTTGAAAATCATATTATTAACTTTTATTCCTAACTACCATAAGTAGAATATATCACAAAACTTCCTTCGAAGACAAAAATAAACAACAATATGATTTTTGAAGTGCATGTCTTTTTAACCTTGATTATAAAGAAAGCATATCTCAAATCATTGAAAATAATTAATCTTTGTGGAAAAAAATAACTTCCGATAATTTCATTTTTGTCCAATTGAAGAAATTTGCTTATTTGTATGTTGGTTTCTTATCAACATTCATCCCATCGCTACGACCGGACAAATTCCGGATCGAATGTTATTGTCCGGTTTCTATTTTATGGTCTCTACTTCACTTGCGTTCAGTAAACAATGCGAGACTCACCATGCTTACGATGTGGCTATTTAATGTTTATACATCCTGTAATCACATATTAATTAGCAACTAGCCCCAACTGGATGATTTAATTGCTCTATAGTATACCCATCAGTAAGAATGACACGAAGCCATGTGCCGCGATCGAGGCCCCCACAGCTGTTGTGTACGGGCCGTGATGCATGACCATCTGACCATTTACAACTTTCACACCAGTCTCCACGCTGCTAATTGGTCTGGTCTGTAATTAAAGTGGCTTGTCTGTGACAAAGGTCAGTGTGAATCCATGTCGTTATTGTTTATTCGTTAAAATGACCAAGTTTGATTATTTTTGTGAGACAAAGCGGGAGAAAACGGGAGAATTTAATAAAATGCGGGACCCGCGCGGGTCATTAATTTCAAACTGGAGATTTTAATTTCTGTCATAAATAATCGGGAGTCTCCCGTCCAAAGCGGGAGACTTGACAGGTATGAGCTAATCTTAGCTACATCTATAAATATAAAAGTTATTAGGCTTGATTTTCGCTTCAAGTTTTGTCGAAAGTTACATATATTGGGCCTTTAAACTTTATAATGAACTACTCCAATCTTTGAATTGGAATAGTTCAAATGTTTTGTCAGGGGTAATTCAGTTATATAGCGATCCCCATGCAATGACCTGGTATTTATTATTTGTTAAGGACAGAACCTGGTACATCTCTGTAGAAAGCTAGTGACTTATCCACTTATAGTAACTTTACCTTGTTTTCTTCTGTGTTTTTGCATTGTCACGGTTACTCTCGTGAGAATGGAGCAGATCATCGTCACAGTCTGTTGTAGGATCCTCAAAGGAATTCATCAACTACAACGACAAAACAGACTTAAGGCTATATGCTGCCTATAATAAATGTGAGATATATACCGGGTACCTAACTTTACTAAAGAGTTCCGACCTTGAAGTGTCAAAAAGAATCCATTATAACTTGTAAACTAGAAATGTCTGGGAGACATATAATGCCCCCGCCCCCGATATGAATTTAGTTCTTCATGTTTATTACGTATGCAAAGTTTAAATTGATGACAATCGGATCAGTAGTTATTTAAATAAGCTGGTTACATTACCACAGGACGGGATGGGATGGAAACGGGATGGGACGGACATGGGTAACACTATATGCCCCCCTCCCTTCCCTCCATTTCATGGCGGGGGCATAATAAATGAAATAATGTTGCTATTAGTTAGCTTTAGTGTTTGAAATTCATTGTTATTACAATATATGATAATAATTTGAGGTTCTTATGTACTGCTTTTACCCATAGGTTGTCTCAAAGCGTTTCATAAATAAGTATCCATGGTAATTGGGCCTTAGCAACCAGCCGATATCGTTCTCCACTTCCTGGGGAGCATATACAACCGGTGCTGCCATTTCAGCCCTCACTGAGCTAGCATTCCACAACTTCTAGTACTGCCGGCCTGGAGAACCACATAGTCATTTACAGCTTAGTAGACTGGAACAAGGGGAGTAAAGTATCTTGCTTAAGGATACAACACAAGTGCCGTGGCCAGGACTCATACTCGATTTAATTCTAACCAATAATTTTTTTCTCAATTTTACTTACAAACATATACATAATAAAACTGTCTAAATTAGATGAAAATTTATTGTCATTAGATGCAATGGGGGGAGGGGAGGGAGGCATATAGGGTAACCCATGTGTCCATTTCATTTTTGACGTTTACATATTCGACTATATATACACAGATATGAGTGGGGGATACTCCCTTATTGCTTATCTATTTTTTGCAGTGAAGTGGTATACCGAAGGACCCACCAATAGTTCAGCGATGGCATGCATGGTCAGTAACTGGTTGGGCGATCGCCCCAACACTATAGCTAAAACTATACAAGAGGTCCAGAGGACCGGCTTCGTTGGACACAATTTTATCGAGTAATTATTGAAAAAATAATTTTCTTAAAGATCCCAGGAACAGAGAGTTCAGATCCCAAGACCAATCCTTGTAGCAATTATGGACTATATGTATAAAACTGTGATGGGGATCATGCATAGATCTCAATCATTTTTAAGCTCAATTAAAAAAAACTACATCTGTCAGGGTGTGACCTGATTTGATGCCAATTTCACGATAGTGATTGTCTCTTTAATTATGCTAGCAATTTAATATATATAGATTTTCCAACTTACCATTCCTGTACGAAAATGTCAGGGTGGATTCCTAGTAAATTCCAGGTAGACTTTTTAGCAGGATTTTAGGTGGATTCCATCTTAATATTTCTGCATAAAGATATAGTGATGCTTTAGACAGAAAACACTTGGAAAACTTGCAGAAAACGGCCCTTATATGTAAATTAGTTTAGAAGGAATCAACCTAAAATTCTACCTAAAATCCACCTAAAATTCTACCTAAGATCCATCTAAAATTCTACCAAAAGTCCACCTAAAATTCTTCCTAATATCCACCTATAATCTACCTAAAATTCTACCTAACATCTACACATAAAAGTCTACCTAAAATCCATCTCAAATTCTACCTAAAATCTACCTAATCTCCATCTAAAATTCTACCTAAATTCTACCCAATATCAACTCAAATTTCATTCAAAGTAAAACGAAAACATAAACTTCCTGTTACTGATAGTAAGCTAATGGAGCTGTTAGTAACATATCCCCTTTTTAATACAGGATATGACCAAAAGGAATCAATAATATACACATGTATACCTATGCAGTTAAATATCTATATGAGTATTATATCTCAATTATTTTGTATTTATACCAGTCTTTATCTTTTGTGGATCAGTTAAACTGATGAGTAATGTACATTTCTCAGTATGATTTCAGTATTGCCCCATAATAAATTCAAAATAGCAGTTTGTTAACAACTTGATCCTGGACTGATAATTGCCACATTTCAATTCCCAGCTGTTTGTACCTTTATCTATATCCCATTTGCTAAAACCAAACTAAACTTTCCAAACAAATCAGTTGACCTAAAAGAACTGAAGAAACAATGCTGTTATACAGGTCAAGTATCACATTAAATGAACATAAAAACGGTACTGGTTGTTCATACTAACCTGCAGTTGTGCTATAGAAGTGTACTAATATTGCTGCTCTTGTTTGTGTCCATGATTTTGTCACAAGTTCAAATGTTTTCATAATCTGTCACACAATGCAACCATCCCAGACTTGGAAATGAGCTGAATATATCACAACTTCCTGTGTAACTGTGTCATTTAAAAGTGACCAATCAGAGATGAGGATTCTGGACTGCTGACCCATATGTTTATAAAATACAAAATTCCACCTACCTAGAAATTTTAAGTTTAATTTTCCCACAAAATTCCACCTAAATAGAGATTTTGAGTTTGGTTTTCCTACTAAGAGGTTGTTAGATAGATTTTAAGTAGACTTTAGGTAGAATTTTAGGCAGAGTTTTGCTTCAGGCTTGGGTAGAATTTAGACGGATTCTAGGTCTACCTAAAGTCTACCTATGAACCTGCCACCTTAGGCGGATTCCACCTGGAATACCTTCATTTCCAGGCGTAATCCTCTAGAATTCCACCTAAGCATTTCGTACAGGGTTGTACAATTTTGAATACCCGCTCTCTAAACTAGCGTAACCAGTTGAAGATGGTTTGTATCAATTGCTTGGTTTCAGAGAAGAGGTTACTTAAACCAATGTAGTTTCTGTCCTACCCCTCATCCCCTGGGTGTTTTATCATACATTTGTTCAATTTTGAAGTTATTTATAGCAATCATTATGGCCAAATTTGCCCTGTATGAAGTTCCGTGACAATCAGTGTTGGAGATAACATAGCAGATAGACAGAAAAACAAACAGATGCAACTAACAAGAGGCCCAAAGGGCCTGTATCGCTCACCTGGATACATTGGTATATAGGTTACAAATCCTGATAATATATTTTCCAAAAAGATTCCATGGACAGGAACATACCAAAAGACCAATCCTTGAAGCATATCTGGATAAATTTAAGTTTGGTTAATGGGTGGGTATCTCAACTTTTTCAAGTTCAACTGAAAAACAAGGTCCCTGAGGGCTGTGGCTAGACACTTAAATCAATGCTAATATCATGATTGTGTTCGTCTCTTTATGCCCAGCAACTGTATAGTTTCGGGTGGGGATGTCAATCATTTAAAAGTTATGACACAGAAGTTAAAGTCTGCAAGCTAGAATCCCTCTCCCCTTAACCCCGGTCAGGATATACACATAGTAATATACACCCAATACACATATACCTATCAGACACTACACACCTGAGGTGAACCGTAGGTATATATACATTGTACCACAGTCTGTAAACATGACCTGTGTTGACCTACTCCACAATCTACCCTGTTATTTATTCTGTAAGCCAGTCGGCAACCTCGCATAACAAGGAAGTAATATTACCTGTAAATTTACAAGTCTACAAAGGTACATCTCGAGTGGGGGCCAAGCAGGGAGCATATTTATTTTAAAAATGTGTCCTTTGGCCATTTAACTACTAATAAATTCTGAACTATAAAACAACGGGTTTGTGAACACAGTAATTATATAATGGAGGTTTACCCTGCAGACATTGGGCCCTACATTGATGTACAACACAATGATGGTCCCTTGATCGTCACTAAGTGTACCTTGACACCCATATCAAACAAGGACGTTATACTAAAGTTACACGTCATGCAGATCTACAAACATTGGCCGGGGAGGACGCATAAAAATGACAGACATTAACCAGGAATATCTCCATGGAACAAAACTCAATTCTGAGTCAGAAACAAAGTGATTTATCAAAAGAAACAAATGAAATGTAATTCCAGGATGTGATTTTAATACCAGGGATACAGTCAATGACAAATTGCGCCTGTGTTTCCCGGACGATGAGATTCCATATTGGTTACAAAAAAACTTCTATAAACCCACAACAGTGATCATCAGGTAGCTATGCTGTAGTGTTTTTATAATTATGTTTTATGAACACATGTGTCTGGGTCGGAGCTCCCTGTCAAGAATAAAACTGATTTTGTGACTGTTATCTAAGATAAGTTGTAATAGGCAAGTTGTTTGGGACTATTTATGGACTCCCTGTCTCTTCAACAACATTGTCATCAATATGGCAACACCCGTAGTTCAAATCCCTTTCCGAAAGAAAGGACAGGCTACCTGTATTGAACACAGAGACAAACGACTAGATCTCTACTGCAAAAACTGTGATAAACCTGTTTGTCTTAAGTGTTTGTCAACATCTCATGCAGGCCATATAATGTGTGAACTCAGTGACATTACTCCAGAAAAGAAACAAGACATTCAAAATTTTATTCAGCAAACTGAACAAAATGACCTGGTACAACTTCAGAAACAAATCTCATCTACTGATTCACTACTGAAAGACAACACAAGCAACTTCGACAATCTTTCATACAAGTTAAAAACACAAACTGAAAAACTCAAACAAGATCTTGATCTCCTAACAGCACAAACTCTCTCCCTTTACCACAAAATGAAGGAGGACAATACCAAATTAATACAAAAATATAGACAAGACCTTGATATGTACGACCAGAAGCTCAAAGAACAGATTAAGGAATACAAAGAAACACTCCAGAATGGATCTCACATAGAAATATACGACACAGGATGTGAAATCCATTCCCAAATAACTTTCCCTGTGAAACCAGTCATGGGTAGTGCCAGTTTCAATCCAAACAAAAATCCTCAACATCACCTAAAACTGGCCTTAGGGGAAATTGCTCTGTTAAATCAAGGTCAAGCTTCAACTGACCAGGACGGGTCAGTCAGGACATCTGGTGGTCAGAAACCTGCATCCTCTACATCACAACAGTCAGAACAAAAAGGGAAGGAGGCAGTGCCTACGTACAAACTACTGCCACAGACCAAAGTGTTGGAGGAGTGGTGGTCTCCTGCTGTTATTTTGTCTATATGTCCCACCACTGACGGTCAGGTGTGGACCAGAAATTACAGTAACACATTAACTCTCCTGGACAGGAAGGGGAAAGTATTACAGCAGGTCAAACACAAAACTAGCATCAAAGACATAAGTCTGTCACCAACAACACACACACTGTGGGCCTGTGATGATAAAAACAACATCATGGAGCTGGTATCAGGACAACTGACACACAGATTCAGTACCAAGGAGGAACCCCGGTGTATCTGTGTTACTGCCAGTAACCATATCATTGTAGGGATGACCAACAACATCTCTAAATTTACCACACAAGGTCAACTGGTACTCACTACAAGTACTACAGGGACTGGGAAGCAATTAGTGTGTTCACCATTCAGGATCTCAGAGTGTCCTGTCACTCACAATGTGGCAGTGGCTGATTGGAATAGTAAGAGTGATGGTGGTGATGGGATACGACATGTTATTGTTATGGACACTGATTTCAAGGAATTGTTTGTATATAGAGGTGACATCCCCAGTACATATAAACAATCATCACCTAAAGGAGCTGAACCATTTAACCCCTGGGGTGTGGTGTATGACAGTGTGGGGAACATCATCATAGGGGACTTCGACAACTACAGAGTCCTACTCCTCAGTGGAGGTGGTGAGTTCCTTAGGATCATACACACAGACACAAGAGGGACATATGCTGTAGGTGTAGGCAGGGATGATGTTCTGTGGGCTGTGTTTAATCGGGATGCTAAACTACTACAATACAGCAGAGTGTGAATCCTTTGACAAAACTAGCATGTATAGTTACTATGACAACATAGAATCAAACCAACAAAACTGACCACAATAAACAACAAGAGGCCTAGATGGCCTGTATAACTCACCCAGATACTGCTGTATCTGCACGAGTAATCAAGGTAAACCATTTCTAAAAAGATCCCAGAACTGGAACAGACCCCAAGGCCAACCCTTGTAGCAAATAATACACCGGTAATAGTTTGGTTATGGGGTGGCATCTAAATTGTTTCCTGAAGTTCAACTCAGAAACATAAGGTCGGTCAGGGTGTGGTCAGACCCTGAGGTCCAAGTTAGTATCCTGATTGTGTTTGATGCATTATACCAGCAGTTATAATACATAATCTGAGATGGGAATCCCAACTGTATCAAAGTTATCACTGAGGGATTAAGACTGAAATTGTGGGGCAGACCCCAGGGGTTAAGTCTGTAAGGGTGGGCAGACCCCAGGTTTTAAGTCTGTAAGGGTGGGGCAGACCCCAGGGGTTAAATATATAAGGGTGTAGCAGACCCCAGGAGTTAGGGGCAGACCCCAGGGGCTAAGTCTGTAAGGGTGGGGCAGTACCCAGGGGTTAAGTCTGCAAGGCTGGGCAGACCTCAGGACAGTGTTGTGTACCCAGGAGTTAAGACTGTAAGGGTGGGCTGTAAACCACAGGTTATATACCCAGGGTTAAGACTGCAAGGGTGGGGAAGACCCCAGGACAGTGTTGTGAACCCAGGGTATACGTCTGCAAGGGTGGGGCAGTCCTTTGGATAGTGTTGTGTACCGACCAGGGGTTAAGTCGGCAAGAATGGGGCAGAACCTGGGACAGTGTTATGTACCCAGGGTTAAGTCTGCAAGGGTGGGGCAGACCCCAGGGCATTGTTGTTTACCAAGGGGTTAAGTCTGCTATGGTAGCATTTGTCTTTTTATGCTGTGTTGTGTTACATGAATTTTCAACAGCATTTTATCATTTTTATTAATAATGTGAATAACAATCAAATTTGTTTTTAGGTTTTCTTAGAACTTGATTTATTCTTTACATAGCTTAAAATTGCATTTTTCATTACTAGAACAATATTGTGTTAATATTTTATAAATAATATTTCTATGAACCTTAAGAGAGTGTGGAATCAGTGATTTTATTTTTTTTCACATAGTCATGGATTTCAAATTTTAAACTGTTTATGATGTCGTACATAAGGTAACTTCGGGTTTATTTTGTTTGCTATAAATACATTAAGGGGTTTATTGTCCAGTGCAATGGTCAATACAGAAAAAATTATGTACAAAATTAATTATTCAGTGGGTGGTTGGGTGCTGCAATGGATAGCGCTCTCGCCCTTCACAAGGCGGCCAGGGATGGATTCCCCGATCAGACGTAAAAAGGTATTGGGTCACCTGCCCAACCACGTGGATTTTCTCCGGGTACTCCAGTTTCCTCTCAAAATAAGACCCTTAACACGCTAACATCCGGCCAACAAGAGTGATTAATATCAGTTGTATAGCTTGTTTCATAATTGTTGTAAATTAAATAAAGTTTATATTTATATGTTAATTAAGACAACATTCTGGCAAAAGTGAAAGCTGTTGTTTTCAGTGGCGTCATTTTACCATGATTCAAAATACCATCGATGCTACACCGATTTACTCGAATATCCCTCATTCGTCAAACAGGTCATTTGGTCGCGACAGAGTTTCAACATATTTAACCAACCTCGGATTACTTGAATACTATGTATTCCTTGAACTATTGATCAGGTCCCCGCGAGTTTGAGGAACTATTAGTACGTGTTACTGTATGTTAATTCCTATTTTGTCACCATTTATGGCTCTGCATTATTCTTGTTCCAATTGAAAGATGGAACATTTTCTTTAATTCACATGTGTTTTCATGTACCTATATATATATGTACCATTTCAACATATCAAGTTTTTGGGGAAATCTCGCTAGAAACATTATAAAATCAAAATTAATTTCTATATTCACAATGTCCAACTAGAAAGTGAGACGACCAGGCTTTCTGTGTACAGTATACCCCACGTGCTACTCATGCATGAACACACCAGTATACACAGATTGTGGCCAGTTTTGAAACAGTCGAGAAGATGATTTTAGCTGTAATCATAGATTAGCGAATTTTTGGCCTGGAAACAATCTGCTAAATTATAAATGCGATAAAGACAGTTTTTGTGTTTTGCTTTCTCGAGTAAGTTTTATAAGTGTGTCATTTCATCATTGTATGATATGTGCTGATCATCTATAAATTTAAAGCTATGTGCTAAAATCTGAGTGCGCCAAAAACAGAATGTTTACAGTGCCTCCTTTGTAATGGTATTTTTATATGAGTTTTTTGAGATATATTATAATTGCATTCTATTTAGTTAAATTTGGTAGTTTTATATTGTAAATTCATTATTATATAACATTTGGTAAACCAAATAATTATGTCATTGAATTTGTATATATAATTGTATGTATATTTAATGTAACTGAATAAACAACATCATTATAATTTATATCGAAGTCGTTATTTTCTGGTACAGAATACGTATACTGAAATTGTACATATTTTAGTGGTAGCCCAATTTTAGCGCTCTTCATGCTGATCACTTCCGCAAAATTATGATTTATTGTGCTAATTGCGATTTCTGTTCAATGTTTTCTATGGCAAATATTGTGGTTGTGCCATACTTATCGTTGTGCGAGTATGTTTAAATTTGATTATGCACTAAAATTTGAGTGCACTAAAGTAAATGTATTTACAGTAACTGCTTTCTATACAAGAAGGTAAAAATCTATTACACCCAGTGATTGTATAAAGAACTGGGTTGGGGGTCTTAACTGAAGTTATGAGTCAAGAGTCACGTCTGCATGCATATGGGTGAGAAATATCATGATGACCTATTGTATTCATCTATTTTTGCCCAACACTTGTATATATGGTCATGAAATACTTTTAGCCCCACCCAGGATGGCTGATTGAGGTGGGATGACAAACGGACAATAAGTTCACTTGGCCTAGATAATAGTTGATGATGCTGCGGAATGGGATCAGCTCACTTTGGTCTATCAGTTCTCTATACTATCCAAAGCAGAGAGCCAAGACTCACATTGAACAAGACAAAAATATTACGTCATAAGTAATTCATGTGAATGGATGTCTGTGAGCAGATCTAGATCTGTGAGTTGATTCTCGAGCTAATATCTGCGAGCAGATCTAGATCTGTGAGTGGATTCTCGAGCTAAAATCTGCGAGCAGATCTAGATCTGTGAGTGGATTCTCAAGCTAACATCTGCCAGCAGATCTAGATCTGTGAGTGGATTCTAAAGCTAACATCTAACAGCAGATCTAGATCTGTGAGTGGATTCTCAAGCTAACATCTAACAGCAGATCTAGATCTGTGAGTGGATTCTCAAGCTAACATCTAACAGCAGATCTAGATCTGTGAGTGGATTCTCGAGCTTACATCTAACAGCAGATCTAGATCTGTGAGTGGATTCTCGAGCTTACATCTAACAGCAGATCTAGATCTGTGAGTGGATTCTCAAGCTTACATCTGCGAGCAGATCTAGATCTGTGAGTGGATTCTCAAGCTAACATCTAACAGCAGATCTAGATCTGTGAGTGGATTCTCAAGCTAACATCTAACAGCAGATCTAGATCTGTGAGTGGATTCTCAAGCTAACATCTAACAGCAGATCTAGATCTGTGAGAGGATTCTCAAGCTAATATCTAACAGCAGATCTAGATCTGTGAGTGGATTCTCAAGCTAACATCTAACAGCAGATCTAGATCTGTGAGTGGATTCTAGAGCTTACATCTGCGAGCAGATCTAGATCTGTGAGTATATGTAGATTCTCTAGCTAACATCTAACAGCAGATCTAGATCTGTGAGTGGATTCTCAAGCTAACATCTAACAGCAGATCTAGATCTGTGAGTGGATTCTAGAGCTTACATCTGCGAGCAAATCTAGATCTGTGAGTATATGTAGATTCTCTAGCTAATATCTAACAGCAGATCTAGATCTGTGAGTGGATTCTCGAGCTTACATCTGCGAGCAGATCTAGATCTGTGAGTATATGTAGATTCTCTAGCTAATATCTAACAGCAGATCTAGATCTGTGAGTGGATTCTCGAGCTTACATCTGCGAGCAGATCTAGATCTGTGAGTATATGTAGATTCTCTAGCTAATATCTAACAGCAGATCTAGATCTGTGAGTGGATTCTCAAGCTTACATCTGTGTTGCATCTAGACTTTACTTTCTACAGGTTTCAGCCTGCTACTGTAATAGGCAATCATCCGGATGATATTGAAATTCCTTTAAATGAGAATCTAAAATTAGTTCCCACAAACAGTAAGTATTGTATATACCTCTGGGAGTCTTGTGTACATGAGTTCGTGAGCAGACGGTCGCTGCTCCGGATCTTGTCGTAACATATCCATGATGACGTCCTTGAAGCCAGCGCTATAAATATCCTTGACCGGAGCAAACTGACCCTGTAATTTTAAATGTTGAAATTAAAATGGTGATTTCATATTCTCAGAACTATGCTTGTTGAAGGTAGCTTTCCAATTGTAGCTTTCTTATAAATGGAATTAAAAGTTACAAATTCATGTTTTTTAAACATTTTTTCCAGTTGGTCATACTTGCCAACTTTTCAAAATCTCTATGGGGGAGAAAAGTGTGTGTTTGAAATTTTCGATTGGAATCTACCTATTTGTCGCGGAACCGGTACCTATATATCATAATGTAGTATTTTCAAGAGAATATTCTATTTGCAAACTCATAAAAGCCTAATAGCAAAGATCTGATGCTAGGGTTCCTTTGACATACAAAGCATAAATAATTTTTCATTGTTCTATTTACTACCAGAAAAGGGTAAAGAATTAGAATATATTCCTTTTTGTTTTGATTTTTTATCAATTTATAATCATATCAATAAAAGAAATTAAAAAAAAGGAAAAAATTAGACAGGTGTTTGTATCTTGTACGTGGAATATAATTAATTTTCATCAATTTATTTATTTGCTCTTGTATCTCAACTTATCCTGATTTGAAATTATTTTTGAAGAAAAAAAATATTTAAAATTTTTAGCATTATATATTTACAAATTGGAGGAAAAGTTTAAAACAAATATGAAAAACACAATATCACATTTACTTTAAATGTGAAATAAAATGTTTTAATCAATTTTGGCAAGTAGATAAAAAATGTCAAAAGACTTGATCATGTAGCACAACCAGTAAGTGTTTATAGGTGACAATTTGACGAATAATATGGTATGTTCATAATTGTCACCGTACTATATGACTAAAGTCATTGTATTGTCTTAGTGACTATTATAGGATATTCTTAAACTGTCACTATACTTAATTTAAGTCATTGTAATGTGATAAATTGTTGACTATTATGGTATGTTCATATAAACACTTAATAGTTGTTTACATGAACCTTTTCACAAGATTGATTTCTTTTATTATTTCATATTATTATAATCATTGTTTTTATCATTTCTGCAGTACAACTTAGTTCTGCTCATTTCAAAGTACAGTCCTTGGTCATGAACTACTTTTTTACACCATCCCATTAGGTTTTGGTTGAACTCTAGGAAACAGTATAGAAAATAACACCATTTTGGTTTTGACCAGAAAATGGATACTGTTCGACTGCAAATGCTTAATAAACTCCCAGAACAGATGCAGCAGCTAAAATACAAGAACAAGAGCCCCACGAACCTTCATGATTTTATTGACAAGAGCGGGTAGGTTGGAGCCTTCGAAGGTTTTCTGTAGACAGGCCATCTCGTACAGTATACAGCCCAGCGCCCAAATATCTGATTTGTCATTATAGGGTTTGCCCTCACACTGAAATACCAAGGGTAAAAGTTCATCAGATTAAACAAAGGTCAGAAATCAAAGTTCATCTGATAAAAAAGATGTCACAGTTCAAAGTTCATCAAATTCAACATAGCTAAGGGTAAGATTTAATGAAATAAAAGCAAAGGTTAAGGGTCAGAATTCATGTATTCAAACTGAAAGTAAACACTTCTGAAAATAATGAGGAAGCTGCACAGACAAATTATAGTCAAACCTCATCATCTCAAACTTGTTTAATTAATTTTCCATTGATTGTTGTGTGTGTTTATGCAGAATGCAGCTTTCTGATTGGTTGAAATTTTTTTTCATACCTCTAGGAAAATAAATCCGAAAATGTTGCGAAAAATGTGACATCACAATACGGCAATAACCTTGCATATTGATTCTAAATTTTTAAATTTGAATATAAGTTTCAAAAATTAATTACAAGCATTGATGTCAATCATTTTTTTAGTTTAGTTATAAAACATTTTTGCTTGCAAACTTTTGTAAGAATCAGCTATTCATACAGTTTGCAGCCAAATTTTTTTTCATATCCCATGCTTAAATAACTCGAAGACCCTTATCTGAACTATTTCCTTAGTCCCAGCCAAACTTCATACCAAACATTAGACTCAAAGTTTCTCCATGAGATCACTAACTGACTGTAAAGGAAATAAACGGAAGAACATTTCTACATAAAAGAAAAAAGACATACCATCTCAGGGCTGATGTAGTAAGGAGTTCCCAGCACAGTGTTAGCTCCCTTGTTAGCGGAACTCATCATTTTGGAGATACCAAAGTCGCCCACTTTGACCACTCCTTCCTTGGTGAGGAAGATGTTTGCAGTCTTCAGGTCCCGGTGTAACACGTTATGTTCGTGGATATGTCGGATGGCTGCTACGATCTGTTGGAACATCGTCAGGATAGTTTTCTCCTCCAGGGGTTTCTCCTGCTGAGCCAGGAACTGGGCTAGAGTTCTGTGGATTATAATTAGTCAATTTGCTTGACTTCCACGATATTGAGGGGTTTCGATCACCTACGCTCTCTATACTCCTGGAATGTCATGGTAAACTGAAAGCCCACCTTTAACCTTGTCGTTGAGGCTCCTTTGTAATCTTCAAATGACAGGCATGCAGCCAAGCGGTTGGTCATAATTTTTACCTGAGTGTGCCTTCAGTTTTGCCATGAAATATTCCAGGAGTGTAGAGAGCATAGGTGAGCGTAACCCCTGGATATCGAGGATGTTATCTTGACTGACTGGCTAATTTATGGACATTTCCCCCTGAAAACACATTTGAACTCTTCCAAATCAATGGTTGGAATAGTTCATTAAAACATTTCGGGGTGAAAGAGTTAAAACTGACGAAGATACAAGAAAAAATATAGTCTCAAAGATTAGAGCCTACGAAACTGTTGTGCGCATCTGAGAAGTAAATTTGCCATGAAGTAAAGTAACAGGAAAAAAATCAGATCAATGATGTCTGTTTTACATCCTACAGCTATGGTCATTAAGGATGTTCCAGGTTTTAGTGGTGGAGGAAGGCTGGACTTCCCAGAGAAAAACCAACGACCAACTGCCAGTACCTGGTGACTGCCAAACCCAGAAATTGAACCCACAACCAGGCGATGCAGAGGTGGAGAGCTAGTGGTAGCAGAATATCAGATACCTTAACCAATTGCCCACCACACCCCTAACTAACACTATATCCCTCTGTCTGTGTAACCTATATATAACACTATTGCACAAGCAAATACTTACCCTCCATCCGCATACTCTATCTCTATCATAAGAACACCGTCCTCTTCAAAACTGTCGTAGTAACTGATGATGTTAGGGTGGTCCAAGAACGCAAGGATGTTAACCTGTTATATAACATACACAGAAAGATTTTCTTTTCATCCATCAACTTTGTTTTAATATTATGAATCTGAAAGATTTTTTTTTTTTACATTTTTCAAACAATATGACCTTTAATATTGCGAAAGGTCATTATTTGACCCCAAACATTTCATAGGGTTTTAATAAAAGCTTCCTTAGTATTCAGAAAACAATTTCAACCTGCCATATAAAGTAATTCATTCAAACCAGCTTGCAATTGATAGCTAGCACTTCATCCCAACATAATACTCACTCTTACATACCAGGTATGGTCGAGCAGGCAATATGATGTCTGAGAAGATTTATCAATTATATCGACCATAAAGATCATATCAAGATACTTCAATGATAAAGTGTGCCACACGATATACAAATATTTACAGAACTTCAGTTGTCTTCATCTGACCTTAATATAGCTACTGTGATGTTTTTAAACCTCAAGTACTATACACAACAGCATGGTCTTTATCAATGACAGAACTCTACGACCAAACATAGCATACAGCACTTGTGCGAAATGATATGTATTCAAAGTTTTATCAGTCATATTGGCGATAAAAACAGTATCAAGACATTTCAATGCTTAATTAAGAGTGCCGCACGAAACGCTAATATTTTCAGAATTTCAATTGTCTTCATCTGAGCTCAATTAGCTACTGTGACAATTTTAACCCTGAACTGTTTACCAGGAGAGTTTAGTTTAAACATATTTTATTTGAATTATTCAAAAGGAATTGGACACAAGTTATGAAACTTAGAAACGTCCTTTTCCATAAACATGTATGAAGTGATATATAGGGTAAAACCATGTATAGGTATTAACATCAGAGACAACAAGGTATGTAAATGACAAAGGAGATAACTATGGAGGTGAGGGTAAAACCATGTATAGGTATCAACATCAGAGATAACAAGGTATGGAAATGACAAGGGAGATAACTATGGAGGTGAGGGTAAAACCATGTATACATGTAGGTATTAACATCAGAGACAACAAGGTATGGAAATGACAAGGGAGATAACTATGGAGGTGAGGGGAAAATCATGTATAGGTATTAACATCAGAGATAACAAGGTATGGAAATGACAAGGGAGATAACTATGGAGGTGAGGGGAAAACCATGTATAGGTATTAACATCAGAGATAACAAGGTATGGAAATGACAAGGGAGATAACTATGGAGGTGAGGGGAAAACCATGTATAGGTATTAACATCAGAGATAACAAGGTATGGAAATGACAAGGGAGATAACTATGGAGGTGAGGGGAAAACCATGTATAGGTATTAACATCAGAGATAACAAGGTATGGAAATGACAAGGGAGATAACTATGGAGGTGAGGGGAAAACCATGTATAGGTATCAACATCAGAGATAACAAGGTATGGAAATGACAAGGGAGATAACTATGGAGGTGAGGGGAAAGCCATGTATAGGTATTAACGACAGAGATAACAAGGTATGAAAATGACAAGGGAGATAACTATGGAGGTGAGGGGAAAACCATGTATAGGTATTAACGACAGAGATAACAAGGTATGGAAATGACAAGGGAGATAACTATGGAGGTGAGGGGAAAACCATGTATAGGTATTAACGACAGAGATAACAAGGTATGGAAATGACAAGGGAGATAACTATGGAGGTGAGGGGAAAATCATGTATAGGTATCAACATCAGAGATAACAAGGTATGGAAATGACAAGGGAGATAACTATGGAGGTGAGGGGAAAACCATGTATAGGTATTAACATCAGAGATAACAAGGTATGGAAATGATAAGGGAGATAACTATGGAGGTGAGGGGAAAACCATGTATAGGTATTAACATCAGAGATAACAAGGTATGGAAATGACAAGGGAGATAACTATGGAGGTGAGGGGAAAACCATGTATAGGTATCAACATCAGAGATAACAAGGTATGGAAATGACAAGGGAGATAACTATGGAGGTGAGGGGAAAACCATGTATAGGTATTAACATCAGAGATAACAAGGTATGGAAATGACAAGGGAGATAACTATGGAGGTGAGGGGAAAACCATGTATAGGTATTAACATCAGAGATAACAAGGTATGGAAATGACAAGGGAGATAACTATGGAGGTGAGGTTAAAACCATGTATAAGTATTAACATCAGAGATAACTAGGTATGGAAATGACAAGGGAGATAACTTTGGGGGTGAGGGGAAAACCATGTATAGATATTAACATCAGAGATAACAAGGTATGGAAATGACATGGGAGATAACTATGGAGGTGAGGGTAAAACCATGTATAGATATTAACATCAGAGATAACAAGGTATGGAAATGACAAGGGAGATAACTATGGAGGTGAGGGTAAAACCATGTATAGGTATCAACATCAGAGATAACAAGGTATGGAAATGACAAGGGAGATAACTATGGAGGTGAGGGGAAAACCATGTATAGGTATTAACATCAGAGACAACAAGGAATAGACATGACAAGGGAGATAACTTTGGAGGTGAGGGGAAAACCATGTATATATATATAAACATCAGAGATAACAAGGTATGGAAATGACAAGGGCTGTAACCATAGAAGTAAGGGAGACAATCAGTTGCGGTAACGGTACAGGTGTAACAGAAAAATTTCAAAGTATTAATCAAACTATAGACAGACCTTAAAATCCAAGTTTCTGTGGATTAATAACAAAATATTGAAAAAATGAAATACTCTTCTTTCATGTTTACCCAAAATTATACAACATATATAAATAACTGCATCTGGGTTGATATTATTTGAGAAAGAAATGAGGCAAACTAGCAACAGTCAGCAATTAAGTTTTGGTGGTATTAAGTCTAGACCCCTCAAAATAAGATGTGCCAGATATACAGATTGAACTGTTTTAACTGCGTACATAAAAATACCTTAGGTACGGAAATATTAAGATAGAAAACTGAAGGTAAGAGAGACAACCAAGTCAAAGTATTAAGACAGAGACAACAAGGTATGGAAGTGACAAGGGAGGCAACAAGGTGAAGACATTAACAAGGGAGGCAACCCGACACTTGTTAGTTTGCCTGAAAATTGATAACATTTCGTTGAAAATACCTTTGCCCACAGTCTGTATTTTTTCAAACCCGGCCAGAGATTGCTGCTGTTGTCCGCTCCAGCCGCGAAGTTTCTCCACCTTGAAGTAAAGCTCTCCCACACAACTGAAGCATATAAATCAAAGTACTGAAAGTACTGTAATACCAAGTAAATCTCTCCCACACATCTGTAACAGGTAAAAGAGACATTCTGTGTAAAAAGTGTCTCTTATTGTAAAATTACTGTCATAGAAATAGGCCCTTACAGCAGTCAGTCGTGGAAATGAACAACCAAGGAATGAAGTCATACAACTTACGTGACTTTGGCGTCAGTACTTTTCATCAGAGTGTTGTTGTGATCTGCTCCGACTAAATCTCTGGACATCGTCACGGGATGCTGGAAACACAAGGAATGGTTTGTATTCATTCATATTTTATCATACAGTGCAAACACACTTAAATATCAGCAAAAGAGAAATTAACAAGAGGCCCAATGGTCCTGCATCGCTCACCTGGTATCAATCTCTGACTTATATTATAGTGTAACCCTAAAGTCCGCTAAAATCTTTTCCTGTAAGACATTTAGAAGAATATGTTAAGATTTAAACATATTTTACCCCTGTGACCTTATAAGACAACATCATTTTCATTTTCAAATTTTGTTTGGCTTCATCCCAGGATGCTACCAGCCAAATATCATGTCTCTAGGCATTTGGGTTTATCAGAAGAAGTCCCTCAAAGCTTTTAGCCGATTTGACCACTGTGACCTTTAATATGGGTCAAGCTCATTTTCCTTCCCTAATATCAAGCTTCTAGGGCTTTTGGTATTTAAGAAGATGTCGTTTAAAGGTTTTAACAAATTTTACCCTTGTGACCTTAAATATAAGTCAAGGTCATTTCTTTTCGCAAACTTTGTCAGGCTTCATCCAAGAAAACTTTCAGCCAAATATCATGCTTCTAGGGCTTTTGGTAATTCAGAAGAAGTCGTTTGAATGTTTTAAGAGATTTGACCCCTGTGACCTTGAATATAGGTCAAGGTCATTTCCTTTCACAACCTTTGTTGGGCTTCATCCAAGGAAGCTTTCAGCCAAATATTATGCTCCTAGGGCTTTTGGTACTTTAGAAGAAGTGGTTTGAATGTTTAAACAGATTTGACCCCTGTGACCTTGAATATAAGTCAAGGTCAGTTCTTTTCGCAAACTTTGTCGGGCTTCATTCCAGGAACCTTTCAGCCAAATATCATGTTTCTAGGGCTTTTGGTATTTCAGAAGAAGTTGTTTAAAGGTTTTAACAGATTTGACCCTTGTAACCTTGAATATAAGTCAAGGTCATTTCTTTTCGCAAAATTTGTCAGGCTTCATCCAAAGAACCTTTCAGCCAAATATCATGTTTCAAGGGCTTTTGATAATTCAGAGGAAGTCGTTTCAAGGTTTTAACAGATTTGACCCTTGTGACCTTGAATAAAGATCAAGGTCATTTCCTTTCGCAAACTTTGTCGGGCTTCATCCAAGATACCTTTCAGCGAAATATCATGCTTCTAGGGCTTTTGGTAATTCAGAAGAAGTCGTTTGAATGTTTTAAGAGATTTGACCACTGTGACCTTTAATATAAGTCAAGGTCATTTCTTTTCGCAAACTTTGTTGGGCTTCATCCAAGGAAGCTTTCAGCCAAATATCATGCTTCTATCACTTTTGGTATTTCAGGAAGAAGTCATTTAAAGGTTTTAACAGATTTGACCCCGATGACCTTGAATATAAGTCAAGGTCATTTCTTTTCGCTAACTTTGTCTGGTTTCTTCAAAGGAACCTTTCAGCCAAATATCATGCTTCTATCACTTTTGGTATTTCAGAAGAAGTCGTTTGAATGTTTTAACAGATTTGACCCCTGTGACCTTGAATATAGGTCAAGGTCATTTCTTTTCGCAAACTTTGTTGGGCTTCATCAAAGGAACCTTTCAGCCAAATACCAGGTTTCTAGGTCGTTCAGTATTTCAGAGGAAGTCGTTTAAAGGTTTTAACAGATTTGACCCTTGTGACCTTGAATATAGGTCAAGGTCATTACTTTTCGTAAACTTTGTTGGGCTTCATCCGAGAAACATTTTAGCCAAATATCATACTTCTAGGGATTTTGATTTATTAGAAGAAGTTGTTTAAAGGTTAAAATAGATTTAACCTCATTGTGACCTTGAATATGGGTCAAGGTCGTTTCTTTTCGCAAACTTTAGTCGGCTTCATCTGAGGAAGCTACTGGTCAAATAAGAGGTCTCTATGCCAAACGGTATCTTAGAAGAAGTTGTTTAAAGGTTTCGACATTTTTTACCCCCGTGACCTTGAAAGTAGGTCAAAGTGATTTTTTTCGCAAACTTTGTTTAGCTCCTTTCAAGTAAGCTACCAGCCAAATTTCATGTTACTAGGCCTTTTGGTATTTTAGGAGAAGTCGTTTAAAGGAAAAAGTTGACGGACGCAGGACAGACGGACGGACGACGGACGCTGCACCATTACATAAGCTCACTTGGCCCTTCGGGCCAGGTGAGCTAAAAATCTAATTTTTATAAAAAAATAACATAAAACTTTCTGCCTTCTCAGGCTTCTTCAGGTGGACTGTTTGTTATTTAACGTTGGATTATATGACGTCTAAATTTTTATACACACATACAATCTATTTAGTTATTGAAAACATCAATTTGAAGTACTATTAGGTAAGAATGTATTTATAGACTGGGATTCAATAGGAAAGTTGTTTTCAAATACACTGTGCAAAAAATGAACTGTTTTAGACTATTGCTTCTTTTTGTAAATGAAAGTTCTTCCTATTTTGGAAGGTACAGCAAAACCTGGTTATTTCGAACTTGTATAGCTCAAATGTTCAGCAGACTTTACTAAACTGCTCTAAAAACATTCAACTTCCCTTAACTTGAAATATCAGACAACTCAAAATTTTACTACGGTCACGCCGACTTTTGGATTTTCTTTGTGATAGCACCATCTACAAATCTGCTATTCTGACAGAGATATTTCCCTGTGTCACCATCACACAGGCTCATCAGCTTTATCTCTCCTACCTGGATAAGAGTTTCTATTTCCTTGGTGATGGTGGATGAGTCGCCATGTTGGACAGCATTACAGGCCAGGAGGTCCAATCGCAGCTCCTCACTCGTCTTGTCTAGGTGGTCACTGACTAGGTTTGTAAGGAAATCTCTGATTGGCTGAGATTCCGATATGGTCTCCTTGGTGATTACCTGTCATAAAGAAAGCATTTTTGATGAGTCCAAAGATTAAATGAGAGGAAATATTGATTTTTAGATGTAGATATTCATGTGCAGTAATCATTAAAATGCTTTCAATGTCAAGCAATTACAAAAAAGAGACAGAGGATGTAGCCAAAGATCATCTATCAAAAGCCCTAAACCAAATACAGTCAAACCTGTCATACATGTATGTGACCTTTGAAGGGAGGCAACAAAAAAGGTCACATATGACAGGTGGTCTCTTAATACAGGTTCAATAAAAAAAGTTGAAAATCATATTATTAACTTTTATTCCTAACTACCATAAGTAGAATATATCACAAAACTTCCTTCGAAGACAAAAATTAACAACAATATGATTTTTGAAGTGCATGTCTTTTTAACCTTGATTATAAAGAAAGCATATCTCAAATCATTGAAAATAATTAATCTTCCGAAATAACTTCCGATAATTTTATTTTTGTCCAATTAAAGAAATTTGCTTATTTGTATGTTGTTTTCTTATCAACATTCATCCCAACACTACGACCGGAGAAATTCCGGATCCAATGTTATTGTCCGGTTTCTATTTTATAGTCTCTACTTCACTTCCGTTCAGTAAACAATGCGAGACTCCCCATGCTTACGATGTGGCTATTTAATGTTTATACATCATGTAATCACATATTAATTAGCAACTAGCCCCAACTGGATGATTTAATTGCTCTACAGTATACACATCAGTAAGAATGACACGTAGCCCTGTGCTGCAATCGAGGCCCCCACAGCTGTTGTGTACGGGCCGTGATGCATGACCATCTGACCACTTACAACTTTCACACCAGTCTCCACGCTGCTAATTGGTCTGGTCTGTAATTAAAGTGGCTTGTCTGTGACAAAGGTCAGTGTGAATCTATGTCGCTATTGTTTATTCATTAAAATGACCAAAGTTTGATAATTTTTGTGAGACCAGTTGAAAGTCGTGAGAAACGTGTCCCATGGCATGAAGAGTTTTTCTGACGAAATTTTCAGAAGTCTTTAATCCAAAAAGTCGCTTAAAAAGGTCGTTTTCGGTATTTGGGACACAGAAATGATGGTCTTTGGTCGCGTCAGACAGGTAGTCGCTTACCAGAGGTAATTCAGGTCATTTATGTAGTGAATTTCGTTGGGGGGAAATATTAAAGTCACATATGACAGGAAGTCGCTTAATACAGGTGGTCGTTAAGGCAGGTTTGACTGTATGTATATATATAACAGCCTATCAGAGACAGGGTATGTTGGTGTATTTGCCTCCTTATGATAGTGTAGATCGGTTACCTGAACATTACCTCACCAAAAAACTGTGCTGAAAGCACAAAGTTTAACATTCCACCTGATCATATTACATTAACATCTAGAAACTTTTATCCTTTTTCATTGAAAAAGATATTTTGTTGTAAATGGAATGTCTGGTGGGTGATCATGAGTGACTTACTTTTTCGTCTTTGCCTGATACGTGGATGGACGATCCGACACAGCTAAAGATCAGTGCGATACTACTGACCTTTCTGGACTTCAAGGTTGTTGTCACCAGATCTGTAAAGAAAAAAACATTGATAGTAGTTTGGTAAGTTTTATGTTTTACCTTTTATAATAAACAGCTATAATAATTTTGGGATGTGCCAGTTTTGGTGTTGCAGTAAAGCTGGAGTTCCCGGAGAAAAACCACCGACCATGTCGGCCTGGAACCCCTAACAATATGGGTCCTATACGACCACAATGATGAATACCGTAAACAATTAACAATCTTTTCAAACCCAGTCAGATGTGCTTTCTTTATTTGATTATTACTTATCACCAAGAATTTCATTGACTGACCCTCATTCATCATGAATGATGAATTTTAAATTTTTTTGTTAAAGCTGCTAATTTTTTTGTTTGTTTTTTTTTCTTTCGGATTCAAGATTCATTTTGAACAATTAAATATCTTCACAATGATTAACTTACTAAGAATTCCTTCCAAGGATGTGGAATCAAACTTGTATTGCACGAATATCACGTTTGGCAGAATAGCGTGTCGCAGAGCCATACTATTGCGTATCTTGCTAGAGACGACCATCAGTCTTGGAGGAGCTTCCGTCTTCACAGAGTTACCTGCCCCTGTCTCTCCGACTGTCACAGCCTCATCTTGATAACAGATCACAACCTCTTCCTCAGTACTCTCTAAATCTCGACTTCCGCCTTTTATACTCTAAAACACAGAAGCATTAGGAAGCTGTACATATATAGTATCAAATGAAAATAGTTCAGTATTATAATGGGACAGATTATATATATAAATTTCCACTGAAAATCAGGTCAAGAAAAATATTTTGAAATCCACTGGCCCTTGATTTTAAAATATACTTGCCCGAGTTGAAAATGTACTGGTCCAAGATTTATTCACAATTTTTCATTAATTCGAGATTTTTGTTTTGTATAGTGAAAGTTAATTCTAAAGGAATGATTATTTGTGTAAATTGTGTATTCAATAGTCAGAGTGAGTTATATTTTCCCCTGGTTAGTCTAGCTGTCACCGTCACATTGTGGCTCACTCAGGTCTGCATCAACTGGTAAATCTTGTAGTTGTCAGGGTAGGGATATGGTCCAGGCTGTGGCTCAGCTGACTGAGTCTTCCATTTGATATCTTTCAGAAAAAATATTGTAACAAGTGCTAATTGTAATGGGGTACCATTACAGATGTCCCCCAAACTACCCCTTTGGTCGGAACTGATGAGCCCAATGAACTCACAATGGAAATATAGCTGACACCCCATATATCAGCGGTCATGTTGACGAATTAGGAAACGGAGGTTACGAAAATGTCCGTGGTGTCCTACTACAGTTATATATAAAATTTCATTGAAATCGGACAATATATAAATTTCGACCAATCAGAAGCCAGGAAATAGCGGCCATGTTGACGAATCACGAAACGGAGGTTACGACAATGTCCGTGGTGTCCTACTACAGTTATATATAAAATTTCATTGAAATCGGACAATATATAAATTTCGACCAATTAGAAGCCAGGAAATAGCGGCCATGTTGACGAATCACGAAACGGAGGTTACGACAATGTTGTTGGTGTAATACTACACTTATATATTAAATTTCATTGAAATCGGACAATATATAAATTTCGACCAATCAGAAGCCAGGAAATAGCGGCCATGTTGACGAATCATGAAACGGATGTGATGACAATGTTGTTGGTGTAATACTACACATATATATTAAATTTCATTGAAATCGGACAATACATAAATTTCGACCAATCAGAGGCTTCCATTTTCGTTTCGGTGGCAACCAAACTTTACGAAAATGTTACCATGTTATTCAGCATTCCTTAAAACACCCATGTACAAATTTTTACTGAAATCGGAGACTGAATTTTGAAAACCGGAAATTAGCTCTGGCGGCCATCTTGGACTTCCGGTCGCGAAAAAACAACCCGTTTTCACACACTCCGCCCCTAATGAGTATGTGTGTGAAGTTTCGTGAAGATCCGTCCAGCAGTTTTTGAGAAAACGGTCGGAAACCTCCGCGGCAGAAGAAAGTGGAAGAAACAAGAATAATAATAATAATAATAAGAAACCGAGCAAAAACAATATGTCCCCCCACTTCGTTTGGGGGACATAATAATGCGATGAGGACTGAATATTTGGACTAACCAAATCTTACAGTACCCTAATCGGCAAATTTGCATGTTGTACGCAAGTTTATGGTTTCCCCCGACCTGATCATGATGATGCATTGTAATTCATTTTTCGGCATTGTGTATCTATAACTAGTAGCTGCCATGCTCCTCTCTCTTCTAAACCTCTGTCGCTGATTTCTTAATCAGAAACTTGTCCTTTTTGTACGACTGGCGTGATCTAGGTCAAGGTCTCGCAAGTGCTTGGAAGCACGCACTAATGTTAGGAGCTGTGTTCAACTCATGTCAGTAGCGATGCAAAAACCTCTTTCATGTTTAGCAATGTCAAGAAGTAAGTACATGTACTTTAAAAACAATATTACAATATAATATTCATGTTCATCATTATGCCAAATGTTTTTGACATCATAAATTAATGCTAAATGCTTTTGAGGATTAAGATACTAAAATGGAGAAAAGGATTATTTAAGTATTAAAGTGTCTTAATATGGTCTTTATGGTCAATATAAATGACAGAGCTTTGCAGGCAAACATCATTTAAATATTGCGCGCTAACACAATATGATATGTTTGTCTGCAACATTGTCATTGATAACAACCATTAATACATGACAGAGCACTTCAACGCTTAAATTTACATTATTTATATTGCTGACTTAATATACTGACTTCAATTTGATTTAAACTATGATAAATACTGGAACAGCTTTTTTGACTGCAAACCGTCACTGTTTCTATACCAAAACAATGACGTCATAATCGTCCCGCACTTGATTGATTTCAGAAACAACTTGTACAAAATATTGCATAAAAAACAAAATATAACAGAAAATAATTTTAAAACAAAAACAATGTTGAAACATTTTCATATGTACATTGAATAGCTTACTTTTAGTTATGAAGATGGGAAATATACTACCAGTGTATTTAGAGGAAAAACGTGTTTCCCTTAATGTCAAATTCCTGTCAATATCATGCTTTTGCCTGACAAATGAAACGTGATATAAAGAGGAATACACTGTATATGAAAATGATATAAACAAAACAGTTCAGTGTACTTTTTTGTATAATTCTATTTATGTAAATTTAGCTGCCGTAACTGGTTTGTTGTGATGACTGTTGTGTTTATATCATGATGTGATCATGATGTAGAAAAATCTAACCTTTGCACATGAGAAACTCATGAGAAGCTCATGAGCAGCACACGAGAAACATGTTAGAAATGTATGCAAATTAAGTTAAGCACATGGGCTTTAGGGTAGTTCATGTTAGCAAGGAAATTCCTCATCTCAATTGCACATTACTCCAACAATGTTAGAGGTTTAACACGGCGAGAAATTTTTTGACAGGCGCCGTGTAACCTCTAACTGCCCATAGCTGATTTTCCCGATGCTGACGATCAATTTTTCAAAGTCAGGATTTTGAAAAAAATATAGCGTGTCACTCACATTTAAATGATCAACAAAGTCCAAATAGCATTCCTTTCCATAAATCCATCATGAAATCAGGAGAATTTCGTGTCAAACACTCAATTTTATACAAATAATGTTTTTCTTATGTCGAAGTGAAGCAGACAACATTGTCGGAAGTAAATTTAAATATCACGTGGTTTTTGCGGTTAATACAAAAATAAAAATACATACTACGTTCTACAAGCGGAATACAACCAAGTTCTGTCTCATTTCGTTTCGTTAAAAAATACCTGTGCTAATTTTTATCAACCGAGGTAGCCATGTTGAAAAATAAGCCGGAGAGGTGCTTCAGCCGCTTGGTCTTGTATTTCGTGTTTGACGGTCCGTAATATTTTATATAATTGTATCTTTGACATACATATGGGATCTTAATTACATAAAACGTGAGTAGACACTGTTTTTATGAACTGTCAATCACTGAAGTATGTTTTTTCACGCCGATTTCATTCCCCTTCAATCGAGGGCGGAATCTGCATCAAAGAATTAGTGCTTCGGAAATAAGAGGTCGCAGTCGGCAAAATCATATCCGATAATAAAAAGGCCGACCAGCGGCCTCTTATGTTATAGGAGTAAATTGCACATGTGCAAAATTTTCCTCACATGAGGAAATATACTCTTACATAAGCTCATGTTAGGAAATCTCTGCTCACGTGAGCTATTTCTACATCAACTTATCTGCCACTTCCCTCTCAAACTTTAACTGCCATTTTTGAATCTGGCAAAATGGCCGACAAAATTAAGGGCTGTTTCATTGCACATAGTTCCAGGATTAAATGAAATTTATGGATAACTGTGAGATCACATGATACTATTACTGTATACATATGATTGATAAGGTAATGTAGTTTGTTTTGCATTATTATAAAAACCAATTTCCATATATATTAACACAGATTTCAAACTAGTTTATAATTCCAATATTTAAAATGCAATATGTTCTGAAGGAATTTGACTGACAGAAACTTGGTATAGCTATAGTGTACTGCAATTGCAACTCTACATGTCCATGTATTAGCAAGGTAAGTATAATTACAATGTTTCTGAAACAAGATCAATATTATAAATCAGTATGTTAAATTAAGACCTTCCAAAATCTTGACCTTCAATTTCAAAGAGTGATTGAAAGTCTAACAGAAATGGCACATAAAACGTATATCTATGAGTTAAAGCTGTTTAGGGTTTAGCTAACCTTTAATGACTTGTATATATATAAGTACATCTAATCTGTTGTTTAATCAATAGAACAGTCTGAATCACATGAAAATGTTTTCAATTTTTCAAATTTACTGACAGGGTCAGGGACCGTTTTATTTTGAATATTGCAAATGTGAGCTTATTTTCCTTATGTGAGCTTTTTTCACATGAGCTTTCTGCTCACATGAGCTTTTTTCTTCACATGAGCTTTTTCCTCACATGAGCTTTTTTCCTCACATGAGCTTTTTTCACGTGAGCTTTCAGATTAAAATGTACATGAGAAAATGATGTTAGTTCTCATGTGAGTTTCTCATGTGCTGCATGCTCATGCTTCTTGTTAGCAAATTTTGGTATGGGATGCCATCACAACTATTGCGATACAAACTTCTATATATGGAAATGTCCCATTCATATGTACTTATAAACGGGAGTTTCTTATTTCTTAAAATACAATAACGTCTTTGCATTTATTTTCATTGACTATAATTACCTTTCCAGAACTTGAGCTATCCTTATTCCACTTAGCACCACCGCCAGCTCCAGCAGTTGTGGCCCCTGATTTCTCCACCTGATTTACACTACCAGGTGGCAGCGGTGGTCGTTTTTCATCCACCCAGTTAGTTTTCTCCTCCATGGTTCCCGCGCGAACGTCATGGAGGGATTTACTCATCCGCTTGTCCGGACCATTGTTTGGTGTCGTTGAAACAGAAGTTACGTTTCCGACGGAAATATCGTCATTGCTCATGAAATGTGCCTTGGTGGTCCCTTTAGACAGGTTCATCACGGCCAAACATCCATTGTCATTCTTGTTTCCGCCATTTCAGTATATCAATCGATCATTACACCAAGTTTACAAGTTTTACAGAATTTCTGCTGCTATCAAGAATCTTGTGTTTTCTCCACATTTTGTTTCTACAATAATTGTCTGGGTAGCACAATGGTACATGTAGGTTATCAATGTTACTATCCCATCATCAACTTCGACTGTATCAAGATTCTGTCCTGAAAACATAAAAAAAAGTATTGTAACATCTTGTCATCTTCGAGATACTGGGACATGGGAAAACATGAGTTATTTGAGTATTCAAGTTCTAATGTTTGGTATTAAGAATTAAGCTTGCCGGGACCAAAGACATACATTTGTACTTCAAATCAAATAAGATCTTCAAGTTACAATCAAACCTCGTTTAATCAAACTTTGATGATTGGAACTTCTCGATGTGTCGAACTTTTGACAAAGTCCGATTATTTTCATTATATAACACTATTGATTTACTTTTCATGAATCAAACTTCTATGAATCAAATTTTTCGCTGTATCAAAGTTTTAATCTGATCTATTCGTTATGAAAACTTTGAAAAGTACAACTAATAAATCGAAGTGAAAATTCTACTTGCTTTGAAAATTAAGTTGACAATTAAAAAAACCAATTTTAATACAAGATTATCACGTTACAAAAAATACAGTGTGTATTTTAGTATTCTGTTCTTTATAAATGTGAATCTACAATTTCTTCACTAGCACCGCATCGGTTCTTCTTACCCATGTTTCGAAGTATTCACGACCGTTCGGCAAAGTTCGAAACATCGAAGTTTGACTGTATACTAATTCAAAATAATGATATCAGAATTGACTGAAGCGGAAAAATGTCTTTTTAATATAATTACAATGTGATGTCACTTAACATTCTTCATGCAACCAACGTTAACTGTATCCGTGATTTTGTTAGTTATTTTTGGGAATGGGATCATATCCTAAACTTAGGACAATACAACACAGTACGTATAACCTAATTATCATTGTTCATGTCCTGAAGAAGTTGAATGTTAAATTTGACAACATATATAGTTTTTATATGGAAAAGCGAACATACAATGTATATAGTTTTTATATGGAAAAGTGAACAGTGTCTTTAGTTATCAATGAATTATGTGATTCATTCAACAGTCAAAATATTTATCACATTACTTTAACATGTATCTATATACATGTATCTGAAAGTACATGTAGCCATTACGCTGAGGGAAAAGTAGCCGTTGAAATGCACTAGTACAGTATATCTGTACGGTCGCTGGCTTATTTTGGAACAACATTACCCTAATTCTCACACTTAGGTAAGTACCATTGTAGGGCTAGGCTGTTTTACAGGTATACCGTGGTATAAAGTTGTGATGGAACGTACCGTGGTACATTAGTGCTGTACCAGTTTTTTCATGTTATTCAAGTACTGGAGTTGGTACTCCAACAATGTTAGAGGTTTAACACGGCGAGAAATTTTTTGACAGGCGCCGTGTAACCTCTAACTGCCCATAGCTGATTTTCCCGATGCTGACGATCAATTTTTCAAAGTCAGGATTTTGAAAAAAATATAGCGTGTCACTCACATTTAAATGATCAACAAAGTCCAAATAGCATTCCTTTCCATAAATCCATCATGAAATCAGGAGAATTTCGTGTCAAACACTCAATTTTATACAAATAATGTTTTTCTTATGTCGAAGTGAAGCAGACAACATTGTCGGAAGTAAATTTAAATATCACGTGGTTTTTGCGGTTAATACAAAAATAAAAATACATACTACGTTCTACAAGCGGAATACAACCAAGTTCTGTCTCATTTCGTTTCGTTAAAAAATACCTGTGCTAATTTTTATCAACCGAGGTAGCCATGTTGAAAAATAAGCCGGAGAGGTGCTTCAGCCGCTTGGTCTTGTATTTCGTGTTTGACGGTCCGTAATATTTTATATAATTGTATCTTTGACATACATATGGGATCTTAATTACATAAAACGTGAGTAGACACTGTTTTTATGAACTGTCAATCACTGAAGTATGTTTTTTCACGCCGATTTCATTCCCCTTCAATCGAGGGCGGAATCTGCATCAAAGAATTAGTGCTTCGGAAATAAGAGGTCGCAGTCGGCAAAATCATATCCGATAATAAAAAGGCCGACCAGCGGCCTCTTATGTTATAGGAGTAAATTGCACATGTGCAAAATTTTCCTCACATGAGGAAATATACTCTTACATAAGCTCATGTTAGGAAATCTCTGCTCACGTGAGCTATTTCTACATCAACTTATCTGCCACTTCCCTCTCAAACTTTAACTGCCATTTTTGAATCTGGCAAAATGGCCGACAAAATTAAGGGCTGTTTCATTGCACATAGTTCCAGGATTAAATGAAATTTATGGATAACTGTGAGATCACATGATACTATTACTGTATACATATGATTGATAAGGTAATGTAGTTTGTTTTGCATTATTATAAAAACCAATTTCCATATATATTAACACAGATTTCAAACTAGTTTATAATTCCAATATTTAAAATGCAATATGTTCTGAAGGAATTTGACTGACAGAAACTTGGTATAGCTATAGTGTACTGCAATTGCAACTCTACATGTCCATGTATTAGCAAGGTAAGTATAATTACAATGTTTCTGAAACAAGATCAATATTATAAATCAGTATGTTAAATTAAGACCTTCCAAAATCTTGACCTTCAATTTCAAAGAGTGATTGAAAGTCTAACAGAAATGGCACATAAAACGTATATCTATGAGTTAAAGCTGTTTAGGGTTTAGCTAACCTTTAATGACTTGTATATATATAAGTACATCTAATCTGTTGTTTAATCAATAGAACAGTCTGAATCACATGAAAATGTTTTCAATTTTTCAAATTTACTGACAGGGTCAGGGACCGTTTTATTTTGAATATTGCAAATGTGAGCTTATTTTCCTTATGTGAGCTTTTTTCACATGAGCTTTCTGCTCACATGAGCTTTTTTCTTCACATGAGCTTTTTCCTCACATGAGCTTTTTTCCTCACATGAGCTTTTTTCACGTGAGCTTTCAGATTAAAATGTACATGAGAAAATGATGTTAGTTCTCATGTGAGTTTCTCATGTGCTGCATGCTCATGCTTCTTGTTAGCAAATTTTGGTATGGGATGCCATCACAACTATTGCGATACAAACTTCTATATATGGAAATGTCCCATTCATATGTACTTATAAACGGGAGTTTCTTATTTCTTAAAATACAATAACGTCTTTGCATTTATTTTCATTGACTATAATTACCTTTCCAGAACTTGAGCTATCCTTATTCCACTTAGCACCACCGCCAGCTCCAGCAGTTGTGGCCCCTGATTTCTCCACCTGATTTACACTACCAGGTGGCAGCGGTGGTCGTTTTTCATCCACCCAGTTAGTTTTCTCCTCCATGGTTCCCGCGCGAACGTCATGGAGGGATTTACTCATCCGCTTGTCCGGACCATTGTTTGGTGTCGTTGAAACAGAAGTTACGTTTCCGACGGAAATATCGTCATTGCTCATGAAATGTGCCTTGGTGGTCCCTTTAGACAGGTTCATCACGGCCAAACATCCATTGTCATTCTTGTTTCCGCCATTTCAGTATATCAATCGATCATTACACCAAGTTTACAAGTTTTACAGAATTTCTGCTGCTATCAAGAATCTTGTGTTTTCTCCACATTTTGTTTCTACAATAATTGTCTGGGTAGCACAATGGTACATGTAGGTTATCAATGTTACTATCCCATCATCAACTTCGACTGTATCAAGATTCTGTCCTGAAAACATAAAAAAAAGTATTGTAACATCTTGTCATCTTCGAGATACTGGGACATGGGAAAACATGAGTTATTTGAGTATTCAAGTTCTAATGTTTGGTATTAAGAATTAAGCTTGCCGGGACCAAAGACATACATTTGTACTTCAAATCAAATAAGATCTTCAAGTTACAATCAAACCTCGTTTAATCAAACTTTGATGATTGGAACTTCTCGATGTGTCGAACTTTTGACAAAGTCCGATTATTTTCATTATATAACACTATTGATTTACTTTTCATGAATCAAACTTCTATGAATCAAATTTTTCGCTGTATCAAAGTTTTAATCTGATCAATTCGTTATGAAAACTTTGAAAAGTACAACTAATAAATCGAAGTGAAAATTCTACTTGCTTTGAAAATTAAGTTGACAATTAAAAAAACCAATTTTAATACAAGATTATCACGTTACAAAAAATACAGTGTGTATTTTAGTATTCTGTTCTTTATAAATGTGAATCTACAATTTCTTCACTAGCACCGCATCGGTTCTTCTTACCCATGTTTCGAAGTATTCACGACCGTTCGGCAAAGTTCGAAACATCGAAGTTTGACTGTATACTAATTCAAAATAATGATATCAGAATTGACTGAAGCGGAAAAATGTCTTTTTAATATAATTACAATGTGATGTCACTTAACATTCTTCATGCAACCAACGTTAACTGTATCCGTGATTTTGTTAGTTATTTTTGGGAATGGGATCATATCCAAAACTTAGGACAATACAACACAGTACGTATAACCTAATTATCATTGTTCATGTCCTGAAGAAGTTGAATGTTAAATTTGACAACATATATAGTTTTTATATGGAAAAGCGAACATACAATGTATATAGTTTTTATATGGAAAAGTGAACAGTGTCTTTAGTTATCAATGAATTATGTGATTCATTCAACAGTCAAAATATTTATCACATTACTTTAACATGTATCTATATACATGTATCTGAAAGTACATGTAGCCATTACGCTGAGGGAAAAGTAGCCGTTGAAATGCACTAGTACAGTATATCTGTACGGTCGCTGGCTTATTTTGGAACAACATTACCCTAATTCTCACACTTAGGTAAGTACCATTGTAGGGCTAGGCTGTTTTACAGGTATACCGTGGTATAAAGTTGTGATGGAACGTACCGTGGTACATTAGTGCTGTACCAGTTTTTTCATGTTATTCAAGTACTGGAGTTGGTACTCCAACAATGTTAGAGGTTTAACACGGCGAGAAATTTTTTGACAGGCGCCGTGTAACCTCTAACTGCCCATAGCTGATTTTCCCGATGCTGACGATCAATTTTTCAAAGTCAGGATTTTGAAAAAAATATAGCGTGTCACTCACATTTAAATGATCAACAAAGTCCAAATAGCATTCCTTTCCATAAATCCATCATGAAATCAGGAGAATTTCGTGTCAAACACTCAATTTTATACAAATAATGTTTTTCTTATGTCGAAGTGAAGCAGACAACATTGTCGGAAGTAAATTTAAATATCACGTGGTTTTTGCGGTTAATACAAAAATAAAAATACATACTACGTTCTACAAGCGGAATACAACCAAGTTCTGTCTCATTTCGTTTCGTTAAAAAATACCTGTGCTAATTTTTATCAACCGAGGTAGCCATGTTGAAAAATAAGCCGGAGAGGTGCTTCAGCCGCTTGGTCTTGTATTTCGTGTTTGACGGTCCGTAATATTTTATATAATTGTATCTTTGACATACATATGGGATCTTAATTACATAAAACGTGAGTAGACACTGTTTTTATGAACTGTCAATCACTGAAGTATGTTTTTTCACGCCGATTTCATTCCCCTTCAATCGAGGGCGGAATCTGCATCAAAGAATTAGTGCTTCGGAAATAAGAGGTCGCAGTCGGCAAAATCATATCCGATAATAAAAAGGCCGACCAGCGGCCTCTTATGTTATAGGAGTAAATTGCACATGTGCAAAATTTTCCTCACATGAGGAAATATACTCTTACATAAGCTCATGTTAGGAAATCTCTGCTCACGTGAGCTATTTCTACATCAACTTATCTGCCACTTCCCTCTCAAACTTTAACTGCCATTTTTGAATCTGGCAAAATGGCCGACAAAATTAAGGGCTGTTTCATTGCACATAGTTCCAGGATTAAATGAAATTTATGGATAACTGTGAGATCACATGATACTATTACTGTATACATATGATTGATAAGGTAATGTAGTTTGTTTTGCATTATTATAAAAACCAATTTCCATATATATTAACACAGATTTCAAACTAGTTTATAATTCCAATATTTAAAATGCAATATGTTCTGAAGGAATTTGACTGACAGAAACTTGGTATAGCTATAGTGTACTGCAATTGCAACTCTACATGTCCATGTATTAGCAAGGTAAGTATAATTACAATGTTTCTGAAACAAGATCAATATTATAAATCAGTATGTTAAATTAAGACCTTCCAAAATCTTGACCTTCAATTTCAAAGAGTGATTGAAAGTCTAACAGAAATGGCACATAAAACGTATATCTATGAGTTAAAGCTGTTTAGGGTTTAGCTAACCTTTAATGACTTGTATATATATAAGTACATCTAATCTGTTGTTTAATCAATAGAACAGTCTGAATCACATGAAAATGTTTTCAATTTTTCAAATTTACTGACAGGGTCAGGGACCGTTTTATTTTGAATATTGCAAATGTGAGCTTATTTTCCTTATGTGAGCTTTTTTCACATGAGCTTTCTGCTCACATGAGCTTTTTTCTTCACATGAGCTTTTTCCTCACATGAGCTTTTTTCCTCACATGAGCTTTTTTCACGTGAGCTTTCAGATTAAAATGTACATGAGAAAATGATGTTAGTTCTCATGTGAGTTTCTCATGTGCTGCATGCTCATGCTTCTTGTTAGCAAATTTTGGTATGGGATGCCATCACAACTATTGCGATACAAACTTCTATATATGGAAATGTCCCATTCATATGTACTTATAAACGGGAGTTTCTTATTTCTTAAAATACAATAACGTCTTTGCATTTATTTTCATTGACTATAATTACCTTTCCAGAACTTGAGCTATCCTTATTCCACTTAGCACCACCGCCAGCTCCAGCAGTTGTGGCCCCTGATTTCTCCACCTGATTTACACTACCAGGTGGCAGCGGTGGTCGTTTTTCATCCACCCAGTTAGTTTTCTCCTCCATGGTTCCCGCGCGAACGTCATGGAGGGATTTACTCATCCGCTTGTCCGGACCATTGTTTGGTGTCGTTGAAACAGAAGTTACGTTTCCGACGGAAATATCGTCATTGCTCATGAAATGTGCCTTGGTGGTCCCTTTAGACAGGTTCATCACGGCCAAACATCCATTGTCATTCTTGTTTCCGCCATTTCAGTATATCAATCGATCATTACACCAAGTTTACAAGTTTTACAGAATTTCTGCTGCTATCAAGAATCTTGTGTTTTCTCCACATTTTGTTTCTACAATAATTGTCTGGGTAGCACAATGGTACATGTAGGTTATCAATGTTACTATCCCATCATCAACTTCGACTGTATCAAGATTCTGTCCTGAAAACATAAAAAAAGTATTGTAACATCTTGTCATCTTCGAGATACTGGGACATGGGAAAACATGAGTTATTTGAGTATTCAAGTTCTAATGTTTGGTATTAAGAATTAAGCTTGCCGGGACCAAAGACATACATTTGTACTTCAAATCAAATAAGATCTTCAAGTTACAATCAAACCTCGTTTAATCAAACTTTGATGATTGGAACTTCTCGATGTGTCGAACTTTTGACAAAGTCCGATTATTTTCATTATATAACACTATTGATTTACTTTTCATGAATCAAACTTCTATGAATCAAATTTTTCGCTGTATCAAAGTTTTAATCTGATCTATTCGTTATGAAAACTTTGAAAAGTACAACTAATAAATCGAAGTGAAAATTCTACTTGCTTTGAAAATTAAGTTGACAATTAAAAAAACCAATTTTAATACAAGATTATCACGTTACAAAAAATACAGTGTGTATTTTAGTATTCTGTTCTTTATAAATGTGAATCTACAATTTCTTCACTAGCACCGCATCGGTTCTTCTTACCCATGTTTCGAAGTATTCACGACCGTTCGGCAAAGTTCGAAACATCGAAGTTTGACTGTATACTAATTCAAAATAATGATATCAGAATTGACTGAAGCGGAAAAATGTCTTTTTAATATAATTACAATGTGATGTCACTTAACATTCTTCATGCAACCAACGTTAACTGTATCCGTGATTTTGTTAGTTATTTTTGGGAATGGGATCGTATCCTAAACTTAGGACAATACAACACAGTACGTATAACCTAATTATCATTGTTCATGTCCTGAAGAAGTTGAATGTTAAATTTGACAACATATATAGTTTTTATATGGAAAAGCGAACATACAATGTATATAGTTTTTATATGGAAAAGTGAACAGTGTCTTTAGTTATCAATGAATTATGTGATTCATTCAACAGTCAAAATATTTATCACATTACTTTAACATGTATCTATATACATGTATCTGAAAGTACATGTAGCCATTACGCTGAGGGAAAAGTAGCCGTTGAAATGCACTAGTACAGTATATCTGTACGGTCGCCGGCTTATTTTGGAACAACATTACCCTAATTCTCACACTTAGGTAAGTACCATTGTAGGGCTAGGCTGTTTTACAGGTATACCGTGGTATAAAGTTGTGATGGAACGTACCGTGGTACATTAGTGCTGTACCAGTTTTTTCATGTTATTCAAGTACTGGAGTTGGTACTCCAACAATGTTAGAGGTTTAACACGGCGAGAAATTTTTTGACAGGCGCCGTGTAACCTCTAACTGCCCATAGCTGATTTTCCCGATGCTGACGATCAATTTTTCAAAGTCAGGATTTTGAAAAAAATATAGCGTGTCACTCACATTTAAATGATCAACAAAGTCCAAATAGCATTCCTTTCCATAAATCCATCATGAAATCAGGAGAATTTCGTGTCAAACACTCAATTTTATACAAATAATGTTTTTCTTATGTCGAAGTGAAGCAGACAACATTGTCGGAAGTAAATTTAAATATCACGTGGTTTTTGCGGTTAATACAAAAATAAAAATACATACTACGTTCTACAAGCGGAATACAACCAAGTTCTGTCTCATTTCGTTTCGTTAAAAAATACCTGTGCTAATTTTTATCAACCGAGGTAGCCATGTTGAAAAATAAGCCGGAGAGGTGCTTCAGCCGCTTGGTCTTGTATTTCGTGTTTGACGGTCCGTAATATTTTATATAATTGTATCTTTGACATACATATGGGATCTTAATTACATAAAACGTGAGTAGACACTGTTTTTATGAACTGCCAATCACTGAAGTATGTTTTTTCACGCCGATTTCATTCCCCTTCAATCGAGGGCGGAATCTGCATCAAAGAATTAGTGCTTCGGAAATAAGAGGTCGCAGTCGGCAAAATCATATCCGATAATAAAAAGGCCGACCAGCGGCCTCTTATGTTATAGGAGTATGGAGTTGGATGCCCCCTTAAAGCTGTTTACTGCACCGAAATACTATATATTGAATTAATTTGTTATATTTGTTATTTATGATTTTGATATAGAGGCTTTCAGCCTCAATCCATTACTTTGCTATTAAATATTATACCTGTTACATGATAGCGGGGGGGGGGGGGGCAATGTCATATTTACCTGATTTACCTGATCTTCGGTCTGTATAAGCATAATTAGTTTCTAGACCACCTTTATTCTTCTGAACTTGAGGATGTTGTGGGTTGCGCATGTGTCCACGTTATTCATAGTTCATTTAAATTGTTCTTTTTAAACTTTAAAAACACATCCATGGTTAAAAACATAGCAAATATATTGCCGTCGATATATTTACCGTTGTAAAAGTACTTGAGCACATCCATACTATATACACTTTATATTCGTTTACTCTCGTGTAATGTTGAGTCCTGCTCTCAGTTATAACAATCTGGGTTGAATTTGATTGCGAGTCCTTTCCAATAAGTATTTAACCTAGACTTGAAAGCGTTCATAGTTGGTGCACTGACTACATCATTTGGCAAGCTATTCCAGTCTCTAACTACTCTTAGTCCAAATGAGTGCCTCCTACAGTCTAACCTTGAGTGTTGTTGCCTGATTTTGGAGTTGTTCCCCCTTGTTCGATTGTCATTAACAGCTTCGAACATATCCTTCCCAGATTCGTCGATTCCATTGAGAATTCTGTAGACTTGGATGACATCATATCGCTTTCTTCTATATTGTAACGATGGAATTCCAAGGGCGATTAATCTTTCCGGGTATGATAGATCCTTTACAGATACAACAAGTTTGGTCGCTCTCCTTTGTACATTTTCAATAGCCCTAACATCTTTCTTATACAGAGGATTCCAAACAGTCACTGCATACTCCAAATGTGGTCTGACGAGGGCTTTGTACAGTGTGGTTAACATAGACTTGTCCATATGCAGGAATGATCTCTTTATTAGACCTAGTAGTCTGTTGGCTTTTTTAACATTGGCTGCTACCTGGCCGTTGAACTTCAAATCATTGTCAAACATAACACCGAGATCTTTTTCCTCATCTCCTTGTGTAATATCTTCACCATACAATGTATATTTATGCTTGGTGTTGTTGCGTCCAAAATGCAAGGATTTACATTTCCCAGCGTTAAATTTCAACTGCCATTTCTTGGAACACTCTTCCATGTTGTTAAGGTCATCCTGTAATTTTTTGTTGTCAGAGTCGTCATTACTTTCTCCATAAATTTTTGTATCGTCTGCAAATAGTTTTGTGGTTGACGCTGTTGTTTCAGGTAGGTCGTTGATGTAGATTAAAAATAACACAGGTCCCAGTACGCTCCCTTGGGGAACCCCACTGGTAACACTTGACCAATCTGATGTTTTGCTGTTGACCATGACTCGTTGTTGTCTGTTGCTCAGGAAAGATTCTATCCATTTCGTTACTTTAAAATGTATTCCGATGTTTTGGATTTTTTTTGATAGTCTTTGATGTGGAACTGTGTCAAAAGCCTTTTGGAAGTCCAGATAAATTATGTCCATCTTGTTGCCGTCATCTAATTTTTTGGTAATGTCGTCAAGGACCTCAAGCAGCTGGAGTGTTGTTGTTCTGCCCTTTCGGAATCCATATTGGCCTTTGTTTAGTAACTGGTTTTGCTCCAAGTAGTCCATAATGTTATCCCTCAGAATTGACTCCATGACTTTACAAACAATGCTGGTCAAGCTAACAGGTCTATAGTTTAAGGGGTCTTTCTTGCTGCCTTTTTTAAAAATTGGGGTGATGTTTGCTTCTTTCCAATGTGATGGTAGTTTTCCTTCTTCCAATGATTTGTTGAAAATTTTGCTTAGCGGTTCACTTATTACTGCTCTTGTTTCATGTAGTATTTTTGGATGTAAACCATCTGGTCCTGGGGCTTTTGATGTTTTAAGTTTTGATAATTTGGCGAGTACTTCCTCTTCTGTAATTTCCACATGGCCCATTTCTTTATTTGGTGAGTTGTTTGTCATAGTGGGGATATTTTCTGTATCTTCTACTGTAAAGATTTTACAAAAACAATTGTTCAGGACTTCAGCTTTTTCTTTGTCATCAGTCACTACTTCTCCCTCTTCTGTTTCAATTGGCGATATACCTGCTTTTGTTTTTGTCTTGGTTTTGATGTATTTCCAAAAGCTCTTTGGGTCCGTCTTGAATTCCATGACAAGTTTTTTCTCATATTCTTTTGCAGCCTGTCTTTGAACACTTGTTGCTTGGTTTCTGGCTCTTTTATAACTTGCTAGACTAGTCTGGTTCCTGTTGCCTCTATATTTATACCATTCCTTTCTCTTTTTCTTGAGTGCCTTGATTGTAGCTTCATTCATCCATGGTTTCCTTGGCCTCATAGGACTGCCTTTGTTTACTGGTACATATTTTTCCATACACTTAATGATTTTGTCAACAAAGTAGACCCACGACTCCTCTAAGTCCATCCCATTCATCTCTTCCCAATTCTGTCCTTCCAAGTCTTGACACATTCTTTCATAGTCACCTCTGTAGAAGCAATATCTTTTTTTGGTGTTCTGATCTGGCTCTTCTGCATTGATGTTCAGGTAGAATTTAAGGGTGGCATGGTCACTCTTCCCTAATGGTGCCCCTACTATCACATCCTCCACCATTCCTTCCTCATTTGTGAATACAAGGTCTAAAATTGATGGTGTGTTGCCATGTCTAAATCTTGTGTATTCGGATATATGTTGATGTAGATAAAGATCTTGAATACATTCTAAAAAATCCTGGGTTGTAGGTTCACAATTTCCTGTTGTTGTCTCTAGTTGCCAATTTATTTCTTTGTAGTTGAAGTCACCTAATATAAGTAAATGTGAAGTACTGTTGTTTGCTTTTCTTAATACATCTTGTAGACTTTCAGAGTTATTTCTGGAGCTTGAAGGGCTTCTATATATACATCCTATTAAAAGCGTGTTAGCACCTTGTAATTTAATGGTACACCATACCATTTCCTTAAAATTCATTTCCATCATGTCATCCTCTAGTTCTCCTTGTAGTTCACTTTTGATGTATATTATAACTCCGCGTCCTTCTGAAAAACTGTTGGCAAACATGTCGTAACCTTTCATGCTAAATTCGTTGCTATTGAGATTTCCTGGATTGTTTTTAGGCAGGGTCTCGGTGAGGGCTATGATGGCAGGGTTCTCCAAGCTGATAATTGATTCTAACTCGTGTCGTTTGTTGAGGAGGCTGTCAACATTACTGTATATAACTCTAAAATCCTTTGTGCTCTTTTGTACAGGTTTTTTGTGCTGGTTAAAACTTGTTTCCTAGTGAGATTGCATATCCTGATCTTGACTGTAAATAAGTGTAGTGTTCTCATTTTGTTCACAGCCCATGTCTCCTAAATTACCGCTTATGATCGTATCACTGAGTGTTGAGTTGTAGTAGGCTGACAGCGAATTATCATCAACTAGATCCATAGGTAATCTCTGGTCTGCGGTGGAGCAATCTCCACTCGACAGATTATCAGAGATCACTTTTTGTTGAATACTTGCTTCAATCCTACTCCAAACTTTTGGGGATGTTGTTCTTTCTTTGTTTCTGCTACTGGACACCTGGGGCGTTTTCTTGGATTCTGGTTTCTTATTTTTAGCTGAGACCTGGCTCTCTGTCTGGCAAACTATCTTGTTCCCTCTGATCTTAACGTCTTCTCCCTTTGCCCTCCTTGCTTTCATTTCGTCCCTCAATTGTCTATTGTCTTCTCTTTGTTGTGGAGTGAAGTCCCGAGTGACAATTACGTCTTGAAGATGTTCGTCCATTAGTTTCCTTATCTCTGTGCTTTTTTCGAGGATCCTCCTCCTTTCCGGTTTGCTTTCAAAGACCAGCTTGATTGGCCTCTTTTTCCCTTCTATTCTTTTCCCTATCCTGATGATATGTTTTGGTGATAAATTGCCAATTCCCAGTGCTGATGTTAGTCTGTTCAACTCTCTGTTGTCATCTTCTTTCCTTCTTTCTCCATTTTCTGAATCAGATTCCCTTAGGTGAAATATCATAACATTCAGTTCTCTACTCTTCTGTTGATCTGATTCCTTTATTTTGTCTGAGACGATCTCATTTAACTCCTCCTTGAGACCAGCTATAATATCGTTCTTCATCCCAGATACTGTTTCTTTGATTTTGGATGGTAGATCTATCTTTATCTCCTCTATCTTCCCCTCAACTTCTTTCAGCCTGTCGTCAGTATTCTCCTGGATATGTTTTAGGCTTTTTTCCATTCTGGAGAAGCGTGGAAAGTTTTCTTTACATACCCTACAAACCCATGTGAGTTCGTCGGAACCGTTTACACTGTAGCAGGTCGTACATGCTTTTGGACACTTTTGTACATTGTAGGCAGTACCACAGATCGCACACTTCACATTGGATGGCCATATCGTTCTCCTTGATTTGGACGTCACATTTTGGGCACAGAATCTTCTCGTCACTTTCTCTTCTTCTTTTTATGCTGTTCCTTTCTGCCATATTCGAAGAATAGGTGTGCAGTTGGCACAGCGTCAATATTATATCATATAATTCTAAGTTTCTGTGGTGGAGCAATCTCCACTCATCAGATTACTTATAGGTTTGCATTGAGCAGCTAATGTTGGTAACACTCCTGTAGCCAGATAGTGATTCCCAATTTGCGTGCCCAGTATTTACACAGGACAGGATTTGGGTGAACACCGTCTGTTAGTTGATTATATAAAATTCTTGTTCGTCCTCCCCTGGATTTTTCCAAGTCGACACTGAATTTTGGTGCTGATACTGAGTTTTGGGAGTTTAAGATTCTTATCCCCGAGTTCAGTTCTTTGATCCTGTTGACAAGTACATTCTGGTGTTCCTTAAACCTTTCCGGGTTGCTGTGCCCTTTTGACTTGTTCCATGTTAATATTGAGTAGTAGGGGCACTCTAGGTACACAACGTTCAGTTTTTCACCGTACCTGGCTTTTAAATCGTTAACTCGTTTGTACTGACTAATGACATCATCAGGTACTTTGTCGTTGATGTCTATAAATCTCCCTCTCTTTGTTGTAAGGTCACATGTTCCTGTCCAGAATACTACTAATATTGCGCCAAAATCTCTGATAAGTGTATCGACATTTTCAATTACTAGGTTGACAGCAGCTGCTGTTGTACGGCCTCCTTTACAAAACCATTTGATGTCGCTTTTAAGAAAGAAGTCATCGCAGTGCTCCTTTAACCTCAAGCCTTTACTGTCGCCAACTAATATCAGCTTCCTTTTCCTCGTCGTGATTACTGGACGACGTAGCGTATTGGTCTCCAGATACTTTGTTATTCTGGAATTGTTCATAAGTGTTGAATAAATTCTATATCGGGAAACAATGAATTGAATATGGACAATAATTATATATATATATACAGCCTAGGATTAGCTTAGGATTGGGTCCGGCGATGCCGTACTGGCACTACTCACGATACGAGTAAACAAAATGGCTGCCGCTGGCGTGTTCCATTCCGATGCCATTTACTCCATACTTTGGAATTTTTGACGGGTCAAAATATCCCAATATTACCTGCAAAGTATTCCTACCGATATACAATATATTGCAATTAAATTTAAATATTACAACTTTGGTGATGTTTTTAAGTTGAGATGGACATTTGACTTTACAAATACGTTGACCTCCACATACCTGCTAAAATTTTCTCCAAAATTAATTGATAATTACATATCTATACGTCCGAATAACTTACCTTCTCTGATATTTGACAGGTGCCCGATATCCGGGACCGAACAACACTGCTCGTATTATTACGCCACGTAATGTAGTGCTAGAGCTTCGTACATATTGTTGTGAATATATTTCACATAGAGTATCAATAACAACAAAATACAAAAAAAATACTTATATAGATATTCATTATTTGTGTGTATTTGATTATAATATTGTTTACGCCAATGAAATAAAGTTTGTATCGTTCCGCGACAAAACCAATATAAACAACGGGGAGAAGTAATTACTTCTTATTTTTTGGAAATATTAATACGTACTATATATAGCTCTATCTTGAAAATCATTCTTTATTCTATATCTAAAATATAAATGATATTCCTTGTTCCAAACAGGTGAGAATGAAAAGTCACATTTCAGCATATATATGTTTAATCCCAAGGCTAATGTTTTAACATTGAACACTCTGAACGGGATATAACCCACCGTATGGGTTCGAAGCTCAGTGGGGACAGATAACCTTTTTTTATATTTATATTATTTTTTTATGTCAAGTATTTTAAACGATAAAATATGAAATATTGCGGATAATACACAATACATAATAATAATAAAAATAAGTATACAGTCGTGTATGCCGAAGTATTTATAATTAGCCGGAACAAATTTTCGGTAGGGACTATATATATATATTTATACGTACACTCGTATGAAACACTTCGTGATATATATATGCTCATTTACATGTAGTTGTGTGAGTCCTAAAGAAATTGAGCAACAGACATAGCCCACTAGCGGATCCAGAGAATGGGTACGGGGGGGGGGGGGGGGTAGGACTCCCCCCTCCCCCTTTTTTCGGGGGGGGGGGGAGAACATTCAATAGCCTTAAAAATGAAAAATGGAAGTTTTTACATTTGTATCATTGAAAAAGCGTCAGCTGGACCCCCTCCTTTCGAAAATCCTGCGTCCGCGCCTGCAGACTGTATGTAAGCCCTCTCTATAAAAACTATTAATTAACTTGTATATATGTTCTGTTTAAAATGTATAGATATATATTATGTTAAATACTTTGATTGTGAATAAGTGTATCTGCTTATGAACTGACTATCAATTAACTTGTATATATGTTCTCCCTATAGATGAAAATGATATTTGATGTTTTCATTGTACGTAATTAAATTTCATTATTAATTGATTATTACTTTACTTGTATATATGTTCTTGTAAATCTTCAAATTGGAGGAAATAAAGAAATAATAATGTACTTTTATGATCAATGGGAAATCAATTGGCAAACAAAAAGACATTTTAAAAACTTTTTATTCAAAATATGTGTCCATCAGATAGCGGAAGTTGTTTAGTTATTTTATCTCGTCCATCAATCTTGATAAACAAGAAAAGAGTTATTTAAATTACTTATTTTTGATATGTATTATGATTGTTCTACAGAAACGACCCAAGTCTGGCCAAGATCAATAAACTAATTTATGTACACATACATTTTAATAAGATTTAGTTCAATCGCAAATCGGGGTTACCTCCCTTGGATTAGTAAACGTTTGTTTTAAAAATTAGTACAAATTACTAATGATCAATTTATGTTTTATAAAAACCAATAATGTCATAATATATTTTAATGTCCGATTAAAATATCTGACTTATTTGTGTATGTAAGTTTTAAGATGCTTCTTCGTGATAATTGATTAATTGTGTGATTATGCAAATGTCCTGTACCTTGATAAAAAAGGTATAAACTCACTCCAGCCGAACATTAGTTGTAGCTATTAGTATTTACCAGAGATGCATTGTGTCTATGCCGACCATCTGCACATTTCTTAGAGAAGCCGCCTGTCCGCACTGCCAAAACGTTATGTACACTGATGCACAGGTGCTTGTGGACATGAATTTGACTATTTTTTCATTGAATGTAGAAGTAATACACATATACGGTGTTTCATAATGATACAATGCTAAATTATAAAGTTTACAATAACAACCTATGCAGCGTAGCCTTAGGTTTTTATAAGGCTACGCTGCATAGGTTGTTATTGTAAACTTTATAATTTAGCATTATATCATTATGAAACACCGTATATGTGTATTACTTCTACATTCAATGAAAAAATGGTCAAATTCATGTCCACAAGCACCTGTGCACTGATGTAATAGCTGTTTTCTGTTTATATGTCATTCTTGTGATTATTTTTGTTTGTTTGTTTTGCAGATTACAACATAGTTGGTGCGACCCCGGAACAATATAGGCGGTTTATCATCGCACGGCTCCATGGAGAGGTCGACGACCCCCGTCCTGCGACCTTGTCTAGGGTTCAGTGGTGGACACTATTTCGAAACAATCCCGAACTGTTCAAAAAGTTATGTAAAAACTATCCAGTGCCGGATGGGATGGAATGTCCATTTTAAACCACGAGTAAGGAGTCTGCAGTATTATTAGTATTGTTTACAATGTGGTCACTTTTATTAATTGACACCAATAATCTTGACAATTTTTAACATTTTAAAGAGAAAGGGAGAGAAAACACGGACCGGAAGTTATAGAAAATGGTTGGACTCCTCTCTGTGTTACAGTCGTCATCATCATAGCCGACCTTCTGAAACAAGTGTCGGATGTCAGAACTATATTTCAAATGTGTATTTAGGGCAGATGAGTTATAAATCATCGGAACTCTACAGGAATGAGATTCAACCCAATGAAGATGTAGGGAAAACATGTCTTATCTTATATATTATCTTATCAACAAAAAACACTAGTATATATGATTTTATATTATCAGTCACGAATGTTTAGATTGGGTGTTTAAACATGAGTTATCAGGTTGGAATCTATGCAAACCGTACAAAGTTTTAGTAGCTTGTCACACATTCCATATATTATGCAAAACAAAACTATTTACAGATTGAATACAAAACGTTATCTCGTTACCGATCAGAATAACTTACGAGGCCAGCCTTTAAATTCATGCACCCCTGAGGACACATTTGAACGCATCCAGTTCAAAGGCTGGGATAGTTCATTATGAAATTTCCCGGGATGAATGGGCTAATAGAGCTATAGAGCTGTGACGCATGTATTTAACCAGGCAAACAGGTATTGTATTACATGCAGCGCGTCGGCTCAGGTAGAGGAAATGTATGACTGTGTTGTTAAAATGTTAAATGTGAATACACGTATACAACGAGAGAGGAAAACTTACCGGAGAGATTTTATACCAGAAAACAATGTAAATATGGCTGTGGTTCTAATTTTATACCAGAAACAATGTAAATATGGCTGTGGTTCTAATTTTATACCAGAAGCAATGTAAATATGGCTGTGGTTCTAATTTTATACCAGAAACAATGTAAATATGGCTGTGGTTCTAATTTCATACCAGAAATAATGTAAATATGGCTGTGGCTATAATTAGTTATAACATTTTTTTTATTCATTTATTTTTGTTTTGGAAAATGAGCGTCAAACATATACAGCCTGCAGTAAGTTTTGTTGACTTAAAATCTAATATATTACTGTGTTTTAATTGATTATAAACATTTTATTTATTTACTTTTTTATTTAATTAAACAAAAAACGCAAATGAGCATGATTTATATACATGTACGACAGATTTGTTTGTTTTTGTTTTTACTTTCAATAAATATAACTGTGTTTCGAATTAATGAATACGCTATTTATTAATTTATCTTGTTTTGTTGTGAAAAGCGTGAATGAGGTTCATGGATTATATACAGCAGTAGGTTGTTTGTGTACCTGTAATGGTGATGTTTGCTTGATTCAATTTCAGAAAAAAATATTTTATATTTTGGTTATCGAAACGTGACCCCCTATGGAATACCCTCATATCCTCATAGAGAAGTTTTAAGGAACGGCACGGAGATCAAGATGTGGTACGTTTTGCAGATTGAGTCTACACAAGTAGCAGCTAATGCGCAATAGACTTGTTTTCACATCATTTTTCTGCTTTTATTAAATACCCATTTTTTTTTTCTTTTAATATTTTTCTATTTTGCAATTATTATGTTGATGAAGACCAGGAAAAAATTGCACATTCCATGTCTTAGAGACTCATTAATCAATTCAGAAGGAAATTCACTTTTTTTAACCTGTCTGAAAACACTTATTCGATTCTATACAAGTACACACATTTTCATCAAAAAAGTCAGGAAAATTCGTTGGAAAAAGTAGGAAACACAAAGAATATATATAGCAATATGAAAAAAAAATTGAAAGACTTTTGGCACGTCACTATATATCTCTTAAATTCCTGTATTAGAAATGAAGGTATCTTAAAATCACACTTTTTTGTAAACAAATTATTTATGGTACATGTATGAAATGATAAATGCATACTTGCCAACCATTTTTTTGGTCATGTGAGAAAAGATTTGTGCTTAAAATACCAACAAAAATGGTTTCAATGGTTATCAGAAAGTCTTATGAATCTTAGAAAAGGAGAAAATTGCAAGGAGAAATTGTAGTTCTAAGTCTGGCATATACCAGTACATAGTTAAATGTATCAATTTTGAAACGTAAGTTCTGATTTTCCGAGAAAAGAAGACGATGAGTATAATTTTAAGGGTACACTTCAAATACACAATGTATCAAGAGTTCAGCTGTGCTATGACATATTTCTATAGTGTAGTGGTCATCACACTTGCCATTTTGTGGTGGGAGACCCAGGTTCAATTCCTGGTGGAAATGATAGCACAACATGATATTGATAAAACATCGAAAATATAAAAAGCATGTAAACATAAAAGAAAACTACCAGTAACTATTATTGAACTCTTCAATTTATTTCACATTTTTTATATATAATATTTTCAGTATTCTTGTTTATTTGTTCTGTATTATGGCCTATTTTTTTCTTTGCTGTACCGTATTCATACAACTTGGCGTTTATGAATTGTGATCAGTTTCCATTTAATTATCATTGGTGCTGACATCCAGTGATCGGGCCTTCATGCGTTCAAATATAGTCATCAATTTTTTTTAACGGAAATTCCATGATCAAATATATATGTTCAAGCAATCAATATTTTTTATAGAACAACCTCTTTCTGTTTATAAATAAAAAATCAAATTGATTATTCAGGCACTCTGCCGCACATACTATGTACATGTTAAGTAAATTATTTGAATGTACTTAAATGTGTTTTGAACTACATTCCGGAGAGAAAATAACATAGGTGATCAGTCAGCAGACTGATCTTTTTATTCCCTGCCTTCACCAAAACGGGGGATATTAATTTGGGTTTGTCCGTCCGTTCTCCAATCCGCCTGTCCGTTCTTCTGTCACGTTTCGTGTTGCTGTGCAATAGCAGCGAAAAATATTCTCCGATTGTTTTTTTGTTAAGTCTACTGTCTCTGAAACTCGGTCTTCATATTCCTTCGGAGTAATTTAGGGAAACGCCTTTGGCATATGAAGGTTTCTTCCTAGAATAACCATTTGTCAAATAGACATGTTAATTAAAACATTCTGCATGTACTACCTGTGCTACCACCCGGTTCCCTTGCCCTAACACAAGTTGGAACTGTGTTTGTTGAATGATTGTGGAGAGACTCTGAAGGACGGGCAACACTGGTTTTCTGAACCACTTTACTATTGCCATACTGTGTCTGGCTGATATGAAGACGTGACCGAAGATACTCCCCTTTTGCTTGGGTAATTGATTGAATCGTGTACGCTGCTTATGTCGACCTTGCTAGGCGCGGGGGAGCTGATAGCCCACTATTCGGATAGCAACCATTTGGGTTGTTTGGCGCAGTATCATGATTATGAAAGTCAACTGTATTAACAAAATCATTTCAGAAAGCTAATGACCAATGCCTTCCGTCAAAAGGCTCACAGCAATATCAGTACCGGCTTGAGAATCGTTCAGAACATCTCTTACTGAAACCTCTGTTTTCCGTACACGAGACTTTAGAGAAGAGAGGCAATCGACGGTGGAGTGCAGTTTTGACGTATAGGAATGAACATCTTTATCAAAGGCTGACAGTTTGTCTCTAACTGCACATACCTCGGAGCGAGTATCGTTCACTTTGATGAAACAATCATCATCGATTCTCGAAAGACCAAAGCTATTATTCTCGACTGACTGAGAGGTTGACGAAAGTTCAGTGGATACCGATTTCCTGTAAAGTTCTAGTGAAACAACTTTCGAGGATATAAGATTTTTTTTGCTTCCAATAACGATACTGATGGTATTTGCTGAAAAAAAAAGATTAAAAAAAGACGCTGATAGTAGCGTCGGTCAATTGTACTGTCGTCTGCAAAATCAGAATGGATTTAAACATGGTAGTAGACACCGGGGCCCTTCAAATTAGTAGTGTAAACATCTCCAACCCCACCCTCCGCCTTCCTAGTACGCCATCCATCATCCATCAAAACAAGATTTAGGCAAGTGTCCGAAAATGACTGGAAATGGAGTGGAATTGGCAATCGAAAATCACCAAAAGGGGAGTGAAAATATTCACAGGTATGTTTTGACATGGTTGTAACATTTGTTTTTTCTTAAATTTTAAAACTGTCAAGAAAAATGAAAATACCGGAGAATGTAATGTCAGACCGGGACTCGAACCCGGATCGCCCATAAATTATGGTTTCTCTACCTTGAGATATCTGACCGTGTATTCTCTAAGTACATTTAATCTGCATTTTCGAATATGTTACTGTAATTGTGTCATCACTCTTACTTAGTCTTTGTTTTTTGTTTTTAGACTGGAGAACTGAGAGGGATGGATACCGCATTGATTTCGACAGGGAGACGCTAAACCAACACTGGACATTTTACGCAGAGTGCCAACCAAAAAATTCAGAAAAACGAGTGGCAGCCGAAATGACGGAAGGACAGGCCCATGAATACAATAAATATTCCATGAAAAGTATAAGGTCAGCTATAAATCTGTACATGATGGGCATAGGGAGAAGTGACAGAGATATTACCAGGGATTGAGAGTTCAAAACTTAAAGGCATATGAATTCCTACCAAACACAAATCTTTAACCCCCCCCCCCCCTGTTTAGGCTTTCATATCAATGGAAACTTGATGCCCATGAAAACATTTTTAGATGGAAAGTACTGTGAAAAAAAGTTAATAGAGAATTATAACACATAAAAAAGAATTAACAATAACTAAGAATAAACAGATAAAATTGTAACAACTAGGCGCGTAGCTGCCTGTACGTACGCGGGTATTTAGGTGAATCCACTCAATTTAAAAAAGTCGTATCGACATGAAGTCAAATGGACCCTTTATAAATAGGAGAACCATATCGTGTCACTGACACATAGTGGAAACAGAAATGAAAATTTAAAAAAAATATGAAATACATTTTCTGTCTTACCGAAGCGTCGAACCCCTACGGTCGAACGCACTAGTACACGATATGTAACTAGTTCAACATGGCGCAAACAATATCAAACATTTTTTGCGCCAAATTTCGATAATTATGGCAACTACCCGCCTCTCTATATAGACTTGCTATGTTTTATTGTTACAGACATGTGCAATTTTACATAGACAATATCATTGATAAGTTTGCTCGGGGAAAAGCCATCGTTGGATACCCACGGTTGATCTCGCTTCGCTAACTCACTATGAGTGAGTTAGCGAAGCGAGATCAACCGTGGGTATCCGACGATGGGGAAAAGCCGGACCATGGACTTTGTTTGAACTCCATTTCAATGTTTTCGAAATCAAATCTGACAATAGATGGAAGATATCCGAGCGTTCTAAACGAGACAAATGTGCTTCATTTTCTTTTTCATTTTTACGTCCTTTATATAATTACGTTTTTTGTTAAATGTATCAATGAATTCGTCCAATTTACTATCTGGAAAACGATCCTAAATGATCGCAAAGTTGCTACTGTATATTCATTTTTGTGACCATATGTTCTGATGTACCGTTGATCGACCCCCACCCCTACCCTAGATTGTAAACAATACCACAATTCATCTAGAAATATTAAACTTGTACTTCATATTTGCGCCGAGCGTGTTGGCTAAATGCCTCAGGATTAAAGGGAAATAAATTTTGTATTCAAATCGATTTCAAGGCATTATCTCCCTTTAACTTTATTTTATTTTACTCTACATCAGGGTACACACACACCACAGTGATACATTCCTTTTCAAGTCATTTTCGTGTTTATCAAATCGACCAATCTTCCATGGCCGTCGGAATATGTAAGTACTAACATATATCAATAATATAGATTTGTTTGTATTGCAGTGGATCTGTATTTAGTTGATAGATGGTGACCAAATGATATTCGCAAATTATTGTCGTTTCATATGGAAATCTCATTGTGCATTTCGAGTTGTTTATGTTGTTGAAATTGTTCAATATCACTATAAATTGGTCAAAAATATTTAAACAAATTGACAGGAACTATCAAACGTAACGATTTGTTGGTGCTCACGATATAAATTAATAAAATGAAGGGTTGTCGTACAGGTAAGCCAGCCAACAAAATCCGTATATGCAATATGTACATTTTGTAAGAAATAAAAAGGAAGTTCGGTAAGCAAGCGATCGACGGAAAACCCTTCCTTCCTACCCTGGCACTTGCAGTATTCATTTTTGTGACCATTTGTTCTGATTGATTTGATTGTACATTTTAACAAAGATATAATAAATTCCTGTAAATTTCGTCCAAATTTCCCGCGCTACTTACCTACTTTGGCTTCCGGCGTTACTTACCTGCGTTGGCCTCTAGCCAAGTATCTGTAGAATAAAATAAATAGAATCAATTAAGGTTTTATTTTCCTAAATTTAGAATCTTTTTAAAATGAATGTTCTGCTTAACTTCATTTGCAATTAAAAAATAAATATATGGAAAACAATGAACATGAAGAATATATCGAGGTAATATAAAACACAAAAACTATTTTTTATTACTTTAAAAATCTAAGGGAAGTAACTCTTTTATTAAACGATTTTGTAGGCATTATTCTTTTACTGTACATTTGCTCGTTTTAAGTTTGAACAGTCATCACCGATAAACTGCGCTTTAAATCAATTTCATAATTTATGATATGGAACAATTGTCGGAAACGGCTGTCGCAATAATAATTTTATGTAAGTACTGACAATGCCATGTAATATAGATGGGTATTCTTTTTGAAGTTGATCTGCATTTAGCCGATATCCGTTGATAAGATGATATGAACATGTATTCATAAATGATTGTCGTTCCATTTTGATATCGTGATCATTGTACAGGTCGCAGTTGTTTGAATTGTTCAAAATCGATTCAAATTATTAAACCATTGTTTATGACCCAACTTCAATCCGTTATCACAATAAGTTGATGGTCGCTATAGACAGGTTGTATAACCTGTAATAAAATTTAGGGCTGTGTTATGCCTAACCGGTTGCCTAACGCCTCAACATGCACCTTTCTTTTCACTCTTTGTCAGATTATAATTTAATTCATATACTACTAGGTGGAATTATTCTTCATAGTGATTTTGATTATGAAAACTTCATTTTGATTTATGCTATTTCTGATGATGACGACGAAATTGTATAATTGATAAAATTGTACAAGGCATTTTTGCAAACGAATCACTCTCGTTACATGATCATGTTTTGAATATGTTTAAGTTTATCTGTTTATGAACTGACTATTAATTAACTTGTATATATGTTCTGCCTAAAATGTATAGATATAAATTATGTTAAATGCTTTGATTGTGAATTAGTGTATCTGCTTATGAACTGAATATTAATTAACTTGTATATGATTATACTCTCCCTATAGATAAAAATGATATTTAATGTTTTATTGTACGTAATTATGTTTAATTATTAATTGACTATTAATTTACTTGTATATATGTTCTTGTAAATCTTCAAATTGGAGGAAATAAAGAAATAATAATGTACTATTATGATCAATGGGAAATCAATGGGCAATCAAAACGACATTTAAAAAACTTTTTATTCAAAATATGTGTCCATCAGTTAGCGGAAGTTGTTAAGCTATTTGATCTCATTCATCAATCTTGATAAACGGGAAAAGAATATATATTATAATTGTTCTACAGAAACGACCCAAGTCAGGCCAAGACCAATAAACTAATTTATGTACACATACATCTTAATAATATTTAGTTCAATCGTAAATCGGAGTTACCTCCCTTGGGTTAGTAAGCGTTTGTTATAAGAATTAGTAAAAATTACTCATAATAAATTTATGTTTTATCAAAAACAATAACGTCGTAATATATTTCAATGTCCGATTAAAATATCTAACTAATTTCTGTTTGTAAGTTTTAAGATGCTTCTTCGTTATAATTGAATAATTGTGTGATTATGCAAATATCCTGTACCATGATAAAAAAAGACATAGACTCTCTCTAGCCGAGCATTAATTGTAGTTATAGTATTAACCAGAGTTGCATAGTGTCTATGCCGACCATCTGTACATTTCTTGGAGAAGCCGCCTGTCCCTCTCCATACATTGCAGGGCACTGCCAAAACGTTGTGCTTTCCACCAGAATCTGTACTACCGGGATATATTCACCGGATTTTTGATTAACCGTTTAAAACTACACTCATGTAATAGCTGTTATCTGTTCATATGTTAATCTTGTGATGATTTTTGTTTTTTTGTTTTGCAGATTACAACATAGCTGGTGCGACCCCGGACCAATATAGGTGGTTTATCATCGCACGGCTCCGGGGAGAGGTCGACGACCCCCGCCCTGGGGCCTTGTCTAGCGTCCAGTGGTGGACGCTATTTAAAAATAGTCCTCAACTGTTTAAACAGTTATTTAAAGATTATCCAGTACCGGAGGGGATGGAATGTCCATTTTAATCCACCAGTGACTATTAGTATCGTTTACAACGTGGATGCTTTCGCATAATCCAAGTAATATACTTGACTCTCTTAAGCTTGCAACATTTTAGAGAGCGAGGGAGAAAAACACGGACTGGGAGTTATTGAAAACGGATGGTCTTCTTTCTGTGTTACATCATCATCATCATCATCACCATTTGCAACGTTTACAACGCAGACGCTTTATGTTATGACACCAATATGCATGATACTCTTACAACATTTAAGAGAACGGGAGAGAAAAGACAACAACGACCGGAAGTTAAAGAAAATGGTTGGACGGTCTCCTTTCTGTGTTACATCGTCATGATCGCCGACCTTCTAAAACTAGTTTCTGAAATCAGAACTATATAAACATATTATTACGTCGTCAAAGTTACCACAACATGGAAAGTGTGTGACCAATCTTGAGGCTGACACTACCACGTTATACAAAGGGACCAGTGGACGTATGTTATATATAACCTAACTGTGATAATTAATAGTGACAACGGACGTCCCTTTACTTCTTATTTCTTAATCATATTCGAACGTTTTGAGATTCAGGTAGCAATATGTCTGCCCTGGCTTTACTTTTTTGTATCGTATCCTAACGTTCGTTTTAGATTTGGGCAGCAATACGATTTATACATACTGTAACGTGCCGGCAGTCACCCATCCAACTACAGACCACGCTCACCGTTGTTTAAATACATTGTATCTTGGGTGAGTACGGGGTTATACCGCATGACTGGAAAGGCTAGCTTGCCAGTTAAGGCCCGGTCACAACCCACCGTGCGTGGTTTTAGTCCGTACGTTTTTTGGGGGGAGGCCACGGCCGCTACGTTTTTCTGAAAACATGGGTAGGGAGTGGCAAGAGCAGAGAGAGAGTACGTCAACGCACGTCACTCGCAAGTTTGCGCAAGGTGTAAGTATACGTGGCCCGCACGCCACGCCTGGCCGTGAGCGGTTGCGTGCCTCGTACGTTGCACACATGGTAAGTGCGTTGTACGTGCTTACAACTTGCTGACCACGTACGATCTCCGTGCGATTGCCACTATATCGTACGGAGGCCGTACTTACACGTGCTGCTCACGCACTGTGTCCTTACTCACTCGCATGTTGTAAGTGCGTGGAAGTGCGACGAACGTAAGTTTTTCCGCCCAATGTCTTGATACTCACGATTTATTTTATGAACTCTGCAGACATTCAATGAACTCTACAAACACTCAGGATTTTAATGAACTGTGGGCTCATTTTATGAACTCATGATTTAATTTTATGCATTCATGTGTGAATAAACATGTAGAAGTTAATTGTGTCAAACATATAATAAAATGTTTTTATTTTTGTTCTTATTTAAAATCAACCTTAGCTTTAATATTATATACCAGAATGGTTCCGGTCTCACTTCTTACTTTCAAAGCCCCCCCCCCCCCCCCCCCAAAAAAAAAAAACCCCAGTCATTTTAAACAAATGGTTATAATAAATTTACCGTTTGCAAAAAATACGGATTTGTTTTTTGGGGCTGGTTGGGAGGTTTTTGTTATCATATTGCGTTGTAAGTGCGGAGCATGTGCGTACTCGGTACGGTCCACGTCAGTTCTGCGTGCTCATTGGACAGTAGAACTGGGGAAGTGCCGGGTAAGCACAGACCACGCACTTATCAAGTGTGCAGCACACACGTGCTACGGAGTCAGTGCGTTGTGCGCTCATTGACTGTAGAAAACACGCGCATCACCTGTACTTGGGTGAATCCGTAGCCCAACCGCATCCCGAACGCAGCGAAAGTTCCTCATGCACTCAAAGTGCCACGGCGTGTCTGCGTGCTCCCAAATCCGTACTGAGGCGGTACTCACCACGTACGGATCCCCAAATTTTGCCCACGTTTTTGCAAGTAGACAGCACGCACTGCTTTAGGCAGTATTTCCCCCTCATATATCTAGCTGGATATTGCAATACTGTACTATTGCCCCGGTTGTATTAAATTTTCTTAACTTCCTTTATTATTTTTTTTTCAAATCCATGCAAAAAAAAAACCGCAAACAAACAAACAAACGTTTAGGGAGGTTTCCTTACTTAAAGTTCCACTTAACTTCTGTAACGCTTTCCTATGGATATTGTTACGTCTTTCTTCTATAGATTAAGAAACGTTGATGAAACCGGTGTCAGAAAGCTTAGTTTTGGGATATGTAAATATATAAAGTAGATCAATTGATGATAACAAGTAACATAGAATATCTACAACTCAGATTCTTTGTAACAATACGGCTCGGTGAGAACACGTATAACAGTGGATTAGTGGAATAGGTTGTAATGTTAGATGGAGAGGTCCTCCTTAATTAACATAAAATGGATTGTTGGTACACTTATAACAGTGGATTAGTGGAATAGGTTGTAATGTTGGATGGAGAGGTCCCCTTAATTAACATATAATGGATTGTTGGTACACGTATAACAGTGGATTAGTGGAATAGGTTGTAATGTTAGATGGAGAGGTCCCCTTAATTAACATATAATGGATTGTTGGTACACGTATAACGGTGGATTAGTGGAATAGGTTGTAATATTAGATGGGGAGGTCCTCCTTAATTAACATATAATGGATTGTTGGTACACGTATAACAGTGGATTAGTGGAATAGGTTGTAATATTAGATGGGGAGGTCCTCCTTAATTAACATATAATGGATTGTTGGTACACGTATAACAGTGAATTAGTGGAATAGGTTGTAATGTTAGATGGAGAGGTCCCCTTAATTAACATATAATGGATTGTTGGTACACGTATAACAGTGAATTAGTGGAATAGGTTGTAATGTTAGATGGAGAGGTCCCCTTAATTAACATATAATGGATTGTTGGTACACGTATAACAGTGGATTAGTGGAATAGGTTGTAATGTTAGATGGAGAGGTCCCCTTAATTAACATATAATGGATTGTTGGTACACGTATAACAGTGAATTAGTGGAATAGGTTGTAATGTTAGATGAGAGGCCCGGTTAATTAACATATAATGGATTGTTGGTACACGTATAACAGTGGATTAGTGGAATAGGTTGTAATGTTAGATGAGAGGCCCGGTTAATTAACATATAATGGATTGTTGGTACACGTAAAACAGTGGATTAGTGGAATAGGTTGTAATGTTAGATGAGAGGCCCGGTTAATTAACATATAATGGATTGCTGGTACACGTAAAACAGTGGATTAGTGGAATAGATTGTACTATCAGATGGAGAGGCCCGTTAATTAACATATAATGGATTGTTGGTACACGTATAACAGTGGATTAGTGGAATAGGTTGTAATGTTCGATGGAGAGGTCCCCTTAATTAACATGTATTCAGTGTCTTTCATTACTCTATGTTTTAATTAACATTTAATCGGTGTCTTCCTTTATTTTATATCATGTTCTAATTAATATATAATCAGGGTCTTGCCTTACTCTATGTTCTAATAAACATTTAATCTGTGTCTTTCTTTACTTTATATCATGTTCTAATTAATATATAATCAGGGTCTTGCCTTACTCTAAGTTCTAATTAACATTTAATCGGTGTCTTTCTTTACTTTATATCATGTTCTAATTAATATATAATCAGGGTCTTTCTTTACCTTATATTATATATGTTCTAAGTAACATATAATGTGTGTCTTTCATTACCTTGTATCATGTTCTAATTAACATTTAATCTGTGTCTTTCCTTATTCTATGTTCTAATTAAATTTAATCTGTGTCTTTATTTACTGTATATAATGTTCTAATTAACATATAATCAGGGTCTTTCTGTATCTTATATCATGTTCTAATTAACATATAATCTGTGTCTTTCTTTACTTTATATAATGTTCTAATTAACATATAATCAGGGTATTTCTTTACCTCATATCATATATGTTCTAATCAACATATAATCAGGCTTTTTCTTTACATTATATCATATATGTTCTAAATAACATTTAATCGATGTCTCTCTGTATCTTATATCATGTTCTAATTAACATATAATCGATGTCTTTCTGTATCTTATATCATTTTCTAATTAACATATAATCTATGTCTTTCATTACCTTATATGATGTTCTAATTAACATATAATCAGGGTATTTCTTTACCTCATATCATATATGTTCTAATTAACATATAACAGGTGACATTCTTTACTTTATATCATATTCTTTCTTTCTATACAGTTTCTTATGTATATATTTAAACCGTCGATGCCAAGTTCTGTATGTTGTTATTGTGGTAGAAATAGTTTTAGCAATGCTTGTCATGTACTCGTAGAATGCCCATGTATAAGTACAATTGTACCTGATTCTCAATCATCAGATTGAAATATATTGTGTAGTTTGTACATATCATTTCTCATGAATAAAGTATATTTTCAAACTATAGTGACATTAAATAACAGCAGGTAAATAAGATGATGTCTTTATATATTCCAGAAACAAATGTTTTCGTATCATGTCATAAGTTTGTAAATAAATATACATAGATCATTATTTACTGAGTGTGCCATTAATCACCTCTCCGCCCTCCACATAAAGACGAAAAAATCAGAGAATACCGGAGCGTCAGAACAAGATCTACATGGAGGCACTGGTAAAAGTTCAAGAGAAGAAGACCAGGCGTTTCGGAAGAGTAAACCTTTGCTGCGACGACACTCGCCATGTAAATCATAACTCAGATCCACAGGGACCTGAGAATTTGTTACAGCTAGTTTTGGACCTAAAATAGGGTTTTTAGAGTAATCTTACACATTTGGGGGGTTAAAATCAATTTTCGATAAAAATGCCCCCTCAATGGTCATAAAAGCTATAGGGTTGAAAGCTTTCCAGATCGACAAATCGACCCCACCTACCTTTTTGCATCAAAAATCACATTTCTAGTTGAGGTACGAAAAAAACGCTTGGTACCGTTGGAAAGATGGATAATTTTTATTTTACAAACCTCCTATATGCAAGTCAAATGTATCCTCCTTCCGCAAAAATAATCTACATTATCCTCCAAAAACACGCAAAATTTCCGTGTCTCAAAATTTTCGGCAGCTTTCCGGCCATTCGTTACATATTCATTGCGGTTGACGTCACCCCGCGTGCTGGTCTTTTGCTGCCATTGGATGCCTACTTTTAAAGGAAGACCGCCATCCAATGGCAGCGTAAGACCTCCGGGTGCAGTGACATCAAAACTCAATGAATTTGTTAAACTGGCCGGCAAGCCGACGAAAACACATGTTTTCGTATCATATCATAATTTTGTAAATAAATATACATAGATCATTATTTACTGAGTGTGTCATTAATCACCCCTCCGCCCTCCACATAAAGAAGAAACAAATCAGAGAATACCGGAGCGTCAGAACAAGATCTACATGGAGGCACTGGTAAATGTTCAAGAGAATAAGACCAGGCGTTCCGGAAAAGTACACGTTTTCTGCTTCAGGGACGACGCTCGCCATGTAAATCATGGGTCAGATCCAGGTGAATGTCGGAGTGAGAACTCATTTCTCACTCCGAGGACATTACATTAATTTTAATTATGTTTTGTTGACGCTTTGAATTCTTTTTTTAATTGGAAGAAATAACACAGTACAAATCATTGCGGATAGTTTCTGTTAATATACAATGTATACTCACATGATTAACACTATATCTCTATAAGAAATATAATAATGAAAGAAAAATTTTGTATTACATTTTGAGGTGCCAGCAGATAATTATCATCCATTCTATTCATAAAAAGATAAGTTATTTCGGTGGATTTGTTAACAAATTGACGCGATATAGTTTTAACTTTTGGTTATCAACATGTAACATGTTCATTAAAAAACAATTATACCCAACATAAACAGTCAGCGATCAATACATGGTTACAATGACTTACGTTTAGTATGATTGCCGAAAGCCGACTCATTATTTCAAAATTGTATGAAGTGTCTATAAAGACTAGATGTAAACTTTAACATCTTTTTAACATACTGCGCAGTTAAATGTCATGTGATCACGGACTAATTTACGACCGGGTATGTGTTTGTGTAGAAAATGGTGTCCACATTGTCCTTATCCACGTAGGTAACGGACCTCTGTGCCTAGATTTTATTATCCGTGAACGTAAAGATGTGATATTAGAACGATTGGATTTATTAACACCGCTGTCGTCTGCAGCTTGATCTGTTCACGTCTAAAGATCAGTGACTACTGATCTGTCTCTTAATACCGACACGTAATTATGACCTGTTTGTTATATATGGTCGGCTGTGTAGATATGCTGGCCGACATAGATTTTTCTAAATATAGATTATCTTCCATGTTGTTTAAATATTATATACACAATACACTGCTGTGTTACGTGTGTATATGTAATATGTACACCGACATTGTATTCAGTATTTTTTTAAAGCTCAACAGCACAAAATTTAACGAAGCGTTCAATTGTGCGCCATCCACTTACATTGTCGATACAGGTATGGACTGAAACCTTATATTCTCTATACAGGTATGGACTGAAACCTTACATTGTCGATACAGGTATGGACTGAAACATTACATTGTCGATACAGGTATGGACTGAAACCTCACATTGTCGATACAGGTATGGACTGAAACCTTACATTGTCGATACAGGTATGGACTGAAACCTCACATTGTCGATACAGGTATGGACTGATACCTTACATTGTTGATACAGATATGGACTGAAACCTTAAAATTGTCGATACAGGTATGGACTGAAACCTCACATTGTCGATACAGGTATGGACTGAAACCTCACATTGTCGATACAGGTATGGACTGAAACCTTACATTGTCGATACAGGTATGGACTGAAACCTCACATTGTCGATACAGGTATGGACTGAAACGTTACATTGTCGATACAGGTATGGACTGAAACCTTACATTGTCGATACAGGTATCGACTGAAACCTTACATTGTCGATACAGGTATGGACTGAAACGTTACATTGTCGATACAGGTATGGACTGAAACGTTACATTGTCGATACAGGTATGGACTGAAACCTTACATTGTCGATACAGATATGGACTGAAACCTTACATTGTCGATACAGGTATGGACTGAAACCTTACGTACATTGTCGATACAGGTATGGACTGAAACTTACGTACATTGTCGATACAAGTATGGACCGAAACCTCACATTGTCGATACAGGTATGGACTGAAACCTTACATTGTCGATACAGGTATGGACTGAAACCTCACATTGTTGATACAGGTATGGACTGAAACCTTACATTGTCGATACAGGTATGGACTGTAACCTCACATTGTCGATACAGGTATGGTCTGAAACCTTAAATTGTCGATACAGGTATGGACTTATAACCTTACGTATATTGTCGATACAGATATGGACTGAAACCTTACATTGTCGATACAGGTATGGACTGAAACCTTACATTGTCGATACAGGTATGGACTAAAACATTACATTGTCGATACAGGTATGGACTGAAACTTTACATTGTCGATACAGGTATGGACTGAAACCTTACATTGTCGATACAGGTATGGACTCAAACATTACACTGTCGATACAGGTATGGACTGAAACCTTACATTGTCTATACATGTATGGAATGAAACCTTGCATTGTCGATGCAGGTATGGACTGAAACCTTACATTGTCAATACAGGTATGGACTGAAACCTTACATTGTCGATACAGGTATGGACTGAAACCTTAATTACATTGTCGATACAGGTATGGACTGAAACCTTACATTGACGATACAGGTATGGACTGAAACCTAAATGTACATGCTATACAAGGCTCGTGAAATCTGAATAAAATGTATAGCCCTATTCCCACAACTTTACATAATGATCTGACAATAACCCTATTCCCACAACTTTACATAATGATCGGACAATAACCCTATTCCCACAGCTTTACATAATGATTTGACAATAACCCTATTCTCACAACTTTACATAATGATCGGACAATAACCCTATTCCCACAACTTTACATAATGATCTCACAATAAAACTATTCTCACAACTTTACATAGTGATCTGACAATAACCCTATTCTCACCACTTTACATAATGATCTGACAATAACCCTATTTTCACCACTTTACATAATGAACTGACAATAGCCCTTTTCTCACAACTTTATATAAGGATCTGACAATAACCCTATTCTAACCCATTGTATAAAAAAATAGTATCATTCACACGTGAATGCAGTATGTCAACAGTGGTTACATAACATCATATAGCTGTTGGGAGGAGACAAACGAAAATAAATGGTCTAACCTATAGAAATAATGTAGCGGGTGTGTATGAGCGCCAAATCTGATTAAAATGCAGATTCTAATCGACGCTCTGTAACTCACCTCGTGTATATGATCTGATGTTTCCCATAAGAGGTACCAATCTAATTAACATTAGAAAATGATATAAACGGTTGGATCTCTGTTAATACGACTTTCTCGGGTCCTTATATATTAAAATCCCATTTTCATCGATATGACAGTCCTAATAGATATTTTGCACCTTTATTAGTTTAAACAGTATTTATTTTATTTGAAGATTATCATGAATAGATAACACAATACAAAATGTGGTCTGATGAATGTTTTGGAAACAAGCTAGTAGCTTATATAGATCTCCGGAAATTGGCTAAATTGAATGATATAGAGGTCAAATAACAAACACTGTTTTGTACTAATCATGAAAGCATTCATAAAAAAATTAGTGCTTCACATTAAAGTTAATTTTGATAACCATTGCATATTCTTGAACTTCTTTATTGGATAGTTTTTTGAATTATTAAACAACATGGAACATATGAAAATTGTCAGAAGAAATGCCCTGCTTATTTCTCACGTAAACTTCAAATGTTGACGTTAAAATTAAAATTATGTCATGAAGTGAATATTGACTTCCTGTTTCAAAAAAGTAACATCAGCTTATTAGCCCCTCAATTTTATAATAAACTATTCCAACCTTTGAATTGGAGGAGTTCAAATGTGTATTTAGGGCAGATGAGTTATAAATCATCGGAACTCTACAGGAATGAGATGCAACCCAATGAAGATGTAGGGAAAGCATGTCTTATCTTATATATCATCTTATCAACAAATACACTAGTATATATGACTTTATGTTATCAATCACGAATGTTTAGATTGGGTGTTTAAACATGAGTTATCAGGTTGGAATCTATGCAAACCGTACAATGTGTTAGTAGCTTGTCACACATTCCATATATTATGCAAAACAAAACTATTTACAGATTGAATACAAAACGTGATCTCGTTACCGATCAGGATAACTTACGAGACCAGCCCTTTAAATGCATGCACCCCGAGGACACATTTGAACGCATCCAGTTCAAAGGTTGGGAGAGTTCATTATGAAATTTCCCGGGATGAATGGGTTAATAGAACTGTGACGCATGGATTTAAACAGGCAAACAGGTATTGTATTACATGCAGCGCGTCGGCTCAGGTAGAGAAAATGTATGACTGTGTTGTTAAAATGTTAAATGTAAATACACGTATACAACGAGAGAGGAAAACTTACTGGAGACATTTTATACCAGAAAATAATGTAAATATGGTTGTGGTTCTAATTAGTTGTAACATTATTTTAATTCATTTATTTTTGTTTTGGAAATGAGCGTCAAACATATACAGCCTGCAGGAAGTTTTGTTGACTTAAACTCTATTTTATTACTGTGTTTTAATTGATTATAAACATTTTATTTATTTACTTTTTTATCTAATTAAACAAAAAACGCAAATGAGCATGATTTATATACATGTACGACAGATTTGTTTGTTTTTGTTTTTACTTAAAATTAGTATAACTGTGTTTCCAATTGATGAATACGCTATTTATTAATTTATCTTGTTTTGTTGTGAAAAGCGTGAATGAGGTTCATGGATTATATACAGCAGTAGGTTGTTTGTGTACCTGTAATGGTGATGTTTGCTTGATTCAATCTCAGAAAAAAATATTTTATATTTTAGTTATCGAAACGTGACCCCCTATGGAATACCCTCATATCCTCATAGAGAAGTTTTAAGGAACGGCACGGAGATCAAGATGTGATACGTTTTTCAGATTGAGTCTACACAAGTAGCAGCTAATGCGAAATAGACTTGTTTTCACATCATTTTTCTGTTTTTATTTAAACCCATTTTTTTTCTTTTAATATTTTTCTATTTTAAAATTGTAATGTTAATGAAACCCAGGAAAAATTTGAACATTCCATGACTTCATGACCTTAATGACGTCAAAATGGCGTACCAAAAATTGGATGTTGTTAATGAATGATGAATTCTTTGGTTACACCCATCGGGAAATAAACAGTGCAAATATTATGAGATGGAACAAGAAACGATTCTCTACCAGTACACACTTTTTCATCAAGAATGATCTATAAACAAAGTCAGGAAAATTCATTGGAAATACAAAGAATATATATAGCAAAATGAAAAAAAATTAATTTTTGATACGTAAGTTCTGATTTTCCGAGAAAAAGAAGACGATGAGTATAATTTTAAGGGTACACTTCAAATACACAATGTATCAAGAATTCAGTTGTGCTATGACATATTTCTATAGTGTAGTGGTCATCACACTTACCACTTTGTGGTGGGAGACCCAGGTTCAAATCCTGGTTGAAATGATAGCACAATTTAATATTGTCAAAACATAGAAAATATAAAAAAGCATGTCAATATAAAAGATAACTTCAAGTAATTATTATTGAACTATTCAATTTAGTTCACTTTTTTATATATAATATTTTCAGTATTCTTGTTTATTTGTTCTGTATTATGGCTTATTTTTTCTTTGCTCTACCGTATGCTTACAACTTGGCATTTATGAAATGTGATCAGTTTCCATTTAATTACCAAAGTCTTTGGTGCTAATATCCAGTGATCGGGCCTTCATGCGATCAAACAAAGTCATCAATTTTTTTAACAGATATTCCATGATCAAATATATATGTTCAAGCAATCATAATTTGTTATAGATCAACCTCTTTCTGTTTATAAGTTAAAAAATCAAATTGATTATTCAGGCACTGTGCCGCACATACTATGTACATGAAAAGTAAATGATTTGAATGTACTAAGTTGTGTTCCGGAAAGAAAATAACATAGGTGATCAGCCAGCAGACTAATCTTTTTATCCCCCGCTTTCACTTTTGTCCGTCCGTCTGTTCGCCCTTTTGCCATGCTTCGTGTTTCTGTTAACAGCAAAAACTATTATCCCATTTTTTTGAAAGTTGGTTACAGGGTAAAATTCGTTAAGGACCTGGCCAAGTTCGATTTCCTTTTTTGGCGGACAATTATCAGCGGAGTTATGGCCCCTTGATTAACGCAAAATGTCATTTTTCCAAAACGGTGGATATCAATCTGGGTTTGTCCGTCAGTTCTTCGGTCCGTCTGTCAATCCTTCTGTCACTTATATATTATCCGATTTTCTCAAAATTTGTGCAGGTCTTTCAAAACCCCTTTCCAATACGGTTTTTTAGTGTTTACAGAATTTTCTCTTTGGTAAGGACGTCTTTGTAGCTTCTTTAACACTTTCAAAACGCTCTTCGGAGTAGAGACGATATCCAATTTTGACCGGAGTTCACATCTTTCCAACCTACGATCAATTATGGAATTTTGCACACAAACGCGGTACTTGGGTATGCTACTATTATCACCCCTAATTATCCACTTATAAAACATTCTCTCCATAGACCCGACATAACTTGGAACATGTGGTTGTCGTATTTGCATATAAAGCACAATTGGCATGTGGTTAGAAACATTAAGATAGAAGTCGGCATCTAAAATTTCAATAAATGAATTTAAAAAAAAATACCAATTCGGCCGCCATTTTGAAAATGCGTATATTTGTGTATATTTTGCACTTCGTAAAAGGCCGTAATTTCACCTTTTGATGCTGGATTGATCTCTTAACAAGAGCACCGCAAGCGGAGGCATGATACGCCCGCCGTACCCTGTCATTTCATGTCATAATGACTAAACCTAGCAAGTTTTGAAGATATCGATTGAAAATTGTAGGAGAAAATCTCTGGACAAACAACAATTTACAATAGAAATGCATTTTCTACATAAAGCCTATATTTTGCAATTGCAATTATGCGATGCTGTTACACGAAAAGTTGAAAGAACTCAACAAAACCCGTAATATATGTTGAATAGTATAGCTATTAGAAGTACAATGCAAAATTTTAGAGGAATTGAAGAAAACACAAAAAAGTTCTGACTTTCATTATATTTTCAACATAATGTCTGAAATTGCATCAGATACAATCTATAAAGTTCCAAAGGGCCATAACTCTAGTAAATATAGTAGAAACAAACTGTCACTCAGGAAAACACAACTTCATGTCATGATGATTAAATATAAGCCTAGCAAGTTTGAAAGATATCTGTTGAAAACTGTAGAAGAAGATCTCCGGACAAAACAACAGCTTACAACAGAAATGCATTTTCTACATAAAGCCTATATTTTGCAATTGCAATTATGCAACGCTGTTACCCAAAAAGTTGAAATAACTCAACAAAACCCGTAGTATATGTTAAATATTATAGATATTCAAAGTACCATACAAAATTTTAGAGGAATTGAAGAAAAAGCAAAAAAGTTCTGACATTTTTTACATAAGGTCTGAAATTGCATCAGATACGGAGTTCCGAAGGGCCATAACTCTAGTAAATATAGTTGAAACAAACTGTTATTCAGGAACACACAACTTCATATCAAGATGACTAAGCCTAGCAATTTTGAAAGATATCGGTTGAAAACTGTAGGAGAAGATCTCCGGACAAAACAACAGCTTACAACAGAAATGCATTTTCTACATAAAGCCTATATTTTGCAATTGCAATTATGCAACGCTGTTACCCAAAAAGTTGAAATAACTCAACAAAACCCGTAGTATATGTTAAATATTATAGATATTCAAAGTACCATACAAAATTTTAGAGGAATTGAAGAAAAAGCAAAAAAGTTCTGACATTTTTTACATAAGGTCTGAAATTGCATCAGATACGGAGTTCCGAAGGGCCATAACTCTAGTAAATATAGTTGAAACAAACTGTTATTCAGGAACACACAACTTCATATCAAGATGACTAAGCCTAGCAATTTTGAAAGATATCGGTTGAAAACTGTAGGAGAAGATCTCCGTACAAAACAACAGTTTACAACAGAAATGCATTTTCTACATAAAGCCTATAATTTGCAATTGCAATTTTGCAACGCTGTTACTTGAAAAGTTGAAGGAACTCAACAAAACCCGTAATATATGTAAAATATTATAGATATTCAAAGTACCATACCAAATTTCAGAGGAATTAAAGAAAACACAAAAAAGTTCTGACGTTTTCTAAATACGGTAATGCCCGAAATTGCGTCCCAAAGGGCCATAACTCTAGTGAATATTCTCGAATCAAATTGTCTTTCAGGAAAACACAACTTCATGTCATGGTGATTAAGCCTAGCAAGTTTGAAAGAAATCGGTTGAAAAATGTAGGAGGAGATCTCCGGACAAACAAAAGTTTACGACGGACGTCCGTACGTACGTACGGACGGACAACGCCATACCATAATACGTCCCGTCATTTTTGACGGGCGTATAAAAACAAAGTGGATAATAATATAGTTTTTGTATTTTTTCATATTTTTAGTGTTACTGGAGCACTTTTTATTTTTGAACCCGAAATTATGAAAAATAACACAAAAAGTAACGGAATAAAAAACAAAAGTTACGCACGCTAACCCCGCTTTTTATGACGGTTTTAGACGAAGAAACGCATTTTCTTTCATATGCTAAATATTAAAACAAATTATTGCAGAACCTTTGTTGTTGAGCGCTAAATCTGCAAAACATGGTGAAAAAAATGAGGATTTTCTCATTAAAAAATAAGGGGTAGGGGTAACTAAAATCGCTTTCCTGAGTGAGAAATGTTACTTCCATAACGGAAATGCAAATAGCAGTCATACATTTTAAGCTACAAATTCGGAAGATCTTGTATGAACATGTCCCGCAATTGGTCACAACTGAAAAGTTCACTTTAAATCACTAATTTTGTCATATTGGTATGACCGATCACAGCACAAAAACGAGCACGCTGACATATCATTTTCTTTGCATATTCTGCCATGACATGAACTCAGTTTTACAAAAATGTATATTATAAAAAAAGTTTAATACAGGAAACTTGCGACTTGTCAGAAGAATACATCCTTAAGCACCAGATGAAGTTTGCTTGGATCGACGATATTACGTAAGAATCATAGGATTCGTGGATACTACGAAATCAATGTTGGTTTTCCTCAAACAACCAATGCTCCGATATGCCACATATATCGACTCTTTCTTTACATAAAATATCGTGTAATTGAGATGCCGGAACACCTGGTCTTATTCTCTTGTGCTGTTACGAGAGTCTCCATGTAAATATTTCTTTTGTTCCTGTTTTGCCCATAGTTTAATCGATTTTGAGTTCGGAATATGGTTTTGTTGATTCTTTGGTATTCTCCGATTTTTGTTTATTAAATCTACTGTTTTTGCAACTCGGTCTTCATTTTCCTTCGGAGTAATTAAGAGAAACACATTCGGCATATGATCATGAAAGTTTCTTCCTAGAGTAACTTTTTGTCAAATAGACATGTTAATTCTGCACTACCTTTGCTACCACCCGGTTCCCTTGCCCTCATACAAGTTGGAACTGTGTTTGTTGAATGGTTGTGGAGAGTCTCTGAAGGACGAGCAGCACTGGTGTTTTCAACCACTTTATTATTGCCATAATGAGTCGATTGCTGATGCGAAGACGTGACCGAAGATACTCCCCTTTTGCTTGGGTAATTGATTGAATCGTGTACGCTGCTTATGTCACCCTTGCCAGGCGCGGGGGAGCTGATAGCTAACTATTCGGATAGCAACCATTTGGGTTGTTTGGCGCAGTATAATGATTATGAAAGTCAACTGTATTAACAAAATCATTTCAGAAAGCTATTGACCAATGCCTTCCGTCAAAATACTCACAGCAATATCAGTACCGGCTTGAGAATCGTTCAGAACATCTCTTACTGAAACCTCTGTTTTCCGGACACGAGACTTTAGAGAAGAGAGGCAATCGAGGGCGGAGTGTAGTTTTGACGTATAGGACTGAACATCTTTATCAAAGGCTGACAGTTTGTCTCTAACTGCACATACCCCGGAGCGAGTATCGTTCACTTTGATGAAACGATCATAATCAATTCTCCAAAGGCGCAAGCTATTATTCTCGACTTACTGAGAGGTTGACGAAAGTTCAGTGGATCCCAATTTCCGGTGACGTGTAGTGAAACAACTTTCGAGGATATAAGATAAGATAATATAAGATAGAAGTTATAAGACCTGTTGCATATGCCATCAGAAATGAGCATATCAACGATTTCATCTGCCTGTTTCAATTCCGTTTTAACTGACTTGAAATGTTTTATTTTGCTTCCAATAATGATACTGATCGTATTTTTTGAACAAGATAAAAAGTCAATTGAACAGTCGTCTGCAAAATCATAATGGATTTTAACATGGGCGACCTTTCTGACATTCTTGGATTGAACGAGAATGGAGATTTGGAGGCTATTTTTATGGAAAATGAGGAATTTTTAATTCTAGTAGACACAGGGGCCATTTAAATTAGTAGTGTGAACCTCTCCAATAAGATGGACAGAGAGCTGGCCAACTGTGGGCTGAAGCCCCCCCCCCCCCCCCCCCCCTCCAAGTGCGCCATCCATCAAAACAAGATTTCAGCAAGTGTCCGAAAATGACTTAAAAGAAATGGAGTGGAATTGACAATTGAAAATCACCAAAAGGGGAGTTTTCACAAAGTTGTAACATTTGTTTTTTTTTTAAATTTAAAACTGAACAAGAGATCCCAGAGGGATCTTGGCGCCCACCATCAAATGATCTAAGTTTGTTTTTTGAAAGATGGTTCTTTTCTCTTCTTTCGATTGTCTCTTAGGTGTTGATTAAGTGTGAGCAGAGACTCTGGTGGGACACAGATGCATTTTTTTGGTTTCTTTTTTAATTACATTGTCGTTTCCTTATTCTTAGCATAGCTAGGCACCAGGAGGAACCTACATATGAAATTTGTGAAAGTTCCCTTCAGTATATTCTCAGAAATAGGGATGACAAACTTTAATTGTCAAAATCCAAGATGGCTGCCTGTCGGCCATGTTGTTTTCCGATCTGTCCAAAAATGGAATATGCACAACTAGGGACCAAGGTGAACCAACAAATGAAATTTGAGAAAGATACCTTCAGTACTTTCTTAGAAATAGCGATAACAAACTTCAATTGTCAAAATCCAAGATGGCTGCCTGTCGGCCATATTGTTTTCTGATCTGTCCCAAAATGGTATATACACAACTAGGGACCAAGGTGAACCAACACATGAAATTTGAGAAAGATACCTTCAGTAATTTCTGAGAAATAGCCATAACGAACTTCAATTGTCAAAATCCGAGATGGCTGCCTGTCGGCCATGTTGTTTTTGGATTGGTCCCAAAATGCAATATGCATAACTACACACCAAGGGGAACCTACACATGAAATTTGAGAAAGATCCATTCAGTACATTCTCAGAAATAGCGATAACAAAGTTCAACTGTCAAAATCCAAGATGGCTGCCTGTCGGCCATGTTGTTTTCGGATTGGTCCAAAAATGCAATATGCATAACTAGGCACCAAGGGGAACCTACACATGAAATTTGAGAAAGATCCATTCAGTACATTCTCAGAAATAGGGATAACAAAGTTCAACTGTCAAAATCCAAGATGGCTGCCTGTCGGCCATCTTGAATTCAGATCGGTCCCAAAATGGAATGTACACAACTACGGACCAAGGTGAACCAACACATGAAATTTGAGAAAGATACCTTCAGTACTTTCTTAGAAATAGCGATAACAAACTTCAATTGTCAAAATCCAAGATGGCTGCCTGTCGGCCATGTTGTTTTTGGATTGGTCCCAAAATGCAATATGCATAACTAGGCACCAAGGGGAACCTACACATGAAATTTGAGAAAGATCCATTCAGTACATTCTCAGAAATAGGGATAACAAAGTTCAAATGTCAAAATCCAAGATGGCTGCCTGTCGGCCATCTTGAATTCAGATCGGTCCCAAAATGGAATATGCACAACTATGGACTAAGGTGAACCAACACATGAAATTTAAGAAAGATTCCTTCGGTACTTTATGAGAAATAGCGATAACAAGAATTGTTTACGGACGGACTAACGGACTAACGGACGGACGGACGGACGGACGGACTGACGGACGGACGACGGACCACGGACGCAGGGCGATTTGAATAGCCCACTATCTGATGATGGTGGGCTAAAAATTAAAATATCGGAGAATGTAATGTCAGACCGGGACTCGAACCCGGATCGCCCATAAATTATGGTTTCTCTACCTTGAGATATCTGACCGTGTATTCTCCAAGTACATTTAATCTGCATTTTAGAATATGTTACTGTAATTGGGTCGTCACTCTTAGTCTTTGTTTTTATTTTTAGACTGGAGCACTGAGAGGGATGGGTACCGCAATGATTTGGAAAGCATCGACGGGGAGAAGCTAAACCATAAACTCCGGACATTTACGCAAAGTTCCAACCTAAAAATCCAGAAAAACGAGTGGCAGCTGGAATGACGGAAGGACAGGCCCATGAATACAATAAATATTCCATGAAAAGTATAAGGTCAGCTATAAATCTGTACATGATGGGCATAGGGAGGAGTGACAGAGATATTATTAGGGATCGACAGTTCAAAACTTCGAACAACCTCCTGGACGGGAAACTTAAACTTAATACCAGAGAAGGCATATCAATTCCTACCAAACACAAATCTGTAACACCCCCCCCCCCCCCACCTGACTTTTAAAGACATTTGACCCCTATGACCTTGAAAGCAGATTAAGGTCATTCATTTGAACAAACTTGGTAGCCCTTCATCCCAGCATGCCACAGGCCAAATATCGGTACCCTAGGCCTTTTTATAATGGAGAAGAAGTTACTTGAAGAATTAAAATATTTTTGATTCCTGTGACCTTGAAAATAGGTAAAGGTTAATCGTGTGAACAAACTTGGTAGTCCTTCATCCCAGCATGCAACATGCCAAATACCTTGGGCCTTTCGATTATTGAGAAGAAGTTTGTTAAAGATTTTTACATATTTGACCCCTGTCTGTGACCTTGAACATTGATCGTTTATTCCAGCATGTTATAGGCATAATATTATCACACTAGACTCTATAGTTATTGAAGAGAAGTTGTTTGAAAGAATTTTACTACATTGATATGAGGAAACATTGTAGCACTCTATCCCAGGTACTTACTGGCAAAATATCAGCATCCTGGGCCTTTTGGTTATTTAGAAGAAGATTCTAAAAGATTCAAAGTAATTGATATGAACAAACTTTGTAGCACCCTAGCCCAGGTGACTACAGGCCAAATATATGCATCCTGGGCCATTTGGTTATTGAGAAGAAGTTTGTTAAAGGAAAAATTTACGGACGGCGCACGAGTGACGATGACGAATGAAGCGCGATGGCAATAGGTCATCCTGACCCTTTCACATGGCACATCGCCTCCGGGCTACAAGTGTTCAACAATTAAATGACACTACATGTAGATACGAACTTCGAGACATCGTATATATGACAAGACACCGAAATGAAAGCTCCGTTTGGTCCTTAGTAGGGAATGCTCCACAAAACTGAAAAGAAACATAAGTGAAACACTTTCCTCCATAGCGGACTGCGGGAAGTCTTCACACGTGGTAATGGTGGCCCGGTCCGTCACCAAATCTGCTTCTGAATTCATCACGCCTCGGACTCCGGTCTCGGCTTTGCTCGCACCTCAGCCTGTCGTCCCAAACTCTGGCAATATAATGTCCACTTCAAATACGATGTCGTCAGGTTATATTTCTAACTCATCATTTTAAAACTGTGTTTCAATTTGGAAAGTTAACTTTCACACCGTCTCCTCCTTTGTGCTGTAGGCTTACAGTTCATTTGGTTAGTGACGTAGCACAACACTATTCGTTCCGTTATTTGAAATCCTAACGAATAGTTGGGTTAAGTAGCGCAAAGATAAAATTACGCCGCACATTTGTTTTTTGTGCAAGAATGACATAACTAGAATACCTTAAATTCAATTCAATTCATTCAAAACATGTTTGTTTGTCTTTTGAAATTAAATTGTAAGGTATGAAAGCAATTATTTTAATTTTGGTTTTACAGTTTATATCTAAAACAATGTGTGCACTTTCTTGCATAAACCGCTTTGTGGATTTATGCAAAGTGCACACTCATTTTGCATAAACCGCTTTGCGGATTTTTGCAAAGTGCACACATTTTTTCCTGTATACCATATAACTAAAAAAAAGAAAAGAAATTTGCAATCATTCCTTAATTATTCACAAATGTTATGTGTAGCAAATTAGTAATTAACTGACAAGTCACAGTTGCTTAAACTATTCTTCATCTTTTACAAAATACTCATAAACCATTTCTACATGATGACAAAAACTCTCATCTAAAGATACGATTGTTGGTGGTCGTGATAAACAGACGTATTACAACAGATGATCATGATATAATTCAGTGTTCATATTAGTAGGTGGACAGTATAGAGAGGCTTCGTGATGGTAAATAACTGTCATACATATGTATGTCCACAACATTCACTTATGTAAGTTGATCGGTATAGAAGATTTATATTAAAGGAATATTCTGATTAGTTGTCATGATGGTCGTTATAGAGAGTTGAAGTAGAAGTATAAAGTTGTCAAAATAATCGTTAAAGAAAGTAATATAGAAAGAATTACTATTTGATTAGTTTCATTCGAATGCATTTCTTGTTTTATCCTGTACATCCCCGAAGCTCTGCAATCATAGGATTTCGTGAAGTTGAAAATCTTTTGAAGTAATAGGTCAACATTTTAATCTCTTTTGTTAATGATCTTGAATATTATCTTGAATATTGCTGATATCAGCTAATCTTACCTACATCTATAAATATAATACGTTATTAGGCTTGATTTTCGCTTCAAGTTTTGTCGAAAGTTACGTATATTGGGCCTTTAAACTTTATAATGAACTACTCCAATCTTTGATTTGGAAGAGTTCAAACGTGTTGTCAGGGGTAATTCAGTTATATAGCGATCCCCATGCAATGACCTGGTATTTATTATTTGTTAAGGACAAAACCTCTGTAGAAAGCCAGTGACTCATCCACTTATAGTAACTTTACCTTGTTTTCTTCTTTGTTTTGGCATTGTCACGGTTACTCTCGTGAGAATGGAGCAGATCATCGTCACAGTCTGTAGTGGGATCCTCAAAGGAATTCATTAACTAAAACGACAAAACAGACTTAAGGCTATATGCTGCCTATAATAAATGTGACATATATACCGGGTACCTAACTTTACTAGAGAGTTCCGACCTTGAAATGTCAAAAAGAATCCATTATAACTTGTAAACTAGAAATATCTGGGAGACATTAATGCCCACGCCCCCGATATGAATTTAGTTCTTCATGTTTATTACGTATGCAAAGTTTAAATTGATGACAATCGGATCAGTAGTTATTTAAATAAGCTGGTTACATTACCACAGGACGGGATGGGATGGAAACGGGATGGGACGTACATGGGTAACACTATATGCCCCCCCCCTTCCCTCCATTTCATGGCGGGGGCATAATAAATGAAATAATGTTGCTATTAGTCAGCTTTAGTGTTTGAAATTCATTGTTATTACAATGTATGATAATAATTTGAGGTTCTTATGTACCGCTTTTACCCATAGGTTGTCTCAAAGCGTTTCATAAATAAGTATCCATGGTAATTGGGCCTTAGCAACCAGCCGATATCGTTCTCCACTTCCTGGGGAGCATATACAACCGGTGCTGCCATTTCAGCCCTCACTGAGCTAGCATTCCACAACTTCTAGTACTGCCGGCCTGGAGAACCACATAGTCATTTACAGCTAAGTAGACTGGAACAAGGGGAGTAAAGTATCTTGCTTAAGGATACAACACAAGTGCCGTGGCCAGGACTCATACTCGATTTAATTCTAACCAATAGTTTTTTTCTCAATTTTACTTACAAACATATATATAATAAAACTGTCTAAATTAGATGAAAATTTATTGTCATTAGATGAAATGGGGGGAGGGGAGGGGGGCATATAGGGTAACCCATGTGTCCATTTCATTTTTGACGTTTACATATTCGACTATACATACGCAGATATGAGTGGGGGATACTCCCTTATTGCTTATCTATTTTTTGCAGTGAAGTGGTATACCGAAGGACCCACCAATAGTTCAGCGATGGCATGCATGGTCAGTAACTGGTTGGGCGATCGCCCCAACACTATAGCTAAAACTATACAAGAGGTCCAGAGGACCGGCTTCGTTGGACACAATTTTATCGAGTAATTATTGAAAAAATAATTTTCTTAAAGATCCCAGGAACAGAGAGTTCAGATCCCAAGACCAATCCTTGTAGCAATTATAGACTATATGTATAAAACTGTGATGGGGATCATGCAAAGATCTCAATCATTTTCAAGCTCAATTAAAAAAAAAACTACATCTGTCAGGGCGTGACCTGATTTGATGCCAATTTCACGATAGTGATTGTCTCTTTAATTATGCTAGCAATTTTATATATAGATTTTCCCACTTACCATTTGTACAATTTTGAATACCCGCTCTCTAAACTAGTGTAACCAGTTGAAGATGGTTTGTATCAATTGCTTGGTTTCAGAGAAGAGGTTACTTAAACCAAATTGTAGTTTCTGTCCTACCCCTCATCCCCTGGGTGTTTTATCATACATTTGTTCAATTTTGAAGTTATTTATAGCAATCATTATGGCCAAATTTGCCCTGTATGAAGTTCCGTGACAATCAGTGTTGGAGATAACATAGCAGATAGACAGAAAAACAAACAGATGCAACTAACAAGAGGCCCAAAGGGCCTGTATCGCTCACCTGGATACATTGGTATATAGGTTACAAATCCTGATAATATATTTTCCAAAAAGATTCCATGGACAGGAACATACCAAAAGACCAATCCTTGAAGCATATCTATATAAATTAAAGTTTGGTTAATGGGTGGGTATCTCAACTTTTTCAAGTTCAACTGAAAAACAAGGTCCCTGAGGGCTGTGGCTAGACCCTTACATCAATGCTAATATCATGATTGTGTTCGTCTCTTTATGCCCAGCAACTGTATAGTTTCGGGTGGGGATGTCAATCATTTAAAAGTTATGACACAGAAGTTCAAGTCTGCAAGCTAGAATCCCTCTCCCCTTAACCCTGGTCGGGATATACACATAGTAATATACACCCAATACACATATACCTATCAGACACTACACACCTGAGGTGAACCGTAGGTATATATACATTGTACCACAGTCTGTAAACATGACCTGCATTGACCTACTCCACAATCTACCCTGTTATTATTTCTGTAAGCCAGTCGGCAACCTCGCATAACAAGGAAGTAATATTACCTGTAAATTTACAAGTCTACACAGGTACATCTCGAGTGGGGGCCAAGCAGGGAGCTGATTTATTTAAAAAATGTGTCCTTTCGCCATTTAACTACTAATAAATTCTGAACAATAAAACAACAGGTTTGTGAACACAGTAATTATATAATGGAGGTTTACCCGGACCTTAGGCCCTACATTGATGTACAACACAATGATGGTCCCTTGATCGTCACTAAGTGTACCTTGACAACTGTTTCAAACAAAGCCGTTATATTGTCTGTATAGTTACACGTCTGCAGTCAGATCTACAAACATTGGCCGGGGAGGACGCAAAAAATGACGGACATTAACCAGGAATATCTCCATGGAACAAAACTCAATTCTGAGTCAGAAACAAAGTGATTTATCAAAAGAAACAGATGAAATGTTATTCCAGGATGTGATTTTAATACCAGGAATACAGTCAACGACAAATTGTGCCTGTGTTTCCCGGACGATGACATTCCATATTGGTTATGGAAAACTTTCTATAAACTCACAACAGTGATGATCAGGTAGCTATGCTGTAGTGTTTTTATAATTATGTTTTATGAACACATGTTTCTGGGTCGGAGCTCCCTGTCAAGAATAAAACTGATTTTGTGACTGTTATCTAAGATAAATTGTAATAGACAAGTTGTTTGGGACTATTTATAGACTTCCTTTTCTCTTCAACAACATTGTCATCAATATGGCAACACCTGTAGTTCAAATCCCTTTCCGAAAGAAAGGACAGGCTACCTGTATTGAACACAGAGGCAAACGACTAGATCTCTACTGCAAAAACTGTGATACACTTGTTTGTCTTAAGTGTTTGTCAACATCTCATGAAGGTCATAAAGTGTGTGAACTCAGTGACATAACTCCAGAAAAGAAGAAAGACATCCAAAACTTTATTCAGCAAACTGAACAAAATGACCTGGTACACCTTCAGAAAAATATCAAATCTACCGATTCACTACTGACAGACAACACTAGCAACTTTGACAATCTTTCATACAAGTTAAAAACACAAACTGAAAAACTTAAACAAGATCTTGATCTCCTAACAGCACAAACTCTCTCTCAGTACCACAAAATGAAGGAGGACAATACCAAACTAATACAAAAATATGAACAAGACCTCCAAATGTACGACCAGCAGCTCAGAAAACAGATTAAAGAATACAAAGCAACACTCCAGAATGGATCTAACATAGAAATATACGACACAGGATGTGAAATCCATTCCCAAATAACTTTCCCTGTGAAACCAGTCATGGGTAGTTCCAGTTTCAATCCAAACAAAAATCCTCAACATCACCTAAAACTGGCCTTAGGGGAAATTGCTCTGTTAAATCAAGGTCAAGCTTCAACTGACCAGGACGGGTCAGTCAGGACATCTGGTGGTCAGAAACCTGCATCCTCTACATCACAACAGTCAGAACAAAAAGGGAAGGAGGCAGTGCCTACGTACAAACTACTTCCACAGACCAAAGTGTTGGAGGAGTGGAAGTCTCCTGTTGGTATTTTGTCTATATGTCCCACCACTGACGGTCAGGTGTGGACCAGAAATAACAGTGACACATTAACTCTCCTGGACAGGAAGGGGAAAGTATTACAGCAGGTCAAACACAAAACTAACACCAAAGACATAAGTCTGTCACCAACAACACACACACTGTGGGTCTATGATATAAAAAAAAACATCATGGAGCTGGTATCAGGACAACTGACACACAGATTCAGTACCAAGGAGGAACCCCGGTGTATCTGTGTTACTGCCAGTAACCATATCATTGTAGGGATGACCAACAACATCTCTAAATTTACCACACAAGGTCAACTCGTACTCACTACAACTACTACAAGGACTAGGAAACCATTAGTGTGTTCACCAAGGAGGATCTCAGAGTGTCCTGTCACTCACAATGTGGCAGTGGTTGATTGGAATAATAAGAGTGATGGTGGTGATGGGATACGACATGTTATTGTTATGGACACTGATTTCAAGGAATTGTTTGTATATAGAGGTGACATCCCCAGTACATATAAACAATCATCATGTAAAGGAGCTGAACCCTTTCGCCCCTGGGGTGTAGTGTATGACAGTGTGGGGAACATCATCATAGGGGACTGTAACAACTACAGAGTCCTACTCCTCAGTGGAGGTGGTGAGTTCCTTAGGATCATACACACAGACCCTCTCCCTACATTTGCTGTAGGTATAGACAGGGAGGATGTTCTGTGGGCTGTGTTTGATGAAGATGTTAAACTTTTACAATACAGCAGTGTGTGAATCCTTTGACAAAACTAGCATGTATAGTTACTATGACAACATAGAATCAAACCAACAAAACTGACCACAATAAACAATAAGAGGCCTGGATGGCCGTATCAGTCACCCAGATACTGCTGTATCTGCATGAGTAATCAAGGTAAAACATTTCTAAAAAGATCCCAGAACTGTGACGGACCCCAAGGCCAACCCTTGCAGCATATAGTACACCGGTAATACTTTGGTTATGGGTTTCGGCATCTAAATTGTTTCCAAGTTCAACTCAGAAACTAGGTCAGCCAGGGTGTGGTCAGACCCCGAGGTCCAAGCTAATATCCTGATTGTGTTTGATGCTTTATACCAGCAGTTATAATACATAATCTGAGATGGGAATCCCAACTGTATCAAAGTTATCACTGAGGGATTAAGACTGCAATTGTGGGGCAGACCCCAGGGGTTAAGTCTGTAAGGGTGGGCAGACCCCAGGTTTTAAGTCTGTAAGGGTGGGGCAGACCCCAGGGGTTAAATATGTAAGGGTGGTGCAGACCCCAGGAGTTAGGGGCAGACCCCAGGGGTTAAGTCTATAAGGGTGGGGCAGTACCCAGGGGTTAAGTCTGCAAGGCTGGGCAAACCACAGGACAATGTTGTGTACCCAGGGGTTAAGACTGCAAGGCTGGGCAGACATTAGGACGGTGTTGTGTAGCCAGGGGTTAAGTCTGTAAGGGTGGGGCAGTACCCAGGGGTTAAGACTGCAAGAGTGGGCAGACATTAGGACAGTGTTGTGTAGCCAGGGGTTAAGTCTGTAAGGGTGGGGCAGTACCCAGGGGTTAAGACTGCAAGAGTGGGCAGACATTAGGACAATGTTGTATACCCAGGGGTTAAGACTGCAAGAGTGGGCAGACCACAGGTTATATACCCAGGGTTAAGACTGCAAGGGTGGGGAAGACCCCAGGACAGTGTTGTGAACCCAGGGTATACGTCTGCAAGGGTGGGGCAGTCCTTTGGATAGTGTTGTGTACCGGCCAGGGGTTAAGTCGGCAAGAATGGGGCAGAACCTGGGACAGTGTTGTGTACCCAGGGTTAAGTCTGCAAGGATGGGGCAGACCCCAGGGCATTGTTGTTTACAAAGGGGTTAAGTCTGCTATGGTAGCATTTGTCTTTTTATGCTGTGTTGTATTACATGAATTTTCAACAGCATTTTATCATTCTTTATTAATAATGTGAATAACAATCAGATTTGTTTTAGGTTTTCTTAGAACGTGATTTATTCTTAACATACCTTAAAATTGCATTGTTCATTACTAGAATAACATTGTGTTAACATAATATAAATAATATTTCTATGAACCTTAAGAGAGTGTGGAATCAGTGATTTTATATTTTTTCACACAGTCATGGATTTCAAATTTTAAACAGTTTATGATGTCGTACATGAGGTAACTTCTGGTTTATTTTGTTTGCTATAAATACATTAAGGGGTTGATTGTCCAGTGCAATGGTCAATACAGAAACTTTTTTGTACAAAATGTATTATTCAGTGGGTGGTCGGGCGGTGCAGTGGATAGCGCTCTCGCCTTTCAAAAGGCGGCCGGGGATGGATTCCTCGATCAGACGTAAAAAGGTATGGGGTCATCTGCCCAACCACGTGGGTTTTCTCCGTGTACTCCGGTTTCCTCTCACAATAAGACCCTTAACACGCTAACATCCGGCCAACAAGAGTGATTAATATAAGTTGTATAGCTTGTTTCATAATTGTTGTAAAATAAATAAAGTTTATATTTATATGTTAATTAAGACAACATTTTGGCAAAAGTGAAAGCTGTTGTTTTCAGTGGGGTCATTTCACTATGATACAAAATACCATCGATGCTATACCGATTTACTCGAATACCCCTCATTCGTCGAACAGGTCATTTGGTCGCGACAGAGTTTCAACATCTTTAACCAACCTTGGATTACTTGAATACCATGTATTCCTTGAACTATTGATCAGGTCCCCGCGAGTTTGAAGAAGTGGGGTGTTACTGTATGTGTATACCTATTTTGTCACCATTCATGGCTCTGCATTATTCTTGTTCCAATTGAAAGATGGAACATTTTCTTACATTCACATGTGTAATCCTGTACCTATATATATGTACCATTTCAACATATCAAGTTTTTGGGGAAATCTAGCTGACAAGGCTTTCTGTGTACAGTGTACTCTACGTGGCACTCATGCACCAGCACACCTATACATAGCAAGCTACATAGTGAGGCCTGTTTTGAATCGAGATGATGATTTTAGCTGTTATCATTCTTTAGCGAAATTTTCGGCCGGAAACAATCTGCTAAATTATAAATGCGATAAGTCAGTTTTTGTGTTTTGCTTTCTCCAGAAAGTTTTATAAGTGTGTCATTTCATAATTGCATGATATGTGCTGATTTTCTATAAATTTAAAGCTATATGCACTAAAACCTGAGTGCGCCAAAAACAGAATGTTTAAAGTAACTCCTTTGTAAGGGTATTTTTATATGAGTTTATTGAGATATATAATTACATTCTATTTAGTTAAATTTGGTAGTTTTAATTCATTATTATATAACATTTGGTAAACCAAATAATTATGTGGTTGTAGTTGTATATATAATTGTATGTATATTTAATGTAACTGAATAAACAACATCATTATAATTTATATCGAAGTCGTTATTTTCTGGTACAGAATACTGAAATTGTACATTTAATGGTGGTCCAATTTTAGCACTCTTCATGCTGATCACTTCTGAAAATTATGATTTATTGTGCTAATTGCGATTTCTGTTCAATGCTTTCTATGGCAAGTATTGTGGTTGTGCCAATTTATCGTTGTGCTAGTATGTTTAAATTTGATTATGTGCTAAAATTTGAGTGCACTAAAGTAAATGTATTTACAGTAAGTGCTTTCTATACAAGAAGGTAAAAATCTATTACACCCAGTGATTGTGTATAAAGAACTGGGTCTTAACTGTTTCAAAGTTATGAGTCAAGAGTCACGTCTGCATGCATATGGGTGAGAAATATCATGATGACCTATTGTATTCATCTATTTTTGCCCAAAAATTGTATATATGGTCATGAAATCCTTTTAGCCCCAACCAGGATGGCGGATTGAGGTGGGATGACAAACGGACAATAAGTTCACTTGGCCTAAATAATAGTTGACGATGCTGCAGTATGAGATCAGCTCACTTTGGTCCTTCAGTTCTCTATACCATCCGAAGCAGAGAGGCAAGACTCACATTGAACAAAACTAAAATATTACATCATAAGTAATTAATGTGAATGGATGTCTGCGAGCAGATCTAGATCTGTGTGTGAATTCTCGAGCTAATATCTGCGAGCAGATCTAGATCTGTGAGTTGATTCTCAAGCTAATGTCTGCGAGCAGATCTAGATATGTGAGTTGATTCTCAAGCTAATGTCTGCGAGCAGATCTAGATCTGTGAGTTGATTCTCAAGCTAATATCTGCGAGCAGATCTAGATCTGTGAGTTGATTCTCGAGCTAATATCTGCGAGCAGATCTAGATCTGTGAGTGGATTCTCGAGCTTACATCTGCGAGCAGATCTAGATCTGTGAGTGGATTCTCAAGCTTACATCTGCAAGCAGATCTAGATCTGTGTGTGGATTCTCGAGCTTACATCTGCGAGCAGATCTAGATCCATGAGTGGATTCTCAACTAACATCTGTGTTGCGCCTAGACTTTACTTTCTACAGGTTTAAGCCTGATACTGTAGGAGGCCATCATCGGGATGATATTGAGATTCCTTTAAATGAGAATCAAAATTAGTTCCCACAAACAGGAAGTGTTATATATACCTCTGGGAGTCTTGTGTACATGAGTTCGTGAGCAGACGGTCGCTGCCCCGGATCTTGTCGTAACATATCCATGATGACGTCCTTGAAGCCAGCGCTATAAATATCCTTGACCGGAGCAAACTGACCCTGTAATTTTAAATGTTAAAATTAAAATGGTGAGTTCATATACTCAGAACTACATGTGTTGAAGGTAGCTTTCCAATTGTAGCTTTTTTCTTATAAATGGAATTAAAAATTACAAATTCATGTTTTTTAAACATTTTTTCCGGGTTGGTAAATGTAGATAAAAAAAATGTCAAAAGACTTGATCATGTAGCACAACCAGTAAGTGTTTATAGGTGACAATTTGATGACTAATATAGTATGTTCATAATTGTCACCGTACTATATGACTAAAGTCATTGTATTGTCATAGTGACTATTATCATATAATGGTATTTTCTTAAACTGTCACTATACTTAATTTAAGTCATTGTAATGTGACAAATTGTTGACTATTATGGTATGTTCATATAAACACTTAAAAGTTGTTTACATGAACCTTTTACAAGATTAAATAAAATTCTTTTATTATTTCATATATAATCATTGTTTTCATCATATCCGCAGTACAACTTAGTTCTGCTCATTTCAAAGTACAGTCCTTGGTCATGACCTACTTTATAACACCATCCCACTAGGTTTTGGTTGAACACTAGGAAACAGTATAGAAAATAATACCATTTTGGGATTGACTGGAAAATGGATACTATCAGACTGCAAATGCTTAATCAACTCCAAGAACAGGTGTATAGTGGCTAAAATACAAGAACAAGAGCCCCACGAACCTTCATGATTTTGTTGACAAGAGCTGGTAGGTTGGAGCCTTCAAAGGTTTTCTGTAGACAGGCCATCTCGTAGAGTATACAGCCCAGCGCCCAAATATCTGATTTGTCATTGTAGGGTTTGCCCTCACACTGAAATATCAAGGTTAAAAGTTTCCTCAGATTAAACAAAGTTCAGAAATCAAAGTTCATCTGATAAAACAAAAGTCACAGGTCAAATTTCATCAAATTCAACATAGCCAAGGGTCAGATTTCATAAAATAAAAGCTAAGGTTAAGGGTCAGAATTCATTTATTCCAATTGAAAGTCAAAAGTAAACACTTCTGAAAATAATGAGGAAGCTGCACAGACAAATAATAGTCAAACCTCATCATCTCAAACTTGTATAATTAATTTTCCATTGAATGTTGTGTGTGTATATGCAGAATAGGGCTTTCAGATTGGTTGAGATTTTTTTTTCATACCTCTAGGAAATAAAATATGAAAATGGCGCGAAAAATGTGACATCACAATACAGCAATTGACCTTGCGTATTGATTTGTTAAAAAAAAATTCGTTGTTAGATCAGCCAAATGTACATAAACATTTTTTATATTTGAAAATAAGTTTTCAAAATTAATTACAAGCGTTGATGTGAATTAATTTTTAGTTTCAAAGTGTTTTAAAAAAAAAGTTTCTTGCAAACTTTTGTAAGAATCCGCTTCATACAGATTGCAGCCAAAATTTGTTTCGTTACCCCAATGAAACTAAAAAAAATTGTCAGCAATGCTTAAATATCTCGAAGACCCTTATCTGAACTATTTCATCAGTCCCAGCCAAACTTCAGACCAAGTATTAGACTCAAAAGTTTCTCCATGAGATCACTAACTGACTGTAAAGGAAATAAATGGAAGAACATTTCTACATAAAAGAAAAAAGACATACCATCTCAGGGCTGATGTAGTAAGGAGTTCCCAGCACAGTGTTAGCTCCCTTGTTTGCGGAACTCATCATTTTGGAGATACCAAAGTCGCCCACTTTGACCACTCCTTCCTTGGTGAGGAAGATGTTTGCAGTTTTCAGGTCCCGGTGTAACATGTTGTGTTCGTGGATATGTCGGATGGCCGCTACGATCTGTTGGAACATTGTCAGGATAGTTTTCTCCTCCAGGGGTTTCTCCTGCTGAGCCAGGAACTGGGCTAGAGTTCTGTGGATTATAATTAATCAATTGGCCTGACTTCTACGATATTGAGGGGTTTCGATCACCTATGCTCTCTATACTCCTGGAATGTCATGGTAAACTGAAAGCCCACCCTTAACAGTGATTTTGTTTGCCCATTATACAGCCGATATGAGGCTGTTTCCCCTAGTCAAAATTTGTGTTATTTTCCCAAAAGGAAAGCCCACCTTGGCAATGAGGCAAGAAGACTGGTTCAACACTTTAATGTTCATCAAATTAATTTCATCACATAATGGTAAAAATTGACAAAGTTGGTTGCAGCTTCTTTGTAGTCTTCAAATGACAGGCATGCAGCCTTGAGATTGGTCAGGATTTTTTTGTACCTTCAGTTTTGCCATGACATTTTCCAGGGGTGTAGAGAGCGTAGGTGAGCGTAACCCCTGGATATCGAGGATGTTATCTTGACTGACTGGCTAATTTATGGACATTTCCCCCTGAAAACACATTTGAACTCTTCCAAATCAATGGTTGGAATAGTTCATTAAAACATTTCGGGGTGAAAGAGTTAAAACTGACGAAGATACAAGAAAAAATATAGTCTCAAAGATTAGAGCCTATACGAAACTGTTGTGCGCATCTGAGAAGTAAATTTGCCATGAAGTAAAGTAACAGGAAAAAAATCAGATCAATGATGTCTGTTTTACATCCTACAGCTATGGTCATTTAGGATGTTCCAGGTTTTAGTGGTGGAGGAAGGCTGGACTTCTCAGAGAAAAACCAACGACCAACTGCCAGTACCTAGTAACTGCCCAACCCTGAAATTGAACCCACAACCAGGCGATGCAGAGGTGGAGAGCTAGTGGTAGCAGAATATCAGATACCTTAACCAATTGCCCACCACACCCCTAACTAACACTATAACCCTCTGTCTGTATAACCTATGTAACACTATTGTACAAGCAAATACTTACCCTCCATCCGCATACTCTATCTCTATCATAAGAACACCGTCCTCTTCAAAACTGTCGTAGTAACTGATGATGTTGGGGTGGTCCAAGAACGCAAGTATGTTTACCTGTTATAAAACATACGCAGAAAGATTTTCTTCAATTACCTACTTTGATTTAAAGACCCATTATACGTAACTTTCCGCAAAACTTGAAGCGAAAATTAAGCCTAATAACTTATTATATTTATAGATTTAGCTTAGATTAACTGATATCAGCAATATTCAAGATGAATTCTGACACGGTTACCGGTACAGCAGTAGTTGAAACTCGGGATTTGTAAACACGCGTCCGTTCTGAGTTGTCTTCTACCATTGGTTTGTTGTTGAAGTGGGGCACACCTGAATATTTTTCAATTCTTTGGAATTTTTTGTCATGAGTTTCTTGTTAGTTACCGCTCAGGTTTACATCGCTTTAGACTTATTTTGCATAGTTATCAACTGGATTTTTTTACATAATTTTTCAGAATCCTGAAAAATTTCCTGAAGTTACGTATATTGGGCCTTTAATATAATGAATCTAAAATATTTGGGTTTTTTTTTTTTTTTCAAACAATATGACCTTTAATGTTGGTAAAGGTAATTAAATTTGACTCCAAACATTTCACAGGGTTTTATAAAAAGCTTCCTTAGTATTCAGAAAACAATTTCAAAATGGCGTATAAACCAACTTGCAATTGAAAGCTAGCACTTCATCCTAATATAATACTCACTCTTACATAATCATGGTCGGCCACACAATACTGTAAAATTATCAAATTTGTTGAGGATTTAATTTCTTTTATTTTGTGGTTTTAAAAATCCATGAAATATAATCCAGACAAAATATTTACCAGACTAAAAGAAATCCACATGAATTTATTTACACATCAGTCTCGCTTACTACAATTAAGGGGAGGCAATCATGATATATAGAAGTTCTTCAGAGAAATGAAACACGGCATCTACGAAATATAATCCCGAAAAATATTTACCAGACAAAAAGAAATCCACATGAATTTATTTACACACCAGTCTCGCTTAGTACAATTAAGGGGAGGCAATCATGATATATAGAAGTTCTTCAGAGAAATGAAACACGGCATCTACGAAATATAATCCCTATGAAACGTTAAACCACGAAATTTAACCCCAGCGAAAATAATTGCTTTTCCAGCATGATGTCTGAGAAGATTTATCAATTATTTCGACCATAAAGATCATATCAAGATACTTAAATGCTAAAGTGTGCCACACGATATACAAATATTTACAGTACTTCAGTTGTCTTCATCTGACCTTAATATAGCTACTGTGATGTTTTTAAACCTCAAGTACAATACACAACGGCATGGTCTTTATAAATGACAGAACTCTACGACCAAACATAGCATACAGCATTTGTACAATATGATATGTATTTAAAGTTTTATCATTCATATTGACGATAAAGACCGTATTAAGACATTTCAATGCTTAGTTTAATGTGCCGCACAAAACGCTCATATTTACAGAATTTTGGTTGTCTTCATCTGACCTTAATTAGCCACTGTGACAATTTTAAACCTGAACTGTTTACCAGGAAAGTACCATACACAACAGTTACCTTTGAACTCATTGACCCTTGAAGACACATTTGGACTTTTCCGATTCAAAGGTCAGAAGAGTTCATTATGATATTTTAGGGGTTAATGAGTCAAACCTGAACTACCAGGAAAGTACCATACATTACCTCATTAAGGGCGAGTTGTCTCTCAGCTGCGTTGAGATCATGCATATTGATCTCCTTTAGAATAACCAACGACTCGTCGTCCTTCTTCTTATACAGTACCGCCGCACCATACGCACCTAAAAGGGGAGACAACCAAGTACAGGTATTAACATCAGAGATAACAAGGTATAGAAATGACAAGGGAGATAACTATGGAGGTGAGGGGAAAACCATGTATAGGTATTAACATCAGAGATAACAAGGTATGGAAATGACAAGGGAGATAACTACGGAGGTGAGGGTAAAACCATGTATAGGTATCAACATCAGAGATAACAAGGTATGGAAATGACAAGGGAGATAACTACGGAGGTGAGGGTAAAACCAAGTACAGGTATTAACATCAGAGATAACATGGTATGGAAATGACAAGGGAGATAACTATGGAGGTGAGGGGAAAACCATATATAGGTATCAACATCAGAGATAACATGGTATGGAAATGACAAGGGAGATAACTATGGAGGTGAGGGTAAAACCATGTATAGGTATTAACATCAGAGATAACATGGTATGGAAATGACAAGGGAGATAACTATGGAGGTGAGGGTAAAACCATGTATAGGTATTAACATCAGAGATAACAAGGTATGGAAATGACAAGGGAGATAACTATGGAGGTGAGGGTAAAACCATGTATAGGTATCAACATCAGAGATAACAAGGTATGGAAATGACATGGGAGATAACTTTGGAGGTGAGGGGAAAACCATGTATTGGTATTAACATCAGAGATAACAAGGAATGGAAATGACAAGGGAGATAACTATGGAGGTGAGGGTAAAACCAAGTATAGGTATTAACATCAGAGATAACAAGGTATGGAAATGACAAGGGCCGTAACCATAGAAGTAAGGGAGACAATCAGTTGCGGTAAAAATAGCAGACAACAAGGTCTGTATTTGCGGAACTGATTGAAACGGTACAGGTGTAACAGAAAATTTCAAAGTAAATAATCAAACTATAGACAGTTTAAAATCCAAAGTTTCTGTGGATAAATAACAAAATATTGAAAACAAAATGCCCTTCTTTCATGCTTACCCAAAATTATACAACATATATAAATAACTGCATCTGGGTTGATATTATTTTAGAAAGAAATGAGGCAAACTAGCAACAGTCAGCAATTTAGTTTTGGCGGTATCAAGTCTAGACCCCCTCAGAATAAGATGTGACAGATTTTCTAGAAGTCAAACTGTACCTAGTTCAGATTCAACCGTTTTAATTGCATACACAAATATACCTTAGGTACTGAAATATTAAGATTGAAAACTGAAGGTAAGGGAGACAACCAAATCAAAGTATTATGACAGAGACAACAAGGTATGGAAGTGACAAGGGAGGCAACCCGACACCTGTGAAATTATTTTGCCTGAAAATTGATAACATTTCGTTGAAAATACCTTTGCCCACAGTCTGTATTTTTTCAAACCCTGCCAGAGATTGCTGCTGTTGTTCGCTCCAGCCGCGAAGTTTCTCCACCTTGAAGTAAAGCTCTCCCACACAACTGAAACATATAAATCAAAGTACTGAAAGTCCTGTAATACCGAGTAAATATCTCCCACACATCTGTAACATATAAATCAAAGTACTGAAAGTCCTGTAATACCAAGTAAAGCTCTCTCAACCAACTGTAATTTATAAATCAAAGTACTGGAAGCCCTGAAATATCAAGTAAAGTTCTACCACACATCTGTAACAGGTAAAAGAGACATTCTGTGTAAAAAGTGTCTCTCATTGTAAAATTACTGTCATAGAAATAGGCCCTTACAGCAGTCAGTCGTGGAAATAAACAACCAAGGAAAGAAGTCATACAACTTACGTGACTTTGGCGTCAGTACTTTTCACCAGAGTGTTGTTGTGATCTGCTCCGACTAAATCTCTGGACATCGTCACGGGATGCTGGAAACACAGGAATGGTTTGTATTCATTCATAATTTATCATACAGTGCAGACACACTTAAATATCAGCAAAAGAGAAAATAAAGATCTAAATTTTATAAAAAACTAAAAAAAAACTCAGACTTTGCCGCAAGTTCTTTCTGCCTTCTCAGACTTCTTCAGGTGGACTGTGTCTTATTTAACGTTGGATTATATGACGTCTAAATTTATATACACACATACAATCTATTTAGTTGAAAACATCAATTTTAAGTACCAATAGGTAAGAATGTATTTATAGACTGGGATTCAATAGGAAAGTTGTTTTCAAATACACTGTGCAAATAGACTATTGCTTCTTTTTGTAAATGAAAGTTCTTCCTATTTTGGACGGTACAGCAAAACCTGGTTATTTCGAACTTGTATAGCTCAAATGTTCAGCAGACTTTACTAAACTGCTCTAAAAACATTCAACTTCCCTTAACTTGAAATATCAGACAACTCAAAATTTTACTACGGTCACGACGACTTTTGGATTTTCATTGTGATAGCACCATCTACAAATCTGCTATTCTGACAGAGATATTTCCCTGTGTCACCATCACACAGGCTCATCAGCTTTATCTCTCCTACCTGGATAAGAGTTTCTATTTCCTTGGTGATGGTGGATGAGTCGCCATGTTGGACAGCATTACAGGCCAGGAGGTCCAATCGCAGCTCCTCACTCGTCTTGTCTAGGTGGTCACTGACTAGGTTTGTAAGGAAATCTCTGATTGGCTGAGATTCTGATATGGTCTCCTTGGTGATTACCTGTCATAAAGAAAGCATTTTTGATGAGTCCAAAGATTAAATGAGAGGAAAATATTGATTTTTAGATGTAGATATTCATGTGCAGTAATCATTAAAATGCTTTCAATGTCAAGCAATTACAAAAAAGAGACAGAGGATGTAGCCAAAGATCATCTATCAAAAGCCCTAAACCAAATACAGTCAAACCTGTCATATGTGACCTTTGAAGGGAGGCAACAAAAAAGGTCACATATGACAGGTGGTCTCTTAATACAGGTTCAATAAAAAAAGTTGAAAATCATATTATTAACTTTTATTCCTAACTACCATAAGTAGAATATATCACAAAACTTCCTTCGAAGACAAAAATTAACAACAATATGATTTTTGAAGTGCATGTCTTTTTAACCTTGATTATAAAGAAAGCATACCTCAAATCATTGAAAATAATTAATCTTTGTGGAACAAAATAACTTCCGATAATTTTATTTTTGTCCAATTAAAGAAATTTGCTTATTTGTATGTTGTTTTCTTATCAACATTCATCCCAACACTACGACCGGAGAAATTCCGGATCCAATGTTATTGTCCGGTTTCTATTTTATAGTCTCTACTTCACTTCCGTTCAGTAAACAATGCGAGACTCACCATGCTTACGATGTGGCTATTTAATGTTTATACATCATGTAATCACATATTAATTAGCAACTAGCCCCAACTGGATGATTTAATTGCTCTACAGTATACACATCAGTAAGAATGACACGTAGCCCTGTGCTGCAATCGAGGCCCCCACAGCTGTTGTGTACGGGCCGTGATGCATGACCATCTGACCACTTACAACTTTCACACCAGTCTCCACGCTGCTAATTGGTCTGGTCTGTAATTAAAGTGGCTTGTCTGTGACAAAGGTCAGTGTGAATCTATGTCGCTATTGTTTATTCATTAAAATGACCAAAGTTTGATAATTTTTGTGAGACCAGTTGAAAGTCGTGAGAAACGTGTCCCATGGCATGAAGAGTTTTTTTGACGAAATTTTCAGAAGTCTTTAATCCAAAAAGTCGCTTAAAAAGGTCGTTTTCGGTATTTGGGACACAGAAATGATGGTCTTTGGTCGCGTCAGACAGGTAGTCGCTTAATTCAGGTCATTTATGTAGTGAATTTCGTTGGGGGGAAATATTACAGTCACATATGACAGGAAGTCGCTTAATACAGGTGGTCGTTAAGGCAGGTTTGACTGTATGTATATATATAACAGCCTATCAGAGACAGGGTATGTTGGTGTATTTGCCTCCTTATGATAGTGTAGATCGGTTACCTGAACATTACCTCACCAAAAAACTATGCTGAAAGCACAAAGTTTAACATTCCACCTGATCATATTACATTGACATCTAGAAACTTTTATCCTTTTTCATTGAAAAAGATATTTTGTTGTAAATGGAATGTCTGGTGGGTGATCATGAGTGACTTACTTTTTCGTCTTTGCCTGATATGTGGATGGACGATCCGACACAGCTAAAGATCAGTGCGATACTACTGACCTTTCTGGAGTTCAAGGTTGTTGTCACCAGATCTGTAAAGAAAAAAACATTGATAGTAGTTTGGTAAGTTTTATGTTTTACCTTTTATAATAAACAGCTATAATAATTTTGGGATGTGCCAGTTTTGGTGTTGCAGTAAAGCTGGAGTTCCCGGAGAAAAACCACCGACCATGTAGGCCTCGAACCCCTAACAATATGGGTCCTATACGACCACAATGATGAATACCGTAAACAATTAACAATCTTTTCAAACCCAGTCAGATGTGCTTTCTTTATTTGATTATTACTTATCACCAAGAATTTCATTGACTGACCCTCATTCATCATGAATGATGAATTTTAAATTTGTTTGTTAAAGCTGCTAATTTTTTTTGTTTTTTTTTTCTTTCGGATTCAAGATTCATTTTGAACAATTAAATATCTTCACAATGATTAACTTACTAAGAATTCCTTCCAAGGATGTGGAATCAAACTTGTATTGCACGAATATCACGTTTGGCAGAATAGCGTGTCGCAGAGCCATACTATTGCGTATCTTGCTAGAGACGACCATCAGCCTTGGAGGAGCTTCCGTCTTCACAGAGTTACCTGCCCCTGTCTCTCCGACTGTCACAGCCTCATCTTGATAACAGATCACAACCTCTTCCTCAGTACTCTCTAAATCTCGACTTCCGCCTTTTATACTCTAAAACACAGAAGCATTAGGAAGCTGTACATATATAGGTATCAAATGAAAATAGTTCAGTATTATAATGGGACAGATTATAAATATAAATTTCCACTGAAAATCAGGTCAAGAAAATTATTTTGAAATCCACTGGCCCTTCAGTTGATTTTAAAATATACTTGCCCGAGTTGAAAATGTACTGGTCCAAGATATCTTTCAGAAAAAATATTGTAATAATGCGATGAGGACTGAATATTTGGACTAACCAAATCTTACAGTACCCTAATCGGCAAATTTGCATGTTGTACGCAAGTTTGTGGTTTCCCCCGACCTGATGATGCATTGTAATTCATTTTTCGGCATTGTGTATCTATAACTAGTAGCTGCCATGCTCCTCTCTCTTCTAAACCTCTGTCGCTGATTTCTTAATCAGAAACTTGTCCTTTTTGTACGACTGGCGTGATCTAGGTCAAGGTCTCGCAAGTGCTTGGAAGCACGCACTAATGTTCAACTCATGTCAGTAGCGATGCAAAAACATCTTTCATGTTTAGCAATGTCAAGAAGTATGTACTTTAAAAACAATATTACAATATAATATTCATGTTCATCATTATGCCAAATGTTTTTGATATCATAAATTAATGCTAAATGCTTTTGAGGATTAAGATACTAAAATGGAGAAAAGGATTATTTAAGTATTAAAGTGTCTTAATATGGTCTTTATGGTCAATATAAATGACAGAGCTTTGCAGGCAAACATCATTTAAATATTGCGCGCTAACACAATATGATATGTTTGTCTGCAACATTGTCATTGATAACAACCATTAATACATGACAGAGCACTTCAACGCTTAAATTTACATTATTTATATTGCTGACTTAACCCTAGAGCTGCTGCATTGTTTTGTACTTACCATCGCCCACTGCTGAATTGTTTGTGATTTTAATTTTTTTTATACCCTATTTTTTTTTTATTTTTAATTTATTCATATGGACCCCTGTTATACACCGAGTATGAAAGAGAGTGATTTGAAATCATATTTTACAATCCGTAGGAGTTCCCAGGTCTGTATACTGACTTCAATTTGATTTAAACTATGATAAATACTGGAACAGCTTTTTTGACTGCAACCGTCACTGTTTCTATACCAAAACAATGACGTCATAATCGTCCCGCACTTGATTGATTTCAGATACAACTTGTACAAAATATTGCATAAAAAAACAAAATATAACAGAAAATAATTTTAAAACAAAAACAATGTTGAAACATTTTCATATGTACATTGAATAGCTTACTTTTAGTTATGAAGATGGGAAATATACTACCAGTGTATTTAGAGGAAAAACGTGTTTCCCTTAATGTCAAATTCCTGTCAATATCATGCTTTTGCCTGACAAATGAAACGTGATATAAAGAGGAATGCACTGTATATGAAAATAATATAAACAAAACAGTTCAGTGTACTTTATTGTATAATTCTATTTATGTAAATTTAGCTGCGGTAACTGGTTTGTTGTGATGACTGTTGTGTTTATATCATGATGTGATCATGATGTAGAAAAATCTAACCTTTGCACATGAGAAACTCATGAGAAGCTCATGAGCAGCACACGAGAAACATGTTAGAAATGTATGCAAATTAAGTTAAGCACATGAGCTTTAGGGTAGTTCATGTTAGCAAGGAAATTCCTCATCTCAATTGCACATGTGCAAAATTTTCCTCACATGAGGAAATATACTCTTACATAAGCTCATGTTAGGAAATCTCTGCTCACGTTAGCTATTTCTACATCAACTTATCTGCCACTTCCCTCTCAAACTTTAACTGCCATTTTTGAATCTGGCAAAATGGCCGACAAAATTAAGGGCTGTTTCATTGCACATAGTTCCAGGATTAAATGAAATTTATGGATAACTGTGAGATCACATGATACTATTACTGTATACATATGATTGATAAGGTAATGTAGTTTATTTTGCATTATTATAAAAACCAATTTCCATATATATTAACACAGATTTCAAACTAGTTTATAATTCCAATATTTAAAATGCAATATGTTCTGAAGGAATTAGACTCACTAGGGATTATAAAAAGTTTGATATCCTCGCCCCACTCTTAATCATTAATAGAAAACCAGCACATCAATATAATTTCTGGTGGATTAATATATGTACTGGTGGATTAATATATGTGCTGTTACATTACCAGAAAATTTTGACATTAAGACATGCACAGTAAAATCAATAGAAATGTCTGTAATATCAATAGAAATTGTCACATGACTGGAAACCCAGCAGGGCCTCTGTACCTGTGGGCACTGAGCCAAGTTATAGCTCGCAGGTACCTTTGGGCACTGGCTACCTTATCGCTGGGGGACAAGTAATTAGAGGCTCCATGCTGTGATGACCAGGGGAATGCTTCATGCATGACTGGTTAAATTTACCTGTGTTTGACCAGAAGCCCAAAACAATGAATGGCTTTTTATAATTAGGCATTGCCCCTCCCTATGCAATGTTTTGTCTGTATCAGATCTGATCACAAAAGATTTGGACAGGCTTACACTTGGTCATCTAATTAGATAATGACCCCCTCAGGCCTCAACCCTTCCAGGTCAAAGTTTACCTGTATCAGGTCTGATATAAGGTGTGAAGATCCCATCTACCTGCAATTCTTACCTGTACTTCACTTCACCTGTGTTGTCTGTTAGTACTTAGAAGCTGGCTTTATCATTAGTTCATATTTATAATTTTAATATATTAATATATATATATGAATCTTATGTAGTTATTTTCTCAAACAACCTTCTTTCTTTCATTTCAAAACTAGAAATTATGAAATCATGATAATTACTGTTAGAGTTGTTCCCAAAACTTTCTAGCATGTACAGGACATAAATAAAATAAAAAATTATTATTTACCTAACAGTTCTGATGTCTTATATTTCATTTAATAAACACTATTCACGTTTTTTTGGTATTCATATACCAATTTACATTCAAGTATATTGAAAAATTTAAGGAATATCTATTGATAATTATTTGTTGATATTTTCAAATATTGTAAGAACTAATTGTGAAACTAACACATAAATATTCTTTCATTACTTAATGAAACTAAATACATATTTTGATTAAATACATTCATCCCTCAGATCTATATATTTATGAACGCGCTATAGAGTTTTGATAATCTTTATTTTTAAATTTTCTATATTAAGATCTGTATGTGTATATATATATATATATAACCACATACAACAGTGTTGATATAAATATAAGAATTTGAAGTTGAAAAAAAGTAATACAACAATGAATTAGAATTTAGTCTGATTGTTCAGTATGGGACAGATTTTTGATTTAACCCTCAGGCCTCAGGCAATTACCTGACCTGTCTAAACCTTGCCTAGGAACACTTTCTTACAGCAGCCTGTCAGTGACATATAATTGAGGTGTGAATTTCTCACCTGACTATCACTGGTCATATTTGAAACCTATTTGATTAATAAAAGGCTCAGCTGGGGATGAACAAGATCATATGATAATATGGCTCCCAATAATAGATATTTTAACTGTTTATCATGTTTATATGAAATTAAAAATCATTGAGAATATATATAGATATTTAAATATTTCCCTTTAAGTAGTGAATATTCTGAGGACTTTAATTTATTTTTTGTTTCATTCAAAGCATTTAATTATACAATAATATATTATTAGGACATAAAATAACATTGAAATAAGCAATAATCAATATACCAGATTCTGGTTTTCTTAAATATTAACTTAAAATAACAAGTATCTTATGACACTTGATTGAATAAAATCCAATGACGCATTTTGATTTTTAAACATTAACATTCATATACTTGTTACATGAATTAATGATGAAAAATTGTCTAGTTTATATTGGATGTTATATATATATGTCTCTGGCTTAGTTGCTTCAGTTTGATAATACTTAAATTCATAATACCAAAGACGTCACACATATATGTTCCTAATTATATAATAATCAGTATAATAGTATTATAAAATGATGCATTTCCCATATTTAGGCCTAAATATTGAAGGTTTATTTAAATATGACTTGAAGGTTTATGCATATATGTAATAATTAAAAAAAAAAAGCAAGGTCAGTTAATGGAATCATTTCAATTAATTCTATATTCTAAGTATACAACAAGTCAATAATATGCAGTTATATTAAGTCACATTTATTGAATTGAATTGAGCCAAGTTATAGCTGGCAGCTACCTTTGGGCACTGGCTACCATATCGCTGGAGGGCAAGTAATTAGAGGCTCCATGCTGTGATGACCACCGGAATGCTTCATGCATGACTGGTTAAACTTACCTGTGTTTGACCAAAAACCCAAAACAATGAATGGCTGTTTATAATTAGTCATTGCCCCTATATATACAATGGTTTGTCTGTTTCAGATCCGATCACAAAAGATGTGTGAAGTTTTGGACAGGCTTACACTTGGCCATCTAATTAGATAATGACCCCCTCAGGCCTCAACCCTGGTTTAGTCTCACCTGGCATACATTTGAAAAATACCTTTCTGTTTTCACACCTATTGACAATTTGGCTATAGTCTGTTTCATAGTGATATAGGTGGTGTTAAAAGGTATACATACATATATATATATGTTATTATAGAACAACTGTATATCTATTTTAATGAAAATGTGAATTATATATAGTATTTTTGTAATAAATCGCAGCACCATTTTGTAGATTATAATGTTAAAAAAAATGTATTTTATTAACGTATACATTGCAAAGGTAACTTTTGCAATGGACATAATAATGATATGTACCCTTAATAATTAACAATAAATCATATGTTATATTCATAAATTATTAATTTAACTGTACAATGCAAAATGGTTATATGATATGATACACATTCAACAATTAATACTTCGTAATGATAAAATTTAACCTCAATTTTTATGATGAGATATATACAAATGTAAATGGACAAGCAAATGATATATCTATGATTAAAACCAGAACTACATTTTTCAAAAAATCTTTTCTTCCGTCGTCCGTTAGTTTATGGAACAAATTGCCAAATGAAGTAAAGCAAAGTCCATCCCTTTCTGTATTAAAAAATCACCTTAACAGAACTAAAACAAAATCTCCACCATACATAAATGTCGGAAATCGTATAGCACAAATTCACCACAGTAGGATACGATTACAATGTAGCTTCTTAAAATCTCATCTTTTCGAGAAGAACATTATTGATGACCCGTTCTGTAGCTGCGGATATATTGAAGACAGTTTTCATTATTTATTACAATGCGAGAAATTCTCAGAAATTAGAACTCATTATATTTGGTCTCTGAACTATGATCTTGATTTAGACACACTGTTATGGGGAAATCCGTCTTTGAATAACCAACAAAATGAAGAAATTTTCATTGCAGTTCAAAATTATATTATTAATAGTAAACGCTTCGAGTGACTTCCAGATTTTAAATATCAAGTTATCATTGAATTATCATTTAAATATAACTGTATAATTACTATTGTAATACTTAATATTGAATTAATCCATGAGCAACATTTGTATATGTTTTTGTTTTATTTTAATAACTTGATCGATTGTTTAAATACCAATTCATTCACTTGTTGAATTGTATGTTTAATTTATATAATTCACGATTGCAATGTTCAAAATACCACTGACTCATGTAAACGCATGCTGAACACAAACAAAGGGAGATGACTTACATAAGCTGTAAGCTTGCTGTCAAATCCCTATTCATTTGGACTTATATGTATATGCTTATTGATTTTTCCACTGAATAAAATACTGTTTAAACTAAATGGAAAATGAAGAACTATTACTAGTAAGATGAGGTGCATAATCAATTTTAAACTAGATATGTCAATAGGACATATATGCTCCCACTAAGAACCAATGGGAAGTACTTTTTTTTTTAAGTTTGTATACTGAGTATGCATAATGTATATATCCGTGATTCAATTTAAATCGTAACTAATACATGTATTTTTGTTTAACGGCCAATCAGTCGACAAAACCATTAAAACAACACTTTACAGCATTGTGTATACAAACATAGAGAAGTTATACTCAGGGAGCACTGCATTTCTTTTTCATTTTCTATTCTTAATAACTGGGTCAACTTATTAGGATGATTTTCCAATAATAATGTTTGATATGGTTGTAATACACATATAGCATACACAATTAACACAGTTGAAACCATTTCTTGTTTTTCTTTTCACTTCTTAAAATAATCACAATTGAAACCAATATTTAAATATTCTAAATTTCTTTTAATATTTCAATGGAAAACGGCCTAGTTCACTATATATTAAATGATTCGGGGTACATGTTTTAACATTAAGTATGTTAGGTAAGATAGTTACAATATGATACAGACTATAGTTTACCTGTAATTAAATCCTATTGTTCTCTACCTGACACAAAATCTCACTTAGCACACACCCAACACCTTACCTGTATATAGGAAAATACCAAATGTATGCTACGTGAGACGACACCTCAACCCTTCCTGGTCAAATTTTACCTGTATCAGGTCTGATATAAGGTGTGAAGATCTGGAGATAATAAACCTGGGGCCCCTGATTGTTTAGTTGGGAACAGGTCATCTTATATTTATATTTTATTAAAGTGTCATCTATTTCAAGCATATAAAATACATAATAAAATTACATTAAAATGTCTAAGGTTATAAACAGACTTACATGACACTATAACAAATTAATAATTATTTCAATCATAAAATAGTATTGATATATGTATAAAATCTTATCTAGTCCAACGTAACACGGTCATATTTAGGATAAAGATTATAATACCATACGTTATGGCTTGTGTACTTTCTTTAATATATAAATTGGTTTAATTCTTGGTCGCTTGCGTATTTCCGTGTATAAAACTTGTACTGCCGGTTAATATACGTGTATTTTGATCTCTATTGTGGTTTCCTTGTATGTTTGATATTGATGATCAGCAAAAAGATTGTTTTTAAAAAAAATGGCTGTTGAATACGTTATTTCTGTGTGTAAAACGTGTCAATATACTTGTATGTTGACCGCTATTGGTGAGCAATAAAAATATAGGATTGATTTTACTGTAGGTCGCATGTTTTGTGATAACATCACAACTTAAACACACTCTATAAATTTGAATTACCGTAATGAAGTAAATGTAAAATAGTTGATTCACTTGACTGAAAATTTGTCTTGTTTTTTTCATCAACTATTATACACATGTCAACACCCAAAAAACGTCTGTTAAATACCTGGTCGCTTGCATATTTATGTGTATACAACTTGTCAACTGTCTGCCGGTTTATATACGAGTATGTTGATCACTATTGTGGTATAGTTGTATGTTTGATATTGATGATCAATGTCAGATATGTTAGTATTATCAAGTATGAGCATGTGGACGACAAATGTGATCCCAAAGTCCTTGTTCCCGTTTCAGTAAAAATTCATCCGTGCATCAACGTAACTAAGTTTTATTCAACACGTTCTTGGTCAGCGTGTGAAGAGATCTGATTGTTAATAAATGTGATTAATTGAACAAACCAATTAAAATGACACATGTAATAAAATAATGATAACAATGACGAATACAGTTGAGTGAAAAATTCTGAGTTCATGCCAGATGATATTCATCATAAAAACTTAACTTAAATTAATTCACTGCATGTCAAAATTTTAAATGTAATTATGATTAAAATATACTAACTTGTAATTCTTTTTAAAGAAGTAACAATTATTCTTTTTCATTTAAATATTTTCAATCAACAATTAAATTGAAAGGTATGTGTTAATAAAAAAAATGATATAATGCTTGTATTATGTTGAAATTATTAAGTTAATCCTAATAAAAATATATACAGAAAATAAAAACAACAGATTGTAATATAAACAATCAGATATTAGAAGAACAGATTTTGTACTCAGTATTATAATAGTAGTTTCAATCACAAATTACTTTAATATTTGACATTAAGAAGCTAGCTGTGGAATAAAACCTACAAGGGCCGGCGTTGCTAATTGGTTTCATTACATATACACTCATGTACAATGCATACAAAGGTTATTATAAACATCAAGTACTAATTAAGATAAGATTATTTTAACCAAAACATTTAAATCCATTTCTTTCTTCATATCATTATACCATCATAAATCAATTAACAGGGCCCTCAGGCCTGGTCATTGGGGAGTGGGAGGTGAGAAATTCACACCTGGCTAATTACTACACAGCCAGCGTAGGGGTGTCCCCTATCTTGACCTCTTTGAGGTAAAGAGCTGGCCGGAACATTTATGTGAGACGTCCCTGGTATAATGAATTTTAGTATTTTATTATCAAACTGAAGCAACTAAGCCAGAGACATATATATATAACATCCAATATAAACTAGACAATTTTTCATCATTAATTCATTTAACAAGTATATATATGTAAATATTTAGAAATCAAAATGCGTCATTCGATTTTATTCAATCAAGTGTCATAAGATACTTGTTATTTTAAGTTAATATATAAGAAAACCAGAAACTGGTAAATTAATTATTGTTTATTTCAATGTTATTTTATGTACTAATAACATTTTATTGTATAATTAAATGTTTTGAATGAAACAAAAAATAGATTGAAGTCCTCAGAATATTCACTATTTAGAGGGAAATATTTAAATATCTGTATTCTCAATGATTTTTAATTTCATATAAACATGATAGACCTGAGTAAAAGTTAAAATATGTATTATCATATGATCTTGGTCATCCCCAGCTTAACCTTTTATTAATCAAATAGGTTTCAAATATGACCAGTGTAGTCAGATGAGAAATTCACACCTCAATTATATGCCACTGACAGGTTTCTGTAAGAAGGTGTTCCTAGACAAGTTTTAGACAGGTCAGATAATTGCTTGAGGCCTGAGGGTTAATCAAAACATCTGTCCCATACTGAACAATCAGACTAAATTTTAATTTATTGTTGTATTCCTTTTCTTTTCAACTTCAAATTCTTATATTTATATCAACACTGTTGTATGTAGTTATATATATAAACATACAGATCTTAATATAGAAAATTTAAAAATAAAGATTATCAAAACTCTATAGCACGTTCATAAATATATAGATCTGAGGGATGAATGTATTTAATCAAAATATGTATTTAGTTTCATTAAGTAATCAAAGAATATTTATTTGTTTGTTTCACAAGTAGTTCTTACAATATTTTAAAATATCAACAAATAATTATCAATAGATATTCCTTAAATTTTTCAATATACTTTAATGTAATTTGGTATATAAATACAAAAAAAAACCGATAATAGTGTATATTAAATGAAATATAAGACATCAGAACTGTTAGATAAATAATAATTTTTTATTTTATTTATGTCCTGTACATGCTAGAAAGTTTTGGGAACAACTCTAACAGTAATTATCATGATTTCATAGTTTCTAGGTTGTTTGTGAAAATAACTACATAAGATTCATATATATATATTAATATATTAAAATTATAAATATTAACTAATGATAAAGCCAGCTTCTAAGTACTAGCAGACAACACAGGTGAAGTGAAGTACAGGTAAGAATCGCAGGTTGATGGGATCTTCACACCTTATATCGGACCTGATACAGGTAAACTTTGACCAGGAAGGGTTGAGGCCTGAGGGGGACATTATCTAATTAGATGGCCAAGTGTAAGCCTGTCCAAATCTTCACACATCTTTTGTGATCAGATCTGATACAGACAAAACATTGCATAGGGAGGGGGCAATGCCTAATTATAAAAAGCCATTCATTGTTTTGGGCTTCTGGTCAAACACAGGTAAATTTAACCAGTCATGCATGAAGCATTCCCCTGGTCATCACAGCATGGAGCCTCTAATTACTTGTCCCCCAGGGATAAGGTAGCCAGTGCCCAAAGGTACCTGCGAGCTATAACTTGGCTCAGTGCCCACAGGTACAGAGGCCCTGCTGGGTTTCCAGTCATGTGACAATTTCTATTGATATTACAGACATTTCTATTGATTTTACTGTGCATGTCTTAATGTCAAAATTTTCTGGTAATGTAACAGCACATATATTAATCCACCAGTACATATATTAATCCACCAGAAATTATATTGATGTGCTGGTTTTCTATTAATGATTAAGAGTGGGGCGAGGATATCAAACTTTTTATAATCCCTAGTGTAGACTGACAGAAACTTGGTATAGCTATAGTGTACTGCAATTGCAACTCTACATGTCCATGTATTAGCAAGGTAAGTATAATTACAATGTTTCTGAAACAAGATCAATATTATAAATAAGTATGTTAAATTAAGACCTTCCAAAATCTTGACCTTCAATTTCAAAGAGTGATTGAAAGTCTAACAGAAATGGCACATAAAACGTATATCTATGAGTTAAAGCTGTTTAGGGTTTAGCTAACCTTTAATGACATGTATATATATATAAGTACATCTAATCTGTTGTTTAATCAATAGAACAGTCTGAATCACATGAAAATGTTTTCAATTTTTCAAATTTACTGACAGGGTCAGGGACCGTTTTATTTTGAATATTGCAAATGTGAGCTTATTTTCCTTATGTGAGCTTTTTTCACATGAGCTTTCTGCTCACATGAGCTTTTTTCTTCACATGAGCTTTTTCCTCACATGAGCTTTTTTCCTCACATGAGCTTTTTTCACGTGAGCTTTCAGATTAAAATGCACATGAGAAAATGATGTTAGTTCTCATGTGAGTTTCTCATGTGCTGCTCATGCTTCTTGTTAGCAAATTTTGGTATGGGATGCCATCACAACTATTGCGATACAAACTTCTATATATGGAAATGTCGCATTCATATGTACTTATAAACAGTAGTTTCTTATTTCTTAAAATACAATAACGTCTTTGCAATACTATCTTTTTTCATTGACTATAATTACCTTTCCAGAACTTGAGCTATCCTTATTCCACTTAGCACCACCGCCAGCTCCAGCAGTTGTGGCCCCTGATTTCTCCACCTGATTTACACTACCAGGTGGCAGCGGTGGTCGTGTTTCATCCACCCAGTTAGTTTTCTCCTCCATGGTTCCCGCGCGAACGTCATGGAGGGATTTACTCATCCGCTTGTCCGGACCATTGTTTGGTGTCGTTGAAACAGAAGTTATGTTTCCGACGGAAATATCGTCATTGCTCATGAAATGTGCCTTGGTGGTCCCTTTAGACAGGTTCATCACGGCCAAACATCCATTGTCATTCTTGTTTCCGCCATTTCAGTATATCAATCGATCATTACACCAAGTTTACAAGTTTTACGGAATTTCTGCTGCTATCAAGAATCTTGTGTTTTCTCCACATATTGTTTCTACAATAATTGTCTGGGTAGCACAATGGTATAGGTTATCAATGTTACTATCCCATCATCAACTTCGACTGTATCAAGATTCTGTCCTGAAAACATAAAAAAAGTATTGTAACATCTTGTCATCTCTGAGATACTGGGACATGGGAAAACATGAGTTATTTGAGCATTCAAGTTCTAATGTTTGGTATTAAGAATTAAGCTTGCCGGGACCAAAGACATACTTCAAATCAAATAAGATCTTCAAGTTACAATCAAACCTCGTGTAATCAAACTTTGATGATTGGAACTTCTCGATGTGTCGAACTTTTGACAAAGTCCGATTATTTTCATTATATAACACTATTGATTTACTTTTCATGAATCAAACTTCTATGAATCAAATTTTTCGCTGTATCAAAGTTTAAACTGATCAATTCGTTATGAAAACTTTGAAAAGTACAACTAATAAATCGAAGTGAAAATTCTACTTGCTTTGAAAATTAAGTTGACAATTAAAAAAAACAATTTTAATACAAGATTATCACGTTACAAAAAATACAGTGTGTATTTTAGTATTCTGTTCTTTATAAATGTGAATCTACAATTTCTTCACTAGCACCGCATCGGTTCTTCTTACCGATGTTTTGAAGTATTCACGACCGTTCGGCAAAGTTCGAAACATCGAAGTTTGACTGTATACTAATTCAAAATAATGATATCAGAATTGACTGAAGCGGAAAAATGTCTTTTTAATATAATTACAATGTGATGTCACTTAACATTCTTCATGCAACCAACGTTAACTGTATCCGTGATTTTGTTAGTTATTTTTGGGAATGGGATCATATCCTAAACTTAGGACAATACAACACAGTACGTATAACCTAATTATCATCGTTCATGTCCTGAAGAAGTTGAATGTTAAATTTGACAACATATATAGTTTTTATATGGAAAAGCGAACATACAATGTATATAGTTTTTATATGGAAAAGTGAACAGTGTCTGTAGTTATCAATGAATTATGTGATTCATTCAACAGTCAAAATATTTATCACATTACTTTAACATGTATCTATATATCTGAAAGTACATGTAGCCATTACGCTGAGGGAAAAGTAGCCGTTGAAATGCACTAGTACAGTATATCTGTACGGTCGCCGGCTTATTTTGGAACAACATTACCCTAATTCCTTAGTGCTGTACCAGTTTTTTCATGTTATTCAAGTACTGGAGTTGGATGCCCCCTTAAAGCTGTTTACTGCACCGAAATACTATATATTGAATTAATTTGTTATATTTGTTATTTATGATTTTGATATAGAGGCTTTCAGCCTCAATCCATTACTTTGCTATTAAATATTATACCTGTTACATGATAGCGGGGGGGGGGGGGCAATGTCATATACAATATATTGCAATTAAATTTAAATATTACAACTTTGGTGATGTTTTTAAGTTGAGATGGACATTTGACTTTACAAATACGTTGACCTCCACATACCTGCTAAAATTTTCTCCAAAATTAATTGATAATTACATATCTATACGTCCGAATAACTTACCTTCTCTGATATTTGACAGGTGCCCGATATCCGGGACCGAACAACACTGCTCGTATTATTACGCCACGTAATGTAGTGCTAGAGCTTCGTACATATTGTTGTGAATATATTTCACATAGAGTATCAATAACAACAAAATACAAAAAAAAATACTTATATAGATATTCATTATTTGTGTGTATTTGATTATAATATTGTTTACGCCAATGAAATAAAGTTTGTATCGTTCCGCGACAAAACCAATATAAACAACGGGGAGAAGTAATTACTTCTTATTTTTTGGAAATATTAATACGTACTATATATAGCTCTATCTTGAAAATCATTCTTTATTCTATATCTAAAATATAAATGATATTCCTTGTTCCAAACAGGTGAGAATGAAAAGTCACATTTCAGCATATTTATGTTTAATCCCAAGGCTAATGTTTAACATTGAACACTCTGAACGGGATATAACCCACCGTATGGGTTCGAAGCTCAGTGGGGACAGATAACCTTTTTTTATATTTATATTATTTTTTATGTCAAGTATTTTAAACGATAAAATATGAAATATTGCGGATAATACACAATACATAATAATAATAAAAATAAGTATACAGTCGTGTATGCCGAAGTATCTATAATTAGCCGGAACAAATTTTCGGTAGGGACTATATATATATATTTATACGTACACTCGTATGAAACACTTCGTGATATATATATGCTCATTTACATGTAGTTGTGCGAGTCCTAAAGAAATTGAGCAACAGACACAGCCCACTAGCGGATCCAGAGAATGGGTACGGGGGGGGGGGGGGGGGGGGGTAGGACTCCCCCCTCCCCCCTTTTTCGGGGGGGGGGGGGGGGAGGGGAGAACATTCAATAGACTTAAAAATGGAAGTTTTTACATTTGTATCATTGAAAAAGCGTCAGCTGGACCCCCTCCTTTCGAAAATCCTGCGTCCGCGCCTGCAGACTGTATGTAAGCCCTCTCTATAAAAACTATTAATTAACTTGTATATATGTTCTGTTTAAAATGTATAGATATATATTATGTTAAATACTTTGATTGTGAATAAGTGTATCTGCTTATGAACTGACTATCAATTAACTTGCTTGTATATATGTTCTCCCTATAGATGAAAATGATATTTGATGTTTTCATTGTACGTAATTAAATTTCATTATTAATTGATTATTACTTTACTTGTATATATGTTCTTGTAAATCTTCAAATTGGAGGAAATAAAGAAAGAATAATGTACTTTTATGATCAATGGGAAATCAATTGGCAAACAAAACGACATTTTAAAAACTTTTTATTCAAAATATGTGTCCATCAGATAGCGGAAGTTGTTTAGTTATTTTATCTCGTCCATCAATCTTGATAAACAAGAAAAGAGTTATTTAAATTACTTTATTTTGATATGTATTATGATTGTTCTACAGAAACGACCCAAGTCTGGCCAAGATCAATAAACTAATTTATGTACACATACATTTTAATAAGATTTAGTTCAATCGCAAATCGGGGTTACCTCCCTTGGATTAGTAAACGTTTGTTTTAAAAATTAGTACAAATTACTAATGATCAATTTATGTTTTATAAAAACCAATAATGTCATAATATATTTTAATGTCCGATTAAAATATCTGACTTATTTGTGTATGTAAGTGTTAAGATGCTTCTTCGTGATAATTGATTAATTGTGTGATTATGGAAATGTCCTGTACCTTGATAAAAAAGGTATAAACTCTCTCTAGCCGAACATTAGTTGTAGCTATTAGTATTTACCAGAGATGCATTGTGTCTATGCCGACCATCTGCACATTTCTTGGAGAAGCCGCCTGTCCGTACTGCCAAAACGTTATGTACACTGATGTAATAGCTGTTTTCTGTTTATATGTCATTCTTGTGATGATTTTTGTTTGTTTGTTTTGCAGATTACAACATAGTTGGTGCGACCACGGAACAATATAGGCGGTTTATCATCGCACGGCTCCAGGAAGAGGCCGACGACCCCCGCCCTGGAGCCTTGTCTAGGGTTCAGTGGTGGACACTGTTTCGAAACAATCCCGAACTGTTCAAAAAGTTATTTAAAAACTATCCAGTGCCGGATGGGATGGAATGTCCATTTAAACCACGAGTAAGGAGTATGCAGTATTATTAGTATTGTTTACAAACGTGGACACTTTTATTAATTGACACCAATGATCTTGACAATTTTTAACATTTTAAAGAGCAAGGGAGAGAAAACACGGACCGGAAGTTATAGAAAATGGTTGGACTCCTCTCTGTGTTACAGTCATCATCATCGCGGACCTTATGAACCAAGTGTCGGATGTCAGAACTATATAAACATATTAAATACTACCTCGTCAAAATTACCACAACATGGGCAGTGTGTGAGCAGTCTGGTGACTGACACTACCACGTTAGACAGTGGGACCAATAGATGTAAATATTGACGTTACCATGTGTTACACTACCACGTTAGACAATTGGACCCATGGATGTAAATATTGACGTTACCATGTGTGACACTACCACGTTAGACAGTGGGACCAATAGATGTGAATATTGACGTTACCATGTGTGACACTACCACGTTAGACAGTGGGACAAATGGATGTAAATATTGATGTTACCATGTTTGACACTACCACGTTAGACAATGGGACCAATGGATGTGAATATTGACGTTACCATATGTGACACTACCACGTTAGACAACGGGACCAATGGATGTGAATATTGACGTTACCATGTGTGACACTACCACGTTAGACAGTGGGAGCGATGGATGTGAATATTGACGTTACCATTTGTGACACTACCACGTTAGACAGTGGAACCCGTTGATGTGAATATTGACGTTACCATTTGTGACACTACCACGTTAGACAGTGGGACAAATGGATGTGAATATTGACGTTACAATGTGTGACACTACCACGTTAGACAGTGGGACCAATGGATGTACATATTGACGTTACCATGTGTGACACTACCACGTTAGACAGTGGGACCAATGGATGTGAATATTGACGTTACCATGTGGGACATGTATACTACCACGTTAGACAGTGGGATCAATGGGTGTGAATATTGACGTTACAATTTGTGACACTACCACGTTAGACAATGGGACAAATGGATGTGAATATTGACGTTACAATGTGTGACACTACCACGTTAGACAGTGGGACCAATAGATGGATGTGAATATTGACGTTACCATATGTGACACTACCACGTTAGACAACGGGACCAATGGATGTGAATATTGACGTTACCATGTGTGACACTACCACGTTAGACAGTGGGAGCGATGGATGTGAATATTGACGTTACCATTTGTGACACTACCACGTTAGACAGTGGAACCCGTTGATGTGAATATTGACGTTACCATTTGTGACACTACCACGTTAGACAGTGGGACAAATGGATGTGAATATTGACGTTACAATGTGTGACACTACCACGTTAGACAGTGGGACCAATGGATGTAAATATTGACGTTACCATGTGTGACACTACCACGTTAGACAGTGGGACCAATGGATGTGAATATTGACGTTACCATGTGGGACATGTATACTACCACGTTAGACAGTGGGATCAATGGGTGTGAATATTGACGTTACAATTTGTGACACTACCACGTTAGACAATGGGACAAATGGATGTGAATATTGACGTTACAATGTGTGACACTACCACGTTAGACAGTGGGACCAATAGATGGATGTGAATATTGACGTTACCATGTGGAACCTCACAGCGTTAAATAAAAGTAATAGCGGACGTCGGTTTACTACAAATTAATTTACCATATTAGAACTGTGTGATATTTGGTCAACAGTCAGATTTATAGCTATTGTGTTAGTGCTCCGGTTTCATCAATAATAGATGTGAATATTGCAATTGACGTAACTATGTGGAACCTATAAGTTACTGTGTTAAATAACAGTCGTTAACTGCTTATTTATTAATGACATTCTAACTTTTAAAACTTGGACAACAGCCAGGTTTATAGATACTGTGCTGTTACCCCGGTTAAATCAACGTTCATTTACCTGAAAGAATTTAAACAATTTCCATAAAAAGCATTCAAAAACGTTTTTGGAAGTTTCCTTACCTTTATATTTGCCCTTACCTTTTGTAATGATATCTTATGTATATTTTTAAGTTAAGGGTCATCTTTAAGAGAAGGAATTTTGATGATATTTTAGCTGTATATTATATATCAGTTGATAACAGGTTACAGAAATTATCTACAACACAGATTCGTTGTACATGAAGCAATGTGGGTTGGTTGGAACATTATAAGCGGAATAGGTTGTAATGTTAGATGGGGAGGTCCTCCTTAATTAACATATAATGGATTGTTGGTACACGTATAACGGTGGATTAGTGGAATAGGTTGAAATGTTAGATGGAGAGGTCCCCTTAATTAACATATAATGGATTGTTGGTACACGTATAACGGTGGATAAGTGGAATAGGTTGTAATGTTAGATGGGGAGGTCCTCCTTAATTAACATATAATGGATTGTTGGTACACGTATAACGGTGGATTAGTGGAATAGGTTGAAATGTTAGATGGAGAGGTCCCCTTAATTAACATATAATGGATTGTTGGTACACGTATAACGGTGGATAAGTGGAATAGGTTGTAATGTTAGATGGGGAGGTCCTCCTTAATTAACATATAATGGATTGTTGGTACACGTATAACGGTGGATTAGTGGAATAGGTTGAAATGTTAGATGGAGAGGTCCCCTTAATTAACATATAATGGATTGTTGGTACACGTATAACGGTGGAATAGTGGAATAGGTTGTAATGTTAGATGGGGAGGTCCTCCTTAATTAACATATAATGGATTGTTGGTACACGTATAACGGTGGATTAGTGGAATAGGTTGTAATGGTAGATGGAGAGGTCCCCTTAATTAACATATAATGGATTGTTGGTACACGTATAACGGTGGATTAGTGGAAAAGGTTGTAATGTTAGATGGAGCGGTCCCCTTAATTAACATATAATGGATTGTTGGTACACGTATAACAGTGGATTAGTGGAATAGGTTGTAAAGTTAGATGGAGAGGTCCCCTTAATTAACATACAATGGATTGTTGGTACACGTATAACAGTGGATTAGTGGAATAGGTTGTAATGGTAGATGGAGAGGTCCCCTTAATTAACATAAAATGGATTGTTGGTACACGTATAACAGTGGATTAGTGGAATAGGTTGTAATGTTAGATGGAGCGGTCCCCTTAATTAACATATAATGGATTGTTGGTACACGTATAACAGTGGATAAGTGAAAAAAGGTTGTAATGTTATATAGAGAGGCACTCCTTAATTAACATATAATGGATTGTTGGTACACGTATAACAGTGGATAAGTGGAAAAGGTTGTAATGTTAGATGGGGAGGTCCCCTTAATTAACATATAATGGATTGTTGGTTCACGTATAACGGTGGATTAGTGGAATAGGTTGTAATGTGAGATGGAGAGGTCCCCTTAATTAACATGTACTCAGTGTCTTACTTTACTTTTTACCATGTTCTAATTAACATATAATCTGTGTCTTTCATTACCTTGTATGATGTTCTAATTAACATATAATCTGTGTCTTTCTTTACCCTGTATCTTGTTCTAATTAACATATAGTCTGTGTCTTTCATTACCTTGTATCATGTTCTAATTAACATATAATCAGTGTCTTTCTTTACTTTATATAATGTTCTAATTAACATATAATCAGGGTATTTCTTTACATTATATCATATATGTTCTAATTAACATATAATCTGTGTCTTTCATTACCTTGTATCATGTTCTAATTAACATATAATCTGTGTCTTTCATTAACTTGTATGATGTTCTAATTAACATATAATCTGTGTCTTTCATTACCTTGTATCATGTTCTAATTAACATATAAACTGTGTCTTTCATTACCTTGTATGATGTTCTAATTAACATATAATCTGTGTCTTTCATTACCTTGTATGATGTTCTAATTAACATATAATCTGTGTCTTTCATTACCTTGTATCATGTTCTAATTAACATATAATCTGTGTCTTTCATTACTTTATATCATGTTCTAATTAACATATAATCTGTGTCTTTCATTACCTTGTATCATGTTCTAATTAACATATAATCTGTGTCTTTCATTACCTTGTATGATGTTCTAATTAACATATAATCTGTGTCGTTCATTACCTTGTATCGTGTTCTAATTAACATATAATCTGTGTCTTTCATTACCTTGTATGGTGTTCTAATTAACATATAATCTGTGTCTTTCATTACCTTGTATGATGTTCTAATTAACATATAATCTGTGTCTTTCATTGCCTTGTATGGTGTTCTAATTAACATATAATCTGTGTCTTTCATTACCTTGTATGATGTTCTAATTAACATATAAACTGTGTCTTTCATTACCTTGTATGATGTTCTAATTAACATATAATCAGTGTCTTTCTTTACTTTATATAATGTTCTAATTAACATATAATCAGGGTATTTCTTTACATTATATCATATATGTTCTAATTAACATATAATCTGTGTCTTTCATTACCTTGTATCATGTTCTAATTAGCATATAATCAGTGTCTTTCTTTACTTTATATAATGTTCTAATTAACATATTATCAGGGTCTTTCTTTACCTCATATCATATATGTTCTAATTAACATATAATCAGGGTCTTTCTTTACCTCATATCATATATGTTCTAATTAACATATAACAGGTGACATTCTTTACTTTATATCATATTCTTTCTTTCTATACAGTTTCTTATGTATATATCTAAACCGTCGATGCCAAGTTCTATATGTTGTTATTGTGGTAGAAATAGTTTTAGCAATGCTTGTCATGTACTCGTAGAATGACCATGTATAAGTACAATTGTACCTGATTCTCAATCATCAGATTGAAATATATTGTGTAGTTTGTACATATCATTTCTCATGAATAAAGTATATTTTCAAACTATAGTGACTTTAAATAACAGCAGGTAAATAAGATGATGTCTTTATATATTCCAGAAACAAATGTTTTCGTATCATGTCATAAGTTTGTAAATAAATATACATAGATCATTATTTACTGAGTGTGTCATTAATCACCCCTCCGCCCTCCACATAAAGACGAAAAAATCAGAGAATACCGGAGCGTCAGAACAATATCTACATGGAGGCACTGGTAAAAGTTCAAGAGAATAAGACCAGGCGTTCCGGAAAGGTAAACGTTTTCTGCTTCAGCGACGACACTCGGCATGTAAATCAAAGGTCAGATCCAGGTGAATGTCGGAGTGAGAACTCATTTCTCACTCCGAGGACATGACATTTACTTTAATTATGTTTTTGTTGACGCTTTGATATTTTTTTTTTAATTGGAAAAAATAACACAGTACAAATCATTGCGGATAGTTTCTGTTAATATACAATGTATACTCACATGATTCACACTATATCTCTATGAAAAATAAAAAAAAAATGTAATAATTACATAAAGATTTTGTATTTACATGTCGAGGTGTCAGCAGATAATTATAAGCCATTCTATTCATAAATAAGATAAGTTATTTCGGTGGATATGTTAACAAATTGACGCGATAAAAGTTTTAAGTTTTGGTTATCAACATGTCACAGGTTCATTAAAAAACAATGATACCCATCATGAACATTCAACGATCAATACATGTTCACAATGACTTTCGTTCAGTATTATTGCCGAAAGCCGACTCATTATTTCAAAATTGTATGAAGCGTCTAGAAAGACTAGAGGAAAACTTTAACAGCTTTTCAACATACTGCGCAGTTAAATGTCATGTGATCACGGAACTAATTTACGACCGGGTATGTGTTTGTGTAGAAAATGGTGTCCACATTGTCCTTATCCACGTAGGTAACGGACCTCTGTGCCTAGATTGCATTATCCGTCAACGTAAAGTTGTGATATTAGAACGATTGGATTTATTAATGCCGCTGTCATCTACAGCTTGATCTCTGTTCACGTCTAAAGATCAGTGAATCCTGATCTGTCTCATAATACCTACACGTAAGTATGACCTGTATGTTATATATGGTCGGCTGTGTAGATATGAAAGCCGACATAAATTTTTCTTAATATAGAATATCTTCCATGTTGTTTACAGTATTTTTTTGAAAGCTCAAGAGCACAAAATTTAACGAAGCGTCCATTGGTGTGCTATCCACTTACATTGTTGATTCAGGTATGGACTGAAACGTTACATTGTCGATACAGGTATGGACTGAAACCTTACATTGTCGATACAGGTATGGACTGAAACCTTACAATGTCGATACAGGCATGGACTGAAACCTTATATTGTCGATACAGGTTTGGACTGAAACCTTACATTGTCGATACAGATATGGATTGAAACCTTACATTGTCGATACAGGTATGGACTGAAACCTTACATTGTCGATACAGGTATAGACTGAAACCTTACATTGTCGATACAGGTATGGACTGAAACCTTATATTGTCGATACAGGTATGGACTGAAACCTTACATTGTCGATACAGGTATAGGCTGAAACCTTACATTGTCGATACAGGTATAGACTGAAACCTTACATTGTCGATACAGGTATAGGCTGAAACCTTACATTGTCGAAACAGGTATGGACTGAAACCTTACATTGTCGATACAGGTATAGGCTGAAACCTTACATTGCCGATACAGGTATGGACTGAAACCTTACATTGTCGATACAGGTATAGGCTGAAACCTTACATTGTCGATACAGGTATGGACTGAAACCTTACATTGTCGATTCCGGTATGGACTGAAACCTTACATTGTCGATACAGGTATGGACTGAAACCTTACATTGTCGATACAGGTATGGACTGAAACCTTACATTGTCGATACAGGTATGGACTGAAACCTTACATTGTCGATTCCGGTATGGACTGAAACCTTACATTGTCGATACAGGTATGGACTGAAACCTTACATTGTCGATACAGGTATGGACTGAAACCTTACATTGTCGATACAGGTATAGGCTGAAACCTTACATTGTCGATACAGGTTTGGACTGAAACCTTACATTGTCGATACAGGTATAGGCTGAAACCTTACATTGTCGATACAGGTATGGACTGAAACCTTACATTGTCGATACGGGTATGGACTGAAACCTTACATTGTCGATACGGGTATGGACTGAAACCTTACATTGTCGATACAGGTATGGACTGAAACCTTACATTGTCAATACAGGTATGGACTGAAACCTTACATTGTCGATACAGGTATGGGCTGAAACCTTACATTGTCGATACAGGTATGGACTGAAACCTTACATTGTCGATACAGGTATGGACTGAAACCTTACATTGTCGATTCCGGTATGGACTGAAACCTTACATTGTCGATACAGGTATGGACTGAAACCTTACATTGTCGATACAGGTATGGACTGAAACCTTACATTGTCGATACAGGTATAGGCTGAAACCTTACATTGTCGATACAGGTTTGGACTGAAACCTTACATTGTCGATACAGGTATAGGCTGAAACCTTACATTGTCGATACAGGTATGGACTGAAACCTTACATTGTCGATACGGGTATGGACTGAAACCTTACATTGTCGATACGGGTATGGACTGAAACCTTACATTGTCGATACAGGTATGGACTGAAACCTTACATTGTCAATACAGGTATGGACTGAAACCTTACATTGTCGATACAGGTATGGGCTGAAACCTTACATTGTCGATACAGGTATGGGCTGAAACCTTACATTGTCGATACAGGTATGGACTGAAACCTTACAATGTCGATACAGGTATGGACTGAAACCTTATATTGTCGATACAGGTATGGACTGAAACCTTACATTGTCGATTCCGGTATGGACTGAAACCTTACATTGTCGATACAGGTATGGACTGAAACCTTACATTGTCGATACAGGTATGGACTGAAACCTTACATTGTCGATTCCGGTATGGACTGAAACCTAACATTGTCGATACAGGTATAAGCTGAAACCTTACATTGTCGATACAGGTATGGACTGAAACCTTACATTGTCGATACAGGTATGGACTGAAACCTTACATTGTCGATTCCGGTATGGACTGAAACCTTACATTGTCGATACAGGTATGGACTGAAACCTTACATTGTCGATACAGATATGGACTGAAACCTTACATTGTCGATACAGGTATGGACTGAAACCTTACATTGTCGATACAGGTATGGACTGAAACCTTACATTGTCGATACAGGTATGGACTGAAACCTTACATTGTCGATACAGGTATAGGCTGAAACCTTACATTCTCGATACAGGTATGGACTAAAACCTTACATTGTCGATACAGGTATGGACTGAAACCTTACATTGTCGATACAGGTATGGACTGAAACCTTACATTGTCGATACAGGTATGGACTGAAACCTTACATTGTCGATACAGGTATGGACTGAAACCTTACATTGTCGATACAGGTATGGACTGAAACCTTACATTGTCGATACAGATATAGGCTGAAACCTTACATTGTCGATACAGGTATGGACTGAAACCTTACATTGTCGATACAGGTATGGACTGAAACCTTACATTGTCGATACAGATATAGGCTGAAACCTTACATTGTCGATACAGGTATGGACTGAAACCTTACATTGTCGATACAGGTATGGACTGAAACCTTACATTGTCGATACAGGTATGGACTGAAACCTTATATTGTCGATACAGGTATGGACTGAAACCTTACATTGTCGATGCAGGTATGGACTGAAACCTTACATTGTCGATACAGGTATGGACTGAAACCTTACATTGTCGATACAGGTATGGACTGAAACCTTACATTGTCGATGCAAGTATGGATTGAAACCTTACATTGTCGATACAGGTATGGATTGAAACCTTATATTGTCGATGCAGGTATGGACTGAAACCTTACATTGTCGATACAGGTATGGACTGAAACCTTACATTGTCGATACAGATATGGATTGAAATCTTACATTGTCGATACAGGTATGGATTGAAACCTTACATTGTCGATACAGGTATGGACTGAAACCTTACGTACATTGTCGATACAGGTATGGACTGAAACCTTACATTGTCGATACAGATATGGACTGAAACCTTACATTGTCGATACAGGTATGGACTGAAACCTTACATTGTCGATACAGGTATATGGACTGAAACCTTACATTGTCGATACAGGTATGGACTGAAACCTTACATTGTCGATACAGGTATAGGCTGAAACCTTACATTGTCGATACAGGTATGGACTGAAACCTTATATTGTCGATACAGGTATGGACTGAAACCTTACATTGTCGATACAGGTATTGGCTGAACCCCAAATGTACATGGAATATTCTATGCTATACTAGAGTCGTGAAATCTTAATCAAATGTATAGCCCTATTCTCACAACTTTACTTAATGATCTGACATTCTAATTCACTTTGTTTGTAACACACTTTTTGATTGGTCAAAATAAAAAAATTGCGACAGTATAATCACGATATACCTGTCGGGAATTTGTTTAGACCGCTTCACATAAGTTGTGTATTCCTACGCGTTGTTGTTGTTTTTGTTTACAATGGCGGCTAACTTTGATCTTGGTTGGAGGGACATCAACAGTGAATCCGATATGAGTAGCGAAGGGGACACTGATCTTCTGGCTGTAATTACCTTACTAGAATCATGCACAGGTACAGATAATATTAGTAGTCCTGAAGCTGAACCCTTGCCAACACCGCAAGAATCTGACAGCACCACTGCCCCAGCAGACGACACATGTGCCACGACAGAAGTCAACACGACTTCACGATTTCCAAGCATTGGCGAAGATGGGCTGGACGACCTAGTTGCTCAAAGTTCCAGTAAGGACACCGACAAAATGACAAAGTGGGGTGTCAATACTTTCAAACGTAGGTATCAAATGAAAAAAACACCCGGCACCGCACGTCCCTGTGACACTCTAGTGCAAATACACACACGAGTACATTTCCCGTTAGTTGCGAAGACTTGCTAAAGTCCGCTGCTGGTATAGTGAAGACAAAACTCCGCGTCGCCAGTAAAACTCAATTTGCGACAGTATAATCACGATATACCGTCGCAAATTTCAAAATACAGTAGGGTTATCCCCTAAATAACCCTATTCTCACAACTTTACATAATGATCTGACAATAACCCTATTCTCACAACTTTACATAATGATCTGACAATAACCCATTTCTCACAACTTTACATAATGATCTGACAATAACCCTATTCTAACAACTTAACATAATGATCTGACAATAACCCTATTCTAATAACTTAACATAATGATCTGACAATAACCCTATTCCCACAAATTTATATAATGACCTGAAAATAACCATATTTTAACAACTTTACATAATGATCTGACAATGACCCTATTCTTACAACATAATGATCTGACAATAACTCTATTCTCACAACTTTACATAAGGATCTGACAATAACCCTATTCTTACAACATAACGATCTGACAATAACCCTATTCTCATAACTTTCCATAAGGATCTGACAATAACCCTATTCTTACAACTTTACATAATGATCTGACAATAACTCTATTCTCACAACTTTACATAAGGATCTGACAGTAACCCTATTCTCACAACATAATGATCTGACAATAACCCTATTCTCACAACTTTACATAATGATCTAAAAATAACACGATTCTAACAACTTTACATAATTATCTGACAATAACCTTATTCTATCAACTTTACATAAGGATCTGACAATAACCCTATTCCCACAAATTTATATAATGACCTGAAAATAACCATATTTTAACAACTTTACATAATGATCTGACAATGACCCTATTCTTACAACATAATTATCTGACAATAACCTTATTCTATCAACTTTACATAAGGATCTGACAATAACCCTATTCTCACAAATTTACATAATGACCTGAAAATAACCATATTTTAACAACTTTACATAATGATCTGACAATAAATCTATTCCCACAACTTTACATAATGACCTGACAATAACCCTATTCTCACAACTTTACATAATGATCTCACAATAAATCTATTCTCACAACTTTACATAGTGATCTGACAATAACCCTATTCTCACAACTTTAAATAATGATCTAACAATAACCCTATTCTCACAACTTTACATAAGGGTATGACAAATGCCCTATTCTCACAACTTTACATCAGGATCTGACAATAACCTTTACACTATCTGTACGTCATAATTAATTGATACCTAGGGGGAATTATGCATTTGGTTATGTCATATTTAGCAAGGAATTTTATCTAAGCATGTTGTGACGAAATTACTTAATTCTGTAAGCGGTAATTTGATTGGCACTTCTTATGGGAAATATCAGCTCATATACACGAGGTGAGTTTCAGGGCTTTTAGTTATTGTAACCAGGGACATAATATACGTCCCTGTTGTAACAGAAACTAGATTACAGAAAGGACAACATTCAAAGAAGCTAGTGGGCGACATATTGTTCTCCTGTTTCAAAAAAGTAGCATAAGCTTATTAGCCCCTGCAATTTTATAATAAACTATTCCAACCTTTGAATTGGAGGAGTTCAAATGTGTATTTAGGGCAGAGGAGTTATAAATCACCGGAACTCTACAGGAATGAGATTCAACCCACTGAAGATGTAGGGAAAACATGTCTTATCTTATATATTATCTTATCAACAAAAACACTTGTATATATGATTTTATATTATCAGTCACGAAGGTTTAAACATGAGTTATCAGGTTGGAATCTATGCAAACCGTACAATGTTTTAGTAGCTTGTCACACATTCCATATATTATGCTAAACAAAACTTACAGATTGAATACAAAACGTGATCTCGTTACCGATCAGAATAACTTACGAGGCCAGCCCTTTAAATGCATGCACCCTGAGGACACATTTTAACGCATCCAGTTCAAAGGTTGGGAGAGATCATTATGAAACTTCCCGGGATGAATGGGTTAATAGAACTGTGACGCATGGATTTAACCAGGCAAACAGGTATTGTATTACATGCAGCGCGTCGGCTCAGGTAGAGAAAGTTTACGACTGTGTTGTTAAAATGTTAAATGTAAATACACGTATACAACGAGAGAGGAAAACTTACTGGAGACATTTTATACCAGAAAACAATGTAAATATGGCTGTGGTTCTAATTTTATACCAGAAATAATGTAAGTATGGCTGTGGTTCTAATTTTATACCAGAAATAATGTAAATATGGCTGTGGTTCTAATTTTATACCAGAAACAATGTAAATATGGCTGTGGTTCTAATTTTATACCAGAAAAACAATGTAAATATGGCTGTGGTTCTAATTTTATACCAGAAATAATGTAAAGGACTCACACAACTAAATCATTTACTATATGTTATTACCAAATATTTTAGCTAATAACTTTAATATTTGAAGTTCAACACTAGTGACAACTGTCTAGATTCATAGATACTTACCTTACAAAGACTACAAAGTGAGTTTTTGGAGAAGTTTCGTGGCATATTGGTCTGTCACAGTGTCCAGAAGTTGACAACCGGAAGTTTACAGGCAAAACCGGTGACCCTAAACAGAAACGCCCCCATCCTTTTTGACCCTGTATAAATCCGCACATACACATGCAAACATATTAAAAGTATACATTTTACAAAAGTTAAGTATTTGTACATTTCATTCATGCAGAAATCTAACATCAGTTCCTCATTAAACTTCCATAGTGGCCCAGTAATTAGCCAGAACACATTTTACATAGGCACTACAAACGTATGAAACACATTTTGATTGGTTGATTTAGTTGTGTGATACCTAAATATGGCTGTGGTTCTAATTTTATACCAGAAACAATGTAAATATGGCTGTGGTTCTAATTTTATACCAGAAACAATGTAAATATGGCTGTGGTTCTAATTTTATACCAGAAACAATGTAAATATGGCTGTGGTTCTAATTTTATACCAGAAATAATGTAAATATGGCTGTGGTTCTAAGTTTATACCAGAAACAATGTAAATATGGCTGTGGCTATAATTAGTTATCACATTTTTTTTATTCATTTATTTTTGTTTTGGAAAATGAGCGTCAAACATATACAGCCTGCAGTAAATTTTGTTGACTTAAAATCTATTATATTACTGTGTTTTAATTGATTATAAACATTTTATTTATTTACTTTTTTATTTAATTAAACAAAAAAAGCAAATGAGCATGATTTATATACATGTACGACAGATTTCTTTTTTTTTGTTTTTACTTAAAATAAGTTTTCAATAAATATAACTGTGTTTCGAATTAATGAATACGCTATTTATGAATTTATCTTGTTTTGTTTTGAAAAGCGTGAATGAGGTTCATGGATTATATACAGCAGTAGGTTGTTTGTGGACCTGTTAAGGTGATGTTTGCTTGATTCAATTTCAGAAAAAAATATTTTATATTTTGGTTATCGAAACGTGACCCCCTATGGAATACCCTCATATCCTCATAGAGAAGTTTTAAGGAACGGCACGGAGATCAAGATGTGAGACGTTTTTCAGATTGAGTCTACACAAGTAGCAGCTAATGCGCAATAGACTTGTTTTCACATCATTTTTCTGTTTTTATTAAATACCCATTTTTTTTCTTTTAATATTTTTCTATTTTGCAATTGTAATGTTGATGAAGACCAGGAAAAAATTGAACATTCCATGACTTAGAGACTCATTAATCAATTCAGAAGGAAATTCACTTTTTTTAACCTGTCTGAAAACACTTTTTCGATTCTATACAAGTACACACATTTTCATCAAAAAAGTCAGGAAAATTCATTGGAAAAAGTAGGAAACACAAAGAATATATATAGCAAAATGAAAAAAAAATTGAAAGACTTTTGGCACGTCACTATATATCTCTTAAATTCCTGTATTAGAAATGAAGGTATCTTAAAATCACACTTTTTGTAAACAAATTATTTATGGTACATGTATGAAATGATAAATGCATACTTGCCAACCATTTTTTTGGTCATGTGAGAAAAGATTTGTGCTTAAAATACCAACAAAAATGGTTTCAATGGTTAGCAGAAAGTCTTAGGAATCTTAGAAGAGGAGAAAATTGCAAGGAGAAATTGTAGTTCTAAGTCTGACATATACCAGTACATAGTTAAATGTATCAATTTTGAAACGTAAGTTCTGATTTTCCGAGAAAAGAAGACGATGAGTATAATTTTAAGGGTACACTTCAAATACACAATGTATCAAGAGTTCAGCTGTGCTATGACATATTTCTATAGTGTAGTGGTCATCACACTTGCCACTTTGTGGTGGGAGACCCAGGTTCAATTCCTGGTGGAAATGATAGCACAATTTGATATTGATAAAACATCGAAAATATAAAAAGCATGCAAACATAAAAGAAAACTTCCAGTAACTATTATTGAACTTTTCAATTTATTTCACATTTGTTTATATATAATATTTTCAGTATTCTTGTTTATTTGTTCTGTATTATGGCTTATTTTTCTTTGCACTACGGTATTTATACAACTTGGCATTTATGAATTGTGATCAGTTTCCATTTAATTATCAAAGCCTTTGGTGCTGACATCCAGTGATTGAGCCTTCATGCGTTCAAATATAGTCATCAATTTTTTTAACGGAAATTCCATGATCAAATATATATTTTCAAGCAATCAATATTTTTTTATAGAACAACTTCTTTCTGTTTATAAGTAAAAAATCAAATTGATTATCCAGGCACTGTGCCGCACATACAATGTACATGTAAAGTAAATGATTTGAAGGTACTTAAATGTGTTTCGAACTACATTCCGGAGAGGAAATAACATAGGTGATCAGTCAGCAGACTAATCTTTTTATCCCCCGCTTTCACCAAAACTGGGGATATGAATTTGGGTTTGTCAGTCCGTTCTACCGTTCTACCGTCCGTCCGTCCGTCCGTCCGTCATGCTTCAGGTTTCTGTCCAATAGATGCAAAAAGTATTATTCCATTTTCTTAAAAGTTGGTTACAGTGTAAAATTCGTTAAGGATCTGGCCAAGTTCGATTGCCATTTTTGACAAACAATTATCAGCGGAGTGATGGCACCTTGATTAACGAAAAATGTCATTTTCTGCCATTTACTTGCAATAACAGCAACAAAGATTTTCTTTACAGATGGTTACTAGGTAAAATGCCTAAAGGGCTCGGCCAAGTTCGATCGCCACTTTTGGCGGACATTATTTAGCGGGGTTATGGTCCTTGATTAAAATTTGTGTGCAATTTTTTTATGCAGGTCTTTCAAAACCCTTTTCCAATATGGGTTTTTAGTGTTTACAGAATTTTCTCTTTGGTAAGGACGTCTTTGTGGCTTCTTTAATACTTTCAAAAAGCTCTTCGGAGCAGAGACGATATCCAATTTTGACCGGAGTTTACATCTTTCGAACCTGCGACCGATTATGGAATTTTGAACACCAACGCGGACTTTGATATGTTACTATTATCACCCGTGATTATCCACTTATAAAATATTCTCTCCATAGACCCGACACGACTTGGAACATGTGGTTGTCGTATTTTCAGATCAAGCACATTAGGCATGTGGTTAGAAACATCAAGATAGAAGTCGGCATCTAAAATTTAAGGATATTTTCTTCTGACGTTCAATCTCGTTTAAATCTCATTTAAACATTTTACTTTATATTGCAGATTTTTTTATCAGTTTTAATAGCGTATATGCATCTGAAAATTGTGTTAAAAATATAGGTGTCTGTTGCTTGTACAACTTTCTTTACATGAATTTTAAGAAAATATCAATTCGGCGGCCATTTTGAAAATGCGTATTTTTGTGTATATTTTGCACCTCGTGAAAGGCCGGAGTGAACATAATAATGTTTAATATTATATAAATATTATGCAACAAAGTGGATACTTATATAGTTTTTGTATTTTTTCATATTTTTAGTGTAACTGGAGCACTTTTTATTTTTGAACCCAAAATGTGAAAAATAACACAAAAATTAACGGAACAAAAAACAAACAAGAAGCCCAATGAGCCTGCATCGCTCACCTGGTATCAATCTCTGACATTTATTATATTGTAACCCTTCAGTCCCCTAAAATCTTTTACTGTAAGACATTTAGAAGAACATGTTGAGATTTAAATATATTTTACCCCTGTGACCTTGTGAGACAACATCATTTTCATTTTCAAATTTTGTTTGGCTTCATCCCAGGATGCTACCAGCCAAATATCATGTTTCTAGGCATTTTGGTTTATCAGAAGAAGTTGCCTAAAGCTTTTAACAGATTCGACCCTTGTGACCTTTAATATGAGTCAAGGTAATTTTCTTTTGCAACCTTTGTCCGGCTTTATCCAAGGAACCTTTCAGTCAAATATCATGCTTCTAGGGCTTTTTGTATTTCAGAAGAAGTCGTTTAAATGTTTTAACAGATTTGACCCCTGTGACCTTGAATTTAGGTCAAGGTCATTTCTTTTTGCAAACTTTCTCGGGCTACATGCAAGGAACCTTTCAGCAAAATATCATATTTCTAGGGAATGTGGTTTATTAGATGAAGTCGTTTAAAGGTTATAATATATTTGACCCCTGTGACCTTGAATATAGGTCAAGGTCATTTCTTTTCGCAAACTTTGTCGGGCTTCATCGAAGGAACCTTTCAGCCAAATATCGTGCTTCTAGGGCTTTTGGTATTTCAGAAGAAGTCGTTTGAAGGTTTTAACAGATTTGACCCCTGTGACCTTGAATATGGGTCAAGGTCGTTTCTTTTCACAAACTTTATTCTGCTTCATCCATGGAAGCTTCCAATCAAATATGAGGTCTCTATGCCAGACGGTATTTTAGAAGAAGTTGTTTGAAGTTTTCAACATTTTTGACCCCTGTAACCTTGAAATTAGGTCAAAGTGTTTTTTTCACAAACTTTGTTCAGCTCCTCCTAAGAAAGCTACCAGACAAATTTGATGTCACCAGGCCTTTCAGTATTTTAGAAGAAGTCGTTTAAAGGAAAAATGTTGACAGACGCAGGACGGACGGACGGACGACGGACTCCGCACCATCACATAAGCTCACTTGGCCCTTCGGGCCAGGTGATCTAAAATGAAGCACGCTAACCCCTCTTATTACACGTGTATGACAATTTTAGAAAAAGAAACACCTTTTCTTTCATATGCTAAATATTAAAACAAATGATTGCAGAACTTTTGTTGTTTAGCATTAAATCTGCAAAAAATGGTGAAAAACGCCTCTCTTTTGTTAATAAGATTGTATAGTATCTATAGTGCATGTTTCCAGTATGCCGCTCAAGAACATTCAAACAAAGCCTTTGTTATCGACGACATTAAAGTCTACTGGTTCTTCATCGCGGTCTTCTTTTTCCTTCGGAGTAATTAAGGGAAACGCCTTCGGCATAAATTATTGAAGGTTTCTTCCTACAATAACCATTTGTCAAATAGACATGTTAACTCTGCACTACCTGTGCTACCAACCGGTTCCCTTGACCTCATACAAGTTGGAACAGTGTTTTTTTGAATGATTATGGAGAGTCTCTGAAGGACGAGCAGCACTGGTGTTTTCTACCACTTTATTATTGCCATAATGAGTCGATTGCTGATATGAAGACGTGACTGAAGATACTCCCCTTTTGCTTGAATCGTGTACGCTGCTTATGTCACCCTTGCCAGGCGCGGGGGAGCTGATAGCTAACTATTCGGATAGCAACCATTTGGGTTGTTTGGCGCAGTATAATGATTATGAAAGTCAACTGTATTAACAAAATCATTTCAGAAAGCTATTGACCAATGCCTTCCGTCAAAATACTCACAGCAATATCAGTACCGGCTTGAGAATCGTTCAGAACATCTCTTACTGAAACCTCTGTTTTCCGGACACGAGACTTTAGAGAAGAGAGGCAATCGAGGGCGGAGTGTAGTTTTGACGTATAGGACTGAACATCTTTATCAAAGGCTGACAGTTTGTCTCTAACTGCACATACCCCGGAGCGAGTGTCGTTCACTTTGATGAAACATTCATAATCAATTCTCCAAAGGCGCAAGCTATTATTCTCGACTTACTGAGAGGTTGACGAAAGTTCAGTGGATCCCAATTTCCGGTGACGTGTAGTGAAACAACTTTCGAGGATATAAGATAGATAATATAAGATATAAGTTATAAGACCTGTTGCATATGCCATCAGAAATGAGCTTATCAACGATTTCATCTGCCTGTTTCAATTCCGTTTTAACTGACTAGAAATGTTTTTTTTTTGCTTCCAATAATGATACTGATCGTATTTGTTGAACAAGATAAAAAGTCAATTGAACAGTCGTCTGCAAAATCATAATGGATTTTAACATGGGCGACCTTTCTGACATTCTTGGATTGAACGAGGATGGAGATTTGGAGGCTATCTTTATGGAAGATGAGGAATTTTTAATTCTAGTAGACACAGGGGCCATTTAAATTAGTAGTGTGAACCTCTCCAATAAGATGGACAGAGAGCTGGCCAACTGTGGGCTGAAGCCCCCCCCCCCCTCCAAGTGCGCCATCCATCAAAACAAGATTTCAGCAAGTGTCCGAAAATGACTTAAAAGAAATGGAGTGGAATTGGCAATTGAAAATCACCAAAAGGGGAGTTTTCACAAAGTTGTAACATTTGTTTTTTTTTTTTAATTTAAAACTGAAAAATTAAAATATCGGAGAATGTAATGTCAGACCGGGACTCGAACCCGGATCGCCCATAAATTATGGTTTCTCTACCTTGAGATATCTGACCGTGTATTCTCCAAGTACATTTAATCTGCATTTTAGAATATGTTACTGTAATTGGGTCGTCACTCTTAGTCTTTGTTTTTATTTTTAGACTGGAGCACTGAGAGGGATGGGTACCGCAATGATTTGGAAAGCATCGACGGGGAGAAGCTAAACCATAAACTCCGGACATTTACGCAAAGTTCCAACCTAAAAGTCCAGAAAAACGAGTGGCAGCTGGAATGACGGAAGGACAGGCCCATGAATACAATAAATATTCCATGAAAAGTATAAGGTCAGCTATAAATCTGTACATGATTGGCATAGGGAGGAGTGACAGAGATATTATTAGGGATCGACAGTTCAAAACTTCGAACAACCTCCTGGACGGGAAACTTAAACTTAATACCAGAGAAGGCATATCAATTCCTACCAAACACAAATCTGTAACACCCCCCCCCCCCCCACCTGACTTTTAAAGACATTTGACCCCTATGACCTTGAAAGCAGATTAAGGTCATTCATTTGAACAAACTTGGTAGCCCTTCATCCCAGCATGCCACAGGCCAAATATCGGTACCCTAGGCCTTTTTATAATGGAGAAGAAGTTACTTGAAGAATTAAAATATTTTTGATTCCTGTGACCTTGAAAATAGGTAAAGGTTAATCGTGTGAACAAACTTGGTAGTCCTTCATCCAAGCATGCTACATGCCAAATACCTTGGGCCTTTCGGTTATTGAGAAGAAGTTTGTTAAAGATTTTTACATATTTGACCCCTGTCTGTGACCTTGAACATTGATCAAGGTCATTGATATGAGAAAACTTTGTAGCACTCTATCCCAGGTACCTACTGTTTAAAAATAAGCAATCTTGGCCTTTTGAATATTGAGAAGAAGATTCATAAATAATTTTACATATGTGACCCCTGTGACCTTGAAAGTAGGTCAAGGTTATTGATATGAGGAAATTACGTAGTCGTTTATTCCAGCATGTTATAGGCATAATATTATCACACTAGACTCTATAGTTATTGAAGAGAAGTTGTTTGAAAGAATTTTACTACATTGATATGAGGAAACATTGTAGCACTCTATCCCAGGTACTTACTGGCAAAATATCAGCATCCTGGGCCTTTTGGTTATTTAGAAGAAGATTCTAAAAGATTCAAAGTCATTGATATGAACAAACTTTGTAGCACCCTAGCCTAGGTACCTACAGGCCAAATGTAAGCATCCTGGGCCGTTTGGTTATTAAGAAGAAGTTTGTTAAAGGAAAAATTTACGGACGGCGCATGAGTGACGATGACGAACGAAGCGCGATGGCAATAGGTCATCCTGACCCTTTGGGTCAGATAACCTTAAAATGCGAAATGTTCGAAAGTTTACATGGCACATTGCCTCCGGCTACAAGTGTTCAACAATTAAATGACACTAGATACGATCTTTGCCACATCGTGTATATGACAAGACACCGAAATGAAAGCTCCGTTCGGTCCTATAGTAGGGAATGCTACACAACACAGAAAAGAAACATAAATGAAACACTTTCCTCCATAGCAGACTGCGGGAAGTCTTCACACGTGGTAATGGTGGCCCGGTCCGTCACCAAATCTGCTTCTGAATTCATCACACCACAGACTCCGGTCCCGGTTTGCTCGCACCTCAGCCTGTCGTCCCAAACTCTGGCAATATAATGTCCACTTCAAATACGATGTCGTCAGGTTATATTTCTAACTCATCATTTTAAAACTGTGTTTCAATTTGGGAAGTTAACTTTCACACCGTCGCCTCCTTCGTGACGTAGCACAACGCTATTCGCTGCGCTATTTGAAATCCTATGGTTGGGTTAAGTAGTGCTAAGATAAACTTACGCTGCACATTTGTTTTTTGTGCAAGAATGACATAACTAGAATACCTTAAATTAAAGGAATTTAATTAAAAATGTTTTTTTATTCGGTATTTACTGAAAATAGGTGTGCAATGTTTTTGCATAAACCGCTTCGAGGATTTATGCTAAATGCACCGATTTTTTTTCTGTATATACAAAAAAAAAAATGTTCCATATAAATAAAAAAAAATTGTGGTCTTTCCTTAATTATTCCCAAATTTTATGCGTAGCATTTTAATAGTAAATTGACAAGCTTAAACTATTCTTCATCTCTTACAAAATATTCATTAATCATTTCAACATATTTATATCACACTCGTATACAACGTTACGCTCCTTGATGGTCGTGATGAGGCTTCGTGATGGTAAATAGCTGTCATATATCCACAACATTCGCTTATGTAAGTTGATCGGTATTGAGGATTAATATTAAAGGAATATTCTGACTAGTTGTCATGATGTTCGTTATAAAGAGTTGAAGTAGAAGTATAAAGTTGTCTCAATGGTCATTATAGAAAGTAAACGTTGTGTATATTGTTGACGTAATAGTCGTTATAGAGAGATGACGTAGTAGTATAAAGTTGTCATAATGGTCGTTATAGAGAGATGACGTAGTGTATATTGTTGACGTAATGGTCGTGATAGAGAGATGACGTAGTAGTATAAAGTTGTCAAAATGGTCGTTATAGAAAGTAAACGTTGTGTATGTTGTTGACATAATAGTCGTGATAGAGAGTAATGGCGTAGTGTATATTGTTGACGTAATGGTCGTTATAGAGAGATGACGTAGTAGTATATAGTTGTCATAATGGTCGTTATAGAAAGTAAACGTTGTGTATGTTGTTGACCTAATAGTCGTGATTGAGAGTAATGGCGTAGTTGTATAAAGTTGTCAAAATGGTCGTTATAGAAAGTAAACGTTGTGTATGTTGTTGACGTAATAGTCGTGATAGAGAGTAATGGCGTAGTAGTGTATAGTTGTCATAATGTTCGTTATAGAGAGATGACGTAGTAGTATAAAGTTGTCATAATGGTCGTGATAGAGAGTAATGGCGTAGTGTATATTGTTGACGTAATGGTCGTGATAGAGAGTAATGGCGTAGTTGTATAAAGTTGTCATAATGTTCGTTATAGAGAGATGACGTAGTAGTATAAAGTTGTCATAATGGTCGTGATAGAGAGTAATGGCGTAGTAGTATATAGTTGTCATAATGTTCGTGATAGAGAGTAATGGCGTAGTTGTATATATTTGTCACAATGGTCGTTATAGAGTTATAGGGTGTTAACATGATAGCAGTATTAAGTTGTCATACCGGTAGTTTGGGTACGCAGGACGCGGATGTCACGTCAACACTGTTAGTACGAGATTATCTCCAACAGTGAATAAATATATTGAAATTTTCTTTTTTAAATGAAAAGCAGTGTTTGGAATTGGTTGTGAAATGATTATGGATTATCAATTAGATCAATTACATATAATAATTGATTGTTCAATCAGTTGGCCAATATGTCACTTTGAAATGTTCTTGTTTTCTTTTCACTGAATGTTGAGTTGTTGTCATTGTCATGATTATAATGAGAAGCATTTGATGTGAATTGGTTCAATGCTCTTCATATTAGATCATACAGGATCACCCAGATGTGAAAGAAAATCTTTAAAACCGAAAGAATATTTGATTGGTTCCATTGAATGAGCCTGTTTATAATCTTTGAAAACTAGGCTGATCTAAAAGAGACTTAAGTTACAAACCTGAGAAGGGACTCAATAAGGCGTGGTCTGTAGGTAGACGTCCAGTCCCCGTGTCCCAGACATCCTTTTGTCCCGTCCCCACAGGTCAGGATTATCCCGTTGTCACTGGCAAATATACTGAATCCAGCTCCACAGCAACCTCTGTCACAATAGAAACACACTTAATGACTTCTGTCACCATAGAAACACATTGACTTTTGTCACCATAGAAACACACTTATTGACTTCTGTCACCATAGAAACACACCTATTGACTTCTGTCACCAAAGAAACACACTTATTGACTTCTGTCACCATAGAAACACACTTATTGACTTCTGCCACCATAGAAACACTCTTATTGACTTCTGTCACCATAGAAACACACTCATTGACAGCCGTCACAATAGAAACAATCTTATTGACCTCTGTCACCATAGAAACACACTTATTGACCTCTATGCACCATAGAAACACTCTTATTGACCTCTTGCACCATAGAAACAGAAACTATCGACCACTAGGTCTCACCATAGAAACAGACTAATTAACATATATCACCTTAGATACAAACTTGAATCGGCATACAAAATGTACCTGCAATACATTCTTGCAGAAAGCAATATACAGAAACTATATTTAGCAGAATTTTTCCCTTGTGGAAAATCACAAAAATAAGATTATTACAGATATACGTATGTTCACAGTATGTTTCCATTACTGTCTCAACAAACAATGCCATTTGAGACACTGACAAGCCTGATTAAGCCCTGGCCATTTTAGATAATTCTTGATATGGTCTTCCCTGTCTAGTAGTTATTATTTTAGTCAAGTATTAATTAAAGATTTAGACTTGATTGCTCTTGACAGTAACATCTGGTTTTAATGTTGAAAATTAAATCAAGTTCCCCATTGTATCTTTCTTTGACTGAAAAAATATCAATTAATTCACTACCCCCTAAATTGTATAATGAACTATTCCAACCATTAAATTTGGGCTAGTTCAAATATGTCTTAAGGGTGAATGAGTAAATAACGTTCTAAAATTTTGTCCAAATTATATTTCACAAACACAATTTCATTTCCCCTTGATGTACCCCTTAATCTTTACCTTGATATAGATTTCCCTGTGAGGGCCTCCACCAATGTAGGTTTTGTTATTGACTCAGTGTTGCCGTGACCCAGTTGACCTTTGCCCCCTTCGCCCCACGTAAACACCTGTCTCTCCGTGGTGACGATGATCACATGATCTTCACCAGCAGCTGCCTGGAATGTATTGTTCGAAATATTTTCACAATTTCAGGGGTTACTTATCTGCGATGTTAAAGGTCAATGTTCATTAATTAGCAATACTGACCAGTACAGTGTATCGATGTCAAAGGTCAAGGTTCATTACATAGCAATACTAATACCTACAGTTGTGTATCAATGTCCAACAAAAATGTTCATTACATAGCAATACTTACCTACAGTTGTGAATCAATGTCCAACAACAATGTTCATTACATAGCAATACTTACCTACAGTTGTGTATCAATGTCAAAGGTCAAGGTTCTTTACATAGCAATACTTACCTACAGTTGTGTATCAACGTCAAAGGTCAAGGTTCATTACATAGCAATACTTACCTACAGTTGTGTATCAATGTCAAAGGTCAAGGTTCATTACAAAGCAATACTCATCTACAGTTGTGTATCAATCTCAAAGGTCAAGGTTCTTTAGATAGCAATACTTATCTACAGTTGTGCATCAATGTCAAAGGTCAAGGTTCATTACATAGCAATACTTACCTACAGTTGTGTATCAATGTCTAAGGTCAAGGTTCTTTACATAGCAATACTTACCTACAGGTGTGTATCAATGTCAAAGGTCAATGTTCATTACATAGCAATACTTACCTACAGTTGTGTATCAATGTCCAACAAAAATGTTCACTACATAGCAATACTTACCTACAGTTGTGTATCGATGTCAAAGGTCAAGGTTCATTACATAGCAATACTAATACCTACAGTTGTGTATCAATGTCCGACAAAAATGTTCATTACATAGCAATACTTACCTACAGTTGTGTATCGATGTCAAAGGTCAAGGTTCATTACATAGCAATACTAATACCTACAGTTGTGTATCAATGTCCAACAAAAATGTTCATTACATAGCAATACTTACCTACAGTTGTGTATCAATGTCAAAGGTCAAGGTTCTTTACATAGCAATACTTACCTACAGTTGTGTATCAATGTCAAAGGTCAAGGTTCATTACATAGCAATACTTACCTACAGTTGTGTATCAATGTCAAAGGTCAAGGTTCATTACAAAGCAATACTCATCTACAGTTGTGTATCAATCTCAAAGGTCAAGGTTCTTTAGATAGCAATACTAATACCTACAGTTGTGCATCAATGTCAAAGGTCAAGGTTCATTACATAGCAATACTTACCTACAGTTGTGTATCAATGTCAAAGGTCAATGTTCATTACATAGCAATACTTACCTACAGTTGTGTATCAATGTCAAAGGTCAAGGTTCATTACATAGCAATACTTATCTACAGCTGTGTATCAATGTCAAAGGTCAAGGTTCATTACATAGCAATACTTACCTACAGTTGTGTATCAATGTCAAAGGTCAAGGTTCATTACAAAGCAATACTCATCTACAGTTGTGTATCAATCTCAAAGGTCAAGGTTCTTTAGATAGCAATACTTATCTACAGTTGTGCATCAATGTCAAAGGTCAAGGTTCATTACATAGCAATACTTACCTACAGTTGTGTATCAATGTCAAAGGTCAATGTTCATTACATAGCAATACTTACCTACAGTTGTGTATCAATGTCAAAGGTCAAGGTTCATTACAAAGCAATACTTATCTACAGCTGTGTATCAATGTCAAAGGTCAAGGTTCATTACATAGCAATACTTACCTACAGGTGTGTATCAATGTCAAAGTTCATTACATAGCAATTACTTAATATTTTTACCTATCAGTATTATGTCATATGTTAACTTTCAATGTCAAATATCAGCATTCATTATTACAATATTTGCCTATCAGTGTCAAAGTCAAAGTTAATTAAAACAAATTAAACTTACCTGTCAATGTCAAAAGACAAGGCTCATTACTACAACAAAGGTCAACATGCATTACATATCATTTTTACAATATTTACCTGTCAATGTCAAAGGTCAAAGTTCTTTACAATGTAATCAATATTTATCTATGAATGTCAAAGGTCAAGGTTCATTATTACAATATTTACTGATCAATGTCAAAGGTCAAAGTTCATACTTACATGTCTAATTTTGATTTTAGGAGGAAGTTCTATAGGGGTGATAGAGGCTGAGGAACTCTCGAAGTAGAAAAACACTGACCTGGAAATATAATTTATTACAGGGATTTACTCAAAATTCTGTGACAAAGATCAAAGTTAACATTAATTTATAAAGAGAATTATTCAAACACTGATACATACAGACATTGCACATTTTTCCTATTAAAATTTTGTGGGTTTTTTTCAGAAATACTGCACATCTGTCATACTGAAATCTAAATAACACAAAGAGTGACATTAAGAAATGAAACAGTCTATGCATGAAACATTATTTGTGTGTATGGACAGACAATTTCATTTTGATGTATCTGTCATGGTCCTAGGATGTGACTCATTATCCCCCTGAAATTCCAAAATGAACTATTCCCACCATTGAATTGGAAGAGTTCAAATGCGTCTGCAGCGGTTAACAAGTTAAACAATGAAACAATACCTATTAGGACAACAAGACACCAATGCCATGGGAACTTCATGAGTGCCGCCATGTCATATATTCTTTGAAAATGCATTAAACTAAAACCTTTACCTCATTCAATCCCTGCAATTTTGTAATTAACCTTTACCACCATTGAATTGGATGAGTTCAAATGTGTCTTCAGGGGTGAATGAGTTAATTATAAAAGACTGAATGTAGATCCCTGAACTAAACACAGATTTTAAAACCATGGCGAACGGTGTAATTTTCCAAACTATGATAAGTTTTAAAAGTCCCTGCTTAAATGTTCCCACTCATTACGATTCACAAATTTAGAGAATTACGCTCTGTTCAACAAGTAACAAAGTAAATGATAATGCAATCAGTTATTGAACGGACATCTTGATGAATCTAATATAATTTATAATATCTCTATGGCAACCAAGGGTAACACCTTATATATGGTTTGTGCAATGGGAATGTAAAAAAATAATTGTAAAATGACTGTGAACAAAAATACACACACGGTATTTATGATGTGTTCGTGTGGGGGAAGAAGCAGGGACAACATCAATATTTCTTGTAAAATAAAGAAAAAAAACACAAAAAACATTCTCTGGTGTAAAAAAGTATGATTGAAACAAACCAAGCAGATTTGCCAATACCTGAATTACATTACATTGTAAATATAAACAGATTATTTTTTTCTATGATAATGAGATATAGCTATTTCTACCAAAATCAAAATCCTTAAATCTGGTATAAGATAGCTAAACATTCCATTTTAAGGTGGACAGTTGCAGTTCTCTATGTTTAACTTCAACAAAAAAGAGTTCCAACTTAAACATCAGCAATTTTTGACTTGGTGTTGCTTGGCAATTACAACATCAAAACATTAAATTTAAAAGAAATCCATGCATTATAATTATCCTTTTTTTCAAAATGTCTCTGAATCGAGAATTTGATTTCGGAACCTTCTAATTATACATCAGGAAGCTTAAATTAAAAGTTTTAGTGTAAAATTATTATTCCTTGTTCCAGTAAAAATCTGATATGAGTTTCATGCCAAGATATTTTAATGTCCAATATATGTTAACTCTACATTTCCTCATCTGATCCTGATCTTGTATACGCCACCACACACACCAAAATGTCTCTTTTCTGCAGAATTCATATACTGTAAACGTGGAAATATTTGCGCAGGGAAATTTACGCTAATTACCTGAAAGCAACTAGATCGTGAAACTTTCCCCATCGCATATTTTTTTGCGATATACAAATGGTATAAGGCTAATTATGCGAAAGTGGATCGATCGGGAAAATTTCTCCCACATGTATACAAAACAATGTACATGTACTTTGCCAAATCGAAATCGCGAAAATAACCCACCCCCCACCCTCTCCACCCAGAAAATAACCCCCCGCGGAAATAGCCCCTTCATGACACCAAATATTAATGTAATGGCAGCATAACGAAGCAATTCACTTCCTGATTAAAATATTTAGAAAATAAAATATTATGTAAAACTTTCTATCAATTTTTGTTTTTCTTGGGGTCGGGTGTAATGGGTGAGTGTAGATTCCTTAAATAAAATATACAATAATTAATATGTGACAAAGTAAACAAAGAGACTACATTTATATATATACATCCTTCTGTGATGTCACCGTACCTTTTCTCCACAGCAGAACTGTAACCAAGCACATTTGTACAATTTTTACAAAATCTATTTTCTGAAATTAACTTATATTGTAATTACCATATAGCTCCTGTGGACTCGCACATACAATTGGACGCCCAAATTTACTCAAGACTTTTTGCAGTTTAAGCTCCTAAAATGGTCTACATAAGTTTATTTCTTCTATAACAACCATATCTCTTTCTTATCTGAAGTGGATCCAGTGGTCTTACACTTGTGACCCAACTGTAAACTGTAATGACCCAAACAAACCTTGTTTACCTAATATAATCAAAGGGAGATCAGACAAAAACTAAAACCAGGGAATCACAAAAGATACCTGTAGCCCCTAGAACAGTATTCTACAACTGTTCTGGAACATTCTGTTCTAGAACTGTATGAGATGTATCAGAACATTTCTAGAACTATTCCAGATTCAAGAACAAAATTTTGCAGGGCTTGACCTTCAATGCTTTAGCTCTTGCACCCCTTAAAGGCCCAATATACGTAACTTCTGGAATTTTTTCGTGATTCTGAAAAATGATGACAAAAAATCCAGTTGATAACCATTCAAAAATAAGCCTAAAACGAAGTAAACTTGAGCGGTAACTAACAAGAAGCTCTTGACAGAAAAATCTAAAAAACTGAAAGTAATTCAGGTGTGGCCCACTTCATCAACAAGCCGAATTAAGTTAATTAGAAGACAGTTCAAATGGACGCATGTTTACAAATACCGAGTTTCAACTACTGCTTTACCGGTAACCGCGAAAGAATTCATCTTGAATATTGCTGATATCAGCTAATCTTAGCTACATCTATAAATATAAAAGTTATTAGGCTTGATTTTCGCTTCAAGTTTTGTCGAAAGTTACATATATTGGGCCTTTAAACTTTATAATGAACTACTCCAATCTTTGAATTGGAATAGTTCAAATGTGTTGTCAGGGGTAATTCAGTTATATAGCGATCCCCATGCAATGACCTGGTATTTATTATTTGTTAAGGACAGAACCTGGTACATCTCTGTAGAAAGCCAGCGACTTATCCACTTATAGTAACTTTACCTTGTTTTCTTCTTTGTTTTTGCGTTGTCACGGTTACTCTCGTGAGAATGGAGCAGATCATCGTCACAGTCTGTTGTAGGATCCTCAAAGGAATTCATCAACTACAACGACAAAACAGACTTAAGGCTATATGCTGCCTATAATAAATGTGAGATATATACCGGGTACCTAACTTTACTAAAGAGTTCCGACCTTGAAGTGTCAAAAAGAATCCATTTTAACTTGTAAACTAGAAATGTCTGGGAGACATATAATGCCCCCGCCCCCCATATGAATTTCGTTCTTCATGTTTATTACGTATGCAAAGTTTAAATTGATGACAATCGGATCAGTAGTTATTTAAATAAGCTGGTTACATTACCACAGGACGGGATGGGATGGAAACGGGATGGGACGGACATGGGTAACACTATATGCCCCCCCCCCCCTTCCCTCCATTTCATGGCGGGGGCATAATAAATGAAATAATGTTGCTATTAGTAAGCTTTAGTGTTTGAAATTCATTGTTATTACAATGTATGATAATAATTTGAGGTTCTTATGTACCGCTTTTACCCATAGGTTGTCTCAAAGCGTTTCATAAATAAGTATCCATGGTAATTGGGCCTTAGCAACCAGCCGATATCGTTCTCCACTTCATGGGGAGCATATACAACCGGTGCTGCCATTTCAGCCCTCACTGAGCTAGCATTCCACAACTTCTAGTACTGCCGGCCTGGAGAACCACATAGTCATTTACAGCTTAGTAGACTGGAACAAGGGGAGTAAAGTATCTTGCTTAAGGATACAACACAAGTGCCGTGGCCAGGACTCATACTCGATTTAATTCTAACCAATAGTTTTTTTCTCAATTTTACTTACAAACATATATATAATAAAACTGTCTAAATTAGATGAAAATTTATTGTCATTAGATGAAATGGGGGGAGGGGAGGGGGGCATATAGGGTAACCCATGTGTCCATTTCATTTTTGACGTTTACATATTCGACTATATATACGCAGATATGAGTGGGGGATACTCCCTTATTGCTTATCAATTTTTTGCAGTGAAGTGGTATACCGAAGGACCCACCAATAGTTCAGCGATGGCATGCATGGTCAGTATAACTGGTTGGGCGATCGCCCCAACACTATAGCTAAAACTATACAAGAGGTCCAGAGGACCGGCTTCGTTGGACACAATTTTATCGAGTAATTATTGAAAAAATAATTTTCTTAAAGATCCCAGGAACAGAGAGTTCAGATCCCAAGACCAATCCTTGTAGCAATTATGGACTATATGTATAAAACTGTGATGGGGATCATGCATAGATCTCAATCATTTTCAAGCTCAATTAAAAAAAAACTACATCTGTCAGGGCGTGACCTGATTTGATGCCAATTTCACGATAGTGATGGTCTCTTTAATTATGCTAGCAATTTTATATATAGATTTTCCAACTTACCATTTGTACAATTTTGAATACCCGCTCTCTAAACTAGTGTAACCAGTTGAAGATGGTTTGTATCAATTGCTTGGTTTCAGAGAAGAGGTTACTTAAACCAATGTAGTTTCTGTCCTACCCCTCATCCCCTGGGTGTTTTATCATACATTTGTTCAATTTTGAAGTTATTTATAGCAATCATTATGGCCAAATTTGCCCTGTATGAAGTTCCGTGACAATCAGTGTTGGAGATAACATAGCAGATAGACAGAAAAACAAACTGATGCAACTAACAAGAGGCCCAAAGGGCCTGTATCGCTCACCTGGATACATTGGTATATAGGTTACAAATCCTGATAATATATTTTCCAAAAAGATTCCATGGACAGGAACATGCCAGAAGACCAATCCTTGAAGCATATCTGGATAAATTTAAGTTTGGTTAATGGGTGGGTATCTCAACTTTTTCAAGTTCAACTGAAAAACAAGGTCCCTGAGGGCTGTGGCTAGACAACTTAAATCAATGCTAATATCATGATTGTGTTCGTCTCTTTATGCCCAGCAACTGTATAGTTTCGGGTGGGGATGTCAATCATTTAAAAGTTATGACACAGAAGTTAAAGTCTGCAAGCTAGAATCCCTCTCCCCTTAACCCCGGTCAGGATATACACATAGTAATATACACCCAATACACATATAACTATCAGACACTACACACCTGAGGTGAACCGTAGGTATATATACATTGTACCACAGTCTGTAAACATGACCTGCATTGACCTACTCCACAATCTACCCTGTTATTATTTCTGTAAGCCAGTCGGCAACCTCGCATAACAAGGAAGTAATATTACCTGTAAATTTACAAGTCTACACAGGTACATCTACAAGTGGGGGCCAAGCAGGGAGCATATTTATTTCAAAAATGTGTCCTTTGGCCGTTTAACTACTAATAAATTCTGTGCTATAAAACAACAGGTTTGTGAACACAGTAATTATATAATGGAGGTTTACCCGGACATTAGGCCCTACATTGAACACAATGATGGTCCCTTGATCGTCACTACGTGTACCTTGACAACCATATCAAACAAGGACGTTATACTAAAGTTACACGTCTACAGTCAGATCTACAAACATTGGCCGGGGAGGACGCATAAAAATGACAGACATTAACCAGGAATATCTCCATGGAACAAAACTCAATTCTGAGTCAGAAACAAAGTGATTTATCAAAAGAAACAGATGAAATGTAATTCCAGGATGTGATTTCATTTATACCAGGGATACAGTCAATGACAAATTGTGCCTGTGTTTCCCGGACGATGACATTCCATATTGGTTACGGTAAACCTTCTATAAACCCACAACAGTGATTACAGGTAGCCATACTGTAGTGTTTTTATGGTTGTGTTTTATGAACACATGTGTCTGGGTCGAAGCTCCCTTTCAAGGATAAAACTGATTTTTTTACTGTTATCGAAGATAAATGGTAATAGACAAGTTGTTTTGGACTATTCATAGACTTCCTTTTTTCTTCATCATCATTGTCATCACCATGGCAACACCTGTAGTGCAAATCCCTTTCCGAAAGAAAGGACAGGCTACCTGTATTGAACACAGAGACAAACGACTATATTTCTACTGCAAAAACTGTGATACACCAGTTTGTCCTAAGTGTTTGTCAACATCTCATGAAGGTCATAAAGTGTGTGAACTCAGTGACATAACTCCAGAAAAGAAACAAGACATTCAAAACTTTATTCATAAAACTGAACAAAATGACCTGGTACAACTTCAGAAACAAATCTCATCTACTGATTCACTACTGAAAGACAACACAAGCAACTTCGACAATCTTTCATACAAGTTAAAAACACAAACTGAAAAACTGAAACAAGATCTTGATCTCCTAACAGCACAAACTCTCTCTCTGTACCAGAAAATGAAGGAGGACAATACCAAACTAATACAAAAATATAAACAAGACCTTGATATGTACGACCAGAAGCTCAAAGAACAGATTAAGGAATACAAAGCAACACTCCAGAATGGATCTCAAATAGAAATATATGACACAGGATGTGAAATCCATTCCCAAATAACTTTCCCTATGAAACCAGTCATGGGTAGTGCCAGTTTCAATCCAAACAAAAATCCTCAACATCACCTAAAACTGGCCTTAGGGGATATTGCTCTGTTAAATCAAGGTCAAGCTTCCACTGACCAGGCCGGGTCAGTCAGGACATCTGGTGGTCAGAAACCTTCATCCTCTACATCACAACAGTCAGAACAAAAAGGGAAGGAGGCAGTGCCTACGTACAAACTACTGCCACAGACCAAAGTGTTGGAGGAGTGGGAGTCTCCTGTTAATATTGGGTCTATATGTCCCACCACTGATGGTCAGGTATGGACCTGTGTGAATTACAGTGATACATTAACTCTCCTGGACAGGAAGGGGAAAGTATTACAGCAGGTCAAACACAAACCTAACATCAGGGACATAAGTCTGTCACCAACAACACACACACTGTGGGCCTGTGATATAGAATACACCATCATGGAGCTGGTATCAGGACAACTGACACACAGATTCAGTACCAAGGAGAGATCCAGGTGTATCTGTGTTACTGCCAGTAACCATATCATTGTAGGGATGACCAACAACATCTCTAAATTTACCACACAAGGTCAACTGGTACTCACTACAAGTACTACAGGGACTGGGATGCCATTAGTGTGTTCACCATACAGGATCTCAGAGTGTCCTGTCACTCACAATGTGGCAGTGGTTGATTGGAATAATGAGGATGATGGTGGTGATGGGATACAACATGTTATTGTTATGGACACTGATTTCAAGGAATTGTTTGTGTATAGAGGTGACATCCCCAGTACATATAAACAATCATCATGTAAAGGAGCTAAACCATTTAGCCCCTGGGGTGTGGTGTATGACAGTGTGGGGAACATCATCATAGGGGACTGTTACAACAGCAGAGTCCTACTCCTCAGTGGAGGTGGTGAGTTCCTTAGGATCATACACACAGCCACAAAATGGCCACGTGCTGTAGGTGTAGGCAGGGATGATGTTCTGTGGGCTGGGTTTAATTTGGATGTTAAACTTCTACAATACAGCAGTGTGTGACTCCTTTGACAAAACTTGTATGTATATAGTTACTATGACAACATAGAATCAAACCAACAAAACTGACCACAATAAACAACAAGAGGCCTGGATGGCCTGTATCACTCACCCAGATACTGCTGTATCTGCACGAGTCATCAAGGTAAAACATTTCTAAAAAAGATCCCAGAACTGGAACAGACCCCAAGGCCAACCCTTGTAGCATATAGTACACCGGTAATAGTTTGGTTATGAGGCGGCATCTAAATTGTTTCCAATTTCAACTCAGAAACTAGGTCGGTTGGGGTGTGGCCAGACCCCGAGGTCCAAGTTAATATCCTGATTGTGTTTGATGCTTTATACCAGTAGTATACATAATCTGAGATGGGAATCCCAACTGTATCAAAGTTATCACTGAGGGATTAAGACTGCAATTGTGGGGCAGACCCCAGGGGTTAAGTCTGTAAGGATGGGCAGACCCCAGGGGTTAATTCTGTAAGGGTGGGCAGACCCCAGGGGTTAAGTCTGTAAGGATGGGGCAGACCCCAGGGGTTAAGTCTGTAAGGGTGGGGCAGACCCTAGGGGTTAAGTCTGTAAGGATGGGGCAGACCCCAGGGGTTAAGTCTGTAAGGGTGGGGCAGACCCCAGGGGTTAAGTCTGTAAGGGTAGGGTAGACCCCAGGGGTTAAGTCTGTAAGGATGGGGCAGACCCCAGGGGTTAAGTCTGTAAGGGTGGGGCAGACCCCAGGGGTTAAGTCTGTAAGGGTGGGGCAGACCCCAGGGGTTAAGTCTGTAAGGGTGGGGCAGACCCCAGGGGTTAAGTCTGTAAGGGTGGGGTAGACCCCAGGGGTTAAGTCTGTAAGGATGGGGCAGACCCCAGGGGTTAAGTCTGTAAGGATGGGGCAGACCCCAGGGGTTAAGTCTGTAAGGGTGGGGCAGACCCCAGGAGTTAGGGGCAGACCCCAGGGGTTAAGTCTGTAAGGGTGGGCAGACCCCAGGGGTTAAGTCTGTAAGGGTGGGCAGACCCCAGGGGTCAAGTCTGTAAGGGTTGGCAGACCCCAGGTTTTAAGTCTGTAAGGGTGGGGCAGACCCCAGGGGTTAAATATGTAAGGGTGGTGCAGACCCCAGGGGTTAAATATGTAAGGGTGGTGCAGACCCCAGGGGTTAAATATGTAAGGGTGGTGCAGACCCCAGGATTTAGGGGCAGACCCCAGGAGTTAGGGGCAGACCCCAGGGGTTAAGTCTGTAAGGGTGGGGCAGTACCCAGGGGTTAAATATGTAAGGGTGGTGCAGACCCCAGGGGTTAGGGGCAGACCCCAGGAGTTAAGTCTGCAAGGCTGGGCAGACCACAGGACAGTGTTGTGTACCCAGGTGTTAAGACTGCAAGGGTGGGCAGACCACAGGTTATATACCCAGGGTTAAGTCTGTAAGGGTGGGGCAGTACCCAGGGGTTAAGTCTGCAAGGCTGGGCAGACCTCAAGGACAATGCTGTGTACCCAGGGGTTAAGACTGCAAGGGTGGGCAGACCACAGGTTATATACCCAGGGTTAAGACTGCAAGGGTGGGGAAGACCCCAGGACAGTGTTGTGAACCCAGGGGATACGTCTGCAAGGGTGGGGCAGTCCTTTGGATAGTGTTGTGTACCGGCCAGGGGTTAAGTCGGCAAGAATGGGGCAGAACCTGAGATAGTGTTGTGTACCCCGGGTTAAGTCTGCAAGGAAGGGGCAGACCCCAGGGCATTGTTGTTTACCAAGAGGTTAAGTCTGCTATGGTAGCATTTGTCTTTTTATGCTGTGTTGTGTTACATGCATTTTCAACCGCATTTTATCATTCTTTATTATTAATGTGAATAACAATCAGATTTGTTTTAGGTTTTCTTAGAACGTGATTTATTCTTTACATAGCTTAAAATTGCATTGTTCATTACTAGAATAACATTGTGTTAACATATTATAAATAATACTTCTATGAACCTTAATCAACTCTTTCCGTACTTCGTTACCTTTCCGGCTTCCGTACCGGAAGTCATTACTAGGCTCACCCCCAGATGTTTTTTTCAAAATGGCGGATTACCATGTGGATTGCTGATGTGTTGTTTTTCGTTGCAAAAAAAACTCAGGTCAGTGCAATTCCCTAGCGTTGTAAAGTAGATATTTTTAACAAGATATTCAGAGGTTGACTTTGAGACTGTGATGCACTAGTGTACTGCAGACAGCTGATATATCTGATAAAAATAGATGTCGAACGTTACCGTTGAGATAGAGTGGCTATCGTCAGTAACTAGGTCACGATCAGCTGATTTTGTTTTCCGAGTCGACCAGCCTTTGTTTATCGTTAATAAAATGATTGTTTTGGAAATCTTGGGAATCATTTATATGTCATTTTATTGGATAATTACATGTGTCGTCTGCTTATTGTAACTAATCAGCATTTAGATCACGTAAACATAGCATGTCGACTGTAGTCAACAATCGGGAAGAAGGAGCACATTTCTTTGTCGACTGTAGTCGACAGCAGGGAGGAGGGAGCACATTTATTTGTCGACTATTAAGTCGAAAGCAGTACGGAAAGAGTTAAGAGAGTGTGGAATCAGTGATTTTATGTTTTTTCACAGAGTAATGGATTTCAAATTTTAAACTGTTGACAGTTTATGATGTCGTACATGAGGTAACCTCTGGTTTATTTTGTTTGCTATAAATACATTAAGGGGTTAATTGTCCAGTGCAATGGTCAATACAGAAACTTTTTTGTACAAAATTAATTATTCAGTGGGTGGTCGGGCGGTGCAGTGGATAGCACACTTGCCTTTCACCAAGGCGGTCGGGGTTGGATTCCCTGATCGGATGTAAAAAGGTATGGGGTCACCTGCCCAACCACGTGGGTTTTCACCGGGTACTCTGGTTTCCTCTCACAATAAGACCCTGAACACGCTAACACCGGCCAACAAGAGTGATTAATATAAGTTATATAGCTTGTTTCATAATTGTTGTAAAATAAATAAAGTTTATATTTATATGTTAATTAAGACAAGAGTAATGGGAACATTCTGTCAAAAGTGAAAAATGTTGTTTTCAGTGGGGTCATTTCATAGAGATTCAAAATACCATCGATGCTACACCGATTTACTCGAATACCCCTCATTCGTCGAACAGGTCATTTGGTCGCGACAGAGTTTCAACATCTTTAACCAACCTTGGATTACTTGAATACCATGTATTCCTTGAACTATTGATCAGGTCCCCGCGAGTTTGAAGAAGTGGGGTGTTACTGTATGTTAATACCTATTTTGTCACCATTCATGGCTCTGCATTATTCTTGTTGCAATTGAAAGATGGAACATTTTCTTACATTCACATGTGTTATATACCTGTATCTATATATATATATGTACCATTTCAATGTATCAAGTTTTTGGGGAAATCTCGCTAGAAACATTACAAAATCAAAATCGATTTCTATATCCACAATGTCAAACTAGAAAGTGAGATGACCAGGCTTTCTGTGTACAGTGTACCCCACGTGGCACTCATGCACCAGCACACCTATACATAGCAAGCTACATATTGCGGCCTGTTTTGAATCAGTCGAGATGATGATTTTTGCTGTAATCATTCTTTAGCGATTTTTGGGCTGGAAACAATCTGCTAAATTATAAATGCGATTACGACAGTTTTTGTGTTTTGCTTTCTCCAGAAAGTATTATAAGTGTGTCATTTCATCATTGCATGATATGTGCTGATTTTCTATAAATTTAAAGCTACGCGCTAAAATCTGAGTGCGCCAAAAACAGAATGTTTACAGTGCCTCCTTTGTAAGGGTATTTTTATATGAGTTTTTTGAGATATATAATTACATTCTATTTAGTTAAATTTGGTTGTTTTATATTGTAAATTCATTATCATATAACATTTGGTAAACCAAATAATTATGACATTGTGATTGTATATTTAATGTAACTGAATAAACAACATCATTATAATTTAAATCAAAGTCGTTATTTTCTGGTACAGAATACTGAAATTGTAATTATTTTAATGGTGGTCCAATTTTAGCCCTCTTCATGCTGATCACTTCCGCAAAATTATGATTTATTGTGCTAACTGCGATTTCTGTTCAATGTTTTCTATGGCAAGTATTGTGGTTGTGCCAATTTATCGTTGTGCTAGTATGTTTAAATTTGATTATGCACTAATTATAAAATTTGAGTGCACTAAAGTAAATGTATTTACAGTAACTGCTTTCTATACAAGAAGGTAAAAATCTACTACACCCAGTGATTGTATAAAGAACTGGGTTGGGGGTCTTAACTATTTCGAAGTTATGAGTCAAGAGTCATGTCTGCATGTATATGGGTGAGAAATATCTTGATGACCTATTGTATTCATCTATTTTTGCCGAAGTAGAGAGGCAAGACTCACATAGACTAAGACTAAAATATTACGTCATAAGTAATTCATGTGAATGGATGTCTGTGAGCAGATCAAGATCTGTGAGTGGATTCTCGAGCTAATATCTGCGAGCAGATCTAGATCTGTGAGTTGATTCTCGACCTAACGTCTGTGAGCAGATCTAGATCTGTGAGTTGATTCTCGAGCTAATATCTAACAGCAGATCTAGATCTGTGAGTGGATTCTCAAGCTAACATCTAACAGCAGATCTAGATCTGTGAGTGGATTCTTAAGCTTACATCTGTGTTGCACCTTGACTTACTCTCTACAGGTTTCAGCCTGCTACTGTAATAGGCAATCATCCGGATGATATTGAAATTCCTTTAAATGAGAATCAAAATTAGTTCCCACAAACAGTAAGTATTGTATATACCTCTGGGAGTCTTGTGTACATGAGTTCGTGAGCAGACGGTCGCTGCTCCGGATCTTGTCGTAACATATCCATGATGACGTCCTTAAAGCCAGCGCTATAAATATCTTTGACCGAAGCAAACTGACCCTGTAATTTTAAATGTTAAAATTAAAATGGTGAGTTCATATACTCAGAACTACATGTGTTGAAGGTAGCTTTCCAATTGTAGCTTTTTTCTTATAAATGGAATTAAAAATTACAAATTCATGTTTTTTAAACATTTTTTCCGGGTTGGTAAATGTAGATAAAAAAAATGTCAAAAGACTTGATCATGTAGCACAACCAGTAAGTGTTTATAGGTGACAATTTGATGACTAATATATATGTTCATAATTGTCAATGTACTATATGACTTAAGTCATTGTATTGTCATAGTGACTATTATCATACAATGGTATTTTCTTAAACTGTCACTATACTTAATTTAAGTCATTGTAATGTGACAAATTGTTGACTATTATGGTATGTTCATATAAACACTTAAAAGTTGTTTACATGAACCTTTTAAAAGATTAAATAAAATTCTTTTATTATTTCATATATAATCATTGTTTTCATCATATCCGCAGTACAACTTAGTTCTGCTCATTTCAAAGTACAGTCCTTGGTCATGAGCTACTTTTTTACACCATCCCACTAGGTTTTGGTTGAACACTAGGAAACAGTATAGAAAATAATACCATTTTGGGATTGACAGAAAAATGGATACTGTCAGACTGCAAATGCTTAATCAACTCCCAGAACAGGTGTATAGTGGCTAAAATACAAGAACAAGAGCCCCACGAACCTTCATGATTTTGTTGACAAGAGCTGGTAGGTTGGAGCCTTCAAAGGTTTTCTGTAGACAGGCCATCTCGTACAGTATACAGCCCAGCGCCCAAATATCTGATTTGTCATTATAGGGTTTGCCCTCACACTAAAATATCAAAGGTAAAAGTTCATCAGATTAAACAAAGGTCAGAAATCAAAGTTCATCTGATAAAAAAGATGTCACAGTTCAAAGTTCATCAAATTCAACATAGCCAAGGGTCAGATTTAATGAAATAAAAGCAAAGGTTAAGGGTCAGAATTCATTTATTCAAACTGAAAGTAAACACTTCTGAAAATAATGAGGAAGCTGCACAGACAAATTATAGTCAAATTTTTAAATTTGAATATAAGTTTCAAAAATTAATTACAAGCATTGATGTCAATCATTTTTTTAGTTTAGTTATAAAACATTTTTGCTTGCAAACTTTTGTAAGAATCAGCTATTCATACAGTTTGCAGCCAATTTTTTTTTCATATCCCATGCTTAAATAACTCGAAGACCCTTATCTGAACTATTTCCTTAGTCCCAGCCAAACTTCATACCAAGCATTAGACTCAAAGTTTCTCCATGAGATCACTAACTGACAGTAAAGGAAATAAATGGAAGAACATTTCTACATAAAAGAAAAAAGACATACCATCTCAGGGCTGATGTAGTAAGGAGTTCCCAGCACAGTGTTAGCTCCCTTGTTAGCGGAACTCATCATTTTGGACATACCAAAGTCGCCCACTTTGACCACTCCTTCCTTGGTGAGGAAGATGTTTGCGGTTTTCAGGTCCCGGTGTAACACGTTGTGTTCGTGGATATGTCGGATGGCTGCTACGATCTGTTGGAACATCGTCAGGATAGTTTTCTCCTCCAGGGGTTTCTCCTGCTGAGCCAGGAACTGGGCTAGAGTTCTGTGGATTATAATTAATCAATTTGCTTGACTTCCACGATATGAGGGGTTTCGATCACCTATGCTCTCTATACTCCTGGAATGTCATGGTAAACTGAAAGTCCACCTTTAACAGTGATTTTGTTTGCCCATTATACAGCCGATATAAGCCTGTTTCCCCTAGTCAAAATTTGTGTTATTTTCCCAAAATGAAAGCCCATGAGGCAAGAAGACTCAGGTTCAACACTTTAATGTTCATCAAATTAATTTCATCACATAATGGTAAAAATTGACAAACTTTTAAGTCAGTTGCGGTTCCTTTGTAGTCTTCAAATGACAGGCATGCAGCCTAGAGATTGGTCAGGATTTTTTTGTACCTTCAGTTTTGCCATGACATTTTCCAGGGGTGTAGAGAGCGTAGGTGAGCGTAACCCCTGGATATTGAGGATGTTATCTTGACTGACTGGCTAATTTATGGACATTTTCCCCTCAAAACACATTTGAACTCTTCCAAATCAATGGTTTGAATAGTTCATTAAATCATTTCAGGGGTGAAAGAGTTAAAACTGACGAAGATACGAGGGAAAATATAGTCTCAAAGATTAGAGCCTACGAAACTGTTGTTGTGCATCGGAGAAGTAAATCTGCCGTAAAGTAAAATAGCAGGAACAAAATCAGATCAATGATGTCTGTTTTACATCCTACAGCTACGGTCATTAAGGATGTTTCAGGTTTTAGTGGTGGAGGAATGCTGGACTTCCTGGAAAAGAACCAACGACCAACGGCCAGTACCTGGTAACTGCCCAACCTAAGAATTGAACCGTGACAACCAGGTGACCCAGAGGTGGAGAGCTAGTGGTAGAAGAATATCAGATACCTTAACCAATTGCCCACCACACCCCGAACTAACACTATAATCCTCTGTCTGTGTAACCTATGTAACGCTATTGCAAGCAAATACTTACCCTCCATCCGCATACTCTATCTCTATCATAAGAACACCGTCCTCTTCAAAACTGTCGTAGTAACTGATGATGTTGGGGTGGTCCAAGAACACAAGTATGTTTACCTGTTATATAACATACACAGAAAGATTTTCTTTTCATCCATCAACTTTGTTTAATATTATGAATCTGAAAGATTTATTTTTTTTGACATTTTTCAAACAATATGACCTTTAATATTGCGAAAGGTCATTAAATTTGACCCCAAACATTTCATAGGGTTTTAATAAAAGCTTCCTTAGTATTCAGAAAACAATTTCAACCTGCCATATAAAGTAATTCATTCAAACCAGCTTGCAATTGATAGCTAGCACTTCATCCCAAAATAATACTCACTCTTACATACCAGGTATGGTCGAGCAGGCAATATGATGTCTGAGAAGATTTATCAATTATATCGAGCATAAAGATCATATCAAGATACTTCAATGCTAAAGTGTGCCACACGATATACAAATATTTACAGTACTTCAGTTGTCTTCATCTGACCTTAACATAGCTACTGTGATGTTTTTAAACCTCAAGTACTATACACTACAGCATGGTCTTTATAAATGACAGAACTCTACAGCCAAACATAGCATACAGCACTTGTGCGATATGATATGTATTCAAAGTTTTATCAGTCATATTGGCGATAAAAACCGTATCAAGACATTTCAATGCTTAATTAAGAGTGCCGAACGAAACGCTAATATTTTCAGAATTTCAATTGTCTTCATCTGACCTCAATTAGCTACTGTGACAATTTTAAACCTTAACTGTTTACCAGGAAAGTACCATACATAACAGTAACCTTTGAACTCATTGACCCTTGAAGACACATTTGGACTTTTCCGATTCAAAGGTCAGAAGAGTTCATTATGAAATTTTTGGGGTCATTGAGTTAAACTTGAACGATGTACCAGGAAAGTACCATACATTACCTCATTAAGGGCGAGTTGTCTCTCAGCGGCGTTGAGATCATGCATATTGATCTCCTTTAAAATAACCAACGACTCATCGTCCTTCTTCTTATACAGTACCGCTGCACCATATGCACCTAAAAGGGGAGACAACCAAGTACAGGTATTAAAGACAGAGACAACAAGGTATGGAAATGACAAGGGAGATAACTATGGAGGTGAGATGAAAACCATGTATAGGTATCAACATCAGAGATAACAAGGTATGGAAATGACAAGGGAGATAACTATGGAGGTGAGGGGAAAACCATGTATAGGTATCAACATCAGAGATAACAAGGTATGGAAATGACAAGGGAGATAACTATGGAGGTGAGGGGAAAACCATGTATAGATATCAACATCAGAGATAACAAGGTATGGAAATGACAAGGGCTGTAACCATAGAAGTAAGGGAGACAATCAGTTGCGGTAACGGTACAGGTGTAACAGAAAAATTTCAAAGTAATCATCAAACTATAGACAGACCTTAAAATCCAAGTTTCTGTGGATTAATAACAAAATATTGAAAAAAATGAAATACTCTTCTTTCATGTTTACCCAAAATTATACAACATATATAAATAACTGCATCTGGGTTGATATTATTTGGGAAAGAAATGAGGCAAACTAGCAACAGTCAGCAATTTAGTTTTGGTGGTATTAAGTCTAGACCCCTCAAAATAAGATGTGCCAGATATACAGATTGAACTGTTTTAACTGCGTACATAAAAATACCTTAGGTACTGAAATATTAAGATAGAAAACTGAAGGTAAGAGAGACAACCAAGTCAAAGTATTAAGACAGAGACAACTAGAACTGTAAGCCGATGGCTGACTAATACCCCCCTGCTACCTCTTATTAGAGGTGTCTGACAAATTTTAACCTGTGTATAGTAATCCTCAACATTACTTACTGCGAAGTTTCATTGAAAATGACCCAGTAGTTTAGAAGAAGTTGTCCAGACATCATGTTATTACGGAAACCTGTGTATAGTCACCTCATTACCATGGCAACCAAAATTTTGACAAACGAAACCCTGTATGCAAATCTATACATGGTCCCCAACAATACTGCCAAGTTTCACTGAAATTGATCCAGTAGTTTAGGAGGAGTTGTCCGGACAACACATTATAATGGAAACCTGTGTATAGTGACCTGGTTACCATGGCAACCAAAATTTTGACAAACAAAACTCTGCATGCACATCTACACATGGTCCCCAACAATACTGCCAAGTTTCATTAAACTCGATCCAGTGGTTTATAGGAAGTTGTCCGGACAACAGGTTATTACGGAAACCTGTGTATAGTGACCTGGTTACCATGGCAACCAAAATTTTGACAAACGAAACTCTGCATGCACATCTACACATGGTCCCCAACAATACTGCCAAGTTTTATTGAAATCGATCCAGTAGTTTAGGAGGAGTTGTCCGGACAACATTTTATTATGGAAACCTGTGTATAGTGACCTGGTTACCATGGCAACCAAAATTTTGACAAACGAAACCCTGCATGCACATCTACACATGGTCCCCAACAATACTGCCAAGTTTTATTGAAATCGATCCAGTAGTTTAGGAGCAGTTGTCCGGACAACATGTTTCTACGGACAGACGGACGGACAGACGGACGGACGGACGGACGGACAGACGGACGGACAGACGGACGGACAGACGGACAGACAAGCTGATACCAGTATACCCCCCCTAACTTCGTTGCGGGGGGGGTATAACAAGGTATGGAAGTGACAAGGGAGGCAACAAGGTAAAGACATTAACAGGGGAGGCAACCCGACACTTGTTAGTTTGCCTGAAAATTGATAACATTTCGTTGAAAATACCTTTGCCCACAGTCTGTATTTTTTCAAACCCGGCCAGAGATTGCTGCTGTTGTCCGCTCCAGCCGGGAAGTTTCTCCACCTTGAAGTAAAGCTCTCCCACACAACTGAAGCATATAAATCAAAGTACTGAAAGTACTGAAATACCAAGTAAATCTCTCCCACACATCTGTAACAGGTAAAAGAGACATTCTGTGTAAAAAGTGTCTCTTATTGTAAAATTACTGTCATAGAAATAGGCCATTACAGCAGTCAGTCGTGGAAATGAACAACTAAGGAATGAAGTCATACAACTTACGTGACTTTGGCGTCAGTACTTTTCATCAGAGTGTTGTTGTGATCTGCTCCGACTAAATCTCTGGACATCGTCACGGGATGCTGGAAACACAAGGAATGGTTTGTATTCATTCATATTTTATCATACAGTGCAAACACACTTAAATATCAGCAAAAGAGAAATTAACAAGAGGCCCAATGGGCATGCATCGCTCACCTGGTATCAATCTCTGACTTATATTATAGTGTAACCCTAAAGTCCGCTAAAATCTTTTCCTGTAAGACATTTAGAAGAACATGTTAAGATTTAAACATATTTTACCCCTGTGACCTTATAAGACAACATCATTTTCATTTTCAAATTTTGTTTCGCTTCATCCCATGATGCTACCAGCCAAATATCATGTCTCTAGGCATTTGGGTTTATCAGAAGAAGTCCCTCAAAGCTTTTAGCCGATTTGACCACTGTGACCTTTAATATGGGTCAAGCTCATTTTCCTTACCTAATATCAAGCTTCTAGGGCTTTTGGTATTTCAGAAGAAGTCGTTTAAAGGTTTTAACAGATTTGACCCCGGTGACCTTGAATATAAGTCAAGGTCATTTCTATTCGCAAACTTTGTCTGGTTTCTTCAAATGAACCTTTCAGCCAAATATCATGCTTCTATCACTTTTGGTATTTCAGAAGAAGTCGTTTGAATGTTTTAACAGATTTGACCCCTGTGACCTTGAATATAGGTCAAGGTCATTTCTTTTCGCAAACTTTGTCGGGCTTCATCAAAGGAACCTTTCAGTCAAATACCAGGTTTCTAGGTCGTTCAGTATTTCAGAGGAAGTCGTTTAAAGGTTTTAACAGATTTGACCCTTGTGACCTTGAATATAGGTCAAGGTAATTTCTTTTCGCAAACTTTGTTGGGCTTCATCCGAGAAACATTTTAGCCAAATATCATACTTCTAGGGATTTTGGTTTATTAAAAGAAGTCGTTTAAAGGTTAAAATAGATTTAACCTCACTGTGACCTTGAATATGGGTCAAGGTCGTTTCTTTTCGCAAACTTTAGTCGGCTTCATCTGAGGAAGCTACTGGTCAAATAAGAGGTCTCTATGCCAAACGGTATCTTAGAAGAAGTTGTTTAAAGGTTTCGATATTTTTGACCCCTGTGACCTTGAAATTAGGTCAAAGTGATTTTTTTTCACAAACTTTGTTTAGCTCCTTCCAAGTAAGCTACCAGCCAAATTTCATGTTACTAGGCCTTTTGGTATTTTAGGAGAAGTCGTTGAAAGGAAAAAGTTGACGGACGCAGGACAGACGGACGACGGACGCTGCACCATCACATAAGCTCACTTGGCCCGAAGAAAAAATTTAATTTTTATAAAAAATAACAAAAAACTTTCTGCCTTCTCAGGCTTCTTCAGGTGGACTGTTTGTTATTTAACGTTGGATTATATGACGTCTAAATTTTTATACACACATACAATCTATTTAGTTATTGAAAACATCAATTTGAAGTACTATTAGATAAGAATGTATTTATAGACTTGGATTCAATTGGAAAGTTGTTTTCAAATACACTGTACAAAAAATTCACTGTTTTAGACCAATACTTCTTTTTGTAAATGAAAGTTCTTCCTGTTTTGGACGGTACAGCAAAACTTGGTTATTTCGAACTTGTATAACTCAAAGGTTCAGCAGACTTTACTAAACTGCTCTAAAAACATTCAACTTCCCTTAACATGAATAATCAGACAACTCAAAATTTTACTACGGTCACGCCGACTTTTGGATTTTCTTTGTGATAGCACCATCTACAAATCTGCTATTCTGACAGAGAGATTTCCCTGTGTCACCAACACACAGGCTCATCAGCTTTATCTCTCATACCTGGATAAGAGTTTCTATCTCCTTGGTGATGGTGGATGAGTCGCCATGTTGGACAGCATTACAGGCCAGGAGGTCCAATCGCAGCTCCTCACTCGTCTTGTCTAGGTGGTCACTGACTAGGTTTGTAAGGAAATCTCTGATTGGCTGAGATTTTGATATGGTCTCCTTGGTGATTACCTGTCATAAAAAAAAGCATTTTTGATGAGTCCAAAGATTAGATGAGAGGAAAATATTGATTTTTAGATGTGGATATTCATGTTCAGTAATCATTTAAATGTTTTCAATGTCAAGCAATTACAAAAAAGAGACAGAGGATGTAGCCAAAGACCATGTATCAAAAGCCCTAAACCAAATATGTAGATATATAACAGCCTGTCAGAGACAGGGTATGTCGGTTACCTGAACATTACCTCACCAAAAAACTGTGTTGAAAGCACAAAGTTTAACATTCCACCTGGTCATATAATTATATTGACATCTAGAAACTTTTATCCTTTTTCATTGAAAAAGAAAGTTTGTTGTGAACGGAATGTCTGGTGGGTGATCATGAGTGACTTACTTTTTCGTCTTTGCCTGATACGTGAATGGACGATCCGACACAGCTAAAGATCAGTGCAATACTACTGACTTTTCTGGAGTTCAAGGTGGTCGTGACCAGATCTATAAAAAAAAAACAATTATAGAAGTTTGGTAAGTTTTATGTTTTACCTTTTATAATAAACAGCTATGATAATTTAAGGATGTGCCAGTTTGGTGTTGCAGTAAAGCTGGAGTTCCCGGAGAAAAACCACCAACCATGTCGGCCTGGAACCCCTGAACAATGTGGGTCCACCGACCAAAATGATGAATACCGTAAACAATTAACAATCTTTTCAAACCCAGTCAGATGTGCTTTCATTATTTGATTGTTACTTATCACCAAGAATTTCATTGACTGACCCTCATTCATCATGAATGATGAACTTTAAATTTTTTTGTTAAAGCTGCTAATTTTTTTTGTTTTTGTTTTCTTTCGGATTCAAGATTAATTTTGAACAATTAAATATCTTCACAATGATTAACTTACTAAGAATTCCTTCCAAGGATGTGGAATCAAACTTGTATTGCACGAATATCACGTTTTGCAGAATAGCGTGTCGCAGAGCCATACTATTGCGTATCTTGCTAGAGACGACCATCAGTCTTGGAGGAGCTTCCGTCTTCACAGAGTTACCTGCCCCTGTCTCTCCGACGGTCACAGCCTCATCTTGATAACAGATCACAACCTCTTCCTCAGTACTCTCTAAATCTCGACTTCCACCTATTATACTCTAAAACACAGAAGCATTCAGAAGCTGCATTATAATATAGTATTAAATGAAAATAGTTCAGTACTTTAATGAGATAGATTTAAATTCCACTGAAGATAATTATCTATTTCAAGAACATGTTACACCTTGTTTAGAACAAAAAAATCAAGTGAATATATTTAATCTTATCTAATATCCAACAGCGATGCAAAAACTTCATTAAGAACAATATTACAACATATATATAAGGATTGTACCTCATTTTGACTGCATATACAGTAGTATGCCCGCAGTCGGCAACAAACATATTCTATGGTGCGCGTAAGCACTCCATAGTGAATATGTTCGTTGCCAACTGCGGACATAGCTACCGTATACGCAGTCAAAATGAGGTACAATCCTTATATTTACACCATTATTAATTTCCAAGTGCTATACGAAGAAAAAAACATTCGAAGCAAGTTGATAAGATGGTACCAAGATTGCTGTGGTTGCTAAGATAATACAGTCCCATTGGATTTCATCAATATATTGGTAAATTTAGAAAATACACAGTGAACAACATTATTTTTCTTCATAACATCATATGTAAATTTGGTATTAAATAATATTTCTAGAATGTCAAATTTATTTCTTCATTTATAACGGTCGTTATGTATACGCATTGACACTGTGATCTGGCTGTGATGCGGTCCGACGTCAGACATCACAACTGCAGGGCGCCGCCATGTTTGCGTTACCGTCAAAGAGTTTCGAATGCACATATTACGAATCAAAAGTTTGCTAGAAACTATTTCTTGTTTAATCACAGGAATTTGATTCCATATATGTTCCATGTTTCAAAATCTTGTAGGACCAAACAATGGCCGACAGTGATCTACTTATTATCTACGACGCCATATTAGAACAAATATCAATCCGCCGAGCCTTTTTTCACTGCGTATACGCTTATATATTCGCAGTCAGAGTTTACTAAGCACAAGAAGGGAGAGGTGTAAATATATTCATATACATCATTATGCCAAATATTTTTGATATTATAAATTAATGCTAAATATTTTTAAGGAATAAGATACACAAATGTAGAAAAGGTTTATTTAAGTATAAAGTGTCTTAATATGGTCTTTATGGTCAATATAAATGACAGAGCTTTGCAGGCAAACATCATTTAAATATTGCGCGCTAACAAATTATGATATGTTCGCTTTAGAGTTGTCATTTATGATGACGATTAAAACATGATAGAGCACTTCAATGTTTAAAGGGCCTGTTTCCAAAATGGCCCCTTCTCTGATTCAAATTTCCTGTTGGTGGTGCATTGCCCATGTCGTTGTGGTCACAAATCTATAAAGTATAAAGATTTAGGTCACTTGGTTTGTTTTTTATGGCTCCTCAAAGTTGTACCTTTCAGAAGCTGTCTAAGTGTTGATAAAATGTGCATGTTATGTAAAATATTAATGAAAATCTAATCAAATGATAGTCACCGTAAAGAATACATTCATGGCATGATTGTGACAAAAAATCATGTTTCCATTGCGCCATTTGGCTGTTTTATGGAAGAAACAATCTCAAAAATGCCATTTTCGATGATAACATTTTAGACACAAAAACTGTGTTTTTCAGAGAATACACCCTTTTATGGGCGTTGGATGCAAACCAATTTTTATCCTATCAAACAGTACGTAATATGCTATTGATGAGAGGAAAAATCATCAAAATGTAAATGGTGGAACATTTTCAAATCTTGGGTTGAATTAGCCTATGGTTGAATTGCCGATTTTCGACTTTCTTTAGATAATTAACAAAAACACGAGAGTATTTGCTCGGTATGTTGAGAATATGTACACAGATATGAAAAAAAGTGAGAGAAACACTTTTTCATGAAAGAAATCCAAGGCTACTTCACAAGTCCCTGTGGTTGAAGACATTGGCTGACAAATAGACAGAACAACACACAAAACGTGTTCCTTATGATTTTGGTTGGTTTTTGCATTTACGAGAGTGTTCATAGCTATGGGCGATTGTATAATACCTATATTTATAAGTTTGGTGAGTCACATGGTAACGGGGATCTTTCATATCGAGCCCCAAACATACTTTTGACATATGACATATGACATTTTGACATGTTGCCGCATGGAAAACTATTTCAAGTTTTATCGGAATTTCTTTACCTGTGGTTGTAATGGTCGAGGGTTTTCCAACGCCCTGTAATACCCAAGGTACAATTGTCTCCAACTGGGCACTGGCAGTAGTAGTCTTTTATTGGGGCCTCATCATCAGGTGAAACGGTGAACCGTACCCAAGCGTTATATTTCGTTTGGCTTTTGTATCGCGAATGTATTTGACATCGGAGAAGGTCTGGGGAATGCTGGTAAAGCCGCACCTCATAGTCTCCGTCATCACTTAAATGTTCGGCGATGTAACCAGGAGCCAGAGATATCTGATACGTTCCACACGTAATGGTTCTCAAGTAATCGAGATCGAGACGGGGAAACAGTACGGAAGATGCATCCATCTTGACAAAATCGGACCTTGCCCGTCTAGATAGATCCAGATCTGTCTTGACTCTCTGAGCTAAACCATTCGGTGTTGTCAAACGGTCCTTCATACGTTCAGCCATTAGCCTATCTTTGGCATCTCTCTCTGGAGATCTCTGGTAGATCGGTCCTCTATAACCATTCAGACAGGCTGTGACGGTTCGAAGCAAAGCCTCAATGACATTGATAAAGCTGTCGAAGAACGTCCAGTGTTTCAGACGACCATGATAGGATTCCACAATCCACCTCGATTTGGTGATAGTTCTGTCAAGATTTGCTTGGACGTCAGAATGTTGACTTAGACCGTGTTTCAGGTATGACGGCATGCTAGCATAGAGGCCAGAGGCTTCGAGAACTTGTAGGACATCTCTAAAACCTCGGTCAACGACAACATTGTCATCTGGTTGTAGCCAAGTAACTAGCTTGTCCATGACATCTTTTGTAATTGTAGCATCATTTTCGCTGCCAGTGAATGGTCCTACTGTGTCCAGAATGTAGCCATCTAGTAAGGCGATGCTCATGAATTTGAGATCGTTTCTCTTCTTCTGGCTAGGACATTCTCTGGAGCTTGTGGTTGAAGCTTTTCTGGATATAAATATAGGTGCCATCTAATATGGCAGTGGCTTTATCTCCAAAAAATGCTTCTGAAAAGACAGTATTGTGCCCGAGCAACTGTTCTCTTGTCAAGTGATTCGGCCCTAGCAATTGTGGGTCTATCTATGTGTCTAATGTCTGTACTATGGAGTGGAAAGTTTTGGACACACTTGACTTGGAAATTCCAAAAGGAGAAGAACACTGACTCCAGGAAATGTCGGATTTCAGTTTTACCCAGAACAGTAGTAGAGCATCGTGTGTAGTCTTGGTATATATACCAGATGAAAGATATGGGGAACAGTGATAGTGGATTTCGAGGAACTGATCTTTGGACCAACCTGTCCAGGCCATGCATGCCAAGTCATCAAGAGAAGAAAAGCTTATTGCAAACGCAAACTGGTTCTGTGAAAGGACGTGCGACACTTCTAAGAGGTCATTAATGATTTCGGACGATTTTGATGGTAACTGAGATTCCAAGGAACCTCTACCATCAAGGACTACCTCTGTAGACGGATCTAAGTCGTTACCAATAAGGTGAATGGAGCAGACGCGGGATGAAGTGGGGCACCACAGATTGTGTGAATAGATCAGGTGATGTCTTTGATTCTGTTCCATTTATTGCAAAGGTAACAAGACAGAGACAGCATTTTTTGTGTGAAGATGATCCATTCAAAAGATCATGAAGGGTCAGCAACGGCAGGATATGGGACGGGGAGTCGTCTTCTTCCTCTATTTCCTGGTTCTCCTCGGTTTCAGGTTCAGGCTGATTTTTGTTCCGAAGATACTTCATGTAGCACTTCTGGCAAATGAGTGCTTGTTCCTTTGCTGACAACAATCCTTGTTGCACCAGCGTATCTAGGAGCCATTAATATTGTGGACTATTAACATTGCGTGCACTTCTGTTCTTATTGCCACTACGTTTCTTGAAGTATAGTTGACAGCCTTCTCCAACACATTTACCCTCCATCTTGAAACAATAACGATTGGTTTATGAAGCGTCGATAAAGTAACAAAATAGCAAGCCACCGATGATTGCTGTAAACAGCTAATACTTAGTAGTGTGGAACAATTATGCGAAAATGTGTGATAATAACGAATTGATTGATTACTTAGAACAAAATAAAGTATTTCATATGGATAATCTATCTAATCGATGTGGCGTGGTCGGCAGGCACAAGGAAAGTGAAACAAGTCAGGGTCCCAACCCTGACAGAGCCACAACGCTTTGGAGATGGGACAATAAAACAAGAAAAGTGAGACAAGAATAGCTAGCGTCGAGTCAATGATTCCGTAAACGTATAGACAAAGACAAGAAGATACGGATAAATGTTTAAGGTCACACGATCAGAAAATTCAGAAGAGGACAACTTGAGATAGAAAAGTATTCATGTATCAGGGTGTCCTCAGTGTAAATCTTTATATCGATACTGTTTATTTAGTTGTTTGATATCATAAAACTGTCATGAAAATAATCGCTCTGATATTCAATATAAAATTTTGTATATAATAAGCTATATAATAGGGTTTCAGACAAGGTTGTTACTCATTTCCCCTTTTCTTTCAATTTACAACCACATTCAGGCGGTGATATGAGAACGTTCCACCACATGGAATTAGCTGATTTTTGGTACACATATGAAACAAGTTAAGCTCTATCCGATTTTGTGATGGAAATTTGCATCCAAAACTATATAACGGGAGAAAACTGCGATTTTATGGCATTTTTTTCCCTAATTGTGTCTCTGCAAGAGCATTTTCATCCGAGATTTTTTTTTTTTATGTTTTATGAATAAACACGATGGTTTGCAAATATTTATCAAAAAAAATTATACTATGTTGCTAATTACAATTTCGAGATAATCTTCTTTTATTTACGACCTTGTGTCTTTAAAGCTCAAAATGACAACTTTATAAAAATACATTTTCACTGAAATTATGAAATCCGGGTGTCGGAAAGGTGTAAAATTATTCTTCGGAAAAGAAAAAAACTGTAGTGGAGCTAGATAAGAAATTATACGGGGGCAGGCTCCTATGGAGAATTAACATTACTGGAAACAGGCCCTTTACATTATTTATATTGCTGACTTAATATACTGATTTCAATTTAATTAAACTATGATAGATGCTTCATTATAAACATCTAAATTTGTAAAATGGAACAGTTATTTTGACGGCGAACCATCACCGTTTTTTATAACAAAACAATAACATCATAATCATTACTAGTTGGGCGTTGTTTTTAGTCTCTTAAATCGCACATCTCCCTGGTTAGTTTATGAAGTGACTTTGCCATGCAATGTTTTAAAGTGGATTCCACGTAATATATCACCTCTGTTAATATTACATTCCTCTCATATTATATGTTTTTTCCCAAAACACCATTTTAATCTATACAAAATTTATGTAATTTTATTTGGTTAATACCGGTATCATGTATTTCGAGGTGAATTCCATGGGTTTTTTTTATTCAATCACATAAAATGTTCAGAATATGATGGTATTTCAATTGATTTCAGCTACAACTCGTACAAAATATTGCATAAAAAAACAAAATATAATTTTATAACAGAAATAATGTTGAAACATTTTCGTATATACATTGAATAGCTTACTTTTAGTTATGAAGATGGGAAATATACTATATTTAGAGGAAAACATGTTTCCCTTAATGTCAAATTCCTGTTAATATCATGCTTTAATTTGCCTGACAAATGAAACGTGATATAAAGAGGAATGCACTGTATATGAACATAATATAAACAAAACAGTTCAGTGTACTTTTTTGTATAATTCTATTTATGTAAATTAAGCTGCAGTAACTGGTTTGTTGTGATGACTGTTATGTATAATCTTGATGTGTATCATACCATCACAACTATTGCAATACATATGATATGGAAATGTCGCATTCATATATATACTTATAAATGGGAGATTCTTATTTCTTAAAATACATTAAAGTCTTTACAATACTATCTTTTGTTTCATCGACTGTAATTACCTTTCCAGAACTTGAGCTATCCTTATTCCACTTAGCACCACCGCCAGCTCCAGCAGTTGTGGCCCCTGATTTCTCCACCTGATTTACACTACCAGGTGGCAGCGGTGGTCGTTTTTCATCCATCCAGTTAGTTTTCTCCTCCATGGTTCCCGCCCGAACGTCATGGAGGGATTTACTCATCCGCTTGTCCGGACCATTGTTTGGTGTCGTTGAAACAGAAGTTATGTTTCCGATGGAAATATCGTCATTGCTCATGAAATGTGCCTTGGTGGTCCCTTTAGACAGGTTCATCACGGCCAAACATCCATTGTCATTCTTGTTTCCGCCATTTCAGTATATCAATCGATCATTACACCAAGTTTACAAGTTTTACAGAATTTCTGCTGCTATCAAGAATCTTGTGTTTTCTCCACATTTTGTTTCTACAATAATTGTCTGGGTAGCACAATGGTACATGTAGGTTATCAATGTTACTATCCCATCATCAACTTCGACTGTATCAAGATTCTGTCCTGAAAACATAAAAAAAGTATTGTAACATCTTGTCATCTCCGAGATACTGGGACATGGGAAAACATGAGTTATTTGAGTATTCAAGTTCTAATGTTTGGTATTAAGAATTAAGCTTGCCGGGACCAAAGACATACTTCAAATCAAATAAGATCTTCAAGTTACAATCAAACCTCGTTTAATCAAACTTTGATGATTGGAACTTCTCGATGTGTCGAACTTTTGACAAAGTCCGATTATTTTCATTATATAACACTATTGATTTACTTTTCATGAATCAAACTTCTATGAATCTAATTTTTCGCTGTATCAAAGTTTTAATCTGATCAATTCGTTATGAAAACTTTGAAAAGTACAACTAATAAATCGAAGTGAAAATTCTACTTGCTTTGAAAATTAAGTTGACAATTAAAAAAAACAATTTTAATACAAGATTATCACGTTACAAAAAATACAGTGTGTATTTTAGTATTCTGTTCTTTATAAATGTGAATCTACAATTTCTTCACTAGCACCGCATCGGTTCTTCTTACCGATGTTTCGAAGTATTCACGACCGTTCGGCAAAGTTCGAAACATCGAAGTTTGACTGTATACTAATTCAAAATAATGATATCAGAATTGACTGAAGCGGAAAAATGTCTTTTTAATATAATTACAATGTGATGTCACTTAACATTCTTCATGCAACCAACGTTAACTGTATCCGTGATTTTGTTAGTTATTTTTGGGAATGGGATCATATCCTAAACTTAGGACAATACAACACAGTACGTATAACCTAATTATCATCGTTCATGTCCTGAAGAAGTTGAATGTTAAATTTGACAACATATATAGTTTTTATATGGAAAAGCGAACATACAATGTATATAGTTTTTATATGGAAAAGTGAACAGTGTCTTTATAGTTATCAATGAATTATGTGATTCATTCAACAGTCAAAATATTTATCACATTACTTTAACATGTATCTATATATCTGAAAGTAGCCATTACGCTGAGGGAAAAGTAGTCCGAAGGGTTCTGACTCTCTGACCCGCTAAATATTTTGACGACAGGCGGGTGGAGAGTCAGAATTCCTGCTTAGTAAAAAAGTGGAAATTTTACCGACCCGTGCACGGGTCGCCTTTTAAGCAGTGTTTTATAAAATGAAACATTTTCGATCACATGTAAATTAAGTATCAATGGAAAGAACAGATATTTTTCCACTAACCTACACATTTAATCAAGTCACAGGAGGATCGTAAACCAACTTAAACACAGCTTAAACAGTGGCCCGTGCACGGGTTGGTAAAATTTCCACTTTTTAACTAATGAGGAATTCTGACTCTCCACCCGCCTGTCGTCAAAATATTTAGCGGGTCAGAGAGTCAGAACCCTTCGGACTAAGGGAAAAGTAGCCGTTGAAATGCACTAGTACAGTATATCTGTACGGTCGCCGGCTTATTTTGGAACAACATTACCCTAATTCTCACACTTAGGGAAGTACCATTGTAGGGCTAGGCTGTTTTACAGGTATACCGTGGTATAAAGTTGTGATGGAACGTACCGTGGTACATTAGTGCTGTACCAGTTTTTTCATGTTATTCAAGTACTGGAGTTGGATGCCCCCTTAAAGCTGTTTACTGCACCGAAATACTATATATTGAATTAATTTGTTATATTTGTTATTTATGATTTTGATATAGAGGCTTTCAGCCTCAATCCATTACTTTGCTATTAAATATTATACCTGTTACATGATAGCGGGGGGGGGGCAATGTTATATACAATATATTGCAATTAAATTTAAATATTACAACTTTGGTGATGTTTTTAAGTTGAAATGGACATTTGGCTTTACAAATACGTTGACCTCCACATACCTGCTAAAATTTTCTCCAAAATTAATTGATAATTACATATCTATACGTCCGAATAACTTACCTCCTCTGATATTTGACAGGTGCCCGATATCCGGGACCAAACAACACTGCTCGTATTATTACGCCACGTAATGTAGTGCTAGAGCTTCGTACATATTGTTGTGAATATATTTTACACATAGTATCAATAACAACAAAATACAAAAAAAATACTTATATAGATATTCATTTTTTGTGTGTATTTGATTATAATATTGTTTACGCCAATGAAATAAAGTTTGTATCGTTCCGCGACAAAACCAATATAAACAACGGGGAGAAGTAATTACTTCTTTTTTTTTCGAAATATTAATACGTACTAGAAATGGCTCTTTCTTGAAAATCATTCTTTATTCTTTATCTAAAATATATAAATGATATTCCTTATTCCAAACAGGTGAGAATGAAAAGTCACATTTCAGCATATTCATGTTTAATCCCAAGGCTAATGTTTTCACATTGAACACTCTGAACGGGATATAACCCACCGTATGGGTTCGAAGCTCAGTGGGGACAGATAACCTTTTTTTTTATATTTATATTATTTTTTATGTCAAGTATTTTAAACGATAAAATATGAAATATTGCGGATAATACACATTACATAATAATAATAATAAAAATGAGTATACAGTCGTGTATGATATGAAATATACCATAGTCCGAAGTATTTATAATTAGCCGGAACAAATTTTCGGTAGGGACTATATATATATATATATGTACACTCGTATGAAACACTTCGTGATATATATATGCTCATTTACATGTAGTTGTGCGAGTCCTAAAGAAATTGAGCAACAGACACAGCCCAATAGCGGATCCAGAGAAGGGGTACATTGAAAAAGCGTCGGCTGGACCCCTTCCTTTCGAAAATCCTGCATCCGCGCCTGCAGACTGTATGTAAGCCCTCTCTATATAAACCATTTAAGGATTGAATGTCTATTTTGTTGTTTGCATCGGCTGATGAAGTCAAGTGAACAACAAAATAGACATTCAATCCTTATATTTACGTTGGCTATTTTAAATTTCCCGCCATTTGCATGCACTTTAAGCTGCCAGTATCACACAGTGCTTTACTTTTGTTACATTGTTGCACACTTATCGGCATGTATGTACATACGCGGAACAGCTGATAGCTAGCTTCATTCATCACTAGGCAACAGAAAAATGTATTCCAGAGACAAGATTTTTATTTTTTGATTTTAATATGTGCTGTAATCATACCTCTCAAACTTTATTTTCATTAAGAATTGATTGAAATACCTTTCCAGTATAAAATAAATTACAGGAGGGTTTTTTTAAGCGGTTTGCATCGCGCAGCAGTAAACATAACGACGTTGTGATTTGGTCACAGTTGAAGCGAGTCAAATAAAGTTGTCGGAAGTCAGATTTCGGTTAGGCCAGTACTGAAAACGTAGGCATGTATAGTTTATTGATGAATGTATGATGCATGATATTGGTGACATGTAGTCAACTGGATTAGTGATTTGACGATTTTTTATTTGGGACATTAACCGAAAACTACAAGCTTTAAAGGTAAGCACACGGTACAGTTAATGAGTTATGTTGACAAGATCACAGGTGCCTGAGAATTCGTTGCCTCTGCTTTTGGTCATAAACTAAGGTTTTTAGAGTATGTTTACACTTTTGGAGGTTAAGATCAGTTTCCGATAACAAGAGGCCCAGAGGGCCTGTATCGCTCACCTGGATACATTGGTATCTAAGTAATCATGACAAAATTTTCTTTTTGGCTCGCCCCTCAGCCCCCTAGGGTGTCAGTACCACCATTAGTACATTTGAATGTTGAGCAGCTAGGGATGCTCCTGCCAAATAAGGCTAATTTCCAATCAATGGTTATGGAGAAGAAGTCGATTAAACCAATATAGCTAAATAACCCTTTTTGGCCCCGCCCCTCAGCCCCCTAGGGGATCAGTCCCACCATGAGTACAATTTTGAATCCTGGGCACCTAAGCATGCTTCCTGCCAAATAAGATTGATTACCAATCAGTGGTTATGAAGAAAAAGTCACTTATATCAATATAGCTTAATACTTTTTTATGGCCCCCACCCCTCAGCCCCCTAGGGGGTCAGTCCCACCATGCGTACAATTTTGAATCCTGAGCACCTAGGGATACTTTCTGCCAAATAAGGCTGATTTCCAATCAGTGGTTATGAAGAAGAAGTCGCTAATATCAATATAGGTAAATAATTCTTTTTGCCCCGCCCCTCAGCTCCCTTGGGGGTCAGTCCCACCATGAGTACCATTTTGAATCCTGAGCAGCTAGGGATGCTTCCTGCCAAATAAGGCTGATTTCCAATCAATGGTTATGGAAAAGAAGTTAATTAAACCAATATAGATTTAATAACCCTTTTTGGCCCCGCCCCTCAGCCCCCTAGGGGGTCAGTCCCACCATTAGTACAATTTTGAATCCTGGGCACCTAAGCATGCTTCCTGCCAAATAAGGCTGATTATCAATTAGTGGTTATGGAGAAGAAGTCGATTAAACTAATATAGCTAAATTACCCTTTTTGACCCCGCCCCTCAGCCCCCTAGGGGGTCAGTCCCACCATTAGTACAATTTTGAATCCTGGGCACCTAAGCATGCTTCCTGCCAAATAAGGCTGATTACCAATCAGTGGTTATGGAGAAGAAGTCAATTAAACCAATATAGCTAAATAACCCTTTTTGACCCCGCCCCTCAGCCCCCTAGGGGGTCAGTCCCACCATTAGTACAAATTTGAATCCTGGGCACCTAAGCATGCTTCCTGCCAAATAAGGCTGATTTCCAATCAGTGGTTATGAAGAAGAAGTCGCTAATATCAATATAGGTAAATAATTTTTTATGGCCCCACCCCTCAGCCCCCTAGGGGTTCAGTCCCACCTTGAGTACAATTTTGAATCCTAAGCATCTAGGGATACTTTCTGCCAAATAAGGCTGATTTCCAATCTGTGGTTATGGAGAAGAAGTCGCTTAAACCAATATAGCTAAATAACCCTTTTTGGCCCCGCCCCTCAGCCCCCTAGGGGGTCAGTCCCACCATTAGTACAATTTTGAATCCACACCCCATGGTAATGCTACCAGGCAAATATAAGCGATATACATTACTGGGTTTCAGAGAAGAAATCGTTTATATCAATATAGCCAAATTGACCCCTTTTGACCCCGCCCCCCAGGCCCCTTGGGGGTCAGCCCCACCATTTGTACAATTTTGAATCCCCACTCAATAGTGATGCTACCAGCCAAATATGAGCGATATATATTACTGGGTTTCAGAGAAGAAGTCGTTTATATCAATATAGCCAACTTACCCTTTTGGCCCCGCCCCCAGGCCCCTGGGGGGTCAGCCCCACCATTTGTACAATTTTGAATCCCCAACCCATAGTAATACTACCAGCCAAATATGAGCAATATACATTGCTCGGTTTCAGAGAAGAAGTCGTTTATATCAAATAGCCAAATTGACCCCTTTTGGCCCCGCCCCCCAGGCCCCTGGGGGGTCAGCCCAACCATTTGTACAATTTTGAGTCCCCACCCCATAGGGATGCTTCTGACCAAATTTGGTCAAATTCCGATCAGTGGTTATAAAGAAGAAGTCAATTGTTGACGGACGGACGACGGACGACGGACGACAGACGACGGACGACGGACGACGGACGACGGACGGACGACGGACGACGGACGCCACGGTATCGCATAAGCTCACCTTGGCCCTTTGGACCAGGTGAGCTAAAAATGCCACCCTAATATGAACACCTCGGAAGTATAGATTTATTCTAGACACCGTGGTTCAGGTCCAAAAACTACGCTGTCAGTGTAACAAATTATCGGGCCCCTATGAGCAAACTAGGTTAGACCCTAACGTAGATCTAGTCTAGCTAGCTTATCAGTTTCGTGAACATGTTACATTTGTCTAATAATAGAATATAGCATATATGTAACTTCTTAAAAGAGAACGGATTTCTGTGACCAATCTCAAACATTTAATTTTAGTATTGGACATGAAAAAAAACCGCGAAATCTGCCGACGGACAGATGATCCATTTGCATCAAACGCACGATCATCGAAGCGATCAATGAGGAATTTAGGACCAACATATCTTGAATTAATGCTTTCGGAAATGTCAGAATTTTGTCAAATCAAGTATTATTAAAGCTATGTGGATATTATGATACAGGCATATCTCATTGGCATGTAAAACAGCTGTTTTACATGTGTATTACATCCGTACATTATTGCACACAGTTCGTTTAGGACGATACAATTGTTGTAAACAAATGTATTACTTCGCCAGGAACGAAAAAGCGCGTGCCCCACTTGCTTCATCGGGAAATGAAGCAACCAGAGTTTACTAGTTTCATTGAGGCGGAGTGCAGTGAAAATGTAAATATTCACAGATCTATGGCAAAAATGTATGTACATTATCACAGGGGCTTGGCACGACTTTTTTTAGACCATGGTCCATATATGCAGGGACGTATATAGATGTCTCACATATACGTCCCTGATATATGTACAATTGTATGTAGCTATAGTGACACTATAATACATAATTATGGACCATGATCTAAAAAAAATCCCTGACAAGCCCCTGTGTGCATTATTGCATCTATGGAAAGACATGTTTTATTGATTATATCTTAAAAAACAGCATAGAACTAATCAATCATTGTTAATGTGGTTGGAAAAACAGTCCTGTAGGCTATTGGAATAATTTACAGCAATAAACATCAATATGATGAAGCAAACATGTTGAATACTCTACACAATATTGGATAGCCAATGTTGGCAATGAAAACATTACATAAACACATCGTTTGATAATACAATACCTCAATGGTACCCCTAATAAAAAAGTCCTTCACATTAGTCCATTCCTAGTCTACACAACATTAGTAGCAGCTAACGAGCAATAGACATGTTTTCACATCATTTTTCTGTTTCGAATACTGATTTTTAATTTAATTTGTTTTTGGAATAGTAATGTAAATCAAGACCAGGATAAAATTTTACATTCCATGACTTGGAGACTCATTAATCAATTCAGAAGAAAAATTCATTTGATTTTTTTTTCAAAATTTGTCTGACAAATCCGATCCCTCCCCGGCACATTTAACTTTTTAAAAATATAAACTTTTTTATTTAACAACAAGTGATCCAACTTAAATGCTAATCACTCTTGGTGGCCCGAATATTAGCGCACAAGGGGTCTTATTGTGGAAGGAAACCGGAATACCCAGAGAAAACCCTAGTGGTCGGGCAGGTGACCCCATACCTTTTCACGTTCGGTCGGGGAATCGAGCCCCGGCCGCCTTGGTGAAACACAAGTACGCTATCCATTGCACCATCCGACCACCCAAATTTAACTTTTCCTCAATTTCCTGTTTTGGTTTTCATATCAATAGAACCTTGGTGCCCATGGCAACAATTTTAGATGGAAAGTATTGTGAAAAAAAGATCCCAGAGGGATCTTCGCGCCCACCATTGATGATGTTTTATTCATTCTTAGAAAGATGGATCTTTTCCCTTCTTATTTTAACTTTTATTTATGTATTTAATCTTAGTTCTATGAACTTTTCTTGAAAATCAAATAGTTGAAAGAACGTCTCTTGTCAGGAGATTTGCAAAATCCAAGACGGCCGCCTACCGGCCATGTTGTTTTACGGATCGGCTTAAAAAGTTGACAATGCACAACTAGGGACCAAGGGGAATCTGCATATGAAATTTGAGAAGGATCTATCCAGTATAGCTTTCATAAACTATCAATGCAAAATCGTTATGATTATGACGTCATAATAGCTACTCCAGTGTTATGGTCTCATAACACAGAATTGGCTTTGGTAGTGGTTTATAGTGGCAATGCAGAGTACATGCAAATACTTATATTGCTTTAGACACTTGAGAGCACAATGACATTGTTCTTTTTCTGGTTTCATATATTGTAAAACTGAAATTTATCCCATGCTGCATCTTACCACCAGTTCACTTTATTCAAGAACCTCTTATCATATACAGATTATGTTTTAATATATTCAGAAAGTGTATTGATCACAAACATTTGAGTATTTAATTAAGCATTAAACATCATTCTGTTCCGTGTTATGGTCCTATAACACGGAACAGGTTTGCAGACAACATGAATAACGCGCGGTAGCAAGACTATATTTGTGCCATACTTGGTTGCTTTCTGTTGTTTTAAGATTCAACATAATTTGTCTATTTATATTACCCTTAAACTGTAACAGCATAAGCACCGTGAATCTATTTAATCTGTACCAAGTCGCATTCATCTAGAGTAACATGTCACGGGCCTGTGTCACAGGGCCTAGTTACACACGTCCGAAATATTTATATGTTATACTGCTGGATGTTATACTACTAGATATTGATCACAGTGTCAATAATATGGTAACAAACACCTGTACCCATATTGTGACCATATGTTCTGATGGACCGGTGACCCCGCCCCTCCAAACACCCTCCCCTCATCCAAAGACAAGATAAACAAAACACATATACGTCCCTGGTCGAGGACTATCACCCGTTTATTAATAAAATGCAAACAATATTTTAACGGCGTTGTATTTGTTCACAAGAAAGTACTTTAGTTTTGACGACTGGTGTGTTGTCCTATTCATTTATACCAGTGACGTATATATGTGAGACATATAAATTAATATATATATCTATATACATATAATATACTTCCCTGTGATATACGTTCCCCAGGATTAAAGGGAAATAACTGTTGAATATTTTTGAAGGCATTATCTCCCTTTACTTTAGATTTGCTCTTTTTTGGTCTAAACACATCACTCCGCTTAATTACTGTTCAAATCATTATCGTGATTATCAAATGGAACAATCTTCTGAAATGGATGTCGAAATATGTAAGTACTGACATAAATCAATAATATGGATGTGTTTGTATTGGAGTGTGTCTGTATTAAGCTGATATAGATGGTGAACAAATTCACAAATGATTGTTGTTGCATATGAAAATCTCATTGTACATTTCTAGTTGTTTAAGTTGTTGAAATTGTTCAATATCTTTACAAAATTGGTCAAAAATATTTAAACAAATTGACAGGAACTTGATTCAAACGTAACGATTTGTTGGTGTTTGCGATATAACTTGCAATAAATAAAGGGCTGATTTGATCGTACAGGTCCATCCAACACAATCCGTATATATGCCGTGTGTCCATTGTATGTCACCCATATACATATCCACATATACATATCCACAAACCCAGCTCTAACGTTGGCGTACACAAACGTCACAAACATTTTCAGAAAGATTAATACTAATTTTCTGTAAAATAAAATAAGTAGTAACAATTAAGGTTTTATTTTCTTATATATGTCATCTTTTTAAAATTAACATTCATGCTTATCGTCATTTACAATTATAAAATGAATATATCGAAAACAATAAACATGAAGAATATTTCGATGTAACTTAAAACACAAATACATTTTTTAATTACTTAAAAAATCTAAGGGAAGTAACTCTTTTATTAAACGATTTTGTAGTACTGTAGATTTGCTCGTTTTAAGTTTGAACAGTCATCAACGATAAACTGCGCTTTAAATCAATTTCATAATTTATGATATGGAACAATTGTCGAAAACGGCCGTCGCAATAATAATTATTTAAGTACTGACAATGCATGTAATATAGATGTGTTTTCTTTTTGAAGTGGATCTGCATTTAGCCGGTACCCGGTGATAAGATGATATATGAACATGTAGTCATAAATGATTGTCGTTCAATTTTGACATCGTGATCATTATACCGGTCGCAGTTGTTGTAATTGTTAAAAATCGATTCAAATTATTAAAACATTGTTTAAACCAACTTCTATCCAATGTCACGATTAGTTGGTGGTCGCTATAGACAGGTTGTATAACCTGTAATAAAATTTAGGGCTGTGTTATGCCTAACCGGTTGCCTAATGCCTCGCCACGCACCTTTTTTCACTGTTTGTCAGATTATAATTTAATTCATATACTACTAGGTGGAATTATTCTTTATAGTGATTTTGATTATGAAAAATCCATTTAGATTTGTGCTATTGCAGTTGATAAAATGACGAAATTGTATAGTTCATAAAATTGTACAAGGCATTTCTACAAACGAATCACTCTCGTTACATGATCATGTTTTGAATGTGTTAAAGTTTTTCTGTTTATGAACTGACTATTACTTAACTTGTATATATGTTCTGTTTAAAATGTATAGATATAAATTATGTTAAATGCTTTGATTGTGAATAAGTGTATCTGCTTATGAACTGAATATTAATTAACTTGTATATATGTTCTCCCTATAGATAAAAATGACATTTAATGTTTTCATTGTACGTAATTATATTTAATTATTAATTGACTATCAATTTACTTGTACATATGTTCTTGTAAATCTTCAAATTGGAGGAAATAAAGAAATAATAATGTACTATTATGATCAATGGGAAATCAATGGGCAATCAAAACGACATTTAAAAAAACTTTTTATTCAAAATATGTGTCCATCAGTTAGCGGAAGTTGTTAAGTTATTTTAACTCATCCATCAATCTTGATAAACGAGAAACGAGTTACTTAAATTCCTTAATGTTAATATGTATTATAATTGTTCTACAGAATCGACCCAAGTCAGGTCAAGATCAATAAACTAATTTATATACGTACACATACATCTTAATAAGATTTAGTTCAATCGGAAATCGAAGTTATCTCCCTTGGATTAGTAAACGTTTGTTATAAAATTTAGTACAAATTAGTGAAATTACTAATGAAAAATTTATGTTTTATCAAAACCAATAATGTCGTAATGTATTTCAATGTCCGAGTAAAATATCTAACTAATTTTTGTATGTAAGTTTTAAGATTATTCTTCGTTATAATTGAATAATTGTGTGATTATGCAAATGTCCTGCACCATGAAAAAAAACATAAAATCTCTCTAGCCGAGCATTAGTTGTAGTTAGTATTTACCAGAGTTGCATTGTGTCTATGCCGACCATCTGTACATTTCTTGGAGAAGCCGCCTGTCCCTCTCCATACATTGCAGGGCACTGCCAAAACGTTGTGCTTTCCACCAGAATCTGTACTACCGGGATATATTCACCGGATTTTTTATGAACCGTTTAAAACTACACTCATGTAATAGCTGTTATCTGTTCATATGTCATTCTTGTGATTGTTTTTGTTTGTTTGTTTTGTAGATTACAACATAGTTGGTGCGACCCCGGAACAATATAGGCGGTTTATCATCGCACGGCTCCGGGGAGAGGTGGATGACCCCCGCCCTGGGGCCTTGTCTAGCGTCCAGTGGTGGATGATATTTAAAAATAATCCTCAACTGTTTAAACAGTTATTTAAAGATTATCCAGTACCGGAGGGGATGGAATGTCCATTTTAATCCACCAGTGACTATAAGTATCGTTTACAACGTGGACGCTTTCGCATAATCCTACAAATATACTTGACTCTCTTGCAAAATTTAGAGAGCGAGGGAGAAAAACACGGACTGGGAGTTATTGAAAACGGATGGTCTACTTTCTGTGTTACATCATCATCATCATCATCATCATCATCATCATTTGCAACGTTTACAACGCAGACGCTTTATGTTATGACACTAATATGCATGATACTCTTACAACATTTTAGAGAACGAGAGAGAGAAGACAACAACGACCGGAAGTTGAAGAAAATGGTTGGACGGTCTCCTTTCTGTGTTACATCGTCATGATCGCTGTACATATCTAAACCATCATTGCTAAGTTCTATATATATAGGTTAAGCTATGCTGGTCATGTACGACGAGAATGACCATGCATAAGTAAAATTGTATTTGTTTTATTATCATCATATTGTTTTGTAATTTGTACATATCATTTGTCATGAATAAAATATCGTTTAAACTATAGTGACATTGTAATTAAATTACAGCAGGAAACTAAGACGATTTAGTTGATGAATCTGTAAAGTCACAACTACATTCCAGATACAACTATATTTGTACCATGGCAGACTTTTGTAAATAAATATACATAAATCATTGTTTGCGGAGTTTGTCATTAATTGGTGCGACCTAAGAGTGCCACCTTTTTAATAATAATTATATATTTTGTGTAGATAGTTATACTTTAAATGCTGTTAAATCGAGAAGACATATCAGTTACATTTCTGGTTATACATTATAACCTAAAATGATTTTATCTTATCTTAGACATTAATGTCTTACCGCAATAAGCTTATTTCGGTTTCTTGATGTTAAACTAGAACGAGACGAAAATAAATAGATTACGTTATGAACTCTATCGCGAGTACGAGTTATCTCCCGTTGAAACTTATCCAAAGCAACGTTAAAGGTTCAAGGTTTCCAACAAAGTTATAACCATGCTGTTGTCTTATTTGTTTTTAAATATTCCTACATAAAATAGATGTCCGCAATAAATTGAATACAAGAGGAAACGATTGCACGTTGTAAACACTTCTACAATCAGTCAAATTAAAGGCCAAATACACGTAACTTTCGGCAAAATTTAAGCGAAAATCACGCCTCATAACTAATATGTTTATGGATTTAGTTAAGATTAACTGATATCAGGAATATTCAGGATGAATTCTTACGCGGTTACCGGTACAGCTGCAGTTGAAACACCGTATTTGTAAACACGCGTCTATTTTGAACTATCTTCTAACTTCGGCTTGTTGTTGAAGTGGGCCCCACCTGAATTATTTTCAAATCTTTGGATTTTTCTGTCAAGAGTTTCTTGTTAGTTACAACACAGGTTTACTTCGTTTTAGACTTATTTTTGCATGGTTATCAACTGGATTTTTTTCAGATTTTGTTCAGAATCACGAAAAATTCCTGAAGTTAAGTATATTGGACTTTTAATATTTGATTTTAATTTTCTTATGTACACTTGTAATCGGTGTGATCGGGAAATTGACCGCTGTCAGCCATCTCACTTTTACGACATTCAAGGACATTTTATTTTGGCAAATATGTCGATATGTGTAAAACGTTGAATATATGAAGCTGACTCATGTAGATGTGTGTACATTGTTATATTTCACATGCTACAACACATGTACTGGTATAAAACATGTGACGGTATAACACATGTACTGGTATAACACATGTGACGGTATAACACATGTACTGGTATAACACATGTGACGGTATAACACATGTACTGGTATAAAACATGTACTGGTATAACACATGTCCTGGTGTAACACATGTACTGGTATAACACATGTACTGGTGTAACACATGTATTGGTATAACACATGTGACGGTATAACACATGTACTGGTATAACAAATGTATTGGTATAACACATGCGACGGTATAACACATGTACTGGTATAACACATGTGACGGTATAACACATGAAATGGTATAACACATGTAATGGTATAACACATGTAATGGTATAACACATGTAATGGTATAACACATGTGACGGTATAACACATGTAATAGTATAACACATGTAATGGTATAACATATGTAATGGTATAACACATGTAATGGTATAACACATGTACTGGTATAACACATGTACTGGTATAACACATGTGACGGTATAACACATGAAATGGTATAACACATGTAATGGTACAACACATGTAATGGTATAATACATGTAATGGTATAACACATGTGACGGTATAACACATGTACTGGTATAACACATGTGACGGTATAACACATGTACTGGTATAACACATGTAATGGTATAACACATGTGACGGTATAACACATGTGACGGTATAACACATGTAATGGTATAATACATGTAATGGTATAACACATGTACTGGTATAACACATGTAATGGTATAACACATGTACTGGTATAACACATGTACTGGTATAACACATGTACTGGTATAACACATGTACTGGTATATAACATATGTACTGGTATAACACATGTACTGGTATTACACATGTTCTGGTATAACACATGTTCTGGTATAACACATGTACTGGTATAACACATGTAATGGTATACCACATGTAATGGTATAACACATGTAATGGTATAACACATGTAATGGTATAACACATGTAATGGTATACCACATGTAATGGTATAACACATGTAATGGTATAATACATGTAATGGTATAACACATGTTCTGGTATAATACATGTAATGGTACAACACATGTAATGGTATAATACATGTGATGGTACAACACATGTACTGGTATAACACATGTACTGGTATAACACATGTAATGGTATACCACATGTAATGGTATAACACATGTAATGGTATAACACATGTAATGGTATAACACATGTTCTGGTATAATACATGTGATGGTACAACACATGTAATGGTATAATACATGTGACGGTATAACACATGTGTTGGTATAACACATGTAATGGTATAACACATGTTCTGGTATAACACATGTGACGGTATAACACATGAAATGGTATAACACATGTAATGGTATAACACATGTAATGGTATAATACATGTTCTGGTATAATACATGTGATGGTACAACACATGTAATGGTATAATACATGTAATGGTATAACACATGTGACGGTATAACACATGTACTGGTATAACACATGTGACGGTATAACACATGTACTGGTATAACACATGTAATGGTATAACACATGTGACGGTATAACACATGTGACGGTATAACACATGTAATGGTATAATACATGTAATGGTATAACACATGTAATGGTATACCACATGTAATGGTATAACACATGTAATGGTATAACACATGTAATGGTATAACACATGTTCTGGTATAATACATGTGATGGTACAACACATGTAATGGTATAATACATGTGATGGTACAACACATGTTCTGGTATAACACATGTACTGGTATAATACATGTAATGGTATAACACATGTGACGGTATAACACATGTAATGGTATAATACATGTAATGGTATAACACATGTAATGGTATACCACATGTAATGGTATAACACATGTAATGGTATAACACATGTAATGGTATAACACATGTTCTGGTATAATACATGTGATGGTACAACACATGTAATGGTATAATACATGTGACGGTATAACACATGTAATGGTATAACACATGTAATGGTATAACACATGTTCTGGTATAATACATGTGATGGTACAACACATGTAATGGTATAATACATGTGACGGTATAACACATGTAATGGTATAACACATGTAATGGTATAACACATGTTCTGGTATAATACATGTGATGGTATAACACATGTGACGGTATAACACATGTAATGGTATAACACATGTGACGGTATAACACATGTAATAGTATAACACATGTAATGGTATAACACATGTAATGGTATAACACATGTACTGGTATAACACATGTACTGGTATAACACATGTTATCGCACGAGAGGTCTTATTGATTGTGTGTGTTGGGGGGGGGGGGGGGGGAGAGATACTCGGAGAAAACCCTAGTGGTCGGGTAGGTGATCCAATACCTTTTCACGGCCGGTCTGGGAATGGAACCCCGGCCGCCTTGGTAAAAGGCAAGTGCGCTATCCACTGCACCACCCGACCACCCTATCTAAGTTTAATTCCGTAAACTATACTTCACTTGCTGTGTTGATCTCACATGAAGTAGATACAAATATGGTTTTAATTGATCAAATTGTTTTTCAGAATTGATCAATGAAATTGTTGCGTTCTTTTCTAGTTATTGTTTTTCATAGAATGGGGTCATTTGAAACAAACTATTCAAACTCGGTCTGCTGAGAAATCTACTTGGTTGTGTACAAGAGAATGCAGTATTTCGTTCTATTAATATTTACATTTCCGGTGTGTATTCCCTATCTAGTACTACCAACGATTTTGACGTTTACACTTCGGTAAACGTTAGTCCATCGCGTAGGAATACAAGCCAGACCACTATCACGCTTGCGCTATTAGTGTGATTGCGCATTGTTAATTTGTTACCTTTAATTAAAACTTTGGATAAACTTGATTTTTTAAAACTTTAATAAGCACATGAAAGTAATATAAGATGGAAAAATAAAATATCTTCAATTTCTAACGCTAACAAAGAATGTTATTGTGGAATATATTCTGTTTACTTCTTGAAGTTGACAGCCTTTCCCGCCCAATTGGAATCGGCTTTCTTGGTATTCCATCAGTTGTCAGCTGTTCCGTCAGTGCGTATAATGTTCAATAAATGACGATTGTTATTTTTGTAAGTTGTGTAAGTCAACTTTAAAGTGTCAAAATGTAAATATAAGAAATTATTTTGTCTTTTTTGTTGACGCGAGTCATTTGAAATATCTGTATAAAAACATTTTACACACCAGTAAACAACTTAATTAGATACGTAACTTTTAGATCGAGTCAATTGGCAAAGGTCCAAAAAATCTAAACTGGGAAACCCGGTGTCACTATCTACCATGTGAGTACGACTAATGGGATCCGTATGTATGATGTGGGTAGGTAATGCGGAAACGTGATGGGTAACAAATAGATTCTTAAAATCTATATATAAACAAACTTTAGATCGAAATCTAAGTGTTGCTAAATGTCTACCTTTATTTTGATATTATTTTTCCTTTCATATATACCAATTATATTTTTATTAGTTGATAATTATTAAATTCATATACTGAGACTATAAAATTAAGAAAATATTTAATATTTACTTATTTAACTATTAAAATCAATAAAAAAATAAAACATTACAAGGGACATAACTCTTATATTAAAAAAAATCCATGTTCATTGTCTCCCTTTACTATACATTGCGCATTGACATATATACCTAAGAACATCACGTATAAAAACTGCTCTATAATTTCGGGATTATTTTAGAAAAAATCGTTAGGAGATGGCAATCGCAACATGTAAGTACTCACATAAATCAGTAATATAGATGTACTTTATGTTTAAAGTGGATCTGTATGGTCAACAGCCGGTGACCAGATAATGTGTAATTCTATGTTATATGATCTTATGCTTATACAGATTATTCACAAATTCTATGCGTAACAAATTATGATTAATTGATAAGTAACAGTTACTTAAACTATTCTTCATATCTTCAAAATATTCAAAAATCATTTCTTGGTGGTCGTGATAGAGAGGCTGTGTTACAACAGGGAGTCATGATATAAATCAGTGTTCATATTAGTAGGTGGTCATTATAGCGAGGTTTCCTGACGGTAAATATTTTTTTCATAATTATAATCGCAATATTTGAAAATGTAAGTTGATCGTTAAAGAGGGATTATATTAAAGGAATGGGTTGTGATAGGAAAAAGTGTTCTGATTAGTTAATAGTCGTTATATAGAGTTGTTGTAGAAGTACATAGTTGTCATAATGGTCGTTAAAGGGAGTATTAGTAAATAGTTGTGATAATGGTCGTAATAGTGAGTTGATGTAGTAATATATAGTTGTCGTTATAAAGAGTTGAGGTAGCGGTATAAAGTTGTCATGATGGTCGTTATAGATAGTTGTTGTGGTAGTATAAAGTTGTCATCATGGTCGTTATAGATAGTTGACGAAGTAGGATATAGTTGTCATAATAGTCGTTATAGAGTTGACGTAGTAGTACATGTATATAGTTGTCATAATTGTCGTTATAAAGAGTTGAAAAAGATACCTATTATATAGTTGTCATAATGAGAATCAGGGAGAGGGGTTCTCTTCGTGCTTATGGGCTTTATTGTTTGTTTTGCAGATTACAACATAGCTGGTGCGACCCCGGAACAATATAGGCGGTTTATCATCGCACGGCTCCAGGGAGAGGCCGACGACCCCCGCCCTGGAGCCTTGTCTAGGGTTCAGTGGTGGACACTGTTTCGAAACAATCCCGAACTGTTCAAAAAGTTATTTAAAAACTATCCAGTGCCGGATGGGATGGAATGTCCATTTTAAACCACGAGTAAGGAGTATGCAGTATCATTAGTATTGTTTACAATGTGGTCACTTTTATTAATTGACACCAATGATCTTGACAATTTTTAACATTTTAAAGAGCAAAGGAGAGAAAACACGGACCGGAAGTTATAGAAAATGGTTGGACTCCTCTCTGTGTTACAGTCATCATCATCGCCGACCTTCTGAAACAAGTGTCTGATGTCAGAACTATATAAACATATTAAACACTACTTCATCAAAGTTACCGCAACATGCATGACAGTGTGTGAGCAGTCTGGTGACTGACACTACCACGTTAGACAGTTGGACCAATGGATGTAAATATTGACGTTACCATGTGTGACACTACCACGTTAGACAGTTGGACCAATGGATGTGAATATTGACGTTACCATGTGTGACACTACCACGTTAGACAATGGGACCAATGGATGTGAATATTAACGTTACCATGTGTGGCACTACCACGTTAGACAGTGGAACCAATGGACGTGAATATTGACGTTTCCATGTGTGACACTACCACGTTAGACGGTGGGACCAATGGATGTGAATATTGACGTTACCATGTGTGACACTACAACGTTAGACAATGAGACCAATGGATGTGAATATTGACCTTACCATTACGGACGTCCCTTTACTTCTAATTTCTCAATCATATTCAAACTATATGATATTTAGGCAACATTATGTCTGTCCCGGCTTTTCTACTATGTTTTTTATCGTATATTCTAACGTTTTGAGATTTGGCAGCCATAATATTTATAGATACTGTGCTATTGCCCCGGAGGTTTAATCGATCATATTTATAGATACTGTGCTTTCGCCCCGGTTTAATAAATCATATTTAAAGATACTGTGCTATTTTCCCGGTTTAATTAATCATATTCGTAGACACTGTGCTATCGCCCCGGTTTAATCAACTTTTCTTTACTTTAAGAAATTCATTTAATAATTCAAAAATAAATCCATGCAAAAAAAAAACCCAAAAGCAAACAAACAAATAAACGTTTAGGGAAGTTTCCTCACTAAATATTTCCCCTTAACTTCTGAATTTGTTTCCTACGGATATTTACTAAGGACTTTCTGTAAATCAAGAAACATTGACGAAACCCGGTGCCAGATACTTAATCTTCGGGATATGTAAATATATAAAGTAGATCAATTGATGATAAAAACTAACATAGAATATCTACAACTCAGATTCGTTGTAACAATACGGCTTGGTTAGAACACGTTTAACAGTGGATTAGTGGAATAGGTTGTAATGTTAGATGGAGAGGTCCCCTTAATTAACATATAATGGATTGTTGGTACACGTATAACAGTGGATAAATGGAATAGGTTGTAATGTTAGATGGAGAGGCACTCCTTAATTAACATATAATGGATTGTTGGTACACGTATAACAGTGGATTAGTGGAATAGGTTGTAATGTTAGATGGAGAGGTCCTCCTTATTTAGCATATAATGGATTGTTGGTACACGTATAACAGTGGATTAGTGGAATAGGTTTTAATGTTTGATGGAGAGGTCCCCTTAATTAACATGTACTCAGTGTCTTTCTTTACTCTATGTTCTAATTAACATATAATTTGTGTCTTTCTTTACTTTATATCATGTTCTAAGTAACATATAACCTGTGTCTTTCATTGCCTTGTATGATGTTCTAATTAACATATAATCTGTGTCTTTCATTGCCTTGTATGATGTTCTAATTAACATATAATCTGTGTCTTTCTTTTCTTTATATCATGTTCTAATTATTAACATATAATCTGTGTCTTTCTTTGCTTTATATCATGTTCTTATTAACATATAATCTGTGTTTTTCTTTACTTTATATCATATTCTAATTAACATCAAAGCTGTGTCTTTTTTTTCTTTATATCATGCCTTAAATAACATATAATCAGGGTCTTTCCTTACTCTATGTTCTTATTAACATTTAATCTGTGTTTTTCTTTACTTGATATCATGTTCTAATTAACATATAATCAGGGTCTTTCTTTACCTAATACAAATGTATCATATATGTTCTAAGTAACATATAATCTGTGTCTTTCATTACTTTATATCATTCATTACCTTGTATCATGTTCTAATTAACATATAATCATTGTCTTTCTGTATCTTTTATCTTGTTCTAAATAACATATAATCAGGTCTATCTTTACTTTATATCATGCTCTAAATAACATACAACAGGTGACATTCGTTACCTTATATCATATACTTTCTTTCTTTCTATACAGTTTCGTATGTATATATTTAATCCGTCAATATTAAGTTTTATATGTTGTTATTGTGGTAGAAATTAGCAATGCGTGTCATGTACTCGGAGAAGGACCATGTATAAGTTCAATTGTACCTGATTCTCAATCATCAGATTAAAATATATTGTGTAGTTTGTACATATCATTTTTCATGAATATAATGTATTTTTAAACTATAGTGACATTAAATAATAGCAGGTAAATAAGATGATGATGTCGATGAATCTTTGTATATTCCAGAAACAAATGTTTTCCTATCATGTCATAATTTTGTTAATAAATATACTTAGATCATTATTTACTGAGTGTGTCATTAATCACCCCTCCGCCCTCCACATAAAGACGAAAAAATCAGAGAATACCGGAGCGTCAGAACAAGATCTACATGGAGGCACTGGTAAAAGTTCAAGAGAATAAGACCAGGCGTTCCGGAAGAGTAAACGTTTTCTGCTTCAGCGACGACACTCGCCATGTAAATCATAGGTCAGATCCAGGTGAATGTCGAAGTGAGAACTCATTTCTCACTCCGAGGACATGACATTTATTTTAATTTTGTTTTGTTGACGCTTTGATATTTGTTTTTAATTGGAAGAAATTACACAGTACAAATCATTACGGATAGTTTCTGTTAATATACAATGTATACTCATATGATTCACACTATATCTTTATGAAAAATAAAAAATATATATAATAATTTAATAAAGATTTTGTATTTACATTTCGAGGTGTCAGCGGATAATTATAAACTATTCAATTCATAAAAGATAAGTTATTTCGGTGGATATGCTAACAAATTGACGCGATAATAGTTTTAACTTTTGGTTATCAACATGTCAAAGGTTCATTATACATGTTCACAATGACTTACGTTCAGTATTAATACCGAAAGCCGACTCATTATTTCAAAATTGCATGAAGTGTCTATAAAGACGAGAGGTAAACTTTAACAGCTTTTCAACATACTGTGCAGTTAAATGTCATGTGATCACGGAACTAATTTACGACCGGGTATGTGTTTGTGTAGAAAATGGTGTCCACATTGTCCTTATCCACGTAGGTAACGGACCTCTGTGTCTAGATTTTATTATACGTGAACGTAAAGTTGTGATATTAGAACGATTGGATTTATTAACACCGCTGTCGTCTGCAGCTTGGTCTGTTCACGTCTAAAGATCAGTGACTCCTGATCTGTCTCATAATACCGACACGTAAGTATGACCTGTATGTTATATATGGTCGGCTATGTAGATATGCTGGCCGACATAGAATTTTCTAAATATAGATTATCTTCCATGTTGTTTAAATATTATATACACAATACACTGCTGTGTTACGTGTGTATACGTAATATGTACACCGACATTGCATTTTGTATTTTTTTCAAAGCTCAACAGCACAAAATTTAACGAAGCGTCCATTGGTGTGCTATCCCCTTACATTGTCGATACAGGTATGGACTAAAACCTTACATTGTAGATACAGGTATGGACTGAAACTTTGCATTGTTGATACAGGTATGGACTGAAACCGTACATTGTTGATACAGATTTGGACTAAAACCTTACATTGTCGATACAGGTATGGACTGAAACTTTACATTGTCGATACAGGTATGAACTGAAACCTTAATGTACATGAAGTATTCTATGCGATACTAAGCTCGTGAAATCTGAATAAAATGTATAGTCCTATTCTCACAACTTTACATAATGATCTGACAATGACCCTATTCTCACAACTTTACATAATGATCGGACAATAACCTTATTCCAACAACTTTACATAAGGATCTGACAATAACCCTATTCCAACAACTTTACATAAGGACCTGACAATAACCCTATTCTCATAACTGTACATAAGGATCTGACAATAACCCTATTCTCACAACTTTACATAAGGATCTGACAATAACCCTATTCTCACAACTGTACATAAGATCTGACAATAACCCTATTCTCACAACTTTACATAATGATCTGACAATGACTCTTTTCTCACAACTTCACATAATGATCTGACAATAACCCTATTCTCACAACTTTACATAATGACCTGACAATAACCCTATTCTCACAACTGTACATAAGGATCTGACAATAGCCCTATTCTCACAACTTTCCATAAGGATCTGACAATAACCCTATTCTCACAACTTTACATAATGATCTGACAATAGCCCTATTCTCACAACTTTCCATAAGGATCTGACAATAGCCCTATTATCACAACTTTCCATAAGGATCTGACAATAACCCTATTATCACAACTTTCCATAAGGATCTGACAATAACCCTATTCTCACAACTTTACATAATGACCTGACAATAACCCTATTCTCACAACTTTCCATAAGGATCTGACAATAACCCTATTCTCACAACTTTACATAATGACCTGACAATAACCTTTGCACCCTCTCTACTTCATACCTAGGGGAAATTATGGATTTGGCTATGTCATATTCAGCAAGGAATTTTATCTAAGCATGTTGTGACGAAATTACTTAATTCTGTAAGCGGTAATTTGATTGGCACTTCTTATGGGAAATATCAGATCATATACACGAGGTGAGTTTCAGGCCTTTTAGTTATTGTAACCAGGGACGTAATATACGTCCCTGTTGTAACAGAAACTAGATTACAGAAAGGACATCATTCAAAGAAGCTAGTGGGCGACATATAGTTCTCCTGTTTCAAAAAAGTAGCATAAGCTTATTTACCCCTGCAATTTTATAATAAACTATTCCAACCTTTGAATTGGAGGAGTTCAAATGTGTATTTAGGGCAGAGGAGTTATAAATCATCGGAACTCTACAGGAATGAGATTCAACCCAATGAAGATGTAGGGAACACATGTCTTATCTTATATATTATCTTATCAACAAAAAGCACTAGTATATATGATTTTATGTTATCAATCACGAAGGTTAAGATTGGGTGTTTAAACATGAGATATCAGGTTGGAATCTATGCAAACCGTACAATGTGTTAGTAGCTTGTCACACATTCCATATATTATGCAAAACAAAACTATTTACAGATTGAATACAAAACGTTATCTCGTTACCGATCAGAATAACTTACGAGGCCAGCCTTTAAATTCATGCACCCCTGAGGACACATTTGAACGCATCCAGTTCAAAGGTTTGGGAGAGTTCATTATGAATTTCCCGGGAAGAATGGGTTGATAGAACTGTGACGCATGGGTTTACCAGGCAAACAGGTATTGTGTTACATGCAGCGCGTCGTCTCAGGTAGAGAAAATGTATGACTGTGTTGTTAAAATGTTAAATGTAAATACACGTATACAACGAGAGAGGAAAACTTACTGGAGACATTTTATACCAGAAAACAATGTAAATATGGCTGTGGTTCTAATTTTATACCAGAAATAATGTAAATATGGCTGTGGTTCTAATTAGATATAACATTTTTTTATTCATTTATTTTTGTTTTGGATAATGAGCGTCAAACATATACAGCCTGCAGGAAGTTTTGTTGACTTAAACTCTATTATGTTACTGTGTTTTAATTGATTATAAACATTTTATTTATTTACTTTTTTATTTAATTAAACAAAAAACGCAAATGAGCATGGTTTATATACATGTACGACAGATTTCTTTGTTTTTGTTTTTACTTTCAATAAATATAACTGTGTTTCGAATTAATGAATACGCTATTTATGAATTTATCTTGTTTTGTTGTGAAAAGCGTGAATGAGGTTCATGGATTATATACAGCAGTAGGTTGTTTGTGTACCTGTAATGGTGATGTTTGCTTGATTAAATTTCAGAAAAAAATATTTTGTATTTTGGTTATCGAAACGTGACCCCCTATGGAATACCCTCATATCCTCATAAAGAAGTTTTAAGGAACGTCACGGAGATCAAGATGTGATACGTTTTTCAGATTGAGTTTAAACAAGTACTAACGCGCAACAGACTTGTTTTCACATCATTTTTTTAATTTTTATTAAATACCAATTTTTTTTTCTTTTAATATTTTTCTATTTTGCAATTGTAATGTTGATGAAGACCAGGAAAAAATTGAACATTCCGTGACTTAGAGACTCATTAATCAATTCAGAAGGAAATTCACTTTTTTTAACCTGTCTGAAAACACTTTTTCGATTATATACAAGTACACACATTTTCATCAAAAAAAGTCAGGAAAATTCATTGGAAAAAGTAGGAAACACAAAGAATATATATAGCAAAATGAAAAAAAAATGAAAGACTTTTGGCACGTCACTATATGTCTCTTAAATTCCTGTATTAGAAATGAAGGTATCTTAAAATCACACTTTTTTTGTAAACAATTTATTTATGGTACATGTATGAAATGATAAATGCATACTTGCCAACCATTTTTTTGGTCATGTGAGAAAAGATTTGTGCTTAAAATACCAACAAAAATGGTTTCAATGGTTAGCAGAAAGTCTTAGGAATCTTAGAAAAGGAGAAAATTGCAAGGAGAAATTGTAGTTTTAAGTCTGGCATATACCAGTACATAGTTAAATGTATCAATTTTGAAACGTAAATTCTGATTTTCCGAGAAAAGAAGACGATGAGTATAATTTTAAGGGCACACTTCAAATACACAATGTATCAAGAATTCAGTTGTGCTATGACATATTTCTATAGTGTAGTGGTCATCACACTTGCCACTTTGTGGTGGGAGACCCAGGTTCAATTCCTGGTGGAAATGATAGCACAATTTGATATTGATAAAACATAGAAAATATAAAAAGCATGCAAACATAAAAGAAAACTACCAGTAACTGTTATTGAACTCTTCATTTTATTTCACATTTGTTTATATATAATATTTTCAGTATTCTTGTTTATTTGTTCTGTATTATGGCTTATTTTTTCTTTGCTCTACCGTATTCATACAACTTGGCGTTTATGAATTGTAATCAGTTTCCATTTAATTATCATTGGTGCTGACATCCAGTGATCGGGCCTTCATGCGTTCAAATATAGTCATCATTTTTTTTAACGGAAATTCCATGATTAAATATATATGTTCAAACAATCATTATTTTTTAAAGATCAACCTCTTTCTGTTTTTAAGTAAAAAATTAAAATCAAATAGATTATTCAGGCACTGTGCCTCACATACTATGTACATGTAAAGGGAATTATTTGAATGTAGTTGTGTTTCGAACTACATTCCGGAGGGAAAATAACATAGGTGATCAGTCAGCAGACTAATCTTTTTATCCCCCGCCTTCACCAAGACGGGGGATATTAAGTTGGGTTTGTCGGTCCATCCGTCCGTCACGCTTCGTGTTTCTGTGCAATAACAGCAACATTATCCGATTTTCTTGACAGATGGTTACTAGGTAAAATGCCTAAAGGGCTCGGCCAAGTTCGATCGGAACTTTTGGCGGACATTATTTAGCGGAGTTATGGTCCTTGATTAACATTTGTGTGCAATTTCTTTATGCATGTCTTTCAAAACCCCTTTCCAATACGATGTTTTAGTGTTAACATAATTTTCTCTTTGGTAAGGAGGTCTTTGTGGCTTCTTTGATACTTTCAAAAAGCTCTTCGGAGCAGAGACGATACCCGATTTTGACCGGAGTTTACATCTTTCCAATCTGCGACCAATTATGGAATTTTGCACACCAACGCGTTACTTTGATATGTTACTATTATCACCCGTGATTATCCACATATGAAATATTCGGCATCTAAAATTTCAAGATTATTTAAGGATGTTTTTATCTGACGTTCAAGTCTCGTTTTAATCTCATTTGAACATTTTACATTATATTGCAGAAATTCTTTTCAGTTTTGATATCGTATATGCATCTGAAAATTGTGTAAAAATTATAGGTGTCTGTTGCTTGTACAACTTTTTTTTTAACATGAATTTTAAAAAAATACCAATTCGGCGGCCATTTTGAAAATGCGTATATTTGTGTATATTTTGCACTTCGTGAAAGGCCGGAATTTCACCTTTTGATGCTGGATTGATCTCTTAAAAACATTTTTAATCATAGCAAGCTAATGTTCCATATTATATAAATATCATGCAACAAATTGGATAATTATTAAGTTTTTGTATTTTTCATATTTTTAGTGTAGCTGGAGCACTTTTTATTTTTGAACCCGAAATTGTGAAAAAATAAAATAAAAAGTAACGGAACAAAAAACAAAAAATGAAGCATGCTAACCCCGCTTTTTATGACGGTTTAAGACAAAGAAACGCATTTTCTTTCATATGCTAAATATTAAAACAAATAATTGCAGAACTGCAAAAATGGTGAAAAAATGAGGTTTTTCTCATTGGAAAATAAGGGGTAGGGGTAACTAAAATCGCTTTCCCGAGTTAAAATATTACGTTAGAGAAATTGTATTTCCATAACTTAAAAGAAAACAGTATTTTTGTCATTTCAGCAAGCATTCACACATTTTGGGCTACCCAGATGAATACATCCTTAACCACCAGATGAAGTTTGCTTGGATCGATGATATCACGTAAGAATCATAGGACTCGTGGATACTACGAAATCAATGTTGGTTTTCCTCAAACAACCAATGCTCCGATATGCCACATCAATCGACTCTTTCTTTACATGGAATATCGTGTAAATGAGATGCCGTTGACATATATAAGGCCGGTAACGTTCCAAGTCATGATGCGAAGAGAATTCATGAATATGGCTAATAATGCAAAACATAAGGAGTTATTAAGCATTCTAAGACGAGTCGTCATTGTGAGCTGATTACTCAAAGGCATTATCACCAGTAAACTTGTTCCTACTTAACCACTTTCGGCATCTGACACTTCTGGGCCAAAATCCCGGATCCTTAGTTTTGAAGTGATCAGATGACAGAATATGTACACGTGCAGAGACTGAGCCCCGTCTTCGGCTTTTGCGTAAACGAACAAACGGAACGGTCACGCCTCTCTTTTGTAAATAAGTTTGTATAGTATCTATAGTGCATGTTTCCGGTATGCCTCTCAAGAATCAGCAGGTTGTGTTCCTACTGAACATTCAAACAAAGCCTTTGTTATCGACGACATTATCCTTTGTTAATTCTACTGGTTCTTCATCGCGGTCCTCTTTTTCCTTCGCAGTAATTAAGGGAAACACCTTCGGCATATGAAGGTTTCTTCCTAGAATAACCATTTGTCAAATAAACATGTTAATTAAAATATTCTGCACTACCTGTGTTACCACCCGGTTCCCTTGCCCTAACACAATTTGGAACTGTATTTGTTGAATGATTGTGGAGAGACTCTGAAGGACGGGCAACACTGGTTTTCTCAACCACTTTACTATTGCCATACTGAATCTATGGCTGATGTGAAGACGTGACCGAAGATACTCCTCTTTTGCTTGGGTAACTGATTGAATCGTGTACGCTGCTTATGTCACCCTTGCTAGGCGCGGGGGATCTGATAGCTCACTATTCGGATAGCAACCATTTGGGTTGTTTGGCGCAGTATCATGCTTATGAAAGTCAACTGTATTAACAAAATCATTTCAGAAAGCTGTTGACCAATGCCTTCCGTCAAAATGTTCACAGCAATATCAGTACCGGCTTGAGAATCGTTCAGAACATCTCTTACTGAAACCTCTGTTTTCCGGACACGAGACTTTAGAGAAGAGAGGCAATCGACGGTGGAGTGCAGTTTTGACGTATAGGAATGAACATCTTTATCAAAGGCTGACAGTTTGTCTCTAACTGCACATACCTCGGAGCGAGAATCGTTCACTTTGATGAAACAATCATCATCGATTCTCGAAAGAGCAAAGCTATTATTCTCGACTGACTGAGAGGTTAACGAAAGTTCAGTGGATACCGATTTCCTGTAAAGTTCTAGTGAAACAACTTTCGAGGATATAAGATGAATCCTGTCAGAAAATTGACAAAGCGAAGACCTGTTACCTAGCTATGTCATCAGAAAAGAGCTTATCAACTATTTCATTTGCCTGTTTCAATTCCGTTTTAACAGACTTGATTTTTTTTTAAATTGTTTTGCTTCTAATAACGATACTGATCTTATTTGTTGAAAAAGATTTAAAAAAGACGCTGATAGTAGCGTCGGTCAATTGTACTGTCGTCTGCAAAATCAGAATGGATTTATACATGGTAGTAGACACCGGGGCTTTTCAAATTAGAAGTGTAAACCTCTCCAATGAGATGGAAAGAGAGCTGGCCAACTGTAAGCTACAGCCCCCCCCCCCACCCCCACCCCACCCCCCGCCTTCCTAGTACGCCATCCATCATCCATCAAAACAAGAGTTAAGCAAGTGTCCGAAAATGACTGGAAATGGAGTGGAATTGGCAATCGAAAATCACCAAAAGGGGAGTGAAAATATTCACAGGTATGTTTTACATAGTTGTAACATTTGTTTTTTCTTAAATTTTAAAACTGTCAAGAAAAATGAAAATACCGGAGAATGAAATGTCAGACCGGGACTCGAACCCGGATCGCCCATAAATTATGGTTTCTCTACCTTGAGATATCTGACCGTGTATTCTCCAAGTACATTTAATCTGCATTTTCGAATATGTTACTGTAATCGTGTCGTCACTCTTAGTCTTTGTTTTTTGTTTTTAGACTGGAGCACTGAGAGGGATGGGTACCGCATTGATTTGGAAAGCATCGACAGGGAGACGCTAAACCATAAACTCCGGACATTTTACGCAGAGTGCCAACCAAAAAATTCAGAAAAACGAGTGGCAGCTGAAATGACGGAAGGACAGGCCCATGAATACAATAAATATTCCATGAAAAGTATAAGGTCATCTATAAATCTGTACATGATCGGCATAGGGAGGAGTGACAGAGATATTACCAGGGATCGATAGTTCAAAACTTAAAGGCATATGAATTCCTACCAAACACAAATCCAAAATAAAACCGGTTATCCTCAGGTTTGGCAAATTCCTTCCTCTTTTTCAGTGAAAAAAACAAATAAACACGCCACCAGCCTGTTTAATCACTGAGAAAAGGAAGCGTTGAGCGATAGTTCTTGTCATATATGGCACACAAACCAACCAGTAAAACAGTACTAGTTTTCACGTGTTATGGGGGACATCTCCAACAAGAGGCCCATGGGCCTCAATGGTCATCTGACAATCTATATAATTTTATGTTGGTAGCTGTTTAAAGAAGTTACCATATTTGACCCTTTACCTAGGAGAGTCAATGAACAAACTTGTTATTCCTTCATCACGGCATAGTGATAATACCCGCAGATTAACTTTTTGTAACTGAGAAGAAGTGTTTGAAACATTTACAGACATTTGACCCCTATGACATTGAAAGCAGATCAGGGTCATTCATTTAAACAAACTTGGTAGCCCTTCATCCCAGCATGCCACAGGCATGCTGGGTACCCTACGCCTTTCTGTGACGGAGAAGAAGTTACTTGAAGAATTCAAATATTTTTTATCCCTGTGACCTTGAAAGTAGGTAAAGGTCAATCATATGAACAAACTTGGTAGTCCTTCATCCCAGCATGCTTCATGCCAAATTCCGTGGGCCTTTCGGTTATTAAGAAGAAGTTTCTTAAAGATTTTTACATAGTTGACTCCTGTGACCTTGAACATTGATCAAGGTCACTGATATGAGGAAACTTTGTAGCACTCTACCCCAGGTACCTACTGGTTAAATATAAGCAATCTTGGCCTTTTGAATATTGAGAAGAAGATTCTTCAATAAATTTACATATGTGACCCCTGTGATCTTGAAAGTAGGTCAAGGTCATTGATATGAGGAGACTTTGTTGCACTCTATCCCAGGTACCTACAGGCAAAATATTGGTATCCTGGGCCTTTTTGTTATTGAGAAGAAGATTGCTACAGGAAAAGTTAACGGATAGCGCATGACGGACGACGACGGACGAAGCACGATGAGGGTCAGATGACCTAAAAATGTGAAATGTTCCAAAGTTTACACAGCACATTGCCTCCGGGCTACAAGTGTCCAACAATTAAATGACACTAGATACGAACTTCGCCACATCGTGTATATGGCAAGACACTGAAATGAAAGCTCCGTTCAGTCCTATAGTAGGGAATGCTACACAACACAGAAAAGAAACATAAGTGAAATACTTTTCTCCAGAGCGGACTGCGGGAAGTCTTCAGACGTGGTAATGGTAGCCCGGGCCCGGGCCGTCACCGAATCTGATTCTGAATTCAACACACCACAGACTCCGGTCCCGCTTTGCTCGCACCTCAGCCTGTCGTCCCAAATTCTGGCAATATAATGTCCACTTCAAATACGATGTCTTCAGGTTATATTTCTAACTCATCATTTTAAAACTGTGTTTCAATTTGGAAATTGTGTAGTCGTTTATTCCAGCATGTTATAGGCATAATATTATCAAACTAGACTCTATAGTTATTGAAGAGAAGTTGTTTGAAAGAATTTTACTACATGGATATGAGGAAACATTGTAGCACTCTATCCCAGGTACTTACTGGCAAAATATCAGCATCCTGGGCCTTTTTGTTATTTAGAAGAAGATTCTAAAAGATTCAAAGTCATTGATATGAACAAACTTTGTAGCACCCTAGCCCAGGTATACGTACCTACAGGCCAAATATAAGCATCCTGGGCCGTTTGGTTATTGAGAAGAAGATTGTTAAAGGAAAAATTTACGGACGGCGCACGAGTGACGATGACGAACGAAGCGCGATGGCAATAGGTCATCCTGACCCTTTGGGTCAGATAACCTTAAAATGCGAAATGTTCAAAAGTTTACATGGCACATTGCCTCCGGCTACAGGTGTCAACAATTAAATGACACTAGATACGAACTTTTCCACATCGTGTATATGACAAGACACCGAAATGAAAGCTCCGTTCGGTCCTATAGTAGGGAATGCTACACAACACAGAAAAGAAATATAAGTGAAACACTTTCCTCCATAGCGGACTGCGGGAAGTCTTCAGACGTGGTAATGGCGGCCCGGTCCGTCACAGAATCTGATTCTGAATTCATCACACCACGGACTCCGGTCCTGGCTTTGCTCGCACCTCAGCCTGTCGTCCCAAACTCTGGCAATATAATGTCCACTTCAAATACGAAGTCGTCAGGTTATATTTCTAACTCATCATTTTAAAACTGTGTGTTTCAATTTGGAAAGTTAACTTTCACACCGTCTCCTCCTTCGTGCTGTAGGCTAACAGTTCGTCTCCTTCGTGACGTAGCACAACGCTATTCGCTGCGCTATTTGAAATCCTATGGTTGGGTTAAGTAGTGCTAAGATAAACTTACACTACACATTTGTTTTTTGTGCAAGAATGACATAACTAGAATACCTTAAATTAAATGAAATTAATTAAAAACGTTTTTTTATTCGGTATTTACTGAAAATAGGTGTGCAATGTTTTTGCATAAACCGCTTCGAGGATTTATGCTAAATGCACCGATTTTTTTTCTGTATATACAAAAAAAAAATGTTCCATATAAATAAAAAAAAATTGTGGTCTTTCCTTTATTATTCCCAAATTTTATGCGTAGCATTTTAATAGTAAATTGACAAGCTTAAACTATTCTTCATCTCTTACAAAATATTCATTAATCATTTCAACTTATATCACACTCGTATACAACGTTACGCTCCTTGATGGTCGTGATGAGGCTTCGTGATGGTAAATAGCTGTCATATATCCACAACATTCGCTTATGTAAGTTGATCGGTATTGAGGATTAATATTAAAGGAATATTCTGACTAGTTGTCATGATGTTCGTTATATAGAGTTGAAGTAGAAGTATAAAGTTGTCTCAATGGTCATTATAGAAAGTAAACGTTGTGTATATTGTTGACGTAATAGTCGTTATAGAGAGATGACGTAGTAGTATAAAGTTGTCATAATGGTCGTTATAGAGAGATGACGTAGTAGTATATAGTTGTCGTAATGGTCGTTATAGAGAGATGACGTAGTAGTATAAAGTTGTCAAAATGGTCGTTATAGAAAGTAAACGTTGTGTATGTTGTTGACATAATAGTCGTGATAGAGAGTAATGGCGTAGTGTATATTGTTGACGTAATGGTCGTTATAGAGAGATGACGTAGTAGTATATAGTTGTCATAATGGTCGTTATAGAGAGATGACGTAGTAGTATATAGTTGTCATAATGGTCGTTATAGAGAGTTAACGTAGTGTATGTTGTTGACGTAATAGGCGTGATAGAGAGTAATGGCGTAGTAGTATATAGTAATGTCATAATGTTCGTTATAGAGAGATGACGTAGTAGTATAAAGTTGTCATAATGGTCGTGATAGAGAGTAATGGCGTAGTGTATATTGTTGACGTAATGGTCGTGATAGAGAGTAATGGCGTAGTTGTATAAAGTTGTCATAATGTTCGTTATAGAGAGATGACGTAGTAGTATAAAGTTGTCATAATGGTCGTGATAGAGAGTAATGGCGTAGTGTATATTGTTGACGTAATAGTCGTGATAGAGAGTAATGGCGTAGTAGTATATAGTTGTCATAATGTTCGTTATAGAGAGATGACGTAGTAGTATAAAGTTGTCATAATGGTCGTGATAGAGAGTAATGGCGTAGTGTATATTGTTGACGTAATGGTCGTGATAGAGAGTAATGGCGTAGTGTATATTGTTGACGTAATGGTCGTGATAGAGAGTAATGGCGTAGTGTATATTGTTGACGTAATGGTCGTGATAGAGAGTAATGGCATAGTTGTATATATTTGTCACAATGGTCGTTATATAGTTATAGAGTGTTAACATGATAGCAGTATTAAGTTGTCATACCGGTAGTTTGGGTACGCAGGACGCGGATGTCACGTCAACACTGTTAGTACGAGATTATCTCCAACAGTGAATAAATATATTGAAATTTTCTTTTTTAAATGAAAAGCAGTGTTTGGAATTGGTTGTGAAATCATTATGGATTATCAATTAGATCAATTACATATAATAATTGATTGTTCAATCAGTTAGCCAATATGTCACTTTGAAATGTTCTTGTTTTCTTTTCACTGAATGTTGAGTTGTTGTCATTGTCATGATTATAATGAGAAGCATTTGATGTGAATTGGTTCAATGCTCTTCATATTAGATCATACAGGATCACCCAGATGTGAAAGAAAATCTTTAAAACCGAAAGAATATTTGATTGGTTCCATTGAATGAGCCTGTTTATAATCTTTGAAAACTAGGCTGATCTAAAAGAGACTTAAGTTACAAACCTGAGAAGGGACTCAATAAGGCGTGGTCTGTAGGTAGACGTCCAGTCCCCGTGTCCCAGACATCCTTTTGTCCCGTCCCCACAGGTCAGGATTATCCCGTTGTCACTGGCAAATATACTGAATCCAGCTCCACAGCAACCTCTGTCACCATAGAAACACACTTAATGACCCCTGTCACAATAGAAACACACTTATTGACCTCCGTCACCATAGAAACACACTTATTGACCTCTGTCAACATAGAAACACTCATTGACAGCCATCACAATAGAAACACTCTTATTGACCTATGTCACCATAGAAACACACTTATTTACCTCTGTCAACATAGAAACACACTTATTGACCTCTGTCACCATAGAAACACACTTATTGACTTTTGTCACCATAGAAACACACTTATTGACCTCTGTCACCATAGAAACACACTTATTGACCTCTGTCACAATAGAAACACTCATTGACAGCCATCACAATAGAAACACACTTATTGACCTCTGTCACCATAGAAACACACTTATTGACCTCTGTCACCATAGAAACACACTTATTGACCTCTGTCACCATAGAAACACACTTATTGACCTCTGTCACAATAGTAACACTCATTGACAGCCATCACAATAGAAACACTCTTATTGACCTCTGTCACCATAGAAACACACTTATTTACCTCTGTCAACATAGAAACACACTTATTGACCTCTGTCACAATAGAAACACACTTAATGACCCCTGCCACAATAGAAACACTCTTATTGACCTCTGTCACCATAGAAACACACTTATTTACCTCTGTCAACATAGAAACACACTTATTGACTTCTGTCACCATAGAAACACACTTATTGACTTCTGTCACCAGAGAAACACTCATTGACAGCCGTCACAATTGAAACACTCTTATTGACTTCTGTCACCATAGAAACACACTTACTGACCTCTGTCACCATAGAAACAGAAATTATCAACCACTAGCTCTCACCATAGAAACAAACTAATTAACATATATCACCTTAGATACAAACTTGAATCGGCATACAAAATGTACCTGCAATACATTCTTGCAGAAAGCAATATACAGAAGCTATATTTAGCAGAATGTTTCCCTTGTGGAAAATCACAAAAATAAAATTACCATAGATATAGGTATGTTCACAGTATGTTTCCATTACTGTCTCAACAAACAATGCCATTTGAGACACTGACAAGCCTGATTAAGCCCTGGCCATTTTAGATAACTCTTGATATGGTCTTCACTGTCTAGTAGTTATTATTCTAGTCAAGTATTAATTAAAGATTTAGACTTGATTGCTCTTGACAGTAACATCTGGTTTTAATGTTGAAAATTAAATCAAGTTCTCCATTGTATCTTTCTTTTACTGAAGAAATATCAATTAATTCACAACCCCCTAAATTGTATAATGAACTATTCCAACCATTAAATTTGGGCTAGTTCAAATATGTCTTAAGGGTGAATGAGTAAATAACGTTCTAAAATTTTGTCCAAATTAATTTCACAAACACGATTTCATTTCCCCTTGATGTACCCCTTAAGCTTTACCTGGATATAGATTTCCCTGTGAGGGCCTCCACCAGTGTAGGTTTTGTTATTGACTCGGTGTTGCCGTGACCCAGTTGACCTTTGCCCCCTTCGCCCCACGTAAACACCTGTCTCTCCGTGGTGACGACGATCACATGATCTTCACCAGCAGCTGCCTGGAATGTATTGTTAGAAATATTTTCACAATTTCAGGGGTTACTTATCTGCGATGTCAAAAGTCAATGTTCATTAATTAGCAATACTGACCAGTACAGTGTATCGATGTCAAAGGTCAACGTTCATTACATAGCAATACTAATACCTACAGATGTGAATCAATGTCCAACAACAATGTTCATTACATAGCAATACTTACCTACAGTTGTGTATCAATGTCAAAGGTCAAGGTTCTTTACATAGCAATACTTACCTACAGTTGTGTATCAATGTCAAAGGACAAGGTTCTAAATTTACATAGCAATACTTACCTACAGTTGTGTATCAATATCAAAGGTCAAGGTTCATTACATAGCAATACTAATACCTACAGTTGTGAATCAATGTCCAACAACAATGTTCATTACATAGCAATACTTACCTACAGTTGTGTATCAATGTCAAAGGTCAAGGTTCTTTACATAGCAATACTTACCTACAGTTGTGTATCAATGTCAAAGGTCAAGATTCTTTACATAGCAATACTGACCTACAGTTGTGTATCAATGTCAAAGGTCAAGGTTCTTTACATAGCAATACTTACCTACAGTTGTGTATCAATGTCAAAGGTCAAGGTTCTTTACATAGCAATACTTACCTACAGTTGTGTATCAATGTCAAAGGTCAAGGTTCATTACATAGGAATTATTTAATATTTTTACCTATCATTATTATGTCAAATGTAAACTTTCAATGTCAAAGATCAGCATTCATTATTACAAAATTTGCCAATCAGTGTCAAAGTTTATTAAAACAAATTAAACTTACCTGTCAATGTCAAAAGTCAATGTTCATTACTACAACAAAGGTCAACATGCATTACATATCATTTTTACAATATTTACCTGTCAATGTCAAAGGTCAAGGTTCTTTACAATGTAATCAATATTTACCTATGAATGTCAAAGGTCAAGGTTCATTATTACAATATTTACTGATCAATGTCAAAGGTCAAAGTTCATACTTACATGTCTAATTTTGATTTTAGGAGGTAGTTCTATAGGAGTGATAGAGGCTGAGGAACTCTCGAAGTAGAAAAACAATGACCTGGAAATATGATTTATTACAGAGATTTACTCAAAATTCTGTGACATAGATCAAAATTAACATTTATTTAATTTATAAAGAGAATTGTTCAAACACTGATACAGACATTGCACATTTTTCCTGTTAAAATTTTGTGGTTTTTTTTTCAGAAATACTGCACATTTGTCATACTGAAATCTAAATAACACAAAGAGTGACATTAAGAAATGAAACAGTCTATGCAAGAAACATTTTTTTCAGAAATACTGCACATCTGTCATACTGAAATCTAAATAACACTAAGAGTGACATTAAGAAATGGTGAAGCACTTAAAACAGTCCAAACAGCATTATTTGTGTGTATGGACAGACAATTTCATTTTGACTTATCTGTCATGGTCCTAGGATTAACTCATTATCTTACCGAAATTCCAAAATGAACTATTCCCACCATTGAATTGGAAGAGTTCAAATGTGTCTGCAGCGGTTAACAAGTTAAACAATGAAACAATACCTATTAGGACAACAAGACACCAATGCCATTGGAACTTCATGAGTGCCGCCATGTCATATATTCTTTGAAATGCATTAAACTAAAACCTTAAATTTACCTCATTCAACCCCTGAAATTTTGTAATTAACCTTTACCACCATTGAATTGGATGAGTTCAAATGTGTCTTCAGGGGTGAATGAGTTAATTATAAAAGACTGAATGTAGATCCCTGGACTAAACACAGATTTTAAAACCATGGCAAACGGTGTAATTTTCCAAACTATGATAAGTTTTAAAAGTCCCTGCTTAAATGTTCCCACTCATTACGATTCAGAAATTTAAAGTATTATGCTCTGTTCAACAAGTAACAAAGTAAATGATAATGCAATCAGTTATTGAACGGACATCTTGATGAATCTAATATAATTTATAATATCTCTATGGCAACCACAGGTAACACCTTATATGGTTTGTGCAATGGGAATGTAAAAAAATAATTGTAAAATGACTGTGAACAAAAATACACACGCGGTATTTATGATGTGTTCGTGTGGGGGAAGAAGCAGGGACAACATCAATATTTCTTGTAAAATAAAGAAAAAAAACACAAAAAACATTCTCTGGTGTAAAAAAGTATGATTGAAACAAACCAAGCAGATTTTGCAATACCTGAATTACATTACATTGTAAATATAAACAGATTATTTTTTTCTATGAGATATAGCTATTTCTACCAAAATCAAAATCCTTAAATCTGGTATAAGATAGCTAAACATTCCATTTTAAGGTGGACAGTTGCAGTGCTCTATGTTTAACTTCAACAAAAAAGAGTTCCAACTTAAACATCAGCAATTTTTGACTTGGTGTTGCTTGGCAATTACAACATCAAAACATTAAATTTAAAAGAAATCCATGCATTATAATTATCCTTTTTTTCAAAATGTCTCTGAATCGAGAATTTGATTTCGGAACCTTCTAATTATACATCAGGAAGCTTAAATTAAAAGTTTTAGTGTAAAATTATTATTCCTTGTTCCAGTAAATATTTAATATGAGTTTCATGCCAAGATATTTTAATGTCCAATATATGTTAACTCTACTTCTCCTCATCTGATCCTGATCTAGTATACGCCACCATACACACCAAAATGTCTCTTTTCTGAAGAATTCATATACTGTAAACATGGAAATATTTGCGCGGGGAAATTTATGCTAATTACCTGAAGGCAACTAGATCGCGAAATTTCCCCATCGCATATTATTTTGCGATATACAAATGGTATAAGGCGAATTACACGAAGGTGGATCGATCGGGAAAATTTCTCCCACATGTATACAAAACAATGTACTTTGCCAATCGAAATCGCGAAAATACCACCCCCCCCCCCACCCCCCCTCTCCACCCAGAAAATAACCCCCTGCGGAAATAAACCCTTCATGACACCAAATACTAATGTAATGGCAGCATAACGAAGCAATTCACTTCATGATTAAAATATTTCGAAAATAAAATATTATGTAAAACTTTCTATTAATTTTTGTTTTTCTTGGGGTCGGATGGAATGGGTGAGTGTAGATTCCTTAAATAAAATATACAATAATTAATATGTGCCAAAATAACCAAAGAGACTACATTTATATATATAGATCCTTCTGTGATGTCACTGTACCTTTTCTCCACAGCAGAGCTGTAACCAAGCACGTTTGTACAATTTTTACACGTCTATTTTCTGAAATTAACTCATATTGTAATTACCATACAGCTCCTGTGGACTTGCACATACAATAAGACTCACAAATTTACTCAAGACTTTTTGCAGTTTAAGTTTCTAAAATGGTCTACATAGTTTATTTCTTCTATAACAACCATATCTCTTTCTTATCTGAAGTGGATCCAGTGGTCTTACACTTGTGACCCAACTGTAAACTGTAATGACCCAAACAAACCTTGTTTACCTAATATAATCAAAGGGAGATCAGACAAAAACTAAAACCAGGGAATCACATGTGATACCTGTAGCCCCTAGAACAGTATTCTACAACTGATCTGGAACATTCTGTTCTAGAACTGTATGAGATGTATCAGAACATTTCTAGAACTATTCCAGATTCAAGAACAAAATTTTGCAGGACTTGACCTTCAATGCTTTAGCTCTTGCACCCCTTAAAGGCCCAATATACGTAACTTCTGGAATTTTTTCGTGATTCTGAAAAATGATGACAAAAAATCCAGTTGATAACCATTCAAAAATAAGCCTAAAACGAAGTAAACTTGAGCGGTAACTAACAAGAAGCTCTTGACAGAAAAATCTAAAAAACTGAAAGTAATTCAGGTGTGGCCCACTTCATCAACAAGCCGAATTAAGTTAATTAGAAGACAGTTCAAATGGACGCATGTTTACAAATACCGAGTTTCAACTACTGCTTTACCGGTAACCGCGAAAGAATTCATCTTGAATATTGCTGATATCAGCTAATCTTAGCTACATCTATAAATATAAAAGTTATTAGGCTTGATTTTCGCTTCAAGTTTTGTTGAAAGTTACATATATTGGGCCTTTAAACTTTATAATGAACTACTCCGATCTTTGAATTGGAATAGTTCAAATGTGTTGTCAGGGGTAATTCAGTTATATAGCGATCCCCATGCAATGACCTGGTATTTATTATTTGTTAAGGACAGAACCTGGTACATCTCTGTAGAAAGCCAGTGACTTATCCACTTATAGTAACTTTACCTTGTTTTCTTCTTTGTTTTTGCGTTGTCACGGTTACTCTCGTGAGAATGGAGCAGATCATCGTCACAGTCTGTTGTAGGATCCTCAAAGGAATTCATCAACTACAACGACAAAACAGACTTAAGGCTATATGCTGCCTATAATAAATGTGAGATATATACCGGGTACCTAACTTTACTAAAGAGTTCCGACCTTGAAGTGTCAAAAAGAATCCATTATAACTTGTAAACTAGAAATGTCTGGGAGACATATAATGCCCCCGCCCCCCATATGAATTTAGTTCTTCATGTTTATTACGTATGCAAAGTTTAAATTGATGACAATCGGATCAGTAGTTATTTAAATAAGCTGGTTACATTACCACAGGACGGGATGGGATGGAAACGGGATGGGACGGACATGGGTAACACTATATGCCCCCCCCCCCTTCCCTCCATTTCATGGCGGGGGCATAATAAATGAAATAATGTTGCTATTAGTCAGCTTTAGTGTTTGAAATTCATTGTTATTACAATGTATGATAATAATTTGAGGTTCTTATGTACCGCTTTTACCCATAGGTTGTCTCAAAGCATTTCATAAATAAGTATCCATGGTAATTGGGCCTTAGCAACCAGCCGATATCGTTCTCCACTTCCTGGGGAGCATATACAACCGGTGCTGCCATTTCAGCCCTCACTGAGCTAGCATTCCACAACTTCTAGTACTGCCGGCCTGGAGAACCACATAGTCATTTACAGCTAAGTAGACTGGAACAAGGGGAGTAAAGTATCTTGCTTAAGGATACAACACAAGTGCCGTGGCCAGGACTCATACTCGATTTAATTCTAACCAATAGTTTTTTTCTCAATTTTACTTACAAACATATATATAATAAAACTGTCTAAATTAGATGAAAATTTATTGTCATTAGATGAAATGGGGGGAGGGGAGGGGGGCATATAGGGTAACCCATGTGTCCATTTCATTTTTGACGTTTACATATTCGACTATACATACGCAGATATGAGTGGGGGATACTCCCTTATTGCTTATCTATTTTTTGCAGTGAAGTGGTATACCGAAGGACCCACCAATAGTTCAGCGATGGCATGCATGGTCAGTAACTGGTTGGGCGATCGCCCCAACACTATAGCTAAAACTATACAAGAGGTCCAGAGGACCGGCTTCGTTGGACACAATTTTATCGAGTAATTATTGAAAAAATAATTTTCTTAAAGATCCCAGGAACAGAGAGTTCAGATCCCAAGACCAATCCTTGTAGCAATTATGGACTATATGTATAAAACTGTGATGGGTATCATGCATAGATCTCAATCATTTTCAAGCTCAATTAAAAAAAAACTACATCTGTCAGGGCGTGACCTGATTTGATGCCAATTTCACGATAGTGATTGTCTCTTTAATTATGCTAGCAATTTAATATATATAGATTTTCCAACTTACCATTTGTACAATTTTGAATACCCGCTCTCTAAACTAGTGTAACCAGTTGAAGATGGTTTGTATCAATTGCTTGGTTTCAGAGAAGAGGTTACTTAAACCAATGTAGTTTCTGTCCTACCCCTCATCCCCTGGGTGGTTTATCATACATTTGTTCAATTTTGAAGTTATTTATAGCAATCATTATGGCCAAATTTGCCCTGTATGAAGTTCCGTGACAATCAGTGTTGGAGATAACATAGCAGATAGACAGAAAAACAAACAGATGCAACTAACAAGAGGCCCAAAGGGCCTGTATCGCTCACCTGGATACATTGGTATATAGGTTACAAATCCTGATAATATATTTTCCAAAAAGATTCCATGGACAGGAACATGCTAAAAGACCAATCCTTGAAGCATATCTGGATAAATTTAAGTTTGGTTAATGGGTGGGTATCTCAACTTTTTCAAGTTCAACTGAAAAACAAGGTCCCTGAGGGCTGTGGCTAGACACTTAAATCAATGCTAATATCATGATTGTGTTCGTCTCTTTATGCCCAGCAACTGTATAGTTTCGCGTGGGGATGTCAATCATTTAAAAGTTATGACACAGAAGTTAAAGTCTGCAAGCTAGAATCCCTCTCCCCTTAACCCCGGTCAGGATATACACATAGTAATATACACCCAATACACATATACCTATCAGACACTACACACCTGAGGTGAACCGTAGGTATATATACATTGTACCACAGTCTGTAAACATGACCTGCATTGACCTACTCCACAATCTACCCTGTTATTATTTCTGTCAGCCAGTCGGCAACCTCGCATAACAAGGAAGTAATATTACCTGTAAATTTACAAGTCTACACAGGTACATCTACAAGTGGGGGCCAAGCAGGGAGCATATTTATTTCAAAGCTGTGTCCTTTGGCCATTTAACTACTAATAAATTCTGAACTATAAAACAACGGGTTTGTGAACACAGTAATTATATAATGGAGGTTTACCTGGACATTAGGCCCTACATTGATGTACAACACAATGATGGTCCCTTGATCGCCACTAAGTGTACCTTGACAACCATATCAAACAAAGCCGTTATATTGTCTATATAGTAACATGTCTACAGTCAGATCTACAAACATTGGCCGGGGAGGACGCATAAAAATGACGGACATTAACCAGGAAATATCTCCATGGAACAAAACTCAATTCTGAGTCAGAAACAAAGTGATTTATCAAAAGAAACAGATGAAATGTAATTCCAGGATGTGATTTTAATACCAGGGATACAGTCAATGACAAATTGCGCCTGTGTTTCCCGGACGATGACATTCCATATTGGTTACAAAAAAACTTCTATAAACCCACAACAGTGATCATCAGGTAGCTATGCTGTAGTGTTTTTATAATTATGTTTTATGAACACATGTGTCTGGGTCGGAGCTCCCTGTCAAGAATAAAACTGATTTTGTGACTGTTATCTAAGATAAGTTGTAATAGGCAAGTTGTTTGGGACTATTTATAGACTTCCTTTTCTCTTCAACAACATTGTCATCAATATGGCAACACCCGTAGTTCAAATCCCTTTCCGAAAGAAAGGACAGGCTACCTGTATTGAACACAGAGACAAACGACTAGATCTCTACTGCAAAAACTGTGATAAACCTGTTTGTCTTAAGTGTTTGTCAACATCTCATGCAGGCCATATAATGTGTGAACTCAGTGACATTACTCCAGAAAAGAAACAAGACATTCAAAACTTTATTCAGCAGACTGAACAAAATGACCTGGTACAACTTCAGAAACAAATCTCATCTACTGATTCACTACTGAAAGACAACACCAGCAACTTCGACAATCTTTCATACAAGTTAAAAACACAAACTGAAAAACTCAAACAAGATCTTGATCTCCTAACAGCACAAACTCTCTCTCAGTACCACAAAATGAAGGAGGACAATACCAAACTAATACAACAATATAGACAAGACCTTGATATGTACGACCAGATACTCAAAAAACAGATTAAGGAATACAAAGAAACACTCCAGAATAGATCTGACATAGAAATATACGACACAGGATGTGAAATACATACCCAAATAAGTCTCCCTGTGAAACCAGTCATGGGTAGTGCCAGTTTCAATCCAAACAAAAATCCTCAACATCACCTAAAACTGGCCTTAGGGGAAATTGCTCTGTTAAATCAAGGTCAAGCTTCAACTGACCAGGACGGGTCAGTCAGGACATCTGGTGGTCAGAAACCTGCATCCTCTACATCACAACAGTCAGAACAAAAAGGGAAGGAGGCAGTGCCTACGTACAAACTACTTCCACAGACCAAAGTGTTGGAGAAGTGGAGGTCTCCTGTTGATATTTTCTCTATATGCCCTACCACTGACGGTCAGGTGTGGACCAGAGATTACTATAACACATTAACTCTCCTGGACAGGAAGGGGAAAGTATTACAGCAGGTCAAACACAAAACTAACATCAGGGACATAAGTCTGTCGCCAATAAAACACACACTGTGGGCCTGTGATGATAAAAACAACATCATGGAGCTGGTATCAGGACAACTGACACACAGATTCAGTACCAAGGAGTTCCTCAGGTGTATCTGTGTTACTGCCAGTAACCATATCATTGTAGGGATGACCAACAACATCTCTAAATTTACCACACAAGGTCAACTGGTACTCACTACAAGTACTACAGGGACTGGGAAGCCATTAGTGTGTTCACCATGGAGGATCTCAGGGTGTCCTGTCACTCACAATGTGGCAGTGATTGATTGGAATAATGGGGATGATGGTGGTGATGGGATACGACATGTTATTGTTATGGACACTGATTTCAAGGAACTGTTTGTATATAGAGGTGACATCCCCAGTACATATAAACAATCATCACGTAAAGGAGCTAAACCATTTTACCCCTTTGGTGTGGTGTATGACAGTGTGGGGAACATCATCATAGGGGACAATGGCAACTACAGAGTCCTACTCCTCAGTGGAGATGGTGAGTTCCTTAGGATCATATACACAGACCCACTAAGGACATATGCTGTAGGTGTAGGCAGGGATGATGTTCTGTGGGCTGTGTTTGGTTGGAATGCTACACTACTACAATACAGCAGTTTGTGTCTCCTTTGACAAAATTAGTATGTATAGTTACTATGACAACATAGAATCAAACCGACAAAACTGACCACAATAAACAATAAGAGGCCTAGATGGCCTGTATCACTCACCCAGATACTGCTGTATCTGCACGAATAATCAAGGTAAAACATTTCTAAAAAGATCCCAGAACTGGAACAGACCCCAAGGCCAACCCTTGTAGCATATAGTACACCGGTAATAGTTTGGTTATGGGGTGGCATCTAAATTGTTTCCATGTTCAACTCAGAAACTAGGTCGGTCAGGGTGTGGTCAGACCCCGAGGTCCAAGTTAATATCCAGATTGTGTTTGATGCTTTATACCAGTAGTATACATAATCTGAGGTGGGAATCTCAACTGTATCAAAGTTATCACCCAGGGATTAAGTCTGTAAGGGTGGGGCAGACCCCAGGGGTTAAGTCTGTAAGGGTGGGCAGACCCCAGGAGTTAAGGGCAGACCCCAGGAGTTAAGTCTGTAAGGATGGTACAGACCCCAGGAGTTAGGGGCAGACCCCAGGGGTTAAATATGTAAGGGTGTGTTGACCCCAGGTGTTAAGTCTGTAAGGGTGGGCAGACCCCAGGGGTTAAGTCTGTAAGGGTGGGCAGACCCAAGGTGTTAAGTCTGTAAGGGTGGGCAGACCCCAGGAGTTAAGGGCAGATCCCAGGAGTTAAGTCTGTAAGGATGGTACAGACCCCAGGATTTAGGGGCAGACCCCAGGGGTTAAATATGTAAGGGTGTGCTGACCCCAGGGGTTAAGTCTGTAAGGGTGGGCAGACCCCAGGAGTTAGGGGCAGACTCCAGGAGTTAAGTCTGTAAGGATGGTACAGACCCTAGGAGTTAGGGGCAGACCCCAGGGGTTAAGTCTGTAAGGGTGGGCAGTCCCCAGGTGTTAAGTCTGTAAGGGTGGGCAGACCCCAGGAGTTAGGGGCAGACCCCAGGAGTTAAGTCTGTAAGGATGGTACAGACCTAAGGTGTTAAGTCTGTAAGGGTGGGCAGACCCCAGGAGTTAAGGGCAGACCCCAGGAGTTAAGTCTGTAAGGATGGTACAGACCCCAGGAGTTAGGGGCAGACCCCAGGGGTTAAATATGTAAGGGTGTGCTGACCCCAGGTGTTAAGTCTGTAAGGGTGGGCAGACCCCAGGGGTTAGGGGCAGACCCCAGGAGTTAAGTCTGTAAGGATGGTACAGACCCCAGGAGTTAGGGGCAGACCCCAGGTGTTAAGTCTGTAAGGGTGGGCAGACCCCAGGTGTTAAGTCTGTAAGGGTGGGCAGACCCCAGGAGTTAGGGGCAGACCCCAGGAGTTAAGTCTGTAAGGATGGTACAGACCCCAGGAGTTAGGGGCAGACCCCAGGGGTTAAATATGTAAGGGTGTGCTGACCCCAGGAGTTTGGGGCAGACCCCAGGAGTTAGGGCAGACCCCAGGAGTTAAGTCTGTAAAGGTGGGGCAGACCCCAGGAGTTAGGGCAGACCCCAGGGGTTAAATATGTAAGGGTGGTGCTGACCCCAGGAGTTAGGGGCAGACCCCAGGAGTTAGGGGCAGACCCCAGGAGTTAGGGCAGACCCCAGGGGTTAAATATGTAAGGGTGGTGCTGACCCCAGAGGTTAAATATGTAAGGGTGGTGCTGACCCCAGGAGTTAGGGGCAGACCCCAGGAGTTAGGGGCAGACCCCAGGAGTTAGGGCAGACCCCAGGGGTTAAATCTGTAAAGGTGGGGCAGACCCCATTAGTAAGGGGCAGACCCCAAGGGTTAAGTCTGCAAGGCTGGGCAGACATCAGGACAGTGTTGTGTACCCAGGAGTTAAGTCTGCAAGGCTCGGCAGAACTCAGGACAATGTTGTGTACCCAGGAGTTAAGTCTGCAAGGCTCGGCAGACCTCAGGACAGTGTTGTGTACCCAGGGTTAAGACTGCAAGGGTGAGGAAGAACTCAGGACAGTGGTGTGAACCCATAGGATACATATGCAAGGGTGGGGCAGTCCTTTGGATAGTGTTGTGTACCGGCCTTGGGTTAAGCCGGCAAGAATGGGGCAGAACCTGGGACAGTGTTGTGTACCCAGGGTTGAGTCTGCAAGGGTCGGGCAGACCCCAGGGCATTGTTGTTTACAAAGGGGTTAAGTCTGCTATGGTAGCATTTGTCTTTTTATGCTGTGTTGTATTACATGAATTTTCAACAGCATTTTATCATTCTTTATTAATAATGTGAATAACAATCAGATTTGTTTTAGGTTTTTTTTAGAACGTGATTTATTCTTTACATAGCTTAAAATTGCATTTTTCATTAATAGAATAACTTTGTGTTAATATATCATAAATAATACTTCTATGAACCTTAAGAGAGTGACTGTGGAATCAGTGATTTTATGTTTTTTTCACAGAGTAATGGATTTTAGATTTTAAACTGTTTATGATGTCATACATGAGGTAACTTCTGGTTTATTTTGTTTGCTATAAATACATTAAGGGGTTGATTGTCCAGTGCAATGGTCAATACAGAAACTTTTTTGTACAAAATGTATTATTCAGTGGGTGGTCGGGTGGTGCAGTGGATAGCACACTTGCCTTTAACCAAGGCGGCCGGGGTTGGATTCCCTGATCGGACGTAAAAAGGTATGGGGTCACCTGCCCAACCACGTGGGTTTTCACCGGGTACTCTGGTTTCCTCTCACAATAAGACCCTGAACACGCTTACATCCGGCCAACAAGAGTGATTAATGTAAGTTGTATAGCTTGTTTCATAATTGTTGTAAAATAACTAAAGTTTATATTTATATGTTAATTAAGACAAGAGTAATGGGAACATTCTGGCAAAAGTGAAAGCTGTTGTTTAAGTGGGATCATTTCACCATGATTCAAAATACCATTGATGCTACACCGATTTACTCAAATACCCCTCATTCGTCGAACAGGTCATTTGGTCGCGACAGAGTTTCAACATCTTTAACCAACCTTGGATTACTTGAATACCATGTATTCCTTGAACTATTGATCAGGTCCCCGCGAGTTTGAAGAAGTGGGGTGTTACTGTATGTTAATACCTATTTTGTCACCATTCATGGCTCTGCATTATTCTTGTTGCAATTAAAAGATGGAACATTTTCTTAAATTCACATGTGTTATCATGTACCTATATATATGTACCATTTCAACATATCAAGTTTTTGGGGAAATCTCGCTAGAAACATTACAAAATCAAAATCAATTTCTATATCCACAATGTCCAACAAGAAGGTGAGATGACAAGGCTTTCTGTGTACAGTATACCCCACGTGGCACTCATGCACCAGCACACCTATACATAGCAAGCTACATATTGTGGCCTGTTTTGAAACAGTGGAGATGATGATTTTTGCTGTAATCATTCTTTAGCGAAATGTTGGGCTGGAAACAATCTGCTAAATTATAAATGCGATAAAGACAGTTTTTGTGTTTTGCTTTCTCGAGTAAGTTTTATAAGTGTGTCATTTCATCATTGCATGATATGTGCTGATTTTCTATAAATTTAAAGCTATGCGCTAAAACCTGAGTGTGCCAAAAACAGAATGTTTACAGTGCCTCCTTTGTAATGGTATTTTTAAATGAGTTTTTTGAGATATATAATTACATTCTATTTAGTTAAATTTGGTAGTTTTATATTGTAAATTCATTATTACATAACATTTGTTAAACCAAATAATTATGTGATTGTATTTGTATAATTATATAATTGTATGTATATTTAATGTAACTGAATAAACAACATCATTATAATTTATATCGAAGTCGTTATTTTCTGGTACAGAATACTGAAATTGTACATATTTTAATGGCGGTCCAATTTTAGCGCTCTTCATGCTGATCACTTCTGCAAAATTATGATTTATTGTGCTAATTGCGATTTCTGTTCAATGTTTTCTATGGCAAGTATTGTGGTTGTGCCAATTTATCGTTGTGCTAGTATGTTTAAATTTGATTGTGCGCTAAAATTTGAGTGCAATAAAGTAAATATATTAGCAGTAACTACTTTCTATACAAGAAGGTAAAAATCTATTACACTAAGTGATGGTGCTTAAACTGGGTTTGGGGTCTTAACTGTTTCGAAGTTATGAGTCAAGAGTCACGTCTGCGAGCAGATCTAGATCTGTGAGTTGATTCTCGAGCGTATATCTGCTAGCAGATCTAGATCTGTGAGTGGATTCTCGAGCTAATATCTGCGAGCAGATCTAGATCTGTGAGTGGATTCTCAACTAACACCTGTGTTGCACCTTGACTTACTCTCTACAGGTTTCAGCCTGCTACTGTAATAGGCAATCATCCGAATGATATTGAAATTCCTTTAAATGAAAATCAAAATTAGTTCCCACAAACAGTAAGTGTTGTATATACCTCTGGGAGTCTTGTGTACATGAGTTCGTGAGCAGACGGTCCGGCTCCGGATCTTGTCGTAACATATCCATGATGACGTCCTTGAAGCCAGCGCTATAAATATCCTTGACCGGAGCAAACTGACCCTGTCATTTTAAATGTTAAAATTAAAATGGTGAGTTCATATACTCAGAACTACATGTGTTGAAGGTAGCTTTCCAATTGTAGCTTTTTTCTTATAAATGGAATTAAAAATTACAAATTCATGTTTTTTAAACATTTTTTCCGGGTTGGTAAATGTAGATAAAAAAATGTCAAAAGACTTAATCATGTAGCACAACCAGTAAGTGTTAATTATAGGTGACAATTTGATGACTAATATAGTATGTTCATAATTGTCATTATACTATATGACTAAAGTCATTGTATTGTCATAGTGACTAATATGGTATTTTCTTAAACTGTCACTATACTTAATTTAAGTCATTGTAATGTGACAAATTGTTGACTATTATGGTATGTTCATATAAACTCTTAAAAGTTGTTTACATGAACCTTTTACAAGATTAATTTCTTTTATCATTTCATATATAATCATTGTTTTCATCATATCCGCAGTACAACTTAGTTCTGCTCATTTCAAAGTACAGTCCTTGGTCATGAACTACTTTTTTACACCATCCCACTAGGTTTTGGTTGAACACTAGGAAACAGTATAGAAAATAATACCATTTTGGGATTGACAGAAAAATGGATACTGTCAGACTGCAAATGCTTAATCAACTCCCAGAACAGGTGTATAGTGGCTAAAATACAAGAACAAGAGCCCCACGAACCTTCATGATTTTGTTGACAAGAGCTGGTAGGTTGGAGCCTTCAAAGGTTTTCTGTAGACAGGCCATCTCGTACAGTATACAGCCCAGCGCCCAAATATCTGATTTGTCATTGTAGGGTTTGCCCTCACACTGAAATATCAAGGTTAAAAGTTTCCTCAGATTAAACAAAGTTCAGAAATCAAAGTTCATCTGATAAAACAAAAGTCACAGGTCAAAGTTCATCAAATTCAACATAGCCAAGGGTCAGATTTCATAAAATAAAAGCAAAGGAGGGTCAGAATTCATTTATTCAAATTGAAAGTCAAAAGTTTTAACACTTTTGAAAATAATGAGGAAGCTGCACAGACAAATTATAGTCGAACCTCATCATCTCAAACATGTATAATTAATTTTCCATTGATTGTATGCAGAATGCAGCTTTCTGATTTGTTGAGATTTTTTTTCATACCTCTAGGAAAATAAATCCGAAAATGGTGCGAAAAATGTGACGTCACAATACGGCAATTTACCTTGCGTATTGATTCTAAATTTCTAAAGTTGGAAATAAGTTTCAAAAATTAATTACAAGCATTGATGTCAATAATTTTTTTAGTTTAGTTATAAAAAGATTTTGCTTGCAAACTTTTGTAAGAATCAGCTATGCCGATTCATACAGTTTGCAGCCAAAATTTTTTCATATCCTAATTTTTATGAAACTAAAAAAAATTGTCATCATGCAATGCTTAAATAACTCGAACTATTTCCTTAGTCCCAGCCAAACTTCATACCAAGCATTAGACTCAAAGTTTCTCCATGAGATCACTAACTGACTGTAAAGAAAATAAATGGAAGAACATTTCTACATAAAAGAAAAAAGACATACCATCTCAGGGCTGATGTAGTAAGGAGTTCCCAGCACAGTGTTAGCTCCCTTGTTAGCGGAACTCATCATTTTGGAGATACCAAAGTCACCCACTTTGACCACTCCTTCCTTGGTGAGGAAGATGTTTGCGGTTTTCAGGTCCCGGTGTAACACGTTGTGTTCGTGGATATGTCGGATGGCTGCTACGATCTGTTGGAACATCGTCAGGATAGTTTTCTCCTCCAGGGGTTTCTCCTGCTGAGCCAGGAACTGGGCTAGAGTTCTGTGGATTATAATTAGTCAATTTGCTTGACTTCCACGATATGAGGGGTTTCGATCACCTATGCTCTCTATACTCCTGGAATGTCATGGTAAACTGAAAGCCCACCTTTAACAGTGATTTTGTTTGCCCATTATACAACCGATATAAGGCTGTTTCCCCTAGTCAAAATTTGTGTTATTTTCCCAAAATGAAAGCCCATGAGGCAAGAAGACTGGTTCAACACTTTAATGCTCATTGAATTAATTTCATCACATAATGGTAAAAATTGACAAACTTTTAAGTTGGTTGTAGCTCCTTTTTAGTCTTCAAATGACAGGCATGCAGCCTAGAGATTGGTCAGGATTTTTTGTACCTTTAGTTTTGCCATGACATTTTCCAGGGGTGTAGAGAGTGCAGGTGAGTGTAACCCCTGGAGAATGAGGATGTTATTTTGACTGACTTGCTAATTTATGGACATTTTCCCCTGAAAACACATTTGAACTCTTCCAAATCAATGGTTGGAATAGTTCATTATAACATTTCAGGGGTGAATAAGTTAAAACTGACGAAGATACGAGGGAAAATATATAGTCTCAAAGATTAGAGCCTACGAAACTGTTGTTGTGCATCGGAGAAGTAAATCTGCTGTAAAGTAAAATAGCAGGAACAAAATCAGATCAATGATGTCTGTTTTACATCCTACAGCTACGGTCATTAAGGATGTTCCAGGTTTCAGTGGTGGAGGAAAGCTGGACTTCCTGGAAAAGAACCAACGACCAACGGCCAGTACCTGGTGACTGCCCAACATAGGAATTGAACTCATAATCAGGCGACCCAGAGGTGGAGATCTAGTGGTAGCAGAATATCAGATACCTTAACCAATTGCCCACCACACCCCTAACTAACACTATCTGTCTGTGTAACCTATGTAACACTATTGTACAAGCAAATACTTACCCTCCATCCGCATACTCTATCTCTATCATAAGAACACCGTCCTCTTCAAAACTGTCGTAGTAACTGATGATGTTGGGGTGGTCCAAGAACGCAAGGATGTTTACCTGTTATAAAACATACGCAGAAAGATTTTCTTCAATTACCTTCTTTGATTTAAAGACCCATTATACGTAACTTTCCGCAAAACTTGAAGCGAAAATTAAGCCTAATAACTTATTATATTTATAGATTTAGCTAAGATTAACTGATATCAGCAATATTCAAGATGAATTCTGACGCGGTTACCGGTACAGCAGCAGTTGAAACTCGGGATTTGTAAACACGCGTCCGTTCTGAGCTGTCTTCTACCTTTGGTTTGTTGTTGAAGTGGGCCACACCTGAATATTTTTCAATTCTTTGGAATTTTTTGTCACGAGTTTCTTGTTAGTTACCGTTCAGGTTTACATCGTTTTAGACTTATTTTGCATAGTTATCAACTGGATTTTTTTACATAATTTTTCAGAATCCTGAAAAATTTCCTGAAGTTACGTATATTGGGCCTTTAATATAATGAATCTAAAATATTTGGGTTTTTTTTTTTTATTTTTCAAACAATATGACCTTTAATGTTTGTAAAGGTAATTAAATTTGACTCCAAACATTTCACAGGGTTTTATAAAAAGCTTCCTTAGTATTCAGAAAACAATTTCAAAATGGCGTATAAACCAACTTGCAATTGATAGCTAGCACTTCATCCTAATATAATACTCACTCTTACATAATTATGGTCGGCCACACAATACTGTAAAATTATCAAATTTGTTGAGGATTTAATTTCTTTTATTTTGTGGTTTTAAAAATCCATGAAATATAATCCAGACAAAATATTTACCAGACTAAAAGAAATCCACATGAATTTATTTACACATCAGTCTCGCTTACTACAATTAAGGGGAGGCAATCATGATATATAGAAGTTCTTCAGAGAAATGAAACACGGCATCTACGAAATATAATCCCGAAAAATATTTACCAGACAAAAAGAAATCCACATGAATTTATTTACACACCAGGCTCGCTTAGTACAATTAAGGGGAGGCAATCATGATATACAATCTGATTAAAATACAGATCCTCACTATTACTATCGTGTGTAGGATCTGACAGCGACCAGTAGAAGGTCATGTGCAGATGACCTTTATTATTTCCATATCTTGGAAATCAACAGCCAATCAAAATGCACCTTGTAAACGGTGTTTGGTAGACGAACAAAAATGGCGGCGGATCGAAGCGAAGAAAAGAAATTCCTTACGGGCGTTATATAACAATTCGATTAGTATATTTTGTGATAATTTCTTTACCTCCAGTTGTTATTTCTTTTCGGAAAAACTACAAATCAAACTGATAATGTCTAAAAAGAACCCATGCCTTAACGTAGAGACCGCAGAACTGGGCGCCGCCATTTTTGTATACGGTCGTTCGGGTTACTCGATACTTTACTCTGGTTTAACGACAAGTGTAGAAACAAACCGAAAGCTTTTCACTTTCAGAATCTGGTAAGCAGCGATATAATTGGTGGATACAAAGGTCACCTACACATGACCTTCTACTGGTCGCTGTCAGATCCTACACACGATATTAATAGTGAGGATATGTATTTTAATCAGATTATCATGATATATAGAAGTTCTTCAGAGAAATGAAACACGGCATCTACGAAATATAATCCCTATGAAACGTTAAACCACGAAATTTAACCCCAGCGAAAATAATTGCTTTTCCAGCATGATGTCTGAGAAGATTTATCAATTATTTCGACCATAAAGATCATATCAAGATACTTCAATGCTAAAGTGTGCCACACGATATACAAATATTTACAGTACTTCAGTTGTCTTCATCTGACCTTAATATAGCTACTGTGATGTTTTTAAACCTCAAGTACAATACACAACGGCATGGTCTTTATAAATGACAGAACTCTACGACCAAACATAGCATACAGCATTTGTACAATATGATATGTATTTAAAGTTTTATCATTCATATTGACGATAAAGACCGTATTAAGACATTTCAATGCTTAGTTTAATGTGCCGCACAAAATGCTCATATTTACAGAATTTCGGTTGTCTTCATCTGACCTCAATTAGCTACTGTGACAATTTTAAACCTGAACTGTTTACCAGGAAAGTACCATACACAACAGTACCTTTGAACTCATTGACCCTTGAAGACACATTTGGACTTTTCCGATTCAAAGGTCAGAAGAGTTCATTATGATATTTTAGGGGTTAATGAGTCAAACCTGAACTACCAGGAAAGTACCTTACCTTACCTCATTAAGGGCGAGTTGTCTCTCAGCTGCGTTGAGATCATGCATATTGATCTCCTTCAGAATAACCAACGACTCGTCGTCTTTCTTCTTATACAGTACCGCCGCACCATACGCACCTAAAAGGGGAGACAACCAAGTACAGGTATTAACGACAGAGATAACAAGGTATGGAAATGACAAGCGAGATAACTATGTAGGTGAGGGGAAAACCATGTTTAGGTATTAACATCAGAGATAACAAGGTATGGAAATGACAAGGGAGATAACTATGGAGGTGAGGGGAAAACCATGTATAAGTATTAACATCAAAGATAACAAGGTATGAAAATGACAAGGGAGATAACTATGGAGGTGAGGGTAAAACCATGTATAGGTATCAACATCAGAGATAACAAGGTATGGAAATGACAAGGGAGATAACTATGGAGGTGAGGGGAAAACCATGTATAAGTATTAACATCAAAGATAACAAGGTATGAAAATGACAAGGGAGATAACTATGGAGGTGAGGGTAAAACCATGTATAGTTATTAACATCAGAGATAACAAGGTATGGAAATGACAAGGGAGATAACTATGGAGGTGAGGGTAAAACCATGTATAGGTATCAACATCAGAGACAACAAGTTATGGAAATGACAAGGGAGATAACTATGGAGGTGAGGGTAAAACCATGTATAGTTATTAACATCTGAGACAACAAGGTATGGAAATGACAAGGGAGATAACTATAGAGGTGAGGGTAAAACCATGTATAGGTATCAACATCAGAGATAACAAGGTATGGAAATGACAAGGGAGATAACTATGGAGGTGAGGGTAAAACCATGTATAGGTATTAACATCAGAGATAACAAGGTATGGAAATGACAAGGGAGATAACTATGGAGGTGAGGGTAAAACCATGTATAGGTATTAACGACAGAGATAACAAGGTATGGAAATGACAAGGGCCGTAACCATAGAAGTAAGGGAGACAATCAGTTGCGGTAAAAATAGCAGACAACAAGGTCTGTATTTGCGGAACTGATTGAAACGGTACAGGTGTAACAGAAAATTTCAAAGTAAATAATCAAACTATAGACAGTTTAAAATCCAAAGTTTCTGTGGATAAATAACAAAATATTGAAAACAAAATGCCCTTCTTTCATGCTTACCCAAAATTATACAACATATATAAATAACTGCATCTGGGTTGATATTATTTTAGAAAGAAATGAGGCAAACTAGCAACAGTCAGCAATTTAGTTTTGGCGGTATTAAGTCTAGACCCCCTCAGAATAAGATGTGACAGATTTTCTAGAGGTCAAACTGTACCTAGTTCAGATTCAACCGTTTTAATTGCATACACAAATATACCTTAGGTACTGAAATGTTAAGATTGAAAACTGAAGGTAAGGGAGACAACCAAGTCAAAGTATTATGACAGAGACAACAAGGTATGGAAGTGACAAGGGAGGCAACCCGACACCTGTAAAATGATTTTGCCTGAAAATTGATAACATTTCGTTGAAAATACCTTTGCCCACAGTCTGTATTTTTTCAAACCCGGCCAGAGATTGCTGCTGTTGTCCGCTCCAGCCGCGAAGTTTCTCCACCTTGAAGTAAAGCTCTCCCACACAACTGAAACATATAAATCAAAGTACTGAAAGTACTGAAATACCAAGTAAAGCTCTCTCAACCAACTGTAATTTATAAATCAAAGTACTGGAAGCCCTGAAATATCAAGTAAAGTTCTACCACACATCTGTAACAGGTAAAAGAGACATTCTGTGTAAAAAGTGTCTCTCATTGTAAAATTACTGTCATAGAAATAGGCCCTTACAGCAGTCAGTCGTGGAAATAAACAACCAAGGAAAGAAGTCATACAACTTACGTGACTTTGGCGTCAGTACTTTTCACCAGAGTGTTGTTGTGATCTGCTCCGACTAAATCTCTGGACATCGTCACGGGATGCTGGAAACACAAGGAATGGTTTGTATTCATTCATAATTTATCATACAGTGCAGACACACTTAAATATCAGCAAAAGAGAAAATAAAGATCTAAATTTTATAAAAAACTAAAAAAAAACTCAGACTTTGCCGCAAGTTCTTTCTGCCTTCTCAGACTTCTTCAGGTGGACTGTGTCTTATTTAACGTTGGATTATATGACGTCTAAATTTATATACACACATACAATCTATTTAGTTATTGAAAACATCAATTTGAAGTACTATTAGGTAAGCATGTATTTATAGACTGGGATTCAATAGGAAAGTTGTTTTCAAATACACTGTACAAAAAATTCACTGTTTTAGACTATTGCTTCTTTTTGTAAATGAAAGTTTTCCTGTTTTGGACGGTACAGCAAAACCTGGTTATTTCGAACTTGTATAACTCAAAGGTTCAGCAGACTTTACTAAACTGCTCTAAAAACATTCAACTTCCCTTAACATGAATAATCAGACAACTCAAAATTTCACTACGGTCAAGCCGACTTTTGGATTTTCTTTGTGATAGCATCATCTACAAATCTGCTCTTCTGACGGACAGATTTCCCTGTGTCACCAACACACAGGCTCATCAGCTTTATCTCTCATACCTGGATAAGAGTTTCTATCTCCTTGGTGATGGTGGATGAGTCGCCATGTTGGACAGCATTACAGGCCAGGAGGTCCAATCGCAGCTCCTCACTCGTCTTGTCTAGGTGGTCACTGACTAAGTTTGTAAGGAAATCTCTGATTGGCTGAGATTCTGATATGGTCTCCTTGGTGATTACCTGTCATAAAGAAAGCATTTTTGATGAGTCCAAAGATTAGATGAGAGGAAAATATAATTTTTAGATGTGGATATTCATGTGCAGTAATCATTAAAATGTTTTCAATGTCAAGCAATTACAAAAATGAGACAGAGGATGTAGCCAAAGATCATCTATCAAAAGCCCTAAACCAAATATGTATATATATAACAGCCTGTCAGAGACAGGTTATGTTGGGGTATTTGCCTCCTTACGATAGTGTAGATATGTTACCTGAACAATACCTCACCAAAAAACTGTGCTAAAAGCACAAAGTCTAAAATTCCACCTGGTCAAATTATATTGACATCTAGAAACTTTTTTCTTTTTCATTGAAAAAGAAATTTTGTTGTGAACGGAATGTTATGTGGGTGATCATGAGTGACTTACTTTTTCGTCTTTGCCTGATACGTGGATGGACGATCCGACACAGCTAAAGATCAGTGCAATACTACTGACCTTTCTGGAGTTCAAGGTCGTTGTCACCAGATCTGTAAAAAAAAAATATTGATAGTAGTTTGGTAAGTTTTATGTTTTACCTTTTATGATAACAGCTTTGATAATTTTGGGATGTGCCAGTTTTGGTGTTGCAGTAAAGCTGGAGTTCCCGGAGAAAAACCACCAACCATGTCAGCCTGGAACCCCTGAACAATGTTGGTCCACCGACCACAATGATGAATACCGTAAACGATTAACAATCTTTTCAAACCCAGTCAGATGTGCTTTCATTATTTGATTGTTTCTTATCACCAAGAATTTCATTGACTGACCCTCATTCACCATGAATGATGAACTTTAAAATTTTTTGTTAAAGCTGCTAATTTTTTTTGTTTTTTGTTTTTTCTTCGAATTCAGGATTCATTTGAACAATTAAATATCTTCACAATGATTAACTTACTAAGTATTCCTTCCAAGGATGTGGAATCAAACTTGTATTGCACGAATATCACGTTTGGCAGAATAGCGTGTCGCAGAGCCATACTATTGCGTATCTTGCTAGAGACGACCATCAGTCTTGGAGGAGCTTCCGTCTTCAAAGAGTTACCTGCCCCTGTCTCTCCGACTGTCACAGCCTCATCTTGATAACAGATCACAACCTCTTCCTCAGTACTCTCTAAATCTCGACTTCCACCTTTTAAACTCTAAAAAACAGAAACATTCAGAACCTGCATTATAATATAGTATTAAATGAAATATATCACCCCTGTTAATATAACATTCCTCTCATATTATATGTTTTTTCCCAAAACACCATTTTTATCTATATATAAAATTTATGTAATTTTATTTAGTTAATATCATGTATTTCGAGGTGAATTCCTCTAAATATCATGTTTTTTTTATCCATTCACATAAAATATCCAGAATATGATGGTATTTCAATTGATTTCAGCTACAACTTGTACAACATATTGCATAAAAAAAAACAAAATATAACAGAAAATAATTTTAAAACAGAAATAATGTTGAAACATTTTCGTATGTACATTGAATAGCTTTCTTTTAGTTATGAAGATGGGAAATATACTATATTTAGAGGAAAAACGTGTTTCCCTTAATGTCAAATTCCTGTTAATATCATGTTTTTGCCTGACAAATGAAACGTGATATAAAGAGGAATGCACTGTATATGAAAATAATGTAAACAGAACATTTCTGTGTACTTTGTATAATTCTATTTATGTAAATTAAGCTGCGGTAACAGGTTTGTTGTGATGACTGTTGTGTACGTATATATCTTGATGTGTATCATACCATCACAACTATTGCAATACATATGATATGGAAATGTCGCATTCATATAATAATTATAAATGGGAGATTCTTATTTCTTAAAATACATTAAAGTCTTTACAATACTATCTTTGTTTCATCGACTGTAATTACCTTTCCAGAACTTGAGCTATCCTTATTCCACTTAGCACCACCGCCAGTCCCAGCAGTTGTGGCCCCTGATTTCTCCACCTGATTTACACTACCAGGTGGCAGCGGCGGTCGTTTTTCATCCACCCAGTTAGTTTTCTCCTCCATGGTTCCCGCCTGAACGTCATGGAGGGATTTACTCATCCGCTTGTCCGGACCATTGTTTGGTGTCGTTGAAACAGAAGTTATGTTTCCGATGGAAATATCGTCATTGCTCATGAAATGTGCCTTGGTGGTCCCTTTAGACAGGTTCATCACGGCCAAACATCCATTGTCATTCTTGTTTCCGCCATTTCAGTATATCAATCGATCATTACACCAAGTTTACAAGTTTTACAGAATTTCTGCTGCTATCAAGAATCTTGTGTTTTCTCCACATTTTGTTTCTACAATAATTGTCTGGGTAGCACAATCAGGTACATGTAGGTTATCAATGTTACTATCCCATCATCAACTTCGACTGTATCAAGATTCTGTCCTGAAAACATAAAAAAAGTATTGTAACATCTTGTCATCTCCGAGATACTGGGACATGGGAAAACATGAGTTATTTGAGTATTCAAGTTCTAATGTTTGGTATTAAGAATTAAGCTTGCCGGGACCAAAGACATACTTCAAATCAAATAAGATCTTCAAGTTACAATCAAACCTCGTTTAATCAAACTTTGATGATTGGAACTTATCGATGTGTCGAACTTTTGACAAAGTCCGATTATTTTCATTATATAACACTATTGATTTACTTTTCATGAATCAAACTTCTATGAATCAAATTTTTCGCTGTATCAAAGTTTTAATCTGATCAATTCGTTATGAAAACTTTGAAAAGTACAACTAATAAATCGAAGTGAAAATTCTACTTGCTTTGAAAATTAAGTTGACAATTAAAAAAACCAATTTTAATACAAGATTATCACGTTACAAAAAATACAGTGTGTATTTTAGTATTCTGTTCTTTATAAATGTGAATCTACAATTTCTTCACTAGCACCGCATCGGTTCTTCTTACCGATGTTTCGAAGTATTCACGACCGTTCGGCAAAGTTCGAAACATCGAAGTTTGACTGTATACTAATTCAAAATAATGATATCAGAATTGACTAAAGCGGAAAAATGTCTTTTTAATATAATTACAATGTGATGTCACTTAACATTCTTCATGCAACCAACGTTAACTGTATCCTTGATTTTGTTAGTTATTTTTGGGAATGGGATCATATCCTAAACTTAGGACAATACAACACAGTACGTATAACCTAATTATCATCGTTCATGTCCTGAAGAAGTTGAATGTTAAATTTGACAACATATATAGTTTTTATATGGAAAAGCGAACATACAATGTATATAGTTTTTATATGGAAAAGTGAACAGTGTCTTTAGTTATCAATGAATTATGTGATTCATTCAACAGTCAAAATATTTATCACATTACTTTAACATGTATCTATATATCTGAAAGTAGCCATTACGCTGAGGGAAAAGTAGTCCGAAGGGTTCTGACTCTCTGACCCGCTAAATATTTTGACGACAGGCGGGTGGAGAGTCAGAATTCCTGCTTAGTAAAAAAGTGGAAATTTTACCAACCCGTGCACGGGTCGCCTTTTAAGCCGTGTTTTATAATATGAAACATTTTCGATCACATGTAAATTAGGTATCAATGGAAAGAACAGATATTTTTCCACTAACCTACACATTTAATCAAGTCACAAGAGGTCGTAAACCAACTGTCGTCATCCATTTCTAAAAAATAACCAGTTTCCTGACATCTGTTTGAAAATGGCCGCCGCCTAACATCACGTGATCAAAATAGGTTAGTTCAGAACATAATTCTCGCGGGATCTCGCGACCGTGGCCATGTTCAAACAGATGTGAGGAAACTGGTTATTTTTTTAGAAATGGGTGGCGACAGTTAGTTTACGACCTCCTGTGACTTGATTAAATGTGTAGGTTTGTAGAAAAATATCTGTTCTTTCCATTGCTACCTATTTTACATGTGATCGAAAATGTTTCATATTATAAACACAGCTTAAACAGTGGCCCGTGCACGGGTTGGTAAAATTTCCACTTTTTAACTAATGAGGAATTCTGACTCTCCACCCGCCTGTCGTCAAAATATTTAGCGGGTCAGAGAGTCAGAACCCTTCGGACTAAGGGAAAAGTAGCCGTTGAAATGCACTAGTACAGTATATCTGTACGGTCGCCGGCTTATTTTGGAACAACATTACCCTAATTCTCACACTTAGGGAAGTACCATTGTAGGGCTAGGCTGTTTTACAGGTATACCGTGGTATAAAGTTGTGATGGAACGTACCGTGGTACATTAGTGCTGTACCAGTTTTTTCATGTTATTCAAGTACTGGAGTTGGATGCCCCCTTAAAGCTGTTTACTGCACCGAAATACTATATATTGAATTAATTTGTTATATTTGTTATTTATGATTTTGATATAGAGGCTTTCAGCCTCAATCCATTACTTTGCTATTAAATATTATACCTGTTACATGATAGCGGGGGGGGGGCAATGTCATATACAATATATTGCAATTAAATTTAAATATTACAACTTTGGTGATGTTTTTAAGTTGAGATGGACATTTGACTTTACAAATACGTTGACCTCCACATACCTGCTAAAATTTTCTCCAAAATTAATTGATAATTACATATCTATACGTCCGAATAACTTACCTTCTCTGATATTTGACAGGTGCCCGATATCCGGGACCAAACAACACTGCTCGTATTATTACGCCACGTAATGTAGTGCTAGAGCTTCGTACATATTGTTGTGAATATATTTTACACAGAGTATCAATAACAACAAAATACAAAAAAAATACTTATACAGATATTCATTTTTTGTGTGTATTTGATTATAATATTGTTTACGCCAATGAAATAAAGTTTGTATCGTTCCGCGACAAAACCAATATAAACAACGGGGAGAAGTAATTACTTCTTATTTTTTGGAAATATTAATACGTAATAGAAATGGCTCTTTTCTTGAAAATCATTCTTTATTCTTTATCTAAAATATATAAATGATATTCCTTGTTCCAAACAGGTGAGAATGAAAAGTCACATTTCAGCATATTCATGTTTAATCCCAAGGCTAATGTTTTCACATTGAACACTCTGAACGGGATATAACCCACCATATGGGTTCGAAGCTCAGTGGGGACAGATAACCTTTTTTATATTTATATTATTTTTTATGTCAAGTATTTTAAACGATAAAATATGAAATATTGCGGATAATACACAATACATAATAAAAATAAGTATACAGTCTTGTATGATATGAAATATACCATAGTCCGAAGTATTTATAATTAGCCGGAACAAATTTTCGGTAGGGACTATATATATATATATATATATATGTACACTCGTATGAAACACTTCGTGATATATATATATGCTCATTTACATGTAGTTGTGCGAGTCCTAAAGAAATTGAGCAACAGACACAGCCCAATAGCGGATCCAGAGAAGGGGTACATTGAAAAAGCGTCGGCTGGACCCCCTCCTTTCGAAAATCCTGCATCCGCGCCTGCAGACTGTATGTAAGCCCTCTCTATATCAACCATTTAAGGATTGAATGTCTATTTTGTTGTTTGCATCGGCTGATGAAGTCAAGTGAACAACAAAATAGACATTCAATCCTTATATTTACGTTGGCTATTTTAAATTTCCCGCCATTTGCATGCACTTTAAGCAGCCAGTGTCACACAGTGCTTTACTTTTGTTACATTGTTGCACACTTATCGGCATGTATGTACATACGCGGAACAGCTGATAGCTAGCTTCATTCATCACTAGGCAACAGAAAAATGTATTCCAGAGACAAGATTTTTAATTTTTGATTTTAATATGTGCTGTAATCATACCTCTCAAACTTTATTTTCATTAAGAATTGATTGAAATACCTTTCCAGTATCAAAAAAATTACAGAAGGGTTTTTTAAGCGGTTTGCATCGCGCAGCAGTAGATTTGGTCACAGTTGAAGCGAGTCAAATAAAGTTGTCGGAAGTCAGATTTCGGTTAGGCCAGTACTAAAAACGTAGGCATGTATAGTTTATTGATGAATGTATGATGAATGATATTGGTGACATGTAGTCAACTGGATTAGTGATTTGACGATTTTTTATTTGGGACATTAACCGAAAACTACAAGCTTTAAAGGTAAGCACACGGTACAGTTAATGAGTTATGTTGACAAGATCACAGGTGCCTGAGAATTCGTTGCATCTGCTTTTGGTCATAAACTAAGGTTTTTAGAGTATGTTTACACTTTTGGAGGTTAAGATCAGTTTCCGATAAAAATGCCACCCTAATATGAACACCTCGGAAGTATAGATTTATTCTAGACACCGTGGTTTAGGTCCAAAAACTACGCTGTCAGTGTAACAAATTATCGGGCCCCTATGAGCAAACTAGGTTAGACCCTAACGTAGATCTAGTCTAGCTAGCTTATCAGTTTCGTGAACATGTTACATTTGTCTAATAATAGAATATAGCATATATGTAACTTCTTAAAAGAGAACGGATTTCTGTGACCAATCTCAAACATTTAATTTTAGTATTGGACATGAAAAAAAAACCGCGAAATCTGCCGACGGACAGATGATCCATTTGCATCAAACGCACGATCATCGAAGCGATCAATGAGGAATTTAGGACCAACATATCTTGAATTAATGCTTTCGGAAATGTCAGAATTTTGTCAAATCAAGTATTATTAAAGCTATGTGGATATTATGATACAGGCATATCTCATTGGCATGTAAAACAGCTGTTTTACATGTGTATTACATCCGTACATTATTGCACACAGTTCGTTTAGGACGATACAATGTTGTAAACAAATGTATTACTTCGCCAGGAACGAAAAAGCGCGTGCCCCACTTGCTTCATCGGGAAATGAAGCAACCAGAGTTTACTAGTTTCATTGAGGCGGAGTGCAGTGAAAATGTAAATATTCACAGATCTATGGCAAAAATGTATGTACATTATCACAGGGGCTTGGCACGACTTTTTTTAGACCATGGTCCATATATGTTTTGTAGATTACAACATAGCTGGTGCGACCCCGGAACAATATAGGCGGTTTATCATCGCACGGCTCCGGGGAGAGGTCGACGACCCCCGCCCTGGGACCTTGTCTAGGGTTCAATGGTGGACACTGTTTAGAAACAATCCCGAACTGTTCAAGAATTTATTTAAAAACTATCCAGTGCCGGATGGGATGGAATGTCCATTTTAAACCACGAGTAAGGAGTTTGCATAGTATTGTTAACAATGTGGTCACTTTTATTAATTGACACCAATAATCTTGACAATTTTTAACGTTTGAAAGAGCAAGGGAGAGAAAACACGGACCGGAAGTTATAGAAAATGGTTGGACTCCTCTCTGTGTTACAGTCATCATCATCGCCGACCTTCTGAACCAAGTGTGGGATGTCAGAACTATATAAACATATTGAATACTACTTCGTCAAAGTGACCCACAACATGGGCAGTGTGTGAGCAGTCTGGTGACTGACATTACCACGTTAGACAGTGGGACCAATGGATGTGAATATTGACGTTACCATGTGTGACACTACCGCGTTAGACAGTGGGACCAATGGATGTGAATATTGACGTTACCATGTGTGACACTACCACGTTAGACAGTGGGACAAATAGATGTGAATATTGACGTTACCATGTGTGACACTACCACGTTAGACAACGGGACAAATAGATGTGAATATTGACGTTACCATGTGTGACACTACCACGTTAGACAGTGGGACAAATAGATGTGAATATTGACGTTACCATGTGTGACACTACCACGTTAGACAACGGGACAAATAGATGTGAATATTGACGTTACCATGTGTGACACTACCACGTTAGACAGTGGGACAAATGGATGTGAATATTGACGTTACCATGTGTGACACTACCACGTTAGACAGTGGGACCAATGGATGTGAATATTGACGTTACCATGTGTGACACTACCGCGTTAGACAATTGGACCAATGGATGTAAATATCGACGTTACATGTACCATGTGTGACACTACCACGCTAGACAACGGGAACAATGGATGTGAATATTTGACGTTATCATGAGGAACCTGACTGTGTAAAATAAAAGTAATAACGGACGTCCGTTTACTACAAATTCATTTACCATATTATAAGTTTGTGAGATTTGGGGAACAGTCAGATTGATAGATACTGTGCTGTTACCCCGGTTTCATCAACAATAGATGTGAATATTGCAATTGACGTAACTATGTGAAACCTATAAGTTACTGTGTTAAATAACAGTCGTTAACTGCTTATTTATTAATGACATTCTAACTTTTAAAACTTGGACAACAGCCAAGTTTATAGATACTGTGCTGTTAAATCAACGTTCATTTACCTAAAAGAAATTAAACAATTTCCATAAAAAGCATTACAAACGTTTTTGGAAGTTTCCTTCCCCTACCTTTTGTAATGATATCTTATGTATATTTCTAAGTTAAGGGTCATCTTTAAGTGAAGGAATTTTGATGAAACCGGTACCAGTTATTTTAGCTTTATATTATATACCAGTTGATAACAGGTTACAGAAATTATCTACAACACAGATTCGTTGTACATGTAGCAATGTGGGTTGGTTGGAACATTATAAGTGGAATAGGTTGTAGTGTTAGATGGAGAGGTCCTCCTTAATTAACATAAAATGGATTGTTGGTACACGTATAACAGTGGATTAGTGGAATAGGTTGTAATGGTAGATGGAGAGGTTCCCCTTAATTAACATAGAATGGATTGTTGGTACACGTATAACAGTGGATTAGTGGAATAGGTTGTAATGTTAGATGGAGAGGTCCCCTTAATTAACATAGAATGGATTGTTGGTACACGTATAACAGTGGATTAGTGGAATAGGTTGTAATGTTAGATGGAGAGGTCCCCTTAATTAACATAGAATGGATTGTTGGTACACGTATAACAGTGGATTAGTGGAATAGGTTGTAATGTTAGATGGAGAGGTCCCCTTAATTAACATATAATGGATTGTTGGTACACGTATAACAGTGGATTAGTGGAATAGGTTGTAATGTTAGATGGAGAGGTCCCCTTAATTAACATATAATGGATTGTTGGTACACGTATAAGAGTGGATTAGTGGAATAGGTTGTAATGTTAGATGGAGAGGTCCCCTTAATTAACATATAATGGATTGTTGGTACACGTATAACAGTGGATTAGTGGAATAGGTTGTAATGTTAGATGGAGAGGTCCCCTTAATTAACATATAATGGATTGTTGGTACACGTATAACAGTGGATTAGTGGAATAGGTTGTAATGTTAGATGGAGAGGTCCCCTTAATTAACATAGAATGGATTGTTGGTACACGTATAACAGTGGATTAGTGGAATAGGTTGTAATGTTAGATGGAGAGGTCCCCTTAATTAACATATAATGGATTGTTGGTACACGTATAACAGTGGATTAGTGGAATAGGTTGTAATGTTAGATGGAGAGGTCCCCTTAATTAACATATAATGGATTGTTGGTACACGTATAACAGTGGATAAGTGGAATAGATTGTAATGTTAGATGGAGAGGTCCCCTTAATTAACATATAATGGATTGTTGGTACACGTATAAGAGTGGATTAGTGGAATAGGTTGTAATGTTAGATGGAGAGGTCCCCTTAAGTGTCTTTCTTTACTTTTTACCATGTTCTAATTAACATTTATTCTGTGTTTTATTTTACTTTATATCATGTTCTAAGTAACATAAAATATGTGTCTTTCATTACCTTGTATGATGTTCTAATTAACATATAATCTGTGTCTTTCATTGCCTTGTATGATGTTCTAATTAACATATAATCTATGTCTTTCATTACCTTGTATCATGTTCTAATTAACATATAATCTGTGTCTTTCATTTCCTCGTATCATGTTCTAATTAACATATAATCTGTGTCTTTCATTACCTTGTATGATGTTCTAATTAACATATAATCTGTGTCTTTCATTACCTTGTATCATGTTCTAATTAACATATAACCTGTGTCTTTCATTACCTTGTATCATGTTCTAATTAATATATAATCTGTGTCTTTCATTACCTTGTATGATGTTCTAATTAACATATAATCTGTGTCTTTCATTACCTTGTATCATGTTCTAATTAATATATAATCTGTGTCTTTCATTACCTTGTATGATGTTCTAATTAACATATAACCTGTGTCTTTCATTACCTTGTATCATGTTCTAATTAATATATAATCTGTGTCTTTCATTACCTTGTATGATGTTCTAATTAACATATAATCTGTGTCTTTCTTTACCTTGTATGATGTTCTAATTAACATATAATCTATGTCTTTCTGTATCTTATATCATGTTCTAATTAACATATAATCAGGGTCTTTCTTTACTTTATATCATATTCTTTCTTTCTATACAGTTTCTTATGTATATATTTAAACCGTCGATGCCAAGTTCTGTATGTTGTTATTGTGGTAGAAATAGTTTTAGCAATGCTTGTCATGTACTCTGAGAAGGACCATGTATAAGTACAATTGTACCTGATTCTTAATCATTAGATTGAAATATATTGTGTAGTTTGTACATGTTGTACATATCATTTCTCATGAATAAACTATAGTTTCAAACTATAGTGACATTAAATAACAGCAGGTAAATAAGATGATGATGTCGATGAATCTTTATACATTTATATTCCAGAAACAAATGTTTTCGTATCATGTCATAAGTTTGTAAATAAATATACATAGATCATTAATTACTGAGTGTGTCATTAATCACCCCTCCGCCCTCCACATAAAGACGAAAAAAATCAGAGAATACCGGAGCGTCAGAACAATATCTACATGGAGGCACTGGTAAAAGTTCAAGAGAAGAAGACCAGGCGTTCCGGAAAGGTAAACGTTTTCTGCTTCAGCGACGACACTCGCCATGTAAATCATAGGTCAGATCCAGGTGAATGTCGGAGTGAGAACTCATTTCTCACTCCGAGGACATGACATTTTCTTTAATTATGTTTTGTTGACGCTTTGATATTTTTTTTTTAATTGGAAAAAATAACACAGTACAAATCATTGCGGATAGTTTCTGTTAATATACAATGTATACTCACATGATTCACACTATATCTCTATGAAAAATAAAAAAAAATGTAATAATTACATAAAGATTTTGTATTTACATTTCGAGGTGTCAGCAGATAATTATAATCCATTCTATTCATAAATAAGATAAGTTATTTCGGTGGATATGTTAACAAATTGACGCGATAAAAGTTTTAAGTTTTGGTTATCAACATGTCACAGGTTCATTAAAAAACAATGATACCCATCATAAACAGTCAACGATCAATACATGTTCACAATGACTTTCGTTCAGTATTATTGCCGAAAGCCGACTCATTATTTCAAAATTGTATGAAGCGTCTATAAAGACTAGAGGAAAACTTTAACAGCTTTTCAACATACTGCGCAGTTAAATGTCATGTGATCACGGAACTAATTTACGACCGGGTATGTGTTTGTGTAGAAAATGGTGTCCACATTGTCCTTATCCACGTAGGTAACGGACCTCTGTGCCTAGATTGCATTATCCGTCAACGTAAAGTTGTGATATTAGAACGATTGGATTTATTAATGCCGCTGTCATCTACAGCTTGATCTGTTCACGTCTAAAGATCAGTGAATCCTGATCTGTCTCATAATACCGACACGTAAGTATGACCTGTATGTTATATATGGTCGGCTGTGTAGATATGAAAGCCGACATAAATTTTTCTTAAATGTAGAATATCTTCCATGTTGTTTACAGTATTTTTTTGAAAGCTCAACAGCACAAAATTTAACGAAGCGTCCATTGGTGTGCTATCCACTTACATTGTTGATTCAGGTATGGACTGAAACATTACATTGTCGATACAGGTATGGACTGAAACCTTACAATGTCGATACAGGTATGGACTGAAACCTTACATTGTCGATACAGGTATGGACTGAAACCTTTCATTGCCGATACAGGTATGGACTGAAACCTTACATTGTCGATACAGGTATGGACTGAAACCTTACATTGTCGATACAGGTATGGACTGAAACCTTACATTGTCGATACAGGTATGGACTGAAACATTACATTGTCGATACAGGTATGGACTGAAACCTTATATTGTCGATACAGGTATGGACTGAAACCTTACAATGTCGATACAGGTATGGACTGAAACCTTACATTGTCGACACAGGTATGGACTGAAACCTTACATTGTCGATACAGGTATGGACTGAAACATTACATTGTCGATACAGGTATGGACTGAAACCTTACATTGTCGATACAGGTATGGACTGAAACCTTACAATGTCGATACAGGTTTGGACTGAAACCTTACATTGTCGATACAGGTATGGACTGAAACCTTACATTGTCGATACAGGTATGGACTGAAACATTACATTGTCGATACAGGTATGGACTGAAACCTTATATTGTCGATACAGGTATGGACTGAAACCTTACAATGTCGATACAGGTATGGACTGAAACCTTACATTGTCGATACAGGTATGGACTGAAACCTTACATTGTCGATACAGGTATGGACTGAAACATTACATTGTCGATACAGGTATGGACTGAAACCTTATATTGTCGATACAGGTATGGACTGAAACCTTACAATGTCGATACAGGTATGGACTGAAACCTTACATTGTCGATACAGGTATGGACTGAAACCTTACATTGTCGATACAGGTATGGACTGAAACATTACATTGTCGATACAGGTATGGACTGAAACCTTACATTGTCGATACAGGTATGGACTGAAACCTTACAATGTCGATACAGGTATGGACTGAAACCTTACATTGTCGATACAGGTATGGACTGAAACCTTTCATTGCCGATACAGGTATGGACTGAAACCTTACATTGTCGATACAGGTATGGACTGAAACCTTACATTGTCGATACAGGTATTACTGAAACCTGACATTGTCGATACAGGTATGGACTGAAACCTTACATTGTCGATACAGGTATGGACTGAAACCTCACATTGTCGATACAGGTATGGACTGAAACCTCACATTGTCGATACTGGTATGGACTGAAACCTTACCTTGTCGATACAGGTATGGATTGAAACCTTACATTGTCGATACAGGTATGGAATGAAACCTTACATTGTCGATGCAGGTATGGACTGAAACCTTACATTGTCAATACAGGTATGGACTGAAACCATACATTGTCGATACAGGTATGGACTGAAACCTTACATTGTCGATACAGGTATGGACTGAAACCTTAATTACATTGTCGATACAGGTATGGACTGAAACCTTACATTGTCGATACAGGTATGGACTGAAACCTTACATTGTCGATACAGGTATGGACTGAAACCTTAATTACATTGTCGATACAGGTATGGACTGAAACCTTACATTATCGATACAGGTATGGACTGAAACCTTACATTGTCGATACAGGTATGGACTGAAACCTAAATGTACATGAAGTATTCTATGCTATACAAGGCTCGTGAAATCTGAATAAAATGTATAGCCCTATTCCCACAACTTTACATAATGATCTGACAATAACCCTATTCTCACAACTTTACATAATGATCGGACAATAACCCTATTCTCACAACTTTACATAATGATTTGACAATAACCCTATTCTAACAACTTTACATAATGATCGGAAAATAACCCTATTCTCACAACTTTACATAATGATCTCACAATAACCCTATTCTCACAACTTTACATAATGATCTCACAATAAATCTATTCTCACAACTTTACATAGTGATCTGACAATAACCCTATTCTCACAACTTTACATAGTGATCTGACAATAACCCTATTCTCACAACTTTACATAGTGATCTGACAATAACCCTATTCTCACAACTTTACATAATGATCTGACAATGACCCTATTCTCACAACTTTTCATAATGATCTGACAATAACCCTATTTTCACCACTTTACATAATGATCTGACAATAACCCTATTTTCACCACTTTACATAATGAACTGACAATAACCCTTTTCTCACAACTTTACATAATGATCTGACAATAACCCTATTTTCACAACTTTACATAATGATCTGACAATAACCCTATTCTTACACCTTTACATAATGATCTGACAATGACCCTATTCTCACAACTTTACATAATGATCTGACAATATCCCTATTCTCACAACATAATGATCTGACAATAACCGTATTCTCACAACTTTACATAATGATCTGACAATAACCCTAGTCTCACAACTTTACATAATGATCTGACAATAACCCTATTCTCACAACATAATGATCTGAAAATAACCCTATTCTCACAACTTTACATAATGATCTAAAAATAACACTATTCTCACAACTTTACATAATGATCTGACAATAACCCTATTCTCACAACATAATGACCTGACAATAACCCTATTCTCACAACTTTACATAATGATCTAAAAATAACACTATTCTAACAACTTTACATAATTATCTGACAATAACCTTATTCTATCAACTTTACATAAGGACCTGACAATAACCCTATTCTTACAACTTTACATAATGATCTCACAATAACCCTATTCTAACAATTTTACAAAATGATCTGACAATAACCCTATCTCACAACTTTACATACTGATCTGACAATAACCCTTTTCTCACAAGTTTGCATAATGATCTGACAATAACCCTATTCTCAGAACTTTAGATAATGATCTGACAATAACCCTATTCCCACAAATGTATATAATGACCTGAAAATAACCATAATTTAACAACTGTACATAAGAATCTGACAATGACCTTATTCTATCAACTTTACATAATGATCTGACAATAACCCTATTCTCACAACATAATGATCTGACAATAACCCTATTCTCACAAGTTTACATAATGACCTGACAATAACCCGATTCTCACAACTTTACATAAGGGTATGACAAATGCCCTATTCTCACAACTTTACATCAGGATCTGACAATAACCTTTACACCATCTGTACGTCATAATTAATTGACACCTAGGGGAAATTATGGATTTGGCTATGTCATATTCAGCAAGGAATTTTATCTAAGCATGTTGTGACGAAATTACTTAATTCTGTAAGCGGTAATTTGATTGGCACTTCTTATGGGAAATATCAGATCATATACACGAGGTGAGTTTCAGGGCTTTTAGTTATTGTAACCAGGGACGTAATATACGTCCCTGTTGTAACAGAAACTAGATTACAGAAAGGACAACATTCAAAGAAGCTAGTGGGCGGCATATAGTTCTCCTGTTTCAAAAAGTAACATCGGCTTATTAACCCCTGCAATTTTATAATAAACTATTCCAACCTTTGAATTGGAGGAGTTCAATGTGTATTTAGGGCAGAGGAGTTATAAATCATCGGAACTCTACAGGAATGAGATTCAATTCAATGAAGATGTAGGGAAAACATGTCTTATCTTATATATCATCTTATCAACAAAAAACACTAGTATATATGACTTTCTGTTATCAATCACGAATGTTTAGATTAGGTGTTTAAACATGAGATATCAGGTTGGAATCTATGCAAACCGTACAATGTGTTAGTAGCTTGTCACACATTCCATATATTATGCAAAACAAAACTATTTACAGATTGAATACAAAACGTTATTTCGTTACCGATCAGAATAACTTACGAGGCCAGCCTTTAAATTCATGCACCCCTGAGGACACATTTGAACGCATCCAGTTCAAAGGTTTGGGAGAGTTCATTATGAATTTCCCGGGAAGAATGGGTTGATAGAACTGTGACGCATGGGTTTACCAGGCAAACAGGTATTGTGTTACATGCAGCGCGTCGTCTCAGGTAGAGAAAATGTATGACTGTGTTGTTAAAATGTTAAATGTAAATACACGTATACAACGAGAGAGGAAAACTTACTGGAGACATTTTATACCAGAAAACAATGTAAATATGGCTGTGGTTCTAATTTTATACCAGAAATAATGTAAATATGGCTGTGGTTCTAATTAGATATAACATTTTTTTATTCATTTATTTTTGTTTTGGAAAATGAGCGTCAAACATATAAAGCCTGCAGGAAGTTTTGTTGACTTAAACTCTAATATATTACTGTGTTTTAATTGATTATAAACATTTAATTTATTTACTTTTTTATTTAATTAAACAAAAAACGCAAATGAGCATGGTTTATATACATGTACGACAGATTTCTTTGTTTTTGTTTTTACTTTCAATAAATATAACTGTGTTTCGAATTAATGAATACGCTATTTATGAATTTATCTTGTTTTGTTGTGAAAAGCGTGAATGAGGTTCATGGATTATATACAGCAGTAGGTTGTTTGTGTACCTGTAATGGTGATGTTTGCTTGATTAAATTTCAGAAAAAAATATTTTGTATTTTGGTTATCGAAACGTGACCCCCTATGGAATACCCTCATATCCTCATAAAGAAGTTTTAAGGAACGTCACGGAGATCAAGATGTGATACGTTTTTCAGATCTAGTTTACACAAGTACTAACGCGCAACAGACTTGTTTTCACATCATTTTTTTTATTTTTATTAAATACCCATTTTTTTTTCTTTTAATATTTTTCTATTTTGCAATTGTAATGTTGATGAAGACCAGGAAAAAATTCCGTGACTTAGAGACTCATTAATCAATTCAGAAGGAAATTCACTTTTTTTAACCTGTCTGAAAACACTTTTTCGATTCTATACAAGTACACACATTTTCATAAAAAAAGTCAGGAAAATTCATTGGAAAAAGTAGGAAACACAAAGAATATATATAGCAAAATGAAAAAAAAATGAAAGACTTTTGGCACGTCACTATATGTCTCTTAAATTCCTGTATTAGAAATGAAGGTATCTTAAAATCACACTTTTTTTGTAAACAATTTATTTATGGTACATGTATGAAATGATAAATGCATACTTGCCAACCATTTTTTTGGTCATGTGAGAAAAGATTTGTGCTTAAAATACCAACAAAAATGGTTTCAATGGTTAGCAGAAAGTCTTAGGAATCTTAGAAAAGGAGAAAATTGCAAGGAGAAATTGTAGTTTTAAGTCTGGCATATACCAGTACATAGTTAAATGTATCAATTTTGAAACGTAAATTCTGATTTTCCGAGAAAAGAAGACGATGAGTATAATTTTAAGGGCACACTTCAATTACACAATGTATCAAGAATTCAGTTGTGCTATGACATATTTCTATAGTGTAGTGGTCATCACACTTGCCACTTTGTGGTGGGAGACCCAGGTTCAATTCCTGGTGGAAATGATAGCACAATTTGATATTGATAAAACATAGAAAATATAAAAAGCATGCAAACATAAAAGAAAACTACCAGTAACTGTTATTGAACTCTTCATTTTATTTCACATTTGTTTATATATAATATTTTCAGTATTCTTGTTTATTTGTTCTGTATTATGGCTTATTTTTTCTTTGCTCTACCGTATTCATACAACTTGGCGTTTATGAATTGTAATCAGTTTCCATTTAATTATCATTGGTGCTGACATCCAGTGATCGGGCCTTCATGCGTTCAAATATAGTCATCATTTTTTTTAACGGAAATTCCATGATTAAATATATATGTTCAAACAATCATTATTTTTTAAAGATCAACCTCTTTCTGTTTTTAAGTAAAAAATTAAAATCAAATTGATTATTCAGGCACTGTGCCTCACATACTATGTACATGTAAAGGGAATTATTTGAATGTAGTTGTGTTTCGAACTACATTCCGGAGGGAAAATAACATAGGTGATCAGTCAGCAGACTAATCTTTTTATCCCCCGCCTTCACCAAGACGGGGGATATTAAGTTGGGTTTGTCGGTCCATCCGTCCGTCACGCTTCGTGTTTCTGTGCAATAACAGCAACGTTATCCGATTTTCTTGACAGATGGTTACTAGGTAAAATGCCTAAAGGGCTCGGCCAAGTTCGATCGCAACTTTTGGCGGACATTATTTAGCGGAGTTATGGTCCTTGATTAACATTTGTGTGCAATTTCTTTATGCATGTCTTTCAAAACCCCTTTCCAATACGATTTTTTAGTGTTAACATAATTTTCTCTTTGGTAAGGAGGTCTTTGTGGCTTCTTTGATACTTTCAAAAAGCTCTTCGGAGCAGAGACGATACCCGATTTTGACCGGAGTTTACATCTTTCCAATCTGCGACCAATTATGGAATTTTGCACACCAACGCGTTACTTTGATATGTTACTATTATCACCCGTGATTATCCACATATGAAATATTCGGCATCTAAAATTTCAAGATTATTTAAGGATGTTTTTATCTGACGTTCAAGTCTCGTTTTAATCTCATTTGAACATTTTACATTATATTGCAGAAATTCTTTTCAGTTTTGATATCGTATATGCATCTGAAAATTGTGTAAAAATTATAGGTGTCTGTTGCTTGTACAACTTTTTTTTTTAACATGAAAATACCAATTCGGCGGCCATTTTGAAAATGCGTATATTTGTGTATATTTTGCACTTCGTGAAAGGCCGGAATTTCACCTTTTGATGCTGGATTGATCTCTTAAAAACATTTTTAATCATAGCAAGCTAATGTTTGCTATACAACATAATAATGTTCCATATTATATAAATATCATGCAACAAATTGGATAATTATAAAGTTTTTGTATTTTTCATATTTTTAGTGTAGCTGGAGCACTTTTTATTTTTGAACCCGAAATTGTGAAAAAATAAAATAAAAAGTAACGGAACAAAAAACAAAAAATGAAGCATGCTAATCCCGCTTTTTATGACGGTTTAAGACAAAGAAACGCATTTTCTTTCATATGCTAAATATTAAAACAAATAATTGCAGAACTGCAAAAATGGTGAAAAAATGAGGTTTTTCTCATTGGAAAATAAGGGGTAGGGGTAACTAAAATCGCTTTCCCGAGTTAAAATATTACGTTAGAGAAATTGTATTTCCATAACTTAAAAGAAAACAGTATTTTTGTCATTTCAGCAAGCATTCACACATTTTGGGCTACCCAGATGAATACATCCTTAACCACCAGATGAAGTTTGCTTGGATCGATGATATCACGTAAGAATCATAGGACTCGTGGATACTACGAAATAAATGTTGGTTTTCCTCAAACAACCAATGCTCCGATATGCCACATCAATCGACTCTTTCTTTACATGGAATATCGTGTAAATGAGATGCCGTTGACATATATAAGGCCGGTAACGTTCCAAGTCATGATGCGAAGAGAATTCATGAATATGGCTAATAATGCAAAACATAAGGAGTTATTAAGCATTCTAAGACGAGTCGTCATTGTGAGCTGATTACTCAAAGGCATTATCACCAGTAAACTTGTTCCTACTTAACCACTTTCGGCATCTGACACTTCTGGGCCAAAATCACGGATCCTTAGTTTTGAAGTGATCAGATGACAGAATATTTACACGTGCAGAGACCGAGCCCTGTCTTCGGCTTTTGCGTAAACGAACAAACGGAACGGTCACGCCTCTCTTTTGTAAATAAGATTGTATATCATCTATAGTGCATGTTTCCGGTATGCCTCTCAAGAATCAGCAGGTGGTGTTCCTACTGAACATTCAAACAAAGCCTTTGTTATCGACGACATTATCCTTTGTTAATTCTACTGGTTCTGCATCGCGGTCCTCTTTTTCCTTCGTAGTAATTAAGGGAAATACCTTCGGCATATGAAGGTTTCTTCCTAGAATAACCATTTGTCAAATAAACATGTTAATTAAAATATTCTGCACTACCTGTGTTACCACCCGGTTCCCTTGCCCTAACACAATTTGGAACTGTATTTGTTGAATGATTGTGGAGAGGCTCTGAAGGACGAGCAGCCCTGGTTTTCTGAACCACTTTACTATTGCCATACTGAATCTATGGCTGATATGAAGACGTGACCGAAGATACTCCTCTTTTGCTTGGGTAATTGATTGAATCGTGTACGCTGCTTATGTCACCCTTGCTAGGCGCGGGGGAGCTGATAGCTCACTATTCGGATAGTAACCTTTTGGGTTGTTTGGCGGAGTATCATGATTATGAAAGTCAACTGTATTAACAAAATCATTTCAGAAAGCTGTTGACCAATGCCTTCCGTCAAAATGCTCACAGCAATATCAGTACCGGCTTGAGAATTGTTCAGAACATCTTTTACTGAAACCTCTGTTTTCCGGACACGAGACTTTAGAGAAGAGAGGCAATCGAGGGCGGAGTGCAGTTTTGACGTATAGGACTGAATATCTTCATCAAAGGCTGACAGTTTGTCTCTAACTGCACATACCCCGGAGCGGGTATCGTTCACTTTGATCATCATCGATTCTCGACTGACTTAGACGTTCTAGTGAAACAACTTTCGAGGATATAAGATGAATCCTGTCAGAAAATAGACGAAGAGCAGACCTGTTACCTATGTCATCAGAAAAGAGCTTATCAATTATTCCAATTTACTGTTTCAATTAGGGGATAGTACGTTGTTTTGAGTGGCTATACTGGCGATTAGAACATGAAATTTGGTTTGAACTCGAGACCGATAGGTCGAGAGTTTAAACCAAATTTCATGTTCTAATCGCCAGTATAGACACGAAAAATAACGTACTATCCCTATTCTAACACTCATTGACAAATTTAATACGCTATTTTGTTCAGATACATTGTATTTCCTTGCTACAAGTACGTAGTAAAGTACTCTGTGACCTGGCTGGTGACGTGTCTTTCTATAGCCGACTGACCAATCAGAAGGAAGCTTTCAAAAGTCGGTCATTTAGCCACGCCCATACATGTACTGGCGAGCGCTTGGTCTGGATGTTGACGAGGCGGAATATTTGGATTTAGGCCTAGTATTTTCGTGAACGAATGTATACGACATAGATGGATTAACATTGACAAAATGGCTACAATTCCATGTCAGTATGCATGCAAATATGTTCGTATCGACAAAATCGTGTGTTATTTTCAAGATCTGTTAAAAGTTTGTGCAGATGCACAAGACACCGTCAAAGTGAAATGTTTGTTTTGATTCATAGAGGTGCATACACATGGATGGAATTCACGTTTCATGAATAAATGGAGGTAAGAACATGATATGATAACGTTTTATTCTTAATTTATTCAGCTAATACATTCAATCAGTCCTCTTTGCTCTGATGCTTACTTGACGTACGCCTATCATGCAGTGGAATGTTCATCGATAGACGATCCCCGTCACGACGCCATTTTGTTTTTAGTAGAAACGGGCGTGGCTTAAGCTCGATGGGAGGAGCTTGATACGATTGATCATGATTGATCATGGTTCTATCGCACATTAGAACATGGTCAATATCCAATCAAAACACTCATTACAAATGAATCGTGTTAGAATTCCGTTTTAACAGACTTGAAATTGATTTTTTTTTTAATTTTTTTGCTTCCAATAACGATACTGATGGTATTTGCTGAAAAAAAAAAGATTAAAAAAGACGCTGATAGTAGCGTCGGTCAATTGTACTGTCGTCTGCAAAATCAGAATGGATTTAAACATGGTAGTCGACACCGGGGCCATTCAAATTAGTAGTGTGAACCTCTCCAATGAGATGGAAAGAGAGCTGGCCAACTGTGGGCTGCAGCCCCCTCCCCCCCCCCCAACCCCACCCCCACCCCCGCCTTCCTAGTACGCATCCATCATCCATCAAAACAATAGTTAAGCAAGTGTCCGAAAATGACTGGAAATGGAGTGGAATTGGCAATCGAAAATCACCAAAAGGGGAGTGAAAATATTCACAGGTATGTTTTACATAGTTGTAACATTTGTTTTTTCTTAAATTTTAAAACTGTCAAGAAAAATGAAAATACCGGAGAATGTAATGTCAGACCGGGACTCGAACCCAGATCGCCCATAAATTATGGTTTCTCTACCTTGAGATATCTGACCGTGTATTCTCCAAGTACAGTTAATATGCATTTTAGAATATGTTACTGTAATCGTGTCGTCACTCTTAGTCTTTGTTTTTATTTTTAGACTGGAGCACTGAGAGGGATGGGTACCGCATTGATTTGGAAAGCATCGACAGGGAGACGCTAAACCATAAACTCCGGACATTTTACGCAGAGTGCCAACCTAAAAATCCAATAAAAACGAGTTACAGCTGGAATGACGGAAGGACATGCCCATGAATACAATAAATATTCCATGAAAAGTATAAGGTCAGCTATAAATCGGTACATGATGGTCATAGGGAGGAGTGACAGAGATATTACCAGGGATCGAGAGTTCAAAACTTTGAACAACCTCCTGGACGGGAAACTCAAATTTAATATAAGAGAAGGCATATCAATTCCTACCAAACACAAATCTGTAACCCCCTCCACCTAACTTACAACAAATTTCAACTTACCTGCATTTAAAAAAAAACAACAAAAAACAGTTATCCTCTGATTCCTTCCTCTTTTTCCGTGTTGAGAATAGAAAAAAATACGCCACGTAATCCCACAAACCGGTTCGGAAAAACAGACAAGGTGGCCTGAAAAGTGAGGAAGTTACGGCTGACAAAATAATGTACGCCACTGATAACGAACAATGTCCCTAAACTAAGGTCACTGAAAATGCTCATTGAAAAAAACAAATAAACACACCACCAGCCTGTTTAATCACTGAGAAAAAGAAGCGTTGAGCGATAGTTCTTGTCATATATGGCACACAAACAAACCAGTAAAACAGTACTAGTTTTCACGTGTTATGGCGGACATCTCCAACAAGACGCCCATGGGTCAATGGTCATCTGACAATCTATATAATTTTCTGTTGGTAGCTGGTTAAAGATGTTACCATATTTGACCTGTTACCTAAGAGAGTCAATGAACAAACTTGTTATTCCTTCGTCACGGCATAGTGATAATACCCGCAGATTAACTTTTTGTAACTGAGAAGAAGTGTTTGAAACATTTAAAGACATTTGACCCCTATGACATTGAAAGCAGATCAGGGTCATTCATTTAAACAAACTTAAACAAACAGGCATGCTGGGTACCCTAGGCCTTTCTGTGATGGAGAAGAAGTTACTTGAAGAATTCAAATATTTTTGACCCCTGTGACCTTGAAAGTACGTAAAGGTCAATCATATGAACAAACTTGGTAGTCCTTCATCCCAGCATGCTTCATGCCAAATTCCATGGGCCTTTCGGTTATTAAGAAGAAGTTTCTTAAAGATTTTTACATAGTTGACCCCTGTGACCTTGAACATTGATCAAGGTCATTGATATGAGGAAACTTTGTAGCACTCTACCCCAGTTACCTACTGGTTAAAAATAAGCAATCTTTGAATATTGAAAAGATTCTTAAATAATTTTACATATGTGACCCCTGTGACCTTGAAAGTAGGTCAAGGTCATTGATATGAGTAAACGTTGTAGCACTCTATCCCAGGTACTTACTGGCAAAATTTCAGCATACTGGGCCTTTTGGTTATTGAGAAGAAGATTCTAAAAGATTTTTACACATTTGACCCCTGTGACCTTGAAAAAAGGTCAAAGTCATGGATTTGGGAAACTTTGTAGCACTTTATCCCAGGTACCTACAGGCAAATATTGGCATCCTGGGCCTTTTGGTTATTGAGAAGAAGATTGTTAAAGGAAAAGTTAACGGATGGCGCATGACGGATGACGACGGACGAAGCATGATGGCAATAGGTCATCCTGACCCTTTGGGTAAAAATGTGAAATGTTCGATAGTTTACATAGCACATTGCCTCCGGACTACAAGTGTTCAACAATTAAATGACACTAGATACGAACTTCGCCACATCGTGTATATGACAAGACATCGAAATGAAAGCTCCGTTCGGTCCTATAGTAGGGAATGCTATACAACACAGAAAAGAAAACTTCACAGATTTTTGCAAAGTGCACACATGTTTCCCTTGTACCGTATAACCAAAAGAAAGAAAATTGTAGTCTTTCCCTAATTATTCACAAATTTTATGTGTAGCAAATTAGTAATTAATTGACAAGTCACAGTTGCATAAACTATTCTTCATCTTTACAAAATACTCATAAATTATTTCTACATGTTGATAATTAAATCAAGTTCCCCCTTGTATCTTTCTTTTACTGAAGAAATATCAATTAATTCACTACCCCCTAAATTTTATAATGAACTATTCCAACCATTAAATTTGGGCTAGTTCAAATATGTCTTAAGGGGTGAATTAGAAAATAACTTTCTAAAATTTTGTCCAAATTACATTTCACAAACACGATTTCATTTCTCCTTGATGTACCCCTTAAGCTTTACCTGGATATAGATTTCCCTGTGAGGGCCTCCACAAGTGTAGGTTTTGTTTTTGACTCAGCGTTGCCATGACCCAGTTGACCTTTGCCCCCTTCGCCCCACATAAACACCAGTCTCTCTGTGGTGACAACGATCACATGATCTTCACCAGCAGCTGCCTGGAATGTATTGTTCGAAATATTTTCACAATTTCAGGGTTTACCTATATGCAATGCCAAAGGTCAAGGTTCATTAATTAGCAATACTGACCTACAGTTGTGTATCAATGTCAAAGGTCAATGTTGACATTACCTAGCAGTACTGACCTACAGTTGTGTATCAATGTCAAAAGTCAATGTTGACATTACCTAGCAGTACTGACCTACAGTTGTGTATCAATGTCAAGGTAAAGGTTCATTACCTAGCAATACTTACCTACAGTTGTGTATCAATGTCAAGGTAAAGGTTCATTACATAGAAATACTTACCAACAGTTGTGTATCAATGTCAAAGGTCAATGTTGACATTACCTAGCAATACTTACCTACAGTTGTGTATCAATGTCAAAGGTCAAGGTTCATTACATAGAAATACTTACCTACAGTTGTGTATCAATGTCAAAGGTCAATGTTGACATTACCTAGCAATACTTACCAACAGTTGTGTATCAATGTCAAAGGTCAAGGTTCATTACATAGCAATTACTTAATATTTTTACCTATCAGTATTATGTCAAATGTAAACTTTCAATGTCAAAGATCAACATTCATTATTACAATATTTGCCTATCAGTGTCAAAGTTTATTAAAACAAATTGAACTTACCTATCAATGTCAAAAGTCAGGGTTCATTACTACAACAAAGGTCAACATGCATTTCATATCAATACTTGTGTATAAATGTCAAAGATCAAGCCTGGTCTTTGACATTTATAGGTAAGAAGGGTTCATTTTTACAATATTTACCTGTCAATGTCAAAGGTCAAGGTTCTTTACAATGTAATCAATATTTACCTATGAATGTCAAAGGTCAAGGTTCATTATTACAATATTTACTGATCAATGTCAAAGGTCAAAGTTCATACTTACATGTCTAATTTTGATTTTAGGAGGAAGTTCTATAGGAGTGATAGAGGCTGAGGAACTCTCGAAGTAGAGAAACAGTGATCTGGAAATATAATTATTACAGAGATTTACTCAAAATTCTGTGACATAGATCAAAATTAACATTTATTTATAAAGAGAATTGTTCAAACACTGACACATACAGACATAGCACATTTTTCCTGTTAAAATTTTGTATTTTTTTTCAGAAATACTGCACATCAGTCATACTGAAATCTAAATAACACAAAGAGTGACATTAAGAAATGAAACAGTCTATGCAAGAAACATTTTTTTCAGAAATACTGCACATCTGTCATACTGAAATCTAAATAACACAAAGAGTGACATTAAGAAATGGTGAAGCACTTAAAACAGTCCAAACAACGTTGTTTGTGTGTATGGACAGACAATTTCATTTTGACGTATCTGTCATGGTCCTAGGATGTAACTCATTATCCCCCCGGAATTTCAAAATGAACTATTCCCACCATTGAATTGGAAGAGTTCAAATGCGACTACAGTTGTTAACAAGTTAACAATGAAACAATACCTATTAGGACAACAAGACACCAATGCCATTGGAACTTCATGAGTGCCGCCATGTCATATAGTCTTTGAAAATGCATTTAACTAAAACCTTTACCTCATTCAACTCCTGAAATTTTGTAATTAACATTTACCACCATTGAATCGGTTCAAATGTGTCTTCAGGGGTGAATGGTTGATTTTAAAAGACTGGATTTAGATCCCTGGACTAGACACATATTTCAAAACCATGGCGAACGGGGTAATTTTCCAAACTATGATAAGTTTTAAAAAGTCCCTGCTTAAATGTTCCCACTCATTACGATTCACAAATTTAGAGTATTATGCTCTGTTCAACAAGTAACAAAGTAAATGATAATGTAAGAAGTTATTGAACGGACATCTTGATGAATCTAATATAATTTATAATATCTCTATGGCAACCACAGGAAACTCCTTATATGGTTTGTGCAATGGGAATGTAAAAAGTAATTGTAAAATGACTGTGAACAAAAATACACACAGGGTATTTATGATGTGTTTGTGTGGGGGAAGAAGCAGGGACAACATCAATATTTCTTGTAAAATAAATAAAAAAAAAACACAAAAAACATTCTCTGGTGTAAAAAAGTTATGATTGAAACAAACCAAGCAGATTTTGCAATACCTGAATTACATTTCATTGTAAATATAAACAGATATTTTTTTCTATGAGATAGCCATTTCTACCAAAATCAAAATCTGGTATAAGATAACAAAACATTCCATTTTAAGGTGGACAGTTGCAGTGCTCTATGTTTAACTCCAACAAAAAAGAGTTCCAACTTATAACATCAACAAGTTTTGACTCGGTGTTGCTTGGCAGTTACAACATCAAAACATTAAATTTAAAAAGAAAATTCATTCATCATAATTTCTCTTTTTAACAAAATGTCCCCGAATCGAGAATTTGATTTGGACAGCTTACTATTAAGATACACGATAAACGTGATGATTTCGATTTTCCGATCGTCGACTTTCCATTTCTTGATAGTAACATCCCTGCTTCTCAAACCTATGGTGTTTACATGTCGCTGTTGATTCAGTATTCCAGGGCTTGCTCTGAATATCATGATTTCCGTGATCGATGTCGACTGCTGACAAACAAACTAACAACACAAGGATTTGAGAGATGCAGGTTGATCAGTACTATGGGTAAGTTTTATGGTCGCCATCTTTGTCTCATTGAGAAATATTCTGTATCTTTAAGTGATACGAAGATGGACGTTTTTGAGTATGCTCATTAGTGTGTTTACTTGTTGTGACAAAGATTTACATGGCGGGTGTCATCGATGAAGCAGAAGATGCTTACTCTTCAGGAACACCTGGTCTTATTCTCTTTTACTTTTGCAAGGGTCTCCATGTGAATCTTTCCTTTGTTCATATTTTGCCCCCTGTTAACGCTTCGGTATTCTCTTATTTATTATTATTCCTTGTTCCAGTAAATATTTGATATGAGTTTCATGCCAAGATATTTTAATGTCCAATATATGTTAACTCTACTTCTCCTCATCTGACCCTGATCTAGTATATGCCACCACACACACCAAAATGTCTCTTTTCTGCAGACTTCATATACTGTAAACGTGAAAATTTCCGCTAATTACCTGAAAGCAACTAGATCGTGAAACTTTCCCCATCGCATATTTTTTTGCGATATACAAATGGTATAAGGCTAATTATGCGAAGGTGGATCGATCGGGAAAATTTCTCCCACATGTATACAAAACAATGTACATGTACTTTGCCAAATCGAAATCGCGAAAATAACCCCCAGGGAAATAGCCCCTTCATGACACCAAATATTAATGTAATGGCAGCATAACGAAGCAATTCACTTCCTGATTAAAATATTTAGAAAATAAAATATTATGTAAAACTTTCTATCGATTTTTGTTTTTCTTGGGGTTGGGTGTAATGGGTGAGTGTAGATTCCTTAAATAAAATATACAATAATTAATATGTGCCAAAATAAACAAAGAGACTACATTTATATATATACATCCTTCTGTGATGTCACCGTACCTTTTCTCCACAGCAGAACTGTAACCAAGCACGTTTGTACAATTTTTACAAAATCTATTTTCTGAAATTAACTTATATTGTAATTACCATATAGCTCCTGTGGACTTGCACATACAATAAGACTCACAAATTTACTCAAGACTTTTTGCAGTTTAAGCTCCTAAAATGGTCTACATTAGTTTATTTCTTCTATAACAACCATATCTCTTTCTTATCTAAAGTGGATCCAGTGGTCTTACACTTGTGACCCAACTGTAAACTGTGTAATGACCCAAACAAACCTTGTTTACCTAATATAATCAAAGGGAGATCAGAAAAAAACTAAAACCAGGGAATCACAAGTGATACCTGTAGTCCCTAGTACTCGCACACAGTTAAGTTCAACAACTGTTCTGGAACAAACTGTTCTAGAACTGTTCCAGAGAACAAAATTTTGCAGGGTTTGACCTTCAATGCTTACGCTCTTGCACCCCTTAAAGGCCCAATATAGTAACTTCTCGAATTTATTTGTGATTCTGAAAAAATTATGACAAAAAATCCAGTTGATAACCATTCAAAAATAAGCCTAAAACGAAGTAATTCTGAGTGGTAACTAACAAGAAGCTCTTGACAAAAAAATCTAAAGAACTGAAAGTAATTCAGGTGTGGCCCACTTCATCAACAAGCCGAATTAAGTTAATTAGAAGACAGTTCAAATGGGCGCATGTTTACAAATACCGAGTTTCAACTACTGCTGTACCAGTAACCGCGAAAGAATTCATCTTGAATATTGCTGATATCAGCTAATCTTAACTACATCTATAAATATAATAAGTTATTAGGCTTGATTTTCGCTTCAAGTTTTGTTGAAAGTTACGTATATTGGGCCTTTAATCTTTATAATGAACTACTCCAATCTTTGATTTGGAAGAGTTCAAACGTGTTGTCAGGGGTAATTCAGTTATATAGCGATCCCCATGCAATGACCTGGTATTTATTATTTGTTAAGGACAGAACCTGGTACATCTCTGTAGAAAGCCAGTGACTCATCCACTTATAGTAACTTTACCTTGTTTTCTTCTTTGTTTTTGCGTTGTCACGGTTACTCTCGTGAGAATGGAGCAGATCATCGTCACAGTCTGTAGTAGGATCCTCAAAGGAATTCATTAACTACAACGACAAAACAGACTTAAGGCTATATGCTGCCTATAATAAATGTGACATATATAACTTTACTAGAGAGTTCCGACCTTGAAATGTCAAAAAGAATCCATTATAACTTGTAAACTAGAAATATCTGGGAGACATTAATGCCCACGCCCCCGATATGAATTTAGTTCTTCATGTTTATTACGTATGCGAAGTTTAAATTGATGACAATCGGATCAGTAGTTATTTAAATAAGCTGGTTATATTACCACGGGACGGGATGGGATGGGACGGACATGGGTAACACTATATGCCCCCCCTCACCTCCCCCCATTTCCTGGCGGGGCATAATAAAAGGAATAATGTTGCTATTAGTCAGCTTTAGTGTTTGAAATTCATTGTTATCATAATAATAATTTGAGGTTCTTATGTACCGCTTTTACAAATAGGTTGTCTCAAAAGGGTTTATAAATTAGTATCCATGATTATTATACTAAGAGCCTTAGCAACCAGCCGATATCGTTCTCCACTTCCCGGGGAGCATATACAGCCGGTGCTGCCATTTCAGCCTTCACTGAGCTAGCATTCCACAACTTCTAGTACTGCCGGCCTGGAGAACCACATAGTCATTTACAGCTAAGTAGACTGGAACAAGGGGAGTAAAGTATCTTGCTTAAGGATACAACACAAGTGCCGTGGCCAGGACTCATACTCGTTTTAATTCTAACCAATAGTTTTTTTCTCAATTTTACTTACAAACATATATATATATACTACTATATTAGATAAAATTGTCTAAATTAGATGGAAATTTATTTTTATTAGATGAAATGGGGGAGGGGAGGGGGGCATATAGGGTAACCCATGTGTCCGTTTCATTTTTGACATTTAAATATACTACTTATATATACGCAGATATGAGTGGGGGGGGGGGGGAGGTACTCCCTTACTGCTAAACTAGTTTTTGCAGTGAAGTGGTATACCGAAGGACCCACCACCAGTTCAGCGATGGCAAGCATGGCCAATGACTGGTTAGGCGACCGCCCCAACACTATAGCTAAAACTATACAAGAGGTCCAGAGGACCCGCTTCGCTGGACACAGTTTTTATCGAGTAATTATTGAAAAAAAACATTTTTCTTAAAGATCCCAGGAACAGAGAGTTCAGATCCCAAGACCAATCCTTGTAGCAATTATGGACTATATGTATAAAACTTTGATTGGGATCATGCATAGATCTCACTCATTTTCAAGCTCAATTAAAAAAAACTACATCTGTCAGGGCTTGACCTGATTTGATGCCAATTTCACGATGGTGATTGTCTTTTTAATTATGCTAGCAATTTTATATATAGATTTTCCAACTTACCATTTGTACAATTTTGAATAACCGCTCTCTAAACTAGTGTAACCAGTTGAAGATGGTTTGTATCAATTGCTTGGTTTCAGAGAAGAGGTTACTTAAACCAATGTAGTTTCTGTCCTACCCCTCATCCCCTGGGTGTTTTATCATACATTTGTTCAATTTTGAAGTTATTTATAGCAATCATTATGGCCAAATTTGCCCTGTATGAAGTTCCGTGACAATCAGTGTTGGAGATAACATAGCAGATAGACAGAAAAACAAACAGATGCAACTAACAAGAGGCCCAAAGGGCCTGTATCGCTCACCTGGATACATTGGTATATAGGTTACAAATCCTGATACTATATTTTCCAAAAAGATTCCATGGACAGGAACATACCAAAAGACCAATCCTTGAAGCATATCTGTATAAATTTAAGTTTGGTTAATGGGTGGGTATCTCAACTTTTTCAAGTTCAACTGAAAAACAAGGTCCCTGAGGGCTGTGGCTAGACAACTTAAATCAATGCTAATATCATGATTGTGTTCGTCTCTTTATGCCCAGCAACTGTATAGTTTCGGGTGGGGATGTCAATCATTTAAAAGTTATGACACAGAAGTTAAAGTCTGCAAGCTAGAATCCCTCTCCCCTTAACCCCGGTCAGGATATACACTTAGTAATATACACCCAATACACATATACCTATCAGACACTACACACCTGAGGTGAACCGTAGGTATATATACATTGTACCACAGTCTGTAAACATGACCTGTGTTGACCTACTCCACAATCTACCCTTTTATTGATTCTGTAAGCCAGTCGGCAACCTCGCTTAACAAAGGAAGTAATATTACCTGTAAATTTACAAGTCTACACAGGTACATCTACAAGTGGGGGCCAAGCAGGGAGCATATTTATTTCAAAAATGTGTCCTTTGGCCATTTAACTACTAATAAATTCTAAACTATAAAACAACAAGTTTGTGAACACAGTAATTATATAATGGAGGTTTACCCTGCAGACATTGGGCCCTACATTGTTGTACAACACAATGATGGTCCCTTGATCGCCACTAAATGTACCTTGACACCCATATCAAACAAGGACGCTATACTAAAGTTACACGTCTACACTCCGATCTACAAACAATGGCCGGGGAGGACGCATAAAAATGACAGACATTAACCAGGAATATCTATTCTCAACAAAATTTAATTCTGAGCCAGAAATGAAGTGATTTAACAAAGGAAACAGATAAAAAATTATTCCAGGATGTGATTTTAATACCAGGAATACAGTCAATGACAAATTGTGCCTGTGTTTCCCGGACGATGACATTCCATATTGGTTACAAAAAAACTTCTATAAACCCACAACAGTGATCATCAGGTAGCTATGCTGTAGTGTTTTTATAATTATGTTTTATGAACACATGTGTCTGGGTCGGAGCTCCCTGTCAAGAATAAAACTGATTTTGTGACTGTTATCTAAGATAAGTTGTAATAGGCAAGTTGTTTGGGACTATTTATAGACTTCCTTTTCTCTTCAACAACATTGTCATCAATATGGCAACACCCGTAGTTCAAATCCCTTTCCGAAAGAAAGGACAGGCTACCTGTATTGAACACAGAGACAAACGACTAGATCTCTACTGCAAAAACTGTGATAAACCTGTTTGTCTGAAGTGTTTGTCAACATCTCATGAAGGTCATAAAATGTGTGAACTCAGTGAAATAACTCCAGAAAAGAAACAAGACATTCAAAACTTTATTCAGCAAACTGAACAAAATGACCTGGTACAACTTCAGAAACAAATCTCATCTACTGATTCACTACTGAAAGACAACACCAGCAACTTCGACAATCTTTCATACAAGTTAAAAACACAAACTGAAAAACTCAAACAAGATCTTGATCTCCTAACAGCACAAACTCTCTCCCTTTACCACAAAATGAAGGAGGACAATACCAAACTAATACAAAAATATAGACAAGACCTTGATATGTACGACCAGAAGCTCAAAGAACAGATTAAGGAATACAAAGCAACACTCCAGAAAGGATCTCACATAGAAATATACGACACAGGATGTGAAATACATTCCCAAATAAGTTTCCCCGTGAAACCAGTCATGGGTAGTGCCAGTTTCAATCCAAACAAAAATCCTCAACATCACCTAGAACTGGCCTTAGGAGAAATTGCTCTGTTAAATCAAGGTCAAGCTTCAACCGACCAGGACGGGTCAGTCAGGACATCTGGTGGTCAGAAACCTGCATCCTCTACATCACAACAGTCAGAACAAAAAGGGAAGGAGGCAGTGCCTACCTACAAACTACTTCCTCGGACCAAACTGTTGGAGGAGTGGAGGTCTCCTGTTGATATTTTGTCTATATGTCCCACCACTGACGGTCAGGTATGGACCAGAGATTACAATTACACATTAACTCTCCTGGACAGGAAGGGGAAAGTATTACAGCAGGTCAAACACAAAACTAACATCACGGACATAAGTCTGTCGCCAATAAAACACACACTGTGGGTCTGTGATACAAAAAACAACATCATGGAGCTGGTATCAGGACAACTGACACACAGATTCAGTACCAAGGAGGACCCCAGGTGTATCTGTGTTACTGCCAGTAACCATATCATTGTAGGGATGGCCAACAACATCTCCAGATTTACCACACAAGGTCAAATGGTACTCACTACAAGTACTACAGGGACTGGGAAGCCATTAGTGTGTTCACCATACAGGATCTCAGAGTGCCCTGTCACTCACAATGTGGCAGTGGTTGATTGGAATAATAAGAGTATTGGTGGAGATGAGCAACAACATGTTATTGTTATGGACACTGATTTCAAGGAATTGTTTGTGTATAGAGGTGACATCCCCAGTACATATAAACTATCATCACGTAAAGGAGCTGAACCATTTGACCCCTACAGTGTGGTGTATGACAGTGTGGGGAACATCATCATAGGGGACTGTGACAACTACAGAGTCCTACTCCTCAGTGGAGGTGGTGAGTTCCTTAGGATCATACACACAGACACACAATGGACACGTGCTGTAGGTGTAGGCAGGGATGATGTTCTGTGGGCTGTGTTTTATCGGGATGTTTGGAATGCTAAACTACTACAATACAGGAGAGTGTGAATCCTTTGACAAAACTAGCATGTATAGTTACTATGACAACATAGAATCAAACCAACAAAACTGACCAAAATAAACAATAAGAGGCCTAGATGGCCTGTATCACTCACCCAGATACTGCTGTATCTGCACGAGTCATCAAGGTAAAACATTTCTAAAAAATATCCCAGAACTGGAACAGACCCCAAGGCCAACCCTTGTAGCATATAGTACACCGGTAATAGTTTGGTTATGGGGTGGCATCTAAATTGTTTCCATGTTCAACTCAGAAACTAGGTCGGTTGGGGTGTGGTCAGACCCTGAGGTCCAAGTTAATATCCAGATTGTATTTGATGCTTTATACCAGTAGTATACATAATCTGAGATGGGAATCTCAACTGTATCAAAGTTATCACCCAGGGATTAAGTCTGCAATTGTGGGGCAGACCCCAGGGGTTAAGTCTGTAAGGGTGGGGCAGACCCCAGGGGTTAAGTCTGTAAGGGTGGGCAGACCCCAGGGGTTAAGTCTGTAAGGGTGGGCAGACCCCAGGGGTTAAGTCTGTAAGGGTGGGGCAGACCCCAGGTGTTAAGTCTGTAAGGGTGGGCAGACCCCAGGGGTTAAGTCTGTAAGGGTGGGCAGACCCCAGGTGTTAAGTCTGTAAGGGTGGGCAGACCCCAGGTGTTAAGTCTGTAAGGATGGGGCAGACCCCAGGTGTTAAGTCTGTAAGGGTGGGCAGACCCCAGGGGTTAAGTCTGTAAGGGTGGGCAGACCCCAGGTGTTAAGTCTGCAATTGTGGGGTAGACCCCAGGGGTTAAGTCTGTAAGGGTGGGCAGACCCCAGGTGTTAAGTCTGTAAGGGTGGGCAGACCCCAGGTGTTAAGTCTGTAAGGGTGGGGCAGACCCCAGGAGTTAAGTCTGTAAGGGTGGGCAGACCCCAGGGGTTAAGTCTGTAAGGGTGGGCAGACCCCAGGTGTTAAGTCTGTAAGGATGGGGCAGACCCCAGGTGTTAAGTCTGTATAGGTGGGCAGACCCCAGGGGCAAGTCTGTAAGGGTGGGCAGACCCCAGGTGTTAAGTCTGTAAGGGTGGGAAGACCCCATGAGTTAAGTCTATAAGGGTGGGACAGACCCCAGGGGTTAAATATGTAAGGGTGGTGCTGACCCCAAGAGTTAGGGGCAGACCCCAGGGGTTAAATATGTAAGGGTGGTGCAGACCCCAGGGGTTAAATATGTAAGGGTGGTGTAGACCCCAGGGGTTAAATATGTAAGGGTGGTGCAGACCCCAGGATTTAGGGGCAGACCCCAGGAGTTAAGTCTGTAAGGGTGGGGCAGTACCCAGGGGTTAAATATGTAAGGGTGGTGCAGACCCCAGGGGTTAAGTCTGCAAGGCTGGACAGACCACAGGACAGTGTTGTGTACCCAGGAGTTAAGACTGCAAGGGTGGGCAGACCACAGGTTATATACCCAGGGTTAAGTCTGTAAGGGTGGTGCAGACCCCAGGAGATAGGGGCAGACCCCAGGGGTTAAGTCTGCAAGGCTGGGCAGACCTCAGGACAGTGTTGTGTACCAAGGGGTTAACACTGCAAGGGTGGGCAGACCACAGGACAGTGTTGTGTACCCAGGAGTTAAGACTGCAAGGGTGGGCAGACCACAGGTTATATACCCAGGGTTAAGACTGCAAGGGTGGGGAAGACCCCAGGACAGTGTTGTGAACCCGGGGGATATGTCTGCAAGGGTGGGGCAGTCCTTTGGATTGTGTTGTGTACCGCCCAGGGGTTAAGTCGGCAAGAATAGGGCAGAACCTGAGACAGTGTTGTGTACCCTGGGTTAAGTCTGCAAGGAAGGGGCAGACCCCAGGGCATTGTTGTTTACCAAGAGGTTAAGTCCGCTATGGTAGCATTTGTCTTTTTATGCTGTGTTGTGTTACATGCATTTTCAACCGCATTTTATCATTCTTTATTGATAATGTGAATAACAATCAGATTTGTTTTAGGTTTTCTTAGAACGTGATTTATTCTTTACATAGCTTAAAATTGCATTGTTCATTACTAGAATAACATTGTGTTAACATATTATAAATAATACTTCTATGAACCTTAATTAACTCTTTCCGTACTTCGTTCCCTTTCCGGCTTCCGTACAGGAAGTCATTACTAGGCTCACCCCCAGATGTTTTTTTCAAAATGGCGGATTACCATGTGGATTGCTGATGTGTTGTTTTTCGTTGCAAAAAAAACTCAGGTTAGTGCAATTCCCTAGCGTTGTTAAGTAGATATTTTTAACATGATATTCAGAGGTTGACTTTGAGACTGCGATGCACTAGTGTACTGCAGACAGCTGATATATCTGATAAAAATAGATGTCGAACGTTACCGTTGAGATAGAGTGGCTATCGTCAGTAACTAGGTCACGATCAGCTGATTTTGTTTTCTGAGTCGACCAGCCTTTGTTTATCGTTAATAAAATGATTGTTTTGGAAATCTTGGGAATCATTTATATGTCATATTATTGGATAATTACATGTGTCGTCTGCTTATTGTAACTAATCAGCATTTAGATCACGTAAACATAGCATGTCGACTGTAGTTGACAATGGGGAAGAAGGAGCACATTTCTTTGTCGACTGTAGTCGACAGCAGGGAGGAGGGAGCACATTTATTTATCGACTATTAAGTCGAAAGCAGTACGGAAAGAGTTAAGAGAGTGTGGAATCAGTGATTTTATGTTTTTTCACAGAGTAATGGATTTCAAATTTTAAACTGTTGACAGTTTATGATGTCGTACATGAGGTAACCTCTGGTTTATTTTGTTTGCTATAAATACATTAAGGGGTTAATTGTCCAGTGCAATGGTCAATACAGAAACTTTTTTGTACAAAATTAATTATTCAGTTTGTGGTCGGGTGGTGCAGTGGATAGCGCACTTGCCTTTAACCAAGGCGACCGGGGTTGGATTCCCCGATCGGACGTAAAAAGGTGTGGGGTCACCTGCCCAACCACGTGGGTTTTCTCCGGGTACTCCGGTTTCCTCTCACAATAAGACCCTTAATACGCTAACATCCGGCCAACAAGAGTGATTAATGTAAGTTGTATAGCTTGTTTCATAATTGTTGTAAAATAAATAAAGTTTATATTTATTTGTTAATTAAGACAAGAGTAATGGGAACAGTCTGGCAAAAGTGAAAAATGTTGTTTTCTGTGGAATCATTTCACCATGATTCAAAATACCATCGATACGTACTACACCGATTTACTCAAATATCCCTCATTCGTCGAACAGGTCATTTGGTCGCGACCGAGTTTCAACATATTTAACCAACCTCGGATTACTTGAATACCATGTATTCCTTGAACTATTGATCAGGTCCCCGCGAGTTTGAAGAAGTGGGGTGTTACTGTATGTTAATACCTATTTTGTCACCATTCATCGCTCTGCATTATTCTTGTTCCAATTGAAAGATGGAACATTTTCTTAAATTCACATGTGTTATCCTGTACCTATATATATATTCTGTATGCACCATTTCAACATATCAAGTTTTTGGGGAAATTTCGCTAGAAACATTACAAAATCAAAATCAATTTCTATATCCACAATGTCCAACTAGAAGGTGAGATAACAAGGCTTTCTGTGTACAGTGTACCGCACGTGCCACTCATGCATGAACACACCAGTATACACAGATTGTGGCCTGTTTTGAAACAGTCGAGATGATGATTTTAGCTGTAATCATTCTTAAGCATTTTTTGGCCTGGAAACAATCTGCTAAATTATGAATGCGATTACGACAGTTTTTGTGTTTTGCTTTCTCCAGAAAGTATTATAAGTGTGTCATTTCATCATTGCATGATATGTGCTGATTTTCTATAAATTTAAAGCTATGCGCTAAAATCTGAGTGCGCCAAAAACAGAATGATTAAAGTAACTCCTTTGTAATGGTATTTTTAAATGAGTTTTTTGAGATATATAATTGCATTCTATTAAGTTAAATTTGGTAGTTTTATATTGTAAATTAATTATTATATAACATTTGGTAAACCAAATAATTATGTGATTGTATTTGTATATATAATTGTATGTATATTTAATGTAACTGAATAAACAAAATCATTATGATTTATATTGAAGTCGTTATTTTCTGGTACAGAATACTGAAATTGTACATATTTTAATGGTGGTCCAATTTTAGCGCTCTTCATGCTGATCACTTCCGCAAAATTATGATTTATTGTGATAATTGCGATTTCTGTTCAATGTTTTCTATGGCAAGTATTGTGGTTGTGCCAATTTATCGTTGTGCTAGTATGTTTAAATTTGATTATGTGTTAAAATTTGAGTGCACTAAAGTAAATGTATTTACAGTAACTGCTTTCTATACAAGGTAAAAATCTATTACACCCAGTGATTGTGTATAAAGAACTGGGTTGGGGGTCTTAACTGAAGTTATGAGTCAAGAGTCACGTCTGCATGCATATGGGTGAGAAATAACATGATGACCTATTGTATTCATCTATTTTTGTCCAACAATTGTATATATGGTCATGAAATCCTTTTAGCCCCACCCTGGATGGCGGATTGAGGTGGGAAGACAAACGGACAATAAGTTCACTTGGCCTAAATAATAGTTGACGATGCTGCGGAATGGGATCAGTTCACTTTGGTCCTTCAGTTCTCTATACTATCCAAAGCAGAGAGCCAAGACTCACATTGAACAAGAAGAAAATATTACGTCATAAGTTATTCATGTGATTGGATGTCTGTGAGCAGATCTAGATCTGTGAGTGGATTCTCGAGCTAATATCTGCGAGCAGATCAAGATCTGTGAGTTGATTCTCGAGCTAATATCTGCGAGCAGATCTAGATCTGTGAGTTGATTCTCGAGCTAATATCTGCGAGCAAATCTAGATCTGTGAGTGGATTCTCGAGCTAATATCTGCGAGCAGATCAAGATCTGTGAGTTGATTCTCGAGCTAATATCTGCAAGCAGATCTAGATCTGTGAGTGGATTCTCGAGCTAATATCCAACAGCAGATCTAGATCTGTGAGTTGATTCTCGAGCTAATATCTGCGAGCAGATCTAGATCTGTGAGTGGATTCTCGAGCTAATATCTTCCAGCAGATCTAGATCTGTTAGTGGATTCTCGAGCTAATATCTGCAAGCAGATCTAGATCTGTGAGTGGATTCTCGAGCTAATATCTTCCAGCAGATCTAGATCTGTGAGTGGATTCTCTAGCTAATATCAGCAAGCAGATCTAGATCTGTGAGTGGATTCTAGAGCTAATATCAGCATGCAGATCTAGATCTGTTAGTGGATTCTCGAGCTAATATCTGCGAGCAGATCTAGATCTGTGAGTGGATTCTCTAGCTAATATCTGCGAGCAGATCTAGATCTGTGAGTGGATTCTCGAGCTAGTATCTTCCAGCAGATCTAGATCTGTTAGTGGATTCTCGAGCTAATATCTGCGAGCAGATCTAGATCAGTGAGTGGATTCTCGAGCTAATATCAGCAAGCAGATCTAGATCTGTGAGTGGATTCTCGAGCTAATATCTAACAGCAGATCTAGATCTGTGAGTGGATTCTCGAGCTAATATCAGCAAGCAGATCTAGATCTGTGAGTGGATTCTCGAGCTAATATCTAACAGCAGATCTAGATCTGTTAGTGGATTCTCAAGCTAATATCTTCCAGCAGATCTAGATCTGTTAGTGGATTCTCGAGCTAATATCTGCGAGCAGATCTAGATCTGTGAGTGGATTCTCAAGCTAATGTCTATCAGCAGATCTAGATCTGTGAGTTGATTCTCGAGCTAATATCTTCCAGCAGATCTAGATCTGTGAGTGGATTCTCAAGCTAATATCTATCAGCAGATCTAGATCTGTGAGTGGATTCTCGAGCTAATATCTGCGAGCAGATCTAGATCTGTGAGTGGATTCTCGAGCTAATATCTGCGGGCAGATCTAGATCTGTAAGTGGATTCTCGAGCTAATATCAGCAAGCAGATCTAGATCTGTGAGTGGATTCTCTAGCTAATATCTGCGAGCAGATCTAGATCTGTGAGTTGATTCTCGAGCTAACATCTAACAGCAGATCTAGATCTGTGAGTAGATTCTCGAGCTTACATCTGCGAGCAGATCTAGATCTGTGAGTGGATTCTCAAGCTAACATCTAACAGCAGATCTAGATCTGTGAGTGGATTCTCAAGCTAACATCTAACAGCAGATCTAGATCTGTGAGTGGATTCTCAAGCTAATATCTAACAGCAGATCTAGATCTGTGAGTGGATTCTCAAGCTAATATCTAACAGCAGATCTAGATATGCGAGTAGATTCTCGAGCTTACATCTGCGAGCAGATCTAGATCTGTGAGAGGATTCTCAAGCTAACATCTAACAGCAGATCTAGATCTGTGAGTTGATTCTCAAGCTAACATCTAACAGCAGATCTAGATCTGTGAGTAGATTCTCGAGCTTACATCTGCGAGCAGATCTAGATCTGTGAGTTGATTCTCAAGCTAACATCTAACAGCAGATCTAGATCTGTTAGTGGATTCTCAAGCTAACATCTAACAGCAGATCTAGATCTGTGAGTGGATTCTCAAGCTAATATCTAACAGCAGATCTTGATCTGTGAGTGGATTCTCAAGCTAATATCTAACAGCAGATCTAGATATGTGAGTAGATTCTCGAGCTTACATCTGCGAGCAGATCTAGATCTGTGAGTGGATTCTCTAGCTAATATCTGCGAGCAGATCTAGATCTGTGAGTGGATTCTCGAGCTAATATCTAACAGCAGATCTAGATCTGTGAGTGGATTCTCCAGCTAATATCTAACAGCAGATCTAGATCTGTGAGTGGATTCTCGAGCTAATATCAGCAAGCAGATCTAGATCTGTGAGTGGATTCTCGAGCTAATATCTAACAGCAGATCTAGATCTGTTAGTGGATTCTCAAGCTAATATCTTCCAGCAGATCTAGATCTAATAGTGGATTCTCGAGCTAATATCTGCGAGCAGATCTAGATCTGTGAGTGGATTCTCAAGCTAATGTCTATCAGCAGATCTAGATCTGTGAGTTGATTCTCGAGCTAATATCTTCCAGCAGATCTAGATCTGTGAGTGGATTCTCAAGCTAATATCTATCAGCAGATCTAGATCTGTGAGTGGATTCTCGAGCTAATATCTGCGAGCAGATCTAGATCTGTGAGTGGATTCTCGAGCTAATATCTGCGAGCAGATCTAGATCTGTAAGTGGATTCTCGAGCTAATATCAGCAAGCAGATCTAGATCTGTGAGTGGATTCTCTAGCTAATATCTGCGAGCAGATCTAGATCTGTGAGTTGATTCTCGAGCTAACATCTAACAGCAGATCTAGATCTGTGAGTAGATTCTCGAGCTTACATCTGCGAGCAAATCTAGATCTGTGAGTGGATTCTCGAGCTAATATCTGCGAGCAGATCAAGATCTGTGAGTTGATTCTCGAGCTAATATCTGCAAGCAGATCTAGATCTGTGAGTGGATTCTCGAGCTAATATCCAACAGCAGATCTAGATCTGTGAGTTGATTCTCGAGCTAATATCTGCGAGCAGATCTAGATCTGTGAGTGGATTCTCGAGCTAATATCTTCCAGCAGATCTAGATCTGTTAGTGGATTCTCGAGCTAATATCTGCAAGCAGATCTAGATCTGTGAGTGGATTCTCGAGCTAATATCTTCCAGCAGATCTAGATCTGTGAGTGGATTCTCTAGCTAATATCAGCAAGCAGATCTAGATCTGTGAGTGGATTCTAGAGCTAATATCAGCATGCAGATCTAGATCTGTTAGTGGATTCTCGAGCTAATATCTGCGAGCAGATCTAGATCTGTGAGTGGATTCTCTAGCTAATATCTGCGAGCAGATCTAGATCTGTGAGTGGATTCTCGAGCTAGTATCTTCCAGCAGATCTAGATCTGTTAGTGGATTCTCGAGCTAATATCTGCGAGCAGATCTAGATCAGTGAGTGGATTCTCGAGCTAATATCAGCAAGCAGATCTAGATCTGTGAGTGGATTCTCGAGCTAATATCTAACAGCAGATCTAGATCTGTGAGTGGATTCTCGAGCTAATATCAGCAAGCAGATCTAGATCTGTGAGTGGATTCTCGAGCTTACATCTGCGAGCAGATCTAGATCTGTGAGTGGATTCTCAAGCTAACATCTAACAGCAGATCTAGATCTGTGAGTGGATTCTCAAGCTAACATCTAACAGCAGATCTAGATCTGTGAGTGGATTCTCAAGCTAATATCTAACAGCAGATCTAGATCTGTGAGTGGATTCTCAAGCTAATATCTAACAGCAGATCTAGATATGCGAGTAGATTCTCGAGCTTACATCTGCGAGCAGATCTAGATCTGTGAGAGGATTCTCAAGCTAACATCTAACAGCAGATCTAGATCTGTGAGTTGATTCTCAAGCTAACATCTAACAGCAGATCTAGATCTGTGAGTAGATTCTCGAGCTTACATCTGCGAGCAGATCTAGATCTGTGAGTTGATTCTCAAGCTAACATCTAACAGCAGATCTAGATCTGTTAGTGGATTCTCAAGCTAACATCTAACAGCAGATCTAGATCTGTGAGTGGATTCTCAAGCTAATATCTAACAGCAGATCTTGATCTGTGAGTGGATTCTCAAGCTAATATCTAACAGCAGATCTAGATATGTGAGTAGATTCTCGAGCTTACATCTGCGAGCAGATCTAGATCTGTGAGAGGATTCTCAAGCTAACATCTAACAGCAGATTTAGATCTGTGAGTTGATTCTCAAGCTAACATCTAACAGCAGATCTAGATCTGTGAGTAGATTCTCGAGCTTACATCTGCGAGCAGATCTAGATCTGTGAGTGGATTCTCTAGCTAATATCTGCGAGCAGATCTAGATCTGTGAGTGGATTCTCGAGCTAATATCTAACAGCAGATCTAGATCTGTGAGTGGATTCTCCAGCTAATATCTAACAGCAGATCTAGATCTGTGAGAGGATTCTCAAGCTAACATCTAACAGCAGATTTAGATCTGTGAGTTGATTCTCAAGCTAACATCTAACAGCAGATCTAGATCTGTGAGTGGATTCTCCAGCTAATATCAGCAAGCAGATCTAGATCTGTGAGTGGATTCTCGAGCTAATATCTAACAGCAGATCTAGATCTGTTAGTGGATTCTCAAGCTAATATCTTCCAGCAGATCTAGATCTGTTAGTGGATTCTCGAGCTAATATCTGCGAGCAGATCTAGATCTGTGAGTGGATTCTCAAGCTAATGTCTATCAGCAGATCTAGATCTGTGAGTTGATTCTCGAGCTAATATCTTCCAGCAGATCTAGATCTGTGAGTGGATTCTCAAGCTAATATCTATCAGCAGATCTAGATCTGTGAGTGGATTCTCGAGCTAATATCTGCGAGCAGATCTAGATCTGTGAGTGGATTCTCGAGCTAATATCTGCGAGCAGATCTAGATCTGTAAGTGGATTCTCGAGCTAATATCAGCAAGCAGATCTAGATCTGTGAGTGGATTCTCTAGCTAATATCTGCGAGCAGATCTAGATCTGTGAGTTGATTCTCGAGCTAACATCTAACAGCAGATCTAGATCTGTGAGTAGATTCTCGAGCTTACATCTGCGAGCAGATCTAGATCTGTGAGTGGATTCTCAAGCTAATATCTGCAAGCAGATCTAGATCTGTGAGTTGATTCTCGAGCTAATATCTAACAGCAGATCTAGATCTGTGAGTGGATTCTCAAGCTAACATCTAACAGCAGATCTAGATCTGTGAGTGGATTCTCAAGCTAATATCTAACAGCAGATCTAGATCTGTGAGTGGATTCTCAAGCTAATATCTAACAGCAGATCTAGATATGCGAGTAGATTCTCGAGCTTACATCTGCGAGCAGATCTAGATCTGTGAGAGGATTCTCAAGCTAACATCTAACAGCAGATCTAGATCTGTGAGTTGATTCTCAAGCTAACATCTAACAGCAGATCTAGATCTGTGAGTAGATTCTCAAGCTTACATCTGCGAGCAGATCTAGATCTGTGAGTTGATTCTCAAGCTAACATCTAACAGCAGATCTAGATCTGTTAGTGGATTCTCAAGCTAACATCTAACAGCAGATCTAGATCTGTGAGTGGATTCTCAAGCTAATATCTAACAGCAGATCTTGATCTGTGAGTGGATTCTCAAGCTAATATCTAACAGCAGATCTAGATATGTGAGTAGATTCTCGAGCTTACATCTGCGAGCAGATCTAGATCTGTGAGAGGATTCTCAAGCTAACATCTAACAGCAGATCTAGATCTGTGAGTTGATTCTCAAGCTAACATCTAACAGCAGATCTAGATCTGTGAGTAGATTCTCGAGCTTACATCTGCGAGCAGATCTAGATCTGTGAGTGGATTCTCTAGCTAATATCTGCGAGCAGATCTAGATCTGTGAGTAGATTCTCGAGCAAGTATCTGCGAGCAGATCTAGATCTGTGAGTGGATTCTCGAGCTAACATCTAACAGCAGATCTAGATCTGTGAGTGGATTCTCAAGCTAACATCTGCGAGCAGATCTAGATCTGCGAGTGGATTCTCAAGCTAATATCTAACAGCAGATCTAGATCTGTGAGTGGATTCTCAAGCTAACATCTAACAGCAGATCTAGATCTGTGAGTTGATTCTCAAGCTAATATCTAACAGCAGATCTAGATCTGTGAGTGGATTCTCAAGCTAATATCTAACAGCAGATCTAGATATGCGAGTAGATTCTCGAGCTTACATCTGCGAGCAGATCTAGATCTGTGAGAGGATTCTCAAGCTAACATCTAACAGCAGATCTAGATCTGTGAGTTGATTCTCAAGCTAACATCTAACAGCAGATCTAGATCTGTGAGTGGATTCTCGAGCTTACATCTGCGAGCAGATCTAGATCTGTGAGTGGATTCTCAAGCTAACATCTAACAGCAGATCTAGATCTGTGAGTGGATTCTCAAGCTAACATCTAACAGCAGATCTAGATCTGTGAGTGGATTCTCAAGCTAATATCTAACAGCAGATCTTGATCTGTGAGTGGATTCTCAAGCTAATATCTAACAGCAGATCTAGATATGTGAGTAGATTCTCGAGCTTACATCTGCGAGCAGATCTAGATCTGTGAGAGGATTCTCAAGCTAACATCTAACAGCAGATCTAGATCTGTGAGTTGATTCTCAAGCTAACATCTAACAGCAGATCTAGATCTGTGAGTAGATTCTCAAGCTAATATCTAACAGCAGATCTAGATCTGTGAGTAGATTCTCAAGCTTACATCTGCGAGCAGATCTAGATCTGTGAGTGGATTCTCTAGCTAATATCTGCGAGCAGATCTAGATCTGTGAGTGGATTCTCGAGCTAACATCTAACAGCAGATCTAGATCTGTGAGTGGATTCTCAAGCTTACATCTAACAGCAGATCTAGATCTGTGAGTGGATTCTCAAGCTAACATCTGTGTTGCGCCTAGACTTTACTTTCTACAGGTTTCAGCCTGCTACTGTAGGAGGCCATCATCCGGATGATATTGAAATTCCTTTAAATGAGAATCAAAATTAGTTCCCACAAACAGTAAGTACTGTATATACCTCTGGGAGTCTTGTGTACATGAGTTCGTGAGCAGAAGGTCGCTGCTCCGGATCTTGTCGTAACATATCCATGATGACGTCCTTGAAGCCAGCGCTATAAATATCCTTGACCGGAGCAAACTGACCCTGTAATTTTAAAATTAAAATGGTGAGTTCATATACTCAGAACTACATGTGTTGAAGGTAGCTTTCCAATTGTAGCTTTTTTCTTATAAATGGAATTAAAAATTACAAATTCATGTTTTTTAAACATTTTTTCCGGGTTGGTAAATGTAGATAAAAAAATGTCAAAAGACTTGATTATGTAGCACAACCAGTAAGTGTTTATAGGTGACAATTTGATGACTAATATGGTATGTTCATAATTGTCACCGTACTATATGACTAAAGTCATTGTATTGTCATAGTGACTATTATCATATAATGGTATTTTCTTAAACTGTCACTATACTTAATTTAAGTCATTGTAATGTGACAAATTGTTGACTATTATGGTATGTTCATATAAACACTTAATGGTTGTATACATGAACCTTTTTTACAAGATTAATTTCTTTTATTATTTCATATATAATCATTGTTTTTATCATTTCCGCATTACAACTTAGTTCTGCTCATTTCAAAGTACAGTCCTTGGTCATTACCTACTTTTTAACACCATCCCAGTAGGTTTTGGTTGAACTCTAGTTAACAGTATAGAAAATAATACCATTTTGAGATTGACAGAAAAATGGATACTGTCAGACTGCAAATGCTTTATCAACTCCCATAACAGGTGTATAGTGGCTAAAATACAAGAACAAGAGCCCCACGAACCTTCATGATTTTGTTGACAAGAGCCGGTAGGTTGGAGCCTTCAAATGTTTTCTGTAGACAGGCCATCTCGTACAGTATACAACCCAGCGCCCAAATATCTGATTTGTCATTATAGGGTTTGCCCTCACACTGAAATATCAAGGGTAAAAGTTCATCAGATTAAACAAAGGTCAGAAATCAAAGTTCATCTGATAAAAAAGATGTCACAGTTCAAAGTTCATCAAATTCAACATAGCCAAGGGTCAGATTTAATGAAATAAAAGCAAAGGTTAAGGGTCAGAATTTATTCAAACTGAAAGTCAAAAGTAAACACTTCTGAAATTAATGAGGAAGCTGCACAGACAAATTATAGTCAAACCTCATCATCTCAAATTTGTTTAATTAATTTTCCATTGATTGTTGTGTGTGTATATGCAGAATACAGCTTTCTGATTGGTTGAAATTTTTTTTCATACCTCTAGGAAAATAAATCCGAAAATGTTGCGAAAAATGTGACATCACAATACGGCAATAACCTTGCATATTGATTCTAAATTTTTAAATTTGAATATAAGTTTCAAAAATTAATTACAAGCATTGATGTCAATCATTTTTTTAGTTTAGTTATAAAACATTTTTGCTTGCAAACTTTTGTAAGAATCAGCTATTCATACAGTTTGCAGCCAATTTTTTTTTCATAACCCATGCTTAAATAACTCGAAGACCCTTATCTGAACTATTTCCTTAGTCCCAGCCAAACTTCATACCAAGCATTAGACTCAAAGTTTCTCCATGAGATCACTAACTGACTGTAAAGGAATAAATTGAAGAACATTTTTACATAAAAGAAAAAAGACATACCATCTCAGGGCTGATGTAGTAAGGAGTTCCCAGCACAGTGTTAGCTCCCTTGTTAGCGGAACTCATCATTTTGGAGATACCAAAGTCGCCCACTTTGACCACTCCTTCCTTGGTGAGGAAGATGTTTGCAGTCTTCAGGTCCCGGTGTAACACGTTGTGTTCGTGGATATGTCGGATGGCTGCTACGATCTGTTGGAACATTGTCAGGATAGTTTTCTCCTCCAGGGGTTTCTCCTGCTGAGCCAGGAACTGGGCTAGAGTTCTGTGGATTTTAATTTATCAATTTGCTTGACTTCCACGATATGAGGGGTTTCGATCACCTATGCTCTCTATACTCCTGGAATGTCATGGTAAACTGAAAGCCCACCTTTAACCTTGTCGCTGAGGCAAGAAGTTCCACCCTTTGATGTTCATCAAAAGAATTTCATCACATAATGGTAAAAATTGACAAACTTTGAATTCGGTTGCAGCTCCTTTGTAATCTTCAAATGACAGGCATGCAGCCAAGCGGTTGGTCATAATTTTTTACTTGAGTGTGCTTTCAGTTTTGCCATGACATATTCCAGGGGTGTAGAGAGTGTAGGTGAGCGTAACCCCTGGATATCGAGGATGTTATCTTGACTGACTGGCTAATTTATGGACATTTTCCCCTGAAAACACATTTGAACTCTTCCAAATCAATGGTTTGAATAGTTCATTAAATCATTTCAGGGGTGAAAGAGTTAAAACTGACGAAGATACGAGGGAAAATATAGTCTCAAAGATTAGAGCCTACGAAACTGTTGTTGTGCATCGGTGAAGTAAATTTACCATAAAGTAAAGTAGTAGGAACAAATCAGATCAATGATGTCTGTTTTACATCCTACATCTACGGTCAATAAGGATGTTCCAGGTTTTAGTGGTGGAAGAAAGCTGGACTTCCTGGAAAAGAACCAACGACCAACGGCCAGTACCTGGTGACTGCTCAACCTAAGAATTGAACCCACAACAAGGTGACCCAGAGGTGGAGAGCTAGTGGTAGCAGAATATCAGATACCTTAACCAATTGCCCACCACACCCCTAACTAACACTATAACCATCTGTCTGTGTAACCTATGTAACACTATTGTACAAGCAAATACTTACCCTCCATCCGCATACTCTATCTCTATCATAAGAACACCGTCCTCTTCAAAACTGTCGTAGTAACTGATGATGTTGGGGTGGTCCAAGAACGCAAGGATGTTTACCTGTTATAAAACATACACAGAAAGATTTTCTTCAATTACCTACTTTGATTTAAAGACCCATTATACGTAACTTTCCGCAACTTTTCTGTCTTCTACCTTTGGTTTGTTGTTGAAGTGGGCCACACCTGAATATTTTTCAATTCTTTGGAATTTTTTGTCACGAGTTTCTTGTTAGTTACCGCTCAGGTTTACACCGTTTTAGACTTATTTTGCATAGCTATCAACTGGATTTTTTTTACATAATTTTTCAGAATCCTGAAAAATTTCCTGAAGTTACATATATTGGGCCTTTAATATAATGAATCTAAAATATTTGGGTTTTTTTTTTTTAATTTTTCAAACAATATGACCTTTAATGTTGGTAAAGGTAATTAAATTTGACTCCAAACATTTCACAGGGTTTTATATAAAGCTTCCTTAGTATTCAGAAAACAATTTCAAAATGGCATATAAACCAACTTGCAATTGATAGCTAGCACTTCATCCTAATATATTTACAGTCTGTTTGGAATTGATAGTATATTGCCTATACATTTCTACGAATGCCTACTGAACTTTATTTTCCGATAAAATCAGTGGAGCACGAGCCTATTGGCGCTGTTACGATTTGAACACGAGGCCGCGTCACTACTTTACAGACTCGATCCTTCGCGTTCCATTCCAACTATCGGTATCCTACTGAACTTTAACCTTTGATAAAACCACCAGAAAGAAACTTTAATCCTTAAATAATACTCACTCTTACATAATTATGGTCGGCCACACAATACTGTAAAATTATCAAATTTGTTGAGGATTTAATTTCTCTTATTTTGTGGTTGTAAAAATCCATGAAATATAATCCCGACAAAATATTTACCAGACTAAAAGAAATCCACATGAATTTATTTACACATCAGTCTCGCTTAGTACAATTAAGGGGAGGCAATCATGATATATAGAAGTTCTTCAGAGAAATGAAACACGGCATCTACGAAATATAATCCCGAAAAATATTTACCAGACAAAAAGAAATCCACATGAATTTATTTACACACCAGTCTCGCTTAGTACAATTAAGGGGAGGCAATCATGATATATAGAAGTTCTTCAGAGAAATGAAACACGGCATCTACGAAATATAATCCCTATGAAACGTTAAACCACGAAATTTAACCCCAGCGAAAATAATTGCTTTTCCAGCATGATGTCTGAGAAGATTTATCAATTATTTCGACCATAAAGATCATATCAAGATACTTCAATGCTAAAGTGTGCCACACGATATACAAATATTTACAGTACTTCAGTTGTCTTCATCTGACCTTATTATAGCTACTGTGATGTTTTTAAACCTCAAGTACAATACACAACGGCATGGTCTTTATAAATGACAGAACTCTACGACCAAACATAGCATACAGCATTTGTACAATATGATATGTATTTAAAGTTTTATCATTCATATTGACGATGAAGACCGTATTAAGACATTTCAATGCTTAGTTTAATGTGCCGCACAAAACGCTCATATTTACAGAATTTCGGTTGTCTTCATCTGACCTCAATTATAGCCACTGTGACAATTTTAAACCTGAACTGTTTACCAGGAAAGTACCATACACAACAGTTACCTTTGAACTCATTGACCCTTGAAGACACATTTGGACTTTTCCGATTCAAAGGTCAGAAGAGTTCATTATGATATTTTAGGGGTTAATGAGTCAAACCTGAACTACCAGGAAAGTACCATACATTACCTCATTAAGGGCGAGTTGTCTCTCAGCTGCGTTGAGATCATGCATATTGATCTCCTTTAGAATAACCAACGACTCGTCGTCCTTCTTCTTATACAGTACCGCCGCACCATACGCACCTAAAAGGGGAGACAACCAAGTACAGGTATTAACATCAGAGATAACAAGGTATAGAAATGACAAGGGAGATAACTATGGAGGTGAGGGTAAAACCATGTATAGTTATTAACATCAGAGACAACAAGGTATTGAAATGACAAGGGAGATAACTTTGGAGGTGAGGATAAAACCATGTCAAGTATTAACGTCAGAGACAACAAGGTATGGAAATGACAAGGGAGATAACTTTGGAGGTGAGGGTAAAACCATGTATAGGTATTAACATCAGAGATAACATGGTATGGAAATGACAAGGGAGATAACTATGGAGGTGAGGGGAAAACCATATATAGGTATCAACATCAGAGATAACAAGGTATGAAAATGACAAGGGAGATAACTTTAGAGGTGAGGGTAAAACCATGTATAGTTATTAACATCAGAGACAACAAGGTATGGAAATGACAAGGGAGATAACTATGGAGGTGAGGGTAAAACCATGTATAGGTATTAACATCAGAGATAACAAGGAATGGAAATGACAAGGGAGATAACTATGGAGGTGAGGGTAAAACCATGTATAGGTATTAACATCAGAGATAACAAGGTATGGAAATGACAAGGGCCGTAACCATAGAAGTAAGGGAGACAATCAGTTGCGGTAAAAATAGCAGACAACAAGGTCTGTATTTGCGGAACTGATTGAAACGGTACAGGTGTAACAGAAAATTTCAAAGTAAATAATCAAACTATAGACAGTTTAAAATCCAAAGTTTCTGTGGATAAATAACAAAATATTGAAAACAAAATGCCCTTCTTTCATGCTTACCCAAAATTATACAACATATATAAATAACTGCATCTGGGTTGATATTATTTGAGAAAGAAATGAGGCAAACTAGCAACAGCCAGCAATTAAGTTTTAGTAGTATTAAGTCTAGACCCCTCAAAATAAGATGTGCCAGATATACAGATTGAACTGCGTACATAAAAATACCTTAGGTACTGAAATATTAAGATAGAAAACTGAAGGTAAGAGAGACAACCAAGTCAAAGTATTAAGACAGAGACAACAAGGTATGGAAGTGACAAGGGAGGCAACAAGGTAAAGACATTAACAAGGGAGGCAACCCGACACTTGTTAGTTTGCCTGAAAATTGATAACATTTCGTTGAAAATACCTTTGCCCACAGTCTGTATTTTTTCAAACCCGGCCAGAGATTGCTGCTGTTGTCCGCTCCAGCCGCGAAGTTTCTCCACCTTGAAGTAAAGCTCTCCCACACAACTGAAGCATATAAATCAAAGTACTGAAAGTACTGAAATACCAAGTAAATCTCTCCCACACATCTGTAACAGGTAAAAGAGACATTCTGTGTAAAAAGTGTCTCTTATTGTAAAATTACTGTCATAGAAATAGGCCCTTACAGCAGACAGTTGTGGAAATAAACAACCAAGGAATGAAGTCATACAACTTACGTGACTTTGGCGTCAGTCCTTTTCACCAGGGTGTTGTTGTGATCTGCTCCGACTAAATCTCTGGACATCGTCACGGGATGCTGGAAACACAAGGAATGTTTTGTATTCATTCATATTTTATCATACAGTGCAAACACACTTAAATATCAGCAAAAGAGAAATTAACAAGAGGCCCAATGGGCCTGCATCGCTCACCTGGTATCAATCTCTGACTTATATTATAGTGTAACCCTAAAGTCCGCTAAAATCTTTTCCTGTAAGACATTTAGAAGAATATGTTAAGATTTAAACATATTTTACCCCTGTGACCTTATAAGACAACATCATTTTCATTTTCCAATTTTGTTTGGCTTCATCCCAGGATGCTACCAGCCAAATATCATGTCTCTAGGCATTTGGGTTTATCAGAAGAAGTCCCTCAAAGCTTTTAGCCGATTTGACCACTGTGACCTTTAATATGGGTCAAGCTCATTTTCCTTCCCTAATATCAAGCTTCTAGGGCTTTTGGTATTTAAGAAGAAGTCGTTTAAAGGTTTTAACAAATTTTACCCTTGTGACCTTAAATATAAGTCAAGGTCATTTCTTTTCGCAAACTTTGTCAGGCTTCATCCAAGAAAACTTTCAGCCAAATATCATGCTTCTAGGGCTTTTGGTAATTCAGAAGAAGTCGTTTGAATGTTTTAAGAGATTTGACCCCTGTGACCTTGAATATAGGTCAAGGTCATTTCCTTTCACAACCTTTGTTGGGCTTAATCCAAGGAAGCTTTCAGCCAAATATTATGCTCCTAGGGCTTTTGGTACTTTAGAAGAAGTCGTTTGAATGTTTTAACAGATTTGACCCTTGTGACCTTGAATATAAGTCAAGGTCATTTCTTTTTGCAAAATTTGTCAGGCTTCATCCAAAGAACCTTTCAGCCAAATACCATGTTTCTAGGGCTTTTGATATTTCAGAGGAAGTCGTTTCAAGGTTTTAACAGATTTGACCCTTGTGACCTTGAATAAAGATCAAGGTCATTTCCTTTCGCAAACTTTTTCGGGCTTCATCCAAGATACCTTTCAGCGAAATATCATGCTTCTAGGGCTTTTGGTAATTCAGAAGAAGTTGTTTGAATGTTTTAAGAGATTTGACCACTGTGACCTTTAATATTAGTCAAGGTCATTTCTTTTCGCAAAATTTGTTGGGCTTCATCCAAGGAAGCTTTCAGCCAAATATTATGCTTCTATCACTTTTGGTATTTCAGGAAAAGTCATTTAAAGGTTTTAACAGATTTGACCCCGGTGACCTTGAATATAAGTCAAGGTCATTTCTTTTCGCAAACTTTGTCTGGTTTCTTCAAAGGAACCTTTCAGCCAAATATCATGCTTCTATCACTTTTGGTATTTCAGAAGAAGTCGTTTGAATGTTTTAACAGATTTGACCCCTGTGACCTTGAATATAGGTCAAGGTCATTTCTTTTCGCAAACTTTGTCGAGCTTCATCAAAGGAACCTTTCAGCCAAATATCAGGTTTCTAGGTCGTTCAGTATTTCAGAGGAAGTCGTTTAAAGGTTTTAACAGATTTGACCCTTGTGACCTTGAATATAGGTCAAGGTCATTTCTTTTCGTAAACTTTGTTGGGCTTCATCCGAGAAACATTTTAGCCAAATATCATACTTCTAGGGATTTTGGTTTATTAGGAGAAGTTGTTTAAAGGTTAAAATAGATTTAACCTCATTGTGCCCTTGAATATAGGTCAAGGTCGTTTCTTTACGCATACTTTAGTCGGCTTCATCTGAGGAAGCTACTGGTCAAATAAGAGGTCTCTATGCCAAACGGTATCTTAGAAGAAGTTGTTTAAAGATTTCGACATTTTTGACCCCTGTGACCTTGAAAGTAGGTCAAAGTGATTTTTTTTCGCAAACTTTGTTTAGCTCCTTCCAAGTAAGCTACCAGCCAAATTTCATGTTACTAGGCCTTTTGGTATTTTAGGAGAAGTCGTTTAAAGGAAAAAGTTGACGGACGCAGGACAGCAGACGGACGGACGGACGACATAAAATCTAATTTTTATAAAAAATATCAAAAAACTTTCTGCCTTCTCAGGCTTCTTCAGGTGGACTGTTTGTTATTTAACGTTTATATGACGTCTAAATTTTTATACACACATACAATCTATTTAGTTATTGAAAACATCAATTTGAAGTACTATTAGGTAAGAATGTATTTATAGACTTGGATTCAATTGGAAAGTTGTTTTCAAATACACTGTACAAAAAATTCACTGTTTTAGACCAATACTTCTTTTTGTAAATGAAAGTTCTTCCTGTTTTGGACGGTACAGCAAAACTTGGTTATTTCGAACTTGTATAACTCAAAGGTTCAGCAGACTTTACTAAACTGCTCTAAAAACATTCAACTTCCCTTAACATGAATAATCAGACAACTCAAAATCTACAAATCTGCTATTCTGACAGAGAGATTTCCCTGTGTCACCAACACACAGGCTCATCAGCTTTATCTCTCCTACCTGGATAAGAGTTTCTATCTCCTTGGTGATGGTGGATGAGTCGCCATGTTGGACAGCATTACAGGCCAGGAGGTCCAATCGCAGCTCCTCACTCGTCTTGTCTAGGTGGTCACTGACTAGGTTTGTAAGGAAATCTCTGATTGGCTGAGATTCTGATATGGTCTCCTTGGTGATTACCTGTCATAAAGAAAGCATTTCTGATAAGTCCAAAGATTAGATGAGAGGAAAATATTGATTTTTAGATGTAGATATTCATGTGCAGTAATCATTAAAATGTTTTCAATGTCAAGCAATTACAAACAAGAGGCCCATGGGCCTTAACGGTCACCTGATGTTTGATATGAAAGAGAAATATGGAAATGTTGAGATGAATATTTATAACAATACATTGTAGCATATCTGGGAGTGGAAAAAATGAATTTTTGAAATTATGTCAATTTGACCCTTTTAGGCCCCACCTCTCAGGCACCTGGGGGTCAGTCAGTGTCAATATGTGCGTACTACTCAAAAGTCATGTCATATTGATAATTTCAACCAAATTTGCATCATTTCTTATGGCAATTAAACAAATAATGCAAAAATATGTTTTTTTCTGCCAATATACTATAGTAAACTTAACCCCCTCCACAGCGGGAGATGCAAGACCCCAGAGTCATAAAATTCACAATTTTGGTAAAATCAAAGTGTCATCCCATGCTGATAATTTGATACAAGTTAGAATGAATTCCAATACAAATCCAACAAATAATAGTCAAAAATGTGATTTCCCTATATAAACTATAGTAAAGTTTACCCCCTTCCCAGGAGCAAATATGAGACCCCAGGGTCATAAAATTCACACTTTTGGTAAAGCACCTTAAGACCCTTCCATCTATGAAGAGTATTTGATTCTACCATATCTAAGAGTAGAGAAGAAGATTTTTGAAATTTTTGTCAATTTGACCCTTTTTGGCCCTGCCCGCAGGCCCCTGGGGGTCAACTAGGGCCAACATGTACATACCATCAAAGTGTCATCCCATGCTGATAATTTGATACAAGTAAGAATGAATTCCAATACAAATCCAACAAATAATAGTCAAAAATGTGATTTCCCTATATAAACTATAGTAAAGTTTACCCCCTCCCCAGGGGCAAACATGAGACCCCAGGGTCATGAAATTCACAATTTTGGTAAAGCACCTTAAAACCAATCCATCTATGAAGAGTATTTGATTCCAGCATATCTGGGAGAAGAGAAGAAGATTTTTGAAATTTTTGTCAATTTGACCCTTTTTGGCCCCGCCCTCCAGCCTCTGGGGGTCAACTAGGGCCAACATGTACATACCATCAAAGTGTCATCCCATGCTGATAATTTGATACAAGTTAGAATGAATTCCAATACAAATCCAACAAATAATAGTCAAACATGTGATTTCCCTATATACACTATAGTAAAGTTTACCCCCTCCCCAGGGGCAAACATGAGACCCCAGGGTCATGAAATTCACAATTTTGGTAAAGCACCTTAAGACCCTTCCATCTATGAAGAGTATTTGATTCTGCCATATCTAAGAGTAGAGAAGAAGATTTTTGAAATTTTTGTAAATTTGACCCTTTTTGGCCCCGCCCTCCAGCCCCTGGGGGTCAACTAGGGCCAACATGCACATACCATCAAAGTGTCATCCCATGCTGATAATTTGATACAAGTAAGAATGAATTCCAATACAAATCCAACAAATAATAGTCAAAAATGTGATTTCCGTATATAAACTATAGTAAAGTTTACCCCCTCCCCAGGGGCAAACATGAGACCCCAGGGTCATGAAATTCACAATTTTGGTAAAGCACCTTAAGACCCTTCCATCTATGAAGAGTATTTGATTCTACCATATCTGAGAGTAGAGGAGAAGATTTTTGAAGTTTTAGTCAATTTGACCCTTTTTGGCCCTGCCCCGCATGCCCCTGGGGAGTGGGGACCATATAATTCACAATTTTGGTTCACCCTCAGCCATGGAAGCTTCCTGTAAAATTTCATTGAATTTGGTTCAGCGGTTTTGGAGAAGAAGTCGAAAATGTAAAAAGTTTACGGACGCACGACGACGGACAAAAGGCGATTAGAATAGGTCACTTGAGACTTCGTCTCAGGTGACCTAAAAAAGAGACAGAGGATGTAGCCAAAGATCATCTATCAAAAGCCCTAAACCAAATATGTACATATATAACAGCCTGTCAGAGACAGGGTATGTTGGGGTATTTGCCTCCTTATGATAGTGTAGATCTGTTACCTGAACATTACCTCACTAAAAAACTGTGTTGAAAGCACAAAGTTTAACATTCCACCTGGTCATATTACATTGACATCTAGAAACTTTTATCCTTTTTCATTGAAAAAGGAAATTTGTTGTGAATGGAATGTCTGGTGGGTGATTTATGAGTGACTTACTTTTTCGTCTTTGCCTGATACGTGGATGGACGATCCGACACAGCTAAAGATCAGTGCGATACTACTGACCTTTCTGGAGTTTAAGGTGGTTGTGACCAGATCTGTAAAAAAAAAACATTGATAGAAGTTTGGTAAGTTTTGTGTTTTTCCTTTTATAATAAACAGCTATGATAATCTAAGGATGTGCCAGTTTTGGTGTTGCAGTAAAGCTGGAGTTCCCGGAGAAAAACCACCAACCATGTCGGCCTGGAACCCCTGAACAATGTTGGTCCACCGACCACAATGATGAATACCGTAAACGATTAACAATCTTTTCAAACCCAGTCAGATGTGCTTTCATTGTTTGATTGTTACTTATCACCAAGAATTTCATTGACTGACCCTCATTCATCATGAATGATGAACTTTTTTGTTAAAGCTGCTAATTTTTTTTTTTTTTTTCTTCAGATTCAAGATTCATTTGAACAATAAATATCTTCACAATGATTTACTTACTAAGAATTCCTTCCAAGGATGTGGAATCAAACTTGTATTGCACGAATATCACGTTTGGCAGAATAGCGTGTCGCAGAGCCATACTATTGCGTATCTTGCTAGAGACGACCATCAGTCTTGGAGGAGCTTCCGTCTTCACAGAGTTACCTGCCCCTGTCTCTCCAACTGTCACAGCCTCATCTTGATAACAGATCACAACCTCTTCCTCAGTACTCTCTAAATCTTGGCTTCCACCTTTTAAACTCTAAAAAACAGAAACATTCAGAACCTGCATTATAACTGTATTAAATGAAAATAGTTCAGTACTTTAATAAGATAGATTTAAATTCCACTGAAGATAATTATCTTTTTCAAGAACATGTAACACCTTGTTTAGAACAACAAGAGCACCGCAAGCGGAGGCATGATACGCCCGCCGTACCCTATCGGAAGTATAATGGTATGGAAACACAAAGAAAGTTCTGACACTTTCTACATAATATTCGAACACTACATCAGATACAAAGTCCTAAAGGGCCATAACTCTAGTAAATATTTTCAAATTAAACTGTCATTTAGGAAAACACAATTTCATGTCATTATGGTTAAACCTAGCAAGTTTTGAAGATAAAGATTGAAAATTGTAGAAGAAGATTTCTGGACAAACAACAATTTACAACAGAAATGCATTTTCTATATATTAATGCCTATATGTTGCAATTGCAACTATGCAATGCTGTTTTGCGAAAAGTTGAAATAACCCAACAAAACCTGTAATATATGTTGAATATCATAGCTATTCGAAGTACAATACAAAATTTTAGAGGAATTGAAGAAAACGCAAAAAAGTTCTGTCATTTTCAACATAATGTCTGAAATTAAATCAGATGCGAAGTTCCAAAGGGCCATAACTCTAGTAAATATAGTAGAAACAAACTGTCATTCAGGAAAACACAACTTCATCTCATGATGATTAAGCCTAGCAAGATTGAAAGATATCGGTTGAAAACTGTAGAAGGAGATCTCCGGACAAAACAACAGTTTACAACAAAAATGCATTTTCTACATAATGCCTATATCTAACTATAAAATGCTGTTACGCAAAAAGTTGAAATTACTCAACGGAACCCGTAATAGATGTTAAATATTATAGATATTCGAAGTACCATACCAAATTTCAGAGGAATTAAAGAAAACACAAAAATGTTCTGACATTTTCTAAATAATGCTCGAAATTGCGCCCCAAAGGGCCATAACTCTAGTTAATATTCTCGAATCAAATTGTCTTTCAGGAAAACACAACTTCATGTTATGGTTGTTAAGACTAGCAAGTTTGAAAAAAATCGGTTGAAAACTGTAGGAGGAGATCTCCGGACAAACCAAAGTTTACGACGGACGTACGTACGGACGGACGGACAACGCCATACCATAATACGTCCCGTCATTTTTGACGGGCGGATAAAAAAAATCAAGTGAATATATTTAATCTTATCTAATATCCAATAGCGATGCAAAAACTTCATTAAGAACAATGTTACAACATATATATTCATGTACATCATTATGCCAAATATTTTTGATATTATAAATTAATGCTAAATATTTTTAAAGGCCCAATATACGTTACTTTAGGGAAATTTTTGTGATTCTGAAAAATTCTGAAAAAAAATCCAGTCGATAACCATGCAAAAATAAGCCTAAAACAAGTAAACCTGAGCGGTAACTAACAAGAAACTCTGGACAAAAAAATCCAAAGTATTGAGAATAATTCAGGTGGGGCCCAATTCAACAACAAACCGGAGGTAGAAGACGTTTGGAAATGGACGCGTGTTTACAAATAGCGTGTTTCAACTGCTGCTGTACCGGTAACCGCGAAAGAATTCATCTTGAATGTTACCGATATCAGTTAATCTTAGCTAAATCTATAAATATAATAAGTTATTAGGCTTGATTTTCGCTTCAAGTTTTGCCGAAAGTTACGTATATTGGGCCTTTAAGGAATAAGATACACAAATGTAGCAAAGGATTATTTAGGTATTAAAGCGTCTTGATATAGTCTTTATGGTCAATATAAATGACAGAGCTTTGCAGGCAAACATCATTTAAATATTGCGCGCTAACACAATATGATATGTTCGCCTCAGAGTTGTGACTTTTATAACGACCATTAATACTATGACAAGGCACTACAACGCTTAAATTTACATTATTTATATTGCTGACTTAATATACTGATTTCAATTTAATTAAACTATGATAGATGCTTCATTATAAACATCTAAATTTGTAAAATGGAACAGTTATTTTGACGGCGAACCATCACCGTTTTTATAACAAAACAATAACATCATAATCGTTACTCTTTGGGCGTTGTTTTTAGTCTCTTAAATCGCACATCTCCCTGGTTAGTTTATGAAGTGACTTTGCCATGCAATGTTTTAAAGTGGATTCCACGTAATATATCACCTCTGTTAATATTACATTCCTCTCATATTATATGTTTTTTCCCAAAACACCATTTTAATCTATATAAAATTTATGTAATTTTATTTGGTTAATATCATGTATTTCGAGGTGAATTCCTCTTAATATCATGTTTTTTTATCCAATCACATAAAATATCCAGAATATGATGGTATTTCAATTGATTTCAGCTACAACTTGTACAAAATATTGCATAAAAAAAAACAAATATAACAGAAAATAATTTTAAAACAGAAATAATGTTGAAACATTTTCGTATATACATTGAATAGCTTACTTTTAGTTATGAAGATGGGAAATATACTATATTTAGAGGAAAAACATGTTTCCCTTAATGTCAAATTCCTGTTAATATCATGCTTTAATTTGCCTGACAAATGAAACATGATATAAAGAGGAATGCACTGTATATGAAAATAATATAAACAAAACAGTTCAGTGTACTTTTTTGTATAATTCTATTTATGTAAATTAAGCTGCAGTAACTGGTTTGTTGTGATGACTGTTGTGTATATATCTTGATGTGTATCATACCATCACAACTATTGCAATACATATGATATGGAAATGTCGCATTCATATATATACTTATAAATGGGAGATTCTTATTTCTTAAAATACATTAAAGTCTTTACAATACTATCTTTTTTTTCATTGACTATAATTACCTTTCCAGAACTTGAGCTATCCTTATTCCACTTAGCACCACCGCCAGCTCCAGCAGTTGTGGCCCCTGATTTCTCCACCTGATTTACACTACCAGGTGGCAGCGGTGGTCGTTTTTCATCCACCCAGTTAGTTTTCTCCTCCATGGTTCCCGCCCGAACGTCATGGAGGGATTTACTCATCCGCTTGTCCGGACCATTGTTTGGTGTCGTTGAAACAGAAGTTACGTTTCCGATGGAAATATCGTCATTGCTCATGAAATGTGCCTTGGTGGTCCCTTTAGACAGGTTCATCACGGCCAAACATCCATTGTCATTCTTGTTTCCGCCATTTTAGTAGATTCGATCATTACACCGAGTTTACAAGTTTTACAGAATTTCTGCAGCTATCAAGAATCTTGGGTTTTCTCCAAATTTTGTATCTACAATAATTGTCTGGGTAGCACAATGGTACATGTAGGTTATCAATATGTTACTATCCCATCATCAACGTCGACTGTATCAAGATTCTGTCCTGAAAACATTAAAAAAGTATTGTAACATCTTGTCATCTTGGAGATGACTGGGACATGGGAAAGCATGAGTTATTTGAGTATTCAAGTTTAAAAAGTTCTAATGTTTGGTAAGAATTAAGCTTGTTTGGACCAAAGACATACTTCAAATCAAACAAGATCTGTTCAAGTTACAGCCAAACCTCGATTAATCAAACTTCGATGATTCGAACTTCTCGATGTGTCGAACTTTGACAAAGTCCGATTTTTTTCATTATATAACACTATTGATTTACTTTTCATGAATCATTAAACTTCTATGAATCAAATTTTCCGCTGTATCAAAGTTTTAATCTGACCCATTCGTTATGAAAACTTTGAAAAGTACAACTAATAAATCGAAATGAAAATTCTACTTACTTTGAAAATTAAGTTGACAATCAAACAAAAAAAATTTAATACAAGATTATCACGTTACAAAAATGACAACTAGTATGTATTTTAGTATTCTATATTCTTTATAAATGTGAATCTACAATTTCTTAGCCTGTGTTACATATTACAATAGCTCATGAATTTTGAACACAGAACATCTACATGTACAGTACATATACATGTAGATGTTCTGTGTTCAAAATTCATGATTCAAAGTCCCGATGTTTCGAAAGTTTTCATGACCGTTCGGCAAAGTTCGAAACATCGAAGTTTGACTGTATACTAATTCAAAATGATGATATATCAGAATTGACTGAAGCGGAAAAATGTCTTTTTAATATAATTACAACGTGATGTCACTTAACATTCTTCATGCAACCAACGTTAACTGTACCCGTGATACTGTTAGTTATTTTTGGGAATGGGATCATATCCTAAACTTTGGACAATACAACAAAGTACGTATAACCTAATTATCATCGTTCATGTCCTGAAGAACTTCTGTCGAATGTTAAATTTGACAGCATATATTGTTTTTATATGGAAAAGCAAATAATGTCTTTGGTTATCAATGAATTATGTGATTCATTCAACAGTCAAAATATTTATCACATTACTTTAACATGTAACTATATATCTGAAAGTAGCCATTACGCTGAGGGAAAAGTAGCCGTTGAAATGCACTAGTATATCTTACTCCAACAATATTAGAGGTTTAACACCGCAAGATATTTTTTGACAGGCGCCGTGTAACCTCTAACTGCCCATAGTTTAGGATTTTGAAAAAATTATTGCATGCCACTTACATTTAAATGATCAACAAAGTCCAAATAACCATTCCTTTCCATTATAAACCCATCATGAAATCTGGAGAATTTCGTGTCAAACACTCAGTTTTATACAAATAATGTTTTTCTTATGTCGAAGTGAAGCAGACAACATTGCCGGAATTAAATTTAAATATCACATGGTTTTCATTTAATACAAAAATGGAAATACATACAATGTTCTACAAGCGGAATACAACCAAGTTCTGTCTCATTTCGTTCCGTTTAAAAAACCCTGTACTAATTTTTATCAACCGAGGAAGCCATGTCGGAGAGGTGCTTCAGCTGCTTAGTCTGATATTTCGCGTTTAACAGTCCGTAATATTCTATATAATTGTATGTTTGACATACATATGGGATCTTAATTACATAAAACGTGAGTAGACACTGTTTTTATGAACTGTCAATCACTGAAGTAGGTTTTTCAAGCTGATTTCATTCCCCTTAAAACGAGGGTGGAATTTGCATCAAAGAAATAGTGCTTCGGAAATAAGAGGTCACATTCGGCAAAATCATATCCGATAATAAAAAGGCCGACCAGCGGCCTCGTATGTTATAGGAATATAAGCCTCTTTCATATGCGTGTATGTAGGATAGGGATATTCCACCCGAGGGGTCACAAAATGTGGTGAAACCCGAGACTTGCCGAGGGTTTTACCACATTTTGTGATCCCGAGGGTGGAATATCCCTATCCTACATACACACATAATGAAAGAGTCTTTTTCTCTCATATCAACTTCCCAAATAAGCTCAAAAACCATGAAAATTCATTTTCACTGGCTACCATTTTGAAAATTTCAACTTTTTCCTTGGGCTTTTTTGACGAAAACAAATTAGACAGCGAGATTAAGCATACCCTATACTTGCAAACGAAGTTTGCTCATAAAATTAAATCTCACCTTTCTGGCGTTTATGGTTAAAATTTTGTGAAAGGTTTCAATTTCATCACGCCGTCGTTTTCTCTTTCCGGCATCAGAGTTTACCGTATTCGTGACGTCACGTCATTGTTGAGCCATTGTGACGTCACATCGCGTGATATGCTATGTAAGATAGATTTTTCTTACATAGCTTTCTTACATGGGCAAACTCTATCCAACATGGCGAGATATGAGAGAATATAGTATATCTGTACGGTCGCCGGCTTATTTTGGAACAACATTACCCTAATTCTCACACTTAGGGAAGTACCATTGTAGGGCTGGGCTGTTTTACCGGTATACCGTAGTATAAAGTTGTGATGGTACGTACCGTGGTACATTAGTCCTGTAGGCCTACCAGTTTTTTCATGCGTGATTAGACATAAATCTATTCAAGTACTGGAGTTGGATGCCCCTTTAAGCTGTTTACTGCACTGGAATACTAAATATATTGAATTAATTGTTTATATTTGTTATTTATGATTTTGATATAAAGGCTTTCAGCCTGCATTTATTAATTTGCTATTAAATATATATATTATACCTGTTTCATGATAGCGGGGGGGGGGCAATGTCATATACAATATATTGCAATTAGATTTAAATATTACAATTTTGGTGATGTTTTAAAGTTGAGATGGACATTTGACTTTACAAATACGTTGACCTCCACATACCTGCTAAAATGTTCTCCTAATATAATTGATTATTACATATCTAGACGTCCGAATTACTTACCTTCTCTGAATTGACAGGTGCCCGATATCCGGAACCGAACAACACTGCTCGTATTATTACGCCACGTAATATAGTGCTACAGCTTTCTACATATTGTGGTGAATGGATTAAACACAGAGTAACAATAGCAACAAAATGAAATTAACTTGTTCATATTGATATTGATGCTTTCATGTGTGTTTGATTATAATATCGTTTACGCTAATAAAATAAAGTTTGTATCGTTCCGCGACAAAACCAATATAAACAACGGGGAGAAGTAATTATTTCTTATTTTTTTGAAATATTAATACGTACTAGATATATCTCTGTCTTGAAAATCATTCTTTATTCTATTTTCGAAATACATGAATAATATTCCTTGTTCCAAACAGGTGAGAATGAAAAGTCACATTTTCAGCATAATTATATTTAATCCCAAAGCTAATGTTTTCACATTGAACACTCTGAACGGGATATAACCCACCGTATGGGTTCGAAGCTCAGTGGGGACAGATAACCTTTTTTATATGTTTTTTTGTCAAGTATTTTAAACGATATCTAACAATAAATCAAAAGATCGTATTGCGGATAATAAACAGTACATAATAGCAATAAAAATAAATAAAAAATAAGCATGAATTATTGTCTAATACGACTGGTCATTTTTTTGTCAACAGCAGTTGGTTTTAATACTGTGTGTGATATAGGGCGAAAAAAACTGATAAGACAGTGTCATCGCTGGGGCTCGAACCTACGACACTTGGCTCTCCGCTTGTAAGGCAACCTTGCTTGCTTGCTTGCTTACGAGTTTAACGCCGATACACACACCGAATTAAGGCAACCTTATCAATGCACATCTTTTATACTGTGAAAGAATGAAGGAACCTAGCTCTATTTGAGTTATAGAAATTAAGCTTCAGTTTCTGTGCCCAGTTGCAGTAAAGATGTTACACAGGTAAATATAAGTGTGTTACAACTACAGAAAGATAAACACAATATAGTTCCTGACAAAATCTAAATTATGAAATATGAGCAATACAATCTTTCAAATATGATCGAATTGAGCAGATATTCCAGAAAAACAGAACTTTATGTCATGTGGTAATTAAAAGTAGAAAGTTTGAAAGAGATCAGTTGAAACTTGAAGGCAATCTCCAGACAAGATTTATAGATTGTGGAATATGTATTACAAAAAACAACAACTCTTACTAATACTACATAGTTTTATTATATTTTTACCATTGAAATATCAGAAAATATCAGCTTGATCAAACTTATAATATCATCAATGCTTATATCATCACTAGTTATTTCTCAACTGTTGGTAAACAATGCAAATAACTTACTTGTTGTGAGACTGTCCTGCAATTTTCAAACTAAACATCGACATAATGGCGATAAATTTAGACATTAATCCACCCCTACATTATAATTTCGTTTCATCTAACGATAATTTCTGCATCGTATAGACGGATTTTTATGACGATGTTACCGGCAACCTTTTAAGTAATCCGCCCACAAGGACCTGATAATTTGTTACAGCTAGTTTTGGACCTAAAATAGGGTGTTTAGCGTAATTTTACACATTTGGGGGGTTAAGATCAATTTTCGATAAAAATGCCCCCTCAGTAGTCATAAAAGCTTTTATAGGTCCAAAACTAGCTGTAACAAATTCTCAGGTCCCTGTGAATCCGCCAAGGCCTAACGTAACAAAGCCACACGGAATGAAAAACAATTAATATCAAAAGACAGTTTATTGTACAACAAAATCATGTTAGGGGATATTTTAAATAATATAAGTCTTACTCGTTGACTCAGAATACATACGTACATGTATACAGCATAACAGTTGTACATTGTAATTCCTATTTCATCTCAATTAGTTGTATTAATATTGCACATGTATATAATAATTTGTCAAATTACTCGTACAATTAAATAATTTACTATATGTTATTAGTAAGCTTTCGAGCTAATAACTTTAATATTTGAAGTTCAATACTAGTAACAACTGCCTGGATTCACAGATACATTCATAGCAAACACTTCCAATGACATTTTATCAAGAGTTTCGTGGCATTTGAACTCGCTACAGGCGTCTGCTTCGGACAGTGAATTCAGACGGGAACACCCTCTGACATTTGACCCTATATCAATCCGCCATCACATATCAAAATCTAACTAAGGTATACATTTTTGTAAAGTTAAATATCTATAGATTTCTTTCAATGCAGAATATGTCAACAATTACCTATTTAAATTACTCATAATCACTGTACTTAGCCGCAACAAATGTTCGGTAGGGACTATAATCGTAATGAAACATTTCGTGATAGACCCATTAATTTTAGTTGTGTGAGTCCTAAAGGGATTGAGCAACAGACACAGCCTAAGTAAGCCCTCTCCATACAAACAATTCACAGGTGGCAAAAATACATGTACATTATTGCATATGGAAAGACATGTATTATTTATTTATTATATCTTAAAAACAGTATAGAACTGTTCAAAATTGGAGCATTCCATGACTTGGAGACTCATTAATCAATTCAGAAGGAAATACACTGCCCCCCCCCCCCCTTCAAAATCTGAAAAAACGGATCCCTCCTCGACACATTTAACTCAAAATATAAACTTTTTATATTTTACAACAATTTAAAAACAAGTTATTCAACTTATATCAATCACTCTTGGTTGACCGGATGTTATCGCGCAAGGGGTCTTATTGTGGGAGGAAACCGGAATACCCGGAGAAAACCCTAGTGGTCGGGCAGGTGACCCCATACCTTTTCACATCCGGTAGGGGAATCGAACTCCGGCCGCCTTAGTGAGAGACAAGTGCGTTATCCAATGCACCACCATTCCACCCAAATTTAACTTTTCCTCAATGTCCTGTTTAGGCTTTCATATCAATGGAAACTTGATGCCCATGAAAACATTTTTAGATGGAAAGTACTGTGAAAAAAGTTAATAGAGAATTATAACACATAAAAAAGAATTAACAATAACTAAGAATAAACAGATAAAATTGTAACAACTAGGCGCGTAGCTGCCTGTACGTACGCGGGTATTTAGGTGAATCCACTCAATTTAAAAAAGTCGTATCGACATGAAGTCAAATGGACCCTTTATAAATAGGAAAACCATATAGTGTCACTGACACATAGTGGAAACAGAAATGAAAATTTAAAAAAAAATATGAAATACATTTTCTGTCTTACCGAAGCGTCGAACCCCTACGGTCGAACGCACTAGTACACGATATGTAACTAGTTAAACATGGCGCAAACAATATCAAACATTTTTTGCGCCAAATTTCAAACAAATTTCGATAATTATGGCAACTACCCGCCTCTCTATATAGACTTGTTATGTTTTATTGTTACAGACATGTGCAATTTTACATAGACAATATCATTGATAAGTTTGCTCGGGGAAAAGCCATCGTTGGATACCCACGGTTGATCTCGCTTCGCTAACTCACTCATAGTGAGTTAGCGAAGCGTGATCAACCGTGGGTATCCGACGATGGGGAAAAGCCGGACCATGGACTTTGTTTGAACTCCATTTCAATGTTTTCGAAATCAAATCTGACAATAGATGGAAGATATTCGAGCGTTCTAAACGAGACAAATGTGTTTCTGTTTCTTTTTCTTTTTCATTTTTACGTCCTTTATATAATTACGTTTTTTGTTAAATGTATCAATGAATTCGTCCAATTTACTATCTGGAAAACGATCCTAAATGATCGCAAAGTTGCTACTGTATATTCATTTTTGTGACCATATGTTCTGAGGTACCGGTGATCGACCCCCACCCCTACCCTAGATTGTAAACAATACCACAATTCATCTAGAAATATTAAACTTGTACTTCATATTTGCGCCGGGCGTGTTGGCTGATGCCTCAGGGTTAAAGGGAAATAAATCTTCTATTCAAATCGATTTCAAGGCATTATCTCCCTTTTACTTTATTTTATTTTACTCTACATCAGGGTACACACACACCACAGTGATACATTCCTTTTCAAGTCATTTTCGTGTTTATCAAATCGATCAATCTTCCATGGCCGTCGGAATATGTAAGTACTAACATATATCAATAATATAGATTTGTTTGTATTGCAGTGGATCTGTATTTAGTTGATAGATGGTGACCAAATGATATTCGCAAATTATTGTCGTTTCATATGGAAATCTCATTGTGCATTTCGAGTTGTTTATGTTGTTGAAATTGTTCAATATCACTATAAATTGGTCAAAAATATTTAAACAAATTGACAGGAACTATCAAATTAATAAAATGAAGGGTTGTCGTACAGGTAAGCCAGCCAACAAAATCCGTATATGCAATATGTACATTTTGTAAGAAATAAAAAAGAAGTTCGGTAAGCAAGCGATCGACGGGAAACCCTTCCTTCCTACCCTGGTACTTGCAGTGTTGATTGTACATTTTAACAAAGATATAATAAATTCCTGTAAATTTCGTCCAAATTTCCCGCGCTACTTACCTGCGTTGGCTTCCGGCGTTACTTACCTGCGTTGGCCTCTAGCCAAGTATCTGTAGAATAAAATAAGTAGAATCAATTAAGGTTTTATTTTCCTAAATTTAGAATCTTTTTAAAATGAATATTCGTGCTTAACTTCATTTGCAATTAAAAAGTAAATATATGGAAAACAATGAACATGAAGAATATATCGAGGTAAAATAAAACACAAATACATTTTTTTGATTACTTACAAAATGTAAGGGAAGTAACTCTTTTATTAAACGATTTTGTAGTCATTATTCTTTTACTGTAGATTTGATCGTTTTAAGTTTGAACAGTCATCATCATCATTCATTAATTCCTCTTTTAAGAGATACACAAAATTTCAAAACAATCAAAAAAAGAAACGCGGCCGCGTCAGGATATGCGTTTTATACCGTGTCGTCAGCTGCTAGGTAAGTATGCGATACAGTTCTCAGGAACCGAGCTGCCATCATTAGGAACGGTTCGTCGTCCTCTATTTCCGGTTCTTTACGTCCAAATAAGATTTGTAACAATCTTTCGTCTGACAATTTGTCAATATACAGAAATGTTTCCATGTCACACACATTCAAAACATCTGTCGTAAACGTGTCTCTTGTTGAATGTGTGACGTCACATTGGGTGACGTAATGGCGGACAAGGTCAGTTCGGGTTTTCCCACACTTTTTACAGTTTTGTTGCTCGTTTTGCGGGGCGTAGGTAATCAATTTGGACACAAATCGAACACATGCCAAGTCTGCTGTAGTATAAGGAAGAGTTCATATACTATGCGGATGTATTTGAGGCTGTGTTATGCCTAACCGGTTGCCTAACGCCTCACCACGCACCTTTTTTTCACTCTTTGTCAGATTATAATTTAATTCATATACTACTAGGTGGAATTCTTCTTTATCAGAGTGATTTCGATTATGAAAACTTCATTTTGATTTGTGCTATTTCTGTTGATAAAATGTCGAACTTGTATAATTAATAAAATTGTACAAGGCATTTCTGCAAACGAATCACTCTCGTTACATGATCATGTTTTGATTGTGTTTAAGTTTATCTGTTTATGAACTGACTATTAATTAACTTGTATATATGTCCTGTTTAAAATGTATAGATATAAATTATGTTAAATGCTTTGATTGTGAATAAGTGTATCTGCTTATGAACTGAATATTAATGAACTTGTATATATGTTCTCCCTATAGATAAAAATGATATTTAATGTTTTCATTGTACGTAATTATATTTAATTATTAATTGACTATCAATTTACTTGTACATATGTTCTTGTAAATCTTCAAATTGGAGGAAATAAAGAAATAATAATGTACTATTATGATCAATGGGAAATCAATGGGCAATCAAAACGACATTTAAAAATCTTTTTATTCAAAATATGTGTCCATCAGTAAGCGGAAGTTGTTAAGCTATTTTATCTCGTCCATCAATCTTGATAAACGAGAAAAGAGTTGCTTAAATTACTTAATTTTAATATATATTATAATTGTTCTACAGAAACGACCCAAGTCAGGCCAAGATCAATAAACTAATTTATGTACACATACATCTTAATAATATTTAGTTCAATCGTAAATCGGAGTTACCTCCCTTGGAATAGTAAGCGTTTGTTATAAGAATTAGTAAAAATTACTCATAATAAATTTATGTTTTATCAAAAACAATGATGTCGTAATATATTTCAATGTCCGATTAAAATATCTAACTAATTTCTGTTTGTAAGTTTTAAGATGCTTCTTCGTTATAATTGAATAATTGTGTGATTATGCAAATATCCTGTACCATGATAAAAAAGACATAGACTCTCTCTAGCCGAGCATTAGTTGTAGTTAGTATTTACCAGAGTTGCATTGTGTCTATGCCGACCATCTGCACATTTCTTGGAGAAGCCGCCTGTCCCTCTCCATACATTGCAGGGCACTGCCAAAACGTTGTGCTTTCCACCAGAATCTGTACTACCGGAATATATTCACCGGATTTCTGATTAACCGTTTAAAACTACACTCATGTAATAGCTGTTATCTGTACATATGTGATTCATATGATGATTTTTGTTTGGTTGTTTTGCAGATTACAACATAGCTGGTGCGACCCCGGAACAATATAGGCGGTTTATCATCGCACGGCTCCAGGGAGAGGTCGATGACCCCCGCCCTGGGGCTTTGTTTAGCGTCCAGTGGTGGACGCTATTTAAAAATAATCCTCAACTGTTTAAACAGTTATTTAAAGATTATCCAGTACTGGAGGGGATGGAAGGTCCATTTTAATCCACCAGTGACTATTAGTACCGTTTACACCGTGGACGCTTTCGCAAAATCCAACTAATATACTTAACTCTCTTGCAACATTTTAGAGAACTAGGGAGAAAAACACGGACTGGGAGTTATTGAAAACGGATGGTCTACTTTCTGTGTTACATCATCATCATCATCATCATCATCATCATCATTTTCATTTGCATTGTTTACAACGCAGACGATTTATGTTATGACACCAATATGCGTGATACTCTTACAACATTTTAGAGAACGAGAGAGAGAAGACAACAATGACCGGAAGTTGAAGAAAATGGTTGGACGGTCTCCTTTCTGTGTTACATCGTCATGATCGCCGTACATATCTAAACCATCACTGCTAAGTTCTATATATAGGTATAGCTATGCTGGTCATGTACGACGAGAATGACCATGTATAAGTAAACTTGTATTTGTTTCATTATCATCATATTGTTTTGTAATTTGTACATATCATTTGTCATGAATAAAATATCGCTTAAACTATAGTGACATTGTAATTAAATTACAGCAGGAAACTAAGACGATTTAGTTGATGAATCTGTATAGTCACAACTACATTCTAGATGCAACTATATTTGTACCATGGCAGAATTTTGTAAATAACATACATAGATATTTTTTGGCGGAGTTTGTCATTAATTGGTGCGACCTAAGGGTGCCACCTTTGTAATAATAATTATATATTTTGTGTAGATTGTTATACTTTAAATGCTGTTAAATCGAGAAGACATATCAGTTACATTTCTGGTTATACATTATAACCTAAAATGATTTTATCTTATCTTAGACATTAATGTCTTACCGCAATAAGCTTATTTCGGTTTCTTGATGTTAAACTAGAACGAGACGAAAATAAATAGATTACGTTATGAACTCTATCGCGAGTACGAGTTATCTCCCGTTGAAACTTATCCAAAGCAACGTTAAAGGTTCAAGGTTTCCAACAAAGTTATAACCATGCTGTTGTCTTATTTGTTTTTAAATATTCATACATAAAATAGATGTCCGCAATAAATTGAACACAAGAGGAAACGATTGCACGTTGTAAACACTTCTACAATCAGTCAAATTAAAGGCCAAATACACGTAACTTTCGGCAAAATTTAAGCGAAAATCAAGCCTCATAACTAATATGTTTATGGATTTAGTTAAGATTAACTGATATCAGGAATATTCAGGATGAATTCTTACGCGGTTACCGGTACAGCTGCAGTTGAAACACCGTATTTGTAAACACGCGTCCATTTTGAACTATCTTCTAACTTCGGCTTGTTGTTGAAGTGGGCCCCACCTGAATTATTTTCAATTCTTTGGATTTTTCTGTCAAGAGTTTCTTGTTAGTTACAACACAGGTTTACTTCGTTTTAGACTTATTTTTGCATGGTTATCAACTGGATTTTTTTCAGATTTTGTTCAGAATCACGAAAAATTCCTGAAGTTAAGTATATTGGACTTTTAATATTTGATTTTAATTTTCTTATGTACACTTGTAATCGGTGTGATCGGGAAATTGACCGCTGTCAGCCATCTCACTTTTACGACGTTCAAGGACATTTTATTTTGGCAAATATGTCGATATGTGTAAAACGTTGAATATATGAAGCTGACTCATGTAGATGTTTGTACATTGTTATATTTGACATGCTACAACACATGTACTGGTATAAAACATGTGACGGTATAACACATGTACTGGTATAACACATGTGACGGTATAACACATGTACTGGTATAAAACATGTACTGGTATAACACATGTACTGGTGTAACACATGTATTGGTATAACACATGTGACGGTGTAACACATGTATTGGTATAACACATGTGACGGTATAACACATGTACTGGTATAACACATGTAATGGTATAACACAAGTAATGGTATAACACATGTTCTGGTATAACACATGTAATGGTATAACACAAGTAATGGTATAACACATGTACTGGTATAACACATGTAATGGTATAACACATGTAATGGTATAACACATATAATGATATAACACATGTACTGGTATAACACATGTAATGGTATAACACATGTACTGGTATAACACATGTACTGGTATAACACATGTACTGGTATAACACATGTTCTGTTGTAACACATGTTAATTATTATATAAAACATAAGTCCGTGTAAGCTGTGAAGTTACTTATGTGAAGGATTTGGTTCTGCTTCAACTTGATCTACGTTATAATATAAACTATTATATATCTTACAACAAATAAAATCAATTGTGTTAGCCTGGATGTTATCGCACGAGAGGTCTTATTGATTGTGTGTGTGTGTGGGGGGGGGGGGGGATATTCGGAGAAAACCAAAGTGGTCGGGCAGGTGACCCCATACCTTTTCACGGCCGGTCGGGGAATCGAACCCCGGCCGCCTTGGTGAAAGGCAAGTGCGCCACCCACTGCACCACCCGACCACCGTATCTAAGTTTAATTCCGTAAACTATACTTCACTTGCTGTGTTGATATCTCACATGAAGTAGATACAAATATGGTTTTAATTGATCAAATTGTTTTTCAGAATTGATCAATGAAATTGTTGCGTTCTTTTCTAGTTATTGTTTTTCATAGAATGGGGTCATTTGAAACAAACTATTCAAACTCGGTCTGCTGAGAAATCTACTTGGTTGTGTACAAGAGAATGCAGTATTTCGTTCTATTAATATTTACATTTCCGGTGTGTATTCCCTATATAGTACTACCAACGATTTTGACGTTTACACTTCGATAAACGTTAGTCCATCGCGTAGGAATACAAGCCAGACCACTATCACGCTTGCGCTATTAGTGTGATTGCGCATTAATTCTGAAAAACAATTTGATCAATTAAAACCATATTTGTATCTACTTCATGTGAGATATCAACACAGCAAGTGAAGTATAGTTTACGGAATTTAACTTAGATACGGTGGTCGGGTGGTGCAGTGGGTGGCGCACTTGCCTTTCACCAAGGCGGCCGGGGTTCGATTCCCCGACCGGCCGTGAAAAGGTATGGGGTCACCTGCCCGACCAATATACAGATATGGACTGAAACCTTACATTGTCGATACAGTTATGGACTGAAACGTTACATTGTCGATACAGGTATGGACTTATAACCTTACGTACATTGTCGATACAGGTATGGACTGAAACCTTACATTGTCAATACAGGTATGGACTAAAACCTTACATTGTCGATTCAGGTATGGACTGAAACCTTACATTGTCGATACAGGTATGGACTGAAACCTTACAATGTCGATACAGGTATGGACTTATAACCTTACGTACATTGTCGATACAGGTATGGACTGAAACCTTACATTGTCAAAACAGGTATGGACTAAAACCTTACGTACTTTGTCGGTACAGGTATGGACTAAAACATTACGTACATTGTCGATACAGGTATGGACTGAAACCTTACATTGTCGATACAGGTATGGACTGAAACCTCACATTGTCATAACAGGTATGGACTGAAACCTTACATTGTCGATACAGGTATGGACTGAAACCTTACGTACAGTGTCGATACAGGTATGGACTGAAACCTTACATTGTCGATACAGGTATGGACTGAAACCTTACATTGTCGATACAGTTATGGACTGAAACCTTACATTGTCGATACAGTTATGGACTGAAACCTTACGTACATTGTCGATACAGGTATGGACTGAAACCTTACATTGTCCATACAGGTATGGACTGAAACCTTACATTGTCCATACAGGTATGGACTGAAACCTTACATTGTCCATACAGGTATGGACTGAAACCTTACATTGTCGATACAGGTATGAGCTGAAACCTTACATTGTCGATTCCGGTATGGACTGAAACCTTACATTGTCGATACAGATATGGACTGAAACCTTACATTGTCGATACAGGTATGGACTGAAACCTTACATTGTCGATACAGGTATGGACTGAAACCTTACATTGTCGATACAGGTATGGACTGAAACCTTACATTGTCGATACAGGTATGGATTGAAACCTTACAATGTCGATACAGGTATGGATTGAAACCTTACATTGTCGATACAGGTATGGACTGAAACCTTACATTGTTGATACAGGTATGGACTGAAACCTTACATTGTCGATACAGGTATGGACTGAAACCTTACATTGTCGATACAGGTATGGACTGAAACCTTACGTACATTGTCGATACAGGTATTACTGAAACCTTACGTACATTGTCGATACAGGTATTACTGAAACCTGACATTGTCGATACAGGTATGGACTGAAACCTTACAATGTCAATACAGGTATGGACTGAAACCTTACATTGTCGATACAGGTATGGACTGAAACCTTATATTGTCGATACAGGTATGGACTGAAACCTTACATTGTCGATACAGGTATGGACTGAAACCTTACATTGTCGATACAGGTATGGGCTGAACCCCAAACGTACATGGAATATTCTATGCTATACTAGGCTCGTGAAATCTGAATAAAATGTATAGCCCTATTTTCACAACTTTACATAATGATCTGACAATAACCCTATTCTCACAACTTTACATAATGTTCTGACAATAACCCTATTCTTACAACTTTAGATACTGATCTGACAATAACCCTATTCTCACAACTTAACATAATGATCTGACAATAACCCTACTTTCACAACTTTACATAAGGATCTGACAATAACCCTATTCTCACAACGTTACATAATGATCTGACAATAACCCTATTCTCACAACTTTACATAATGATCTGACAATAACCCTATTCTCACAACTTTACATAATGATCTGACAATAACCCTACTTTCACCACTTTACATAAGGATCTGACAATAACTCTATTCTTACAACGTTACATAATGATCTGACAATAACCCTATTCTCACAACTTTTCATAATGATCTCACAATAACCCTATTCTCACAATTTACATAATGATCTGACAATAAACCTATGCTCACCACTTTACATAAGGATCTGACAATAACCCTATTCTCACAACTTTACATAAGGATCTGACAATAACCCTATTCTCACAACATAATGATCTGACAATAACCCTATTCTCACAAATTTACATGATGACCTGAAAATAACCATATTTTAACAACTTTACATAATGATCTGACAATGACCCTATTCTCACAACTTTACATAATGATCTGACAATAACCCTATTCTCACAAATTTACATGATGACCTGAAAATAACCATATTTTAACAACTTTACATAATGATATGACAATGACCCTAGTCTCACAACTTAAAATAATGATTTGACAATAACCCTATTCTCACAACTTAACATAATGATCGGACAATAACCCTATTCTAACAACTTTACATAATGATCTGACAATAACCCTATTCTGACAACTTTACATAAGGATCTGACAATAACTCTATTCTCACAACTTTACATAATGATCTGACAATGACCCTATTCTCACAACTTTACATAATGATCTGACAATAACCCTATTCTCACAAATTTACATAATGATATGACAATGACCCTATTCTCACAACTGTACATAAGGATCTGACAATAACCCTATTCTCACAACTTTACATAATGACCTGACAATAACCCTATTCTCATAACATAAGGATCTGACAATAACTCTATTCTCACAACTTTACATAATGATCTGACAATGACCTTATTCTCACAACTTCACATAAGGATCTAACAATAACTCTATTCTCACAATTTTACATAATGATATGACAATAACCCTATTCTCACAACTTTACATAATGATCTGACAATAACCCTATTCTCACAACTTAACATAATGATCTGACAATAACCCTATTCTCATAACTTTACATAAGGGTATGGCAAATGCCCTATTCTCACAACTTTACATCAGGATCTGACAATAACCTTTACACTATCTGTTCGTCATCATTAATTGATACCTAGGGGGAATTGTGCATTTGGCTATGTCATATTCAGCAAGGAATTTTATCTAAGCATGTTGTGACGAAATTACTTAATTCTGTAAGCGGTAATTTGATTGGCACTTCTTATGGGAAATATCAGATCATATACACGAGGTGAGTTTCAGGGCTTTTAGTTATTGTAACCAGGGACGTAATATACGTCCCTGTTGTAACAGAAACTAGATTACAGAAAGGACAACATTCAAAGAAGCTAGTGGGCGACATATAGTTCTCCTGTTTCAAAAAAGTAGCATCAGCTTATTAACCCCTGCTATTTTATAATAAACTGTTCCAACCTTTGAATTGGAGGAGTTCAAATGTGTATTTAGGGCAGATGAGTTATAAATCATCGGAACTCTACAGGAATGAGATTCAACCCAATGAAGATGTACGGAAAACATGTCTTATCTTATATATTATCTTATCAATAAAAACAATAGTATATATGACTTTATGTTATCAATCACGAATGTTTAGATTGGGTATTTAAACATGAGTTATCAGGTTGGAATCTATGCAAACCGTACTATGTTTTAGTAGCTTGTCACACATTCCATATATTATGCAAAACAAAACTATTTACAGATTGAATACAAAATCTCGTTACCGATCAGAATATCTTACGTGGCCAGCCCTTGAAATGCATGCACCCCGAGGACACATTTGAACGCATCCAGTTCAAAGGTTTGGGAGAGTTCATTATGAATTTCCCGGGAAGAATGGGTTGATAGAACTGTGACGCATGGGTTTACCAGGCAAACAGGTATTGTGTTACATGCAGCGCGTCGTCTCAGGTAGAGAAAATGTATGACTGTAATGTTAAATGTAAATACACGTATACAACGAGAGAGGAAAACTTACTGGAGAAATTTTATACCAGAAATAATGTAAATATGGCTGTGGTTCTAATTAGATATCACATATTTTTATTCATTTATTTTTGTTTTGGGAAACGAGCATCAAACATATACAGCCTGCAGTAAGTTTTGTTGACTTAAACTCTATTTTATAACTGTGTTTTAATTGTTTATAAACATTTTATTTATTTACTTTTTTATCTAATTAAACAAAAAACGCAAATGAGCATGATTTATATACATGTACGACAGATTTCTTTGTTTTTGTTTTTACTTTCAATAAATATAACTGTGTTTCGAATTGATGAATACACTATGTATTAATTTATCTTGTTTTGTTGTGAAAAGCGTGAATGAGGTTCATGGATTATATACAGCAGTAGGTTGTTTGTGTACCTGTAAAGGCTATGTTTGCTTGATTCAATTTCAGAAAACATATTTTATATTTTGGTTATCGAATTGTGACCACCTATGGAATACCCTCATATCCTCATAGAGAAGTTTTAAGGAACGTCACGGAGATCACGATGTGAAACGTTTTTCAGATTGAGTTTACACAAGTAGCAGCTAACACGCAATAGACTTGTTTTCACATCATTTTTCTGTTTTTATTAAATACCCATTTTTTTCTTTTAATATTTTTCTATTTTGCATTTGTAATGCTGATGAAGACCAGGAAAAAATTTGAACATTCCATGACTTAGAGACTCATCAATCAATTCAGAAGAAAATTCACTTTTTTAACCTGTCTGAAAACACTTTTCCGACTTTCGCAAATTTACTTTTTTTCCTCAATGTCCTGTTTTGATTTTCATGTTAATGGAACCTTAATGACGTCAAAATGGCGTACCAAAAATTTGATGTTGTTAGCAAATTATGAATTCTTTGGTTACACTCACCGGGAAATTAACAGTGTTAATAATATGAGATGGAACAGGAAACGATTCTCTACACGTACACACATTTTCATCAAAAATGATCTATAAACAAAGTCAGGAAAATTCATTGGAAAAGTTGGAATGCAAAGAAATATATATAGCAAAATGAAAAAAAAGTTGAAAGACTTTTGGCACGTCAGTATATATCTCTTAAATCCCGGTATTAGAAATGAAGGTATCTTAAAATCACACTTTTTGTAAACAAATTATTTATGGTACATGTATAAAATGATAAATACATACTTCCCAACCATTCTTTTGGTCATGGGGGAAAGATTTGGTTTCAATGGTTGGCAGATAGAAAGTTCTGATTTTCCGAGAAATAAGACGATGACTATAATTTTAAGGTTACATTTCAAATTCACAATGTATCAAGAATTCAGTTGTGCTATGACATATTTCTATAGTGTAGTGGTCATCACACTTGCCACTTTGTGGTGGGAGATCCAGGTTCAATTCCTGGTGGAAATGATAGCACAACATGATATTGATAAAACATAGAAAATATAAAAAGCATGCAAACATAAAAGAAAACTACCAGTAACTATTATTGAACTCTTCAATTTATTTCACATTTGTTTATATATAATATTTTCAGTATTCTTGTTTATTTGTTCTGTATTATGGCTTATTTTTTCTTTGCACTACGGTATTTATACAACTTGGCATTTATGAATTGTGATCAGTTTCCATTTAATTATCAAAGCCTTTGGTGCTGACATCCAGTGATCGAGCCTTCATGCGTTCAAATATAGTCATCAATTTTTTTAACGGAAATTCCATGATCAAATATATATTTTCAAGCAATCAATATTTTTTTATAGAACAACCTCTTTCTGTTTATAAGTAAAAAATCAAATTGATTATTCAGGCACTGTGCCGCACATACTATGTACATGTTAAGTAAATTATTCGAATGTACTTAAATGTGTTTCGAACTACACTCCGGAGAGAAAATAACATAGGTGATCAGTCAGCGGACTGATCTTTTTATTCCCTGCCTTCACCAAAACGGGGGATATTAATTTGGGTTTGTCCGTCCGTTCTTCAATCCGCCTGTCCGTCCTTCTGTCACGCTTCGTGTTTCTGTGCAATAGCAGCGAAAAATATTCTCCGATTGTTTTTTTGTTAAGTCTACTGTCTCTGAAACTCGGTCTTCATATTCCTTCGGAGTAATTAAGGTAAACACATTCGGCATATGAAGGATTCTTCCTAAAGTAACATTTTGTCAAATAGACATGTTAATTCTGCACTACCTGTGCTACCACCCGGTTCCCTTGCCCTCATACAAGTTGGAACTGTGTTTGTTGAATGGTTGTGGAGAGTCTCTGAAGGACGAGCAGCCCTGGTTTTATCAACCACTTTGTTATTGCCATACTGAGTCTATGGCTGATATGAAGACGTGACCGAAGATACTCCCCTTTTGCTTGGGTAATTGATTGAATCGTGTAGCTGCTTATGTCACCATTGCTAGGCGCGGGGGAGCTGATAGCTCACTATTCGGATAGCAACCATTTGGGTTGTTTGGCGCAGTATCATGATCATAAAAGTCAACTGTATTAACAAAATCATTTCAGAAAGCTGTTGACCAATGCCTTCCGTCAAAATGCTCACAGCAATATCAGTACCGACTTGAGAATCGTTCAGAACATCTCTTACTGAAACCTCTGTTTTCCGGACACGAGACTTTAGAGAAGAGAGGCAATCGAGGGCGGAGTGTAGTTTTGACGTATAGGACTGAACATCTTCATCAAAGGCTGACAGTTTGTCTCTAACTGCGAATACCTCGGTGCGGGTATCGTTCACTTTGATGAAACGATCATAATCAATTCTCCAAAGGCCCAAACTATTATTCTCGACTTACTGAGAGGTTGACGAAAGTTCAGTGGAAACCGATTTCCTGTAAAGTTCTAGTGAAAAAACTTTCGAGGATATAAGATGAATCCTGTCAGAAAATTGACGAAGAGCAGACCTGTTACCTATGTCATCAGACAGATTTCATTTGCCTGTTTCAATTTCGTTTTAACAGACTTGTAATTTTTTTTTTAAATTGCTTTCGCTTCTAATAACGATACTGATCGTATTTGTTGAAAAAGATTAAAAAAGACGCTGATAGTAGCGCCGGTCAATTGTACTGTCGTCTGCAAAATCAGAATGGATTTAAACATGGTAGAAGACACCGGGGCCATTCAAATTAGAAGTGTAAACCTCTCCAATGAGATGGAAAGAGAGCTGGCCAACTGTAAGCTACAGCCCCCCCCCCCCCCCCCCCCCCCCGCCTTCCTAGTACGCCATCCATCATCCATCAAAACAAGATTTAGGCAAGTGTCCGAAAATGACTGGAAATGGAGTGGAATTGGCAATCGAAAATCACCAAAAGGGGAGTGAAAATATTCACAGGTATATTTTTACATAGTTGTAACATTTGTTTTTTTTAAATTTTAAAACTGTCAAGAAAAATGAAAATACCGGAGAATATAATGTCAGACCGGGACTCGAACCCGGATCGCCCATAAATTATGGTTTCTCTACCTTGAGATATCTGACCGTGTATTATCCAAGTACAGTTAATATGCATTTTAGAATATGTTGCTGTAATCGTGTCGTCACTTTTAGTCTTTGTTTTTATTTTTAGACTGGAGCACTGAGAGGGATGGGTACCGCATTGATTTGGAAAGCATCGACAGGGAGACGCTAAACCATAAACTCCGGACATTTTACGCAGAGTGCCAACCTAAAAATCCAATAAAAACGAGTTGCAGCTGGAATGACGGAAGGACATGCCCATGAATACAATAAATATTCCATGAAAAGTATAAGGTCAGCTATAAATCGGTACATGATGGTCATAGGGAGGAGTGACAGAGATATTACCAGGGATCGAGAGTTCAAAACTTTGAACAACCTCCTGGACGGGAAACTCAAATTTAATATAAGAGAAGGCATATCAATTCCTACCAAACACAAATCTGTAACCCCCTCCACCTAACTTACAACAAATTTCAACTTACCTGCATTTAAAAAAAAACAACAAAAAACAGTTATCCTCTGATTCCTTCCTCTTTTTCCGTGTTGAGAATAGAAAAAAATACGCCACGTAATCCCACAAACCGGTTCGGAAAAACAGACAAGGTGGCCTGAAAAGTGAGGAAGTTACGGCTGACAAAATAATGTACGCCACTGATAACGAACAATGTCCCTAAACTAAGGTCACTGAAAATGCTCATTGAAAAAAACAAATAAACACACCACCAGCCTGTTTAATCACTGAGAAAAAGAAGCGTTGAGCGATAGTTCTTGTCATATATGGCACACAAACAAACCAGTAAAACAGTACTAGTTTTCACGTGTTATGGCGGACATCTCCAACAAGACGCCCATGGGTCAATGGTCATCTGACAATCTATATAATTTTCTGTTGGTAGCTGGTTAAAGATGTTACCATATTTGACCTGTTACCTAAGAGAGTCAATGAACAAACTTGTTATTCCTTCGTCACGGCATAGTGATAATACCCGCAGATTAACTTTTTGTAACTGAGAAGAAGTGTTTGAAACATTTAAAGACATTTGACCCCTATGACATTGAAAGCAGATCAGGGTCATTCATTTAAACAAACTTAAACAAACAGGCATGCTGGGTACCCTAGGCCTTTCTGTGATGGAGAAGAAGTTACTTGAAGAATTCAAATATTTTTGACCCCTGTGACCTTGAAAGTACGTAAAGGTCAATCATATGAACAAACTTGGTAGTCCTTCATCCCAGCATGCTTCATGCCAAATTCCATGGGCCTTTCGGTTATTAAGAAGAAGTTTCTTAAAGATTTTTACATAGTTGACCCCTGTGACCTTGAACATTGATCAAGGTCATTGATATGAGGAAACTTTGTAGCACTCTACCCCAGTTACCTACTGGTTAAAAATAAGCAATCTTTGAATATTGAAAAGATTCTTAAATAATTTTACATATGTGACCCCTGTGACCTTGAAAGTAGGTCAAGGTCATTGATATGAGTAAACGTTGTAGCACTCTATCCCAGGTACTTACTGGCAAAATTTCAGCATACTGGGCCTTTTGGTTATTGAGAAGAAGATTCTAAAAGATTTTTACACATTTGACCCCTGTGACCTTGAAAAAAGGTCAAAGTCATGGATTTGGGAAACTTTGTAGCACTTTATCCCAGGTACCTACAGGCAAATATTGGCATCCTGGGCCTTTTGGTTATTGAGAAGAAGATTGTTAAAGGAAAAGTTAACGGATGGCGCATGACGGATGACGACGGACGAAGCATGATGGCAATAGGTCATCCTGACCCTTTGGGTAAAAATGTGAAATGTTCGATAGTTTACATAGCACATTGCCTCCGGACTACAAGTGTTCAACAATTAAATGACACTAGATACGAACTTCGCCACATCGTGTATATGACAAGACATCGAAATGAAAGCTCCGTTCGGTCCTATAGTAGGGAATGCTATACAACACAGAAAAGAAAACTTCACAGATTTTTGCAAAGTGCACACATGTTTCCCTTGTACCGTATAACCAAAAGAAAGAAAATTGTAGTCTTTCCCTAATTATTCACAAATTTTATGTGTAGCAAATTAGTAATTAATTGACAAGTCACAGTTGCATAAACTATTCTTCATCTTTACAAAATACTCATAAATTATTTCTACATGTTGATAATTAAATCAAGTTCCCCCTTGTATCTTTCTTTTACTGAAGAAATATCAATTAATTCACTACCCCCTAAATTTTATAATGAACTATTCCAACCATTAAATTTGGGCTAGTTCAAATATGTCTTAAGGGGTGAATTAGAAAATAACTTTCTAAAATTTTGTCCAAATTACATTTCACAAACACGATTTCATTTCTCCTTGATGTACCCCTTAAGCTTTACCTGGATATAGATTTCCCTGTGAGGGCCTCCACAAGTGTAGGTTTTGTTTTTGACTCAGCGTTGCCATGACCCAGTTGACCTTTGCCCCCTTCGCCCCACATAAACACCAGTCTCTCTGTGGTGACAACGATCACATGATCTTCACCAGCAGCTGCCTGGAATGTATTGTTCGAAATATTTTCACAATTTCAGGGTTTACCTATATGCAATGCCAAAGGTCAAGGTTCATTAATTAGCAATACTGACCTACAGTTGTGTATCAATGTCAAAGGTCAATGTTGACATTACCTAGCAGTACTGACCTACAGTTGTGTATCAATGTCAAAAGTCAATGTTGACATTACCTAGCAGTACTGACCTACAGTTGTGTATCAATGTCAAGGTAAAGGTTCATTACCTAGCAATACTTACCTACAGTTGTGTATCAATGTCAAGGTAAAGGTTCATTACATAGAAATACTTACCAACAGTTGTGTATCAATGTCAAAGGTCAATGTTGACATTACCTAGCAATACTTACCTACAGTTGTGTATCAATGTCAAAGGTCAAGGTTCATTACATAGAAATACTTACCTACAGTTGTGTATCAATGTCAAAGGTCAATGTTGACATTACCTAGCAATACTTACCAACAGTTGTGTATCAATGTCAAAGGTCAAGGTTCATTACATAGCAATTACTTAATATTTTTACCTATCAGTATTATGTCAAATGTAAACTTTCAATGTCAAAGATCAACATTCATTATTACAATATTTGCCTATCAGTGTCAAAGTTTATTAAAACAAATTGAACTTACCTATCAATGTCAAAAGTCAGGGTTCATTACTACAACAAAGGTCAACATGCATTTCATATCAATACTTGTGTATAAATGTCAAAGATCAAGCCTGGTCTTTGACATTTATAGGTAAGAAGGGTTCATTTTTACAATATTTACCTGTCAATGTCAAAGGTCAAGGTTCTTTACAATGTAATCAATATTTACCTATGAATGTCAAAGGTCAAGGTTCATTATTACAATATTTACTGATCAATGTCAAAGGTCAAAGTTCATACTTACATGTCTAATTTTGATTTTAGGAGGAAGTTCTATAGGAGTGATAGAGGCTGAGGAACTCTCGAAGTAGAGAAACAGTGATCTGGAAATATAATTATTACAGAGATTTACTCAAAATTCTGTGACATAGATCAAAATTAACATTTATTTATAAAGAGAATTGTTCAAACACTGACACATACAGACATAGCACATTTTTCCTGTTAAAATTTTGTATTTTTTTTCAGAAATACTGCACATCAGTCATACTGAAATCTAAATAACACAAAGAGTGACATTAAGAAATGAAACAGTCTATGCAAGAAACATTTTTTTCAGAAATACTGCACATCTGTCATACTGAAATCTAAATAACACAAAGAGTGACATTAAGAAATGGTGAAGCACTTAAAACAGTCCAAACAACGTTGTTTGTGTGTATGGACAGACAATTTCATTTTGACGTATCTGTCATGGTCCTAGGATGTAACTCATTATCCCCCCGGAATTTCAAAATGAACTATTCCCACCATTGAATTGGAAGAGTTCAAATGCGACTACAGTTGTTAACAAGTTAACAATGAAACAATACCTATTAGGACAACAAGACACCAATGCCATTGGAACTTCATGAGTGCCGCCATGTCATATAGTCTTTGAAAATGCATTTAACTAAAACCTTTACCTCATTCAACTCCTGAAATTTTGTAATTAACATTTACCACCATTGAATCGGTTCAAATGTGTCTTCAGGGGTGAATGGTTGATTTTAAAAGACTGGATTTAGATCCCTGGACTAGACACATATTTCAAAACCATGGCGAACGGGGTAATTTTCCAAACTATGATAAGTTTTAAAAAGTCCCTGCTTAAATGTTCCCACTCATTACGATTCACAAATTTAGAGTATTATGCTCTGTTCAACAAGTAACAAAGTAAATGATAATGTAAGAAGTTATTGAACGGACATCTTGATGAATCTAATATAATTTATAATATCTCTATGGCAACCACAGGAAACTCCTTATATGGTTTGTGCAATGGGAATGTAAAAAGTAATTGTAAAATGACTGTGAACAAAAATACACACAGGGTATTTATGATGTGTTTGTGTGGGGGAAGAAGCAGGGACAACATCAATATTTCTTGTAAAATAAATAAAAAAAAAACACAAAAAACATTCTCTGGTGTAAAAAAGTTATGATTGAAACAAACCAAGCAGATTTTGCAATACCTGAATTACATTTCATTGTAAATATAAACAGATATTTTTTTCTATGAGATAGCCATTTCTACCAAAATCAAAATCTGGTATAAGATAACAAAACATTCCATTTTAAGGTGGACAGTTGCAGTGCTCTATGTTTAACTCCAACAAAAAAGAGTTCCAACTTATAACATCAACAAGTTTTGACTCGGTGTTGCTTGGCAGTTACAACATCAAAACATTAAATTTAAAAAGAAAATTCATTCATCATAATTTCTCTTTTTAACAAAATGTCCCCGAATCGAGAATTTGATTTGGACAGCTTACTATTAAGATACACGATAAACGTGATGATTTCGATTTTCCGATCGTCGACTTTCCATTTCTTGATAGTAACATCCCTGCTTCTCAAACCTATGGTGTTTACATGTCGCTGTTGATTCAGTATTCCAGGGCTTGCTCTGAATATCATGATTTCCGTGATCGATGTCGACTGCTGACAAACAAACTAACAACACAAGGATTTGAGAGATGCAGGTTGATCAGTACTATGGGTAAGTTTTATGGTCGCCATCTTTGTCTCATTGAGAAATATTCTGTATCTTTAAGTGATACGAAGATGGACGTTTTTGAGTATGCTCATTAGTGTGTTTACTTGTTGTGACAAAGATTTACATGGCGGGTGTCATCGATGAAGCAGAAGATGCTTACTCTTCAGGAACACCTGGTCTTATTCTCTTTTACTTTTGCAAGGGTCTCCATGTGAATCTTTCCTTTGTTCATATTTTGCCCCCTGTTAACGCTTCGGTATTCTCTTATTTATTATTATTCCTTGTTCCAGTAAATATTTGATATGAGTTTCATGCCAAGATATTTTAATGTCCAATATATGTTAACTCTACTTCTCCTCATCTGACCCTGATCTAGTATATGCCACCACACACACCAAAATGTCTCTTTTCTGCAGACTTCATATACTGTAAACGTGAAAATTTCCGCTAATTACCTGAAAGCAACTAGATCGTGAAACTTTCCCCATCGCATATTTTTTTGCGATATACAAATGGTATAAGGCTAATTATGCGAAGGTGGATCGATCGGGAAAATTTCTCCCACATGTATACAAAACAATGTACATGTACTTTGCCAAATCGAAATCGCGAAAATAACCCCCAGGGAAATAGCCCCTTCATGACACCAAATATTAATGTAATGGCAGCATAACGAAGCAATTCACTTCCTGATTAAAATATTTAGAAAATAAAATATTATGTAAAACTTTCTATCAATTTTTGTTTTTCTTGGGGTTGGGTGTAATGGGTGAGTGTAGATTCCTTAAATAAAATATACAATAATTAATATGTGCCAAAATAAACAAAGAGACTACATTTATATATATACATCCTTCTGTGATGTCACCGTACCTTTTCTCCACAGCAGAACTGTAACCAAGCACGTTTGTACAATTTTTACAAAATCTATTTTCTGAAATTAACTTATATTGTAATTACCATATAGCTCCTGTGGACTTGCACATACAATAAGACTCACAAATTTACTCAAGACTTTTTGCAGTTTAAGCTCCTAAAATGGTCTACATTAGTTTATTTCTTCTATAACAACCATATCTCTTTCTTATCTAAAGTGGATCCAGTGGTCTTACACTTGTGACCCAACTGTAAACTGTGTAATGACCCAAACAAACCTTGTTTACCTAATATAATCAAAGGGAGATCAGAAAAAAACTAAAACCAGGGAATCACAAGTGATACCTGTAGTCCCTAGTACTCGCACACAGTTAAGTTCAACAACTGTTCTGGAACAAACTGTTCTAGAACTGTTCCAGAGAACAAAATTTTGCAGGGTTTGACCTTCAATGCTTACGCTCTTGCACCCCTTAAAGGCCCAATATAGTAACTTCTCGAATTTATTTGTGATTCTGAAAAAATTATGACAAAAAATCCAGTTGATAACCATTCAAAAATAAGCCTAAAACGAAGTAATTCTGAGTGGTAACTAACAAGAAGCTCTTGACAAAAAAATCTAAAGAACTGAAAGTAATTCAGGTGTGGCCCACTTCATCAACAAGCCGAATTAAGTTAATTAGAAGACAGTTCAAATGGGCGCATGTTTACAAATACCGAGTTTCAACTACTGCTGTACCAGTAACCGCGAAAGAATTCATCTTGAATATTGCTGATATCAGCTAATCTTAACTACATCTATAAATATAATAAGTTATTAGGCTTGATTTTCGCTTCAAGTTTTGTTGAAAGTTACGTATATTGGGCCTTTAATCTTTATAATGAACTACTCCAATCTTTGATTTGGAAGAGTTCAAACGTGTTGTCAGGGGTAATTCAGTTATATAGCGATCCCCATGCAATGACCTGGTATTTATTATTTGTTAAGGACAGAACCTGGTACATCTCTGTAGAAAGCCAGTGACTCATCCACTTATAGTAACTTTACCTTGTTTTCTTCTTTGTTTTTGCGTTGTCACGGTTACTCTCGTGAGAATGGAGCAGATCATCGTCACAGTCTGTAGTAGGATCCTCAAAGGAATTCATTAACTACAACGACAAAACAGACTTAAGGCTATATGCTGCCTATAATAAATGTGACATATATAACTTTACTAGAGAGTTCCGACCTTGAAATGTCAAAAAGAATCCATTATAACTTGTAAACTAGAAATATCTGGGAGACATTAATGCCCACGCCCCCGATATGAATTTAGTTCTTCATGTTTATTACGTATGCGAAGTTTAAATTGATGACAATCGGATCAGTAGTTATTTAAATAAGCTGGTTATATTACCACGGGACGGGATGGGATGGGACGGACATGGGTAACACTATATGCCCCCCCTCACCTCCCCCCATTTCCTGGCGGGGCATAATAAAAGGAATAATGTTGCTATTAGTCAGCTTTAGTGTTTGAAATTCATTGTTATCATAATAATAATTTGAGGTTCTTATGTACCGCTTTTACAAATAGGTTGTCTCAAAAGGGTTTATAAATTAGTATCCATGATTATTATACTAAGAGCCTTAGCAACCAGCCGATATCGTTCTCCACTTCCCGGGGAGCATATACAGCCGGTGCTGCCATTTCAGCCTTCACTGAGCTAGCATTCCACAACTTCTAGTACTGCCGGCCTGGAGAACCACATAGTCATTTACAGCTAAGTAGACTGGAACAAGGGGAGTAAAGTATCTTGCTTAAGGATACAACACAAGTGCCGTGGCCAGGACTCATACTCGTTTTAATTCTAACCAATAGTTTTTTTCTCAATTTTACTTACAAACATATATATATATACTACTATATTAGATAAAATTGTCTAAATTAGATGGAAATTTATTTTTATTAGATGAAATGGGGGAGGGGAGGGGGGCATATAGGGTAACCCATGTGTCCGTTTCATTTTTGACATTTAAATATACTACTTATATATACGCAGATATGAGTGGGGGGGGGGGGGGAGGTACTCCCTTACTGCTAAACTAGTTTTTGCAGTGAAGTGGTATACCGAAGGACCCACCACCAGTTCAGCGATGGCAAGCATGGCCAATGACTGGTTAGGCGACCGCCCCAACACTATAGCTAAAACTATACAAGAGGTCCAGAGGACCCGCTTCGCTGGACACAGTTTTTATCGAGTAATTATTGAAAAAAAACATTTTTCTTAAAGATCCCAGGAACAGAGAGTTCAGATCCCAAGACCAATCCTTGTAGCAATTATGGACTATATGTATAAAACTTTGATTGGGATCATGCATAGATCTCACTCATTTTCAAGCTCAATTAAAAAAAACTACATCTGTCAGGGCTTGACCTGATTTGATGCCAATTTCACGATGGTGATTGTCTTTTTAATTATGCTAGCAATTTTATATATAGATTTTCCAACTTACCATTTGTACAATTTTGAATAACCGCTCTCTAAACTAGTGTAACCAGTTGAAGATGGTTTGTATCAATTGCTTGGTTTCAGAGAAGAGGTTACTTAAACCAATGTAGTTTCTGTCCTACCCCTCATCCCCTGGGTGTTTTATCATACATTTGTTCAATTTTGAAGTTATTTATAGCAATCATTATGGCCAAATTTGCCCTGTATGAAGTTCCGTGACAATCAGTGTTGGAGATAACATAGCAGATAGACAGAAAAACAAACAGATGCAACTAACAAGAGGCCCAAAGGGCCTGTATCGCTCACCTGGATACATTGGTATATAGGTTACAAATCCTGATACTATATTTTCCAAAAAGATTCCATGGACAGGAACATACCAAAAGACCAATCCTTGAAGCATATCTGTATAAATTTAAGTTTGGTTAATGGGTGGGTATCTCAACTTTTTCAAGTTCAACTGAAAAACAAGGTCCCTGAGGGCTGTGGCTAGACAACTTAAATCAATGCTAATATCATGATTGTGTTCGTCTCTTTATGCCCAGCAACTGTATAGTTTCGGGTGGGGATGTCAATCATTTAAAAGTTATGACACAGAAGTTAAAGTCTGCAAGCTAGAATCCCTCTCCCCTTAACCCCGGTCAGGATATACACTTAGTAATATACACCCAATACACATATACCTATCAGACACTACACACCTGAGGTGAACCGTAGGTATATATACATTGTACCACAGTCTGTAAACATGACCTGTGTTGACCTACTCCACAATCTACCCTTTTATTGATTCTGTAAGCCAGTCGGCAACCTCGCTTAACAAAGGAAGTAATATTACCTGTAAATTTACAAGTCTACACAGGTACATCTACAAGTGGGGGCCAAGCAGGGAGCATATTTATTTCAAAAATGTGTCCTTTGGCCATTTAACTACTAATAAATTCTAAACTATAAAACAACAAGTTTGTGAACACAGTAATTATATAATGGAGGTTTACCCTGCAGACATTGGGCCCTACATTGTTGTACAACACAATGATGGTCCCTTGATCGCCACTAAATGTACCTTGACACCCATATCAAACAAGGACGCTATACTAAAGTTACACGTCTACACTCCGATCTACAAACAATGGCCGGGGAGGACGCATAAAAATGACAGACATTAACCAGGAATATCTATTCTCAACAAAATTTAATTCTGAGCCAGAAATGAAGTGATTTAACAAAGGAAACAGATAAAAAATTATTCCAGGATGTGATTTTAATACCAGGAATACAGTCAATGACAAATTGTGCCTGTGTTTCCCGGACGATGACATTCCATATTGGTTACAAAAAAACTTCTATAAACCCACAACAGTGATCATCAGGTAGCTATGCTGTAGTGTTTTTATAATTATGTTTTATGAACACATGTGTCTGGGTCGGAGCTCCCTGTCAAGAATAAAACTGATTTTGTGACTGTTATCTAAGATAAGTTGTAATAGGCAAGTTGTTTGGGACTATTTATAGACTTCCTTTTCTCTTCAACAACATTGTCATCAATATGGCAACAGCCGTAGTTCAAATCCCTTTCCGAAAGAAAGGACAGGCTACCTGTATTGAACACAGAGACAAACGACTAGATCTCTACTGCAAAAACTGTGATAAACCTGTTTGTCTTAAGTGTTTGTCAACATCTCATGCAGGCCATATAATGTGTGAACTCAGTGAAATTACTCCAGAAAAGAAAAAAGACATTCAAAACTTTATTCAGCAAACTGAACAAAATGATCTGGTAAAACTTCAGAAACAAATATCATCTTCTGATTCACTACTGAAAGACAACACAAGCAACTTTGACAAACTTTCATACAAGTTAAAAACACAAACTGAAAAACTGAAACAAGATCTTGATCTCCTAACAGCACAAACTCTCTCTCAGTACCACAAAATGAAGGAGGACAATACCAAACTAATACAAAAATATAAACAAGACCTCCAAATGTACGATCAGCAGCTCAGAAAACAGATTAAAGAATACAAAGCAACACTCCAGAATGGATCTCAAATAGAAATATACGACACAGGATGTGAAATCCATTCCCAAATAAGTTTCCCTGTGAAACCAGTCATGGGTAGTGCCAGTTTCAATCCAAACAAAACTCCTCAACATCACCTAAAACTGGCCTTAGGGGAAATTGCTCTGTTAAATCAAGGTCAAGCTTCAACTGATCAGGATGGGTCAGTCAGGACATCTGGTGGTCAGAAACCTGCATCCTCTACATCACAACAGTTAGAACAAAAAGGGAAGGAGGCAGTGCCTACGTACAAACTACTTCCAAAGACCAAAATGTTGGAGGAGTGGAGGTCTCCTGTTCGTATTTCGTCTATATGTCCCACCACTGATGGTCAGGTATGGACCTGTATAGATTACAGTGATACATTAACTCTACTGGACAGGAAGGGGAAAGTATTACAGCAGGTCAAACACAAAACTAACATCACGGACATAAGTCTGTCACCAACAACACACACACTGTGGGTCTGTGATACAAAAAACAACATCATGGAGCTGGTATCAGGACAACTGACACACAGATTCAGTACCAAGGAGGAACCCCGGTGTATCTGTGTTACTGCCAGTAACCATATCATTGTAGGGATGGCCAACAACATCTCCAGATTTACCCCACAAGGTCAAATGGTACGTACTACAAGTACTACAGGGACTGGGAAGCCATTAGTGTGTTCACCAAGGAGGATCTCAGAGTGTCCTGTCACTCACAATGTGGCAGTGGTTGATAGGAATAATGAGGATGATGGTGGTGATGAGCAACAACATGTTATTGTTATGGACACTGATTTCAAGGAATTGTTTGTATACAGAGGTGACATCCCCAGTACATATAAACAATCATCATGTAAAAGAGCTGAATCATTTTACCCCTTTGGTGTGGTGTATGACAGTGTGGGGAACATCATCATAGGGGACTTCAACAACTACAGAGTCCTACTCCTCAGTGGAGGTGGTGAGTTCCTTAGGATCATACACACAGACACACGAGGGACATATGCTGTAGGTGTAGGCAGGGATGATGTTCTGTGGGCTGTGTTTTATCGGGATGCTAAACTACTACAATACAGCAGTGTGTGACTCCTTTGACAAAACTAGCATGTATAGTTACTATGACAACATAGAATCAAACCAACAAAACTGACCACAATAAACAATAAGAGGCCTGGATGGCCGTATCAATCACCCAGATACTGCTGTATCTGCATGAGTAATCAAGGTAAAACATTTCTAAAAAGATCCCAGAACTGTGACAGACCCCAAGGCCAACCCTTGCAGCATACAGTACACTGGTAATACTTTGGTTATGGGTTTGGGCGTCTAAATTGTTTCCAAGTTCAACTCAGAAACTAGGTCAGCCAGGGTGTGGTCAGACCCCGAGGTCCAAGCTAATATCCTGATTGTGTTTGATGCTTTATACCAGCAGTTATAATACATAATCTGAGATGGGAATCCCAACTGTATCAAAGTTATCACTGAGGGATTAAGACTGCAATTGTGGGGCAGACCCCAGGGGTTAAGTCTGTAAGGGTGGGCAGACCCCAGGTTTTAAGTCTGTAAGGGTGGGGCAGACCCCAGGGGTTAAATATGTAAGGGTGGTGCAGACCCCAGGAGTTAGGGGCAGACCCCAGGGGTTAAGTCTGTAAGGGTGGGGCAGTACCCAGGGGTTAAGTCTGCAAGGCTGGGCAGACATCAGGACAGTGTTGTGTACCCAGGAGTTAAGACTGCAAGGCTGGGCAGACCACAGGACAATGTTGTGTACCCAGGGGTTAAGACAGCAAGAATGGGCAGACAACAGGACAATGTTGTGTACCCAGGGGTTAAGACTGCAAGAGTGGGCAGACCACAGGTTATATACCCAGGGTTAAGTCTGTAAGGGTGGTGCAGACCCCAGGAGTTAGGGGCAGACCCCAGGGGTTAAGTCTGCAAGGCTGGGCAGACCTCAGGACAGTGTTGTGTAGCCAGGGGTTAAGTCTGTAAGGCTGGGCAGACATCAGGACAGTGTTGTGTAGCCAGGGGTTAAGTCTGTAAGGCTCGGCAGACCTCAGGACAGTGTTGTGTACCCAGGGGTTAAGACTGCAAGGCTCGGCAGACCTCAGGACAATGTTGTATACCCAGGAGTTAAGACTGCAAGGATGGGCAGACCACAGGTTATATACCCAGGGTTAAGACTGCAAGGGTGGGGAATACCCCAGGACAGTGTTGTGAACCCAGGGTATACGTCTGCAAGGGTGGGGCAGTGCTTTGGATAGTGTTGTGTACCGGCCAGGGGTTAAGTCGGCAAGAATGGGGCAGAACCTGGGACAGTGTTGTGTACCCAGGGTTAAGTCTGCAAGGATGGGGCAGACCCCAGGGCATTGTTGTTTACCAAGGGGTTAAGTCTGCTATGGTAGCATTTGTCTTTTTATGCTGTGTTGTATTACATGAATTTTCAACAGCATTTTATCATTCTTTATTAATAATGTGAATAACACTCAGATTTGTTTTAGGTTTTCTTAGAACGTGATTTATTCTTTACATAGCTTAAAATTGCATTTTTCATTACTAGAATAACTTTGTGTTAATATATTATAAATAATACTTCTATGAACCTTAAGAGAGTGTGGAATCAGTGATTTTATGTTTTTTTCACACAGTCATGGATTTCAAATTTTAAACAGTTTATGATGTCGTACATGAGGTAACTTCTGGTTTATTTTGTTTGCTATAAATACATTAAGGGGTTAATTGTCCAGTGTAATGGTCAATACAGAAACTTTTTTGTACAAAATTAATTATTCAGTGGGTGGTCGGGCGGTGCAGGGGATAGCGCACTTGCCTTTAACCAAGGCGGCCGGGGATGGATTCCCCGATCGGACGTAAAAAGGTATGGGGTCACCTGCCCAACCACGTGGGTTTTCACCGGGTACTCCGGTTTCCTCTCACAATAAGACCCTGAACAAGCTTACATCCGGCCAACAAGAGTGATTAATATAAGTTGTATAGCTTGTTTCATAATTGTTGTAAAATAAATAAAGTTTATATTAATTTCAATTGTTAATTAAGACAAGAGTAATGGGAACAGTCTGGCAAAAGTGAAAAATGTTGTTTTAAGTGGGGTCATTTCACCATGATTCAAAATACCATTGATGCTACACCGATTTACTCAAATACCCCTCATTCGTCGAACAGGTCATTTGGTCGCGACAGAGTTTCAACATCTTTAACCAACCTTGGATTACTTGAATACCATGTATTCCTTGAACTATTGATTAGGTCCCCGCGAGTTTGAGGAAGTGGGGTGTTACTGTACATTTGCATTGTATGTTAATACCTATTTTGTCACCATTCATCGCTCTGCATTATTCTTGTTCCAATTGAAAGATGGAACATTTTCTTAAATTCACATGTGTTATCCTGTACCTATATATATATATACTGTATGTACCATTTCAACGTATCAAGTTTTTGGGGAAATTTCGCTAGAAACATTACAAAATCGAAATCAATTTCTATATCCACAATATCCAATTAGAAGGTGAGATAACAAGGTTTTCTGTGTACAGTGTACCCCACGTGCCACTCATGCATGAACACACCAGTAGTATACACAGATTGTGGCCTGTTTTGAAACAGGCGAGATGATGATTTTAGCTGTAATCATTCTTAAGCATTTTTTGGCCTGGAAACAATCTGCTAAATTATGAATGCGATTACGACAGTTTTTGTGTTTTGCTTTCTCCAGAAAGTGTTATAAGTGTGTCATTTCATCATTGCATGATATGTGCTGATTTTCTATAAATTTAAAGCTATGCGCAAAAACCTGAGTGCGCCAAAAACAGAATGTTTACAGTGCCTCCTTTGTAATGGTATTTTTATATGTCAATGAGTTTTTTGAGATATATAATTACATTCTATTTAGTTAAATTTGGTAGTTTTATATTGTAAATTCATTATCTTATAACATTTGGTTAAAATAATTATGTGATTGTGTTTGTATATATAATTGTATGTTTAATGTAACTGAATAAACAAAATCATTATAATTTATATTGAAGTCGTTATTTTCTGGTCCAGAATACTGAAATTGTACATATTTTAATGGTGGTCCAATTTTAGCGCTCTTCATGCTGATCACTTTCGCAAAATTATGATTCATTGTGCTAATTGCGATTTCTGTTCAATGTTTTCTATGGCAAGTATTGTGGTTGTGCCAATTTATCGTTGTGCTAGTATGTTTAAATTTGATTATGTGCTAAAATTTGAGTGCACTAAAGTAAATGTATTTACAGTTACTGCTTTCTATACAAGAAGGTAAAAATCTATTACACCCAGTGATTGTGTATAAAGAACTGGGTTGGGGGTCTTAACTGAAGTTATGAGTCAAGAGTCACGTCTGCATGCATATGGGTGAGAAATAACATGATGACCTATTGTATTCATCTATTTTTGTCCAACAATTGTATATATGGTCATGAAATCCTTTTAGCCCCACCCAGAATGGCTGATTGAGGTGGGATGGCAAACGGACAATAAGTTCACTTGGCCTAAATAATAGTTGACGATGCTGCGGAATGGGATCAGCTCACTTTGGTCCTTCAGTTCTCTATACCATCCGAAGTAGAGAGGCAAAACTCACATAGACTAAGACTAAAATATTACCTCATAAGTAATTCATGTGAATGGATGTCTGTGAGCAGATCTAGATATGTGAGTTGATTCTCAAGCTAATGTCTGCTAGCAGATCTAGATCTGTGAGTTGATTCTCAAGCTAATATCTGCAAGCAGATCTAGATCTGTGAGTTGATTCTTGAGCTTACATCTGAGAGCAGATCTAGATCTGTAAGTACATGTAGATTCTTGAGCTAATATCTAACAGCAGATCTAGATCTGTGAGTGGATTCTCGAGCTAAAATCTGTCAGCAGATCTAGATCTGTGAGTGGATTCTTGAGCTTACATCTGAGAGCAGATCTAGATCTGTAAGTACATGTAGATTCTTGAGCTAATATCTAACAGCAGATCTAGATCTGTCAGTGGATTCTCGAGCTAATATCTGTCAGCAGATCTAGATCTGTGAGTGGATTCTCAAGCTTACATCTAACAGCAGATCTAGATCTGTGAGTGGATTCTCAAGCTAACATCTAACAGCAGATCTAGATCTGTGAGTGGATTCTCCAGCTTATATCTAACAGCAGATCTAGATCTGTGAGTGGATTCTTGAGCTAATATCTAACAGCAGATCTAGATCTGTGAGTGGATTCTCGAGCTAATATCTAACAGCAGATCTAGATCTGTGAGTGGATTCTCGAGCTAATATCTAACAGCAGATCTAGATCTGTGAGTGGATTCTCGAGCTAATATCTAACAGCAGATCTAGATCTGTGAGTGGATTCTTGAGCTTACATCTGAGAGCAGATCTAGATCTGTAAGTACATGTAGACTCTTGAGCTAATATCTAACAGCAGATCTAGATCTGTGAGTGGATTCTTGAGCTTACATCTGTGAGTAGATCTAGATCTGCGAGTGGATTCTCGAGCTAATATCTGTATTGCACCTAGACTTTACTTTCTACAGGTTTCAGCCTGCTACTGTAATAGGCAATCATCCGAATGATATTGAAATTCCTTTAAATGAGAATCAAAATTAGTTCCCACGAACAGGAAGTGTTGTATATACCTCTGGGAGTCTTGTGTACATGAGTTCGTGAGCAGACGGTCGCTGCTCCGGATCTTGTCGTAACATATCCATGATGACGTCCTTGAAGCCAGTGCTATAAATATCCTTGACCGGAGCAAACTGACCCTGTAACTTTAAATGTTAAAATTAAAATGGTGAGTTCATATACTCAGAACTACATGTGTTGAAGGTAGCTTTCCAATTGTAGCTTTTTTCTTATAAATGGAATTAAAAATTACAAATTCATGTTTTTTAAACATTTTTTCCGGGTTGGTAAATGTAGATAAAAAATGTCAAAAGACTTGATCATGTAGCACAACCAGTAAGTGTTTATAGGTGACAATTTGATGACTAATATAGTATGTTCATAATTGTCACCGTACTATATGACTAAAGTCATCGTATTGTCATTGTGACTATTATCATATAATGGTATTTTCTTAAACTGTCACTATACTTAATTTAAGTCGTTGTAATGTGACAAATTGTTGACTTTTATGGTATGTTCATATAAACACTTAATGGTTGTTTACATGAACCTTTTACAAGATTAAATAAAATTCTTTTATTATTTCATATATAATCATTGTTTTCATCATATCCGCAGTACAACTTAGTTCTGCTCATTTCAAAGTACAGTCCTTGGTCATGAACTACTTTTTTACACCATCCCACTAGGTTTTGGTTGAACTCTAGGAAACAGTATAGAAATTAATACCATTTTGGGATTGACTGGAATATGGATACTGTCAGACTGCAAATGCTTAATCAACTCCAAGAACAGGTGTATAGTGGCTAAAATACAAGAACAAGAGCCCCACGAACCTTCATGATTTTGTTGACAAGAGCTGGTAGGTTGGAGCCTTCAAAGGTTTTCTGTAGACAGGCCATCTCGTACAGTATACAGCCAAGCGCCCAAATATCTGATTTGTCATTATAGGGTTTGCCCTCACACTGAAATATCAAGGGTAAAAGTTCATCAGATTAAACAAAGGTCAGAAATCAAAGTTCATCTGATAAAAAAGATGTCACAGTTAAATTAAAGTTCATCAAATTCAACATAGCCAAGGGTAAGATTTAATGAAATAAAAGCAAAGGTTAAGGGTCAGAATTCATTTATTCAAACTGAAAGTAAACACTTCTGAAAATAATGAGGAAGCTGCACAGACAAATTATAGTCAAACCTCATCATCTCAAACTTGTTTAATTAATTTTCCATTGATTGTTGTGTGTGTTTATGCAGAATGCAGCTTTCTGATTGGTTGAAATTTTTTTTCATACCTCTAGGAAAATAAATCCGAAAATGTTGCGAAAAATGTGACATCACAATATGGCAATAACCTTGCATATTGATTCTAAATTTTTAAATTTGAATATAAGTTTCAAAAATTAATTACAAGCATTGATGTCAATCATTTTTTTAGTTTAGATATAAAACATTTTCGCTTGCAAACTTTTGTAAGAATCAGCTATTCATACAGTTTGCAGCCAAATTTTTTTTCATATCCCATGCTTAAATAACTCGAAGACCCTTATCTGAACTATTTCCTTAGTCCCAGCCAAACTTCATACCAAACATTAGACTCAAAGTTTCTCCATGAGATCACTAACTGACTGTAAAGGAAATAAACGGAAGAACATTTCTACATAAAAGAAAAAAGACATACCATCTCAGGGCTGATGTAGTAAGGAGTTCCCAGCACAGTGTTAGCTCCCTTGTTAGCGGAACTCATCATTTTGGAGATACCAAAGTCGCCCACTTTGACCACTCCTTCCTTGGTGAGGAAGATGTTTGCAGTCTTCAGGTCCCGGTGTAACACGTTGTGTTCGTGGATATGTCGGATGGCTGCTACGATCTGTTGGAACATCGTCAGGATAGTTTTCTCCTCCAGGGGTTTCTCCTGCTGAGCCAGGAACTGGGCTAGAGTTCTGTGGATTATAATTAATCAATTGGCCTGACTTCTACGATATTGAGGGGTTTCGATCACCTATGCTCTCTATACTCCTGGAATGTCATGGTAAACTGAATGCCCATCCTTAACAGTGATTTTGTTTGCCTATTATACAGCCGATATGAGGCTGTTTCCCCTAGTCAAAATTTGTGTTATTTTCCCAAAAGGAAAGCCCACCTTGGTAATGAGGCAAGAAGACTGGTTCAACACTTTAATGTTCATCAAATTAATTTCATCACATAATGGTAAAAATTGACAAACTTTTAAGTTGGTTGCACCTCCTTTGTAGTCTTCAAATGACAGGCATGCAGCCTTGAGATTGGTCAGGATTTTTTTGTACATGTACCTTCAGTTTTGCCATGACATTTTCCAGGGGTGTAGAGAGCGTAGGTGAGCGTAGCCCCTGGATATCGAGGATGTTATCTTGACTGACTGGCTAATTTATGGACATTTCCCCCTGAAAATACATTTGAACTCTTCCAAATCAATGGTTGGAATAGTTCATTAAATCATTTCGGGGTGAAAGAGTTAAAACTGACGAAGATACAAGAAAAAATATAGTCTCAAAGATTAGAGCCTACGAAACTGTTGTGCGCATCTGAAAAGTAAATTTGCCATGAAGTAAAGTAACAGGAAAAAAATCAGATCAATGATGTCTGTTTTACATCCTACAGCTATGGTCATTTAGGATGTTCCAGGTTTTAGTGGTGGAGGAAGGCTGGACTTCCCAGAGAAAAACCAACGACCAACTGCCAGTACCTGGTGACTGCCCAACCCAGAAATTGAACCCACAACCAGGCGATGCAGAGGTGGAGAGCTAGTGGTAGCAGAATATCAGATACCTTAACCAATTGCCCACCACACCCCTAACTAACACTATAACCCTCTGTCTGTGTAACCTATGTAACACTATTGTACAAGCAAATACTTACCCTCCATCCGCATACTCTATCTCTATCATAAGAACACCGTCCTCTTCAAAACTGTCGTAGTAACTGATGATGTTGGGGTGGTCCAAGAACGCAAGGATGTTTACCTGTTATAAAACACATGCAGAAAGATTTTCTTCAATTACCTACTTTGATTTAAAGACCCATTATACGTAACTTTCCGCAAAACTTGAAGCGAAAATTAAGCCTAATAACTTATTATATTTATAGATTTAGCTAAGATTAACTGATATCAGCAATATTCAAGATGAATTCTGACGCGGTTACCGGTACAGCAGCAGTTGAAACTCGGGATTTGTAAACGCGTCCGTTCTGAGCTGTCTTCTACCTTTGGTTTGTTGTTGAAGTGGGGCACACCTGAATATTTTTCAATTCTTTGGAATTTTTTGTCATGAGTTTCTTGTTGGTTACCGCTCAGGTTTACATCGCTTTAGACTTATTTTGCATAGTTATCAACTGGATTTTTTTACATAATTTTTCAGAATCCTGAAAAATTTCCTGAAGTTACGTATATTGGGCCTTTAATATAAGAATCTAAAATATTTGGGTTTTTTTTTTAATTTTTCAAACAATATGACCTTTAATGTTGGTAAAGGTAATTAAATTTGACTCCAAACATTTCACAGGGTGTTATAAAAAGCTTCCTTAGTATTCAGAAAACAATTTCAAAATGGCGTATAAACCAACTTGCAATTGAAAGCTAGCACTTCATCCTAATATAATACTCACTCTTACATAATTATGGTCGGCCACACAATACTGTAAAATTATCAAATTTGTTGAGGATTTAATTTCTTTTATTTTGTGGTTTTAAAATCCATGAAATATAATCCCGACAAAATATTTACCAGACAAAAAGAAATCCACATGAATTTATTTATACACCAGTCTCGCTTAGTACAATTAAGGGGAGGCAATCATGATATATAGAAGTTCTTCAGAGAAATGAAACACAGCATCTACGAAATATAATCCCTATGAAACGTTAAACCACGAAATTTAACTCCAGCGAAAATAAATGCTTTTCCAGCATGATGTCTGAGAAGATTTATCAATTATTTCGACCATAAAGATCATATCAAGATACTTCAATGCTAAAGTGTGCCACACGATATACAAATATTTACAGTACTTCAGTTGTCTTCATCTGACCTTAATATAGCTACTGTGAACCTCAAGTACAATACACAACGGCATGGTCTTTATAAATGACAGAACTCTACGACCAAACATAGCATACAGCATTTGTACAATATGATATGTATTTAAAGTTTTATCATTCATATTGACGATAAAGACCGTATTAAGACATTTCAATGCTTAGTTTAATGTGCCGCACAAAACGCTCATATTTACAGAATTTCGGTTGTCTTCATCTGACCTCAATTAGCTACTGTGACAATTTTAAACCTGAACTGTTTACCAGGAAAGTACCATACACAACAGTACCTTTGAACTCATTGACCCTTGAAGACACATTTGGACTTTTCCGATTCAAAGGTCAGAAGAGTTCATTATGATATTTTAGGGGTTAATGAGTCAAACCTGAACTACCAGGAAAGTAACATACCTTACCTCATTAAGGGCGAGTTGTCTCTCAGCTGCGTTGAGATCATGCATATTGATCTCCTTCAGAATAACCAACGACTCGTCGTCTTTCTTCTTATACAGTACCGCCGCACCATACGCACCTAAAAGGGGAGACAACCAAGTACAGGTATTAACGACAGAGATAACAAGGTATGGAAATGACAAGGGAGATAACTATGGAAGTGAGGGGAAAACCATGTATAGGTATCAACATCAGAGACAACAAGGTATGGAAATGACAAGGGAGATAACTTTGGAGGTGAGGGGAAAACCATGTATAGGTATCAACATCAGAGATAACAAGGTATGGAAATGACAAGGGAGATAACTATGGAGGTGAGGGAAAAACCATGTATAGGTATCAACATCAGAGATAACAAGGTATGGAAATGACAAGGGCTGTAACCATAGAAGTAAGGGAGACAATCACTTGCGGTAACGGTACAGGTGTAACAGAAAAATTTCAAAGTAATAATCAAACTATAGACAGACCTTAAAATCCAAGTTTCTGTGGATTAATAACAAAATATTGAAAAAAATGAAATACTCTTCTTTCATGCTTACCCAAAATTATACAACATATATAAATAACTGCATCTGGGTTGAAATTATTTTAGAAAGAAATGAGGCAAACTAGCAACAGTCAGCAATTAAGTTTTGGTGGTATTAAGTCTAGACCCCTCAAAATAAGATGTGCCAGATATACAGATTGAACTGTTTTAACTGCGTACATAAAAATACCTTAGGTACTGAAATATTAAGATAGAAAACTGAAGGTAAGAGAGACAACCAAGTCAAAGTATTAAGACAGAGACAACAAGGTATGGAAGTGACAAGGGAGGCAACAAGGTAAAGACATTAACAAGGGAGGCAACCCGACACTTGTTAGTTTGCCTGAAAATTGATAACATTTCGTTGAAAATACCTTTGCCCACAGTCTGTATTTTTTCAAACCCGGCCAGAGATTGCTGCTGTTGTCCGCTCCAGCCGCGAAGTTTCTCCACCTTGAAGTAAAGCTCTCCCACACAACTGAAGCATATAAATCAAAGTACTGAAGGTACTGAAATACCAAGTAAATCTCTCCCACACATCTGTAACAGATAAAAGAGACATTCTGTGTAAAAAGTGTCTCTTATTGTAAAATTACTGTCATAGAAATAGGCCCTTACAGCAGTCAGTCGTGGAAATGAACAACCAAGGAATGAAGTCATACAACTTACGTGACTTTGGCGTCAGTACTTTTCATCAGAGTGTTGTTGTGATCTGCTCCGACTAAATCTCTGGACATCGTCACGGGATGCTGGAAACACAAGGAATGGTTTGTATTCATTCATATTTTATCATACAGTGCAAACACACTTAAATATCAGCAAAAGAGAAATTAACAAGAGGCCCAATGGGCATGCATCGCTCACCTGGTATCAATCTCTGACTTATATTATAGTGTAACCCTAAAGTCCGCTAAAATCTTTTCCTGTAAGACATTTAGAAGAACATGTTAAGATTTAAACATATTTTACCCCTGTGACCTTATAAGACAACATCATTTTCATTTTCAAATTTTGTTTGGCTTCATCCCAGGATGCTACCAGCCAAATATCATGTCTCTAGGCATTTGGGTTTATCAGAAGAAGTCCCTCAAAGCTTTTAGCCGATTTGACCACTGTGACCTTTAATATGGGTCAAGCTCATTTTCCTTCCCTAATATCAAGCTTCTAGGGCTTTTGGTATTTCAGAAGAAGTCGTTTAAAGGTTTTAACAGATTTGACCCCGGTGACCTTGAATATAAGTCAAGGTCATTTCTTTTCGCAAACTTTGACTGGTTTCTTCAAATGAACCTTTCAGCCAAATATCATGCTTCTATCACTTTTGGTATTTCAGAAGAAGTCGTTTGAATGTTTTAACAGATTTGACCCCTGTGACCTTGAATATAGGTCAAGGTCATTTCTTTTCGCAAACTTTGTCGGGCTTCATCAAAGGAACCTTTCAGTCAAATACCAGGTTTCTAGGTCGTTCAGTATTTCAGAGGAAGTCGTTTAAAGGTTTTAACAGATTTGACCCTTGTGACCTTGAATATAGGTCAAGGTAATTTCTTTTCGCAAACTTTGTTGGCTTCATCCGAGAAACATTTTAGCCAAATATCATACTTCTAGGGATTTTGGTTTATTAAAAGAAGTCGTTTAAAGGTTAAAATAGATTTAACCTCACTGTGACCTTGAATATGGGTCAAGGTCGTTTCTTTTCGCAAACTTTAGTCGGCTTCATCTGAGGAAGCTACTGGTCAAATAAGAAGTCTCTTTGCCAAACGGTATCTTAGAAGAAGTTGTTTAAAGGTTTCGACATTTTTGACCCTGTGACCTTGAAATTAGGTCAAAGTGATTTTTTTTCACAAACTTTGTTTAGCTCCTTCCAAGTAAGCTACCAGCCAAATTTCATGTTACTAGGCCTTTTGGTATTTTAGGAGAAGTCGTTTAAATGAAAAAGTTGACGGACACAGGACAGACGGACGAAGGACAGACGGACGACAGACGCTGCACCATCACATAAGCTCACTTGGCCCTTCGGGCCAGGTGAGCTAAAAATTTAATTTTTATCAAAAATAACAAAAAACTTTCTGCCTTCTCAGGCTTCTTCAGGTGGACTGTTTGTTATTTAACGTTGGATTATATGACGTCTAAATTTTTATACACACATACAATCTATTTAGTTATTGAAAACATCAATTTGAAGTACTATTAGGTAAGCATGTATTTATAGACTGGGATTCAATAGGAAAGTTGTTTTCAAATACACTGTACAAAAAATTCACTGTTTTAGACTATTGCTTCTTTTTGTAAATGAAAGTTTTCCTGTTTTGGACGGTACAGCAAAACCTGGTTATTTCGAACTTGTATAACTCAAAGGTTCAGCAGACTTTACTAAACTGCTTTAAAACATTCAACTTCCCTTAACATGAATAATCAGACAACTCAAAATTTCACTACGGTCACGCCGACTTTTGGATTTTCTTTGTGATAGCATCATCTACAAATCTGCTCTTCTGACGGACAGATTTCCCTGTGTCACCAACACACAGGCTCATCAGCTTTATCTCTCATACCTGGATAAGAGTTTCTATCTCCTTGGTGATGGTGGATGAGTCGCCATGTTGGACAGCATTACAGGCCAGGAGGTCCAATCGCAGCTCCTCACTCGTCTTGTCTAGGTGGTCACTGACTAGGTTTGTAAGGAAATCTCTGATTGGCTGAGATTCTGATATGGTCTCCTTGGTGATTACCTGTCATAAAGAAAGCATTTTTGATGAGTCCAAAGATTAGATGAGAGGAAAATATAATTTTTAGATGTGGATATTCATGTGCAATAATCATTAAAATGCTTTCAATGTCAAGCAATTACAAAAAAGAGACAGAGGATGAAGCTAAAGATCATCTATCAAAAGCCCTAAACCAAATACAGTTAAACCTGTCATATGTGACCTTCGAAGGGAGGCAACAAAAAAGGTCACATATGACAGGTGGTCTCTTAATACAGGTTCAATAAAAAAAAGTTGAAAATCATATTATTAACTTTTATTCCTAACTACCATAAGTAGAATATATCACAAAACTTCCTTCGAAGACAAAAATTAACAACAATATGATTTTTGAAGTGCATGTCTTTTTAACCTTGATTATAAAGAAAGCATACCTCAAATCATTGAAAATAATTAATCTTTGTGGAACAAAATAACTTCCGATAATTTTATTTTTGTCCAATTAAAGAAATTTGCTTATTTGTATGTTGTTTTCTTATCAACATTCATCCCAACACTACGACCGGAGAAATTCCGGATCCAATGTTATTGTCCGGTTTCTATTTTATAGTCTCTACTTCACTTCCGTTCAGTAAACAATGCGAGACTCACCATGCTTACGATGTGGCTATTTAATGTTTATACATCATGTAATCACATATTAATTAGCAACTAGCCCCAACTGGATGATTTAATTGCTCTACAGTATACACATCAGTAAGAATGACACGTAGCCCTGTGCTGCAATCGAGGCCCCCACAGCTGTTGTGTACGGGCCGTGATGCATGACCATCTGACCACTTACAACTTTCACACCAGTCTCCACGCTGCTAATTGGTCTGGTCTGTAATTAAAGTGGCTTGTCTGTGACAAAGGTCAGTGTGAATCTATGTCGCTATTGTTTATTCATTAAAATGACCAAAGTTTGATAATTTTTGTGAGACCAGTTGAAAGTCGTGAGAAACGTGTCCCATGGCATGAAGAGTTTTTTTGACGAAATTTTCAGAAGTCTTTAATCCAAAAAGTCGCTTAAAAAGGTCGTTTTCGGTATTTGGGACACAGAAATGATGGTCTTTGGTCGCGTCAGACAGGTAGTCGCTTAATTCAGGTCATTTATGTAGTGAATTTCGTTGGGGGGAAATATTACAGTCACATATGACAGGAAGTCGCTTAATACAGGTGGTCGTTAAGGCAGGTTTGACTGTATGTATATATATAACAGCCTATCAGAGACAGGGTATGTTGGTGTATTTGCCTCCTTATGATAGTGTAGATCGGTTACCTGAACATTACCTCACCAAAAAACTATGCTGAAAGCACAAAGTTTAACATTCCACCTGATCATATTACATTGACATCTAGAAACTTTTATCCTTTTTCATTGAAAAAGATATTTTGTTGTAAATGGAATGTCTGGTGGGTGATCATGAGTGACTTACTTTTTCGTCTTTGCCTGATATGTGGATGGACGATCCGACACAGCTAAAGATCAGTGCGATACTACTGACCTTTCTGGAGTTCAAGGTTGTTGTCACCAGATCTGTAAAGAAAAAAACATTGATAGTAGTTTGGTAAGTTTTATGTTTTACCTTTTATAATAAACAGCTATAATAATTTTGGGATGTGCCAGTTTTGGTGTTGCAGTAAAGCTGGAGTTCCCGGAGAAAAACCACCGACCATGTAGGCCTCGAACCCCTAACAATATGGGTCCTATACGACCACAATGATGAATACCGTAAACAATTAACAATCTTTTCAAACCCAGTCAGATGTGCTTTCTTTATTTGATTATTACTTATCACCAAGAATTTCATTGACTGACCCTCATTCATCATGAATGATGAATTTTAAATTTGTTTGTTAAAGCTGCTAATTTTTTTTGTTTTTTTTTTCTTTCGGATTCAAGATTCATTTTGAACAATTAAATATCTTCACAATGATTAACTTACTAAGAATTCCTTCCAAGGATGTGGAATCAAACTTGTATTGCACGAATATCACGTTTGGCAGAATAGCGTGTCGCAGAGCCATACTATTGCGTATCTTGCTAGAGACGACCATCAGCCTTGGAGGAGCTTCCGTCTTCACAGAGTTACCTGCCCCTGTCTCTCCGACTGTCACAGCCTCATCTTGATAACAGATCACAACCTCTTCCTCAGTACTCTCTAAATCTCGACTTCCGCCTTTTATACTCTAAAACACAGAAGCATTAGGAAGCTGTACATATATAGGTATCAAATGAAAATAGTTCAGTATTATAATGGGACAGATTATAAATATAAATTTCCACTGAAAATCAGGTCAAGAAAATTATTTTGAAATCCACTGGCCCTTCAGTTGATTTTAAAATATACTTGCCCGAGTTGAAAATGTACTGGTCCAAGATTTATTCACAATTTTTCATTAATTCGAGATTTTTATAGTGAAAATTAATTCTAAAGGAATGATTATTTGTGTAAATTGTTTATTCAATAGTCAGAGTGAGTTATATTTTCCCCTGGTTAGTCTAGCTGTCACCGTCACATTGTGGCTCACTCAGGTCTGCATCAACTGGTAAATCTTGTAGTTGTCAGGGTAGGGATATGGTCCAGGCTGTGGCTCAGCTGACTGAGTCTTCCATTTGATATCTTTCAGAAAAAATATTGTAATAATGCGATGAGGACTGAATATTTGGACTAACCAAATCTTACAGTACCCTAATCGGCAAATTTGCATGTTGTACGCAAGTTTGTGGTTTCCCCCGACCTGATGATGCATTGTAATTCATTTTTCGGCATTGTGTATCTATAACTAGTAGCTGCCATGCTCCTCTCTCTTCTAAACCTCTGTCGCTGATTTCTTAATCAGAAACTTGTCCTTTTTGTACGACTGGCGTGATCTAGGTCAAGGTCTCGCAAGTGCTTGGAAGCACGCACTAATGTTCAACTCATGTCAGTAGCGATGCAAAAACATCTTTCATGTTTAGCAATGTCAAGAAGTATGTACTTTAAAAACAATATTACAATATAATATTCATGTTCATCATTATGCCAAATGTTTTTGATATCATAAATTAATGCTAAATGCTTTTGAGGATTAAGATACTAAAATGGAGAAAAGGATTATTTAAGTATTAAAGTGTCTTAATATGGTCTTTATGGTCAATATAAATGACAGAGCTTTGCAGGCAAACATCATTTAAATATTGCGCGCTAACACAATATGATATGTTTGTCTGCAACATTGTCATTGATAACAACCATTAATACATGACAGAGCACTTCAACGCTTAAATTTACATTATTTATATTGCTGACTTAACCTTAGAGCTGCTGCATTGTTTTGTACTTACCATCGCCCACTGCTGAATTGTTTGTGATTTTAATTTTTTTTATACCCTATTTTTTTTTTATTTTTAATTTATTCATATGGACCCCTGTTATACACCGAGTATGAAAGAGAGTGATTTGAAATCATATTTTACAATCCGTAGGAGTTCCCAGGTCTGTATACTGACTTCAATTTGATTTAAACTATGATAAATACTGGAACAGCTTTTTTGACTGCAACCGTCACTGTTTCTATACCAAAACAATGACGTCATAATCGTCCCGCACTTGATTGATTTCAGATACAACTTGTACAAAATATTGCATAAAAAAACAAAATATAACAGAAAATAATTTTAAAACAAAAACAATGTTGAAACATTTTCATATGTACATTGAATAGCTTACTTTTAGTTATGAAGATGGGAAATATACTACCAGTGTATTTAGAGGAAAAACGTGTTTCCCTTAATGTCAAATTCCTGTCAATATCATGCTTTTGCCTGACAAATGAAACGTGATATAAAGAGGAATGCACTGTATATGAAAATAATATAAACAAAACAGTTCAGTGTACTTTATTGTATAATTCTATTTATGTAAATTTAGCTGCGGTAACTGGTTTGTTGTGATGACTGTTGTGTTTATATCATGATGTGATCATGATGTAGAAAAATCTAACCTTTGCACATGAGAAACTCATGAGAAGCTCATGAGCAGCACACGAGAAACATGTTAGAAATGTATGCAAATTAAGTTAAGCACATGAGCTTTAGGGTAGTTCATGTTAGCAAGGAAATTCCTCATCTCAATTGCACATGTGCAAAATTTTCCTCACATGAGGAAATATACTCTTACATAAGCTCATGTTAGGAAATCTCTGCTCACGTGAGCTATTTCTACATCAACTTATCTGCCACTTCCCTCTCAAACTTTAACTGCCATTTTTGAATCTGGCAAAATGGCCGACAAAATTAAGGGCTGTTTCATTGCACATAGTTCCAGGATTAAATGAAATTTATGGATAACTGTGAGATCACATGATACTATTACTGTATACATATGATTGATAAGGTAATGTAGTTTATTTTGCATTATTATAAAAACCAATTTCCATATATATTAACACAGATTTCAAACTAGTTTATAATTCCAATATTTAAAATGCAATATGTTCTGAAGGAATTTGACTGACAGAAACTTGGTATAGCTATAGTGTACTGCAATTGCAACTCTACATGTCCATGTATTAGCAAGGTAAGTATAATTACAATGTTTCTGAAACAAGATCAATATTATAAATAAGTATGTTAAATTAAGACCTTCCAAAATCTTGACCTTCAATTTCAAAGAGTGATTGAAAGTCTAACAGAAATGGCACATAAAACGTATATCTATGAGTTAAAGCTGTTTAGGGTTTAGCTAACCTTTAATGACATGTATATATATATAAGTACATCTAATCTGTTGTTTAATCAATAGAACAGTCTGAATCACATGAAAATGTTTTCAATTTTTCAAATTTACTGACAGGGTCAGGGACCGTTTTATTTTGAATATTGCAAATGTGAGCTTATTTTCCTTATGTGAGCTTTTTTCACATGAGCTTTCTGCTCACATGAGCTTTTTTCTTCACATGAGCTTTTTCCTCACATGAGCTTTTTTCCTCACATGAGCTTTTTTCACGTGAGCTTTCAGATTAAAATGCACATGAGAAAATGATGTTAGTTCTCATGTGAGTTTCTCATGTGCTGCTCATGCTTCTTGTTAGCAAATTTTGGTATGGGATGCATCACAACTATTGCGATACAAACTTCTATATATGGAAATGTCGCATTCATATGTACTTATAAACAGTAGTTTCTTATTTCTTAAAATACAATAACGTCTTTGCAATACTATCTTTTTTCATTGACTATAATTACCTTTCCAGAACTTGAGCTATCCTTATTCCACTTAGCACCACCGCCAGCTCCAGCAGTTGTGGCCCCTGATTTCTCCACCTGATTTACACTACCAGGTGGCAGCGGTGGTCGTTTTTCATCCACCCAGTTAGTTTTCTCCTCCATGGTTCCCGCGCGAACGTCATGGAGGGATTTACTCATCCGCTTGTCCGGACCATTGTTTGGTGTCGTTGAAACAGAAGTTATGTTTCCGACGGAAATATCGTCATTGCTCATGAAATGTGCCTTGGTGGTCCCTTTAGACAGGTTCATCACGGCCAAACATCCATTGTCATTCTTGTTTCCGCCATTTCAGTATATCAATCGATCATTACACCAAGTTTACAAGTTTTACGGAATTTCTGCTGCTATCAAGAATCTTGTGTTTTCTCCACATTTTGTTTCTACAATAATTGTCTGGGTAGCACAATGGTATAGGTTATCAATGTTACTATCCCATCATCAACTTCGACTGTATCAAGATTCTGTCCTGAAAACATAAAAAAAGTATTGTAACATCTTGTCATCTCTGAGATACTGGGACATGGGAAAACATGAGTTATTTGAGCATTCAAGTTCTAATGTTTGGTATTAAGAATTAAGCTTGCCGGGACCAAAGACATACTTCAAATCAAATAAGATCTTCAAGTTACAATCAAACCTCGTGTAATCAAACTTTGATGATTGGAACTTCTCGATGTGTCGAACTTTTGACAAAGTCCGATTATTTTCATTATATAACACTATTGATTTACTTTTCATGAATCAAACTTCTATGAATCAAATTTTTCGCTGTATCAAAGTTTAAACTGATCAATTCGTTATGAAAACTTTGAAAAGTACAACTAATAAATCGAAGTGAAAATTCTACTTGCTTTGAAAATTAAGTTGACAATTAAAAAAAACAATTTTAATACAAGATTATCACGTTACAAAAAATACAGTGTGTATTTTAGTATTCTGTTCTTTATAAATGTGAATCTACAATTTCTTCACTAGCACCGCATCGGTTCTTCTTACCGATGTTTTGAAGTATTCACGACCGTTCGGCAAAGTTCGAAACATCGAAGTTTGACTGTATACTAATTCAAAATAATGATATCAGAATTGACTGAAGCGGAAAAATGTCTTTTTAATATAATTACAATGTGATGTCACTTAACATTCTTCATGCAACCAACGTTAACTGTATCCGTGATTTTGTTAGTTATTTTTGGGAATGGGATCATATCCTAAACTTAGGACAATACAACACAGTACGTATAACCTAATTATCATCGTTCATGTCCTGAAGAAGTTGAATGTTAAATTTGACAACATACATGTATATAGTTTTTATATGGAAAAGCGAACATACAATGTATATAGTTTTTATATGGAAAAGTGAACAGTGTCTTTAGTTATCAATGAATTATGTGACAGTCAAAATATTTATCACATTACTTTAACATGTATCTATATATCAGAAAGTAGCCATTACGCTGAGGGAAAAGTAGCCGTTGAAATGCACTAGTACAGTATATCTGTAAGGTCGCCGGCTTATTTTGGAACAACATTACCCTAATTCTCACACTTAGGGAAGTACCATTGTAGGGCTAGGCTGTTTTACAGGTATACCGTGGTATAAATTAAAGTTGTGATGGAACGTACCGTGGTACATTAGTGCTGTACCAGTTTTTTCATGTTATTCAAGTACTGGAGTTGGATGCCCCCTTAAAGCTGTTTACTGCACCGAAATACTATATATTGAATTAATTTGATATATTTGTTATTTATGATTTTGATATAGAGGCTTTCAGCCTCAATCCATTACTTTGCTATTAAATATTATACCTGTTACATGATAGCGGGGGGGGGGGGCAATGTCATATACAATATATTGCAATTAAATTTAAATATTACAACTTTGGTGATGTTTTTAAGTTGAGGTGGACATTTGACTTTACAAATACGTTGACCTCCACATACCTGCTAAAATTTTCTCCAAAATTAATTGATAATTACATATCTATACGTCCGAATAACTTACCTTCTCTGATATTTGACAGGTGCCCGATATCCGGGACCAAACAACACTGCTCGTATTATTACGCCACGTAATGTAGTGCTAGAGCTTCGTACATATTGTTGTGAACATATTTTACATAGAGTATCAATAACAACAAAATACAAAAAAAAATACTTATATAGATATTCATTTTTTGTGTGTATTTGATTATAATATTGTTTACGCCAATGAAATAAAGTTTGTATCGTTCCGCGACAAAACCAATGTAAACAACGGGGAGAAGTAATTACTTCTTATTTTTTGGAAATATTAATACGTACTAGATATATCTCTTTCTTGAAAATCATTTTTTATTCTATATCTAAAATATATAAATGATATTCCTTGTTCCAAACAGGTGAGAATGAAAAGTCACATTTCAGCATATTCATGTTTAATCCCAAGGCTAATGTTTTCACATTGAACACTCTGAACGGGATATGACCCACCGTATGGGTTCGAAGCTCAGTGGGGACAGATAACCTTTTTTTATATTTATATTATTTTTTATGTCAAGTATTTTAAACGATAAAATATGAAATATTGCGGATAATACACATTACATAATAATAATAATAAAAATAAGTATACAGTCGTGTATGATATGAAATATACCATAGTCCGAAGTATTTATAATTAGCCGGAACAAATTTTCGGTAGGGAATATAGGTCTATATGTACACTCGTATGAAACACTTCGTGATATATATATGCTCATTTACATGTAGTTGTGCGAGTCCTAAAGAAATTGAGCAACAGACACAGCCCAATAGCGGATCCAGAGAAGGGGTACATTGAAAAAGCGTCGGCTGGACCCCCTCCTTTCGAAAATCCTGCATCCAGGGGCGTAGCTGCCATGTAAGCACATAAGCCCGTGCTTGCACATCATTTTCCAAAGTATGTGTATTAAAGTCGAGAAATTTCATAATGCATTTCATAATTTTAATGCATTTCTATGGAGATTTTTAAGTCAGGGAACTTTCGTGAAACTAGGCCTGTTTGAATTATACAAAATTATACTTTGTATCATAGATGTGTCATATTTCTTTCATCTCGTCCATGGAATATATTATGAAGAGTAGACCTCACCCAGTAAGAACCCATGTTCTTATCTAGTAAGAACATGGGTTCTTATCACGGCCTATTTCCCAGTGTTGTTATTGTACAATGTTGCAAAATGACCCCAGTACATTGAAATACATACATTGTACAACAACGGGAAATAGGATGCCATGTACTTGTATTGGTTACACCATAGTTTACGAGTTCTTCAGGATATAACCCACAAGGCACGAAGTGCCGCGTGGGTTATACCTGAAGAACGAGTAAACTATTGTGTAACCTACTTGTATCATAGATGTGACATATTTCTTTCATCGAGAACAATGTTCATTTACCTACAATGTTAAAATGTACACTGAACTGGGGCAGGCGTGGGAATCACTGGACTGATTCTGTCAATCCTGAGTTGATGATGACTTCTTCTATTTGATTGGATATTGATTCTGTCAATCCAGAGTTGATAATACACATAGGCACGCCTTTTTAAATATGATTGGTTATTTCTAAATCATTCCTGGGAATATTTTGATTTTGGATTTCACTTTTATTTGTTTTTATTAATTAGACTAAACAATAAGCCACCCACGCTCACTTTATTGCCAAGCATGCTATTTCAAAGTGTCAGATTTTGTAAAGAACTTTGATTTTGACTTCCTGAAAAACATTGATGACTTGAATAATTCACTGTTCCACAAGTTCTGGACAAGTACGACATTTCAAAATATTTAGGGGACTCCGTTTCCCAAAGTTTCAACATGGAATTGCCCGAAGAAAGACCGGAACCCACGAAAAACACAAATCACGGTTCGGACCGCCTGTTAATTCGGAATATAGATCTAATTGAATATACAGGACTTCATGAATGTAAAGAAAAACACACGCCTTAATTAATACATGAAACCAAAGCTGAAACGCGAATCACAGGTACGTGTAAAACCAGAGAATTATACCTTAATAATTGTACAGTGACAATCAATTTCATTTCAAGTGATCTGTTTTATTTGCACTAAAATAGCAAAAACACTGACCAAAGGTACGTTTGTACAGTGTCGCTCAATTTGAAGACATTTGTTATATTTGTGCAAAGGTGAATTGTCTATTGAGTTGGAAAAACAGAAAATGTGTGTATATTTTTAAGTTAAGAAAATGTGTGTATTTTGTAAGGTTAATTAAATGTTGAGTTGGAAAAACTGAAAATGTGTGTATTGTTTTTTAAAAGTACATGACAACCTATTTTCGCTTGTTGTACAATGTATATATTTCAATGTACTTGGGGTCATTTCGCAACATTGTACAACTGCAACATTGGGGAAATAGGCCATGGTAAGAACCTATGTTCTTACTAGATAAGAACATGGGTTCTTACTGGGTGAGGTCAACTCTTCATAATATATTCCACGGACGAGATGAAAGAAATATGACACATCTATGATACAAGTATTGGTTACACCATAGTTTACGAGTTCTTCAGGATATAACCCACAAGGCACGAAGTGCCGCGTGGGTTATACCTGAAGAACGAGTAAACTATTGTGTAACCTACTTGTATCATAGATGTGACATATTTCTCTCATCGAGAACAATGTTCATTTACCTACAATGTTAAAATGTACACTGAACTGGGGCAGGCGTGGGAATCACTGGACTGATTCTGTCAATCCTGAGTTGAAGATGCTTACTTCAATTTGATTGGATATTGATTCTGTCAATCCAGAGTTGATAATACACATAGGCACGCCTTTTAAATTTGATTGGTTATTTCTAAATCATTAAAATATTTTGATTTTGGATTTATTATTGTTTTTATTAATTAGACTAACCAATAAGCCACCCACGCTCACTTTATTGCCAAGCATGCTAAATTTCAAAGTGTCGGATTTTGTAAAGAACTTTGATTTTGACGTCCTGAAAAACATTGATGACTTGGACGAATTCACTGTTCCACAAGTTCTGGACAAGTATGACATTTCAGAATATTTAAGAGGACTCTGTTTCCCAAAGTTTCAACTGGGAATTACCCGAAGAAAGACCGGAATCCACGAAAAACACAAATCACGGTTCGGACCGCCTGTTAATTTGGAATGTAGATCTACTTGAATATACAGGACTTTTTGAATTTAAAGGAAAACACACGCCTTAATTGATACAAATGAAACCAAAGCTGAAACGCGAATCACAGGTACGTGTAAAACCAGAGAATTATACCTTATTAATTGTACAGTGACAATCAATTCAATTTGAAGTGATCTGTTTTATTTGCACTAAAATAGCAAAAACACTCACCAAAGGTACGTTTGTACAGTGTCGCTCAATTTGAAGACATTTGTTATGTTTGTGCAAAGGTGAATTGTCTATTGAGTTGGAAAAGCTGAAATGTGTGTATATTTTTAAGGTTAGAAAATGTGTGTATTTTGTAAGGTTAATTAAATGTTGAGTTGGAAAAACTGAAAATGTGTGTATTGTTTTTTTAAAAGTACATGGCAACCTATTTTCGCTTGTTGTACAATGTATATATTTCAATGTACTTGGGGTCATTTTGCAACATTGTACAACTGCAACATTGGGGAAATAGGCCATGGTAAGAACCTATGTTCTTACTAGATAAGAACATGGGTTCTTACTGGGCGAGGTCAACTCTTCATAATATATTCCACGGACGAGATGAAAGAAATATGACACATCTCTGATACAATAAAAAAAAACAATACACACATTTTCATTTTTTCCAACTCAACATTTTAATGAACCTTTAAACAAATCTAGCAAATGTCAACATATTAAGGTGTAACCATTGTTTAAACAAGTACCTTTGGGCAGCGTTTCTGCTATTCATTACTTCAAGTTGATTGTCACTGTACAATTATTAAGGTGCAATTCATTGTTTTTACACGTTTCGGTTTTCATTTCGTTCGCATCACGCGCTCCGAAAACACTCAAAGCGTCCACAGAAGGAACTTTACATTTTTTAGATGGTGGTTCTAGTAAGGAACTTATTTCCTTTTCCTGTTCAGGAGATGTTCTTTTATAATCCCGCACTGCCGTGCTCCTGTGGCCAGTGCGTTGCATTATAAGTTGTTCGTCTACTCCATTCTGGAAAAGTGATGTGGCACAGGTTCTTTTCCCGGAATGATTGGAAAAGTGACCTTGGATCCCCGCTGCTGTACACATTGTTTTCACAATTGTCGATAGTTTGTTAACACCAATAACCTGACAGGAAAATTTGATTTCTTTTCCCTGAATCGGGCGCCTGTAGAATGTTCCCGTTTTCCCAACCTTTTTGATGTAAAGCTCATATAGATCATACAGCGACCGGTCGCTTCCTGTTTCAGAATAATGTTTCACACATTTGGGCTGTATCTTTCTTTGATTTAAGCCACCAGCAAAATTTTTGGACGTTCTCCCTTGAAACTCGATAAAAGTTCCAAAATCGTCTTCCCCTAACACAAATTGGTCACTACATAAGGCACGATGTTCGTCCATCCCTCGCAAACCAAATATCTTACAGTTGTAATAAAAGACAGTGTTTAGCAAAGATTGGGACGACTTACCCCCTAACTGTTCTTTCTCCCACAAAACGTTTTCATTTTCCGGGGAAATGGGATCCGCTTCCTTTTTCTTTCCACCGATTCCACGGGATGACAGATCTTTCATCCTTGCGTCAAGCGTTTTCCTGAAACCTTGAAATCTTAAATCTCCTGTATCCAAAAAATTCATGCTGATCACACCATTCTCTCTTGAATATCTCAGTAATCCTGTCACTAACTGGTAAAGACTGTTTCCGGGATATTCTGTTCCGTCCTGTCGCCGACATTCTATCACAAAGCAAGATAGGTAATGGTTCAGCTGTAATGCGTTCATAGCAAGAAGTCCAGGGACATCTCCTCTGCTTTTTGTCCATTCGCCCCATGCACGTTTTGCCCAGTTAGTGTTTTTTCTTGTATTTTTGTTTTCCTTTGAATTTATAAAGTCCTGTATATATTCTGTATTCACAGGCGGTCCGAACCGTGTTTTCTTGTTTTCCGTTGGTTCCGGTCTCTCTTCAGGTAACTCCATATTGAATTTTCCAAAGGAAACAGAGTCGGAGTCCTCTAAACATTCTGTAATTTCATACCTGTCGAGAACTTGTGACAGGGTGAAGTCATCCAAATCATCAAAGTCGTTCAAAAAGTCAAAATCGAAGTTCTGTATAAAATCTGACATTTTAAAACAGAATACCGGCCAACAAAATGAGCATTGGTGGCTAATTACTTATCCTAATTAATAAAAACAAAAATAAATCCAAAATTAAAATCTACTCAGGATTGACTGAAGAAATAGCCAATCACATTCAAATAGGGGTATCATCTAATCTGGATTGACAGAATCAATAGCCAATCAGATTAAAGTAGGCATCATCAACCCAGGATTGACAGAATCACTCAAGTGATTCCCACGCCTGCCATATAGTACAGTGTACATTTTAACATTGTGGGTAAATGAACATTGTTCTCGATGAAAGAAATATGTCACATCTATGATACAAGTAGGTTACACAATAGTTTACTCGTTCTTCAGGTATAACCCACGCGGCACTTCGTGCCTTGTGGGTTATATCCTGAAGAACTCGTAAACTATGGTGTAACCAATACTAAGAACACAAGCACGGGTTCTTACTTCCTGAGTCCTGCACAGAACATATATACTTATAAACAGAGACGTATGTATATCAAAGATGGTTTTACATGTAAATGTCTCTGGTTTTACTTACTGATGAGTTAATGACATAAGAAAGGTATGGATAATGATTTTGTTTCCATACATCATGGAAATAAAACATATCGTATTCCATTTTCGGATTAATAATTTGTATAATGTTAGGCCAGACAATGATGATTTAAACAAGTCAAAACAATGGCATCATTTCCAAATATGATCCATCTATCCCACCCCCTCCCCAAAAATTGAAAACGTCGTGGGCTTGCACATAAAAATACCTCCAGCTACGCCCCTGGCATCCGCGCCTGCAGACTGTATGTAAGCCCTCTCTATATAAACCATTTAAGGATTGAATGTCTATTTTGTTGTTTGCATCGGCTGATGAAGTCAAGTGAACAACAAAATAGACATTCAATCCTTATATTTACGTTGGCTATTTTAAATTTCCCGCCATTTGCATGCACTTTAAGCTGCCAGTGTCACACAGTGCTTTACTTTTGTTACATTGTTGCACACTTATCGGCATGTATGTACATACGCGGAACAGCTGATAGCTAGCTTCATTCATCACTAGGCAACAGAAAAATGTATTCCAGAGACAAGATTTTTAATTTTTGATTTTAATATGTGCTGTAATCATACCTCTCAAACTTTATTTTCATTAAGAATTGATTGAAATACCTTTCCAGTATCAAAAAAATTACAGAAGGGTTTTTTTAAGCGGTTTGCATCGCGCAGCAGTAAACATAACGACGTTGTGATTTGGTCACAGTTGAAGCGAGTCAAATAAAGTTGCCGGAAGTCAGATTTCGGTTAGGCCAGTACTAAAAACGTAGGCATGTATAGTTTATTGATGAATGTATGATGAATGATATTGGTGACATGTAGTCAACTGGATTAATGATTTGACGATTTTTTATTTGGGACATTAACCGAAAACTACAAGCTTTAAAGGTAAGCACACGGTACAGTTAATGAGTTATGTTGACAAGATCACAGGTGCCTGAGAATTCGTTGCATCTGCTTTTGGTCATAAACTAAGGTTTTTAGAGTATGTTTACACTTTTGGAGGTTAAGATCAGTTTCCGATAAAAATGCCACCCTAATATGAACACCTCGGAAGTATAGATTTATTCTAGACACCGTGGTTTAGGTCCAAAAACTACGCTGTCAGTGTAACAAATTATCGGGCCCCTATGAGCAAACTAGGTTAGACCCTAACGTAGATCTAGTCTAGCTAGCTTATCAGTTTCGTGAACATGTTACATTTGTCTAATAATAGAATATAGCATATATGTAACTTCTTAAAAGAGAACGGATTTCTGTGACCAATCTCAAACATTTAATTTTAGTATTGGACATGAAAAAAAAACCGCGAAATCTGCAGACGGGCAGATGATCCATTTGCATCAAACGCACGATCATCGAAGCGATCAATGAGGAATTTAGGACCAACATATCTTGAATTAATGCTTTCGGAAATGTCAGAATTTTGTCAAATCAAGTATTATTAAAGCTATGTGGATATTATGATACAGGCATATCTCATTGGCATGTAAAACAGCTGTTTTACATGTGTATTACATCCGTACATTATTGCACACAGTTCGTTTAGGACGATACAATGTTGTAAACAAATGTATTACTTCGCCAGGAACGAAAAAGCGCGTGCCCCACTTGCTTCATCGGGAAATGAAGCAACCAGAGTTTACTAGTTTCATTGAGGCGGAGTGCAGTGAAAATGTAAATATTCACAGATCTATGGCAAAAATGTATGTACATTATCACAGGGTCTTGGCACGACTTTTTTTAGACCATGGTCCATATATGCAGGGACGTATATAGATGTCTCACATATACGTCCCTGATATATGTACAATTGTATGTATTATAGCTATAGTGACACTATAATACATAATTATGGACCATGATCTAAAAAAAATCCGTGCCAAGCCCCTTTGTGCATTTTGAATGGAAAGACATGTATTATTGATTATATCTTAAAAACAGTATAGAACTAATCAATCATTGTTAATGTGGTTGGAAAGACAGTCCTGTAGGCTATTGGAATAATTTACAACAATAAACATCAATATGATGAAGCAAACATGTTGAATACTCTACACAATATTGGATAGCCAATGTTGGCAATGAAAACATTACATAAACACATCGTTTGATAATACAATACCTCAATGGTACCCCTAATAAAAAAGTCCTTCACATTAGTCCATTCCTAGTCTACACAACATTAGTAGCAGCTTACGAGCAATAGACATGTTTTCACATCATTTTTCTGTTTCGAATAATGATTTTTAATTTAATTTGTTTTTGGAATAGTAATGTAAATCAAGACCAGGATAAAATTTTACATTCCATGACTTGGAGACTCATTAATCAATTCAGAAGAAAATTTGCTTGATTTTTTTCTTAAAAATTTGTCTGACAAATCTGATCCCTCCCCGGCACATTTAACTTTTTAAAAAAATAAACTTTTTTATTTAACAACAATTATGAAACAAGTGATCCAACTTATGCTAATCACTCTTGGTGGCCCGGATGTTAGCGCACAAGGGGTCTTATTGTGGAAGGAAACCGGAATACACAGAGAAAACCCTAATGGTCGGGCAGGTTACCCCATACCTTTTCACGTCCGGTCGGGGAATGGAACCCCGGCCGCCTTGGTGAAACACAAGTACGCTATCCACTGCACCATCTGACCACCCAAATTTAACTTTTCCTCAATGTCCTGTTCTTTTGGTTTTCATATCAATGGAACCTTGGTGCCCATGGCAACAATTTTAGATGGAAAGTATTGTGAAAAAAAGATCCCAGAGGGATCTTCGCGCCCACCATTGCTGATGTTTTATTCATTCTTAGAAAGATGGATCTTTTCCTTTCTTATTTTAACTTTTATTTATGTATTTAATCTTAGTTCTATGAAGTTTTCTTGAAAATCAAATAGTTGAAAGAACATCTCTTGTCAGGAGTTTTGCAAAATCCAAGACGGCCGCCTACCGGCCATGTTGTTTTTCGGATCGGCTTAAAAAGTTGACAATGCACAACTAGGGACCAAAGGGAACCTGTATATGAAATTTGAGAAGGATCTATACAGTATAGCTATCATAAACTATCAATGCAAAATCGTTATGATTATGACGTCATAATAACTACTCGAGTTTTATGGTCTCATAACACGGAATTGGCTTTGGTAGTGGTTTATAGTGGCAATGCAGAGTACATGTAAATATATCGCTTTAGACACTTGAGAGCACAATGACATTGTTCTTTTTCTGGTTTCATATATTGTAAAACTTAAATTTATCCCATGCTGCATCTTCCCACCAGTTCACTTTATTCAAGAACCTCTTATCATATACAGATTATGTTTGAATATATTAAGAAAGTTTATTGATCACAAACATTTGAGTATTTAATTAAGCATTAAACATCATTCTGTTCCGTGTTATGGTCCTATAACACGGAACAGGTTTGCAGACAACATGAATAACGCGCGGTAGCAAGACTATATTTGTGCCATACTTGGTTGCTTTCTGTTGTTTTAAGATTCAACATAATTTGTCTATTTATATTACCCTTAAACTGTAACAGCATAAGCACTGTGAATCTATTTAATCTGTACCAAGTCGCATTCATCTAGAGTAACATGTCACGGGCCTGTGTCACAGGGCCTAGTTACACACGTCCGAAATATTTATATGTTATACTGCTGGATGTTATACTACTAGATATTGATCACAGTGTCAATAATATGGTAACAAACACCTGTACCCATATTGTGACCATATGTTCTGATGGACCGGTGACCCCGCTCCTCCAAACACCCTCCCCTCATCCAAATTCAAGATAAACAAAACCCCATTTGTCGAGGACAGGGACGTATATGTGAGACTCACATATACGTCCCTGATCGAGGACTATCACCCGTTTATTAATAAAATGCAAACAATATTTTAGCGGCTTATCAAAGACGTTCGTTCACAATAAAGTACTTTCGTTTTGACGACTGGCGTGTTGTCCTTCTATATTTATCTATACCAGTGACGTATATGTGAGACATAAACATACATATGTTCCCCAGGATTAAAGGGAAATAATTGTTGAATATTTTTGAAGGCATTATCTCCCTTTAATTTAGATTCGCTCATTGTCGGTATATACATTTAACTCCCATAAATTGTTGTTCAAATCATTTTCGTGATTATCAAATGGAACAATCTTCTGAAATGGATGTCGAAATATGTAAGTACTTACATAAATCAATAATATAGATGTGTTTGTTTTGAAGTGGGTCTGTATTAGGCTGATAAATGGTGACCAAATTCACAAATTATTGTTGTTTCATATGAAATTCTCATTGTACATTTTTAGTTGTTTAAGTTGTTGAAATTGTTCAATATGTTTACAAAATTGGTCAAAAATATTTAAACAAATTGACAGGAACTTGATTCAAACGTAACGATTTGTTGGTGTTTGCGAGATAACTTGCAATAAATAAAGGGCTGATTTGATCGTACAGGTCCATCCAACACAATCCGTATATATATGTTTGTGCTATGCCGTGTGTCCATTGTACGTCACCCATATATTTCTTGTTACCAACGTTGGCCTCCAGCCAAGTATAATTTTCAGAAAGATTAATACTAATTTTCTGTAAAATAAAATAAGTAGAAACAATGAAGGTTTTATTTTCTTATATATGTCATCTTTTTAAAATTAACATTCATGCTTATCGTCATTTATAATTATAAAATGAATATATCGAAAACAATAAACATGAAGAATATTTCGATGTTACTTAAAACACAAATACATTTTTTAATTACTTAAAAAATCTAAGGGAAGTAACTCTTTTATTAAACGATTTTGTAGTACTGTAGATTTGCTCGTTTTAAGTTTGAACAGTCATCAACGATAAACTGCGCTTTAAATCAATTTCATAATTTATGATATGGAACAATTGTCGGAAACGGCCGTCGCAATAATAATTATTTAAGTACTGACAATGCATGTAATATAGATGGGTTTTCTTTTTGAAGTGGATCTGCATTTAGCCGGTACCCGGTGATAAGATGATATATGAACATGTAGTCATAAATGATTGTCGTTCAATTTTGACATCGTGATCATTATACCGGTCGCAGTTGTTGTAATTGTTAAAAATCGATTCAAATTATTAAAACATTGTTTAAACCAACTTCTATCCAATGTCACGATTAGTTGGTGGTCGCTATAGACAGGTTGTATAACCTGTAATAAAATTTAGGGCTGTGTTATGCCTAACCGGTTGTCTAACGCTTCACCACGCACCTCTTTTTTCACTCTTTGTCAGATTATAATTTAATTCATATACTACTAGGTGGAATTCTTCTTTATCAGAGTGATTTCGATTATGAAAACTTCATTTTGATTTGTGCTCTTTCTGTTGAAAAAATGACGAAATTGTATAGTTAATAAAATTGTACAAGGCATTTCTGCAAACGAATCACTCTCGTTACATGATCATGTTTTGATTGTGTTTAAGTTTATCTGTTTATGAACTGACTATTAATTAACTTGTATATATGTTCTGTTTAAAATGTATAGATATAAATTATGTTAAATACTTTGATTGTGAATAAGTGTATCTGCTTATGAACTGACTATTAATTAACTTGTATATATGTTCTCCCTATAGATGAAAATGATATTTGATGTTTTCATTGTACGTAATTAAATTTCATTATTAATTGATTATTACTTTACTTGTATATATGTTCTTGCAAATCTTCAAATTGGAGGAAATAAAGAAATAATAATGTACTTTTATGATCAATGGGACATCAATTGGCAAACAAAACGACATTTTAAGAACTTTTTATTCAAAATATGTGTCCATCAGATAGCGGAAGTTGTTTAGTTATTTTATCTCGTCCATCAATCTTGATAAACAAGAAAAGAGTTATTTAAATTACTTATTTTTGATATGTATTATGATTGTTCTACAGAAACGACCCAAGTCTGGCCAAGATCAATAAACTAATTTATGTACACATACATTTTAATAAGATTTAGTTCAATCGCAAATCGGGGTTACCTCCCTTGGATTAGTAAACGTTTGTTGTAAAAATTAGTACAAATTACTAATGATCAATTTATGTTTTATAAAAACCAATAATGTCATAATATATTTTAATGTCCGATTAAAATATCTGACTTATTTGTGTATGTAAGTTTTAAGATGCTTCTTCGTGATAATTGATTAATTGTGTGATTATGCAAATGTCCTGTACCTTGATAAAAAAGGTATAAACTCTCTCTAGCCGAGCATTAGTTATAGAGTTGCATTGTGTCTATGCCGACCATCTGCACATTTCTTGGAGAAGCCGCCTGTCGTCACTGCCAAAACGTTATGTACACTGATGTAATAGCTGTTTTCTGTTTATATGTCATTCTTGTGATGATTTTTGTTTGTTTGTTTTGCAGGTTACAACATAGTTGGTGCGACCCCGGAACAATATAGGCGGGTTTATCATCGCACGGCGCCATGGAGAGGTCGACGACCCCCGTCCTGGGACCTTGTCTAGGGTTCAGTGGTGGACACTATTTCGAAACAATCCCGAACTGTTCAAAAAGTTATGTAAAAACTATCCAGTGCCGGATGGGATGGAATGTCCATTTTAAACCACGAGTAAGGAGTGTGCAGTATTATTAGTATTGTTTACAATGTGGTCACTTTTATTAATTGACACCAATAATCTTGACAATTTTTAACATTTTAAAGAGAAAGGGAGAGAAAACACGGACCGGAAGTTATAGAAAATGGTTGGACTCCTCTCTGTGTTACAGTCGTCATCATCATAGCCGACCTTCTGAAACAAGTGTCGGATGTCAGAACTATATAAACATATTAAATACTACTTCGCCAAAGTCACCACAACATGGGCAGTATGTGAGCAGTCTGGTGACTGACACTACCACGGTAGACAGTGGGACAAATGGATGTGTATATTGATGTTACCATGTGTGACACTACCACGTTAGACAGTGGGACAAATGGATGTGTATATTGATGTTACCATGTGTGACACTACCACGTTAGACAGTGGGACCAATAGATGTGAATATTGACGTTACCATGTGTGACACTACCACGTTAGACAGTGGGACCAATGAATGTGAATATTCACGTTACCATGTGTGACACTACCACGTTAGACAATGGGACCAATGGATGTGAATATTGACGTTACCATATGTGACACTACCACGTTAGACAACGGGACCAATGGATGTGAATATTGACGTTACCATGTGTGACACTACCACGTTAGACAGTGGGACCAATAGATGTGAATATTGACGTTACCATGTGTGACACTACCACGTTAGACAGTGGGACCAATGAATGTGAATATTCACGTTACCATGTTTGACACTACCACGTTAGACAATGGGACCAATGGATGTGAATATTGACGTTACCATATGTGACACTACCACGTTAGACAACGGGACCAATGGATGTGAATATTGACGTTACCATGTGTGACACTACCACGTTAGACAGTGGGAGCGATGGATGTGAATATTGACGTTACCATGTGTGACTCTACCACGTTAGACAGTGGGACAAATGGATGTAAATATTGACGTTACCATTTGTGACACTACCACGTTAGACAGTGGAACCGATTGATGTGAATATTGACGTTACCATGTGTGACACTACCACGTTAGACAGTGGGATCAATGGGTGTGAATATTGACGTTACAATTTGTGACACTACCACGTTAGACAGTGGGACAAATGGATGTGAATATTGACGTTACAATGTGTGACACTACCACGTTAGACAGTGGGATCAATGGGTGTGAATATTGACGTTACAATTTGTGACACTACCACGTTAGACAGTGGGACAAATGGATGTGAATATTGACGTTACAATGTGTGACACTACCACGTTAGACAGTGGGACCGATAGATGCATGTGAATATTGACGTTACCATGTGGAACCTCACAGTGTTAAATAAAAGTAATAGCGGACGTCGGTTTACTACAAATTAATTTACCATATTAGAACTGTGTGATATTTGGTCAACAGTCAGATTTATAGCTACTGTGTTAGTGCTCCGGTTTCATCAATAATAGATGTGAATATTGCAATTGACGTAACTATGTGGAACCTATAAGTTACTGTGTTAAATAACAGTCGTTAACTGCTTATTTATTAATGACATTCTAACTTTTAAAACTTGGACAACAGCCAGGTTTATAGATACTGTGCTGTTACCCCGGTTAAATCAACGTTCATTTACCTGAAAGAATTTAAACAATTTCCATAAAAAGCATTCAAAAACGTTTTTGGAAGTTTCCTTACCTTTATATTTGCCCTTACCTTTTGTAATGATATCTTATGTATATTTTTAAGTTAAGGGTCATCTTTAAGAGAAGGAATTTTGATGATATTTTAGCTGTATATTATATATCAGTTGATAACAGGTTACAGAAATTATCTACAACACAGATTCGTTGTACATGAAGCAATGTGGGTTGGTTGGAACATTATAAGCGGAATAGGTAGTAATGTTAGATGGGGAGGTCCTCCTTAATTAACATATAATGGATTGTTGGTACACGTATAACGGTGGATTAGTGGAATAGGTTGAAATGTTAGATGGAGAGGTCCCCTTAATTAACATATAATGGATTGTTGGTACACGTATAACGGTGGATAAGTGGAATAGGTTGTAATGTTAGATGGGGAGGTCCTCCTTAATTAACATATAATGGATTGTTGGTACACGTATAACGGTGGATTAGTGGAATAGGTTGAAATGTTAGATGGAGAGGTCCCCTTAATTAACATATAATGGATTGTTGGTACACGTATAACGGTGGATAAGTGGAATAGGTTGTAATGTTAGATGGGGAGGTCCTCCTTAATTAACATATAATGGATTGTTGGTACACGTATAACGGTGGATTAGTGGAATAGGTTGAAATGTTAGATGGAGAGGTCCCCTTAATTAACATATAATGGATTGTTGGTACACGTATAACGGTGGATAAGTGGAATAGGTTGTAATGTTAGATGGGGAGGTCCTCCTTAATTAACATATAATGGATTGTTGGTACACGTATAACGGTGGATAAGTGGAATAGGTTGTAATGTTAGATGGGGAGGTCCTCCTTAATTAACATATAATGGATTGTTGGTACACGTATAACGGTGGATTAGTGGAATAGGTTGTAATGGTAGATGGAGAGGTCCCCTTAATTAACATATAATGGATTGTTGGTACACGTATAACGGTGGATTAGTGGAAAAGGTTGTAATGTTAGATGGAGCGGTCCCCTTAATTAACATATAATGGATTGTTGGTACACGTATAACAGTGGATAAGTGGAATAGGTTGTAATGTGAGATGGGGAGGCCCTCCTTAATTAACATATAATGCATTGTTGGTACACGTATAACAGTGGATAAGTGGAATAGGTTGTAATGTGAGATGGGGAGGCCCTCCTTAATTAACATATAATGGATTGTTGGTACACGTATAACGGTGGATTAGTGGAATAGGTTGTAATGTGAGATGGAGCGGTCCCCTTAATTAACATATAATGGATTGTTGGTACACGTATAACAGTGGATAAGTGAAAAAAGGTTGTAATGTTATATAGAGAGGCACTCCTTAATTAACATATAATGGATTGTTGGTACACGTATAACAGTGGATAAGTGGAAAAGGTTGTAATGTTAGATGGGGAGGTCCCCTTAATTAACATATAATGGATTGTTGGTTCACGTATAACGGTGGATTAGTGGAATAGGTTGTAATGTGAGATGGAGAGGTCCCCTTAATTAACATGTACTCAGTGTCTTACTTTACTTTTTACCATGTTCTAATTAACATATAATCTGTGTCTTTCTTTACCCTGTATCTTGTTCTAATTAACATATAGTCTGTGTCTTTCATTACCTTGTATCATGTTCTAATTAACATATAATCTGTGTCTTTCATTACCTTGTATGATGTTCTAATTAAAATATAAACTGTGTCTTTCATTACCTTGTATGATGTTCTAATTAACATATAATCTGTGTCTTTCATTACCTTGTATCATGTTCTAATTAACATATAAACTGTGTCTTTCATTACCTTGTATGATGTTCTAATTAACATATAATCTGTGTCTTTCATTACCTTGTATCTTGTTCTAATTAACATATAGTCTGTGTCTTTCATTACCTTGTATCATGTTCTAATTAACATATAATCTGTGTCTTTCATTACCTTGTATCATGTTCTAATTAACATATAATCTGTGTCTTTCATTACCTTGTATCATGTTCTAATTAACATATAAACTGTGTCTTTCATTACCTTGTATGATGTTCTAATTAACATATAATCTGTGTCTTTCATTACCTTGTATGATGTTCTAATTAACATATAATCTGTGTCTTTCATTACCTTGTATCATGTTCTAATTAACATATAATCTGTGTCTTTCATTACTTTATATCATGTTCTAATTAACATATAATCTGTGTCTTTCATTACCTTGTATCGTGTTCTAATTAACATATAATCTGTGTCTTTCATTACCTTGTATGATGTTCTAATTAACATATAATCTGTGTCGTTCATTACCTTGTATCGTGTTCTAATTAACATATAATCTGTGTCGTTCATTACCTTGTATCGTGTTCTAATTAACATATAATCTGTGTCTTTCATTACCTTGTATGATGTTCTAATTAGCATATAATCTGTGTCTTTCATTACCTTGTATGATGTTCTAATTAACATATAATCTGTGTCTTTCATTTCCTCGTATCATGTTCTAATTAACATATAATCTGTGTCTTTCATTACCTTGTATGATGTTCTAATTAACATATAATCTGTGTCTTTCATTACCTTGTATGATGTTCTAATTAACATATAAACTGTGTCTTTCATTTCCTTGTATGATGTTCTAATTAACATATAATCAGTGTCTTTCTTTACTTTATATAATGTTCTAATTAACATATATTCAGGGTATTTCTTTACATTATATCATATATGTTCTAATTAACATATAATCTGTGTCTTTCATTACCTTGTATCATGTTCTAATTAGCATATAATCAGTGTCTTTCTTTACTTTATATAATGTTCTAATTAACATATTATCAGGGTCTTTCTTTACCTCATATCATATATGTTCTAATTAACATATAATCAGGGTCTTTCTTTACCTCATATCATATATGTTCTAATTAACATATAACAGGTGACATTCTTTACTTTATATCATATTCTTTCTTTCTATGCAGTTTCTTATGTATATATCTAAACTGTATATGCCAAGTTCTATATGTTGTTATTGTGGTAGAAATAGATTTAGCTATGCTTGTCATGTACTCTGAGAAGGACCATGTATAAGTACATGTACAATTGTACTTGTTTCTTAATCATCAGATTGAAATATATTGTGTAGTGTGTACATATCATTTGTCATGAATAAAATATATTTTAAACTATAGTCACATTAAATAACAGCAGGTAAATAAGATGATGTCTTTATATATTCCAGAAACAAATGTTTTCGTATCATGTCATAAGTTTGTAAATAAATATACATAGATCATTATTTACTGAGTGTGTCATTAATCACCCCTCCGCCCTCCTCATAAAGAATAAATAAATTAGAGAATACCGGAGCGTCAGAACAATATCTACATGGAGGCACTGGTAAAAGTTCAAGAGAATAAGACCATATGATCCAGAAGGGTAAGCGTCTTGTGTTAAATCGACGACACCCGCTATGTAAACTGAAGTCAGTACCACGTAAATGTCATGGACTCAAAGTAAGAACTCATTTCTCACTCTGAGGACATGGCATTTACTTTGTTCTTACTATGATTTATATGGCTGGTGACGTTGAAGAAGCAGAATACTCTCACTCTTCCGGAATACCTGGTCTTATTCGTATTAAGCCCCTGGTTTTAATTGATTTTGATTTCTGATTATGGTCTGTTGACGCTTTGGTATTCTCTCGTCATTTTTGCTTATAGATATTAATGTTAGCAATTGCACACTATAAGTCATTACGGATATTTTTTGTTATGAACAAAGTCATAATCACATGATTCACTCTATATTTCTATGAAAAATCAAATTAAATGATTACATAAAGATTTTGTATTTACATTTCGAATGCCAGCAGATATTAGCCATTCTATTCATAAAAACATAAGTTATTTCGGTGGATATGTTAACAATTTGACGCGATAATAGTTTTAACTTTTGGTTATCAACATGTCACAGGTTCGTTAAAAAACATCATGAACAGTCAACGATCAAAAACATGTTCACAATGATTTTCGTTCAGTATTATTGCCAAAAGCCGACTCATTTTTTCAAAATTGTATGAAGTGTCTATAAAGACTAGAGGTAAACTTTAACAGCTTTTTAACATACTACGCAGTTAAACGTCATGTGATCACGGAACTAATTTACGACCGGGTATGTGTTTGTGTAGAAAATGGTGTCCACATTATCCTTATCCACGTAGGTAACGGACCTCTATGCCTAGATTTTATTATCCGTCAACGTAAAGTTGTGATATTAGAACGATTGGATTTATTAACGCCGCTGTCGTCTGCAGCTTGATCTGTTCACGTCTAAAGATCAGTGACTCCTAATTTGTCTCATAATACCGACACGTAAGTATGACCTGTATGTTACATATGGTCGGCTGTGAAGATATGCAAGCCGACATAGATTTTTCTAAATATAGATTATCTTCGATATGTTGTTTAAAGTACACTGCTGTGTTACGTGTGTATACGTAATATGTACACCGACATTGTATTCAGTATTTTTTTAAAGCTAAACAGCACAAAATTTAACGAAGCGTTCAATTGTGCGCCATCCACTTACATTGTCGATACAGGTATGGACTGAAACCTTATATTCTCTATACAGGTATGGACTGAAACCTTACATTGTCGATACAGGTATGGACTGAAACGTTACATTGTCGATACAGGTATGGACTGAAACCTTACATTGTCGATACAGGTATGGACTGAAACTTTACATTGTCGATACAGGTATGGACTGAAACGTTACATTGTCGATACAGGTATGGACTGAAACGTTACATTGTCGATACAGGTATGGACTGAAACGTTACATTGTCGATACAGGTATGGACTGAAACCTTACATTGTCGATACAGGTATGGACTGAAACCTTACATTGTCGATACAGGTATGGACTGAAACCTTACGTACATTGTCGATACAGGTATGGACTGAAACTTACGTACATTGTCGATACAAGTATGGACCGAAACCTCACATTGTCGATACAGGTATGGACTGAAACGTTACATTGTCGATACAGGTATGGACTGAAACCTCACATTGTTGATACAGGTATGGACTGAAACCTTACATTGTCGATACAGGTATGGACTGTAACCTCACATTGTCGATACAGGTATGGACTGAAACGTTACATTGTTGATACAGGTATGGACTGAAACGTTACATTGTCGATACAGGTATGGACTGAAACGTTACATTGTCGATACAGGTATGGACTGAAACCTTACATTGTCGATACAGGTATGGACTGAAACCTTAAATTGTCGATACAGGTATGGACTTATAACCTTACGTATATTGTCGATACAGATATGGACTGAAACCTTACATTGTCGATACAGGTATGGACTAAAACATTACATTGTCGATACAGGTATGGACTGAAACTTTACATTGTCGATACAGGTATGGACTGAAACCTTACATTGTCGATACAGGTATGGACTGAAACCTTACATTGTCGATACAGGTATGGACTAAAACATTACATTGTCGATACAGGTATGGACTGAAACCTTACATTGTCTATACAGGTATGGAATGAAACCTTGCATTGTCGATGCAGGTATGGACTGAAACCTTACATTGTCAATACAGGTATGGACTGAAACGTTACATTGTCGATACAGGTATGGACTGAAACCTTACATTGTCGATACAGGTATGGACTGAAACCTTAATTACATTGTCGATACAGGTATGGACTGAAACCTTACATTGTCGATACAGGTATGGACTGAAACCTAAATGTACATGCTATACAAGGCTCGTGAAATCTGAATAAAATGTATAGCCCTATTCCCACAACTTTACATAATGATCTGACAATAACCCTATTCTCACAACTTTACATAATGATCGGACAATAACCCCATTCCCACAACTTTACATAATGATTTGACAATAACCCTATTCTCACAACTTTACATAATGATCGGACAATAACCCTATTCCCACAACTTTACATAATGATCTCACAATAAAACTATTCTCACAACTTTACATAGTGATCTGACAATAACCCTATTCTCACAACTTTACATAATGATCTGACAATAACCCTATTTTCACCACTTTACATAATGAACTGACAATAACCCTTTTCTCACAACTTTATATAAGGATCTGACAATAACCCTATTCTAACCCATTGTATAAAAAAGATCTGAACAAAAATTATTTTTAAATGAAAATGGACACATATGGTAATATATGCAACATCCCAGGTGTGACGTAAGTATCATTCACACGTGAATGCAGTATGTCAACAGTGGTTACATAACATCATATAGCTGTTGGGAGGAGACAAACGAAAATAAATGGTCTAACCTACAGAAATAATGTAGCGGGTGTGTATGAGCGCCAAATCTGATTAAAATGCAGATTCTAATCGACGCTCTGTAACTCACCTCGTGTATATGATCTGATGTTTCCCATAAGAGGTACCAATCTAATTAACATTAGAAAGTGATATTAACGGTTGGATCTCTGTTAATACGACTTTCTCGGGTCCTTATATATTAAAATCCCATTTTCATCGATATGACAGTCCTAATAGATATTTTGCACCTTTATTAGTTTAAACAGTATTTATTTTATTTGAAGATTATCATGAATAGATAACACAATACAAAATGTGGTCTGATGAATGTTTTGGAAACAAGCTAGTAGCTTATATAGATCTCCGGAAATTGGCTAAATTGAATGATATAGAGGTCAAATAACAAACACTGTTTTGTACTAATTATGAAAGCATTCATAAAAAAATTAGTGCTTCACATTAAAGTTAAATTTGATAACCATTGCATATTCTTGAACTTCTTTATTGGATAGTTTTTTGAATTATTAAACAACATGGAACATATGAAAATTGTCAGAAGAAATGCCATGCTTATTTCTCACGTAAACTTCAAATGTTGACGTTAAAATTAAAGTTATGTCATGAAGTGAATATTGACTTCCTGTTTCAAAAAAGTAACATCAGCTTATTAACCCCTGCAATTCTATAATAAACTATTCCAACCTTTGAATTGGAGGAGTTCAAATGTGTATTTAGGGCAGATGAATTATAAATCACCGGAACTCTACAGGAATGAGATTCAACCCAATGAAGATGTAGGGAAAACTTATCTTATATATCATCTTATCAACAAAAAACACTAGTATATATGACTTTATGTTATCAATCACGAATGTTTAGATTGGGTATTTAAACATGAGTTATCTGGTTGGAATCTATGCAAACCGTACAATGTGTTAGTAGCTTGTCACAAATTCCATATATTATGCAAAACAAAACTATTTACAGATTGAATACAAAACGTGATCTCGTTACCGATCAGAATAGCTTACGAGGCCGGCCCTTGAAATGCATGCACCCCCGAGGACACATTTGAACGCATCCAGTTCAAAGGTTTGGGAGAGTTCATTATGAAATTCCCGGGATTAATGGGATAATAGAACTGTGACGCATGTATTTAACCAGGCAAACAGGTATTGTATTACATGCAGCGCGTCGGCTCAGGTAGAGAAAATGTATGACTGTGTTGTTAAATGTAAATACACGTATACAACGAGAAAGGAAAACTTACTGGAGAGATTTTATACCAGAAACAATGTAAATATGGCTGTGGTTCTAATTTCATACCAGAAATAATGTAAATATGGCTGTGGTTCTAATTTTATACCAGAAACAATGTGATATGGCTGTGGTTCTAATTAGTTATAACATTTTTTTATTCATTTATTCATGTTTTGGAAAATGAGCGTCAAACATATACAGCCTGCAGTTAGTTTTGTTGACTTAAAATCTAATATATTACTGTGTTTTAATTGATTATAAACAATCTATTTATTTACTTTTCTATTTACTAAAAAAAACCGCAAATGAGCATGATTTATATACGACACGCAAATGAGCATGGTTTATATACGACATATTTGTTTGTTTTTATTTTTACTTAAAATTAGTTTTCAATAAATATAACTGTGTTTCGAATTATTGAAAACGCTATATTTTAATTTATCTTGTTTTGGTGTGAAAGGCGTGAATGAGGTTTATGAATTATATACAGCAGTAGGTTGTTTGTGGACCTGTTAAGGTGATGTTTGCTTGATTCAATTTCAGAAAAAAAAATTAAATATTCGGTTATCGAAACGTGACCCCCTATGGAATACCCTCATATCCTCATAGAGAAATTTTAAGGAACGGAACGGAGATCAAGATGTGATATGTTTTTCAGATTGAGTCTACACAAGTAGTAGCTAACGCACAATAGACTTGTTTTCACACCATTGTTTTTGTTGTTTTTATTAAATACCAAATTTTTTTCTTTTAATATTGTTCTATTTTGCAAAAGTAATGTTGATGAAGACCAGAAAAAAATTGAACATTCCCTGACGTAGAGACTCATTAATCAATTCAGAAGAAAATTCACTTTTTTAACCTGTCTGAAAACACTTTTCCGAGTTTGGCATATCTACTCTTTTCCTCAACGTCCTGTTTTGATTTTCATGTTAATGGGACCTTAATGACGTCAAAATGGTGTACCAAAACATGGATGTTGTTAATAAATTGTGTATTCTTTGGTTACAGTCATCGGGAAATAAACAGTGCAAATATTATGAGATGGAACAGGAAACGATTCTCTACAAGTACACACATTTTCATCAAAAATGATCTATAAACAAAGTCAGGAAAAGTCATTGGAAAAAGTTGGAAATACAAAGAATATATAGAGCAAAATGAAAAAAAATGAATTTTTGATACGTAAGATCTGATTGTCCGAGAAAAGAAGACGATGAGTATAATTTTAAGGGTTCACTTCAAATACACAATGTAACAAGAATTCAATTGTGCTATGACATATTTCTATAGTGTAGTGGTCATCACACTTGCCACTTTGTGGTGGGAGACCCAGGTTCAAATCCTGGTGGAAATGATAGCACAACATGATATTGATAAAACATAGAAAATATAAAACGCATGTAAACATAAAAGATAACTACCAGTAACTGTTATTGAACTCTTCATTTTATTTCACAATTTTTTGATACACTTTATATAATATTTGCAGTATTCTTGTTTATTTGTTCTGTATTATGGCTTATTTTTTCTTTGCTGTACCGTATTCTTACAACTTGGCATTTATGAATTGTGATCAGTTTCCATTTAATTATTAAAGTCTTTGGTGCTGACATCCAGTGATCGGGCCTTCATGCGTTCAAATATAGTTATCAATTTTTTAACGGAAATTACATGATCAAATATATATGTTCAAGCAATCAATATTTTTTATAGAACAACCTCTTTCTGTTTATAAGTAAAAAATCAAATTGATTATTCAGGCACTGTGCCGCACATACTATGTACATGTTAAGTAAATGATTTGAATGTACTTAAATGTGTTTCGAACTACACTCCGGAGAGAAAATAACATAGGTGATCAGTCAGCAGACTGATCTTTTTATCCCCTGCCTTCACCAAAACGGGGGATATTAATTTGGGTTTGTCCGTCCGTTCTTCAACCGCCTGTCCGTCCTTCTGTCACGCTTCGTGTTTCTGTGCAATAGCAGCGAAAAATATTCTCCAATTGTTTTTTTTGTTAAGTCTACTGTCTCTGAAACTCGGTCTTCATATTCCTTCGGAGTAATTAAGGTAAACACATTCGGCATATGAAGGTTTCTTCCTAAAGTAACATTTTGTCAAATTGACATGTTAATTCTGCACTACCTGTGCTACCACCCGGTTCCCTTGCTCTCATACAAGTTGGAACAGTGTTTGTTGAATGGTTGTGGAGAGTCTCTGAAGGACGAGCAGCCCTGGTTTTATCAACCACTTTGTTATTGCCATACTGAGTCTATGGCTGATATGAAGACGTGACCGAAGATACTCCCCTTTTGCTTGGGTAATTGATTGAATCATGTACGCTGCTTAGGTCACACTTGCTGGGCGAGGGGAGCTGATAGCCCAATATTCGGATAGCAACCATTTGAGTTGTTTGGCGCAGCATCATGGTTATGATAGTCAACTGTATTAACAAAATCTTTCTTTTCAGAAAGCTGTTGACCAATGCCTTCCGTCAAAAGGCTCACAGCAATATCAGTCCTGGCTTTAGAACATCTTGAACTGTAACCTCTGTTTTCTGGACCCGAGATTTTAGAGAAGAGATGCAATTAAGGGCAGTGTGCGGGTATCGGTCACTTTGATCATCATCGATTCTCGACTGACTTAGACGTTCTAGTGAAACAACTTTCGAGGACATAAGATGAATCCTGTCAGAAAATTGACGAAGAGCATACCTGTTACCTATGTCATCAGAAAAGAGCTTATCAACTATTCCATTTTCCTGTTTCAATTCCGTTTTAACAGACTTGAAATTGATTTTTTAAAATTGTTTTTGCTTCCAATAACGATACTGATGGTATTTGCGGGGAAAAAAAAAAGATTAAAAATGACGCTGATAGTAGCGTCGGTCAATTGTACTGTCGTCTGCAAAATCAAAATGGATTTTAACATGGTAGTAGACACCGGGGCCATTCAAATTAGTAGTGTAAACCTCTCCAAAGCGATGGAAAGAGAGCTGGCCAAATGTTGGCTGCAGTCCCCCCCTCCCCCCCTCCCCTCAACTTACCTGCATTCCAAAATAAATCCGGTCATCCTCAGGTTTGGCGAATTCCTTCCTCTTTTTCAGTGATGAGAATAGAAAAAATACGCCATGTTACCCCACGAAACGGTACAGAAAAACAGACAAGGTGGCCTGAAAAGTGAGGAAGCTACGGCTGACAAAATAATGTACGCCACTGATAATGATGTCCCTAAACTAAGGTCACTGAAAATGTTCATTTAAAAAACAAATAAACACGCCACAAGTCTGTTTAATCACTGTGAAAAAGAAGCTTTGAGCAATAGTATCTGTCATATATGGCACACAAACAAACCAGTAAAACAGTACCAGTTTTCACGTGTTATGGTGGACATCTCCAACAAAAGGCCCATGGGCCTCAATGGTCATCCGACAATCTATAATTCTAATTTGTATGTACGATGTGCACAAGTGTGTAATATGGCAAAGACGGCATGTCACGGATCTATTCAAGTCTATATCATTCGCTTAACAAATAAATTAGCAGTCTTTGCACTTTGTTTCGACAATTTGTTTCGGGGGAGGGGGGGGGGGGTGTTACATTACGAGCTAAGGTCTTATTATATTGTAACGAATATATTTCAGTCTATATCATTCGCTTAACTGTGCACTTTATATTGACAGCATTTGACCTCGGGGGTGGGGGATAGTTACATAATAACGGGCTAAGGCATGATTACAAATAACAATATACACCCAGGTCATACCGACGTTTGTATACACTTGTAAGCTACACATAAAGGATTACATTTCACTTTAATATACATATACACACACGCACATACTCCGACGGCTATGTCAATAACGACCGCCCCATTTACACACCGCAGTTCCGTGAAGTAGAAGTGAAACAGAAAGTACGAAATACATGAACAAATTAATGAGATTTTGATTGCGTGGAGACATCAATCAATGATGTATGTATGACAGCTATATTATGCTTTTGGGAAAAATCAATTTCTTTTTCTGCAAAATTAAGATAAAAATGAAATATTTATTATAGATTTTGATGAATAAAAATGAAGTGAAATGATATCTATATTGCTATTCACGACATTTTTCTAATGACAACAAATGAAACACTTCAAATCGGCAAAAGGTATAGGTTATCGGAAGGAGGCTTACTCAACGCCAACAAATAAAGACAGATTATCGTTGAACAGAATTATCTTCGTTTGGTTTAGGGAAAACCCAAACTTATTTTTACACTTCTGGGGATTTTGGCCGTGCTCGTGGAGGTCATTTCCGGTGTTGAAAGCCCGCGTATGTACGCCATAATGCCTGACTAATACGATGTATTCTACCTACACAGAAATAAAGGTAACGTACAATATAGTCTTTATAACGGCATGCTTATAACACCAGCTCATTTATCAAAGACTTTGTTCTGATTTGGTACCGATAGAAATATCGATATTATTAAATATAGTAGGTGCTGATCTTATTCTGCTTCCTGCGTATCCGCCATTATTGTCTTCCACCTACTATCGTTATATACGAATTACTGCTATGTTATATCAATAAGGAGGTTGAACTCTGATTGGTATAGTTGTTACAATTCACCTTTCGTAGTTTCTGAAGTTCGTGTATTCGTTCATGCCTTGAAAAGATAAAAACTTTATAGACAGCATTAAGGTTAGCTGGTACAGTTTAACCGCCCTGACAACAGACAGAAGCACTTATATCGTGTAGCTATATGTAATGACATCAGGGATCTAATTTTGTCTACTGGTATACATAATGGCGATACTGACAATTTACTGTTGTTGATCGACAGCTTTTGTAATTTGTTTCGACAATTTGATTCCGAGGGAAATGACATGCAAGTATGACCTAGGACCTGCAAACAGTAAACAATGTAAATGACATGTCATTAAGACATAGGGCAACAGTAAACAAAGGAAATGACATGTAATTATGACCTAGGGCAACAGTAAACAAAGGAAATGACATGTAATAATGACCTAGAGCAACAGTAAACAAAGGAAATGACATGTAATTATGACCTAGGGCAACAGTAAACAAAGGAAATGACATGTAATTATGACCTAGGGCAACAGTAAATAAAGGAAATGACATGTAATAATGACCTAGGGCAACAGTAAACAAAGGAAATGACATGTAATAATGACCGAGAGCAACAGTAAACAAAGGAAATGACATGTAATAATGACCTAGAGCAACAGTAAACAAAGAAATGACATGTAATAATGACCTAGAGCAACAGTAAACAAAGGAAATGACATGTAATAATGACCGAGAGCAACAGTAAACAAAGGAAATGACATGTAATAATGACCTAGAGCAACAGTAAACAAAGGAAATGACATGTAATAATGACCTAGAGCAACAGTAAATAAAGGAAATGACATGTAATAATGACCTAGGACAACAGTTAACATTGGAAATGACATGTCATTATGACCTAGGACCTGCTAACAGTAAACATTGGAAATGACATGTAATTATGTCCTAGGGCGACATTAAACAAAGGAAATGACATGTAATTATGACCTAGGGCAATAGTAAACAAAGGAAATGACATGTAATTATGACCTAGGACCTGCTAACAGTAAACATTGGAAATGACATGTAATTATGACATAGGGCCTGCTAACAGTAAATAATTGAAATGACATGTAATTATGACCTAGGGCAACAGTAAACATTGGAAATGACATGTCATTATGACCTAGGACCTGCTAACAGTAAACATTGGAAATGACATGTCATTATGACATAGGACCTGCTAACAGTAAACATTGGAAATGACATGTCATTATGTCCTAGGGCGACATTAAACAAAGGAAATGACATGTAATTATGACCTAGGGCAATAGTAAACAATATAGACAGGTCTTTACTTACTGTAGTCACTTTCTACCTTCTGTACTTAAAATTACGTGTGTGTAGACCAGATACACATAAGGATTATAGTTCCCATTCACACACGCATAAATATGCCCTTGTCTATTGAAAACCGACCGCCGGAGGTAATTTTTTCAGTGAATTTGAAAATGAAACAGAAAGTATGCTATACCTTGAGTTTGTTTTCGTTGGGACATTTTAAACAATTCGAAAGTATCTATATAATAAAATATTTTCCCAATTGAAATACCTACCATAATCCAAACTCAAAATCGATTAAACTTGGTTCAAAACTAGAACAAAGGAAAGATTTACACGGAAACCCTTGTAAAAACACGATTTTATTTCTGTCATTTTTATTTTGTTTTTTATATATTTATTTCCAGGAAGTTTTGGTTCTTGAGCTCATTTTGCAAACAGCAAATCAAGATTGTGGTTTATCAAACAAATCTAGAATACCGATGAGTCATAAAATATAATCCGGTTATCCAAAATCGATAAAGCTGGGGACAAAATATCAATAAACGAAAGACTAATAAGGGGACATTTGAAAAAATTAAAATAATCATATCAGGTTTTTCTAAATAGTGTGCGTCTTCTGTTTTATCGACGGCACATGCCTTGTTAATAATCAAATTTGACGACCTCAAAGTGAGAGATAAGGTATCATTTTCAATTACAACAAGAAGGTATACTAAAGAGCAAATTGAAAAAAAAGCAGTTCGCCATTTTATTATACAAGGATACAAAATATTTCTCAAAATGGAAAATGAGACCAAAATGGCCGCCATAGAACTTGTTCAAAGCTCTTTAACAAATTCAGCCTCGTACGAAAACAAAAAACAAGTCTAATAGTGGGGTGGGACACGGTAAATTCCTATTTGAAATTCAAATCTGTGTACATGTATTGTGTTTTACACAAAGTATTTCAAAGATAGCTCACAACCATATTTGCAACATTGTCTATATCTTTCTAAAATAAAGCTCTCATAACAATACATCGTATTCTTTTACAGCTTGGTATAAGGTATTGTAGTGTAAAAGGGTGGCGAAATTAAATGTTTTGATGGACAAAATATTTTGATTAACATTGATGAGATGATCTTTTCAAAATCAACATCCCAATGCACGGTTAAAGTTAAATGATCCCTTTTGGTACAATAAAACCCAGGTATGCAAACTCAACCTTTCGAAATTCAAACAACTGATTTTGATTTTGTGTTTTTCAGATCAAACTGCAACGTCAAACAGATCACATCTTTACTAACAAGGCCAACACTTCACAATGTCACTACCTGTGAAATTTTCAGATATTCGAGGGGAAAATGTTTCACTGAATAGAGAAAGGAACAGTGCGACATGGAAACATGTTTATTCAGGAGGTGTACTATTCAGTCAACTACCATTGGAAACAGAGAAGCCAGTGAAGTTAACTCTACGTGGTACATCAATAGTCCATGTGGGATTTTACAAAGGAGACCCACAAAATATCGAAGATGTTAAAGAGTTATACTTGAAAAAGGAAATAGATTTAATTGCTCAACTGAATATTTATAAAAAGAAATGCTCAGCTTATCTCAAAAGGAACGCCTCTAGCGTTACATACAAACATGCGCACATTCCATACACGAAGAATATTATACCAGGAACAGCCATCTGGATTGCTATATACATCCAGTTTGGGGATGCGTGTGTGAAAATGTGTAAGTATGTTAGCAAATCAATTTTAAATAATAAGGTTAAGTAAAAGCTGGAGAACATTTCAGCGCTTACGTACAAAATACTTCTTGAATTATTTCAAATCTCACTCTCTATAGCGTGTTATGGAATGGCCTGTCCGAGATAGATGTCAACTTCACAGCCTTTGTTTTTGTCAATGAAAGTGGTCCTGAATTTAATATTTTATTTTGTGGAACCCTGTCAGAACCATCTACATTTCCAGAAACAAATGCCTGTGATCTCATTGCACGTATCGCCGATAATACCATTTTCATAAATTACGTTTAGGATTGTAAGTGACAATGGTGCCAAATTGCGCAATTTTTGAACAATCATGATGCAGCTTTCAGGCAACAATATAGCAACTCCACGGAATACTTGACGTTAATATTTAAAGCTTAATATTCAAAAAGTACTTAGGTATTTGCTCTTGTTATATCTAACAAAGTACAATACTGAGTATAAACTTATTGTTTATGAATATTGGCCGGATACTCTAGCCCTTGATTTCCGATTATTGTCATAACTAACTGACTGACATTTGTCAACCGGGGCTACTGCAAACTTATTTATCTCAGCGAAGTTTGAACTAAAACCATTCCGTTTCATTACGATGGCCTTAAATAGGGTTTCCCTTATGTTATTGCATTATACAGCAAGTATTTTGAGTGCGTCAGTTCATCATTAGACTGATCTATTTTAATTCGACTATGCGACGACATTTTAGTATGCCAAAACCAGTACGTTTGCCTTATGTTCCAAACCAAATCGGGGAAGAAGGGCTATTGTATTCTACAAAGTAAAAAATATTGAAAACAAATTGTAGTGTTCTCTTCTGAATTTCAGTAGGCTATGGACATTTCAGTTCCCATTTACATATCTACAGGCGATAAAAGCATTTCAGAAGTGAAAGAATGATAAGTGAGATTTATCAAACAAATTGTATGGCAATGTGGCTTGTGGAATAATTATATATCTTTTGTTGACAGGTTCAAAAACCGATTCATCACAAATGCTGCAATTTCACAGCAAACATGGCACCAATATTCAGTTCTGGGACAATAAAAGGATGACTGCACAATTACGTACCCCAAATTCTGCCGCCACGTCTTGCATAGAGCTAAATCCAACAGAAGATAAGGCTATATCAGTTACGCTAAGGATGAAGCCATGTTCAAATGAAATGAAAAAGTACGGCTTGCAACTAGCAGCAAGTCATTCAACTTCAAAACTTTTGAGTAATTTTCATGAAACACAACCAAAATGCACAGCAATTCAATCGTTTGAAAAGAAATCGGGAAAATGCAACACGTGCGACGGAGAGTTGACGATAAAAGTGGAACATGGCGGAAGACTCAAATATCATCATGATACGGCAGGAACAGGATCAGCACAAGTGACTGATCAATACACCCAACAAGGAGGGATCATACTTATATTGGATATGTCTCAGGTAAGAGTAGACATTATTGACGCCTTTGAGTATGAACCAAGATCTGGAAGCGATGACGAAGAGGACTGTTCAAGTATGTCGAGCGTTAATTCAACAGCGGTCATTTCAACCTGTTTGGATCGTTCTCTTCACTCTCCAACATCAATACAAAACAATGTGATAATTCTAAAGAACACATTATTTGACAAATCAGAGGATTCATTGTCGCAAGATAAAACAGAGTCATCTGCCGATGACGAGTCGGATATTTCATTCGAACAGCCCCTGAATGCTGATGCAAAACCTCCACCGGAACCAAAGGATAGAAATCGTTTGAATGTCTGGGTCCACGAAACAACAATGTTTCAAACACCGGAATCCCAAACAGGACGTAAATTCATTGTACCAGAGAGAACATTTTTCGAAATATCATCAGAAAAAATACCTGCTGAAGCGAGGCCAACGAGAAAACGAACGGATGTTTCCTGCACTACAGAAACTATTGTGCAACCAAAACAGATCCGGTTGCACGACAATTTGCACTTGACTGAACGTGAAATAAATTCAACGTCGTACCAAGCACAGAAAGATGTGCGCTGTGCATCTTTGCAAACAGAAGAAACGTTGCTGCCACTAAAGAAAACAAATGATCCTTTAAGTCATGTTCCAGCAACCGCCTTTTTCGTAGCACGACCATTCTCGCCAGAGCAAAGTAGGATTCCGACCTCAGAACAATCTGCAGGGGAATCCCATTGTTTTTCTCCAAAGAATGCTCGTCTCCAATTGAAACGTTCAAAAATGGGAGTTCGACTCACCCCTCCAATTAATTCATCAACGGATGACCATATTAATAGTGGTGTTGTTTCACCAAGACACCAGCATGGCGGAATGATAAAGCATCAGCTGACATATCCCTTATCTACAGTGACTGATCATTCGGATCTCTTTCGGGACGACTACAATGTTGTTCTAAAAAGGAAGGCTGCATCAAAACATCATCTGAAAGACAACATACAGCAGAATTATACAAAACTTGTCGAAAACCTTGAAACTGTTCCATTAATTGACCATCTGTTCGAAGCAGATATTTTGGGACGGGAAGAATACGAAAAAATAAGAGCATGCAAAGAAAGTTTTGAACGTAACAGAATCTTGCTTTTAATGCTCCTCAAAAAAACCGTCGATATCGATACATTCACGAAGGCTTTGCGAAATTCAAAACTTGAGCATTGCATATCAATGTTTGAAAGACACAAATGCCACCTGATTCAATGTGATTCGTTTGATCATAGAAAAAACTTTATTCGTAGTACATTACGCATTCATAAACTTTCGAAACTGTGAAAATATTTGACATTAAGTCATACCATGCTGGGTATGAATCAGACGCAATGCGTCGATTTGGATTCACATAACAACTCGCCAAACTGTAAACCAACCACAATGTTTCGATGGGAAAACGTGAACCTAGGCCTATGCAAATTATTAGTGGACAATTTTGACGACAGCACAATATGTGAGAGTGAGGGTTTTGTAGCCTGCTCTGCAGTTGTCTTGACCTAATTTATCATACACTCATCTTATCCCGTTTCATTTGTATTGTACAATGTACAAGTATATGGTTAGTTCGTTTATTTAAAACTCCACATGTTTTTATATTGTTGATGTTATTATGAAAGTATATTTTGTGCTCCAATTTGACTAAAATGCAGATTATTATTCGCACGCGCTGTACAAGGATCTGACAGCATCCTATATGAGGTCATGTCAAATCGAATTACCGCTTACAGAATATCGGGAGCAGATGTTTGTGGGCGAAAAATCTTGTGTTATGTCATTTCGTCACAACAAGCTAACTGTGCATGCTGTGACGAAATGACTTAGGACAAATGACAGCTGTGTCAGTCATCAATTAAAATAAATTCCACTGGAGTAAAGAGGCGACAAAGGTCACCAGAACATAACCCCTTATGGGATGTTGTCAGATCCTTATATAACCTGTTAGGCTAGTGCCTTTTTTGTGACTTTTGCTACTGGTGACGTTTTTGTGTTTTTGCTATAAATTATCTGTTTCCATAGAAGGAACTATCACAATTGCTTTCCGGGATACAACATCGTAGGGGCTGATGCCTTGCTTTGTTGGTCCTTATTAATATTGTTACTTGATTTGGTAAATGTTATTCATATCTACTGTAGAATGATAATTTTCATTTATCTGTTATTTTTTTACACGGTGGATGACGATAGAATGAACAGGAGCAGGCAATATAACGCATTCATTTTTTTTGTAAACATATTGGGTGGCAGTTTAAAAAACAAAAACACATATACAAAGATTGATATCAGTTTATCTAACTACTTTTTCAAGAATGCCAATTATGATCTTTCATTTCGCTATATAGGTTACGACAAACAGAAAACTGGAGAGCATTTTGTAGTCTGTTGCCCACCTTGGATGGTGAATTTCGCAAATGCCCTCCATGTTCCTGATTCCAATTTATAAGTAGCGTTTAGATTTTCTGTATTTGATGACACTATTCAGGAAACATTAGCACCTGAAAAAGCTTTGTTAAAAACATCTGAAATTTGTTTAACATTTGACAAGGTATGTCTTTGATAAGATTTACTTTTGTAATATCTACAATCGAGTCTCGTCATGTCAAACTCGGGTAACTCGAAGGCCCCGACAAGACTAAGTTTTCAAACTCGCTTAACTCAAATACTCGGTGATTCGACATTTTTCGTGGTCCCGCTGATTCCAAAATAACGAGTTTCAACTGTATACTGATCAATGTACTAATTCACTGTTTGGTGGACGAGTTAACCATTAGTAAAAACAGGGAAATGCAGCAAAGCTGCTGGACACAAACTCTTGGTTATGGAAATGACTTTCTGACGTTTAAAGACACGAGAGAACTTACCGAGAGACACTTGGATATAATTATAATATTTTTTTAAAGTCATTTAATGATTATGCCGTTCAGACTTTGTCCGTTCATTTAAAAATTGGATTATTGTCACTGAAGTATCATTTACACAAACACATATGTATTGTCAAAATTACATCGATTCACACGAATATTTCTTTTGACAGTGACTTTTGGATAAAATATCAACCGTTCTTTGGCTAAAAGTGTCAATCTTAGATCCCATTTGAATAACATTTATTATCCTGGGCTATTGTGTCTAAACGCCGTTGCTGTTTTTTGTTTGACATGTGTGTTGAACATATACTATATTGTATCATAGGACGGAGAACAGCATGAAGATTGTGCCGTCCGTCGCCTGGGCTCGAACCCGCAACTCTTGGCTCTTGGACAGCCTTATGGTTTACCAATGAGCTACACGGAACATGAACACCCTGTATCTTAAGTTAATGTACAACAGATGTTACAACTATTTGCTCTCCGCTTTTTTTTGTGTTGGTACACGAACACCAAACGCCAAGTTCTTCTTGTCTGTAACGAAGGCCATGAATGCAATCTGTAATATACGTAGTGTGTTTCCCCAGGGGATCGCACCTTCAATCCAGAGGTTCCTCGTCAGACGCTATACATTCCCTCTAGCTCAAAGCTAGAAATGTATCTTAATCAACCATGTGTACAATTTAAATCTGCCATATTTGTATCGTATTTAGAATGAAATTCATGATATTTTTTATTTATTCTATTTTTTTATTAGTTTGTTTACGTCACCCCTAGTAAAAAGCATCATCATGCTTTCAACAGAAAAGCGCGGGAGTTTGTAGCGTAAGTTGTGACTCCAAGTTTTAGTGAAGTGCACGCTTGGCAACCAAGCACCATTTTGAACGGCTTTCTGTAGTCAGACTAGAACAACACAGTTGGAATATTTTGCACATCTCCACTGCATTCAAGATGTTTTCATCAAACGGGGAATTCGTAACATTTCACTAATATAATGTACTATACGGTATTCATCTACTATATTTTTGTAGACCCTAAGCGGCCTTAATTTCACAGAAGTCTTTCATGCATGGGGAAGCACCGGAAATGCACAAAGTGTTTACAGATTCAAACCCCAAGATTGGCGGCGTTTAGGGGTTTGGAAAAACATTTAAAGGACATTTTCACCGTTAGAAAATCTGGTTATTACTACTACTTGTGGTGAAAAGCATATTTACATTGAAGCCACCTAGTGTTGAAACAGTTTATCTAACAAGTACATAGTATTACAAGCAGAACACTACAGTATATTTTGTAGACTACTGTTTGCCACCAGGGGTGAAAGACACTGCAGATATACTTTATCTTCCTGGTTCCAATTTTTAAATGCAGTTTTCAGTTTTCCTACTATTTATATTAAAACAGGTCATCTAACGATTTAAGTAGATGTTTTCATTTTACTAGCATTCTAAATCTGTTTGAACCCTATGATAACCCTCCATGACTAAATGTGTGTAATGAATTGGTATGTGTTTTATATCAGTGGCATGATTACGCACCTTTTTAATCGCGGTTTTTGTCATTTTATTTACATACTGTATCACTGTTTATCTGTGTTGAGTATTGTTACATTTTGTTATATCCATTTACACTGATGGAAATGTATACTTATATGATTTGTTGTAATAAGGCTAGGTAGGTAGATACTTGTCTGTCTACCGGTCATCTGACAGACAAGTATCTGTATCTGACACCCAATATATTATCAACCCCTACGTATTTATCTTCAGTGTAATTCATCAAGTTATAACAGTTATCAGTTATTACAAAATATTCAACTTGTAGCAATCACTCTTGCGCGCACGGATGTTAGCTTTCGAGGTGTCTTAATTTTGGAGGGAAACTTGAGAACCCGGAGAAAACCCACGTGGTCGGGCAGGTGACCCCGTACCTTTTCACGTCCGGTCGGGGAATCGAACCCCGGCCGCCTTGATGAAAGGCAAGTTCGCTATACATACACCATCCGACCACCCATTGTATTGTATTTAGCTCACCTATATTTAATTTTACTTGTAGGTCTCATGTAGGAATATGGTTTTTTGTTTCTTTCACATTATTATTCCCACTATAAGGAAATAGCTCTACCGAGCTACTGCTTGCATTATGGTATATCCTTGTATATGAAGGCAAGGGGCCGCGGTGGTCGAGTGGTTAAGGTGTTCCGACATTCTACCACTAGCCCCCCACCTCTGGGATGCCAGTTTAAATCATACGTGGTGCAGTTGCAAGGTATTGGCCGGTGGTTTTTCTCCTCGTACTCCGACTTTCCTCTACATTCAAAACATGCCATGTCCTGAAATGACCCTGTCTGTTGATAAGACGGAAAACAAACATAATCCAAACCAAACAGGTAAATACATTTGAATAAGCTTATCAGTATGCCTACTTGTATTGATTGATTAATGATGCCGCACATCACACTCTGACCAACACGGGTAACTTACTACTAAGCTGTATGATAAACGTGACGATTTCGATTTTCCGAACTTTCCCTTTCTTGTTAGTAACATCCCTGCTTCTCCATCCTATGGTGTTTACAGGTTGGCCGTTTTTGAGTTTGCTTGTTAGTGTGTTAAACTGTTGTGATGACAATAATGACTCGGTTCTCATTTTGAGGATTGATGCTTACTTGGATGTTACCAAGATTTACATGGCGGGTGTCGTCGATGAAGCTGAAGACGCTTACTCTTCCGGAACATCTGGTCTTATTCTCTTGTGCTTTTACGAGAGTCTCCATGTAAATTTTTCCTTTGTTCCTATTTTGCCCCTAGTTTAATCGCTTTTGAGTTCGGATTATGGTTTTGTTGACGCTTTGGTATTCTCTGCTTTTTTGAAGAGGTGACATTCCACCTGTATTTACATGGCGGTGTCGTCGATGAAGCAGAAAACGTTAACCTTTCAAGAATCTATGTATAAATTTGTTAATATTTTGTCCCTCGTTTCATTGATTTTAAGTTCGTATTATGGTTTTGATGACGCTTCGGATTTTTATGACTTTTCATTCATTTTTTTTTTACATTTATCCTCTTTTATTTAGCTCACATTTCTTTCATTTATGTAACTCTGTGCTTATTTTCAAGCTATGTTTTTGTTTCTTTCACATTATACCTATATATGTCGAAGTAATAGCTACAATGTACTGTTTGTATGGTGATGGGATATGCAACGTTAAATAAATATTCTTGTAGTACACGATTTGAAATTATACAGAACTAGATTAAGTTTACTTCTAAAATCATAAATTAAAGGGGTTTTACGCACCTGACCCTTCTGCTTCTACATTAGTTTAGACATTTTGGATTCCTACCTTTTGGCCCCTAGCATCACTGAATAGTCTTAGGAGGACGAAACAGCTGTATGATGCAGTTTAATTCATTTGTTCGGCATATTGTATCTATTACTAAATTTAAGAGTTGCAGCATATGTGTGTGTTACGTCATCTTTGTAACAGGTATACACTTTACTGAAGCAAATGACACTGTAGTGATATATAACATATACTGAATACTTCTGTGTAACTCTGAATCCAATAAAGGACTTCACATGATTCCTATTTTTTTTATTAGCTTTTATTTACACTTACCCTAAACCCAAAACAAATCCACAATTCGTCGCTTGACCTGGACAAATAGCAGAACAAATCTGGTGTTTAAGCAAAAATTAGGAAGAAGAAAGTTTTTTCGAAAGAATGGAAAGAAAAGAAAGTGTGACGGGGTCGGCAATTATGCATGGGGCCTTCGGCAGTATATTTCAGCGTGATTGTCTTGCGGTCAGAAATTAACCAGGGTATATCCAACAAAATAACAAATCTTTAAAGTTTCACTATTTATTTACAATTACAATTAAATAACAAATAATAAATGAAATCTGGCTACCAATCTCTTCTAACAAAGCAATATCCATTCTGTTTATAATCACATCTTGATCTCCGTTCCGTAACCTTCTATCTGCTGCGTGAAGATCTGAGGACATCCCATAGGGGGTCACATTCAGATGACCTTTGTCGCCTCCACTCTAGTTGAATTTCTAATGACGCTGTCATCTTCAACAAGTCATTATGATCTTGTAGAAATACTCATAATGCTATTGTATATTGAATGTTTGAGATTTAATAGAACACAAATGAGATTCTAGCAATATCTGTTCATAGTAAACACTACCTTTTTAAAAAATATTGTTTAACACATGTTCATACAAAATCATTAACTAAGTAACAATACAATGTATTACTAGAAGGAAAATTCTGCATTTTCTTTCGACTTTCAATTAACAAACAACTACCTCAAAATTACATACCGATTACGAACTCAACACATACATTCACATAGCATGCACCGGTACAATTTACTTAATATAAATTCATTTATTTAAGCTATCAATGGTACATTAAAGAAACGAATTCAAATCGTAGAAAAACAATAGATGACTGAAGGTTACAATTGTCACCTTAACCGTTAAAATCCGAGAATTAAAGTCGGATCGAGACCCAGGTATAGCTGATTTTTCCAATAATCTTGTGATGCACCAGTCGTTCCTCTTACCCACTGCATTATCAGTCTGAAACATGGTCATTGGAGCAGACGACCTGAGTCAAATCTAGCATTGGAAACCTAGCATGTGGTATTTATCTTAGATGCATCAGCCATGACAATTTAGTTGATGTAGGACTTTTATAGCTCACTCACAATGGACCTACACAATTATTCTTAACCACATCTCCTCGTCCCAAAACATGATCATTAGAATAGAAAATCTGAGTCAAATTCAACATCCGAAACCTATCATGTGCTTGATTCATTTCTGACTTTAACTATTTTTCTTAACCTTATGCGGGTGCCGCCGTCGCAGTGGTTATAGCAAAAGGCACCTCAACGAAAAGCCTCAGCTTTGTTGAGGTAAGGTAAACTTTTTTTCGCCATGCTGCCGCGCGATTCTTCAAATGAATACCAAAGGGTAACAACTTGTTAACCACTATTAGAAACTAAAAAAAATGTCTGTGAGACATAAATGCCCCCTTCCCCCATATGAAATTGGTTCTTCATGCTTATTACGTATGCGAAGTTTTATGACAATCGGATCAGAAGTTATCTAAATAAGCTGGTTACATTACCATGGGACGGGACGGGACGGGACGGGACGGGGCGAACAAGGGAAACACTATCTGGCACCCCCCCAACCCCCACTTTTTTCGGGGGGGGGGGGGCATAAAAATATAAATATCTAAAGTTTTGCAGATAGAAGCAGGTTACCTGAATGTCCCTCAAAACAGAAGATACTGAAGAAAGCCTCCAATAACAGATTCGTTGCTTTATGTTAAAATGTTACGTCATTTAAGGATGCCTTCCCAGTGTGTGTGTTAAATATATATGGGAGTCTCGGCATGTTTATGTAAGTCTCCTCTCGATTGTTGAGATATGAGCATATTTGTTTATATGGGTCAATATAAACCATTGCGTAGGGTAACGAAATGATGATAATTATAAAAGCACTTTCTCTAAGGAAGTTGAACAATGCATGGTGTTATTGAACGAACACCCTAAGATGATGAGGGGCCGCGGTGGCCGAGTGGTAAAGGTGACCCGACATTCTATCGCTAGCCCCCACCTCTGGGTTGCGGTGGCCGAATGGTTTAGGTGACCCGACATTCTACCACTATTCCTCCACGCGAGTTCGAAACCCACCTGGGGCAGTTGCTAGGTACTGACGTAGGTGGGTGATTTTTCTCCGGGTACTCCGGCTATCCTCCACTTTCAACACCTGACACGTCCTCAAATGACTCTGGCTGTTAATAGGACGTCAAACATAATAAACCAAACCAAATGATGTGCGAACATTTATATAAGATTGAAGAAAATCAATAGAAAACAAAAAGGGAATTAATTCGATTTTCGTCAAATAATGCCTCGTACAAAAATAACAGCGTACATATAATAGCTAGAGCAGGTTGATTGGGAGAGTCGGTGATATTTTTTTCATTTTGACGTGACTCCTGACATTAAGCAGAACATACACACGATAAACGTACGATAGCTTTAGTTTACTAGAACTTTACTGTATACTTTACAAAGATTAGCGTTTATATTGGATATTCGTGGGACAATATATAATGCATTTAGCCTTTCAAACCTTTCCCCGATTGGACGTAAAAAGTAATTGGTCACAGGCCCGACAGCATGATTTTGTGTCCGCCTAGACTTGCGTTTTAAGCTGAAATAGCATACATGCTCCATTATATTTTAGAATGAATAAAATATCATTTGTACCATCGCCTAAATGACCCCATTAAGACGAAATCACTAGCAAATTCTTGTGTTCACGCTATGTTTTTTCTCCAAATTGCGTTAAAAGAAAAATAATTTGTGAAATATGTAGCGGTTGTAGCTCTCGTGTCTTATTTTTCATTTAAGCATTAAACTGCATTTTGTTTCGAGTTATAGGCGATATGAACGCCCACTGCATTACAGGATAATAGTGACACTGCAGCGCAAATGTAAATATAATCACATGATAAACCCCCAAAATAGGCGAAAACACTATTGGATATAAAAATAAATTAGAAAATACTGAAGCGTTAACAAAATCTTAATCGGAATCGATTAAACCAGAGGCAAAATAAGAACAAAGGAAACAAATACACGGAGACCCTGGTAGAAGTGCAAGAAAATAAAACCAGGGGTTCCGGAAGAGTGAGCGTTTTCTGCGTAATCAACGACACCCGCCATGTAAATCTTTGTCACATCTAATTAAACATCAAGTTTTCAAAATGAGAACCGCGCATCATTGTCAATCACAACAAATAAACACACTTATGAGCAAAAGATTGTAGTCTTTTCATTTGGAATTCTATATGCGTCTTCATATATGACCATTAGCTGACTGACTAAACACCTTGGTGTTTCACGAGCATTCTCGTTTTCATCATGGGTACGTAGGTGCGGCCGTGATAGAACTTGTACCACACCATTGATTTATAAAAAGAGATGGAATCAGAACCAGAATCTTGAATGTACAAGCCGTTCAAATTGCTGTCGAGACATCCCTTGTACCACCAAGCGCCCGACGCTTGTATAGCACAGGTACCGCCGACGCTGTTTTCATTGTCGTAGGTAGTGAAGGGTAAACCGCTGTGAAAAGTCATTGCGTCATCTGTAAAAAAAAAAAAAAAATCAACGATATTTTGTAAATAAAAAAGTTTATTTGTTGGGGTTTGTTAGTACGAACCTTCCTCCATACCGTATTAGTAATTGCTCGAAAAAACAAATTGGCTAGAATTTAAAATCTATAAATAATCTATTGTTCATTGTCGTAGGTAGTGAAGGGTAAACCGCTGTGCAAAGTCATTGCGTCATCTTTAAAAAACAAAATTAACGATATTTTGTAAATCAAAAAGTTTATTTGTTTGGGTTTGTTAGTACGAACCTTCCTCCATACCGTATTAGTTATTGCTCGAAAAAAACTAATTGACTAAAATTTAAAATCTATAAATAATCTAAATGAACAAATTAACACCAGCCAAAACAAATTATTATGTAGGGATTTACGCTGTTCTTAATTTAAAAACAACTTTTATTTTACAAATCAGAATTGTAACAATAACGCGCACCATAGATTACTATGTTCGTTGCCAACTGCGGGCATACTACCGTATACGCAGTGAAAATGAGGAACAATCCTTATAATATTATTTACACCCTTAATAATTTTAAAGTGTTATACGAAGGAAAACGCATTCGAAGCGGGTTACTACGATGGTAACTACGATGGCAATGGTTGCTAAGATAATATTGTCCAACTGAATCTTCATCGATATATTGGTTAGTTCAGAAAAAAAACCACAGTGAATAACACCAGTTTTCTTCATAACATCCTTTGTAACTTTGGTACTAAATTATATTACAAGCACGGCGTTGTCGTTATGTCCACGCATTGACACAGATATCTGGTTGTGAAGCTGTCCGACGTCGGACATCGCAACTGTAGGGCGCCGCCATTTTTGCGTTACCGTCGAAGAATTTCGAATGCGCATCATTTGGATAATCACACGAAATTGATTCCATATATGTTCCATATTTCAAAATCTTTTGAAGCGTGAACGACGCCATATTTGACCAAATATCAATCCGCCGAGCCTTTCTTTCATTGCGTATACGCTAATATATTTGCAGCCAGAGTTTACTTAGCACAAGAAGGGAGATGTGTAAATATAATGATATAACACATGACAAAGTTTCCAAATAAAGCGCAGAAAAACCAAGGTTTTTTAATTTTTATATCATCGTCTTTAACACCTTATAAACAGCACGTGTGTAAGGAATTGCCTCCGTGTTTATCCTATGTCCTTCGGGCGTGAACGATGTGCTGAAATTTGCTAGTGTACGTGTTTCTCCTAATAGCACGGATCTGATGCCGAGTTTGGATTGTTTTCTCAATGAAAGCCACGCAGAAGGCACCCAGCACATCATTCGGTCCTGACACTATACTGACGACTGGTAATAGCCAGTTGTTGTGATTCCCCTAAGTGGTTTAACTATAACACCTTTTTAGCCCACCGTGATCAGGTGGTGGGCTGTTCAAAACGTTCTTAGCTCGTTCATCGTCAGTGGTCCGTCATCTATCCTTATACAATGTTTATTATCTCTTCATGTATATATGAGAAGTTCTACATGTATATTTCCCTTGGTCCGTTGTGCTGTATTGCAGATTTTGACAAAGAAAAGTAATTTCTAAGTATTACTCGATGAATCTGTCCTCAGATTTCATCTGCAGTATCCCCTTGGTCCCTTCCTGTGCCTTTTTATTTTGGATCTGATCGGTAAAACAGAATGGGTGAAAGATTGCTTCCTTTTATTGGGACTTTGAATATTAATGTTACCGCTATTTCTGGTGTAGTACTATATAGTTCTTTCTCAAATTTTATATTCAGGCTTCCCTTGGACCGTAGTTGTATTTTTTTATTTTGGGACCGACGAAAAAGAGGTTTCTGACAGGCGGCCATCGTTACTTGAAATATGTTACCGGTATTTCCTGAGAAGTATAGAACTAACCTTTCTCAAAATATGCACGTTTCAATATTTGGACCGATCAGATGACAAACTTGGATTGTGACCATGAAAATTTGTTAACACTCTTTCTTAACGAATTGTTCTCATTATTTTACAGTTTTTTCCATCGGTCAAAAGTTTTCTTCTTGACTTTTGAACATATCAGAAAAAAAAGACTGACATGCGGTCATCTGGGATTTCGGCCATGAAACTTAGTTTTGGCTATTTCTTGAGAAGTACTGAATGGATCTGTTTCTGATTGCGATTCCAATCGCCCCGTAGTTGTGCCTTTTTATATTGGGACAGATTTGACAAACAAAATGGCTGATAGGCGACCACGCTGTATTTTGGAAATGGAGGTTTGTTATTGTTATTTATTGAAAAGTACTGGAATGTTCCTGCTCAGATTTCAGATATTGTTCCACCTGGTCCCTAGTTGATTACAAATGAAAAGTTATCTTTAAAGATCCCCGTACCACTGCAACAAATATCCCATCTACGCAAAAGAAGATGAGTAACAAACAATGCAATCCATATTCTCTGATTTAGTTGAGTTTTTATAACAGTTTTAGACTAAGATATTTGCTAAACTGAGTATAATAGCCCAATAGTGTTACAGAGTTATACAAAACAAAACTCAAAGGGAGGTAGTGCATAAACACCAGCAGTGAGTCACGTGTTCCTAAACTTACGTGAAACGTTGCCTGAAAATCCTGACACGAAGAGCTTATAATTCGTGGATTCTTCTCCAATACTAAACGACGAGTATTGGGCGTAAGCTACATCGCCAAACCACGAAACCAGCTCAATACGTAGGATGGACGGCTTTAGGGTAAGTAGGTGGATTACCTCAAGGCCTGAAATGTATACGTTAAATGAAAAGGTACGTTATAGTTGTATACATACCAAATTGATGACACGTCAAATAAAAGTGTTGATGTATTTCGTCAACATAATGATCGTGCTTTGTTTCTTCTCGATTACTGACAATATAAGGACAAGTTATATTAAAAAAAGAGATGAAAAGATAAAATTTCAGATTAAGACGCCTCTTACGAATAATGCAATGTGATGTAACACACACACATGCCGCACATTTTAAATTTTGTTATAGAACTGCATCATACAGCTGTTTCGTCTAGGGCTCTTCAGTGATGCTAGAGGCCAAAATTTTAAACTAATGTAGAAGAAGGGTCAGTTGCAACTTGGCAGCAGGCACAAAATTCCTACAGCCAAGTTATAGAGTATATAAACAATAATACAAAGATATGATCATTAAACTATTTGTATCTGGCTCTTGTCCGACATCGCACTTAATTTTGTAAAAAGTAGCATGATTTCATGAATAAAAATTTTCCGCTATAGACTATATATTTACATTCTGATTGTTTCTTCTCTATATGAACATACCAACTGAAAACAACAAACACTAGACTATGAATACATCATGAATACAGTATGAATACATCCATTCACGTGAATTACTTATGACGTAATATATGAGTCTTGTTCAATGGGAGTCTTACGGCTCCGCTTCGGATAACATGGAGAACGCCCCCGCGTCAAACGTTTAAATGACTACGGTAGATTATTGGCGCCAATTTTACGCATACTATGGCTGTTTCGCCTTTTTCGTTTAAAGGACGGCGCAATAACAAACGCAGTTGATTAAACAGTTGTTCAATAAATAAGAAAATAAATTAGACAACTGTTCAGTAGTAAAAATGTAAATATATGAATTGAACGGCGTTGTTTTAATTTTCATGCCGGTATGAATGCAAATCGGTTACATCCATATTGACCATGAAGCCCTAGCGGGCTTCATGCAATATGGATGTAACCGCTTTGCATTCATACCGGCATGAAAATTAAAAAACGCCGTTCAATCCCTATATATTTACATTCTGATTGTTTCTTCTCTATATGAACATACCAACTGCAAACAACAAACACTAGACTATGAATACATCATGAATACAGTATGAATACATCCATTCACGTGAATTACTTATGACGTAATATATTAGTCTTGTTCAATGGGAGTCTTACGGCTCCGCTTCAGATAACATGGAGAACGCCCCCGCGTCAAACGTTCAAATGACTACGGTAGATTATTGGCGCCAATTTTTCGCAAATTGTGGCTGTTCCGCCTTTTTCGTTTAAAGGACGGCGCAATAACAAACGCAGTTGATTAACCAGTTGTTCAATAAATAAGAAAATAAATTAGACAATTGTTCAGTAGTAAAAATGTAAATATATGAATTGAACGGCGTTGTTTTAATTTTCATGCCGGTATGAATGCAAATCGGTTACATCCATATTGACCATGAAGCCCTAGCGGGCTTAATGCAATATGAATGTAACCGCTTTGCATTCATACCGGCATGAAAAGTAAAAAACGCCGTTCAATCCCTATATGAAATTACTTACCAGACCAAAAATTTCCGTTCCAATCTCCAAAACCATTTTTGTAGTCAGTCCAGTTTCTGTAGAAATTCCCCTTTTCATCTTGTCTGTTTTGCATTACCTGTCACAAACAATAGTTACTTTCATGTCGATGTTAATTACTGTAAACGTACTTATTTTAGCGGTAGTTTAATATTTTTGCGCTATTCGCGCTGTTTTTGTAGCTCTTATTAATGCACAGCGCTTAAGTTTTGAATTGAAGACTAAACATGTATAAAGTACATATTCAATGTAGTACAGTTTGTATCAGTGTAGATATAATGGTAGTCACCCAGTCACCTAGGCAACGGCGCCAGTGTAACTTAGACTGTTCTGTTGATATGAAACAGGGCGAATATTCAAACACAGGTTAAACCTGCTAAATCTTCTTAAGATAATAGAACAGTTCAATAAACGATAACTTATAATGTGACCAGGCTGGAAATCTGCTGGGGACCTTCGGTAATATACGTCAGTACGGTGGCATTATAGAGATGACATTATATCTAATTTAGTCTTCCGGAATTAACTCTTCCAGAACACCTGGTCTTATTATCTGGAACACCTGGTCTTATAATCTTGTACTTGTACAAGGGTCTTCATGTAAATGTTTCCTTTGTTCATATTTTGCCCCTGGTTTAATCGATTTTGAGTTCGGTGTATGATTTTGTTAACGCTTCGGTATTCTCTAATTTATTTTTTAGCCCAAAATCGAAGCCACCTAAACGCGATCACACTCTACACAGCAAACACATTGCAGCAGTGAAATAATTAGCAAGAAGGTGTAGGGAGATATGAATTGTAGCGTTAAATAAATTCGCCTTGAACAACAGGTAATAGCTTACAATAGGCCTATTCTTCCCTCGAAAATGTATTTTAAGCAGACCATGCTCACTTGTTTTGTCTTTATCGTAGTTTGTTTAAATGATATCAACCCCGAAATAAGTGTATAACTTTTGTTCTTCTGGAAAGGGGTTATGAAGTAACCAAAATCAATCTTTTGAAAAAATGAAATAAAAATTAAAATTTCTGTGCGGATATGATCCCATTTACACCATACCATTAAAATCCTAAATAAATTCCTTTTATATATATATATATATTTTTTTTTTTTGGTAAAAAAATCATTATATTTTTGGACATCTTGACTAATTATGTTTGAACAAAATCGTAACTCTTCTAAACAAATTTAGACATCATATATCGTGTCAAGTCTTACTGTCCAGGGTCCGTCTGTGGTGTCCTTGTCACAGTATACGTCATAACTCAAACCTGGTGACGGCGTAATGGTAAAGACACCGGAGGAGTAAGCAGGGTCTACATCGCTACAGTCGGTGATATCTACAACGAAAACATACCTCGATTACAAATCAGAATATAAAGATATAGAGGATATTCAATCGTTTGCCGTTTAATATCAACTATATTTAAAACGAGCATGGCAGATTTTGTTTACATTTTCTCGAGTGCGTAGCACGAGTAAAAATATCAAATCAATCTACCATACAAGTGAAATATATTTGATATTAAACGGTAAACCATTGAATTTAGTTTTTATTACAATTCGAATTAGGCCTTTATATACTTCGGTTAGGTTTTTTTTTTCTTTATCTCCCTTCTGGTCAGTAGCTGGGCAAATCCGTTGAAATCACAATCGATGCGCTCATCTGATCGGGATAAGTTGATCGGAAAAGTTGAGCCATTCTCAGCTTCCAATTCATTTAAGGATTGAATGTCTATTTTGTTGTTTGCATAGGCTGATGAAGTCAAGTGACCTCGCGCAAGTGAAGTGAACTGCGAAGCAGTTCATGTACCATTCCTTATATTTATGTTAAATATTTTAAATTTCCCGCCATTCGCATGAACTTTAAGCTGCCGGTGTCACACGGTGCTTTACCTTTGTTACATTGTTGCACACTTATCGGCATGTATGTACATACGCGGAACAGCTGATAGCTAGCTTCATTCATCACTAGGCAACAGAAAATATTTGGTCCAGAGACAATATTTTATTTTTTTTTATATTTATATGTGCTGTAATTATACCTCTCAAACTTTTATTTTCATTAAGAATTGATTAAAATACCTTTCCAGTATAAAATGAATTACTAGAGTGCTTTAGAGCAGTTTGTGTCGCGCAGCAGTAAACATAACGACGAATACATAAGCGAGTCGAATAAAGTTGTCGGAAGTCAGATTTTGGTTAGGCCTAAGCATATTGAAAACGTCTCATAACAGTCAGTGGATTTAGGGAAGCATAGCTTATTGATGAAGGTATGATGAATGATATTGGTGACACGTAATTAACTGGATTAGTGATTGGATTTTTTTTTTAATTCGGGACATTAACCGGAAACAACAAGCTTTAAAGGTAAGCACACGGTACAGTTATGTATTGACAAGAACACAGGTGCCTGATAATTCGTTACATCTGCTTTTGGACATACACTAAGGTTTTTAGAGTATGTTTAAATTTTTGGAGGTTAGAACAGTTTCCGATAAAATTGTCACCCTAATCTAAACTCCTCGGAAGTATAAATTTACTCTAGACACCGAGGTTTAGGTCCGAAAACCACGCTGCAAGTGCAACAAATTCTCGGGCCCCTATGCACAAGCTAGGTTAAGCCATAACGCTAGTCTTGCTAGCTTATCAGTTTCGTGAACATGTTACATTTGTCGAATGATAGAATATAACATATGTAACGTCTTAAAAGAGAACAGATTTCTTTGACCAATCTCAAACATTTTATTTTAGTATTGGACATGAACAAAAAAACGCGAAATCTGCCGACGGGCAGATGATCTCCTTTGCATTAAACTCACATACATCGAGGGGATCAATGAGGAATTTAGGAACAACATATCTTGAATTTATGCTTTCGGAAATGTCAGAACTTTGTCAGATCAAGTATTATTAAATCTGTGTGTGATATGATACTGGCATTTACGGCATAACTCATTGGCATGTCAAACAGCTGTTTTATGTGTGTAGTACACCCGTACATTATTGCACACAGTTCGTCTAGGACGATACACTGTTGTATCACTTCGCCAGGAGCAAAAAAGCGCGTGCCCCACTTGCTTCATCGGGAAATGAAGCCACCAGAGTTTGTTACGTTCATTGAGGCGGAGCGAAGTGAAAATGTAAATATTACTTATTAAATCCTGCAGCTGTATCTCATCATTATCTACATCTGTTGCCATTTTTTCATGATCATCGTTTCTTCCCCAAAAGACAGGTTCTAGCAGACGTCAGATATATTTTCACTGCAAAATCATATATTTTCATTGCTCCCATCACTGTGGTGAAGATATAACGGCTTTCTGTGACTGGTACAAACCATTATTCCTGTTGTACATAAACTACACCAAGTTGAGTAGTCGAGCATTCGTTTTATTTATGCCGACGACATTGATCACAATTTAGTTCCAGTTTCAATTAATTTTACTCTCTAGAGACAAATAGACTTGGCAGCAGTTAAGGTTCAACAAGCCCGCTAAAACATCCAATATTCATCCTGGATTTTATCCCTATAATATTTTTATTAACGCTGCAACACACTATATGAAATTTACCAGCAAATATGATTTTCATAAAAGTATGAAAGCTATGGTTCTCGAGACGTGCCACGTGATTTATTTATGACGTCATAGATCAAGCTTGTTCATGCGTCAAATGCTCAAATGATTAGTCATTATCATTGGCGCCAATTTTATTCAAACTGGGCTGTTCCACCAATGTCGTTTAAATGACGTCGCATATACAAACCCAAATGATAAACTAGTTATTGGAAAAAATTAAAAAATGAAATTAAGCAAGTGTGATACAGTAAAAATGTAACTATATGGATTGAAAGTCATTTTGTAACGTTCATATTGCTTTGAAAGGTCAGCGGTCTTCATTTAATATGGATGCAACGGCTGACCTTTCATAGTACTATGAAAGTTAAAAACAATGACTTTCAATGCTTATGTAATTTCAGTATATTGGACTTGTATAAAGGCTATCAAAATGGTACATTACTAGGTTAACGCAGTCAATAAGGCTGATGTCTTCATTAAATTAGCTCTGCGGAATCTCTTCATGTAGCGAACAAACTGAATGCTGCGGAATGACATATTATTTAAAATATATTGATATACCTAGGTCATATGGAGCATTATTTCTCCTAAACTGGACCTGGACAGGCAAACCGCCTTAAAAGTAGATGGATGTGGCCAAGAGAATGTACAAAGATCATAATAAAACGTTCTAGAGACATATTTTACTGGCTTAAAATATGTGCAAAACTATAGACCCACACCAATAAAAACTACAAGAGCTTCATTTAAAGCATTTTTGTCAACATTTAATATTGTTATACAGAAGCAAGCCATGTTATAAACATAATACTATTTATTTTGGTTCAAATTATTACAATATGTCGAACGCTTTCATAATATCACATAATAGTGTTAAAACTGCATATTATATTTAGTTGAAGGCTACTTTTTTCCTTACTAATAATCTGCTAAATATATTACCGTTTGATTTCATTTTGATTTTATCAGTGTCGAATGGCCATATCGATGTATATTCATTTCTCAGCTCTCAAAAGCGTCTGGAAAGAGGCTGACATTTTACAGATCTGATTGGCTATTTTTCTGAAGATGTTAGCCGTAATGCTCTATTTTATTGGATCTTTAGTTAGCCATGTAATTGTGTTATAACTAATGAACAAATTCAATATATTCTAAGTACACATATTTTATTAAGGTCTTTGGATTAGACTTATGCCAGGAAGTGATATTTTGGGTGGCTATCTATCACTCAGGGAGCTTGTTGAACATTTAGCCCTCTCGAATCACAGTAACAAACATTTGTATAATCATAGATTTAGACATTATAGCACATACAAATGCATACTGGCAAGCTGATAAATAAATAATAAAAGTAGGGGAAATAACTACTAAATCCTATTTTTTATTTCATTTCAACGGTTCATATTCTGGAGTTTTAATATAAACTTTATTTATTTTACAACAATTATGAAACAGGTTATACAATTTATATTAATCACTCTTGTTGGCCCGGATGTCTCATTGAGGGAGGAAACCGGAGTACACGGAGAAAACAAATGTGGTCGGGCAGGTGACCCCATGCCTTTTCACGTCCGGTCGGGGAATCGAACCCCGGCAACCTTGGTGAAAGGCATCCACTGGTGTTTTGGTGTTTTATTTTGGTACCGAAGATACATGGCATACTCATATACATGTATTAAAAAATAGAAATGATTTGTTTATGGTTGGTTGGTTGGTTGGTGGTTGGTTGGTTGGTTGGTTGGTTGGTTGGTTATCCGAAGGCTTGCTTGAATATACATCATCTCAAATACGCACACTCACAACACACGCAACCACATCAAATGCACTGGGAAGCCGTCCTTAAATGACCTCAGCCGTTAATAGGACGAACAAAACAACCAACTAACCATGTTTAATTGATTACCACATCCAACTAATAATTCCATTGTATCACGGAAAACATAAACTAATGCTTAGTATAACCAGCTGATTGATTCATAGGAGACGACTAATGTGGCAGAATGTGTGGAAGTGTATATTGTTTTATGGTCGGGAACAAGACAAATCTGCAATATGCAATATTTATTTGAACCTTTGGGATATTTGTAATTTCTCTTTACTAGTTTAGGTCTTTTCTGTGTGATAGGGCCATAAATGGCAATGTAGTTACGTACACGAAACATAGAACTGGTTTTCATGGATTACCAAGTGATTGGCCTATCCGTAATACTCCAATATCTCCAAGCCTGCCTCACCTTGTGTGGACATTCATCTGTGACGCCACAAATCAGCGGCCTGTCAGCCGTTACTGACAGGTTGTGATTTCACTGGGTATTGTACTGTAACTTGCATACCAGGATACATACAGGGAACATACTCACGGTATCTGATATGGATCAATAGTACTAATTAAATGCAGTAGTGTAGCAAATCAATATGGAACACGTATGCTTTTGAATCGGGGATACATCCCTTGTGGGAGTGTTGGGGAGGCAGGGGGGGGGGGGGTGGAGCGAAGTCTCTTTAAAGGTATCTCTTTTAAGCGATCAAAAATAAGATTCCATTTATTAAAGGCCCAGTTTAGGTAAAGTCAGGAATTTTTTTTCGTGATTCTGAAAAAAATCATCCAGTTGATAAGCATAAAAAATAAGCCTAAATCGAAGTAAACCTGAGCGGTAACTAACAAGACACTCTTGACAGAAAAATCCAAAGAATTGAAAATAATTCAGGTGGCGCCCACTTCAACAACAAGCCGAAGTTAGACGACAGTTCAAAATGGACGCGTGTTTACAAATAACGTGTTTCAACTGCTGCTGTACCGGTAACCGCGTAAGAATTTATCTTGAATATTGCTGATATCAGTTAATCTTAACTAAGTCTATAAATGTAAAAATTATCAGGCTTGATTTTCACTTCAAGTTTTGCCGAAAATTACGTATATTGGGCCTTTAATAAACAACACAAAACTGGCGTTGTTGAATTGGAAAATAACAACATTTACATTCAGGATTTTAATATTGATTTAGGCAACATGAAACTTGTACATTGTGTACGTGTGCTTTGAGTAATGCTTCGGCATACAAGCATAGATTATCGCTAAACCACTAGCGTAGCTTTAAATACCTTCGTAACGCAACGAAACTCGTACACAAACAGTACCAACTGAACACAGTTATATATATTGCACTTTTTATGTCCCCACCGTGAAATCGCGTCCCGTCCCATTGTAATGTAAACAGCTTATTTAAATAACTACTTATCCGATTGTCATTAAACTTCGCATACATACTAAGCATGAAGAACTTATTTGATATGGGGAAGGGGACAGTTATGTCTGACAAACATTTTTATTCATTTACGTAGTAATATTGTAATACCAACAGGCATACAAGGTCATTTTTACAGAAAAAAAACTATTTACGTAACCGTTAAAGTAGCCAAGTAAATAACTGATTTACCGTCACTGTTGATCACTCTTTAATTCGGCAAAGGTTTTTTTATTATAGCAAAGTGGCTTACACAGAAATATCGCAGCATCGAAAAATACACACGAACTTAACACCTACTCCTTTAATGACTTTACCTGTTAAATAAAACTAAACCAAACCACTTTTTATATTAGTTACATTACCGTGGTTACAACGAACACTGTCCAATGTCGTGGAAGTGTCGAGTATTTCAGTCGCTACCTTACCAATACTAGACAAATGTTCTCCGCTAAAGAAGAATATTCAAAGAAACATAATCAACATGTTATGATATATACTGTTACTCTCTAAAATCAAGCACCAAATACATCCTTACGCAAACTTAGACATGACTTACAATTAACTTTACTGACAAATCAAACTTATTTAGTTCGGTCCATCCTGGATATTCAAGGGTAATGCTCATCTACGCTCTCTTCACCCTGGAATATGTCATAACAAAGCTGAAGGTTCTGCGTGCCCTCAACTTGACGGAAGAAGATTAGTTTGAACCTTTGATATACATCAAGAAAATCTCGTGGTCACATACTGGTAGGCTTTAAAGGCGGTTGCGGCTCTTTGATATATTCAAAAGGCTGACATACGGCCTAACGATTGGGACGTTTTTCGTTATCTGACCGTGTCTTAAGTTTTGCCATGACATATTCCAAGGGTGAAGAGAGCGTAGGTGAATGTAGCCCCTGGGTATCAAGGAAGAGTTTGGTCATTAAAATGATATTTCAAAAATCATTTCTTCTCTGAGCAATCAATAATAAACCTTAATTTAAGTCATAAATATAAATTCATACATACGTACATTTAACAAACATCTTTGTGCCTGTTGATTGGGGTTTAGTGACATCAGTATTGAACCATTTGGTGTATGTATTGCATTTCTTGGTCTTTGGATCGTACGCAAAAGAATAACAGTGTGTTTTGCACAAAGTAGCACAATCGATAGAGGTTGATGCGTTCTGATCCACGGTTAAAACGGCATCCGCGTAATCGGAGAGCGGAACGTTAAATACACGTGCAAATCGTGTCTTCAACAATCCATGTGTGGAGGAAAAGATGCAGATGAATAGAAACATTGACACAAACATGTTGGCTTGTATAAATAGCATCCTTATTTTAAGTTGTATTCATATGCTATCGTTCGTGATTGTTATATGTGTTTTGAACACAATTGCGTGATTTAATCCCAGTGGTTTCGATATATTGGTTCACATTTTTGTTTCATTGTAAATTGTTGTTGTCAATCTTAAGCCACGACGTCCTGTGTCACAGTGTTCCCAAGTGATTCAGTGTTCAAACGTCTCGTTTAAGTGTTCCCACCTGAAACTATTCTCATCTTTTTGTCGTCGTTAAAGATATACACAGTAAATCAAGTATGCGTCAAACATTTATACCGCCGGTAATGAACGAAATTCGTTTGAAGTTCTTTCAAACAGGCTTGCTATTGGTACATTGGTTTTTCTGTGCATATAGTTCCTTAGCAACTATAGTGACGTCAAACGATTATCTGAAACCAGACCTATTAATCATTAATGCGCGGTTCAGTTTATGTTTTCTGTGAATCCGTGCTAGACCAATACATATATCATTATAATATTCCCGAGGGTTATTGGTGAATATAAACAAAGGTGAACAAATGTTTGAAGGTAAAGTTGATACAACCGTCTCACAGGATAATTGCAACAAGAGAACGGCAACTGATGCTTGAAACTCTCCGAACTCTAGACGAGCATTTTAGCAACTGAGTTACTTGGTCGCCGATGATCGACCAAGTCAAGTTCTTCTACATTATCTTCTCAGAAGACATGTGATGGTAGTTTGACTTGGTCTGTGAGTTTGTTTTATTAACTTTAAAGACCTTTTAACAATAAGAGAAGTTTCAGGGCGTGCCTTGTTGTGTGTGCAATTACGTACGTGTAAAAACGTGTTTATGTGAAGGTATTAGGAAACAATAGCGAATACAAGTCACGCAATCGATACATTGGATAAATCAGAATGACAGTTTTATTTGATATCTATCAAAATATTGTTTATTCCCAGTAGTGGCGCACAGAGATGTACCCCGGTAAATGTAGTATATACAAAATAGCCAGGTAATATAGATAACCATGCATTATGAACGCCGAGGTATACTTACCTACCTATAACTAATGTCATTCGAGCAATGTTTAAGATAGCATATTCTAGAAATTTGGACAAAATAAAAATGACAAAATAGCACACTAATTGCACACCTAAGTTGCAATTTGTATTCATGGAACAAGCCATTTCGCCTGTCTGTGGAAGTCGGTACGCCAGTTGGTTCATACGGAGAGGAGATCATAGAAGCCATGGACTTGTTTTACAATCCCTGTGCAGATATATTTTATTTAATTATCATGCTTTTATATTTAATGTTTACCGTTTAAACTAACATCGAATTCAATCATTCATCCCTAATGACACACTTGAACTCTTCTATTCAAAGGTTGGAATCCTTCATTGTCATATTTCAGGGGTGAGTGGCTTAACGGCTAAGGTTTCTGGGTGCTTCCGTAGTGCAGAACGTTTTTGATCGGTAGATGCGCATTGGTTGTTTATTTGTCTCGTTTGAGATCGTACAAAGATAACATAATTTTTTACATTGTAGATAAATAACGTAATTAATATGATTTCGCCATATGTATTAATCAACATGACGAAATGAAAAAGTCAGCTTACATTGGATCAGCTTTTGTAAACATTTTGCTTAACAATTTACCATCCTTAAATGATTCAACCGTTAACTCCAGAATACAATGTATATATCAGTTTAACGATGACTCAGACGAACCTTCACCATAAATGTATATGAATAATTAATAAGTATGTCTGTTAATTAATCGTTTGGCGCCAACATAGATATTTAAGCGATACACATGGCATACATGTAAGGACCAATAAAAAGCCTATTAGACAGAGGAACAAATCAAATATTGCGAATATCTGTGTTAGGTATCATAAAGATTAATAGACTGTGAAACTTACGAAAAATGTGAAATAATACCGGCAAAACCTCTAGGACAAATGGCATTATAGCGCTCAAAGTACAGGGTGCCTTTGATTTACTGAAATATACTGAAGAAGATGTAGTACGGATGATTGAATTCCTGGTCGACAACATTTTTGTTGAGTTCGGAGGAAAGATGTCCCAGCAGACTGTTGGCATTCCCATGGGAACAAACTGTGCCCCACTCTTAGCTGACTTGTTTTTGTTTTCATACGAGGCTGAATTTGTGGAGGAGCTAATCAGGATAGGTAACAAAAACCTTGCCAAATCTTTTAATTTCACTTTCAGATATATCGATGATGTGTTGTCTATAAACAACAAGAAGTTTGCTGACCACGTTGATCGTATATACCCTTCTGAACTTGAAATAAAGGACACAACAGACTCTTCTACATCAGCTGCTTACCTCGATCTCTACTTAAACTACGACCAACATGGACAGCTTACTACTGAGCTATACGATAAACGTGATGATTTCAATTTTCCGATCGTTAACTTTCCATATTCAAAATATTTCCAAATATTCTGTATCTTTAAGTGATATGAAGATGGACGTTTTTGAGTATGCTCATTAGTGTGTTTACTTGTTGTGATTGACAATGATACTCGGCTCTCATTTTGAGAACTTGATGTTTGCTTGGATGTGACAAAGATTTATATGGCGGGTGTCGTCGATGAAGCAGAAGACGCTTACTCTTCAGGAACACCTGGTCTTTTTCTCTTGTACTTTTGCAGGGGTCTCCATGTAAATCTTTCCTTTGTTCAATTTTGCCCCTAGTTTATTCGATTTTGAGTTTGGATTATGATTATGTTGACGCTTCGGTATTCTCTTATTTTATTTCGTATACACAAATGAATATAGCTCATATCTTTAAAATTTAAAGTATATGCTAAAGCCCAAATGAATAGAATTCACTTAACGAGACGCACGCATTTTGATGACATCATCATTTTTTTGTGATGACGTCATAATTGAAACGGATGATGTCATCAAAAATTAGTAAAATTGTAGAATTGATTCCAAAATGGAGGTTTCAAAGCAGGCAGGTAGTTGCACTTTATTATGGAAATGGTAAATCGCCAACTACAATGCAATCATTATTGTGAAAACATCATCCAGATTTAAAACCAATATGCAGGAAGCAAATTTACAGAATAATAGCTAAATTTGAAAAGCATGGATGTCTGAAAGACAGAAGAAAGGGAAACAGTGGGAGATAAAAAAATGGACGTTGTGAGGAGAACATCAGCGAAGTAAAGGCCATAATTGAGGAAACACCACAAAGATCTGTGAGGAAAGTAGTTAATTATGTTACCAACAAACCACGCAAGAAGTTTCTACCAGCTTTCTGGTTTCAGCAAGATGGCGCTGCTCCGCACACTGCAATCCGCGTGTTGACATGGTTGAAGGAAATCTTCGGTGATCAACTGATATCCCTGCGAACTGATATTGTGTGGCCACCCCATTCACCCGACCTGAACCCTTTAGACTTTTTCCTCAGGGGATACCTGAAGGACCGGGTATATAGTCCTCCTCCGTCAGACTTAACATAACTGAAAGTAGCGATAATGAGAGAAATGAAGAACATTCGACCAGATACATGTAAGGAAGTTGTTCGCAATTTCAGGGACAGAGCACAGTTAGTCATCAGACAGAAAGGTGGACATTTTGAGTATGTCATATAGTAACGTCATAAAATATTGGAAATCGGGACAAATTTGTGACGTCGCCGGAATTTGTTTCTCTAATGTGAATAATAACATTTTCACTATTAATAATTCTTTCCTTCGCTTATTATGTATCAACAGAATTTTATTTTCAATAGCTTTCAGCCAATATCGGCTTTACACATGTACCTATCCGGTAGAGTAAATTATTACAGTTTAAAGTATGGACATGTATTTTGAGACACCCTGTACATGAAGAAATGAAAAAAAATATTGAAGCGTCAACCAAACCGTATTGGCAGTACATGATTTGAAATTATGCGGTACTCATTTGATGTTTTCTACAATTCATAAATTAAAGGGGTTTTATGCACCTGACCCTGAACTTTTCTATTCCCATCTTTTGGCCTTTAGCATCAGTGACGAGTCCAAGGTGGACGAAACAGCTGTATCATGCAGTTTAATTCATTTTTCGGTATGCTGTATCCATTACTAAATGTTAAAGGTGCACCATGTTTGTGTGTGTTACGTCATCTTTCGTTGAAATGATAATCAATCGCCGTTTCGTAACTTTCTGCATACGCAGAATCTGTAAGAGGTCAGGTTATATCTTTGCGCTCGGGCATTTCATCAAAACAAGCTGATAAGTTAGTGACTTGCTGCAGATGACAATGCCAACTCTCATAAGTTAGACAATAATTTGAAGATGACGTTTATTTTTTCCAGTCCATTAAAATCAATTTACCAGAATGCTTTTTGGAAAAGATGACGTAACACACACAAGTGTTGCACCTTTTAAATTAAGTAATGTATTAATAGTATGCCGAAAAAATGAATTGAACTGCATCATACAGCTGTTTGGTCCTTCTAAGACCCGTTAGTGATGCTATCGACAACAGTGAAAATACACAGTTTCTAAACTAATGAAGAAGCAGAAGTACCTGCAAACTTTTTTAATTTATGAATTCAGACGTAAAATTAAACTAGTTCTGTACCATTTCAAATCGTGTACTACGAACATGTGTATAATATGCACCGTGCCACTACTCAAATGAGATTAGCTGTGGCAATGGAGGCTCCAGCAAACCTCGGGGACTAAAAAGTCGCCAGCAGAGTCTGCCACACATATACTAAAGGATGACGTCACACGCACACATGCTGCACCTTTTAAATTTAGTAATGGATACAGTATGCCCAGAAAGCATCATACAACTGTTTCTTCCTCCTGCGACTCTTCAGTCCTCTCGTGACCTCTGATGAGATGGCAGATCGTTGTAAAACCGAGTAGGACCAATGATCTGCATTTTATTCAGACTGTGTTAAAAGTATACCGGACTGAATCAGCTAGTATCCTTTCATCACTTCTTTTATTGCTACCTATTCAACCAAAACACTCAGAAATGTGGTGATTATAACGTTATTAGTTGAGCGCTGATTTAGCAAAACATTAACCGAAGCTTGCATTAATGATTTACACTTAAGGTACTCGTTTGAAAAACGTTATGTACTAATAGTATCGAGAGAAAATCTGTTTGACAGAAGATCAAATTATTTTCTTTTAATACCTGAGGCATAAATGTTTGACACATTATTGATTGACTGTGGGTGTTTACATCAACGACTTAGATATGTGAAACAACACGTGGAAACAAGTGTGAAACGATACGTGAAAACACTTAAACGAGACGTAGGAACACTGAACAATAACCGAAACACTGTTAAAAGAGGCTTTGGAACACACTGAAACAAGACGTGAAAACACTGTGAAACGAGATGAGGGTACACTGTCAAACGAGACATGGAACACTGTTAAACATAATGCTGTACTTATTTTTATGGTTTGGTTTTGTTTTGTTTTATTTGTTTAACGTCCTATAAGCAGCCAGGTTCATTTAAGGAAGTGCCAAATTTTGGAGGTGGAGGAAAGCCAGAGTACCAAGAGGAAAAACACCGACTTACGGTCATTACCTGGCAACTGCCCCACGTGGGATTCGAACTAGCAACCCAGAGGTGGACGGCTAGTGGTAGAATGTCGGAGCACCTTAACCACTCGGCGACCGCGGCCCCTATTTTTATGGAAACACGAATATCTGATATCAAGACTTTAGAAAGCATAATCGAAGTGTCAAGCTTATTGAGGGGATTTTAGTGTTGTTACAGTGATATTATGTTTCCAATTCATAATCAAAGTTTCCGTTTTTTCGTGATTTCGTTTTGTTTGTTTGTTTTTGTTTTTTGCAGAAGACTGATTTTGGTTTCTTTACAATGCCTTTAGCTGAAATTGATTATTTAACTATTGAATAAAAAATAGGAATGTCTGTGAGACAGAAATGCCCCCTTCCCCCATATGAAATTAGTTCTTCATGCTTATTACGTATGCGAAGTTTGACTATCGGATCAGTAGTTATTTAAATAAGCTGGTTACATTACCATGGGACGGGACGCGACGGGACGGGACGGACATGGAAAACACTTTATGCCCCCCCCCTTTTCATGGCGGTGGCATAACAATAATGTGATAGCGACCAGAAACAAGTGATCATGCTATCTCTAAAAGTATATTATACGCACATGACCCTTCTGCTTCTACATTAGTTTAGAATTTGTTTTTCATTCACACCTTTTCCTTCGAGTTCCAGAAGGAGGAAACAGCTGTATGATGCAGTTTAATTCATTGTTTGACATACTGTTTCTTTAACTAAATTAAACATCATGTATATGGGTTATATCATCTTTCAGGATAAGTGGTGGTAGACTCTTCTGGTGGATTTTTTCTCTCTGAGGCTTGCTTTTTTGAGTAGTAGTACGGTTCATTATATACACACTTACGTAGCATATGATTTAAAATTATAATTACTTCTAAATTCTACATTAGTTATAATTTGTTTTTCATTCACAACTTTTGGCCCCTTGTATTACCCACAATTACCGGAGGGACGAAACAGCTGTATGATGCAGTTTGATTCACTTTTACGGCATACTCTATATATAACTAAATTAAAAAGGTACAACATGTATATGTGCTATGTCATCTTTTAGGATAGGTGATGGTAGACTCTTCTGGTGGATTTTTTTCCCTGAGGTTTGCTGGAGCCGCCATTGTCACAGTTATCCCATTTGAGTAGCAGTATGGTACATTATATACACAGTTTCGTAAATACACGACTTAAAATTATATTTACTTCTAAATTCATAATATGAAAGGGTCTACATTAGTTTGTGTTAGTTATCTTTACCATTACATCTTCGAGGGAAGACTATACCTGCTGTACACTACTGCATGTTGTTTCAGGCGAACTTATTCTATGCTACAATTCATATCTCCCTAAACATTCTAGCTAATGACTTTATCTGTGGCTAATATTGGTTTTGTTTTATTAGGTGATTTGATCCGAAGGGTCATGATGACATGAAAGCATCGTCCTTCGCCTGCCCTCGTCCGCCGTGCGTATGTTTTTTCCCAGTAACCAAGGTCTAGGGTGATATTATAAATGTAGTATGCTGGGATGCAGGGCTACCAAATGTGTTAAAATGAATTACCTTGACCTATTATACAGAACTAGTTTAATTCTACTTTTAAATTCGTAAATTAAAAGGTTTTTATGCACCTGACCCTTCTACATTAGTTTAGAAATTTCTGATTCACACCTTTTGGCCCCTAACATCACCGAAAAGTCATTTTAACTCAATAATCAACATGCCAAAGATAATGATATTCAGCATAAAGCATAATTAAATGAAGAGCTACGAAATATATTAGAATGAATAACCTTGACCAAATTTCAAGCTCTCATGGATCAAATGTGTTAAAAATAGTCTTTTCACCAACCGAACGACATGGGGTATGGATAATTTTCCTCTGAATCATGCAAGAATCGAGAGCTACCAAGTTTGTTAAAATAATGACATTGGACTACTTTCAAGGTCATAGAGGTCGAATGTCTTATAATATTAAAGCAACGTCTTCTCAATTAACAAAATTCCTGGGAAACTGATATTTGAACCTGTAGCCGGTTGAGAGGATGAGTTACCAAGTATGTTCAAATGATTATCATTTACCTGCATTCAAGGTCACAGGGGTCAAACGACTTAAAATCTTCAAGACACTTCTTCTAAATTACCGAAATGATATATGTATGGTCTATGTAGTCAGATGACTGTTAGTGTTTTGTTTACGTCCTATCACCAGCTATAGTCTCCCGAAGTATGTAGGTAAAAAAATCAGAGAATACCAAAGTGTCAACAAAACCTTAATCCGAACTCAAAATCGAGTAAACTAGAGGCAAATTTGGAACAAAGGAAACATTTACACGGAGACTCTCGTAAAAGAACAAGAGAATAAAACCAGATGTTCCGGAAGAGTAAGCGTCTTCTGCTTCATCGACGTCACCCACCATGCAAATCTTGGTGACATCCAAGTAAGCATCAATCCTGAAAATGAGAACCGAGTCATCATTGTCATCACAACAGGTAAGCACACTAAAACACGTCCATCTTCATATCATACAAAGATTCAGAATATTTCTCGAAGAGATCAATATGGCGACCATAAAACTTGCCCATAGTCAACCTGCACTTGAAAATGTATTGTGTGCTAGTGTATTAAGAAGACTGCGGTATGTTTTTATGTAAACCTCCATGTACTAACACGGATCTGATACCGACTTTAAAGTGCTACAATACTGAAGTATATTTCCGAAATCCACGAGCAGAACACACACCCTGTAACATTATATTGACAACCGTTGAACCAATCGTTTTATTCTTATATAGCTGAACGTCAAATAGGGAGTAGCAATTACAATATTTCTAGACTCTTTGGCCATGGAACAAAACACAAAACCTTCCACAGGGACAGTGTTTGTGCCAGGTAATGCAAAACAGAAAACATGGAAAATTACTGCAGAAATTTGATCGACTAGAACAAAAACTTTTAGTCAGGAAAATATTCAATGCAATCTATTACAAATATATATATGATAATATGCTAGCTCTTTCAACTTCTTTTAAAATTAAAAGGACAGTAAATATACATGCATATCTGTAAATAATGAATAAACGATAATGAAATATTGCAAATTCTAATTTTTAGTTGTTGTATATTGAACCACTTTATATATGTATATCTTCTAACTTCAAATCTTAGTAGTAATTCACTTTTTGAACATTTTCCTAGCAGTGAACAACAATGTACATTTTCCTAGCAATAAAGAGCAATGACAGGGGGCAATGGGGGAGTTCGATCAATGGGAACGACTCTTACAACAGTAATGTAGTTCCGGCAAAACCTAATATTCACTGCAGTGAAAATATAAGTGTTATCAATAGCATTATGTGCTATATTTCACAGGCAAATATGTAATAATGAGTTATATTCCACATATATATATATATATGTCTTGTCCTTGGTTAAAATAGACCATTTAATTTACACTGAACCAGATGAGCCAAACGACGTCATTGGACTAATTCGTATATAATTGCGAGTTACTTGGTACTGTGTAAAGAAAGATTACTCTTACATGGAATATGATAAAAGCGGTCTTTGTTACCAGTGCAGACGACCTCTGATACAATTACGTGACATGAAGGAAGGGAAATATTTGGAAGGAAATGAGCTATTGAAGGTTGTTTGTTTGTTTGTCTACGTTTTATCGCATATGTGACTGTTAGACGTGCTTAGCAAACGTAGATCGGTATATGAGCAGCTAGACATGCGCTCGACCCTGCACACATACGCTACAGTACTCATCAAATTGTTATGAAGATTTACGTTAGTAATTCTTGTTACTTTGATTTGTGCAACTTATACAGAGAGGGCATTTTACCTGTCCCTTGAACTCCGATTCCACAAACCGTTTGCCTTTTTTTATGGCAGAGCAGTAAAATGTTATAAACTAATGTAATAATTATCGCACCATTCATTTTTCCTTGTTCGAGCAGACGATGGATAGCACGATCAAATTCTTTATTTAAAACCTTTCTCTCGTACCGCCGTGACAAAAAATATCTTAATCTGATTAGATTTGATGAACTCATCATCAGCATTTCCATCTTCCATGGAATTATGATCATTCTCTACAAAGTTAACCATACTTTCTGGCAAACGTACACTAAATATACTCCGATTGAGGTCGGTCATACCAAGGCTGTTATCGCTGGCACATTCCATGTTTCCTTATTCGAGCAGACGATAGATAGCACGTTCAAAGCGTCGATAGGAATATATAGTTCTTTGTTTAAAACCGTTCTCTCGTACCGCCGTGTCCAATGAAAATGTTTGTGAATAAGAAATTGATTGCCAAGGTAAACAATGTATCCTTACGCCGTTAAAAAAGTAAGTCGTCGACCAGAACGAGGGCACGCCATCCAAAAACTTCATCGAGAAATGAAGCAAGCAGAATTTGCCATGCTCATTAAGTCTGTGCAACCGGAAATGTAAATATATGCAATTATCATGTGATGAAAACAGTTTTATCAAAATCAAATTGAAATTACTACTAAGCAGGTATTTATTAATAGTTTTCAATATAAGCTTATTAAATTCACATTACCTATATGCTGTCTTACAATGTATACATTCCCCACAAAGCCATAAGGCAGGACGCATTGAAACTCCTGTTCCATTCTTGATATACCAATATACTAATCGTAAGTAGGTTTTTTTTTCCGGGTACTCCGTTTTTCCTCCACCTCCAAAACCTGGTTCGTCCTAAAATGACTCTGACCGTTAATACATGTAGGACGGGAAAAAAAACTATAAACCAAACCAACATAAAAACAGCGTTGAAGACTTATTCGCAGGTGAGCATGTTTTAATGGTAAATGTGTAAGTTTGGTTTTTAGTGCAATGCTATGAGATAATCAAGGCAACTCTCAGAATATGAGCATAACTTGGTTAGTAATACACGCACTGATTGGTAAATTAAGATAGGAACAATTAGGAAAATATATTGAGGAAGGTATAGTGCAAATGATTGGATTCCTGGTTCGCTATATATCTTTGTTTGTTGAGTTCGGAGGAAAGATATTCCAACAGACTGTTGGCTTTCCAACGGGAACTTAATGTGTCCCACTTTCAGCTAACTTGTTTTTGTTTTCATACGAGACTAAATTTGTCGAGGGACTTATCAGAACGGGTAACATAAAGTGTATAGAAGCAAACATCCCTATCTGCAGGGAGTTTCCAAACTAGTTTTCTCATACAAATACGTTTAATAACAAAAAACTGGTTTATTCTCTAATGTAGAATGAAAAAATGTTTTTTCATGACACTGAATTCTAAATCACCCAGTAATATATACAGTCTAGGCTATCGCAATAATCTACGAAAAATATCGATATGTACCGAAGGTACCGAACTATTTGGCTGTTATTATTCCGAGATTTTACAGTCATATTGTATAGGAAATGGAACGAAAACGGCAACGTTCAACCATCAATGAAATTCATTCGTGCCTTAATGGTAGTGTAGAGCAAGAAAGTTATATCTTACTTGTATATTTCCTAACATGTCTCCATTCCACTGTAATGTAGAATTGACAAATAATGTTTTCATGACAGTGAATTATAAATCAACCAGTAATTATAATGTCCAATCTATCACACAAATCTTCAGTAAAAATGGATATGAACATGCATGCATGGACCAAACCCGTGGCTTTTAATATTCCGTGATTATACAAATTTAGTGTATAGGAAATGGAACGGTATACAAGCGCGTATGAACAGACTTTTCCCTTCCTCGGTAAAAGACAAGTTGATCTTTTCGCTAGCGAAAATGGGAATGAAGTGTGGAGGAAATGTCGCCAAACCACGAGACTGGCTCAATACTAAGGACTGACGTATTTCAGGTAATGAGATCGATTATTTCAAGGCCAAAAATGCATATGATGAATATAATGTATGGTTGATCATTATGCATATCACATCATTGCGATACGTCGAATAAAAGTATGTTTACAATATACTCGTTCACCGGTAAGTACATACTTTGCTTTCCCTGTGCAAAGTTAGACTAATTCATTATGACAGTTCACGGGTAAATGCTTTTATGATCCTTGTACGTCTGCCTTTTGACTTTTACATTTTGTCATGTTGATTGATACATATAAATTCGACAAAATTATATTAATAACGTTATTTATATTCATCGTAAAGAAATGATATCGTTATAAGATATCAAACGAGACAAAATTAACAACCAATGCGCATCTACCCAACAAAAACGTTCTGCACTACGGAAGCACCCAGAAACCTTAGCCGTTAAGCCACTCACCCCTGAAAAATGACAATGAAGTATTCCAACCTTTTAATTAGTAGAGTTTAAATGTGTAATTAGGGATGAATGATTGAATACGACCTTGGTTTAAACGGTGTCTATTAAATATAAGAGAATGTTAATTAAATGATAAATATCACTGCAGAGGGATTGCAAAACAAGCCCATGACTTAAATTATATCCTCTACCTGTTAACCAACTGGTGTATCGACTTCTAAACAAGCGCATCGAGTGATGTTAATTATAGGTATGTCGGCATACCACGGCGGTTTTAACGTATTTTTATCTATATTACCTGGCTATTGTGTCTATATTACTTGGCTATTGTGTCTATATGACCTGGCTATTGTGTCTATATTACCTGGCTATTGTGTCTATATTACCTGGCTATTGTGTCTATATGACCTGGGTACAACTAACACTCTGTGCGTTACTGCTTGGTATATACAAGTTTGTGATAGATATCAAATAAAATTGTTATTCTGATATCTCCAATGTATCTATTTCGTGACCCATATTCTCCATTGTTTCCTAAAACAAAACCTTCACATACACACATTTATAGATAATTACACACACAGCGAGGCACGCCCTGAAACTTCTCTTACTGCTAAAAAATCTTTACAGTCAATAAACAAACTCACGGACCAAATCAAACTACCATCACATGTCGTCTGATGATATACTATAGAGGAACTTGACTTGGTCGATCATCGGCGACCAGGTAACTCAGTTGCTAGAGTGTTCGTCTAGAGTTCGGAAAGGTTTCAAGCCTTGGTTGCCTTTCTCTTGTTGCAATTATCCCATGAGTCGGCTTTATCAACTTTATCTTCAAACATTTGTTCACTTTTGTTATATTCACCAAAAACTCTCAGAAATATTATCATGATATCTTTACCGGTATAACGCTGATTTACAGACAACATAAACTGAACAGCGCATTAATGATTAACAGGTTTGGTTTAAGTTAATAGTTTGACGTCACTGTAGTTGCTAAGGAACTGTATGCGCAGAAAACCATTATGTTCCTATAAAACAACCTGCTTGAAAGAGGTTCACACCAGTTTTGGTCAATACAAATGGTGTCAATATGTGACGCATAACTGATTAACTGTGTTCACAGGACGTCGTGGCTTAAGATTGACAACGAAAATATACAGCAAAACAAATACTGTTAACATTGAAACCACTGTGAATGAATGACGTCATTGCGTTCAAAACACATATTACCATCATGAACTATATGATATGAATTCAAGTGTAAATGAGGATATTACTTATTCAAGCCAACATGGTTGTGTCAATGTTTCTATTCATCTGCATCTTTTCCTCCGCACATGGATTTCTGAATACACGATTTACGCGTGTATTTAACGTCCCGCTCTCCGATTACGCGGATGACGTTATAGCTGTGGATCAGAACGCATCGAGCTCTATCGATTGTGCTACTTTGTGCAAAACACACTGTTCGTCTTTTACCTACGATCCAAAGACCAAGAAATGCAATACATACAACAAGAAGTTCAATGAAAACGTCACAACAACCAAATCAACAGGAACCAAGATGTTTATTAAATGTACGTATGTATGAATTTATATGTATGACTTTAAAAGAAGGTTTCGTAGTACACGACTTGAAATTATACAAAACTAGTTTAACTTTTCTTCTAAATTAATAAATTAAAGGGGTTTAACGCACCCGACCCTTCTGCTTCTGCATTAGTTTAGAAATTTTCGATTCCTACCTTTTGGCCCCTAGCATCCCTGAAGAGTCCTAGGAGGACGAAACAGCTGTATGATGCAGTTTAATTCAATTTTTCGGCATACTGTATCTATTACTAAATTTAAGAGATGCAGTATTTGTGTGTGTTACGTCATCTTTATCATGGATGGCTCAGATAGGAAATGATTTTTGAAAAATCAATCTTATGATCAAACTCGTCCTTGATACCTAGGAGCTACTCTCACCAACGGTCTCTACATCTCTGGAATAAGTCATAGCAAAACTTAAGACACGGTCAGATAACGAAAAACATCTCAATCGATAAGTCGTATGTCAGTCTTTTGAATGTTACAAAGAGCCGCAACTGCCTTTAAAGCCTGCCAATTATTACCGTTATGTGACCACGAGATTTTCTTGATGTACATCAAAGGTTCTAACGAATCTTTTTCGGTCAAGTTGAGGGCACGCAGACCTTCAGTTTTGTGTTGACATATTTCAGGGGTGAAGAGAGCGTAGATAAGCATTACCCTTGAATATCCAGGATGGACCAAACTGAATAGGATTGATTTGTCAGTGAAGTTAATTGTAAGACATGTCTTAGTTCGCATGAGTATGTATCTAATGCTGGGTTTAAGAGAGTAACCGTATATATCGTAACATTGTGATAATGTTTCTTCCAATATTCTACTTTACGATATTCTACGGAGAACATTTGACTTTTGTTGTTAAGGTTGAGACTGAAATACTAGACACTTCCCCGACATTTGCTTGGACAGTGTTCATGGCAACCATGGTAAAGTTACCGATAAAAAAAGTGATTTGGTTTGGTTTAATTTAACAGGTAAGATCATTAATGGATGTAAAGATCGTGTGTATTTTGGATGCTGCGTTATTTTCGTGTAAGCCTCCTTGCCTCAAAACCCTTTGCGGAATTAAAGAGTGACCAGTAACCAACAGTTACGGTAAATCAGCAATTACTTGGCTACTATAACTATTACGTTAATAGATATTTTTTCTGTAAACATGACCTTGTAAGCTCGTTGTCAGTACAATATTACTAAGTGGATGAAAAGTGTAATGACAGTGTACAGAGGCTGAAGTTTCAGCGAGGTTGCTCTGTAAAGTTTTCTCACAATGGACATTGTTTCTGTACGAGTTTGTTGCGTTCAACGGTATTTAAAGCCGAGCTCAGCGATCATCTATGCTTGTATGCTCAAGTATAACTCAAATCCCGTACACAATGTTCATTTTTTCTCCATCTTTTGTTGGTTTTAATTTACCTTCAAATTACTATCAAAATAGCGATGATTTGATTTGAAATTTTGACAACTGATAAGATCTATTTTTAAAATCTGGACAATAATATTGTTGTACCACAAAAAAGGGTTATTTTCAAATTCATCAAAGCAAGGTGAAACTGCTTTCAAATGTTGGTTTGTGTTGTTTATTAATGCATGAAAGATTATTTTTGGATCGCTTAAAATAAATTCCTTCATAGAGACTTCGCCCTCAATCCCAACACCCCCACACGGGCTGCATGCCCTAATCAAAAGCATACGCGTGCATTATAGATTTGCTACACCACTGCAATCAATTAGCACTATTGATCCATATTAGATACGAGGTTATCTTTCCTGTATGCATCCTGGTATGTCAGCTACAGTACAATACACCGTGATATCAGTAACTGCCAGTAACGGCTGACAGACCGCTGATGTGTGGCATCACAGATACATTTCCACACAAGGTGAAGCAGGCTTTGAGAGATATTTTATTTTATGATAAATTGATATTTTTTAACACTTTCTGATTGGCTAAGATAGCGCCATGTGGTTCCCGATAACTAGTCATATTGACCAGTCATGCAGAAAAAGCTGATTGACTGGGTGTTTCTAATAATAGAAATATGACGTAACGTCAAGAGCTCCGATGATCTTGGCACTGCTTGACAACAACAACAGTAATGGCAGACAGCAGATTTGCCGTTCTTACAAATAATCATAACAGATGCTATTCTCGACGGCGTGGAGTTTAACAATATCAAACGGAAAACATCAACAACTGTTAAAGTGTTCAGGAAGTATTTTATATTGTAATGTTACAATCAATCGGATTAAAATCATATCTTGATCTCCGCGCCGTTCCGTAAACTTCTCTCTGCTGCGTTAAGATCCGAGATAACCCCATAGGGGGTCATGTCCCGATGACCTTTCGCATCAGCCAATCAAATTACTACTGGCAGAATCTTGACAGTGAAATTTTGAGGCGACAAAGCTTGCATAAACACATTTTTCCGTTTACTCATTTCGTCACCAAAAAGTTCGTGTGGAATAATGTGACGAAATGGCTTGCTGCAAGATGACAGGTCGTTGGAAAATTATTTTAGTGTTAAGTAAAGAGGCGACAAAGGTCATCTGGACTTGACCTCTTATGGGATGTTGTCAGATCCTTGTAACGGAGTCAGAACAAGGATCTGTATTTTAATCAGATTGATGTTACAATATTGCTTGAGGATTTTATTAAATGTCGTTGAAAAAATCTTTCTCTTGTAGTCTGAGTTCAAATAAAAAAATATCAATATATAATAAAATTAGTATTGCCTTTTTTTTCGGTCGATACATGGTTTTATCGACCTGAGAAAAAATTTAAACCTCGGACTTCTTCCTCGGTCGAATTTTTTTCTCTGGTCGATAAAACCATGTATCGACCTCATCAAAAGGCTATACTTGTATAATTACGGATAGGAGGTTAGACCAATCACTTGGAAGTTCAGGGAAACCAGTTATAATGCTTCGTGTACGTAATGATATTGCCAAACAAGTCCACGGCATACAGAAAAGACCTTGAAGAGTTGAGAGGAAATACATATATCCAAAAGGTTGGAATGAATTTAATGGGTAATTGAAGCTCGTTTGTTAAACCTTCATCATAGATTTTAACATAGCAATTTAAAAACTCAATGGGATAAAAGAAATAAGTAATAAAAATATAAAAAGCAAAGTACTTTGTTTAATTCAATCGCGTCAAAGTGGTTTAACCTATCAAATTCCATATTGTGTTTGTTAATTGACGAATATAATCCTTTTGCTTGATGCTAGGCACGTCATCGAAAGTGTATGCCTTACACCAATACCTTTAAAGAAAAAAAAATCAGAGAATACGTCAGCGTCAACTAAACCATAATCCGAACTCCAAATCGATTAAACTAGGGGCAAAATAGGAACAAAGGAAAGATTTACATGGAGACTCTCGTAAAAGCACAAGAGAATAAGACCAGGTGTTCCGGAAGAGTAAGCGTCTTCTGCTTCATCGGCGACACACAAAAGAATTTATCAAAAGGTTCCGGTTAGACTCTTACTCAAAGGAAATGGTGAAGCTTAGACATGTGATATTACTCCAGAAATTGTGGAAGAAACATACCAAGAACGGTTCAAAGGTGTGTCCAAAGCAGATGATGTAGCACACACACATGCTGCACCTTTTAAATTAAGTACAAGGTTCAGTATGCCAAAAACAAGTGAATTAAAATGCATCATACAGCTGTGTCGTCCTCCTAGGACTCTTCAGTGATGCTAGGGGCCAAAAGGTGGGAATCCAAAATGTCTACACTTATGTAGAAGCAGAAGGTTCAGGTGCATGGAACTCCTTTGACTTATACATTAAGAAGTAAAATTGATAAGTTATGTTTAATTTCAAATCGTTGTACTACAAAAATATGTATATTATGTACCGTTCTTCTACTAAAAGGAGAAAACTGTGGCTATGGAGGCTCCAGCAAACCTTGGGGACTATATAATCCACCAGCATAATATGCCACCCCTATCATGAAAAATGACGTAACACAAACACACACACACAAACATGCTGCACCTTTTAAATTAAGTAACAGATACAGTAAGCCACAAAAGTGAATTAAAATGCATCATACAGCTATTTCGTCCTCCTAAGACTCTTCGGGAATTCTAGAGTCCAAAAGATGGGAATCAAAGCTTTCTAATTTAATGTAAAAACAGAAGGTTCAGGTGCGTGAAACCCCTTTAATTTATGAATTTAGAAGTAAACATAAACTAGTTATAGTAAAGAAATATACCTATCATGTTATTCCTAGCCAGGGTCTGTTGAGAAAAACAAATGTATGTAACCAATGACACCTGACAAGGTAAAGGAGGTATTTGCCCACGCGAACAAAGGTACCTCGTCTTGTCCAGATCAGATCAAGTGAATCACAAACTTGTGCATTCATAAGGTTCCCTATCACTATTGCTAGACTTCTACTTTATATAAAATTATTTCTATGTTTTGAAATTGTATCCTTTGTTGTAGATTACGCCGACTGCAGCGAGGTAAACCCAGCATACTCCTCCGGTGTTTTCCCACTTCAGCTAGCATCAGGACTAAGTTACAGCGTCTACTGTGACATGGACACCGAAGATGGACCCTGGGCCGTAAGATTCCGAATATTTTATTTTGATTTTTGACCTTTCAGATCAAGGAGTAATACAAATATTTTTTACGAAATCATTATCCAAGTCTCGTATATTCTATTATGAATAAATAGTGTCTTTATTTAGGAAATGGATGTCTTCATTGTCGATATTAATGAAATAGCTTGCAGGCAAACATCATATTGCGCGCATGCAGTATGATATATATCATATAAATATTAATTAAAATAACTTGTTTTCAAGGAAAGTTAATTACACAAATTCCCATTAGCCTGCTACTTTAATGCATGTCGTATGAAAGGTGTTTACAGTCTCGTCAGTGTTTCCCTAGCAATCTATGACTGATGTCGTTGCTAAAATATACTCCAAAATCCAAGACAAGTATCATGAAAGAAACGCATTATTGTTGTTTGTTACAGGTAATGCAAAACAGACAAGATGGACAGGTGGATTTCTTCAGAGGTTGGGCTGACTACAAAAACGGTTTCGGAGATTGGAATCGAAACTTTTGGTCCGGTAAATACTTCTACGGAAGAGGATGCTCTTCCATAAATTTAATACAACCTAAGAGGAAAAGACGTTCTTGCTTTCTTTGCTAATACGATGGCCGACTTTTATGTACCACATAAATTGCAATGCGGGGAACGAAGAACATAAAATGATATTATTGTGTCTGCCACTTGCCGGCAATCGTACATTTGTCCAGCGTGTGCTATAGTATATACAGAAGCATACCACAAGAAATACGAAGCCTTATCTATGTCAGACTTGAGTAATAAGTCCTTTTCTCTCTGAACAAAAGTATAAAAAAAATGCTGTGCTAAGCATATAGAGCAAATGAGAGTATTCAACCTTTGTTAATTTCTTGTTTTAAAGATGATGTAACAAACACATATTATGCATTATAATATGACGTAAAATTAATGATCATCAATTTTATTTCAGGCCTTGAGATAATCCATCTACTCACCCAAAACTCATACGTCCTGCGTATCGAGTTGGTCTCATGGTTCGGCGACGTTGCTTATGCCCAATACTCATCGTTTAGTATTGGAAATGAGACCTCGAATTATCAGATCAACGTAACTGGATTTTCAGGCAACGCCTCTTGTAAGGATAATCCTGACATATTGCACTGCTTATTGCATTCCTTCTAAATTTCGTTTTGAAAATCACGAAAGTTGGGCTTTATACGGTCGTTGCTCAAGGAGCTCAGTCTAGGATATCATGTTCATGTGCTTTAAAGTTGATTGGTCGTGTCTGCTCGACTTCTTCTCGAACAATTCTTGCATATTCCTGGAACATTAATCCATTTTATCTTTTTCTATTTTCCTGCTATCTATATGCTTCTGGTAGATTTTGTCTCTACCGTAATGGATCTTTTCTTCGTCAATCATAAGGCCGCGATGGCCAAGATATTAAATTATATGACATACATCTTTGTATCACAAGCTCGAGACCTTCGTCAGGCAGTCACCAGGTAATGGCCATTGGTCGGTGTTTTTTTTATCGTTACATCGGCTTAATCCACCACATAAATCTGGCACGTCCTTAAAGACCTTGGCTGTTACAGTGTAATAGGACAAAAACACCAAAGACCAAAACCAATTTTAGTCTATTCTGCATAACTGCAGATGATAGTTGTGAAATTATACTTAGGTCCGGTATTACTTTAAATCGGCAAAAGATCCGAACTATCGCAGAAGGCATACACGAACATACAGCGGCCTCCCGCATGCAGCACATGCATACACATAGTAAACAACGGTAGGGTGTCCTAAAATGACCGGTGCTGCTATAGGACGTTAAAACAATCAAACTACATCAAAAGCTTCTTTAGTTTAAACTGTCTGTATTTCAACATTGAACTATGTCCCTAAGATTGTTCAAGTAAAGTTAGCTTGTGTTCAGATTAACAAAAACAACAAACAAACAACAGTTTAATCACAAATTTAAGACATTACAATGTAGGTACGTTTCAAAACCATTGAACTGTATTGATCAGTTACAACCCAATTTTGTTGAGTGTCGAGTTACAAGGCAACTACATGTAAGGCATTCATGTTTTGAATATTGGACCAGGTTTTCTTTCGGCGTTTCTTGTTTATGTAATGTTAATTTTCGTGGGTTAGCGTGCTTCAATTTTTGTCCCGTTACTATTTCTGTCATTATTCCTAGTTTCGGGTTCAAAATAAAAAAGTGTTCAAGTTACACTAAAAATGTCAAAACATACAAAAAGTATATAATTTTCCATTTTGTTGCACAATATAGCAAAAATAAGCTTGCTGTGATTAAAAATGGCGAAACATTGATATTTTTAAGAGATCAATCCAGCATCAAAAGGTGAAATTCCTGCCTTTCGCGAAATGCAAAAGATACACGAAAATTCGGATCTTCAAAATGGCCGCCAAATTGGTATTTTTTTTTAATTCATGTAAAAAAGTTCTACAAGCAACAGACACCTATATTTTTGACACAATTTTCAGATGCAAATACACCACTAAAATTAATAAAAAATTCTTCAATACAATAGAACATGTTTTAATGAGATTAAAACGAGACTTGAACGTGACTGAAACCTCAGAAGAATATATCCTTAAGAGTATGGGGCTCGAGTCCCAAATTGAGCGTCACAGTTAATAGAGTCCCCCTTCCCCTCCACACACACACACACAAACTCTCAAACATCCACGCGGTATCATTCGGCCCGTCAAGCGGGATTTTGAATAGCTTTTGATCATTGTTGTAGATTAAATAAAGTTTAATTGAAAAAAACGTACTAGTGTGAAAAGATATGATTTGCTGTAAACATCTAGAACCTCTTGACGTGATGATCCAAAAATACGTAACACCAGATTCGTAACACAAGAACTGTTCTAAAGTCGCCGTAACATCACTGATTGACAGTTACATAGGTCCGTCATTTAGCGACATGACGTAGAATGTTCGGTCAAGATTGTCTATCGGGAACTTGTCGGTTTATTTCTCACTATAACTGTTTAGTTAGGATTTGTTCGTATTGAGCAAATGAACAAGAAATATTGTTTTGATGTCGAATCGGACGAAAGCGGTTAGTCTGTTGTACATGGTTGACATATTATCCCTCCTGTTGGAGGCATTGAGGTAACGTTACACACATAACTATTGCATCTTTGAAATGTATTAATAGATCCAGTATGCCGAAAAATTGAAACTGCGTCATACTATTATTACTTTCCTGTATGAAATGAATAAAACTGCATCGCAAATGTCTATATTATGTATCGTGCCACTAATCAAATGATATTTACTGTTATTATTGAGGCTCCAGCAAACCCAAACCTCGGGGAGTCTGCCATCCCCTATCATTAAAGATGACATAAAAAAAGGAAAATAAAGGTGAATAATGTAAAAAGGAAAATAAAACCATCAGGTAAGATGACGTAACACACACGTGTACTGCACCTTTTAAATTTAGTAATAGATACAGCATTCCGAAAAAATAAATTAATCTGCACCATACAGCTGTTTCGTCCTCCTAGGACTCTTCAAAAAGTGGGAATCCAAACAATATTCTAAACTAATGTAGAAGCAGAGGGTCAGATGCGCAAGCCCCCTTTTATCTAAGAATTTAGAATATATTGGATACGTTATGTATGATTACAAATAGTGTACTACGAACATGTGTATATTATGTACCGTGCCACTTCTCAAACTGTGACTTATCTGACCAATGACGGTCTGACGTTGGACGAGAAATGTCAAACACGTTTGTTCAGCTTCCATCTTTTATATTTTCCTCTCAACATACACTCATTGACCATGATCAATTCAATTTGTAAAATTCGAACAAAGGCGGATTAATTATCCGGAGAAAATAAACCCCAGCAATGGAAGGGACATAACTCTTTATGAAATTCAAATATTTCACATCTATCATATATAACAGACTAACCTATGTTACTCAAGTCAACGGCATAAAGTACTACAATTACTATATGGCCCAAATCTCTACTGTTCCAAATTTAGAAATTATTTATTAAGATTTGATAATGGGTTGTCTCAGCTCCGTAGGTATTGTAACATATGATGTAGTTATGGATACTTATTATTTGGAACGATTGTCTGAGCTGCAATTACTAATTACATTTCTTGGATGACATGGTGTCTGCACCACTAATTAAATTTTCCTGCTATTCCAGTATTTAAAGTCCGCTCAAAATGTCTATATTGACAAATTGCAAAATCGTATTCCTCGGGAAAGCCCCGATAAACATAGCGGCGATGACGCAACGTGACAGGCTTGTTTCAAGTCGCTTGACAGGTTTGATGGAAGAGGCCATAAGGGAGGGGACGCGTAATGTATACGGCTGATGAAACGGAGACAAAGTTATTGAATCACATTCACATTAATAATCAGACATTAATTGCACACTTACAGATATTCAAATTCTTATGCACAGACTATCTAATGGTATGTGTGTTCATATATACTTGACCCTTCTGCTTCTACATTAGTTTAGAAATTTTGAATTCCCATATTTTGGCCCCTAGCATCACTGAAGAGTCATAGGAGGACGAAACAGCTGTATGGTGCAGTTAAATTCATTTTTCGGCTTACTGTATCTATTACTTAATTGAAAAGGTGCAGCACATGTGTGTGTTACGTCATCACATGTAATACTTTGTTAGTTGTCAGTCCCCCCAAAAAATGAAATATTATGAACAGCATTCCGATACATCGTCTGGATTTAGTTTTTTACAGATGACGCAATGGCTAAACACAACGGCTTCCCTTTCACTACCTTTGACAATGACAACAGTCTACTCGGAGGATGTGCTGATCTAGCGGCAGGTGCTTGGTGGTATCGTAGTTGTCTCGACAGTAACCTGAACGGGTTGTACATTCAGGATACTGGTGTTGATGAATATAAATCCATGGTGTGGAGAAAGTTCTATACCAACCGTACATACGTACCTATGATGAAAACAAGAATGCTTGTGAAACTTGCAGGTGTCTAGCTTGCTAGCATAGACTATAAACATTGTAAACAATAATTATGAAACACGTTATCTCAGATTGTATATATCATTCTTGTTGAACTTTATGGTAGCGCAAGGGTTGATGGATTACACCAGAGTACACGGAGAACTCATCAGGGAGAGCAGGTGACCCTGTAGCCATCAGACCAGTCAGTGAATCGAAATTTGGTCGTCATAGTGAAACAAGAGATCGCTATCAACCTAGCAAGCCGATTGCAAAGCAATATTATATATATTAATCAATCATGTTTTTTAGGGGATTAAATTGAACCAAAAGATATCTACTTGTTTAGGTAAAGTAAGTTATCGGGACTTAACTTAGATAAAAAAAACATTCACCGGTTCTGCAGAAATGAAGATTCTAATTTAAAGATTATTATTTCTTTATTTCTTCAAATTTGAAAAGTTGCAAGAAAATATAAACAAGATAATTAAAAGTATACTCATAATCAGATATACGAACATATGAATGAATTTAATATCTACTAAATATCTAATATGTCTATATAATAAGGATGTTTCTTTGCTGATTTAGCAGGTCCTTCGGCGTCCGTTCAGCCGAAGGGAATATCGGCAACGTTTATCATTAAGATTTATAAAAATAAAAACCTTTGCTTCATGTTTATGTTTATTTTGTAATGTGTTTTTATGTGCCTTAAAGATAAAGGGGCGGTAAGCCTTGAAAATTTGACGATTGATTTGTCCGTACTGTCGCTATTTCTTCAACGTCCATACTCAGATTTACTTATATACAATCAAAACATTAAGCGTATCTCATATCTATGGTCAGAATGTACATAAAAGTTAATTAATGATCAATTCATATTAAACGTATAAACATTTGTACAGTCAAAACATGAAATATGGACAAAAATTGTTTATTATATAATTTGTAGCATCATGTAAATAGAAGTTAATCACATGTTCTTCAGAAATTAAGATTCCGATTTCAAGATAAAAACTGTTTCACGGAAAGACACTTACATGTGTTTTTTTAAAGGGTCATCCCGCGAAAGCCTGAATGCCAGTTCTTGGATGACATGGTGTCTGCACCACTAATTAAATTTTCCTGCTATTCCAGTATTCAAAGTCCGCTCAAAATGTCTATATTGACAAATTGCAAAATCGCATACCTCGGGAAAGCCCCGATAAAAATAGCGGCGATGACCCAACGTGACGGGCTTGTTTCAAGTCGCTTAACAGGTTTGATGGAAGAGGCCATAATGGAGGGGACGCGTAATGTGTACGAATGATGAAACGGAGAAAAAGTTATTGAATCACATTCACATTACTAATCAGACATTAATTGCAGACTTGCAGATATTCAAATTCAGAAATATTTGTCGGCACATCGGCATCATTTATCGACACCAGGAATTATCTATATAATATATATACCTAAGCGAAACCGGTACACATGGGTACGGAATACAGCCATGGTACAAACCTTAATTAATGTAAAAGGTAATAATCACGAACCCAACTTTTCAGATGATTTCATAAAATGTGTGTAGCATGCATTGAAAAGTTCGAAAATAAAATGACAGGAAATGTTTGCGATTTTTTTACAACTCAATGTCTTGAGGATTTTTTTTCAGACTATCTATATATAAATTATATACAATGTACATTAATATTCATTTAAAATCTATCCAACTTTCAGCGTCTTCACACGTTAACACGTATCGCGGAATGCGACTATTTAAGTCCATATACTCCTATAACGCACCACACACTAAGCATGACTACATGTATATCAGATTTTGAACTGTTGAAACACTTATAACTTCTTGTTATGAATAAGGTTTGATAATTCTGCTTTCTTTGTACATCTTTTTTGTCGTCTTGTAAAGGGACGTTGACCTTTTGAAAAAGCCTGCAGGAATGTATATGCTGTATAGCTTTCTTTTATTTTTTATTTTTATGTTATGTATATATTTTCTTACCAAATTCAATACTGGGGTCGCAACCCAATAATATTTGTACCTTCACTAATTTATAGATTAAGTATGAATATCACCTTTTTCACGCGTGAAAACATATTTTATTATTCCTTTTGTCCAAATTTAAGCCGTATGTGCCTCGGTTGCACGTCCCGTTTTATAACGTAATCAAACGACTTTTTCTGTTACGGTATATATTGTATTTGAAAAGGTATCCTCTATCCAGCAATAAAATTTAATCAAACTGTTTCACTGGAACATGAAATATTATAGAGGGAATATTATAAAACAATGTAATATTACACACGCATTTTATGCAACAGAAGACTGAAACAGTGTCCCCTTGGGTAGTCCCAAAACCAAATCAAGGTGTTATTTGTGCATGTTACCGTTACACAGAAGAAATATGTAACATCCACACAATAGAGCAGGTGTTTCGCCTTTAAATACTTCCCATCCCTCAATATGATTCCGTAACGCAGCCTTGCGCCATACAGGGTGTTTCATAATATCTGATACATTCTAAATCGACATTCTCAGTCACTTCTCATTTCATCAAAAAACTGTATACACCACATGATAGGTAATTGTTCCAAGTTTTGTTCTGGAAAATATGACGTCATATATGATGTCATCGATGACGTCATTTATGATGTCATCTATGAAGTCTTCGGCAATCGCAAAGATGAAGGTGTCTGAAAAACATCTTGCAGAAGTAGTAAAACTGTTTTATCAGCTCAACTCACCTATAAAAGTGGCAAGATGTATGCATAAAAAGTATCCAGAGATGCCGAGGATGTCAGCAATGCAGATTAAGCGTGTTGTAAAGAGGTTTGAACACAGAGGATCAGTTGCTGATGGAAGACATGCAAACAAGGGAAGGCCTAAATGTGCTCGTTCTGAGGAAAATATTGAAAATATGAGAACAGTAATAGAGGAAACTCCCCAAAAGTCTGTGCGACAAGTGTTAAAGGACATATACAGTAATAGGAAAAGGATCTCTAGTGTCTACAACTTAAATTTGATATTCACTTGACGCCATATCGGATTTCAATAATGCAGCACCTGAAAGACACTGACATTAATTCTAGGTTGACATTTGCGAGGTGGGTTATAGAGCAGCCACAGACATTTCCGGCTACCGTTTGGTTTTCAGATGAGGCTCATTTTTACCTACATAATGAGATAAACAAGCAGAATTTCAGATTCTGGGGTTCTGAAAAACCACAATTCTATACCGGAAACCCCTACATAGTGATAAAGTAACCGTTTGGGCGGCTCTTAGTTCAACTGGAATTATTGGCCCATTCTTTTATGAGGACACTAATGGCAACGCCATGACAGTTTACTCTGATCGCTATCTCCAGCTCCTGAAAAGAAACTTCTTGCCGGCCTTGCAAAGGAAATCTGCTAACATAAGATCAGTGTGGTTTCAACAAGATGGCGCTACACCACATATAGCTGGAATTGTTCTTGAGTGGTTGGATTCAATTTTTGGAAGAAAGATGATATCGCTGAAGACTCGTACATACATGTAGTGGCCGCCACATTCACCTGACCTCAGCCCTTCGGATTCCTTTTTGTGGGGCTATCTGAAGGATAGAGTGTACAATCCACTTCCTGAGAACTCTGTAGACCTTAAGCAGGCTATCCGGAGAGAAATCCGTGCAATTTCTACTGAAACATGTGCATTGGTTACTAAGAATTTTAGATTTAGAATTGACCTTTTCGTTGACAAAAATGGACGTCATTTGGAACACTTGGTTTCAAAAGGTACCTTTGATTAACCGCAATTTAAATATTTAATATCCTTTTAAGTATTGTCAATTAGATATGAGAATAAAATTTAGAAAAATGTGCTTTCCTGTGGTATATATAAAATTAAATGAGTTATTGAAATTTAGAAAGTATCAGATATTAAGAAACACCCTGTATTTTGACCATTCGGCAACTTTTCGCTTAGTAGTTAGGCCTTATCGCTTTGTAACGGTAATACCAGATAGAGTGTTTACAATGGAAACGGCGCTCGCTGCGCATGCGTTGGTAGGTGGAAATCCCAAGCCGGAGCGTCTGGCTAGACCTTTTGGAATTCCACTAGTTATTTTGAAATTATTTATTTTATGAATACATATCAGCAAAATCTGATCTTCGTAGTCCTTAAGAATACCCACTCGATATGTGTATGTAATATTTTGAAAAACAAATATGAAAAAAACTAACATTCACGGGAAGCCCCTTTAAAGGCCCAATATACGTAACTTCAGGGAAATTTTCGTGATTCCGAAAAATTCTGAAAAAAAATCAGTTGATAACCATGCAAAAAAAAGCCTAAAACGAAGTAAACCTGAGCGGTTACTAACAAGAAACTCTTGACAAAAAAAATCTAAAAAAATGAAAATAATTCAGGTGGGGCCCACTTCAACAACAAACCGAGGGTAGAACACGGATCGAAATGAATGCATGTTTACAAATAGCGTGTTTCAACTGCTGCTGTACCGGTAACTGCGAATGAATTAATCTTGAATATTGCTAATATCAGTTAATCTTAACTAAATCTATAAATATGATAAGTTATTAGGCTTGATTTTTGCTTCAAGTTTTGCCGAAAGTTACGTATATTGGGCCTTTAAAGGTCGTGTAGGACGCGGATGTAATGTGCACTGGTGCGTGTTGTCTACCGACAATACCTATAAATACCATGTACTAAAAGCTCAGCATCGTTATGATACTCGCTGTCGATCTAGTTACGCTGACAGTACACTGTCTCTGTTTAAAGTGGTTTGTTAAATTATTGATATCCCTCTGAAAATGCTTGTATGTTGGCATGTGAGAATTGCCTTGTTGTAACCTCTGGTTATATGTATGTACCTGACATACCTATATACCACGCGCTAGAGGACTGTTGATGTCCGAGGTAAACATGACAATGGGTAATTGATAAAAATATTTTTAATTAAATATTTTATTTTAGTTTATTTATATATCTATTAATAAGAAATAAGTGGTATTTCTTTTGTTATTAGCCATCAAATGGTGGGTTTTTCAAATCGCCCTGCACCCGTTGTCCAACCTTGAACAATTGTGTTACCATCATATAATGTATAACTTATATACAGTTGTGGGATCGCACAACGTTACACGTTGTGCGGTGGGCGCACGATGGGCGAACGGTGTATGCACGATGTGCGAACGATGCGATCCTGGGCGATAATTTCTAACGCACATGTGGGCGCACGATTAATTAACATTGTGCGATGACAATCGTGGTTGATATAAATTTAGAAATGGTTTAACAATATATATATATACGTATACGGTTTCGCTAGATATTTTGAACATATTTCTATATTGTAACTATTTACATGAGCTGATAGTTCTATCTATATATTTCATAAAATTAGTAATAGTCTTCCTGTAGTTTTTGAAACAAACCAAATAGACACATGTAAACTTTCAACACATATTGACAAGTTCTCATTCAAGTAAATATTGGCAGTTTTTAACAAATAATACACTGCACCTGTACATGGACAATATATGTAGATGTCTCTGGCCCGGGGCGCTTACAACACTCGCCTAGGTGTGAAAACACAGGTAAGTTGTTGGGGAGGGGGTTTTCAAATAACTTATTATAAGAGTCCAGTTTGTTTTCATAACGGTCGCTCGGTAATGGCTGTCGGAGCGGATCGCCGCACACGGGACAGGTAAAACTCTGGCATGTTATTTACCTATTCTGTTACCTGTTAGCTAAACCCGCACTTGGCTGTCTCATGGTCACTATAATACTGTTTACTGTATATTGTTAAATTGACATAATCCCAATAAATATGATGCGAATTTAAATAGAGGGTTCCATATGTTTTTCATTCCGTAATATGTATCGACCAATTGTACCAAATGGTGCGTGTGTGCGATTCTATCGCACACATAAACGCACGATCTTTAGATCGCCCCGTTGTGCGCACCATGGGCGAACGATGTGTGCACGATGTATGCACGATGAACGCACGCAGTTTTTGGTGCGTTGTGCGATACCACAACTGTATATTCTTTATTTCTTAAGAACAGGATGGATCTTTCTCACTCACATGTTGACTAACAAACGGCCATCATTGATTTTACAAATTTAATACTATCTTTGATATTTTTTAAAAGGAATTTTCGAACTTATGAAATAATAATAATAATAATAATATACAACATTTATATAGCGCTCTATATAATTTGTAAAATTACTCTAAAGCGCTTCACAACATGTAGATAATAATTTGAGACTTACACTGCATAAATGACGATTAAAATCTAAGCTAATGTGATAATATAAAAAAAATGCATATAAATACGAACTACATCTACTGTAGATAAACAAATGTCAGTATATACATGACGTCTAAGTTGTCCCTAATATGCAGACGTGAAGAGGTACGTCTTCAGAAGTTTCTTGAATATGGCCAGAGTATTTGTTTTTCGGAGAGCGGATGGTAATGTATTCCACAACGTGGCCGAAACTTTCCCAAAACACCGGTTTCCATAGGTCACAGTACGAGATTTTGAGACACACAACAATGATTCTGTCTTCGACCTCAGTGATCGTGACGGCTGATACAGGGTAACTAGCTCCCGTATGCACTGGGGAGCTGTTCCATCCAGTGCCTTGTATGTGTATACCAAGACGTTGTATTGTGACCTGTATTGCACAGGTAGCCAGTGCAATGAATACAGAACAGGAGTGATGTGTTCTCTCTTTCTAACTCGAGAAACGAGACGTGCTGCCGTGTTCTGGGCCTTCTGTGGGCGACTTGTCAATTTGTCAGATATACCACAGAGTTGGGCATTTCCATAGTCCAACCGTGAGGTAACAAGTGAATGAACCAAAATCTTGCATGCATCGGCAGTTATAAACTCCCGCATACAGCCGATGTTCCTGATCTGGTAGTAACAGGATTTGGCGATAGCATTCACTTGTTTCTCCATGTTCAGTGAACTATCAAAGTACACCCCTACCTTTTTAACAGTTGGGACAGCCTCTACAGTACTTGTTCCGACCTTGAGCTGGAGATCAGTTCCGTCTTTTCCTGATTTAGTTTAAGGATGTTGGCATTCATCCAGCTTCTGATGTCTGTCAGACAAGCTTCCAGATTTTCTTATATGGTGTCCCAGCTGTACTGAAATAAGGGCAAGTAAAAGAAAGAAGAGCACAGAAGGGGAAATATCCCAATGTTAAGAGCAATGAAGTTCTAAAATTGATGAGTGGCTGAATCCATCTGGAATTTGTTTTTTTTTATTCTTCCACAAGAAAAAGTTTTTGTTCAAGGGAGACAACACAATCGATGATCAAATTGAAAGTAACATTAATTTATTATAAAGCCAATGTGTAAGGTATGCTTATTTTTTTTACTTTTTTTTGTAGGACATTGACACTTTGTATACTTTTTGAATATTTGCTCATTGAAGAGTTGTAAATATCTATTATGTGATTAATAACATTATTTGAAGGGTTACTAAAAAAAGAATTGTGCTAACCACGTTGATCGTATATACATTCTGAACTTGAAATAAAGGACACAACAGACTCATCTATATCACCTGCTTTACTTCAATCTCTACTCAAACTGCGACCATCATGGAGAGAGTACTACTAAGCTATATGATAAACGTGATAATTTCAATTTTCCGATCGTTACCTTCCCATTTCCTGATAGTAACATACCTGCTACTCCAACCTATGGTGTTTACGTAGTTTATTCGATATTCTAGGTCTTGCTCTAAATATCGTGATTTTCGTGATCGATGTCGACTGCTGACAAGCAAACAAGTAAACAACACAAGGATTCGAGAGATGCAGGTTGATCAGAAATATGGGCAAGTTTTATGGTAGCCATCTTTGTCTTTTTGAGATCTATTCTGTGTCTTTTAGTGATATGAAGATGGACGATTTGAGTATGCTCATTAGTGTGTTTACTTGTTGTGATTGACAATGATATCCGGTTCTCATTTCGAAAACTTGATGTTTACTTGAATGAGACGAATATTTACATGACGGGTGTACTCGATGAAGCAGACGACGCTGACTCTTCCGGAACAATTGGTCTTATTCTTTTGTACTTTTACAAGGGTATCCATGTAAATCGTTCCTTTGTTCATATTTTGACCCTGGTTTAATCGACTTTGAGTTTGGATTATGATTTTGTTAACGCTTCGGTATTCTCTAACTTATTTTCAATAACCGTAAAGCAAATAATTGTCATACGGTGTCGAATGCTGAATGAAAATCTCTGAGAATATAAACTGTCGGGTTCCTTATGTCTTTCGTTTTGAACTATTCATGAAGCATTGTCAAAATTTAAATATTTGTAGACCTACACAATATAAATCTACTTTTTATCATTTAAATTCATACCATAATAATCAAAAGCATACCACGTCATAAATGGTTGTATGAAAAATTCCAAGCCTGACTTAAATATTGAGATAATGAGGTGGCCTTGTTTACGGTAGATATATTGGCACCACGGTAAACTGAAAAGCACATTCGCCTTACATATTCCGAGAAAGATTGGAAACGTAGTCATCATATTTGTATATTTATTTGTTGACTATGTTAATGCAGGAGAGAAAATGTTGAAATGATAATAAAAGCAGCATGTGTAACGAATTTTTCCAACATTTTACCAACCTTGTTATATAATTCTACCATAAAACTCAGCGATAAGGTAATGTACTAATTTAGCGCCAATTCAGAAATAAACACACATTAATAATTAACGCGTCCGTTGTTAGTCAATCCCTTGACGTCACTTTAGCTGCAGTGCAATATTACGGGTTCAACTGTGCGCACGGAAAACCATTATGTAACAATGTTAATCCTGATGGACAGAAGTTCATACCAATTTCTTTAAATACCTTAGGTGTAAATGTTTTGACGCATTGTCTAGGTATTTACAACAACGGCGAAGACATTGTTAAATTTCGGATTCTCACTGGAACACTGTGAAACGAGACACCGTAGCGGCGTAAGGTTGATTGACTGGAAATCTACAACGAAATAAGAATGTGAAATAATATTGAGAGACTAAAGTGAATCAATGACTTCGCAGCGTTCAAAACACCATATTACCATCATGAACATTAACAGACAAATTCGACTGGAAATGAAATTGTAATTAAGCCAAGCAAACATGGGTGTTTCCCTGTTTGTATTCGTCTGCATAACTTGCTCCGCTTATGGAGTATTGGAGATTTATTTTTCACATGTAGCTAATGTTCCACTCTCCGAGTACGTGAATGACACTTTAGCCGTGGATCAGAACGCATCGAGATTTATCAATTGTGCTATTTTGTGCAGAACAGACTGTTATTCTTTCGCCTACGATCCCGGTACCAAGAAATGCAATACGTACCTCCAGAAGTTCATCTCAGGTGTTACAACAACACCTGCCATCCAGACGTTTGTTAAAGGCGTACCAAGTCCTCCTCAAGGTATGTATGCTTTTTATATTTTACGACTTAAATTCTACCTCTTCACTCATGGAGGGGCAAATATCGCTCACGTTAATAAGAAAGAAAAACAAATACGATGATCGATGATTCTGTACGTTTTAAATAAGCTGTGTGTCATGACGCTACAGCTTTAGTTTAATCCACTTATGGTTAACATTAAGAGATATGCAGTATATGCTAATGATGACAAAACTCCCCGGCTCCAATGTTGATTAAAAGTCAAACTATTTAATATATACATGTATGGGCGCAAACTACTATTAACTCACAAGAAAGTAATATTTACAATTGATTTTTAGTTGGTTTGGTCCATTTAATTATTCTACAAATAATCTATTATTAATAATATCAAAATTTAATAACCTCTTGGGCGAATGGAAACATTGATTACATAGCATTTATATGCATTAATACAAACCCTAGGTCTAATGGATAAGCTAAGAAATGCAATATGTACTTAAAGAAGTTCAACTCAGTTGTTTTAGAAACCAAATCATATGTCATCCAGACGTTTGTTAAAGACTGACTAAGTCCTTTTAATGGTACGTACGCAATTTATACATTACGACTTAAATTTGACTTTTTGATAATCATCGAAAGTCAAATTAGAAACTTAAGATATGAATCCTACACCCTTGAAATTATACAAAGAATACAGAAATAGCTTTTTGGAAACGCTAGCGTACATCACGCAACGGCCGTTGCGTACTTAATTGTATGACGTTTTAAAGCCGATTAAAAGCAAAGTTAATTTTCGTATTTTCAGTTTTTATATCGTTCACACTAACTAATAACAAATAATAATGATTTTGATCGTTTTAAATGCACTTTTAGGGCTTAAACCTTTGTTTTAGCTAGTAATGGTTCACATTATATGCTAATGATGGCGAAACTACTCCTCGGCTCCAGTTGTTAGCCAAACCCAAATAATGCATGTTAGCAAATTTTCAAATTTGTCAGGCCTGGCTGTTGCCTCGATGATTTTCGGCTTGAAACTCGATAAAAATATGACCGGTCAGGATTGCCCGGATCTTGGGAAATCTATGACCAAGTTTTCTGCGGGGAATTTGTCGAAAGTAATGCATGGTGTGTTTATGGTATATAACGCTCAACAAATGCCCCCCCCCCCCTTCCAAAATGTTGTTGCTTGAGGTTAAACAAGTATCCGGGGCATTCATTAAATCAAATAATAAATTTATAATAATTAATTAAGCTTACCACTTCTATTCATCCATCTCCATCCCATTAACCCTAAACAAATCCAAGTAACTGAACTTGGCGGTCTTTGAGATACCCATCTCCATTCCATTAACCCGAAACAAATCCTGATATCTGCAATGGGCGGCCTTTATTTTATTTGTATTAAGTTTAAAGCCGAACTTTCCTAATGGCAAAACAGGACCATATCAGACATGGAATATCTTAACAGGAAGAAAGGTACATATGTACAGTCAACAATATCAGACATTAGATATCATATTAATTCAGAAATCATTTCTACCGAATCACAAATTCAACATTCTCTAACATCACCCAAATACAATCGAACTTCTTTTAGTAGGTTCCAAATTTGAATTGTTGAGACAAAAGTCAAAGATATTCATGATCGTTTAATCGCCCGTATCGATTACTCAGGACAAAAACATGATCAAAACTCTGGCAATTGTAGCATTAAAGAATTCTAAGGTAAATAGCACAAGTAGTATCATACTTAACGTCAGGTATTTACACATACTAATATTCTTTGTCACACACCTTGGTTTGATGAAGGTGAACATGATCATACATGGCACACAGACTAAAATGAAAACCTATGAAAAGGATTATTGTAATAGTCAAACCTGTTTGAACAGTCACCTTAAATAAACACCACCTCTATTATGCGGCCAGTCTGTGGTCCGACTGATCAAAAGCATTTAATGAAAGAAGCTTGCTTGCGTGCATTTGTTACCATTTTATCTAAACATGACAGTATTTGTTGTCACTTTCTAACGGATTTCTTTTTTTAATTTTATTTTTTTTAAATTTTCAAACATTTTGCTTTAAAAAATCATAATCATTTATATTGTTCAGGAGATAAAACTATTTTTCAAGGTATTACTACACGCTGTTTGCATGTAATAAGAATAATGTTGGTATGAAAAATAAATACAATTGTCGGCATTTTCAGCATACTGAATGTAAATATTATATAATGAAACTTAAATACTATAATTAAGCGTTCACCTGTCTAACGTAGACAGCGGTCACTACGATCCGGCCCTAGGCGATATCTCATCACATATTTAAATGCCATTTCGTCCAGAGGTACAGTGTAAACATCAGAGATGTTCACATTGTCCACTATAATGTTTACGGTTACACAGAAATCTAAAGTTTTATAATGCAAGCCAAGGCTGTCAACTCTAGCAAACAAACAAAAAGAAATAGATATATATAGAAAAACTTGGTTTCTTGTTGTGAGATGTAGGTGAAACTGGTTTAAACAGGCACCCGTCTTAAACAGCCAAGTTCTCTCTTCGATGGCCACATACCAGTTAAACTGTATTTTCAACAAAGTTGCACTGTCACTCTTTGATGTAAAAGGCATGCGACACTTTGTACTTTCATTACTTTGATTGTACCTATTTAAAGTTATTGAGAAGAAGTTCGCTGGTATATTTCAACACCTCAACACATTTGAGCCCTATAACCTTGAACGTTGGTCAACGTAAATCATTAAAACAGATTTGGATGTCCTTCATTCCCTTTATGAATTTCCCCTTTTGAGTAAAACATTAGCGCTTTCGTCGACGTTTGTTTTCTTGAGAATACCAAATCAACTGAACTGCTATGATTTCTTGTAGAAACACCGACGGTTGTAACAGATCTTGTTTCGGGTGCCGGTATGTAGATTTACTTTTATTTGTTTTGTTTCATAGATTTAGTGAATCTAGTTGAATCGGAATTAGATCTTTATTTGTTATTGTGCGAAAAATATATCATGGATCAGTAGATAAAATCCACCTATTCATCAAGAATGCCGAAAGCGAATCCGGTCACCTGGCTGACCTTTACTCCTGTTTTGGGACGGTTGTAAGGTCAAGGGCACAGTTGTTATTTTTTATAATCAAGCGTTCAACTGTCTAACGGAGCCAGCGGGCACTATGATCCGGCCCTAGGCGATATCTCATCCCATATTTAGCAGACATTTTGTCCATAGGTACAGTGTAAACATCAGAGATTATCACATGACCACGTTGTATTTTCGATCGTTAAGCGATCTGCATTGTCCACGATAATATTTACGGTTACACAGAAATCTTAAGTTTTATAATGCAAGCCGAGGCTAAACATGACAAACTCTAGAAAACAAAAAAAAAGGATATATAAAGAAAACCCACTTTGCTTCTTGTTTTGAGATGTTGGTGAAACGGGTTTAAACAGGCACGCGTCTTTAGTTCTGTCTTGGATGGCCACATACTAGTTTAACTGTATTTTCAACAAAGTTGCACTGTCACTCTTTGAAGTAAAAACCATGCGACATCAGGACTTTGATTACTTTGATTTTAGCTATTTAGAAGTAACGCTTGTAACCTTGAAAGTAGATCAAGGTCAATGATTTAGTCAAACCTGATTACCCTTCATATCAGCATGTTACATACAAAATATCATTACTCTTTGTGTTGTAGTTATTGAGAAGAAGGACGCTGGTATATATCTCAACACATTTGAGCCCTATAACCTTTAACGTTGGTCAAAGAAAATCATTAAAATAAATTTGGTAGTCCTTCATTTCCTTTATGAATTTCCCCCTTTGAGTAAATCATTAGCGCTTTCGTCGACGTTTGTGTTCTTGAGAATACCAAATCATCTGAATTGCTATGATTTCTTGTAGAAACATCGACAGTTGTTCCGGGCTCCGGTATGTAGATTTACTTTAATTTGTTTTGTTTCATGGATGATTAATTAAAATGCATTGACACAATCTAGTGGAATCGGATTTATATCTTTATTAGTTCTTGTGTGAAAATTATGTAATGAATCAGTAGATAAAATCCATCTATTCATCAAGAATGCCGAACACGATTCCAGTCACTTGCATGACATTGACTCCCGTTTTGGGGAAGAATGAAATATTCGACGTGCTTCCGTCAGGCCACAAAAAGACCGATAGAGACTACAGAAGTTTAACAAAAGAGAGAATATTGTTGCAATATGATGTAACAGAGTTTGTTGTTATATCGAAATGAATTCTGCTTTCTTGTTCAATTCTCAAACACAGGATTTAATTTCCTCTTCTGTTACAATAAAAGACAGGTAAGGATGCCAAACATAATTTACTGCTTCTGGTCTTAACAAGTTATCAATCGGCATACGTTGTGCAAAATATTGCGTTGATAAAAAGGGGCATTAAACCTGGGTCGATAGTATGGCAAATCATATTTGATTTTGACAACAATGCTTGTAATTTGTTCATTTCATTGGTCGTAATGCGGAAAGAAGGTTTTTAATGACTATACCAAGTCTTTGAAAATGGAAATCAAAAGCTGAAGGGATTTTAGGCGATAGAAACATAAATGTACACGTAGACCATTTGTATAAAACAATCAAGAGAATACCAAGGCGTCATCAAAACTAATCCGAGCTCAAAATCGATGAAACTAGAGGCATATTAGGAACAAAGGAAATATTTACATGGAGACCCTCGTAAAAGTATAAGAGAATAAGAGCAGATGTTCCGACGACACCCGACATGTAAATCTTTTCCCGTCCTTAATATTTTTGGCGATTTCGCCTTCTTTGAAGACCCGAGCTGTCAATAGGACGTAATGAAAACCAAACCGAAACTATTGTTCACGCTTTTCTGTCTATCTTCTAGTTATGTTTCAGCCCGCCAGAATCAGTCTTTATCCTAATAAATGGATCATTGCTCATACCTTGTTCTAGATGAAATTTGCATTTTATTGTATCCTCTCGGTGGTGGAGGGGGGTACATTGTTTTTAGCAATACTAGTGGTAAGGGGGGTTGGTTTGTCTCTGTCTGCAAGAGCATTAGTTCAAATTCAAATTTCAAATGCATATACTCACTTTTACAGCTTTTCAGTACATACAAGTATCACCGGCAGGCACAGTGGATATTGAACATAAAGTTACATAAAGTTTATCATTATATCAAAGTTTTATTCTTAATTGAGTAGCATCAAATATATGGTCAATTATTTTAAAAGTTAAAAGTTTAATCAGTTTGCAAACCGACGGTTTTTCCAGTAGTACATTTTTATACGTCTCACTCTTAACACATAAAAAATGGACAAAATATCAAAAAATGGTATTCATCTTCTATAACGCAAGAATTGTATACATTGCAAGTACGTTCGTTGGTTCATAATAAAATAATGTCTGTCATTTGTCAAAATGTTAAATAGTAATCTTAAGTTATTAACGATGGCACATGTCAATCTTGTTGGAACCAGATATGCTTTTGTGACAATTTGGGTTGAGTCAGTGTAGAAACTGGTGTTGTGTATTATTCATTTCGAAATCAATTTATACTTTACTACTTAACGATGTTTGTGCAACCTAGTCATAAAAGGCAAGTCTACAGGGAGACTAATTATCAGAATTGTTCATTTCAAAATCCATATATTTTTTCACTACGTAACTATGGTTTGTGCAAACTTATCACCACAGTAGAGTCTTTGATGAAACTGATGTCTTGTATTATTCATTTCGAAATCCATTTTCGCCTTTTATGTTTTCTTTACCCCTTCAACTATAATGTTTTGTTGCTAACGGATCATCATGGTGGAGTCAGTGTAGAAAATGGAAATTTCGTTTTTAAGTTAATAAGTACAAAAGGAAATGATAATTGTATTGGAATAATATATTAACTTCCTAATGGATAAACGTGCCAATGTCATTATGATCTAGGACTTGGCGAACTCGAATGTAGTTGTTCAAAATACCCTCTCCTTCCAATATCCATAAAGCAATAAAATATCAATCAAATAAACATTTCTCATAGCTAGATTTGGTTTTATTAGCTATAACGTTTTATTAATAGATAAAGTCTTCCATGGACGGTCCCACGGGTGTATGCGATATAGGCATAATTATGTAAATGCGTTGAGTGTAGTATTTGTTCAATAACGTGTCGCGGGTAATTCGTTTTTCTAATGCCTCTTTAAAATATCAAGGTTTTCGTGAGATATATATATAGACGTCTGCGAAACAGCCTTACTACACAGGGATGCGGGAGATGCATGTTGATAAGATCTATGAGGAAATTTATAGTTGCCATATTTGTCTCATTGAAAATGTTACTTCTGTGATGGACGTTTTGGAATAGTTTTTACTTGTGGTGCTTGAGAATGATGACCCGATTCTCACGTGTGAGGTCTTGCAGGACTCACCCTAGGCATTTAGCAGCCGAATCAAATAGCCAAATGTGATATAATTTTTTAACAGTAGTCTCTCTAAATAGTATGGAGTCCCAATTGCAACATTCAAAAACTAAGAGTTAAACATAAACATTAAACATTATTTGCAATAACGATGCATAATTAGAATTTACACTTTAAGATGAATGTTTCAAACTTTGAAGAAAACAAACAATTTATAGCAATACATGTACCATATTTCGCAATAAAGCATCAATACAAAAATTAACAATACTAAAAGTTAAATTCAGAGCTTTTTCTTCAAGTATGAATCTGTCCATGGCTCAACATTATCCCAAGAAGACATGCATCTTTCGTTATATGTTAATCTATTCAAGTATTAAATTGGCATATTATGTAACACTTTCTGGGTTGCTCACAGTACACTGTAATACATATATGGATTTTATATTATAAAGTGTTGTTATTGAGTTACAATCAGTTTGGAGTTCTTAAACTGTCCATTTTGCAGTTCTGTATTATATTTTGTTGCCGCCCACTTTCCTCAAAATAGCTTTTGTCTGGTTGCTTGATTGTTTTTACGGCCTATAAACAGCCAGGGGCATTTAAGGACGGCCTCCCTGTGTATGCGATGTGGGTGTGGGTGTTGAGAGCATGTGCATTTTGGAGACGGAGGAATGTTAGTGTAAGCCTTCTTGCGGTAGTCCGGATCTTTTGCCGATTCAATGTGCTATTGGTTTATGAAAGAAGCTGTTGGGTCCACACACTGATACAGATGTATACCCGTAACACCACGCGTGTCTTGCTGATCAAGCCGTGTTTTCGTATCTTTACCTGACCAAAAGTTTCCGTTCAAATTTCCAAGACCAAAAACAATGATGGCTCGGTTCTCATTTTGAGGATTGATGCTTACTTGGATGTAACCAAGATTAACATACCGGGTGTCGTCGATGAAAAAGAAGACGCTTACTTTTCCGGAACACCTGGTCTTATTCTATTGTGCTTTTTCTCCATGTAAATATTTCCTTTGTTACCATTTGGCCCCTAGTTTAATCAATTTTGAGTTCGGATTATGGATTGTTGACGCTTTGGTATCCTCTGATTTTTGGGCTATCTAAATTGACATGATCCCATGCCAAACACCATCAAATATATCATCAAAACCAATTATATCTTGACGTTTACCTAGATGTGACCAATATTTACATGGCGGGTTTCGTCGATGAAGCAGAAGACGCTTACACTTCCGCAACACCTGGTTTTATCTTGTACTTTTACATGGGTTTCCATGTAATTACTTTCTTTGCTTATAGTTTGTCCCCAGTTAAGCAATTTCAGAAGAAAGAAAACATTCTTATGCTGACCGTTTAATAAAAGTTGAAAGTATTAGCGATCAGTCTTAAAGATTGATAAGTGAAAGCCGAAATTTGAACATTATATAAAGGTGTATTTCATACAAGACAGACACTCTGAAGTGATATTGGAGCCGCCGAAGTTGTCATGGGGCTAAAATCACGAACTTATGGCCATTTATTGAACAATTAAAGTCCCTATGTTTGTAATTCTGATAATGGTAGGTTTCCAATGAAAATTCAATGTATAAACCTCCTTAATAGTTTGGCTTTGACTTCTGGTTTAAACAGGTTATACTTTACATTATACATGGATTAACTTTTTAGCCTGTTAAGCATCATCTACCTGCTTTCCATTGTAGTTCTCCCCCGATAACCTAAACAAAATAGAAAGTTTATCCTCACATGTACAGTATATTTCTGTGAAATGCTCGTAACTATTTTGTTCATTTTAGTTCCATCTTCGGTCACACTTTTCATTTCAAACTAATAAACGTGAGAATGGTCCAATAAATGTAACAGCATGAAATTTGCATAAATCGTTGTTAACTCCGCCCACGTTTTTGTTTGTGACGTCACATAATTGTGTTTCAAACTGGAAGACTTGCATAGCTCCGCACACATGTATTGTTTTCGACGTCATATTTGGAACGTGTTTGAGTACAGTTATGATGTGATAATGATAGTCTTATCATCCATATTGATTACCTTACAAGCGTCAAAATCGGACTTGAACGCCGCGATTCGCGGGTTCGAGCCTCAGCGACGACACTGTCTTAATTGCTATTCCTCGTTCTATTACAATTACCCTCACCCTAACCATTTCTAATGTTTCGAGATTTTAAACGGGTACAGTTTTTCGTTGTAGATATCACCGCCTGTAGCGATGTAGACCCTGCTTACCCCTCCGGTGTCTTTACCATTACGCCGTCACCAGGTTTGAGTTACGACGTATACTGTGACACGGACATCAAAGACGGGCCCTGGACAGTAAGACTATACAAGAGTTATATATACAAAATATCCCCAATAATGTTATTATAACTGTATTTACTCGGGGTTCCTTCACTTGGAAAAATACAATAAATATAGGTTATACTACGAGAGGTTGTTGGATATAGAATTCATTTCACTCAATTTAATTAATTTTTTAAAAGTTACGAAAGAAACGAGTTTTTTGTTTCTACCACAATAATATTAAGTTGGCAGTGACAGTGTTGTTTTTTGGAGTGAACCGAGCTATAGCACGTCATCTCGTATATTTTTCCGCCAAATTGTGACGACGTCTACAATCGATGATGACGTGAACAATCAGCACGTGGCATTGAACCACGTGATTTGCGGTCAAAGTTCATCTCCTTAACAAATCACAAAAACCTGCTATAAGCTACTGTTGTAAGGGGAGCATGTCGGACACAATACAATATACTATACCTCCCTAGACCCTTCTAGCTTACGACTTGAGATGCTGCTAGATTTGGTTCGGTTTTATTTGGTTAACGTGCACACCAATAGTTTAGGGCAGTCTCCTGATGAATATGACGTGGGTTTTGTATTGCCTACATGTGTAATGGGAGGCTGCGGTATTTTCGTATAAGCCTCCCTGTACGTGTTACACCCCATCCGGTCACGTTAATCTGACAACGTGTTAACAAGTCCTTCCGCTACCGTAATACGTCAAGCATGGAGTAGTAACTACCATTTGTGAAACCTCATCTCGATCAAGGAACAGAATCATATGTCTTCATCACGTGTGTTAGGACACTACACCAAAATAAACAAAAAGCATATTGTTACATGCGTAATTAAGACATATTCTCCTTTAAATTTGTCCAATAGGATAAACAAAACAAACACATAAATGTATTTCACAGCGACAGAGGTACCGCATGATTTAATCAAATCAAAAACCATCAAATACAATGTAATACAATAGCACATATGTAATATAAACATGTATCCGTTCCATAAAGCTTTTAAAAAAGCCATTAAACTCGCATATTCTACCCATGAAAAATTAAAATAAAATTAAACGTGTACACGCTACCTGTGTCGCCTGAATGACGACCTCAGGTACTCAACCACGTGTAGTGCCGTATTTGCACCACTTACACGTGCAAATACGCACCTATCGCCACCTATTGGCGTAAACATAACACGGAGAAAATAATTTCTTCCTAATTCCGCAAAACGGACGAAATTATATTTATAAATTTTATGTAATAATTGTTGTTTGTGACAGGTAATGCAAAACAGACAAGATGGACAGGTAAATTTCTACAGAAATTGGACCGAGTACAAAAATGGTTTTGGAGATTTGAACGGAAACTTTTGGTCAGGTAAATATTTCATTCTATTGCAGAAAACAACTTCTTACGCAGAAATGCTTTTCTCTTTCAAAACAAAAGGACAATTGTACGATGCCCGACAACAACGGGGCAAAACAATTTTGATGTTTATATCTTTATATACATGATGAAAAGTGTAATACATACTCCTGTAATTGTTAATATATTGTTGTCTCATATGTTCCCTGTACTAAGGTTGTAAAACAGTACTTGCTGTCCCCATTGCATGAATCATAACTGGCAGCTTAATAATGTATCTTATATTGTCTCATTATTTTTTGTTTGTTTGTTATTTTTTTTATTTTGGGCAATATGGTAAAATATATTTCATCAGTAACATAAAGACATATAATTATTGTATATACATTTTCATGGGATTTATACATATGTCCATATATTACCTTTATGTTTATTTATCAATATCTTTATTTTACCATATTGTTAATTTTTTGAGAAAGAGAAAAAAATAGTAAAGAAAGTAAAGAACAGTTAAAGAATGTCACAAGGGGAAAAGAAGACATGACTGTTTAGGGATAGATGAGAGATTGTAGAAGTGTGAAGCACAAAATCAGAGCAAAAAGTGATTTATCATTCTAACATTCACATTCTTACTTCTGTCCGAAAATAATGAGGAAATAAATCACAGTTGTTGACGAAATACATCAAGTCTACCTAACAAACATTTTATTTGACGATTTTCCAATTATCAACCGTACGTTCAATTTATCATATCCGTTTTAGGCCTTGAGATAATCCACCTCCTTACCCGAAAGACGTCTGTCCTACGTATTGAGCTGGTCTCGTGGTCCGGCGATGTAGCTTATGCCGAGTACTCCTCATTTAGTATTGGAGCGGAGTCCTCAAAATATCAGATCTCCTTCTCCGGATTTTCTGGAAACGTTTCACGTAAGTTTAAGTATTTGTGAGTCACACTGTAAGTATTTAAGAAAATGCATGTTTTTTTTTATTTCAGTTTCCGTTATATTACTGTACCACCGTTCGGTGATCACTCTTCGTTCAGCAGGTATCGCAGTCTATACACTTTTCTTTTAAGGACATTAATGTAGCAAAATTGAATTAAACTATTGATGATTGCATTTAAGTTTCATTCTTACGAGGTTGGGAGAAATTACAGTGGTTTAATGTTACTGAGCTCATTTACACCTAACAATCCATTATGACATTTTAACATGTCATCGGGTGTGACAGAGGTAAAGATATATTGTTTGTTGTGCTATCGTATAGTGTGTTATATATTATAAGACTCTTTCATGCCCAGGAGTGTAAAAAAACAACAGAGAATACCAAAGCGTCAACAAGCCATATAATCCGAACTCAAAAACGATTAAACTTTCAAGAAAATTTTCAAATTCAAGAAAACATAATTTCTCAAAATGAGAACCGAGTATCATTGTCACACAACAAGTAAACACATTAATGAGCATACTCAAAAAAGTCCATCTTCATATCACTTAAACATGCAGAATATTTCTCAATGAGACAAAGATTGCGACCATAATACTTGCCCATAGCTCTGATCAACCTGCATCTCTCGAATCCTTGTCTTATTAGTTTGTTGGTCAGCAGTCGACATCGATCACGAAAATCACGATATCTAGAGCAAGCCCTAGAATGTCGAATCAACTGCGATATGTAAAAACAATAGGTTGGAGAAGCAGGGATGTTACCATCAAGAAATGGAAAGTTCACGATCGGAAAATTGAAATCATCACGTTGTATAGCTTAGTAGTAAGCTGTCCGTGTTGGTCGTAGTTTAAGTAGAGATCATCTAGGTTACTCTAGGTAAGTAGCTGATGTAGAAGAGTCTGTTGTGTCCTTTATTTTAAGTTCAGTAGGGTATATACAATCGACGAGGTTAGCAAACTTATTGTTATTTATAGAAAGCACATCGTCGATATATCTGAAAGTGAAATTCAGAGATTAGGCAATGTTTCTGTTACCTGTCCTGATTAGCTCTTCCACAAATTCAGCATCGTATGAAAACAAAAACAAGTCAGCTAAAAGTTGGGCACAGTTTGTTCCCATGGGAATGCCAACAGTCTGCTGGAAAAATTTTCCTCCGAACTCCACAAAAATATTGTCGACCAGGAATTCAATCATCTTAACTGTATCTACTTCAGGACTTTTCCTCTTAGCTTTTGTCGTGTTTTTCACAAAGTATGCTCCAAGATAGCTCACTACCATATATTTGTATCGTCGTCCGCCATTCTTGGAAAGGAAAGCTCTCATAACAAGAGATCGAAGACGTTCCTTCAATTTGGATGAGGTATGGTAGTGTTCAGGTCGGAAAAATCAAATGTTTTGACCGAAAACACATTTTTAGTACGGGATGTTCAAGATTGATAAAAAGATCTCTCGAGTTTTCAAAATCCAAATCCCGTTAATTCCACTTCTGGAGTATACAGTGTCACAATAAGACTGAAGAAGGGTTTTCAAATTTGGTAACACTCGAGGTTTTGCCGAGAGTGTTGTCAAATTTGAACATTCTGATGGGGGAGTTTCTATCCTACACCTTTGGTCATGTTAGAGTATTTTACTCCCATTTCAACTACCTCAATAAGCTAAAGAAAATACCTTTGTCTGGCTACCATTTTGAAAATATTAACTTTTAGCTTGAGCTTTTTTGAAGAAAACAAATAATACAGCGAGATTAACATACTCCATATTCGCAAACACAGTTTGGGCAGAAAAAATAATCTCAGCTTTCTACAGCACACAGTTCAACTATCGTGAAAGGTTTTAATTTCATCATGTCGCCATTTTTCTCTTTCCTGCATCAGATTTTACCGTATTCGTGACGTCACGTCATTGTTTGGCCAGTGTGACGTCACGCCGTGACAGACATTATAAGTCACTGGTTGATTTATAATTCACGGTCATGGAAACATTCTTTTTTCGTTCCTAAGTCTTGGACACATTAATCAAAATACACGATGATTTGATATAGCCATAGTTCATACATAATATTTTATCAGAATCACATTATAACTATGTATATGAAGTAACAGCTTATCATCAATGTTGGAAGAGCTCACTTTGTTACACAAACCGAAGTTAAATAGAAGTATCCATGGTGGTCACAACAACTGATTTACCCGTTGGCAGTACAATGCCGACGAGGGGAACATATACGGAGTACCTTCGGCAGGGCATTCCTATTTGTATGTAAAATATATTCCTAGTTTTGAAATAAGAATAGCAATATCCGCTATGTAGTAATTTATGTTTGATGATATTTTTTTTAATTATGTTTTTTTATAGATACGATATGACTTTTACCGTATATGAAAGGTTCTTGTTAACGAATCTTGACACATTTGGACCTTTTGATTTTATCCTGGGTTTGTTTTTCCTTTTCACAGATGACGCAATGACTTTCCACAAAGGTTATCCTTTCACTACCTACGACAATGACAACAGCGTTATCGGTGGATGTGCTAAAGAATCGGGGGGCGCGTGGTGGTACAAAGATTGCTACGACAGTAATCTGAACGGCTTGTACATGCAAGATACTGGTGGTGATCCTATTTCTTATGCTGAAGCAATGGTATGGTGGAAGTTCTATCCCGGTCGTACGTTCGTACCCATGATGAAAACAAGAATGCTCGTGAAAAACTCAGGTGTTTAGTTTGCCAGCAATTGTACATGATATAAAGATACAATGCAAAACAAAAAGATGACTACAATCCGCAAGTGATTTCGTCGATCTTGGGGTCCTTTCGGCGATGATACATTTATACTTTATATATTTTAAAACAATTATAGAATCTGTGATTTGAGCTTAAACTCAAGTAGGTGGAAACAAACTCATGCCGTCAGGCCTGTGACCAAATTTTATGTCCGACCGGGGAATCGAGCCCCGGCCGCCTTGGTTTGAAAGGCCGAGTGTATTATCTTAAGTCCCGTAACCACCCAACATTAACTTTTACGTAAAGTATACCGTATTTATTAGTAATTTTACCTCATAGTATCGTACGTTTATCGTGTGTATCTTTTGCTTATTCGAAGGCGTCACGTCAATTTTGAAGAATGCACCTGCTAACGCAATCAACCTGCTCTAGCTAGGGCTGTTTGTACTGATGCCATTATTGTAACATTTGACACATCTTCATTGTTTTCTTCTATTTGATATACTCTTTCGTGTATCATCCATTGGTGTTCGTTCAGTAACAGAGGTTTTCCGCATTTCGTCAACTAATACGACTGGTTCGGCCGTTGTCAGTATAATGTGACCGAGTGAGGTGTTCTGCTGGGGCGTTCGGTGAAATACTTCAGTTCAGTGTGGTAGCACTTTAAATCAGTCAAAGATCCGGCCTATTACTCAATAAGGCTTACACGAACAAATACACACGCTATCAACACATGCATCTACATTGCATACACCGGGATGCCGTCCTCAAATGACACTGGCGGTTAATATGACGTTTATACAATTAAACCAAACCAAAGTGTTTAAAGTCCATATCTGCACTATCTGGGAAAGACTAAATTAACATACTACGGCCTCCAAAATACACTCAGCATATACTCACATTGTACACAACGGGAGACTGTCTTTACATTACCTCTGCTGCTGTTGGGATATTTGATTTGGTTTCAATGTTACTATATCCTATGTGACGTACATCTTCATCATATGAAGACAATGGGGACATTTTGAGGTCGCCATCTTGGTCTCATTGATTTTACATTGCGGATGTCGTCGACTAGCAGAGTCCGTAACTGAAATCGAAGGCTTTCTTCGGTATCTTCTACTTCAAGTAACCTGCTTCTACCTGTAAAATATGGGGTTTGTATATTTCTTTCTAATAGTTATTAACTAGTCTTCTGAAAAATCGCGAGGACGCACGAAGATAAAAATGATTAGCTCATATCAATGAAGTTTAGGGGGATTTTTTTTTACATTTTTCAGTATTTTTTTATGTGGTAACCATGTTTTCACACAAATGACATACATACAAAATATAAGTTTATACACTTCTCATTCCTTTCTATGGGTTGGAAATACAATGCTGTTTGCAAATATATATACATTTATAAACTTCATGTGTAAATTGCACACCCTGTGTTAAAAATTTTCGGCCAAGGGCTTGTTTTCCACAAATCTGTTAATCTTCTGTAATCTGCTACCTATACTAACCTTGTAGAATCTAAATATAGATTGTACCAGGTCGGTATAACACCATATTGACCTCACCAAAGGTTTATAATTGATATGTATTACATTGTTCGATTACACAATCAGTAAAACTAGTCTGTAGCCTTGAATGTGCTTCTTAGAATGTCATGTTGTTCGGTTTTTAACTATCTCAGTTCTCATTTTGAAGACATGACAATCACTTGCACATGACATGATATTTACATAGCGGATATTGTCAATAATCACAACATGTTGCATATTCATCAAAGGATACAGACTATCTCACAATGAGACAAAGATGGCGACCATAAAACTTACTCTTAGTTTTCATCAACCTACCTACATCTTTCGAATCCCTAAGTCGTTAGTTTGTTCCTGAAGTTTGATCACGACATTCATTATGAAAGACTCGGTACGTTTTGACTATTGTGTCGTGGTGTACGTTTTGAATATTGTGTCGTGGAGTACGTTTTGACTATTGTGTCGTGGGGTACGTTTTGACTATTGTGTGGTAGGGTACGTTTTGACTATTGTGTGGTAGGGTACGTTTTGACTATTGTGTGGTAGGGTACGTTTTGACTATTGTGTGGTAGGGTACGTTTTGACTATTGTGTCATGGGGTACGTTTTGACTATTGTGTCGTGGTATACAGTTTGACTTTTGTATTCGCGGCCTTTTTCCTGTATGAAGTACCCAGTAAGCAGTCTATTCTGAGTTGTGGTGTACAGTTTGACTTTTGATTGTATCCGCGACCTTTGTCCAGCATGTAGTACACAGTTAGCAGTCTTTCCCGGGTTGGTTGTGGTATACAGTTTGACTTTTTATTGTATTCGCAGTCTTTTCCAGTATGAAGTACCCAGTTAGCAGTCTATTCTAGGTTGTAAGCTTGATGATATCCATCAGCAATTATTTTTGGTTATTAATATAAATGCAAAACTGTGTATTTTTGGATTACAATGAACCAAAAGATATCTACTAGTTTTGGTAAAGTTAATTATCGAGACTTAGCTTTGGAAAATATTGACATGTTCTTCAGAGATGATAATTCTGATTTAAAGTTTATTATTATCTTCACTTCCTCCAATTTGAAAAGTTGCAAGAACACTTGAACAAGTTAATTGATAGTAAATTCGTCATCAGATACACTTATTTCCGATCAAAACATTAAACATATTTTATATAATTTTATGGTCAGAATATTATTATAATACTATGATAACAGTAACTCGGGGGTCTGATATACCGCTTGATTGCTTCCTTATAGGCGAACCACAAATTATTATCCTTGGTTATAGGTCCTAACAACCAGCAAATATCGTTCTCAACTTCATGGGGAGTATAAAACCCGTGCTGCCATTTCAGCGCTCACAGCTATCATTCTACAATTTCCAGCACTATCCAACCACGTACTCATTTACAGCTGATTAGACTGGAACAAGCAGATTAAAGTACATGTATCTTGCTCAAGGATACAACACAAACGCCGTTAATGGGACTCGAACTCGCAACTCTTCGATTACGATCCCGGCGTCCTACCACTAGACCACCGTGCTTCGTATATATAAAAGTTAATAAATAGTCAACTTATAATAAACAGATAATCTTTCGTACAATCAAAACATGGGATATAATTTGTATCTATAGACAAATTTTGTTTATTATCATAATTGTAGCATCATGTTAATAGAAATTAATAATCACTAAAGTCATGTTCTTCAGAAATTAAGATTTCGATTAAAAGATATAAACTGAACCAAAAAGGTCGTGTAGGACGCGGATGTAATGTGCACTGGTGCGGTTTGTCTATCGACAATACCTATTAATGTCATGTACTAAAAGGTAAGCATCGTTATGATACTCGCAGTCGATATACTTACGCTGACAGTACAGTGTCTCTGTTTAAAGTAGTTTGTTAAATTATTGATATCCCTCTGAAAAACTTTAATGTTTGCATGTGAGAATTGCTTTGTGATAACCTCTGGTTTTATGTAAGTACTTGACATACCTATATACCACACACAAGAGGACTGTTGATGCCCAAGGTAAACATGATAAAGAGTTATTTGTATCAATGAAAAAACTATTAAAACTTTTTATTTAACTATTTAATTTTTGCATATTAATATATATTAATTAGCAATAAGTGGTATTTCTTTTGTAATTAACCATCAAATGGTGGGTTTTTAAAATCGCCCTGGGTCCGTCGTCCCAACTTGAACAATTGTGTTACCACCATATATAAAGTCCTTGATTGACCTTTCTGAAATTGCATATGTAGGTGTCCTTAGTTGTACCCTTTTGGCCATCCAGGATTTTCAGTGAAACATCGTCATCGACAGAGCCGTGCCGCTTACTGTTTTTGTTTGGGTTGTGGACCATTTCCGGTGTGGACATTTCCAGTGTACCTGAGCGCACGCATGCTTTGTATCTGTTTCGTCACAATATAATCATGCTCTGTAGTGAAGGTTAAGTATCGTAAACAGAAAGTAAGTAGCAACTAGGTCTTCTTATAATGAAGTGCTCTGTTATTCTTTCGCAACACAAAAATACATATTACTGGTTTTATTAATATTCGTTTTACAGTTGTTACGGCAGTAGCGTCTAGGCCTAATGATCGACCCTAGTGATGACCGCCATCTTGGAAAGCGTGTTTGTTCTGTATCTGTCAAGTCACAATTAACCATGCTCTGTAGTGAAGTATCGTAAACAGAAAGTTAGAAACTATGGTCCTTTTATACGAAGTGTTCTGTTGCACTTTCCCACATAAACAAAATGCGTATAACTGGTTTTAAACGTCCAGTATGTCTTGTACACAGTCCAGTTGTCAGGAGTCCGCTGTGGTGATCGTTGTGGGTTAGTAGAATGTTTGATTCGAGTAGTTGACTTTGCGATATGAAAGCGATTTCATGATGCAGATCTATTATCGGAATTCCCATTTATTTTGGTTCACTTCGGCAAATAAAATATTTCAGTTTATTAATCTCAGTTTGTTGATTAATGATAGCATGACAGCTATAAAACATTGGAAGATGCAAGCAGCATACCACATACAAAGATGATACAATGTGCATGTTGCAAATGGCGACGCAATTTACCTGCCGTGCTTATGTCGAAATGACGATAATTGTACTCAAGATCTAACTGTTACTGATAGTTGAGCAAAACAATGATTTGCTTTCTTTTAACACACTTCTGGTACCAATGTATTTTGTTTCATGTTTGCATTTACGAAATGAAGTTAATTTAGAAACATGAGACGGACGCCCTCATCAAGAATTCACATTTTATGACAAGGCTGATGAATAAAGCTTTTATCTAAGAAAGCTTTCGTACTTACGTTAACAATTATCGTCATGCAGTGAGCTGCTATGATGTCATACTGACATAATTATAGTTTGAAAGTAATTCAAAATGTTTATGAAATAGGGCAAGTAAGAGAAAGAAGAGCAAAGAAGGGGAAATATCCAATACAATAAGCCTCAATGAATGTAAATACATGCGCCACGTGACCCTATATAACGCAGTGTATCCGTGTATACCATATTCAACAGTTTAATTCATATATTAAATTTACAGTACAATGTATTGTTATCATTTGACTTGATATGCTTTATTACAACATTAGTATAAGCCGTAACCTCACAAACTGTCTATACAATAACAATCGCGCACCTGTAAACACCTGTACACACCTGTACTATAGAGACTCTATAAATAGCGTTGTTTACAAACTTGCGTATGGCTGTTTATCTCACAGAAAATCATATAAAAACACATCAATTACAAAATCCCAATACGAGATCTCAACTGATATGGCACTCACCGAAAGCTGTGGTTTTCGTTATGTATTATCTCGTATTTTAGAGTTGTCACAGGTGACGGTAACAATGCACCTTGTTATTGTCCCGTGTTCAATGTCGTTCACCTCGCTTTCAAACCCACATCCGGAACGCGCACTTGTGCCGCCGGCGCGAAATACAATTTAGGAACACCTTATGTTACTAACAGTAAAACAGACAATTTAGGAATACCTTATGTCACTAACAGTAAAACAGACAATTTAGGAACACCTTATGTCACTAACAATAAAACAGACAATTTAGGAATACCTTATGTCACTAACAGTAAAACAGACAATTTAGGAACACCTTATGTCACTAACAGTAAAACAGACAATAAATAACACATTATGTCACCAACAGTAAAACAGACAGTTTGGGAATACCTTATGTCACTAACAGTAAAACAGACAATTTAGAAACACCGGATGTCACTAACAGTAAAACAGACCATTAAAGAACACCATATATCACTAACAGTAAAACAGACAATTAAGGAACATCTTATGTCACTTACAGTAAGACAGACAATTTAGGAAAACCTTATGTCACTAACAGTAAAACAGACAATTTAGGAACACCTAATGTCACTAACAGTAAAATAGACAATTAAGGAACACGTTTTGTCATTAACAGTAAAACAGACAATTTAGGAATACATTATGTTACTACCAGTAAAGCAGACAATTTAGGAATACCTTATGTCACTAACAGTAAAACAGACAATTTAGGAACACCTTATGTCACTAACAGTAAAACAGACAATTTATAAACACCGGGTGTCACTAACAGTAAAACAGACCATTAAAGAACACCATATATCACTAACAGTAAAACAGACAATTAATGAACATCTTATGTCACTTACAGTAAGACAGACAATTTAGGAAAACCTTATGTCACTAACAGTAAAACAGACAATTTAGGAACACCTAATGTCACTAACAGTAAAATAGACAATTAAGGAACACGTTTTGTCATTAACAATAAAACAGACAATTTAGGAATACATTATGTTACTACCAGTAAAGCAGACAATTTAGGAAAACCTTATGTCACTAACAGTAAAACAGACAATTTAGGAACACCTTATGTCACTAACAGTAAAACAGACAATAAATAACACCTTATGTCACCTACAGTAAAACAGACAGTTTGGGAATACCTTATGTCACTAACAGTAAAACAGACAATTTAGGAACACCTAATGTCACTAACAGTAAAATAGACCATTAAGGAACACCATATGTCACTAACAGTAAAACAGACAATTAAGGAACATTTTATGTCACTTACAGTAAGACAGACAATTTAGGAACACCTTATGTCACTAACAGTAAAACAGACAATTTAGGAACACCTTATGTCACTAACAGAAAAATAGACCATTAAGGAACACCATATGTCACTAACAGTAAAGCAGACAATTTAGGAACACCTTATGTCACTAACAGTAAAATAGACAATTAAGGAACACCTTATGTCACTAACAGTAAAGCAGACAATTAAGGAACACGTTTTGTCACTAACAGTAAAACAGACAATTAAGGAACACTTTATGTCGCTAACAGTAAAGCAGACAATTAAGGAACCCCTTATGTCACTAACAGTAAAACAGACAATTTAGGAATACCTTATGTCAGTATCAATGAACCGGACAATTTAGGAATACTTTATGTCACTAACAGAAAAACCGACAATCGTGGAACATCTTTTATCACTAACAGTAAAACAGATAACTGTCACACGGTGTCGAATGCTGATTGAAAATCCCTGAGAATATTAACTGTCGGGTTCCCTTTGTCGTTCGTGTTGGTCCATTAATCAAGCAATATCACGAGTTAAATATTTGTTAATTTACACAATATAAATCTTCTGTTTATCATTGAAATGGTTACCATAATCTTTAAAAGCACACCACGTTATAAGTGTTTGCATGAACATTTCTCAGTCTGATTTAATTATTTAGATATTAAGGCAGTCTTGTATACGATAAATGTAAAGACATCAAGGTAGACTAAAAAACACATGTTCGTACATTTACCGAGGAAGAATGGAAACATAGTACTCTATACCAGACAATTTTCGCCCCTGGTTATTTTCGCACGAAACATATTCGCCCCGATATAACATAATGTCGTTTTAAAACATTGATGGACTGTGAAGGTGATTTTTTATGTTAAATTTACCGATATTCAACGAATTACATCAATATTTATTTTTATGTTCAAATACGTATACATGCATCAATTAAATTTGATAAAATGATAAAAAAATATATGATTATGTGATTGATACAAGCCCTTCACAGGTGTTCAACGATACCAAGACTGATAACTCGTATGTGTTGCTTGTGAATATATACACAGTAAGCCTAATATTTTGCATCTGACATCACCCATACTACCTTGTAGTTTCCGAACTCATGTTTTCCTATGACATCACCCACACTACCTTGTAGTTTCCGAACTCATGTTTTCCTATGACATCACCCATACTACCTTGTAGTTTCCGAACTCATGTTTTCCTATGACATCACCCACACTACCTTGTAGTTTCCGAACTCATCTTTATTTCGCCCTGTATCTTGAGGGCGAGAAGGGGCGAATATTGAAAGGGGGAGAACATTTGCTGGTATACAGTAATCATATTTGTTGTTTGTTGACTTTGTTAATTCAGAACAAAGAATGTTGAAATAATATTTCTTTTAGATAAACGCAGCAGCAGTTTATACGTTTCCAACATTTTTAAAGCCGTGTTTTATAATTCAACCATACAACTCAGGAATATGGTACCATATTCTACTAGTTTAGCATCGTTTCAGAAATAAAACATTAAAAATTAACACGTCTGTTGTTAGCCAATCCTTTGACGTCACTATAGTTGCCACGCAGCTATACGTGCGTAACTATATGCGCAGAAAATAATCTTGTACCGATAAAAAGCTTGCTCAACAGAATTAACACCAGTTTCGTTTAACACTTGAGTTATTAATGTTTGGCGCATTGATTAGATATCTACAACAACGACACAGATATTGTGGATTTCACATAGAAACACTATGAAATAGGAACGTCCTAGCGGCGTAACACTGATTGACTGGAAATCTACAACGAAACAAAAATGTGAAATAATTATGAATCAATGACGTCGTAACATTCAAAACATATAGCGCCACCATGAACATTATCAGACTAATTCAACTGTAAATGAGGATGTTATTAATCCATCCAAACATGGATTTTTCCGTGTTTTTATTCATCTACGTAACTTGCTTCGCCCAAGGATTGTCGAAAACGATATTTAGGCGTGTATTTAACGGGCCTTTCTCCGATTACGCGAAATACGTTTTAGCCGTGGATCAGATCGTATCGAGATCTATCGATTGTGCTTTATTGTGCAGAACAGACTGTCATTCTTTCGCCTACGATCCCAGTACCAAGAAATGCAATACGTACTCCAAGACCATCTTCATCTCAGATGATACAACAACACATCCACCTGTCCTCCAGACGTTTGTTAAAGGCGGACCAATTCTTCTTCCAGGTATGTACGAATATTATACAGTACGACTTAAATTCGATATACATGTACATTGGTACATGTTTAGAGGGTCAGACAATAAACATAAAAGATAAATCCCATATTCTTTATCGAAAATCTGATTAAAATGCAGATTTTTGTTCTCACTCCGTTTAAAAAGGATCTGGCAACACCCCATACGAGGTCATGTTCTGGTGACCTTTGTCGCCTCTTTTACCACCCTTCGGTATAATTGTCGAACGGATGACAGTTGACTCTGTTATCAGAAGCAAGTCTTTTGTCGCAGCATTGCACTTTAGATTGTTGTGACGAAATGACTTAACACACAGATAGAATTATGCAAGTTATTTCGCACACAAACTTTCACATTCAAGATTCTGAAAGTAGTAATTTGATTTGCTAATGAAAATAGTCCCCAGAACGTCACCACCTATAGGATGTCAGATCTTCACGCAGTAAAGAGAAGTTTATGAAACGGCGCGGAGATCAAGATTAGATTTTAATCAGATTGTTTTAGCTTTTGAATTATACATAGAAAAATAGTTTTTTTTAAAAAAAACGGTATCGTACGTTGCGCAACAGCCGCTGCGAAGTCAAATGTATGGTGTAACAATGCCGCAACGTAAATTTGTGTATTTTCAGTTTTCATATCGTTCACGCTAATTAGAGTGGAACAAATTCCGATGATTTTGTCCGTTTTATATTCGCTGTGTGTTTTTAGCTCTTAAACATGATTGAAGGATAAATGTTTTCGAGGAGTCAAAATTTTGATGCATTAAACTTTTTTTCCCATATACAATTTTGGAAAGGGGGTTCCTGGCACGGTAGAAAATGCAACGAAAATGCTATATCAGCGTGCTCGTGTATGTGCTATGATCGAACAAGGTACCCATTTGACATAATAGTTGATTTAAAGTGATTATCAATATACAGGACATGTTCGCACAACATCTTCCAAATTTGTAATCCGAGATGTATGAATATTTGCTGAATTAACAAAAATTGAATTTCTTTAAAGTTATCAGAGGAACATTTTTCTACCTTAATAATTTAAACCAGCAAATAAATTTGAGTTACCCTAACCCCCCCCCTACCTCCACTCCATTTTTCTAACTTAATAATTTAAACCAGCAAATAAATTTGAGTTACCCTACCTCCCTCCCCCCCCCCCCCCCCCCCCCCCCCCCCCCCCCCCCCCCCACACACACACACACCTTTTTTTAATGAGAAAATTTTAAAACTATTTTGTGTAGATTTACCGCTTTATAAAAAATGTCTGCTTTTAAACTTATTTCTACCACAATAGGAAAGTGTTATTCAACTCCAATGGTATCAAATAATCATAACAACTGTTGAATAACATTTCTATTATACCATACGTGGAATAAACTCTTAAAGCATTTTGATTTGCTGCCATTGTGAACTTTGACCGACACAACGTCACTTTCTGATCGTTGGCGACGGCATAATTTAACGAGAAAATACGATCTGATACGCCCACAATTTCTGCTGTTCATTTATATACAATTCAAGATCATGAAATACTGCTGAAATTGTGGTAGGAACAGGTCGCACGACTCGTGGATGTTGGATATGGTATTTATTTCACTCTCGTCAGTTAATTTTCAAAAGTTACAAAAAACATTCGCTGAAGCTCGTGTTATTTGTACCTTTTGAAAATTAATGAAATAAATACCATATCCAGCAAACACTTGTTGTGTAACTTCTTTTTACTATTTAGCCGATCAATAGAAAACGTGTTTCTCTTTCTAAAACCGTCATATACATTTTAGTGTGCTTTATTATTTGTCCATTTGTCCATACTATATGTGTTATTTTTCCCATTTTCGGGTTCAAAAATGAAAAGTACTCAAGTTACTCTAAATTTATGAAAAAAAATACAGAAATTGTATGATTATGCTCACTGCTATATACTATTTATATAATATTGAACATTATAAAGTTAAATTAAGAATGGCAAAATAATGATGTTTATAAGAGAACGATGTACATGTAGCATAAAAATAAGAAATTTTGGATTTTCAGAAATACGCATTTGCAAATGGCCACCGAATTGGTAATTTTGTTATGAATTCATGTAAAACAAGCAACATACACCTTTATTTTTGTTTCAATTTTCAGATGCATATATGTTACCGTATAGCCAGTTTTTATCGCAGGTTTAAATTATCCCGAATTTCACTCAAAATGAAGGAATTGAATTTCCACAGATTGAAATTTCGCAATCGGGAGTTTTGATAAATCTTATTTTCGCGGATATTGCAAAAATGTCAACTATGACACCTAAACTGAAACAAGAATCGCTACCCGTGTTCTTGTTCGCCTAAATACACGTATATCCCGGTAATACAGGCACTTTCTTTCAGTTCCATTCTTTCCTTAAACTGTATATGCTTTGTGTATATTGATCGTTTCAGTAATAGACCTTTCTGATAATTCCGTATTGTGTTCACTTATCACAGTTATGACATACGCCAATTAACTGTAATTGACCTCATCAATGTGATCAGTGTTTAAATTCACCTGATGCGTAGTGAACCGCAAGCGACAGAAGGCCTTAAAGGTTATAAATGTTTTGGACAAGGTCATCGACCTTTCCGTAAGGTGGTGCAATGCCTAATAAAACATATCGAGGTTAGCTATCTCTTGGAAACCGTTAACGATATATTGCCTGCTAAATATATGTTGATATACTGGAATATATATTCTTCCGAAAACCCACAAGCCACAATGTGAGTATATACTCATCGGCTAAATATGAATTATCTCTTAAGAATATATCATATTATAAACATTGTGTTTATTTCTTTTAAAGCAAGCAAACATCGTTTGACATCAATCTGATTAAAATACAGATCCTTGTTCTCACTCCGTTTTTACAAGGATCTGACATAACCCATAAGAGGTCACGTTCAGATGACCTTTGTCGCCTCTTTACTTAACACTAAAATAATTTTCAATAATTTTCCAATGACCTGTCATCTTGCAGCAAGTCATTTCGTCACATTATTGTACATAAACTTTTTGAAGACGAAATGACTAAACGGACAAATGCGATTATGCCAGCTTTGTCACCTCAAAATTTCACTGTCAAGATTCTGACAGTAGAAATTTGATTGGCTAATGCAAAAGGTCATCGGGACATGACCCCCTATTGGATTACCTCAGATCTTAACGCAGCAGAGAGAAGTTTACGGAACGGCGCGGAGATCGAGATATGATTTTAATCAGATTGCGTTTGAGATACACAGAAGCTTACCAATAACGATAGCAGAATGTACCTACGTTTATACTGCGGTTAATAAATAACCAGCTACAATTGATCTTACTTTTTTAATATAACATAAACATTTTAAATGAGATTAAAACGAGACTTGAACGTGACTGAAACATCAGAAGAATGCAACCTTCATATGCGCAGAAATATGCTAATGATGGTGAAATTACTCCCCGGTTTCATTGATGGGCAAAATGTGATGTCTTTGGTAGACTGAGACTTTAAAATCGGCTAAGATGAAGTTTGTACTGTTTGATAAACCATTTTTGTTTTCAATTTACTGTTGAAAGTTTATTATGTTAACTGTGGTACAGGTTTATTGAAATTACATCACTAAATTCTACTATACAAAGACATTACTTTATTTTTGCTATGATACATTTGTGAATATCTCAGTGTGACATAGTGGAATAATCTCATGCTTTATTAATTAGCTGTCAAACGCTATACACTGGAAAGAAACACTTTTTGCCACCTGGCAGCGGCTTCAGAATTTAGTAACGTACACGTTCCTGGCTTGGATGATTAAGCCATCATGCCCGAGAAGGCTTCATAATAAATTTATATTAATATTTAGATGTACAGACTATTATAAATTTCAGTAGAAAAAGAGAAAATATCAAAATGTCAATAACACAATAATTCGAACTAAATTGATTAAACTAGGGGCAAAATATGAACAAATGAATTATTTACATGATGACCCTCTTAAAAGTACACGAGAATAGGACCAGGTGTTCCGGAAAAGTAAGCGTTTTCTGCTTCATAGACGACACCCTTCATGAGTTTCTAGGTCAAATCCAAGTAAATATCATGACGTTAATGTAAGAACTGGGGCATGATTCACAAAAGACTATCCGAGTAATGATAACTGTTGAATCAATAAGGATACAATTTTGTGTCAATTCATCGCTTCAAAACTTTTCCGATGGATTGTTACATAAAATATTTCTTTTTCGTTTCTGATTCGGCATTTTGAAAAAAAATATATTTATACCTAGAGGGTTATCAAGGTACATTTTTAGAGATCGTGTCCTCAAGTTTGTGCTGCATTCGTGTTTACAAGTTGACGCTAGCCAGGTACACGAGGGTATAGCTTCTTGGTTAATGCCCGAGACTATCTAGCCAGGCATAAATTATAAGAAAGTAACGTTTCCAGTTGAAATTTAGTTTTATGTGACATTTTATTCATTCCGTTGAGACCCGACGAGTCATTCCTGGCTGTCGCCTTGTTGATTTTCAGCTATAAAGTCGATACGAGTTAATTGATAATGATCAGAAGCGTCCTATCTGATGTAATGAATTCCCCGAGCAGTTACAAAAGCGAAAGCAACAAATTTAAAAACTGAGACAGGGAAATTTATGGAGCGTTTTGCTCCTTTGATCAGGTATTATAGCCCGGATGTTAGGGAATTTAGGCCGAAATTTTGTGTGGGGAATTTGTCGAAAGTAATGCATGTCGTGTTTATGGTGTATAACGCTCAATGAATTTTCTCTTTCAAAGTCTTAAATGTTGTTGCTTGAGATTTAGCGAGTACCCCGGGAATACTCATCTCCACTCTATTAATCTCGAACGTATCCAAATATCTGCACTGAGCGACCCTTGTTTGCTCCATCTTCATCCCATTAACCTTCTTGAACGGTCGCCGTAAATAAGCACTTCCATTAGTTGGCAAGTATGTGATATACCCGATGGAAAAATTACATTATGTACCATAAATGATTTTAGTAAGTTGTCAAACGGGGCCAGCGGTCAGTAAAATTGGACTCTAGTCGTTGTGTTATCCAGTATTAAGTGACAATGTTGTCCAGAAGTAAACTTCAGAGATTATCACATTACAAGGTCAATCTGATTAAAAGTCTCACAGCTGCGTCAAGATATGACATCTCATAGGGGGTCACGTTCTACTGACCTTTTGCATTAGCCAAATAAATTACCGCTTACAAAATTCTCGGAGTGAATGGTAGTGGGCCAAAAAATATTGCAAGATCCTGTTTGTGTGTTATTCCCTCACAACAAGCTAATCTGCAATGCTGTGACGTAAACTACTAGTGTGAGGTAAAGAGGCGACAAAGGTCAACAGAACATGACCTCTTAAGGGATGTTGTCAGATTCTTGTAAAAGGGAGTGTGAATGATCTGCATTTCAATCAGATTTATTTCCAGGTTTTAGTATCGATAAAAAAATCAGAGAATACCAAAACGTCAATGAAATCATAATCCGAACTCAAAATCGAATAAACTAGATGCAAAATATGAACAAAGGAAAGATTTACATCTGGTAAAAGTACGAGAGAATAAGACGGGTGTTCCGGAGGACTGCATCAACGAGAACCGCCATGGAAATCTAGGTCACATCAATGTAAACATCGAGTCCTCCAAAAGAGAACCGGGTCATCCTTGTCAATCACAAGTAACCACACTAATAAACATACTCAAAAAAATACATCTTCACATCACACAATGATATGGAATATTTCATGATGAGAACAAGATGGCGATAAAAGATAAAACCTACCCATAGTCTTCAATTTATAAAACAAACTCTGTTCTTTGCTATGAGATATTGGTGAAATTAGTTTAAACAGCAAATTTCTCCCGTACATGTATGTAGATTGGTTTGTTTTTTAACTGCATTATCGTCATCATCATTGGTAAGAACAGATTCAGCTAATTGGCATCCATGTATGTATGGTTGGGAAACAAGTGTTTTCTTTCATATTACATATCCGGATAAAGTTATCATCATCATCATCATCATCATCATCAACTCAATAGAGGAAGACGCTATTGGTCTGCTTACTTTGAACCTCTTTTCACATAAACAATATTTGTCTCCTTTCCTATTTTCTGTCCTTGATTTTCTTGCAAATTTCTCCCCCCTAGATGACCAAAGCTGTCAACACACAAACACAAAACACAAACCAAACTTTTCCTCTCTTCGTTCACCTTTTTTTTGTCTCCCTTTCTTTCTAGTTTAGCTTTAGCTGGTCAGGTTCAGTCTTTATTCTGATAAATGCATCATTTGCATTTTCTTTCTTAATACCTCGTTCTAGATGAATTCCGCATTTTATAATTTAATATGTTATTGTATTCTCTTCGGGGGGGGGGGGGGGGGGATCGAGGCAGATTGTTCGGAACAAACAATCCTACTACTAAGTGGGGTTGGTCGCTGTCTACAAAGTTCGATAAGTTTAAAAAAAAAGACATTTTTCCCCGTAGTTCATTTTTATACGTCTCACTATTAAAACATGAAAAATTGGACATCAGGTAAAAATGGTATTTATCTTAAGAAATTCATACATTGCAAGTACGTTCATTAGTTTTATAACATACAGCCTGTAATTTGTCAGAATGGAAAATAGGTATCTTGAGTTATTATCAAGAGATACATGGCAACCTTGTTGGAACCAGATATGCTTTTGTGACAATTTGGGTTGAATCAGTGTAGAAACTGGTGTTGTGTATTATTCATTTCGAAATCAATATATTTTTAACTCCTTAACGATGTTTGTGCAACCTACATGTAGTCATAAAAGTCAAGTCTACGGCACACTAATTATGAAAATTGTACATTTCAAATCCATTTATTTTTTCACCACGTAACTATAGTTTGTGCAAACTTATCATCACAGTCGAGACTGAGGTCTTGTATTATTCTTTTTGACATCCAATATGTCAATCAGAGTGTTGGAAGAGTAGAAATGTAATTGCAGTTGTCTTCAGATCGATTTACATATATGGTAAACTCGGGAGGGGACCGCACTTTGCACACGACCCTCTAGGTTTTGGTAGGCATAACATGGGTATGGGATAAGGGATTAGGGAGAGCGAGACAGACCACGGAAAGAGACGGACCTTGACGACACCTATAACACATGGGGAATCTTCAATACACAACAACTTAACCAACAACAGTTGTCACTCTTGTTCTGTTACAACATTTATATTGAAGGTTAGTCTAAGTCATCGTTAAACTGATATATACTCTGCATTCTGGAGATAACAGTTGAATCATATAAGGATGGTAAACTGTTTAACAAATTAAACAAAAACTGATCCGATCTAAGCTGACTTTTTCATTTTATCAATCATGCTAATTGATACATTCGGCGAAATTATATAAATTACGTTATTTATCTACAACGTAAAAAAATGATATCGCTATAAGATATCAAACGAGACAAATAAACAACCAATGCACATCTACCGAACAATAACATTCTGCACTACAGAAGCACTCACCCCTGAAATATGACAATGAAGTATTCCAACCTTTGAATAGAAGAGTTCAAATGTGTCATTAGGGATGAATGATTTAATTGCACGTTAGTTTAAACGGTATACATTAAATATAAAAGCATTGTTAATTAAATAAAATATATCTGCACAGGGATTGTAAAACAAGTCCATGGCTTCTATGATCTCCTCTCCGTATGAACCAACTGGGGTATCGACTTCAACAGACAGGCGCAATGGCTCTTTCCCTGAATACAAATTGCAACTTAGGTGTGCAATTAGTGTGTTATTGTGTCATTTTTGTTTTGTCAACATTTTAGAATAAGCGATCTCAAACATTTAATATGTTTGATTTGTCAGTAAAGTTAATTGTAAGTCATGTCTTAGTTTGCGTAAGCATGTATCTGGTGCTTGATTTAAGAGCGTAACAGTATGTATCTACCATTTGGATCATGTTTCTGTGAATATTTTACTTTAGCGGAGAACATTTGACTATTGTTGGTAAGGTAGCGACTGAAATATTCGACACTTCCAAGATATTTGTGTTCGTGGTAACCATGGTAATGTAACTAATATAAAAAGTGGTTTGGTTTCGTTTTATTTAACAGGTAAAGTCATTAAAGGAGTAGGTGTTTAGTTCGTGTGTATTTTTCGATGCTGCGATATGCTTGTGTAAGCCACTTTGCTATAACCAAAAACCTTTGCCGAATTAAAGAGTGACCAACAGTGACGGTAAATCAGTTATTTACTTGGCTACCATTATTTCCTGTGTATTACCCGCACCGGGTATAGCCCGCAGGAAGTAAATAAAGGCATTTTTGAGGCTTTTAAAAATAAATTCCAGATAACCCGCTCTGGCAGATTGCTCGCGGGTTATACGTCGAATGTATACCTGGAGAGTACATGCGTAATTCGTATGTGACTTTGTGATTAATTATTTTGAATGTTGGAAATCAGAGACATAAGATCGAATTTTTTTGTTTATTTTGTAAATATATATGTTTATGTGTATAATTAAAGCTCTATATTAACTTATCAATAATATGTAATTTTTACAAATAGCGTAGATCTACATGTTGATAAAAGTAGAAACATTTAACAACGTATAGCCCGCATTATTTAATAATTTGTTTGTTTTTTTTAAAAACACTGATAGTCCGCATCGGTAGATAGCCCGCAATAGACGTATTTTGATGTAAAAATCGTATAGCCCGCGGGCAATACACAGGATATTACGGTGCTTTAACTGTTACGTTAATAGATTCTTTTCTGTAAAAATGACCTTGTAAGCCTGTTGGTATTACAATATAACTTTATAGATGAATTGACATGTCTGTGAGACATTACTGCCCCCTTCCCCAAATCAAATAAGTTCTTTCATGTTTAGTGTGTAAGCGAAGTTTGATGAAGCAAGTGGGGCACGCTCTTTTTCGTTCCTGGCGAAGTAATACATTTGTTTACAGTGTATCGTCCTAGACAAACTGTGTGCAATAAAATACGTATGTACTACACACGTAAAACAGCTGATTTACATGCCAATGAGTTATGCCAGTATCATATCACACATAGATTTAATAATACTTGATCTAACAAAAGTTCTGACATTTCCGAAAACATAAATTCAAGTTATGTTGGTCCCAAATTCCTCATTGATCACCTCGATGATCGTGAGTTTAATGCAAAGGAGATCATCTGCCCGTCGGCAGATTTCGCCGGTTTTTTTCCATGTCCAATACTAAAATTAAATGTTTGAGTTTGGTCAAAGAAATCCGTTCTCTTTTAAGAAGTTACATATGTTGTATTTTATTATTTGACAAATGCAACATGTTTACGAAACTGATAAGCTGGCTAGACTAGATCTACGTTATGGCCTAAACTAGCTTGCTCATAGAGGCCCGAGAATTTGCGTATTGTTTGGTCGTAAACCTCTATACTTCCGAGGAGTTAAGATTAGGGTGACATTTTTATCGGAAAATGATCTAAATATCCAAAAGCGTAAACATACTCTCAAAACCATAGTTTATGTCCAAAAGCAGATGAAACGAATCCTCAGGCACCTGTGTTCTTGTCAATACATAACTGTATCGTGTGCTTACCTTAAAAGCTTGTAGTTTTCGGTTAATGTCACAAATTAGAAATAACGTCAAATCACTCATCCAGTTGATTACAAGTCACCAATTTCATTCATCATACATCTATCAATAAATTATACATGCCTAAATCCTCTGACTATTATGAGACGTTTTCAATATGCTTAGGCCTTACCGAAATCTGACTTCCGACAACTTTATTCGACTCGCTTCAACTGTGACCAAATCACAACGTCGTTTATTTACTGCTGAGCAGAGATGCAAACTGCTCTAAAACACTCTAGTAATTCATTTTATACTGGAAAGGTATTTAAATCAATTCTAAATGAAAATAAAAGTTTGAGAGGTATGATTACAACTTAGTTGATATTAAACGGCAAACCATTGGAATATATTCTGATTTGTATTTGATGTATGTTTTCGTTGTAGATAGCACCGACTGTAGCGATGTAGACCCTGCTTACCCCTCCGGTGTCTTTACCATTACGCCGTCACCAGGTTTGAGTTACGACGTATACTGTGACACGGACACCACAGACGGACCTTGGACAGTAAGACTTGACACCATATAAAATGTCCAAATTCTATAAAAGAGTTACGGGTTTGTTCAAACATTATTATTTAGGATGTCCAAAAATATAATGATTTTTTACAAAAACAAACAACATATATATATAAAAGGAAATATCATTTTAATGGTTTGGTGTAAATGAGATCATATCCAAACAGAACTGAAATTTTATTTTTTTATTTTTTCAAAAGATTGATTTTGGTTACTTCATAATACCTTTCTAGCAGAACAAAAGTTATTTACCTATGTCGAGTTGTGAGCATGGTCTGTCAAAAAGTTTTTGACATCATAACATTTTCGAGGGGAAATAAGCCTATTGTAAGCTATTGTCTATTGTTAAAGGCGAATTTATTTAACGCTACATTTCATATCTCCCTTGACCTTCTTGCTAATTATTTTACTGCTGATAGGTGTTGTGTGAAGTGTGATCGCGTTTAGGTTGCTTCGATATTGGGCTAAAAAATAAATGAGAGAATACTGAATCGTTAACAAAATCATACACCGAACTCAAAATCGATTAAACCAAGGAGAAAATATGAACAAAGGAAATATGTACATGAAGACCCTTGTAAAAGTACAAGATTATAAGACCAGGTGTTCCGGAAGAGTTAATTCCGGAATGCTAAATTGAATATGTTGTCAATTCTATAATGCTTCCATACTGATTGATGATACCAAAGGTCCCCAACATATTTCTAGCCTGGTCACATGATACGTTATCGTTCATTGAACTGTTCTATTACGTAAAGAAGATTTAGCAGGTTTTACCTGTGTTTGAATATTCACCCTGTTTAATATCAATAGAACAGTCCAACTTGTACTGGCATCGACTATCGTTGGGTGACCGGGTGACTACAATTATACGTTTACTGATACAAACTTTGCTATATTAATATTATAATATTTACTTTGTACATGTTTATTTTAAATTTGAACGTTTAGCGCTGTACATAAATTAGCGCTGCACAAACAGTGCGAAAATCGTTAAAATTAAACTACTGCTAAAATAAGTACGTTTACAGTAATTAATATCAACATGAAAGTAACTATTGTTTGTGACAGGTAATGCAAAACAGACAAGATAAAGAGGGGAATTTCTACAGAAATTGGACTGACTACAAAAATGGTTTCGGAGACTGGAACGGAAACTTTTGGTCAGGTTAGTAATTTCATCTAGTCTATAGCGGAAAGTTCTTTATCATGAAATCATGCTACTTTTTTTTCAAAATTAAGTGCGATGTCGGACAAGAGCCAGATAAAAATAGTTTAATGATCATATCTTTGTATTATTGTTTATATATTCTATAATTAGGCTGTAGGAATTTGGTGCCTACTGCCAAGTTGCAACTGACCCTTCTGTATCTACATTACTTTAGAAATGTTGGCCTCTAGCATCACTGAAGAGCCCTAGACGAAACAGCTGTATGATGCAGTTCTATAAAAATTTAAAATGTGCGGCATGTGTATGTGTTACATCATATTGCGTTATTCGTAAGAGGCGTCTAAATCTGGAATTTTATCTTTTCACCTCTTTCTTAATATAACTTGTCCATATATTGACAGTAATCGAAAAGAAACAAAGCACGGTAATTCTGTTGACGAAATACATCAACAGTTTTATTTGACGTGTCATTAATTTGTTATGTACATTAGCATATACATTTCAGGCCTTCAGGTAATCCACCTACTTACCCTAAAGCCGTCCATCCTACGTATTGAGCTGGTATCGTGGTTTGGCGATGTAGCTTACGCCCAATACTCGTCGTTTAGTATTGGAGAAGAATCCACGAATTATAAGCTCTTCGTGTCTGGATTTTCAGGCAACGTTTCACGTAAGTTTAGGGACACGTGACTCACTGCTGGTGTTTATGCACTACCTCCCTTTCAGTTTGGTTTTGTATAACACTGTAACACTATTGGGCTATTATACTCAGTTCAGCAAAAATCAAATAGCATAATAGAACTTTTATAAAAACTAAACTAAATCAGAGAATATTGATTGCATTTTTATTACTCGTCTTTTTTTTTGCGTAAATGGGATATATGTTGCAGTGGTAAGGGGATCTTTAAAGATAACTTTTCTTTTGTAATCAACTAGGGACCAGGTGGAACAATATCTGAAATCTGAGCAGGGACCTTCCAGTTCTTTTCAATAAATAATAATCACAAACTTCCATTTTGAATTTCAAAATGCAGCGTGGTCGCCTATCAGCCATTTTGTTTGTCGAATCCAACCCAGTATAAAATGGTAATACTACGGGGCGGTTGGAATCGCAATCAGAAACAAATCCATTCAGTACGTCTCAATAGTAAAGGCACAAATGCGGAGCTATTGGAATCTCAATTAGATTACCATTCAATACTTCTCAAGAAATAGCCACAACAAATTTTCATGGTCGAAATCCCAGATGACCGCATGTCAGTCATTTTGTTTTTCTTTTCTGTCCAAAAGGCAGAAGCATAGCTTTTTACCGATGAAAAAAACTGTAAAATATAAGAACGATTCGTTAAGAAAGAGTGTTAACAAATTTGCATGGTCACAATCCAAGATTGTCATTTGTCAGGCATTTAATTTTGATCGGTTCAAATAGCAAATGGGCACAACTACACACCAATTGAAACGTGCATATTTTGATATTTTTAAGGTTAGTTCTATACTTCTCAGGAAATACCGGTAATACATTTCAAGCAACGATGGTCATCTGTCAGAAACCTCTTTTTCGTCGGTCCCAAAATAAAAAAAAATCCACTTCGGTCCAAGGGACGCCTGAATATAAAATTTGAGAAAGTTCTATATAGTGCTACACCAGAAATAGCGGTAACATTAATTTTCAAGGTCACAATAAAAGGAAGCAATCTTTCACCCATTCTGTTTTACCAATCAGATTCGAAAAAAAAGGCACATGTAGTGACCAAGGGGAACCTGCAGATGAAATTTGAGGAACGACTCATCGAGTAATTACTTTTCTTTGTCAAAATCTGCCAAAATGGAATACGGCACAACGTCACAACTAAGGACCAAGGGAAATATACATGTAGAACTTCTCATATATACATGAAGAGATAATAAACATTGTATAAGGACAGATGACGGACTACTGACGATGAACGAGCTAAGAACGTGGGACGATTTGAACAGCCCACCACCTGATCACGGTGGGCTAAAAAGGTGTTATAGTAAAACCACTTAGGATTCACAACTACTGGTTATTTACAGTTGTCAGTATAGTGTCAGGACCGAATGATGTGCTGGGTGCCTTCTGCGTGGTTTTCCATTGGGAAAACAATCCAAACTCGGCATACGATCCATGCATTTGGAGAAAACACGTACACTAGCAATTAATTTCAGCACATCTTTCCTTTCACGCCCTAAGGACAAAGGATGAACACGGAGGCAACTCCATACACACGTCGTGCTGTTTATAAGGTACTAAAGACGATGATATAAAAAATAAAAAACCTTGGTTTTCATGCGCTTTATTTGGAAACTTTGTCATGTGTTATATCATTATATTTACACCTCTCCCTTCTTGTGCTAAGTAAACTCTGACTGCAAATATATTAGCGTATACGAAATGAAAGAAAGGCTCGGCGGATTGATATTTGTTCAAATATGGCGTCGTTCACGCTTCAGAACAATAAGTATTTGCTGACGGCCATTGTTTGGTTCCTTCAAGATTTTAAAATATGGAACATATATCGAATCAATTTCGTGTGACTATCCAAATGATGCGCATTCGAAATTCTTTGACTGTAACACAAAAATGGCGGCGCCCTGCAGTTGTGACGTCCGACGTCGGACCGCTTCAAAACCAGATCACTGTGTCAATGCGTGGACATAACGACCGTTATAAATAAAGAAATAAGTTCGAAGTGCTAGTAATATAATTTAGTACCAAATTTACAAATGCTGTTATGAAGAAAACTAGTGTTATTCACTGTGTATTTTCTTAACTATATATATATAATGTATCGATGAAGATTCAGTTGGACAATATTATCTTAGCAACCACTGCCATCGTAATTACCATCGTAGTAACCCGATTCGAATCCTTCGCATAACACTTTAAAATTAATAATGGTGTAAATATAAGGATTGTACCTCATTTTGACTGCGTATACGGTAGTATGCCCGCAGTTGGCAATGAACATAATCTATGGTGCGCGTTAATGTTACAATCCTTATTTGTAAACAAAATGCTGTTTTTAAATTAAGAACAGCGTAAATCCCTACATAATAATTTGTGTTGGCTAGTTTTAATTTGTTCATTTAGAGTATTTATATATTTTAAATTCTAGCCAATTTGTTTTTTCGAGTAATTACTAATACGGTAAGGTGGAAGGTTCGTCCTAACAAACCCAGACATATAAACTTTTTGATTTACAAAATATCGTTTGTTTTTTTTAACAGATGACGCAATGGCTTTTCACAACGGTGCACCCTTCACTACCTACGACAATGAAAACAGCGTCATCGGTAACTGTGCTATACAAGCGGCGGGCGCTTGGTGGTACACGGGATGTTTCGACAGCAATTTGAACGGCTTGTACATTCAAGATTCTGGCTCTGACTCCAACTCTTATTATCAATCAATGGTGTGGTACAAGTTCTATCACGGCCGCACCTACGTACCCATGATGAAAACGAAACTGCTCGTGAAACACCAAGGTGTTTAATTTTTCAGCTAACGGTCCTATATGAAGACGCATATAGAATTCCAAACGAATAGACTACAATCTTATGCTCATAAGTGTGTTTATTTGTTGTGATTGACAATGATACCCGGTTCTCATTTTGAGAACTTGATGTTTACTTAGATATGACAAAGATTTACATGGCGGGTGTCGTCGATGACGCAGAAAACGCTTACTCTTCCGGAACCCCTGGTTTTATTCTCTTGCACTCTTGACAAGGGTCTCCGTGTATTTCTTTCCTTTGTTCTTATTTTGCCCCTGGTTTAATCGATTCGGATTATGATGTTGTTAACGCTTCAGTATTCTCTAATTTATCTTTATATCCAATAGTGTTTTCACCTATTTCTGGGGGCTTATCATGTGGTTATATTTACATTTGCGCTGCAGTGTCACTATATAAACCAAGCAACTTTCGTTTCGGTTCATAGGACTATAACCTGAAACTAGTAGGAATACGAACGTGAGATGAAGGTTAGAAACAATGCATATCACGCCGAACACTCGTTTGGTTGACAAATAATTATTGACAACTTCTTGGCTTCATTTATTCCAAATAAATCGTTTAATAGAAAAAATCAAATAAACTTATTTTAACATCGAAAAAGAATGCGTCGCCAACACAAATATAAGCGCGGTTCATGCTATATCCTGTAATGCATTGGGCGTTCATATCGCCTATAACTCGAAACAAAATGCAGTTTAACGCTTAAATAAAAACTAAAACACAAGAGCTACAACCGCTTCATATTTCACAAATTATTTTCTTTTCACGTGATTGGGAGAAAAAGACATAGCGTGAACACAACAATTTGCTAGTGATTTCGTCTTAATGGGGTCATTTAGGCGATAGTACATATTATATTTTATTCATTCTAAAATATAATGGAGCATGTATGCTATTTCAGCTTAAAATGCATGTATAGGCGGACACAAAATCATGCTGTCGGGCCTGTGACCAATTACTTTTACGTCCAAACGGGGACAGGTTGGAAAGGCTGAATGCATTATATATAGTCCCACGAATATCCAATATTAACGCTAATCTTTGTAAAGTATACAGTATAGTACGTAAGTTTATCGTGTATATGTTCTGCTTATTGGCAGGAGTCACGTCACAATGAAACAAAAATCACCGACTCCCCCAATCAACCTGCTCTAGCTACGCCGTTATTTTTGTACGTGGCATTATTTGACAAAAATCGAATGAATTCCCTTTTTGTTTTCTTTTGTTTTTCTTTAATCTTACATAAATGATTGCACGTCATTTGGTATGGTTTATTTTGTTTTACGTCAACAAATATGTTCATATCTCAACAATCGAGAGGAGACTTACATAAACATGCCGAGACTCCCACATATATTTAACACACACACTGGGAAGACATCCTTAAAAGACTTAACATTTAAAAATAAAACAACGAACCTGTTATTGGAGGCTTTCTTCCGTATCTTCCGCTTTGGGGAACATTCAAGTAACCTGCTTCTATCTGCAAAATTTCAGATATGTATCTTTTTATGCCCCCGTCATGAAATGAGGGAGGGGGGACATCTAGTGTTACCAATGTCCGTCCCGTCCCATAGTAATGTAACCAGCCTATTTAGATAAATCTTGATGCGATTGTCATCAAACTTTGCATACGTAATAAGCATGAAGAACTAATGTCTCACAGACATTTCGAGTTTTTAATAGTGGTTTACGAGTTTTTTACCCTGTGATATTCCAATGAAGCATCGCGCGGCAGCATGGCGGTAAAATTGATTAGCTCCCCTCAAAGAAGTTGAGGCTTTTCGTTGAGGTGGCTTATGCTATAACCACGGCGTCGGCGTCACCTGCATAATGTTAAGGAGAATAGTTGGGGTCAGTGATGAATCAAGCACATGCTAGGTTTCGGATGTTGAATTAGACTCAGATTTTCTTCTCCAATTAGCATGTTAGCACTATAATTAGGGGTATAGTAAAGAATAATTGTGTAGGTCCATTGTGAGTGAACTATAAAAGTCGTACATCAGCATGGCGAAAAAAAGTTCACCTTATCTCAACAAAGCTGAGGCTTTTCGTTGAGGTGCCTTTTGCTATAACCGCTGCGACGGCGGCACCCGCATAAGGTTAAGAAAAATAGTTGAAGTCAGAAATGAATCAAGCACATGATAGGTTTCGGATGTTGAATTTGACTCAGATTTTCTATTCTAATGATCATGTTTTGGGACGTATAGGGTGTGGTTAAGAATAATTGTGTAGGTCCATTGTGAGTGAACTATAAAAGTCGTACATAAGCGTTCTAAATTGTCATGGATGATGCATCTAAGATAAATACCACATGCTAGGTTTTCAAACCTGGATTTGACTCAGGTCGTCTGCCCCAATGACCATGTTTCAGACTGCTAATGCAGTGGGTAAGAGGAACGACTGGTGCATCACAAGATTATTGGAAAAATCAGCTATATCTGGGTCTCGATCCGGCTTGAATTACCGGATTTGAGTGGTTTCGTTGACATTTGTAATCTTCAGTTATCTATTTTTATCAAAGATTTGAATTCGATTTTTTAATGTACTATAATAAGCGTAAATAAAATGAAATTAGAATTATAAATTGTCCCGGGGTATGCTATGTGAATGTATGTATTGAGTGCTTATCGGTATGTATTTGTAAGGTAGTGGTTTGTTAAATGAAAGACTCCTTCCGTAAATGCAGAATTTATTTCTAGTACTACTGTAAATATGTAGTAAATAATTTTGTATGAACATGTGTTAAACAATACCTCTGAAAATGGTAGTGTTTACTATGAACAATTGTTGCTAGAATCTTATTTGTGTTCTGTTAAAGCTCAAACATTCTATATATATTCTTCAATAACATTATGGGTATTTCTCCAAGATCATAATGTGTACTTAAAAGTATAAGTACGCTGGACCTGTGTTATCTGGTCAGGCCACTGTTTACATATCTTCGGATTTTTGTACACCTTTACCGTGCCTTATACGAATTTTAACTACATTTTCTCTCATCCCTACCGGTGTCATACTGGTCTGTCCAGGTAAATACACCCATGCTTGCTGTGTGTGTATTACCTCGCTTCCGGTGTAGGATAGCCACGCGCGCGCAATGATACAAAAGTAGGTCGCCGAACCGAAAGTAGATATATCTATAGATTTGTAAACACATCGTCTGCTCCATGTGCTAGGCCAGATCTAATGTGAAATCAACAAGCAACACAAGCAGTCGCCTTGAATCATTATTTGCTGGATCTTACATTTAAAACTGTTCCATTAACATAACAATTTCAAATCCAACACCAGCACCTCGTCGTCGTGTAAACATGATCGACAGTGACAGCGAGTAAACTAAACGTTGTTGACCTAAATATTGACGTCACACCACGTGCGGCTACTAGCCTTGACTGAACATTCCTTTGATTTGTAGATCATCGGTACTTTAAATTACATTGAATTAAGATATTTTAATATCTTTTTTATTTTTGATATTAAATCATGTAAAAAAAAAAAAACGTTCTTTTATTGTTTTTTTATTAATAAAACATGGAACTATATTTTCACGCGAAAGGACACACTAGCTTGGCCGACATCAAGTGATTTGGCTTCGCTTGCAATGACAGGGCTGCTGAAACAACGTTAGACTGTGGAAATGAATGGTTCCCTTCGTTTTTAGAACAGCAAACGTCGTTTGCATATATGGGGTATGGTAAATCGATTGGCGCTGTTCTTTTTTTATTAAATGCAGTAGGACAAAAGTTTGGATTTAGAAAAAATGGCGTCTATCTGAGAAAGCTATCGACAGATAGTGCCTATTTTTGCATATTTTAGGTTGGGGAATGAGAGAAAAATACTCAATCATACGTGGTTCATGTAGGATAGGGATATTCCACCCGAGGGGTCACAAAATGTGGTAAAACCCTCGGCGGAGCCTCGGGTTTTACCACATTTTGTGACCCCTCGGGTGGAATATCCCTATCCTACATGACCACATATGATAGAGTCTTATAGTACACCATCCTATAAAGTAGGATATTTCATAGGACATTACTATTTCCCATCATCAAAGAATTGTGAATGCTGTTGCTATTACTCAGTCTGATTAAAGCCACATTTTGACCTCCGCGCCGTTCCGTTCAGATGACCTTTTGTTTTGGCCAATCAAATTACTACTTTCATGATCTGAAATGTGAATTTTCGAGGCGATAAAGCTTGAACATCAAGCTATTTGTGACGAAATAATGACTTGTTGAAGATGACAGTGTCATTAGAAATTCTACTAGAGTGGAGGCGACAAAGGTCATCTGAACGTGACCCCCTATGGGATGTCCTCATATCTTGACGCAGCAGATAGAAGTTTATGGAACGGCGCGGAAATCAAGATGTGATTTCAAAGACATTGGTAGCCATATTTCATTTATTATTTGCTATTTAATTATAATTAATTTTCCATTGATTGTATGCAGAATGCGGCTTTCTGCTGGGTTGAGATTTTCTTTTCATACCTATATGAAAAAACAATCCGAAAATGGCGCGAAAAATGTGACGTCACAATGCGGCAATTGACGTTGCGTATTGATTTGTAAAAAAGAATCCGTTGTTAGATCAGTCAAATTGTACATAAACATGTTTTAAATTTAAAAATAAGTTTCAAAAATGAATTATAAATATTCATACAGTTTGCAAACAATTTTTTTTCATACCCCAATGAAACTAAAAAAAATTGTCATCAATGCTTAAGTAAATCAATAGTGAAACTTTAAAGATTAGTTATTTTATTTGATATACCCTAGTTTATTTCTGACCGTAAAATAACCATGCTGAAATATACCGCCGAAGGCCCCATGCATAGTTGCCAACCCCGTCACACTTTCTTTTCTTTTCATTCTTTCGAAACAACTTTCTCCTTCCTAAAGTTCGCTTAAATTTGTTCCACCAGATTTGTCATCCTTTTGTCTAGGTCAAGCGACGAATTGTCTATTTGTTTTGGGTTTAGGGTAAGTGCAAATAAAAACTAATATAAAAAAATTGGAATCATATGAAGACCTTTATTGGATTTAGAGTTACACAGAAGTATTCAATATGTGTTATTTATCACTACAGTGTCATTTGCTTCAGTAAAGTGTATACCTGTTACAAACATGACGTAACACACACATATGCTGCACCTCTTAAATTTAGTAATAGATACAGTATGCCGAAAAAATGAATTAAACCGCATTATACAGCTGTTTCGTCCTCCTAGAACTCTTCAGTGATGCTAGGGGCCAAAAGGTAGGAATCCAAAATTTCCAAACTAATGTAGCACCAGAAGGGTCAGGTGCGTAAACCCCGCTCAGTTTATGAATTTAGAAGAAAAATTAAACTAGTTCTTTATAATTTCAAATCGTGTACTACAAGAAAATTTATTTAACGTTACATATCCAATAACCATACACACAGTACATTGAAGCTCGATAAAGGTATTACATCGACACACATATACAAAATGTATAGGTATAATTTGAAAGAAACAAAAACATAGCATGAAAATAAGCACAAAGTTACATAAATAAATGAAAAAACAAATGTGAGGTTAATTATTAGAATAAATGTTGTAGTGTAGGTTTAGGCTACTGTGTTGTAGTGTAGGTTCAGACTATCATGTTGTAGTGTGGGTTTAGACTACTGTGTTGTAATGTAGGTTTAGACTACTATGTTGTAGTGTAGGCTTAGACTACTGTGTTGTGTTGTAGGTTTAGACTACGGTGTTGTAGCGTAGGTTCAGACTATCATGTTGTAGTGTAGGTTTAGACTACTGTGTTGTAGTGTAGGTTTAGACTACTATGTTGTAGTGTAGGTTTAGACTCATATGTTGTAGTGTAGGTTTAGACTACTATGTTGTAGTGTAGGTTGAGACTACTATGTTGTAGTGTAGGTTTAGACTACTATGTTGTAGTGTAGGTTAAGACTATCATGTTGTAGTGTAGGTTTAGACTATCATGTTGTAGTGTAGGTTGAGACTACTATGTTGTAGTGTAGGTTTAGACTACTATGTTGTAGTGTAGGTTTAGTCTACTATGTTATAGTGTAGGTTTAGACTACTGTGTTGTAGTGTAGGTTTAGACTACTATGTTGTAGTGTAGGTTTAGACTACTATGTTGTAGTGTAGGTTTAGACTACTATGTTGTAGTGTAGGTTTAGACTACTATGTTGTAGTGTAGGTTTAGTCTACTATGTTATAGTGTAGGTTTAGACTACTGTGTTGTAGTGTAGGTTTAGACTACTATGTTGTAGTGTAGGTTTAGACTACTGTGTTGTAGTGTAGGTTTAGACTACTATGTTGTAGTGTAGGTTTAGACTACTGTGTTGTAGTGTAGGTTTAGACTACTATGTTGTAGTGTAGGTTTAGACTACTATGTTGTAGTGTAGGTTTAGACTACTATGTTATAGTGTAGGTTTAGACTACTGTGTTGTAGTGTAGGTTTAGACTACTATGTTGTAGTGTAGGTTCAGGCTACTATGTTGTAGTGTAGGTTTAGACTACTATGTTATAGTGTAGGTTTAGACTACTGTGTTGTAGTGTAGGTTTAGACTACTATGTTGTAGTGTAGGTTTAGACTACTATGTTGTAGTGTAGGTTTAGACTACTATGTTGTAGTGTAGGTTTAGACTACTATGTTATAGTGTAGGTTTAGACTACTATGTTGAAGTGTAGGTTTAGACAACTATGTTGTAGTGTAGGTTTAGACTACGGTGTTGTAGTGTAGGTTCAGACTACTGTGTTGTAGTGTAGGTTTAGGCTACTATTTTGTAGTGTAGATTCAGACTACTGTGTTGTAGAGTAGGTTCAGGCTTCTATGTTGTAGTGTAGGTTTAGACTCCTATGCGGTAGTGTAGGTTTAGACTACGGTGTTGTAGTGTAGGTTTAGACTACTATGTTGTAGTGCAGGTTTAGACTACTATGTTGTAGTGTAGGTTTAGACTACTGTGTTGTAGTGAAGGTTTAGACTACGGTGTTGTAGTGTAGGTTTAGACTACTATGTTGTAGTGTAGGTTTAGACTATCATGTTGTAGTGTAGGTTTAGACTCCTATGTTGTAGTGTAGGTTTAGACTACTATGTTGTAGTGTAGGTTTAGACTATCATGTTGTAGTGTAGGTTTAGACTACTATGTTATAGTGTAGGTTTAGACTACTGTGTTGTAGTGTAGGTTTAGACTACTATGTTGTAGTGTAGGTTCAGGCTACTATGTTGTAGTGTAGGTTTAGACTACTATGTTATAGTGTAGGTTTAGACTACTGTGTTGTAGTGTAGGTTTAGACTACTATGTTGTAGTGTAGGTTTAGACTACTGTGTTGTAGTGTAGGTTTAGACTACTATGTTGTAGTGTAGGTTTAGACTACTATGTTATAGTGTAGGTTTAGACTACTATGTTGAAGTGTAGGTTTAGACAACTATGTTGTAGTGTAGGTTTAGACTACGGTGTTGTAGTGTAGGTTCAGACTACTGTGTTGTAGTGTAGGTTTAGGCTACTATTTTGTAGTGTAGATTCAGACTACTGTGTTGTAGAGTAGGTTCAGGCTTCTGTGTTGTAGTGTAGGTTCAGGCTACTATGTTGTAGTGTAGGTTTAGACTACGGTGTTGTAGTGTAGGTTTAGACTACTATGTTGTAGTGCAGGTTTAGACTACTATGTTGTAGTGTAGGTTTAGACTACTGTGTTGTAGTGTAGGTTTAGACTACGGTGTTGTAGTGTAGGTTTAGACTACTATGTTGTAGTGTAGGTTTAGACTATCATGTTGTAGTGTAGGTTTAGACTCCTATGTTGTAGTGTAGGTTTAGACTATCATGGTGTAGTGTAGGTTTAGACTATCATGTTGTAGTGTAGGTTTAGACTACTATGTTGTAGTGCAGGTTTAGACTACTATGTTGTAGTGTAGGTTTAGACTATCATGTTGTAGTGTAGGTTTAGACTCCTATGCGGTAGTGTAGGTTTAGACTACTATGTTGTAGTGCAGGTTTAGACGACGGTGTTGTAGTGTAGGTTTAGACTACTATGTTGTAGTGTAGGTTCAGACTACTGTGTTGTAGTGCAGGTTTAGACTACTATGTTGTAGTGTAGGTTTAGACTACTATGTTGTAGTGCAGGTTTAGACTACTATGTTGTAGTGTAGGTTTAGACTATCATGTTGTAGTGTAGGTTTAGACTCCTATGTTGTAGTGTAGGTTTAGACTACTATGTTGTAGTGCAGGTTTAGACTACTATGTTGTAGTGTAGGTTTAGACTACTATGTTGTAGTGTAGGTTTAGACTACTGTGATGTAGTGTAGGTTTAGACTACTATGTTGTAGTGTAGGTTTAGACTACGGTGTTGTAGTGTAGGTTTAGACTACTATGTTGTAGTGTAGATTTAGACTACTATATTGTAGTGTAGGTTTAGACTACTATGTTGTAGTGTAGGTTCAGGCTACTATGTTGTAGTGTAGGTTTAGACTACGGTGTTGTAGTGTAGGTTTAGACTACTATGTTGTAGTGTAGGTTTAGACTACGGTGTTGTAGTATAGGTTCAGGCTACTATGTTGTAGTGTAGGTTTAGACTACTATGTTGTAGTGTAGGTTTAGACTACTGTGTTGTAGTGTAGGTTTAGACTACTATGTTTTAGTGTAGGTTTAGACTACTATGTTGTAGTGTATGTTTAGACTACTATGTTGTAGTATAGGTTTAGACTATCATGTTGTAGTGTAGGTTTAGACTACTATGTTGTAGTGTAGGTTTAGACTACTGTGTTGTACTGTAGGTTTAGACTACTATGTTGTAGTGTAGGTTTAGACTACTATGTTGTAGTGTAGGTTTAGACTACTTTGTTGTATTGTAGGTTTAGGCTACTATGTTGTAGTGTAGGTTTAGGCTACTATGTTGTAGTGTAGGTTCAGACTATCATGTTGTAGCGTAGGTTCAGACTATCATGTTGTAGTGTAGGTTCAGACTATCATGTTGTAGCGTAGGTTCAGACTATCATGTTGTAGCGTAGGTTCAGACTATCATGTTGTAGCGTAGGTTCAGACTATCATGTTGTAGCGTAGGTTCAGACTATCATGTTGTAGTGTAGGTTTAGACTATCATGTTGTAGCGTAGGTTCAGACTATCATGTTGTAGCGTAGGTTTAGACTACTATGTTGTAATGTAGGTTTAGACTACTATGTTGTAGTGTAGGTTTAGACTATCATGTTGTAGTGTAGGTTTAGACTACTATGTTGTAATGTAGGTTTAGACTACTATGTTGTAGTGTAGGTTTAGACTACTATGTTGTAGTGTAGGTTCAGACTATCATGTTGTAGCGTAGGTTTAGACTACTATGTTGTAGTATAGGTTTAGACTACTATGTTGTAGGGTAGGTTTAGACTACTACGTTGTAGTGTAGGTTTAGACTATCATGGTGTAATGTAGGTTTAGACTACTATGTTGTAGTGTAGATTTAGACAAATTGTAATTGATGATCAAATATTTACAGTCTACACTGACATTCACTCGATAACCATTGTTCAACTGACTCTCAATATCACCTGATAACTGTTCCATGACGTCGACAACAATGCATGTTGACGAAGCAATGCAAATCTTCCAGTTTGAGATACAATTGTGTGACGTCAACGACAATTAACGTTGGCGGAGCTAACGACGATTTATAGAAATTTCATGCTGTTACATTTATTTACCCATTCTCACATTTATTAGTTTTGAAATGAAGTCTGTGTCCGGAGATTGGATTATAATGAAGAAAATAGTTACGAACATTTCACAGAAAGATATTGTAAATATTGTAAATATAAGGATACATTTTCAATCTTGTTTAGGTTATTGGGGGATAACCACAATGAAAAACAGGTAAATTTGCCGGTAATTGAATATACCCTTTTTGAAGTTATCCCCCGATAACCTAAACAAAATAGAAAGTAAATCCTCAAATGGATTGAACATCAGGCTTAGTTCTCCCATGCAACAATACTAGCAATAAATGTATTTGAAAAATTCGCTTTTAACACCATTTCCCCTCGATGTATACGGTAACGGGTCATGTGTTTCCCCACTATTGTTTCAAAATGCAAAAAGTAATATTAAACTTTAAATTCAATTGAAAAATATCATATTCCTATATTAAAACATCCAAATATAGCTGAAACTAAGTATTGTTCAGGAAAACACGTATCCATGCCCTTGTGAATACATGTATTATGTCAAAGAGATATCGGTAGAAAACTTTATTGAAACAGACTTCCAGTAGTATTTAGATTATAATATATGTAAGCGGGAGCAACTCTTCCAAATACAGATAGTTAAATGAACTGATACAGAGATCGGTAGAAAACTTTATTGAAACAGACCTGCAGTAGTATTAAGACTATGATAAATGTAAGCGGGAGAAACTCTCCAAAAAGACAGTCAAATTAAGCTGATACTGAGAAAGCCATGGTGAACAGATGTTTTTTATCTGAAAAAGATTGGTAGAAAACTGATTTGAAGATGATTTGTAGTATTTCGATAGTGATATATGAAGGGGGAGCAACTCTTTCAAATACGGTCGAATTAGACCGATTCTGAGAAAACACAACTTCACCATATGGTGAATAAATGTGAAAAGTTTGAAAACTCTTAGAGGTAATCTCCAAACAAATGAAAGACAGACGGATGGACGGAATTACGATCCGACAATAATAGTTTCAATCAAATTTGACTGATGCATAATTATATCTTTATTTTTACATTTTAGATATAATAGTAAGACCTCTATTTTTTCTGACAGCTTATTAATACTTTTTTGAACACAGTAGTCTAAACTACTGCTTCTCAAGAAATAGCGATAACAAACTTTCATTGTTAAATTTCAAGATGACCTTCTTTCAGTAATTTTTTTTCTGATCAGCCCTAACATCAAAAGTACATAACTAAGTACAACGGGGAATCTATATATATGAAAATTGAGAACGATCCACCAAATTATTGTCAGCCATATTGTTTCTGAATTAGCTCAAAAACTGGCAAATTCACAACTAGGGACCAAGGGAAAATGCTTATAAAATTTGAGAAAGAGCGACCACAAGAATTGCAAGGACGCTCGACCCTACGTAATACACAAGTTTTGATTCTCGTTTTGTGGTGACGTAGCTTCCTATTTGTGTACCTGGAATTTGAAAACAGGGTATCAAATTCGTTCTACACAGTGATATGTCGCGATGTCAACAATGGCGAGATGAGAGGGGACGGTTCAAGTCTTCAACTCAAGATTACGAGCAAATAAAGTATTATCAAGACCACTCCTATTGCAAAACAACAACAAAAACAGATGAACATGATATCGACACATGGTCTGACAGCGACGGCAACAGTATAGAAACAGAATCGGAGTGTAGGCCTATAGTACCGGTACAACTGGCCATGGTTTCTCAAACTGGAGATTTTCAACAAAATTCACAAGAAAAAAAAATTTTTTTTTTGGTGTTTTTTACCAAAAATGAAACAAGTCATAGGAATGCTTAGATTTTCACAAAATCATCTCTACCTGGTAGCATAATCAAAATATGAAAGTTTTAAGGAAATCTAGCGGTTAATTGCGAAAGGGTCGAGCCTCCTTAAAGCCAGATAGACGGACGCCGAACGATGGACGCGGGACAATTTGAATATCCCACCTCATAAAATCTGAGGGGAAATGTGACAATAGTTATAACATTTTTTTATCAGAACTGCTTTGGCGTCAGGAATTGTACACAAAATAATAACCATAACAAATTTATTTACATGATAATTAATACATAATATAATACAAAATAAATCAGCTCCCGATTACAAAGTGATATTAACAAACGGGAGGTACAAGAGTGATTGGATATAGTTTACAGTGGATACATGTAACTAAGGACATCAAATGCTTCCATTGTTACACTTGGGCTTTTTAAATTGGGACCAACAGCTTTTTTTGCAACCAAGAGAGTGTAAAAGCATCTTGTCGTGATATAGCGATGTCCGAAATAATACGATTATGACATATATGTAAGCAGGACCGTCAACATTATCATCGTCGTTAGTGGCATTTGAAAGTGTTGTTAGCTTTGTCAAGATCGTTTGTTGGTTGGTTGGTTGGTTGATTGATTGCCAGCCAAGGTCATTTAAGGACGGCCTCCTTGTGAATTCAGCTGACACGCCTCCCAAGTATGACGTCATAAATAAGGGATGTCATTTATAATGACGACAATTATTTCAAGTGTTATTTTAAAACACCCTTAAACACAAAAACAGTACAAAAGAAAGAAAAGGGTTTCAACAGTTTCATAATAAAATCAGTAGCTGTTTTCTACGGACTATATTTCAAAGTCTCCGATCTATGATAAAGCACGTGCAACTTTTCCGTCTCTCGAAAACGAGCACGCCCTATGGGCTGTTCTGCCAATTCAACTTTCCAGAGGTTCCTTTGAGCTACAATTTGTTGTATTTCGGTTGTATTATTTCTTTGGATAATGTAAGGAGTGTAAGAATGTAAGCATGAGTGCGATCCATGCTCCTTTGACGCAATGGACGTTCATATTGGGATTGAACGGCGTTTTTTTTTTATTTTCATGTCTGTATGAATGAAAATCTGTTACATTCATATTGCACGAAGCCCGCGATAGCTTCATGGTCAATTTGGATGTAACCATTTTACAGGAAAATTTAAAAAAAAAAGATGTTCAATTCATATACAGTATTCACATTTTAACTGTAGAACAGTTTTTAAATTTCATTAACTATTTCTTTAAAACTTTTGTAATTAACTGCATTTGTTTTTGCGTCGTCCTTTAATCAACAATGACTGAACAGCCCTGATTTGAATCAAATTGGCACCAATAATTAACTATAGTCATCTGAGCGTTTAACGCTGGGGCGTTCCCCTAATTATCCGAAGCGGAGTGGCAAGACTCGCATTAAAGAAGATCGATAAAATACGTTATAAGTAATTCACGTGAATGAATGTATTCATACTGTATTCATGCTGTATTCATAGTTAAACGAATCTCGTCTGTCGTCTCTATTTGAGGGTTTCCACACATGTATGTCATGAGTTATCATCTGATGAGCAAATTTGAAATAAAACTCAACACCACAGTTCAAGTGCTATACATATATTCTGGTCAAAATTGTCAGATACAGAGGTACAATATTTTAAACACTTTTTCTATGATTATTTAATCATAAGAAGATATTCCAGTTTAGTAGACTCAAGTTAATTTACAAAGATAGATATCAATGGCAGCGTATAAGAACTGATATACAAAAGACTGTTAGCCGAGTCAAAACTACGGTTTAGTTATAATGAAATAGCTTGTAATTTCACAGAGATATTTGACACCATAATTATATTACTGTAACAATAACACTTTCAAAACAGTCTGCTATTACTAAATATTCAACCTCAGAAGATGCAATGATGTCTCGTACAAACTTATAACTTACAAGTGAGTTAAATATTTATGCAGGTTGATGAAACTGTCAATCTCTCTATTACAAGATTATCACGAAATATCCTATAATAATATATACAAGAGGTTACTAGACAAGTTTATTATTAATTATGACTATTCAAGAATAACTATCTGATCGTTAAGGAAATCGATGAAAGCATCAATTTCTCTATCACAAGAGTGGAACCAAATATCTTGTTATAAAATATACAAGAGGATACTAGACTTTTGTAGTTTTATATATAACTATTCAAGAATAACTATTTTAGAATTTTTGAAATTGATTAAAGCGTCAATTTCCTTATTACAAGATCATAACGAAATATTTTGTATTAGAATATATAAGAGGATACTAGATTTCTTGTATACTACTTATATTTATTTATTGAAATTGAGCAATGAATCAATTTCTCTATTGCAAGATTATTGCCAAATATCTAGCAATAAATATACAAGACAATAATAAAGTCTTCTATTAAATTATAAGCTTCCAATTATTTATGGAAATTGATCAATGTATCAATTTCTCTATTGCAAGATTATGAACAAATATCTTACAATCATACAAAGGGAAATAACTCCTACGAACACAGAGGTAAGTTTAACAGCTCATTAATACATATATCTGATGCCAGGATGAGAGAGTTCAAACTGCTGATGTTGCTCCGCTATTTGTGCTCTAGGCGCCCCCAATTTACCATATCAGGAGATTTAGAAGCAATATGGCGGCGTCAATACGTGAAGCAACCGAACTACTCGCAAAAATAGTGTCATGTCGCAAGGAGCACAATATAGTGAAAATTAATTAAAAATACTATTTTTTGCGTTTCACAATCAATTATTGATGCGAAATTGTTTCATAAATACACAGTTATCTGTAATAATCAATAATATCCAATTCTGAGCCATTTTTAAAAAAGTACACAGAAACATCCGGAACAGTTTTTCGTGGGATCAGCACAACAGAGGAGATTGATATTGTCTTAAAAACAACAGTTTTAAACATCAGGTACGTACCAAATGTATGGTTTACATTTTAATATGAACACCATTGTGCCTTCCAACACTAAATAAAGTCTTATAACTTGCTGTGAAACTTCCAATGACAATATATTGTATTTCATGTCTGCCGGCCCATCCTCGATATCCAGGGGTTACGATCAGCTAAGTACAAACAAAGATGGCCGCCGTCGTAGCCTGTTCTGCATTTATAACATGTCACATATACCATCGGTAGATGTAAACAAACAACAGCTGATCGCTCAACACACACACCACTTGTCACAGGCCTACCGTGCACATTCGTTACAATTGTCTAGTGTTTGTTGTTTTCAGTTGGTATATTCATATAGAGACGAAAAATCAGAATGTAGATATATCGTCTATAACTCAAAACAGAATGCGCTTTAATGTTTGTTTATATAATTCTCGTGTAATCGTACATATTGAAAATGTCACGTTACACGTGTATGATGAACCGAAATCAATAAAAGTTATGATAAAGAAAACATTATAAAAACCCGTCACATTAAAAGCATGCGTATGCTAAACAAAAATGTGTAATAATCAAAGATCATATCGTTCCCTAGCAACCATTATTATTTAAGAACACGTTACACGTGTATGATGACCAAAAATCCATGCGTGTTATGAAAAAAAAAATCTTTATAAAAACCTAATACTACAAAATAAACACTGACACGTGTTCGATCAATCTTAATCAAATAGAAAACATTAAAACACACATGACATCAAACACAGGGATAAACATGTAAAACATAATAATCGAGTATTATATCATACTAATAGATTAACACATTACACATGTATGATGAACCAAAATTAATGAGAGTTATAATTAAGAAACTCGTGACATCAAACCAAGGGTATGCTAAACGCGTAATAATCAAAGATTATATCGTTCCCGTGCAATCAGAAATATTACAAAACACGTGACACCCGCATGATGAACCAAAATCATTGAGATATATGCGAAAGTAAACCTTACAAAAACACGTGACATCAAACACGAGGATAAATGCGTGAAACGTAACAATATATCGTTATATCGTTATTGTGTAATCATACTAACAGATAAACACATGACAGGTGTATGTTCAACAAAACTGAATGAGATTTATGAGAAAGTAAACTTTATAAAATCCGATACTAAAAGATAAACACTTTACACGTGTTCGATCAATTTTAATCAATGAGAAAATATTAAAACACATGACATCAAACACGGGGATTAAACGCGTAAAACGTAACAGTGAATTAGTATATCGTTTCCGTGTAAACATATAATAAGAACAACCAAAATTAACTACAACATGCAAAATGGGTAACTAATACCCCCTCCAAACGCCCCGTTTCTATCATAAATAGAGGATCTTACACGAGTGTGGATGTAATATGGAATTTATTAAGTGTAAGATTCTATTTATCACAGAACTTATTGATATTTATTAATAAATACAAAAACTCTCAACACAAACAATCATACGACGTCTTAAAGACGTCATTTGTTCATGACGTCACAATAGTGTTATTACACTGTGTAATGCCATTTTTATGACATGGCCGTATGACATGACTGAACGGATCAGTTATGTGATAAGTTGATTTATCCCCAGTCTGATTAAAAATCACATTTTGTACGTTTAGTCATTTCGTCACCATTTTTTTTTTTTTGAATTATGTGACGAAATGACTTGCTGCAAGATGACAGGTCATTGGAAAGTTATTTCAGTGTTAAAGGCCCAATATACGTAACTTCAGGAAATTTTTCGTCAATCTGAAAAATTCTGAAAAAAAAATCCAGTTGATAAACATGCAATAATAAGCCTAAAACGAAGTAAACCTCAGCGGTAACTAACAAGAAATTCCTGAAAGAAAAATCCAAAGAATTGAAAATAATTCAGGTGGGGCCCACTTCAATAACAAACCGCAGGTAGAAGACAGTCAAAATGGTCGCGTGTTTACAAATATCGATTTTCAACTGTTATCGTACCGGTTACCGCGTAAGAAGTCATCTTGGATATTGCTGATATCAGTTAATCTTAACTAAATCTATAAAAATAATAAGTTATTAGGCTTGATATTCGCATCAGGTTTTGCCGAAAGTTACGTATATTGGGCCTTTAAGTAAAGAGATGACACAGGTCATGCCCGACAACATGTGTTTGTTTCCGTGGACTTGTGTTTAAGTCACATTTTCAATAATTGTTTTAAAATATATAATACATGTACCATCGCCGAATTGGCCCCAAGATGGGCGAAATTACTTGCGGATTGTAGTCATCTTTATTGTATCTTAATATACAACTGCTGACAAATTCAACCCTTAAGGTTTCATGAGCATTCTTGATTTCATCATAGGTACGCAGAAACGGCTAGGATGGAAACCAAACCATGACATTGATTTACAATTACCGAGAGTTGCTAAACCAGGATCTCGAATGTACATGCCGTTCAGATTACTTCTGAAGCTATCCCCGTACCACCAAGCGCCCGAATATTTTTCGGCACTATCACCGTTTACACTGTTGTCATTGTCGTAGGTAGTGAATAACCTTCCGTTGTGGTAAGCCATTGAGTCAACTGTAAAATAGAATCACGAATCAACGATATGCTGTATATAAAACGTCTTTGTGTGTTAAAATTTGTTAGCGAGAACTTTTCATATACAATGTACCCTAATAGTCCTATCATATCTATAAAGCATAATATTTACATTGTCTCTTCGCTCCTCCTCAACGGAAGCAGTACACACTTCTCATTTCATTTCCCGATGAAGTGCGTAGGACACGCGCTTTTTCGCTCCTGGCGAAGTAATACATTTGTTCACAACAGTGTATCGTTAACGTTGTGTAGGCCAGTAATACGGGTGTATTTCACAAGTAAAACAGTTGTTGTACATGCCAATGAGTTATGCCAGTATCATAACGCAGCTAAATAGCTTTAATAATACTTGAACTGACAAAATACTGACATTTCCGAAAGCATGATATGATAAATTGGTCATGAATTCCTCATAGGTTCCCTCAATGATCGTGCGAAATGCTAGGCCTAAGGCAGATCATCTGCCCGTCAGTTAAATGTCGTGATCTTATTTCATGTCCGATACTAACATAAAACGTTTGAGATTGGTCACAGAAATCCGTTTCCTTTTAAGAAGTTACACATGTTAGATAATATTATTAGACAGATGAAACCTTTTCCCGAAACTAATAAGCTAGATAGACTACTGTAGGACCTAAACTACTGATATTTGTATTTACATAATCTTCTTTTACAAAGGGGAAAAAACATGTGGAATGAAAGGCAAAAAACTAGAATAGGATAATTATTTTGTACATATTAGTCTGGAATCAAAGAGATTAAAATGTTATTTTAATACGAATTGAACAAAATACATATCAAGATATATAGATAAAGAGGAATATTCTGAGTTGTCAAATCGTTTTACTACAATGTAAAACAAAACCAGAAACGCGCACTATCAAAGATATTATATACATAAATATATATACATATTATCATTCCCTTACAACAATTTAACATTGTATATAACTCACAGCATTCAAACATCAACAGGACTCAGATCGGTCTCAATCAAGCTTCTCATTAACATTCATAGGTCCCCGAGAATGTGTTACACTTACAGCGTAACTATGGTGTCTAGAATAATGTTATACTTCTGAGGAGTTTATATTAGGTCGGTATGTTTTTCGGAAATTGATCTAAACCTCCAAAAATGTACACAAACTCTAAAACCTTAAATTTAGGTCCAAAATTAGATGTAGCAAATTATGAGGCACCTGTGATCCGTACTGTATGCCAACCTTGAAAGCTTGCAGTTTTCGGTTAATGTCCCAAATTAAAATTGTCAAATCACTTATCCAGTTTATTTCATGTCACCAATATCATTCATCATACTTTCGTCAATAAGCTTTTTCTAATTCCACTGTTACTGAGACGTTTTCAATATGCTTAGGCCTAACCGTAATCCGACCTCCGACAACTTTATTCGACTCCTTCAAATGTGACCAAATCACGACTTCGTTATGTTTACTGCTGCACGATGCAAACGGCTCTAAAAAAATCCATTCTTGTCATCAGTTTTATACCGGAAAGGTATTTCAATTAAGGATTGAATGTCTATTTTGTTGTTTGCATCAAGTGAATCTCGTGCAAATGGTACATGAACTGCGAACGAAGCAATTTATGTGCCACTTGCAAGAGGTTCACTTTACTTCATCAGTCAATGCAAAAGTTGCAGTGTAAAGAAGGTTTTTGTGGCCAAGGGTGATATTTTTGTACGATGAATAACCCCTATAATAGCATGCCTATGAAAATTAAGGAGTAAAATTGGCTTAAGCATGATAAAGTGGACTTTGTGGACTTCACATTTGTAAAAAGAGAAAAAAAAATTGGTTAGAGATTAAAATTTTGACCCTTCCGAAATGGGTGTCTACACATGAAAAGCTAGCTTTACAGGAAGTGAAATTTCGACAACAGCACATGAGGGAAAATAGCGAAAAATCTAAACATACGACCTATGCTTGGACAGATATAATTCTGCAACCAAGTTAGTAAGCTTTAATTTTAGATAGAACTTCAGAAAAAAATTCCTATCTGCATAGGTCAAATTTTGTGTCAAAAACAGTGATACTTTGCATTTTTCGGTAATTTCTGATGTGGTAACCATGGTTTTCACACAAGTGCCATACATAGGATACATCAGCGTATACACTTCATGGTCCTTTTTATGAATTGGAAATGATATACAATTTACGAAAATGTGTACATTTACATATATGCAGTGTACGGTTAAATCTGTGTTGACAATTCTCAGGCATTGGTCTTTTTTTCCATAAATCTCTAGATCTACTGTAGCTACAGCTACCAAACAACAAAATAGACAATCACTCCTTATATTTACGTTATCTGTTTTAAATCCACGCCATTCGCATGCACGTTAAGCTATCGGTGTCACATGGTGCTTTAACTTTGTTACATTGTTGCACACTTATCGGCATGTATGTACATATGCGGAACTGCTGATAGCTAACTTCATTCATCACTAGGCAACAGAAAAAAATGTAGCCCAGAGACAAGATTGTTCTGGAGAGAAGTGAAAATGTAAATATTTAGTAATGAAAATAAAAGTTTTAGAGGTATGATTAAAGAAGATTTAAAAATATGCAAATATACAAGTATTTGAAATAGGCAAGGTTAATATAAGGATTGAATGTCTATTGTGTTGCTTGCATCCGCTGACGTCAAGTGACCCTGGTGCAAATGATGCAAACAACAAAATAGACATTCAATCCTTAGATATATATAAAAAACATTGATACTAAAGATGGCAAACATTAACAATAAAATAAAGTACATAGATTCAATGCTAATGTTATCGATATAGTACATAAGGCAACACAATTTATGGCAGGAATTGGGCCCATGTGCGTCCTTTAAACATGTAGACATTTGATCTATGCTAGATGGTGTTTGCTACAAGGCGCAGAATATGTGTAGGTTACGTCATCTTTGTGTGTATGTTACGTCATCTTTGTGTGTATGTTACAATATCGACTTTTAGTTCGGATTATGGTTTTATTGACGCTTTGGTATTCTCTAATTTTTGTTTAGTACTCGCAGTCCCGATAGCGAGGCTCTTATGACGGGTCTAGATCATTACCTCGCTGAATTGCCCTGCCGAAGTCACACAACGCATATATTTGCATTTCGGCATTATTCTGATAACGGGTAAACCAGTTGTGAATTTCCTCGATACTAGACTTGTTGCAAGGGAAGTGCTCATTACAACTTCTATGTTTTGGAGACTTCGGTTTGTGTAACAGTGAGTTTTTCCAAGCTTATGTAACACATGTTGATAGGTAGGCTATAAGCTGATGAGTATATACGATCGCCTGCTGGGTTCGATGGGAAACCTATTATTTGAGTAGATTTGTTTGCTGCTCAGGGCTATTAGGCAAGCAATGTACCTTTCAACTAATATTACAGTATGTGGTTATTTAGATTAGTAACATGTGAACAGATTTGTAATTAAAGACAGCAACAAGTGGCGAGACAAATGTGGCATACGTTCCTGGGAATTGCGGATAAAAATTTGTTACTTTAGTCAGAGCGCCTTCAGTGAAGGATGGGATGGTTTTATCCAGTGATAGACCGTGGCCATGTCTTAGAGTTATAAATATTACTTAGCTAGAAGATTTGGAATGGAAATTTGAGATGCAATGACGTACTAAGCTAGCAGTACTGTACCTTGATGGTTTGTTGTTTCTACCTGTATCTAAACTTGTAATGTGACTGATTTTAGATCATGAATGAACAGAACAAACTGGCATCATCGACGTAAGTGTCCCACCAAAGACAAATGTAATGTATGGTCTAGTAAACTGCCAGGAAGCAAGAAAGGTATTTTCGAATAATAAAATGTATAAGTTCTGAAACGATGCATTTGGGATATTAGAGCCAAAACTTAAAGGGTATAGAAGCAAACATCCCGATATTATGGGAGTTCCTAAACTAACTTCCGTTTATACATTCGTTTGAAAACAACAACTGGTATATTCTCTTACCTATTTCTATTCTACTGTTGTGTCAAAAGAGCAAAGAATATTTTCATTGGAATTAATTAAAAATCCACCAATGATTTAAATTGACTAAGCAATAGGACAAATCTGTATGAAATATCGATATGTACTGAAGGGATGGAACCATTGTATGTTACTATATAAAATACACTATATGATAGTAAACTTCAAACTAGTAACTTTGGAACTCTTTCACAACGGAAGAAAAGAGTAAATAAAAGTCATTGTAAATTTTCAATGGGTAAATGAATTCATGAGCATTGTACCACTATAATATATCGCAACGTAGTTATTGAAATGGCATAAAGAGGAGAATAGTGTCAATAGTTTGATTTGATTACTATGTATAGACAAAAATACCTGCTGAACGGAGAGTAATATCCTAACGGTGGTGTAGTGTCATGCAAAACGAAACTAAAAATACATCAACACCTGTATTGTGAGTCATGGATTCTTAAAGTTACGTGAAACAAGGAGATCCGATACTGATTGTATTCGCTTTTAATACTAAATGAGGATTATTGAGCATGAGCTTTATCGCCAAACCCTTCAGATACCCGTTGAACGGACTAATGGTAATATAAAGTTTTACAAAAGAAAATGAAATTGAGGTGATGCATAAACTTCATAAATACTTAAACTTACATGAAACATTTCCTGAAAATCCGGATACGGAGATCCGATAATATGTGGTCTCGTTTCCAATACGGAATGATGAGTATTCGGCATAAGCTGTATCATTGAACCATGACACAAGCTGGATACGTAGGACGGACGTCTTTCGGGTAAGGAGACTGATTATCTCAAGACCTAAAATGAATATATGATAAATGGAGAGAAAGATTGATAGCTGTATTTATTACATAATTATGACATGTCAAATAAATTATTGTTAGGTAGACTTGATGTATTTCGTCAATAAAGCAGTTGTGCCTTGTTCTTATATCAGTAACAACAGTAGGAATATCCCATATCAAGTGGCTTGTTATAAATCTTGAAAGTACAATTATGACACCCAAATAACATGACAGCATATGATGCATAAATAAGTGGAACCGCGATAATCCGGACGCCGATAGTCCGGAAATTTCACAATCCTGACGGAAATGCACGGGAACGGATTTCCGTAACGTTATTTGTACTCATGAGTCCAAAACTCGGCAGTCCGGAAAACTCGTAATCCGGACGGTTTGGGCTGGGAACGAAGGTGTTCGGATTATCGAGGGTCCACTGTATATGAACAATTACAGAAGTATGTTGCATACCATTTAGCAAATATCCAAAGATATGAGCATTAAAAGGGTGCTGTCGGGCTTATAGGACATCTTACAATTGCCCAAATATTGTTAAAGAATTGACATATTTGCATGAATATGGATTTTCAGTAATAAATTGTATGAAATATTTACCTAACCAAAAATTTCCGTTCAGGTCTCCAAAACCATTTTTGTAGTCAGTCCAATTTCTGTAGAAATTCACCTGTTCATCTTGCCTGTTTTGTATAACCTGTCACAAAAAATGTTTTGTTATCATTACTCATTGAACCCGATACATTTTGTTTATTGTTGGTGAAGTGTCCTAACCTATATAATAAAGGTTTGGCATTTTGTTCCATGGCCGTAACATATTAAAGTTAAAAAAGTTGTAATTAATTGTCGCAGTCTAAAAACGACCAGTATTAATGAAGTGGAACGAATGGTTCAAACGTTGTCATTATACTCCCTTCATCGATATCCAGGGATTATGATCACCTACGCTCTCTAAACCACTGGAATATGTCATGGTAAAATGTAAGGCGCGGTGTCCAGCATCCTGTTGATGGGAGAAGACTGGAACGACAGTCTTTGATGAACATCAAACGAATCTCGTGGTCGCATAACTGTAATTGACAGGCATTGATGTCGGTTGCAGCTCTTCTGTAATCTTCAAAGGACAGGCATGCACCCAAGCAATCGGTCACCATTTTTTAACCTTAGCAGACCTTCAATTTGCCATGACATATTTTAGGAATGTAGAGAGCGTAGGAATTCGAGGATATTATAATCCGTGCGGAGTGTTCTGCAGGGCCCTTCGTCAGTATACTTCAGTGTGGTTGCCTTAGACATCCTATCCGCAATAGCTCAGTAGGATTTATATGATCAAGGTATGACATTTTCCCAACATCTTTATAGAAATCATCCCTCTTCGGCGGTATCAGCGTGTTTAGTCGGAAACTCGGGACTATTGCAAGGTTTAGGCCTCCAAAATACACATGCAGTTAATACACACACTCATATCGCATACACCGGGAGGCTGTCCTTATCTGTTGGTGTAGACGTTAAAAAAATAAAATAAAACAAAATCTAGCAGCAGCTCAAGTCGTTAGATAGAACGTTCTAGGGAGGTATCGCCGTAAGAACCAACAACATGCAGCTAGAACTTGCTCTAAATATCGTGATATTCGTGAATGATGTCGACGGCGGACAAACAACCTAAGAACAACGGGGATTGGAAAGATGCAGGTTGATTAGAACTATGGCCAAGTTTTATGGTCGTCATCTTTATCTCTTTGGAAAATATTCTGTATCGTTGTGTGATATGATGATGGACGTTTTTTGAGTATGTTCTTTAGTATGCTTACTTTTTTTGATTGACAATGACTCGGTTATCATTTCGAGGACATGATGTTTACTTGGATGTGACCAAGATTGATATGGCGGGTGCCTTCAATGAAGAGAAAACGCTAACTCTTCATTAACACCTGGTCTTATTCTCTTGTACTTTTATTAAAGTCTCCATGTAAATATTTCCTTTGTTAATATTTTGCCCATAGATTAATCGAGTTCGGATTATGCTTTTGTTAACGCTTAGGTATTCTCTATTTCATTTCACAATAGGTATTTACCTCTCTCAAAGATGTAACGTTAAACTATTTGAAAAACATACATTTCCGTATTTTTCAATGTAAAGGAACACCAAAGAGATCTGAAAAAAAGCATGAGTAAAAGTTAACGAAAAAATTGATTGTGATAAAAAAAACCCGTGTAGAGACTTACTGTCCAGGGTCCGTCTTCGGTGTCCTTGTCACAGTATACGTCATAGCTCAAACCTGGTGTCGGCGTAATGGTATAGACACCGGAAGGGTATGTTGGGTTTAGCTCGCTGCAGTCGATGCGATCTACAACGAAAACGAACTCGCTTTAAAATCTCAAACATTAAAGAAAGAGTTAGTGATTGTAAGTATAGTAGGACGAGGGAAAGTGATAAAGATAGTGCCGTCTCTAAGACTCGAACCCGCGAATCATGGCATTCAAGTCCAATGTTTACGCTTGAAAGGTAATTATTATTGACGCAGTTAATAATGTAACAGAACCATAATGAACTCTGCTAGGTTCAACAAACAGAATGCTTTCCTCTTGGAACATCGCTTCTATGCATTGAAAATATACCTGTCTAAACTGAAAGTTACAAGGCCAAATTATCATGCCTTGCATGAGTTTAACAAATAAAATGTAAGCGCAGCGTGCATTGTCACTATTGCTTTTGATATTTACCACTTCTATTATCAAGTTGATTTTTTTTAATGAAACTCATAATCAGAATTAAACACAGAAACTTCAATTGCTCTGTAGTTACGAAACACTACGGTACCAGGTATGTACGAATGTACTGTTTTTTTATTTAAATTCAAATATAATGCTAATGCAATCACTTTATTTATGTGATACAACATGATTAAGGCAATGCTTTCTATAATGTTTCTGGTTTTCATTAGGTTACTCCTTTTTGTTGGTTATTAAGCTCTCGTAATTCCTGTATCACTATTACGCTGGTATGTTCGTCCATTAGGAGGTTTATATAGTATTCTAATACAATTATCGTTACTATTTGTGATTTAACATCTCATGATGTTGGGCTGAAAATATATGGATTTCGAAATGAATATAAATAAGAAAATACCGAAGCGTTAACATAATCATAATCCGAACTCAAAATCGATTAAACCAGGGGCAAAATATGAACAAAAGAAAAATTCACATGGAGACCCTTGCAAAAGTACAAGAGAATAACACATAACGTCAGTTTCCACACTGGCTCGAACCCCGATAAATGTGTTTCATTAACAATCTTTTAAGTGACTATCGAAGCTTATGTGAATTACTTCAGACTTGTTTACAGCCAATGAGTCACGAACTAAAGCCCGACCGAACTCATCCCAATTAACCACGAGGATTGCTCCGAGCAAGCTGTTTCCCAAGAAATAAAATAAGAGAATACCGAAGCGTCAACATAATCATAATCCAAACTCAAAATCGATTAAACTAGGGGCAAAATTTAAACAAAGGAAAGATTTACATGGAAACCCCTGCAAAAGTACAAGAGAATAAGACCAGGTATTCCGGAAGAGTAAGCGTCTTCTGCTTCATCGACGACACCCGCCATGTAAATCTTTGTCACATCCAAGTAAACATCAAGTTCTCAAAATGAGAACCGAGTATCATTGTCAACCACAACAAGTAAACACACTAATGAGCATACTCAAAAACGTCTATCTTCATATCACTTAAAGATACAGAATATTTCTCAATGAGACAAAGAACAAAGTATTTGGAATAAAAGTAAAAATAACCCATTTATCAGCAAAAATTCCGAACCTGGCTTGCTGAAGCTAGACTAGAAGCAAGGGAGACAGAAACACGTGAACGAAGAGACGATATATTTGGTGTGTTTGTGTTATACGTCCCATTGACAGCAATGGTCATTTCGGGAGGAGATATTGGCAGGAAAATCAAGGGCAGAAAATAGGGAAGGAGACAAATACTGTTTATGTGAAAAAGCGGTTCAACGTAAGCAGACCAATAGCATTTCCCTCTAACGAGGAGACGATGATGATGATGATGATGATGTGATGATGATGATGATGACTTTATCATGATATGTATTATGAAAGACAAAACTTGTTTGGGTACCATACATACACGGATGGTAATCAGCTAAATTTGTTCTTACCAATGATGATGATGATGCATTCAGAAAACAAAACAATCTACAAACGGGAGACCGGAACAAGCTCTGCTACCAATGTCAAATGCCAATGCTTTGTTTTATTTAAGCTAATATCACAACTTTAAGATTCTTAGGGGTTCAGTTTACTTTGCAGTTACAACAAAAACATAGACGTCGACGAAAGCGTGAGTGCTTTACTCACCAGGATAAGCTACTATGATGGAATGAAGGGTTACCAAGTTTGATCAAATGATTCAAATCATTGACTTCGACCGCCACTTCCTGCTAACCGTTACGCATGCGTTTTATTCGACATTAAGAAATCCTGACATTGACATAGTATGAACTCAAATTGAATGATGATCCCGGGGAACTGTTTATGACTGATAGTTTTATTCGAGGAACCTCTGTGTTTACCTACTGTTTATCAACGCATACTATGATACAGTGTACAAGTATCATGAAAAGAATCATGATTAAGGCCTAGGGGTAAATCCACATTATTCCCCCTGTCGATTTGAAAATACAGTCAAACCTGTATAGAGTTCAAACAAGGCATCGATAGAAATTGGCTGCTCAAACCAGTTTCACCATTATCTCAATCAAAGAACAGAGTTTGTTTTATAAATGTGTTGCTTCCGAAAGAAATTTCCAATTCTGGTTTGCTTGCTACACTCAACATGTTTAGCATATCGGCTTGCATGATAACACTTAACATCTCTGTGTGACCATCAACATTTTGGTAAACAAAACAAATCACGTGACGATCGGTATTTTCGTGATAGATGTCAGATGCTAATGAACAAACTTACGGCACATGGATTCAAGAGTTACAGATTGATGAAAACTATTGGCTGGTTTTATGGTCGCCATCTTGATCTCAACAAGAAATATTCCGTATCATTGTGTGATATGAAGATGGACGTTTTAAGGTATGATTATTAGTGTGGTTAATTATATTGACAATGATGACTCGGTTCATTTTTGGTTTTTGGAGAACTCGATGTTTTCATCGATGTGACCAAGATTTCCATGGCGGTTGTCATTGATGCAGTCCTCCGGAACACTCGTTTTATTCTCTCGTACCGTTACGAGATTTTCCATGTGAATATTCCCTTTGTTCATACTTTGCATCTAGTTTAATCGATTTTGAGTTCGGTTTATGGTTTTATTGACGTTTTGGTATTCTCAGATACTAAAACTTGGAAATAAATCTGATAAAATTGAAGATCATTCTCACACTGTTTTACAAGAATCCGACAACACCCCATAAGAGGTCTCGTGACCTTTTTCGCCTCTTTACCTCACACTAGTAGTTTATGTCACAGCATTGCAGATTAGATTATTGGAAGGGAAGACTTTACACACAACTAGGATCATTCTATCTTTTTTCGCCCACTTCTATTCGCTCCGAAAATTCCGTAAGCGGTATTTTTATTGGCTAATGCAAAAAGTCACTAGAACGTGACCCCCTATGATATATCATATCTTGACGCAGCAGTGAGACATTTATTCAGATTGACCTTGTAATGTGATAATCTCTGATGTTTACTTCTGGACAACATTGTCACTTAATACTGGATAACACAAAGACTAGGGTCCGATTTTACTGACTGCTGGCCACGTTAGACAAATGACCGCTTACTAATATCATGTAAGGATCATAATGTAGTATTTTCCATCGGGTAGATCACATACTTGCCAACTAGTGGAGGTGCTTATTTACGGTGACCATTCAAGCAGGTGCATGCGATGAAGATGGAGCAAACAAGGGTCGCTCAGTGCAGATATTTGGATGTGTTCGGGATTAATAGGGTGGAGATGAGTAAAACAAAGGCCGCTCAGTGATGTAATGCATTCCCGGGGTAGTTGCTAAATTTTAAGCAACACAATTAAAACTTTGAAAAAGAAAAAGTTCATTGAGCGTCATACACCATAAACACGCCATGCATTACTTTCGACAAATTCCCCAACATCCGGGCTATAATACCTGATCAAGGGAGCAAAACGCTCCATAAATCCTCCTTTCTCAGTTTTAAATGTGTAGCTTTCGCTTTTGTAACTTCCTAGGGAATTTATTACATCAGATAGGACGCTCGTTATCATTATCAATTCACTCGTATCGGCTTTATAGCCGAACAGCTGGTGACAACCACGAAATGACTCGTCGGGTCTCAACGGAATGGAGAAAATGTCACATAAAATTAACTTTCAACTGGAAACGTTATTTTCTTATAATTTATGCCTGGCTAGATAGTCTCGGGCATTAACCAAGAAGCTATCCCCTCGTGTACCTGGCTAACATCACTTTGTAAATACGAATGCAGCCTAAACTTTGAGGTAAGACATGATCTATAATAATGTACCTGGATGACCCTCCAGGTATAAATATATTTATTTCAAAATGCCGAATCAAAAACGAAAAAGAAATATTTAATGTAACAATCCATCGAAAAAGTTTTAAAGCGATGAATAGCCGCATAATTGTATTCTTATTGATTCAACAGTTACCATTACTCTATAAATCCGGATAGTAATTGTGAATTTTTCCACAAGTTCTTCCTCGTAAGCCATGACATTTACTTTAATGATGATGATGATGATGATGATGATGATGACTCGGTTTTCATTTAAGGATTGATGATTACTAGGATGTGACCAAGATTGATATGGCGGGTGTCGGCGGTACACCTGGTCTTATTCTCTTGTACTTTTACGAGGGTCTATATGTAAATATTAAATGTGTTCCTATTATGCATCTAGATTAATCGTTTTTGAGTTCGGATTATAATTTTACTGACTTTTTGGTATTCTCACATTTTTTTATCGATACTAAAACCTGGAACTGAATCTGATTAAAATGCAGATCATTCACACTCCGTTTTACAAGAATCCGACACCTTCCCAAAAGAGGTCATGTTCTGTTGACTTTTGTCGCCTCTTTACCTCATACTAGTAGTTTACGTCACAGCATTGCATATTACGTTTTTGGAAGGGAAGACTTTGCATACAAATAGGATCATGCGATCTTTTTTCGCCCACTACCATTTGCTCCGAGAATTCCGTAAGCGGTATTTTTATTGGCTAATGCAAAAAGTCACTAGAACGTGACCCCCTATGATATATCATATCTTGACGCAGCAGTGAGACATTTATTCAGATTGACCTTGTAATGTGATAATCTCTGATGTTTACTTCTGGACAACATTGTCACTTAATACTGGATAACATAAAGACTAGGGTCTCATTTTACTGACTGCTGGCCACGTTAGACAAATGACCGCTTACTAATATCATGTAAGGATCATAATGTAGTATTTTCCATCGAGTAGATCACATACATGCCAACTAGTGGAGGTGCTTATTTACGGTGACCGTTCAAGCAGGTTAATGGGATGAAGATGGGTGAAACAAGGGTCGCTCAGTGCAGATATTTGGATGTGTTCGGGATTAATAGGGTGGAGATGAGTAAAACAAAGGTCGCTAAGTGATGTAATGCATTCCCGGGGTAGTTGCTAAATCTCAAGCGACAACATTCAAGACTTTGAAAGAGAAAATTCATTTAGCGTTAGACACCATAAACACGACATGCATTACTTTTGACAAATTCCCCAACATCCGGGCTATAATACGTGATCAAGGGAGCAAAACGCTCCATAAATCATCATTTCTCAGTTTTTAAATGTGTTGCTTTCGCTTTTGTAACTGCCCGGGGAATTCATTACATCAGATAGGACGCTCGTAATCATTATCAATTCACTCGTATCGACTTTATAGCCGAACAGCTGGTGACAACCACGAAATGACTCGTCGGGTCTCAACGGAATGGAGAAAAATTCACATCAAACTAAGTTTCAACTGGAAACATTATTTTCTTATAATTTATGCCTGGCTAGATAGTCTCGGGCATTAACCAAGAAGCTATCCCCTCGTGTACCTGGCTTGCGTCACCTTGTTAACAGTTGTGCAGCCTAAACTTGAGGTAAGACACGATCTATAATAATGTACCTTGATGACCCTTCAGGTATAAATATATCTATTTCAAAATGCCGAATCAAAAACGAAAAAGAAATATTTAATGTAACAATCCATCGAAAAAGTTTTGAAGCGACGAATAGCCGCAGAATTGTATCCTTATTGATTCAACAGTTATCATTACTCTATAAATCAGGATAGTAATTGTGAATTTTTCACAAGTTCTTCCTTGTAAGCCATGACATTTACTTTAATGATGATGATGATGATGATGGAGATGATGATGATGATGATGATGATGAGGATGATGATGATGATGACTCGGTTTTCATTTAAGGATTGATGATTACTAGGATGTGACCAAGATTTATATGGCGGGTGTCGGCGGTACACCTGGTCTTATTCTCTTGTACTTTTACGAGGGTCTCTATGTAAATTTTAAATTTGTTCCTATTATGCATCTAGATTAATCGTTTTGGGTTCGGATTATGATTTTACTGACTTTGTGGTATTCTCACATTTTTTCATCGATACTAAAACTTGGAAATAAATCTGATTAAAATGCAGATCATTCTCACTCCGTTTTACAAGAATCCGACACCTTCCCAAAAGAGGTCATGTTCTGTTGACTTTTGTCGCCTCTTTACCTCACACTAGTAGTTTACGTCACAGCATTGCAGATTACCTTGTTGGAAGGGAAGACATTACACACCAATAGGATCATGCGCCCACTACCATTCGCTCCGAGAATTCCGTAAGCGGTATTTTTATTGGCTAATGCAAAAGGTCACTAGATAGTGACCCCTATGAGATGTCATATCTTGACGCAGCAATGAGACATTTAATCAGATTGACCTTGTAATGTGATAATCTCTGATGTTTACTTCTCGACAACATTGTCACTTCATACTGGATAACACAACGACTACGGTCCGATTTTACTGACCGCTGGCCCCGTTAGACAAATGGCCGCTTACTAATACCATGTAAGGTTCATAATGTAGTATTTTCCATCGGGTAGATCACATACTTGCCAACTAGTGGAGGTGCTTATTTACGGTGACCGTTCAAGCAGGTTAATGGGATGAAGATGGGTGAAACAAGGGTCGCTCAGTGCAGATATTTGGATACTTTCGGGATTAATAGGGTGGAGATGAGTAAAACAAAGGCCGCTAAGTGATGTAATGCATTCCCGGGGTAGTTGCTAAATTTTAAGCAACACAATTAAGACTTTGAAAGAGAAAAAGTTCATTGAGTGTCATACACCATAAACACGCCATGCATTACTTTCGACAAATTCTCCAACATCCGGGCTATAATACATTACCAAGGTAGCAAAACGCTCCATAAATCATCATTTCTCAGTTTTTAAATGTGTAGCTTTCGCTTTCGTAACTGCCCGGGGAATTCATTGCATCAGATAGGACGCTCATAATCATTATCAATTCACTCGTATCGACTTTATAGCCGAACAGCTGGTGACAGCCAGGAATGACTCGTCGGGTCTCAACGGAATGGATAAATGTCACATAAAACTAAGTTTCAACTGGAAATATTATTTTCTTATAATTTATGCCTGGCTAGATAGTCTCGGGCATTAACCAAGAAGCTATCCCCTCGTGTACCTGGCTAGCGTCACCTTGTAAACACTTGTGCAGCCTAAACTTGAGGTAAGACATGATCTATAATAATGTACCTTGATAACCCTTCAGGTATAAATATATCTATTTCAAAATGCCGAATCAAAAACGAAAAAGAAATATTTAATATAACAATCCATCGTAACAGTTTTGAAGCGACGAATAGCCGCAGAATTGTATCCTTATTGATTCAACAGTTATCATTACTCTATAAATCAGGATAGTAATTGTGAATTTTTCACAAGTTCTTCCTTGTAAGCCATGACATTTACTTTAATGATGATGATGATGATGATGGAGATGATGATGATGATGATGATGAGGATGATGATGATGATGACTCGGTTTTCATTTAAGGATTGATGATTACTAGGATGTGACTAAGATTTATATGGCGGGTGTCGGCGGTACACCTGGTCTTATTCTCTTGTACTTTTACGAGGGTCTCTATGTAAATTTTAAATTTGTTCCTATTATGCATCTAGATTAATCGTTTTGGGTTCGGATTATGATTTTACTGACTTTGTGGTATTCTCACATTTTTTCATCGATACTAAAACTTGGAAATAAATCTGATTAAAATGCAGATCATTCTCACTCCGTTTTACAAGAATCCGACACCTTCCCAAAAGAGGTCATGTTCTGTTGACTTTTGTCGCCTCTTTACCTCACACTAGTAGTTTACGTCACAGCATTGCAGATTACCTTGTTGGAAGGGAAGACATTACACACCAATAGGATCATGCGCCCACTACCATTCGCTCCGAGAATTCCGTAAGCGGTATTTTTATTGGCTAATGCAAAAGGTCACTAGATAGTGACCCCTATGAGATGTCATATCTTGACGCAGCAATGAGACATTTAATCAGATTGACCTTGTAATGTGATAATCTCTGATGTTTACTTCTCGACAACATTGTCACTTCATACTGGATAACACAACGACTACGGTCCGATTTTACTGACCGCTGGCCCCGTTAGACAAATGGCCGCTTACTAATACCATGTAAGGTTCATAATGTAGTATTTTCCATCGGGTAGATCACATACTTGCCAACTAGTGGAGGTGCTTATTTACGGTGACCGTTCAAGCAGGTTAATGGGATGAAGATGGGTGAAACAAGGGTCGCTCAGTGCAGATATTTGGATACTTTCGGGATTAATAGGGTGGAGATGAGTAAAACAAAGGCCGCTAAGTGATGTAATGCATTCCCGGGGTAGTTGCTAAATTTCAAGCTGCAACATTTAAGACTTTGAAAGAGAAAAAGTTCATTGAGTGTCATACACCATAAACACGCCATGCATTACTTTCGACAAATTCTCCAACATCCGGGCTATAATACATTACCAAGGTAGCAAAACGCTCCATAAATCATCATTTCTCAGTTTTTAAATGTGTAGCTTTCGCTTTCGTAACTGCCCGGGGAATTCATTGCATCAGATAGGACGCTCATAATCATTATCAATTCACTCGTATCGACTTTATAGCCGAACAGCTGGTGACAGCCAGGAATGACTCGTCGGGTCTCAACGGAATGGATAAAATGTCACATAAAACTAAGTTTCAACTGGAAATATTATTTTCTTATAATTTATGCCTGGCTAGATAGTCTCGGGCATTAACCAAGAAGCTATCCCCTCGTGTACCTGGCTAGCGTCACCTTGTAAACACTTGTGCAGCCTAAACTTGAGGTAAGACATGATCTATAATAATGTACCTTGATAACTCTTCAGGTATAAATATATCTATTTCAAAATGCCGAATCAAAAACGAAAAAGAAATATTTAATATAACAATCCATCGTAACAGTTTTGAAGCGACGAATAGCCGCAGAATTGTATCCTTATTGATTCAACAGTTATCATTACTCTATAAATCAGGATAGTAATTGTGAATTTTTCACAAGTTCTTCCTTGTAAGCCATGACATTTACTTTAATGATGATGATGATGATGATGGAGATGATGATGATGATGATGATGATGAGGATGATGATGATGATGACTCGGTTTTCATTTAAGGATTGATGATTACTAGGATGTGACCAAGATTTATATGGCGGGTGTCGGCGGTACACCTGGTCTTATTCTCTTGTACTTTTACGAGGGTCTCTATGTAAATTTTAAATTTGTTCCTATTATGCATCTAGATTAATCGTTTTGGGTTCGGATTATGATTTTACTGACTTTGTGGTATTCTCACATTTTTTCATCGATACTAAAACTTGGAAATAAATCTGATTAAAATGCAGATCATTCTCACTCCGTTTTACAAGAATCCGACACCTTCCCAAAAGAGGTCATGTTCTGTAGACTTTTGTCGCCTCTTTACCTCACACTAGTAGTTTACGTCACAGCATTGCAGATTACCTTGTTGGAAGGGAAGACATTACACACCAATAGGATCATGCGCCCACTACCATTCGCTCCGAGAATTCCGTAAGCGGTATTTTTATTGGCTAATGCAAAAGGTCACTAGATAGTGACCCCTATGAGATGTCATATCTTGACGCAGCAATGAGACATTTAATCAGATTGACCTTGTAATGTGATAATCTCTGATGTTTACTTCTCGACAACATTGTCACTTCATACTGGATAACACAACGACTACGGTCCGATTTTACTGACCGCTGGCCCCGTTAGACAAATGGCCGCTTACTAATACCATGTAAGGTTCATAATGTAGTATTTTCCATCGGGTAGATCACATACTTGCCAACTAGTGGAGGTGCTTATTTACGGTGACCGTTCAAGCAGGTTAATGGGATGAAGATGGGTGAAACAAGGGTCGCTCAGTGCAGATATTTGGATACTTTCGGGATTAATAGGGTGGAGATGAGTAAAACAAAGGCCGCTAAGTGATGTAATGCATTCCCGGGGTAGTTGCTAAATTTCAAGCTGCAACATTTAAGACTTTGAAAGAGAAAAAGTTCATTGAGTGTCATACACCATAAACACGCCATGCATTACTTTCGACAAATTCTCCAACATCCGGGCTATAATACATTACCAAGGTAGCAAAACACTCCATAAATCATCATTTCTCAGTTTTTAAATGTGTAGCTTTCGCTTTCGTAACTGCCCGGGGAATTCATTGCATCAGATAGGACGCTCATAATCATTATCAATTCACTCGTATCGACTTTATAGCCGAACAGCTGGTGACAGCCAGGAATGACTCGTCGGGTCTCAACGGAATGGATAAAATGTCACATAAAACTAAGTTTCAAATGGAAATATTATTTTCTTATAATTTATGCCTGGCTAGATAGTCTCGGGCATTAACCAAGAAGCTATCCCCTCGTGTACCTGGCTAGCGTCACCTTGTAAACACTTGTGCAGCCTAAACTTGAGGTAAGACATGATCTATAATAATGTACCTTGATAACCCTCCAGGTATAAATATATCTATTTCAAAATGCCGAATCAAAAACGAAAAAGAAATATTTAATATAACAATCCATCGTAACAGTTTTGAAGCGATGAATAGCCGCAGAATAGTATCCTAAAAGATTCAACAGTTATCATTACATTATATTAACATTCGGTATGCTTGAAAGCATTGGCTAAAATTGTATTCATTTGTCATAACAACATTAGCCTTATCACATGCAAACAGCGTGCAGTAATACCTTGAAAAATAGTTGTAGTTCCTGACAATATAAATGACTATGATTTTTTAAGGTAAAATGTTTAAAGTTTACAAAAAATAAAATAAAAAAATCCCATGAAAATACAGTGACAACAAATACTGTCATGTTTAGATAAACTATTAACAAATGCAAGCGTTCTGCATGTGCGACACCAGTCGTTAACTATCCGCAGTCAAGCCATCGAAATTGTTCTTCTACACGTGTTATTGTAAATAAATACGATCCATGTAATTTGTAGATACATTCAATATTGTAGCGGTCCTCTCAAAGTTCAAAACATAAAAATCACTCCAAAAATATCCCAGAATAAATTTTGTAGATGGAACTACATTTTGTGTCGGTTGTTGTTATGACGGTTGCTAAGACCGTGTCACGAATTGTAACACTTTCACGCGAAAACGGCTGTTCTGTCTCCGATATCACTCCCGGGTAAAAACATGAAAAGATGCTATTTTTTTATTATGGTGTACGTTAACAGATAAAATAAAAAATCATTACAGTGTAAATATAAGGAATGAAATTTATTTTTTTCAACATTCATGAGGTCATAACAACATTGGATTTCTGGACATATTTGCCATGGAGTATATCCAGAAGCCAATGTTGCTATGACCTCATGAATGTTGAAAAAATAAATTTCATTCCTTAAACAAATCCGGATAGTTATTGTGAATTATGCCCCAGTTCTTACTTGTAGGCCATGACATTTACTTTGATGATGATGATGATGATGATGATGATGATGATGATGATGAAGCAGATGTTTCTCACAATAACACATCCATTCACATTAATGATTTATAAATTCTATTAGAGAAGGTCACTCAAAATTGCACTCAGTCGGAATCTAAAAAGTGATAAATTTTAGACCCGACCCTTTACTTCTAAGCACACCATGTTGGAGATACGCCCTTGTTCCTCTACACAATCGAAATGGTATGTTATGAATATTCTTATCCGCCGACAATGTTATTTTATTTTCATTTTATTACTTACAAATTGTTTATAGAAAAATTAAATTGACAAAACTAACTAAAATCACTTTTACTTTTTTGCGAGTAAATGGTAGTTTGCGACCAAAGATATCAAATAATTTGGCTTTTACTCAACACTGGAGCCCAAGAGTTTTGTAATCGTTAGCAGATACTGTATATCTCATAATGTTAACCATAAGTGGATTAAACAAAGGTTTTAGCGTCATAATACACAGCTTATTTAAAACGTACAAAATCATTGATCATCGTATTTGTTCTTCTTTCTTATTAACGTGGACGATATTGGCCCCTCCATGAGTGAAGAGGTAGAATTTCAGTCGTAAAATATAAAAAAATCATACATACCTTGAGGAGGACTTGGTACGCTTTTAACAAACGTCTGGATAACAGTTGATTGTGGTGTTGTTTTGTTGATGAACTTCCTCAGGTACGTATTGCATTTCTTGGTTCCGGGATCGTAGGCGAAAGATAAACAGTCTGTTTCGCACAAAATAGCACAATTGATAATCGATGTGTTCTGATCCACGGCTAAAATGTCATTCAGGTAATCGGAGAGAGAAACGTCAGATACATGTGAAAAATAAATCTCCAATACTCCGTAAGCGGAGCAAGTTATGAAGATAAATAAAAACATGGAAACACCCATGTTTGTTTGTCTTAATAATATCCTTATTTTACAGTTGAGTTCATCTGATAATGTTCATGGTGGCGATATATGTTTAGAACGCTACAAAGTCATTGATTCACTAAAGTCTCAAAGTAATATTTTACATTTTTATTTCGTTGTTGTAGATTTCCAGTCAATCAGTGTTACGCCGCTAGGACGTCCCATTTCACAGTGTTTCTATATGAAATCTCACAATATTTTTGTTGTTGTTGTTGTAGATATCTAATCAATGCGCCAAACATTTATAACTCACGCTTTAAACGAAACTGGTGTGAATTCTGACGACCAAGCTTTCTATCGGTACAGGATTGTTTTCTGCGCATATAGTTACGCACATATAGCTGCATGGCAACTATAGTGACGTCAAAGGATCGGCTAACAACAGACGTGTTAATTATGAATGTTTTATTTCTGAAACGATGCTAAACTAGTAGGATAGGATACCATTTTCCTGAGTTGTATGGTTGAATTATAAAACAAGGCTGGTAAAATGTTGGAAACGTATAAACTGCTGCGTTTATCTAAATGAAATATTTTTACAACATTCTCTGTTCTGAATTAACAAAGTCAACAAACAACAAATATACAAATATGATTACTGTATACGTGCAAATGTTCTTCCTCTTTTAATATTCGCCCCTTCTCGTCCTCAAGATACAGGGCGAATTAAAGAAGAGTTCGGAAACTACAAGGTAGTGTTGGTGATGTCATAGGAAAACATGAGTTCGGAAACTACAAGGTAGTGTGGGTGATGTCAGATGCAAAATATTAGGCTTACTGTGTATATATTCACAAGCAACATATACGAGTTATCAAAATCTTGGTATCGTTTAATACCTGTGAAGGGCTTGTATCAATCACATAATCATATATTGTAATATTTTATCAAATGTTATTCATGCATGTATACGTATTCGAACATAAAAATAGATGTTGATGTAAATCGTAGAATATCGGTAAATTTAACATAAAAAATCACCTTTACAGTCTATCAATGTTTTATAACGACACTATGTTATATCGGGGTGAGTATGTTTCGTGTTGCTTCAGGGCCAAAATAACCAGGGGGCGAAAATTGTCTGGTATAGAGTACTATGTTTCCATTCTTCCTCGGTAAATGTACGAACATGTGTTTTTTAGTTTACCATGATGTCTTTACATTTATTGTATACAATACTACCTTAATATAAGGATTGTACCTCATTTTGACTGCGTATACGGTAGTATGCCCGCAACGAACATATTCTATGGTGCGCGTTAGTTACACCATTATTAATCTTTAAGTGCTATACGAAGAAAAAAAACATTCGAAGCGAGTTGCTCAGATGGAAACTACGATGGCCGCGGTTGCTAAGATAATATAGTCCCATTGGATTTCATCAATTTATTGGTAAATTTAGAAAATACACGGTGAACAACACTATTTTCCTTTATAACATCATATGTAAATTTGGTATTAAATAATATTTCTAGCATGTCGAATTTATTTCTTTATTTATAACGGTCGTTATTAACACGCATTGACACAGTGATCTAGTTGTGACGCGGTCCGACGTCAGACGTCACAACTGCAGGGCGCTGCCATGTTTGCGTTACCGTCAAGGAGTTTCGAATGCGCATCATTACGAATCAAAAGTTTGCTAGAAACTATTTATTATTTAATCACAGGAAATTGATTCCATATATGTTCCATGTTTCAAAATCTTGTAAGAACCATACAATGGCCGACAGCGAATACTAATTTTTCTGAAGCGTGAACGACGCCATATCTGAACAAATATCAATCCGCCGAGCCTTTTTTCACTGCGTATACGCTAATATATTCGCAGTCAGAGTTTACTAAGCACAAGAAAGGAGAGGTGTAAATATATCTCAATAATTAAATGAGACTGAGAAATTTTCATGCAAACATTTATGACGTGGTGTGCTTTTAAGAATTTCAATGATAAACAGTAGATTTAAATTGTGTAGATTTACAAATATTTTACTCGTGACATTGCTTGATTAATGGACCAACACGAACGACAAAGGGAACCCGACAGTTTATATTCTCAGAGATTTTCAATCAGCATGCGACACCGTAAGGCAATTCTCTGCTTTACTGTTCGATTGTCTGCTTTACTGTCAGTAACATAAGGTATTCCTAAATTGTCTGTTTTACTATTAGTGACATAAGGTGTCCTAAATTGTCTGTTTTACTATTAGTGACATAAGGTGTCCCAAATTGTCTGTTTTACTGTTAGTGACATAAGGTGTTCCTAAATTGTCTGTTTTACTATTAGTGACATAAGGTGTCCTAAATTGTCTGTTTTACTATTAGTGACATAAGGTGTCCTAAATTGTCTGTTTTACTATTAGTGACATAAGGTGTCCTAAATTGTCTGTTTTACTGTAAGTGACATAAGGTCCTAAATTGTCTGTTTTACTGTTAGTGACATAAGGTGTTTCTTAATTGTCTGTTTTACTGTTAGTGACAAGAGATGTTCCTAAATTGTCTGTTTTACTGTTAGTAACATAAGGTGTTTCTTAATTGTCTGTTTTACTGTAAGTGACATAAGGTATTCCTAAATTGTCTGTTTTACTGTTAGTGACATAAGGTCCTAAATTGTCTGTTTTACTGTTAGTGACATAAGGTGTTTCTTAATTGTCTGTTTTACTGTTAGTGACATAAGGTGTTCCTAAATTGTCTGTTTTACTGTTAGTAACATAAGGTGTTCCTAAATTGTCTGTTTTATCGTTAGTGACACAAGATGTTCATTGATTGTCTAATTAACTGTTAATGACACAAGACGCTCATCGATTATCTAGTTTACTGTTAGTGACACAAGACGCTCATCGATTATCTAGTTTACTGTTAATGACAAAAGACGCTCATCGATTATCTAGTTTACTGTTAGTGACACAAGACGCTCATCAATTATCTAGTTTACTGTTAATGACACAAGACGCTCATCAATTATCTATTTAACTGTTAGTGACACAAGACGCTCATCAATTATCTATTTTACTGTTAGTGACACAAGACGCCCATCAATTATTTATTTTACTGTAAGTGACAAAATACGCTTATCAATTATCTATTTTACTGTTAATGACCGAAGATGTTCCTTAATTGTCTTATTGTTTATTTGGGCTCATCGTTTGGTTTCGTTATTCAACGTGTACTAAATAACTACCTGCTTATCAAAAAACAATAAAGTTTAGTCATAGTGGCTTCCGTTTAGACAAGTTACATTGTACAATAATTGCGAATGTCAAAACTTAACCGGGATAAGTGTCTATATTAGGCATTGTAAAATAGGAATGGATACAAACGTTTGTAAACTTGTGAATGATATAAAAAATATCAAGCTCTCCGCTACTGAATTGCGCGTTAAAGCATTACGTGGGACAAATTGTACTGTTCATAGGTCGATGTTTCTTTTTCGAGAAATCCGGCTTCTCCAAAACACTTAAAACAATGTATGTCTTTAAATGGTTTTAGCTGTTACTAGGACGTCAACCACAAACAAACCAAACACAGTCTGCATTAACAAAACATTCCAACTCACTTCCGGTACACAAGCTATCTGGTTAGGTTTCATTGATTGTTTGTACGTCCTTTCATAAGCTGAGTTTATTTAAGGACGACCTCCTGGTGTATGTGATGTGGGTGTGTTTGTTGATACCAAGTTACCCAATAATTTAACAAGTACTCGATGCCAGTTGGATATAAAATCTATAATGAAACGATGATAGAATATCTTTCGTTTTGTTGTTGTCACTTATTGTATTCGAGTTATGTCTTAAGGATGTATTCTTCTGAGGTTTCAGTCACGTTCAAGTCTCGTTTCAATATCGTTCAAACATTTTATAGTATATTGAAGAAATTTTGATCATTTTTATAACGTATATGCATCTGAAAATTGTGTCTAAAATACTTTTAAAAATGATCAAATCGGCGGCCATTTTGAAAATGTTTATTTCTGTGTATATTTTGTACTTCGCAAGTAGCCGAAATGTCACATTTTAATGATGGATTGATCTCTTTATAACATCAGTGTTTAGTTTCTTTTTAATCATAGCAAGCTAATTTTTGCTGGACAACTTTATATAATGTTCGATATTTTAGACATATAATGCAACAAAGTGGATGATTATATACTCTTTGTATTTTTTTCATATTTTTAGTGTAACTGGGGCACTTTTTATTTTTCAACCCGAAATTGTGAAAAATAACACAAATAGTAACGGGACAAAAAATAATGCACGCTAACCCCCCTTTTATGACGGTTTTAGATAGAGAAATCCATTTTCTTTACATATTCTAAATATTAAGTTTAACTGCGGACCTTTTGTTATTTTGCGATAAATCTGCAAAAAAATGTGAAAAAATGAGGATTTTGTCATTAAAAAATTAGGGGTGTTGGTAACTGAAATCGCTTTCCTGAGTTAAAATATGAAATTTAACTTCCATTATTTAAAAGAAAATAGTATCTTTGTCATTTCTGCAAACACTCATACATTTTGGATTACAAATTCGGAAGAAATTGTATGAAGATGTCTTGCAATTCGTCAAAACTGCAAAATTCACCTAAAATCATTTATTACGTCATATTGGTAATTTTGACCGATCATAGCACAAAAATGAGCACGCTGACATATCATTATCTTTGCATTTTCTACCATGCTATGAACTCCATTTTCCAAAAAGTGTATATTAGAAAAAAAGTTTAATACAGGAAAATGTGGAAATATCAGAAAAATCCTTCCTTAAAGAGGCGCCTTCCTTTCGCAATATGTATGTACAGGTGATTTCATGAAAAGCTCTGATCAACCGAGAACATTTCTTGTAAAAAAAAACACAAAATGGATGTTTTGTATTGTTTGATTCAAAAGCAAAAAAAAAAGAGTTAAAAACAAAATTGTATATTAACCCTTCAAGAATTTAATTAAACACATAATCCCTATATAATATACTGTTTTTTTATTTGGAGTGTATCGTCAAAGCGTTTCTACAAGCTATAAACAAACAGGACAAAAAGTTTAAGTGTAATACAAAAAAAAAACTTAAGCAAACATTGCACATTGGCTTTATTATAGATTAATTTTACCTCTTTCAATTTGATCATCGTTCTCAAATAAAGATAACAATATTTCACTGCAAATCCTTGATGGCCAAAGGGTACAACTTAGAAAATTTGCATATGCAATTTCAGAAAGGTCAATCCACGACTTCTTCATATATGGTGGTAACACAATTGTTCAAGGTTGGACGACGGACGCAGGACGATTTGTCAAAAAACACCATTTGATGGCTAATTACAAAAGAAATACCACTTATTGCTTATTAATCTATATGAATATACAAAAATCAAATAGCTAAATCAAAATTTTCATCGCTTTTTCATTGATCCAAATTAGTCTTTGTAAAGTTTACCTTGGGCATCAACAGTCCTCTTGTGTGTTGTATATAGGTATTTCAGGTACCTACATAAAACCAGAGGTTATCACAAAGCAATTCTCACATGCAAACATTAAAACATTTTCAGAGGGATATCAATAATGTAACAAACCACTTTAAACAGAGACACTGTACTTTCAGCGTAAGTATATCGACAGCGAGTATCGTAACGATGCTCACCTTTTAGTACATGATATTTATAGGTATTGTCGGAAGACAACACGCACCAGTGCACATTACATCCGCGTCCTACACGACGTTTTTGCAAATCTAATGCCAGTGTCTTTCCGTGGATCAGTTTATATCTTTTAATCGAAATCTTAATTTCTGAAGAACACGTGATCATTAGTTTCTATAAGAGTTCGAGTCCATGTAACGGCACTTTTGTTGTATCCTTGAGCAATATTATTTTCTCTGCTTGTTCCAATCTAATCAGTTGTAAATGAGTATGTGGTTGGATAATGCCGGAAATTGTAGAATGCTAGCTTTGACCGTCGAAATGGCAGCAGGGTTTTATAATCACCAGGGTTTCAGCAAGCGGTATATAAGAACCTCAAATTATTATTTTCATATTATTATTATTATATTCTGACCATATAATTATATAATATATGTTTAATGTTTTGATTGTATATAAGTATATCTGGTTATAAATATACTATTAATTCACTTCTTTATATGTTCTTGCAACTTTTCAAATTGGAGGAAATGAAAAAAAAATCAGAATCTTTAAATCAGAATCTTTATTTCTGAAGAACGGGTGAATGTTTATTTCAAAGCTAAGTCTAGATAATTAACTTTACCAGAACTAGAAGAGATCGTTTGGTTCATTTTAATCCCAAAACACTCTGTTTAACATAAATAATTGCTGATGTTTACCATCAAGATCACAACCCAGAATAGACTGCTTACTGGGTTATTCATACTGGTTAAAGGCCAAGCATACAATCAAAAGTCAAACTGTACACCACCACCCAGAATAGACTGCTTACTGGGTTATTCATACTGGTTAAAGGCCAAGCATACAATCAAAAGTCAAACTGTACACCACCACCCAGAATAGACTGCTTACTGGGTTATTCATACTGGTTAAAGGCCAAGCATACAATCAAAAGTCAAACTGTACACCACCACCCAGAATAGACTGCTTACTGGGTTATTCATACTGGTTAAAGGCCAAGCATACAATCAAAAGTCAAACTGTACACCACAACCCAGAATAGACTGCTTACTGGGTACTTCGTACTGGAAAAAAGCCTAGCATACAATCAAAAGTCAAAATGTACACCACAACACAAAAGTCTAATCGTACACCACGACACAAATAGTCAAAACACACACCACGACATAAAAGCCTAAACGTTCACCACGACATAAAAGTAAAACCATATACAACAACACCAATGCCATACCGTACACCACGACACAGACGTCAAAACGTACACTTAAGGATTAACCTTTGATTTTGTTTAGTTTATGAGATCATAAATCCAATGGAGCAGTCTGTAAATTTAACGTAAACGCTTCACCTCGTGCTCCATTGGATTTATGATCTCATAAACTAAACAAAATCAAAGGTTAATCCTTATATTTACAGTATTTCCTGTAAATGGTTCATAACTTTTCTCTTCAATTTAGCCCCATCTGCAGACATATATTTCATTTCAAAACTTACAAACGTGAAAACAGTTCAAAAAATGTACCAGCATGAAGTTTGCATAAGCCGTAGCTAGCCCCGCCCATGTCAATTGTTAATGACGTCATACAATTGTGATTCACACGGGATATTTGCATAGCTCCGCCCACATGTACTGTTGTTGACGTCATAGAAACTGTGCACGTTCTCAAGTATAGTTACTGGAAAATAACTCTAGTTTGCAGTACAATGGTTATCGAGTAAATATCAGTGTAGACTGTAAATATAACACAATAGTCAAAACGTACACAACATAATAGTCAAAAGGTACAAAACACAATAGTCAAAAGGTACACCACGAGCAATAGTTTAAACGTACACCTCGACACAATGGTCTAAACGTACAACCCGACACAATAGTCAAAACGTATACATCCCGACAAAATAGTTAAAACGTAGACCACCACACAAAAGTTAAAACGTACACCTCGACACAATAGTCTAAACATTCACCCCGACACAATAGTCAAAACGTATACATCCCAACAAAATAGTTAAAACGTAGACCACCACACAATAGTTAAAACGTTCACCACCACACACTAGTCTAAACGTACAACACGACAAATAGTCTAAAGGTACCTTCCGATACAATAGTAAAACGAAATTATGAGAGTATTTAAGGCCTCTTCCGAAATGTAATAAAATAATATGGTATGGCAGATTTTTTTTTATATTTTCACTCGTGCTACTCACTCGTGAAAATATAAAAAAAATCTTGCCATACTGGTGAAATATATTTGATACTGAACGGCAAACCATTGGATATCCTCTATATAAAACAGTACAATATGTCAATTTCAATATAAATACAGTGTACCCTCGACCTATCGCCAACGGAATATACCGCCACCCTCGCATACTGCCACTTAACCTCTAGAACGGATTTTCCCTTCGATATAATCCCCTCGTTAAGTTCGCCACCCTAGCATATCGCCATCCGCCACATCCTTTAAAATACAATCGTCCCGCTATACATTTCCCTCGACGGTAACGCCATATTGTTCTGTTTTTGGAGATCGAAGAACTCTTTTATAAGTGTTCCATTTGGAATGACATGCGGCAAACGCAGACCAATAACTATTTTCAGATATAAATTTGTGCCAATAAAGATCTATATGGCGATATAATACTAATGCAATCCATTATGCAATTTAATTCTTGGTAATAATTTTCATAAATCGATACTACCGTCACCCTCGTTTTACCGCCAAAATTGTTGTGGACAAAATGTGGTGGTATAACGAGGGTACACTGTAAATACATTCAGTACATCACATGATATTTGAAAACATCACGTGCTCTCGATGAGAGGATTGTTCTCACGACAAAACCTAAACATACATTGTGACAATCTATTAATACACACTTGTTTCATAATTGTTAAACAACAACAACATTTACATTATATGTACAACTTCTGGCAAGCTAGACACCTGCAAGTTTCACAAGCATTCTTGTTTTCATCATAGGTACGTATGTACGGTTGGTATAGAACTTCAACCACACCATTGATTTATATTTATCAACACCCGTATCCTGAATGTACAACCCGTTCAGGTTACTGTCGATACAATAACCGTACCACCAAGCACCTGATGCAGCATGAGCACATCCATCTTGTAAACCGTTATCTTTGTCAAGCGTAGTGAAAGGGTAGCCGTTGTGATAAGCCATTGCGTCAACTGTAAAGAAATAATCTCGACGATGTATTGGAATGCTATTAACGCTATTTCATTTTCTGGGGGACTGACAACTAGTAAAGTATTACATATAAAAACACACATCTTATTAAAGGCCCAAAATACGTAACTTTCGGCAAAACTTGAAGCGAAAATCAAGCCTAAGGACTTTTTATATCTATAGATTTAGTTAAGATTAACTGATATCAGCAATATTCAAGACTAATTCTGACGCGGTTACCGGTACAGCAGCAGTTGAAAATCGGTAGTTGTAAACACGCGTCCATTTTGAACTGTCTTCTACCTTCGGCTTGTTGTTGAAGTGGGCCCCACCTGAATTATTTTCAATTCTTTAGATTTTTCTGTCAAGAGTTTCTTGTTAGTTACCGCTCATGTTTAATTTGTTTTAGACTTATTTCTGCACGGTTATCAACTTGAATTTTTTTCAGAATTTTTCAGAATCACGAAAAATTTTCTGAAGTTACGTATATTGGGCCTTTAAACAGCCTGTGTATAGGATATCTTTAACGATCTTTAATAATAATAAGTAGCCATAACTTATAGTGTATCATATGTCACACTTCCTACCTAGCTGAGACGACCAATTATCAAATCGTAATAAATGGTTTCTTAATTTTGGAAAATGAGATATTTGGGCCTTAAGATACTTGAGTACTTTGACCCTATAGTACTTTTAGTACTTTATGCAGTTGAGTAAAATAAAAATCAGAGAATAACAAAGCGTCAACAAAACCATAATCCGGACTCAAAATCGATGAAACTAGGGGCAAAATAGATTTACATGGAGTGGTGTAACATAAGCTAGCCTGTTATATATGATAGATGTGAAATTTGTACTTATTTTGGACTAATGAATTTGTTTTTCATAAAGAGTTATGTCCCTTCCATTGCTGGGTTTATTTGCTCGGATAATTAATCTGCTTTCTCGACCAACGTCAGACCGTAATCGGTGAGATAAGTTACAGCTATCTCATTTGATAGTGGCACGGTACATAATATACACATTTTCGTAGTACACGATTTGAAATTATACAGAACTAATATAATCTTACTTCTAAATTCATGAATGAAAGGGGTTTTACGCACCTGACCCTTCTGCTGCTACGTTTGTTTATAAATTTTGGATTTCCACCTTTTAGCCCTTAGCATCACTTAAGAGTCCTAGGAGGACGAAACAGCCGTATGATGCAGTTAAATTCATCCCATACAGGAAAGGAATACATTTGTAATAGCATGATGCAGTTTCACTTTTTCGACATACTGTATCTATTAATACATTTCAAAGGTGCAGCATTTGTGTGTGTTACGTCATCTTTTAAGACGTCTCAATACTTCCGGCAGTATGGCAACCTTGTACAACAAACTAGCTGCTTTCGTCCGACTCGACACCAGAAAATAATTTCTCTTTCAATTGCTCAAACGGAACAAAAACTGTCTGAACAACAACAAATCGACAAGATCCCCAGAAACAATCTGGACCGAACATTCTACGTCATGTCGCTGAATGACGGACCTATGTAACTGTCAATCAGTGATGTAACGGCGACGTTAGGACAGTTCCGGTGTTACGAATATGGAGTTACGTATTTTTGGATCATCAAGTCAAATCGTTCTGGATGTTTACAACAAATCAGATCTTTCCACACTAGTACGTAACATGTACCATTTACGATGGAGTTTTATTGAATAACAATATTTTCAATTAAACTTTATTAAATTCATAACAATTTTCAGACTAGCTTTTTCAACATATTAAAATTTCTCTTGATTGGTGTTTTATGTCCTATTAACAGCCAAGGTCATTTAAGGACGTGTCAAATGTATGTGGTGGAGGATAGCAGAAGTAACTATAGAAAAACAACTGACCAATGGCCCGTACCTGGTGACTGCCTAACGACACCGAGATGGATGTCTCAATTATCTTAATCTAAATTTAACCACTTGGCCACCGCGGCCTTATGACTGACGGAAGAATCGTTTCACTACGGTAAAGATAAAATCTACAAGTAGCATATGATGAATACCCTTAACCACTCAACCCTACAGCAGGAAAATAGAAAAAAAAATTGGATTAATGCTTCCGGGAATATGCAAAATATTGTTCGAGAAGAAGTCGAGCAGATACGACCAATCACTTTTAAAACATGTGAACATGATTTCCTAGACTTCGCTGCCAGAGCAACGACCGTGTAAAGCCCAACTGTTATGATTTTCAAAACGAAATTTTAAAGGAATGCAATAAGCAGTTCAATATGTCAAGACTATTATACGTACAAGAGGCGTTGCCTGAAAACCCAGTTACGGAGATCTGATAATTCGAGGTCTCATTCCCAATACTAAACGATGAGTATTGGGCATAAGCGACGTCGCCGAACCATGAGACCAACTCGATACGCAGGACGGATGAGTTTTGGGTGAGTAGATGGAGTATCTCAAGGCCTGAAATGAAATTGATGATCATGAATTTTACGTCATATTAAATTTTTGTAAGGAAGACTATTACTAAATTTAAAAGGTGCATCATATGTGTGTGTTACGTCATCTTTAAAACAAGAAATTAACACAAAATGAATATTCTCATTTGCTATATGCTTTTTCTTATATTTTTGTACAGAGAGAAAAGGACTTATCATTCAGGTCTGACACAGGTAAGGCTTCGTATCTGTTGGGGTACAACTGTACGATGGCCGGCAAGTGCCGATCACAAATATATCATTTTACTTTCTTTGTGCCCCGCATTACAATTTATGTTGTACAGAAAAACTTACCATGGTATTAGCAGAAATTATTTATAAGGAAAGCAAGAACGTATTTTCCTCGTTAGGTTGTACTTAAAATACGGAAGAGCATAGGGGCCATGAAAAATATTTTCCCTATTTCATGTTGAATTACTCAACATTTCATGATCATAACTCTAAATTTCAAGAAAATTTTCTCCAATATGGCCCTAATGCGCTTCCGTAGAAATATTTACCGGACCAAAAGTTTCCATTCCAATCTCCAAAACCATTTTTGTAGTCAGTCCAATTTCTGTAGAAATCCACCTGTCCATCTTGTCTGTTTTGCATTACCTATCACAAACAACCATAAGTTTCCTTAATGACCTATTAAACAAGATACTTGATTTTGTTTTTTTGGCGTAAATCTTACCAACGATTGCTAGGGAAACTCTGCCGTAAATAAGTAAACACCTTTCATACGACAGGCATTAAAGTAGCAGGCTAATGGAGATTTACATAATTAACTTTCCTTGAAAACAAATGATTTTATTAATATTTATATGATACATATCAACTGCTTGCACGGAATATGATGTTTGCCTGCAAGCTATTTAATTAATATAGACAATGAAGACATTCATTGCCTAAATAAAGACACTGCTGATTCATATTAGAATGTACGAGACTTGGATAATGATATCGTAATACATAATTGCATAACTCCTCGATCTAAGAAGTTGAAACAAAATCAAAAAATAGTTTTCGGAGTCTTACGGCCCAGGGTCCATCTTCGGTGTCCATGTCACAGTAGACGCTGTAACTTAGTCCTGATGCTAGCTGAAGTGGGAAAACACCGGAGGAGTATGCTGGGTTTACCTCGCTGCAGTCGGCGTAATCTACAACAAGGAAATAAAATATCAAAACATAGAAATAATGTTATATAAAGTAGAAATCTAACAATCGTGAAAGGCAACCTTATCAATGCACAATTTTGAAATCCATCTGACCTGGACAAGACGAATTACATGTACCTTTGTTTGCGTGAGCAAAGTCCTCCCTTACCTTCCAGTTTTCAGGTGCCATTGGTTCAACCAATCTGTGTTTGTGAACAGACTCTGGCTTGGAATAACCTGAATAATACTTCTAAATTAAAGGGGTTTCACGCACCTGACCTTTCTGCTTCATATGTGTCTGTTACGTCATCTTTCATGATAGGGCGTTGCAGAATCTGCTGGTGGATTAATTAGTCCCCAAGGTTTGCTGGAGCTTCCATAGGCAAAGTTTGAGTAGTGGTACGGTACATAATATATACATTTTCGTAGTACACGATTTTAAATTATACTAAACTAGTTTATGTTTCCTTCTTAATTTATGAATAAAAGGATTTCACGTACCTGACCTTTCTGATTCTACATTAGCTTAGAAATTTTGGATTCCCAACATTTAGCCCTTAGTATCACTAAAGAGTCCAAGGATGACGCATCCGCTGTATGATGCAGTTTAATTCATTTTTGGCATACTGTATCTATTACTAAATTTAAAAGATGCAGCATATGTGTGTGTTACGTAATCTGTAATCAGATCTGATAACTTGGCTAAGCGGTCAATATGGTAAAAATGGTAAAAAAGTTTTCGTCAATTTGGTTTTGTTTGATTTTACGTCCTAACAGATGAGTTATTTAAGGCCGACGGCCTCTCGGTGTATGCTATGGGATATTGTGTTGAGAGCGTGTGTATTTGATGGCTGTGTTATGTTGGTGTATGCCTCCTTGCGATAGTCCGGTTATTATGCCGATTCAAAGGGCTACCACACTGAAGTAAACTGTGGAAGGCCCCTAAGAGAACCGGTAACATTTTATTGACAACGGGTGAACCGATCCCTCAACTCCCGTAATTCTGAGAGTCAAACAAGGAGTACTGGTGAGTAACCCGACACTTTCCTCATAGGGGCAAGAGCTCGCTCAACTCAAGGCCAAAACAGATTGGTTGATTGGTGGATAAGTTTTAGGTCCTATTCAAAGCCAAAGTCAATTAAGGACGGCATCATGGTGTATGCCATGTGTGTGTGTGTTTTGAGAGCGTGTGTATTTGGGAGAATGTGGTATGTTCGTGTAAGACTTCTTGCGATAGCCCGGATAAGAATCCCTTCTAGAACAAACTCGTCACATAGCCAACACAGCACCGAACCATTTAAAAAGAACGATCATCACCAGGGATCTTAATTACAACACGGCAACAAGAACGGAGAGACAAAAGATAGAGTAAAAGACCAAGAACAGATAAACCAAAGCCTTATAGCCGATACTCCATCCTGAACCCAAATCCGATTCAAACCAATAATTTCACAACAACCACCTATTTTGATGAGCAGGAGTCTACCATCATCTACATTCAGCACACTGTCAACAAAATAGTTGCTGAGGGAACTCCTTCAATGGATACCTCCGTAGAGCAACCAAACGCCAACATCGCCCCGAATGTCCAACAGGAATATGACGTTGGCTTTAATTTCAATGAGAAACAAAATGACATAAAAAGTGTTTTACTCTAAGCATTACAAATACCAAGAAGGGAGAATCACTTTAACTTATAGACCATCACGACCCTGACTTGAGATACATGTAATGGAAACACCATACAACAATCCCTGTTACGAGGCTCATTGTAGTAATTTTGCTAAGAGATGAGCGGTTATTCTCTCATATATCGCCATGTTGGATAGAGTTTGTCAATGTAAGAAAAATATATCTTACATAGCATATTACGCAACGTGACGTCACAATGGCTCAACAAGACAAAAATCTTACTTGATGCTGCAAGTTCTGGACAACCACAAAATTATTGTTGGTGATTTTAACCTCATTTAAATAAACTGGGACCTGAATGTAACAAACACTGGGAGAAACCATGCATAAAGCAGCATTTAGTTTTGAGATTATTCAGGACACTTTCCTTTTTCAGCATGTGAGGGACTGAATCAGTAACCACAAAGGACATAAACCCTCCTTATTGTAATTTATACTAGCCAACGATGAAAATATGGCCGACGATAACACCTATCATAACGGTAGGGATCATAGTGACCACGTTATACTCATTTTTTATCTACATGCTACATCCACAGAACTAAATATCCGGCTAAATTGAGAAAAGAAATCTCCACAATGGAGACTATGAAACAATCACCAAGGAGATCCGGACATGTCATTTGTGTGACCTAAACAATTGTACAACCACACAAGGTGCCTGAAGCAAAAAACTAATAAATTAAATAACATAATAGTGAGTAAGACCATCCCTTCAGCGTGCACTCAACCCAGACGTTATAAATGTGGTTAAAAACAAAAATAAGATGATCGAAGACACTGTAATACAAATGAAAATTACGAGAAAAACAGCAAAGCAGGAAATACTGTCGGCATTAAGAACATCCAACGCAACTATTATGAGATGACGTTAGCCTCCAACATCAAGCAGGAGCCGAAGTCATGCTGGCATAACATGCGCTCGAAAGGAAAGACACGTGGAGATGTGGAATTGTGGAGATAATAGCAGTTTGGGAGTTATACATCACCTAATATTGAAACTACCAACGTTTTGAACGATAACCTTGCATCAGACTTTAACACAAACCAACCCACCATAGAAACCCCTACATTTAAACAAACTTAGGATCATTTCAGGATCTCAACAAGATTTCAATTACGGAAAAATCTGTGGAAAAGGCGATGAAAAGGTAAACCCAGGTATGTCATAAACACTCCGACACTTAACATGCAGTTTCAAACAATCGTTTCAGGAACTGGTCTGACCACTCTTCCAAGTTTGACCTACTCTGCTATTACTAGAGTACAAAGGTCGTATAAGTAAGGTTATGGGACGCCGTTTTACTATTTATTAACAAAACTTGATATCCAAAATTCGAATGATTGAAATTCATAATTCGAATTTATGATATCATTAAATAATTTTAGATATCCTTAATTAATTTCGGGTTCCTTAATTGTTTTTGGATATCATGAATTATTTTTGGATATCCAAAATTCGAATTATGGATATCCAAAAATGATTTATGGATATCCATAATTTGAATTTGGGATATCCAGTTTTGTTAATAATTAGTAAAACGGCGCACCATATAAAGTAAATAGTTAACTATGCATACATAAATCCCTCAGAAGCTATTGTCATAAATATATGAAATATAGAGAATGAGTACGTACCTTTCAGAGGACTAGGTCTGTCTTTAATAAACATCTCGACGACAGGGGATGCAGTTGCTATAGCACCCGAGTTGAACTCTTTGGTGTACGTATTGCATTTCGTAATCTCGGCATCGTAGATAAAAGAATAACAGTCTGTTCCGCACATAGCGGCACATGCAATATAACTAAATGACCTATGGTCCACGGCAATCACGTGGTCCACGTAACGGGAGAGAGACACGTTACATACACGTGTAAATGACGTCATAAGCAGTCCTTGAACGGCACAAGTTATGCATATGAATAAAAACAAGGAAACACCCATATAAGGTTGGATTAATAACATCCTCATTTACAGTTGAAGTATTCTGATATACATGTACGTAGTTCACTATAGTAATATGTATTTTGTAAGCTACGACGTCATAGATTCACAGTACTATTTCACATTATTTTGTCTCACAGTGTCCCCATGTCTCTAGACACCGTGTTCCTATGTTACGTGTCATAGTGTCCCAACTCTTGTTTCGTAGTGTTCAATCGTTACGTGTAACAGCGTCCCACGTCTTGTTTCACAGTGTTCAATCGTTACGTGTAACAGTGTCCCACGTCTTGTTTCACAGTGTTCAATCGTTACGTGTAACAGTGTCCCACGTCTTGTTTTACAGTATTCAATCGTAACGTGTCACAGCGTTCCACGTCTTGTTTCACAGTGTTCAATCGTTACGTGTAACAGTGTCCCACGTCTTGTTTCACAGTGTTCAATCGTTACGTGTCACAGCGTCCCACGTCTTGTTTCACAGTGTTCAATCGTTACGTGTAACAGTGTCCCACGTCTTGTTTCACAGTGTTCAATCGTTACGTGTCACAGCGTCCCACGTCTTGTTTCACAGTGTTCAATCGTTACGTGTCACAGCGTCCGACGTCTTGTTTCACAATGTCTTGTTTCAAAGTGTTCCCACGGCTCTAATCTAGTCACAGTGTTCCTACGTTTCGTGTCACAGTGTCCCCACGTCTTGTTTCACAGTGTTCAATCGTTACGTGTAACAGTGTCCCACGTCTTGTTTCACAGTGTTCAATCGTTACGTGTAACAGTGTCCCACGTCTTGTTTCACAGTGTTCAATCGTTACGAGTAACAGTGTCCCACGTCTTGTTTCACAGTGTTCAATCGTTACGTGTAACAGTGTCCCACGTCTTGTTTCACAGTGTTCAATCGTTACGTGTAACAGTGTCCCACGTCTTGTTTCACAGTGTTCAATCGTTACGTGTCACAGCGTCCCACGTCTTGTTTCACAGTGTTCAATCGTTTCGTGTCACAGTCTCCCCACGCCTTGTTTCACAATGTCTTGTTTCAAAGTGTTCCCACGGCTCTAATCTAGTCACAGTGTTCCTACGTTTCGTGTCACAGTGTCCCCACGTCTTTTTTCACAGTGTTCAATCGTTTCGTGTCACAGTCTCCCCACGTCTAGTTTCACAATATTTTCATGTCTTGTTCAAAGTGTCCCCGCGTCTCTAGTCACAGTGTTTTAATGTTCGTGTCACAGTGATCCTACTTCTCGTGTCAAAATGCCCCGCGTCCTTTTTCACTGTGTCCAATCGTTTCGTGTCACAGTGATCCTACTTCTCGTGTCAAAATGCCCCGCGTCCTTTTCACAGTGTCCAATCGTTTCGTGTCACAGTGATCCTACTTCTGGTGTCAAAATGCTCCGCGTCCTTTTTCACAGTGTCCAATCGTTTCGTGTCACAGTGATCCTACTTCTCGTGCCAAAGTATCCCCACGTCTTGTTTCACAATGTCTCCATGTCTTGTTTCAAAGTGTTCCCAAGGCTCTAGTCTAGTCACTGTGTTCCTTTGTTTCGTGCCTCAGTTTCCGTATGTCTTGTTCCCACGTTCCGGTTTTCAGTGTTTCCGTACGAAATCATTCACGTCTCATTGTCGTTGTTTAAGAAATCCATAGTCAATCGATTCATCTTATTTACAGATAAGGTTTTGCGTCTGTCCAACAAGGCTGTTATCGGTACTTGAAGATGAACCATGCATAGAAAAGTAACTTAAACAACTATAATGACACACCAAACGATTGATTAGCATACAAAAAATATCCATGTACATTTAAGGACGCGATGTTTAACCAATATTTGCATGATGGGTGTCGTTGATCGGACAGAAGATGCTTACTCTTCTTGAAAATATATTGTTACACTTTTTGTAATTGATTCCGTGTAGATAATTCTTTGTTCATATTTTGTACATACAGTGAAACCTCTTTATTAAGACCACCTTAGTGACCATATCAGTGTGGTGTTAAAAGCGGGATGGTCTTCATACCGAGGGTGACCATGCAGACAAATTTCTCTGAAACCCACTTTTTGACATGTTGTCATGGTCCTTTAACTAATATATAGAGGATATCTAACAGTGTTTTCAGTAATACCAAATATATTTCAGGAGTGGGGCCAATATTTTGATATTTTTTCAAGAGTGCGCAGCAAAATATCAAAATGTTAGCCACACGAGTGTATGTTTGGTATTCTTTGGTATTTTTGTTTGAGATATTCTCTTTTTACATTTTTATAGGAAAATCTGCAGTGGCAGCTTTTGATTTTCCCAAACGTCGTTTGTAAGCATCGTTCTGATTGGTCAAATCAGAAAAAGTGATATTTTTCACTAGTGAAAAATATCACTTTTATAGAATGAATAATTTTCGATATTTCACTGGTAAAAATGTAATAGATATGCTTTATAATGATAAACACACGGTTTCTGTAACTGATCAGCCAAAATACAGATTACTGATCTGACACCAGACAGGTGTACACAGTGGAATCCACACCAGGTGACTTTGTGTTTGGTCGGTGGTCTGGGTAGTGAGATGCAAAAGTGGTACTTGGGATTTTTCAAAACTGGTCTTTTAATAGTGAGGTGGTCTTAATAGGGAAGCTTAAAATACTAAGATATATATAGAAGATTTTTCGGGACTGAAATGAAGAGGTCTTAGTGGCGAGGTTAAGTCTTTTTGGTACTTGTCGGTTTATTATGTCGGTATTCTGTAAGGATTTTAGTGTCACGTCTGTAATAGTTGAAATGTATCATGGGTAATTAAAGCACAAGTTGAAAGCCACCATGATTGTATTTGTCACGTCTCAAGAAATATAAGAAACTGAAAGGGTGTCCCCCTCCGAGGGTGTACGCCTTTACAAGTGGTCAATTGCAAGCTGTGTGGACGGATTTCTGTATTGCATTGTATTAATGTATTTGGCCGCAAAACACAATAATTCGTTGTAACACAAAATCCACATAGCAGTACAGGTTGTCGCCCTTGGATCACAGTGACACGTTACAATAGAAATGTATGTATAAAATATTAGGGGGTCGAGATAACATATGTTTATATCGACACCATCTTATTTTGTCACAATGAACAGGTTTGAATGATTTTTTCCTGTCAAAACTACTATAGATTTGGTGTGATATGCTGTAATATATAAAAGTTGTTACAAATTCGGTTGTCATGGATTTGTCCGTCAAAAGCGTCTTAATTTGTAACAACTCGAAATATAATCTTAGTTTTAATTTACACATGGAAGCAGTTATCTCGTTAGAAGTTCATGTATAGTGAATTTCTATGATCAAAGCTCTCATTTAAGATTAAGTTAATTACATTACAAATTGGCACGTAAAACTGCCTTCTATATAGAACCATCAACAGTTTGGAGGATCAGGACAAACTCCAGCAAGACCTGAACAACATTGAAGAATGGGCCAACAAATGGGGCATGTAATGAAATGCAAAAAAATATTACCTACTGGTTAGCAACCACACAGGGACCTGAGGATTTGTTACAGCTAGTTTTGTACTAGTTTTGCCCCCCTCCCCATGGTCATATAAAGCCTAAAGGTTGGAAAACATTCCTGGTTGAAAAATTAACCCCATCGACATTTCTTGCATCAAAAATCACATTTAGTTGAGGTACGAACAACCGCTTGGTACCGTTGGAAAGATGGAAAACAATTGCCGGTGAGGTATTCCGGACTTACGTACAAACTAATCAAATTGGTAACAATATAAATTCCGGATTGGAGTTACTTCCCTTTGACTATAAATGATTAAGAGTATACACTTCTGTTCTCCATGCCCAGTTTTAAAACATATAACCACGACATCACATATTGTACCGTTTCGTTGATGAACTCTTTGTTATGACATTATGATGCAAAGTTGGTTTGAATAATAAGAAGTCAGCTTAACAAAATTCAAGGTGACAAGCTCAAAGGTCAAGATCACATATTGTACCGTTTCATTGATGAACTGTTTGTTATGATATTATGATGCAAATTTGGTTTAAATAACAAGATGTCAGCTTAACAAAATTCAAGGTGACAAGCTCAAAGGTCAAGGTCACATATTGTACCGTTTCATTGATGAACTCTTTGTTATGATATTATGAAGCAATCGTATTTTTAGATGGGTATGATATTTCTACATCATAATGCAAACCTTTATTATCTTAGAATGGCATATATTTTACTATTGAAACAAACCAACATAATTATGTCGTTTCAACTTTGATTTGCCCGGGAAATGGCGGGAAAATATGGAAGGAATTATAACTAGAACAACTGTCATCGGGATGGCCGACTAATAACCCTCGCAACCCCTAAGATAGAATGGTTGAAAAATTTGAAAAAAAGTGCACAACTCAATAAAAATGCACAATTACTTCTGAGGACATAACTCCATATTGCGCTAGCCCTTTTCACAAAAAGAATATGTTGAAAACTGAGAGATTGCATAGCCGGCCAAAACTTTGTTCATTCAACACTGGGTATCCCTATGTAAAGGGTCGAAAATGCAAAGAAATTTCGGAGGGCACATCTCAATTTTGAACTGGCTGTTTCCACAAAATTGAAGGGAAAAAAAAGAAAAGAAAAATCCATTGAAAGCTGCAAGAATCCATTGCCGGAAAAAATGTGTTCGTTTTCTATATATCACATTCTGTGTTGCCTTCGGCTATATATCATTAGTAAACGAAATTGTAGTAATTGAAAAAGAAACAAAGCTTTGAAGTCAAACGACCTTATCATGTTTTACCTGAGAATCGCCGGAAATATTAAATTTTAGAAAATAGAAATACACGAAAAGAAGGTTTCTCTATTTTCGGGAAAATTCTACGTATAGTCAAATCAATTAACATAATATTACCTTTTAGGTGAAAGTTCACTTTAGATGGTCCAACACAAAAGTCTGTTATTTCTTCAACTTTGATCTTTGAAAATTCTATGAACTTCACAAAAATGATCGTTTTTCAATAATTGTATTACTTTGATTCTTTTTTGTCGGTGGCGGGCAAACACTTTAATAACACAGAGTCTGCAATATTCGTCGCTGTGCATTCACATTTTTTTTCACCATTCTGCATTTCCGGTAACGATGTTCGACAACTAAGCCACAATAATACTTAACTTCTATTCAAAAATACCAAATACATATACTTTATTCAGTTATGCACTTAATGTTATTATTGTATTATTGCCCCTTTGACCTAAATCGTAGAAACTGGCCGATCAGAGTGGTGGTCGAAGTCTGACACATGTCCAAACTTCCGAGTAACGCCTCCTCCAGTACCTCCAGTATTTTTTATTTTAAAAATGATTTTCAATTTTACTTCACTGAGTACTAGTGTCATATCAAAAATATGTGATATTTTGCCGTTTTCGAAAAACACCAGACATTCGTTACTATGTTGACTTCATTAGTGTTGTTAATTTGACAACAGTTGGTAAAGTTCAGAATGCTGCAAATAGGAATTCAAAATTGTAAACCGTTTTATTACCCAATAAACGCCAAGGGCGCTTAAAAATAGAGAAAAGAGAGGGGCGCTTATTGGCACCATTTTATGTGTAAAATCATTGAAAAATAACGGCTGCTTACGTTTTTCTGGAGAATATCTTAAAAATTCTTCAATGATAAACAGGTGAGTCAAAAGGGCATCATGTAAGGGAGTGTGATATTCTAACATCTTCAAAAATGGGGAGGTGCACTTATCAGGACATGGTGATGCTTATTAGGTCGAATATACGGTACAACTTATATCCAGAAATCTGATATAATGATAATAGACCTATATACCGTATAGCATGTCTAAACTGGATATCAACGAAACTAAATTCTTTGGCCGGCATACACGGTGCCAAAATTGTGAATTTAAAGAATTTGGAAATCCGAAAGATACAAAACTGAATATTCAATAACAAAAATACGTTTCAAGGAAAATGCCAGTCGTCTTCTGGTTCCTGACATTGAATTCTTGATAATTGAAGGTCTCTGAAGCATTTATTTGGATTATCGCACGATGAAAAAAAAACTTCGGTATGAACAGATCAGTTAAACAAGCCTGTTTTTTTTTTAATAATAGACATGTTCGGATTATACAAGTTGTATGCTTCATCAGTTATGAGGGAAAATGCTAGGTCCATACAGTAAATTCGGATTAGACGACAACTGCCCAATGTGGGTTTCAAACTGGCAACCCAGAGGTTTAGGGCTAGTGGCAGAATGTTGGGACACCTACACCGCTCGGCAACCATGGCCCCATTTGTTATACAATTATTCATCTGAAACGCATTTTCTTCGTATAAACGTAATCGACGTAAAGTTACATATGTCAAACGACACTTGGGATGAAATCATGCGCGAGCTGGCAAAATATGAATATGATGGCAAAGTACAGCTGTAGTCGATAATTTGATCCCGTCGATTATTGGATACCGCTGTACCATAGATATAAGGTCGGAAATCAGGCTATTATACCGAATTAAAACATCTAGTTTTTGGAAAGATACTTGTTTATATTAACAAAATGACTGCATTCAATTATATGTTCATTGCACACAATTTCAGTGTTGAATAACATCTTCTTAACAAATTAGCACGGCTACCAAGTACATAAAATTGAGAAATATGTAAAGAAAAAATTAACAATTTATCCTCAACTTTGCAGGCTTAAAACAAAATTTCCCAAACTTTTTTTATTGAAGATTATAGTCCATTACCTGTATAATCCTCTGATATGAATGTGAAAACCACATGTATTTGCTGTTTTGAGAAAAAATAGTCTAAAGTTGTATGAAATTCAAATAAATGATTAAAGGCGTAACCATGGAAACGGTTGCCATGGATACGTCATCATAGGGTTATGGCACACCAACCATGCCAACATTTTCATGTTGGGAAAATTCTGTAGATTCAAGTAAATAATCAAAATAATAAAGTAATTGCATTGTATGTTGATTATGCAAGTATCAAACTTGCTATTTTCACAATGTAACAGTGGTAAAAAGGGGCCACTTTTGGGGGTATAATAAAAATGGGGCCTAGAAGGGGGTCGCTTTTCAATTCATATATTTTTTTTTACATTGCTCTTAAAAAATCCCCCTTTTTGTATAAAAACTTAGTTGGAGTTATTTCTAGACCACTCACTTATCCGCTTTTGCATGATTCTTAGGTGGAACAGTACTTAAGTATTAAACTGTTACCAGTATACATTCTTTTCTATTTATGTCACCCTAATTGTATTCATATCAACTGTATACTTCATCTGGTAACAGTTCAATGCTTATATTTACATTTCCGGTAATTTTAGAATATGCCTGTATCTATTACTTTGGGATTTAGTCGGTAAACGTTCTCCATTTTTCCATGTGTGTTTCTTTACCGGAAGAGTCTGATGTAAATTAATATCATTTGAGCTATTGACTCAAGGCCATTATTAATGTTATCTGAGGCGGAGTGCAAAGAGTTGACGTAACGTATTCCACTATGGCGTCAGAAATGACGCCACAGTAGCCTGATTTAAATCAATGTAATCTAAGCGATTGATTCAAAGCCATCATACATGTCATCTGAGGCGGAGTGAAAAGCTTTGATATAACAAAGTCCAACATGGCGTCAGAAATAATGTCATGTGATGTGGATTGTAAATTGTAGTATACAATATGATATACTACAATTTGGTTTAGTAATAATATAAAGGCAAAGGTAACACAGAATGTTAATATCACACTGTATACTACAATTTGCAATGCCGTATCACATGACGTTATTCTGACGCCATGTTGGACTACGTCATATCAAGGCTTTGCACCAAACCTCAGATAACATTGATTGTATGCAGAATGCGGCTTTCTGATTGGTTGCACAAAATTTTCATACCTCTATGAAAAACAAATCCGAAATGGCACGAAAAATGTGACGTCACAAGACGGCAATTGACGTTGCGTAATGATTTGTAACAAAGGATCCGTTGTAGGATCAGTCAAATTGTACATGAACAGACAATGGTGTGAAAGAAGGATGAGAATCAGAATGGTGAAGATGAGGATGTTAATTATGAGGATGATGTAAATGATAAGGTAGGTGATATTGAAGATGAGGATAATGATGGGGATGTGGATAATGAGAATGAAGTGGAGGATTTTGATGAAGATGTGAATGATGTTGATGACAAGGGTGCAGATGTTAATTTGGAGGAGGATGCATGCTTATGTGGATGATGTGGATGAGGATGAAGAGGATAAGCATGAGGATGCTGTTGATAAGGATAAGTATGATGATGATGATGATGATGATGATGATGATGATGATCTTTTGGTTCTTAAGATGAAAATGTTGAATAATGGAAAATGACGACGGAGGCTGCATAATGGTAAAAGACGATATGGATGGAGAGGGGGGGGGGGTGAAGAGGATGATGATTATATAGATGATGCCGATGGTGTTGATGAGAATGAGGATGAATAGTGATGAGAATAAAAATGGTTAGGATGGGTATGATGGTGAGAATGAAGATAATGAGGATGATTATGATGAGATGGATTATGAGGATAATGCAGATAGTGTTGGTCATATTGATAAGGATGTAGATAATGATGATGAGGTGGATTATGGTGAGGATGAGGATGTTGATGATGAGGATACAGAAGGGTTAGATGTGGAGTATGATGTGGATGTAGGATGGTGAGGATGAGGATCAGAGTGGTGAGGATGAAGATGATGTAGATAATGCAGATGAAGTGAATGAGAATGAGGATGGTTTTGACGAGGATTTAAATGATGAGGATGAAGTTGTGAATGAAATGGGGGATAAGGATAAAATTGGTGTGGATGAGGTTGTTGATTATGAGGATGATGTATAATTATGTTGAGATGTATGATTGTGAAAGATGGGGATAATGATTAGGATCTGGATAATGAAAATGAAGTGGAGGATGAAGATGTGGATGAGGAGGGTAATGATGTTGATGCGGAGGAGGCGGATGATCATGTGGATGATGCAGATGAGGATGAAGCAGATGAGAAGAGGGATGCTGTTGATGAGGATAATGGTTAGGATGAGGATGTTGATAATGTAGATGATGATGACGAGATGATGATAGTGATGATGAGTATGTGGATAAAGATGATGTGGATGAGGATGATGCGGATAATGAGAATCAGAATGACAACTTGGCCAAGATCTTTTGGTTCTTAAGATGTTGAATAAGGGTAAATGATGACAGAGGCTGCACCATGGCATGAGATGATGAAGATGATGTGGATAGAGGAGGATGAGGATTATGTAGATGATGCAGTTGGTGTTGATGAGAATGGGGATGAAGATGATGTGTATGATAGTGAGGATGAGAATGTTGATGAGTATGAAATGGAGGATGTGGATTAAAAACTCACATACTCCTGATCCATATCACAATAATGTGGATGCAGATGGTTGTGGATAGTGGAGGAAGATATGGATAATGATGAGGATGAGGATGAGGATGTGGAGGAGAATGATAGAGATTATGCAGATTGTGTGGATCATATTAATGAGAATGTTTAGGAAGATGTAGATGATAAGGATGAGGTGGTTGATGAGGTTGTTGATGAGGATCTGGATGATAAGAATAGGGATGAAGTTAGGTTGGAAGGGGAGGATGATGTGGATGAAGATCAGAATGGTGGGGACGATGATGATGCAGATGATTAGAGGATTGAGATGTTGTAGATGATGATGTTGATGAGGTGGATGTGGATGATGATTATGTGAATTGAGTAGGATATTGATGGTGATGATTATGTGGATGATGAGGATGATGCAGATGAAGTGAATGAGATGCTGTTGATGAGGATGTGAATGAAATGGAGGATGAGGATAAAGATAGTATGGATGAGGGTGATGTGGATGGAGGATGAGAATCAGAATGGTGAGGATGAAGATGTTATGAGGATGATGTAGATTATGTGGTGGATGATAGTGAAAATGAGTATAATGATTAGGATGTGGATAATGAGAATGAATTGGAGGATGAGGATGAAGATATGGATAATGCAGATGAGGATGGTAAGGATGGGGATGAAGATGATGTGTATGATGGTGAGGATGTTGATGAGGATGATGAGAATCAGGATAATACTCGCATCCTCCTCATCCACATCATGATGTGGATGATGATGTAGATAATGATAAGGATTTGGATGAGGACAATGTGGATGATACAGATGGTGTGGATCATATTGATGAAGATGGGGATGTTGATGATAATAAGAAAATGATGAAGTGGATGATTATGAGGATGGGAATGGGGATAAAGATGAGTTGATGCAGAGTATGAAGATGAAGATGTGGATAAGGCGGATGTGAGGATGCTTATGTTGATGATGTAGATGAGGATGATGTGGATGGGAATGAGGATGATGTTGTTGAGGATAGATATGGTAAGGATGAGAATGTTGATGATGTAGATGAGGATGAAGTGGATGGGAATGAGGATGATGTTGTTGAGGATAGATATGGTAAGGATGAGAATGTTGATGATGTAGATGAGGATGAAGTGGATGGGAATGAGGATGATGTGGATGGGAATGAGGATGATGTTGTTGAGGATAGATATGGTAAGGATGAGAATGTTGATGATGTAGATGAGGATGAAGTGGATGGGAATGAGGATGATGTTGTTGAGGATAGATATGGTAAGGATGATAATGTTGATGATGTAGATGAGGATGAAGTGGATGGGAATGAGGATGATGTGGATGGGAATGAGGATGATGTTGTTGAGGATAGATATGGTAAGGATGAGAATGTTGATGATGTAGATGAGGATGAAGTGGATGGGAATGAGGATGAAGTGGATGGGAATGAGGATGAAGTGGATGGGAATGAGGATGATGTTGTTGAGGATAATAGTAAGGACGAGGATGTTGATGATGTAGATGATAATGACGAGGTGGATGAGCATGTGGATACAGATGATATAGATAAGCAAGATGAAGATGATGAGAATCAGAATGACAACTTGGCCCAGACCCTTGGTTCTTAAGATGAAGATGTTGAAAAGGAATATGATTACGGAGGCTGCACCATGACATAAGATGATGAAGATGATGTTATAGAGGAGGAGGATTATGTTGATGATGCAGATGATAATGTTGATGATTAGGAAGTGGATGATGAGGATAAAAGATGAGGATGAAGATGTTGAAGAGGGTGTTGATGAGGAGGATAATTATGTGGATATTGCAGATGAGGATAAAGTGGATGCGACTGAGGATGATGTTGATGAGGAATAGAATGGTTAGGATGAGGATTTTTATAATGTTGATGAGGATGAGGTGGAGGATGGTGAGGATGGTGATGATGTGGATAAGGATGAAGATAGCAAGGAAGAGGATGATGTTAATAAGCAGGATGCAAATGATGATGAGGCGGAGGATGAGGATAAAGATGATGAAAATTAGGATGCAGAAGATGAAGATGTAAAAGGATGAGGATGCAGATGATGTGGATAAACAGGATGTGGATGATGAAAATCTAAAGGACAGACCTTTTGGTTCTAAAGATGAAGATGTTGAATAAAGGAAAATAATGACGGAGGCTGCACCATGACATAATGAGGATGGAGGAGGAGGAGGATTATATGGATGATGCAGATGAAGTGGATGAGAATGAGGATAAAAATTGTTAAGATTGGGATGAAGATAATGGGTTATGATGGTTAAGATGAGAATGAAGATGATGAGGTGGATGCTGGTGAGGATATGGATAATGAAATGGAGAAAATACTCCCATCATGATGTGGATGAATATTGTAATGTGGATAGAGGAGGAAGATGTGGGTAATGATAAGGATAATGATGTGGATGATGCAGATGGTGGGGATCATTTTGATGAGGATTAGGATGTAGATAATTGGGACGAGGTGGATTTGGAGGACGATGTGGATGATTTTGATGATGAGGATCTTGATGACAATGAAGTGGAGGATGATTATAAAGATGTTGTGGTTGCTGATGTTGATGAGGAGGGTGCAGATGAAGAGGATGAGAATGGCGAGGATAAGGATGTGGATTATGAGGATGATGTAGATGTTGAGGAGTATGTGGTTGATGGTTAGGAAGAGGATGATGTTGATAAACAGGATAAAGATTATGTCGATGAGGATGAGGATTGAGGAGGATGTGGATGAGGATGATGCATATGAGAGTGATGATACGAATGTGAATGGAGATGGAGGATGAGGATAAAGATAATGAAGATGAGGACGCAGAGGAGGAGGATGGGGGTTAGAATGATATAGATGAGGTGGATGGTGTTGAAGATGAGAATGTTGTAGATGATGTAGATGATGGTGAAGATGGCGATGATGTGGATGAGAATAAGGATGATATTGATGAGTATAACAATGGTTAGAATGAGAATGTTTATAATGTTGATGAGGATGATGGTGAGGATGAGGATGTTGATAAGGATGTGGATGATGGGAATGAGGATAAATATGATGTGGATAAGGATGATGCTTATGATGATGTTGTATGGAGGATGATAATCTGAATGGAGACATTGATATTGAGGAGGATGGGGAGGATGTGGTTAATGGTGGGGAAGAGGATGGTGATGTGGATAAGCAGGATGCAGATGATGGAGGCGGATTAGAGAGGATGATGCAGATAAGAGTGAGGATAAGAATGGTAAGGATGTGGAGGACGAGAAAAAGGTGGAGGATGAGGATAAAAAAAAATGAAGATGAGGATGCAGAGGAGGAAGATGCAAAAGGATGAGGATGCTGATGATGAGAATCAGAATTACTTGAGACCTTTTCGTTCTTAAGATGAAATTGTTGAATAAGGGAAAACAATGACGGAGGCTGCACCATGGCATAAAATGATAAAATGATGTGGATGGAGGAGGAGGATGTGTAGGGGAGGATAAGGATGATGAGTAGTATGTGGATGATGGAGAAGGTATGGATGAGAATGAGGAGGATGTTGATGGTCATGATGATGTGGATGCAGATTGTTGTGATTGGAGGATGATTATGTGATAATGAGGATGAGGATGTAGAGGAGGATAATGTGGACGATGCAGATGGTGTGGATCATATTGAGGATAAGGATGAAGATAATAAGGATGATGGTGAGGATAAGAATGTTGATGATGAGGATGATGTAGATGATGAGATGGATGATGGTGACATGACGAAGATGTGATTGAGGCGAGTGTAGATGTTGATGAGGATGTGGATGATGCAGATGAGGATGAAGTAGATGAGAATGAGGATGGTATTGAATGAAAATGTTAATAATGTAGATGAGGATTAGGTGGAAGATGGCAAGGATGAGGATGTTGATGATTAGTAAGTGGATGATGAGAATGAGGATACAGATAATGAGGATGAGGATGATGGTGAGGATGTGGAGAATGAGAATCAGAATGGTGGCATAAAGATAAGCAGGATGCAGATAATGAGGATGGAGGAGGATGTGAATATTGAGGATGCAGATGTTGTGGTGGTGGATGATGATGATGTGTTGGATGATGTTGTGGTGGATGATGATGATGATGATTTGGTGGTCGATGATGATGTGGTGGTGGTGGTGGATGATGATGATGATGTGGTGGATGATGATGTTGTGGTGGATGATGATGATGTGGTGGATGACGATGATGATGTTGTGGTAGATGATGTTGTGGTGGACTATGATGATGATGTGTTGGATGATGATGATATGGTGGATGATGATGATGTGTTGGATGATTATGATGTGGTGGATGATGATGTGGTGGATGATGATGATGATGATGATGATGTTGTGGATGATGATGTGATGGATGATGATGTTGTGGTGGATGATGATGTGGTGGATGATGATGATGATGATGATGTGGTGGATGAAGATGATGATGATGAGGTTGATGATGATGTGAATGATGCTGATAATGAGGATGATGTGGATGTTCATGTGAATGGTGATGTGGATGATGACGATGTGATGGATGATGATGTGGAGGATGATTATGTGATGGATGATGATGATGTGGTGGTGGTGGATGATAATGATGTGGTGGATGATGATGATGTGGTGGTGGTGGTGGATGATGATGATGATGATGATGATGATGATGATGATGATGTGATGGATGATGATGTTGATGTGGTGAATGATAATGTGGTGGATGATGATGATGATTTGGTGGATGATGATGTGGTGGATGATGATGATGATGATGATGATGATGATGATTTGGTGGATGATGATGATGATGTGATGGATGAGGATGTTGATGTGGTGGATGATATGGTGATTGATAATGTGGTGGATGATTATGATGTCGATGATGTGGATGATGATGTGGTGTGGATGATGATGATGTGGCGGATGATGATGATGATTTGGTGGATGATGATGATGATGTGATGGATGAGGATGTTGATGTGGTGGATGATATGATGATGATGATGAGGTGGATGATGATGAGGTGGATAATGATGATGTGGTGGATGATGATGTGGATGATGATGATAATATGGTGGATGAAGATGCTGATGATGTGGTGGATGATGATGCTGATGATGTGGTGGATGATGATGTGATGATGCTGATGATGTGGTGGATGTTGATGATGTGTTGGTGGATGTTGATGATGTGGTCGTGGATGATGATGTGGTGGTGGATGATGATGTGTTGGTGGATGTTGATGTGGTCGTGGATGATGATGTGGTGGACGATGATGATGTGGTGGATGATGATGATGATGTGGTGGATGATGATGATGAGATGGATGATGATGAAGTGGTGGTGGATGATGATGATGATGAAGTGGTGGATGATGATAATGATGATGATGTGGTGGATGATGATGATGTGGTGGATGATGATGACGTGATGGATGATGATGTGGTGGATGATGATGATGTGGTGGGTGATGATGATGATGAAGTGGTGGATGATGATAATGATGATGATGTGGTGGATGATGATGATGTGGTGGATGATGATGACGTGATGGATGATGATGTGGTGGATGATGATGATGTGGTGGGTGATGATGATGATGAAGTGGTGGATGATGATGATGTGGTGGATGATGATGATGATGTGGTGGATGATGATGATGATGTGGTGGACGATGATGATGTGGTGGATGATGATGACGTGATGGATGATGAAGTGGTGGATGATGATGATGTGGTGGTGGATGATGATGTGGTGGATGATGATGACGTGATGGATGATGAAGTGGTGGATGATGATGATGTGGTGGGTGATGATGTGATGATGCTGATGATGTGGTGGATGATGATGATGTGTTGGTGGATGTTGATGATGTGTTGGTGGATGTTGATGATGTGGTTGTGGAAGATGATGTGGATGTGGTGGACGATGATGATATGGTGGATTTTGATGATGATGTGGTGGATGATGATGTGATGGATGATGATGATGATGAGGTGGATGATGATGAGGTGGATAATGATGATGTGGTGGATGATGATGTGGTGGATGATGATGTGGATGATGTTGATGATGTGGTGGATGAAGATGCTGATGATGTGGTGGATGATGATGCTGATGATGTGGTGGATGATGATGTGGTGGATGATGATGTGATGATGCTGATGATGTGGTGGATGATGATGATGTGTTGGTGAATGTTGATGATGTGTTGGTGGATGTTGATGATGTGGTCGTGGATGATGATGTGGTGGTGGATGATGATGTGTTGGTGGATGTTGATGTGGTCGTGGATGATGATGTGGTGGACGATGATGATGTGGTGGATGATGATGATGATGTGGTGGATGATGATGATGAGATGGATGATGATGAAGTGGTGGATGATGATGATGATGATGATGATGTGGTGGATGATGATGATGAGATGGGCGATGATGACGTGATGGATGATGATGTGGTGGATGATGATGATGAGATGGGTGATGATGTGATGATGCTGATGATGTGGTGGATGATGATGATGTGTTGGTGGATGTTGATGATGTGTTGGTGGATGTTGATGATGTGGTTGTGGAAGATGATGTGGATGTGGTGGACGATGATGATATGGTGGATGTTGATGATGTGGTGGATGATGATGTGATGGATGATGATGAGGTGGATGATGATGAGGTGGATAATGATGATGTGGTGGATGATGATGTGGTGGATGATGATGTGGATGATGATGATGATGTGGTGGATGAAGATGTGGTGGATGATGATGTGGTGGATGATGATGTGGATGATGATGATGTGGTGGATGATGATGCTGATGATGTGGTGGATGATGATGTGGTGGATGATGATGTGATGATGCTGATGATGTGGTGGATGATGATGTGTTGGTGGATGTTGATGATGTGTTGGTGGATGTTGATGATGTGGTTGTGGATGATGATGTGGTGGTGGATGATGATGATGTGTTGGTGGATGTTGATGATTTGGTCGTGGATGATGATGTGGTGGACGATGACGATGATGCGATGGATGATGCTGATGTGGTTGATGATGTGGTGGTGGTGGATGGTGACGATGATGTTGTGGATGATAATGATGTGGTGGATGATGATGATAAGGTGGATGATGGTGATGATGTGGTGGATGATGATGATGAGATGGATGATGATGTGGTGGTTGAAGATGACGTGATGGATGAGGATGTGGTGGATGATGATGATGTGGTGGTGGAAGATGATGTTAATGTGGTGGACGATGATGATGATATGGTGGATGTTGATGATGTGTTGGTGGATGTTGATGATGTGGTCGTGGATGATGATGTGGTGGTGGATGATGATGTGTTGGTGGATGTTGATGTGGTCGTGGATAGTGATGTGGTGGACGATGATGATGTGGTGGATGATGATGATGATGTGGTGGATGATGATGATGAGATGGATGATGATGAAGTGGTGGATGATGATGATGATGATGATGATGATGATGATGTGGTGGATGATGATGATGAGATGGGTGATGATGACGTGATGGATGATGATGTGGTGGATGATGATGATGAGATGGGTGATGATGTGATGATGCTGATGATGTGGTGGATGATGATGATGTGTTGGTGGATGTTGATGATGTGTTGGTGGATGTTGATGATGTGGTTGTGGAAGATGATGTGGATGTGGTGGACGATGATGATATGGTGGATGTTGATGATGATGTGGTGGATGATGATGTGATGGATGATGATGATGATGATGAGGTGGATGATGATGAGGTGGATAATGATGATGTGGTGGATGATGATGTGGTGGATGATGATGTGGATGATGATGATGATGTGGTGGATGAAGATGCTGATGATGTGGTGGATGATGATGCTGATGATGTGGTGGATGATGATGTGGTGGATGATGATGTGATGATGCTGATGATGTGGTTGTGGATGATGATGTGGTGGTGGATGATGATGATGTGTTGGTGGATGTTGATGATGTGGTCGTGGATGATGATGTGGTGGACGATGACGATGATGCGATGGATGATGCTGATGTGGTGGATGATGTGGTGGTGGTGGATGGTGACGATGATGTGGATGATAATGATGTGGTGGATGATGATGATAAGGTGGATGATGGTGATGATGTGGTGGATGATGATGTGGTGGATGAAGATGACGTGATGGATGAGGATGTGGTGGATGATGATGATGTGGTGGTGGAAGATGATGTTAATGTGGTGGACGATGATGATGATATGGTGGATGTTGATGATGATGTGGTGGATGATGATGATGTGATGGATGATGATGATGTGGTGGATGATGATGATGTGGTGGATGATGATGTGGATGAAGATGACGATGTGATAGATTAAGATGATATGGTGGATGATAATGAGGTGGTGGTGGATGAAGATGATGTGATGGATGATGATGTGGTGGATGATGTGGATGTGGTGGACGATGATGATGATATGGTGGATGTTGATGATGATGTGGTGGATGATGATGATGAGTTGGATGAAGATGATCATGTGGTGGACGAAGATGATCATGTGGTGGATGATGATGTGGATGAAGATGACGATGTGATAGATTAAGATGAAGTGGTGGATGAAGATGATGATGGATGATGATAATGATGTGGTGGATGATGATGATGTGGTGGTGGATGATGACGTGATGGATGATGATGTGGTGGATGATGATGATGTGGTGGGTGATGATGATGATGAAGTGGTGGATGATGATGATGTGGTGGATGATGATGATGATGTGGTGGATGATGATGATGATGTGGTGGATGATGATGATGTGGTGGATGATGATGACGTGATGGATGATGATGTGGTGGGTGATAATGATGATGATGTGGTGGGTGATAATGATGATGAAGTGGTGGATGATGATAATGATGATGATGTGGTGGATGATGATGATGTGGTGGATGATGATGACGTGATGGATGATGATGTGGTGGATGATGATGATGTGGTGGGTGATGATGTGATGATGCTGATGATGTGGATGATGATGATGATGTGTTGGTGGATGTTGATGATGTGTTGGTGGATGTTGATGATGTGGTTGTGGAAGATGATGTGGATGTGGTGGACGATGATGATATGGTGGATGTTGATGATGATGTGGTGGATGATGATGTGATGGATGATGATGATGATGATGAGGTGGATGATGATGAGGTGGATAATGATGATGTGGTGGATGATGATGTGGTGGATGGTAATGTGGATGATGATGATGATATGGTGGATGAAGATGCTGATGATGTGGTGGATGATGCTGATGATGTGGTGGATGATGATGTGATGATGCTGATGATGTGGTGGATGATGATGATGTGTTGGTGGATGTTGATGATGTGTTGGTGGATGTTGATGATGTGGTCGTGGATGATGATGTGGTGGTGGATGATGATGTGTTGGTGGATGTTGATGTGGTCGTGGATAGTGATGTGGTGGACGATGATGATGTGGTGGATGATGATGATGATGTGGTGGATGATGATGATGAGATGGATGATGATGAAGTGGTGGATGATGATGATGATGATGATGATGTGGTGGATGATGATGATGAGATGGGTGATGATGACGTGATGGATGATGATGTGGTGGATGATGATGATGAGATGGGTGATGATGTGATGATGCTGATGATGTGGTGGATGATGATGATGTGTTGGTGGATGTTGATGATGTGTTGGTGGATGTTGATGATGTGGTTGTGGAAGATGATGTGGATGTGGTGGACGATGATGATATGGTGGATGTTGATGATGATGTGGTGGATGATGATGTGATGGATGATGATGATGATGATGATGATGATGAGGTGGATGATGATGAGGTGGATAATGATGATGTGGTGGATGATGATGTGGTGGATGATGATGTGGATGATGATGATGATGTGGTGGATGAAGATGCTGATGATGTGGTGGATGATGATGCTGATGATGTGGTGGATGATGATGTGGTGGATGATGATGTGATGATGCTGATGATGTGGTTGTGGATGATGATGTGGTGGTGGATGATGATGATGTGTTGGTGGATGTTGATGATGTGGTCGTGGATGATGATGTGGTGGACGATGACGATGATGCGATGGATGATGCTGATGTGGTGGATGATGTGGTGGTGGTGGATGGTGACGATGATGTGGATGATAATGATGTGGTGGATGATGATGATAAGGTGGATGATGGTGATGATGTGGTGGATGATGATGTGGTGGATGAAGATGACGTGATGGATGAGGATGTGGTGGATGATGATGATGTGGTGGTGGAAGATGATGTTAATGTGGTGGACGATGATGATGATATGGTGGATGTTGATGATGATGTGGTGGATGATGATGATGTGATGGATGATGATGATGTGGTAGATGATGATGATGTGGTGGATGATGATGTGGATGAAGATGACGATGTGATAGATTAAGATGATATGGTGGATGATAATGAGGTGGTGGTGGATGAAGATGATGTGATGGATGATGATGTGGTGGATGATGTGGATGTGGTGGACGATGATGATGATATGGTGGATGTTGATGATGATGTGGTGGATGATGATGATGAGTTGGATGAAGATGATCATGTGGTGGACGAAGATGATCATGTGGTGGATGATGATGTGGATGAAGATGACGATGTGATAGATTAAGATGAAGTGGTGGATGAAGATGATGATGGATGATGATAATGATGTGGTGGATGATGATGATGTGGTGGTGGATGATGACGTGATGGATGATGATGTGGTGGATGATGATGATGTGGTGGGTGATGATGATGATGAAGTGGTGGATGATGATGATGTGGTGGATGATGATGATGATGTGGTGGATGATGATGATGATGTGGTGGATGATGATGATGTGGTGGATGATGATGACGTGATGGATGATGATGTGGTGGATGATGATGATGTGGTGGGTGATGATGATGATGATGAAGTGGTGGATGATGATAATGATGATGATGTGGTGGATGATGATGATGTGGTGGATGATGATGACGTGATGGATGATGATGTGGTGGATGATGATGATGTGGTGGGTGATGATGTGATGATGCTGATGATGTGGTGGATGATGATGATGTGTTGGTGGATGTTGATGATGTGTTGGTGGATGTTGATGATGTGGTTGTGGAAGATGATGTGGATGTGGTGGACGATGATGATATGGTGGATGTTGATGATGATGTGGTGGATGATGATGTGATGGATGATGATGATGATGATGAGGTGGATGATGATGAGGTGGATAATGATGATGTGGTGGATGATGATGTGGTGGATGATGATGTGGATGATGATGATGATGTGGTGGATGAAGATGCTGATGATGTGGTGGATGATGATGCTGATGATGTGGTGGATGATGATGTGGTGGATGATGATGTGATGATGCTGATGATGTGGTTGTGGATGATGATGTGGTGGTGGATGATGATGATGTGTTGGTGGATGTTGATGATGTGGTCGTGGATGATGATGTGGTGGACGATGACGATGATGCGATGGATGATGCTGATGTGGTGGATGATGTGGTGGTGGTGGATGGTGACGATGATGTGGATGATAATGATGTGGTGGATGATGATGATAAGGTGGATGATGGTGATGATGTGGTGGATGATGATGTGGTGGATGAAGATGACGTGATGGATGAGGATGTGGTGGATGATGATGATGTGGTGGTGGAAGATGATGTTAATGTGGTGGACGATGATGATGATATGGTGGATGTTGATGATGATGTGGTGGATGATGATGATGTGATGGATGATGATGATGTGGTGGATGATGATGATGTGGTGGATGATGATGTGGATGAAGATGACGATGTGATAGATTAAGATGATATGGTGGATGATAATGAGGTGGTGGTGGATGAAGATGATGTGATGGATGATGATGTGGTGGATGATGTGGATGTGGTGGACGATGATGATGATATGGTGGATGTTGATGATGATGTGGTGGATGATGATGATGAGTTGGATGAAGATGATCATGTGGTGGACGAAGATGATCATGTGGTGGATGATGATGTGGATGAAGATGACGATGTGATAGATTAAGATGAAGTGGTGGATGAAGATGATGATGGATGATGATAATGATGTGGTGGATGATGATGATGTGGTGGTGGATGATGACGTGATGGATGATGATGATGTGGTGGATGATGATGATGTGGTGGGTGATGATGATGATGAAGTGGTGGATGATGATGATGTGGTGGATGATGATGATGTGGTGGGTGATGATGATGATGATGTGGTGGATGATGATGATGATGTGGTGGATGATGATGATGTGGTGGATGATGATGACGTGATGGATGATGATGTGGTGGATGATGATGATGTGGTGGGTGATAATGATGATGAAGTGGTGGATGATGATAATGATGATGATGTGGTGGATGATGATGATGTGGTGGATGATGATGACGTGATGGATGATGATGTGGTGGATGATGATGATGTGGTGGGTGATGATGTGATGATGCTGATGATGTGGTGGATGATGATGATGTGTTGGTGGATGTTGATGATGTGTTGGTGGATGTTGATGATGTGGTTGTGGAAGATGATGTGGATGTGGTGGACGATGATGATATGGTGGATGTTGATGATGATGTGGTGGATGATGATGTGATGGATGATGATGATGATGATGATGAGGTGGATGATGATGAGGTGGATAATGATGATGTGGTGGATGATGATGTGGTGGATGGTAATGTGGATGATGATGATGATATGGTGGATGAAGATGCTGATGATGTGGTGGATGATGCTGATGATGTGGTGGATGATGATGTGATGATGCTGATGATGTGGTGGATGATGATGATGTGTTGGTGGATGTTGATGATGTGTTGGTGGATGTTGATGATGTGGTCGTGGATGATGATGTGGTGGTGGATGATGATGTGTTGGTGGATGTTGATGTGGTCGTGGATAGTGATGTGGTGGACGATGATGATGTGGTGGATGATGATGATGATGTGGTGGATGATGATGATGAGATGGATGATGATGAAGTGGTGGATGATGATGATGATGATGATGATGATGATGATGTGGTGGATGATGATGATGAGATGGGTGATGATGACGTGATGGATGATGATGTGGTGGATGATGATGATGAGATGGGTGATGATGTGATGATGCTGATGATGTGGTGGATGATGATGATGTGTTGGTGGATGTTGATGATGTGTTGGTGGATGTTGATGATGTGGTTGTGGAAGATGATGTGGATGTGGTGGACGATGATGATATGGTGGATGTTGATGATGATGTGGTGGATGATGATGTGATGGATGATGATGATGATGATGAGGTGGACGATGATGAGGTGGATAATGATGATGTGGTGGATGATGATGTGGTGGATGATGATGTGGATGATGATGATGATGTGGTGGATGAAGATGCTGATGATGTGGTGGATGATGATGCTGATGATGTGGTGGATGATGATGTGGTGGATGATGATGTGATGATGCTGATGATGTGGTTGTGGATGATGATGTGGTGGTGGATGATGATGATGTGTTGGTGGATGTTGATGATGTGGTCGTGGATGATGATGTGGTGGACGATGACGATGATGCGATGGATGATGCTGATGTGGTGGATGATGTGGTGGTGGTGGATGGTGACGATGATGTGGATGATAATGATGTGGTGGATGATGATGATAAGGTGGATGATGGTGATGATGTGGTGGATGATGATGTGGTGGATGAAGATGACGTGATGGATGAGGATGTGGTGGATGATGATGATGTGGTGGTGGAAGATGATGTTAATGTGGTGGACGATGATGATGATATGGTGGATGTTGATGATGATGTGGTGGATGATGATGATGTGATGGATGATGATGATGTGGTGGATGATGATGATGTGGTGGATGATGATGTGGATGAAGATGACGATGTGATAGATTAAGATGATATGGTGGATGATAATGAGGTGGTGGTGGATGAAGATGATGTGATGGATGATGATGTGGTGGATGATGTGGATGTGGTGGACGATGATGATGATATGGTGGATGTTGATGATGATGTGGTGGATGATGATGATGAGTTGGATGAAGATGATCATGTGGTGGACGAAGATGATCATGTGGTGGATGATGATGTGGATGAAGATGACGATGTGATAGATTAAGATGAAGTGGTGGATGAAGATGATGATGGATGATGATAATGATGTGGTGGATGATGATGATGTGGTGGTGGATGATGACGTGATGGATGATGATGTGGTGGATGATGATGATGTGGTGGGTGATGATGATGATGAAGTGGTGGATGATGATGATGTGGTGGATGATGATGATGATGTGGTGGATGATGATGATGATGTGGTGGATGATGATGATATGGTGGATGATGATGACGTGATGGATGATGATGTGGTGGATGATGATGATGTGGTGGGTGATGATGATGATGATGAAGTGGTGGATGATGATAATGATGATGATGTGGTGGATGATGATGATGTGGTGGATGATGATGACGTGATGGATGATGATGTGGTGGATGATGATGATGTGGTGGGTGATGATGTGATGATGCTGATGATGTGGTGGATGATGATGATGTGTTGGTGGATGTTGATGATGTGTTGGTGGATGTTGATGATGTGGTTGTGGAAGATGATGTGGATGTGGTGGACGATGATGATATGGTGGATGTTGATGATGATGTGGTGGATGATGATGTGATGGATGATGATGAGGTTGATAATGATGATGTGGTGGATGATGATGTGGTGGATGATGATGTGGATGATGATGATGATGTGGTGGATGAAGATGCTGATGATGTGGTGGATGATGCTGATGATGTGGTGGATGATGTGATGATGCTGATGATGTGGTGGATGATGATGATGTGTTGGTGGATGTTGATGATGTGTTGGTGGATGTTGATGATGTGGTCGTGGATGATGATGTGGTGGTGGATGATGATGTGTTGGTGGATGTTGATGTGGTCGTGGATGATGATGTGGTGGACGATGATGATGTGGTGGATGATGATGATGATGTGGTGGATGATGATGATGAGATGGATGATGATGAAGTGGTGGATGATGATGATGATGATGTGGTGGATGATGATGATGAGATGGGTGATGATGACGTGATGGATGATGATGTGGTGGATGATGATGATGAGATGGGTGATGATGTGATGATGCTGATGATGTGGTGGATGATGATGATGTGTTGGTGGATGTTGATGATGTGGTTGTGGAAGATGATGTGGATGTGGTGGACGATGATGATATGGTGGATGTTGATGATGATGTGGTGGATGATGATGTGATGGATGATGATGATGATGATGAGGTGGATGATGATGAGGTGGATAATGATGATGTGGTGGATGATGATGTGGTGGATGATGATGATGTGGTGGATGATGATGACGTGATGGATGATGATGTGGTGGATGATGATGATGTGGTGGGTGATGATGTGATGATGCTGATGATGTGGTGGATGATGATGATGTGTTGGTGGATGTTGATGATGTGTTGGTGGATGTTGATGATGTGGTTGTGGAAGATGATGTGGATGTGGTGGACGATGATGATATGGTGGATGTTGATGATGATGTGGTGGATGATGATGTGATGGATGATGATGATGATGATGAGGTGGATGATGATGAGGTGGATAATGATGATGTGGTTGATGATGATGTGGTGGATAGTAATGTGGATGATGATGATGATATGGTGGATGAAGATGCTGATGATGTGGTGGATGATGCTGATGATGTGGTGGATGATGATGTGATGATGCTGATGATGTGGTGGATGATGATGATGTGTTGGTGGATGTTGATGATGTGTTGGTGGATGTTGATGATGTGGTCGTGGATGATGATGTGGTGGTGGATGATGATGTGTTGGTGGATGTTGATGTGGTCGTGGATGATGATGTGGTGGACGATGATGATGTGGTGGATGATGATGATGATGTGGTGGATGATGATGATGAGATGGATGATGATGAAGTGGTGGATGATGATGATGATGATGTGGTGGATGATGATGATGAGATGGGTGATGATGACGTGATGGATGATGATGTGGTGGATGATGATGATGAAATGGGTGATGATGTGATGATGCTGATGATGTGGTGGATGATGATGATGTGTTGGTGGATGTTGATGATGTGTTGGTGGATGTTGATGATGTGGTTGTGGAAGATGATGTGGATGTGGTGGACGATGATGATATGGTGGATGTTGATGATGATGTGGTGGATGATGATGTGATGGATGATGATGATGATGATGAGGTGGATGATGATGAGGTGGATAATGATGATGTGGTGGATGATGATGTGGTGGATGATGATGATGTGGTGGATGATGATGACGTGATGGATGATGATGTGGTGGATGATGATCATGTGGTGGGTGATGATGTGATGATGCTGATGATGTGGTGGATGATGATGATGTGTTGGTGGATGTTGATGATGTGTTGGTGGATGTTGATGATGTGGTTGTGGAAGATGATGTGGATGTGGTGGACGATGATGATATGGTGGATGTTGATGATGATGTGGTGGATGATGATGTGATGGATGATGATGATGATGATGAGGTGGATGATGATGAGGTGGATAATGATGATGTGGTGGATGATGATGTGGTGGATAGTAATGTGGATGATGATGATGATATGGTGGATGAAGATGCTGATGATGTGGTGGATGATGCTGATGATGTGGTGGATGATGATGTGATGATGCTGATGATGTGGTGGATGATGATGATGTGTTGGTGGATGTTGATGATGTGTTGGTGGATGTTGATGATGTGGTCGTGGATGATGATGTGGTGGTGGATGATGATGTGTTGGTGGATGTTGATGTGGTCGTGGATAGTGATGTGGTGGACGATGATGATGTGGTGGATGATGATGATGATGTGGTGGATGATGATGATGAGATGGATGATGATGAAGTGGTGGATGATGATGATGATGATGATGATGATGTGGTGGATGATGATGATGAGATGGGTGATGATGACGTGATGGATGATGATGTGGTGGATGATGATGATGAGATGGGTGATGATGTGATGATGCTGATGATGTGGTGGATGATGATGATGTGTTGGTGGATGTTGATGATGTGTTGGTGGATGTTGATGATGTGGTTGTGGAAGATGATGTGGATGTGGTGGACGATGATGATATGGTGGATGTTGATGATGATGTGGTGGATGATGATGCGATGGATGATGATGATGATGATGATGAGGTGGATGATGATGAGGTGGATAATGATGATGTGGTGGATGATGATGTGGTGGATGATGATGTGGATGATGATGATGATGTGGTGGATGAAGATGCTGATGATGTGGTGGATGATGATGCTGATGATGTGGTGGATGATGATGTGGTGGATGATGATGTGATGATGCTGATGATGTGGTTGTGGATGATGATGTGGTGGTGGATGATGATGATGTGTTGGTGGATGTTGATGATGTGGTCGTGGATGATGATGTGGTGGACGATGACGATGATGCGATGGATGATGCTGATGTGGTGGATGATGTGGTGGTGGTGGATGGTGACGATGATGTGGATGATAATGATGTGGTGGATGATGATGATAAGGTGGATGATGGTGATGATGTGGTGGATGATGATGTGGTGGATGAAGATTACGTGATGGATGAGGATGTGGTGGATGATGATGATGTGGTGGTGGAAGATGATGTTAATGTGGTGGACGATGATGATGATATGGTGGATGTTGATGATGATGTGGTGGATGATGATGATGTGATGGATGATGATGATGTGGTGGATGATGATGATGTGGTGGATGATGATGTGGATGAAGATGACGATGTGATAGATTAAGATGATATGGTGGATGATAATGAGGTGGTGGTGGATGAAGATGATGTGATGGATGATGATGTGGTGGATGATGTGGATGTGGTGGACGATGATGATGATATGGTGGATGTTGATGATGATGTGGTGGATGATGATGATGAGTTGGATGAAGATGATCATGTGGTGGACGAAGATGATCATGTGGTGGATGATGATGTGGATGAAGATGACGATGTGATAGATTAAGATGAAGTGGTGGATGAAGATGATGATGGATGATGATAATGATGTGGTGGATGATGATGATGTGGTGGTGGATGATGACGTGATGGATGATGATGTGGTGGATGATGATGATGTGGTGGGTGATGATGATGATGAAGTGGTGGATGATGATGATGTGGTGGATGATGATGATGATGTGGTGGATGATGATGATGATGTGGTGGATGATGATGATGTGGTGGATGATGATGACGTGATGGATGATGATGTGGTGGATGATGATGATGTGGTGGGTGATGATGATGATGATGAAGTGGTGGATGATGATAATGATGATGATGTGGTGGATGATGATGATGTGGTGGATGATGATGACGTGATGGATGATGATGTGGTGGATGATGATGATGTGGTGGGTGATGATGTGATGATGCTGATGATGTGGTGGATGATGATGATGTGTTGGTGGATGTTGATGATGTGTTGGTGGATGTTGATGATGTGGTTGTGGAAGATGATGTGGATGTGGTGGACGATGATGATATGGTGGATGTTGATGATGATGTGGTGGATGATGATGTGATGGATGATGATGATGATGATGAGGTGGATGATGATGAGGTTGATAATGATGATGTGGTGGATGATGATTTGGTGGATGATGATGTGGATGATGATGATGATGTGGTGGATGAAGATGCTGATGATGTGGTGGATGATGCTGATGATGTGGTGGATGATGTGATGATGCTGATGATGTGGTGGATGATGATGATGTGTTGGTGGATGTTGATGATGTGTTGGTGGATGTTGATGATGTGGTCGTGGATGATGATGTGGTGGTGGATGATGATGTGTTGGTGGATGTTGATGTGGTCGTGGATGATGATGTGGTGGACGATGATGATGTGGTGGATGATGATGATGATGTGGTGGATGATGATGATGAGATGGATGATGATGAAGTGGTGGATGATGATGATGATGATGTGGTGGATGATGATGATGAGATGGGTGATGATGACGTGATGGATGATGATGTGGTGGATGATGATGATGAGATGGGTGATGATGTGATGATGCTGATGATGTGGTGGATGATGATGATGTGTTGGTGGATGTTGATGATGTGTTGGTGGATGTTGATGATGTGGTTGTGGAAGATGATGTGGATGTGGTGGACGATGATGATATGGTGGATGTTGATGATGATGTGGTGGATGATGATGTGATGGATGATGATGATGATGATGAGGTGGATGATGATGAGGTGGATAATGATGATGTGGTGGATGATGATGTGGTGGATGATGATGATGTGGTGGATGATGATGACGTGATGGATGATGATGTGGTGGATGATGATGATGTGGTGGGTGATGATGTGATGATGCTGATGATGTGGTGGATGATGATGATGTGTTGGTGGATGTTGATGATGTGTTGGTGGATGTTGATGATGTGGTTGTGGAAGATGATGTGGATGTGGTGGACGATGATGATATGGTGGATGTTGATGATGATGTGGTGGATGATGATGTGATGGATGATGATGATGATGATGAGGTGGATGATGATGAGGTGGATAATGATGATGTGGTGGATGATGATGTGGTGGATGGTAATGTGGATGATGATGATGATATGGTGGATGAAGATGCTGATGATGTGGTGGATGATGCTGATGATGTGGTGGATGATGATGTGATGATGCTGATGATGTGGTGGATGATGATGATGTGTTGGTGGATGTTGATGATGTGTTGGTGGATGTTGATGATGTGGTCGTGGATGATGATGTGGTGGTGGATGATGATGTGTTGGTGGATGTTGATGTGGTCGTGGATAGTGATGTGGTGGACGATGATGATGTGGTGGATGATGATGATGATGTGGTGGATGATGATGATGAGATGGATGATGATGAAGTGGTGGATGATGATGATATGGTGGATGTTGATGATGATGTGGTGGATGATGATGTGATGGATGATGATGATGAGGTGGATGATGATGAGGTGGATAATGATGATGTGGTGGATGATGATGTGGTGGATGGTAATGTGGATGATGATGATGATATGGTGGATGAAGATGCTGATGATGTGGTGGATGATGCTGATGATGTGGTGGATGATGATGTGATGATGCTGATGATGTGGTGGATGATGATGATGTGTTGGTGGATGTTGATGATGTGTTGGTGGATGTTGATGATGTGGTCGTGGATGATGATGTGGTGGTGGATGATGATGTGTTGGTGGATGTTGATGTGGTCGTGGATAGTGATGTGGTGGACGATGATGATGTGGTGGATGATGATGATGATGTGGTGGATGATGATGATGAGATGGATGATGATGAAGTGGTGGATGATGATGATGATGATGATGATGATGATGTGGTGGATGATGATGATGAGATGGGTGATGATGACGTGATGGATGATGATGTGGTGGATGATGATGATGAGATGGGTGATGATGTGATGATGCTGATGATGTGGTGGATGATGATGATGTGTTGGTGGATGTTGATGATGTGTTGGTGGATGTTGATGATGTGGTTGTGGAAGATGATGTGGATGTGGTGGACGATGATGATATGGTGGATGTTGATGATGATGTGGTGGATGATGATGTGATGGATGATGATGATGATGATGAGGTGGATGATGATGAGGTGGATAATGATGATGTGGTGGATGATGATGTGGTGGATGATGATGTGGATGATGATGATGATGTGGTGGATGAAGATGCTGATGATGTGGTGGATGATGATGCTGATGATGTGGTGGATGATGATGTGGTGGATGATGATGTGATGATGCTGATGATGTGGTTGTGGATGATGATGTGGTGGTGGATGATGATGATGTGTTGGTGGATGTTGATGATGTGGTCGTGGATGATGATGTGGTGGACGATGACGATGATGCGATGGATGATGCTGATGTGGTGGATGATGTGGTGGTGGTGGATGGTGACGATGATGTGGATGATAATGATGTGGTGGATGATGATGATAAGGTGGATGATGGTGATGATGTGGTGGATGATGATGTGGTGGATGAAGATGACGTGATGGATGAGGATGTGGTGGATGATGATGATGTGGTGGTGGAAGATGATGTTAATGTGGTGGACGATGATGATGATATGGTGGATGTTGATGATGATGTGGTGGATGATGATGATGTGATGGATGATGATGATGTGGTGGATGATGATGATGTGGTGGATGATGATGTGGATGAAGATGACGATGTGATAGATTAAGATGATATGGTGGATGATAATGAGGTGGTGGTGGATGAAGATGATGTGATGGATGATGATGTGGTGGATGATGTGGATGTGGTGGACGATGATGATGATATGGTGGATGTTGATGATGATGTGGTGGATGATGATGATGAGTTGGATGAAGATGATCATGTGGTGGACGAAGATGATCATGTGGTGGATGATGATGTGGATGAAGATGACGATGTGATAGATTAAGATGAAGTGGTGGATGAAGATGATGATGGATGATGATAATGATGTGGTGGATGATGATGATGTGGTGGTGGATGATGACGTGATGGATGATGATGTGGTGGATGATGATGATGTGGTGGGTGATGATGATGATGAAGTGGTGGATGATGATGATGTGGTGGATGATGATGATGTGGTGGATGATGATGATGTGGTGGATGATGATGATGTGGTGGATGATGATGACGTGATGGATGATGATGTGGTGGATGATGATGATGTGGTGGGTGATGATGATGATGATGAAGTGGTGGATGATGATAATGATGATGATGTGGTGGATGATGATGATGTGGTGGATGATGATGACGTGATGGATGATGATGTGGTGGATGATGATGATGTGGTGGGTGATGATGTGATGATGCTGATGATGTGGTGGATGATGATGATGTGTTGGTGGATGTTGATGATGTGTTGGTGGATGTTGATGATGTGGTTGTGGAAGATGATGTGGATGTGGTGGACGATGATGATATGGTGGATGTTGATGATGATGTGGTGGATGATGATGTGATGGATGATGATGATGATGATGATGTGGATGATGATGAGGTTGATAATGATGATGTGGTGGATGAAGATGCTGATGATGTGGTGGATGATGCTGATGATGTGGTGGATGATGTGATGATGCTGATGATGTGGTGGATGATGATGATGTGTTGGTGGATGTTGATGATGTGTTGGTGGATGTTGATGATGTGGTCGTGGATGATGATGTGGTGGTGGATGATGATGTGTTGGTGGATGTTGATGTGGTCGTGGATGATGATGTGGTGGACGATGATGATGTGGTGGATGATGATGATGATGTGGTGGATGATGATGATATGGATGATGATGAAGTGGTGGATGATGATGATGATGATGTGGTGGATGATGATGATGAGATGGGTGATGATGACGTGATGGATGATGATGTGGTGGATGATGATGATGAGATGGGTGATGATGTGATGATGCTGATGATGTGGTGGATGATGATGATGTGTTGGTGGATGTTGATGATGTGTTGGTGGATGTTGATGATGTGGTTGTGGAAGATGCTGTGGATGTGGTGGACGATGATGATATGGTGGATGTTGATGATGATGTGGTGGATGATGATGTGATGGATGATGATGATGATGATGAGGTGGATGATGATGAGGTGGATAATGATGATGTGGTGGATGATGATGTGGTGGATGATGATGTGGTGGATGATGATGTGGATGATGATGATGATGTGGTGGATGAAGATGCTGATGATGTGGTGGATGATGATGCTGATGATGTGGTGGATGATGATGTGGTGGATGATGATGTGATGATGTGGTGGATGATGATGTGTTGGTGGATGTTGATGATGTGTTGGTGGATGTTGATGATGTGGTTGTGGATGATGATGTGGTGGTGGATGATGATGTGTTGGTGGATGTTGATGATGTGGTCGTGGATGATGATGTGGTGGACGATGACGATGATGCGATGGATGATGCTGATGTGGTGGATGATGTGGTGGTGGTGGATGGTGTCGATGATGTTGTGGATGATAATGATGTGGTGGATGATGATGATAAGGTGGATGATGGTGATGATGTGGTGGATGATGATGTGGTGGATGAAGATGACGTGATGGATGAGGATGTGGTGGATGATGATGTGGTGGATGATGTGGATGTGTGGACGATGATGATGATATGGTGGATGTTGATGATGATGTGGTGGATGATGATGAGTTGGATGAAGATGATCATGTGGTGGACGAAGATGATCATGTGGTGGATGATGATGTGGATGAAGATGACGATGTGATAGATTAAGATGAAGTGGTGGATGAAGATGATGATGGATGATGATAATGATGTGGTGGATGATGATGATGTGGTGGTGGATGATGATAATGTGGTGGATGATGATGTGGTGGATAAAGATGTGGTGGGTGATGATGATGATGATGTGGCTGATGATGACGTGGATGATGCTGATGTGGTGGTGGTGGATGGTGACGATTATGTGGTGGATGATGATGATGTGCTGGATGATGATGATGATGATGTAGTGGATGATGATATGGTGGATGTTGATGATGATGATGTGGTGGATGATGATGATGATATGGTGGATGATGATGATGTGATGGATGATGATGATGTGGTGGATGATGATGATGTGGTGGATGATGATGAGTTGGATGATGATGTGGTGGATGATGATGATGTGGTGGATGATGATGATATGGTGGATGTTGATGATGTGGATGATGATGATGATGAGTTGGATGATGATGATGATGATGTGGTGGATGATGATCATGTGGTGGATGAAGATGATGATGTGGTTGATGATAATGATGTTGATGATGATGACGATGATGATAAGGATGAGGATGATGATGTTGAGGATGTGTATTATTAGGATGAGGATGGTGTTGATAAGGATGAAGTGGATTAGCATAAGATGATGTTGAAAATGAAGATGATGTGGATGAGGAGGAAGTGTATGATGAGGATGAGAAATAACAGAATGGTGATAATGAGGATGATGTTGTGTATGATGAGGATGAAGTGGATTAGTATGAGGGTGAAGAAGAAAGATTATGTTGAGAATGAACATGAGAAGGAATTGTATGATGAGGATGAGAAATAACGGAATTGTGATAATGAGGATGATGATGTTGAAATAGCCCAAAAAGCATTGAATGAAGGTTGATTTGAAGAGTTTACTATCTGATGATGCTGGATATATACAGTATAACCCGTTTTAAACTGTAAGTCAAGAGCCAAAATGTTTGACTAGTTTCCTTAAGTGTCCCATTTGTAGAGGTAGGATATCAGTAAATGATAGTGCAGGACTGAACAGTAAGGCCGCATTAGACCTATTTTTTTATTAGACAGGTCCAGTTTTGAGAAGTTATACTGTTTAATAAATTTGGCTTTAACACTACATGGAGTATGCCCCAACTAAAATTAAGTTCCATGTTTGTTGTATATGATTCATTAGTTTTTATATCATGTATGTTGTCTGTTGTTTATTTCATTCATTTTCAAAAAACAATAAAATATTTCAACTTTTTGACGAATTTTAATGTTTGTCTATCATGGTCTGGGATGGTCATTCAGAAGAGTCCTAGATCTTGGTCCTGCAAAATACAAGCAACAGATTTTTTTTATTCCCAGGAGATGCATACAATACATCGTACATAAAATCAAAACTTGTTGAAAATAATAGTTAAAAATGAAATCAAGACTATCATGCATGAAAACTGCAATATCAAATTTTAAATGGAGCGTTTCTTTTTGCAACGACGTAAGAAAGTTTTCATCCAGAGTAAGATAATAAATGTGTCAAAAGTTCAAGTCACAGAAACAGGCAAATATGATAACAAAACATTTTCTTACTATTCTTCATGATCCCATGGTCATATAATGGCGGCCATTGTTCCTCCTGTTTCTGGTGGGGTCGTCATTCCCGTCTTCCTGGTGGTGGTGGTGGTGGTGGTGGTTCTCGTTATTCTGGTGGTGGTGGTGGTGGTGGTTGTGGTTCTCGTCATTCTGGTGGTGGTGGTGGTTCCCATCTTTCTGGTGGTCGTCGTCCTTTTGTATGGTTTTTGATTTTTGGTTCTGCAAAAAGATTTAAAATAAAATTTGAGAAGTGATTTAATTTTAGATGCTAGATTATGAGAGTACAATCATCTACGCTCTCTACACCCCTGGAATCATCCTCGATACCTAGGGGTTATTAAACCTACACTCTCTTCACCCCTGGAATATGTCATGGCAAAACTGAAGGCACCCTCAGGTAAAAACAAAAATGCCCAATCACTAGGCTGCATGCCTGTTTTTTGAGGAGCCGTAACTGACTTCAAAGCCTGTCAACTTTTACCATTATGTGACCACAAGATTTTTTTGATGTTCATCAAAGGGTTGAACCCGTCTTCTTGTCTCATCAACAAGGTGCCACACACAGAGCTTTCAGTTTTATCATGACATATTCCAGGGGTCTAGAGAGTGAAGGTGAATTTAAGGGTGTACATTGTAATAATTAACAGTCCATGCACCTTTCTCCCCATAATTTACCTGAATACTAATTTCAACAAATATGCACATATTAGCTAAAATGTGAGCTCCGAGTGAGTCTTAATATAATTGTAACATTCTTTAAACATAAATGTTTTTAATGTAAATAAGACTGTCCTGTTTATTTACTTAATAGGCCTCTCTGTTCCCATAGGAACTCAACCCTCCAATTAAATTAAGTGATCAAGAAATAGGCATGACTCCACAAACAAGGAAAGTAACTCTAATTTTTTTTATAGTTATGTTGTGTACAAGTGAAAGTATCCTTCATACTGGTATATTTATGGGTTTTTTCTTGAAACTTGTTTTGTGAACAATAGTCGGAAGAATTCCAGTATAATTTAATTTTGTTACACTCTCCTTCATAATTTCACAGAAAGTATAGCTAAGTTTTATACTTACTTTGGGGTCTTAAGATCCAGGCTCTCCGCCCTGCAGGCCAGAATTCTTCAAACTTGTATCATCTTCACAATAGACAGACTTCCCAGCAATGACGATATACAAAGCCTCAAGAAGATTTACTCATGCCCCAGCTAGTTCTGTCCCCTCTTTCACAAAGAATTTAATTCCAGATACAAACAATCACCCAGCACAAGATTTACAGAGCAGTACAGCACCATGCCGGTCGGACATTGGTCCATCAGGCCGACCGAAAACCCAATGAACCAATCATGGCACTGTAAAGCCATACTCGTACCAGACTCATGTCTGTATTTGGAATTAAACACATTTGTCAAAAAAAGGACAGTTCCAAGCTGAGAAATGACTAAACCAACCAAGTTTCATATATTGCCATTGCTAAGTAAGCCATCTAAAGGAAGACTCCACGCATTCAAAGAACCTGACCAGGTGATTGTCCTAGCCGTTGGACAATCCCTACAAAACAAGAATACCACAACCCAATTACACACATGCCTAAATACAGTGTATAGTAATGACACACATTCCTATATACAGTGTGTAGCAATTACACACATTCCTATATACAGTGTGAAGTAATTACACACATTCCTACATACAGTGTATAGTAATGACACACATTCCTATATACAGTCTGCAGTAATTACACATTCCTATATACAGTGTGAAGTAATTACACACATTCCTATATACAGTGTGTAGTAATTACACACATGCTTACATACAGTGTAATAATTACACACATTCCTATATAGTGTGTAGTAATTACACACACATTCCTATACAATATGTAGTTATTACATACATTCCTATACACAATATGTAGTAATTACACACATTCCTATATGCAGTGTGTAGTAATTACACACATTCCTATATACAATGTGAAGTAATTACACATCTGTATGATTTCTTTTGAAGAATTTGCTGTCATAATTCCAAAATGTTGGCCAAGCATGCCCAACTATACATCTGTTTATTTTATTTTTGTTTATTTTACATTCATTTGGTAATGTATGTAATGGGGCAAACAAAAACTGGAAGCCGAATGGCTAACTAATACCCATGAATACTCCTTATATATTTCTGGAATATTTTCCAGTTTCAGATAAAGATCGGTTCTCCCTGCTAAATAATAACAAGAATTACCCATAATTGTATGTGTCACCTGTCCGCTTTGTCCCTATCATATGCATTTAACACATCCCACAATAAACCTATAATCCAAGTTTGGCCGCCCTAACTTTTATACTTTGTTTGAGTATTGATTTTTCTTGCAAGTCCAGAAGTTTGAGGTTTTTATCCCAAAATTACAAAAATAGTTAAAATGCTAGTAAAGAGTGTAATGCATTCAGGTTAACATCCCACGATAATCCTATAACCTGAATTTGGTTGTCTAGTATTAATACTTTGTCAGAAACAGCCTAATATATATGCAAGAGCCAAACGCAAAACTTTAACATTGATTTGTTTCAAAGTCCAGGAATTTGATATTTAAATTTACCCCAAAAATTCAGGTAAACATCCCACGATAATCATATTAACCTGAATTTTGTTGTCTAGTATTAATACTTTGTCAGAAACAGCCTAATATGCAAGAGCCAAGGGTGGTCGGGTTCGATTCCCCGACCAGACGTGAAAAGGTATGGGGTCACCTGCCCGACCAGGTGGGTTTTCTCCGGGTACTCTGGTTTCCTCCCACAATAAGACCCCTCGCGCGCTAACATCCTGGCCAACAAGAGTGATTATTATAAGTTGTATAAGTTTCATAATTGTTGTAAAAATAAAAAAAAATTAATTAAGTTTTTATATGCAAGAGCCAAACGCAAAACTAACATTGATTTTTTCAAAGTCCAGAAATTTGATATTTTTAACCCCAAATTGCAGGAGTCAATGAAATATATTAAGTGCAATAGGCTCTACAACCCATGCTACATCTTTGATTGAGGTTTTGTTGGGCTAGCTTTGTCAAAAACAGCTAAACCCAACACTTTAAAATTGTTGACAACGCGTCACAATCGCCGTCTGATAAGTAACGTGTACGTGCCGCCTGTTGTAGGTGACACAAAAATGGCGCTAGCTGCGTCCTATCAATCAATTATAAATGGCCTGTATTTCACCTCTTTACATCTATTGTTGAATACGTGAATTTGAGATGGGATGAAAATCATTAGATGATTTCAAACTTGAGTAATTAGGTCAATCATTCTTTAAACTTAAACTGTGAACTGAATGAGTACCCCCCCCCCCCCCCCCCCCCCCCCCCACAGACAGACAGACAGACCGGATGGACAGACAGGTGGACAGACAACCCGATTCCAGTATTATACCCCTCCCCCAACCGGGCACTTAAACTTCATTTTGCAGGGGGTATACATATAGTTGATAATAAATAATCTGTAATTACCAGTAATGACTTGGAACAAAAACCAAGGTTCTCGTGCAGAATAATTAAATCAACATTTATAGACAGTGGTTACGGTGGGATCTTCATGACCGGATTATAATATCATAATAAATGTAATTGTAATACAGTGCACTCCTCTTTATATCATGTTGCATTTGTCAGACAAAAACATGATATTAACAGGAATGTGACATTAAGAGAAACATGTTTTTCCACTAAATCTAGTGCATTTCCAATCTCCATAACTAAAAGTAAGCTATTCAATGAGCAAATGAAGATGTATCAATCTATAGATAACATTTCATAAAACAAGAGCACCGCGAGCGGTCGCATGATACGGCCGTCGTACCATATCTGAAGTATAATGGTATGGAAAAGTTCTGACATTTTCTACATAATGTCCCAAATTGCATGAGATGCAAAGTTCCAAAGGGCCATAACTCTAGTAAATATTGTCAAATCAAACTGTCATTCAGGAAAACACAACTTCCTGTCATGATGATTAAGCCTAGCAAGTTTGAAAGATATCAATTGAAAACTTTAGGAGAAGATCTCCGGACAAACAACAATTTACAACAGAAATGCATTTTTAACATATAAATTTTGCGATTGCAATTTTGCAATGCTGTTACGCGAAAAGTTGTAATATTATAGCTTTTCGAAGTACCATACCAAATTTTAGAGGAATTGAAGAAAACACCAAAAAGTTCCGACATTTTCTACATAATGTCCCAAATTGCATGAGATGCAAAGTTCCAAAGGGCCATAACTCTAGTAAATATTGTCAAATCAAACTGTCATTTAGGAAAACACAACTTCATGTAATGATGATTAAGCCTAGCAAGTTTGAAAGATATCAATTGAAAACTGTTGGAGAAGATTTCCGGACAAACAACAATTTACAACAGAAATGCATTTTCTACATATAAATGCCTATATTTTGCAATTGCAACTTTACAATATTGTTACGGGAAAAGTTGAAATAACTTAACAAAACATGTTAAATATTATAGCTTTTCAAAGTACAATACCAAATTTTAGAGGTATTGAAAAAAAACAAAAATGTTCTTACTGACCAAAAAAACGGCATCATAGTTTTATTTTTATGAGATCTCCGGACAAATAAAAGTTAACGATGGACGTGCGTACGGACGGATGGACAACGCCATACCATAATACGTCCCGTCATTTTTGACAGGCATATAAAAACATTTTTGGGATTATTTTTTTATTTTCTAAGCAATATTTTGTACAGGTTGTATCTGAAATCATATTGAAATGATATCATTTCCTGGATATTTTACGTGATTGGATTGAAAAAACATGATCTCAAGAGGAATTCACCTCAAAATACATGATATTAACCAAATTTAAATTCCTTAGACTTTATAGAAGGAAAAAGGGTGCTAAGGAAAAACATGATATAAAGAGGAATGTGATATTAACAGGGGTGATATTAAGTGGGATCCAAGGTACCACTATACCAGATTTTTATTCAGGCCTCTACATTTAGCAGTAAACAAATTCATTTCCAGAACTTATCTATTGAATTTCATATTACACATAATTTAGAAAAAAATCTAGGTTTATTTGAAAGTAAAAATAAAACTATGATGCCTTTTTTTGTCAGTGAGAACCAATCTTGCAATAAACACTGATCTTTCCATCCAAACTCTGCACAATATTCATAAATCATCTTACCTTCAGGTCAAGGCACTAATGCTTCAGATGAGTCCAATAAAGTCGTGGATCACACATCTTACTGTAAGAGAAATTAATAATGATACATATATACAATTTATCATGAAATCAATTTTATAAATACAGGTTATGACTTCAGAACGGAACAAGACATAATCTAATAAGCAACAAGAGCACCACAAGCGGAGGCATGATACCCCCGTCGTATTCTATCGGAAGTATAATTGTATGGAAATACAAAATACTTTCTGCATATACATGTATAATGCCTGAAATTGCAACAAATACGAAGTTCCAAAGGGCCATAACTCTTGTAACTAGAACTGTAAGCCGATGGCTGACTAATACCCCCCCGCTACCTCTTATTAGAGGTGTCTGACATGTTTTTGAAAAAAACATGATGTAGTACAAGTTGTATATAACATGCATTATATAATGTCAACATGGTACAGTCAGCAGAATTTTAAAAGCCGAACGGACAAATTTTAACCTGTGTATAGTAATCCTCAACATTACTTACTGCGAAGTTTCATTGAAAATGACCCAGTAGTTTAGAAGAAGTTGTCCAGACATCATGTTATTACGGAAACCTGTGTATAGTCACCTCATTACCATGGCAACCAAAATTTTGACAAACGAAACCCTGTATGCAAATCTATACATGGTCCCCAACAATACTGCCAAGTTTCACTGAAATTGATCCAGTAGTTTAGGAGGAGTTGTCCGGACAACACATTATAATGGAAACCTGTATATAGTGACCTGGTTACCATGGCAACCAAAATTTTGACAAACGAAACTCTGCATGCACATTTACACATGGTCCCCAACAATACTGCCAAGTTTTATTGAAATCGATCCAGTAGTTTAGGAGGAGTTGTCCGGACAACATTTTATTATGGAAACCTGTGTATAGTGACCTGGTTACCATGGCAACCAAAATTTTGACAAACGAAGCCCTGCATGCACATCTACACATGGTCCCCAACAATACTGCCAAGTTTTATTGAAATCGATCCAGTAGTTTAGGAGGAGTTGTCCGGACAACACGTTATTACGGAAACCTGTGTATAGTGACCTGGTTACCATGGCAACCAAAATTTTGACAAACGAAACTCTGCATGCACATCTACACATGGTCCCCAACAATACTGCCAAGTTTTATTGAAATCGATCCAGTAGTTTAGGAGGAGTTGTCCGGACAACATTTTATTATGGAAACCTGTGTATAGTGACCTGGTTACCATGGCAACCAAAATTTTGACAAACGAAACCCTGCATGCACATCTACACATGGTCCCCAACAATACTGCCAAGTTTTATTGAAATCAATCCAGTAGTTTAGGAGGAGTTGTCCGGACAACATTTTTCTACGGACAGACGGACAGACGGACAGACAGACGGACAGACGGACAGACAGACGGACAGACAGACGGACAGACAGACGGACAGACGGACAGACAAGCTGATTCCAGTATACCCCCCCTAACTTCGTTGCGGGGGGGTATAAATATTGTCGAATCAAACTGTCATTCAGGAAAACTCAACTTCATGTCATGATGATTAAGCCTACCAAATTTGAAAGATATCATTGAAAACTGTAGGAGAAGATCTCCGGACAAAACAACAGTTTATGACAGAAATGTATTTTCTACATAATGCCTATATTTTGCAGTTGCAAATATGCAATGCTGTTATGCAAAAAGTCGAAATAACTCAACAAAACCCGTTTTATATGTTAAATATTATAGTTTTTCGAAGTATTATACCAAATTTTAGAGGAATTGAAGAAAACACAAAAAACTTCTGACACTTTCTACATAATGCCCGATATTGCATTAAATATGAAGTTTCAAAGGGCCATAATTCTTGTTAATATAGTCGAATCAAACTGTCATTCAAGAAAACACAACTTCAGGTCATGATCATTAAGCCTACCACGTTTCAAAGAAATCGGTTGAAAACTGTAGATCTCTGGACAAATAAAAGTTTACGACGGACGTACGTAGGGACGAATGGACGGATGGACAACGCCATACCATAATACGTCCCATCATTTTTGACGGGCGTGTAAAAATATATAATTGTGATAATTAAAAAATCTTAATAGTTTAAAGACATTACTACAATGTCGTTTTGTTTCATATGTAGAAATAAAAAAAAAGTTAATAAAAAATTCTTAAATTAGCTTATATTCAATTATATTCAATAATGCTCACCTTGCCTTACGGAATGCCCCGCTATATGGTGCTTCATAGACCTGCCACTATGACAACACCCCTGGGCCTTTGAGCGTGGCCCTGTTTGACTGCCTCCACACTAGCTATGGCTAAAACAGGAAATTGACTTTATTGAAAATTAAAGTTATAAAATCTTTGAAAGTTCTATTGAAACAAGACGAAGAATACTTGTCAGAACGATGACATTTAATAAAAACTAGTAGGAGAAATCATCCAGGGACTACGTGTAAGTAGTTACCATGATTTAATTGGTCCCATACATACCTTTTAACGAAATCTGCCAATATTTAAAATTCATCCAATCAGAGGGCACAGCCAATCTATCAGATGACCAATCAAACCAGTTCCCAGAGGGATCTTGGTGCCATCTTAGACGATCTTTATTTGTTCTTAAATTGTTGGATCTTTTCCTTTCTTTTCTCTTACATTGAGTATTTAATTTTAATTCAATAAAATTTGAGAATTCCTCTTTAGAAAAAATACAATTAATTAAAAGATGATAGCAGTATTTTTTTTCATTTTGATCAGTCCCAAAAACAAACTAAGAACTTTAGCAGCACCTATACATGAAATAAGAAATGTTCATTCTCAAAACCAAGATGGCCATCTGTCAGTCATTTTTTTCCGATCAGTCCCAAAATCAAACGGGCACTAGTCTACTAAACGCCAAGGAAAACATAACATATGAAATTTGAGAATGATCCATCCAGTACTTCAAGAAATAGCAATAACAAGCTATTACTTACAAATTCAAGATGGCCGACTGTCAGCCATTTTGTTTCAGATTAATTTTGTCCAAAATCAGACTATGCACAACTAGGCACCAATGGGAACCTACATATAAAATTTGAAAATGATCCATCCAGTACCTCAAGAAATAGCGATAACTAAAAATGAAAACACTGTTATGCACCACATGGGGTGGGGGAGGTGGAGATGGGGGCATATCTAGGATTCAAAGAGAATCTACACATAAAATGGGAAAGATCGATCCAATACAATTCTCAAGAAATAGTGGTAATATACTTTCATTGTACCCAACCAAGGTGGCAGCCTGTCAGCACTTTTAGTTTTCTGATCAGTCCCAAAATATCAACAAGGAACAGCTAAGGACAAAGGGGAATCTACATGAAACTTGAGAAAGATCCTTTCAGTTCTAAAAGAAATACTAATATTAAGAATTATTTAAAGACTAGCAACGGACCATATAGCACCAACACAGCTCCAACTGTCACATTTTTTACATTATTACTTACCTCAGTGTGAAGGAAGTCAAACCAAAGAGACCGGCAGGGTCTCGGTGCCACCTCCAGGCACGGCCCCCGTGTCCTATGAAAAGAAATGAAATAAATATGAAAGCAATTGCATTATAGATAAGATTGAATAATGGTCTGAAATGTACATTAAATGCAAATTTGATGTAATCTTTTATTTCCTAACTTTGGCTATATTCATGCAAGGTCAACATTTAAGAGAAAATAAATGATTTGCATTGGAACATAAAGAGTGTCAATTACCTCCTATGGACCGGGAGCATGTGAAACAGACCGGGATGGACGACGGCCTTCTCCTCCTCCTCCCGTCTCCTGGCCGGGAAGGACGACGGCCTGGCCGGGATGGACGACGGCCTCCTCCTCCTCCTCCTCCTCCCGTCTCCTGGCCGGGAAGGACGACGGCCTGGCCGGGATGGACGACGGCCTCCTCCTCCTGGCCGGGACGGACGACGGCCTCCTCCGGGCCTTTAATACAAAACAATAGAGTTGATATTTAATATTATGAATCTTCTTGTCAACGTACATCAATCATTTTTTTTAAAGTTTGGGATGTAATAATCATTTTCACTTCACATTCCAAGATATGAGACCAATAATGGGCAATAACTCTAGTTAGAAATTTAATCAATAATTTTCTACCAATTGAAGGGAAGTAACTGGAAAGCTAGATTAGTTACATGTTCCATATTATAAACACATAATGTAACTATTAATCCAAACATGATTTATGATGAATTAACTAAAAATAAAATTATTATTTACCCTTCCCGGAGGCTGGAATCCGCCATCCTATTCCATCAGTCAGATATTCTGTATCAGATGACCTTCACCCTAATCGGACTCTCCGACGAAAGGAATCCTGATGCTAAATAAATTCATTTCTATTTCAGCCGCACTCATCCCTCCAGTAACAAGCGAATTCAGCCCCAGCTCGGAAACAACCAATATTGAAGCACTCAAATCAGTATGATTACATGTTCCCCTCGCGGGACTATCATGGAGGGGCGCATGATATCGGATCCCTACATATAACCATAAAGATCCTTGTACCTCAATATTGATTATTCGCCAGGGCTAAAAACCTTGCTAAAGGAGGGCAGAGTACAGCTGAAATTTCATAAATTTATTTAGCTTCAGTACCCCAGACGCCAAATCGTCCAACTAGAGCTCAGATCACCCTTCCAGATCTATACCTGACCAGGGGTCTGTCCACTTGCAGTAAGACAGTCCTGTTAAAAAAAAACATATTTAATAGCATCATATTGGTAGGTATATGTTTTACATGAATTGGTAAAATGAAATGGTAGAAGTTTTTCTTTGTAGCATTTTGCTGATTTGCCATACTTTGCCTGACCGACAGGCCATATGTAATGTTAATGGCTAAGTCTTGGAATAAAACCTTTTGAAACTATGATACAAGAGATAAAACTTATGGCAAAAACAGTATCCATATGATACAGCTAAATAACATCCAAATCATCAATATAAATATATATTGGTGTACCTCTGTCCTTTAAAGGCAAGCCGTTCGGGCTTTTACCTATTGAAATAAAGATCTCTCTATTTAAAGATATCTTTAAAGAATAGAGATGTCTCTTTTTCAAAAACAGACATCTAATATTTAATACGGATATATCTCTATTTCAAATACAAATACTTAATTTCTACTGAAAGTTCAGATATTTTTATTTGAAATTGAGATATCTGTATTTCTTTATTTTCCATATAAATAGAGATATCACTTTAAAATTGAGATATATGTGTTTAAAGGGCAAGAATTTCCCCTCATCCGAGCTTTATAGTGACGGATGAGGAGGATTCTTTGAGTATCAGCCTGTAGGCTGAGGGGGTAAGGTAGCATAAACGTATCTATGCACAACAACCTCGATATGAGGACTAAAAATATGCTAATGAGATGGCCTATAAAAGGCCATGCGTTCACGTGAAACATCATATTTCAAAGAGACAAGCTGTTTACATCATGGGCTGGGAACAAAAGGGATGAGTATGAAAACTTACCCCCTCCACACAGGATGATACTCAAAGAATCCTCCTCATCCGTCACTAAAGGTCTGATGAGGGGAAGATTCTTTTTCGTAAGCCTTTCGGCTTACGGGGGTAAGGTAGCATGTTTAAAGGATGTAAATGGCTGGTAGTAAATGAAACAAATAACACAACAAAATAAAAAGCCTGTATAAGGAAAATTCAAACTACAGCTGTCTAAACAAACGCGATATTCAAAACCTTCAAGTTAACAACCATGTGCTAATATCGGGTGACACGTGCGCGCATGGCCTTTATAGGACATCTCATTAGCATATTTTTAGTCTTTATATCGTGGTTGTAATTACGCAAATGCTACCTTACCCCTGAAAGCCGAAAGGCTTATGGAAAAGAACCCAAATGCCTTGCTGTTAGTCCTATCTCTTACACATCAATAAGTGGCTCTACCAATATCAATATTTGTAAACAAATGGTGAACCAGTGATTCATCTTGGTTTTTATGAAACGAGTCAGGACAGGAAGTGGTTGGGTTGGACCGAAATATAACTATTCATCAATAATTAAATTTTGTGCATCAAATTACCGTACCGTCAGAATTTTATTTTAATTTGTGTTTGTATGTTTATATTTACCATTGCAAGGCATTGCCACAATATAACTCTATCGAATTCAGTCAGTTGGCATTGATTAGGCAATGAATGCCATTGATAGATTGTTGACGTCGTCATTAAAATCAAATGCCGTCGTTATTGTTAAGTGGGATACCACTGACCGCCCCCTGTCAACGGCTGCCCATACCAAAATTTGCTAACAAGAAGCACATGAGCAGCACACGAGAAACTCACATGAGAACTAACATCATTTTCTCATGTGCATTTTAACATGCAAATGAGGCTGAAAGCTCACGTGAAAAAAGCTCATGTAAGGAAAAAGCTTACGTGAGGAAAAAAAGCTCACGTGAGGAAAAAAGCTCATGTGAGCAGAAAGCTCACGTGAAAAAAAAGCTCACGTGAGGAAAATATGCTCACATGTGCAATATTCAAAATTAAACGGCCCCTGGGCCTCAGGAAATTTGAAAAATTCAAAATATATTTTCATGTGATTCAGACTGTTCTACTGATTAAATAACAGATAAGATGTACTCGTCATTAAAGGTTAGCTGAACCCAATAAACAGCTAGCTTTAACTCATAGCTATAGTTGTATATGCCATTTCTGTTAGACTTTCAGTCACTCTTTGAAATTGAGAAAGTTTTAATCTAACATACTGATTTATAATATAGATCTTGTTTCATAAACATTGTTATTATACTTACCTTGCTAACACATGTACATGTAGAGTTGCAATTGCAGTACACTATTATAGCTATACCAAGTTTCCGTCAGTCAAATTCCTTCAGAACATATTGCATTTGAAATATAATTGGAATTATTAACTAGTTTGTATTTAATCTGTGCTAATATGTGGAAATTGGTTTTTATAATCATGCAAAACAAAATACATTACCTTATCAATCATATGTATACATTAATAATATCAGGTGATATCACAGTTATCCATAAATCCCATTTAATCCTGGAGCCATGTGCAATGCAACAGCCTTGCAATTGTGTCGGCCATTTTGCCAGATTCAAAAATGGCAGTTAAAGTTTGAGAGGGAAGTGGCAGATAAGTGGATGTAGGAATAGCTCACGTGAGCAAAGATTTCCTAACATGAGCTCATGTAAGAATATATTTCCTCATGTGAGGAAAATTTTGCACATGTGCAATTGAGGTGAGGAATTTCCTTGCTAACATGAACTACCCTAAAGCTCATGTGCTTAACTTAATTTGCATACATTTCTAACATGTTTCTCGTGTGCTGCTCATGAGCTTCTCATGAGTTTCTCATGTGCAAAGGTTAGGTTTTTCTGTACGGGCGGTCTATACAATGAATAATCAAATACATGAAAGATACATTATTTGAGCTAGAAGCTGAGAAATGAAAAAGGATGGATTCTAAAAATGGTAAACATTAAATTAAGTATTGAACTGCTTTAGTCGGTATTTTCATAGCGCGCTTCATTGAATTTGCCTTTGTTAAGTTGGCATTCATGTTGCCTATGAGTTCAATGCTTAACTATGCTGTAACTTAATACATGTAATACTAGTTTCCTAATTCTATGTTTTCTTTTAATTTGCTATTATCTTTATCATTATCATTTTCAGATGCCAAAATAAGGATTTTCAAATAAATATTAATTCTGTCATGTTTGACAACTAGTTTCCTTTTTCAATCAAATAATATTGCAGAACATATTTTTTTTTAACATATATTTCTAGTCAATAAATGAATAATACACCTTTCATGGAATGCTATGCAATGGTTTGTTGTGATATTTCATCTGTAGTCAAATTTATGCCAAATAAATTATTTACCCAAAATTCAGGGGAGATAATCCAATAAAGTGACATTAATAAAAATACATTTTCTTAGTCATATCATAACAATGAAAATGAATTCTATGCTTTAAATTTTTCCCTTCATAGTTACAAATAAGTGTTTATATTTTGAAAATTTTACAGACATATTCATCAATTAAAACAATCTGATTAAAATACAAATCCTTGCTCTCACTCCGTTTTACAAGGATCTGACAACATCCCACAAGAAGTCACGTTCAGATGACCTTTTTCGCCTCTTTACTTAACACTAAAATAATTTGCCAATGACCTGTCATCTTGCAGCAAGCTATTTCGTCACATTATTCCACATGAACTTTTTGGTGAAGAAATGACTAAACGGACAAATGCGATTATGCAAGCTTTTTTGCCTCCAAAAGTCACTTTCAAGATTCTGAAAGTAGTAATGTGATTGGCTAATGCGAAAGTTCATCGGGACATGACCCCCTATGGGATGTTGTCAGATCTTGAGATCAAGATATGATTTTAATCAGATTGCAATTAAAATTGAAATTGTCATGATTTTGTGAAGTACATGTATATTGTTATAAATAAAATAGTTTTGTTCACACTTAGGTTTGAGATGGGTAGATTCCCCCAGTCACAACAAGGAGGTGAGAGATTCTGCTATTCTCTTACACTCGACAAGTGTATCTGCATTTTCACCTCTGTGAGATTAAAAAAATTAGCTACACAATCTCTTTGCTAGATCAACAATTGCATGACATTACAGCAAAAAAAATATACCATGATGTGAACAATCCATTGATGTCATATTGACAATTCAATCACAACTGTGTTGATGTGACAGCATTAGAAACTATTTACTTCCTTGGGAGAGACAAGGGGATCGCAACCCTTGGACTGTCACAACAATTGGATGACGTCATGATAGCATCAATACAATGACGTCACAGCAATAATACAAAGGTAAAATGATATACCAAGTCGAAATTCAATCATATCACATCAGCATTGACTTGCACTGATGTAACATCAATATTACATATATTTTTGAGGGTTAAAGGGGTCACAGAACAGAGAAATAACCATTCACCCCCTTGGGAGTGGGAGAGGAGGATCTTGACCCTCAAGGAAAGATCCTTAAGCTGCCAGCTTCATCCTGGCAGCTTAAGAATCTTCCCCGCATATCACACCTTCATGAAGATGGAGGATTCTATTAGCATGTTAAGATGGTAAGATAAGGACCATACCTTTTTCCTTTTTGTAACTATAGAACTGTCATAAGGATGGCCGACTAATACATGTCCCCTCCCCCCCATGCTGCGCCGCCCCCACGAGATAAAATACTTCAAAAAATAAGTAAAAGGTGGAAAACTCTTTTAAAATGCAATATTAATTCAGGGGGCATAACTCCATATTACCCTTACCATTTCCACAAAAAGAATTATATGTTGAAAACTGAAAGATATTGCATAGCCAGACTGGGTTATTCCTACGAAATTTTAAAAAGATCCATTGGCGAATGCATAGTTGGACAAAGTCTGTATACTAATAGACTGATTCTACCGCACCATCCCCAATTTTTTTTTTTTGGGGGGGGGGGGGGGGGGGGGGTGTGATGTAAAAGTACTGATTAACAGACAGATTGTCAATGAATATGCATGTCCTTATTAATCAATACTCATAAATCAATTTCAAATAACGTAAGAAAAGTACTTGCTAAATTGCTAAACACAAAAGGGGATTTCTATATACATGTATAGATCACATAAGACTATATACTTTACTTTTATAATATTCAAATAATCTAGTATTATAATAACCTTTACCTATTTGTATGTATTAATAACAAATATTTCTAGAAATAAAAATTGATTATCACAAAGCACTAGCCATGTAAAGAAACCAGTAGTTTATTACATTTTCAAATGGGAAATATAGAAAAATATTCATTTTTTTCTGACTTGACCAGTTAAAACACTGCTTACAAATGACAATGGGAAACTTAAAAGCTGACAGTGTAGGTTTTGCTGTAATAATGTAAACCAAGTTATTTTTGTGGCGACTTAATTTCATGTTTTCTTTTGAAACGATGATTTCATAACGATTTAATTTCGCAATTAATCCTGACATTTTGTAAATGCTATCTATAGTACAGTACCGTACTCCTATAGTTGGCATAACTTATTGAAACTATTTCGCAGCGATTGTTTTTTTGCGGATTTTATTTCCCTGCGAAATACACAAAAATTAATTGTACATGAAAATAAATTGGTTTACAGTAAACAGAATTACAAACAGTATCATCTGTAATATATTTCATGAGTATGGCTATTATATTTATATTTCTCACAAGTATGCCGCACGAAAATTTTGGCCACACGAGTGAAATATATTTGGTATTTATACTGAAGACACGTACTGTGTTAGATAGCTTCTATTTATATACAGGGCTGCTTGGATGTATATTTACCAAGTAGACACCCTGGATCAATTTACACACATACATGTACAGACAAGCGACTGATATTAGGCAACTAATCTTAAACTGTGGGACACATGTTGATTGAAATTGAATTGTCATAAAATGACACAAGTAATTGTGGTATACAACTGCAACATGAACAGGGAAAATTAATTGAAATTGTTCCAAACAGGATGTAGCTTTATCAAATATAGTTTTGTTAATTGATAAATAGTAAACTTATTTACCTGTCGGCCTGGGGTAGTTCGCTTGCGGCATTGGTCACAGGTCGGCTGTGCCTAATGTCCATCCTGAAAATGAAAATATATGCATGATTATCTCCCTTGAACTGTGAGCAAAAATCTTAATATTTGGTCATTAGCAGATTACATTTGTACATTTGAAATTTACTTTAGTTTTAAGTATGGCATTATCAATCATTAACTTTTCAAATTTAAAAAAATGGCTGTTTATCTGGCAAAAAGTGAAGTGAAACAATTCAAAAGGAAGAATATCCCCAGGGTTTAAACCAAGAGGGATACAATGTATAATTATATACATACCAGAACCGCTGACGGACTTCCCATCCAGTTTTCATGGACAACGCTGTAAAGAGAGTTTAGAATTTCAATTATCGTATTAATTGTAATTAGCGTCCAGGGCCCCTATAAAGTTAATAGGATAACAAAGTAGTCAAAAAGTGTGACTTATTAATATAATGTGACCAGATTCCATTTAATATCACCCCTGTTAATAACACATTCCTCTTTATATCATATTTTTCCAAAACACCATTTTTTCCTCTATATAATCTATGTAGTTTTGATTGATTAATATCATGTGTTTAAAGTGAATTCCTCTTTATATCATGCTTTTTTTAACCAATCACATTGATGAATTTACCCACAAAAAAAGTCTTTTCCATTGATTTCAGATACAACTTGTACAAAATATTGAACAGAAAATAAAAAAATAACCAAATAAATTTTTTTTTTAATGAAATTATGTTATCTATAGATTCAAAATTCTTCATATGTTCATTGAATAGCTTACTTTTAGTTATTGGGTTAGGAAATGCACTAGATTTAGTGGAAAAACATGAATCTCCTAATGGCACATTCCTGTTAATATCATGTTTTTGTCCAACAAATGCAACATGATATAAAGAGAAATGCACTGTATTCGTAAAATGTGATGTCTAGCTGTAAGGTTTACTTGAATTTCAATACATCCACAGAAGGAGGGGGGGGGGGCGCCACTTACACCGAAAATGGGGGGGGGGCAATTATACAGAAGGAGGGGCACTTATACTGAAGGAAAGGATGGGCATTTATACCGAAGGGGGGGGGGGGTCACTTATACCGAAGGAGGGGTGGGGCACTTATACCGAAGGGGGGGGGGGCACTTATACCAAAGGAAGGAGGGGACCACTCATACCGAAGGAGGGGGGCACTTACACGGAAAAGGGGGGACATTTACACCAAAAGCGGGGGGCACTTATACCAAAGGAGGTGGGCACAAATACAGAAGGGGGGGCACCCATACAGAAGGGAGGGCACTTATACAGAGGAGGGAGGCACTTATACCCAAGGAGGGAGGGGCACTTATACAGAAGGAGGGCACTTAAACAGAAGGAAGGGGGCACTTATACCGAAGGAGGGGGCCACAAATACAGAAGGAGGGGGCACCTATACAGAAGGGAGGGCACTTATACATAAGGGGGGCATTTATACAGAAGGAGGGGATGGACATTTATACCAAAATGGGGCACTTATACTGAAGGGGCGTGGGGCACTTATACTTATATACCGAAGGGGGGGGGGGGGCACTTATACAGAAGGAAGGAGGGGACCACTTTAACTGACCGAAGAGGTCGGGAGCACTTATACCAAAGGAGGGGGAGCCGTTATATCATGGAGGGGGTTCTTATACCGAAGGGGGGCACTTATACAGAAGGAGGGAGGGGACCACTCATACAGGAGGGGGGCACTTGTACCGAAGGACGTGGGCATTTATACGGAAAAGGGGGGACATTTACACCAAAGGAGGGGCACTTATACAGAAGGGAGGGCACTAAACAGAAGGAAGGGGGCACTTATGCAAAAGAGGGAGGCACTCATACAGAAGAGGGGGGCACTTATACAGAAGGGGCACTAATAACAACAATTCATTGAATCTAGGAAGTAGAAAAATTGTGTTGTAGTTATAGCCAAATTGTGGGAATGATTCCCAGATGATATGAGAATCACAAAGTATACAGGTATCATCTTACAATATTTCAGTTAAGATGTTAGATCTAAGTTGTGATTTCTTTATTATTTAAATGGAAGAGGTTTTATATATATACTAGGGGGAAAATGTACTTTTTTTGTCAAGGGGATTGGACCAGAAAATTGGGCAAAAAAAACCCCTGGGAAATAAGTATTAAAAGCAAGGGGAAAAGAAATCAGAATTGCAAAGGGCTATAACTCCAGTAACAAAGTGAAATACAGTATTAATTGTAACCGAAGGAGAAGAGATTTAAAAACAATTAAAATAAATTATTTTGCTATCGAGGATGATAATCACCAAGTACATGTCAGAATAATTTTCTACTAAAAATGGACATACCAGGTAATATAAACTATAGTTAACTTTGCCCCAGCCCAAAGGGAATAATGGAGGGCCCGGGGGTATTGAAATTTATAACCTTAACAGAGCCCCTGATGATCTTTTAATATACACATGCAAATAAATAGGCTGTAGTACATGTACCTCCGAGACTGGTGAAGATTTTCAAAATAATACCCTTTAATTACCCTTTTGGGGCCCTGCCTTGACCCTTTGCGTTGGGGGCAGGGATCCTAATTTTACAATTTTGATATCATCTTCCACCAAGGGTGATTCTCATCAAAAGTATGATATAATAGATACATTTTCTTTTGAAACAGGACAAAACTAGAACTGTCATCTGTAGGATAACTAGTTTTCAAAAAATATTACTTCAATACTTTACTAGATACAGTCAACATATTTTTTAAAATAAGGGGCATAACTCTAAAAATGTTGAAATTGGATGAAAAGTTAAAGGTCACAACTATATATTATAGGGATGTAGCATGCCAAGTACAGTGGACTCCACTTTATATCACCCCTGTTAATATCACATTCCTCTTTATATAATGTTTTTCCAAATCACCATTTTCCATCTATATAATCTATGTAATATTATTTGGTTAATGTCATGGATTTTGAGGTGAACTCCTCTTAATTTCATGTTATTTTTAACCAATCACATAAAATATCCAGAAAATAATGTCATTTCCATGGATTTTGGATACCAAATTAAAAAATAACTTTGTTTTAATGAAATAACGTTATCTATAGATTGAGATTTCTTCATAATTAATTGAAAATGTTTCTTTTAGTTATGGAGATAGGAAATGCACTAGATCTAGTGGAAAAAACATGTTTCTCTTAATGTCACATCTCCCTCTTAATATCATGTTTTTGTCTGACAAATGCAACATGATATAAAAAGTGCACTGTATTAGAATATCTTCAAAAAGGGGCATAACTCTCATAAAAGAGTCAAAATTTCACGAAAAGCGAAAGGACACCATATATCATAGGAATGTAGTGTGCCAAGTTTGGAAAATAATGCTTCAGAACTTTATTAGATCTACTTTACACAATATTCTCTAGAGAATATACAGAATATCTACTAAAAGGGGCAAAACTCTACCAAATGTTGTCAAAATTTTAAGAAAAGCGAAAGGGCACAACTTTATATCATAAGGATGTATAAACATGTTTGAGAAGTATTGCTTCAGTACTTTATCAGATACACTTGAAACAATATTCCGGTCAGACAGGGTAATTCCAAATTATATACCCCCCCCCCCCCCAACTTTGTTCAGGGGAGATAATTACCCAAAAGTATAATTTCCCTATATATTATAACAACAGTAAACTTTACCCCCTCTCTAAGGGGGAGGGGGAATGGGGCCCAGGGGGTACTAATTTCACATAGAGAAATATACTGTAGTACATGAATATCCAGACTGGAGAAGAGGTTTTTGAAATATTATTTAATTATTTAACTGTCAGTCTAATCATTTGTACAAAATTAAATCCCCTTCACCCTATGATACTATCAAATAATATGTTCCTTTTCCTGTTATTCCTGAAGAAGAATTTTATAGTCTTTCAGTCCCAAGGGATATCTCCCACCATTTATACAAAATTGAATCCTTTTTCTTGTTTTTCTTCAGTAGAAGTATTTTAAAGAATTACTTTTATTTTGAATGCCCCTATTGGGCGCCACCCCTCTGCCCCCCCCCCCCCCCCCCCTGGAGGGGGACAATTTAGACAATATATTGTGTCAATCCTTCAGTAAAGGCATTTATTTTAAAGAATTAACTACCCCTTTTTTGGGCCCCACCCCTCTGGCCCAGCGGGGCTCAGTCCAACCAGTTATACAAAATAGATCCCCTTCACCAAAGGATGTTTCAAACCAAATTTGGACATTAATATCAAAGCTTCAAGAGACAGAATTTGAAAGAATTAACTGTATTTCCCATTTGGGGTTTCAGCCATAATAACGTTTTTACATTTTTTAAAATCCACGCCTATCTGCAACCACCTCCAATATCATTAATATCTAGGAGTTCAATATTGAGAATTGAACAAAGCCAAGGGGTTCCCGACACACCATTACTACAATATTTAATTCCCTTCCCGAAGGTTTGGGGTTGGGTTGTTTTTTTGCCAAATTTGGTCAAAATATGTTATGTGACTCATGACTAGAAGCAGGGGATTTACAGGAAATGTTGACCGATCGCGACTGACGCTGCGCCACGGCATCGGGCCCACTGTCCTTCTTATAGACGAGCTAATAACCATTGAAATATGTCGTTTTTACTGAAAGTCGATTCGATCTAAACCCCCTTTTATATGTAAAATTACTCTGAATACCCTACCCTAGGTCCTACAGTACCTGTGCAAATTCTCGGGTCCCTGTGATCTGAGCAGCAACTCACATTATCAAGTGGTATTTTATTTACAACAATAATCTTAAAAAGGTACATCTAATCACTGGAAAAGTCAGCCTTCTCGGACGTTTAACAGGAGCTTTACGTTTCTGTTTCTAATATTAATAGATCCAAGATCATATAATCAGTTATTGAAAGCGTTTAAGTCATTTCCATGTGTACGATACTTGGTCAAACAATAAAAGAACTAATTCGTCAAAAGATGTATAAAAAGGCATTCGATACTAAAATTCATTGAATCAGAGATTAAACCTATACTTCAGCATCAATTTCACAACGTGGTCAAGTCATATTTTGCTATAGTAATGAAAATCTTTTGGACTTACCCAAATGTCAATCCATGAGGGCTGACTGTGCGGGAAAAAGTGGCGCGAATTGTCAGCTCGCCCGGGCAATTACAATGGCCTGCACGCTTCCATTGGTCGAAAGCGATAAAAAGTACTCGCGATCGTTTTCCTTTGACGCAGGTGAACGAGGGTATTTGAGGGGTCGGTTATAAACAGGTATCTGTTCTTATTGAAATTTGATAAAAGATTACTTAGTGAAGAAACACCGGAATAAATGACTTTTCTGGAAAAAATATAAACCTTTTAATATCCTGTTTTCCACAAATGCAACGTTTTGTTTAGCAGACTTCCTGTCCCCAAATGAACCCCAGCAAAGGTGCGACTCTGTCGGTTGCAAAAAACTGTTCGTGGCAATGTTTTTGACAAATTCTTTGCAAGACAATCTTCAGAGAGTGTTATATATATTGAATTCCAACAGATCAATAGGCAGATTGCAATTTCTTATCAAAATCTTGGGATTTAAACCTATAATGTAATTCCGTGTATAACAGATATAAACCAGGCATATACAATTTGACCAGAACGTCGCTAAATTCAAAATGTCATTAGATACTAAATAACATATACTTTTAAAATGTCATACAGGGGTGGATCGAGAAATTCCGAATGTGGGGATCCAAATCTGTTTATAGTTTTCAGTCTGAAAATACGACAACAGGTTCGTTCCTCGTGCGAACATAAATAATTTCGTATCTATTCTCAAGGAAAACATAAACCAATTACTTTTTCAACAATTTAACATCATGCGAGATACATGTACAGCAGTGTTTCCGATTTAATTAGTAACATCGCGAGTAAACATGAAAATTTTAGGAGAGCACTTAAAGGCCCAATATATGTAACTTCAGCGAAATTTTCGTGATTCTGATGATGGAAGTGTGAAAGATTATAAGACTCTGTCATGACCAGGGATGTAAGGTAAGGAAATTCAACCATCGGGGTTTTCAAATTTGGTAAAACCCGAGGCTTTGCCGAGGGTTTTGCCAAATTTGAAAATCCCGAGGGTGGAATTTCCCTATCTTACACCTTTGGTCATGAAAGAGAATTTTTCTCTCATTTCAACTACCTGAATAAGCTCAAAAACCATGAAAATGCTTTTGACTGGCCACCATTTTGAAAATATCAAATTTTTCCTTGAATTTTTTTTAAACAAATGATACAGCGAGATCGAGCATACCCCATATTTGCAAACATAGTTTGCGCAGAAAAAATAATCTCAGCTTTCTAATGTACACGGTTAAAATATCGTGAAAGGTTTTAATTTCATCACGTCGCCATTTTTCTTTTTTCGGCATCAGATTGTACCGAACTCGTGACGTCACGACATTGTTGCGCCATTGTGACGTCACGCGGTGGCTGTATTGCATGGGTATGGGTGTAATACAACCACAGCGATCATATGTGTATTGCCCTAGACAGGCCAGTATTACACACCTAAAAATGAGAGAAATTACTGTCACATGTGTGAGGGTAAGTATGTTTGTGTATGGCTTGTGAATTATTTGTGAGAAATCTGAAGAAAAAAAATATAAAAAATCTAAATACTATATTTGCTTTATAATCATGTCCCATATAATAAATTTGGTTATTGCTGAACCACAAGTTTTCTTGTATCATACTGTTCTGAGGGAGTTTGTCTTCTTGTATGCTTATTTTGAAGTTAGCTGTAAACATATGTCACCTGACAAGCGGCCGATTAACAACACCATACTTGATAATAGGAAATATATCGCGTATAAAGTAGCATTGATAAAACAGACATCGATACCTTTATCATTATGTGATATAAGAGATGAATTTGAAACGTGCAGGCGGTCATCCATCCAACTACTGATCACGCTCAACGTTGCTAACTATAGAGAGCGGGTCCTCGGGTTATACCGCATGACTGGAAAATCTAGCTTGACAGTTATATGCAGTATTTCCCCTTCATTTACCTAGGTAGACATTACAATATTTTTCAAATTTACATATTTTTTAATATAACATCTGTTGTATACCAATTTTTGACAACTCAAATAATGTTTTGCTATGGTATAAAATGGACGCTAAACCTAAGCTACACCCACTCGAAATAGGCAGGTAACGTCAGAAACTGGTAATCATGTGCAAAGTGGTTGAGAACTAGCACCAGTGTGAAAATATCACTCGATAGAAACCCCTTAAAACGATAGGCGTGAGTGAACTTGTCAACATTATTGAAATAAAATCATGTTCATGTATATTTTCTAAAGCTTTTCATTATTAGTTTAAATAAATAAATAATATTTCTCTCTAATGTGTATGCTCAATGTTTTATGCCAAATTTAATTAGGAGTTATCGCCCTTCGACTGTGTGGTTTCGTGCGACTGTGTGATTAGGAGTTATCGCCCTTCGACTGTGTGATTTCGTGCCCGTTCCAACTTAACAAGGGGTGCGACCGTTAAAAAATCTCCGATATATCCTTATTTAAAGAGGCATCACGGTAAAACTATATTTTTTATGTTTATTTAGGATTAATGTATATATGAATTAAACGTATTATCTTGTGGAAAATTAATGTGTGATTTACGCTGAAATATGTTCTCAAAAACATTAATTAATAATTGAAAAAGGGGAATCACTATTTGTTAATCAACGATTTGGACATGTAATTTTTTTGCGTCACATATGATAACGCATGCGCATTACAAGCTACATCGGTAAACAAAACAAATGGCTATCAGCGTGACCTACATGTAACTACCAAGCGAAAAGTTGCCGAATGCATGGAATGGTCAAAACATATGTCTTTATTTGCATTAGGCAATAATGCCTTTGAGCATATACAAAACAATTACAATTTACAATGTACAATTTATGGTGGAAATTTGATGTACAATTGAATAGTGATAATTAAATAAGTACACTAAGGAACAGTAATAATTGAGTTAGCCTGTGCATATAACTTACCAACATAACCATTTGGTAAGCGAATGGTATTCGAACATTACAAAAAAAATAGTTAAATAATCTTTCATTTCTTATTTCATTAGCTTTGTAAATGTACATAGCCAAATTTTGAACAATGTTTGTATTTTCTGACGACATGAGATCAATAAACTTAAATACATTTGGTCTTATGCAGTATTTCTTTCTCAAAAACTTTGATCTTATCTCTGTGTATAATGGACATTCCAAAAAAAGTGATATTCATTTTATGTTGACGCTGAAATTTGGATAGCTTTTAGATGGTTATATAGATAGTCTGAAAAAAATCTTCAAGACATCGAGTTATATAAAAAAAACGGAATCATTTCATTTTATTTTTGTACTTTTCAATGTATGCACACCTTTAATGAAACCATTCTAAATGAGGATTCGTGCATCTAACTTTTTACAGAAATATTAAGGTTCTGCCCATGGTTGTCATCGTCGGAAACCCACGTCACATGACACTGTAAGAGTGAAGTGTCATGTGGGTTTCTGACAATGTATTGTTGAATATATATATTATTATATATCCTGTACCCATTTATACCGGTCTCAGTCAGGTACTGGTGTCGATAAATGATGCAAAGTTGCCGACATATCCTTATTCATATAAATATCGTGTGTAATTAACGTCTGATTATTAATGTGAATGTGATTCAATAAATGTATACACGGACTTTGTCTCCGTTTCATCATCGGACGTATATACACTGTACATTACGTATACGCGTCCCCTCTCGGGCCCCTTCGTCAAATTGACCGACAACGCTGTCACTTGACGCGTGGTCATCGCTATTTTTATCGGGATTTCCCGAGGAATGCAATTTTGCAAGCAGCTAATAAAGACATTTTGAGTGGACTTTGAATATTGGAATTTACAGGAAAATGTAACTGGTAGTGCAGACAGCATGTACATACAAGAACCTAATAATTGTAGACTTCCCCGGGATGCCCCTTTAAGTACAGAGGCGACACAGGTCATATGAACGTGACCTCTTATGGGATTTTGTCAGAACCTTATAAAACGGAGTGAGAACAAGGATTTGTATTTTAATCAGATTGTATTATTAAGCTCTTTAATTGCATTAATTATAGGTTAATATGTTATATTGTTATCCGTAACGTGTTAATTAAGCATTGTTAATTATATGTAACAATACATTGTATATCTTCATTATATCCAAATACTACTGTCCGTGAATAATTTATATATATGTGCTGCTGTCTTTTCTTTTCTTTTTTTAGCATTTAACTTAAGCTACAGTTTCTAATTTCTGTGATATCTACTTACTGTTACTGATCTTGCTTTACTTGCATGTTTGTTATCCATGTCATGTTATATTATCTATTGGTGTTTGTATCCTTTAGTTTGTCGCAATAATAGCACTACAGTGCTAATGTTTATTGTTCTAAATATGCGACTTTAAATAAAAATTCTTGTATCTTGTGATGTCACCCATATAGGTTTTTTGTTTAATAAATAGTTACATAATGTGGATGTCTTGAAAAAACCACAGGGACCTGAGAATTTGTTACAGCTAGTTTTGGACCTAAAATAGGGTGTTTAGAGTAATTTTACACATTTGGGGGTTAAGATCAATTTTCGATAAAAATGCCCCCCTCAATGGCCATTAGAGTTAGCTTTTATGACCATTGAGGGGGCATTTTTATCGAAAATTGATCTTAACCTCCCAAATGTGTAAAATTACTTTAAACACCCTATTTTAGGTCCAAAACTAGCTGTAACAAATTCTCAGGACCCTGTGGAAAAAAACTGCTTACGTAATAACAAAATAATCTAACTTATGTAAGACCTAAATATAGGCTCTTGTGTAACTCTTTGAATGTAAGTTACATAATAACGTTACAGCACTGTAGCCGCGATGTCACTCTTGCAACAAATACAATTTATGTATATTTACATTTGCTCTGCAATTTTCCATTGGCACAATGCTAAGAGGCAGTTGCTGTCATACGCCTATAACACCCAGTGCCTCAGACTATAACAGCAGTTGGTATTGTGACGTCATCAATCTCTATTGTGACGTCATGAATTTCATTTATGTCTTCACTTGATTTGCTGATCAAAATCGGTCCGAAGAAACTAAATAAAGCACAATAATTCAAAATGTAAATATAAGTAATGAACATTTTAGCAAATATTGTTACAGTCCTATAACACACATTGCTATTGCTGACAAACTTACATAAAGCCCTACCGGGCTTTATTTAGTTTGTCATCAATAGCAATGTGTGTTATAGGACTGTAACAACATTTGCTAAAACATTCATTGCTTAAATAATGTAAATATGTTAACAATGTCATAATTCATTTAATAACAATTAGATACATTACAGGTATATATATGGTAACATAGACTGTCCCCGTCTCTAGAATAGTATACAGATATCGAAAAATTGTCAAATAATTTTAACCACTTGGATGTCTGATTCTAAGTTTGAAACAAAGTAGTGAAATAAAAAAAAAAAAAAGAGAAATTCTCTATATAAACTTAGAGGCTGTTAGCCAGTCTAATGGTATCATTGTACGAAAATAAATAAGGAAAAACATTTTAAAACCATTAATTTAATCGTGAACGCTTGTGTATTACATAACTTACATTTGGGTTGCCACGGGATAATATCGCTATTATATAAGTATATGCCTTTATCACTATAAAAATAAGTTAGTATCAGCAAGTAATGAATTTACAGAATATACCATTCTCGTCAAACTATATTCATATCAACTGTATACTAACATTTTAAAGGAGATACTGAGGTAAAGAAAAAGAATATTATTATATAAAAATTGAGTTTTAATATTAAGAAATAAAATGCTATGAAATGAACAAATTAAGAACTCATATCGCCAGCTATATAGACGTTAAAAGCGTCATTATATTTATATAGACCTATAGGCCTAAATATGATACCAGCTTATATAAAGGTGTATCTATTCAATTATTAAAATTAAATGCATTCCCCTATGTGCTTGATATTATGACATAATTCATGACATGCATACAACCAGCTATTTAGGAGTTTTAATATTGTGTAAATATTCATCATTCGTTAACAAAAATCTAAATCATCACAAAGACTTAATTACCATCTCTTTTTTTGATAAAATTTCCTCATACTTTTTAAGTGTGTCGAAAGCAGGCCAATCAATATAAAAAAAATATATAGTTAATAAATTAGCATCATCTTATATTTATCTGATAACAGCTTTTTTAAATGGGTATTCATTCTATGAATCTATTAAATGTATTCACCTATATATATATAAGAACATGCCCGACTTATTTTCCAGACATAGACACGACCTGCCCGGGTCACATATAGTTTTTGCATACCATGAACATTTCCGTTCTCTTCTGTTGTATAACCGTGGAAAATCTCCTCTCTTTTATTCTCAAGGTCGACCGTCTGACTGGGTCGCGAATTATTTGGAATTTTGATTTTTGAAGCAATATTGATTAAATCTTATGACATTATTTATTCAACAAAATATGTAATTTGATTTTATATTTATATACTTATCAATATTTCCTTTCGAGTATATCTTTGTGTCTCTATGTGCATTTTTTCTGCTTGGCATATTGTGCATATTTTTACATCTGACCCAAATATAGACCAGGGGAAAATCCTCGTTGGTGAAACCATGTTCCCGGCGCGTGTTAGGTATAATTGCAAACCCGGGATTTGACGATTGTCCAATCAAATCACTCAAAATTGCCCCTGACGCCAACCAGCCAATCAGATCGGACCAGTCTCGTGAAACATTATAAATTTACTGAAATCCTCCACCGCTTCCTCACTCACATCAAAGTCGCCCGTCAGAGCAGATCTGTTATAAAACCGGATTAATTCAACGAATATTTGTGAAAATGGATGCCCAAAGAGTCATAAACTTCTCAGCTGGACCGGCTAAATTACCAGAATCGGTAAGTGTTTGATCGTCTGTCACACTGTTGTGTCTCGGTGTCTGGCCGTGGGGATTTCCCCACGCCGGCAAACGTCAAAATTAATTTTGACGGTGGTTTGACTGCATGTTGTTGATGTATTTGCTACAATTGTTATAAGTCGGATGCATTTTTGTCTTATTTATTCATAAGTTCAATTTTCTCGTCGACTTTCTTTCATTTTGGACGAGAAAAATCGCATCACGCGGGCCGATTACCGGTTTCACATGGCAGGCTATATTAAGGCTGATGAATATTCATGAGGTCACAATCACCCTGGTCATGACATGTACAACAGCAGGCTTAACCCGTTCGTGTTTGTTATTTATCATTTGTAAAAAGTTAAAACGTATTCTTAATCATAACAAAGTCAACAAGTCCATCTATGATTTGCTTAAATTTCATTTCTTATTTCCACATATACTGTAAGTCGAAAGGAATTTACCGACAGAGAATGTGCAGGTCAATCGATGTTCAAAACGTATGGTTAGCTTACAAGCAAACCTGTATATCATTGAATCCAATGAATATAAGCCTAATTTTGTATTAATTAATGTATATATTTTTTCACTGTTAATTACTTACCTTGCAGTAACTTTTGAAATATACGATAGCATTCTAAAACAAGTGAACTTAACATTAAGGTTTTGTTTATTGACTACCGTGTCACAGTCAGCTGATCATGATCACGGTGACAAGGTCGCACCGAGCTCGCGCCCGCCACATGCTTCGAGCTCACATGTCATCGCTTTTATATAATAAATCGAACAGTGTTATTGACTACGTGTTGAACACAGTAAACAAATAGCTATATTATCCGGACATTTGTATAAACATACTGATTTAGTTTTATATGCAGGTTCACAAATTAATGTTTTATAAACGGATTCATTTAATAAAATGGTTTAATTGATTTTAATTATTTATAAGCCAAGGTATTGAAAACAGCAAGTGTTTATATCGTGAGGATGAAACATTGCAGTATATATATATACAGTGATTTGTCAGGTTCATGAACACATATGATCATTTATGAATCTGTTTTATCACTGATAAGCCAGTCGACAAGTAATAAAGAACTTTTCCTTGAACTTGTTTAAAATATCAATATTAATTCAATCAGCTGTTGATTTTTTTTTTTTGTAAATTATTGGAGTGAAGATTGTGTCGGCACCCGTTACCTTTAAGCTCAAATATAATACTGAAGACTTTCTTTACACAAGACTCTGAAGTACCTTAATTGTTACATCTTAAAAACTTTGATATAATTATTAATTATCATGTTCATAAAACTTGCAATAGTTATTTTCTAATCATAATCTCAGATACATAGTAACAAAATATGAAATTTACATTTACAAAAATAAATTAATTTGAGTTATATGTAGATATATAATTTAAGCTTATATTTCATCTGTCACTTGTTGGGGAACCTCTTACAATACTTGTAAGTATTTAAACATGGCTACTAATAGTAATATTTAATGCTGATCAAAATGTTTTGACCACAGGCACTAGCCTCGTCTGTCAAACACCTATATATAACAGTCTGTGACATTAACATTTTCAAGCAGTAGCCCAGACAAGCAAAATGCAGTGCTTATTATAACAAATATATTGAAATTCAAATCAATTTCAAGGAATTTTCACAAGTCCAAACCAAAATTTACTAGTTGTGGGCATAGGACTAGTGGCTAACTTCGCAGACTGCTATAACGTTAATATTATAGGTGCTTGACAGACGAATCTAGTGCCTGTGGTTTTGACAGCTCATGAGCAAATGTTGTCTGTAATGATATATACAGTTTATGTTATATATATTATAGGCCTAAGCCATCCAGTAAAACATTTTTTAGAGGATATTTTAATCAATAATTTATTTAAACTAAATTTGCGGTACATACTGAAAAGAGGAATTTTTTTATGTGTGCTGATCATGCCACTCCACAAACTGGAACAGTTGGACATTAAGTTCAATTATAAGAAATCTTTCCCTATAGATGACCTATTGACTTTATAGAAGGAATATTTCTTCCACTCGGGAATTGATCTTGTTTTCTCACAGCTCTTATAAGACTACACAGTTCTATATAGTCAATGAAAACCTGTAATTTTCCACAAGCTGTAGTGAGCGTGGCTGCAGCTATATTTAGATCCATTTTACTTGGTACCTGTAGGGTGTAAAAATAGACTTCGACCAGCTGATGTATACAATATATATAATACACCTACTTGGGGGAATTTCTGCTATGTAGGTCAACTAACAGCTGACTCTACTAAACCAGTTCTGTTGTAGCCTATAGGTAAAGTATACTTATACAACTCTCTAGGTTACTGGGTCATAACTGGCCTGGGCGAATGACACATGGATCAATATAGTGTACAAACTTGTCTGGATATTTATTTTTTTTTTGTGGTTGAAGGATTATTATATAAAATTAACATTAAGAATTCTTCTGAAATTATGAATTGTTGCATTCCTAAATGTATTTTTAAATGGATTAATTCTGTATTAGGTATTTCTGGGTCATGTGAATATAATTAATAAGTAATTCGTATACATGCATATTCATGAACTTGTACAGTATCATGACACTGACAGACAACATATATAGGGCTATAGTTATAAAACAAAGGGGAGATAATTTATCAGTCAACTTGTCTAATCTGAAATCTTTGTGCCATATGTTATCTTGTACTGTAGATGTTACCCATGGCCAGTTAATCATGACCCAATCACATTTCCATTACGTATTCATCGATCATCACCCCAATATTTGAAGTCTTTCCATTTAAAGGGTGGAAAAGTTCATATAACGGTAAATGACATTTTAGGGGTGAATTGATCAAATTAGAAAAATTTTGACACCAGATTTTCTCATTCACCCCTAAAATTTTATAATGAATCATCCCAACCTTTGAATTGGAAGAGTTCAAATATGTATTGAAGGGGTGAATGAGTTAAAATCCTTCATGTCATGCCTTGAAAGTGATGTTTGCTCAACAGACAAACTTCAATTACATAAGCTTCAATGCAGTACTACCAAGATTATCCCAGCTTATATTAGATAAGGGTACTGGTCTTATCTGCCTGTAGGCCTAAACTATCTTAGTAGGGTTTAATGCTAAAAGAGATACCATCATATGGGACGTCCCTGATCATATACAGGGATGATTCTAGCTCTTAAAACCTATGGGAGAATTTGAGGAATTTTATGAGATTAGGAAATTTCTATGAGATTTTTCAATATATATACTAATAATAAAGTAACACTATTTTGAAATTTTAATGAGATTTTCAGGAAAAATATTGGTAAAAATCCCAAAATTTCCCCATTTGCGCTAGATCTACATGTATGTTATTAAATCAATTATATTTGAATAATAAAGTTGCAAGATAAAAAAAATACACAAATATAACATTCTTTAAGTCATATTTCATTCAATTTTTCCTTTATTTCCAGGTCTTGGAAAAGGCACAACAGGAGATGCTTAACTACAATAACACGGGACAATCCGTCATGGGTAGGTCTTATTATTTAGAACTCTCTGTATAGATTTGTAATAGTGTGAAAGTACCATGAATTCCCTCTGTCCCTAATATATAATTACCTCGTCAGGGTTTGCTTTGAAGCCGTCCCTATATCTTTTTCAAGCATAGAAACCGAAAATGACCCCACCAAATTTCCATTAAAGCTATGCAGAAGGACATTCATTTATTAATAAAAAGGACACTGTTTAAAAAATACCCAGCGCAAACCCTGTCACATTATAGTATCAGCTTGAAAATAAGAAAGAAAGACATTGATGATTTTCGACCCAATTAAGAGTCAAATTGACCCAAAATCACTAGTTAAGCGAAGGGTGATGTTAAATTATTTCAAATACCCAGAATATTGTTCATGTATTTATTAAACATAACAGGTATGTAAAAAAAAAAGCGAGTAAAATATTGCTTTATTTAATTATTGTCACTGTCAGTAGTTTTATGTCTTGTGGCGTGTCCACTTAGGGGATGGGGAATGGGGGCAGGGAGTACATTATTTAATGCGGTGTCAGGGCCAAAGGAAACTCGGCCCTTAGCTAGTGAAAAGAACTGAAGTAGATTGATAGATGGTTATAAATGGCATATTTTTTTCTGCAATTTGTAGTGATTGTATACCTACCTACATTATGTATATAGACTTTTAAGTTTAGTTCAGAGATCGAAAAAAATTATTAAAATATTATCAATTCGTCAAAATATTATTGTACAAACTTTATAGTATTAAGCAACACATTGTTTAATTATTGAGCTTTGTTTTTTTATACCTCTGATTATGTGTTGGATATATTTTTTACAGAAATCAGTCACAGATCAAGCGACTTTACAAAAATCATCAACGCAGCCGAGAAAGATATCCGCGACATTTTGTAAGTTTTTATTCTAGCTTCGTTTAATGCTCTTCATACAGACATGAATGTAAAGAATAATAGATTTACAAAATAGTTTTTAAAAACCCCAAAAAGCCATGTAACCTGTATGTGCCTCAGGGATAATTCTGGCTCTTAGAACGTATGGGATAATTTAAGGGATTTTATGAGATTAGTAAAATTTCTACGAGATTGATCTATTATAAAGTAATGCTATTTTGAAATTTTAATGAGATTTTCAGGAAAAATATGGGTAAAAATCCCCAAACCTCGCCCCAGAGTGATCCCTGTGCTGTAATCTCTGATAAAGAGGAGGAAGTTAAAGTTTAAACCATTACATAATATAAAATAGACTGGCTCCCGTCTCTAAAATAATGTTATCAAATTATTATAATTGTCAAGCTAGAAGTAAAATTCAGAAGGGAAATTCTCTATAAAAACTTAGCACTCAGTGATCAAATGACACATTATTTTCATGGGTCCTTTTTGTACATCTTGCTCAAAACAATGGGTCCCGCAATGGTAAATTGAAGTATTTCCAGAATTTCTACGAGTCCCATCATAATTTATGAGTACTGGACTCGCACTACACTGCACGTAGATTGATCACTGAGCACTGGTGACCAGTCCAAATATAAAATTATCTTGTTTATTTTCACAACAGGAATGTGCCCAGTAATTACAAGGTCATCTTCACACAAGGCGGTGGTACCGGCCAGTTTTCAGCCGTACCTCTAAATCTGATGGGACTGAAGGAGGGCCATTGTGCGGACTACATCGTGACTGGTAGCTGGTCCGCCAAGGCTGCGAAGGAGGCAGAGAAATATGGCAAGGTCAACGTCGTCAACCCCAAGGTCGACAAATACACAAGTACGTTACCTGTCGGTTGTTGTTTTGCCTAGTTTTATAGCCAAAAACATGTAGTTTCCCCTAGTTCATAGATGTTAGCCAGGACAATTTTTTGGCCTAGTTATATAGCCTATTCCTTTTCAATAGATTAAGAGTGCCTCATTTCTCCAAAATGACTGAAAAATGAGGAATATTTTCCCAATTTCAGTAAAATGATGCTATATTCTTTAAGATTGTTTCAATCAGTGAGTCTATAATGGAAATGTTAAGAAAACAGAGCAGAGATTGCAAGAGCCTTGAACATACAGCCAAGAAAAAATTATTTAATAAAATCTATTTTGGTCAACAGCGATTCCCCCAGAGTCGACATTCAACCTGAACCCTGAAGCCTCGTATGTGTTCTACTGTGCCAATGAGACTATCCACGGTAAGTTGAGAAAGTTGGATCATGTGACATTGTGGTCAACTTTATTTATTTGTAAAACGATAAAGTTCATCAGTATGTTAAGTTTATGGGTTGAAGGTATAATCATGATAAAGATCATGAACAATATTTCTTAATTTTAGTATTAGCCCGACTTTTTTTTGCTCCTTTTGTAGAACAATGTTCCTTTTGTGTAATAACGTTCCTTTTCATATTAGAATATTCCTTTTCTGTTAAAATCAATTTCTCTTCAATAGAAACGTTGTTTTCTATAAAAATGATTGTTAATCTAATAATGTTCTTTTTTAAAACGATATTCCTTTTCTGTAACATTGTTCCTGTTCTATAACATTGTTTCTTTTCTATAACATTGTTTACTTTATATAACAATGTTCCTTTTCTATAACAATGTTCCTGTTCTATAACAAAGTTTCTTTTCTATAACATTGTTTACTTTGTATAACAAAGTTCCTTTTCTATAACAATGTTCCTGTTCTATAACAATGTTTCTTTTCTATAACATTGTTTACTTTATATAACAATGTTCCTTTTCTATTACATTGTTTACTTTGTATAACAATGTTCCTTTTCTATGACAATGTTCCTTTTCTATGACAATGTTCCTTTTCTATAACAATGTTCCTGTCTATGACATTGTTCCTTTTCTATGGCAATGTTCCTTTTCTATGATAATGTTCCTGTTCTATTACAATGTTCCTATAGAGATGTGTTCCTCTTCTAGGTGTGGAGTTCCAGTATATACCTGAAACCAACGGTGTTCCTCTCGTCTGTGATATGTCATCAAATATGATGTCTCGTCCAGTGGATATATCAAAGGTAGGTTTTCTCAGTTCGTTCTATTTGTTTCTTTTTTGTATGTATTTAAAGCAAACAATACACAATTTTAAATGCAGCATAGCAGGACTTGATGGAAAATAATTTTTCATAATTTTCACAAATTTTTGATTTCTTGAAATACAGTTTATCTGATGGAAGCAAGTTACCAACATCAAATTTTTCATTCATCAAATGTACAAAAGGAACTTGACTCGTTCATCCCTGAAATTGCATAATGAGCTATTCCATCCATAGAAATGGGAGAGTTCAAACATGTTTTCAGGGGGGAATGTGCCAAAAACAATTTGTGAATATAAGCAAGAAGAGATATTTCATATACAAATTGTTGTCTACAGTTTGGCGTGATATTTGCCGGAGCCCAGAAGAACATTGGCTGTGCTGGTGTAACCATGGTGATCATTAGAGAAGACTTGCTTGGACACGCAGACCCAATGACACCGATTATCTTTGATTACAAAACCATTGTAGGAAACAATTCCCTGTACAACACTGCACCAACATATAAGTAAGTATTTAGTTTTTGTGTTTGACAAGTTTGAAAACCATTTGATTGAGATATGTTTCTAAGGAAAAAAAAATCAAGAAATGAAATTTTTTTGTTTATTACGGAAAATATTTTTGAAGTGTAAAATAATATGTAAAGATTAAAAAGGACCTTTTAACATTTGTAGAAAGTTCATGTGAAGAGATATACGTGAAATATGGAACCATATCACATCATAAATATATTTGGGATACTTTGATAAAAATATTATTTAAAAATTTTATAACATAACCGCATTAACTGGTATTAAAGAGGATTATTCTTAATTCATAATAATTTATTTGTTTATAAGTCTACGCCTGATAATTATTTTTTTCTAAATGATGGCCATTTGTATTGATTTAGTTTTAATTTTTTTTTTATTTAACTACATTACTGACATTATTTGACGCAGAATCTTGGAAAAAATACTTATTTCGTTTTTTTTTTTTTCTGCAGTATATACATCCTGGGCCTAGTATTACAATGGGTAAAGTGTCAGGGAGGTGTCCAGAGGATGGAACAGCTGTCCGACATGAAATCTAAATCCGTATACAACGTCTTAGACAGCTCCAACGGCTTCTACTAGTAAGTACCCCCAGTACCTATCACTGTTTATATTTTCAATATTTTTGTGAGGAAGTGTCCCGTTTCTGTTTATGGGAGATTGTGTCCGATTTAATTTTGTGTGGAGATTTTTTGTTTTGTAAAAATCATTCACCCCTCAAATTTCATAATGAACTTTTCCAAACTTGCACTGGAAGAGTTGAAATGTGTCATCTGGGGTGTATGAGTTGAGATGGTTGTGGAGCAGGGACTCTGATATGATTTTTTCGAGAGGGTGGAGGTTTGATTTCCTTGTTTCTAAATTGAAATATTACCTTGTGAATGTTTTCAATTTTGAAAGTTAGGAGAGTGTAACAGTACTTTACATATCTTCATTGATACTTTGTTTTGTTGATGAGTTATAAAGTTTGTCCAATTTGATAGAAATTATTTTCTTCTTAATTTTATGATTTTATGATTTTGTCACAATAAAGATGTATGCTGGATGTTCAATTTTGAGAATTCAAAATTAAATTTGTCAAAATACTTTTTACCTACTTTCCAGAGAGAATGACTCCATCTAATAAATTAAAGCATGTTGAGTAGAGATTGTATGATGAAAAAGTAAATTAAAAATTTGTTCCGAGTTAGCGATACCATAGAACTAATGAAAGTTGCACACCAGTGTATTTTGGGTAGGCACTTTTAGAGTTTAAAATGCTGAAAAAAAACTTTTAAACAATGCATTTAATGCGTAAATTTCTTCACAAGAACACTGTTCAGATTATTTATTTTTGTATTCTTGGTTACAGTGGTACCATTGAGCCCCACTGCAGAAGTAGGATGAATGTCCCGTTCAGAGTCGGGGGACCAGAGGGAGACGAAGCGTTAGAAAAGAAATTCTTAGAGGAGGCTTCAAAGAGGAATATGATCTCACTAAAAGGACACAGGTAAAAAAATGCATAATTTTCATCAAAGTGGACAATATTGTCTACATGTATATCTGCGTGGAGAAAATAATGTCCTGTGTTAGTGTCAATTTAACCTTCATTGAGAGACTACCTGTATTAAAATACCCCTTGTAAAAAGAGACTATTGTAATATTTATTTTATGTTGTAGATCTGTCGGTGGTATGCGGGCGTCGCTATACAACGCTCTAACAGTCGAGGAGGCAATGGAACTTGTAAATTTCATGAATGAATTCCGTCAACAAAATCAGTGAACGAAAGACTTAAAAAAACTTTTATCCGACATTGGTGTCAAAACTGGAAATGCTAGTCGTGGAATGAGCTCTCCTGAAATGTTTTCACCCAACATGGTTTTAGAAAACTGCCAGTTGTTCTAATTTGACAACAGTTCTAATACAAATGAACATACAGATGCTGGTTTTCGAGCCATCCATCACTTTAGAACGCTTCAATTCCACTGTTGTTCAATGTTTGGTTGACTATTTAAAAGGACTGATGTGAAGTATTTTCTACAGACTTCAATTTTTGTTCAAATTTTCAACGACAATGTCTGAATCCAAGGATGTAGTGTGAATTCCTATATGACCAATCTGAACCAAAAACAGGACAAATGTGTTATTTTACCTTTGTTAGAATTTACTGCCATACATAAAAGTGAAAAGGAAACTTACAAATGTAAGCAATACAATTTCCAAAAAAAATCTGAAATCTAGAATAAATTCAGATTCAAACAAACACAAAACAACACAGTTTCCACCATTTTTGTGAACAAATGTGTTTTTTTCCTGATACATAAAGTTAAAATTATTTTTTTGTAATTATTAATAACTTTGGTCTACTTGTATTTGAAAAAAAAGTTTTTGAGTGGAAATTTGCTATGGAAAATGTACGAGAATGATTTTTGTTTCTCACATTTTCAGCTCAAATTTTTTATCACTAAAATGTAACTCGAGATTCAGTGGTATTTTTTAGTTATTTTGGTTGAAATGTTTTAACTCCTCCACCCCTGAAGACATATTTGAACTCTTCCAATTCAGTGGTTGGAATAGTCCATTATGGAATTTCTGGGGTGAAAGAGTTGATATGGTTGTGTAGTCTATGAACGTATATGCTATATATCTATGTGGATTTGTTTCGGTGTTTTATACACAGCCAAACTCCAAATAAGAATTCTCGCAACTAAAAATACTGTACGACTTTTGTCGTCAAAGTGTGATAGCAAGGGAGTGTAAAATATTCAATGTTTGTCAATGTTGTATACAGTATATGTAGGAGAATGGATGCTTTGAGTGTATATATGTAGAATGGATGTTTAAATTGTATATACATGTATAATTGTGTAGAATGGATGTTAAATTGTATATATAATTGTGTAGAATGGATGTTTATAGAATGAAAGTGTTTCAATGAAAACTGATAACCTGTTTCAATGAGCACTGTATTGTTTGAAAGAGTTTGGTGTGTAAATAGTTTTGTTGGAAGTTTGTATAAATCGGTAAAGAGAGAAAATGGTGCTGTTTGTTAATGTGTATGCAAGAATTTCAACTTGTTCACCCCTGGAGCCACATTTGAATACTTCCAATTTGAAGGTTGGAATAGTTCACTATGGATGTTCAGGGGTGAACAAGTAAACTAGGCCAAAACAAAAATTACATGTGTTTCAAGTCTCCTGACCTGCCCTAAACTTCCCCATCACCATGAGAATACATGTAAATTAATTTCATAGCCAGGCAAATCTTTTTTTTTTTTTTGCCTATTTTTTAGTCTGATCTGATTCTTGACACTTTAGCCACTGGTTTAGAGCTATTCCAGTAAAATATCTGTCTCCCCAGAAGGACTTGAGGTTTTGTTTAGGGGTACCACCAACAGAATATTATTAATAGTTCACTTATAAATATTAGCTATTGTAAGCAAGAAACCTAACCATGGATAGAACTGATTTATTTTCGAGCCCAAGAGTCGGGGAGATTTTTTTACTGGAATAAGTGTTACTGTTGCCTAAAACACAAAGTTTTTGTATTGGCCTTATCAAGTACTATGAACAAATTAAATATTAATTTTGTGTATGTAAAACACAGTATTTTAAAGCACTTTGAAATTCCATTATTATTGAGAAAGGGTAATATCGAGTTTAAAAAAATTTCAAGATATTGAATGAAAAATATCTATTAAAACCATGATTTTTCCTTTTTTCATAATAGACGATTTGTAATATCATATTAATTGATATAAACATAGGGCATATTTTTATTTTTGCACAAACAATTTAATTTCTTTTCTAACGTACATACCCATGACTTCAGAATACATTGTTATAAATTTTCAAAAGTACAGCTTCACAATACATACATACATACCAGGTACATGTATTACTTGCGCAGTCAAAGCGTGACCAAGAGACCAGTGGGTCTGAAAATGTTGCATTATATTTTTAAACTCATTTAACCCTGAAGTTCCACATTGAACTATTCCAATCTATGAATTGGAAGAATTCAAATGTGTCTCAAGGGGTGAATGAGTTCATATAAATATTGTTTGTGTATCAAATAGAGTTTTGATGTTGCATTTCCATCAACAACACATTTTTAACAGAAGCATTTATTAAACAATAACACATTGTCACATATATACTTAAAACATTGTGATTAACACAGCAACACTGAGAGTCCATGTTTAATTCATCCACCCCTGAAGTACTATAATGAACTATTCCAACCTCTGAATTGGAAGAGTTCAAGTGTGTCTTCAGGGGTGTATGAGTTATTAATAAGATAACATGAACATTTGTTTTCTATTATTTTATTGTCTAAATGACATAAAATATGTTGTTTCTGATGATTATAAAACTTTGAAAAATAATAAAAAAAAAATATTTTAAAAGGAATGCTAGTGTTTGTTGTTTAATTTTTACAATTCCAAAATTCCAGGTCAGTTGGGGGATGTCCTTAGCTGAATAGCATTGCAGCCTGGCATACATCGTGAGAAGTCCAAAGGGTTCCGACTCTCTGATCTACTCAATATTGATTTACAGACCTGGGAACCCTTTCCAGTGCTTGTTAGTAGTTTTCAAGCTGGTTGTCGTTAGTTTTGATCTGTTGTCAGTAGTTTCAGTAAAAGTGGGACCACATGCCCAAATCTTCCATTTATAGTAATCTACTGATGAATTGTAAAGCGACTGTGGTCTAATTAAGCGTTTATTTGACCTTTATTATTCAAAACCTCACGGATTCGGAAAACAGATTGACAAAGATTCACAGAAAGTATGGGGTTGTTTATTATAAAATAAGAAATTTAACGCGAAATAAACGTAATTGTGTACATTAATTTTTAATCTATTCAATTGAAATTAGAATAAATACTCACATTTTTATTTATTTTTTAATTTCCATAGCATCTCGTCAATCTGTGGTTCGTATTTTATAACTAAATTTCGTAGCAATTACGGACAATTCGTAGGAGTTCACAGGTCTGGAATTAGCTAATGGATGGATACTCAGATATGCCCATGTTTAGTGGATCAGATAGTCGGAAGCCTTCAGTCAATACCATGTATATCAGAATAGGACTATTGAATGTTCTAAAATTGTATGTCTCGGCTCCATTTCTAAATTTACTTGAAACTGAAACACGTGCACAAATTATCAACTCAAATTCCTACTTTAATGTTGGCCACTTCAGGGACTTAGTATTTAAATAATGATTTGATTGACTTTGACCAGTAGTAATGGTCCAATCTAGAGTTGTACCTGAGGTGTTGTCCAGACATACACTATTTAGCTTTTTGGTAGAGTTGTCCGATTGCTTATAGTCATTGCAGTTATATACAGTAGTACTGTTAGACAGAACCATGATTTTGTAAGCCAGGGGAGAGAACTCTGATAGATGCACTGCAAGAATGCCAGATTCAGCTTTATGTAGAATTTGGCTAATACATCCCTGACTTTCGTAATAAACATTTAATGTATTTTAACCTTAGAACTGGAAAAGTTCAAATACGCCTTCAGGGGTGGTTAAGTCAAATTTAACCCTGAAATTCAGTAATGAACTATTCCAACCTTTGGATTGGAAGAGTCCATTGTATTTTCGGTGATGAAGAGTTCAAACTTTTTTCTTCCATGTATAAAGTATAAATGTATATTTAAATTCTCCTTTTAAAAAATACCAATTGGAGTGGTTGAAAAATGTGTCGGAGCCCATGCGAGGATAGCAAAGATATAACGTGGCAATGCTGTATTAGTCACCAGGCCATCACATTTAGGTATAGAACTCCAAAATAATACTTATTTTTTCTAAAACATGGAAGAACATTCTTTGTCACACAAGTATAGATTATAAAGTGCATAACAATAAATACTTTAGCAACAAAAACAGAAACAATAGTAAAAAATGGAAGGTATTATAGGTAAGACAACATAGGTTCTATAAGTGTAATAATACATGACATTTATTTGAACACATGACTGCCCTATGAAGATATAGATGTCAGATGTGATAAGAGATCTGAGCTGGTGGGTAGCATTCTTCTGTACTATTTGTACCTTTTCTGCTTGGTATAATCGTATGACCCCCATCACAATGTGCCCAAGGGAATGTTGTACTGTAATGCCCCTCAGCTATGGAATTGTGCATTATGGTACCTGGCATGATTTAACTCTTGAGAAGTTCTCTGCGACCTAGCTTTTTTGACTTTTGACATTTATTGAAAGGATAAGAAATGTGATAAAACATTTTTCTGGAAAGTTTGTATCATTCAATGAAGGTCAAATATCAATGTAAGTCTGAGTGATTGATATTTACATAATTATTTAATTATCTATATACCAGTACATCTTGCAATATATACTAGCCCGTGTTTCCTCTGGCCCTAACACCAGACTTAAGATAACATGACAGATAGATTTTGATGTCTGGTGTTGGGCAAACATAATGTGTTGTCAGGGGCAAAGGAAACTCGGGGCCCTAACTAGATGTCACAGGTGTCGGGCTGTAGGAAACTTCTGCCCAACACAGATGTGGTGTTGGGGCCAGAATAACTTGGGCCAAAACCGGAGATGGTGTCGGGACCAGAAGAAACTTGGGCCCAAACCAGAGGTGGTGTCGGGAACAGAAGAAATTCAGACTACTAACAATGGTTGAGTCAGAGACATACCAAGCTATATATGGGTATTCATATAAGCTTTATGTCTCTTGTGGAGTGTTATGCAAATATAATACAGGTCACTGTGACCTACAGTTTGACCTTCGAACCATGTAAAAGTTCAAAATATGAGAGAAACTACGTGTCCTGAACAATCTCACAACATTTTTTCATAAAAGATGAGAAAAAAATACAACATAACAAATAATAAATAGTTCAGTGTTTATTGTGTATTTGTATAAATAGATCAGTTTGCATAGGTAAGGTCTTACACAGGTGTCTACATAACATAGGCTTCAGTTTAGACAGGTTCTGCTGTATAGTACAAAAAAATCAGCATTACATTTGAACTTTGTGCTCTATAACCACAGAACAGAAACATTGCAGGTGATATATGTACTGGTAAGTCCTTTATTCAAGGGAGATAATTCCATAAACAGGTCTACATTACCTTGTATGAGGACGAATTGCTACTCTTCAAAGTTTTGACAATTTCCATTATCATACAAAATATCAACATGTTTGTTTACCTCCATTTCCTTTAGCCCCCTGATACTAGTACTTTTATCAGATCTGGTGTGGATAGGAGCTATACAGGAAGCTCAGGTCACATTTTATTTAATCAAAATCTAACAATCACAACACCATGATGGACAATTTGTCCAAATAAACTATATATTTTTCATAAACAGATATATAAATAGCAAAATTTTTATAAATCTGATGTCTATTTTAATGGAATGTTGCTTAATGAACAAAAAATATAAAATGTGTACTATCATATATCAACGTATAATTTATCACATGATTATAAGTAATAATGAACACAACACTGTATATCCTTTGTGTTACTTGTGTAGTAATATATATTATAGTGATGTCAGATCACAGTCTAAGATAGTAAGCTAATTCCATGGTCAGGTCAATTGTGATGTCATGAGCCCAACGTCCTACCACTAAACCCTGGGCCTCCATAACTGTGTAATAACCAAGTGAGATTCTGTGATCTACATATTAACCATTATTGATACATACAACTGAACAAAACTTAAGTACTGTATAACAGGAAATTTTCACCCTCTCTTTATTTAGCTCTTTCATGAGAAGATTTGAATTTGCTCTGCGTTGTATTGCTATCTCAAATGTAGAAAGATTATACATATACATGCAATATGAAATGCAAGTCTATGTTTGAAAAAACATTTGCCCTATTTTTTGCCCTTCCTAAATGATGGGCGAAAAGGGCAAAAATTAAACGAGGGCGATTTTGTTCACAGTTTTTCAGTATTTATTTAGATAAAGAGTGACTACAGTTATAAGCTGAAGCCAACACCTTATTCAGAACATGTACTCAACAAATTTTACAATAACGTGATTATTTTTTTATTTTATTTAATAGTAAAACTTGTCAGTTGTAAACATACTGTATTTCATTGGATATAAACAATTTTCAAAACTACATCAGTACAATTGTGCTTTGGATTTCTCATGTATACCATGCATGTGGTAAGTATTTGAGGGACAAAGATAGTTTCTTTTGAAGATGATATCAACTCATAAATTGAGTTGGAATAACAAAATATATTGTTCATATCCATTTCTTTGGATGCAAACATTAACTTAATTCAATTAACATTGATCTTTCTCTTTGGAATGATAAATATTAAAGGAGATTTTGGCATCAACATGCAAAAGCTGTACATTTCTGATCACTACCAACTTGTAATTTTCCAAATCATGTTTCATGCATCTGGAATAGGCGAGAGCTGAACTTGTCCCACTTTCCAACGAAGCATTATACAAGCCATCTAGGGCATAAGCTAGTTTCCAAGAAATTCAATCTGATTGATTATATGATTAATTTCTTGAAAACTAAAAATAACATGTTCATATATTTTCTGTAACTTTGTAACAGTTGAAACATCCTTTCTGATTGGTCCATCAACTTTTGTCTTATACAACACAGACTGTGATTGGTCAGTAGTCCGGCACAGGCATCAGGAGAGTCTTTAGGAAGTCATGGTAACGGATCTGGCCTCCAGGTGTCACATTCGTTTCACGGAAAAGTGCTTCCACTTTAAAAGAAAATTCAGAAAACATTTAACACAGCTATTTACAGTTGTCACAGTTACTGTACAATGTACATTATATATTTTAAATAAAATTTCTGTTTTCAACAGCTATCTACTTTCGTAAATTTTGCAATAAAAACAAATTAGCGAAATTTAGTTAATATCTGCAAAGATGACTTTCTTTATAAGATACAGTATTCATCTATTGGCAAAACAATATGTCAACAAGTTTCACTAAAGTTATTTACAAAGAACTAGCTAAGGTTGTGATGTGGAGATTTCTAAAGATAGTAGCCTCAAAAGGAATTTTATTTGCTCTCTGGTGTGAGGATAAATCAAGTCAACAACATAATTCAAAAGTCATTAAATATGAATTAAAAGGCACAATTAACACGGGGCAATTTGGGATTTCAAAGGGGAGGGCAAAAGTTGGAAAGGGAGAAAATTCCCACGACAGGGTTTGCGTTGAAATCGTCCATATTTCTTTTTCAAGGATAGAACTGAAAAGGACCTCTCTAGTTTTCAGGATAAGCATTTAAACTATGCAGAAGGACTCCTTTAATTTAGGAAAGGACCCCATTTGAAAAACACCCATCCTCAATATCCAGGGGTTACTGAAACTTGTGGTCACATCATGGTAAAAATTTGACAGGCTTTGAAGTCTGTCGAGGTTCTTTTGTAAACTTCAAAGAACAGGCATGCAGTTTGGTGATTGGTCAGGAATTTTTACCTGTCAGAGCGTGCCTTCAGTCTTGCCATGACATATTCCAGGAATGTAGAGAACGTAAGTGAATGCAACCCCTGAATATTGAGGATGTAAAATACCCAGCACGTTTATGAGGTTTGCAGTTCTTTTTAGACAGAACTTTCCAATGATGCAAAGTTGAGTCTGAACATTAAATTTTAATCAATTACTGTAATTAACATAACCTCATTCACCCCTGAAATTTCATAATGAACTATTCCAACCATTGAATTGGAAGAGTTTAAATGGGGTTTCATGGTTGAATAAGTTATATAGTTAATACATTTCTATCCAAGTGCGACTGACCTTCTCCGCGCGACAGCTGCATCCCAATCTTCATCAGTATGTTACGGACTTCGCTTGCCTGTACATAACCCCGCTTTTCCTGGTCATGAGCCAAGAAGGCGTTCAACAGCTCTTTGTCAACATTCTCTACCTTGGAGTGGTCGTGCATAGCCTCCAGGAACGAGGCGAAGTCAATTCTGTTGCTGTCTGGAGATAGAAAAGTCAGTAATCAATAATCGTCGGAAACCCACGGTATGCTTCTCTGACGTTTGCATCCCGTGGGCTAAAATCGGTGGAAACTCTCGTTTTCGTACTAACATATATAGTAGCCAATCATATCGATAGTTTCATCTATGACTACATCCAGCCGGCTCTCTAGCTTGGGAATCCCGTTTAGTTTATAGCAATGCCTGTCAACAAAACCTGTCGATTGTGTTATAATTGTGTCTGTAAAATTATCTAACAGAGTGTCACGAGATTTATGTCGATTCTGGCCCACGGGATGCAAATGTCAGAGAAGTGTACCGTGGGTTTCTGACGATGGTAATCAATGTGAACTTGCTTTCCCCTGAAATTTCATAATGGAATATTCTAACATTTGATTCGGAGGAGTTCAAATTTGTTTTCCAGGGTGGATGAGTTATCAACATGCTTGTTCTGGATTTTATGTCTACAAAAATAATAATGGTTGAATTTCTCAAACACTTTTCATGATAATATATTGATATTATACTACACAGGAGATATCACAGTAGGACACTACTATACTAACAAATGTTGGACAAAACTTAAAAAAAAATTGAAATAAAAAAACACCAAAAAACATAAAAAAAAAGGGGGTATTAAAAGACTAATTTAATAAGTCAGCATAATTTTATATGAACATCTCTCACACATATATTCTGAAAATATCAGGTACTTTCATTTTTGGTAGAAAAAAAATATTACAAAGAAATTAAATTCTAGTAAAAGAAACCTGCAAGGGTTTTATTTTTCTTTTAATTCATTCTACCCTGATGACAGATTTGAACTCTTCCGATCCAAAGGTCAGAATAGTTCATTATAAAATTTCAGGGGTGAATGAATTAATCAATGCACAATTAATAGACCAAAGATAATTCTAACATCTTACTTTTGCTGTAGGTTGTGAAGTACTTGGTGACCTCCTCAGGGGTGGGGCTGTACCCAAGGGACTGCATAATATATCCCAGTTCCTCCTGACTGCCGATGTTACCCTTCCGTGCATGGTAGAAAAAACACTCCTTGAAACCTGGGGGTATTCAACATATATAGAAGGATATGATAAACCGTAATTAAGTTATATATAGCTCAACTATCATAGTTATAATATCATAAATCATAGTCTTTGCCTCTGGCATCTTAATTGGTCTATGCAGTCAAGATGAGTAAAAAAAATGTCTTGTTATATGTTCACATTGGTCAAAGAATTATTCAATCTGATTTATATATAGAGATTATTATTGACTCACTCTGTTATAGCTGTCACACTTGTTTTTTTTTTTTTATAATTATCATGATTATAATTATGACCATGTTGATGCTAGACATTACAGAAGGATTTATGTTGAAACTATATATGTAATAGTTAATTAGTTATATTTCTACCACAATAGGTGGGTGTTATTCAACTCTCAGGGTATCAAATGATCATTTAATACAACTGTTGAATAACATTTTGTTTAAACCACACCTGGAATAAACTCTAAACCAAGTTTAATTGGCTGATATGGTGAACTTTGACTGGATATCACCATTGTTGACGTCATCATTGATTGTCGACGACATCACAACTTGGCGGGAATATATATGCGAGATGATTGATGCGTTTTCCGACGCAAATAGTCAGCGGTTCACTCAGCTAATAATCAACATTGACACTGCCGTTTCAATATTGACGTGGTAGAAACAAGGCTGCAGGTCACACAGCTCGTGTCTTTTGTTACTTTTAAAAAATGATTATCTCGAGTGAAATAAATTCCAAATCCAACTACAACTTGTTGTGTAACTATTATGACTACCCATACCAAAAAAAAATTGGGTAAGCTCTATATATATTATATGATCCAAAATAGCAAATATATATGCATGGAAATTTCCCAAATTTTGGCAAGGAATCATACAAAAGTTCCACCCAAGACATCTTAATATTCTTTCAATATATATCATATATAACACTGAAGCAATTTATTAATAATGTTGCATAAGATTATATTATAAATATGCAGGATTTTAAAACAATACACAAACAATATTTTCTAAGTGGTTTGCGACATATGGTGTTTGGACAGTTATTGTAACGTGTCACTGTATTGGAAATAAGGTCGAATAATTATATAACCACCGTCTGAATGTTACAATACACACACAAAACCAGTCAGGTAATGTAAGAGCATGAGACTGAGAGAGGGTGTGGCACATCGTATTTACTGCTGTTATACTTACGATCTATTTCTGTTTGACTGAAGGAAAATGCCTAAAACGAAAAATGAATTTATTAGATTGATATTTCCTCAAAATTGCTACATTATAACAAATATTGGAGTTGTTTACAGTCTCAGGTGTAAAACTCACCATTTTGACAGGTGCGTGATTTACTGCGGAGTAGTTTTGTAAATTAAATTTTCCTATATAAATATTCTGTATGAAAAATATTAAGCGAAAATATATTTAATCGATCGTTTTGAAATATTCTTTGATTGAATCGTAGAATTATATAATTTAGCCTACATTCATCCCGCATTATTTTTCAAGGGAGATAACTCCTCTATCATCAGGTCCAAGTGTCAGAGTTGAAACCTTGAACCGTCCATACATTTGCACACACACTCTGATTATGTTTTATTGAAGCGAAGGCTTAATGGAAATTGTTTTCTCAAAATTCCTGTTGGAAAGAGTATGTAGTCACTAAAGGTAAGCTTTTCTAACAGTTTGTTTGATGCAGTTTAAAAGGCATGTTCCAGCAAGCCGGAAAACAGACGACAAAATTGCTGTGTCAGTTTGTAAACATGATCCAGCGGCATGGTTGCATGGCTAGTATATAGGTCGTTTTCTCGTATCTGAAATTATCTGAATGCATCTTCTTTTCAGGGTTATCATATCTACCAATATAGGTCAGGATGTCTGTTGCAATGTATACTAGGTCACATCTACATGGGTAGGTCATGGCGTCCTAAAACTTTTATCAGTAAATTATTACCCAACATAAAAAAGTTATGAAACTTTAATTTCGTAGACCTATTTAGGCTTATATTGGATTTAATTTGTTATAAATCATCTCGTTTATGAAAATATCTATTTTTATTTAGTTGTATTTTTGTATGTAATTGTATATTTAGCATGGCATCTATTAATCTTTTTTTTTCGACCAAAATTATGACCCTGAAAACTGTTGCAACACTAGTACTGGACTAAACTCAATTTTGATCTCCTGTTATGGATGCTGAAACAAAATTGTCAATGGTCAATTTTCATCAGGATAAGCTTAGGTTGAGAAACTCGAAACCAGCAGATGTAGTGGATCTGGCCATGGCCGACCAGATACAAAATAGCTCAATTGCAGTCTGCGATATTTAGCCACTATATATGCCCACGACTAGTACAATTTTTGTTTTGGACTAGTGGAAATTCCTTGAATTTCAATATATTTGTTATAATAAACACTGTATTTTGCTTGTCTTGACCAGTGCTCGAAAATGTTAATGTCACAGACTGCAATTGATTGAGCATCCGAAGCGTGACCCGTCTAGAGTTATATATAGCTAATAAATGGAAGGTCTAGCTAGATCTAGATCTGGCTATGCATTTTTCCTCTCCTGCTACATTTGGCGCCTAACGAAATATACCCATAGAAGGTGGTATAAAGAGTTTTGTGTGTTTTTGCGTTAAAGGAGGGAGGAATGTAACTGATCTAGACCAGGTCGATCATCAGCGACCAGATATAGTGCAGGGCACGTGGCGTGGTTGCATGAGCATCTGTCTAGAGTTTGGAAGGTCCCAGGTTCGAACCCCTGTCTGGCCATGCATTTCTCCTGAGACTCCTGCTTCAATACAAATTAATCAATGTCAAAGCGGTGACTCTTACTTTTAAATAAAGAGTTAAATATTTTCTGAGAAATACATATTTCGCTAGTAGAGGTTATGTTATAATCTCCAACAAGTTTTTGTATTCTTATCTATAACTTTTACTCCAGAAGAGAAAATTGTACAATGTTAGCACTCAGGATACACCAAAACTCATATTAGAGCATTTAGATATTAATTTTTTACTGGGAGAGACCCAACATACCCCCGTCCCCCTTCTGGACTAGCCCGCCGGGTCATCGCTTCTAGATTTGTTGTTTGTTACTTTAATTAGTGTTTCAACTTGAGGCTGAAGCCCTCAGGACTAGTCACAATACCACAGGACTAGTACCTTAAAAAAATTACAAGTCCTTTAGACTAACATATTGAAAAAGTTGGTTTCTAACCCTGTATACTATACTATACTTATATACGATGTAAATAGAAGTCTTTTCCCTGGAAACACAACTGTGATCTCACGTTTGGATATTCCCATGCTAAAAATTTTAAACACAGAGTACCCTAGGAACTGAAAAGAAGTAATTGGCAATTCAAGCTTGTCATATTTTAATGAAAGAAAGATAAATGCAATGTCTATGCAGAGAATAAGCGCAGGAGCTGTAGGGAATTTCCAATTAGCTCAGCGGTAGAGCATTGGGCCGGAGTCTATAGGGGGGGGGGTTGCAGGTTCGAGCATCAGCGATGGTAGTACAAAATAACTTAATGATAAAGATATAGTGTAACTTGTCTAAACTGAACAGAATAACTAAACTGGCCCCTGTCTTCCAAATCCCTGTATATTCTGTAGTGTTGGGAATCAGTTGGGAAATCATAATCAATAATCGGTTGAAGACAACTTACTAATTATCGATTATGTAATCGGTTGGGACGGTTGCTAAATAGTCCAACATAAGTTACAACTTACACATGTTTGTCATCTACCATCACAGGTGATTTAACCTCTGCATCTGTAATATTGTGTTAAACAATACTTCCTATTCCTTTTCATCATTTTTTATTTCATCAATAAAATCTAAATCCAATCAATCAAACGTCTTATGTCAGATTTAAGAGCCTCAACAAATCATAATAAGGAAATCACAATCGTTTTTATTAAGAAAAACAGTTCTGAAACTGTTAATAAGGTATTTCTTTTTGGGATATGATGTGTTGTATATATTCACTTGATAATAATAGTACATGTAGTTATGTATGAGTTACCTCCCGTCCTATATAATCGATTGTTAGCTTTCGTAATCGATAGTCGCTACCAGGACAAGAAACAATCAGTTATCGATTATAATCGATAATCCGCCCAACACTAATATTCTGACCTTATGGTTTGGTCCCAGCTTTTCCCTTTGAACTCATATCAATCTTCTACAAACGGGAGACCTGTGTACCTACCGTAAGTGCCAAAACATTTGGTCCCAATGACATCCAGTTTAAATATAAACCGTATTTATTTTATAAAAATTATGAAACAAGTTATCTAACTTATAATTATATTAATCACTCCTGTTGGTCTGGATGTTAGAGTGTGAGGGATCTTATTGTGGGAGGAAACCGGAGTACCCTTTGAAAAACCCAACGTGGTCGGGCTGGTGACCGGTACCCCATACCTTTAATTTTCACATCCTGTCGTAGAATACAACCCTGGCAATCATGGTGAAAAACAAGTGCGCTATCCACTGCACCACCTGACCACCAAGTTTAGACAATTTAACTGTATCTTTATCCAGGGTTCTCATTAAAAACCGGTTGCCGGCAAAAGTAGCCTGCTATTCATCAACTTTGAACCAGCTATTTTTTTAGAATTTTATACATGTTAATATTATGTTATGTGACCATTCAGCCAGCTACTCTTAACGAGGTCAACCAACTATGGCAAAACTTAGTGAGAACACTGTTTATCATTGCCCTTTGCCCTCTGAACTCATAGACAGATGCTCTACTAATTTGAACATGCCAAACATTAGTAACTTGACACAAGTTCAAGTTCAAGTTCTTTTATTACTGAAGTCTTACGACTTATCAGTGACACAGAGCTTATTTGTGTGTATACATTTTTTCTAGGACTTCAGTGTTCGGAATGGGTGTGTCCGTAGATGAGACAAAGTTACGCCCAGACGTCCTTCACAAGTCCAATCTCAGCCTCCTCACCAGCTCCTCCAATGTAGAGCCAACTACCTCAACCCATTCCCATGGCAACGGGGATGTAGAACATCATCATCATGAAGAACATAGAATCAATCAAAAGGTATGTCATATCAGGGTTTTCCCTGGGACCCTCAAATTTAATAAATTTAGGAGTCCTGGGACTCCCATCACTTATAATATATACTGTAGTAAAACTTCATCAATTTTGGGAGTCCTTTGACAATTTTAGGAGTCAAAATGCATGTTTTTGTGCATCAGGGAAAACCCTGCATATTATATTGGAAATTTGATTTTATAAACTCTGCTCATTCACCACAGACTGATACATTTGAACTCTTCCAAATCAAAGGTTGAATACTTCCTTGTGAGATTTCAAGGGTGAATGAGTTTCTATTTTTCTTATTTAAAAAAAGATTAATATCTTTAAGGTACTGTAAAAGTGGAACTGTTGTGGTTGAACAATTTTTGCTAATTTCACTTGTATTGAATCCCCGCGAATGTATCCACATACAAACATATCAAACACAACTCAAACTGTACAGTGTATAATAATATAATACGTACACAGTGCAAACAGCATGACTGACAGCGTGAACATTTCCACACTGCAAACAGTTTGAAGGTTGACTAAGCGAAAAAATCCACGCGTGAAAATTATTCACTTTTACAGTATAGTACATGGTGAACTATCAATCAGAAGGCCTATACTTATATAAAATAGGGGGCATTTTAACAGCTTCAGATGAAACCCTTTGATTAGTATGTGACAGATAACTAAAAATAATGGAATAAAGTTTACTTACAATTGACCAAAGCTTGTCATAGGGATGTTTTAGGACATAAAACACAAACAAACCAAACCAAACAAAATTATAAAATTAAAAAATTGTATTGTAAACAGTAGCATAATTGGTGGTACGTAGGTACATTTGTAGGTAAGCAATAGGGTGACATTCAGATCTAGACATGAAATTGTTTTTGACATTTTCATATTATTATGACTTTATTGACTACCATAAAAACCCACATAATTTGTGTAGGTAATATTTAGAGCTAAAAAAACTTAAATAGATCTACTTTCTCATTTTGTTAATTTATAAAATATGTGATTTTTTTTCCACAGGTCCCAAACCATAACAAAATCATCACATCTCTGATAGCCGGAGCCGTGGCTGGGGCTGTAGCCAAGACCGTCATCGCACCACTCGACCGAACAAAGATCCACTTCCAGAGTAAATACAAAACACAGCAGACATCTTCTCAATTATACACAAAATATAGATATTTACATTTGCTCTGCATTGCCACTATATAACACTACCAAGGCCAATTCAGTGTTATGAGAGCATAACACTGGATGGTCATTATGATGTCATTACGATTGTGACGTCATAATCATAATGTTGGAAATAGCCGGCCGATACTGGCTGTTCGCTGTTCCATTTATTAGAAATCTACCTTAAATTTTCAGAACAAATGTAGAATATATATATGAATTTATTATCAAAACCAATGGAAAAATGTAAATTATAAGCATTAAACATCATTCTGTACCGTGCTATGGTCCTATAACACGGAACAGAATGATGTTTAATGCTTAAATAAATATAAACTTCATTTACTTTACAACAATTATGAAACAAGTTATCTAACTTATATTAATGGCTATTGTTGGCCCGGATGTTAGCGTGGGAGGGATCTTATTGTGGGAGGAAACCAGAGTACCCAGAGAAAACCCACGTGGTTGGGCAGGTGACCCCATACTTTTTCAAATCTGGTCGGGGAATCAAACCCTGACTGCCTTGGTGAAAGGCAAATGTGCTATCAACTGCACCACCATATATATCACCCACACAAAGGATAAGAGTCGAACCTTTTTATATCTAGCTCATTTGACTTTAATTCTAAAACATCTTTAATGTAGACAGAGAAATATTAACCCTCGGGAAAAGCCTTGTGCTAAAACTCATACATCTTTTCCTTGGGTCGAGATTTCTCAGTGTACATTACATGGATGATGGATTATATTAGTCTTCCTTTGATCTTTGGGAAAATCAAGCTATTTAACTGCTGTTCTTTTCTCTTCTTGGTTTTGTTATAAACATGTTTTAATGTGTTTGACATATTTGTTTCAGTTTCTAATAAACAATTCTCTGTGAGAGATGCGTACCAGTTCCTGTGCAATACTTTTAAGAATGAAGGGTTCCTGGCGTTATGGAGAGGGAACTCTGCTACAATGGCGAGGATCATTCCCTACGCAGCTATTCAGTATACTGCCCATGAACAGTACAAACGGTTCTTCATACGGGACTCCAAGAGAAAGTACGTCTGTCAGACAAGTATCAGAGAAATGCTACCTTAGGGCTATTCCAGTACCCCATGACTTCAAAATAAATCACTCCTGTCCATGGCTGGGTTTCTTGCTTTTAAAGTGGGTGATACTCCTAAAGAAAACCTGGAATCATGGGGTGGGAGAGATATTTTACTGGAATAGCCCATATATTTTACATTTGTGTTGAAAACCACTATATATGAGTATAATACCAGCAAAAATGCTTTTCAATTTATTTAGGGTTGAACTTGTTTTTGTTAGCATTCATAGACAATATGAATGCCAACTGGGTGAAGTGAAATTCAATGAAACACTTTAGTCTTTCTCATGATGGGGTTTCTTTTTCATGCAAATGGATTAACTCTTTCCATACTCATAACGCCTTGAGACGTCATAAAACAGTGCTCCTGTATCCTTCATGACGATTTGAGACGTAATATATCAAACGTATAAATATCAAAAACAGATTCAAAACGTTCAATATTACTTATAACAAGCTTAATTATTTGTTATAATAGTCGTTTTCACAGCAGGTTTTTATCGAGTTCAGTCCCAGTTGTTTATACTAACAACATAATGGCGGACCGGGATTTTACTTTCAATTTCAAGGCATTAATGATGGTAAAAATGGCAAAAAAAAGTAGTACAAGCGTTCATAAATATACAATGGAGTACAAATGATCGTCAAAACAAGAATTTGTTTAACGTGTTTCGCAAAGAAATAAAAGGGTTGCGATGAAGTGATATTCCACATGTGTGACACGGGGAACAGATAAACAGTTCGACTTCCTGTCATTCTGCCGGACAATCTCGTAGATACTTGATAAGCATGTTTTTGTCGATTTCATACAATGAATTTCAACAAATAGATGATAACGTACCAGATATATAAGCACCAGACAGCCGTAAATCATCCTTTAATCGAAGAGGTAGCATTCCGCCATGTGCTCTGAAAAACGTCATGCTTTTTCAAGGACGAACCGGTGATCACTTTCGGGTAGCGAGCGGGAAATTTGAACGAGTACGGAAAGAGTTAAATCAAAATTAGATCACGTTTCGTAAATTTTTCTACCATTATGCAATGGTCTATTGAATGTAAGCTATGTTCAAGGTCATGGGGTCAAAGGTCAAGATCACTCAAGCTATTGAAACACTGCCTAAAAATGTGAAAAGCAATTTCTTGAAATGTATAGACTTTTTTGTGTGCATATAGTTGGAAGTTGTTATTATTCCAGCAAAGTTTTAACACTGCAAGGACAAAGGTCAAGGTCAGAGACTCAGTGGAAGCCTTAAAACGTGAATTTTCAAAAAAAAAAATGTAAATATAAAGATAAACTTTCTAATTTGTTTAGGTTATCGGGGATAACTACAATCATGGGAAACGGGTAAAATATACAAAACCGGTTATTGAATTTACCAATGTTCCGTTGTAGTTAACCCCCGATAACCTTAACAAAATGGAAAGTTAGTCCTTAAATCACTGATTAAGGTGAACAACTGGGCCCTGATGAACATGTTGTGTTAATATGTACAGTATTACTTATCCCAATATTTTCCTCTGATCTCATATCAAACCTCTACAAAACCTGTGTTAACCAGCCAAATGGCATCCAGTTAAGACAAGTTACACTGTAACAGAAAAATAAATTGGTGTGTTCCTACTGGGATCAAATCTGTAATCCTTAGGTTCCTAGTAGAGGGACTCTACTACTCTGCTAAGGCCAGCTATACCATAAATAGTGAGGGAAGTGGAGGACATCTGTATTAAAGGCCCAATATAACTTCAGGAAAACTTTCGTCAATCTGAAAAATTCTGAAAAAAAATCCAGTTGATAACAATGCAAAAATAAGCCTAAAACTGAGCGGTTCCTAACAATAAACTCCTGACAGAAAAATCCAAAGAATTGAAAATAATTCAGGTTGGGCCCACTTCAATAACAAGCCAATAGCAATAGCAATGACAGTCAAAATGGTCGTGTGTTTACAAATACCGAGTTTCAACTGCTGCCGTACCGGTTACCACATAAGAAGTCATCTTGAATATTGCTGATATCAGTTAATCTTAACTTAATCTATAAATATAATAAGTTATTAGACTTGATTTTCGCATCAAGTTTTGCCGAAAGTTACGTATATTGGGCCTTTAACTTGCTGTGGACGGCAGAGTTTTAAAATCAAGTCTGCCTTCCATTCCTTACCGGTACATTAGATCTCTTTTAGTGTTAGATAGGTGGGTTGAGTCTTTGAAAATGTACCTCCCAACGTTTAACCCTCCCATATGATTAATTCTGGAACAGTCCTAAGGGAAATTATTTATAGCAAAGCTGCTGGAAGGTAACTGTAATCATATATATGATCAAAATCCTTTGCCACATAAATGTAAAAATACTTTTCTACCACAATACCCCAAGTTATTCGACTCTCAGACCATTGTATAAATGTGCTTACTGTTGCTAAAGCACATGTCTTTTGTAACTTTTAAAAAATAACTAACTCAAGTGAAATAAATTCCATTTCCAACAATTCAACTACTATATATTAATCTTTTGTATACGCTTACCAAAAGGTGGGTGTATTTTGGTATGGCTCAATATTTGATTTGTCTGCACTTTCCCAGAGAGCTGTTTGAAGGATGATGATGAAACGTCTCACAAAATGTTATAACCATTGAAGATCTGCTTAGATTAATTCAATATTTCGTTACAGAGTTATGGCCCTTGTACTTCAAAATTTTCAAAAAATGTAAGAATGCCCATAACTTTGTCATTTAAAAAGATATAGGCTTTAAATTTGGTATATAATTTCATCTTTATAATTGATGGACTTTCATATATATATTGCAATTTTTGCTAAATTTACCATCACAATATTTTTGCTGTTTTCATGCTTGTTTGTTGGTTTGTCCATCAATATTTGGTTTTTCTGTGATGGTCCCGCAGAACTTTTGAAAGGATTTTCATAAAACTTCACACAAGTGTTCTATGCATCAACGCAAGATCTGAGGCTGAATTGATTTTAAGTTTATTTCGATGTGTTATCACAGAGTTATGGCCCTTTACACTTTGTTAAAAGAAATACATGTATTAGATTCCATATTTCTCACTGATTTCATGGGTGGATGTATTAGGTCTGTTTACGGTACCCTTAATTGTTACAAGTTATTTTATTGCTTTGTAGACACCTTCCGCCTGTAAAAAGGTTCCTGGTGGGTTCTATGGCCGGTGTGACTGCCTCTTCTCTAACATATCCGTTAGATCTAGTCCGCGCTCGAATGGCCGTCACAGCCAAGGACAGGTATGTATATCCTAAATCAAGTCTGCGCTCGAATGGCCGTCACAGCCAAGGACAGGTACGTAGATCCATTAGATCTAGTCCACACTCAAATGGCCTTCACAGCCAAAGACAGGTATGTGTATCCTAAATTTAGTCGGCCCTCAAATGGCCGTCACAGCCAAGGACAGGTACGTATATCCATTAGATCTAGTCCGTGCTCGAATGGCCGTCACAGCCAAGGACAGGTACGTATATCCATTGGATCTAGTCCGCACTCGAATGGCCGTCACAACCAAGAACAGGTATGTATATCCATTGGATCTAGTCCGCACTCGAATGGCCGTCACAGCCAAGGACAGGTACGTATATCCATTGGATCTAGTCCGCACTCGAATGGCCGTCACAGCCAAGGACAGGTACGTATATCCATTAGATCTAGTCCGTGCTAGAATGGCCGTCACAGCCAAAGACAGGTATGTGTATCCTAAATCTAGTCGGCCCTCAAATGGCCGTCACAGCCAAGGACAGGTACGTATATCCATTAGATCTAGTCCGTGCTCGAATGGCCGTCACAGCCAAGGACAGGTACGTATATCCATTGGATCTAGTCCGCGCTCGAATGGCTGTCACAACCAAGAACAGGTACGTATATCCATTAGATCTAGTCCGTGCTCGAATGGCTGTCACAGCCAAAGACAGGTATGTGTGTCCTAAATCTAGTCGGCCCTCAAATGGCCGTCACAGCCAAGGACAGATACGTAGATCCGTTAGATGAAGTCCGTGCTCGAATGGCTGTCACAGCCAAGGACAAGTATGTAGACATATGTCAAAAGTATAAACCGGTAATTCTGAATTAAATGCATGTGTTAAATATAGTTACATCCTAATGACTTTGTACATTTGAAAGGAACGATTTCTTGAGATAACTAGCTCTCCACCACTGTGTCAGAAGACTATGGTGACCGAGTGGTTAAGGTGTCTGACCATCTATGGTCACTAGCTCTCCACCACTGTGTCAGCGGGCTATGGTGACCGAGTGGTTAAGGTGTCTGACCATCTATGGTCACTAGCTCTCCACCACTAGGTCAGCAGGCTGTGATGACCGAGTGGTTAAGGTGTCTGACCATCTATGATCACTAGCCCTCCACTACTGGGTAAGTGACTTCATAAAAAGTTTGGTACATAGATGAGATATCATCAGCGTTATTATAGGAAATATTAATATTCAGAAATTCAAATCTTGGGAATTTTTTTGATAAAGGTTTGACTGATGTTCCCTTCCACACAGATACCACAACCTATTTGAGGTGTTCCTGAAGATAAAGAAGGAGGAAGGCCTGAGGACACTGTACCGAGGCATTGTACCTACACTGTATGGGTCTGTCATCTACTCCGGCCTCGGCTTCTGTACATACGAAACGCTCAAAAAGTGGCACGCAGGTAAACTTCAATGAAATTTTCATGAAAACTTTACTTAAATTTTGTTGGGGTTTTTTTGTGCACTTTCATGAATTCCATTGTTAATTTTTCGAAGGTTTCCCTAAATTATTTGATAGCTAATCCCACTCAGAGTGCTTTTGTTTAGATTTTCTACCAACTTGTAGGTTGCCTATTAGTTTCATTTTCCCAAAATGAGGAAAGAAATGTAGAGTTCCAATTTCTCTATAAAGTAATTTATGTTATATTTTCCCAAAATTGCAGAAGATGGACACATTATCTAATTACTTAACAATTAGTCTTTCCTGGTGGCTATTGCTAATACATGTTGTCACAACAAATGGTAATTTAAAAATTATATTAGAAAAACTAGCACTCGAAATCTCTTCTTTCTTCTAGTAGTAAATCCGGGTTAGCCAATAACACTGGTTCAGGAACATATTGACTCATTCATGCCTGTGATTTTATAATTAACTATTCCAACCTTTGAATTGGAAGGGTTCAAGTGTGTCTTCAGGGGTAAATGAGTTAAAACATGAAATCATGCCTTTGACCTTAGGTACCCACCAATAAATCATATTTCAATACAGTGGACTCCACTTAATAACACCCCTGTTAATATCACATTCCTCTTTATATCATGTTTTTTTCCCCCAAGCATCATTTTCTCTTAAAATGATCTATGTAATTTTATTTGGTTAATATCATGTATTTTGATGTGAATTCCAATCACATAACATATCCGGAAAATGATGTCTTTTCCATTATTTTGAGATACACTTGCACAAAATATTGCATGGAAGATAAAAAAAAATGCTTTTTGAATAACAGAATGTTATCCATAGATTGAATCATCTTCATATAAACATTGAATAACATACTTTTAGTTATGAAGATTAGAAATGCATTAGATTTAGTAGAAAAACATGTTTTTCTTAATGTCATAGGCCTGTTAATATCATGTTTTTGATGGACAAATGCAGCATGATACAAAGAGGAATGCACTGTAATAATTCTCCTGTTTAGAATACAACAAAGGGAAGGAACTGACGTTAGCGGAGCGCCTGTGCTTCGGAGCCTGTGCTGGACTTCTGAGTCAGTCCGCGTCCTATCCTCTCGACATCATACGTAGGAGGATGCAAACTGCAGGTAACATCTGAATTACTTAATCAAGGAATTAAGTTTTCAAAAAGGACACCTGATACTGATTTATAATACTTAAAAGTCAAGATACTTATAGGCTTCAGTTGTTGAATGGATTGTATATGAAGCAGTCTAGATACTTTTAGGCTTCAGTTGTTGAATGGATTGTATATGAAGCAGTCTAGATACTTTTAGGCTTCAGTTGTTGAATGGATTGTATATGAAGCAGTCTAGATACTTTTAGGCTTTAGTTGTTGAATGGATTGTATATGAAGCATGTGTCACCACTCAATCATAAAATATAGAAAGTGAGACAGATTTGTATTACTTCAGGAATCATAATATAACAATGATATATCTGGTGTGTGGGTGTGTGGGTGGGGGGGGGGGGGGGGGGGGGGGTAATTACACACCTGCATAATTTGCACCTGTTTTTTTTGGGGGGGGTGGGGGGTAAATTTTGAAAAAAATCTGCTCATCAATTATAACTAGTCAGTAATTATAAGAGTTTTAAAAAATGTATTTACTGTATCTGAAATAATTCTGGCTCTTAAATCTATGGGATAATTTGAGCGATTTTATGGGAAAAGCAAGATTTCTATGTGAGTTTATGGTTTAAAGTAATACAATTTTGAATTTTTAATGAGATTTTCAGGAAAAATATGGGTAAAAATCCCTAAATCTCGCTCAAAAGTGATCCCTGTAGTACTATATCCATCACAATAGATTGTATTATAAGCGTATTGTAAGAGAACTGTACAGTTAACTTTGCTTTGATAATTTGAGTCGTCAAGCAGCTAATGGATACAGGAGGCGATTGGTCACCACCAAAGTTTACCTGTATTCGAACAACAACCGAAGCGTCGTGGAAACATTTAAATGCTTGAATTTGTTTTATGATTTTAGGTGAAACAGGTCATTCAAACAACTACTGGAGGGTCGTGTGAAAAAATTTTAACAGTTGACGTTGTTTTTCTATTTTTAGGAATAACGGTTCATTCAAACAACTACTGGAGTGTCACGCGGAAAAAGTTTTACAGTTGACTTTGTTTTTCTATTTATAGGAGTAACGGATATTCAAACGACTACTGGAGTGTCATGCGGAAAAATTTTAACAGTTGACTTTGTTTTTCTATTTTTAGGAGTAACTGGTCATTCAAACGACTACCGGAGCGTCACCGAAACATTCAGACTAGTGTTAAAGGAAGAGGGGCTCCAAAGGGGTCTGTACAAAGGCCTCAGTATAAACTGGGTAAAGGGCCCCATTGCCGTAGGGGTCAGTTTCGCAACGTTCGACATCACAACACTCTGGCTCCGACGCCGAAAAATGTTCCACATAGACGAACTAGATGGAGACTAAAGATATATCATCATCATTTAGGATTACAACAAATTGTCAAGACATTTTTAATGAAATATATTTAGTTTTATATTATTCTGACCTTGTTAATGATAAGATATATATATACAGTAAAAGTATATATGGTTGTGTGTGACTGTTGAGTTTCAGAAAGATTTGTTCTTATCTTCTTATCTTTCTCTTATTCCTGTTGCTTACCTCTGAAGTCTTGTTTAAAGGCCCAATATACGTAACTTTCGGCAAAACTTGAAGCGAAAATCAAGCCTAAAAACTTATTATATTTATAGATTTAGTTAGATTAACTGATACCAGCAATATTCAAGGTGAATTCTTTCGCGGTTACCGCTACAGCAGCAGTTCAAACACGCTATTTGTAAACAAGCGTCCATTTCGAACTGTCTTCTACCTTCGGTTTGTTGTTGAAGTGGGACCCCCTGAATTATTTTTAATTCTTTGGATTTTTTTGTCAAGAGTTTCTTGTAAGTTACCGCTCAGGTTTTTTTTCATATTAGGCTTATTTTTGCATGGTTATCAACTGGATTTTTTTTCAGAATTTTTCAGAATCACAAAAATTGCCTGAAGTTACGTATATTGGGCCTTTAACTCATTCATCCCCTAAAATTTCATAATGAACTATTCCAACCTTTGAATTGGAAGCATTTTAATGTGGCTTTTAGGGGTGAATGGGTTGAAAAGTTTTTGATATTACTTGGGTTAAACTTTTATGACACATTTTTTTATTATGGATGAATACATCTTTTAGCTAGTCAAACTTCATGATTCTACAGTCAATCAGGGATGTAAAAACTCTGTTAACCCATTCAACCCTGAAGACACATATGAACTCATCCAGTTGATATGTTGGGAAAGTTCATTATGAAATTTTAGGGGTGAATGAGTTAAAACTAACTTGATTTTCCTTTGGATTTGTCTTGCAAGTGATGCAAACAATTGACTGCAGCTCATAACACTACCATTTGAATATTGCTTGATCCCTTGTCAATTTTTTATTATTCCAATGCTGATCTTCCTTTATTCACATCACAATTGGGTAAATTCTGATGCCATTTTTATACGCGGGTCAAAAATGATGGGACATATTATGGTATGGCGTTGTCCATCCGTCCGTTGTTAACTTTAATTTGTCCAGAGAACTCCTCCTACAGTTTTCAACCAATTTCTTTCAAACGTGCTAGGCTTCACCACCATGAATGACAGTTTGATACGACAATATTTACAAGATTTATGGCCCTTTGGGATGCAATTTCGGGCATTATGTAGAAAACGTTAACACATTTTTTTGTTTTCTTCAATTTCTCTAAAATTTGGTATGATACTTCGAAAAGCTATAATATTTAACATATATTACGGGTTTTGTTGAGTTATTTCAACTTTTCGCGTAACATCATTGCATATTTGAATAAAGGCACATGCACAAAATGCAATTCTGTCGTAAACTGATGTTTTGTCCGCAGACCTTCTCCTACAATTTTCACCTGATATCTTTCAAACTTGGTAGGCTTAATCATCATGACATTAAGTTGTGTTTTCCTGAATGGCAGTTCAATTAGACAATATTTACAAGAGTTATGGCCCTTTGAAATTTCATGTTTGATGCAATTTTGGGCATTATGTAGATAGTGTCAGAACTTTTTTGTATTTTCTTCAATTCCTCTAAAATTTGGTATGATACTTCGAAAAGCTATAATATTTAACATATATTACGGATTTTGTTGAGTTGTTTCAACGTTTCGCGTAACAACAGTTTTTTTTTCCATACAATTATACTTCCTATAGAATACGACGGGCGTATCATGCCTCCGCTTACTGTGCTCTTGTTGTTTGATTCCAATGTCAATCTTGCTTTATCCACATCTCAATTTATTAAATTCCAGTGCCAGTACCAGTTTTATTTCCCTGCCAGTAACTGTTTGATTCCCCTATCAGTAACTGTTTGATTCCCCTATCAGTAACTGTTTGATTTCATTACCATTGCTGCTAGATTCCGTTTCCAAGTTTCATTTGTTTGGATATAACTTTTTTGTCTTACCCAATCTTAGTTTTAATAGTTTCTGGAAAGAAAATTAATTTTGCTTATTTTAGTAAATTCATCGATAGTAAATATATTTGATCCCTTACTACCCTGTTATCAGTGTCATTACACACATTACTGTGTTGTTTTGAACACGTGTTAAACTCATTCACCCCTGAAAACAGGTTTGAACTCCTATTCAAAGGTTGGAATAGTTCATTATGAAATTTCAGGGGTGAATAAGATAATTACATCTAGTGAAGCTTTTTCAATTGTGATGCCACAGACTTCTAAATGATCCGTACTAATTAAAAGAAAGGCTTGTATGCAGTCAAAAAGTTGAAACATAAGTCTTTTAGTCAGTGTCAGAAAATTTAATATCTGCGAGTGTCAGGAAATGTTTTCATAAAATATTTGCAATAAATTTTTCGAAACATCGTCAATAGACGGAGGTTATGCTTGGCTACACTCTTTATACCCCAGAAATATGTCCTATCCAAAGACAATCTGATTAAAATCATATCTTGATCTCCAAACCGTCCGGTAAAAGGACTGAGAACAAGAATCTGTATTTTAATCAGATTGTGTCTAAAGGCAGGGAGATAGCAGTTTGCTTGGTCGCAGGGAAAAAAATCCCTGATTAATTGCGCACTAGGCTTATATCTGTCCTTGGAAGATTGCATAGTAACGACAACCGACTTTAAAGACAGTCAACTTTTACTGTTGTATGATCTTGAGATTCTTTTAATATACATTAAAGGGCATCCTTGCTATCCAGGGGTTGCGATCACCTACACTCTCTACACCTCTGGTATAAGTCATGACAAAACTGAAGCACACCCAGGTAAAAGAAACTGACCAATCGCTAGGCTGAAGCCTTGAATCCTGTCCATGGAAGATTACAAAGGAGCGGCAACTCACTTTAAAGCTTGTCAACTTTTACTGTTCTGAGATATTTTTAATGTACTTGAAAGGGTGATGGGGTCAAACTAGTCTCCCTGCCTCATCAACAAGGTGGTATACACAGAGCCTTCAGTTTTGTGATGATATATTCCAGGGCTGAAGCATATAATCCCTGGATATTGAGAACATTTGGATATATGAACAGCAGAACTTTGAAATAAGAGGTCGTATATGGGTCACCAAAATCCCATAATAGAAGTAAACTTGTGGAATATTCTCAATATTCTGTCAGAAATCAGGGTTTAAGTGTTTGTTTTGTTATTTGTTAATTTTTACTTCTTTTGTCCTTCATCCAGTTATCTTTTGAAGATAGTCTCTGATTCATAAATTAAAGTATGTTCACTTCCTTACTGATGCTTTCAAAATCATATTTTTTTAGTCCTTTTTTGAAACATTTTTTAATTCTTCATTGTATTTGTTAAAATTCAGAAAATGAAATCCAGTTTTTATAAATTATGATTTTCCTCCCTCCAAGAAATGGTTCTTTTTTGTTGCTGTTTAACTATCATATTTTACCCCAAATAAGCCAACTCACCACTTTGTAAAATATTCTTGAAAAAGGGTGGATGCCTGCAATTAAGCCCCTCCCAAAATTTTGTTGATTTTTGGTTCAGTTTTTGTATATTTGATTCAATCATTATGAATGAAATGTGTTCTAAACCCTTGGAGTAATAATACATCAATATTAGACTTAAGAATATATGCTTCCATCATATTATCTTTTTTGCAAAAGATTTTTAAAATTATAATTCAAAATGTTGCTTTAGCATGTGTTTGTATATCCATGGCAAATATTGATTGTTGTCAAAATTAATATTTCTCTCAGAAATCAGTTACGCTAAAACTGAAGTTATAGATATTTACATTTCCTGAGAAGGAACTTTATAGCAAAGTATTTAAAAATTAAATATTATATAACTCTTAAGCACAACATTCAAAAAGTTGAAGTATTTGAAAAAGAAATTTTCAATTCCTTAAAAAAGAACTTTTCAACAAATGCAAAATTTGGTAGTATTACAAATGTCAAAGTTTTTTTCTTCATCCAGGAGTTAGATATAAACGTATTTAAAATTTTCACTGCCGTGAACTGAAAATTAAACCATTGATATTACATTAGACTAACATTATTAACTAAGGTGCTATTTGTTCACTTATCACCATCGTTATTACATAAGTGTGTGTATGTAAGAACTATCTCGATTGGAAGGTTCATTATCCAATCAAAACCAATGTAACAGCTAGAATCTTGGCGAGACATTGAAATATTTTTATCATTGTGATTTGCAGATATTATGCCAGTAAGAGATATTTATCTGCTTGTGAATCAATCGATTTTCCCCTAAAAGACACGTTTGAACCCTGCCAGTTCATGTGTTGGATTAGTTCATTGTGAAATATCAGGGGTGAACGAGTTAAAGAAACATTTCTGATTCCTACATAGATAGACAAACAATAACATTCCTTCAACTATTTCAAAAGAAAAATGTATATAATTTTGCAATTGATTGTCGCTAATGCAAGTACTATCACATCAGGTAATACTGACTGCAGGAAATCAAGAGGACGATTGGTTATTGCAGGAAAGATTGACTGTATTCATGAAACCGTTCTCACGCTTGTACTTAAATCTATCCTGTGTTTAGATATAACATATCAAATTTCATATTTCTATAAGGATTTTGATGAAGAAATTAAGGAAATCGTTTAAACTTTATTTGGGCTGTGTTGCATTATATCAGAGTTTGATTGGAGAACAGAATTCATACCTATGCTCCATTGTAGAAAATCTGATAGTCTGTGCTGAAACCAACTTTCTTCTATCATCAAAGTATATGTATAAACTTTATTTATTTTACTACAATTATGAAACAAGCTATACAACTTATATTAATCACTCTTGATGGCCCGGATGTTAGCGCAAGGGGTCTTATTGTGGGAGGAAACCGGAGTACCTGGAGAAAATCCATGTGGTCAGGCAGGTGACCCTGTACCTTTTCACGTCCGATCGGGGAATCAAACCCCGGCCTCCTTGGTGAAAGGCAAGTGCGCTATCCACTGCAGGATATCAAAGTCTTGTCATTAAGTCAAAATTGAAGTGAAGATGTATTGAAAATTTGTTCATAAGGGCAAAGAATAAAGGTGATATACAATGTCTTAAGTTTGAGCAAGAAGAGAGCTTCATGAAACTGGGCTTGTTCCAGAAAAACTGCATGAAATTTCCAAAGTGTTAGTTATTTAGTAAATAAGTTACAACTCAGTCATATTTATGATTTCTTTGTATTTTAACAAATCCATAGTCTTTTATTTTATGAAAATATAATATACTTGTTCTTTGAAATAATTCAGTGCTAGCCATTTCGATTCACTCCATTTAGAGTTGCCCCTATTGCACATTCAACTTTCAGAAAACTATTGCGTGAAGCACAATGTTGCACTAAACTATTAGCCCGTGTTTCCTCATGATCAGGCCCCGGCACCAGAATGAGACAATATCTGTCGCGACCAGATCTCTAAATGTCAGAAATATGTCAGGACCAGAGGAACTCGCATCAAACATCTATCGATCACATTTCTATGTCTGGTATCAAGGCCAGAGGAAATTCGTTGTAATCATAATTAGTATGCATTATCAAATGTAAAACTATGATTATTATAAAGTACTGAAGGGACTGTATTTGTTTTCGGGAGGAGTCTGACAGTTTCATTGTAGATTGAAGCCTTATTTATTAATGGATTTTACGGTAGTTCTAGTTTAAACTTGCTAGAATGTAGCTGCATTCCTACTATTACTTAAGTGTCTTTTAAGCAAACCCTTTAGATCTAAGCAACTTTTAACTTAAGAAATTACAGGATATCTTGGTAATTTGACATTATCTAATGACTGATATTCTGCACTCAAACTGATTTTGTATGTTATGTTTTACTGAAAATGCCTATTTCCATAACGATTATGAAAGTTAAGGAAATGCCTTTCTGATATCTGGATCTACTCCATGGCTATATTGTCGGTAAAGACATTTGTCTCGAAGGCTTTGAAATTGCTTTATGAATATGTGCATTCGAACATGTTTTATTCAAATCAAGTCTTGTAACTCGCTTAAACCATACAGATAAGACAAAAGTAAATTTCATAAATGTTACAAATTTACATTAAACAAATAAACACATGAGTTAAGCACTTGCTCCCGACCTACGTCAATGTATGCAAGACGATCTAGATCATAATTAATATATATGATAAGGTTTAGTGTCAACATTAAGTGCTAACTAGATGATGGCTATTTTTTGCGTTGATCTACAACTCAATCTCGGGTGTCAAAAATGGATCTGAAGATGCTAACTCTAAGTCTTCCTTTCAAGAGTCTCTTTTTAAATCTTTCCTTTGTTAATATCTTGCCCATAGTGTAATCGACTTTGAGTTTAAATAATTGGTTTGTTGACGTTCGGTAATCAGATTTTTTTTATTACACATACAATGAATATCTAGTCTTTACACTCGAACAAATATTAAAGCATTGTTAAAATATGATACAATGTCCTAAGAAATGTTGCCTACGTTCCTGTAACCCTGAAACCCTGTCTGGTTTGTAAACATGACTGAAGTCTGGTGTCAGGGCCCTTGGAAACTTTGATTTTATAAAAGAAACAATGCAATGAATTTATATAATGTATTTATTGTCGCGTAAATTACAATGTTACATTGCTGTAAAGTATGTATCACAGTGAATAAAGTGTGTCTTTTGATTAGTGCTGATTCTTCTTGATATGTTTTTCTGATATAATCCTGTCTTGGCCCCATACTTTGAACTTTGAAATATATCTTTATTATACATGTAATTGAATTTTACTGACATAAATTGTAGGGTTTGCGCAGTGTACTGTAATAAGGTCACTTTCTCGCCCAAAGGTCAAAGTTCCAAGTTCCGATTCGCTCTGAATTTTCAGCGACCTGCTGTCATGTTGCTTACACTGTTAAATATTTTTTTGTGAAAAATCACATTATAGCATTCAGATGATATTATAATCAAGATGGAAATATATTTGAAAAAAAATGGAAAAAATGTATCCAAGTTGACTAATTTGAGAATGATTAAAGCTAGAATCTGCAAATATTCATCATACTGCAAACACGTATAAATTATTAAATGGATGTTGCAGTGTAATTGTGTTCTTCAATTAGAAATCTGTTTTCAATATAATTTGAATGGATGAATAAAAGAATGTTAGATCATTGAAAAGTGTTTTGTTATTCGTTGAAAGAAATGTTTTTTTTTATCTATGAAACTGGTAAAGGATTAACATATGTGTGTCATCATCATCATCATCATCATCATCATCATCATCGGTATTTTGATTAACGTGTAGGATAAGGTGCATCTTCCACAGCAGTGATCTCCTTTCGAGTTAACTGGCTTGCTGCACGCATGGCAGACCTAACATTTGACATCTTTGTCCAATGGGTTAACATCACGAAGTCCCCACTCACGCTGGTTTTTTTCTAACTGTAAAGGTCATCTTTCGGCTCCCTGAATGGAAACTATCTCTTCTTAACATTTGCGCTGCATGTGGTGTCTATATTGAGGTGACAAACTGATTATCGTATTACACATCAGCAGTTAGAACATTTTAATCTATCAAATATAGAATAAAAACCAATACAGATCAAATCTGACGAAACGTTTGATTAGATTAAATGACTGCTAAAGAAGGTTATGATTATTGGAATACAAATGATAATCGCTTAAAGGCCCAATATACGTTACTTTCGGCAAAACTTGAAACGAAAATCAAGCCTAATAACTTATTATATTTATAGATTTAGTTAAGATAAACTGATATCAGCAATATTCAAGATGAATTATTTCGCGGTTACCGACGCAGCAGCAGTTGAAACACGCTATTTGTAAACACGCGTCCATTTCGAACTGTCTTCTACCTTCGGTTTGTTGTTGAAGTGGGCCCCACCTGAACTATTTTCAATTCTTTGGATTTTTTTGTTAAGAGTTTCTTGTTAGTTATCGCTCAGGTTTACTTCGTTTTAGGCTTATTTTTGCATGGTTTTCAACTGGATTTTTTTCAGAATTTTTCAGAATCACGAAAATTTCCCTGAAGTTACGTATATTGGGCCTTTAAGCATTGGAACTTGAAAACAGGTTAAATATGACCGAAGTTAGGAAAAAGTTGCCGTAAAAGAGTGGTATCCAGGAGACAGCGTTTTTTCTCCTTCTCTGGGCCCATTGCTCCTTATTATTTTACCGATTACTTTATGTTAGAGTTTTAACTGCAATATCTGGTAAAATAAACACTCTTGTTTGTATTTAATCAATACATGTTGATGTTATACAGGCATCTAAATACATTTTTAAAGAATGACAGATAAAGATTCTCGTGTCAATGTGATATGGTTATTAAACGAGTTCAATAATTTAATATGTCACGAGTCGTTAGGCGAATGATAATTAATTATCTAACAAGTTTAATACATTTCATAACACCTTGACACGAGTAAAAGAAATAAAATGTATCATATAACGTATGTTAATGAGAAAATACACCAAACCCTCACACACATTTCTCTTAACGAAAGACAAAATCTACATTGACGGTACGATTTTCACTACTGAGACAACCATATGACGTCATGAATACGTCATTTATTGATGACGTCACAATAGTGTTATTGCACATGGGTAATACCATATTCACGACGTGGCCGTATGACATGACTGAACAAGTCAGTTATTTACAACTGAACAATATTTTAGCAGTTTGATTGTAGCATTATCCTCGTCATCTCGCCCTTGAGACCAAAGTGTATTACCAGACCCAATACATATCGCACCTTGATGCTGTGATCTTGTGTCTAATGTTCTCAGATACTGACCAGTCCCACTTAACACTTCTATTGTGTTCCTCTTCACATCCGCAAAAATCAAGTTTCCAAAGGAATCGTAGACTGTAGAATATGGACCAAATGTTTCCGGTGTAACAGGCTTCTGTCCCCGGATACCCTCTCCTTTGCAGGTAAATTGGTGGTTGAGTGTTCTGTCATACACGGCGATGTGCAATAATAAGTTAAATGGGGAATCTTTCTCACTTTCCCCGTTTTCACTTCCGTATACTACAGCTATGTTTCCCGTCACTGAACAGTTTGATAATGTAAATGGTACTGCTTGTTCCTTGTTGGTGATGGTGTGTAGAACAGATCCCGTAGCGGTATGTATAGTCAAACTGCTTTTTGTGCCCACAATTACACCACTATTGGTTACGCATAAACAGCTCGTCTTGTCAATTGTTTTGAACTTTGGTACAGGTGTTGCTGGTTCTTGTAACTCGTATATAGCTCCATCTTCCAAAAAACAGAACCAGAGACGACCCGTTACAGGGGACACGCATATGTCGTTGGTAACATTGTCAAGTTCAATCTTCTGTTTGGTTTTACCTTCATCATTGATCTGAAGCACTGTTTTCCTGTCAACATCCAGAATCCAAAGGTGACCTTCTGGTGTTGTACACATCGCCAAAGCTTGGTTTAAAAAAGAAAAAGTTGAAAACACAAATAATTCATCGCGCAGTTTACACGAAGGAGGGTGACCTGTTGACTTCCAAGCATTAGAACATGCTTTGTCAATTTCTGTGCGATCACCAGTACTCTCTAGAAATGGATCTGATGTACCGCTGATGAATTTGGCATTGCCAAATGTTTGTGAATGGGCGGTAGAACAAGTGGTAAAAATACCGATAGCCTGTTTCAGATGGTCAGTAATTGTTTTACAAGGTGTGTATTGACAGGTCTGTAGTACAGGTGGGTTGGTTTCTGTATAACTTCCAAGGGTATCAAAGTCAGTGTCGAATATCTCAACATCCGTACCTGTTTGTAGAGCCTTCTTACATTCCTCTACTTCTGACAATTCGACGTCATATCTTTGTTGTTTATCTTCCTTATGATGTCGTAGTAACACTAAATTGTTTTTCTCAATTTCTTCACAAATAGCAGTGAAACCTGCTATCAGTTCGTCTATTTCTTGTTCACATTTTTCACCTTGAAGCTTCATACTGGAAGAAATTGTCTGGAATTCTGAAGAGATCTCTGTCATTTGACGATCGTTTGCTATAAGATCTCCTTGTAGATCTGGAAGTGTGTAATTTTCTGATCGGTAGACAAAATCCAACATGGCCGTTTTCTTCTCCAGAGCAACGACGCTAAGTTCCTCCAAGTTGTGAGTCTTATGAACAGATTTTATACGGCACGTTATACACAGGAGAATTTTACAATCCTGACAAACATAAACAACATCTTTCTGTCTGTGGTTCGAACATTTTGAGCTACCTTTATGTCTAACAGTCTCCTGGTGGGAGCCTGATATTGCAGTATCCATATCACCGTCTAGTCCTTACTTGTGCCCTATGTACTGCCTACTTTGGTACTGCTATTTAAGCCAGTATACGTATCGTGATTTGTTGTTATGAAGTTTGTGGACTAGTTCATATCATTTTATCTTAATGAAACTTACATCTGCTTGAAATTTGCACTGCACGTGATATTAAAGTGACAACAATATCTTAGATCTGAATGAAAAAACACAGTCGTAAACATCACACTGATAATTATGTGTTTATAAAAAGTAAATACATATCTACCAGTCTGTTCGTCCGTCGAGTATACAGTTTGTATCTAGTATGTACATATGTACTGTTGAACGCTTTAGAGTAGTTGTATATGGCGCTATATCAAATGTTGTATACACCTTTGAGTTTCCTTCTTCGGGCTCAATATTTCAAACTTGTTTGCCTACATTAAATTAAAGCCCATATCTGAACTACTTGGTGTGAAAACACCCTGGCATGTATAGTTTATCTGAACATTTGTTGATTTTGAAGTTTTGGTTCTGGCATTTGTATATTGTCTCTAGACATAAAATGACCACGCATTTTGGGTGAATATTAGATAGTCTGTTACCACGGGTTCATCCGCACTTCCTGTATTGGGATGTGAAACAAGACCACACAAATGAGCATTTTTTCATAAGATTTCGGCCGTGTAACCTAAAATTTGTAATTAAAGTAAGAAAAAACTTGCGTGGGAATCTAAAGCATGTAATTAAACTACTGTTATGTATCAAACGTCGTGTTTTTTATTATGAAAATACTGATATATCCAAGAAAGAACCCTTTCACTTTCACCTCTATGACTAGCTTGAGTTTCCACTGGCCCTCAATAAAAACATAATTTTAAATAATAACAATTTGAAGGCAAATGTTATTCTTAGAAGGAAAATCAAGGTTTCGGCTGTGTTAAATAACCTGAAAGTACCTTAAAACGGCATCTTTTGCTGTGCTTGTCTGCTCAATTTCGCCGCCATCTTTTGACTTATTATAGAAATCTCAAACATGGTACGACATCAAACATTTTTATTCCTAAACACATCAATACCATAGATATATTTTATTTTCGTTTTCAATTACAAAAAAAAATATTTCGTATTCTTTCTTGCGAATTGGCATGGGTACAGGGAAGTTGTCACATGATCCGAAAACATCACGTGATTTCTCGTATAAAAATCAAACCGGAAGCGCAAATGTCAGGTAGCCGCGGTAAACAAATTTGGCAGACGAAAACAGAGTAACATCAGTCTAAAAGAAATACTAACATGGAGACTATTAAAAGATCGGAACAGATGCATCTGATGAAGAAATACGACACCATTAAAGAAAACGAAGGCCATAGTTTGACGGACTAAGTGTGGTTGAGTTGACAGTGCTTTCGGGAAACAAATTGCAAACTGTAAATCGTGGCTGTGGTTTGTTGACGATATTTATTACGGTATGGCAAGGTACCATTACTTACAAAACATGTCCGAGCAGTGTTAGCAACATGGACCAACATGAAAAAGAGCTTCAAACAAAAGTGTATCTAGATAGGTAGCAATACCTAAAATTATCATATTAAGCATGCTTTATTATTTGCAGGTGATTAGACCTTTTATGCTAGATGATTTGGTCAATTTCTAGGTCTGGCACAACTTCTATAACAAGATAATTCGCCCTTGGTCGATAATTTGATATTTTCTTCCCTGGCCAGGCTCCCTTTTCAATCAAAAGTTTGTTCAACTTTATTCCATTTAAGCAGGCCTATTTGAGGTTTTCTTTTTAAAATTAATATAATGTAACAGGAGCGAAAAAATACACGGCCAGACTGGGGTTCGAACCCGGAACCTTCCGAACTCTAGACCCACGCTCAACCAAATGAGCTGTGGTCGCCGAAGATCGGCCCGTTCTACATCCTATACATAACAAAATATATGAAGCATTTTTATTTATTGAATATAGGGTCTGATTTTACGTGGCCTTTTCTGCCTGTTGCTGTTCAATTAAATGTTATTCACATTGCCTAATAAGAATAAGCTTAGTCTTACCCGATTCAGGTCTGTAGTTTTAAGTACGAAGTGTTCTAACTATATCTAGTCTGCAAAATATTCAAAAGGAATCATCTGTTAAAGTGTGGTTTGTCATGCAATGTGTTGAATATTGCTATATATTGATATCTGTAGATAGATAATTCTAGCATAAAATCCGATCATGAACTTTCCCTTTCTTGATAGTAACATCCCTGCTGCTCCATCCTATGGTGTTTATGGTTGATTCGTTTTTCTAGGGCTTGCTCTGAATATCGAGATTTTCGTGATAGATGGCAACTGCTGACGAACAAACTTATGGCACAAGGATTCGAGAGGGGCAGGTTGATGAAGAGTATGGGTAAGATTTATGGGTGCTATCTTAGTTTCATATGTGACATGAAGATGGGTGTTTTTGAGTATGCTTATTAGTGTGCTCCCTTGTTGTGATTGACATGATGACTCGGTTCTCATTTCCAGGATTTGATTTTTACTTGGAAGTGACCAAGGTTTACATGGCGGGTGTCGTCGATGAAGCAGATGACGATAACTCTTCCGGAACACCTGGTCTTATTATCTTGTCTCTCATCTCCATGTAAATCTTTCCTTTGTTCTTATTTTGCCTCTGGTTTAATCGATTTTGAGTTCAGATTATGGTTTTGTTGTCGCTTTGAAAATAAGCTGAATTTTGTATTATAGTTTACAATGTAGTATTAATGCATTGAGCAGGGACAGGGACGAGCTACAATAGAAAGATTAGTCTAAAAATATGTGGGTTATTTTATTCATATTGGCTTTAACACATTTATTTTCTTAGAGTAATTCTTATTGCAGATATAAAATATGTAAAATGATGGCGAGTCTGTGTTTATAAAGACTTCTTACCATAAATGTACTTTTATTGTAACTAGTTCCTGTGACTGTCTAGGAGTAGTTGTAGTTGTTGGAGTACTGGAAATAACAAAATAAAGGAAGATAATTTATATTGTCTAAAAAACTAAAAATTTAAGTTTTACTGGTGTCAACACTTGAAAGATTGTGGACGTGTGTATTGTGGACATGAGAACAAGAAGCTGTAGTGTGTGCCAGTATCATATGGGAAGGCCAGAGACAGTTCCAAAACATGAATGCAATGTTAATAGGACAGGTTTACAGAATAAGTCAAAATTGTATCTATAGATCATTTTGCATATCTATCAAACTGACTTGTACCAGTACATTCACTCTTAGTTTACACTTATTATCATGAGACTGTGTGACAAACACTATATTTTAATTCAACTATAAACAGTCAAACCTGTCTAGATTCAAAGTCATTCGGAACAAAACTATTTGTCTGTTGTTTGAACAGGTGTCGGTTTGTAGAGGTATGGTATAAGTTCTTAGAGAACTTTGCCAGAATATACAGGAACTCTTATTTCACAGCGGCCGGTGTAGTCAAGGTTAAGTGGTAGAGACAAGGGTATTTGCTATTTTTGCCTACTTTTGATCAATACCACATATTTTTCATAATTTGTTCTTATATCAAAAAAAGAGAAAATGGTAATTCACAAATTATTCGTAACTCGGTAGAGCATGACTTCCTGCAGGTTTTATGGTGGAACCAGGTTTTTAAAAGCAAGTGTAAACAATTTCCTCTGTATAATATTTTCTTAATTGTATTTCATTTGCAATTTTCTAATAAAAATTGTCTAAATCTTGCAAGATAACACTTCATGATTTGCGAAGATCAATATCAAGGTCAATATACTTCTATTTAGATCTAAATGAAGATCAAATGTCAGTGTTTTACAAACGTATCTTGTGTCAATATACATTAATTTTGCTAAATACCCGCAGATGTCTATTTTGGATATGCTTTGTAAACATTTGGAACTGTACATTGACAATAAAGGTTTTTTTCTGAAGTGAATGAAAATGCCTTGCTTTCTCATGGAAGTGTAACTTAATTCCATAGAGTACAGAAAGACTGGTTGTGAAAACCACCAGGGCTTTGAAGTTTATTTTAAACGATTTTATATCTCGATCGATAAAGTTACACAATAAGCAATTTTGATAAGCTTGATGCGGAGATATTCTCCATGTTATCCGAAGAAAAACAACAAGACTCTCAATTAACAAGTTTAATCGAATGACGTAGTAAATAGACCAGGTGTTACGTCAGGAGAGATTTTGATTTCATGCTTACATGGAAACCATTTCTGTTGGTATTGTGCATATAATGGGTTTTAGTTCAAATGTTGCATAACTTCGAGTTAATTGCGCAACACTAAATTAACCATTTACATGCATATTATATTTGAAAATGTTTGAATGCTTTTTCCTGCATTTCACATATAGATTTGCCATAACCAGAGAGAATCTGTGAAGGAGGGTAAAAAAGTATTAAGAGTAGTATTGGACACAGACACCAGAAACGTTCGCCGTCCGTCTGCCAACTTTTCCTAAACATCTCTACTAGTCCTGAACCACATAGCAGAATTTGATCAAAGGACCTCTTACAGGAACAATAGAATTTTGCCCACGAACCAATTTAAACTTAACTGGGTGTTATTTATAGCACATTGAAGGACTAACCATGAAATGTGTTTAAAAAATTCAAAAGGTCCCTAGGGCCTGTGATGTGACCTATTTAGTGCCTCAACTATGGGTGTACAATAGGGTTCACTATTACATCAAAATAATCTATCGAAACAAAATGTTTCATTAATAAATGATTTCATTTTTGAATGGGTAGGATCGGCTGCATATGATAATTCCAAACATATATCAGAATATTGAAAGATAAAAATTTTATGCAATCTCAAACATAAAAAATGTGAAAATTTTTGGCACATTTTCAGGAATGACAACTTTTCACGGAAGCGTTGCACTAACTTCAGGTTCTTGTACACCAAAAATATTTACACATTATTTGACCCATTCTATCCAGTATCTGTGGTGAAAATTTCAGGAAAATCTGGAACCGGTAAAATTGTCATTTAAAGGTCAAAATGTAGCAAGGTCTGTTTCCAAGAAAATTATACTATAACTATAGAACTATGCCCCTGTTTGGTAGTTGCTGAAATAACATTGACCTAAATAACAGTTTTTTTTCTTTACATTAGTGTTGTTTTTCAATTTTAACTGACTAGTGATACATCCTATTCTCGTTCTTTTACTCAGTCATATATTTTATATGATTTGTTGCATGCCTAGGGTGAATTATATTAGATAATTGGAGGACCAGTTTTGTCATTTAAAGGTCTAAATGATTATTCCTAAAACTAACAAATTAGCCTGTAGTCTTATAGACAGTACATAGATATGGATGATACCTTAATCAAACCAGAATGTAACAAGAGGCCCAACGGGCCTTAACGGTCATCTGACTATACAATATATATATATTGGTTGCTTATGATATTAACATATTTGACCCCTGCGGCCTTGAATGTAGGTCAAGGTCATTCATTTAAACAACCTTGGTAGCCCTTCATCCCAGCATCATACTGGCCAAAAATCATAAAAGTTGCTTGAAAAATTCAAAATATTTGAGCCCTGTGACCTTGAAAGTAGGCTAAGGTCATTCATTTTAACAACCTTGGTAGCCTCTTTATCCCAGCATGCTCCATGTACTATATCATTACTGAGAAGAAGTTGCTTGAAATATTTTCAACACATTTGACCCCTGTGACCTTGAAAGTACATTGTAGGTCAAGGTAATTAATATGAGGAAACTTTGTAGCACTCTATCCAAGGTACCTACTGGCCAAATCTCAGCATCCTGAGCCATTTGGTTATTGAGAAGAAGAGTATGAAAGAAAAGTTTACGGACGGCGCACGGCAGACGACGACGGACGAAGCACGATGACAATAGGTCATCCTGACCCTTTGGGCAAAATGACCTAATAAAAAGCAATTGCTTCAACCAAGAATTTTGTGGGGAGTCAAGATTTACAGTTTTCATCGATATCTATGTATTGTTTTTCAGACTACAGACTAGTTTTAGATTATATGCCTTGGGTGCTTGCGATCATTAAAGCGACTATAATGACAACAACTGAAAAGTAAATGGAATAGCATATTCCAAACTGCACTTATATCTCTTGAGAGTACAGTTAAGGGTTTTACTGATATTGTCGTTAAAGTCTTTAGATTCAATGTGCAAATTACTGTCAGTTAAATATTGTTCTCTCTGGCTAGGTTTGTCTTATATCCAGGGAGTTTGTCCTCTTTTGGAGATGTAATAAAATAGTTAACATTGAACACTTCAAAACAATTAAATCCGTTGAATGACTTTTGCAGAAACACATCTCCTCTGTGTCAGTCTTTTGGTTAATTATGAAAAATTAATTCATCCATAAGACTGTCTTATGGTGAATGAAAAACTACATTGCTTAGAATGTACATAGAACATCAAAGTATTTAATTCAACTTATTGTAGTTACATAATGCTCTATAGACTATACTTATGATTCTAATAGAAATATTAATTATCAATAAAGCTTATTGATGAGATTTTATGATAATTTTGAATCCAGTTGGTTACAGTAGATTTAAGAACAATCATTTATAACTTTAAATGACAAAACTGGTCCTCCAATTGTCTAAACTATTCACCCTAGGCATACAACAAATCATATAAAATATATGACTGAGTAAAAGAACGAGAATAGGATGTATCACTAGTAGGTTAAAATTGAAAAACACCACTAATGTAGAGAAAAAAACTGTTATTTAGGTCAATGTTATTTCAGCAACTACCAAACAGGGGCATAGTTCTATAGTCATTGAATTTTCTTGGAAACAGACCTTGCTACATTTTGACCTTTAAATGACAATTTTACCGGTTCCAGATTTTCCTGAAATTTTCACCACAGATACTGGATAGAATGGGTCAAATAATGTGTAAATATTTTTGGTGTACAAGAACCTGAAGTTAATGCAACGCCTCCGTGAAAAGTTGTCATTCCTGAAAATGTGCCAAAAATTTTCACATTTTTTATGTTTGAGATTGCATAAAATTTTTATCTTTCAATATTCTGATATATGTTTGGAATTATCATATGCAGCCGATCCTACTCATTCAAAAATGAAATCATTTATTAATGAAACATTTTGTTTCGATAGATTTTTTTTATTTAATAGTGAACCCTATCGTACACCCATAGTTGAGGCACTAAATAGGTCACATCACAGGCCCTAGGGACCTTTTGAATTTTTTAAACACATTTCATGGTTAGTCCTTCAATGTGCTATAAATAACACCCAGTTAAGTTTAAATTGGTTCGTGGGCAAAATTCTATTGTTCCTGTAAGAGGTCCTTTGGCCAGAAACATACTTGGCTGAGGGGCGGGGTTCAGCAGGTAAAATATCGGAAAATTCTTTAAAATCCTTATTCTTCTTTAGGAATGACAGGATATTGTCCAAATGTGGTCTAAAATAACCTTGAGTAAAGTTGATTTAATTTTGTATAAACAATTGACCTAATCCCCTTAATTTGGACCTAAAAGAGAAACATAGTAAATTATCTGAAATCCTTCTTTATCTGTCAGCATCCTTCCAGGAGTAGAAATCATTTTTGTATAAACTGCGGGTAGAAAACCCCTTGGGGCTGTGGGATTGAGCCCAATAATTGAAATGTAGTTAATTCTCTACAGTCCTTCTTCTTCGGTATAAATAACAGAATATGGTCCAATTTTTTTGCGAGCCATCCTTATGTGAATTGGGTTGAATTCCGTATCACTGCGATTAAACCATCATCTACCACCAACATCATCTCCCCGGTGGGCCCCAATAGAGGTTATTTAGTAAATATCTAATAAACATGACAGGATATTGTCCATTTTCTCCCATTCTCCCATGATTGCTTTGAAACAAATTTATGCGAGTGAGCAATATAGGCCCTCTGGGCTTCTTGTTTTTGATAATAATGTCTTCTGTTTATCTAAACATGAAAAATATAAATTTTACAGCTGAAAACGTTTATATTTTTTTGTTTTTTGAACATTGTAGTTTAAGGTAATTTGGCAGAAAGGGTCATGATGACCTTTAGTCACACGCTGCTTCACTTTTGTTACATTGTTGCACACTTATTATCATGTATGTACATACGCGGAACAGCTGATCGCTAGTTTCATTCATCACTTGGCAATAGGAAAAATGAAGTCCAGAGACAATTTTTTTTTTAATTTTTACATGTGCGTTAATCATTTTTATAATTTGGAACATACACTACAGACTCAACCCAAAACTTGAAGCTTTTAACGTAGGCACACGCAGGTTATGTATAGACAAGATCACAGGTGCCGGATAAGTTAATACCTCTAGTTTTGGACCTAAACTAAGTATTTGTTGCACTTTTGGAGGTTTAGATAAATTTCCGATGAAATTCCACCCTAATGTAAAATTATCATTGAACCATAGTGTAGGGCGAAAATCTACGCTGTAAGTGTAACAAATTCTTGAGCCCCTATGAACAAGCTGCTCTAGGTCCTACAGTAGTCTAGCTAGCTTATCAGCTTCGTGAACAGGTTAATGATAGAATATAACGTATGCAACTTAAAAAACACGGATTTCTCTGACCAATCTCAAAGGGTTTTTTTAGTATCGGGCATGAAATAAAATCACGAAATCTGACTGACGGGCAGATACTCCCGTTTCACACGATCATCGAGGGGACCTATGAGGAATTAAGTACCAATAGATCTTGAATGCTTTCGGAAATGTCAGTATTTTGTCAGATTAAGTATTATAAAACCTCTGCGATATGATACTATCGTGTAAAACATAACGATAAACCGTTTTAACTCCCTGGACGGAGTCCAAGAAAGCTTACGCAGTCACTCTCACAAAATTGCCGGAATTACAATTATTCAAACTTTGCGGAAAGAGGATACGAAAAACAGCGAAACTGTTTGAATTGATTTCTAGACACATTGGGTAGAACTAAATTTTACAAGAATTTTGAGTTGGTATGTGTTTCCGTTTTCGAGTAATAGTCATTGAAGTTGTCACAGGAAAAGGGGAACGCTATTTTGAGAAGGTAGTAGACAACGTTCATTTATAAACCCACCATAATATATTCATATTAAAGCATGTCCCTGTACCGCAGAAAATAATGTTGATATGCGTGCTACCTTATAAACAACGCCGTCTCCTACAATGTACATTGTTTTGGGTAGTCGGGTGGCCCAGTGGATAGTGCACTTGCCTTTCACCAAGGCGGCCGAGGTTCGATTCCCCGACCGGACGTAAAAAGGTATGGGGTCGCCTGCCCGACCATGTGGATTTTCTCCAGGTACTCCGGTTTCCTCCAAATATAAGACCCCTCGCAAGCTAACATCCGGGCCAACAGGATTGATTAATTTAAGTTGTTCAACTTGTTTCATAATTGTTAAAATAAATAAAGTTTATTTTTTTACAATTTTACAGACGAACAGTGTATCGCTCTGAAATGTATGACTTGCAAACACTGATAAAATTTAAACGAAATGTGCAGCATATGGAATCTTCTATATTCTTTGTATTCCCACCATGTTCTTAGTGAATTTTTCTAACTTTGTGAATGGATTTTGACAATATGTGATCATTGTGTACAAAATATCCCGATTGTCTTCTTGTCATGTTTGCTTATTTTTCGGTTGTGTATTTCTGAATGAATCTGAATTATTTTAAACTGTAAAAATGACATAAAATAACGGTACAACTTGATATTGTAAGTAAACTATGAATATCCTGGTCTTATATAACGGAAAATTTCCGTATATTTTCATAATCTATATATTATCTCCCCGCGAAAGTTTCCCACTGAATAAATTTTGGTGATGTTTGGTCCAGGTCAAAGGTTACTCTTGATCCATCGTTTTTATAAAAAAAATACTATTGTAAAAGATACCAATTCCGCAATATTTTTGGTTCATTGTATACCATACCATCAAACTACCATGACATTTCAACTCTTCGTTTATGTGTGATGCCGTAAAAAACACATATGCTGCACCCTTTCAATTTAGTTATAGATACAGTATGCCGAAAAATGAATTAAAATGCATCATACAGCTGTTTCATCCTCCTAGGACTCTTCAATGATGAAAGGGGCAAAAAGGTGGTAATCAAAAATTTCTAAACTGATATAGAAACAGAATACATTACTACTAACATATTATTATTTCGAGTGTTGCCAATACCAAGATGCCATTGAGGTATAGAGTTGTCGTGGTGCAGAAGCTTTCGGCCTCCTGTTAGCATTGTATAAGTTGTTCAGGGACGAACAAGCGCGTGCCCCACTCATCTAATCGGGAAATAAAGTGATCAGATTTGACTTGTTTCATAGAGACGGAGCGAAGTGAAAATGTAAATATTTAAGGTATTACATTTCTACAGCGTTATCAGCTTGTGCTACCCGGGGCTGACTCAGCGAGGTAGTCGTCTTACATCCAACTTTCAGAAAGGCAAAGGCGGCATTGGTATGAACAAGTAGGTTGGCACATATTCTTTATGTATCATTTTCAACACCCAGTCAGTAAGTTTGTAATAACAGTAACTACTTAAGGAGTATCGTAAACTGTACCACTAGAAACGTTTTAACTATAAATTAAAGACAACTTTAACACAACCGAAAATTGGGTGTTTGCTATCTCTTTTTGAAAAGTGTTCATTGCATTTTGCTTTTTGGAAGAAAAATACTAACATGTAACGAAGTAGGAAACAAACATTGAAATACGGAAAGCCTACAGCAAGAATTTGAAAAAAGGTAAAACATCTAAAATGTTCTCTCTCATTTTTGAATGGAGGATTGAGTTGTGGCGGGAGGGGATTAGACCGTGGGTCTCCTCCGGATCTCAATCCTTGGACATGTCAGCCCCATGTTTTTTTATTAGATCACAATATTTGAAAATGAAAATTGTCGGTGTGTCAGTTTTACGTTACAACATATACAGTTTTTAGATGGTAATACATATCTACACCGTTGTCAGTTTGTACTACCCGGGGCTGACACAGCGAGGTAGTCGACCTTCATCTGTCTGCTCAATAAATATATAATTCAGATAAAACGATGATTTCTCACATCTCGGTCAGGATGTATGTCAAGATGTTGATTAGCCATTGCATAATCAGTCGTATAACTTACCTAGTCATGTTTACACGGATATTAAACAAACAACATTAAACCCATTATAAAATAGCAAATTACTTTTTTCAAACCTTCCCATATCAACTCTTAAATCAACTTGAAGTAGTCATGGGTCAAAATGGCTAACTGTCTATGAGTTTTATCTGATTTCGTTTAAAAACATTGAAGAGTCTTGTTATGGTATTTATGGTCGATATTAATGACATAACTTTGCAGGCAAACAACATATTTTACAGTTACTTTCGCTGCAAACTTTAGTTTAACCAGCCAAATTTGAACTGAACATTTCTTCCTTTAGTATAGTCTTGTTCTAATACAGGAAAATCGGATAAGCAAATCAAATTGTTACGTTTTTATCATCATCCACAATGCATAGCTGCAAGACAATCGTACATCTAGAGAAAATATTCAAATGTCAGATCTGAATATTAACTATGGTCGTTTTAACCTGCTTACAAAGATACAAGTTACGTTACCTAGTGTCGTTTAACAATTGTATCAGTACAACTCTAATATTGTAGGATGAAGATGAAGATCAAATTATATGAAATAATAACAGCAGGAGCTACCTCAACAGACATTGACTACAGGTCCAATGCCACCTGGCTAATATCGCAATATGCGTGTATGCATGCCTGAATGTGGATATGCATGGTGTTCTGTTGGTAGTGGGACGGTTCTATTTAAATAGCACATATTCTACATCACTCATCCCAGATATTATCTACTTCGCTTTAGTTATTAGAGTTGTGTGTGTAGGTGAAAAACACATGCGAACGACGACATCGGGGATCGATCCCAATTTGTGTAGAATTCCGTAATATTAACCATTCGACCATACCGCTAAGAAGAAGAAACGTCGATGCTCTCTACGTAACACTCTTCTATACACCTCTTACCTGAATATTTAGTTGTCTTTTTCCAATGATTTAATGATTGCCTTTATTCAGCAGTCATTTAATCTTTTCAACATCATCGTTAAATTTGATCAGTGTAGATTTTGCTGCTATATAAAATTCAGACATTTGATAGGGTACTTTATATAAACTTTGTATATGTCACAAGGTAATTAATATGGTGTTGTGCGAATGTGGTTTAGATTCAGATCTGTGATTTTGTTTGTCACTTTAACATCACATACAGTGTAAATTTCAAGCAGAAGCAAATTCCATTCAGATAAAATCGTAATATGATAAAATGATTACACAGTATATAAACTGGTCAACAAACTTAATAACGACATATCGCGATACGTATGCCGCCCTTTATAACAGTAACACCGTAGGCTTTACATAGGGCATCACCAAGGATTAGACTATGGTCACTGCTACACCAAGCTCCCACCAGGAGACTGTCAGGCAGAAATGTAGCTCAAAATGTCAGGACCACCGACAAAAAGATGTTGTATTTGTTTGTAAGGACTGTAAAATGCTCCTGTGTATAACTTGCGGTATAAAATCTGTTCACAAAACTCACAACCTGGAGGAACTAAGCGACGTTGCTCAGGAGAAGAAAGCGGCCATCGTGGATTTCGTCAACCAATCAGAAAACAGCACCCTTCCACGTCTAAAAGATGACCTTATATCAAACGATCATCAAATGACAGAAACTTCTTCAGAATTTACGAAAATTTCTACGGAAATGAAGCTCCAAGGTGAAAAATGTAAACATGAAATATACGAACTTTTAGCAGGATTCACTTTAATTTGTGAAGAAATGGAGAGAAGCAATTTAGAGTTACTACGACATCAGAAGGAAGATAAACAACACAGATATGATGTTGTACTATCAGAAGTAGAGGAATGTAAGAAGGCTCTACAAACAGGTAGGGATGTTGAGATATTCGACACTGACTTTGATACACTCGGGAGGTTTACAAAAACCAACCCACCTGTGATACAGACCTGTAAATATACACCTTGTACAACAATTACTGACCATCTCAAACAGGCTATCGGTAAATTTAACCCTGATTCTACCGACCATTCACAACCAACTGCCGCTGCTAAATCAACCACCGACACATCATATCCTATTCAAGAGGGATCTGTTTGTCAACCCGAAATCGAAACAGCATTTACTAGCGTTGGTATGTCAACAGTTCACTACCCTTCGTGTGAACTGCTCGATGAATCAGTTGTGGTTTCGAATATTCCGTGTTCAACAAAAGCCTGGTCGATGTGTACCACTCCAGAAGGTTACCTCTGGGTTCTTGATTGTGACAGGAAAACAGTGCTTCAAATCAGTGATGAAGGTAAAACCAAACAGAAGATTGTACTTGACAGTTATACCAGGGATATATCCGTGTTCCCCGAAACGGGTCGTCTCTGGTTCTGTTGTGAGGATAGAACAATATATGAACTACAAAAATCAGCTACACCTGTACCACAGTTTAAAACAAAACACAAACCGCTCTGTCTATGCATAACCAATGATGGTGTAATTGTGGGAACGTTAAGTAGATTAACTATATACACACCTTCAGGATCTGTTCTACACACCATCATTAACGGGGAAAAAACAGATTTCTTCCCTCCATTCAAAATATCAAACTGTTCAGTGACAGAAAACAAAGCTGTGGTACACGGGAGTGAAAACAAGAGAAGTAAAGATGTTCCATATCCCTTAACAATGCACATCGCCGTTTATGACAGAACACTCAACCACCTGTTTACCTACAGAGGAGAGGGTATCCGGGGACAGCAGCCTGTTACACCGCAAACATTCGGTCCATTTCGCATTGTCTACGATTCCTTTGGAAACCTGATAGTAGCGGATGTGAAAAGGGATACAATAGAAGTGTTAGGTGGTACTGGCCATTACATGAAAACACTACACTCAGGACCCGAACTAAGACATGCGATATGCATAGGTTCTGGAAATACACTTTGCTATCAATTAGAAGATGACGAGGGTAACACTACAATTAATGTCTTAAAATATTGTAAGTGAGAAATCGGAACATTGTTCATGTGTAAATAGTTTATATGTTATATGTATCTGTTAGAATCTTCACATCTACCACCGTTCCCTCTATTTGGTGACAGCATGACCGAACAGAGGGCACAGTGAATAATCGGTCAAGGGAATGGCTAAAATAGCCTATGTAAGTTATTAATATCTTAACGTTTTTTTCTTATGTAGTGTTACAAGATTATTAACACGTAACAAATCACCTTATACTTTAATCTTGTTTGAAACAAGAATTTTCATTGGCTTAAAATATTATGTTATCAGCCCATAACGTAAAAAATGATGTCGCTGTTTATAACGTCGATTTTGATTGGCTGATGCAGCAACGTAATAATTTGTTAGAGAAAAGAGTCCATCAATAAAGTGCTTTTTCGCAAGGTATAAAAATAAATTATAAGTCTTAACTTGAATCTATTTTTTAGGTTATTGGGTTATAACGCAAAAAAACAGGAGTGCACTCTCATCATAAACCGCTTCGCGGTTTATTTAGAGTATCTCCGTTTTTTGTATTATACCCCATAACATAAAAAATAGATTCAAGTTAATCCTTAAATAATAAGTAACAGTTACTGCAAAAATAAACAATTTCGCAATGGAGAAAATATATGAAAAATGGCAAAGCCTTAAAACTACGTAGCCTGAGTTTATATATTTAGATCTAGTAAGGAATTAATTAAGGGTAAAATCTACTCATTCAGAATGGGATAAGATTTTCTTCTAGTGGAGGAAAAACAACTAAACCTAGGGCGAGCCCGGCTAATAACTTTCCTGATCGAAGATTGGATGGCCGTACAAATCCAACCACAGGGTAACTTCGACCACCCATTAGAAGAATCAGATTAAATATTACGTCATTTAGCATATAACGTCAGTTTAAACATTTTACAACTTTGTTCAAATGGGCCGAACCTGTCCGAAGTAAAACTGCTATTTCTATAGTACAGCAAAATGGTATTATCTGACTGTGAATACAAATTCTGACTTTTAAATATTGTAAGGATACTGACACATTTGAAGTTGTGTGCTACACGTTTCGGCATGAAAACGTAGCATATTTCGTTTGCAGAAAGCATTTTCCTTTTTTCCCGATTAAAAGTAGCTTTCTCATTTTAAGTAATAATACTTAATTTTTTTCTCGAAATTTTTTTTCTCGACTTATGAATGCCCAGTTAACTTAACTGCTAAGTTCAATAAAGTTGTAATATTACCTAAAAACAGAAATATTGACAAGGGGTGGCCGATATTTTCTCGATCTCCCATGTAGATGTTAGGAAGATGTTATGTATGAATCAGATAATTTTCAGTCGCCGCTGAAGTTAAACTTGTTCTGACGCAGAACTTATATGATATGATAGGTCAGTATATAAAACGCTCGTCTGTTAGTCACCAGGATAGCCGTATTGTCGTTATATATATTATCTACAAATGCACATGAAGATTTCTCTCGGTAGGTGTATTCACTCATATCTTTTTCTAAGTTTAGGCTCCCATACACATACAATACAAACCAAACCACCTACCTAATTTATTTCTTTGTATACAACAATCTATACCCAATAAAATCTTTCATCCTCAGTTTTGCTCACCTTTCTCTCTTCATTAATTTCAAGTAGAAAAATTAATCCCTGCGTCAGTATTTCATGTTAGTACGTATAATGTATTTACTTCTTCATTTCAACTTGCTGCCTGTACTGATGCCAAAGGCGTGACTTCCGAAATATATGCTCACATTGGTTTCGTATCTACATTATCTTGTCAACAAGTCCGATTTTGTCGGCCAGGATAGCACATGGGCGTCACTGGCACCTTTTCAAAGTAGTGATTTTGCCGTTATTACACCTTTTTATCACAAAATAACACAATATAAAAGTTGTCATAGCGTCTTTTGATCGAGTAAAAGCACCCTTAAAAGTTGTTATTGTTGATTTTAAAATAACTAAATGTAAAAGAAAATGTAGTTTTGTGTTTTATATTTTTTTTATTTTGTTACAGTATTTCACTTTGATCCATATATATATGTGTGTAATGTATATTTGTTACTCCAAGTCACATGTAAACTTGTACGACCTTTGTAAGAATGTGCTGTCAGTGCCTTATTCTTGTCCGTAATATGCACAGGGACCTGATAATGTGTTACAGCTACTGTTTTTTTGGACCAAAACTTAGTTGTTTTGGAGTAAGTTTACACTTATATGGGATTAAGATCAATTTTCGATAAAAAAATACCTATTCAATGCTCAATAGCCTTTTCGACCATTGAAGAAGTATTGTAATAAAGTTATTGCAACAAACATAGTAATAAAACTGCTTCGTTTGAAATAATTAGAATTGTTGTATTTGTTTTAAACATTTATTTCAAAAAGAGGGGGTGGGGGTTACATTCCTCTTGCACGTTTACAAAATCAGCTTAATGCAGAATTTAACATCATCAATTCGTTGAAGTTATGAGATAAGTGCAGACAATTTTAACATTTCAGACTAGAATTTTATCTTTATGTAGATACATTCTCTAAGCAAGGACAAGTTTTCAAGAAATGTTAAATAATGTTTATTTACAATTATGCATGATGTCGACGCTAATTGTAATAATATCTTTTTTATTACAATAAGCGTCGCTTATTGTAATAATTGAGAAGATTATTACAATAAGGTTAACCTGAATGTAATAATTATTACAATAAGCAATTTATTACAATAAGGGTTGCAAACATTGCATAATCTTAGAAGGCGCCTGAACTTGGGATCTTATCTTTTCCATTCTTTCTCAACAACTTTCTCCTTTCTAATGTCTCCCTTGACACAACCTCACTTTTGGCCTTGAGTTGAGCGTTCGCCCCTATGAGGAAGGCTTTGGGTTCTGTCCCCTGGTCGAGACATACCAGAGTCTCTAACAATGGTAGTTACTACTCCCTGCTTGACGCTCAGCATTACTGGAGTGGAACGACTAGTTCGCCCGTTATCAGTATAATGTGACCAGGTGTAGGGTGCTGCTGGTGGCCTTCGGCAGTATACTTCAGTGTGGTAGCACTTTACTCACTTCAATTACAAGGACATGCATAGACTTATATGATAAAATTACCGATAAATACCTATAGGTCAATAGGTATTTATCGGTAATTTTATCATATAAGTCTATACAATTTGTCATCTCCCTGTGCTTCAGTCATTCAATATCATCGTTTGAGTGTGTTTGTTTCGGTCTTACTATACATACAATCTTTTCAAGAGATTCACGCATCGTTCGAATTAACTATACAATAAACATACAGAAGAAAACAAATAAAATAAATATTTTCAGTGGAATATCTCAATCCTCATTGTACTGTCTATATTCGATCGTTGTTAAATAAGTCAGTTATATTACTGATGACATTACGTATATGATAGTGGTCGTCCCTGTTCAAGAGACGACCACTATCATATCATCAGTAATATAACTGACTTGATTGTACTATCTGTTGAACGACCTGTAGATAAGTCTGTCCAAGTATATACCTGGATTGAATAGATGGACTGTCTTATCTGCTGTAAGTCGTTATCACTCCATCAAAAAATAAACTGTCCATCAAGAACTGATTTTCGCGAGGAAGGTCTTCGCGGATATATACCTTTTACTCCAAGCTTGTGGCGCTTATGGATGCATTCTATTTTCCTACGGCGGCACATAAATTTGACGATGACTGGTCTGGGCTTATCAGATCTGTACTTGCCCAACCTGTGAGCTATATCAATTTCCGAGTTCTCGATATCCATGTCTATATAAGATTTAAGGAAAACATGTACCTTTATACAAGTTTTTTCTACGTTCTCATTCTGCTCGTCCACTAGGCCGAATACTCGTACACTTGACTTTCTCGTATATTGTTCGAGCTCATTGATGTCGTACTGGACTTTCTCTGCTGTGAAACCGACTTCAGCCACTGTATCTTCATTTTCCTTCAGTCTTTTTGCAAGATAATCAATGCGTTTAGTCATAGCATCATTAGTCATTTCTAGAGTTAGCACCCGGGCCTCTTGTTTTTCAACTTTCACGTTTAGCTCTTCAATATTATCTCGTTTCACAACTTCAAGGTCCATAATAGATAGTTTCTTTGTAATGTCATTCATTTCTTCCTCCGTGGCTTTAAAGTTAAAATTTAACGTTATGTTAGCTCTGAACTTTTTAAATTCCGCTTCTAATTTGAATGTTTGTAGCATCGCCTGATTGTAAGAAGTTTTGGCGCGATTGACGACTTTTTAACTTTTGTAATATCTTTATCACTTCCAACAAGTTCCTGTCAGAACCAGAGGTTGATTTTGGTTTTCTCTTTTCCGCCATGAAAGTATGGTTTGACTATAACATGCATTCAATGTATCGTTCGTTGCGCGTGCACGTGCTACATGTTCACGTATCGACACTTTACACAAAGGGATCAGCCAACTGTAAAGTTTTGTATCGCACTATCTGTATCCCAAATATCGTATTAGACAAAATATCCCATAGTTAATTTGTACATGTTTAATGTTTTCTTTTCACAGGAGTCGTTAATTTAACAAATGAACGATATATGATAAGGGAAACTTCTCAGTGTCCGCATGTACCACTTATACAAATTCGTTCACAATGGGTTCGAAATTGTTTTTGAAATACTCACTTTTGCGTAGGGTTAGTTCCATACATTTTCCACTCCAATGTATTATACATCCTTACGTTTAAAAAATTATTACCCATTCGTATTTATTTGTGGAAATTTGATGAAAATGTTTGAAAATATTGGGACCGATGTTTTACACGTCCTCATGCCATCACGGGCGATAACTCTCTCACTACTATACAGAGTTATTGACACAATGTATTTGCTGAAAGCATAGCTTTAGGGTTGTCAAACTTGGGTTCTGTATCTCTGTCAAACTGGTCAAATTATGTTTGGTAAGCAGTTTCTTGAAAAATCTTATGAGTAAGTAACTGAATATGATAATGCAAAACAAAATGAAAAGATCGGAATTTATCCTACTTTTAAAATATTTTCAGCACAAACATACATATACAGTTGAACACAATTTAATTCAAAGTATTTTGTCGTTCAAAGCCACAATTCACACATTCGAACTTATTTAACTTTGACTTTTTCCTGGCCCCACTGACCTCGAGATAACGAGGGTCATCTATATATATTAATAAGAATGTATCGAACAATTATGTTGTAACCATTGATTAACGTTTATATATAAATCATCATGAACTGTTACTGTCCTGTCGTCGTTTTAACCATCTGATATACCTACTCAATATAGGTTGACAGGCATTATTCTACACTTGCAATAATACTTTAATTTGGTAAAGATGAAATTAAGGTCAAGAATATCTGAGAAAAATTACCCAATGCGTACAATACAAAAACATAAATATATTTATATCATAACTGACCTGTTCAGTAATATCATACGGCCACGTCGTGAATATGGTATTAAACATGTGTAATAACACTATTGTGACGTCATAAAAAATGACACATTCATGACGTCATTTAATTGTCTCAGTAGTGAAAATCGTACCGTAAATGTAGATCTTGCCTTTCTTAAAGAGAAATGTGTCTGAGGGTTTGGTGTATTTACACATGAACATAGTATTACGTTATACGATACCTTTTATTTCTTTTGTTCGTGTCAATGTAAAATGAAATGTATTAAACTTGTTAGATAATTAACTATCATTCGCCTTAAGACTCGTGCCATATTTAATTATTGAACTCGTTTAATAACCATATCACATTGACACGAGTGTGAAATACTTTTTCTAGCACAATACCTTGTGTTATTCCACTCCCAAACCATTGTATAAACGTGTTGACTGTTGGATAAATATATGTTATATACCACTAGTGGAATATGACCTTCCGGTCATTTGATTTGTGGAGAAGCTTGATAGTTCTCATGTTAATGATACATCTATGTCGGACAAAGATGACTTCAATATCGATGGATTTATCGCCTCTGAGATTAACAAGAATACAAAGAAAAAACTGACGGAGATGTTAAGAAAGTAAGAGATGTTTTCTCCAATCGTCCTTAAGGAAACAAGACCAATTGAACTCATACCTCCCAAACATCTAAACAAGTTGCTATGTTCATAAATGTGTATTTTTCATGAACGTGAGAAATCATAAGGGCAAAGAGTATGAACCCGCTTCAATCAAAACATAGCGGGAAGCATAGACCGGCATCTCAAATCGAAGGATTATGGTAAACAAGTTTTAAAGCTGTGCTGAATTTGCAAAGGTGATGGAAGTAATCCGATCAAAGCAAAACAAATTGAAACGCGGGGAAAGGCTATCTTGACAAGAGAGCCGATGCTGTATCCGAAAAAGATATAGACAGACTTTTTTAATCGAGACAGCTAGGGTCAGGTAACGCTGAAAGTGTGTTGCGCACGGTTTGGCTACAAAATACGATACACTTTGGCATGCGGGGTGTAACTGAACACAGGGATTTGTACTGGAGAGATGTAAAATTGTGCAAAGATTTTGAAAATAACGAATACATTGAACTCCGTGAATGCCAGACAAAAACAACGACCAGGATCAAACCCCAAGAATGTGAGGGCTGTCGCTCCGCGTGCCTGGGCTACCACTAAAACCCCATCTCGTTGCCCTGTCGTCACATACAAAATTTACCAAGCCCACCGTCCACCGACATATTGTGATCAAGATGCCCCGTATTATATTGCAACAAATACAAACACCGATAAATCCAGCAAATGGTTCAAGTGTCAGGCTGCTGGAGTTAACAAACTCGGGAGATTCATGAGCACGATAGCAGAAATTGCAGGTATTTAATAATGATATCATAATCAATGCCGATTGATCACATTTTACGTTAAGTTAAGTACATAGGCCTAAAGGCTACCGCTTACTGTTAAATAGTGTATATTTTATGCATCAAAAGCAATATCAAGCTCCTCCTCTTATCAGCTTGCCTATCGTCTGTAGCTGAGTCACATCGATAACGTTACAATGTATAACAACTTGAGCTGTGACTTGAATGTAAACAGAATAGGTCAAGGTCGGTCCTTTGTTTTGCTCACAGGGGCTTGCAAATTGTAATGTTAAGATGACAGACGTAATAACTGGAAATGGAGTCGAACAACGATACTGTAACGTACTGTTTTGTTGGGTGTTTTTCTTGACTGTTTTACAATATCTGTCGTACCGCAGTCGGGCCAACCCAATACAGTATCCAAATTATCACAAATTGCCGGGCTACGGTAGGTTTGAATATGTAATGTATTCAATTATGTTACCAGGTCTGACGAACAAGTCAGGGGATAACGGGAAGCGCTTCACGAATCACAGCGCCAGAAAATATCTTGTGCAGAAACTGAATGACAAAGGATTGCCTCCCAATCAAAGTATGTCCGGTGAGCTTCGTAGCCTACTCGATAAGATATAAAATGAGTGGAAATAAAATCCCAAACACTAAGCACAAGGCTGAGTTAAACATAGCACAAACAGGCCACATTTTACACTGTGAACAATTTTCATTGCGATCAACATCGGGTCAGCTGATATGCATTTCATCACTAAATGACAATGTGGCCGAACGAGCCGAACATGCTGTATGAAATCTTTTTCGTTCTTTCCAGATTTCTGGGCACAAAAACATACATAGTATTAATAGCTACTCCACAATCAACACCAATCAACACAGGACGATCTCAAGAGCATTGTCGAATTCTGAGCAAGTTGCCAGAACCGGCCATGACCAGCCGATAGCTGTAGGAAAATAATCATTGAACGATTTTCCAGGAACAAGTGGTCCGACGTTGAAAAGAACATCAGAGACACAACATACACTGCCATCATTATTTGCTGGTCCCATTTACGGTGGTTCTTTTACAATAAACATTAACAACACGTCCGTCTGTAAGAAATGCCCAAGGCCACGAGTGTTGTACTCCGATACTGACAGTGACTAGTTTGAACGTTGGTGGCGGGAACCTGACGTCATCGCCGCTCACATACTAGCTTGCGCGCATATAGTCCGCAATTTTGTTGGCAGTGGATTAATTAAAACTGACGATTTCATGTTTTAAATACTTTCAAATAACAATGTGTTGGTCAAATATACTTGTTTGTTATTAAATTAATTGGAAAATAATAAAGAAACGTGAAATATCATTTTTGAATAATAATTAGTTTCTTTTAACATATGGGTCATATCACTACGCCTATTTTGCATATGTCGGTACACACTTGGTGTTCTAACCTGAAAACAACACTGTTACCGCCACCTGTATATTATTGTGGTAGAAACAGGTCACACGACTCGTGGGTGTTGGATATGGAATTTATTTCACTCTCGATAATTATTTTTTAAAAGTTACAAAAGGCACGAGCTTTATAGCGAGTGTGTTTTGTAACTTTTAAAAAATAATTAACTCGAGTGAAACAAATTCCATATCCAACACCCACTCGTTGTGTAACCTCTATTTGTGTCATTATTTTTGTTTTATTTAGATATCTCTAAAACATCAACATGTATTGGTTATATACAAACCAGATAAATGTTAATTTTCCAGATATTGCAGATAAATCTCTAACATAAAGCAATCGGTAAAATAATAAGAAGCAATGGGCCCAGAGAAGGCGAAACAACGCTGTGTCCTAGATACCACTCTTATACGGCAATGTTTCCCTAACTACAGTCATATTTAACCTGTTTTAAAGTTCCAATGCTTAAGCGATTACCTTTGTATTCCAGTAATCATAGCCGTCTTCAGCAGTCATTCAATCAAATCATCAATTTCGTCAAATTTGATCTGAATTGGTTTTGATGCTATATAAATAACCATTTGATAGTAACAGATGATGTGTAACACAAAAATCAGTGGGCCACCTCAATATAGACAACACATACAGTGCAAATTTTAAGAAAAAATAGTTTTCACTCAGATAACATATCGTTAACAGATAAAATAACAGCGCATTATATATACTAGTTACAGTCTTCATAACGACAAATAGCGATACAGGTACTGGCCTATATAACAGTAACACCGTAGGCTTTACATAGGGCACCAGTAAAGTTTAGACTATGGCCACTGCTACACCAGGCTGCTTCCAGGAGACCGTCAGACATAAAGGTAGCTCAAAATGTCAGGACCACAGACAGAAAGATGTTGTTTATGTTTGTCAGGATTGTAAAATTCTCCTGTGTATAACTTGCGGTATAAAATCTGTTCACAAGACTCACAACTTGGAGGAACTTAGCGTCGTTGCTCTGGAGAAGAAAACGGCAATGTTGGATTTTGTCAATCAATCAGAAAATAACACAATTCCGCATCTAAAAGAAGATCTTAGAGCAAACGATCGTCAAATGACGAACACCTCGTCAGAAATCCAGACAATTTCTTCCAGTATGAAGTTCCAAGGTGAAAAATGTAAACAAGAAATAGACGAACTGATAGCAGGTTTCACTTCTATTTGTGAAGAAATGGAGAAATGCAATTTGGAGTTATTTCGACATCAGAAGAAAAACAAACAACACAAATATGACGTGGTATTGTCAGAAGTAAAAGTATGTAAGAAGGCTCTGCAAAAAGGTACGGATGTTGAGATATTCGACACTGACTTTGATACACTTGGAAGTTATACAGAAACCAACCCACCTGTACTACAGACCTGTCAATACACACCTTGTAAAACAATTACTGACCATCTCAAACAGGCTATCGGTATTTTTACCACTGGTTCTACCGATAATTCAGCAACACCTGCCGCTGCCAAATCCAAAGCCGATACACCCAAATAAATCGGTGTATGTTTGTCAATTTTAAATCGGAAAAAGGATGTATTAACGCTGGAAAACCGACAGATAACCGCTCCGCGTGTGAACTGCTCGATTTGTTCTTGTTCAACACTGGTACTTTCGTTGTGTGTAACACAAGAAGGTTGTCTCTGAGTGTTTAATTGTAACGGGGATAGAATGGTTCAGGTGAATGGTAAAGGTGAAACAAAACAAAAGATTGAACTTGACAATGCTTCCATCGATATATGCGTAACTCCAGTAACGGGTCGTCTTTGGTTCTGTTGTGCAGACATATCTACACAATCACAGGATCAATTCTATACACTATCACAAACGAAGAACAATCAGATTTTCCATCAGCATTGAGAATACCCAACTTTTCAGTGACAGGTAACATAGCTGTAGTACACGGAAGTAAAAACGAGGAAAGTGAAAATGATTTCCCATTTAACTTATTATAACACATCGCCGTGTATTACAGAATACTCAACCACCTGTTTACCTACAGAGTAGAGGGTATCCGGGGACAGCCTGGGGTCTGGGAATACACTTCGGTCTGAAATGTTAGATGACGAGCATAACGTTACAATCAAACTGCTAAAATTTTGTAAGAGATATACCAGAACATTGTTAAGTTGTAAATAGTTCATTTTTTATCTGCTAGAATTTCCACACCTATCACTGTTCACACTCTTTGTTGTCAACAAGATAGAACATAGGACACGGTAAACAATCTATCAGGGGAATAAGCAGGGTGACCTATGAACTTAACGCAATGCCTTATAATATCTTGTTACAAGTTCACTATCAAATGACATGTTCTAATATGTATAAGTTACTGCAGAGAAGTTTTTTTTTCGCGATTGGGAAATCTTCACCTGTCTAGCTTGTAGGAAATGTGCACAAGCAATAGTCTCTCACTCAACAATTTTGTTTATAGAATTCATAGATAACAAATATTAGAGTATAAAAGAGTATTGCCAACGTGATCAGTTAAAAAAAATCACAACGCAAACATATCGACACGTGTAATATAAAGAGGTTACACGATGAGTGGTTGTCGGGTATGGTATTTATTTCACTCAAACTAGTTTATTTTCAAAAGTTACAAAGGACATGAGCTTTAGTGAGTGTCTCTTGTAACTTTTGAAAATTAACTAATGAGAGTAAGTGGTATAAACATAATGTTGTTCAACAGTTGTATCTATTGTGGTAGAAATCAAATGATAATAAAATTTTAAGATAAAGTTCACGAGAAAGTAGCTGATGTATATGTTCATTGTATCAGATCAATTTCTGTAAACCAAACATCAGTAAATCACTCTGTTATAGATTATGACATTGATGTGTATCTGAATAATTTGTGTTCTGTAACTTTCTGTTCATTTTCCGGTACTTGATACAGAACAAATTAGCTGTAAATTTACCCGTTTGTTCATCATCACTGTAAGTTATAGCAATGTTCGATCATTGTAAGTAAACAAAAGGTTATCTTCAGTGCCAGCTATCTACCTATAAATGTGTTGCTGTGAGTCCGTCATTATGAGATAAATATGAGCTGTTGTCGGTTAGAAGATGCATTTTGATAGATTAAAATGTCATGTCGTGAATATATTTACACAAGAAAATTTTAAGCCATCATATACACACTGTGTACGTATAAGTATATATTACTTCCTTCTAACGTGTCTTAATTTGTTTTATGCCAGGCGACTTAAATTAATACTCTGCTCTGTCAGATATGGTGTCTTTGTATCTTTCATAATAACTTGGCAATGTTCACCTATATTTTCTGATCTCTTTAAATCTCAGAAGGTTTGGCTCGGAACACTTCTTTAATCCATATAACAAATGCAGTATTGCTATGTGTACTATACAGAGTTATTGACACATTGAATTTGCTGAAAGCATATTTTACGGTTGTCAAACGGTAATCAGTTTCTTGGAAAATCTTACGATCGAGCAGCCGATTATGGTAATGAAAAACCAAATGAAATGATCTGAAAATATCCAACTTTGAAAATGTTTACAGCACAAATATGCATATACAGTCGAACTTTTTTGTCGGTTCCAGTCCTACTTCACACTACGCATTTGAACTCATTTAACTCGAATAATCGGTTAGGTATAAGTTTTTTCCTGACCTCACTAGTACTAAATTCGAGATAACGAGGTTCAACTATATATAATAAAAATTGCATATATATCAATTAACGTGTATATATTGCCTAACGTTTATATGTTAATTATCATGATCGGTTACTGGTGTACATGTATAAGGCATTTAAGTCAGGGAATATGATTTCATGTTACCTCAGAAAACAATTTTTATTACAATTATCTGAACATGAAATTGAAACAAAACAAAATGTTATCGACAAATGTTACTATTGACACTTGTTCGATGTCGTCATTATTCTTCACAACTTTGTATTCGTGCTCCTTTTAAAATCAGTCTGGATATGTATGGTGCTACCGCTGACTACCCTTATTTCTTATTTCAACTCCTTTCACTACCAATTGTCAAAGTCTATCCAATTTCGTCTTTAAAGGTGCAGCATGTATGTGTTACGTCATCTTTAAGTTGTTATACTGGGAAATTGTGGACAAGGTTTAAAACAATTCAAAGAATACGAAGCGTCAACAAAACAATAACCTCAAATTTGATTAAACTAGGGGCAAAATATGAAAAAAACCATTTACATGGGGACCCTTGAAAAAGTACAAGAGAATAAGACCATATTATATTCCAAAAGAGTAATCGTCTTCTGTTTCATTGACGACATCTACCATGTAAATCTTGGTCACATGCAAGTAAATGTAAGAGTCGAGACATTATTAATGCCAACTTGTATTTAACGCAAAACAACAAAATCATTGAGACATAAATAAAAACAACATCGCAAATCTTGTCAAAGTAGCATCATACTGTTTGTATACTCAAATGACATTTAATCATATATAGTCTCTTTAATCGCTTTATCAGGTCTGTTACCATTAACATGCCATACCATGTGTGTGTGTAAGGTTCATCTGTCATAAATACATAACCGCAAATTATTTTTGGCATTAATGCTTTCTTGATTTTTAATCAATAAATCATCAATCTTATTCAGGTATTGTTGTGCTATTACTTGCTAAAATTTGTCTGAAAATGTTTCGGTTTACATCCGGTTTAGGTATGAATGCTTAAAACGAATAAAAAAAGAATATTTTCACTTTTACAAGCAGTATATTTTACATATTGTATGTACCTTATATGAAAATATATCTACAGCCTGAGAGAACGGCTTTTTATTCAACAACAGAATGCTGCATATTTATAAAGTTAAACATTTGTTTTATATAAAATAGACCTTAATAAAATAGAAGATTATTAAATCTACGACAATCGGTCAGTATACATGAAATAACAAAAACTATTTAAGGATTCTCATAACATCACAATCGCATTAACTACATGTTGAAGAACTTTTACCGGATAGAAGGTGTTTGGTATCTCGCTTCTGAATTACAAATTATAACAGAGAACGAAACATTAATTGAAATACCAAAAACACGAAGCAAGACTTCTATCAAATAACCAACAATTAAGACCTACACTCATATTTCCTCTAATATGTGGATTACACAATCAAGGATGATTGCGTTGTGGCGGTAATTGGTTTGAAACGTATGTCTCGTCCGGATTTCCATGCTTTGGCCTGTCGTTGGAATCCTCGTTGATTAGGTCACATTTTTCAAAAAGTGAAATTTACGAACGTGAGAGCTTACAATAAAATCTACAGCGTTATTAATTTGTCCTACCCATAGCTGACACAGCAAGTCGTTCTCAATCTGGCTGCTCAATAGATATATAAGAACGAGGTCAACATATATGGAGATTTAACATTACAATCGGCCCCCGCTTAGATTTTCGGAATATGTTAGATACTAAGAGGTATGGTATGATAAGCTTTAATCTGGAAAAGTTAGTCTCAGAATTAATTTTGTGAAAAATGGGACCTCCTTGACTAACACCTGTGTCGCTGTTAGAGGTACTGCTATCTAATCCCCCAGAGTATTATATGACACAATTACTATAACATTAATTTATCATTGTGTTCAGAACATACCAACTAACATTTTGATATATTATGATATTTCAAGGGGAAATGCGCATTTTCATTGCTGATTTAAGTAGGTAACCTTGCAAAACTCCATCATAAATGAGAAAATCTCTGTTTTGGACAACTGAATTTGCATAGTTCCAGAAGTACTTTACCTTTTATACTAAGTTAAACATTGGCTACAAATGATATCTTTCAACTTGACGAGTCATGAAAATAATGAAAACCTGAATTTGAAAAAAGGCGAAAAAATGTAGACAAAACATGGCGTAAAACATGATATGATTGAACCGCCATTGTGCTGTGTGGTGTAATGCACGTTCTATTTGCTGGAGAATGTGCGTTATAATATGAAGGCGAATGTCAGGGGCACCTGACAAATTGCAAACTCCCTTCAAAGCCTTTTTGACTACAAAGTTCTGAATTGGATCATGAAAACCGCGGATTTTGTGCAAGTGAGAGACCAGCAAGGTAGGTTGTGACAGTGTTTGCGGACTTTTTCTGATAAAGCCATGATATACAAAGAACAATATCAGACACTGAAGCAGGCCAGTGGATATCACCATTACCTTTACAGTTTGAGTAATATTAATAATATGACGACATCGCTGTCGCATCTGAAACTTTGGAATTGTCTGACATGGCTGCAGACAAAATTTTCGCTGGTATATCCTTCAAAGATGAAGAAGATGCTGTGGAACTCTTGTAGGATGAAGGTCAATGTTGGGTGCCAAGTCCTTGAACTTTAGAACCTGCAAGCGCGAAATGAGATCGGGTAACACATTCTGTTTACCGGCTATGGCTTGGAACATGATATTGTACCGTAAACATGCTAAAACTAGTCGCCTAACTACTATGTAGCCTCATACATGTAGCATAAGGAGCTTTTAAGGAAGTTTTGTTAACGAAAGCGACAACTGCTTCGTTGTCGGAATAGAAAAGGAATCACTTGTTAGCCAAACGGTGTCCCCAGATATCGATAGCGACCACAATAGGAAATAGCTCCTTGACTGTAATATTGTGTTCAGACATATCACAGCACTCCAAAGTACTAAAGAACCACTTAGGACTTCCTCAAACCAAAGAGAACATGATGCAACCTTACAACAGTCTAGCTTCTCAGAATCCAACCTTTGGTCGTCTATAAAGATGGACTTTCCATTGAAAGATTCAATGAAGATGCTGCATGCCTCTAGTCTAGCTTATTTTATTAAAACGGATTTGGTTTAATAACGCCTTTTGTCAAGTCGATCAAGCGGCAAAGAAAACATCTGCTAGGAAGAATAACTGAACAAGCAAAATTAAGCAATCTAATAAGAGATTGAAGTTATTTAAGGGGTGGTGCGTTTACGCCTTTTGTTATTCTCTAACCACTTTTTAACTTTGTCTATCTTTTCCATTAGCAGCCGAGCTTCCATATTAATTTCCAACTCTATGCCGAGAAAAGTGAGAACTTCACTAGGACCTAGGATAAGGAAGGCATCTAGAACATGAACAATATGACCTACGCTATATGTGTTATTCGCAATTCACTGAACAGTCGTGCTAAAAGCCTCAAATATGGAACAGGATATGGAGCAACCCATTGGTAAACATCTATCAAAATAAATACATGCCCTGATATGTCATTCACAGAAGTTTATGGTCCAAGATGTGGACAGGTACTATGCGAAAAACAGAAGCAATACATGTTTTGGCCATAAGACAGCCGTTACCCAACTTTTTATGTGTATTGCATTTTCTACCGATCTATAGGACACAAAACACCGATTGACAGGTATAAAGTCATTAATAGTTGTTCCCTCTGGATAGGACAGATGATGTTGACAGTCTGAACTCATGGTCTTTTTCGGAACTAAACCTATTGCTGAGCACTTTAACTCTGACATGAATGGTCCCAGAAAACAGTTTTCCTTTTTATTTTTTTCCGCAATAATTTTTTGATTTTGATTTGCAGACAACAGATTGTTACAAACTCGATTTTTAGGGCCCTCATAACCGATTCGAAATCCTTCCTAAAACACTTGAAGTAAATATGCTGTCAAAGACTGATCATATGCCTGCAAAAAATGACCTAAAATTGGAACTCTGACTCGAGTTACTATACTTTGGCTACTCGACTAGCTAGGGCCTGCATTTTGTTAGATTGGGGCTTGCATTTGTTGTGGGAGTTGGGGCCCTTGCAGAAAAAAACCATACATGTTTGTATGTGCAGTCTGCACCCCTGCTTGTGGAAGGGTAAGAAGTATCCTACTGGTACCTTTCCATCATTTGGCTTGCTTGCAAATGGCCCCAAGGAATATTTGAAGACTTTCTATCTCTACGAACTCGTTCATCATATGTAAATCATGCAAAGCCTTGGTTTTTGGCAGCCAAATCCGTAACTTTTTCCCATGCTTGATAACCTGGGGGATTCTACCCGGAAATGTTTCCGCATAAGTTGCCAGGAAACACAAAAGTGTTGTTGTCCATTGATTTATGTTGCGAAAAGCTGGTATGGATGTCGAATGTGAAATTTTAAACAGATTTATCTGATTTCTTAATTTGTCAAGTTCCAAAATTTGTGGAAGAGCTAATCAGGACATGTTGCATAAACCTTGCCAAATCTTTTAATTTCACTTACAGATATATCGACGATGTGTTGTCTATAAACAACAAGAAGTTTGCTGACCACGTCGATCGTATTTACCCTTCTGAACTTGAAATATAGGACACAACAGACACTGCTAACCTCGATTTCTTCTTAAACTACGATCAACATGAACATCTTACTACTAAGCTATACGATAAACGTGATTATTTCAATTTTCCGATCGTGACCTTTCTATTTCTTGTTATATATAGTAACATCCCTGTTTACATGATATTCTAGGGCTTGCTTTAAATATCGTGATTTTCGTGATTGATGTCGACTGCTGACAAACAAACTAACACCACAAGGATTCGAAAGATGCAGGTTGATCAAAACTATGGGCAAGTTTTATGGTTGAGTTCTTTGTCTCAAATATTCTGTATCTTTAAGTGATATGAAGATGGACGTTTTTGAGTATGCTCATTAGTGTGTTTACTTTTTGTGATTGACAATGATACTCGGTTCTCATTTTGAGAACTTGATGTTTTCTTGGATGTGACAAAGATTTAAATGGCGGGTGTCGTCGATGAAGCATAATACGCTTACTATTCCGAAAAACCTGGTCTTATTCTCTTGTACTTTTACAATGGTCTCCATGTAGATCTTTCCTTTGTTCATATTTTGCCCCTGGTTTAATCGATTTTGAGTTTGGATTATGATAATGTTAACGCTTCGGTATTCTTTTATTATTTATTTGTATTGACCTACATCCGGGTCTCATGTTCTTTTATTATTGTAATATACACGTTGTTCCAACATGGTTGTGTTTCTGATTATGTTACAAGTACAATAGAAATGTCCCCGGAATTTAGACTTTTTCGTCTGTAAGATAAATATGGAGATAAATAGTACGAAATATTCTCTGAAAATGCACTCACATTTAGGTTTTTGGTGAAAAATACTACACTGGAATTTAGCGAGATCGGTTTCGACAACTAAATCTGACAGCATCTGTCAAACTCCTAACCTGGCAAGCATAGCAACTAGCGTGTAAGGCAGTAGGACAATATCAGCTTGTCAAAAACCCATACGGAAGAGAAACAGCGAGGGACACAACCCTTAAGGTTGGTTCATGCCTCGAGTGTAGCGGGTTTTGAAGTTGCTAATCCAATTTCTCTCATTTGTAGGTGTGTAATACTGGCCTGTCTAGGGCAATACACCTATGATCGCTGTTGTTGTATTACACACCTACCCATGCAATACAGCAATGACGTGACGTCACAATAGCCCAACAATGACGTAACGTCACAAGTTCGGTAAAATCTGATGCCAGAAAAAGAAAAATGGCGACATGATGAGATTTAAACCTTGGAAAATATTTTAACCGTGTACATTAGAAAGCTGAGATTATTTTTTTCTGCGCAAACTATGTTTTCAAATATGGGGTATGCTTAATCACGCTGTATCATTTGTTTTCGTCAAAAACGCTAAAGGGAAAAGTTGATATTTTCAAAATGGTGGCCAATCAAATGTATTTTCAAGGTATTTGAGCTTATTCAGGTAATTGAAATGAGAGAAAAATACTGTTTCATGACCAGGGGTGTAAGATAGATGATGGTAGGCTTGGGAAGTATCAATTAGCCTAGGTGCTGTGTTGATGGGAGATGTTATAGGATAGGAGTAAACTAGTTAGGCAAAGCCTCGGGTTTTACCAAATTTGAAAACCCCTCGGGTGGAATTGCCCTATCTTACACCCCTGGTCATGAAAGAGTCTTATAATATTTCCCTCGAGTGCCGCTGTGATTCATTCCAGGTAGCAACCACCTGCGAAAAATTTGGTTTGTTCCATTTGATTGAGCAGCGGTGGTTGTTGATTCTGATATTGAGTTTTGTGCTGGTTCACCAATATTCTGCATTTTGCATTTTTTGCAGGAAATGAGGTAAACTACATTGACATTTTAAAATATGTTATATTTTGACATTCATTTCACATTTAAATGTATGAGTAGAATATGTGTATGGACACAGTTTTCATAGTTTTTGCTGCACGTTTTGAAAGAGCCTTTTGCTGCAGCATGGTTGATTTTCGACAAATAGTCGAAGAAGGAAATAAATGAACGGTGCAATTTTCACCGTCGGGTGGCCGATTGAATTAATGATCGGTCTACCAGGGTTCCCATGTTTATGGGTCTTAGGGAGGAGATAGAACTTTCCTGCTTAGGCATTCTCAGAGCGTAGAAAGTTTGCGGTATCTTCATCAATATCTCCATTGTTTAATATTTTATTGATGGTGTCATTAACCTGTTGAGCATGTTTCTGCGTCATGTCCTTATCGACTTTTTGATAGAATGTCTAATTAGAAAGCTTGCGATTGGCCTCTTTGATGGAGTCCCTCTTGTTCATGATGACAACTGTAGACCCTTTGTCTGCTGGCTTGATGACAATGTCAGCATTTTGTTTGAGGGCTTTGAGCGCCTGGCGTTCATGTGGTGAGAGGTTGTCCTTTAAAGTCTGCATACGGTTGAGTTTGGTAGATACTCTTTTACAGCATTATAAAAGCTACGTACTCTTTTCTTGAATTGATTGACCACATAGATATACAGTAATGCCTAATAATATCCCACGCAGATACCTGAATTTATCATCCCACACTGATACCCATACTAGTACATGTATCCCACGCAGATACACTGTACACAAAATAGTATCCCGCACTGATATCCACAATAGTATCCCACACAGATACACTGTACACAAAATAGTTTCCCGCACTGATATTTACACAACAGTATCCCACACAGATTCACATAAAAGTATCCATTAAAGATACATACAAGATAGATATTATCCTACACAGATAGCCAACCAATAGCTTCTCACACAGATATACTATTCTACCCTGATACATATATACCCTGTACTGATACCGTACATGTGTACATACCCATACTATATGCATGCGAGAAGAATCCTGATCTCATACAGATATATAAATTAATCCCACACAGATTTCGCAAAATGCAGATATCCAACACAGCTATGTATACCGAGTATCTCAAGCATAGTACATGTACATGTATATCCTGAAACTGCGGTATACATAGTCCGAAGGGTTCTGACTCTCTGACCCGCTAAAAATTTTGACGACTGGCGGCTGCGAGAGTCAGAATTCCTGCTTAGTAAAAAAGTGGAAATTTTACAGAACGTGCACGGGTCACTGTTTAAGCTGTGTTTTATAATATGAAACATTTCCGATCACATGTAAATTAGGTAGCTATGGAAAGAACAGATATTTTTCTACTAACCTACACATTTAATCAAGTCACAGGAGGTCGTAAACTAACTGTTGCCACCCATTTCTAAAATATAACCAGTTTCCTGACATCTGTTTGAAAATGGCCGCGCGTCGCGAGATCCCGCGAGAATTACTGTGTAACCCAGCTAGTTTTGATCACGTGACGTGAGGCGGCGGCCATTTTCAAACAGATGTCAGGAAACTGGTTATTATTTAGAAATGGATGACAACAGTTGATTTACTACCTCCTGTGACTTGATTAAATGTTTAGATTAGTGGAAAAATATCTGTTCTTTCAATTGATATATAATTTACATGTGATCGAAAATGTTTCATATTATAAAACACGGCTTAAAAGGCGACCCGTGCACGGGTCGGTAAAATTTCCACTTTTTTACTAAGCAGGAATTCTGACTCTCGCAGCCGCCAGTCGTCAAAATTTTTAGCGGGTCAGAGAGTCAGAACCCTTCGGACTACGGTATACAGTGAATGCTAGTGCATAACCGGTACCCCGGGAAGGTATGCAAACATACAATATGTAAATATCACAGCAACCTCTACAGATATGTAACAAAGATTTACAGAACCTAGTTTAAAAGGAAAAAAACAGTATCCCACACACATACCCATGATGAGACAAACTTGAGAATGAATATTACTTAAGTAAAATGTTCCATGATAACAATCATATGCACATTCTATACAAAAAATATCCATCTAGAGCATGAATATTCCACATGTGACTGCTCGATCAGTTGTCTGTATACCAAACATACATTTGGGCATTTCGCAAAAAGGAAACTAAGTCAGTCAGGTGGCTTGGATTGGTCGAAATGTAAATATATATATATATAATAAACAACATTATCTTGCATGTATATAGTTTATGATGCACATTATACACATAAATGCACTGCATGAGAGTGACCGATAACAAGCAAACGTTGCAGCAGTAATAAATGGCAAAATTTCCAAACAAAAATAAAAATAAAAATCCAAAGCCTAGGCAAGTTTTTGGTCCATTGTGTACTTGGACCCTGTCTATTTTAATCCCTGATAGGCATATATATAGTACATATACCTATCTGTATAGTATATGGGGTGATCACCACAATGAACCACTTGTAATGACATTTAGTATATGTCAAGTAAAACTAAAAATAGGCAAAAAATATATCTTGTTAATCTAACCTACCAGCTGATACAAGTAACGCCCTGGTGTTGTTAAAATATTTCCTATTTCCCTGGTCATGTAGATGAACCCTATCTGTACCATACATTGCACCTTGATTCTCAGATGACCAAAAACCTGTCAAGTGGTGGGCTCCAATAGGGGTACCAAGTGGGGTCCCGTAGAGGGTTACTTTAATTTAAATCTTGCCACACCCAACCGACAAAGAGAATATATTGATTATCCAACTACATAACTTAGCAGATTAATAAAGTAATAAACAGAAGTTATAAATTAGTGTATGTGAACATAAATACAATTACAGTTAATGGACGACGGAGAAAATTTACATTAAAACCCCTGTCGGATTGATAGGGTATGTATTTGTCTGTGAACTATAAAAGGTATGAAAGAAATATATTTTTTATGTTTTTATGTTTAATTAATTTATCAATTATATTTGATATGTAAATGAATCGTACATTTATGATAGTCGTAATATTAATTATAATTATTACGGTGAATGTGTACACATACATGTATATCTCTCATGAAGTGTAAATGCAAAAAACAGACTAGTTTTATCGTATTAATGTATAAATAACCTGGCTATATATTGTATATCTCAAACCTAAAAGTGCCATACATACATATAAATTTGTACTTATTTGTTGTTTTATGATAATTTCTATTTTAATCAATAAATTCTCATTCGAATATTTGTGTGCTAATCACAGAAATAAATCAGAAAAGTAGCTGTTTAAATCAATATAAGTATACACAACTGTTGATATACAGTACACGAACTTTTTATTCATTCATATTAGTACTGTTAGTAGTGTCATCATAAATTTGCGGAAAGACTTCAGCGCGAAAATCGCTAAAATAATACAACCGTAATAATAATGTATGTATACAGTATATATGCTGAATGACATTTTATCATTAATATTTTCTACTTTTGCCTTGTTACTGATTACTAAATTACCGTGAATAAATATATCTTTATAATAATTTGGCATTGATGATTATTTGTACTTGAATCAACAAGTTGTCAGTCTTATTCACATATCATTGTGTTTTATATGCAACATTATTGCTGAAGAAGTTCCTGTTCACATGCATTGATGTGTGCAAACTCAACACGAAAACAACAAGGTGATTTTCACTTTGACAAACGTATATCTAATACATTTTATTTACTTTCATATGAAATTATTATGTAATACATTTATAAAGAAGAAATTTTAATTAATACATAAACTACAGAAAAAGATGAAGAGAGAGAGGTAATTGTTGGTAGAAGAACCGATTCAGTTTGCCTAGTCTGCTCAAGAGTCTTTAACCGACATGATGAGTTAACGGAAGTGTTCCATATTGTCCTTTCTATCAGTTCCCACTTCCCTTCAGAGGGCCCATGCGTATGGGAGCTTTCAATAATATCTGCTTTTTGGTTAAGTTTAAGTACACCAACACAATTTCTCGTGGGATCTTATAATAATCATATATAACATATTTCATTACTCTAACGTACCACGTACGTGTGAAGTCAAACTCCTCGTGTACTCGCGCCCAATTGTTTACAACACACATACATGTGGTCGCGCCAGGTGCCGCGGTTATTTCGTGCTATATGTTAATGTCGCTTTATTTGACGCGGGCTTTCCCAATAATGAAACTGACCACATCGGAAATCGGCTACACGGTATATAATTATCAAGTACGGTTTCCTTTGTTTGAATATGGGTATTTTTCATTCTAGATACGGTTTCACTAAATTGCCTCTTTAAAGCGTCAATAGTAGCCCCCATTGAAATACCATTATTATCCATGATCCATTCTGCCTAAACGCAATTGCTGTATTATCTTTTGATACGCGTGGAAATATAAAAAAAAAAAAAAAATTTAAAAAATATAAGAGTAGCGTAAATATTACGCTGCATACGGGGCTCGAACGCGCGACCCTTGGCTTTCGAACAGTCCGATGCTGAGGTAGAGGGAAAAAATACACCCTTTACTCTGGTGAACGATTCAAATCTGCCATCCTCTCCCCGCTTTTAAATGTGTTCGTCCATTAACAACACAAACCAGTTTCTCTTCTAATCATAATGTTCAGGATATAGAATTGTGTGCTTTCACGAGAATCGAACCCTCGATGACCAGGTTTTTTGTCGGACGCTCTACCACTAAACTAAAAAGAAATTGTGATTCAAATGGGTATATTGCATAGCTTCATGAACATGTATTGTTGTCGACGTCATAGAATTTTGGCAAGTTCTCAAGTATAGTTATTGGAAAATAACTCTAGTTTGCAGTACAATGGTTATCGGGTGAATGTCAGTGTAGACTGAAAATATTAAACAAATAACATTAAGAATGTTAATGCTTTCAGTATATATATATACTATTTTGTTTTACCTAGATCCCTTTTAAAGCAACAACTTATAATGATTTCAATACAAACCAGAGTGAGTTAATATCCCAGGTAGAGCAGTTAAATGCCTGGATTTCAGATCGAAAACAGAAATTGAATAATTGAACCTGAAGAACAAAAGGAAAAGATAAATATACAAGATTTGATATAACAGCCTACACAAGTATTCTGAAGCACTTAAAAGTACATTGATAACATTTAATTTGACAATGTAGTTTGCAGTAGCTGCCTCATCAAGCTTTAACCACCTGGCTAATTAACCACCTGGCTAATATATCACTATGCATTTATGTATGCCTGAATGTTGGATATGTATTGTGTTCTGCTGGTAGTGGGTCGTTGCCACTTGAATCCTATAGCACAGATATCGCAACTTCCATTCCGAGACAATTTCATACACCACCTTCGTTGTTGGAGCGCTGTATGCAGGTGAAAAACATTTTCTCTAAATAGTTCATGCGTCCGACGACTTCGGGGATCGAACCTCGGACATCTGCGTAGGAGGTTGTAACGTTAACGCCTACTCGATCAAGAAGAAGAAACGTCGATGTTCTCTATGTACCACCCTTCTACAGAACGTTTACCCGAGTATGGTCATTTTAACCGGCTGTTTATTCTGAAAATCACGTCCTTGTTCAGCAGTCATCCAAACTCGCTGCACAGAGTATTCCTAAGAGGCAGTATAAATAGATAGATAGATGTTATTAACAGCGTCGTTAAGTTTTGCTATATGTAAATCAGAACATTTATATTTGTATTGAGTAAACGTGGTATATGTCACAGGGTAATTTGTTTGGTGTGAACGACTGTGTTTTAGATTGAGATCTGTGATTTTGTTGTCACTTTAACACACACGCAGTGCAAATTTCAAGCAGAGGTAAATTCCATTAAGATAAAATCACAATATGATAACATGAGTACACAGTATATAAACTGTTCAACAAACGTCTTAACGGGAAATGACGATACGTATGCTGGCCTATATAACCGTAACACACTAGGCAGTACATAGGGCACAAGTAAGGACTAGACGGTGATATGGATACTGCAATATCAGGCTCCCATCAGGAGACTGTCAGACAGAAAGGTAGCTCGAAATGTCCAAACCACAGACAGAAAGATGTTGTTTATGTTTGTCAGGATTGTGAAATTCTCCTGTGTATAACTTGCCGTATACAATCTGTTCACAAGAATCACAACTTGGAGGAACTTAGCGTTATTGCCCAGAAGAAGAAAACGACCATGTTGGATTTCGTCAACCAATCAGAAAACAACACGCTTCCATACCTTAAGGAAGATATCAAGGCTAACGCGTATCAGACGGCAGAAGCTTCTGCAGAATTCAAGATAATTTCTTCCAGTATGAAGCACCAAGGTGACAAATGTAAACAAGAAATAGATAAACTAATAGCAGGCTTCACTTTCATTTGTGAAGAAATGGTAAGAAGCAATTTTGAGTTACTACGACATCAGAACGAAGACAAGCAGCACAAATATGACGTTGTACTATCAGAAGTAAAGGAATGTAAAAAGGCTCTACAAACAGGTATGGATTTTGAAATATTCGACACTGACTTTGATACACTTGGGAGTTATACAGAAACCAACCCACCAGCACTACAGACCTGTCAATACACACCTTGTACAACAATTACTGACCATCTCAAACAGGCTATCGGTAACTTTATCACTGGTTCTACCGACCATTTACAAACATTTGGCAATGCCAAATCCGTCAGCGATACATCAGATTCATTTCAAGAGAGTACTAGTGATCACACTGAAATCGCGAACGCATGTACGAACGCTGGTAAATCAACAGGTCACCCCTCTTCGTGTGAACTGCTCAATGGATCAATATTAGTTCCAAAGTTTTCTTGTTCTACAACAGCTTGGTTGATGACGATAACACCTGAATGTTACTTCTGGATTCTTGAATATGACAGGAAAACAGTGCTTCAGATCAATGATAAAGGAGAAACCAAACAGAAGATTGAACTTGACAATGTTACTAACGACATATGCGTGTCCCCTGTAACGGGTCGTCTCTGGTTCTGTTGTAAGGATGGAACAATATATGAATTACAAGAATCAGCAACACCTGTACCACAGTTCAAAGTAAAGGAGGAGCCGTTCTGTCTATGCAAAACAAATAGTGGTGTAATTATTGGATCAGAAAACAGTTTAACTATATACTCAGTCACAGGATCTATTAAACGCACCATCACCAACAAGGGATATTCAAATTGCGTATCCAACTGTCCTGTGACAAAACACATAGCTGTGGTACACATAACCCCTGACAATAACAGCGGGGAAGATTTCCCATATGACTCAACAATGTACATTGCCGTGTATGACAGAACACTCAACCACCTATTTACCTACAGAGGAGAGGGTATCCGGGGACAGCAGCCTGTTACACCGGAAACATTCGGTCCATATCGTATTGTGTACGATTGCTTTGGAAACCTGATTATGACGGATAAGAAGAGGAGCATAACAGAATTGTTAAGTGGGACTGGCCAGTATCTGAGAACATTACATTCAGGACTAGAGCAAATAGGTGTGATATGCATTGGGTCTGGAAATACACTTTGGTGTCAGATGATAGATGACGAAAAGGGTAATTTTACAATGAAACTCCTTAAATATTGTAAGTGAGATACCAGAAAATGTAGTATCACTGTTCACTCTCTTTCTTGTCAGCACGTCAGAACAGAGGACACAGTAAACAATCTGTCAGGGAAATGAGCTGAGCGACCTATGAACTTAACGCAATGCCTTATATTATCTTGTTACAAGTTTGCTATCAAATGACATGTTACCTTTAACATTTTCGCGGTGGAAAAATCTTCACATATCAAGCTTATAGGAAATGATAACAAGAAATATCCTCACACAACAGTTGTTTATAGAATTTATGGATTTGGGATATGACAAATATTAAAGTATAAGAGTATTGCCAACGTGATCAGTTTAAAAATAATCACAACGCAAACATATCGACACGTGTAATATATAGAGGTTACACAGCGAGTGGTTGTTGGATGTGGTATTTATTTCCTTCGATTTAGTTGATTTTCAAATGTTACAAATGTCACGAACTTTAGCTAGAGTCCATTGTAACTTTTAAAAATTAACTTACGAACGTAAGTTGTATAAACAGATTTGATACCTTGAGAGTTGATCATATTCACATATTGTGGTAGAAATCCGATTATTTATAAAGCTCTTAACTGGTGTGTGCATTTAAAAATACATAGAAAATAGTTGATGTTTATATATCCAATCAATAACTGTAAACCAATTCCTTTATTATAGATGTTAACATTGATTTGCGTTATGTATCTTTCGATTGATTATCCGTTACGTGATATATAAAAAATTTACCTGTTTGTTTATCATCAATGTAAGTTATACATGTAGCAATGTTGCATATGCCCTATCGACTACGATTGTACGTAAACAAACAAAATAGGTCTCTTCAGTGTCAGCTACAACTTGTTGCTGTGAGTCCGTCATTATGAGATAAATATGAGTTGTTGTCGTTTAGAAGATGCATTTTTCTAGATTAAAATTTCAAGTCGTGATTATATTTACACACTGTATACGAGTACGTGCTTATAACGTGCCTTAATGTGTGTTATACCAGGTGACGTAATACCCTGCGCTGTCGTATATAGAACTTAACATGCGTCTATCACAATAACTTGACAATGTTCACCTATATTTTCTGATCTCTTAAAATCTCAAAACAGTAACAGTACTTTAATTCATTTACCAAATGCAGTATTTTAATGTGTACTATACTAGAAATACTAGTAAGAGTTATGGCCATAAAATATTTGCTAATAGCATATTTATAGGGTTGTCAAACTTGTCAAATTTTGTCTGGTAACCGTTTTCTTGAAATATCTTACGAGTGGGTAACCGAATATGATAATGCAAAACAAATGAAATGATCTGAAAATATCCTACCTTTAAAATATTTACAGCACAAACATACATATACAGTCGAACCTTATTTAATTCGAAGTATTTTGTCGGGCAAAGCCACACTTTACATTAAACATTCAAACTTATTTAACTCGATTAAGTCGAAGTTTTTTTCTGGCCACACTGACTTCTAAATAACTAGGTTCGGCTGTATATATCAATAAAAATGGAGAGATAAAATAACTTGGAAATAGCGACTAACGTTTATATATTAATTATCATGATCATTTAACGCAGGTAATATAATTCTATGTAATCTCAGAAAGTACAAGATTTTATAACAATTATCTGTACACGGAATTGAATGTGGTTAAATTAGGGGATAGTACGTTGTTTTGAGTGGTTATACTGGCGATTAGAACATGCAATTTGGTTTGAACTCGAGACCGATAGGTCGAGAGTTTAAACCAAATTTCATGTTCTAATCGCCAGTATAGACACAAAAAATAACGTACTATCCCCATTCTAACACTCATTGACAATTTTACTACGCTAACATGTTTAGATACATTGTATTTCCTTGATACAAGTACGTGGTAAAGTAATATGTGACCTGGCGGGTGACGTGTATTTCTATAGCCAACTGACCAATCAGAAGGAAGCTTTCAAAAGTCGGTCATTTAGCCACGCCCATACATGGTGCTGGCGAGCGCTTGGTCTGGATGTTGACAAAGCGGAATATTTGGATTTAGATTCTTCGAGAACGTATGTAACGACATACTTGGATTAACTTTGACAAAATATCTACAATTCTTTGTCAGTATGCTTACCAATATGTTCGTATCGACAAAATCGTGTGTTAAGATCTTTTGAAATTCGTGCAAATGCACACGACACAGTCACAGTGAAATGTTTGTTTTGATTTCGGAGAGAGCTGCCTACACATGGATTGAATTAACGTTTCATGAATAAATGGAGGTAAGAACATGATATGATTACGTTTTATCCTTAATTTATTCAGCTAATACATTCAATCGGTCCTCTCTGCTCTGATGCTTACTTGACGTACGCCTATCATGCAGGCGAATGTTCATCGATAAACGATCCCCATCGCGACGCCATTTTGTTTTTGGTAGAAACGGGGCGTGGCTTAAGCTCGATGGGAGGAGCTTGATACGATTGATCATGATTGACCATGATTCTATCGCACACTAGAACATAGTCCATATCCAATCAAAACGCGTATTACAAACGTATCGTGTTAGAATTGTTCTTAAACACAATAATTTATCGACAAATGTTATTAGTCACAAATGTTCATTGTCTTGTTTACTCGTCACAGTTAATCTAAATCTCGTGGTTACTTTCAAAATCAGTCAAGATATGTATGGTGTTGGCGACGAACCTTTGTGATATTAATACTTGATTGTACCAGTTTGTGGCCATTTGAATATCGATTGACCGCCTTACATCTTATCTCAGCTCATTTCACTACCCATTGCCAAAGTCTATCTTATTCCGTCGTTTCATCTTTTAAGTTGTTTTACTGATAAAATGTAAAAACAAAACAGAGAACAAGGAAGCGTCAGTAAAACAATAATCCTAACTCAAATTCGATTTTACAATATAAATAAAGAAAATATTTACCTTACGTGTCATTGATGTTAACTTGCATCCACAACTTTACCGGGTGAGATTTTCTTATATCACCCTACAATGTAGGTTGAGAAATCTACACGTGATTTTTAGCTAAGGCTCTATAAGCCGAAGCTTATGAGTTTCCGTTTTATAATTAACTTCCGGTATGCATAGATGCCTTTTCGATAAAGATGTCCCCTATGGAGAGAATGAGGTACTACTTTCAATAATATTTACAGGCAATACCGTTATTATTAAGCATAACGTTAGACTGAAATTCGCTCCATGAGTTTGTAAGTATGATAAGTTTCTGTACTAGAACATATGTTCGTATCACAAAGTCGTAATATTCTACGATGTTTTTGAACAAGAGGCCCAATGGGCCTTCATCGCTCACCTGGTATCAATCTCTGACTTATGTTATAGTGCAACCCTTAAGACACCTAAAATATTTTACTGTAAGACATTCAGAAGAACATATTAAGATTTAAACATATTCAACCCCCCTGACCTTGTAAGACAACGTCCTTTTTATTTGCAAATTTTGTTTGTCCTCATCCAAGGAACCTACCAGCCAAATATCAGGTCTGTAGGCCTTTGGGTTTATCAGAAGAAGTCGTTCAAAGGTTTTAACCGATTTGACCCCTGTGACCTTTAATATGGTTCAGGCTCATTTTTTTCACAAACTTTGTCAAGCTTCATCCAAGGAACCTTTCAGCCAAATATCATGCTTCTAAGGCTTTTAATATTTCAGAATAAGTCGTTTAAAGGTTTTAACAGATTTCACCCTTGTGACTTTGAATATGGGTCAAGGTCATTTCTTTTCTTAATCGTTGTCGGGCTTCATCCAATGAACCCTTCAGCCAAAAAATATGCTCCTAGGGCTTTTGGTATTTCAGAAGAATTCGTTTGAAGGTTTTAACAGATTTGACCCTGGTAACCTCGAATAAAGGTCAAGGTCATTTCTTTTCGCAAACTATGTAAATCTTTATCCGCAGAACCTGTCAGCCAAATATTATGCTTCTAGGGCTTTTAGTATTATAGAAAATATCGTTTGAATGTTTAACATATTTTTTCCTTGTGACCTTGAATATAGGTCAAGGTCATTTCTTTTCGCAAACTTTGTCATGTTCCATCCAATGATGCTACAAGCCAAATTTGATGTCTTTAGCTCTTTTGGTTAATCAGAAGAAGTCATTTACACTTGTTGGATAAGGGAATTGCAAGATTTAATTATTTTCATAAAACAGATAAAACAATCCTCATACTTGGGGAACATTTCCTGCATCAAATTCAATATATGGACTTCATCAACACAAACAGTATTTTCATTTCACGCTATATTTTGCTTTTCTTTTACCAAAATGTCAATTGATGAATTCCACATTTCATTCATATTTAAAAAAGTAAAGTGTATGATATTTTATTGTGTGTGCTAATAATGTCTTTTTTCACTGTGGTCATGGAAATAGTTTTTTTTTCACAAGAGTTCTGATTCAAATGTATCAAATTGAATTTGAATGGTGCCAAAGCAAATGGTAGATAATTTATTTCAATTTTTACGTGGTACACTTTCATGTACATGTTTCAGCATCTTAGAAAATGATTTTGGTATATTCAACCCTCATGAGTTGTGGTATAATGGATTAAGTTGAATGACGTATATTTTTGTAACATTAATTAGTTCTATCAGAGATTAACTTGAATAGTGAAATATTTGTGAACTATTTTAAATGTCAGGCTATATAATCCCACTTTGGTGATTTTGATATGCCTCTTTTTCAATATTATTTCTCTATTATTTATCTATGCTGATGACGAATTTGAATTATGCCTATTTTCTGTTTCAGGAAATTGTTCAGCTTGAAAAGCATAGTTACTGATCAGAGAAAGGTGATAAGAAATTAAGGTTCTGGGCCACTATCTTTTAACCTTTGAGGAAATCATCAACTTTTTCAGATGTTGAAAGAATCCTATTGACAGTGACATGGCATTTTAAAGTCTGCTACTGAGCTTAAGGTCTCTCGGTCCGTTGATTATCGTTCTTGGCAAAAACATGGCCGCTTTCACGGATATAAAATTTGATACCTATCGTGGGTAAGAAATTCACCATACATACGCCGATGATCATGCAATTTGCAATCCGGCAAAGACCCAAGCGTCTGCTAGAATCAATGTAAATGCTAGAAGGTTAAGTTGGTTGCGTAATTATCTACTATATCAACCTGATCTTATGTAAACGTGTTTTGTAAACTATACAGTATGGTATAGGGGAGGTAATTAGTAACTCCGATGTATTTGAGTTATTCCCATTTATCAGAAATCTGTTTATATAAAACATATATTTGGGAGTGAATACAAGGACTTGGAACTGGTAACACGCGTTTGTGTTTTTATCTACAACGATGTCATGATGTGAGTTTCATATTGAAGCGGGTTCCCCACTCACCCTCATTCATCTATTAGTAATGTAAACACCAAGACAACCTATATGTCCGCTTCAATTCTTTACAACTGCATCATTAAACAAACACATTGCTTTATATTTATTCGATATTTAATGCAACATGTTCTGATGATATCACTATTCAATAAATGCTAGTTATAAACTATTTTCTGTGTAATCTGATACCAGGCGAGTGGATGCATTCAAATCAGGCTAAAGTAATCGATAAACCTAGTATATCACTACTTTCAACGCATTATATGTGATATGGGAAAATCTATACCTCCTACAATTAAGTCCAGTTGCATTGTAAGGGGGGGGGGGGGGCAATTGAAATAAAAAAACAAACAATTCTGATTATTTTCCCCAAATTTTAATTGAAATAATGTTTTTTGGTTCAATTTTTTCATGCTTTGTTTAGTAAGGATTGTTTCTTCATAACATAACTTTAAAAAATCAGCTTTTCATCCACAAAATGTTTTGATATTTGAAAATGTTGATGAAAAACATACATATAATTGTTTGTTTTGTTGAATAACAGTTATACGAAACGTAAAATATGTGCCTTCTTTTCTGTTTTATATGTATATATAACGTTAGGATTGTAATACATTAAAACGTATCATGTTAGTTGTTGATTTCGATCTTTGTGGTGTTTTCCCTGAAAATATCAGTTTTTCACCCCAAAAAGATTTCTGCAGTTTTTCGGCCAATTACAACAAAAATACTTGTTCTTTATACACTAGTAAACACTTGAGTGAAATTTCATGAAATTCATATGGATATTGACAAAGGAACCGAGTGACCTTAAGCTGGCAGTGGCTGTATTATGCAGTATAACGCAGGAATCATTGGCTTTACTTACCAAGAATAAATAATCTTATCTCAGACTCTTGACAGATTAGTTCAATTCCAAAAAGGAAACATTTTTGCTTTCTTTACAAATTAAAATGTTTGATATTAAAATAGAGAATTATGTGATCATTATTTAGGTATGTCTGAATCATCATTAAAGGAGAAGTCAACTGACCAAAAGTCAAGATCACTGGACATAGATTGGGGTCAAATTTGGGAGCTTTTTACTGAAGAACATTTTTTATGACATTTTGAATCACATTTGGCAGAATTCAACAAGAAGTCAATTGACCACAGATGGGGGATCAGTGGTTTTAACCATTACATTGATGATTAATGATGGCCTATCAGTATTCTAGTTAGTTCTGTCATGAAGCCAAAATCCATAAAAAGTTTGTCAATATGACTTGATGCAGATTAAACATGATTAAGATCTTGTTTAATAGAGAGATCTGCTAGTAATAATCATGGTGTAAGCATTAAGAGATAACTTTGACTTCAATAAAATCATTGTCTCAATAACCGAAAAGCTTAAGGTGCTGATATTATTAATGTAGTAGCTGGGAAGAAGAGCTACCAAGTCTGTTACAATGAATGACCTTTTCTCATCGTCACAGGGGTCAAATGTTCAAATGTTTCATCAACCTCTTCTCGATGACCGAAAGACCCAGGAAACTGATATTTGATTCGTAGCATGCTGGGATGAAGGGTTACTAAGTTTGTTCAAATGAGTGACTTTAACCCACATTCAAGTTCACACAAATATGTTAAAATCTTCACGCATTTCTCAATAACTGGAAGGCCCAGGGTTACTGATATTTGGCCTCTATCATACTGCGATGAGGCGACATTATAGTATGTAATAGAGCAGAAAACATAGTAGTTGGACAAAACGTATGCATTAGTTCAAGTTATGATGTGATTAAGTGTCAGGTATTTGATGTTCCTTTATACAAATATCTCGTGTGGACAGCAGTTGATTGAGTCGCCTTCGACAGAAGTCGGAACGGTGGCATATACCATGTGGGCGTTGCTCTTTTCTAGTATATGAATGATCTTTGTATTTTAGGGGTGTAAACCTTAATTTCTGGACTTATAAGTAACACCAGCGTTAAAGCCAGAGCAGCCCATTCTGGTTTATAGATGAATCGTGAGATGTGTAGCGAACGTGCGCAACATGCATATGATAATGATACAGCGGGACACGCGACACATATAATTACGTGTTACTCTCATGTTGATAAAGACACTGTCTGTATACATGTCATGTTATTGACATATTTAATTATATTTCAGATGCCTCTGAGAAGTAAATACCACGATCAACAGGTCAGACTGTATGGCATGATTCCAATCATCTCAATTTCAGGTATTTTATCTCATTTCGTTAATAATGTGGTTATTTCAGAAGACCAACCCTTTCTGCGATTTCCTCACAATCATATAAAATGAAAATGCTACAAGCGTTCATTTGTTTTTCATTTGGAAGTTACACTTTGTTTACTCCTTAATGACGTCCATATTTTATAATATTATGCCTCATTCATTTAAGTGCCATTACGATTCTGATAGTTGCTCCGGTCAATATTTTCGTATATTGGCCCGGAGTCAAGGACTACGGGCCGACGCTATATATTTGGACGTCATAATTGCAGGATGACGTTATAGACAACGAATTGACGTCATTATTCCTGACAATGAGCAAAATGGCGTCTGACCTATTGGTATATTTTTATTGCATATTATGTTGTTGTGTTGGGTACATTCTGTATAATATAACAAACATTGCATGTCACTTCGGGCAATATAGGAAATTATGGACTGGTCAGTCCATAAACTCCAATATTGCCCTCAATGCCATGCAATATTTGCAATATTACGTATATCAGAAAGATAATTAATTACATGATATATGTATCAGTACGCGATAGCTTTTAGAAGTAGTTTTGGGAGTATGCTGTATCATAAAAACATATTCAATTCTGAAGGTATATATGCGTTCGTCTGTTTTGCATGGTGCACAGGGACTAGTAACAATACATATATTAGATAAGAATGAGCAATTGGAGAAAAATGGGTAATTATACATGTGTTATAAGGTATTGATCCCAACCCTTTTCATTCTTATCACATATAGAATATATGATAAAAAATTCGATTCTTCTTACAGAGCTATACATAATACTGATACTTTAATTTTGTGAAATGTAACACTGTTACACCAGTAGATAGAAGCACAATATTATATTGCTATAGTGTTAAAATTATTGGAAATATATCATATATGTGGTTTTCGAAATATAGACTGATTGATTTAGTAGTTCATATTACTTTCCAATGTTATTCCTATTACCTATGATGATTATAATACACTTTTCGAATACAGGTAGCTGTGTACAGTAGACCTAGAGATTTATGGGAAAAAGACCAATGCCTGAGAATTGTCAACACAGAGATTTAACCGTACACTGCATAGATGTAAATGTACACATTTTTGTGAATTGTATATCATTTCCAATTCATAAAAAAGACTATGAAGTGTATACACTGATGTATCCTATGTATGGCACTTGTGTGGAAACCATGGTTACCACATAAAAAATTACCGAAAAATGCAAAATATCACCGTTTTTGACACAAAATTTGACCTATGCAGATAGGACTTTTTTTCTTAAGTTCTATTTAAAATGAAAGCTTACTAACTTGGTTGCAGAATTTTATCTGTCCCAGCATAGGTCGTACGGTTAGATTTTTCGCTATTTTCCCTCATGTGCTGTTGTCGAAATTTCACTTCGGAAAACTGAAAACTAGAAAACTAGAAAATTAGAAAACTGCTCTATCGGAGTATTAAAGTCTTCGGTGAGGACCAGGGGAAAGTCGGGTAATGTAATGATGTTCTGCATATTTTGTGACTGATATTGTATATTTTAGGATGGATGGGTCGGATTCCAAAGGATGCGAATGAATAAAAAGATGACAGCCTAGGATTTCTTCGCTGAACTGTTGACCCTACCTGGAAGTCAACACAAATACTTTTTGTGTCAGACCAACACATTGAAAATCAATACCGACCCTGACATTCCTATGGCAACCCGTGTTAAGAATTGAACTTTGTCGCTTCACAACTGTTTACGTTTGTGAAATGTTATTTAATGCAAATATGTTGTTTTGCTGAATATTAATCATGAAAGATGTAAAAACGTACAGTGTTCTTAGAAAATGTGTGATTATCATGCTGAATTTAATTTAAATAAATTATGAAAGATGTAATAAAAGTGCCACATAAATCACAATTTATAAATAATAATTCATATACAATGTTACAGATGTAAAAATAAGATTTTGGTAAAAGTTATGTCTTTATGTATTTATTTAAACATTTACAGGGTCAAAAAGTCAGTTTCTATAGATGTTATACGACAGTGTTAGTCTTAATAAGAAAATTTGATTAAAATGTTATGAAGTGAAAATTTCTGTGTTGAAAACTGTTTTCATGTCATACAGGAAGATATCAGAAATGGTCACCTCCTATATACACTCTGTTGTAATTCGTTTATTTGAAATATTCTTTTATTCTGTCATTTTAAAACATACAATGTATTGAGATTTGCTCTGGATTGCTTGTATTGCATGACAACAAAGAACACTGTTAATCTTCTTGTTGAGGTAAATAATTATACAGCCTCAGTTAGAGAAATCAACAATATCATCTTCATCTAATGGCTTCGCTTTAGAATATTTCATTTTTGGCTTATTTTGTTTAATCTTGCCAAATGTTTTCAGTCTCCGTAGCAAAGAACTCATATCAGTTGAAAAATCCCGATATCTGATGATCTCTGCGGCTGCTTAATGTAATGCTAGCAAGTTTTCTTTCAGTCTCGTTAGTAAAATCCTCATGTCGGCTGAAAAAAATCCCGATATTTGGAATTATCTCTGTGATCGATTCAATGTATAGGACATGAAGTGTAAACGATTTTTTTGTCTACACCAGCGACCCGCATGTTATCTTAAAATTTGCGTTCAAAATGAAAAGGAACGATAAATTCTGATGATATCAAAGCAAATGCAGAAAACACGTATTTAAATGTACAATTTAACAAAATTAAAATCCCAACGCAGTCAAGTTGATTAGTTGTTAAAACAAATTAAATTTGAGACTTAAATTTTCGTTTGGTTTGATGATTTGTCACATGTCGTATAGGCGTTGGAAAATAACTTTGCACATTTAGATTTGAGTTGTCTGCCAGATAACTATAAGACTATTGCTCAAGTTGAGATAGATTTAAGTGTCTAAGGAAATGTTCTTTGTTTCCCTGGATTGTTTTAAAGCTTTTTCAACCGTTTCATTGAGATAGGATAAAAATTACTTGGAGTGCTTTTCGATGGAAAACTGTGAAACAGTCTATATACAGTAGAAATATACATGAGAACTATCACATAAGGGAGATGTAAACGGACGACAAAAACGTGCTTGTCTAAATTATTTGTGCCAATGCGGACCGAAAAATAAATAAAACAGCGGAGAAAGACGTAAGCTATGGAATCTTGTCCTCTGTCCAGTAACTACCAGGAGCCAGTACGGGTTAAAGGCGATTCTAAGTGTCCGAGCCACGTGCAGAAGGACGTGTACTGTGTTTGTCTGGATTGTAAAACATTTATGTTTACAACGTGTGGCATCAAATTCCACCACAAGATGCACAATCTTGAAGAACTTACTGAAGTTACTGCTGATAAGACAACTGCCATGTATGACTTTGTCAGGAACGCCAAGAACAATTCTCTTCCTCAACTAAATCTGGATTTAATATCAATTGACAACCAGGTGGATGAAAGTTCAAAGAAATATGTACCGCGATGAAAAACCAAGGAGAAAAATGTAAGAAATATATTACTTAATAACACAATGAACTTTAATATGCCAAAATATGGAAAGGGTCAATATGGAATTACTTCTACAACAAAAAGAAAGGAAAACAAAAAGGCGTGACGTTTTCACTAACGAAATTGAAGATTGCACGAAAGTGCTCCAAACAAGTTCACTGGTTGACAAGTATGACACAGAATTCGACGCCTTAGCCGACGAGGCTGCTCCCAGTTTACCTGTTTTTCAAACAGCAGAGTTCTCCTCCCGGAAGTTCGTGATCCCTCATTTGACACGAGCTCTTGGTACATTCACAACGTCAATCTACAACCTGCTGGATGAATTGTCAGTAGTGGCAAAGTTTGGATTCTCCGAGCTTTTCCAGTCAATCTGTCCAACTCCCCAATGAAACCACTTAGCGGTTCTAGAGTACAATAACTGCTATATATTTCTTGTCAATAATCTTGGCTGCATCGATAAAGAAATAAAGCACGCCGCTGAAATAAGAGACGTCAGTCGCTGTCCCGTCACTGGTCAAATACACAGGGACCTGAGAATTTGTTACAGCTAGTTTTAGACCTATAATAGGGTGTTTAGCGTAATTTTACACATTTCGGGGGTTAAGATCAATTTTCGATAAAAATGCTCCCTCAGTAGTCATAAAAGCTGAAGGGTGGAAAGCTTTCCAGATCAAAAAATAGACCCCACCTACCTTTCTTGCATCAAAAATCACATTTCTAGTTGAGGTACGAAAAAACGCTTGGTACCGTTGGAAAGATGGATAATTTTTTTTATAAACCTCCTAAATGCAGGTCAAATGTATCCTCCTTCCGCAGAAATAATCTCCATTTCCTCCAAAAACACGCTAAAATCCCGTGTCTCAGAGTTCGTGGCGGCTTGCGGGCCATTTTCGTTACATATTCATTAGGTTGACGTCAGCCCGCGTGCTGGTCTTTTGCTGTCAATGGATGGCGGTCTTCCTTTAAATTTAGCCATCCAATGACAGAAAAAGACCAGCATGCGAGGTTTATAAAATAAATAATAATGGTCAAATATGGTTTTGCAGTCAGCAAACCGTCTATGGCGTACATTCAACCTCACCTGTTGCAAAATTCGATGTCGACCGGGAGGTTTGGAGTATGCATATCACCACCCAAGGAAATGTAGTCGGAGGAACAAAGGAAGTGCTGGTGGTCTATACACCAAATGGATCTGTTACACACAAAGCTACTCGACAAGGGACAGGTATCCGTGGACCAATGAAAATAACAGGCTGTCCTGTTACTGGCAACATAGCCGCGATGAGCTGGGAGGAAAGTGGAAAGGAGGAGGAAACAAGTCTGGACAGGTATACAATGCACATCATTGTTTATGACCGAGACTTCAAAGTCAATTTCATTTACAGAGGATCCGACATCGAGGCTGAGGACACCGTCAAACCAGACAAGTTTGGCCCCGGAAGCATCGTGTATGATTCCTTTGGAAACCTGGTTGTAGCCGACTGGAAACGTAATACCATAGAACTGATCAGTTGGTCGGGCCAATACATCAAGGCGCACAAGGACAACAAGGAGTCATTGGAATACAATCAGGAAATGTGTTATGGTCACAGACTGACGACAAGGAGATACAACTCGTTCGGAACTACAAATAGAATTGAAAAAACATAGAGTGTATATGAAAGATATCAATAGGCACACATGATCAAAGGAATATGGAGTTTTCACTTTATCAAATAAAGCTTAATTAAAGTGACAAGAAACATGCCTTTCTTGACGCTCTGTGTGGTTAAGGGGCATGTACAAAAATGATTTCGAGACCCATTTGCCAGAGCCCTGCATGGCGGAAGAGCGAAACGTATATGGAAGCTACCAAAAACCAAAGCCCTGTGTGTTGTAAAGGGGCATGTACAAAAAAATCTAAATAAATTTTTGCGACCCAAGTCTTGCATGGCGGATGGGCAGGAACGAAACGTATATTTCGCGACGACAAGGGCCCTGCGTGGTGGAGTGACCGGAACAAAAGGTAATTCGTAACCAGAAGATTTTAGATTTTAGTGGAAATGAACATTTAAAAAGACGTTACCAACAGTACGATGGAGATTTTTACGTAGATATGTATAGTGACCACGATTATGTCGTTATGTCACAAATGGATTATGTTCAGAGTGCCATAGGACATAAACAAACTCATCTCAATGTACGACTCTAAGTTGAACTTTGTGTATTTGAAAAGGCAACATTTCGCTACCCTTAGACAGACTATTGTGTTTAGAATATAAAGTGATATTTCAGACATCAGATGATTCGTTATCCGTAACCGTGCGTTCTGAATACTAGGAATGATAATGAGACGTGATCCGTTTCAGGATGTAGTTCTAGTTCTTGTTGTTTGTGTTGCTGTAAAAGTCAACATGGACTGATATTTACAATGATGTTCTGTTTCGCTCAAGATTCTTTTCAAGATAATATACCGCTTTTATAAGTTTACTGTTGCACTGCATGCACCGTTTGCATTGTATAATACACATGCTATTTATGTATACATTAAAAGCTGATTGCGCCTTTATGTAACGGTATCAATATACTGGGTCATGTATTATTATAGACTTGATATCTAATTAAGTCATATAAACCAACATTTGGGTGCTTATACATAGAAAACAACAAGTGTCACTTTCAGTGCAATAAAACCTGCATTAAAAACAATAAAGCACACTTACCATCAACACGGAAGTGATTTTTGACAACTGTGGAAATATTATTGTAACGTCACATAAAAATGAAATGCTATTTTTGTTCATAATGCCACGCTGTTTTCTCAGCAGTGCAAAATGAGTTACATAAAAGAATCGTTAGGTAAACATTGATATTAGGGAGGTTTCTCAGATCATTTTATAAACATAAAACTGACTGAAGTATTCATGTCAGATTGAAATCATCAAATTCATTTTTTGATTCAATATTAAACGAACACCTGCATTATAGCAATCGCTTGATTGTGTGCTCGCTTTAGTCACATCCATTTTTATGATCTCACTATAATCATGTAAACCTGGTTCTAAAGACATAAGAGAAACTGTTGACAAACTATATACATTCTACTATAGCTTGTATACATGTAATTACCTCCTCTTGAGTTCTGTGTTTTGAAGTAAAAGGTCCACTGTGTAATAGTGATAAGAGGTCCGGGATTCGAGTCTGGTTGCGTTTCATTCATAAACAAAATGCGAATTGTCATGCGTTCTGTTCTCTCTTTTTTATTGTTTAGGGAGTAAAAAATAACGTATGTATGTCTTTTGATAAATGATTTATTAAAACTTGAATCCCCTTAATATGAATGTATTCTTTCAGTTTTCTTGTTTAGTATATTTTATTTTAGTTTGTTTTCACTTTATCTCAAAAGGATAATGCTGGCAGAAGTCGGAACTTTACACAAATTATATGACGACAAGAATATAAAGATGCAGCATAGTGGAACCTGCAGATGCAATCAGAGGAAATATTAATCGAGTACTACTCAGAAATTACTTTTCTTTGTCAAAATATCTGTTGCTTGGGTCAGTCCCAAAATGCAATACGGCACAACGTCACAACTAAGGACCAAGGGAAACCTTCACTGAAGAGTCCTAGGAGGACGAAACCGCTGTATGGTGCAGTTTAATTCATTTTTTCGGCTGGTACAGTTTTTAGTCCCCGAGGTTTTGTGGAGTCTCTATAGCCACAGTTATCTCATTTGAGTAGTGGCACTGTACATTATACACACATGTTCGTAGTACACGATTTGAAATTATAAAGAATTAGTTTAGTTTTACTTCTAAGTTAATAAATCAAAGGATTTGACCCTTCTGTTTCTACAATAGTTTAGTAATTTTGGAGGACGAAACCGCTGAATGATTCAGTTTAATTAAATTTCTCGGCATGTATCTATTGATTAATTTCAAAGGTCCTACATACGTGTGTGTTACGTCACCTTAATCAATCATTGTTCAACCTAAATAGGTGAAGCTTAAAGCAAGACTGTTCATCCAATAAAAAATGAAAAAGGGCTTTTCCTAAACTAATGAAGGTCATAAGATGTTTAGTACTAGAAACACCATGAGATCTTTGAATTTTATTGGATCCTTTGAAGCAGACCCATTGTGATCAACTATATAGTGACTATGAGATTGACATTTCAATATGTGGCCCTATACACAAATGTATCAATCCGAGATTCCAATAGCGGCCCGAGAAAGGGCCGATATTTGGTCGAAGGTCGATAAGGTCCTGCTATGGAAATGGGTATGTGATATTCTATCTATTCTTTGATTTTTGTGACAGTTCATGATGATCACTGTTTTGTTGATGTGTCCTTGTTGTTCCTTGTTTTGTCATTGTCTGGACGTCGATTTAAAGTACATTTTATAACTATTCATACCATTGATATAAAATTCGGAATCATTCACCTGCTTCTCTACTTCGGCGTCTTCGTTTTTGTCTCTTTCTCTTTCTCTTTATTCTTGTAAGCTCTTGTATTCTTGACACGAGCGACTTCATAACTTTCTTGCCTATCTCAATTTCAACATTTGTCCTATCCATTTCCAATTATTGTTACGTAATGAACGTCATATAAAATCGCGGAAATTTCGGAAGCGGGCTGATACGGTGTATCCGACCCGCTCAGCAAGCGGGCTAATACAGTGTATTCGGCCCGCTTAGCGACTTATTGTCTTTATTGACCCGGATAGTCGAACTGAACTATAAACATGCATATTTATCAAGTATACAATTTCCCTGAATCTTATGGTAAGTATATAATAAAACATGAAATATGTACTTAAAGAATGCATGATATTGTTTATGTTAATATAGACCTCATGATAAGCATACAGTAAATAAACATAATAGAATTAGGATTTCGTGTTACCAGTTTTCTACAGTGATCAAACACAGGTATGATTGACCTTAATGTAGTAAACATTTAGCATGTAACTTTCTGTTAATAACAATATTTTTAACACATGTTACACATTCATTGAAACGCGACATCCACGGCTATTGAATTGTTCATGTATGCATACTCAGTGCTGGTTTGTAGTGTAAAGCTCACAAAATATAATCATACAGGTGTACATAAGATCGTCTCATTGGATTTAAAATACAATTGTCTTGTTATAGGACCATTGAACGCTTCTGTGCACACGTCATTCAGTGGTTTTAAATTTCAGTTAGTACCTGTATGCGCATATTTCTAAATCACACCACAGTTCCATTAAGTTCAAAGGTCGTAACGATATGTAAAGAAAATACATAAAGAGACGCACCACATACGGGATACTTAGTCAAGCCTCGGTTTCAGCACAGGTAAATAACATATTACAAAATGGCTGAACAGTAGTGCATCTTCAAAAGACGAAACAATGGCTACTGGAATAACAGGATATTACCAGGAGACTGTAAGACGGAAAGGTAGCTCAAAATGTCAGGACCACAAACAGAAGCATTTTGTGTTTGTTTATCAGGATTGAAAAATTCTCATGTGATTGATATAGTTAAATGATATACATTAGCGTATAATGCAGTTAGTCTATTAGGTTTTCAAGTGTAGTGCACATAAATGTGTTAACAGATAATTTTTTTTTTTTTTTTAATTTTTTCCGGTCACGTAAGTTGTGCAAATTCAAAGGCAAGATATAAGTAGACACTAGAGACAGATAGAAAGGATATGTCGAACATCAAATAAAGAACAGCTTCCTGTTTTTTCTACAAAATGGCCGAACACTAGATATATCTACACAAGACGAAGCTATGGCCACTGGAATATCAGTATCTTACAAGGAGACGGTCAAACAGAAAGGTAGCTCTAAATGTCCGAACCACAGTCAGAAAGATGTTGTTGATGTTTGTCAGGATTGTAAAATTCTCCTGTGTATTACTTGCGGTATAAAATCTATTCACAAAGCTCACAACTTGGAGGAACTTACCGTCGTTGCCCAAGGGAAGAAAACGGCCATGTTGGATTTCGTCAACCAATCTGAAAATAACACACTTCTGCGCCTAGAAGAAGATCTTATAATAAACCATTATCAAATGACGAAAACCTTTTCAGAAATTGAGACTATTTCTTCCAGTATGAAGCTCCAAGGTGAAAAATGCAAACACGAAATAGACGATCTGATAGCAGGTTTCACTTCTATTTGTAAAGAAATGGAGAAAATCAATTTATTGTTACTACGACATCAGATGAATGACAGACATCACTGATATGACGTCGTATTGTCAGAGGTAGAGGTATGCAAGAAAGCTTTACAAAAAGGTAGTGACGTTGAGATATTCGACACTGACTTTGATACACTTGGGAGTTACACAGAAACCAACCCACCTGTGCTACAGACCTGTCAATACACACCTTGTACAACAGTCACTGACCATCTCAAACAGGCTATCGGTATACTTAACACCGATCATTTACAATCACTTGCCGCTGCTAAATTTCAACGGAGTTCTCTAGGTGAAGTGAGTGGCTTGGGCAACATGGTCTTGCAGACCTAGATCCCATCTTGAAGAGGAGAAGACTCTTCTGGTATGGCCACGTAGACAGATCCAGCAGTGCAATTAATTGTGCACTAAACCTACAAGTATCAGGTGGGCGCGGATTGGCCGTCCAAAGTTGTCTTGGAAAGAACTGAAAGAGAGAGACCACAGAGACTGGAAGCTCTTAAATGCTGACCCTTAGGATCGACAAAAGTGGAGATCTGGGGGTGAACACTGCCATACGTGCAGCTAGCCATCAGTCTGGAAGGGGGACCACTGGTGTGGACATTGCCCCCAATCCTGCACGATAACAAAGAGACACCGATGATGATGATGATGATGTTGATGATGATGATGAGTTCAGTGGGTCACACTGAAATCGGAAACGCATGTTCAAACGCTGGAAAGTCATCAAATCATCACCCTTTGTGTGAACTGCTCGTTGAATCAGTTGTAGTTTCGGATTGTCCTTGTTCAACACGAGCTGTGTCATTGAGTACATCACAAGAAGATAATCGCTGGATTCTTTACAATAACAGGAAAACAGTGTCTCATATCAGTGATAAAGGCGAAACTAAACAGAAGATTAAAATTTCCAGTGCTGCCCACGATATATGCGTGTCCTCTGAAACGGGTCGTCTCTGATTCTGTTGTGACGATGGAACTTTATATGCATTACAAGAACCAGCAACACCTGTACCACAGTTCAATGTAAATGACAAGCCGAACTGTCAACGCGTAACCAATAGTGCCGTAATTATGGGAAACATAGCTGTAGTGCACGTGAATGAACACAAGAAGAGTAAAGAAGATTTCCCAGATAGTTCAACGTTACACATCGCCGTGTATGACAGAACACTCAACCACCTGCTAACCTACAGAGGAGAGGGTATCCGGGGACAGCAGCCTGTTACACCGGAAACCATCGGTCCATATTCTATAGTATACGATTCCTTTGGAAACCTGATTATGACTGATTTTAAAAGGAATGCAATAGAATTGTTAATTGGGACTGGCCATTACCTCAGAACATTAGATACAGGACCAGAATTAAAACCTGCGATATGCATAGGGTCTGGGAATACACTTTGGTCTGAGATGTTAGGTGGGTTTACCGTCAAACGCCTAAAATTGTAAATGAGAAGCGAGAACGTTGTTCAGGTGTAAATAACTCATAAAGTATGTGTATCTGTTAGAACCTTAACCTATCACTGTTCACTCTCGTTGTTGTCAGCCCGTCAAAACAGAGAAAACAGTAATTAATTGGTTCAGGGATAAATCACTGCCAACGTAATCAGTTTAAAGGACCACAACGCAAACGATTCCAAACACGTTTAAGTTACCCGAAAGATTATCTAAGTAGTTTTACATTTGTTTGTTTATGTAATGATAAATTTAAGTGAAATGCACGTTCATTTGTCTGAATGTTAACAATCTGTCCCTATATGTTATGATAGTATATGTATATAAAATGTTTAAAGTTGAAAGTATAATTCCAAATCGAGAACTGTAGTGTTGATGTATTTATTGTAAGAAGGAAAGTGTGTGTAAGTGCCTCTCCAGCAACCGACAGAATAGCATTGCTGAACAGCCAATATTCATAGTTAAATCCTTGGATAATTGTCTAAACAAAATAGGCCAGAGTGACATTAACGTGACATTTATAGGTATATAGCAGATACGTGTATGATTAACAAAATTATACAATATAAGCAAAATCTCACCTGTCAGGTGTCAACTTTAGATGCTTAAAGCCCCAGTCACACTGGTCCGGTATTGCTCACGGTGTATCACGGATGCCCACGGTCCTATATATCGGGGTAAACCGCACCGGCCCGTTCTCAATTTTGGTGCGAAAACATTATTTACTAAGCTACTGGTGCGGTATGTTACGGTGATCCACGGTTTTATTACGTCTGTAATACAGCTGATACCGGTAATACCTCGGTCATCACTACGGACCAGTACGGTGGGTCACGGTACATCCCGATAACACTACGGTACCACAACGGTTGCTCTACGGTTTGCCTCGGTTCTAGTATGGCAACACTTTATTGCTGCCGTGCTTTATCGTAGAGCTTCCGTGAGTCACCGTGGTCCCGAGAACTGTACGGTCATTCCCGGTTGGTCATGGAAGCGTGTACGGTAGACTTACGGTGGTAATACGGTGCCTCTATGACAGTAAAATACTACGATTCGACTAAGGTTTGCCACGGAAGGTTAATGCAGAATTAAACTACCGTAGCGAGCTACGGTCAAACACGGATCAACACGGATCGACCCGGTTTGAGTACGGACTCACTACGGAAATACACGTGATCCCAGTTTGCATCACCGTAGCTTACCGTGACTTGAAATCGGCACAGTGTGACTGGGGTTTAAAACTAAAGCTAAAGTTGTTGATACTATTGAATGTTGAGAAATTTTCCAAATTACATAAAAAACATAGTATGGTTCATATATCTGACTTATTTATGTAAACCAAACATAGGAATCGGTAAATCTAATCATATCTGCAAAATGTGTGTTACAATGTTTCAATTAAGATAAGTTAGCTGAAGATTTACCCGTTTGTTCATCATCAGTGTAAGTCACAGCAATGTTTGCATGATCCCTATCGACGATTGGAAGTAAACAAACAAATGATGTGCGACTTGTTCCCTTCAGTGCCAGCTATCTAACTATTAACGTGTTGCTATGAGTCTGTCATTCGTAATTATGAGATTAATATTTGTTATCTTCACAGGAAATTAATAAGATATACAATTATAAGGAAATATTAGGAGCAAAGTTCTCAAATATCGTAAGTGAAAGAGCTTGTGCTCATCGCTTGTATATAATTCAATATGGTGCATCTCTGTTAATCACTGTTCGCTCTCGTTGTCAGCACATTAGAGTAAACGGCACCATCAACAGTCGGTCAAGAGAATAAACTATATGATTTATTCATAAAATGCAATGTTACAAATTCACGAACCGCGGTCAGACATGTATTTCTAAGTCTCTTTCCATTTACGTAATGTTACACCGGTATTGTCAGAGCGTTGCTAAGCATGTCTTTGATTAGTCTATGGCACAAACGAAGTGTATACAAACTTTTAAAAGCCCGCTGTCCACGTATCACATTTTGTCACGTTATCGTCTTCAATGGTTTATTACCGCTTGTCCTTGTTAAGTACAAAAACAAGTTACGCGGCTTTATTTACTCTACACATGGTTGCAATTTACGGTGAGAAGAAATATATTTAGATTTGAACTTGGCTTATTCATTATTAACAGTCGTTATGAAAAAAATATTGGTGGAAATTTCAGGCCTTTTAATTCACACACTAATCACATACTCCCAAAGGATATTTAAGATATAAAGTTGTTAAGTGTTAAGGGCACATCGGCAGAACATAAATCAGGATCATTATAAATAATACCTTTTAAAGCAACATTGTCACAAACTGAGGTGTATGCCACAATATGAAAATTGACGTTTGTCTGTTTTGTGGCCAGGTATTTGTTTAGTTTGATATTGTCTTCATATCATTAAGTCTACACTAATTGCCACTGCCTCACTGCAATATATTCATTCAACATGCAACATAAGTTAGTAGCATCTATGTAATGCAAGCTGGGGGAGGGACTGAAGTTTTCTAAACACACCAAGCTATTATTAATATACGCATGTTTCGAATAGCTTTGGAAATCATTATCTGGATGCTAAACAGTTGAGTTACCAGTAACTATAGTTACCTCAGCTTACGTTAAGGATGTACTCTTCTGAGGTTTCATTTACGTTCAAGTCTCGTTTATGTCTCATTTAATGATTTTATGGTATATAAAAAAAGTATGATCAATTTTAATATCATATATGCATCTGAAAATTGTGTCTGTTGCTTGTAGAACTTTTTTACATGAAGTTTGAATGTGTGTATTTCTGTCTATTTAATGCACTTTGCGAAAAGCCAAAATTTCACCTTTTTGATGCTAGACCGATCCCTTAAAAACATCAGTGTTAAGCTTTTTTTAATTATAGCAAGCTTATTTTCGCTGTACAACTTTATAATGTTCAATTCTATAGAAATATTATGATGCTACAAAGTGGATAATTATACAATTTTAGTATTTATTTCATATATTTAGTGTAACTGAAGGTACGAAAAATTAAGCATACTGACACCCCCCCCCCCATGTTTATGAAGGTTTTAGAAAGAGAATCCTATTTTCTTTTCATCCGCAAAATATTTTAAAACGTTTAATATCAGAATTGTTTTTATCAAGCGTTAAATTTGCAGATAATATTGAAAAAATAAAGAGTTTTTCATTAAAAAAGGGGGTAGGGGTAACTCAAATTGTCCTCCTGAGTAAAAGTATTAATCAAGATAAATGTTACTTCCATAACTTAAAATAAAACACTATTTGTATCATTTCTGCAAACATTCATACATTTCGGATTACAAATTCGGAAGATATTGTATGAAGATGTCCCGCAATTGGTCAAATCTACAAAATGCACTTAAAATCATTAATATCATTATCTTTGCATATTCTCTGTCATACCTTGAACTCTTTTATCCAAAAATGTATACGAGAAAAAACATTTGATACAGGAATTTTATGACTTCTCAGAGGTGTACATCCTTAAGGTCCTTTGAACCCCTTGTTATCATTGTTCCTGTCATTGCCTTTGCAAAAACCTTTACCGCAATCAGACACTCTTATAGCTTAAACTCGTATACGTGCTCAAATTAAAAATATCCCTTCCGGGGGCCTATTTGTGTGCGAGCTTTCAATAACACCTACTTCAATTTGTTTGAAATATACCAAACCAATTTCAAGTGGGTTCTAATAATCATATTATATGCCATAATTGTTTGCATTGTATTTTGTAAATTGAACATATCTAGAAAAAAGTACATATGGAATCAAATTTGTGGATTCATCGCTCTCATGTTCCGTCTGTTAACAACACACTGTACACGTGCTCACGCCAAGGGGTGTATATGAGATATGTAGCACATTACATTTTATGTATATGATGGATTCCTCTATTTATATTTCTTTCCTCACGACACCCATATAGCTGAGATCCGTGACGATTTGTATGTACATAGCAATACGTAAACGTGCTCAGATTAACAAATTCCCTTCAGAGGGCATCTTTGTGTGCCAGCATTCAATAAGACCTACTGTACTTGGTTTTAAATATACCAACATAATTCCACGTTGGTTAATAGTTTTCATTGTATTTGTAAATTAAATATACCTAGAAAGAAGTACATATGAAATCATTGGTCCACGGATACCTGTCCCTTGTCGAGTAGCTTTGTGTGTAACAGATCCATTTGGTGTATAGACCGCCAGCACTTCCTTTGTTCCTACGACAACATTTCCTTGGGTGGTGATATGCATACTCCAAACCTCCCGGTCGACATCGAATTTTGCAACAGGTGAGGTTGAATGTACGCCATAGACGGTTTGCTGACTGCAAAACCATATTTGACCAGTGACGGGACAGCGACTGACATCTCTTATTTCAGCGGCGTGCTTTATTTCTTTATCGATGCAGCCAAGATTATTGACAAGAAATGCATAGCAGTAATTGTACTCTAGAACCGCTAAGGCGTTTCATTGGGGAGTTGGACAGATTGAACGGAAAAGCTCGGAGAATCCGAACTTTGCCACTACTGACAATTCATCCAGCAGGTTGTAGATTGACGTTGTGAATGTACCAAGAGCTCGTGTCAAATGAGGGATCACGAACTTCCGGGAGGAGAACTCTGCTGTTTGTTAAACAGGTAAACTGGGAGCAGCCTCGTCGGCTAAGGTGTCGAATTGTGTGTCATACTTGTCAACCAGTGAACCTGTTTGGAGCACTTTCGTGCAATCTTCAATTTCGTGAGTGAGAACGTCACGCCTTTCTTGTTTTCCTTTCTTTTGTTGTAGAAGTAATTCCATATTGACCCTTTCCATATTTTGGCATATTAAAGTCCATTGTTCTATTAAGTAATCTATTTCTTGTTTACATTTTTCTCCTTGGTTTTTCATCGCGGTACATATTTTTTTGAACTTGGTACAGTTTTCATCCACCTGGCTGTCAATTGATATTAAATCCAGATTTAGTTGAGGAAGAGAATTGTTCTTGGCATTCCTAACAAAGTCATACATGGCAGTTGTCTTATCTGCAACAACTTCAGTAAGTTCTTCAAGATTATGCATCTTGTGGTGAGACTTGATGCCACACGTTGTACACATAAGTGTTTTACAATCCAGACAAACATAGAACACATCCTTCTGCACGTGGTTCGGACACTTAGAATTGCCTTTAACCCGTACTGGCTCCTGGTAGTTACTTGACAGAGGACAAGATTCCATATCTTACGTCTTTCTCCGCTGTTCTATTTATTTTTCGGTCCGCATTGGCACAAATAATTTAGACCAGCACGTTTTTGTCGTCCGTTTGCATCTCCCTCATGTAATAGTTTTCATGTATATTTCTATATAGACTGTTTCACAGTATTTCTTTGAAGAGCACTCCAAGTAGTTTGTTTTCCTATCTCAATGTAACGGTTGAAAAGGCTTTAAAAACAATCCAGGGAAACAAAGAACATATCCTTAGACACTTAAATCTATCTCAACTTGAGCAATTGTCTTATAGTTACCTGGCAGACACCTCAAATCTAAATGTGCAAAGTTATTTTCCAACGCCTATACGACATGACGATATTTCAACCATTTTGATCCCGCACGTGCTGCCAATGTAAACAATAGCGATCGCCCAAGTGTTGCTACAGGAGTGGTAGTGAATGATAGCAATGTGGCTAACAATCAGGACGAAGAATATATCAATACCGCACGTGCTGCCAATGTAAACAATAGCGATCGCCCAAGTGTTGCTACAGGAGTGGTAGTGAATGATAGCAATGTGGCTAACAATCAGGACGAAGAATATATCAATACTATGCAAACAAATTCTGATGTTTTTACCAATCAAACAAGGGAAAATTATTCAGAACTAATAAGAAGTGCAGCAGCGCTATCGGCACCACAGCGTGTTGTGGGTGATATACCGGAAGCACGTGGAACTGGTGGAACTTCATCCAACATGGCTGCACCCAGTGTAATAGAGGGCATGAGATCGTCTATGCAATCTATGCAACAGACAATGATGGGGATACAGCAAACGGTGTTACATCTAATGAGTGCACGGGATGGAAATCCAACGGAAACCATGCCAGCCCGCAAGGATTACACACTAACGACTGCTTACGCATCGTTAAGACAGCAAGGAACAAGCACTTCGATACCAGGTGGGTACCCTGAATTTAACCGTTCTGAGGGAATTTCCTCCGAGAGCATCCCGCATGTAGACGTGGTATTAGACACTATCAGAAAGAAAATATTAGAGGGGAAATATGTCAATTTGGCATCTCTGCTCATACCTAAATATGAAACAGAAAGGCCAGAAGACAAACAGCATGGTTTCAACATAAATTTATTCAAGGAATCGGAAGATCCACGTTTAACGAAAACACTCACGATCTCCGAATTTATTACGGCGTTCGGAAAATTCAAAAGAACCATGTGTGAGAAGTTCCCAGAACGCAGGGATGAATTGGACCTGTATGAGGCGAACATTATTGAAATACACAATGTCTATGGTAATAAATTCTACGATTACCATTGCCAATTCGCGATGAAAGCTGCAGCTGCCCTACGGAACCACAATCAAAAGATCCGTTGGGAACTGAAAGACAAGGGGCTACTTAGTATGATTGTAGGTAACGCTAGAGTCAGTACATGTCAGCTGTGTGGATTCACATCTCATTCCACAGCTTTCTGTCCACAACAGCGTGAAAGGAAGACTGGTCACAATTACACCAAATTCAGTTCCCCTTCAACTAAGCAGTATGGGAAGCAGAATAGCTGGGATAGAGATACTGATAGGCTAGGACGACCCAAGGTCAAAGTCAGTGGTTTAGAGGTGTGCAATAACTTCAACAATGGTGTATGTCAATATGGTTCAAGTTGTTTGTTTTCCCATGTATGCCATAAATGTAAAGCTTCCAGCCATGGAGCTAAAACTTGTAGGAGGACAAGCAGGAGTCTAATGGAAGACAATAAATGACTGGAGAACGAACAAGTTTCTACACCTATCAATGTGACTAGGTTACGACAGGAGTTAAAAAATCATCCAGATAAGAACTTTGTGACATATCTAAGTGAAGGTCTTACTAACGGATTTGATACTATGATTTCGGACATTGTATTACCTAGCAAAAAGTGTAATAATCTTCAATCAGCAGTGAAAGATGAGCAAACTGTAACACTTTTGATTCAAAGTGAACTCCAGAAGGGATTTCTACAAGGCCCTTTCAAACGCCTGCCATTTGAGTCTTACAGAATTAGTCCTATCGGGGTAGTTTATGGTAAATACTCTGGTAAACCGCGTCTCATAGTGGATTTGTCGTCGCCTCATGAAGATGAGGAACACCCAAGCATCAATAACCTAATTGATAAGGACAGTTGTTCTCTATCTTATGTCCGAATAGAGGATGCAATTCAGTTAATTCAGATGTTGGGAAAAAATACAACTATGTGTAAGACAGATATTTCTGATGCGTTCAAACTTCTACCTATTCATCCTTCTCAATGGCATCTTTTTGGTGTTTGCTGGCAAGATCAATACTATTTCTATACCAGATTAGCATTTGGATGTCGTTCAAGCCCTAAGATTTTTGACAATCTTTAGCGCGCCATATGTTGGATTGCCCACAATAACTATGGAATTCCTCATATTTTACATTTGTTGGATGATTTTATTACTTTTGAGGAACCGGGAAAATGTGGGGATAGGAACATGACTTTATTATTTTATATATTCAATAGCTTAAACATCCCAATGGCACTGCACAAGACGTGTGGACCCGAGACGGCTCTGGAGTACTTAGGGATCATCTTAGATTCTCAGAAAATGGAAGCCAGACTTCCTGAGGACAAACTTAAGAGAGATACGGAAATGCTAAAATCTTTTCAAAACCGCAAATCCTGTACGAAGAGGGAACTCTTGGGGCATTTGAATTTTGCTAGCAAGGTAGTGCTTCCAGGGAAAAGTTTTATTTCCTATCTCATCAAGCTGTCAACCACTGTGAAAGCCTTACATCACCATGTTAAACTATCTAAGGAATGTAGGGAGGACATTAGGATGTGGTTATCATTTCTGGAGAATTGGAATGGCCGTGTCATATTCTGTGATCAACACACCACAACTACACAGGACATTCATCTGTACACGGACGCATCGGGTACTCTGGGATTCGGTGGTTACATGCAGGGACAGTGGTTTTCTGAAGCATGGCCAACTGTACTAGACAAGCATATACATGGCGGGGACGAACTCTCGATAGCTTTTAAGGAACTGTATCCCATAGTGGTAGCGGCTATGATATGGAGACATACTTGGAAAGGCCTACGGATTCTATTTTTATGTGACAATTCTGCGACAGTAGCTATTATACAAAAGGGAAGGTCCAAAGCTATCAATATTTTGCCTCTTATGAGACGCCTGACTATGTGTGCTGCCTTGAATTCATCTGTTGTCATCTCGGAACATGTACCAGGAAGAACCAATCTTATAGCCGATTCGCTATCTCGTTTACAGATGTCAAGATTCAGACAACTAGCCCCGAACGCCATGTCCAAACCGTGCAAAGTGCCACTTCCTTCAGAAGTCCTATGGGATGCCAACTTCGACCAGTCATAGAGACCTTGTGGGAGACGTCTATAGCACCTAGAACGAGACAGGCCTACAACGTTGAATTCAACACTTTTACAAGGTTCCTCCTGATGGCAGGGATCGTAGCCAGTGTAACAAACACAGGCTTCCAGGTTACAGAGGACATGCTGATATATTTTATCGCGCATTGTTTTAGCGTCAAACTTCCTTATGCTACAATCAAGTTGTATGTGTGTGGTATAAGATTCATGTGCTTGCGCAAAGGCATACCTTACCCAAGTAATGATAAGTTGAATCGATTGCACACGGTACTGGGAGGTGTCAAACGTGCGCATGTGAAAGTCGACAGACCTCGATACCCAGTTACCTTCCACATACTGAAGGATATCTGTGTATTTCTGAGAAAAAATGGTACCTTATTTGAGAACCTGATGATGGAAACTGTGTGTACTGTTGCCTTTTTTGGTTTTTTGAGATGTGGTGAATTTACAGTAAATTCAACATTTGACCATACTGTTCATTTGTGTTTCAATAATTTGACAATTACGAAGGAATGTGTGCTGTTGCATCTTAAACAATCTAAAACTGATCCATTTCGGGAGGGAGTCACATTGAAATTATTTAAAACAAACAGCTTAATCTGTCCTTACGTGGCATGTCATAAATATGTTTCAGCTAGACTTCAGCAGCACTTCAGCAGACTCCCTCCAATAGTGACCCATTATTTGTGACTGTTGGAGGTCGGGCCTTAACACGATCAATTTTCATCGCTAAGTTCAAACATATACTTCAGTGCTTAGGTCTTGATTCAAATAAGTATTATGGTCACTCATTTCGTATAGGAGCAGCAACATCTGCAGCGGCGGCTCATGTAGAAGATCATCTTATTAAAGTACTAGGGAGATGGTCTTCAGATGCGTATTGTCGGTACATCAGAACTCCTCAATCTTGTATCAGAGATGCACAAATTGCTCTAGCTAAGTACTAGTTTAATTACATGTACAGTAGCTACAGGTATTGAGTATTGAGTATACATAATATCATATAGAGTGAAAACTTGTGAATCATGCAGGCATGAATAGTATAGTTAGATAGGTACTTGATGTATTTTTTAGATGCACATCTGTACATGAACGGTTAACAATTCAGAAATAAAAGTTTTTTATAATAATAGTGATTTATCTATGTCTTACATCTTTCAATTGACCTATACATTAATAACTAACTTTTTTTCTTTAAAAGCTATGTTTATATATACACCTTTAGGCATATATATCAATTATTTTTGGGGGCACTCAGCTATATTATCACAATATACCCGAGTTAGGGCATTGTTTTTCATTCAGAAGTTTAAGGGGTAGATTGCATTAGATTCCTCATGGAAAACTACCCCCAAAAATGTGAATTTTCTACATTTAAGTGATATCCTCATTATTAAATGAATAATATATCGAGGATTGGAAATCTGTACAGACTGGAGCAATGTAGCAAACAACTACAGCCAGTCAGACTGGAGCAATGTAGCTAACAGTTACAGCCAGTCATACATCCATACTGGAGCAATGTAGCTAACAGCTACAGCCAGTCATACTTCCATACTGGAGCAATGTAGCTAACAGCTGCAGCCAGTCATACTTCCATACTGGAGCAATGTAGCTAACAGCTACAGCCAGTCATACTTCCATACTGGAGCAATGTAGCTTACAGCTACAGCCAGTCATAATTCCATACTGGAGCAATGTAGCTAACAGCTACAGCCAGTCATACTCCCATACTAGAGCAATGTAGCTAACAGCTACAGCCAGTCATACTTCAATACTGGAGCAATGTAGCTTACAGCTACAGCCAGTCATACTACTATACTGGAGCAATGTAGCTAACAGCTACAGCCAGTCATACTTCCATACTGGAGCAATGTAGCTAACAGCTACAGCCAGTCATAATTCCATACTGGAGCAATGTAGCTAACAGCTGCAGCCAGTCATACTTCCATACTGGAGCAATGTAGCTAACAGCTGCAGCCAGTCATACTTCCATACTGGAGCAATGTAGCTAACAGATACAGCCAGTCATACTCCCATACTGGAGCAATGTAGCTAACAGCTACAGCCAGTCACATTTCCATACTGGAGCAATGTAGCTAACAGCTACAGCCAGTCATACTTCCATACTGGAGCAATGTAGCTAACAGCTACAGCCAGTCATACTTCCAAACTGGAGCAATGTAGCTAACAGCTACAGCCAGTCATACTTCCATACTGGAGCAATGTAGCTAACAGCTACAGCCAGTCATATGATGCTATTCCTCCTATGCTCGATTAGGATGGTGCCTACCATATGATTAGCCCTCAATAAGTTACAATTAATTTGAAAGGAGGAATAGCATCTATTTATTCTAGATTAATTATATGATAATTGCTGAGTTTGCCCCCAACGCCAACACAATTTTTTGTACAAGAGTTATTGTATCAGATTTGGTATTTATGTATTTTTTTATATTATGTTATGATATGTGTCGTTGTATTTTGATCTTTAATTCACATTAAATGTTGTACATAAAATTTTAATTCTATCTCTTAGTTATTTGTTTCATTTGAATTGAGGCTTATGTAGATAAGCCAGGTTTAAATAAACTAATAACTTTAATGCTGAGTCTATCTCACAGTAGAACTCAGAGTATTAATTGCCTTATAATAGTTTTATTGTGTCCCTATCAGCAGGGTCACTGTAGCCATATAACATCAGTTATATGGTCTAACATAAAGCAGATGCTACATGTGGTATTAATTAGGGAGGTACCTACATGTTTATGTAAGATATGCATGGAGGGGGCCAGACAGCTAGGGGGGTCAGAGGGAGTGACCAGTCACATGGTAGTTAGGAACAATATGATTGGCCGAAAGATTTCAGCAGTATTTCTTTGTCCAGTGTCTGGTCACTTTGTCAGCATCTGTAGAGGGAGTAACAGTGTTTTAAAATCTTTGTCATCCACCACCACCCCAGCCACCTATACCGGTAATAAGAAGCATATCAGTAAATCATTGTTTAACTCTTTTTCTTGGAGTAATTATATTGTTATCAATTGAAAGCCTATAATTAAGTACATGCATTGTTTTTTTTTTAAGAATGATATGAAAATTATAATTGGGCAAACTCAGTTAATTATAGAGTAGGGCGGGCATTGTTTTTCATTCAGAAGTTTAAGGGGTAGATTGCATTAGATTCCTCATGGAAAACTACCCCCAAAAATGTGATTTTTCTACATTTAAGTGATATCCTCATTATTAAATGAATAATATATCGAGGATTGGAACCTCTGTACAGACTGGAGCAATGTAGCAAACAGCTACAGCCAGTCAGACTGGAGCAATGTAGCTAACAGCTGCAGCCAGTCATACTTCCATACTGGAGCAATGTAGCTAACAGCTACAGCCAGTCATAATTCCATACTGGAGCAATGTAGCTAACAGCTGCAGCCAGTCATACTTCCATACTGGAGCAATGTAGCTAACAGATACAGCCAGTCATACTCCCATACTGGAGCAATGTAGCTAACAGCTACAGCCAGTCACATTTCCATACTGGAGCAATGTAGCTAACAGCTACAGCCAGTCATACTTCCATACTGGAGCAATGTAGCTAACAGCTACAGCCAGTCATAATTCCATACTGGAGCAATGTAGCTAACAGCTGCAGCCAGTCATACTTCCATACTGGAGCAATGTAGCTAACAGCTGCAGCCAGTCATACTTCCATACTGGAGCAATGTAGCTAACAGCTACAGCCAGTCAGACTGGAGCAATGTAGCTTACAGCTACAGCCAGTCATACTACTATACTGGAGCAATGTAGCTAACAGCTACAGCCAGTCATAATTCCATACTGGAGCAATGTAGCTAGCTGACAGCTACAGCCAGTCATACTCCCATACTGGAGCAATGTAGCTTACAGCTACAGCCAGTCATACTCCCATACTGAAGCAATGTAGCTTACAGCTACAGCCAGTCATACTCCCATACTGGAGCAATGTAGCTAGCTAACAGCTACAGCCAGTCATACTTCCATACTGGAGCAATGTAGCTTACAGCTGCAGCCAGTCATAATTCCATACTGGAGCAATGTAGCTAACAGCTACAGCCAGTCAAACTCCAATACTGGAGCAATGTAGCTTACAGCTACAGCCAGTCATACTCCCATACTGGAGCAATGTAGCTTACAGCTACAGTCAGTCATACTCCCATACTGGAGCAATGTAGCTAACAGCTACAGCCAGTCATACTCCCATACTGGAGCAATGTAGCTTACAGCTACAGCCAGTCATACTCCCATACTGGAGCAATGTAGCTTACAGCTACAGCCAGTCATACTTCCATACTGGAGCAATGTAGCTTACAGCTACAGCCAGTCATACTACTATACTGGAGCAATGTAGCTAACAGCTACAGCCAGTCATACTTCCATACTGGAGCAATGTAGCTAACAGCTGCAGCCAGTCATACTTCCATACTGGAGCAATGTAGCTAACAGCTACAGCCAGTCATACTTCCATACTGGATCAATGTAGCTAACAGCTACAGCCAGTCATACTTCCATACTGGAGCAATGTAGCTTACAGCTACAGCCAGTCATAATTCCATACTGGAGCAATGTAGCTAACAGCTACAGCCAGTCATATGATGCTATTCCTCCTATGCTCGATCAGGATGGTGCCTACCATATGATTAGCCCTCAATAAGTTACAATTAATTTGAAAGAAGGAATAGCATCTATTTATTCTAGATTAATTATATGATAATTGCTGAGTTTGCCCCCAACGTCAACACAATTTTTTGTACAAGAGTTATTGTATCAGATTTGAGATTTATGTATTTTTTGATATTATGTTATGATATGTGTCCTTGTATTTTGATCTTTAATTCACATTAAATGTTGTACATAAAATTTTAATTCTATCTCTTAGTTATTTGTTTCATTTAAACATTACATTAAGCAGCCGCAGAGATCATCAGATATCGGGAATTTGTTCAACTGAAGTGAGTTCTTTGCTAAGGAGACCGAGAAAATTTGGCAAGCTTAATCAAAATAAGCAAAAAGAATATTCTAAAGCGAAGCCATTAGATGATATTGTTGATTTCTCCAACTAAGGCTGTATAATTATTTACTTCAACAAAAAGATTAGTTTCTTGTTGTCATGCAATACAAGCAATTCAGATCAAATCTCAATACATTGTATGTTTTAACATGACAGAATAAAAGAATATTTGAAAAAAAGGAATTATAAAGGAGGTGACCATTTCTGATAATATCTTCCAGTATGACATGAAAAAAGTTTTCAACACAGAAATGTTCACTTCATAACATTTTAATCAAATTGTCTTATTAAGACTAACACTGTCGTATAACATCAATAGAAAATGACTTTTGACCCTGTAAATTGTTTAAATAAATACATAAAGACAACACTTTTTACCAAAATCTTATTTTTATATATCTATAACATTGTAAATGAATTATTATTTATAAATTATATTCGGCGGAACATATTTGCATTAAATAACATTTCACAAACGTAAACAGTTGTGAAGAGACAAAGTTCAATTCTGAACACGGGTTGCCGTAGGACTGTCAAGGTGTGTATCGATTTCCAATGTGTTGGTCTGACTTTCAAAGTATTTGTGTTCACTTCCAGGTAGGGTCAACAGTTTAGCGAAGAAATCCTGGGCTGTCATCTTTTTATTCATTCGCATCCTTTGGAATCCGACCCATCCATCCTAAAATAAACAATATCAGTCACAGAATATGAAGGACATGAAAACATTACCTGACTTTCCCCTGGTCGTGACCCAAGACTTTTATATTCCGATAGAGCGATTTTCTAATAGAACACTTATCCGTCAAAATGTCTTTGGCTGGTGGTAGGGCCAGAGGAAACGTTCTAATATTGTGATTCCCAGAAACCCAACGTCCAGCATTTTATTCTGTGATTATTCAGAGATTTCGACCAATCAGAATGGCCGTTTCTCATGACACTCTGTTAGATCATTTTACCGTGACCACTGCCAGTATATTTCTGTAGGCATGACGCCGATGTCAATCGCCGTATAGTAGGTCCTTATATTCTAACACATGATATATACATTCAACGTTATGTTCGTTCTGTGGTGGTCGATGAGTTCAACGTTATATACTAGTACAGTTTCCTTTATAATTATATTCTGGAGACATAAGTTTAAATACCTAAACCGTTTACTATAAAATAACAGATGCGCCTTCCCATGGCTGCCATTGACTGGGTAAGTGATTCGGCCGTAAAATAACAGAAACTAAAATATGATTTGTTTGTTAGTTTATATGTGGACGGAAATTATATATGAATTATTAGTAATGTTGATGTATTTCATTACATTTTATTATTTCACCTTAAAAGTTCATTGCGTGAATTACCTTGCATTTGATAAGCAAACACTGCTGGTGTTTCAGGAACAAAGTCCGGCCTGGAGGTACCATGGTCGAGCTGGAGACCTTGTACAGCCGCTTGGCCCGTTCATCTATCACATCAACTGTAAACATATATTGCTAGTAGTGATGTATTCGAAAAGTGTATTATATTCCACATAGGTAATATGAGTAACATTGGAAAATAAAATGAACTACAGAGTTAATGAAATCAGTCTATTTTCCGAAAAACATATATGACATATGTCCAGTAATTTCAACACTTCAGCAATGTAATATTGTGCTTCTATCCACTGGTGTACTAGTGTTACGTTTCACAAAATTAAGAATCAGTATTATGTATAGCTCTGTAAGAGGAATCGAATTTTTTATCAACTCTTTTCATAAGTTCACAGAGGCTAGCAAAGATACATATACTCTATCAACACATGTATAATTACCCATTTTCTCCAATTGCTCATTCTCATCCAATTGTTACTTGTCCCTGTGCACCATGCGAAACAGACGAACATATACCTTCAGAATTGAATATGTTTTTATGATACAGCATACTCCCAAAACTACTTCTAAAAGATACCGCGTACTTATACATATATCATGTAATAAAACAACTTTCTGATATACGTAATATTTTAAAATATGGACATCATCAAGGAGTAAAAAAAGGGAAACATCCTAGTGAAAAACAAATGAACGCATGTCACTCTCCTTGTAACATTTTCATTTCATATGATTGTGGGTTAGTATCAGAAAGTGTTGGTCTTCTTAAAGAACCACATTGTTAAACAAAATGAGATAAAATACCTGGAATTGAATTGATTGGAATCATGTCATACAGTCTGATCTGTTGATCGTCGTATTTACTTCTCAGAGGCATCTGAAATATAATTGAAGATGTCAATAACATGACATGTATACAGACAGTGCCTTTATCAACACAAGAATAACACGTAATGATATGTGTCGCGTGTCCCGCTGTATCATTATCATATGCATGTTGCACACCTACGCTACACGTCCCACGATGCACTTATAATCCAGGTTTGGCTGCTGTGGCTTTTTACATTTTGTGAGAAACATTGATTTTACTTCTAAGTCCAGAAATTAAGGTTTTACCCCAAAATACAAAGATTGTTCAAATACTAGTAAAGAGTGTAATGTATTCAGGTAAACATCCCACGATAAGCATATAACCCAAATTTGGTTGCTCTAGTATTTATACTTTGTCAGAAACAGCCTAATGTGCAAGAACTACACGCAAAACTTTAACGTTGATTTGCTTCAAAGTCCATACATTTGATATTGTTACCCTAAAATGCAAGAAGTAATGACATCTTTTTAGTGCAGTAGGCTCTTCTACCTATGCTACATCATGTATTGAGGTTTTGTTGGGCTAGCTTTGTCAAAACAGAGCAAACATACGCCGTCGCCGTCGGAAAAGCAACGTCTATGTGCCGCATTTCCGACATCCGTCGAAGGCGACACAATCAACTGCTTGCTGTCCACACGAGGCATTTGCTTGCATTTAAGTGCGTAATCGCATAAAGCAAAGCCAATGTTACCTGATGTCATAATGTTGTAATATGTTTTGAAACATTACAACTGAATACACGTAATGCCCCTGAGTGTATGTGACATGAAATGCCTGCACTTTAAATTAATAGTTTTAAATAATTCAATTGATTTTTTACGGAACAGGCCGTGAGCAAATGTGAGGGTCAGCAAATATTGACAAAGAAATCCAATACATGTGAATATTAAATAAGCCACGTCACTCGTCTATTGTATACATTTCATAAGGCAGACACAACATTATAATAAGAGACAATTAAAGACGACAAGATAAAAGACTAAACCCCTCGCTAGTCGTTAATAAAGTGAGATACGTGGACAACGGGTGTTTACATGTCGCAAGACTATTAAAAACGGCTCATACACAGAATAGTCGGTGACATGCTTCAAAACAGCGGAGCGATGCAGGCGTAACATTATGTGAACAGAAGAACGGGAATTTAAACATGAGTACCCTACCTCAGACAGGTAACTACCTAGAGCCTGTACGACAAAAGGGAAGTACAAAGTGCCCACATCACAAGAAGAAGGATGTGGTCTTTGTTTGTCTTGATTGTAAAACACTTTTGTGTACAACGTGTGGGATCAAGTCTTGGCACAAGCCGCACAATCTCGAGGAACTTTCTGACGTCGCGGCGAAAAAGAAAATTGTCATGCATGACTTTGTCAGCAATGCTGAGAATAACACACTCCCTCAACTCAAACTGGATTTGATTTCAACCGATAAACAACTGAAGGATAACGGTACTAAGTTCAAAGAAATGTGTATCAAAATAAAAGATCAAGGACAAAAGTGTAAACAAGAAATAGACATCGTGGTGTTGGAATGGACATCTTTATGTGAGAAAATGGAACGAGTAAATACGGAGCTTCTTTCACATCAGAAGAAAATTGAACAAACCCGGTATGATATTCTTTTCAAGGAAGTTGAGGAATGCAAGAACACTTTCCATTCAGGATCACTGGTTGACATGTATGACACAGAATTTGACACACAAGGCAACGACAGTTTCCGAAAAACCAATATTGCAAACAAGCGAGTTCCATCCTGGTATGACCATGACATCAGACTTGAAATACATCCTTGGCAATTTTACCTCTACAAACTATGAACTGCTCAGTGAGACCACAGTAGCGCAGAAGTTCTTTTTTCCGCAGATGACCAGATCAATCCATCCCACAAAACAAGGACATGTACTGATGATTCCACGAAACAACAAATGTGAAATACGTCTTCTTGACAGAAACGGCGAGGTCAAAGATAAGATACAGCATGACGCAGAAATTAGAGACATCAGTCGTTGTCTTGTCACAGGGCAAGTCTATTTTTGTAGTCGGGAAACCGTCTATGCAAAATTGTCAGCCTTACCCATCAAAATATTCAAGGTTGATAGTGAGCCTCTTAGTGTATGCGTTACACACAATGGATGCGTGGCTGTCGGTTCACTGAACAAATTGGCAGTTTTTACACCAACTGGATCGGCACTGTACACAACAACCATCCAGAAGACGGGAATCTGTGAACCAACAGCCATCCAGACAACGGGAAACTGTGAACCAATCACAATAGCCCAATGCTCAGTTACTAACAACTTTGCTATTGTTTGTCGTGAAGAAAATGGAGCCGGGAAAGAGGTCTCAGCGTATATCATTGTGTATGACCGAAAACTGAAAGTCCTGTTCACATATAGAGGTCAAGGCATCAAGGACGGGGAACGAGTAACACCAGACAGATTTGGTCCCGGAACCGTCGTGTATGATTCCTTTGGGAACCTGGTTGTAGCTGACTTGAAACGCAATACCATAGAACTGATCAGCGGATCGGGCCAATACATCAAAACTCTGCACAGAACCAGCGGAACACAAGGAGCTATTGGAATGGAGCCAGGGAATGTGCTGTGGTCACAGTTTAGTGGTGGAGTGGTGAAACTCCTCAAGTACTATAAAGATAATTGACCAAAAAATCACTTCATCGTACAAATGTAGAGACGGCTGGTTTAGCGCAAGTACTTCGTCAAACATCATTATATAATAAAGATATAAAGTTATAAATGTTGAAGAGATATTGACTATATACCAACACAGACGAGACAGAAACCCGTATTCCATGACACTGTTTACGCTACACAGAACGCTAGATCATGAATGTATATTATGTTTTGCTTTCAATCAATATAACGTGTTTTTCCGCTATACCTTGAATGTTAAACTAAGCTGGCTATGATGAGATGTTGACATGGAATTTAATACAAAATGATACCATTACTTGATCTACTTATTTCGTTGAGTGTTGATAAAATCATACATGTATTAGACATCAAATTGACATTTCAACAAAACGATATTTTTGTGCATATCAAAAACATCTGGATTATAGAATATGGACAGAGACAGATGAAAAAGACCATTCGAAACGACGTATTTGATTCTCTGCAACAACAGATCTTAGTGTTTGGAATTACAATTGATAAATCAAACTTCGGATGATTTGATTATTATTAATGATTTCTTATTGTGAATCTCTGTTAAAAGGGTTGTAACAGACATATCAAAAGTCAGACATTTTAAGAAAGAAAAGCAAAGGAAAATCTGCAAGTCTGGGTTGGACAAAATAAATGAAGACGGAAAATCAAACACTTTTAAAAAATCATTAGCATATCATTCAGTTACTTCAAGCTTACTTATTATATGAAATGTCATAATTATAATGATTGGTAATGTGTGACGTCGCTCTGTGTAGACTGTTTAGTTCATGTTTGTACTTATGGATTCAAAACTTTCCTGTGTTTTGATTTCTTCATCCCCCTCCCCCAAAGTGTATAAAATATGCTACTAGTTGATGTGGCCAAACAGATGTGTTCGTTAAAAAATCCATTTTAATGAAGTACGCTTTCAATTTGGAGTAAAGCATTGTAAAGTATTATGGACTTAATGATATGTCAGTCGCGTGGCGCGTATGGAGATAATATCAAACTAAACAAATAGCTAGCCACAAAACATGCAAAAGTCACATCAATCATCATGGTTTTAGCAAACACTTGGATTTATATATATAATATATATTCTGTTTTAGCAGAAGTGTTTGGTTTAGTGGTATTATTGAAAGTTACGAGGTCGTTTGTTATCGTGTGTTCCTGTTTCATATTGTGCTCATGTGCCTTTAAACGTAACAACTAAATAAATCAAATACTCTTTGAGTGTATGCGATCCGTGTGAGATTTGAAAGGCCTACAATATCAATCAGTATTTTTCATAAAGGCTGTTATTACTGAACGAATCGTGTTCAAACGTAAGCTGTATTGCATGTCAGCGTATATTGCAAGCATGTGTAAATTAATGGAGCCGCGTAACTCGTCTTTTGTACTTTACAAGGCAAATTAAAAATTATACAAGACGACAAAATAAAGACAGGCTAACCAACAGGCTATGTAGTTGAGGGTGATACATGACCCGTTGACCCAATATACGTAACTTCAGGAAATTTTTCGTGATTCTGAAAAGTTCTGAAAAAAATCCAGTTAATAACCATGCAAAACTAAGTTTAAAACGAAGTAAACCTGAGTGATAACTAACAAGAAACTCTAGACAGAAAAATCCAAAGAATTGAAAACAATTCAGGTGGGGACCGCTTCAACAACAAACCGAAGTTAAAAGACAGTTGAAAATGGACGTGTGTTTATAAATACCGAATTTCAACTGCTGCTGTACCGATTACCGCGTAAGAATTCATCTTGAATATTGCCGATATCAATTTATCTTAACTAAATCTCTAAATATAAAAAGTTATTAGGCTTGATTTTTGCTTCAAGTTTTGCCGAATGTTACGTATATTGGGCCTTTAAACACTTTATCATATATATATATACAAAATTGAAGGAACGTCTTCGATCGCTTCTCCATACAAGGCGGTCGGTCAACCCATGTAAATTCCATTATGTTTTTGGTCGTAGTGACATGCAAAGAAAATATATCAAAAGAAGCACCTCATACGGGTTATTAATCAAATCTCAGTTTGAATGCAAGGAAAGCTTCAAAATTGCTGAACACTAAATATTTCTATAAAGAACGTAGCTATGGCTACTGGAATATCAGGATCTTACGAGGAAACTGTCAGACAGAAAGGTAGCTCTAAATGTCCGAACCACAGACAAAAAGATGTTGTTTATATTCGTCAGGATTGTGAAATTCCCCTGTGTATAACTTGCTGTATAAAATCTGTTCACAAGACTCACAACTTGGAGGAACTTACCGTCGTTGCCCAGGAGAAGAAAACGGCCATGTTGGATTTCGTAAACCAATCTGAAAATAACACACTTCCGCGCCAAAAAGAAGATCTTATAAAAAACGATCGTCAAATGACAGAAACATTTTCAGAATTCCATACAATTTTTTCCTGTATGAATCTCCAAGGTGAAAAATGTAAAGAAGAAATAGACGAACTGATAGAAGGCTTTACATTTATTTGTGAAGAAACGACGAAATGTAATTTGGAATTATTACAACATCAGAAGACAGTAAAACAACACAGATATGACGTCGTATTTTCAGAAGTAGAGGAATGTAAGAAGGCTCTACAAAAGGATACGGATGTTAAGATATTCGACACTGACTTTGATACACTTGAGAGTTATACAGAAACCAACCCACCTTTACTGCAGACCTGTCAATATATACCTTGAACAACAATCACTGACAATCTGAAACAGGCTATCGGTAGCTTTTTTTCGCAGCTTTGTCAATGTGTACAACACCAGAAGGTCACCTTTGGATTCTTGATGGTAACAGGGAAACAATGTTTCAGATCAGTGATAAAGGTGAAACTAAACAGAATATTGAACTTCACATTGAAACATCCGCGATATATCCGTGTCCCCTGTAACGGGTCGTCTCTGGTTCTGTCTTTGTTTGTCTTGATTGTAAAACACTTTTGTGTACAACGTGTGGGATCAAGTCTTGGCACAAGCCGCACAATCTCGAGGAACTTTCTGACGTCTCGGCGAAAAAGAAAATTGTCATGCATGACTTTGTCAGCAATGCTGAGAATAACACACTCCCTCAACTCAAACTGGATTTGATTTCAACCGATAAACAACTGAAGGATAACGGTACTAAGTTCAAAGAAATGTGTATCAAAATAAAAGATCAAGGACAGAAGTGTAAACAAGAAATAGACATCGTGGTGTTGGAATGGACATCTTTATGTGAGAAAATGGAACGAGTAAATACGGAGCTTCTTTCACATCAGAAGAAAATTGAACAAACCCGGTATGATATTCTTTTCAAGGAAGTTGAGGAATGCAAGAACACTTTCCATTCAGGATCACTGGTTGACATGTATGATACAGAATTTGACACACAAGGCAACGACACAGTTTCCGAAAAACCAATATTGCAGACAGGCGAGTTCCATCCTGGTATGACCATGACATCAGACTTGAAATACATCCTTGGCAATTTTACCTCTACAAACTATGAACTGCTCAGTGAGACCACAGTAGCGCAGAAGTTCTTTTTTCCGCAGATGACCAGATCAATCCATCCCACAAAACAAGGACATGTACTGATGATTCCACGAAACAACAAATGTGAAATACGTCTTCTTGACAGAAACGGCGAGGTCAAAGATAAGATACAGCATGACGCAGAAATTAGAGACATCAGTCGTTGTCTTGTCACAGGGGAAGTCTATTTTTGTAGTCGGGAAACCGTCTATGCAAAATTGTCAGCCTTACCCATCAAAATATTCAAGGTTGATAGCGAGCCCCTTAGTGTATGCGTTACACACAATGGATGCGTGGCTGTCGGTTTACTGAACAAATTGGCAGTTTTTACACCAACTGGATCGGCACTGTACACAACAACCATCCAGAAGACGGGAATCTGTGAACCAACAACCATCCAGAAAACGGGAATCTGTGAACCAATCAAAATAGCCCAATGCTCTGTTACTAACAACTTTGCTGTTGTTTGTCGTGAAGAAAATGGAGCCGGGAAAGAGGTCTCAGCGTATATCATTGTGTATGACCGAAAACTGAAAGTCCTGTTCACATACAGAGGTCAAGGCATCAAGGACGGGGAACGAGTATACGTAACACCAGACAGATTTGGTCCCGGAACCGTCGTGTATGATTCCTTTGGGAACCAGGTTGTAGCTGACTTGAAACGCAATACCATAGAACTGATCAGCGGATCGGGCCAATACATCAAAACTCTGCACAGAACCAGCGGAACACAAGGAGCTATTGGAATGGAGCCAGGGAATGTGCTGTGGTCACAGTTTAGTGGTGGAGAGGTGAAACTCCTCAAGTACTATAAAGATAACTGACCAATACGTTGTCATGGATACATCAGTTTTACACGCTTTTACAATGTCTTACTTTGGTGACAAAAAGAGTGATAGCATGTTTAAAATGTATCTTCCCATAGTATTAATATGTTTTGTTGAAGTAAAAGGATATGACCGGGAAAAGTGACCAGAGACTGTATATTTGGAAACATTGAATACATAAAACCAAACAAATGACGCTGAAAGAAACAAGAAACATTTTGAATGAAATTGATTACGTTACACGGAAAGTTGTTCTTAATAGACATGATGAATATCATTCACTTGCACAGTATCGTGTAACTCATACGAAAGTGTCTATGATTAGATTAGACTAACGTGCTTCGTTAGTCCAACGTGGATTCGAGAGATGCATGTTGATCAGAACTATGGGCAAGTTTTAAGGTCGCCGTCTTTGTCTCACAGAGAAATATTTTTTGAGTATGCTCATTAGTGTGTTTGACAATGATACTCAGTTCTCGTTTTGAGAACTTGGTTTTAACTTGGATGTGACAACGATTTACATGGCGGGTGCCGACGATGAAGCAGAAGACGCTTACTCTTCAGGAACACCTGGTCTTATTCTCTTGTGGTTTTACGAGTCTCCATGTAAATCTTTCTTTTGTTCCTATTTTGCCTCTAGTTTAAATGCTTTTGAGTTCGGATTATGGTTTTGTTGAAGCTTATATTTTTTTTAGTTATTCTCTTATTTTGTTTCGTTATCTTACGGTCCAATTCTTATGTGTAATGATGTATGAAGTTTTATCCGGTCAATTAGAACAGAACACTACGACAAAGGATTACCTGCAACAAGAGATTTTGTGTTTGGATTTGAAGTGGATATATCAGACGTTAGATGATTTATGAACATAAATCTGTGTTAGAGCTGCAACGGACACACCAAAAATTCTATAAAAGGAAATTTATGGTTAGCATCATGTGGAGAAAATTGTGATTTCAGAGCTGCAATGAACAAAACAAATACCACAGATTCAACGAACATTCAAACGTTTTAACTGAGAGTGAATGAATTAATGCAATACAAGAATTTGTGTTTTTCAGATTTAACATTGTTCAATTTCTGTCTTATTAATCAAAAAAAATAATTATAATAATTAATCTGTCACAAAAAATCTGAATAAGGCCGTGAATTACCGTGTTTCCTAATATCAGACAACAACCCTTTGATAAATTTGTAATGATACTTAAGAATTGTAATAAAAATATTTGTACAATTTTCCAACATATTTGATCCACATAACCTTTTATATAGGTAAAGCAGTCATCTGAACATCTACCGCCATTACAGTAATAATCATAGAAGTATTAGACTAGTGAAACCTTGATTGATGTTATCAATTTGAATCTCAGGAAACCACAAGAAAGGAACCAATACCTTGAGCATAATTATAGCTTGTAAACATGAGTTGGGAATCAGTCAAATCAACTTGATGCCAATTCACTGAGCAAGCATCTGATCTCGAAAATTTATTTTTTTTATCATACTCCTATTACTTTTTTCTGACTTTTACAATTTAACACATTTGGTTCTTGAGGCCATTTAACTTATATTACTATTCATTCAAGTCATAGTTGAGGTATCATTCCTTTAGACTTGTTTTCTGCTTAGAGGTATGCTTGATGGATGCATCCCCTTCGGTAAGAAAGTCCAGCATGGAAAGCAATTTTCTACTATAGCAACAACTTTAACCTTTGATCATTGACTGGAAAAGCAATCCTAATCAAGCTCCTGTGGTACGAGAGTTTTGTATGAAGTTTAGTGTTTGTTACATTTATATGTGAACATGGATTGTTGTGAGGAAATAAAAGTGGTTTGGACAAATGGGCGGCATTACAGTCTCCCCTTCCTTTCTTGGTTTGGCAGAAAATAACAATGTTTAATTCGAAACAGGGTCTTCCTGATACACCAGTACAACATCAGGAGGTTCGACTATAATATATAAGTATGCCAATGGAAGGAAATGGATGCATTGTACATCTATTAAAATCTGTTGAAGGAATAATGTGTGATGCTAGGAACAAAAACGTTAGAAAATCTAACCTGTCTAATAAATATAGGGAAAGAAAGGCTTGAATGTAAAACACCTTTATTTATGAAAGTCAAAAATTTAAGACTGCTTATTGATTTCAAATGAAATAATTGATATAATACTATAATTGTACCTCAGATAGAAACTGGCTAGGTTGTATCCTTGATATCCAGGGGTAATGCTCACCTAAAATGCTATCTAGACTACTACACACCTGGAATATGTCATGGCAAAATTGAAGGCTCCATGTGCGCCAACATGTTGATGAAGCAAGACTGCATGGTTCGACCCTTTGATGTACATCAAAAGAATCTAGTGGTCACATAACAGTAAAAATTGACAGGTGTTGAAGTCAGTTGCGGCTGATTTGTGATCTTCAACAGACAGGCATTAGCCTAGTGACAATCTGTGGTTGCCTTTATAGTTTTGCCATGAAATATTCCAAGGGTGTAGACAGTGTTCTCACAAAGTTTTGCAATAATTGGTTTACTTCGAAAGAATGCTGCTGGTAAAATTTTCACATTCTGTAATGTTGACATTTACAAAACTATGAAAAAATAGCCGGTTCAAAGTTGGTGAATAACAGGCTACTTTTGCCGGCAACCGGCTTTTAATGAGAACCCTGGTAGAGATTATAGATGAGCGTAACCCCTGGATATTGAGAAAGGCTAGGCTGTGGATGATAGTCCGACGTTGCTTTCAGTTTTGCCATGACGTATTCCAGATGTGTACAGGGCCTTAGAGAGTTTAACCAATTGAGTATGGCAAGGCTGTGGATGCATCAGTCTCCACACTCACTTTCTCCACCCCTGGAATATTTTATAACCACATCAATGGCTCATTCTGCATCACCTTTAATTTCTAAATAATGAGGGTTAATTTGTCTGATCCTTTAAACAAATTTTGCTGTGACTTTAAGGCCCAATATACATAACTTTTGGCAAAACTTGAAGCGAAAATCAAGCCTAATAACTTATTATATTTTTAGATAAGATTAACTGGTATCAGCAATATTCAAGATGAATTCTTTGGGCAGTTACCGGTACAACAGCAGTCGAAACACGCTATTTATAAACACGCGTCCATTTCGAACTGTCTTCTACCTTCGGTTTGTTGTTAGGAGTGGGCCCCACCTGAATTATTTTTAATTCTTTGGATTTTTTTCTCCTGAGTATCTTGTTAGTTACTACTCAGGTTTACTTCATTTTAGGCTTATTTTTGCATGCTTATCAACTGGATATTTTTCAGAATCACGAAAATTTCCCTAAAGTTACGTATATTGGGGCTTTAATGAGGCTCTTAATGTCTGTTCTGCTATTCCTCTGTAATCTTAAATCATCAGGATTGCACCTGAGACCTATCAAACAACATTGGCTGTTTGCCTTTGACGTAGTATTGAAGTGGTAAAGAGAGCGACATCCATTGAGTATGGTCCCAAGGGTCCTGAGGTACAGTAAAACCCCACCTACTCAAACCTGGTCTACTCAAATACCCCTCATTCATTGAACAGTTTCAGTTTTACTCGAATACCATGTATTCCTCAAACTATTGATCAGGTCCTCATAGTATAATGTACGAGTAAGTAGGGTTTTACTGTATAAGCTTTACTCACTATTGAGATGATGCCTCTGTACTGTCGATCAATGTCTTCAACCGTCGAGTTTTCCCAGTCTACCAAGTCCATACCAGCAATAATCTTTGGAGCTGTAATAAATAAATATATATATATGTAAATACACCTTTAGAAGTTATATAACACAGATAGGTTGGTTGTGTATTTATAACATCTATCATATTGACATTACCAACCAGAAGAAAATGTTCCAAAATAAGTATACCTTCTTTTTTGTCTTTACTGTTCACCAATTAACCATTACTACTCTATACAACACGTTGTCATGAGTTGAACAGAAAAAGTGCAGAACCTATTCAAACTCACCGCTATGCGACAAAATCTTTAAAATGAGCAACAGATGTAACAGCTTGGATACAGTGTAAATTTCCGCAACAAAATAATGATAGCAAACATTACTACTATAAGACCAGGTAAATCAAAGCCTTACATCAGCATTTTACCTTTTGATATCGTACCATTTAATAAAGATACCGGTTATACAGATTTTTGGTACCTTCGGTATGATACACCACTAGATAAAGATTAATTGAATCTATCACCCCTGTGTGATGTAGAATGAGAAATCCAAGCCTGAGGGTAAGATTTATTAAATGAAATTTAGCACAGGCTTTGTCGAGTGCTATTATAATTCATGAATCTTCTCCTGATGGTTGTGATTTCTCTGTCAACATTATACCAGGGTGATTGTTTATTTTTCTCCCACACTTTCCTAGGTGAAATAAGTTGATTGTGATTTCAGTATATCGTGTCGTCATCAATGACAGATGCAATGTGTGACAATATTTGTGATGTTTCTCTGCTTACAATGCATAAAGTTATGACACAATAGTGATGTTTTGGAAAAGCAATAATATACAACATTTGATATAGCGCCATATCTAGCTAACATAAGCCACTCTAAAGTGCTTTACAGTACATAGATATACAATTCTCATACAATCAATACAATTAACACACAGCTCTATCATATACAATTCTGAGGAGTTCGCAGGAGCTGCCTTATCAGGCGCTGACTACTGGTCCTATACCGCCTAGCTAATATCTCCATATGTGTGTGTATGTATATGTGTGGGTGCTGGAGATGAATTGTATTGTTTATAGTGGGACTGTTTCAAACGGCATCTTTTAGAGTGCCACCTCACTTGAATGCTATTACAGCACAGATACTGCAACACCCACCCCAGACCAATTATAGTCCACCTGGGTTGTTGGAGTTGTGTGGGCAGGAGCAACACTTTCTCTGAATGTTCCATGCGTAAGACAATTATGGGAATCAAACCCCAGCCACCTGCATGGTGTTAACCACTCGACATATCCGCCCATTGGAATGTGCATATGAGCTGTCTTTTCCCTACCTCGATAAAATACAGGTTTATCTTTTCCATAGCAAAAATGGAAACAAATCTGTAAAATGTGGGAGAAAACGTAGATTACTGATACTTACCTTAGGTTATACCACTAGATAAAGATTACGTAAATTACTGGTACTTACCGTACGTTATCCCACTGGACGGCTGCTCTATTTCTAGTCGTTCCAGCGTAGGTAGATCACATAAAGCTGCTAACATCTAATAATAAAACAATTAATTCATGAATTTATATTTTTCAATATCCCATAATAATTCTTTTCACATTATTATGAAATACATCAGAAGAAATATGTTCTATATATTGATGAGGATCAAAATCAATTCTCCAACTATTCGGTTTTTCACCACATGATATTGATACCGACACCAAAACAAGTGTACTCTGTAAATGTTCACAACTTTGCCAGAGACAGAAACCAGCTTCCCTTTCAGAACTGGACTACTTTGCAAAAGATTAGAAGTAGCTCAGTTTGAATCTTTCCTTACAAATCTGGTACATACACCTCCAAAATTCCTCCATTACATCATGTATATCCAGGGGTTACAATGACTCACTGCCGGCAGGAGCAATAACAAAGATGGATTCCATGCTTTCGACAGAATGATTCTCTCTGTTTTACAATAGAAATTTTACCAATATAATATATGGGGTTGTTTGGGAATGTCAGCAAGGCTCATTTACATCCATTTAATTAATGGTACATTATGTATGATATGAACTTAAATGTTATAGACTGCTGAGAATATTTTTATCTGACAGAATCATCTGAGATGACACCAATAATGCAATGATGTGTAAGTTGAAAAAATGGAAATACATCGTAAATTTGAAACAAAAGTTAGATTTTTTTCATGAATTACTCAGTGCCTGGGTCTAGGGAGATAACTCCATTACTTAGCAGGCAAAGAATTAATCGATGGCCTCCAGGTGTTTGCAATGTGGATGCATAAGATGAGTGTGCATGTATTTGGGAGCTTTAAGGCTGCGGTATGTTCGTGTTAACCTTAGTTCTTGCGATAGTCTAAGATATTTTGCCGATTTAAAGTGCTACCTCACTGCAGTATACTGCCAAAGGCCCCAAAAATACCCCACCTGGTCATATTATACTGACAACGGGTGAACCAGTCAGAGGGAAATCTAAACACTGCTTATTATCATAAAATCTGGTCGATTAGTGCCGTACAAAGAACAGTGGATTCCACTTAATATCACCCCTGTTAATATCACATTCCTCTTTATATCATGTTTTTCCCAAGCACCATTTTCTCTCTATATAATCTATGTAATTTTATTTGGTTAATATCATGTATTTTGAGGTGAATTCCTCTTAATATCATGTTTTATTTAACCAATCACATAAAATATCCAGAAAATGATGTCATTTCCATTGATTTCAGTTACAGCTTGTACAAAATGTTGCATAGAAAATAAAAAATAGCCCCAAAAAATGATTTTTAATTGAAATACAGTGTAATGTTATCTATACATTGAAACATCTTCATTTGTATATTGAATATGATCTTACTTTTAGTTATGGAGATTGGAAATGCACTATATTTAATGAATAAAACATGTTTCTCTTAATGTCACATTCCTGTTAATATCATGTTTTTTTCTGACAAATGCAACATGATATAAAGAGGAGTGCACTGTACATACCAACTTCACCCCAAGGACAGACAGGGAATCAGCAAGTTGACAGGAAGTGCATCCCTCCGGTACAGGCAGTGCCTCCTGTAGTAGTATGGGACCTATATCAAAACTGACAAAGGGAGGTAATGCACAATTAGTTCTTTTATTGTATGTAGCAAAGTAACATATGGCAAAAACATTTCATAAATTTACCTTTTTCATCATAACCAATACTTTTTTAAAACATTTGTTATTATTCCATAGCGCTACATCATGATTTGAAAGAAAAATATTGTTCATTTAAAAGCCTTTCAATGTAGTGATCAGGGGTAGAATTTAACTTTTTTAGCAACTCACATTTGATGACAAGTGGGTTAAATTTTAACTCGCCAAATTAGAAACTTGCTCGCAACTTTGAAGTTGATAATGAAAGCACTATACAATGCATTCTGAATCAGTCTAATTTACAATTAATACACTTGTGTCAACAAAACATTGCACTATATGTGCCTGTTGTTCTGTTTCACGATTCGTTTTATACTTTCGACAACGTTTTCTGACATGTGTACAGATTGGAATAATATACATACGTCATATACACCTTTCAACATTCATTATACCCACTCACCGAAAAATGCAAGTACAAAAATCTTCTACACACCATTTGAGAAATCAACTCGCATTTGGCAAGTGCGTGAGTATTGAATTCAAACCCTGGTCATGAATCTCATGAGTGTCCCAGTGGTGCAGAGAAGACTCTTGTATCAGAAGTTCTTTTTTAATTTTTGTATGGGTAAAAGCAATGGTTATCATTTACTAGTAATGATTCCAAAATTCAACAAGAGTGCTGGGAACCATATCAAGACAAGTAAAGCACAAACATTCATGAAAGTTTTAGATTATAACCGAATATATTCCAGAAGAGGAAAAATTTATGGCATTCCTCTTTTTGACGTGTGTTTTCAGTAATTCACTCATGTATGATCACAAAAATGCTGATGCATAAAGCCATTTAATCACACAATGATCAATTGATACAATGGTATTTTCTGATATATCCTTTTGATTTCAAAAATAAAACACTGTTTGTTGGAATTTCTTGCTGATTTTCGGGATCGATCCCGAACATTTATACAAAAACTGTGCTACTATAAGAATATGATTTTCGGGATCGATCCCAAAAATTTGCAAGAAGTCCTTTCTTGGGATCGATCCCGAAAATTATTCTGAAAAAAACTGTGCTACAATAAGAATATGATTTTCGGGATCGATCCCAAAAATAAGGAAGAAGTGCTTTTTTGGGATCGATCCCGAAAATTATTCTGAAGAAAAAACTGTGCAACAATAAGAATATGATTTTCGGGATCGATCCCAAAAATAAGCAAAAAGTCTGTTTTCGGGATTGATCCCAAATATCTGAAAAAAAACTGTGGTACAGTGAAAATGTGATTTTTGGGATCGTTCCCGAAAATTTTATTTCCTTAAAGGATTTGTGCAACGAAAAGTGAAAATTTTATGTTTGGTAAAAGTCATGTTTTAAAACCATATTCAAACACCCAATCTTTGCTTGCAAGCGTGGTCTGGTTACTTTGTGTAGACACAATTATAAGGTCATTTTCGCCGACCTCTAAATTATGCATATACGTACAATATACTTTTTAAAACGAAAGTTCATGCATACTTTTAATTTGTATTGGCAAAAATGGTGTTTTGTGGGGCATTTGAATGCTAATTTCGTTCGTCATCCCGAAGAATACAGTAGTCAAGAGATGGACACCCTGTCGAAACATTACAAATCATGGGCGTGCCATTCACAAGGGATTAGTGATCTAACACAAACGTCACACTAATTAGTTGATTGGTCAGTGAATTCACCTCGATAAGACAGGTGGATGGTAACATTTTAGCTTCATACTGCTACATATATACTGACATCAGTCAGGACGACGAAACCTGTACCAGAGTCATAAAAACGATACATATGTACAATGTACACCAGGCAACCAAATTTATATGTATACCAATTTGACGAAAATAACAAGAATTAATGGTTATCTCCAAATTATTTTCGCATTTTACGGTACTTGTAGAACATATATGTAATCGGGGCCTAATTTTTACTTGTTCTGTGAATCCGAAAGAAGATGGAATGTAAATCCAACATTATTTTAATTTATAAAGTGTTCAGTTGTATCACGGAATTGGATTGGATTTTGCTATCTAGGTCCTTGGTTGTATGTTTATATGTGGGTTATAGAAAGCAAATAACCGAATTATAACTTTTAAGGAATTCTTTTATTTATTTTTTGGTGGGGAGGGGGGGGGGGTGCGATCGGAACGTCCAGAGTGTCTTTATCCGAGTTACATTAATAAACTTTTTTTTAATATTAACATTAATGTGAGCTTTTAGATATTTCATAAATTCTTCATCTTCATCTTTGCTAGTTACCTAATGCAAATAACCCCCCCGAGGTCATCACAGGTGTGAAATGACTTACCTGTGATATCAAAGGGATGCGCGGCAAGTGGAGGTAAAAAGACAATCGGTACATGCAATTATAATATTATAAACCCTGTCAAATTATCTCAGATAATAATTAAATGTACATTGCTATGTACATTATTACGCCCAATATACATATATTTTGTATTCAGTGGAAAAAATATGAATTATCCCACGCAGTGACCGACACTGGAATACTATCGAAAGTCCAGTTTTTCTGAGACAAATCTAAGATGGGAATGTTCCATAACACATTTAAAATAATCACATCTTAAAACTGTTTGTATTTCTGAGCTGACGTAAAATAAATGAAAATAAGAACTTTCGTATTAACATTTATCTACTGTGATACCAACCTTGTAATTAATTTCGTAAAAAGACATGATACATATTATTATAAATGTTGTGAGTTCCTCTGCTTCCTTGGGTATAAAAGGCACTCAACTAGTCTGACTGGCTCTCATTGTTAATATGAAAGCACATGCGACACCTCTATAGGCCTAACCAGCCATTAAAATGGAATATAGTAAAGGAATTGCTGAGGCAAAGGAAACAGTTATGTACACCAAAATGTGCATTGCAACTCTTGAAGGCACTTTAATTTGCAATTGGTCTTCTAATTGCTACTTCATTTCACTGTCAATCATTCAGCATTGCCGAAATCATGCATTTCTGTTGTTAGGGCTGTTAGGTATTCTTTTATGTATCTGAAAAAATGAAATCAGACTTTAGTTTAAACGTAAGTGTTTACTGGGTAAATAACACCTAGCAATGCATGAACAAAATAAGCACAGCATTACAAAGTTTTGATTAAATGTTGCATGTTTAACATGATATATATTTATACTGTTATGCAAATGAATTAAGAGGAGAATATTCAAACTTTCTTAGGACTTCAGAACATCATACATGTACGTTGTTGGGAACCTAATACAAGATATTGTTGTGTGTGTGTTACGTCATCTTTGACAAAGCTTTTTAGTACTATTGTGTTTTAGTGCAGTATGAATATGGCATATACGTGTATGCTTACATATTGTGATCGCCATCCTATTTTCTTTGTAACACACAAACTTGCAGAATGTACCCAAAAATGATGATATGATTGAGAAAACACATAGGTTATAAGCTGTCACTAGCTTAATACTCAATTTGATTTTTACTGAAACACTGATGTCAAAACATTGACATATTTGTATTTAGCTATGATCAAGATTCACAATAGACAGTAATACAAATTCTTACCATTAGCAATTACATAAAGAGTAACACAGGTTAGACATGTAATTGCATGAACTTATAATTTTGATATGTATATATTTTATATACCTTTGGATGTTGTTAGTCCTGGCTTATCAATTTTTGGATTTCCTCAATATCGACATCTTCCAAATGTATATATATATGTCAATCTTGTTGATACTATGCGAGTTATCTGAACTGTTTCCAGCATTTCATCTCTGAATGACTAATCTGATCAGTAAAAAGACATTGTCAGTGTGGAAGGTGTATATTCCCAAAATGTGTAGCCACTGAACCAGACTTTCCTACAAGATGTTGTTTTAGCACACAGGCTAGAGGCTTCCATGCATCCAATTCCTTTCTCTTGTAAAGAGACCAAAAAAGGTCCCTTTGAAATTGAAAATGAAGAGGCCTGGTATGCTTCTAAATGTTGTTCAGATTTGGGGTCATCAAATTTTTGATGTTGGAAACGCTTATGATTTCCTTTTCTTCAGGTTACATGTATAAGTCTAAAAGTTGCATCAGTTATAATTCAAGGTGTCTGTTATTTTGCTAAATGTAGCATCTATAGTCGCTTAAAATATGGCCGACCATCAGAAATGAAAGATGAACCTGTACAAAGATAATTTTGGGTATTCAATAGAAATTACATAAATTGTAATGACTGGTAGAACTTGTGTTCTGTCTTGTACATTATAACAGATTTATATTTTTTTCTAACAAGATTTGAAATGCAATATATTGCCCTGATTATGATTTTTTTACCTTGTCTATTCGAAAAAAGAGGGGCTTATGTTGTCAACCCGTGTCAACATAGCCAATGTTAAAATTTGTTGACAAAGTTTGGAAACATTCTGTAAATCATTCAATATTTGTACTATAAAGTTGTAATTTGGTATTTTGGACTTTAATTAAGGGACACAAGAATGTAATATATGGAATGAAAGAGGATTTTTTTTTCAAAAAAAAAAGATAAACAAGTTTTTTTTAACTTTCCAAGGCTCAAATCCAAGGTTAAAGTTTTTTTTACATTACTGTGCTGAAAATGCAAATAAATAATTTTTATTTTAACGTAATGTGTATGTGTACTTAAATGAGCTTGTTTGTCAGCTGTACATGACGGTCCCTCTACAGATTGTGTAGAAATGTGTCCTCAAGAACTGCTGAATGGATTTCAATGACACCACAGATCAGTTGTTTCTGAAACTGTTACATATGGGAAAACAAAGCAGGTTTCTGATTGGTCAAAATTAAAATGTTGTCTGATTAAGCTGAAAATTGACAATATTATTATTGTTATATTAATTACACCTAAACAGTATATATAAAAATATGATGTGAACCTTTGGATATGCACTTATTCAAGATAAAACTGTGTTCAGATTTTGTTTTATGACCCCATCATTGTTAATAGTACATATTGCTAATCATTTTACTACTACATATGTACATGCAAAAATTGAATGATATTTAGCTGAGAATGAAAAAAAAATCCAAAAATATCATTTATAGGGTGATGGGGTAGCACAGTGGTTTGTGGGTTGGATTCTCTGATCGGACATGAAAGGGTATGGGGTAACCAGCTGGATCCATAGGTTTTCTCAATGAACTTCGCTGTCCTTCCACTATAAAGAGCCCTTGTGGCTTGCGCTAATATCTGAGCCAACAAGAGTGGTCTAAGTAAGGTAACCTATTTATAATTGTTGTGAAAAAATAAAGTTTACATTTCACAAATTTTACAAAAAAATCATTTTATTGAATAAACTAATATAGTAAATTTTGCCCCTTCCCCACTAGGGAATGTGAATTACAGAGGACATGAAATTCACAATTTTGATAAAACACCTTAAAACCAATCGACGTATGAAGATGATTTGATTCCAGCACATCATCTGGGTCAAAAGAAGGTTGTTGAGATTTTAAATAATTTAACCAATTTGAGTCCCTCCTCTCATCTACATTAATTGGGGGAAATGTCTCCTTGTTGTACATGGTAATTGTGAGCTCACAGATATCAGACACTATCAGACCCTGAGTAACTACTGTCATTTGCCTCTGAGGGTACCCTGAATATTACAAACAGTCAAACACAGTAGCTAACTGAGGCTGTTTCTATTGCTGCCAACCTGCACATTATAACTCCCCCTCCTAAAGATTTGTCCTAGCCACTTATATAATATGTTCAAAAGACAAATATCTTAAAAGTTAGTGTCTGGCATATAACTTCTCAACTATTTAATGAATATGTTTATATATATATTTTGTACCTTTAATTATCCTCCTATATCTGCCATATATATATACATACCTAGCTGGCAACACTACTAAGCAAACTCCTATAATTACAGATTAAATATGATTGTAAGCTTCATTTCATTTTCGTTTCATTTTTTTCACTAATGTCACTGTTATTTAAAAATCCTATAATCCTTTTGAATAATGATTCCTACATGTCATTTACTGTGAAATCATAACTTGTAGTAGTGTATTAACTATAATAAATCACTAATATCTGTATAATTATGAAGCTAACAATGCTTCAGACCTAGGTGTTCTCTAGATCAGTATAAGAGCTGCCATTGTTTGCATGTAGGCCTGGATACATATGAGGATTTACATTATGAAGGGGTGTAATCTTGGTGAAAATGTATGGGGTGGGAAATAATGAGATTGTGGGACAGCTAGAGAGTCTGCTGGGATTAAGGATAAATTTGATCAGATAGGAGTGTCTGCGCTGACCGGCTGCATAAATATGAGAATGGCTGGAGAGTGTTATTTAAAAGATAAAGAGTGAAAAGTGGACAATAATTACCTAAATACAGAGTCTGGATACAATATGTGCTACATTGTATATCAAAATGGGGACATGTGACACAAACCTTGGTGTTGTGGTCATGTATACATGGGCAAAGATGTAATAACAACAAAGCGTTGGGAGATCATAAAAGAAATTATTTAAATGATCAGGGTGATCGACCACTTTTTCAAGAAAACAATTAAAAACATGAAAGTTTATCAAGCACAACATACAAGACAGAGCACAAGAAAGCCAAGGGAAACCTAACAATTTGTAACAGGATACGAAAAAAACACAGTTATAGCATGTTCCATTCAGCGGAATGTTTCGGTTGTTCCAAGTTGGATCCAATATGGCGGTCTGTAAAAGGTTTTCGTTTTAGATGTTCAATAAATTGTAAATAGACATAACTGTAACCAGTTACACTGCATTTCATTAGTAAAATATATCATTACAGACTCCTAGTGGCATCATAGTGTGAAAAACTTGTAAATAAAAACATTTACTCGCATCGTTTTGCAGATTATATGACAGAACCGTTTTGGTTATTTCTGGAAATGTCATTTCTTTTTCCATTATTAGATTTTTCCAAGTTAGGACATCTGAAACGTTCCGATTAAAGTAATACACTATTAGACTTGGGTTCGAACACAGGACCTTCGGAACTGTAGACGGATGCTCAACCAATTGAGCTATCTTGTCGCTGACGATCAACCCAGTCTAGATCAGCTACATATTTATAAGAATTTGGAGGATGATACATCAAGTATTTCTCAAGAAATAGTGATAACGATCATTTGTCAAAATCTAAGATGGCCACCTGTCGGCCATTTTGTTTTATGATCCGTCCCATAATCAAAAGGGTACAGCTAAGAGGAATCTCTCAGTAAAATTTGAGAATAGAAATTCTTGAAAGAGCGGGAAGAAACTTTCATTGTCGAAATTTAAGATTACCGCTGCATGGTCAGCCAATTGTTTTTATTCTGATACAGGGACAAAGAGGCAATCTGCTGATGAAATTTGAAAAAAAAAATCCCAGGTTGCCACCTGTCAGCCATTTTTTTTTATCATTCCCTAAATCAAAAGATGACTAGAATAAGAAATTATACAAAAAATTGTTTGGACTGACCATGATGGACAGAGGGCAATTTGATATGCCAATGATGATGGTGGGCTGAAATGCAGGAATTCATCAATTGTTTGGAAACGTTTGCATGTCAATAAATAATTACAATTCATGCTACTTGAGTTTGCTATCTACAAAGTAAACAGATAATCATATTTTATTTCATTTTACCTCATGTGGAAAATGGGAACACAGCTGTGACATGTACACGTGTACCCGTTATACTCACTAGGTGTGGTGTCTGTTCCTAAGTAATTCCTTCCATGGCTTGATCAAAATAGTTGGTAGTCTCTCGCAGTTTGACAGTGGGTAATGATCATATTGAAGCACAAAATTTCCTTGCATTGATACAAAATACAAAATTACCCACTTCTAAAATCTGTGCTATGTACATTGCCTCTTCTTCAAGGCTATATACTCTAGTTCACATAGAAGACATGACATTAAGCTTATCAGCTTCTTGAGACGGGATAGAATATCACTGATAAAACTTTATACACTGTACCATACGAAATTGATAAATAAACAAGAGGGATGGTTTCACTGCTGACCACCACATGCCCCCCTCCTCTTGTGTTCTGCAGAACCATCAGCTTATAGATATTATCAGTGTCTGGACTCACAAGCCCTTTGTAAACTAGGTCTGGAGATAAATTATTATGGCCCTATAATCTGGTTGTATATGATGGCAATTTTTCTAATTTTGTCATGCACTGTACATGTCAAACAATGACGTTCAATGTTCTAAAGGCATATTACTTACGAAGTGTTACCCTCAAAGTCTCTAAGATACAAATTACAAAACTCAAAATGTTGTGTTAAAGGACGACCTAGTTTAAAATCCCACTGGACAGCAATAAAGGAGGGGGAGGAGGGAGGCAGGGCTTATCTACAGCATGGGTTGCTAGGGCCACATACTTACCGCACATTAATAATAGGAGGGTGTAAATATTTGATATGAAAACTCTGCAAAAAACATTCGCCATTATGAATAGGGTAAAATTAAAGTTAATATCTCCTTTGATCTCTCAGAATGACTCTACTAAACTTATGATAAGGTGCTGTTGTATTAGTCCTCAAGGGTTAACATATATAGACGTGTACATACCTCAAGGCCTGATCTGGGACTGACTTATAATATGGGTGCAGTCTAATATCATTTCACATCGTTATCAGGTGACAAATTGGTAGGATATACAGCTCAGCATCACCCCAACAGGTACGATAAAGGCCGAGATTCAGTGCAATTTGAGTATCTTGGTGTTATCTGGACCATTGACAGTATCAATTAATTTTGTCCAGGCAGAGCTACACCGCTAGCTCCCTAAGGTCTAGTTTACACTGAAGGGGAAACACACACATGTGCCTGCAGTGCTCTACAGTGAAGTGTGGGGACAAGCTATAAGCCATGAATGTGTTTGTTTACAAATACCTCTGTCTTGCTACACAGGTAGATTTGAACGCAAGAAACTAAATAAATTGCATTGCTTGAAGTAATCAAATTTTAAGATTTAAATGAAGAATTGATGAAAATATAAGACAAAGTTATTTATATAATTCATACCAAATGTGGTTTACACAATTTATAATCAGTATCACTGACACATTAATTACTGTACATTAATTCATTCCATACTATGAATATTCCAAGCATTTTGCATCAGAAAAATTGTATCACAATTGGAAATTATAATTTGAAATATATATAAAAATAAAAATGTTTTTTGGGCATATCATAGTATAATTTGTAAATCAAAAATACAATCTGTCCAACCCAGATGTCAACAGGACCGATCTTTGTGGTGGTCTGTAGTTTGCTCATGGTACGCAAATTTCAATATTTGAAATATAAACGTTTCCATAAAAGTATACACCAATGAAACGATTTATACATAACAATTAATTATTTACAACAATGAAAAAAAGAATAGTTATGACGAGTTGTTATAGTGGATTTAGCTGCTTCACATTCTCGAAAACATTAAAATAATGAAGGTCTAAGAAATGTTCAATTTCTTTCCAACGAAATATTCAATTTGATGGTCGTTTGCCTAGTGCAATTTGGGATAAGAATAAACAGGTTGTTTTTAGAAAGAATCATAATAAGAATTAGACAATGGTTTTGTCCAGTTAAACAACAATACCAATCACTGGAATAAATTTCCCAATACACATTTGTATGTCTCCACAAGATTTTTAAAATTTGAAGTCAAAATCACAAGAATAATTCTACAGTCTCAATATGTATTTCAAATGTAACTGTATAATCAAAAGCTTATGAAAAAAAATACATAGATTAAAAATGTATCATTTCAAAGTGAAAATTCTCACACTGTAGAAGTGTCAAAATACTGTTACTGCCACACTTTTGCACAGCACTAGTGACTTGGTATATCTAGTTAGTCACTGTCACTATCGTAGCTATCGGCACTATTGTCAACCATATTTCCTCCTCCTCGTCCTCATCACTAGCATTATTTCCAGGCTGGTCATTTTCGACTCGCAGGAAGTCAAGCATATGAACCCAAATATCAACCACAAAGTTGTAGGTTTTAGAAACATATGGTTTTTTGCCTGTCCGACGTCTATTGTGCTGAACACACACATTCCTGTTAATAGACGTATGTCCTCTTCCCACATGTTCATTTCAGTCTAAGACAGCGAGATCGATTCTCAACTGGTACATGATATTCTTATAATGAATCCTCTTATCCAGGTAGATGAGGCAGGTATTGTTGAAGCTTTCAATATGTGTCCTTCGACATCATGTAATCTTCTGCGTTTTTGTAAACTGTCAGGTCATGCAGAGTTTTTTGAAGAAGGTTGACAGCAACCTGATCAGTGATGACAGTTGACAAAGGTAAATGATCCTGTCGTCTACAGTTGGAGTTCACATCACAGTGATCGTGCACGTTTTGAAAATGAAAGATGCAAACATCGATCAGCTCTCGCATCCTATGAGCATTCTGCTCACAATTTTCAATGGACCAGTAAACATGGTTCCTAATTTCTGCCCCCTTGTCTCTCAACTGTGCGTGCCATGTTGTCCCCATAGACCTCTTCATACCTTTTCCAATTTTGGTCATCACCTTTGTAATTGGCTTGGCTGCATGCCATCGTTCATTTGTATTGGTTGTATTTGGACGTTCTTTCACAATCTTATTCACCGCCATGTTACGATCATGTGCATGATTCCTTACATGTATCCCACACTCGTCAAAACTCTCATACATCCGAGTACATCCAACTTGCTTATGTTTCTGGGAACATCTTTCGTCTGAATGTCAACAACTTTGTGTGTTTTTTGGCCGAGTGCAACGTGGTCCGTATGGTAGGAATTCTTCCTACAAGCATGACGGGCATCAGTCATTATGGATATGCCCTCCTCCTCAATTTTATTTTTCTTTTCATTTTTTGCCATATTCACTGATGTTTTTCTCAGCAAATTAACTATAGTTCCCATACTCTGAAGCACATTTGCACAAAAGTGTGGGCTGGTCAATCCACATTTGGCAAACTTACTGAATTTTTCATACTGTAATGGCATCATTCCACTACATAGGTAAGCCATCACTATTTTGTGGTTGACAACTAAATTGCCATTGACAGATTCCGATGATGTCCATCGCAGGTTATGTCCCTGAGAGCACGAATAGTCAACATGGATAACATGTCTACTCCTTGAAATGTCCTTCACTCTAAATTGGTACATACACTGTCTTGCATGGTCCTCGATTTTCCCAGGAAAGTCAACAACTGATTGAATATTTCAAATAAACAATTCATCATCAAAATTGTCTCCAACTTTGTCGGGCATCACAATATGTTCTTGATTTGCAGTTTGTTGTTGTTGGATCTCCGGGAATGAGATTGATTAGACAGATTCCTTGAAAGGAAATGATCTAGCACTCTATCGAAAATAAAAGCAAGATTTGCTTTCTTTCCAACCAATTCTTTTACAGCAGCCAATTTTGTTTCAAACTGAAGCTTCAAATTGTCGTTCTGTAAATGCAGCTCAATAGTCTTCCTACAGGTATTGTAAGCATATTCCTTGAAAGACCCATCACTAAGACGCTTTCTCACTTTTTTTCCACTGAAGGTATTCGTTATTTCACTTAGAGCCATTTTGAATTTTGTTTAATCAAACTGATGTAATTTTCAAATTTGAAACTGCTGGCTAGATAAAAGAGCCTCACTGATTGGCTATCTGTGTAACACACACGTGCATGTATGTGACCTGTATCAAGTTCAAGTGTCATATACACCTTCCCTGTGGACAGGCATGGCTACATACACTATCAAACATTCCCTCACCGAAGAGCAAGAAATTGCAATAAAACAACTCTACCAAGACAAGAGGCCCAGAGGGCCTGTATCGCTCACCTGGTTTCATGTGATATGAAACAAGAATGACTCATAAGTGTATGTGTGGCCCTTCTTGTTATGTCAATATATCATAAGCATTTTTGATGGGTACATGTACATTGCTTTTGTTGTAATTCTAAAAATGTTAGGTTTTTTGGCAAATAGGGCATAAATCCTTGAAATGGGTTCAGTGCAGCATCAATATAGCCAAATAGACACTTTTGGCCCCGCCCCCCAGGCCCCTGAGGAGTCAGCCCCATCATTTGTATAAATTTGAATCCCAGCCACCTAGGGATGCTACCACTGAAATATAAATGCCATACATTGCTTAGTTCCAGAGAAGAAGTCGTTAATATCAATATTGCCAAATAGACACTTTTGGCCCCGCCCCTCAGGCCCCTGGGGGGTCAGCCCCATCATTTGTATAAATTTGAATCCCAGCCACTTAGAGATGCTACCACTGAAATATAAATGCCATACATTGCTTAGTTCCAGAGAAGAAGTCATTTATATCAATATTGCCAAATGGACCCCTTTTTGCCCCGCCCCTCAGGCCCCTGGGGGGTCAGCCCCATCATTTGTATAAATTTGAATCCCAGCCACCTAGGGATGCTACCACTGAAATATAAATGCCGTACATTGCTTAGTTCCAGAGAAGAAGTCGTTAATATCAATATTGCCAAATGGACACTTTTGGCCCCGCCCGTCAGGCCCCTAGGGGGTCAGCCCCATTATTTGTATAAATTTGAATCCCAGCCACCTAGGGATGCTACCACTGAAATATAAATGCCATACATTGCTTAGTTCCAGAGAAGAAGTCGTTAATATCAATATTGCCAAATAGACACTTTTGGCCCCGCCCCTCAGGCCCCTGGGGGGTCAGCCCTATCATTTGTATAAATTTGAATCCCAGCCACCTAGGGATGCTACCACTGAAATATAAATGCCATACATTGCTTAGTTCCAGAGAAAAAGTCGTTAATATCAATATTGCCAAATAGACACTTTTGGCCCCCCCAGGCCCCTGGGGGGTCAGCCCCATCATTTGTATAAATTTGAATCCCAGCCACCTAAGGATGCTACCACTGAAATATAAATGCCATACATTGCTTAGTTCCAGAGAAAAAGTCGTTAATATCAATATTGCCAAATAGACACTTTTGGCCCCGCCCCTCAGGCCCCTGGGGGGTCAGCCCCATCATTCATATAAATTTGAATCCCAGCCACCTAGGGATGCTACCACTGAAATATAAATGCCATACATTGCTTAGTTCCAGAGAAGAAGTCATTTATATCAATATTGCCAAATGGACCCCTTTTTGCCCCGCCCCTCAGGCCCCTGGGGGGTCAGCCCTATCACTTGTATAAATTTGAATCCCAGCCACACAGGGATGCTTCCTACCCAATTTAGTTAAATTCTGATCAGTGGTTATGAAAAAGAAGTCAATTGTTGACGGACGGACGACGGACGCCAGACGCCACAGTATGGCATAAGCTCACCTTGGTCCTTTGGACCAGGTGAGCTAAAAATGGACGGACATACACAAGAACAGGTATGTATTTATATATTTTATGAATGTGATAAAATTATTGTGTTATTGTTTCCATTACTAAAATCAAGAAAAGATACTTGAATAAGAGTGTCAATGTTACATGTGCCATCAATGAATCATATATTTTACAAGTAGCAAAATATTTAGAGTACTGTGCACCTATGCGTGTTAGGTGTTATAGATCTCTGATCATGATGGAGTATGATTTATAAGGCGTCATATTGTTTTGGGTTTCAAAGGTGATATCAAAGAAAAAAAAAGGTTGGACATGAAATGTGGTCCTGACACATCTGCACCACATCAATCAGGGAGTTCAACTATATCAACGGACACATCTGCACTACAGCAAGATGGTAGTCCATCTGTGTCTAAATTACAAGATTCTGATTGTCCCCATTGTTTCCAGACCCATGTGTGACGTCACATAACCACCAATGGTTGGTAAATGGACAAGCGCCATGTCTTGAGAACAGTGTCATCAGAAAAGATAGATATTCTAAATACTGGAAAGTGATAAGCAATCTTGGAGGATGGAATGATCCTAGATATGTTTTGAAAAAACGCAGCATGGAAGAAGGTGAATGGGTTGTAACCCATCAACGTGAAGTTATGCCGGTGTGTGTACTTTCATGTGTGAGGAATTTATACCCAAATCCTTAATCCCATACATGGGTCATAGATGGGAATAGGTTTTATACAAAATGTTCATAAATCTTCATATATCGTGTGACATAATACTCTGTCAAATAAATATTTTAAATTTAATTTTACATCAATAAATCCTAGGAATAATATTGAACGATATGACATGTATTGTTTTGTTTTTCACAGCTAGGTAATGTGAGCACACTTTCAATTCACAGTTATCATGATTGGAGGGGTATCATGTTACACATTACGGTACAGACCAGCACCCCTCCCCATACCAGCCAGGTTTGGGCTGCCGACTTGTCACATAAATTAGCTGTAGAGATTAGTTAGCTGGTGGTTTGCCTGGACAACCAAATGCTTTGAATTCTCGGCCTTATCTGACATAAAACAATTAGTTCACCTGCCAGCATCGGTGCACCAGCAGGAAGCAATCAATCTCTACCTTTAACAGGAAACTCTATAATTGAACATAACATTGTTTCAATTACACTTGTACAGTCATTAATGTAATCTCAACACGGAGGTATAAACATGCAAGTTTGCTTTCGGGCCTTCTAAGTTAAGACAAAGTTTATGTTTCCACCAGTATATCCCTTTGACAAGCCGTTTGGGTTTTAACCTATTTAGGTAAAGATATCTTTATTTAAAAACAATATCTCTATTTAAATTTAAAAACAATATCTCTATTGCAAATACAGATATCTCTATTTCAAAAATTGAAATTGAAATATCTTTATATAATTTAATTTTGCCTATTACCCCAATATTAAACTTTTTCAGGTTATATCGTATAACCTCAAAAATCAGACAATGCAAAAAGTGATGATTGTTTGAAGTTGTTTAAAGATGAAATTTATGCACACGGTAGTGTTTTTTGCAAAACCATTCAATTTTTTGTCATAATTAGTTCCAAATTATTTTATAAGACCTATGTCTTATATAATTATGTATGTTCAGAAACGAAATTATAAGGAATGACCACAATTTATTTCAGGGTTATACGGTATATATCGCACTTTTTTGCATAAACTGCTTCGCGAATTTATGCAAAGTGCACACATTTTCGTCGGTATATACCATATAACCTGAAATAAATTGTGGTCATTCCTTAATTAAATTAGAAATATCTGTATTTCAAATAGGGATATCTATATTTGAATAACATATATCTCTAATTGAAAAAGAGATATCTCTATTTCAATCAAAGATATCTATTTCTTGTCCTTATGAAGATATATTTAATTACTAAGCTTTATTTGAAATAGATATCTCTAACTAAAATACTGATGTCTCTATTTCATAATCGTATAATTTCACAGTTGTCTTCAATTCAAAAACATATATTGCTATTTCAATTGAGATATATGTAATTATTTGAAAATTAAGGTATGTTTAATTTAGATTCAGATATCTTTATTCTAAATAAGCATATCTTTATTCATATATGTTTGTCTCAGTCTGAAGAATTAAAATTTAAAACACAGAAAAAAGTATTGTTCTCCAACCTGTGGATACATGAACGGCTGTTGATCTAGCGCTGGCCACACAGGCACTTATTAAATGAATAACCACAGTCTTTCCAAGGTTTATCTACAACCATGTTACATATACAGTACGTAGTGGACCCTCAGCAAGACAAGACCTGAAATACCGAGTGTAATAAGTGCCTGTGGCCAGTCGGCAGGAGACTTTCATGGCAGCTGTACTGCAGAAAGTAGAGAGAACTGTTGCGGTTATACAGAGTACCATAGAAAGAACAGATGACCAGTTATTGAGGTTAAGGGCTGGTAAAAGGAATGAAAGAATTAGGGATTGTATCCCAAATTGATTAGCATTTCCTGCTATTTCAAATATTTTTTGTGATATAGCTTCTGTCTTGCGCAAAATAATTATACAAAGGGAGCAATCTTTTTCCCTTCATTGTGATTAAATACAGATATCTCTATTTCTAGTCAAATAGAGATTTTTTAAAATTAAAATTAAAGATTTATATCTGTATTAAATTATATAACACACCTATATTTCTATTTCAATTACAGCTTTCTTTATTAAAAGAGAGATATCTATTTGAATTAGAGATATCTCTATCTTAATACAGATCGTCTCTACTTACAATGAAATGCTGATATCTGTAATTGAAATAAAGATATACTTAATTAAGATTAAGATATATGTAATTCAAATGGATATCTGTATTTCTAATGGAGATCTCTCTGATTTTAATAAATATCTGTAGTTGTTATAGAAAAATCTTTATTTTCCATATATTCAAAGGTAGATATCTCTATTTAAAATGTAGATATCTGTATTTAATAGTTAAAACCCCAAACGGCTTGTCATTCAACCCGCCTTATCACGATTGTTTTATTACAGCACTGTTATTTATGCGAGTACTTATTGGAAACTAGGTGTTTCATTAGATTTTACTGAGTGAACTGCAAGTAAAAATGTAACTTTTTTGGTTGATGGGGTAAGCTGACGGACTTTTGAAAGCAACTTCTAGGCTTGGAAAGTAACATTTTGTGACAAAGTTTCCAGCAAATTTGACAAGTTATAGCAATTAAATGTGACTAAGTACAATTCAATTTTTAGAGAATACTTTCTATATTTCCAACCCTATATACTGTAGTCTAGTTATCTACAGGTGATGTACAATGTAAGTAAAAGGTAAACAGGGGATTGGAGGAACTCTCCTGATACAACTTACAACTTAATGTATCATTAAGAATTGCTTTACACCTGCATTCTACTTACATATATCACATATATGAAGTGCTGAATACAGATATATGAATACAACCAGAGCCTTTTCATGGTAACATCATTCAAATTATATAAATTTATAAGAAGTACTAAGCATATGGTTATGGACTGCTGTGTTACAGGCTATATCAAGCCCAGCATCATGCCTGCTACATACAGTAAGTGTGGGGTCAAGGGAAGTTTAATTGTGGGGGAACTCTCTACACCAATCATGCTAATACATTATGTCACTGCTGTTGATACATTCCATATATTCAAGCAGAAGTATTGTTGGCTTACTGATTAAACAAATACATTTGGAAGTCATCATACAGTGAATTCCACTTAATATCACCCCTGTTAATATTGCATTCTTCTTTATATCATGTTTTTTTTCAGAACACCATTTCCCCCTCTATATAATCTGTGTAAGATCATAGATGTCATTTCCATTGATTTCAAATACAACTTGTACAAAATATTGCATAGAAAATAAAATTAAAATAAAAAAAAAAAAAAATGTTTTTGATGAAACAATATTATCTATAGATTGAAACATCTTCATATATACTTTGAATAGCTTACTTTCAGTTATTGAGATTGGAAATGCACTAGATTTAGTGGAAAAAATGTTTCTCTGAATGTCACATATCTGTTAATGTCAATTGTTTTTGTCTGACAAATGCAACATGACATAAAAAGAATGCATTGTAGTACTGATACAACATTTGGATCAGGAAGTGTTAGCTCAATAATTTAAATCAAGATACCTATTCGGAAATGCTACCCAAAGGTTGCAAGTATTCAATTTCAACAAAGGTCACTGATGTAATAGGTTATTTATGTTATCTCATATGTTTAGTAAATAACTTTCTATCTGCCCATGAATGAATCTTATCAATGGTTCTTAAATTATTTCTCTCATTGATCCTATTGTCATTGATGACATTGTACCAAAGAGAAACAATTTTAACATCTAATAGGATATTTTCGTTGCTCATGACATTTAATTTCCACAAATTTTCAAACAACTGATGGAAATGTTGAAATTATAACCTATTATGATGTATACAGAATCGTTATTGTAATAAAGGTATAACATTATGTACAGTGAAAGTGCTCCCTCACAGCTAGGCTGGCCCTAAATGTCTCTAGATGTTATGTAATAGGACGAGAACCCATGACCCTTGGCTCTCCAGACCGATGCTCTACCAACTGAGCTAAAGGGAAATTCCCTACAGCTCACGCTTGTAAGGCAACCTAATCAATGCACATCTTTTACATGTATACAGATTTTGAATTACTTGGAAACAAAATAACTCTAAATAATTTTGATCACTTTAATGTCTGATGCTAGACTAAATCCTAAAGTTTTAAACTAGGGGAGATTATATAAAGCTATTAGTAAAATTCAGGTAGAGAAATTCACCATAAAAACTTAGGGGCTGGTAGCCCGTCTATGATACAAAATGAGGCATGATACAGCACGAGGCGACTGACCTATCATCTAGCCTATCAGATCCCGCCAAGCTCCATGTGACTGTGATTATAATACAGTGCCTCAGGTGCCCAGCTGCAAACTGCCTCCTTTATTTACACACTTGACACTAGTAAGGAAAAGTGGGATTGGCAAATGTGTGATGTACATGATCTAGATAGCTCGGACACATACTGATATTTTTAACTATGGCATCTTGGTACACTTTAATTATGTCCAAAGAATTGGAATCAACTAAGAAAAAATGGAAAGACAGCTTGAATTGGAAGATAGAGGCCATATCTGCCAGCATAACAGTGTACACTTGGCAGTATCAATGTAAGTACATGTATTAGCAATTTGAAAAATCCAGGAAATGAATACAGTTTATGTAAAGGTATTAACTTAAGGTAGATAATAATAATAATTGCAAAATGAATGCATTTGAATACACATACTAGTATATTGTGCATGGTGACTACAGACAAACATTATAATTATATCATAAATTATATTTGTATATAAAGCTGAAATCCAGTAAAAATATGTTTTCAAACACAAAATTAGTATGAAGTTTAATTAAAAAAACCTATATATTTATGCATCTGTTAGGAAAAGGAATATCAAAATAAATTAAAACTTTATCTATTTTTCAAGAAATAAGCAACAATTTATTTGAACTATTATTATCATCAAGTTTTAACACAGATGTTATGTGTGGTGTGTGTGTGGCTGGGGGGGGGGGGGGAGTTGAGTTTTAATGTAATAAATGGTTTCTGCTAAATGAGTAGCAGATTTTAAGAATCAAATTTAAAAAAAAAGCCACTGTAAAAGTAAAACAACGCTGATAAAGCCGTTCAACTTCACATTATTTCTGACTGGTACTCGTAAGAGAATTTCCCAAAAAGTTCCATTATAACTAACCCTAAATTAATTCATGATAATGATTACAACCACATGGGGATCATTTAAGTTGTTAATTACAGTAACACCACAGGGTTCTTTTATCTGACACCTAATGATGGGACGGTGACATTGGTCACATGGTGCATTTTCAGTTTCATAATGTTCTTCCTAAAAACCACCTGATTTTGATGAAACATGGAAAGAAATATGATCCCCAGCAAGGGGAGAGGAGAATTCATACACTGCAACTTGGTAGGACATAGCAGTAAGGGATCATTAACTACTTTAAAGAATGGTAAGAATTTGACTAGATAATTTATTGAAGCCAAAAAAAGTCCCTTTTGACCCCATTTAGGACTCGAAAAACTAAATAATTTACTATATGTTATTTCTAAGCTTTAGAGCTAATAACTTTAATATTTGAAGTTCAACACTAGTGACAACTGCCTGGATTCACAGATACATACATGGCAAAGACATCAAATGACATTTTATCAGAAGTTTCGTGGCATTTTAGCTCGCTACGGTCATCTGCTTCGGACAACTGGAAATTTACATATCAAACCAGTGAAATGGGACGGGAACACCCTCTGACTTTTGACCCCATATCAATCCGCCATCACATATCAAAATCTACCAAATATATACATTTTTGTAAAGTTAAATATCTATAGATTTCATTCAAAGCAGAATATGTCAACAATTACCTATTTAGATTATTCAGAATCACTGTACTTAGCCGGAACAAATTTTCGGTAGGAACTACAAATGTATGAAACACTTCGTGATAGGCTGATTTAGTTGTGCGAGTCCTTTAGGGCCCCCACAATACCAAAAACAAGTCCTTTAGCCATAAAGCTGGAAAAAAAATCATAAATAACAAAATTATTCATAAACAAATATGCGACAAATTTAAAATATCAACTTCCATCAATTAATCTAGTTTGCCTATAGAGATATGAATTTAGCAGGATTCACATTTTTTATATTTTACAAAGTCGGATGTTAATTCTGAAACAAATTAAGAAAACAGTAATATTTTGTTTTTCAATTTCTGCCTCTTGTTTTATTTTTATAATTTCTAAAGGTCACAAGTGCAATTTTCGAAGATATAATGATGAAACTTGATACCTGCATCATTGTACATTATACCCCCCCCCCCCCCATCTAATTTTAGTTGCCATGGTAACCAGGTTTTACTTTAACAGAAATTTAGGTTGTCATGGTAATAAGCTCGTATAAACAGGTTTTTTTTTGGAAAATTTAGACCACACAATTCCTTCTAAACCAGTAAACCAATTTCAATGAAGCTTCACGTGAATGAAAGAGACCAAGTGTAGATATGCATGCAGGTTATTTTATGCAGACTTTTGGTTGCCATGGTAACCAGGTCACTATAAACAGGTTTTTGTTGGAATGTTTGTCAGGAAAACTTCTTCTTAACCTGTCACCAATTTCAATGAAACTACGCAGGAATGTTAGGGATGATGTGAAGAGGTGATCTGCAGATAAAAGTTTGTTTGTCATCAAAATTGCCTGATAAAGTTTTTATTGCTAAGGGAGTGGTAGCAGGAGGTATAAGGCTATTGGCGTACAGTTCTATTTTTGTTAAGACGTTATAAAGTTGGCAGTAACCAAACAAGGTGTCAACCCACTTAATGTCAAGGTCATTGGATCAAAGGGCAAGTCAAATATAGCATCTCTTAATTAACTGCTAAACTATAAGGGTTAAATAACAAACTGGGGCCTTTCCTGATGTGTCAGTGTTGTATATGTGTGCAACCAACTTGTAACTAATTGATAATTGTGACTTTCAGATGTTTAGAGCTGCATATCTACCTTTTATTCTATTTTCATTTAGACTCGTTGATAGATTCTTTACATATTGAATTAATGCTGCCATAGGGGCCTTAGAAATAGTTTCCATGTCTGCGCCATCTAGTTTTATTTAACATTATAATGTCTGTAATATTACCAGGTATTTAAATCTTAAATGTTCATAATATGCATATGAGAAGGATACAGGTAGCTCTAAATATTTTTCTTTTCTTTCAGGTTTTATTAATGGTGCCCACAAGATGATGAGGATTTCTGGCTTAAGGAAAATCTGTCTGTTCATCCACTGTCCATGAATGAAATTGTTTAGGTTTATTTGCACTTACCAGGTATATGCAGAAAAGGTATATTGTCTTGATGAACACTTTGTAATTAGTCCAATACCAAAATGCATAATGACTGTAAGGGGAAATAAACTTTTGATTTTAAAAGAATGAAATGTGCAGAAGAGATTTGTTGATGAAATCAATACCAGCCTTTCTTGCCATCCAAACCTAAACATTTTATTTACTTTCATTCATTAATACGAAAATTAGTAAGGTTCCCTTTATCATATAATGTATTTAGACAGCAATTATTCTAAAATAGGCCAATCGTTGATAATCTGTTGAGAAAGCTCCCAATATCATCCCTTGTTAAGATGTTCATCTATCTCAGATGCCTCGTTAGCTGAAGGGTCTAGACCATTTGACCAGATCGTGTTGACATGCTGTGTGTGGAAGGTCGAGGGTTCGCAGCTCAGTCGACTCTGAGTAAAAAGTTTCTCTCATACGAAGGCTTCTGCCCACGGTCTCTTCTCTTTTGTAAGGAGTTTAAAAAATCGTGAAGTACCAGTTAATGACATAAATACCCGAAAAAATTATATCAGGCCCCAGCATAAAAAATTCAGCAGTAATTATAAGAAGCCAAAAAGGCTTAGTCCCTAAGTTTGCAGAGCGTCCATAAATAACTGCCAAAGTAAAGTAAGTAAGAGGCCATAATTAATTATCTGTTGTCTCTAAGGAAGCACCTTTAACCACGTTGTTTATTGTTATTTCTTATTGCAATACCTAACAATTCTGTGGTGTTAGCAACCGTTATCACCAAATTGGGGCCGCCATTCCATTCTCAGAAAATTAGTTTTTTCATGTCGTTATATACATGTAGCGCCGTTATGGTAAACAATGTTCATAATGTATGTCGTTGTCAAATAGGTAATAAATGAAACGAAACTGCAATACTGTTGTTTTATATACATGTAGTATATTTTTATACTGTCTTCTTAAGATTCAGTAAGGTTTGATCGAGTAGACCCAAATCCATGCAAACTAATATAAAGATATATGTAAGGCCATACCAATTTGATTTATTGTTCGTCGGATTTACCGCTCCTATTTTGGAAAAATAAAATAAAAGTAAAAGTAAAATATTACCGCTCCAATTTTAGCGTCAATATTAATGAAAAATGACGAATCTGGATATATTTTACAATGGTTCAAAATTTAGAAACGCCATTTTGGATCATTGGAATGTTTGAAATGAAGGTAAAAATGGTATTTTAAGCAGTTTTTTTTCGGCAGCAACACAAGGGAAATGCGCGACGAGGCTTTTTCACTTGTGTATTAAGAAAACTGAGAATGCGTCAAAATTGCTTTTATCGTGTTGATCACTACATAATCCGGTCGCCATAATGTATTGCAAAATACCGCAATAGATAACTTATTGTTCCAAGATATCTTGATCAAATAAACAAAATACGGAACTCAAGCGGTCTCACTAAAAAGCGACTTCAATCAAATATCTTTTAAAATCCTGAATTAAGTAAACAACGTCAGAAGACATGTTGTTAATACCAATGTATGACTATAATAACACCTCTATATTGAATTTCAAATCGATACTCTTCTCAAGCAATCGACCCAATTTGGCAGACATCAATGTCATTTCATCAGTCTTATTTTAGTAGACAAGGCCTAATGTTGATAGTTAAAAAACGTTTTTGTTATTCATATTTTGAAATATGTTTGTAGGTACATGTATTACCATTCGAACTCTCTTCCAGATGCCATAGTTACTTAGTCATCAGTGGTCAGAACATTTAAATCCCGAATGGATGAACACTAGGTTCATGATGCTTATTCAACCACGAGATAAACAATAATGAACTTATTAGCTCACCTGGTCCAAAGGACCGAGGTGAGCTTATGCCATACCGTGGCGTCCGTCGTCCGTCCGTCGTCCGTCAACAATTTCTTTAAACGACTTCTCCTCCATAACCACTGATACGAAATCAACCTAATTTGGCAGGAAGCATCCTTGGGTGCCCAGGATTCAAAATTGTACTAATGGTGGGACTGACCCCCTAGGGGGCTGAGGGGTGGGGCCAAAAGGGGTTATTTAGCTATATCGGTTTAAGCGACTTCTTCTCCATAACCACTGATTGGAAATCAGCCTTATTTGGCAGAAAGTATCCCTGGGTGCTCAGGATTCAAAATTGTACTCATGGTGGGACTGACCCCCTAGGGGGCTGAGGGGTGGGGGCCATAAAAAATTATTTAGCTATATTGATATTAGCAACTTCTTCATCATAACCACTGATTGGTAATCAACCTTATTTGGCAGGAAGCATCCTTAGGTGCTCAGGATTCAAAATTGTACTAATGGTGGGACTGATCCCCTAGGGGGCTGAGGGGTGGGGCCAAAAAGGGTTATTTAGCTATATTGGTTTAATCGACTTCTTCTCAATAACCATGGATTGGAAATGAGCCTTATTTAGCAGGAAGCATCTGTAGGTGCTCAGGATTCAAAATTGTACTAATGGTGGGACTGACCCCCTAGGGAGCTGAGGGGCGGGGCCAAAAACCGTTATTTAGCTATATTGGTTTAAGAGACTTCTTCTCCATAACCACTGATTGGAAATCAACCTTATTTGGTAGGAACCATCCCTAGGTGCTCAGGATTCAAAATTGTACTCATGGTGGGACTGACCCCTAGGGGGCTGAGGGGCAGGGTTAAAAAGTGTTATTTAGCTATGTTGGTTTAATTGACTTCTACTCCATAACCATTGATTGGAAATGAGCCTTATTTGGCAGGAAGCATCTGTAGGTGCTCAAGATTCAAAATTGTACTAATGGTGTGACTGACCCCCTAGGGGGCTGAGGGGCGAGCCAAAAAGAAAATATTTTATCATGATTACCTAGATACCATTGTATCCAGGTGAGCGATACAGGCCCTCTGGGCCTCTTGTTCATATATGGGACGTCAGCTTATGAACTGATATTAATCTTTCTGATTTGGATATATAGTACACAAATAATGCTTATGTCCATTAATATCATTATTAATGTTACTGCAACTCAAAGGTTATGTCAGCAAAACACCTTGTGTCATACATCTAGCCTTCAGGGTTTGTTTTATATAGCGGTACATCATACCACGGATTTCGATTAGATTTTCTAAGTCCGTGATCATACATATATTTTGTCATCATTAATTTATATCATTTCAATCAAATATGCATTCTGCATGAAAAGAAGCATCTTAATACCTACAAGAAAAAAATGTGGTTGCTAAAAGGTGTTTCCTACGGATTTGGTTCAATCACTTAACTTGAATGAATGATCTTGGGTCTTCTAATAAGGTAATTCAAGAAAGCTTTTCTCTCAAATGCTGTTTTATTGCATAGCATTATGCAAGTAGTTTGTACCATGGAAACTATTTAAAAAAAACGCTACCACAGTTTAAATACATGTTCTATTTTGTGATACATTATATCAATAGTCAAACAATTATTCTGACATTTAGTTTTTTGAAAACTACCGCTCGCTCGAAATTTTAAGAAATTCAAAAAGAAATTGCGCCTGCTTGCTCCAATTTTAAAATCTCATTTTCCGAAGAACAATAAATCAAATTGGTATGGCCTAAGTATATGATGATCAGTCATCAATAATTGACTAAATTCAAATCCAGAATCAAAGAATGGAAAGTCGTGCAGCATCCCTGCACATCTCTGGTTTTATATATATATATATAGCAAAATATGTCACAAAGAAACAGACTTAGACTTTATCCTTACAACCTAATTATCAATTAAAAGACCAAACAGAACGATGCACAGAATGAGATCAACTAGAGACTGATGCAAAGAATGAAGACTTTTCTACGTTTGTCAAATGCAATTTAGGGCTGCATGGGAACTTTATGGGAGTATGGATGGCTTCAACATCCATAATTTATAAGAGAATACCTTTTAAAGACATGAATGTCAAATTATTTTGGATTGATCCCGAAAAGATATTGGTATCAAAACTCTTTGTAATTTTAGGAATCGGTCCCGAAAATCATATTCTTATTGAAGCACAGTTTTTTTCAGATAAAGTTTCCGGATTAATCCCGAAAATCATATTCTTATTGTAGCACAGTTTTTTTTCAGAATAATTTCGGGATCGATCCCAAAAAAGCACTTCTTGCTAATTTTTGGGATCGATCCCGAAACTCATATTCTTATTATAGCACGTTTTTTCAGAATAATTTTTGGGATCGATCCCGACAAAGGATTTCTTGCTAATTTTTGGGATCAAGCCCGAAAATCATATTCTTATTATAGCACAGTTTTTTTTCAGAATAATTTTCGGGATCGATCCCGAGAAAGGACTTCTTGCAAAATTTTGGGATCGATCCCGAAAATCATATTCTTATTGTAGCACAGTTTTTTGTATAAATGTTCGGGATCGATCCCGAAAATCAGCTAGAAATTCAGTGTTTTATTTTTGAAAGGGTATAAATACCGAGAAATCAAAAAGATATATCAGAAAATACCATTGTATCAATTGATCATTATGTGATTAAATGGCTTTATGCATCAGCATTTTTGTGATTGTACATGGGTGAATTACTGAAAACACACGTCAAAAAGAGGAACGCCATAAATTTTTCCTCTTCTGGAATATATAGAGTTTTATGTACAATGTTTATATAATGTGATAAGGGAACAAAAAAAAAGAATAAAGTACTCACTGTTTTGGACGGAGTTCCATAATAGAAACACCTGCCTGAGTGTCGCCATTCAGAATTGTGTGGTTGATTGGTGCAGCTCCTCTCCAGCGGGGAAGTAAGCTGGGATGGATGTTGATTATCCCACTAAACACAGACAACAGGGACTTAACAAATTAGTCAAGTAAAAACAGACAACAGGGACTTACTTAACATAGTCAAACAAAAACAGACAACAGGGACTTAACAAAGTCAAGTAAAAACAGACAACAGGGACTTAACAAAGTCAAGTAAAAACAGATACAGACTTCCCCTTGGGAAATATCCCCCATCTCCTGTGGAATATCTCTAATAAAACAGGTACTTAACAAAGTCAAGTAAAAACAGACAACAGGGACTTAACAAAGTCAAACAAAAACAGATACAGACTTCCCCATGGGAAATATCCCCCATCTCCTGTGGAATATCTCTGTTAAAACAGGTACTTAACAAAGTCAAGTAAAAACAGACAACAGGGACTTACTTAACATAGTCAAACAAAAACAGACAACAGGGACTTAACAAAGTCAAGTAAAAACAGACAACAGGGACTTAACAAAGTCAAACAAAAACAGATACAGACTTCCCCATGGGAAATATCCCCCATCTCCTGTGGAATATCTCTGTTAAAACAGGTACTTAACAAAGTCAAGTAAAAACAGACAACAGGGACTTAACAAAGTCAAACAAAAACAGATACAGGCTTCCCCTTGGGAAATATCCCCCATCTCCTGTGGAATATCTCTGTTAAAACAGTTACTTAACAAAGTCAAGCAAAAAACAGACAACAGGGACTTAACAAAGTCAAACAAAAAAAGACCACAGGGACTTAACAAAGTCAAGTAAAAACAGAAAACAGGGACTTAACAAAGTCAAACAAAAACAGACAACAGGGACTTAACAAAGTTAAAAAACCAGACAACAGGGACTTTAAAATGTCAATAAAAACAGACAACGGGGAATTAATGAAGTCAAACAAAACATATAACAAGAACTTAACAAAGTCAAGTAAAAACAGAAAACAGAGACTTAACAAAATTAAAGAGGTCAACAGGGACTTAACAAAGTCAAGAAAAAACAGACAACGGGGACTTAACAAAGTCAAGTAAAAACAGACAACAGGGACTTAACAAAGTCAAGTAAAAACAGACAACAGGCACTTAACAAAGTCAAACAAAAACATACAACAAGAACTTAATGAAGTCAAGTAAAAACAGAAAACAGAGACTTAACAAAATCAAACAAAAACAGACAACAGGGACTTAACAAAGTTAAAAAACCCAGACAACAGGGACTTAAAAAAGTCAATAAAAACAGACAACGGGGACTTAACAAAATCAAACAAAAACAGACAACAGGGACTTAACAAAGTTAAAAAACCCAGACAACAGGGACTTAAAAAAGTCAATAAAAACAGACAACGGGGACTTAACGAAGTCAAACAAAAACAGACAACAGGGACTCAACAAAGTCAAGTAAAAACAGACAACAGGGACTTAACAAAGTCAAGTAAAAACAGACAACAGGGACTTAACAAAGTCAAGTAAAAACAGACAACAGGGACTTAACAAAGTCAAGTAAAAACAGACAACAGGGACTTAACAAAGTCAAATAAAAATAGACAACAGGGACTTAACAAAGTCAAATAAAAATAGACAACAGGGACTTAACGCAGTCAAACAAAAACAGATACAGGCTTCCCCCTCGGGAAATACCCCCAATCTCCTGTGGAATATCTCTGTTAAAACAGGCACTTAACAAAGGCAAGACAAAAACAGACCACAGGGACTCAACTGAGTCAAACAAAAATAGACAAAAGGGACTTAACAAAGTCAAACAAAAACAGACAACAGGGACTTAACAAAGTTAAAAAACCCAGACAACAGGGACTTAAAAAAGTCAATAAAAACAGACAACGGGGACTTAACAAAATCAAACAAAAACAGACAACAGGGACTTAACAAAGTTAAAAAACCCAGACAACAGGGACTTAAAAAAGTCAAGTAAAAACAGACAACAGGGACTTAACAAAGTCAAACAAAAACAGACAACAGGGACTTAACAAAGTCAAGTAAAAACAGACAACAGGGACTTAACAAAGTCAAACAAAAACAGACAACAGGGACTTAACAAAGTCAAGTAAAAACAGACAACAGGGACTTAACAAAGTCAAACAAAAACAGACAACAGGGACTTAACAAAGTCAAGTAAGAACAGACAACAGGGACTTAACAAAGTCAAGTAAAAACAGACAACGGGGACTTAACGAAGTCAAGTAAAAACAGACAACAGGGACTTAACAAAGTCAAGTAAAAACAGACAACAGGGACTTAACAAAGTCAAGTAAAAACAGACAACAGGGACTTAACAAAGTCAAACAAAAACAGACCACAGGGACTTAACAAAGTCAAGAAAAAACAGACAACAGGGACTTAACAAAGTCAAACAAAAACAGACAACAGGGACCTAACGAAGTCAATCAAAAACAGATACAGGCTTCCCCCTGGGAAATATCCCCAATCTCCTGTGGAATATCTCTGTTAAAACATGTACTTAACAAAGTCAAGAAAAAAACAGACAACTGGGACTCAACTAAGTCAAACAAAAACAGACCACAGGGACTTAACGAAGTCAAATAAAAACAGACCACAGGGACTGAACGTAGTCAAACAAAAACAGACAACAGGGACTTACATGTAACAAAAACACAACAGATACAGACTTCCCACAGGAAATACCCCCTCCCCTACAGAATATCACTGTTAAAACAGGGACTTAACAAAGTCAAGTCAAAAACAGAACATCCTCCTCCCCCTCCTCCATTGAAATAACAATCTTGTGTGTCTCTCCCAAATTCTCATATTTATCCAGAGCAATGTTATATCATAGTAGAGTAATGTCCTTAATTCTCATTCAGTAGAAACTATTGGCCCCTTTCCCCTTGGTAAATCTGGCTATGGTTCCCAATTTGTTGTCATAAAATTCCCCATTGGAAGACGTGTGCAATAAAACTGCAGGTAAATTAAGTAACTTCTGGAAATATCACTCAGATAATTATTATATCACGTGAAAAATAATATACCGTAAAAACTTGTGTAATCTACGCACCAGTGTCATTTACGCACCCTAAAAATCACCCCAAAACTGCTGGAAAAAGGTCTGTATCAATATAATTTACGCACCCAAAAATTCTTTTTTTTTAATCCCTAGCTTATACAGTATATATTTTTAAATTTCTTTAAATATTAATTTATTGAAATAAATCTGCTTGTGTCGTCTCGATTTTGTGTACAAAGGGAAACAATCCCGACTTTCCAACATGGCTGCTTCCTTCAAATTTCTCGATCTTTCACTGAAAATAAACTTGCCACACATCTATATCACTGTAATTTACGCACCCCCAACTTTTTTATTTTAATTTCCCTTAAAAAAGTGTGCAGATTACACGAGTTTTTACAGTATGTATCAACCATTGTGGGAAACACTAAGAGAAAACAAGGAATTATATCACTTACTATGGGAATGAATCGATGATTCTTCCTGGGATCAACTTTCCAAAGGACACCAGTACACCAACATCATACTTCTCTTTGTCGACTTTGACCGGCCACTGGTGGATATTTAGCCCATTTTCTTCACTGTAACGGTGTACTGGGGTCTGAAATAATAGAAATACAATTTAGCCAGTGAAATATAGAAAATTATTAAACTGATAAAACTTATATTTTCACTGCAGTGATAAGCAGTGAAAATATATGATTTTGCTGTGAAAATATAAGGCTTTATCAATGTAGCGGTAAAAAGTGACCCGCCAATAAAAAACTACCCGGGGTCATTATTTTACGTTGCAAAAGTTACCCAGGGTCGTTATTTCACCGTAGAAATCTTACACGGCCATCTGTAAAAAATGACCTCACTCAATATTTCTGTAATTTGTCCCGAGAAAAAGTGACCCGCCGTAGATTTCAACGGTGGGTAGTTTTCCAATTGGTCATTTCTTTCATGTTAGGCCATACCAATTTGATTTATTGTTCGTCGGATTTACCGCTCCTGTTTTGGAAAAATGAAATAAAAGTAAAAGTAAAATCTTACCGCTCCAATTTTAGCGTCAATGAAAAATGACGAATCTGGATATATTTTACAATGGTTCAAAATTTTGAAAACGCCATTTCGGATCATTCGAATGTTTAAAATAAAGGTAAAAATGGTATTTTAAGCGTTTTTTTCGGCAGCAACACGAGGGAAATGTGCGACGAGGCTTTTTCACTTGTGAATTAAGAAAACTGAGAATGTGTCAAATTGCTTTCTTATCGTGTTGATCACTACATATAATCCGGTCGCCATAATGTATTGCAAAATACCACAATATATATACATGTAATGTAATTTATCGTTCCAAGTTCTCTTGGTCAAATAAACAAAATACGGAACTGAAGTCTCACTAAAAAGCGACTTCAATCAAATATCTTTTAAAATTCTGAATTAAGTAAGCAACATCAGAAGACATGTTGTTAATACAAATGTACGACTATAATAACACCTCTATATTGAATTTCAAATCGATACTCTTCTCAAGCAATCGACCCCATTTGGCAGACATCAATGTCATTTCATCAGTCTTATTTTAGTAGAATAGGCCTAATGTTGATAGTTAAAAAAGTTTTTGTTATTCATATTTTGAAATACCTGTATTACCATTCGAACTCTCTTCCAGATGCCGTAGTTACTTAGTCATCAGTAGTCAGAACATTTAAATCCCGAATGGATTAACACTGGGTTCATGTATGATGATGCTTATTCAACCACGGGATAAACAATAATGAACCAATTCATATATGGGACGTCAGCTTATGAACTGATATTAATCTTTCTGATTTGGATATATAGTACACAAATAATGCTTGTGTCCATTAATATTATTATTAATATTATTGCAACTCAAAGATTATGTCAGCAAAACACTTAGTGTCATACATCTAGCCTTCAGGGTTTGTTTTATATAGCGGTACATCAAACCATGGATTTAGATTAGACTATCTAAGTCCGTGATCATACATATATTTTGTCATCATTAATTTATATCAATTCAATAAAATATACATTCTGCATGAATAGAAGCATCTTAATATAATACCTACAAGAAAAAAAATGCGGTTGCTAATAGTTGTTTCCTACGGCTTTGGTTCAATCACTAAACTTGGATGAATGACCTTGGGTGTTCTATAAAGAAGGTAATTCAAGAAAGCTTTTCTCTCAAATGTTGTTTTATTGCACAGCATTGTGCAAGTAGTTTGTACTATGGACATTATTTAAAAAACCGCTACCACAGTTTAAATACATGTACTATTTGGTGATACATTATATTAATAGTCAAACAAGCATTCTGACATTTGGTTTTTTGAAAACCACCGCTCACTCGAAATTTTAAGGAATTCAAAATTTTTGTAAAAACAAAAAAATTGCGCCCGCTCGCTCCAATTTTGAAATCTCATTTTCCGAAGAACAATAAATCAAATTGGTATGGCCTTACAATGGAAATTTTGTATGAGTTGTTCCCTTTGATTAAATCACACTTCGCTATGCCCTTGGCATTGTTGTTGTCTGCTAGAACTTGTCTACTGGGGGAAAATTGTCTTGAAGAAATGGTATCAATATTAAATATTGATGAGATACTGCTGCAGGATTTAATATGTAATGAATTGGAAGATGAAAACAGTTCAACTTTTTCGATCAGCTTATCCCAATCATGATCAGCTGTGTACTGGACCCAATCGGTTGTGATTTCGATGGATTAGGCCTTGCTTCTTTCCAGTAGGCAAGTAAAACAATGAAAGTATCATAAGTTCTCTTTCGAAATGTAATAAAAAGAAAATTCAATGGTTTGCCATGAAAATATAAAAAAAAATCTGCCATACTAATGAAATATATTTGATATTAAACAGCACACCATTGAACATCCTCTATGTAGTATGTATTTATTGAAGGATAAACTTTCTATTTTGTTTAGGTTATCGGGGGATAACTACAATGGAACACCAGTAAATTCAATGTTATATATAATCTACCTGTTTTCCATTGTAGTTATCCCCCGATAACCTAAACAAAATAGAAAGTTTATCGTTATATTTACAGTATCTTTCTTTGAAATATTCGTAAAGTTCTATTTTGTTCATTATAGTCTCATCTTCCGACACAGATTTCATTTAAAAACTAATAAACATGAGAACCATGGTTCAATAAATGTACCAGCATGAAAGTCACAAAATCATTGTTAGCTCCGCCCACATTTATTGTTGATGATGTCACACATTTGTGTTTAAAACTAGAGGATTTGCATACTATGTAGCTAGCTCCACCCACATGTATTATTGTCAACATCATAGAAATTTGGCACTTTTCTCAGTACACTTATGAGATGTTTCAATATATATAGATTACATTATGTCAATTAAAAATCATATTTGGTGTTATTTTTTATTTTCTAATTGCAACATCTAGCTTGTACAAGTTGTATCTAAAATCAATAAAAATGACATCATTTTCTATATATATTTTATGTGGATGGTTTAAAAACAAGATATTAAGAGGAATTCACCTCAATATACATGATATTAACCAAATAAAATTACATAGATTATGTAGAGAGAAAATGGTGATTGGGAAAAACATGATATAAAGAGGAATTAAAAGGGGTGATATTAAGTGGAGTCCACTGTACCAACATTGTAGATTAGCATCACTAAAAAAATCAGGGATTTTCCTGGAGCTATTATTCTGGGTCCAGGGTCCAAAGTATATAATGTCAGAATTTTTTCAAATAATAAAATGCAAAATTTCAGCATTTCAATAAAAACAAATTGCAGCATTTTATTAACAATTTTCTTATCAATTTGCTCCACTGTTAAATTCATAAGAATTCAGAACTTTTGAACCACAAATTGGAAATTACAGACAAATTTTCCAGGGGGAAATTTTAGGGGCCTTTATTTGACCAAAATGTTATTGTAGGAAAATCCCTGTGTATATAATAATATTATATTATTATTATTATACATTGGTGCTGAAAAATTTTATTGCTCATCCTGGACCCTTAATATCATATCTTTCAGCAAAACTTGAAAAAAAATCAAGCCTTATAACTTATCATATTTATAGATTTAGTTAAGATTAACTGGTATCAGCAATATTCAAGATGAATTCTTTCGCGGTTACCGGTACAGCAGCAGTTGAAACATGCTATTTGTAAACACATGATTATTTCAAACCGTCTTCTACCCTCGGTTTGTTGTTGAAGTAGGCCCCACCTGAATTATTTTCAATTCTTTGGATTTTTTTCTCCTGAGTATCTTGTTAGTTACCACTCTGGTTTACTTCGTTTTAGGCTTATTTTTGCATGGTTATCAACTGGATTTTTTTTAGAATTTTTCAGAACCACGAAAAATTTCCCTGAAGTTACGTATATACGGCCTTTAAGAGTTTTTTCTTACCTTTGCAGGACAGACCACCTCTAGACTCTCAACGACCTTTGACTCGGACTGCACCATGTTCTCATTCAATGCCTTAAGGGCCACCAAGGAAAACGTGTCGGACCCAAAAAATAACACTCTCCATGGAGGGTGCATCCTTACACTGGAAAAGTCCTTTGTATTAGAACAACGCACGGAGGTAGAAAAAGGTGAAGTCTGAAATACCAACCAAGATGGCCTGCCATGGAAAGATTGTCTTTGTGCAACAGAGGTGGAAAAAGGTATTGTTTTACAAGTTAAACTTGAAGAATGTACTTTGGAAAAGGCACAAACAGCAGATACTGGAAATAAGAAAGATGATGATCTGTTTTGAGGTTCTCTTTCATTACAACAATTAGCACCTGGGAGAAGCATTGACGATTGTCTCCCTTTTGATACAGAGTTATGTCCCTTATTTCTTTGTAGTAGTAGAATGGAAGCACTCTGTAAATAACTTGAAGATGACCTAAATGTTTTAATTTTATGGCACTGTTGCATCTTCATTAAAGCACTCTGATGATACAGATTTGTTGATGGAGATGTGTGGTTTCTAAGGCGATGAAAATCTTGGGTCATTTGATACAGCAATCTTTGACCTCTGGGATGTCGGCAGATTGATTTCATGACTGACGTGCATGTCAGTTTCTTCAAGGAAATAGACATCCTGTCAATTCATATAATTGCCAGCTGGGTATGTATATACACCTGTATAAAGAAACAAACACATAAATTAAGTTTCATGAAAATATAAAGAAAAAATAATTCTGTACAATGAAATTTTAAGAATTGTAAATCTGATACTTTGGCCTCATGTAGAGCTTTATTCGGGAGTTTTGGGAATTGGACCCTGATGAGATCAAATTGGGAAAAACTTATTGACATAACAGCTATTTGGGAAATTTTGACAAACACTATTATAACAACTAAATACATTATTTCTTTTCTAAATTATTTAAAACACTGTCATGATCAGTACTCATGACATTTACAGCCATCTTTCTTGTTCCTTATTAAAATTAATGTCAAAAGAAGCTCTTCAAGCAATGTTAAACGACCAATTTTTTTTTCAAGTGTCTGAATTGGGAATTTTTAAGAGGAAATTTGGGAAAAATGACACCTTTTTTCCATTTACCAAACCTAAAAATAGAGGTGATAAAGCCCTGGACCTTCATCTCATGATCATCTGAGCATGCATGCATGTAGCTCAAACTTGTGATATATTACACCTTTAATTGCTATTCAAATAATTGATTATCACTACATGTTGAAAAAATGATGTTATTAGCCTTGTAATTAATTATACATATATATATAATCCCTATATAAAAATTTGCTCCAGTATAATGCAGTACCTCTGAGTAATCGAAGGTAATGGTGACTTATTTTATATTTACTGAAATCTGCAGAAAATGTCTTTGGGATAAATTTAAGTACCCGGTAGTTGTATAGTTTTAACAAATTTTAATAATACTGATGGGGGATTGAAAAGTCATTGGGGGGTGGGTGTGATTCCTGTCCGAATTCATTGATAATGGCATGTAATAAACTTCTGGTCGAATCTTGCACCTTTTTGCCATATATATATAAACTTGACAAAAAAGCTATATAAATTGAATTTGCTTTGTACAGGAATTGAAAACTTTATTTGCAAGCTTTTGAAAACATCTGTTTCCTTTGTCAAGCATCAGGGGTGAAATCAACTCACTACCCAAAATAGGGCGAGTTAGAGAACTTAATTTCCAAGCTTTCGAAAACGTCTTGTTTCCTTTGTCAAGCAAAAAGTACAATAGCCGATAGAGTGTCGATGTTCTGATCGCTGAAATCCACTCACTACCCAAAATAGGGCGAGTTAGAGAAGTCATCTGTCAAAAATGTAGCGTGACATTTCGTCCATATGTACTCCTCTAATACTACAGGTAGACAGAGGGAAGGGTAAGATGTTTACCAATTCCACCCCCGATGAATCTTTTTCCTACTATTGCAAAAAAAAAGCCTTTTGAAACCTTTGGTTTTTTGCCAGGTATGTATCTGTAAATCTATATACATGTAGTTCTCACTATAGTCTATAGTGTTAACTTCAAATATTAAAGGCGCCCAAGCGAAGCTCTTGAATGGTAACAAATGTGTGCCTAAACAGAGTTGTTTCGATCCCCTTAACAGTTGCTTCCCTTTGCCTATAATTGATTTTTTTCGTCACACAATTTTATTACGTCACACTCATGGACCTTCATTGGTTATTTCCTGAATGTTGAAAATAACAGGAATATCTTTCAGCTAATGTCTGTTGCATGAATTACATTGTATCTCTGTCCTTGCCTGGAAGCTAGGCTGGGTTTTTTTTCAACCTTCCGGCTTAAAATGATGGAAATGTTATCTCTTTCTGAATCAGCACATGAATGATTCTCAGTAAATATCAGAGATTTATAAAAGTTACCCTCTTTTAAGGTTTTGCCTTTATCATCATATTTTACATAAATAAGACTACATGTAAGGTGTATTTTTTTGGAACTGGGATCTAAACGTATACGTATACGTTATACGTATCTATAAGGAAAATTATCCAATCAACATGAAAAAACAAATAGACAGTGTCTGTCGAGTACCCAACTCAATTCTACTTTACTTATACAGTACCTTCATGGACCGTTGCAATTCGGCACAGACCGGCAATGACAGTCTGACGTTTCTCGTGGTGTCCTGTGGAAGGGAGATCACTCTAATGTCAAAAATAATTGAAGGTCAAGGCGAAAATAGGATAATACGAAAGTGCGGCTACAATTTCCTAATTTACGAGTTTAGGTCCGGGATCCTTCCTCAGGTAAATTACCTGCTAATCTTGTCTGATTGTCGTCTGCGTAAAACGCAGACGCGAGGAATGTGAAGGAATTTCAGGGACGACATATTGACACAGAATCTACATTTGAAGTGGTGTTGAGAAAAAATACCGCTTCATGAGGTTTGTAGCTCTCTATATTTTTTAGTCACAAAATTGTCATGCCAACTCGAGTAAGGAAATAGACAACAACAGCATAAACAGGTAAAACTTGTTTATTTTCTGCTGTGAACAAAACTGACATGTCCAACCTCAAATATTTTAGCAAAAATACCGTTTGAATATTCGGAGAACGGCACAGATGATTATAATAACTATGAGGTCGTGTGTGACTCAACATGACACACATCATTTTTTGGCCTCAGTTCTGAATCTATTTCTGGATGTGATGTGAATGGGATTATGGTCTGATTTATATTGTGCTTTACGTATGTACATGTATAGAATTAAACTTAGTCTTGTTGGTATACTATTGTTTACGATTCGACTGTAAATAACGGTTAATAGTACGCACCAGTCATTCTTCAAAAAAAATTCTGAGGCAGTACATACAGCGGTGACATTTAAGTACATTGTAGGTATATAGTCAGGGCTATTAATGAGTGTGTTTTGGTGTTGTCAGCTGAAGATGGATGTGTATTGCATGAAAGGGTAATGTAGGTCAATGTAGATCTCTGTATGTATACACTAGTAGCATTTGATGTTTTCCATGAGTATGTTAATTACAATAAAGCTTATTAATTATATAAAGGTACATGTTAATTAAGCTCTAGCTTAATTACACTAATGTAAAATATGTGCATTGCTTAAGTTGCCTTACAAGCTTGAGCTGTTGGGAATTTCCCTCTAGCTCATTCGGTAGAGCATCGATCGGGCTGGAGAGCCAATTAAGGAACTCGCAGGTTCGAGCCCCAGCAACAGCACTGTCTTTATCACTTTTCCTCATCCTATTACAAACTGGTGCTGATGACCCAATATCCCGTTTCAAGGAGGGGAAGCCTTGACAGGTAGTCAAATGAACCTGGGTTGGAGATTTAGAAAAAGGGGGAAATAGTGTAAAAGATGTACATTGCTTAGGTTGCATTTCAAGTGTGAGCTATAGGGAATTTCTCTCTAGCTCAGTCGGTAGAGCATCGGGCTGGAGAGCCAAAGGGACGCAGGTTTGAACTTCAGCGACAGCACTATCATTTATCACTTTTCCTCATCCTATTACACTAATATGTATAATATAAGGTCTGGTTGTTTTGTCATTTTAATTTTCTTAGAATATCTTCAAAGAGAAATTTTTAAAAAGCACAAAGTTATACACTTTTCAAATTTAAAAGCACAGTTTTCAAGTGAAAACAACAAAGGGTAATCAGGAAAACAAATCTGAAGGATTTTGGGTAGAAATTGACATTATAAAAAGTGAGGGAATACAATACTTCAGTAACACAATTCTGAGGGGGGGAAAGGGACCTTAAACTCTTGAGGGGAAATTAAACCAATGAATGTTAGTAAGAAAAGCCTAGATTGATCTCTGCATTATTAACTGTATGCACGCATACTGTATGCATGCATACATTAACACGTACATGTTTAACGTTCATTATAGCAATTAACCCACCCAGCTGCATATATATTGGTTCTATCACTTATATTTTAATTAAGTACTCCCAATTTTTTTTTTTTTTTTCCCAGATTTTTGTTTCAATTTATAGCCTTCATTTAACAAAAATAATCCTCAGGACCCCCTATACTATAGGGGGAGGGTGGTACACCCCCATACCCCATCCCAACCCAACCCCCTCTGGGGTTTATTGGTTATTTTATATCACTGTATATCATAAGTTTCTTGGATCAGCCCAAAGTCATCAAAGTGTTTGGTTCATATGATAGTGCTGTGTTATGTAATAAGATGATAGTGCTGACAACTAGTATATAATGTTGAGAGAATCAAGTGTCAGAACGACACTGATGCAATATATTATATCGCATCCTAAATAAAGGTATGAATGCAGTTCTTGGGGGAACATTATGTGAAACTGTCTTGTAGTGGATATGTATGAATATAAAGGAAATCTAGAAAAGTTCTCTGTGCCTGAAATCGCAGGTCAAGCTGTTGATAAAACAAGAGAAACTGATATTCAGCTTGCCATATTGGGGGACGGGGGATGACTTCGATAGCTTCAATGACTCCTGCCCTGCTGATAGTTGTTTACAATGTTGCCCGATTGTTTACAATGTTGCGTGATTGGAGTGTTTTGTTTTGCTCTACTTAACAGTGATACCTTGTTTATACAACTTATTTATCTTAATCTTCGTGTTTTGTCAACAATAACTTACACTTTCATGGGAAACTTTCTATCTCTGATCCGTTACTTAGTAAGATAACAAATGTCCCCCAGAGCTGTCTACTTAGGTATGTGTGTACTGTCCACAAGGGACAACAAATATATGACACTGATACGGACAGTCTCGATCGTCCTTTAACGTGGGTCATCAGGTGAAAGATCATATTATAGCAAGGATAATTCTGACTCTTAAAACCTATGAGAGAATTTGAGGGATTTCATGGGATCAGCAAAATATCTATGAGATTTTTCTTTATAAAGTAATTTAATTTTGAAATTTTAATGAGATTTTCTGGGAAAATATAGGTAAAAACCTCGCCCCAAAGTGATCCCTGTTATAGCACTTACTGATCTTTGTTGTTTATATGTTTCACCCATGAAATTTTATAATAAATTATATTCCAACCTTTGTATTAAAAGTTCAATGAATGCTGCGATTGAGTCGTGAAAAGTAAATGAGTTAATCATCTTGATTCGTGTATGCAAAATTCATGTAAAGACATATTGCCTAGATGTATATTAATTTGAAATAAACTAAATGTTTCAATCTTTAAAACAAAATATTCTATGTTGTTTTTGTAAATTTAGGTCTGAATTCAATTTTGAGATTTTGACTTTTATAATTAACCTGGTATAAGTTAATTAAGATTTTTTATTCATTCACCCCTGAAATTTTATAATGAATTATTCCAGTCTTTAATTTAGAAGAGTACAAAAACATTTAAATCAACTTTTTTTAGAAATATAGTGACCTTCTTACTAAACACTTTTTTCGGCCAATCATTTCAGCCAAAAAGATAACAGAATTATAGAGTTTAAAATCAATTTTTTTCAGAACATTTTCATGTAGATTATAATTACTCAGTCAGGTTTTAGGCGAGCAATTTATGATTTCAGCCCTAATTTATATATTATATGGCCTCAGACCACAATTGATTGTATCATGCGTATTTTACTACCAAAGAAAATTTAAAAAAATAAAATATTTCAAAATTTTGCATGGGCCTGGTTCTTTTTTGACGTTATAGATCTATTGAAACTGAACCTATACAGTGAGCTGTAAAGTATACCTTATGCCTAGCATTTTAGAAAGATAATTTCATTTGAATGTGCATATACCCTTCATTCACGTGTACAGGGAAAAATACCAAAACCAGCTGATTGCATGACGTGTCCTGATGTGAAAACAAACTTGATAATGGTGTCAAACAAAAATCTGTCACTTAGAATAGATATTGTGGAACAATTCTTGTAAAGAAATTAACTGTACATGTATATCTGCCACAGGTCGGTCAGAAAAAAATATTTAGAAACACATCTGAAATGTATATGCACTATACATTCCTGTGCAACGACCCAGAAGTTTTATTGTGGTCTGAGGCCATATATTTATTCTCCTTATAAAAACATTAAGCTGGAAAAATATCCTTATACCAGTACTGTATCTTAATTCTTCATCAATAATCTAAGCTGCTGTGTATATGTGGACATTAATGTCACCGACTTACTTTTACCTTTACTTTCATTTTATTGGATCGATAAGAATTCAAACAGCAGTTTGATATATTTACTATCATCATAGTGTTAAGTCGTAAAGTGTTTACAACATGGCTAAGGAGTATAACTTTTGGGTTTTATAGTCAGAATTATAGCAATGATAGCCTAAGTAAATATAAACAAACACCACATGACAGAAACTACGTAAATAGTTCATGACAAAATGTACAGTTTAAAACATTTCCATATCTGGGTGAATTAAAGGTATGATGATGAGCAAATTGCATTCTAATATAGGAGATTATATATATATGGTCTATTCCATAATTAATGGTGTCGAGGAGCATATCATAGGTGGTAGCAGGGTTTGCACTGGACATTTTATAATAGGGTTCTTTCCTAAATAAATTGGGTCTTTCGTTTAATTCTGCATAGTTTTAATGGGAATCCTGAAAATGAGTGGGGTCCTTTTCAGTTTCTATGCTTCAAAAAGACATAGGAACGGCTTCAATGCAAACCCTGTGGTAGAGTTAAAACCAGATCTAGATATGTCTATACCATATTCATTAAATCACTTTTGATATTTTACGGGTGGTTGGCAGAAAATGTGCCTCCCACCCTCCCATGGTTAATTTTGGAGCAGCCCTATAACGCATTCTTTATAAGATTTTTTTCTGTTACAGAAGCAGATAAGAAGTTTTGATGCAATTGTAAGATTTGAAGATGGCCAATTCTATGACAGAAGAACAGTATGATTTCATTTGGAAAAGTAAGTAATGACCTAAAATAATAATGTAAACAAATCATATCAAGGGAGGTAACAGTGTCAGTAGGTTGTTTTGTATGTTACAATTTTGAGTTTCTAATTATCACATATTATTGTGAGAATTGTACACTGACATGTGAAAAAGAAATGACTGAAATTTAGATTGATAAATTATGTCATGCCATATATTTTATTATAGAATAATGATATTGAATATTTTGAATAATATGATATGCATATAACATAGATTGGTCTTTTTAAAGAATAGACTCTTTATCTTCAGATGTGAAGTTTTGTGATTTGGTACAAAATAATATTCAATATACTAATGATATTGTTTTCAAGAAAATAATAATCATGAAAAAATAAAAAGCAATCATTTAACTTTCTGTCCTTACTATTATAAACTCATAATATGCATTTCAAGCACACTAGTGCAGGTATATACACACATTAAAAATGTAGGGAGATATTAGCCAGGTGGCATAGTTCCAGTAGCTGGCTCCTTCTATGACAGCTGCTGCTTATTCTCAAAATTGTATTTCTGTATATATGCTAATTGTGTTGATTGCATAAATTGTATCTATGTACTTTAAAATGTATTGGTTTATTCTATAAAGCTTGTTAGGGGGCTATATCAAATGTTGAACATTTGTATTTAAATTTATCATAAACCTTCTTATTTTAAAACTCTCAAGTATTATGGTTTTCCTACATTAGGATGTTGTTATAAAATTCAATTTCTCATCTTAGTTGAGCTTATACTTGACCTGCACGCTTTAATCCTATACTATTATATTTGAATTCTTCAACTCATACACTCCCCGAAGACACATTTAAACTCTTCCAATTCAAAGTTTGAGTTGTTTATTATGAATCATCAGGGGTGAAAGAGTTGAATAAAAATATAATTTATGCGGCTTTCCATTAATTTCACAGTTGTGCTGGTGGGAGACTCCGGAGTGGGAAAAACCAACCTGCTGTCTAGATTTACACGGAATGAGTTCAACGCCGAGAGTAAAAGTACCATAGGGGTGGAGTTTGCTACTAGGTGAATACTTTGTTTAACATCACATCCAAAGATTACTTGTTTTAAAAATGTCTTTAAAACATATCTTTCCTTAATCCATTCCTTTAGTCATTTGTTTTGATGGGTTCAATATGAATTATAGCACTTTGATGATCAATCTCAAATATAAAAATCTTTTGTAGGAATTTAACTATCAAAGGGAAGACAGTGAGAGCTACTTTGATGATCAATCTCATATATAAAACTCTTTTGCAGGAATTTAACTATCAAAGGGAAGACAGTGAGAGCTCAGATCTGGGATACTGCAGGACAGGAGCGTTACAGAGCCATCACCAGTGTGTAAGTATACATAAGCGGGGGCCATCACCAGTGTGTAGGTATACATAGCTGGGGCCAACAACATTGTGTAGGTATACATAGGCAGGGTCATCACCAGTGTAAGTATACATGGGCAGGGCCAGCAACAGTGTGTAAGTATCCATGGGCGGGGCCATCGCCAGTGTGTAAGTAGACATAGACCAGTAACATTTTGTAGGTATACAGAGTCGGGGCCAGCAACAGGGTGATGGTATACATACGTTGGGCCAGAACCAGTGTGTAGGTATAAAGAATCAGGGCCAATAGCAGTTCGTAAGTATACATAGGCGAGGCCAGCAACTGTGTGTTAGTATACAGAGTCAGGGCCTCCATAGATGTGTAGGTTTGCAGTATCAGGGCCAGCAACATTGTTTTAGTATACAGAGTCAGCTCCAGCAACAGTGTGTATGTATAGGTACAGAGAGTCATGGCCTAATTTTATGACATTACCTAGTCACATATTTTAAATACTTCAATCGTTATAAATAACAGGATAGAATGTGCAGTAATCACATGTTTGTCTTGTCCCCAGATATTACCGTGGAGCTGTAGGGGCACTAGTGGTATATGACATCACTAAGCCGCAGACATTTGAAAATCTCCAAAAATGGCTGGAAGAGTTAAAAGAGCATGCTGACCCCTACGTCTGTATTATGATTGTGGGCAACAAAACTGACCTGAGGTCAGTCCGCGCCATCCAGCAGGATCAGGGTCGTCTGAAAGCTGGTACGTAAATCAGGTCACAGTCGTGTAAATAATCACGTAAAATACTTACTCTCTGTTCTTCACAGCACCAAATACAGTACTTATCCATTCCTTACTCTCTGTTCTTCCCTCAATTTGTTGGAAAGAAAAATAAGAAGGATATTTGTAACTCTTTCCCAGAGAATATTGATTTTCATAAGAATTTATATATATATATATATACATAAAGACAACAACAACACACATTTTACCATATTTTTACAATTTTTTAGCTAATTCAAACTTAATTATGGTGAGATAAAGATGGAGTCATGTCAAAATGTGGGAGAGGCTTTTGCCAACTACAGTTTAATTGACTTAGAGAATGGCAACAGGATCTGACCCAGAATGATTTTTTTTTTTCAGAAATGTAAGGCTCCTATATTAAACAAGTCTTGAAAGCAGATGAAAATGTTATCAAATTCTTTTTACCTTTCAGATAAATTGATCATATGAAATGAACCTGTGATGCAACAATGGTTTACTATCAAACTCCAGGCAATAGATATAACACAGCACCAAATACAGTACTTATTCACAAAAATGTGATTACTATCAAACTCCAGGCAAAAGATATAACACAGTGCCAAATACAGTAATTATTCACGAAAATGTGATTACTATCAAACTCCAGGCAATAGATATAACACAGCACCAAATACAGTACTTATCCATGAAAATGTGATTACAGTCAAACTCCATGCAATAGATATAACACAGCACCAAATACAGAACTTATTCACGAAAATGTGATTACAGTCAAACTCCAGGCAATAGATATAACACAGCACCAAATACAGTACTTATCCATGAAAATGTGATTACTATCAAACTCCAGGCAGTAGATATAACACAGCACCAAATACAGTACTTATCCATGAAAATGTGATAACTATAAAACTCCAGGCAGTAGATATAACACAGCACCAAATACAGTACTTATTCAAGAAAATGTGATTACTATCAAATTCCAGGCAAGATATAACACAGCACCAAATACAGTACTTATTCACGAAAATGTGATTACTATCAAACTCCAGGCAATAGATATAACACAGCACCAAATACAGTACTTATTCACGAAAATGTGATTACTATCAAATTCCAGGCAAGATATAACACAGCACCAAATACAGTACTTATTCAAGAAAATGTGATTACTATCAAATTCCAGGCAAGATATAACACAGCACCAAATACAGTACTTATTCACGAAAATGTGATTACAGTCAAACTCCAGGCAGTAGATATAACACAGCACCAAATTCAGTACTTATCCACAAAAATGTGATTACTATCAAACTCCAGGCAAAAGATATAACACAGCACCAAATACAGTACTTATTCACAAAAATGTGATTACTATCAAACTCCAGGCAAAAGATATAACACAGCACCAAATACAGTACTTATTCACAAAAATGTGATTACTATCAAACTCCAGGCAAAAGATATAACACAGCACCAAAAACAGTAATTATTCATGAAAATGTGATTACAGTCAAACTCCATGCAATAGATATAACACAGCACCAAATACAGTACTTATCCATGAAAATATGATTACTATCAAACTCCAGGCAATAAATATAACACAGCACCAAATACAGTATTTATTCATGAAAATGTGATTACTATCAAACTCCAGGCAATAGATATAACACAGCACCAAATACAGTACTTATTCACGAAAATGTGATTACTATCAAACTCAAGGCAATATAGATATACCGCACCAAATACAGTACTTATTCACGAAAATGTGATTACTGTCAAACTACAGGCAATAGATATAACACAGCACCAAATACAGAACTTATTCACGAAAATGTGATTACTATCAAATTCCAGGCAAGATATAACACAGCACCAAATACAGTACTTATTCACGAAAATGTGATTACTATCAAACTCCAGGCAATATAGATATACCGCACCCCAAATACCCCCCCCCCCCCCCAACACATACACACACACACACACACAAATGGCCATACCATAAGACATGGAACAATGACAATAGGATAATGACAATAGAACAATGACAATAGGACAATGACAATAGAACAATAAAATAGAACAATGACAATAGGACAATGACAATAGAACAATGACAATAGAACAATGACAATAGGACAATGACAATAGAACAATGACAATAGGACAATCATTTCTTACTTCCATTGCATACATTATGCTAAATTTTCACAGGTATTTCTATAAATCAACTTATTTTCGTGGCGACCTTATTTCGCCTTTTTATATAAAAAGACTATTTTACGGGGATTTAATATTGCGATTAATATGGTTTTTTATCCTATTTTCAGTACAGTACTCCTCTAATTGAAACTATTTGGCGACGATTAAATTTCGCGACTTTTAATCACTCGGGAAATATGCGAAAATTAATCGCACACGAAAATAAGTTGGTTTACAGTATAGTATTTGAGATGGGTTTATTGGTTCAAGTATGGTACCTTGTATTTTACAGGATGAGAATTACCTATAATGGTACATGTTCTTTATTTTACAGAAGAACACAAATATTCTTTTATCGAGACCTCGGCCCTGGATGCCACAAATGTTGGCGAGGCTTTCAACAACTTATTAGTGGGTAAGTTGAACACTTTGTATATGCAGGGTTCCACACTAACACTAGTCTGTTAGTCTGAGACTAGTAAAAATACTGAATGACTAGTAAATATGCTCTGTTTAATAGTCCTGTTGACTAGTTATGTTTTCTATTTTGTTTTTGTATTCTAATCTATAACTTACTCAAGGAGGAGAAATGGTACAAATGAAAGCACTCAGGAAAACCCAAAACTCATTTCAGAGCATTTAGATATTAATTTTTTCTGCGGGAGACCCCCCAATATCCCTGCCTCCCCCTGCACTAGCCCGCCGGCTAATCGCTTCATAATTTGTTGTTCATCACTTAGTATTTCAGCTGAGAATGAATTTGAAGCCCCCAGGACTAGTCACAATACCACAGGACTAGTACCTTAAACATTTTACTAGTCCTTTGGACTAATATATTGAAAAGTTAGTTTCTTACCCTGATATGTAATACTTCATTTATGTATCTAACTTTTTAATTATTTTGCTATCCTGAATGACAAAAAAAGCGCAGCTCTTGAGTGCCAAAGGCACCTGAGCGAAGCTCTTGAATGGTAACACATGCTGGCATGAACTTAGTTGCTTCTTCTTATTACAAATGGCCTTTAGCCTGTAACCGGTATTCATTTGATTTTGATTCACCTATTGTGATCATTATGCACATTTTGTAATAACTAAAGCATTTTACCACAGTTTGTAGATTTTGACTTTTTGTGAGTTTAAATAAAAAAGAGAATACCGAAGCGGTAACAAAATCATAATCCAAACTCAAAATCGATTAAACCAGGGGCAAAATATGAACAAAGGAAAGATTTACATGGAGTCTCTTGTAAAAGTACAAGAGAATAAGACCAGGTGTTCCGGAAGAGATAGCGTCTTCTGCTTCATCGACAACACCCGCCATGTGAATCTTTGTCACATCCTATACATCAAGTTCTCAAAATGAGAACCGAGTATCATTGTCAATCACAACAAGTAAACACACTAATGAGCATACTCAAAAGCGTCCATCTTGAATGAGGGAGTTTTGAGGTTGAATGGTAAGTTTTTGTTCAAAATGAAAAAGTCCCTTTCCTAATGGGGGGATGTTTGACAGCTCTGACAATAGATATTTAGTTTTTTATTCACTTCAAATCACATTTGATAATATGCTGTTTATACAGTGTTTGTAAAAAAACATTTGTGTATCAAATTCTAAATGCTTGAAATTTTTCCAGATTTTTCTAGACCCAAAGTTAAAAACATATTAAGTTTATTGGCTTTAAGCTCTTTTAAACCCAAACGAAAATACAGTCAATAATATCTGTTGGTTAGGGCTGGTGAAATAATTCAAGGCGCACGGTTGTCTAGTGGTAGGACGCCAGGCTCGTGACGAAGGGTTGCAAGTTCGAGCTTGGTCACGGCACATGTGTTGTATCCTTGAGAAAGATTCTTCACTCTGCTTGTTCAAGTCTACTCAGCTGTAAATGAGTATGTGGTTGGGCATTGCTAGAAACTAGAATCCTAGCTGTGAGTGACGAAATGGCAGCACCGGTTTTATGCTCCCCAGGGAGTTGAGAACGATATTGGCTGGTTGCTAAGGCCCTAAAACCGCGAATAATAATTTGTGAACCGCTTTGAGACGGCCTTTAAGGTCATGATAAAGCAGTATATATTATTATTATTCAATTAATTTGAGTCATATTGTAATACTTGTTCCAGACAATTAGGTTTGATTGTTAATATATTCACAATATACAAAAGAATATCTATGCCATTTTTTGTGTCTGCAGCCTTCTCTGTTTTTGCTTGTAGATATCTTCAAAGTTCAAGTTGAAGACCAGAATATGGAAACAAAAACAGCCGACAACACATCACGCATCGTTCCAAATTCATCAGATAATCCAAATCAGTCAGAAGGCGGTATGCAGCAGTGTGGCTGTTGATCTGTGTTTTTGTTATGTTTGTTTGTCTAGCAAATTTTATATATGGTGCAAAGACTTTGAGTGACAGAGATTGAGTCTTGGAATGAGAAGTTTTATGTAGTTTGGATTGTTTGAAACTTGGTTTTTTAAGAATTTTTGAGATAGGAAGTTAGATCTTGGTACAGGTGGGAAAGTTAAGTTATATAGAATATTGTAACGTGCAGGCAGTCACCAATTCAACTACTGTCCAAACTCACCGTTTCTTAACTAGCGTAAACGGGTCCCCGGGTTATACCGCATGACTGAAAAAGCTAGCTTGCCAGTTAGGCAGTATTTCCCCCTCATATACCTAGCTGGACTTTACAATATTATTCCACATATATTGAAATGTAATTTTTTTTTTTCAAAAATTGAATTAATTTAATATTTTTTTCCTAAATCTTTTATTCTAGTTGATATGAGATATTGTCTTACAATGTATTAAGCCAGTCCCAAGATCATGATAATGCATTCTAAGTGCTTCAATGAATGACTCTTTTTTTTTTTGTTAATTTCCAGTGTTTGGTTATTCTTAAATCTTGCAAGATGCAAAATTTATTTTATTTTCTTCTTATTTAAAACATGACACATGAGCTCTGAAATCTTCTTCTGTGGTTTTATGGATACTTGGTTAGAAACTGATTTTTCCCAGAAAGTTTTTTCCTGAAGGAAAATTATCAAAATAAATTAATTTCCAATAGTTCTTGTACCATGACATGTTTGCTTGACAAAAGTTTAACTTGATTTTAATTTAAAGAGTCTTATTGCGAATGTTAATGAGAAGCTTGATTGAGTCTGATCTGAGTCCTGTTGATGTTTGAATGCTGTGAGTTATATAAAATGTTAAATTGTTGTAAGGGAATGATAATATGTATATATATTTATGTATATAATATCTTTGCTAGTGCGTGTTTCTGGTTTTGTTTTACATTGTAGTAAAACGATTTGACAACTCAGAATTTTCCTCTTAGTCTATATTATATATCTTGATATGTATTTTGTTCAATTCTTATTAAAATCACATTTTAATCTCTTTGATTCCAGACTAATATGTACAAAATAATTATCCAATTCACATTTTTTGCCTTTCATTCCACATGTTCTTTTTTCCTTTTGTAAAAGAAGATTCTGAAAATACAAATATCAAATGTGCCAATTTAACTGAATCACTGTAAATTTCATTTTGAAGTTTTGTGAACAACATATGATTAAGAAAAATAATATTCATGCAATATTAAGGATGTTAACTTCAATATTATTAGTTGTGTACATTTTTGTACTTGCAAATTTTGAACAATGAAAGTAAAAAACAGAGATAATTGTCTACTCTGCTGTACAAGTTACATATTGAAAAATCTAAGGGAGGCTTCTATTTATAACAGTTCGTATAAAATATTTCTTTATCTTTTATTAACAAGAGTTTTTTGGGGGTTTTTCATCTGGTTTTGTCTTCTTTGAACATATTGTTTTAATTTCGTTAGTTAGTCAAGTCAAGGTCACATTTTTAAGGTACTGATTTGAACATTCTAGAATAACTCTCTATTACAATTTAACATTGATGAAAAGTGATTTGTCTGTACCGTATGAATATGCATGAAAATTTACATTGCCAAAAATGAACAATATTTCCTTTCATTTTCTATTTCTAATCAGACTTGTCGGCATTCCGAATGTCAACCATGAATTTTAACACATGCATTCGAGGGTGTAGATTTCTTAAGATTTCCCGAGACTTTGGGATCAATAAAAACTTACAAATGTCTGATTTAACATTGAATGCTATTAGGATTATGTTCTCTCTTGTGTTGAAATGCGTTAAATTAATTCAATAAACTCCTTAAAACACTGAATACTCAATCAGATAGAGTGTGCAAATTTAGAAAAAAAATCAAGTGTTATTTGGAAAATACCTAATAACACCGAACATAAATTACTAAAAATAAATAAAATGAAAAAAAACAAAAGGAAAAAAATATGTTACTGATAGATTTCCTTATTAATCCCTAAACTGGAATACTCAATCGTATAGAACACTAGGATTTAGAAAAAATAAATCATGGTTATTTTTTAACAATTATTACTGAACTTAAATAAAAAAAGTACCGGTAAATAAATGAAATAAAAAATAATAAAAAAAAAATTGAAAAAAAAAATTTTGACAGCTGACAGAAAATAATTAATACCTCAGCTAGAATACTCAATTGAATAGAATGCTGGGATTTAGAAATTATAAATCATTCATTTGTTAAATAAAATTTGAAAACAAAAATAGGGAATGTTTCTAGCAGATTTCATAAATGAAAGAGGAAGTATTAGACTCTTACACTAACATAGGAAATATTTTGTTGATTTTTTCAATAATGAAAAGTATGAATTGTATGTAGTTAAAAAAAAATAGCTATTTTGATAAAGAAATGTCAAGTTATTATTGATGAATTGTAATTAAAGATTTAAAATTTCTGAGGAAGCTTTAAAATTCTTTTGGTGATAGATGTACTTAACTCATTCAGCCCTGAAATTTCATAATTAACAAGTCCGCCTATTGAATTGGAAGAGTTCAAATGTGTCTTCAGGGGTGAATCTTTTAACCTAAATTTCAGGGACAATAAAATTTGACACAAACTGTTTTGGACATAAACTTAACTTGATTACTACTTCTAGATCTCTTGACTTCATGATACTTCCTATTTTGTTTATTCAAAAAAAAATGAAATCTTCACAACACGGAAGCTTTAATGTATTAAACAACATGCTTACTACATGTATCACCATTGTAATTATTATTTTCAAATATTTATACAAATATATTTATTTTACAACAAATATGGAACAACATGTTTCAGCTTATATTAAACACTCTTGATGGCCTGGGCCCAGTTGTTCAAAGGGTGATTAGCTTAATTACTATTTAAAGACATTTTTGCAAACTTGAATAATTCTGTCAATATACAAGTTACAATCTTTAAATTTTGTATGTAAATTGACAATATAAGGTATTTGATATCTGCAAAGTTGTAATTAAATCTGTGGTTTCATTTTAAAGTTACATGATAATTAAAATTTGCACTAATCGCTATTTAAGCTAATAATCTGTCGAACAGCTGGGTCCAGTATGTTTAGCTTGTGGAGGGAGGTTGACTGTTGGAGGAAACCGGATTACCAGGATAAAACTGATTTGGTCAGTTAGGCAACCCCATACCCTTTACACACATTTGAATGGGGAATTAAACACTGGTTGCTATGGTGAAAGGCAGGTGTGCTATCCACTGCACCACTTGACCACCCAATATTTGTCAAATATGTGTCTGTATACCTGTACTTTCAGTAGAAATATTCTATAAAAATGTCATCTCCAGGCATTTTTCAGATTTCCTAGGTTTTTGAATGAAATGTATGTAGAACAGCAATTCCAAGTTGTTAATTTTGTCAATTTAAATCAGATGAGTATTTTGGTTATTTCAGTGACATTGAAAACTAATGAAAATATATTACATAATGTGCTTAGCCATCCTCAAGTTATATACAATATTTTTGAGAGTCTATTAACATATCTCCCCAAAAGTTCTTGTACTTACCGGTACCATGTTTTGTATTCTTGATATTGTTCAAAAACAGGATATACAAATATTTATTCAGTATATTTAAAAAATAACGAAATGAAAAAAAGAGAGGTTTGGTGATCATTTTCATAATTGTCATATAAAGAACACCAATATAGGTTTAATATTAAGAGATTTCCCAAAAAATATTTAATATTGCCAACCTGAACAAAAAGTATTTGGATATTTTAGTGATCAGTTTTAGTTGGTCATATAAACTTGCCATATAAATATAGGTTAAAATTCAAATATTTCCCTTATATTTGCATTTTGAAAATAGCGTTTAATATTCGATTTTCTCAGCAAACTCTCAACAAACAGATTTTTTTGATAGTAAAAAATATTTTATTTTTTTCAATTGACTGAAACTTGAATAATTTTGTCCTGGCTTTGACCTACAGCTGTCAAGATGTAGTAACTCGGATTCAATATTGTGATAAATAAAAAAGATACATATCTATATTATGATCTCTGTTGTTTACTGATTGTAAAATTTTTGTGATTTATTTCCATGAAATGATTTTGTCGGAATGATACATAAGGAGAAACAAAAACACCTGATTTTTACTATATATAAAAAAAATTGAATTCGACAACAAAATGTTTAATCTTGAACACACACTTCCTCAATGAAAGTCAACTATTGTCCATTTGAGTTTGTGTTTGTATTTTACAATTTCATGTTCCTTCTAAATGATGTACTTGAAGGAAACAATAATGTTTTGGTCCCATGAAAATATCTGTATTTAGATTTTCATTTTCAAGAACTTTAAAAAAGTATCATAATATTTCAATTTTAATATAATCATGCCTTGTAGTTAGAAGCTGACATTTTTTCACTCTATCTGTATGTCTAATGTCTATAGTTGTGATTACTTCTGATTACCTGAGACTTGATAGACGATGTTCATACATTAACCCCTGAAGTAGTGTAATGAACTCTTCTAACCTTTGAAAGGGAAGAGTTTAATTGTGTCTTTAGGGGTAAATGAATTAACTCTCTGTTGGTAATGCCGAAAAAGTTGTATTAGAATGTGCCTTGCTGTTATTATGAAGTGTATATCTAAAGCAATGGTGTCATCAAAATCCAACAAGACTCTTTCTCTTTCTCTCTATACACACAATTCATCAACAGCTATGGAAGTTCATGACAAAAATGAATGCTCTTTATTCAACACATTACAAATGATACACGTAGGTCAGCCAACAAATATCTGATGGAATTAATACAATGATCCACTCTCAACAATATAAGAAAGAAATATATTTTTGAATTGTATGTATAAAAAACGTGAAATTCCAACAATATTGCATTTTGAAGATTTTAATTGTATCAAAATTCATACATACATGTAATTGACAAATAACAAAACATCGCAAGAAATTAATATTATAACGTAATACATACTTCAAAATTGGGTTTCGCTCAATTTCAAAGCGTTTGCAGAAAAGATGTATCAGAACATTTGGATGGCAGTGTATATATGTGTATCAAGAATTGAATTGTGGATTTTCATGACATATCAGCGCTCGAATTAGAAACATTTGTATATACATATTATCATAATTATATCCATATCTAATCTTGTTAAAACTTATCTGTAGATTATTTGCATATCATACACATTCAATTTTTGCACAGTTCATGATCAAGGACTAACATGTCTATGTATGTACGTCTTATGTGAAAAACATATTTCATAGATTTATGTGGATTTATGAACAATGAATGTAAATGGTGAGTAGGATATGTATAGTCTATAGTATTTATAATGTACTTACTTGTTATCCTCAAAACGTTGAGCTTTAATATATACATGTATCTCTACTTATAAATTATTATTCGTATTATATAGAAAATCAGTGTTTTCTTCCTCTGTTTATGCTTATTAATTATTTTGTTTTGTCAGCCTTTTAACGACATGCAAGTAAGTCAGCCTTAATGCTAATTAAGATCACTACATCTATGGGTGTGGGGGATGGTTAGTAAATGAAATTCACTTTGATGTCTCATGTTAGAAATTAGTTTGACAATCTTAATTTTAGATATTTTTAATAATATTTTGTAATTATCTGGTGATCTGAAAAAAATGTTATTGCTGCATAATAAAAGAATACCTTCAATCAAGTTATTACAAAATTAATTGCATTAAGCAATTTCAAATCTAGCAATATTGATATTTATTAAATTTTTACCAGTGAAATATCGAAAAATTTTCATTTTATAAAAGTGATATTTTTCACTTGTGAAAAATATCACTCTTTCTGATTTGACCAATCAGAACGCTGCTTACAAACGACGTTTGGGAAAATCAGAAGCTGCCACTGTAGATTTTCATACAAAAATGTAATAAACAGAATATCTTACAGTATCTTCAGTAATACCAAACATATTTCACTCGTGAAATATATTTGGTTTTACTGAAAATACTGTTAGATATACTCTATTTATATAGATGTTGAGGTATTAGTAGATTTTATTTTAATTATAAAGGATGTGTGGTGTTTAGGACAATTTTGTAGACTTGACGTGTTTTCAGTAGTAGTAGATGTTTCCTTAACGATTAACAGAATCATGGTGTAAAGTAGAATACTTATCATTGCAATTGTTATGCTAAATACTTTATACAATATATTACAATGCCATTACAAAATTGGTTAAGGGACTTTGTTTGGTCAAGGTCTTCTTCCATTACTTATAAATCTGCAGATTTGTGCTAGGGATTTTTTTTTTTTTGTCAATTATGAATTTAAAAAAAATTGTCTTTGGAAAGTATTTCAAATTTTGAAACCTGTGATTTGAACATGAAAATAAATATTATAATTTCAAAAGGTTTTGGGGCAAAAGAGGACCACATCATACAAAGTATTAAGTTTAAAACACTTAATAGTAATTTTATAAAAGCTCATACTTTGCCCATCATTGTAAGGCATACAACGACATTAATTAGTATAGAACAACACCATTCACTGGTTGGTATTTATACTTTAAAATATGATTTACATTGTAATCTGACGTATTGCACTCTTTAATTTTTTTTCTGTTAAGTAAGCTAATGCTTTAAACTGCATGGATCACTTTGGGGCGAGATTGGAAGATTTTTACCCATATTTTTCCTGAAAATCTCATTAAATTTTCAAAATAGTATTAATTTATATAGAAAAATCTCATAGAAGTTCCCCCATAGGTTTTATGAGCCAGAATTATCCCTGTTAAACTAATAAACTAATGTACATACATTACCATTTTCGCTTTATTTGTGTCCATTCCTTAGCTTTTATTTAACTGGCTTTGTTGGAAATCTTTATCATGGAATTTTGATAAAAGCATACAATATTACTGACTTTTAAGGAATTTTTTTTTCGGAAATATTATAACATAAAGGTATGGTTTTAACAGATGTATGATGCAGTTTAATTCATTTTTTTGGCATATTGCATCTATTACTAAATTTAAAAGGTGCAGATTTGTGTGTGTTACGTCATCTTTCCACTATTGTCGTCATTTAATTTTGATGTGTTGATTTGAGTATTTGGGAATGACTGTGTATTAAACTTGCTATCAATCCAATTTATATATCGTATACATATATGTCTTTCATATTTGTGTATGTTACACATTTATTTATATTCTGTGTGTGAAGATTTCTGTTTGTTACTATGAAAATCGTCTTTCTTTCTGTCCGAAGTTTTAACATATTTGCTTAAATTGCCGATTGTACGAAATTCATATTTCATTGACATCAGGTTAAGTATATCTAATATTAATTTTAACATTTAGGAATTTCCTAAATGAAACAATTTATATTAGATTTTTGGAATAATTAACAAAAATTGTAATTATTTGGAGCAAAGTACTTCCTCTAAAATCACGGAAATTACCTTTTATGTATTGTGAACAATTAGATTTTTGCTAAATATTTGTCCTTTGCAAATCCAAATTTGAACATCTTGCTTACTGTTTATTAATGCTTTTTACAAACAAGTATTCGCTTTTTGAGAAATTTTATCAATCAATGTATTCATGCATATTTCTATGCTAGCTTGGCACATGCAAAATTAATGAAAATTCCAGTATATTGAAAATTAACACATTGTGGCTGAATATAACACGAACAATATATTTCTGTTAAAACGTTTTTCATTTCCTTTTAATTTATTGAAATTGTAAAGATCTTAGCAATATTTATTTTGTTCATTGCTTATACATAAAGGGTTGAGCTACTTTGAAAATTCCTTACTTAAATTAAAGGTTTTATGGATTATAAGATTACATTAAGCACTATCTACATATGAAATTAAAGACATATTTTGTAAAATTTGTTATATTTGTTATTTATCAAATTAAATTTTTGTTGTGCTGTCCCGGTCTTTTCGAAGCCTACTTGCTATAAAGCGGAAGTGATTCTGACTTTATAGTGCTACCAACCAAAGTTAGAACTGCTGAAGGCTCCCGACTGAATACCTCGCTCGGGGACATTATACTGACAATGGATGAATAAGTTGTTTCAGGACTCGCACAACTAAATAATTTACTATATGTTATAACTAAGCTTTCGAGCTAATAACTTTAATATTTGAAGTTCAACACTTGTGACAACTGCCTAATTAACAGATACATACATGACAAAGTCTTCAAGGGACATTTTATGAGGAGTTCACTGGCATATTAGCTTGCTACAGCCGTCTGCTTCGGACAACCGGAAATTTACATGTCAAACCAGTGACTACCCTACCGGTAGAATTTAAGGTTAAGCTTCTCTTGAAACAATTTGTGGAATGGTGTAAATTCTAGCAATTTATAGTTGAGATTTGTTTTTAGAAATATAATACTTCTTTCGACTTCAGTATTTGATGTTGGTCTCTACTGAATGTCAGCCACACTTTATTTTAAATATGAAAAAATTATAATATCTGGACTTCATTCAAAATTTTCCTGTAAACTGATTCACATTTGATTAATTCAAGATGGTTAATTAAGGGGGTGATGATTTAAACTCGGAAATAAATATTGAACACTCTTCAGCATTGCATTTGGCGGACGATTTAAATATAGGATTTATCTCCCTTCTACTTTAGTGCGACATATTTGAACGGGCGCCAGCCGTTTGTATAATACTTTGACGGCTTTGCGACGGTATTTGTATACCTTTAGCTATGAAGCATTAAGTTTAGTTCTCTCATTATCAAAGATTTTTACCAACGATGAAACAAGGTAAGGTAATAATTAGGTTAACTGTCAAAAAACAAAGAATACCAAAGTAACAAACAAGACCATTATTCGAAATCGATTAAACTAGGGGCAATACGTGAACAAATAAAAAAATAACATGGAGATTTAAAGTATAAGATAATAAGACCAGGGCCCGTATTCATGAAACTGTTCTCATGCTCAAGCATGGATTCTATGCTCAAGCCTTATTTCTTGTTATGGCTCTAAATTATTTAAACAATCTAATTTTGTCAAAGTTTTGGTAAAAAGTTGAAGAAGCATGAAGTCGAAAGCTGATTTCAACATTTACAATGACTTTTTGACTCTTCAACATGTTTCAGGTAAGTTTCAAGAAAGCTGACTTGAGCACAGAATCCATGCTTGAGCATGAGAGCAGTTTCATGAATACGGGCCCAGGTGTTACGGAAGAGTAAGCGTATTCTGCTTCATTGACGGCACTCGCCATGTAAACTCTATGCCCCCAAAGTGAGAGACGACACAGTTGCTTAAGTTTCTGTCGGTAAAGAATAAATATGCATGTGTGAAATGAGCCTCCCATTACAGCAACATTCTGTAATGGGCCGCGGCTCCATATATAAACATTGTTTTTTATATACTGACAGAAACTCAAACAACTGTGGACACGAGTCATCTCAATCACAACAAGAATGAGCATATTTGAAAGAAGTCCATCTTCGTACCAAACAACGATACAAAATATTTAAGATGGCACCATGCAACCTGTTCATGGTTACTATCAGCATGCATCTCTCGAATCCCTCTGTCGTAGGTTTGTTCGTCAGCAGCCGACATCCATCATAAAAAACTCGATATTTGTGGCAAATCATTTGTGACAAGTTAACACCACCGGTTTGGGAAAAACACCCACCATGATGCTCTATCAAGATAGGGACAAAACTGAATACTCTGAAGCGTCAACAAAACCATAGTTTGAATTAAAAATCTATTAAAATTTGAACAAAGGAAAAAACTACATGAAGATCCTGGTACACGTGTTTATTTAGTGTGTTTTTCAGCTGGGGGCCTTCGGCAGCATATTAGGTATTCAGTGTGGTAGAACTTCAAATCGGCAACAGATCCAGACTATCGCAAGAAGTCATACAAAAACATGCCACAGCTTTCCAAATACACACGCCCTCAACACAAGCATACATATTGCATACTTCGAGAGGCCGTCCTTAAATGATCATGGCTGTTTCTAAGACGTAAAACAATCAAACCAAACTCTGGAACAGTAACCGTCATCTGCTTCATGTAAATCTACATCTTGTAGGTCTCACATCCAAGTTAAGGTAGCATAAATGTTCACAACTGTAGAATCGAAATCGTCATGTTTATCTATAGCAAGTTGTCCCTGCTGGTCAGTTTGAAAGTAAAGTTCGGGTTACATGTAAATGACTGTCGAGAAAAACTTGCTGTGTCCTTGATTTCCTTTCATTTTCATGATAGTAACTATCCTGCTCCTTAGACCTAATATATTTACATGTCGCTGCTGATTCGTTATTCTAGGGTTTTCGTGATCGATGTCAACTGCTGACAAACAAACTAACAACAGGGGGATTCGGGAGAAGCTTTATGGTCGCTATATATCTTTGTCTCATTGAGAAATATATTCTGTATCTTTGTGTGATATGAAGATGGTCGTTTTTGAGTGTGCTTATTAGTATGCTTACTTATTGTTATTGACAATGATGACTCGGTTCTCATTTCGAGGGCTTGATGTTTACTTGGATGTGACCAATATTTGCATGACGGGTGCCGTCGATGAAGCAGAAGACGCTTACTCTTCCGGAACACCTGGTCTTAATCTCTTGATTACTACACAGGGATTCTGAGATACGGGTTTATGAGGATTGCACAAGTTTTATGGTCGCCTTATTGGACAGATTGGGATATATATTGCATCGTTGTATAGTATGAAGACGACGTTTTTTTAATATGCTCATTTGTGTGCTTACTATTTGTGATTGAGAACGATGATCGGTTTTCACTTTGAGGACTTGACGTTTACTTGGATGTGATCAAGATGATGATTTACATGACGGGTGTCGTCGATGAAGCAAAATACGCTTACTCTTCCGGAATGCCTGGTTATATTCTTTTAAACTTTTGCACATATCTCCCTGTAGATATTTCTTTTGTCCATATTTTCCCTAGTGTTCTGTTGACTTTGAGTTCAGATTATGGTTGTGTTGACGATTCTGTACTCTTTCTTCTTTTCAAATTGCAAATTTGGTATTCATACACAACATATTGCCCATATAACTGAAAGTGAAATTATGGGATATAAGCAAGGATTTTTGTTTCCTGTATTGATAAAAACTTCCCCACAATTTCGCCCTGACCTCGTATGACAACAGCTTGTCAGCTAAGAGTTGGGCACCGTTTGTTTCAAAAGGAATGTTAATAGTCAACTTGACAATTTTTCATTCAAACTCTTCGAAGACATTTTACATTTTAATATTTTCCCCGATATCCACCTTTCTTTGCTCTCATAGTAAACCATCCCTTTGTTGGATTTATTGTAGACTTTTAGAGACGTACTAAAAATGAACTGTTGCAGTGGCTATGATCATGATATGCACATTAGACTCTTTGTTAATTTCACTTTAACCTGTATTCATCTACTTTTATAACATTCGTTTTATTAAAAGTATTACCCACTTCCCTTTTAGTCTCAAGACCAGTTTTGACTTTCACGTGTTGGTCGCAGCGTCACAAAATAAAATGGAAATCTACATGCCTTCTACTAAATTTTAAATGTCTAGCAACTTGCATATGTGTTAAATTAATCTTCCACTCGTAAACCTGGCACGTATTTAAATGTTAAATGACCCCAGCTGTACATAAAACATAGAACACAAACACACCAAGCAAGACCAATCCATAAGCGACATCAAACGCGAAACAGACCGCCAAAACATTGCAACTTTCGAAATTAGAATTTGAAAAGGCGGCAAATAAGCGACACTTTTAAAATAAGAGGCACGATCTAATATCGCCAAGGCTTGATTCTGTATTCCACAGACCAAAGGGTTGATGAATTTGCCAATGAACCTTTTCGGGGTGACAGTGATTGACAAATATATAATGACAGAAACAGAAGCAGTTTTACTCCTAAATTGGCCTCAAATGACTGTGTATGAGTAACAACGCCCATTTTCTCGTTCTGGTATAGACTTGCATTCTGAATTATTGACAGACCTTATCACCCAATACGCCTATAAGTGTGTAACTGTACTAGTTCTATCTCGTTCTGAAACAGACTTTTACATTCCTATTTAGACCTCTGCTCTCATATTCAAATGCATTGGACGCTTAACACTAGGTTTTTACCGACCTCCTTACCGACTTTCTCTCTATATTTTTCCTGTCTTCCCTCTTTTTTCTTTATACTTAGCTGTCTACCGTCTCTATCATGTCCTTTCTTCGAACTCATTCATTGATCTGTCTGTCCTTTTTATATTTTTTTAATGTCTTACCTCTGTTCATTTGCCCTCTTTGTATGTGTCTCTCTCTTTTTTTTCTCTCTCTTTTTTTTTCTCTCTCTCTCCCTCCCCCCTCTCTCTTTCTCTCCCCCTCTCTCTCTCTAATCTCTCTCTTTTTATCTCTTTCTCTCTCTCCCCCTCTCCCTATCTTCGTTATTTTTTTTCTGTCTTTCCTCACCAAATTTTCCTATATTGTCCTTTTATCTGGTTTCCGGTTTTTTTAATGTAATATGTCTGTTACGCAGATTTGTTTGTCCTATATGTGACTATAATTGAGCATTAACATACATGTGGAATTGTTATTATGTAAATGTACATTATTGTTATATCTATAGTGTTCACTTTGTAATGTAAAACATTGAAAATGGTGTTTGGAGACAACATGCAACACCAAACATAACGCGAAAACGTCGTTTTAAGCACTTAGCGTTGTACCGTTTTATATAAGCACTCTGGTGTACTGATGCATTGAAGTCAAAAACTTGATTATGCCGGTATTTACAGGATTGTGGTAGGTGTAAGTCTTATTACATTTCGTGGTGGTGTATGACCTACGACGTAATAAGATTACGCGAGACGACAAAGTGGACGGGATTATTACGTGGGAGTGTGTTTATACACAATGTACGTACGATGATGTAAACGGTTGAAGAATGGTTGGTTTATACTGTTTATTTATCCATTTATTTTTAAGCACATTGATTACTAGAATCTTGCCTAACCTTGAGGGTTGACAAAAAATGTTCAACCCTCGGGTGATATTCTTGGTTGTCTAACACGAGGCTCTGCCCGAGGGTTGGATATTTCTCTGTCGCAACTTCATGGTAGAGGGTGATACTTTTTCTCCTATCATTTTGTTTTGTTTTAGCAAAAGTATCAATGCAACTCAATGCTGATGTGACTTGGCGTGATGTTTTCTTTGTCGTGACGTCATTATTTTGTTGTCGTGACGTTATCATAATGTTGTCGTGGCGTTATGTAATTGTTGTCAGCTCGTGCTATCTAACATACCCTAGGGGGTGACAGAGAAATCTTGGACAGGTGAAAGAGTGGAAAATTCTGTGAATGACAGGGAAATTATAATATTCTTGCTTTATGGAAGACGGTGATTGTTAGATTTGTTTTGTTTATGAATTACCACCAATAGCGTTTTACCACATATTTTCCTGTCGTCCCTCTCTATATTTTGCAATACTAAGTACATTTTTAATACTTACTTTTATCTATACATTTATTGATATTCACATTGTTATTATTTTATCTTGCTTAAAGAATGATGGTGATTTAATAACTTTCTTTGCTTATGAATTATGCTATGAGTAATAGTTTTATTTACATGTTATCAGGTTTTCAGAGCAGTTTCACAAATTTTTAGAGCGCTATATAAATGGTGTGTATTTTTATCATTATTTCAAAATCTGATATCGAGCCACTTCAAACTTACATGAAATAAATATAATTAAAACCATTTATTGTTAATAACCGTTAGAAGATGACGTATCACACACATGTTGCACATTTTAAATTTATTATTAGATACAATATGCCGAAACAAATAAATTAAACTGCATCATACAGCTGTTTTGTCCTCCTAGGACTCTTCAGTGGTGATAGGGGCCGAAAGGTAGGAATCCAAAATTTCTGAACAAATGTAGAAACAGAAGGGTCATTTGCGTAAAACTCCTTTACATTATGAATTTAGAAGTAAGATCAAACCAATCTTGTATAATTTCAAATCGTGTACTTCGAAAATGTGTATATTATGTACCGTGCCACTACTCAAATGAGATATAATGTGGCTATGGAGGCTCCAGCAAACCTTGGGGACTAAAACATCCCAGCAATCAACCATGGGATTCCGACGATGATACCTGTATCACTGCATAATATGTATATTGAGATATGTATTGGTTTCATTACAGTTGTTCCTTTGTTTTAACGCCTTTTCGGTTAATGTTGATAGCTTATCATTTGTTGTAGGACGTTTTGGTCATTTCATTTTGCCTTGGACTCTAACTGGGCTTATTTACGCCAAGGTAAACCTATTGCTATTTTACCTCATCAATAAGCACCTTCACCTCCTCCTGGCTGGCCAAATGATAATAACAATACCTTAATCGTTGTCAATGAATAATTCAATAATTCTCATTTTTTAAGCTGTCGATGGATTTTAAGTTGTGTTCCAAAATGTATTTCACAAACCATACATCAATACCATATTTTGCAATGATTGAAAAAGGAATATTTCATATAAGTAAATGACGACCTACGTTCAATTTTGAAGGAAGTTTGATATTTTAATGATAACTTTGATACCATAATGATAGAAAGTCAAATGTTCCCAAAGGAAATTCTTTGTTGAAAGCATAGTTGAGATTGCTCATACTAACTACTTAGAAGTGGAATTGTTGGCGGCGTAGAAATTACTTCGTTTGCACTAAATCTACGCGAATATATCTACACGCGAATATATGCAACACAACACTGCCCAATCTCTACGGCATCTAATAGTATAAGTACGCGGTACAAAACAACACGAAAGACGGCGCGAAAAGTTCCTACCGCGAACATTAAGGAGACTGCCTAAGCGAAAAATATCGAATGCGAAAATATTGAATTTTATTCGATATTGAATATTTTATTCCTCCGATTCCACATTTACATTTTTATTTCACTGTTGGATTTCAATTGTCTCAATACAAATACAACATTGCATGTTATGACCCTAATGGAATGTGGATTAGTGGTGCTAGAAAAAAAATCAGTATACCAAAACGTCAACAAACGCATAATCCGAACTCAAAATCAATTAAACTGTTCCGGAAGAGTAAGCGTCTTCTACTTTATCGACGACACCAAAAAACTTGCCCATAGTTCTGATCAACCTGCATCTCTCGAATCATTGGGTTGTTAGTTTGTTTGTCAACAGTCGACATCTAGGTTTTTATAACCACACATTTGAGTAATCTAGGAGAGGTGACAATAATATTTCTCTAAGGTCTTGTGAAGTTCCGAGAATCGGAAATAATTATCTACGGAATTTTGGGCCTTTGTTCTGCTAGCATTAATTCGTAGATTTGAACTAAAAAAATGACACAATATGAATTAAAATTTAACTCTTCGATACGTGGGTTAACATTCATATAGATAATATTTGATTGCTTTATATTAAGACAGCCTTTTTCGGGTCCAAAGTCGCGAAAGAATTTGAAATATGAAATAAGCAAAATAGCTCAATGATCATAGCAATGCTCCTTACTATTGTCTGTTGTACAGACATATGCATGGCTAATGGAACATTGTGAAATTTAAAAACAGTGGCCTTCAATTCTCACAACAACATCAAGCGCCAATGGAAACTATCCTCTAGAGTACTGCTGTAATTCTAAATGTACGATTGCTGAAACGCTCTATCATATTACCCGAAACGTTGCTATTACAGCGTTATCAGGGGACACCGCACCAGGATAATTCTAAAATGTCGAAAATGACTTGTATAAAAAAATCTCTGAATAACTAATTCTGTACTGATGCTGCCCTCGTGTGATTCGATATAATCTGACACCGGAAATAACGGTAGAGCAATGACGTCACGAAATAATGTGTTAAACACTGTTTAATAGGCATTTGCCTTTCTTCAGGTTTTTAACAATGAAAGATCTATATCATATTCCATAGTAAATTATACATTAATTCTATGCTGAATAACAAAATATCGATTTCATATTTCAAATGATATGAATTATTAAAACCCTAAAAATGTCAATTTACTATTGGTAAACACACGGAAGTACGATTCTAACCTAACGTTATTGTGGGAAACCAAGCATTTGAAAAGTGAAACTTGCGCCAACATGTCTTGAAAAAACGAAATGTATTTGTGTCAAAAACAGGATTTTCAAAGAAGCATATTCGTGCTTCATTGATACTCCATGTGTTGCGCGTATTCTCGCTTTCTGCTCCCTGTGATATGTATAAGTAAATTTGAAGCAAGCGATTGGTTGAGTTTAGTTTGGTTTGATTCTTACTTCCTATTAACAGCTAGGGTCATTTAAGGACAGTCTTACGGTGTATGCGATGCGGATGCGGGAAATGAGTGAGTGTCTCTGGGAGGCCGCGTGTAGGCCGTCGTACGAAAGTCCGGATCTTTTGCCAATTTTGCAGTCCTACCAAATTGAACTACATTTTTGTATGCTGCCAAACAAACCAAACACCCTGACAAATTGTTGTTGTTGTTATTAAATCAATTACCGTGTTTTAAATTACCCATTCGCATGCCGTAACGTTACAATCTACTGTAAGTGACCTGGTGATTCTCCAAGCTCATGAGCTAGTACTTTGTCATAAGACCATACCTATTTCTTTGCTAGGCATTAGACATATTCCATATATGATGCCTCAGCTTTTACTAGGAGGACGCGACATTTGCTTGGATGTGACATAAATTTACATGACAGTGGCGTCGATGAAGCAAAAAACATTTACTCTTCTAGAAAACCTTGTCGTATTCTCTTGTAATTTCAGGGGTCTCCTTTTGTTCATATTTTGCCCTTAAGTTCGGATCATGGCTTTGTTGAGGTTAAGGTATTTTCTTATCTCTCCCCCCCCCCCCCCCCCACCCCCCCACCCCCACCCCAACCCCCCACCCCACCCCCCACCCCCGCCCCCTACAATCTAATCAAAACCCTATCATAATGCTTGACTTTCTTTTTCCCTGAGCATGGTTGTTTGCGTTTTTATGAATGTTTACGTTTTTGATGGAAAAGGACAGTACTTTGTAAACGACATAATCTAAATACGTTCTCATTAATTCGGTTTATAACTTGATAAACTGTAAAAACGAATCGATGAAAAAGCATTAAACACCAATTAAAATTATTTCATTACCATTAATAACAGACCTATGTTATATTAAATTTTCTGAAATTATCTTTGTTGACATTTTAATATCATGATAGAAATAATAACGCCTCTCTATCAGACATAATTGTCAATTATTTTCTAAATTTATGAGCATGATGTTATGAATTATAGAACATCATATTGGTGGAAGTTTCCGATGGTGGGCAACAATAGGTTATGTTAGTAATATGTGACATATTTTGTTGTTTGTGATATCAGGCAGATATTATTCTAATAATGTTTTAAAACATTACAAATCTCTTCCACCTTCTGACATTTATCATCTATAAAGGTCGCTTTTGTGGTTAAGATGTTTTTGCTGCTTAGCTTATCAGCACATTTCATATTACACAAAAAATCAATCTTGTCATCAAGGTGAATCCTACTCTTAACTAAAGCATTGTTAGCTTTGCAGAATGATAACAAATCATACTCAATAGCAAGCCGATAGTATTCATGATTTTATTTCATTTCTGTGCATTAGATAAATAATTTGTATAACAATATTGCAGTTTAATTTGATAACATTGTTTACGGCCTAATGATATTTTAGCGTGAAGCCAATGTTTGTAAGCACTGCGAAGATCAATGTTAATTTTTCAAAAAGGTGGTAAACTTGACAATATCTTTTTAATAATTCACGGTTGATTTATTTATTGCTGTGACAGTAAAAAACAATTAATTTAATGTCTTGCTAAACTCAGGCCGGTGTAACATAAATAGCTACAAAGTTGACAATACTTAAAAAATATTGTTTACATTATCAGTATAATAAAGGATATAAAGATAAAACAATCTTAATTTTAATAAAGATAAGTTGACTATGCTTGTAATAAATTGTTTGTCCTGCTCGTCATTATATGTGTATTGATTTTACACCCCCTGTTGATAAGTTCCGGTTGACGGCCTGCTCCTACTCAAACATCCCTATCAGTTGACTTCGGTGTTATATTGAAAAATGAACTCGATGAATAATAGCACAGAACCACGTCCGGAACTCGGCGTCGCCGCGGGCTGTAACCGTTTTAACTGTTGTAAATTACTCATACTTCCTGGAAATATCAGAAATAGAGAGTTACAGAGATAAGTCAACCTTTTATCAGATATGAAAATACTTTCATCTTTAATGTCTACAATTTTATACATTTTAATTCGCAATAAATACTTTTTTCCAATAAGAATATAATTATGTTTCCTGTATCTTTCCTCAAACAGTTTTGTCTTCGTTTCAATACGCGTTAAGTGCCAAACTCAAATGAATTAACATTGTTCTGAAACGTAAACCATACATTTAATAAAGGGAGGATACATGCTCTCGTAAATGATGAAAAAATAAGTGTATATTGGCCACATACAGTGATAGAGAATATAAATGTACAATATATGATGTCTTTTTAACACTTAGAGATCAAATTGATAGATAGGATTGTGGAAAAAATAAGCTCACTTAGTCCAATCCTTTGACAAACTTTGTGTTCATTGATTATGTTTCGTCAATCATTTTGAAATAATTCAAACAATACTGTGAAAGGTTAATAACCTGAATATCGAACAAATCGATTTTTATTGTTGACATGACATCATTGTCATTGTTTATGGCACGACTAGTTATTAATGTCCAACGAGTGTTTTAAGGTCTAAGCTTTGTCAACTTAATGAATTTCGAAAGCAAACTTTAAAGATGATTTTTAAGAAAATCTCGATAATTATTAACTTGTTTTCCGTGTCTATTCTTATTTTTATTTCACTCTGTATGCTACTTAAATCATGGATTTTAGTATGTTGGTGCATAGAATAGAATACGCTTTGTATTTGTCTTGCCATGAAACTGAATATGCTTGTCATTACTATGTCCTGGAAGACAAACACAGTATGGCATTGCAGGTATCATAAATTACAATTCTTTTTCGGGATGTACAATTCACTGTTATGTACGAAATAAATCAATCTTCAATCTGTTCGAATAAATCATTGTTCTGACAAATCTAAAATTTCGAAACAATCTACTGTTGCGGCTTGGAAGGAACGATCATCATCATCATCATCATCATCAACCTGTCTACTGTTGCCACTTGGAGGGAACGAACATCATAATTATCATCATCATCATCATCATCATCTAAGCGCTTTTATAAACATCATTATTGCAAATATCGAAGATGTCAAAATTGAGTTTCTTTCACACATGTTAACAACTACATCCGTACTTTCTTACAGATACAACCGCGCCTACAAAATAAGATTAACTAGGAACAAAGTATGACCAAAGTAAATATGAACACGAATATAGCCAAATCTTCAAGAATTGTGAACGTATTCTGCTTCAACGACGATACCCGACAAGTAACTCTAGGTCACATCCAAATAAGTATCACGTCCTCAAAGGGAGAGTTGAGGCAATATCATCGATCACAACAAGCCAGCAAACTAATGAGCAAACTCAAAAACGTCGACCTTCATACCATAAAAGCGATAAAACAAAACTCACCGTGACCAGAATTATAATCAGAAAACCTTATAATAATGATACGTGCGAAAGTTTGTCAGTTTGTTACCAATAATAAGTTTTATTACATTTTTGCCAGTGAAATATAGAAAATTATCAAACTGATAAAACTTATATTTTCACTGCAGTGATGAGCAGTGAAAATATAAGATTTTGCCGTGAAAATATAAGATTTTGCAGTGAAAATATAAGGCTTTTTCAGTGTAACGTGAAAAAGTGACCCGACAATAAAATACCACCCGGGTCATTATTCTACGTTGCAAAAGTTACCCGGGGTCGTTATTTAACAGTAGAAATCGTACACGGCCATCTGTAGAAAAATGACCCCATCCGCCGTAGCTTTCAACGGTGGGTAGTTTTCAACTGGGTCATTTTTTTCACGCAACACCGAAACTTTTGTATGAGTTGTTTCCCTTGATCGGATCTTGGAGGCTCGCCATTGTTGTCGTCTGCTAGAACTTGTCTCTTGGGGAAAGATGGTCTTGACGAAATGGCATCAATAGTACATATTGATAGGAACTGCTGCAGGATTAAATATGAAATGAATTGAAAGATGAGAATGGTTCAACTTTCCCGATCAGCTTATCCCAATCAGCTGTGTTCTGGACCCGATCGGTTGTGATTTCGACGGATTACAGTAGACTTAGCTCCTTTGCAGTAGGCAAGTAGACCAAGAAAAAAATAATGAAAGTATCTTAGTCCTCTTTCGAAATGTAATAAAAAGAAAATTCACTGGTTTGCCGTTTAATATCAAATATATTTCACTTGTATGGCAGATTTTTTTTTATATTTTCACTTGTGCTACGCACTCGTGAAAATATAAAAAAATCTGCCATACTCGTGAAATATATTTGATATTAAACGGCAAACCAGTGAATATCCTCTATATAGCTTGCTACTTATTTCTCATTGGTTGCTTCAATTATTGGCTTATAATGTATATTACACTTGTTGTGGCTTGCGACGATACACGTTATACACGTGCGTGTGTTTTGAGGCCCAATTCTAATGTCAGCTGTGATTTATGAGATCCTTCTATTCAACCGTAAAATCAGATATATCTGTCAAAGTGACGTGCAGGGGTTGATCGAGTCGATTGTGTGGACAAACTATTGCACTCCTTGTTGACATGACCACGTGTTCCAATTAATTCCCTTTGGTGTTGCCCTACTTAACTTAGCATGCAACGTGTTTTCTTTCAAATAAGGTTTATGGTTGATCAAGGTGTCAATACAGTGAAGTCAGGGGTTGCTCTATAAATAATTGTGTTGATATTTTAGTCTGTTTAGCGATACTGTTTATTTCTGATCAATTATCATTACCAGCAAAGAGCTCAATCTATTTATTCAGCTCACTGATTCTTTCTGTTTAGAAATATAATTTTTATAGAAACCTAATGTTTATAACTATTATCTACACTATCATACGTTCGTTTCACTCATAAATTAACGCCTGCCTCTATAAGGAAATTTTGTTATCGCTACTGCAATTCCTACTTTCTGTATATAACCGATATATGTGTATTTAGGTAAATAAACATATATGTTCGCAACTTCCATGTACATATATTGCCATAACGCCTAACTTAGCACGATAGTTTAGTGGTAGGACGCCGGGTTCGTAACCGAAGGGTTGCGGGTTCGAATTCACGGCACAGTGTTGTACCTCTGACCATGAAACTTTACTCCGTTTTTTCCAGTCTACTCAGCTCTGAATTTGTAAATGAGTACGTGGTTGGGCAGTGCTAAAACTGTTTAATGCGCTAGCTGTGAGCGCCGAAATGGAAGCACCGACTGTTTACTCCCAAGGGAGTTGAGAAAGTTTGCAAATGCCTATTAACCATAGATGATAACTCGTGAACCCCTCTGAAAAATCTGCATAAACCTCGACGTATTATTACTACATATTTTATTTCATTCTCAATATTCCACAGAAAAGCATTACTGTGCATATTTCAACTAAAAATGCTACAAAACAAATTTACGTCTTTCCAGGCATACGGTCTTTTAGATCTTATATTTAACATGTTAAAAAAGGAAAATACCGAAGCGTCAGCAAAACCATAATGCGCAATGAAAATCTAGGTAACACCAAAGTGAATGGCATATCCTCAAAGTGAGAACTAGGCAACAGTCTCCATCACAACAAGTATGCACACTTTTGAGCATATCAAAAATCGTAGGAAACGTTCACTTCTGAAAATATTTGCTTTTTCATTCGACTAAAGTACATCATAACCACCGATGAATTCAAAATCAACAACAAAGACATAACGAAGAAGTTCTAGTTATTGTCGACAACGGAATATAAAGATTAAAAAACCAGGTCAAGCTGTCAAAAATAAAGCTTCTTCAATGTTTTCGACCTTTCAGTTCTTAGTGCGATTTATAGATCTACCGGTCTCATCTATCAACAAATATTGATATTTCGGATAGCATTGGGGGTCGTGAATCATTGTTTATGAAATTAAAATCAATTTCGGTTATTCAATGTATTATGTTAAAAGAAAACGATTTCTCCACACGATATAAGACTGTCATTTCTGTTATAATATTCAGGAGTACATAGAGGTGTGTTTAGCAATGATTTCCCTGTCTCCCCTGATGTGTTGGAATCAATATTATGTATGAAATAAAAAAGTTGAATTTCAGTTATTCCTTAATTCGTCTGAATCATTTTTTTAAACATCTTACTTAATCACTCATTCTTCTCTGAACACGTGATTTATTTCTTCCAACAAAATAGATTAGAATATTTTGATATATGATGGCAAACTAAGGGCTTTATGTAAGTTTGTCAGTAATAACAATGTGTGTTATAGGACTGACACAATATTTGCTAAAAATGATCATTACTTATATTTACATATTGATGGAATTAATGTGCTTTATTTTGTTTCTTTTGACCGATATTGAACAGCAAATCAAGTGTAGAATACAATGAAATCGATGCGTCACAATATCAACTGCTGTTATAGTCCGAGACACTGGGTGTTATAGGCGTATGACAGCAACTGCCTCTTAGAATTGTGTCAATGGAAAATTGCAGAGCAAATGTAAATATTTCATTATGAAATTCATTGGGGGAGTTTGCTTTTTTTTCACAACCTCTGAACATCTATGGTTAGTTAAAGACATGCAAAGTTTTATTGGTGAAGGAAAGCCGGAGTTGCCGGAGAAAAGGCACTGACCAACGGCCAGTACCTGGCAACTTTCCCACGTAGGTCCCGAATCCGCAACTCTGCTGTGGAGGGCTAGTGGTAGCAGAATGTCAGACACCTAAACCACTTGCCGCCGCGACCCATAGGTGTAGTGCTAGAGTTAACAGAACGCCAGAACTACTTTCCATCGCGGGGAAATAATTAAGCTGACGTTTCCAATTCCCACCACAGGTGAATCATTACCCATTTCGACTTACCTCGTTTTACTTTCATTTTGGATCGGATATAACTGTGGTATCATTGAAAATAGTATAAATATTTTCATTTCATAAATTCTAGTTGGGAATTGTTTTCATTTCAGAAATTATTTATTACGAGTATTCAAAGGTTCCGGTGTAAAATAAATGATTTGGCAGTAATATAGGGACGTGAATGCACAGTTTACAAAACACGGACATAGACCTTAAAAAGATGGCAACATTTTCGCTGAATTCATATGTTTTCAATGTTAAAGCATTGTGTCACGATTTTGGTCACATATTGCACAATAAGACATGTAGCAGATCGGTAAAGTTGCAGGTTAAAAATCTCTCGAATATTAATGTGTACGTAAATAATATGGTCTCGCTTGTCGTTAAGTAGATCTTGTTGCCAGTGTTGTATTTTTGACTTATTTATAGAAATATAGATTCTTTGCATTAATTATTATAGAAAATATGTACATTCAAATATCGAATGTAATAAAGGGTAAATAGGATATATTGTCATCATTTTGCTTTCTTTTTCATGGCCGTAATTTTCAAATATCGATGCTATCGCCACCCTCGGTATGCCGCCATCTCAGTGGTTAATAGATGCCGTTATAACGAGGTTACGCGGCATCTTACTATAGAGAAACATTGGCGTGATGACAAATATGTTTGCTACGTCATATGAAAATAAGACACCTAGAGAAAAAAGACGAAGTATTAAAGGCCACATGTTCTCGGGATTTAAAAATAAAAAATCGGAAATTGCATTCTAAAGTTATAATTTTCAGCACAGTTTGTGTCCCTTTTGGATTGCTAAGCAAAAGTTAAATATCTAATCTCTAAAGTACAATTAATAATTAATTACCTAAAATTTGATTCTTCTATTACTTATCTGTACATTTTTAACTTACATGATAACAAAAATGTTGCACAAAATTTAGACGATGTCAATGATTTGTGAAGTCTTTCACACACTTTAGAGTACATGTGTAATTATACACAATGCTTATAAATATATACTGTAGATTAAGCATGCTCCTTATTGTTAATAAGTTATGACTAAGTCGTTTGGGGAGGAAATCCGTGATTTACCTTGTCAGATAAGGAGTAATATATAAGAAGCTGTACTAGTAGGCATGAATATATTAATGTCGACAGCAAATTACATTGCCACCTTACATGTTCAGCGTGAAAGATAACAACATCCCTGCTGTGTTGTTAACTCTGTATCAGGTTTGAATCAACAACCGATGTCTTCCTAATTGGTTACCAGTCACGTCACGCATGGCTGATAAAACGGATTCAAGAAGAAGCTAACAAGGACGCAAACAGCTTCAATATTACGATTAATTTCAATACACGTTCAGAACTTGCAAGTGCATTGTTAGCTTTTGTTTATGTTCAAATGGATATGTCAAATAAAAGAGAGTACAATTATCACTTTGCTTTGGCTTTTTTGCTTCTAAAAAGATGATTGTTTGATTTGTTTTTCGTGTTTTAGTAATTATCATTATTATAAAATATTCGTTATTAATGCTAAATCTCATATGTATTGTTAGATTACAGTATGATATCAATATTCTTAATTAAACTAATAAATTTACCCATTATCGGCTGATATAATACATTCTATATTCTTATCTGTCATCAAGCAAGACTCTCAGTTTTCGTTATACATAAACAATACGATGCCAGCCTTTTACGTTATATGACAAGGTGACCGAGTTTGCGCTTGACTCAGAATTACATTGCATGCTTAACCTACAAAACACAATATGGTTTTCTTCAGGAACACCTGGGCCCGTATTTATGAAACCGTTCTCATGTATTCTGTGCTCAAACCAGCTTTCTTGTATAACATCTTAATCACGTTTACGATAAAAAAAGTCATCGGTAAACATTGAAAACAGTATTCAGCTTCAATTCTCTTAAGGTTTTTTTTGCAAAATATTTGACACAATTATATTTTTCAAATAACTTATAGATCAAACAGGAATATGATGATAAGCTAATAGTAAAGATTTCAACTAAAACTAAAATGAAGACATTAATGTGAGTATAACCTAAATAACCTTAATTCTAATCATACTTTTAGTCCAGCATATTACATAAAAAATAAATGTATTAAAGAGGCGACTCTAGATAGACTTATGAGATAATTACTCTGCTGAGAAGAGATACAGTAATCTCTACTGTTTGACTTGAAGTTTTTTTGGGGTTTTTTTTTGTTTGTTATAGTGTACAGCATAAATAAAGATTATAAGTATGTTCAGCTTAAAACTAAAATTAATATATCAATGTCAGTATATCCTGAACGGATCTATATGGATGAATACTAACTATACTTTCATCAGATGTGAACATCTATGAATTCCGGTAATTTTACGTGATTATAACACATGTAGAAATATATGTTGAGTGACTGATACATGGAAATATGAACTACAGAGAGAATTAATGGCCACAGAGTCTGGGTTTTAGGAGTTCTAGACAAACAAACGAGGCTTTAGGAAGATGGTTGGCCAGTTTGAATACACAAACACCACCGGGGCGACAAAAATATCATAATTAATACTGTTTGTATATCCATTGAGCCCTGTTCTCTGTGGAATCAAATACGATTGGTGCGTGTTATTTTCGTTAATGTGGAAGCCATTCAAGCGAAACAGCATTAGTAATGAATTAAATGTACAGGATTATTTGAAACAATGTGTAATGTAATATAGCATCAACTACTGGTGTAATAACTGTAAATAACATTAATCCAGATAAATCCATATCTAATACCAAACCCATATTATGCAAAAACATACATGACATTTACTTTTTTTAATTGTTGTCGATTATCATGTGAATGACTCCGGAAATGAAGCATTTATATGAAAAGCAATACTGCGTTCAACGAAATAATACTGCCGACATGCTATTAGGTTGTTATTAATTATCCTATATATAACGAGTCTTTGGTCAAACGCGGTATATACAGATACTCTTATAAACAATCTGTACCTTGGCATTAGCTCATTTTCCTTCCAGAATAATAGCTTACGTTAAAAAATCATTCATTCTCGTGGGTATTTGAATTCTTTAATTTCATGGGTATAATAACCGAATGAAAATTAATACAAAGTTCAAATCAATGAACATTGAACAAACGTGAACAAATATTTATCTACGAATTCTTATACTAAGGAAATGGTGTTTTAAGAAAATCACGAAATGTTAGCCCACGAAAACAAATCATTTTACAGTTTGTGTAGTGTGACTAGTAAATTTAACACAACTAAATATGAAAACTTCAGTGTACACTATTAAGGACTCGCACAACTAAATCAGCTTATCACGAATTGTTTCATACGTTTGTAGTCCCTACTGAAAATTTGTTCCAGCTAAGTACAGTGATTCTGAGTAATTTAGATAGGTAATTGTTGACCTATTCTGCATTGAATGAAATCTATAGATATTCAACTTTACAAAAATATATACTTTTGGTAGATTTTGATATGTGATGGCAGATTGATATGGGGACAAAAGTCAGAGGGTGTTCCCGTCCCATTTCACTGGTTTGACATGTAAATTTCCGGTTGCCCGTAGCAGACGCCTGTAGCGAGCTGAAATGCCAGTAAACGCCTCATCAAGTGCCCTTTGAAGCCTTTGTCATGTATGTATCTGTGAAACTAGGCAGTTGTCACAAGTGTTGAACTTCAAATATTAAAGTTATTAGCTCGAAAGCTTAGTTATAACATATAGTAAATTATTTAGTTGTATGAGTCCTAAAATTCAAGTAACCGTTATATTTGATTACTTATGTACATTGAAAATATATCTTGCAACAATCACGCTTACATTGTTCAAACACCATTCGTGATATTGAATTTAAAAACAAATCTATTTTTAATTGAACCAAATGCCGAATGAAGCTTTCATGCATACTATATGAACTGAAACACTTTTTTGATTGAAAGAATATACACATGAAACGTACATGACGTCATAGTGGAAACAATTGTAATCGTAGCTTTTTTGGTACATGATAACATGCTATTTGCCTGTCAAAGTATTTTGTGAATTTTGCATAAAGGAAACTTTTATATATCATTTCTGAAAAAATATGCTTCGGGAAAATGTAATGAAAAAAAAGGTTGAAAAATTAAAAAAAAATTAAGGCAGTTTTTGATTATAAAGATATGAAATAGCAAGACAACGAATCGAACCCTTGACCTTGTTATCTTAATTACTGTTAAGCTATTATGAATTATCTAGCTTAATAATGTAGTGCAACCTCGATATCAAGGGGTTATTCTCACCCAAGCTCTCTACAACCCTGGAATATGTCATGGCAAACCGGAAGGCTCTAATGTGCGCCACCTTGTTGATGATGACACAAGAAGACTTGTTGGATCCTTTGATGTACATCTCGTGGTCATATAACGTTAAAAAAGCTTTGAGGTAGAGTGCGGCTCCTTTGTAATCTTCAGATAGGGCATGCAGTCTAGCGATTGGTTAGGATTTTTTACCTGAGCTTGCCTTCAGTTTTGCCATGGCATGTTTCAGGGGTGTAGAGAGCGTAGGTGAGTGTAACCCCTGGATATCGGGGATGGGAATTATCTGGCTTATTACTGTAGTGAGACAGTGAATCATTATCTTCGTGATCGCTTCACTTTCCCTGATTGTTGTACACGCTAACCACTCCTGTCCATGACGTTTGCATGTTATATTTGTTTTGTTTCAGTAACATGATTGTTTGGATTTGTGAGTCACGATGACTTGTAAATTATTTATACCTAGTTTTCTATCAGAGGCGCTCTAGTATACAATAAGAAATTTTACGATTGTTATCCTAACGTAGTTTCCGTGTCTTTGGCTCTTAACATATTTTTCTTTGTTCAACTGATTCAACACGGAATATTCATAATGAACTACCCCAACTGTAGAATCGGAAGCGTCCAAATGTGTCTTCCGGGTATAATGGGTTAATGGGAAATTGCAGCATACTGTGAATATATAAGGATTATACCTCCTTTTGACTGCGTATACGGTAGTATGCCCGCAGTTGGCAACGAACATATTCTATAGTGAATGTGATTTTGATAAATTTAGAAAATACACAGTGAACAACACTATTTTCTTTCATAAAATCATATTTAAATTTGTTATTTAATAATATTTCTAGCATGTCAAATTTATTTCTTTATTTATAACGGTCGTTATGTAGACGCATTGACACAGTGATCTGGTTGTGACGCGGTCCGACGTCAGACGTCACAACTGTAGGGCGCCGCCATTTTTGCGTTACCGTCACAGAATTTCGAATTCGCATCATTTGGATCAAAAGTTTGCTAGAAACCATTTATTGTTTAATTAATCACAGGAAATTGATTCTATATATGTTCCATGTTTCAGAATCTTTTAGGAACCAAACAATGGCCGACAGCGAATACTTATTTTTCTGAAGCGTGAACGACACCATATTTGAACAAATATCAATCCGCCGAGCCTTTTTTCACTGCGTATACGCTAATGTATTCGCAGTCAGAGTTTACTAAGCACGAGAAGAGAGAGGTGTAAATATATGATTGTAATATTTAAATGTGTTGGTGGACATATTATCGTCAATAGCATACTGTAAATCACTTTTATTTCGCGAGTTGTTTTTTTCCAACATACTCGCGAATACATAATTTCGCGAACGTCTATCTAGACGTGACGATGACGATATAATAAACACGGGACCCTCTAGAGATAGAAATGATCACGAGGTATTTGAATTAGCGAATGAATCTCCTCGCGGATTAACGCGAAAATAAATACATCGCGAAATATAAATGATTTACAGTAGTCATCACACCTTACAAAATACTAGTTTGCTTTAACAATATCAAAATGCAAGGTTCAATTATATCTCTCATACATTCGTTCCTTTCTGCGTTAAATGATAAATCTTTATATTTTTTTTATTTTTTTGGAAATGATAAATTTCTTCTTATGCCGGAACATATGATCTTATTATATTGTACTTTAACAAGGGTCTCCATGTAAATCTTTACTTTGTTCATGTTTTGCACCTGGTTTAATCGATTTTGAGTTTGGATTATGAATTTTTTATCGCTTCGATATTCTCTACTTTATTTTCTTATATCTTTTATTTAAATATAGATAAAAATAGGTATTTCTGTTTGTATTCGTAAGAAATACTAATATTGCACAAATTTGATTTCTGTGAAAATATAGCATCAAATATGGTACGTGTTGCACCTGGCCCTTCTGACTTCTACAATAATTTGGAAACAAAATAGATTTCAACCTTGTAGCCTTACTGACGAGTCCTAGAAGGACGAAACAGCTGTATGATGCAGAGTAATTCATTTTGTCTGCAGACTGTATCTATTACTAACTTAAAAAGGTGCAGCACATGTGTGCGTGCTAAGTTTATCTTTCAAGCCAGCAATCAGATCACAGAGATAACAAAAAAACATTGTTCCTTTTTTATTCCGATCAAATGTTGAATGAAAATTGCATGCATAATACATGAACTGAAACACTGCTTCAATTAAAAATCAACTCACGTATCGTATATGACGTCACAATGGTCCAAATAGTGACAATCGTACCATTGTGGGAGCGGCATATCACGCTATTTGGCGATTTAAATCTCGAACAAAATCGACGAGTTTCGTCTATAAAATGTAAATTCTAAAACAGGTAGATTTATGTTATAGTGTTTTGTTTAAGATGCGGAGTGTGTTTACCTATTAAAATTATGAAATTGTAATCTTAATCCTGCTATAATTATCATAACAAAATAAAGCCCGATTATATTAGAATATATTCACAACTGAAAGTTTTCACTTGTACAGTATGCTGGTTGTTTTGAATGTGAATACACAGTAAATGCAATAATGTAGTACTTTTGTAGTCAAGGGTTTATTTTCTATTCTACAATGGAGATAATTGACAAACATATGAATGAAAATAGCACTAATTTGTAAATTGTCCATTATGGAACACCGAACAGGATATAAAAGCATTATAAACTCTCCCGTACCTCAATGCCGGAAAACCCATTTGCTATATAATCTAAACCGCATGATAGCGTCATAGACATGCTGATTGTCTAAAGCTCTAGAGGGACAATCATTTCCCGCCATCTGTTGAATAATAGGCTTTAGTGATATCACGCCACTTAATTAGAGTGTCTGTCATCCATTTGATTAGTTTTAAATTTTTTATTATGTACACACAAATAATTGATATCAACCATTCAGACCTAGGTCCATTATCTTAGTACTGTTTGTCGTCATTGTTTCTGTTTTATAATTGAATCATCCCTTTTCCTCTACTACGTCGTAAAACAGCTTCTATCTCATCGAGAAATATTCTGTATCTTTGTGTAATATGAAGATAGACGTATTTTAGTTTGCTTATTTGTGTGCTTACTTGTTGTGATTGGCAATGCTGTTCTCATATTGAGGATAGAAGTTTACTTAGATGGGACCGAGATTAACATGTCATTTCGTCACATTAAGCACATTATTTTTGTTATGACGAAATGACATAACGCACAAATAGGGGCATGCAAGCTTTTTCGCCCAATAACTTTTGCTTCAAAGATTCTGTAAGCAGCAACTTGTCACCAGAACATGAACTCATATAGGATGATATCAGATCATTGTGCATCGGAATGAGAAAAAGGATCTGCACCTTTATCAGATTAGATTGAAGTAAAAGTTCTTGTTACACAACAACTAGACCGATTGACTATAGTTGGCTGTCGATGGTCCGTACAACACAACGCGTGTATGTGACGTTTCTATGACTAATACAGTAAATGCACAACTTCTGCAGACTTGTTGTTCGTAAAACTTAATAACTTCGAAAAAAACATTTCTGGTTTCTGGTTTGTTTACACCCCCTCCCCCCTCAAAAAAATCAACACCCCCTCCTCAAAAAAATCAATGCTAATAATCAAACACAAAACATAATGCGATAGTGTTGTTTCTCATTAATAACTTCGAACAAATCATTCTGGTTTGTTTTTCCTTAATTAAAGGTGTGTAGTAAAAATCAAAACATAAATCGAAAGTTATACATAATAGATGACCTTGATATGCTGATAACAATCAAATTATGTACAGACCACTGAAGCAAGAGTATCTATTCCAAAGCTGAGTCGCAAGGTCAAGGTCCATTGATCATAACAGTATTATTGTTAATACAAAGACCGACTTTGTGATTGAAGTTTCTAGATTCATAGATTAAAGAGGTTTTTCGTAGCTAACCCTTCTGGTTCTATAAATTCGAATTCATAAATTAAAGAGGTATTACGTAGCTTACCCTTGTGCTTCTACATTCGTTTAGAAAATCTCAATTCCCACCTGTTGTCCCCTAACATTACTGAAGAGTCCTAGGAGGACGAAACAGCTGTATGGTTCTGTTTGCTTCATTTTTCGGCATACTGTATTACTAGTTTAGAAATTTCAATTCCCACCTGTTGGCCGCTAACATCACTGACGATTCCTAGGAGGACGAAACAGCTGTAAGGGTCAGTTTACATCATTGTTTCGGCATACTGTATTACTAGTTTAGAAATTTCAATTTCCACCTGTTGGCTCCTAACATCACTGACGATTCCTAGGAGGACGAAACAGCTGTATGGTTCAGTTTACATCATTTTTGGAATATTGTATCTATTACTAAATTTAGCAGGTGTAGCATGTGTGTGCGTTCCCTCATCTTAAGGGAGAAGGCTTGTGCGTTACCTCATCTTAAGGGAGAAGGACAATGTATCAGTATGTGTTAAAAGTTAGGGAAAATAATGATACTTCGTACAGACCGCTTTATCACAACCTGGTTCATAGGCTGTCTGAAAGTGGTTCACAAATTATTATCTGTACTTATAAAGTCTTTCTTAGTAGTACATATTTTTTATTAAAGGACATTGTATCTTCGATAAACTGAAATGTGAAATGAACGGATCTTGCAAGACCATAGCCGTTACCTACTGTTGGAGAATATTCAACTGATTGAACGAGTCTAATGTTGTGTATAAATATGGTGAGTTTTGTAACTGTGTTGTTTCAGTGTACTTTATTTGATGTTTATCTGGGTTTGTTTTGTTATTCTTCATCAAATTCTCATGTAAATGTAACACTGGATCCAGGAAACGACTTATATAGGCTACGCTCTTGTCCGATCTTTTTGTATTTATGCAATAAAATCTGTAAAAAATGAATTTCAAAAATGCCATTTCGGTATCAAGAAGTCGAAAATGGACGCTGCCCTTTGAATTCGTGGAACAATTTTATTGTGTGCGAATTAATTTAGGAATGCCATTGTATGCGCTCATCAACTCTCAATATATTTCATGAATTACTTGAGATATTGCATAGGAGCAACCATATATAATGTAAAATAGATACATGTTTATTTTATTTATACACGATGGAATAGAGAAACGAGAACAGTTTGCTTTATACAACCCCTTCTGCTTCATCACAAGCTAACAGAAATATGTATTTCCTTCATTTTGGCCCCTGGCATCCTTTATGGGTCCTTCAGGGATGATACAGCTTAATTTTTTAATGATAGGGGGTGGCAGACTCTTCTGGTTGATTTTTTAGTCCCCGAGGTTTGCTGGAGCCTCCATAGCCACAGTTTATCTATTTTTCGTAGTACACGATTTTAAATTATAGGGAACTAGTTTAATTTTACTTCTAAATTCAAAACTTAAAGGGGCTTTACGCACCTGCACCTTTTGCCTCTACATTTGTTTAGAAATTTTGGATTCCAACCTTTTGGCCACTAGCATCACTGAAGAGTCCTAGAAGGACAGAACAGCTGTATGATGCAATTTAATTCATTTTTCGGCATACTGTATCTATTACTAAATTAAAAAGGTGAAGCATATGTGTGTGTTACGTCATCCTTAATGGTGCAGTGTAATTAATATTTGGTATACTTTATTTATAGCCAAATAGATGCAACCATTACATATCCTTCAGATATTTTTGGGTTCAAGTACATCCTTCAAATCGATAATTTATACGTTAATTGAAAGGTAATTGGTGATGAAACAATAAACAGTCGAACAGGTCACATGATGTGTTTTTTGTATGTTGACGGAGGGATCAAATAAAAACACATAAACATGTAATATGTCAATTTTCAGAATAGTTCTGGTTTTGTTCCAAAAATTTGCTTATAGACTACAACATGTAATGCTCGCTTCCAACTGCATGTATTATTAAAATATAAGCCAATTTGTATCACAAGAGCTCTGGGTGCGTGTTGAGGCTTGCACGAATAGAAAAAACTACACTGACATTCATGAAACGTATTAGTCTGGTTTGTTTGTGTTTTAAGACTTACATGTAAAGAAAGCATTGTAGTCTAGCGGTAGGACGCCGGACTCTTGACCGACAGACTGCAGGTTCGAATTATAACATGGCATTATGTTGTATCTTTGAGAAAGAGGCTTCCTCCGAGGTTCTTATATACCGCCCTATCACGACCTCAAAGGCCGCCTCATAGCGGTTCACAAATTATTATCCGTGGTTATATGGCCTTAACAACCAGCCACTATCGTTCTCAACTCCCTCGGGAGCGTAAACCGGTGCTGCCATTTCGGCGCTCACAGCTAGCATTCTACAATTTCTAGCACTACCAAACCACGTGCTCATTTACAGCTGAGTAGACTGGAACAAGCAGAGTTAAGTATCTTGCTCAAGGATACAACACAAGTGCCATGATCGGGACTCAAACTAGCAAACCTTCGATCATGAGCCCGTCGTCCTACCACTAGACCTCCGTGCCTCACGCCAATTCGTGGCATGGTTCATGTAGTTGTGCATTACAATGTAAAATATTTGTCATTTCATATTACAATAGATATGAACGATTTCACGAAAAGAAAAAAACTATCTAATGGAACGCAAAAGTCTAAAGAAAAAATAGTGGTGAAAAGGGAGAAGAAGCAAGGCTTTCTAAAATGTGCGAATAACGAGGGAGACCCAAGAACAACCGGCGTCGGACTGTGGAAGGGGAGCTCGGGACTCTAAATCGCACCTTGGGGCCGTTCAGAAGCTGGCCAAAAAACAGACAGGAGTGGCGCTACTTTGTTGCTGCCTACATGCCAACTTGCATAACCGGCATGAATAAGCGAGTGAGTTTGAATTCAGACATAAACGTATTTTTTCACCTACCTATTATTGCATTTCTACTTACACTGTATCATAGCAAATTCCTCAAAAGTGTTTCCGACCGAGCTAACGTTGCGATTTCAGACCACAATGCTACAAGATTTCTGCCATGGAAGTTTCAGACCTCAAAGTTAGACAACAAAGTCAAGCTTGACTCTTTGTACACTATTGCAAATTCAGACTTAATAAGCGATTCAACCTAATCAATCATTGACACAATCAGATCTCAAACAGTTTCCTTTCTATCCAATACCGAAAATTATTAATTTATAAACAAGACAGTCTCTAAACGTTCCTATGTAAGTAGTAACTTTATATCAGAGATTTTCGCGCTGATTACATTCCACTAAGTTATGATCGCGCTCATTACATTTTTTCTGTACTAATCTGAATATAGAAATTGTTTGTACTGCGCCAATTTACCAATGCGCTTTTCCACTCAAATTTTGTGCTGAAATTTCTTAATTGCGCCGAAGTACGTTTACAATAGTCTATCGACATAATAGAAAAAAATAATTTAGAAAATACGAAAGTTTCAATCATGCCATAATCCAAACTCAAAATCAATTAAACTAGAGGCAAAATATAAAAAAGATGTATTTGATAAAGTAGAATAAAATAAGACCAGCGTCCGTATTCATGAAACTTGTCCCATGCTCAAGCATGGATTCTATGCTCAAGCCAGATTTCTTGAAACTCAGCTAATCCATATCAAAAACAGTGTTCGCCTTCATATATCCGCACTTGTTTACCAAAATTTTGACAAAATCAGATTATTTTTAAGTAAACTATAGCCGTTATAAGAAATGAGGTTTGAGCACAAAATCAATGCTTGAGCATGAGAACAGTTTCATGAATACGGGCCCAGGTGCTCCGGATGAGTAATCTGTCATGTGTCGTTGGTTCGAATCCAAAGGTCAGTTTAGGGTCGAGCAGCTGTGACTAGAAATCGGACACGCGGGGCACCTTATAATGTGTTAATACTGTGTGTGGCTAGAAGCTGCAACTAGAAATTCGACGAACGACACACTACGATATGGTAACGCTGCTTGGTCAACGGTTGAACAGGAAACTATGTAGTCCCTCAAGACTCCTTTCCAGTGTATCGTGTTCATGGCTTGACTACTCTAAACATCAGTGATAACATTCTCCTATTTCCCAGACAGTAAATCTTATAAAGACATCAATTGTATATTTTATTTACACATCGACACTTTGTCAGCTGTATTCGGGTGTTTGAATTTGAATCACTCTCAGAGTTCCCTAAAGTCACATGACGCCAGTGATAAAATTCTGTGTTTAATTAACAATTTACGCCTTGAAATTAAATATGAAACTGTTTTAAAAAATCTTAATTGTCAATACTAGTTAGATGACAACGTTTCTGATCACACGTTTGGGTATGCATTTACCAGTTTCCGCCCAGACGACTCCGCTTACATTAGCTGAGGAAAAATAGTCCACCATTTCAAAAAAAATCCCCCTTTTTTTCTCATCCATGAAAACAAATATGCCACCCCTTATTTGTAAACAATTATATCCCGCATCAAAACTTATCCTCCATTTCGTCCTTTCTTTTAAATGATTTAATCCTAATAAGAGCACCAAAAACTGCATACAAGATGGCGAATGTTGCCACGCCGGCGATGTAACATTGAGTTTGATTGGTCAATGATTCTATTTATAATACAGTGATTCTGGTTATTAACAAGTATCCCTGGTTCATCATGAACTTGGGCTCTTACCACAATCTATTGTGATATCAATGTCAAACTGCCTTTCGTTCCATTTGCCGTAGTGCATATATCTAATGGAATCTCTGGAACAAACGTTCTGGCAGGTTTAGAATAATGTCTGGTTTGAAGAGGTAGGATAAATGTTAGGAAGAAAATACGGGAACCAACTGGTAAGACCGGAATAGACAGAGTTCTGATGAGATAATGGTTGGTTTCGGGAAGTTATACCATAATAGGCATATGTTGATGGCGCACTCGCCATACACAAAGGCGACCGGGGTTCGATTCCCTGATTCCCCAGTCCGATGTGCTTTCTCTGGTTCTTTCTACATTTTAACAAACCTTGTGCTAATATCAGGCCAAATGAGATGACTATAATTTGAAACAAGCTTATTTTGCATTGGAAAAGGGTTACGACGAATTCGGAAGTCTTTGATTGTCGTACCGAGTTCAACTACACTGCAAGCATTTTTGTCGAGCTTACATTTGATTGATCTAAACTCATTTAAACGCTTTCTTCATACCAATGGATGTTAAATGGTCTAATAAACCCCAAAAACAGTTTACAAAACACCAGACCTGGTCTGTTTATCTTGTACTTTTAAAATGGTCCCTTTGTAAAGCTTTCCCTTGTTTTGCTCCTATTTTAATCGATTTTGAGTTCAGATTATGGTTTCGTTGACGCTTTCTTTCTGATGTTGTTGTTGTTTGTTTTGTTTACAAATCAGTTGTAAATGATCTAATGAACATACCAGAAACAGTTGTATTACTCTAACAAAAAAAACAGTTCTTGTCGTATTATCATGTACTTTTAAAATGGTCTACCACTTGTTAATCTTTCCTTTGTCCATATTTTGCCCCAGTTTAATCGCTTTCGTGTTCAGATTATGATTTGGATGATGCTTCGATGTTGTCTGATTTTTTTCATGTTGGCATTTACAACGTCAAAGAGTTTTATTAAGAAAACACTGAGTAACATATCAACCATTCTACAGGAATATAAATAACACAACACATATACAAATAATCACCACCTATCATACCTAAACGTCAAAATAAAACAACAAACACAGATGACGATTCTACCATAAAGCCGCCAGAGATAAGAATCCGCCAGACTGTGTATAATCTAATAACAATTTGGCGACGCGCTCCTCGGAAAAACACACCGGGCGTTGTTATGATATTTTGCTATTTCCGATTAGATAGCCCTATCATTATAAAGCAGATGGACTTCCATGTTTCCCCGCTGAAATATTCATGACACAAACCCCCCATGGATACTTCCATGACGGTTTGTCAGTATGAGATGGCAAGTCGTACTTCATTCACCAACGCTAATTAATGAATTCCAGTGGTGTATACTATTGATATTGCGCTGTTGATTCAGCACGGAGCCTCCGGCCGTTAGTAATTTGAAACATTTTGTTGCTTAAAATGAAATATTTATGTTATTCTTATAAAATTGTGATAGGAAGGGGATGGTTTTTGACATTCAAATATTAAAAATGAAAATAATTGTTTTAAACATTACATTATTTAAAATGATATTGAATATCATTAAAATTAAACTTATTTTGGATACTTTGTTGTATGAGATATCGAGGCGATACTTCATTCACCAACGCTAATTTATGAATTCCAGTGGTGTATACTATTGATGTGGCGCTGTTGATCTAGCACGGAGCCTCCGGCCGGTACTAATTTAAAACAATTTGAGAAGAACACACTGAAACATCTTGACGGTACGCAAGGTGTTAAATAAAACAAGGGTCGTTATATGGAGGTTTCACAGTACAATGATATAAAAAATTATTAGAGCGTTATAATTTTCACTTGTTTAACGGCTTTTGAACAAAGAACAGGTACTAAGGGCCAACAAAAGGTGGACGTTCCCAGAGCAATTCTTTGTCAAACATATGTCAGGTTTTTATGTGAGGAATGATTGAAATAAGTCACTTTAATATCAGTCAACTATTGGTTGTCGGAAATCGATACCAGCCTCGGCAGAAAGTCGAGGTGTATCAGGGTTACTTAGTGCATCAGTATGATCTCGCACTGATTGTACGTGTCCATGTTTCTTAATTATCATCACAATATACATGTACATGTTTGAGGATCAAAGACTCGATAAAGAGTAAGGGAAAAAAAAATAGAAACGATATCAATAACACGTTTCAATTCCTTCTTTGAGTTTTTTTTATTATTTTTTTTATCAAGATAATCGATCAAGACTCCAGGCAGCTTCATTGACAGGATTGAAGCCGTAAAAGCTTTTATAACAGAGTAAAAACCCCAGTTGTATAACTAATCCGTAATCTGCTCGTGAATCCGTAATCCGCTTGTTGATCCGCAATATTCTCGTGAATCCGTATTCAATTGTCAGTTCGTACCCCATCCTGATCCGCATACCATTTTTAAAATTTGTTTTTTTGTTTACGCTTTCAAAAGAAAGTTCATCTAACTGCACGTGAGGACAGCACTTGGATGACCACAGTCATGTTAGAGCACGTGGTGTTAAAATACTAAAGCATAATAATAAATAACATCTTGTCTTTTGATTCTTATTGCTTTTTTTAAAAAAGACTTTTAAACAAATATTATTTCAGTTATTAACGTCAGGCGATTAATTTTCTGTGAAGTTGATAATTGTGGTTTTGTCCTGTTTACCCGCATGGCAGACAGAGCACACATCTGTATGTGTAATAGCGGTTATAAGCGATTCGTTCCCATTTGGTTTGATTATTTTTTGCATCCTATTAACAGCTAAGGTCAGTTGAGGACCTCAACTGACCTTAGCTGTTAATAGGATGCAAAAAATACAGAGGCGAACGCTCAACTAAAGGCCAAACTTGAGGTTGTGTCAAAGGAGACATTAGGCAGAAGAAAGTTGTTTAGAAAGAATGGAAGAAATGAGATCCAAACTGTAGTCACCTATGCAATGAGGGCAGCAGATACAATCCATGTTCCCTAACTGCAGGACAGTTCGTATAAACAACGAAACCTGTTTGGATTAGCATTGCCAAATCGATGGATTGGTCCCATCGATATCTTTCTTTATAAAATTTATGTTCTTACGAACTAAATGTTAAATGTCTAATGTTAAGCTATTTTTCCATAATTTAAGAGACGCGGTTTATGAAGCCTATGACCAATTTAACGACCGCCATCTTGGTCTCAGTTCTCAATTTGAGGACGTGGCATTTATTATGATATGACTTAATTAGCTGGTGTCGTCGATGAAGCAGAAGACGCTTACTTTTCCGGAAATGTAGTCTTTTTCTTTTGTACCTTTTCAAAGGTCGTCGTGTAAATCTTTCCTTTGGTTATATTTCTCGCTATATATAAAGGTTTATTGACGCTCCGGTAATATCTGATTGTTTCCCTATAGTCGTCTTGCGATGTGGCTTAACCGTATAATTCTCTTGTTTGGAAATGGTTACGTAAAACTACAGAAAACTTCACTGTCAACATGTATCGTCTATCACAATAACACTGACACTGATACATTAAATACCCGTAGGTTTAAAACATACATAATACATAGAATCGATTCCGCTATAGACGGGACGCTTGTAAAGGTATGTACAATCAATACCTATATCTTTTGTCACCTTTGACTAAGTCGACTTTAATCGAATGTGTGAAACACCTGTAAACTCGTGTCGATCGCTTGTTATTGTTGCGCTGGTCTTAGCTCTGCAGCGCTGCTTCTAAAGCTACAAGTTGGTTTATTACACAGGGACTTGAGAATTTGTTACATACATGTATATTTAAGCATTCAACAGCATTGGCTTGATTTTCACTAACATTGTTCACCCTTGCTTCAAAAAGATTTTGTAGCTCTGATTATGGTTTTGCTGACGCTTTGGTATTATTTGAAGATCTTGCCAACTGTTGTGTTAGAAAAGCATCTGTTTACGTGGAAAGTGTTAATAAATCGATGGAGGATTAGGTCTTTCCTAAAAATGTTGTTATTCCCTTCGATAGGCCACAATGGTGGATACAAGAGGTACTTCCGGGAGGTGTTTTGTGATGATTAGGCGCCATGTGACAAATAGAAGACGTAATTCCAACTTACGACACCATTATTTCATGGCACAAACTTGTTTCAAGAACAATTCCCAATGTTTTCATGATATTGAAATCAAGGGAGATAACAACACGTTTTGGAAAGGTCTAAACTGCTACACACATATATGGAACCGTGAGTGGTGCACGTGTGTCGAGTTCTATTGATATGTGTCCCATGTGACCCCGTACGTGCCGACTATCAGTAGAGTTATGGGTTTAATTTGCTGTATGACAATTCGTGCCAATATCGACATTGACCTTTACAGAACGTGGTGTACGTGTCTAGTTTCCGCCATTTTATAGGTCAAATTGTCACGTGAATGCATCCCGTACACCAGTTCCTTAACCACG